>JARGYO010005562.1:9654922-12567422 GCA_029206835.1 Rana muscosa
GAGAAGATCAATTGCTTCTTTAGCAGTTGGAAAGGACTTAAGTGCGTCGTCAACGTAGAAGTTTCTTTCAGCTTTCCCTATAAAATAAGCAGCAGCTAAACTGTCCCTCCTCTCGCTAAGACTGCAGCTTGAGAATGAATCTAAAATGGATGCTGTCCAGGAGGTGGGAGGGTCTGGGAGGGAGGGTATGCTGCTGATTGGCTGGAATGTGTCTGCTGACTGTGAGGTACAGGGTCAAAGTTTGCTCAATGATAATGAATAGGGGGCGGACCGAACATCGCATATGTTCGCCGGCCGCGGTGAACGCGAACAAGCTATGTTCGCCGGGAACTGTTCGCCGGCGAATAGTTCTGTACATCTCTACTCAGTGAAACACTGAGGCTGGTTTCACACTGGGGCGGTGGGTGCAGTGGCGGTATAGTGCCGCTATTTTTAGCGGCACTATACCGTCGGAATTTTGGAGGTATTCGGCCCCTAGCGGCCGAAAAAGGGTTAATACCGCTGGCAATGCGCCTCTGTAGAGGCGCATTGCCGGCGGTATTAACGCGGTTTCCCATTGATTTCAATGGGAAGGAGCGGTGTAGGAGCGGTAAACACACCGCTCCTCTCACCGCTCCAAAGATGCGGCTAGCAGGACTTTTTTTCACGTCCTGTTAGTGCACTGCTCCAGTGTGAAAGCCCTCTGGCTTTCACATTGGAGAGACAGCAGACGCTGTTTACGCTCGGTTTGCAGGCTCTATTTTTAGCACAATAGCGCCTGCAAACCGCCCCAGTGTGAAAGGGGCCTGACTGTCTGCAGCTAGCACAATCACCTGCCTGCCTGTCACAGCATAGAGACTAACAAGAACGAATCTATCTAAACTCAATACAGTGTAGAAATATATATGCAACACCTAGGATGCATATATATCCTCTACACACTGTAACAGCAGCTAACTGACTGGCCTGCCTGCTCTATCTAGCTCAATATAAATAACACTGTCTCTCTCTCTGAAACTGCCTCTTTCACAAACGCCAACACACTACACAAGGCGGACTTCCAGGCGGCCTTATATAGTGTGGGGCGTGTACTAAACCCCCTGGCTTTGGCCAATTACGGCTCTCCGTTTTTTCCGCGCTGTGATTGGCCAAGCATGCGGGTCATAGTGCATGCTTGGCCAATCATCAGCCAGCAATGCACTGCGATGTCGCAGTGAATTATGGGCCGTGTCGCGCAACACGAATTTAACGCGAACGGACCGTAAAGTTCGTTCTTTGTCGAACGATCGAACGGCCGATGTTCGAGTCGAACGTGTGTTCGACGCGAACGCAAAGCTCATCCCAAATTCTGATAATAGCTTGGAAGAACATTTTTGTTTCTGGGTGCCGCCACCAGTGGCTAAGGCCCAATTTTTCAGCCCCTGTTTAACAGGGGCATGTAATTACAATTTTTATGAAATGCTTTGCAGCAGGGTTTATACCTTCACTCCAACTAGAGTATCTGGGAGAGGTTGCAGTGTCGTGGCACCAGCACCAGTGCCTAAGGCCCAATTTTTCAGCCCCTGCTTAACAGGGGCGTGTAATTACAATTCTTTATCTAATAATTCACAGCAGGGCCCATTCCTGCGCCCACTAAGAGTAACTGTGAGGGCCTACAGTGTTGTGGCAACACCACCACCACCACCAAAGGCCCAAATTTTCTGCCCCTCTTCAACAGGGGCATGCAATTACAATTCTTGATCTAATAATTCACAGCAGGGCCAATTCATGCGCCCACCAAGAGAAACTGTGAGGGCTTACAGTTTTGTGGCAACACCACCACCACCAAAGGCCCAATTTTTCTGCCCCTCTTCAACAGGGGCATGCAATTACAATTCTTGATCTAATAATTCACAGCAGGGCCCATTTATGCGCCCACCAAGAGTAACTGTGAGGGCTTACAGTGTTGTAGCATCAGCACCACCACCAAAGGCCAAATTTTTCCTACCACTCAACAATGGCATGTAATTACAATTCCTGATATAATAGTTCACAGCAGGGCGTTCCAGCGCCCACCAAGAGTAACTGTGAGGTCTTACAGTGTTGTGGCAACACCAACATTGAAGGTGCAAATTTCTGCAGAGTATATACGGCAGGCCCCTACTTTCAAGCATCCAACTTACAAACGACTCCTACTTGCAAACGGAAGGAGACAACAGGAAGTGAGAGGAAATCTACCCCTAGGAAGGGAAATTCTCTTCTGTAAGAGTTAATATGGGAAAAAGGTGTCTCCTCTCTACTGATGCTTTATCACCAATCCTTGTTTCAATAAAAACCCCACTTTTCCAAAAACATTTGTCATTGGGACGGAAAGTGAGGTGAAATATTCTGAACAGGTACACAGACAGCAAAACAAATGTTACAGGGGTGATAACCCTTCCCTATGTTCTCCAAAAAGCTTAAAAATAGATTTTTTGGCTGCAGCTACACTTAAAAATGTACCTGTTTCAAATTACAAACAGATTCTACTTAAGAACAAACCTACAGTCCCTGTCTTGTTTGCACCGCCTGTATTTAGGGTGCAGTGTTCCCCTTAATATCCATACAAGACAATATAAAAAATGAAGCAATCAGCGCAAACAAAAATATTAAATAGAAACGTTAAGCAGCTGAACACATTAGGGTCATCACAAACCTATAAGATAATAGCAAAAACGGGGGTATTTGCAGCGCATAGGAAAAACAAAATTAGATAAAACACCATCAAATAAGTGGTCAGCAATATCAAATCTAATACAGTTCTATCACTGAGAGAAAAAAGTCCTCTTAAGTTCCCAGAATGGTATAGCAGGAAAAAGGGATGAGATTCCTCATGTGATGAAAGGAGGGGGATGCAATCTTCTGCCCAAAATGTGCTGATACAATCCTCCACCGTAAAAATATTGAGCTTACCAGATACGATGGACCTCTCCGCTAAGAGAAGGTCATACAGGCATGTATCCACCCTGGGATAATGGAATTGAGTGACTGCAGCACAGATCCTTCCACAGATAGCCGGAATATGTGGCCAGAAGGTGGTATAATAAATCCTCCTAAGAATGGTACTGGATGCAATGATATAGTATCCAATGGTCCCAAAAAAGGAAGAAGGGAGACAGCCTAAGTGCACTCCGCAAAATTTATTGAAAGTCAATATAGATAAAACAACATTGGCGCTCTGCGCCTAGATAAAAAGCCGGTATAACAGCCGGAACTGACATTGTGAATGAACGCTGTGGACATCCGTCCAGCATGGAGATGGCAGCGGGTGACGTCCGTGCGTGAGCTCCTCCCCCCGTACGCGGCGTTACGTCCAGCGGGACTTCGTCAGCGAGGGTGGAGCTATGGTGTCACCCGGCTGATAGAAATAGCAGGGCAGTCGTCATGGTGACAGGGAAGCCAAACGCAAACACCGGAAGTCAGAGACACTCGCCGGCTGCTCTCCCTAAAAGTGTCACCTACTTACCAGCCCTTGCTAATAATATAAAACAGGTTGAAAACACTGTCAAAGTGATCAACTTATCCCCATGGTTGGAAATATACATGAAAGTTTAAAAAAAAACACAGAACGTTAAAACTACCCGCGGCCATCTCCTATTTAAAAAAAAATAAAAAAAATAAAAATAAAACTTATAATGGAACCTCCATAGACTTGTCACTGCAACAAAAATTAAAGTGCATATAATCATTTATCGGAAATAAAGCAGTTGAGGTCAAATTCCACATTTAACCCCCTAGGTACAGAAACCTTGGTCTCATGTATCCACAGGGATTCACGCTGACTCAACTGTCTAATAAAATTACCCCCTCTCCAATGATGGGTAACCTTCTCAATGCCCCAAAATTTGAGGCATCGCGGGTTCCTATCATGAAAGATCCTAAAGTGTTTGGATACATTATGGGTTTTTACCCCCCTCCTAATATTGCCTACATGTTCTGCTATGCGTACTCCCATGGGTCTAGATGTTCTTCCCACATATTGGAGTCCGCAATCGCATTCCAACATGTATACAACCCCAACAGTGTCACATGTGATGAGATTTTTTATCTGGTAATTTTTCTTGGTGGCGAAAGCTGTAAAATCTTTCTTTTTCTTTTGATTAAATTTGCATTGCCTGCATGCTGGACATTTACCGCAAGCATAAAAGCCAGACAGAAAATTGAAAATTCTATTTTCTCTAATCACTGGAGGGTCTATGACACTCGGGGCAAGGATATCCCTAAGGGTAGGAGGCCTTTTGTAAATAAATTTGGGGCGTGAAGGCAACACTGCACCCAAAACATTGTCTTTTTTTAGAATATCCCAGTGGCGCATAATTATTTGTTCAAATTTTTTATATTGGATGTTGTAATCTAGGATGATCTTATACTCAAAGTTACTATTAGATCCCAAGTTATTTTCTTTTTTCTTAGAATCAGCAGTGAGAATGGTGCGATCCATATTCCCCACTGATTGGATATCCCCTAGGATATGATCCCTAGTGTATCCTTTTTGAACAAAACGGTCTGCCAATACATTGGCTTGTGTGAAAAAATCTGAATCTAGGGTGCAATTTCGTCGTAGACGTATAAATTGCCCCTTGGGAATGTTGCATAGCCACGAATGATGGTGGCAGCTGTCCAGTGGTATAAACCCATTACGATCGGTAGGTTTGAAAAATTTTTTGGTTTTAAAAGAATCTCCATCCCTAAATATCTCCAAGTCTAAAAATGTCATATTGGAAGCATCCGCATTCCAAGAAAGACGTATATTTTTTGTGTTCCCATTCAGCCTAGACATAAACATCTGCAAGCTGATAAGGTCCCCTTCCCAGATCATGATTAAATTGTCTATGTATCGTTGGTAACATACAAGCTGAGTAGGTCGATTATCAAAAACAAAATTCTCTTCCCACAAGGCCATGAAGAGGTTGGCTACACTTGGTGCAAACCGAGCTCCCATGGCAACCCCGAGTTTCTGCAGATAGTACTTCCCATCATGCCAAAAATAATTCCTGGCTAGGCAAAATTCCAAAGACTTAATAAGGAAGTTTTTCAAATGAGGTGGGAGATCAGATCTGTTTAAAGCCCATTCAACTGATACTATGGCATCTCTATGCCCTATGATGGTGTACAGAGAACTGACATCAGCTGTCACCAACAAGCTATTATCTTTACAGGGAATGTCCTGCAGGATTTGTATGATATGTTTTGTATCTTTAAGATACGCTGTAGTGGTGGTGACTAATGGTTTCAAAAAATGATCATTGTACTGACCTAGTCTGGCTGAGACCGAATCAATACCATTGACAATCGGTCTACCCGGGGGAGACCGAGAGTCTTTATGAATTTTAGGTAAAAAATATATTATAGGTCTCCGGCAAGCACTAGGATCTAAGTATAAAGCTTCTTTTTTAGTGAGAACATCATGCGTCTTCCCCATGGAGATTAACTCCTGGAGTTCACCTTTAAACTGAAACACAGGATCATGTCCTAAAACTTGATAAGTGTTAGTATCTGACAACAATCTTTCCATTTCCCCTTTGTAATAGGTTTTACTCATAATCACAAGTCACAAGGGTCATAATCACAAGTCCCCCCCCTTGTCTGTGGGGCGGACTACAACTTCTTTATTTTTTTCCAATGTACTGATACCTTTTTTAAGATATGAGGGATCCCCCACTTTTTTAATTTTCATTGTTTCCAGATCACTGGAAACCATGTTTTTAAAGACCTCGATGTGTCTATGGTCATTTTTAGGAGGGTTGAAAACCGACTTATTAGCCAAATTGGAATGGATGTTAGATATAGTACTAGGAAATCCCTGGGTTGATCTCTCTCCTGGTTTGGAAAGAAAATACCTCTTGTTCTGTCTCAACTACAAAGCGATAAAGTTCATCTCCAGGTTGATGTAGGCCTTACACAAGCTGATTTGCTATTATCCCTTGCATCGATACAGGCAGCTTAACTCAATGAATAAACTCACAGTTAGGATGACAGACGATGAATCCTTTCGAATGTTCCGTTTAATGATGGATATTCATAGGTAGAAAAACGTTGCAGTTGTAAGCCACATGTAAGATGTTAGCATGGAAGAAATACAGGAGTAATGACCAGAATCAGGAAGTGGAGGAGATATATAAAGAACTACGGTGAGAGAGAGAGTTCAGCTAGAAAGAAGGGGACAGATCTTAAAGACACAGAGCAAGAATAATCACATAGTGTAACACAACACTCCCCGTCTGAAATCTTTAGATTTCATAACCTTAAACTAAAATATATATTTTCAAAAAGTCCAATACTGACGAATGTCCTGGAACCTGTAATGAAAAACATGCAACAAGCAAATAACAAACGTAAGTTCAACAGGATGAAGAACATAAAGTCACAGTATGATGTCTTCAAATAATTCCAAAGTTCTGAGTAGAACCTGTAGATGGCAGCAATGTACTCCCCGCCGTGCCAACAGCATGGCTAGTCCTTGCACAAGTCACTCACCTGGCAAAAGGAGTGCTAACTCTGTAATTGGTCGACTAAAGGTTCGTGTCGATCCTCCCTTGGTTACCTTGACTCCTACCTTCCGGACTTTGTTATCGTCGCTGGGCATAACTTTAGTAATAAGACCCATAGGCCACTCATTCCGACAAACTTCCTTGTCTTTTAGAAGGATGAGGTCTCCAACCTTAAGATTCGGCTTAGATGCTTGCCATTTGTTACGACCTTGAAGGTGGTGAAGATACTTTTTCTTCCAGCGATGCCAGAACACATTGGCTAGATGCTGCACCTGCTTCCATTGATGCTCATAACGGTGTGACCGCAGCTTCTGTTTTGTACTTACAGAAGTGTGGAGTGAGGTGTTCACAGTTCTTATTTCCTTATCATCTTCAGGGTTTACTAGCCTATAGGTGGTGTCAATAGGGAGTAAGTAAAAGTCCTCACACATAAATCTTGGAGGTGACAGCCATAAGCTGTCCTGAAGAGCGGCAGGTGACATGGCTCTGGTTCCACAGTCAGCTGGGTTGAGTTCAGTGGGAACGTGATGCCATTGACTTGGTAGAGAGAATCTCTTGATACGTTCAACCCTGTTGCTGACGTACACATAAAATTGTTTTGTTTGGTTGTTTATGTAACCAAGTACTACCTTACTGTCTGTATAGAAGGTGAAAGAATCAATTCTAGTGTCCATTTCACTTCGTATGACCTCGGCAATTTCTACTGCTAGCATGGCTGCACAAAGTTCAAGTCTTGGTATGGTATGTGCAGGCTTGGGTGTGAGTTTTGCCTTGCCTAGGACAAAACTACAGTGTGATTCTCCATTCAGTTCAGAGGTCTTCAAATAGGCTACTGCAGCAATAGCTTCAACTGATGCATCAGAGAAAATATGAATCTCTCTCCGGTTAGCAGTTGAAGTGGATCCTGGAACATAGCAACGGGGAATCTGAAGTTTTTCTAGTGACTTCAAAGAATATCTCCACCTTTCCCACTTGTGTTGATTCTCACTAGGCAAGGGAGTATCCCAGCCTATGTTCTCAGTAGACAACTGTCTTAGTAAAATCTTACCTTGAATGGTAACTGGAGCAAGGAAACCCAGTGGGTCATAGATGCTATTCACCACGGACAGGACTCCTCTCTTAGTGAAGGGTTTGTCACAAGTTGACACTTGGAAGGTGAATTTGTCTTGCTTGATGTTCCACAACAAACCCAGACTTCGCTGTACAGGAGGCACATCTGTACCTAAGTCAAGGTTTTTTAGACTAGTGGCATAGTCCTCAGAGTGAAAGGCATTCATAAGTTCCTGGCTGTTGGATATAATCTTGTGCAGTCTAAGGTTTGCTACAGACAGCATCTCCTTTGTTCTGGTGAGAAGATCAATTGCTTCTTTAGCAGTTGGAAAGGACTTAAGTGCGTCGTCAACGTAGAAGTTTCTTTCAACAAATTGACGGGCATCAGATCCATATTCAACTTCTCCAGTCTGAGCTGTTCTCCTTAGCCCATAAGTTGCCACTGCTGGGGAAGGATTGTTACCGAAGACATGTACCTTCATGCGATAATCTATAACTTCCTTGTTGAGGTCATTGTCCTTGTGCCATAGAAACCTGAGGTAGTTTCTGTTGTCTTCTCTGACGATGAAGCAGTGAAACATCTGTTGAATGTCGGCCATTACTGCTACAGGCTCTTGTCTGAAACGAATCAAGACTCCTATTAAAAATTGGAAAAGGGGTGCCCCTGGGATTGTGTGGATTGGAATAAATTATGGATTGCCACCAAGTATATATAGAAAAATATAAAGAATTTTATTTATACATAATACACATATATATCAAAATTAGTTTAAAATCAAAGAGAGGAACAGACATATACAGTCATTGAAAAGCAATTGCATGAAGGCACCTTACTACTTAAGACATATAAGTCATATAACTAGTGGTGACACAACCGACATGTTTCGGATACTCGAGCTATATCTGTGATAGCCTCCATTATTTCCTTCTTCAAGGTTCATGCAATAGTTTGAAGACAAATTGGTCTCTATATAAGAGAAAAACAACATAGTATGTGATAGCTATATAATACACAACAGTGTATTGGCATGATTACATTATTTTGAATTTCTCCCATATGTGGGCGGCTAGAAGATAGACATTGTTGCAAAAAAAAAAAAAAAAGAGGGGGGGGGAAGAAACAAAGGAGAAGAAAAAGAAGAACAAATATACATGAAAGTTCATTAAGAATGCATGGATGCATATATGCATTATATAATTGTATGTCTACAGGATACAGTACATCTATATCAAATAGTGTTGCATACATACATTTCCAATGGTAATATAAACATCAGCCGCTTGGAGGAGTTGTCCCGGTGATATGGAGCCCAAATGGATATGGTGCGAGTTTAATGGTCGCATAAAGACAGTGCAGCGGCCAAAGAAAACACTGCAAACAAGATGACAGAGCCACGGGGATATGTGTAGGAGGACCAACCCAAAAACGCCCCTCAAAGCTCACAGGGAAGCCCCAAATTGCAGCGGAAAAACTGCCACGGCCTCTCTGTAAAAACATACATATATGGATTATAGTTTCTAGATCGCAGACTAGCCCTGTAAACAGGCATCCCATAACTCTGATCAAGTATTTGAAAGGAAGCTTAGTACCTGTCGATATGGCGCAAGAACATCCACACTCTGGCTGTGCAGCAAATGGCCAAGTCAGGTGGAACTTTTTATAGAGCTGTGGCTGGTGTTACAGCCAATCAGCTCAAATGGCGCCAAAGGTAAAGCTGAAAAAGGGGGAATTCAACCAATGGGGTAGAGCGTGGGAGGCCACAACAGGGCTAGACTGTGCGTCCGGGTAGGAACCCAATTAACTACGTATTAGAAATAAATAGAGAGGCTCTTACAGGACAGGCACCGCATACAGAGGCCACCCTCGATCCCGGCGGCGTCCGGCGTCATCGCGCACCCACGCAGACGTGAAAAACGTCCACGACGTCGGCGCGGTGACGTCAGACGTCGACCCGACCGCCAGCACAACGAAAAGGGCGGAAGTGCTAAAAGAATATCACTCCGTTGCCCGCACCAGACCCAAAAAGGTCAGCGCAAAGGCAACACCATTGTATGTACTGCGCCAACCGGCGCCATCGGAGGAATAGGGAAAAATTGACTAATCCAAAACCCCATGCGTAGTAACAGTGTGACATAAATACCCTCCGTCCCATATGTGTATAATTATTGGGACAGGGAGAGAGATTTATTCATATGCACATAACCGTCCATTTGCTCAAACATGAGCAGTCAGCCCCCGATTATCAAAATAACTGGGGGCTGTTTTTGTGCTGGGGAGCGTCAGTGGGCCCAATGGGTGGTCCCCAAATCCCCGGGCTCCAATATGTCAAAAAGTGCAGGGTACAATTGTCATTTAATTAATTTCTAAATAATAAACAATAATAAACAATATAATAACTAGGCACTAATCTCCAGTGGGCAAATCATCAGGTAAAATTCCACCAGTTAGATCCAATCTTGTTTACTTAAAAAGGATTTTTTAGTTTTTACATGAATATCTAACCGGCATACGTCAGAAACATTAATACACATGTTATACAGTTGGCATAGTTTATACATATTTATTTTTCCTTCGAAGAAAAAAAAAAAAAAAACACACAAACTAGGTATAAACAGCTTGTTGAGCTCAGTTTAGCAGATCCCTGTCAAACTTTCCAGATGTAAAACCTGGTAAGAAGGGTTTAAAGTTAATTGCCTGGTTCAAGCCAGGGGGTGAGGTGGCGTTGAGGATCGAGATCCATCTCAGCTCCCTTTGAAGAAGGTGCTTGTTAAGGTCACCTCCGCGGGGGCTGCGGTGGACCCTGTCCAAAACTAACACCTCAAGGTTTGGTACACAATCTCCATGAACTTGGGCAGCGTGTCTGCCAAGAGGGAGATCAGGATTTTGTTCCTTCATTCCTTTTAGATGCCGGTAAATTCTCTGCCACAATTTTTGTATAGTTTTTCCTACATAAAAGCAGTTACAACTGCAAATAATGAGATATACTACGTCCGTAGTTTGACAGTTTGCATGATGTTTTGGTCGAAATTTTTGGCCATTCGGTAACCGAATGTTCTTTCTAGTGTTCATATATTTACAGTATGTGCAATTACCACATTGGAAAGTTCCCAGGTCCCTACATGGATCTCCCCTACTGGTGTTCTCAAATTCACTCTGCACTAGCATGTCCTTCAGGGACGTTGCTCGTCTATAGGTAATAGTTGGCCTGGGGGGTACTAGTGGTCCTATCACAGGATCTGCTGTAAGTAGGTGCCAGTGCTTTTGGTAGATTTTAAGAAGTTCAGCGTGATCATCAGAATAAGTGTTAATAATACGATGATCACTTTCACTTTTTTTAGATTTAGACATTAGTAACTCGTGTCGATTTAGGTTTGAAGTGCGTTTAAAGGCCTTTTTGAGGCACTTATGGCTGTATCCCCTTGCCAGAAGTCTTTGCCTTAAGTTATTAGCTTCTCTTTTGTAATCGACCTCGTTAGAGCAGTTTCTTTTTATTCTTAAATATTGTCCATAAGGAATAGATTCGACTAGGGATTTAGGGTGAAAACTAGAAGAATGTAGGATTGTCTTACCTGCACTTGGTTTGCGGAACAGCTTACATGATAACATGTTTTGCTTGTCTCTGAAGATCTCCACATCAAGGAAGGTTATAGTATTTGGGTCTGATGTCATTGTAAACTTAAGATTAAAAGTATTTAAGTTTAGGGCGATGAGACACTCATCCAAACATTGCTGGGAGCCCGTCCATACAATGAAGATGTCATCAATGTACCTGTGCCATAGGGCTACATGGCACAGGTACATTGAGAGATCCCCGCTGGAAAAGATTGCATGCTCCCATTCCCCCAGGTACAAGTTGGCGTAGCCAGGGGCACAACTGGTGCCCATGGCTACGCCCTGTACCTGGAGGAAACATTGACCATCAAAAGTGAAGACATTGTGTCTCAGTATAAAATCCAAGGACTGGATTATAAATTCATTGAACAAACGTTCATGGTGACTGGTTTGTGATAGAATATGTCTAATACAAGCAATACCTAAAGAATGAGGAATCGAGCTGTAGAGTGCCTCCACGTCGATACTGACAAGGATCGAATCTATAGGAATCTGTACTCCCTCAATAATGCGTAATAAGTGAGGTGTGTCTTTAACATAAGAGGGGATGCTCTGAACAAAGGGTTTTAGATGCTCATCAATGAGTCGTGAAAGATTTTCAATAATAGCTCCATTTCCAGATATAATGGGACGTCCTGGGGGATTTAGGGGATCCTTGTGAATTTTGGGGAGTGAGTAGAATGTTGGTGTGCGGGGAAAGGAGGTGCGAACAAATTCCCAAGTTTGTTTAGAAATGACATTATTTTGAAAAGCTTCATCTACCAAAGTGTAGAATTTTTTATTAAAGGCATCTACAACACCCCTACTGACTGGGCGATACCACTCATGATTTCTTAATATGTTGAAACACATTTCAAGATATTGGGGGTTGTCCATGATGACAATATTTCCTCCTTTATCCGATAATTTAATCGTAATTTGATGATTTTTTGATAGATTTTTTAAGGCCATCTTTTCAGTAGGAGTAAGATTTGTATGTCTGGGTGTTATAGGTACTAGGTTATTTATTTCTTGGCTGATATTTTTAAGAAAAATAGATACACCTGGATTTGAGCTAGGCACTGGGTAGAAGGTTGATGTTTTTTTAAGGGAGGTTTGTTTTGGGGTACTGGGGATCTCGGTGTCAATTGTGCTGGTATTAGCCAAAAGTAAGTCAAGGTCCAGGGTGTCGATGAGGTCTTTGGATTCATTTTCCTCAAGTAAAGATTTGAGATTACCCAGAGCTTGACGTTCACTATACGTGTGAAATTCCCGTGTATCTGGGTCGCTCTTTTCAAAAATGCTTTTAAGGAGCAATTTGCGAGCGTATAAATGGAGATCTTTAATGGTCTCAAATTTATCGACAGGTTTATTAGGGCAGAAAGTTAATCCTTTTGAGAGGACTGAGATCTCATCGACACTCAGGACATGTGATGACAAGTTTATAATATTAAAAGCCGAGGCTATGTCGTAATCGGGTTGTGAGGAGTGAGTGAGTTTCCCAAGTTCTTAGAAAACATCAAGGGAACCTTAGGCGTGACAAAAGTGCCCGTATTTTCAAGTGATTCATGTGCGCTGACGGTGGCGTCCGAAGCCGTCAATGTGGAAGTGTTGGGGACTGATGGGAGCAGAGTACGAGGATACTGTTTAGGGGGGCGTTTTTTAGTAGTATTACTATTGGAGGAATTTTCAAAGTCGCGATTTCTTTTAGATGGTCTTGTGCGTTTTCCTTTCATCTGTGCATATGACATGTTAGACGAAACCGAAGAGGTATCAGACATATCCAACTGTGTAGAACGATGATTATCGTTCTTATATTGGACTCTAGGTCTAGTTGAAAGTGCCCATCTATATGCTCTACCTTCTTCGAAGGCTTGTTTATCCCGCATGTATTTAAACTCTTTTTTTGCTAAAATCGATTTGTTAAATAGTTCGATATGGGTTTTAAGTTTCTCATTTAGATCTTTGTATGAGGAGTGGGCTTGTAGGGGTTTGATCCTAGAATAGATTTTTTCAATGTTCGTGTTGATATAGACGAGACGTCTCCGATATTCATCAGAGAGAAGCCTCATCATACCAGCCGAGCATGATTTTAGATTCGTTTCCCATGCTTGCTTGAACGTCGGGTCCAGATCTTCAAAAGTTGGGAAGATCTGGACTCGAAGTCCAAGTGGGTTTAAATCATCTCTTATGTACTCATCAAACGTTTTTATATGCCAATGCATTGGAGATTTTTTCTCCAACCATTTAGTTAGGTTGGAGAAAAGAAAGGTTAGCTCAGATTCCAAAGATTCATTTTTACCATAGTTCGATTGTAATTGTTCAGTGAAAACCTCCCATGATTCACTGTAAAGTTCGGCCATGATGATGGTGTCACTGAGCTCTACACAAATGGATATACCGACACGATAAGACAATAACACAAAATAAAGAAAGAGAAAAAGGGTTGCAACAGTGCGTTTTCAAAATAATTGCTCATACAATAGGGAGCAAGCAAAAAAATTAATTCAGTAAAATTGTTTATGTAAATAACGCTGGAGAGCTTCAAATATGGATGGGGACTAAGGGGTATTTGCTACCCAAAAATAGAATATATTGATTGGGGGGAGATGAAGCCATTAGCCAGCAGATACAGGGCAAGTTACCATTTTTTCCAATCACATCCCGGTAATTTTTGAAAAAATTGGAAAAGGGGTGCCCCTGGGATTGTGTGGATTGGAATAAATTATGGATTGCCACCAAGTATATATAGAAAAATATAAAGAATTTTATTTATACATAATACACATATATATCAAAATTAGTTTAAAATCAAAGAGAGGAACAGACATATACAGTCATTGAAAAGCAATTGCATGAAGGCACCTTACTACTTAAGACATATAAGTCATATAACTAGTGGTGACACAACCGACATGTTTCGGATACTCGAGCTATATCTGTGATAGCCTCCATTATTTCCTTCTTCAAGGTTCATGCAATAGTTTGAAGACAAATTGGTCTCTATATAAGAGAAAAACAACATAGTATGTGATAGCTATATAATACACAACAGTGTATTGGCATGATTACATTATTTTGAATTTCTCCCATATGTGGGCGGCTAGAAGATAGACATTGTTGCAAAAAAAAAAAAAAGAGGGGGGGGGAAGAAACAAAGGAGAAGAAAAAGAAGAACAAATATACATGAAAGTTCATTAAGAATGCATGGATGCATATATGCATTATATAATTGTATGTCTACAGGATACAGTACATCTATATCAAATAGTGTTGCATACATACATTTCCAATGGTAATATAAACATCAGCCGCTTGGAGGAATTGTCCCGGTGATATGGAGCCCAAATGGATATGGTGCGAGTTTAATGGTCGCATAAAGACAGTGCAGCGGCCAAAGAAAACACTGCAAACAAGATGACAGAGCCACGGGGATATGTGTAGGAGGACCAACCCAAAAACGCCCCTCAAAGCTCACAGGGAAGCCCCAAATTGCAGCGGAAAAACTGCCACGGCCTCTCTGTAAAAACATACATATATGGATTATAGTTTCTAGATCGCAGACTAGCCCTGTAAACAGGCATCCCATAACTCTGATCAAGTATTTGAAAGGAAGCTTAGTACCTGTCGATATGGCGCAAGAACATCCACACTCTGGCTGTGCAGCAAATGGCCAAGTCAGGTGGAACTTTTTATAGAGCTGTGGCTGGTGTTACAGCCAATCAGCTCAAATGGCGCCAAAGGTAAAGCTGAAAAAGGGGGAATTCAACCAATGGGGTAGAGCGTGGGAGGCCACAACAGGGCTAGACTGTGCGTCCGGGTAGGAACCCAATTAACTACGTATTAGAAATAAATAGAGAGGCTCTTACAGGACAGGCACCGCATACAGAGGCCGCCCTCGATCCCGGCGGCGTCCGGCGTCATCGCGCACCCAGGCAGACGTGAAAAACGTCCACGACGTCGGCGCGGTGACGTCAGACGTCGACCCGACCGCCAGCACAACGAAAAGGGCGGAAGTGCTAAAAGAAAATCACTCCGTTGCCCGCACCAGACCCAAAAAGGTCAGCGCAAAGGCAACACCATTGTATGTACTGCGCCAACCGGCGCCATCGGAGGAATAGGGAAAAATTTACTAATCCAAAACCCCATGCGTAGTAACAGTGTGACATAAATACCCTCCGTCCCATATGTGTATAATTATTGGGACAGGTAGAGAGATTTATTCATATGCACATAACCGTCCATTTGCTCAAACATGAGCAGTCAGCCCCCGATTATCAAAATAACTGGGGGCTGTTTTTGTGCTGGGGAGCGTCAGTGGGCCCAATGGGTGGTCCCCAAATCCCCGGGCTCCAATATGTCAAAAAGTGCAGGGTACAATTGTCATTTAATTAATTTCTAAATAATAAACAATAATAAACAATATAATAACTAGGCACTAATCTCCAGTGGGCAAATCATCAGGTAAAATTCCACCAGTTAGATCCAATCTTGTTTACTTAAAAAGGATTTTTTAGTTTTTACATGAATATCTAACCGGCATACGTCAGAAACATTAATACACATGTTATACAGTTGGCATAGTTTATACATATTTATTTTTCCTTCGAAGAAAAAAAAAAAAAAAACACACAAACTAGGTATAAACAGCTTGTTGAGCTCAGTTTAGCAGATCCCTGTCAAACTTTCCAGATGTAAAACCTGGTAAGAAGGGTTTAAAGTTAATTGCCTGGTTCAAGCCAGGGGGTGAGGTGGCGTTGAGGATCGAGATCCATCTCAGCTCCCTTTGAAGAAGGTGCTTGTTAAGGTCACCTCCGCGGGGGCTGCGGTGGACCCTGTCCAAAACTAACACCTCAAGGTTTGGTACACAATCTCCATGAACTTGGGCAGCGTGTCTGCCAAGAGGGAGATCAGGATTTTGTTCCTTCATTCCTTTTAGATGCCGGTAAATTCTCTGCCACAATTTTTGTATAGTTTTTCCTACATAAAAGCAGTTACAACTGCAAATAATGAGATATACTACGTCCGTAGTTTGACAGTTTGCATGATGTTTTGGTCGAAATTTTTGGCCATTCGGTAACCGAATGTTCTTTCTAGTGTTCATATATTTACAGTATGTGCAATTACCACATTGGAAAGTTCCCAGGTCCCTACATGGATCTCCCCTACTGGTGTTCTCAAATTCACTCTGCACTAGCATGTCCTTCAGGGACGTTGCTCGTCTATAGGTAATAGTTGGCCTGGGGGGTACTAGTGGTCCTATCACAGGATCTGCTGTAAGTAGGTGCCAGTGCTTTTGGTAGATTTTAAGAAGTTCAGCGTGATCATCAGAATAAGTGTTAATAATACGATGATCACTTTCACTTTTTTTTAGATTTAGACATTAGTAACTTGTGTCGATTTAGGTTTGAAGTGTGTTTAAAGGCCTTTTTGAGGCACTTATGGCTGTATCCCCTTGCCAGAAGTCTTTGCCTTAAGTTATTAGCTTCTCTTTTGTAATTGACCTCGTTAGAGCAGTTTCTTTTTATTCTTAAATATTGTCCATAAGGAATAGATTCGACTAGGGATTTAGGGTGAAAACTAGAAGAATGTAGGATTGTATTACCTGCACTTGGTTTGCGGAACAGCTTACATGATAACATGTTTTGCTTGTCTCTGAAGATCTCCACATCAAGGAAGGTTATAGTATTTGGGTCTGATGTCATTGTAAACTTAAGATTAAAAGTATTTAAGTTTAGGGCGATGAGACACTCATCCAAACATTGCTGGGAGCCCGTCCATACAATGAAGATGTCATCAATGTACCTGTGCCATAGGGCTACATGGCACAGGTACATTGAGAGATCCCCGCTGGAAAAGATTGCATGCTCCCATTCCCCCAGGTACAAGTTGGCGTAGCCAGGGGCACAACTGGTGCCCATGGCTACGCCCTGTACCTGGAGGAAACATTGACCATCAAAAGTGAAGACATTGTGTCTCAGTATAAAATCCAAGGACTGGATTATAAATTCATTGAACAAACGTTCATGGTGACTGGTTTGTGATAGAATATGTCTAATACAAGCAATACCTAAAGAATGAGGAATCGAGCTGTAGAGTGCCTCCACGTCGATACTGACAAGGATCGAATCTATAGGAATCTGTACTCCCTCAATAATGCGTAATAAGTGAGGTGTGTCTTTAACATAAGAGGGGATGCTCTGAACAAAGGGTTTTAGATGCTCATCAATGAGTCGTGAAAGATTTTCAATAATAGCTCCATTTCCAGATATAATGGGACGTCCTGGGGTATTTAGGGGATCCTTGTGAATTTTGGGGAGTGAGTAGAATGTTGGTGTGCGGGGAAAGGAGGTGCGAACAAATTCCCAAGTTTGTTTAGAAATGACATTATTTTGAAAAGCTTCATCTACCAAAGTGTAGAATTTTTTATTAAAGGCATCTACAACACCCCTACTGACTGGGCGATACCACTCATGATTTCTTAATATGTTGAAACACATTTCAAGATATTGGGGGTTGTCCATGATGACAATATTTCCTCCTTTATCCGATAATTTAATCGTAATTTGATGATTTTTTGATAGATTTTTTAAGGCCATCTTTTCAGTAGGAGTAAGATTTGTATGTCTGGGTGTTATAGGTACTAGGTTATTTATTTCTTGGCTGATATTTTTAAGAAAAATAGATACACCTGGATTTGAGCTAGGCACTGGGTAGAAGGTTGATGTTTTTTTAAGGGAGGTTTGTTTTGGGGTACTGGGGATCTCGGTGTCAATTGTGCTGGTATTAGCCAAAAGTAAGTCAAGGTCCAGGGTGTCGATGAGGTCTTTGGATTCATTTTCCTCAAGTAAAGATTTGAGATTACCCAGAGCTTGACGTTCACTATACGTGTGAAATTCCCGTGTATCTGGGTCGCTCTTTTCAAAAATGCTTTTAAGGAGCAATTTGCGAGCGTATAAATGGAGATCTTTAATGGTCTCAAATTTATCGACAGGTTTATTAGGGCAGAAAGTTAATCCTTTTGAGAGGACTGAGATCTCATCGACACTCAGGACATGTGATGACAAGTTTATAATATTAAAAGCCGAGGCTATGTCGTAATCGGGTTGTGAGGAGTGAGTGAGTTTCCCAAGTTCTTAGAAAACATCAAGGGAACCTTAGGCGTGACAAAAGTGCCCGTATTTTCAAGTGATTCATGTGCGCTGACGGTGGCGTCCGAAGCCGTCAATGTGGAAGTGTTGGGGACTGATGGGAGCAGAGTACGAGGATACTGTTTAGGGGGGCGTTTTTTAGTAGTATTACTATTGGAGGAATTTTCAAAGTCGCGATTTCTTTTAGATGGTCTTGTGCGTTTTCCTTTCATCTGTGCATATGACATGTTAGACGAAACCGAAGAGGTATCAGACATATCCAACTGTGTAGAACGATGATTATCGTTCTTATATTGGACTCTAGGTCTAGTTGAAAGTGCCCATCTATATGCTCTACCTTCTTCGAAGGCTTGTTTATCCCGCATGTATTTAAACTCTTTTTTTGCTAAAATCGATTTGTTAAATAGTTCGATATGGGTTTTAAGTTTCTCATTTAGATCTTTGTATGAGGAGTGGGCTTGTAGGGGTTTGATCCTAGAATAGATTTTTTCAATGTTCGTGTTGATATAGACGAGACGTCTCCGATATTCATCAGAGAGAAGCCTCATCATACCAGCCGAGCATGATTTTAGATTCGTTTCCCATGCTTGCTTGAACGTCGGGTCCAGATCTTCAAAAGTTGGGAAGATCTGGACTCGAAGTCCAAGTGGGTTTAAATCATCTCTTATGTACTCATCAAACGTTTTTATATGCCAATGCATTGGAGATTTTTTCTCCAACCATTTAGTTAGGTTGGAGAAAAGAAAGGTTAGCTCAGATTCCAAAGATTCATTTTTACCATAGTTCGATTGTAATTGTTCAGTGAAAACCTCCCATGATTCACTGTAAAGTTCGGCCATGATGATGGTGTCACTGAGCTCTACACAAATGGATATACCGACACGATAAGACAATAACACAAAATAAAGAAAGAGAAAAAGGGTTGCAACAGTGCGTTTTCAAAATAATTGCTCATACAATAGGGAGCAAGCAAAAAAATTAATTCAGTAAAATTGTTTATGTAAATAACGCTGGAGAGCTTCAAATATGGATGGGGACTAAGGGGTATTTGCTACCCAAAAATAGAATATATTGATTGGGGGGAGATGAAGCCATTAGCCAGCAGATACAGGGCAAGTTACCATTTTTTCCAATCACATCCCGGTAATTTTTGAAAAAATTGGAAAAGGGGTGCCCCTGGGATTGTGTGGATTGGAATAAATTATGGATTGCCACCAAGTATATATAGAAAAATATAAAGAATTTTATTTATACATAATACACATATATATCAAAATTAGTTTAAAATCAAAGAGAGGAACAGACATATACAGTCATTGAAAAGCAATTGCATGAAGGCACCTTACTACTTAAGACATATAAGTCATATAACTAGTGGTGACACAACCGACATGTTTCGGATACTCGAGCTATATCTGTGATAGCCTCCATTATTTCCTTCTTCAAGGTTCATGCAATAGTTTGAAGACAAATTGGTCTCTATATAAGAGAAAAACAACATAGTATGTGATAGCTATATAATACACAACAGTGTATTGGCATGATTACATTATTTTGAATTTCTCCCATATGTGGGCGGCTAGAAGATAGACATTGTTGCAAAAAAAAAAAAAAAAAAAAGAGGGGGGGGGGAAGAAACAAAGGAGAAGAAAAAGAAGAACAAATATACATGAAAGTTCATTAAGAATGCATGGATGCATATATGCATTATATAATTGTATGTCTACAGGATACAGTACATCTATATCAAATAGTGTTGCATACATACATTTCCAATGGTAATATAAACATCAGCCGCTTGGAGGAATTGTCCCGGTGATATGGAGCCCAAATGGATATGGTGCGAGTTTAATGGTCGCATAAAGACAGTGCAGCGGCCAAAGAAAACACTGCAAACAAGATGACAGAGCCACGGGGATATGTGTAGGAGGACCAACCCAAAAACGCCCCTCAAAGCTCACAGGGAAGCCCCAAATTGCAGCGGAAAAACTGCCACGGCCTCTCTGTAAAAACATACATATATGGATTATAGTTTCTAGATCGCAGACTAGCCCTGTAAACAGGCATCCCATAACTCTGATCAAGTATTTGAAAGGAAGCTTAGTACCTGTCGATATGGCGCAAGAACATCCACACTCTGGCTGTGCAGCAAATGGCCAAGTCAGGTGGAACTTTTTATAGAGCTGTGGCTGGTGTTACAGCCAATCAGCTCAAATGGCGCCAAAGGTAAAGCTGAAAAAGGGGGAATTCAACCAATGGGGTAGAGCGTGGGAGGCCACAACAGGGCTAGACTGTGCGTCCGGGTAGGAACCCAATTAACTACGTATTAGAAATAAATAGAGAGGCTCTTACAGGACAGGCACCGCATACAGAGGCTGCCCTCGATCCCGGCGGCGTCCGGCGTCATCGCGCACCCAGGCAGACGTGAAAAACGTCCACGACGTCGGCGCGGTGACGTCAGACGTCGACCCGACCGCCAGCACAACGAAAAGGGCGGAAGTGCTAAAAGAAAATCACTCCGTTGCCCGCACCAGACCCAAAAAGGTCAGCGCAAAGGCAACACCATTGTATGTACTGCGCCAACCGGCGCCATCGGAGGAATAGGGAAAAATTGACTAATCCAAAACCCCATGCGTAGTAACAGTGTGACATAAATACCCTCCGTCCCATATGTGTATAATTATTGGGACAGGGAGAGAGATTTATTCATATGCACATAACCGTCCATTTGCTCAAACATGAGCAGTCAGCCCCCGATTATCAAAATAACTGGGGGCTGTTTTTGTGCTGGGGAGCGTCAGTGGGCCCAATGGGTGGTCCCCAAATCCCCGGGCTCCAATATGTCAAAAAGTGCAGGGTACAATTGTCATTTAATTAATTTCTAAATAATAAACAATAATAAACAATATAATAACTAGGCACTAATCTCCAGTGGGCAAATCATCAGGTAAAATTCCACCAGTTAGATCCAATCTTGTTTACTTAAAAAGGATTTTTTAGTTTTTACATGAATATCTAACCGGCATACGTCAGAAACATTAATACACATGTTATACAGTTGGCATAGTTTATACATATTTATTTTTCCTTCGAAGAAAAAAAAAAAAAAAACACACAAACTAGGTATAAACAGCTTGTTGAGCTCAGTTTAGCAGATCCCTGTCAAACTTTCCAGATGTAAAACCTGGTAAGAAGGGTTTAAAGTTAATTGCCTGGTTCAAGCCAGGGGGTGAGGTGGCGTTGAGGATCGAGATCCATCTCAGCTCCCTTTGAAGAAGGTGCTTGTTAAGGTCACCTCCGCGGGGGCTGCGGTGGACCCTGTCCAAAACTAACACCTCAAGGTTTGGTACACAATCTCCATGAACTTGGGCAGCGTGTCTGCCAAGAGGGAGATCAGGATTTTGTTCCTTCATTCCTTTTAGATGCCGGTAAATTCTCTGCCACAATTTTTGTATAGTTTTTCCTACATAAAAGCAGTTACAACTGCAAATAATGAGATATACTACGTCCGTAGTTTGACAGTTTGCATGATGTTTTGGTCGAAATTTTTGGCCATTCGGTAACCGAATGTTCTTTCTAGTGTTCATATATTTACAGTATGTGCAATTACCACATTGGAAAGTTCCCAGGTCCCTACATGGATCTCCCCTACTGGTGTTCTCAAATTCACTCTGCACTAGCATGTCCTTCAGGGACGTTGCTCGTCTATAGGTAATAGTTGGCCTGGGGGGTACTAGTGGTCCTATCACAGGATCTGCTGTAAGTAGGTGCCAGTGCTTTTGGTAGATTTTAAGAAGTTCAGCGTGATCATCAGAATAAGTGTTAATAATACGATGATCACTTTCACTTTTTTTTAGATTTAGACATTAGTAACTTGTGTCGATTTAGGTTTGAAGTGTGTTTAAAGGCCTTTTTGAGGCACTTATGGCTGTATCCCCTTGCCAGAAGTCTTTGCCTTAAGTTATTAGCTTCTCTTTTGTAATTGACCTCGTTAGAGCAGTTTCTTTTTATTCTTAAATATTGTCCATAAGGAATAGATTCGACTAGGGATTTAGGGTGAAAACTAGAAGAATGTAGGATTGTATTACCTGCACTTGGTTTGCGGAACAGCTTACATGATAACATGTTTTGCTTGTCTCTGAAGATCTCCACATCAAGGAAGGTTATAGTATTTGGGTCTGATGTCATTGTAAACTTAAGATTAAAAGTATTTAAGTTTAGGGCGATGAGACACTCATCCAAACATTGCTGGGAGCCCGTCCATACAATGAAGATGTCATCAATGTACCTGTGCCATAGGGCTACATGGCACAGGTACATTGAGAGATCCCCGCTGGAAAAGATTGCATGCTCCCATTCCCCCAGGTACAAGTTGGCGTAGCCAGGGGCACAACTGGTGCCCATGGCTACGCCCTGTACCTGGAGGAAACATTGACCATCAAAAGTGAAGACATTGTGTCTCAGTATAAAATCCAAGGACTGGATTATAAATTCATTGAACAAACGTTCATGGTGACTGGTTTGTGATAGAATATGTCTAATACAAGCAATACCTAAAGAATGAGGAATCGAGCTGTAGAGTGCCTCCACGTCGATACTGACAAGGATCGAATCTATAGGAATCTGTACTCCCTCAATAATGCGTAATAAGTGAGGTGTGTCTTTAACATAAGAGGGGATGCTCTGAACAAAGGGTTTTAGATGCTCATCAATGAGTCGTGAAAGATTTTCAATAATAGCTCCATTTCCAGATATAATGGGACGTCCTGGGGGATTTAGGGGATCCTTGTGAATTTTGGGGAGTGAGTAGAATGTTGGTGTGCGGGGAAAGGAGGTGCGAACAAATTCCCAAGTTTGTTTAGAAATTACATTATTTTGAAAAGCTTCATCTACCAAAGTGTAGAATTTTTTATTAAAGGCATCTACAACACCCCTACTGACTGGGCGATACCACTCATGATTTCTTAATATGTTGAAACACATTTCAAGATATTGGGGGTTGTCCATGATGACAATATTTCCTCCTTTATCCGATAATTTAATCGTAATTTGATGATTTTTTGATAGATTTTTTAAGGCCATCTTTTCAGTAGGAGTAAGATTTGTATGTCTGGGTGTTATAGGTACTAGGTTATTTATTTCTTGGCTGATATTTTTAAGAAAAATAGATACACCTGGATTTGAGCTAGGCACTGGGTAGAAGGTTGATGTTTTTTTAAGGGAGGTTTGTTTTGGGGTACTGGGGATCTCGGTGTCAATTGTGCTGGTATTAGCCAAAAGTAAGTCAAGGTCCAGGGTGTCGATGAGGTCTTTGGATTCATTTTCCTCAAGTAAAGATTTGAGATTACCCAGAGCTTGACGTTCACTATACGTGTGAAATTCCCGTGTATCTGGGTCGCTCTTTTCAAAAATGCTTTTAAGGAGCAATTTGCGAGCGTATAAATGGAGATCTTTAATGGTCTCAAGTTTATCGACAGGTTTATTAGGGCAGAAAGTTAATCCTTTTGAGAGGACTGAGATCTCATCGACACTCAGGACATGTGATGACAAGTTTATAATATTAAAAGCCGAGGCTATGTCGTAATCGGGTTGTGAGGAGTAAGTGAGTTTCCCAAGTTCTTAGAAAACATCAAGGGAACCTTAGGCGTGACAAAAGTGCCCGTATTTTCAAGTGATTCATGTGCGCTGACGGTGGCGTCCGAAGCCGTCAATGTGGAAGTGTTGGGGACTGATGGGAGCAGAGTACGAGGATACTGTTTAGGGGGGCGTTTTTTAGTAGTATTACTATTGGAGGAATTTTCAAAGTCGCGATTTCTTTTAGATGGTCTTGTGCGTTTTCCTTTCATCGGTGCATATGACATGTTAGACGAAACCGAAGAGGTATCAGACATATCCAACTGTGTAGAACGATGATTATCGTTCTTATATTGGACTCTAGGTCTAGTTGAAAGTGCCCATCTATATGCTCTACCTTCTTCGAAGGCTTGTTTATCCCGCATGTATTTAAACTCTTTTTTTGCTAAAATCGATTTGTTAAATAGTTCGATATGGGTTTTAAGTTTCTCATTTAGATCTTTGTATGAGGAGTGGGCTTGTAGGGGTTTGATCCTAGAATAGATTTTTTCAATGTTCGTGTTGATATAGACGAGACGTCTCCGATATTCATCAGAGAGAAGCCTCATCATACCAGCCGAGCATGATTTTAGATTCGTTTCCCATGCTTACTTGAACGTCGGGTCCAGATCTTCAAAAGTTGGGAAGATCTGGACTCGAAGTCCAAGTGGGTTTAAATCATCTCTTATGTACTCATCAAACGTTTTTATATGCCAATGCATTGGAGATTTTTTCTCCAACCATTTAGTTAGGTTGGAGAAAAGAAAGGTTAGCTCAGATTCCAAAGATTCATTTTTACCATAGTTCGATTGTAATTGTTCAGTGAAAACCTCCCATGATTCACTGTAAAGTTCGGCCATGATGATGGTGTCACTGAGCTCTACACAAATGGATATACCGACACGATAAGACAATAACACAAAATAAAGAAAGAGAAAAAGGGTTGCAACAGTGCGTTTTCAAAATAATTGCTCATACAATAGGGAGCAAGCAAAAAAATTAATTCAGTAAAATTGTTTATGTAAATAACGCTGGAGAGCTTCAAATATGGATGGGGACTAAGGGGTATTTGCTACCCAAAAATAGAATATATTGATTGGGGGGAGATGAAGCCATTAGCCAGCAGATACAGGGCAAGTTACCATTTTTTCCAATCACATCCCGGTAATTTTTGAAAAAATTGGAAAAGGGGTGCCCCTGGGATTGTGTGGATTGGAATAAATTATGGATTGCCACCAAGTATATATAGAAAAATATAAAGAATTTTATTTATACATAATACACATATATATCAAAATTAGTTTAAAATCAAAGAGAGGAACAGACATATACAGTCATTGAAAAGCAATTGCATGAAGGCACCTTACTACTTAAGACATATAAGTCATATAACTAGTGGTGACACAACCGACATGTTTCGGATACTCGAGCTATATCTGTGATAGCCTCCATTATTTCCTTCTTCAAGGTTCATGCAATAGTTTGAAGACAAATTGGTCTCTATATAAGAGAAAAACAACATAGTATGTGATAGCTATATAATACACAACAGTGTATTGGCATGATTACATTATTTTGAATTTCTCCCATATGTGGGCGGCTAGAAGATAGACATTGTTGCAAAAAAAAAAAAAGAGGGGGGGGGAAGAAACAAAGGAGAAGAAAAAGAAGAACAAATATACATGAAAGTTCATTAAGAATGCATGGATGCATATATGCATTATATAATTGTATGTCTACAGGATACAGTACATCTATATCAAATAGTGTTGCATACATACATTTCCAATGGTAATATAAACATCAGCCGCTTGGAGGAATTGTCCCGGTGATATGGAGCCCAAATGGATATGGTGCGAGTTTAATGGTCGCATAAAGACAGTGCAGCGGCCAAAGAAAACACTGCAAACAAGATGACAGAGCCACGGGGATATGTGTAGGAGGACCAACCCAAAAACACCCCTCAAAGCTCACAGGGAAGCCCCAAATTGCAGCAGAAAAACTGCCACGGCCTCTCTGTAAAAACATACATATATGGATTATAGTTTCTAGATCGCAGACTAGCCCTGTAAACAGGCATCCCATAACTCTGATCAAGTATTTGAAAGGAAGCTTAGTACCTGTCGATATGGCGCAAGAACATCCACACTCTGGCTGTGCAGCAAATGGCCAAGTCAGGTGGAACTTTTTATAGAGCTGTGGCTGGTGTTACAGCCAATCAGCTCAAATGGCGCCAAAGGTAAAGCTGAAAAAGGGGGAATTCAACCAATGGGGTAGAGCGTGGGAGGCCACAACAGGGCTAGACTGTGCGTCCGGGTAGGAACCCAATTAACTACGTATTAGAAATAAATAGAGAGGCTCTTACAGGACAGGCACCGCATACAGAGGCCGCCCTCGATCCCGGCGGCGTCCGGCATCATCGCGCACCCACGCAGACGTGAAAAACGTCCACGACGTCGGCGCGGTGACGTCAGACGTCGACCCGACCGCCAGCACAACGAAAAGGGCGGAAGTGCTAAAAGAAAATCACTCCGTTGCCCGCACCAGACCCAAAAAGGTCAGCGCAAAGGCAACACCATTGTATGTACTGCGCCAACCGGCGCCATCGGAGGAATAGGGAAAAATTGACTAATCCAAAACCCCATGCGTAGTAACAGTGTGACATAAATACCCTCCGTCCCATATGTGTATAATTATTGGGACA
Organism: Rana muscosa; assembly: GCA_029206835.1. Taxonomy (NCBI): domain Eukaryota; kingdom Metazoa; phylum Chordata; class Amphibia; order Anura; family Ranidae; genus Rana; species Rana muscosa. The sequence continues at coordinate 9,681,521 of JARGYO010005562.1, forward strand.
GGGAGAGAGATTTATTCATATGCACATAACTGTCCATTTGCTCAAACATGAGCAGTCAGCCCCCGATTATCAAAATAACTGGGGGCTGTTTTTGTGCTGGGGAGCGTCAGTGGGCCCAATGGGTGGTCCCCAAATCCCCGGGCTCCAATATGTCAAAAAGTGCAGGGTACAATTGTCATTTAATTAATTTCTAAATAATAAACAATAATAAACAATATAATAACTAGGCACTAATCTCCAGTGGGCAAATCATCAGGTAAAATTCCACCAGTTAGATCCAATCTTGTTTACTTAAAAAGGATTTTTTAGTTTTTACATGAATATCTAACCGGCATACGTCAGAAACATTAATACACATGTTATACAGTTGGCATAGTTTATACATATTTATTTTTCCTTCGAAGAAAAAAAAAAAAAAAAAAACACACAAACTAGGTATAAACAGCTTGTTGAGCTCAGTTTAGCAGATCCCTGTCAAACTTTCCAGATGTAAAACCTGGTAAGAAGGGTTTAAAGTTAATTGCCTGGTTCAAGCCAGGGGGTGAGGTGGCGTTGAGGATCGAGATCCATCTCAGCTCCCTTTGAAGAAGGTGCTTGTTAAGGTCACCTCCGCGGGGGCTGCGGTGGACCCTGTCCAAAACTAACACCTCAAGGTTTGGTACACAATCTCCATGAACTTGGGCAGCGTGTCTGCCAAGAGGGAGATCAGGATTTTGTTCCTTCATTCCTTTTAGATGCCGGTAAATTCTCTGCCACAATTTTTGTATAGTTTTTCCTACATAAAAGCAGTTACAACTGCAAATAATGAGATATACTATGTCCGTAGTTTGACAGTTTGCATGATGTTTTGGTCGAAATTTTTGGCCATTCGGTAACCGAATGTTCTTTCTAGTGTTCATATATTTACAGTATGTGCAATTACCACATTGGAAAGTTCCCAGGTCCCTACATGGATCTCCCCTACTGGTGTTCTCAAATTCACTCTGCACTAGCATGTCCTTCAGGGACGTTGCTCGTCTATAGGTAATAGTTGGCCTGGGGGGTACTAGTGGTCCTATCACAGGATCTGCTGTAAGTAGGTGCCAGTGCTTTTGGTAGATTTTAAGAATTTCAGCGTGATCATCAGAATAAGTGTTAATAATACGATGATCACTTTCACTTTTTTTAGATTTAGACATTAGTAACTCGTGTCGATTTAGGTTTGAAGTGCGTTTAAAGGCCTTTTTGAGGCACTTATGGCTGTATCCCCTTGCCAGAAGTCTTTGCCTTAAGTTATTAGCTTCTCTTTTGTAATCGACCTCGTTAGAGCAGTTTCTTTTTATTCTTAAATATTGTCCATAAGGAATAGATTCGACTAGGGATTTAGGGTGAAAACTAGAAGAATGTAGGATTGTATTACCTGCACTTGGTTTGCGGAACAGCTTACATGATAACATGTTTTGCTTGTCTCTGAAGATCTCCACATCAAGGAAGGTTATAGTATTTGGGTCTGATGTCATTGTAAACTTAAGATTAAAAGTATTTAAGTTTAGGGCGATGAGACACTCATCCAAACATTGCTGGGAGCCCGTCCATACAATGAAGATGTCATCAATGTACCTGTGCCATAGGGCTACATGGCACAGGTACATTGAGAGATCCCCGCTGGAAAAGATTGCATGCTCCCATTCCCCCAGGTACAAGTTGGCGTAGCCAGGGGCACAACTGGTGCCCATGGCTACGCCCTGTACCTGGAGGAAACATTGACCATCAAAAGTGAAGACATTGTGTCTCAGTATAAAATCCAAGGACTGGATTATAAATTCATTGAACAAACGTTCATGGTGACTGGTTTGTGATAGAATATGTCTAATACAAGCAATACCTAAAGAATGAGGAATCGAGCTGTAGAGTGCCTCCACGTCGATACTGACAAGGATCGAATCTATAGGAATCTGTACTCCCTCAATAATGCGTAATAAGTGAGGTGTGTCTTTAACATAAGAGGGGATGCTCTGAACAAAGGGTTTTAGATGCTCATCAATGAGTCGTGAAAGATTTTCAATAATAGCTCCATTTCCAGATATAATGGGACGTCCTGGGGGATTTAGGGGATCCTTGTGAATTTTGGGGAGTGAGTAGAATGTTGGTGTGCGGGGAAAGGAGGTGCGAACAAATTCCCAAGTTTGTTTAGAAATGACATTATTTTGAAAAGCTTCATCTACCAAAGTGTAGAATTTTTTATTAAAGGCATCTACAACACCCCTACTGACTGGGCGATACCACTCATGATTTCTTAATATGTTGAAACACATTTCAAGATATTGGGGGTTGTCCATGATGACAATATTTCCTCCTTTATCCGATAATTTAATCGTAATTTGATGATTTTTTGATAGATTTTTTAAGGCCATCTTTTCAGTAGGAGTAAGATTTGTATGTCTGGGTGTTATAGGTACTAGGTTATTTATTTCTTGGCTGATATTTTTAAGAAAAATAGATACACCTGGATTTGAGCTAGGCACTGGGTAGAAGGTTGATGTTTTTTTAAGGGAGGTTTGTTTTGGGGTACTGGGGATCTCGGTGTCAATTGTGCTGGTATTAGCCAAAAGTAAGTCAAGGTCCAGGGTGTCGATGAGGTCTTTGGATTCATTTTCCTCAAGTAAAGATTTGAGATTACCCAGAGCTTGACGTTCACTATACGTGTGAAATTCCCGTGTATCTGGGTCGCTCTTTTCAAAAATGCTTTTAAGGAGCAATTTGCGAGCGTATAAATGGAGATCTTTAATGGTCTCAAATTTATCGACAGGTTTATTAGGGCAGAAAGTTAATCCTTTTGAGAGGACTGAGATCTCATCGACACTCAGGACATGTGATGACAAGTTTATAATATTAAAAGCCGAGGCTATGTCGTAATCGGGTTGTGAGGAGTGAGTGAGTTTCCCAAGTTCTTAGAAAACATCAAGGGAACCTTAGGCGTGACAAAAGTGCCCGTATTTTCAAGTGATTCATGTGCGCTGACGGTGGCGTCCGAAGCCGTCAATGTGGAAGTGTTGGGGACTGATGGGAGCAGAGTACGAGGATACTGTTTAGGGGGGCGTTTTTTAGTAGTATTACTATTGGAGGAATTTTCAAAGTCGCGATTTCTTTTAGATGGTCTTGTGCGTTTTCCTTTCATCGGTGCATATGACATGTTAGACGAAACCGAAGAGGTATCAGACATATCCAACTGTGTAGAACGATGATTATCGTTCTTATATTGGACTCTAGGTCTAGTTGAAAGTGCCCATCTATATGCTCTACCTTCTTCGAAGGCTTGTTTATCCCGCATGTATTTAAACTCTTTTTTTGCTAAAATCGATTTGTTAAATAGTTCGATATGGGTTTTAAGTTTCTCATTTAGATCTTTGTATGAGGAGTGGGCTTGTAGGGGTTTGATCCTAGAATAGATTTTTTCAATGGTCGTGTTGATATAGACGAGACGTCTCCGATATTCATCAGAGAGAAGCCTCATCATACCAGCCGAGCATGATTTTAGATTCGTTTCCCATGCTTGCTTGAACGTCGGGTCCAGATCTTCAAAAGTTGGGAAGATCTGGACTCGAAGTCCAAGTGGGTTTAAATCATCTCTTATGTACTCATCAAACGTTTTTATATGCCAATACATTGAAGATTTTTTCTCCAACCATTTAGTTAGGTTGGAGAAAAGAAAGGTTAGCTCAGATTCCAAAGATTCATTTTTACCATAGTTCGATTGTAATTGTTCAGTGAAAACCTCCCATGATTCACTGTAAAGTTCGGCCATGATGATGGTGTCACTGAGCTCTACACAAATGGATATACCGACACGATAAGACAATAACACAAAATAAAGAAAGAGAAAAAGGGTTGCAACAGTGTGTTTTCACCAGTTGTGCCCCTGGCTACGCCAACTTGTACCTGGGGGAATGGGAGCATGCAATCTTTTCCAGCGGGGATCTCTCAATGTACCTGTGCCATGTAGCCCTATGGCACAGGTACATTGATGACATCTTCATTGTATGGACGGGCTCCCAGCAATGTTTGGATGAGTGTCTCATCGCCCTAAACTTTAATACTTTTAATCTTAAGTTTACAATGACATCAGACCCAAATACTATAACCTTCCTTGATGTGGAGATCTTCAGAGACAAGCAAAACATGTTATCATGTAAGCTGTTCCGCAAACCAAGTGCAGGTAATACAATCCTACATTCTTCTAGTTTTCACCCTAAATCCCTAGTCGAATCTATTCCTTATGGACAATATTTAAGAATAAAAAGAAACTGCTCTAACGAGGTCGATTACAAAAGAGAAGCTAATAACTTAAGGCAAAGACTTCTGGCAAGGGGATACAGCCATAAGTGCCTCAAAAAGGCCTTTAAACGCACTTCAAACCTAAATCGACACGAGTTACTAATGTCTAAATCTAAAAAAAGTGAAAGTGATCATCGTATTATTAACACTTATTCTGATGATCACGCTGAACTTCTTAAAATCTACCAAAAGCACTGGCACCTACTTACAGCAGATCCTGTGATAGGACCACTAGTACCCCCCAGGCCAACTATTACCTATAGACGAGCAACGTCCCTGAAGGACATGCTAGTGCAGAGTGAATTTGAGAACACCAGTAGGGGAGATCCATGTAGGGACCTGGGAACTTTCCAATGTGGTAATTGCACATACTGTAAATATATGAACACTAGAAAGAACATTCGGTTACCGAATGGCCAAAAATTTCGACCAAAACATCATGCAAACTGTCAAACTACGGACGTAGTATATCTCATTATTTGCAGTTGTAACTGCTTTTATGTAGGAAAAACTATACAAAAATTGTGGCAGAGAATTTACCGGCATCTAAAAGGAATGAAGGAACAAAATCCTGATCTCCCTCTTGGCAGACACGCTGCCCAAGTTCATGGAGATTGTGTACCAAACCTTGAGGTGTTAGTTTTGGACAGGGTCCACCGCAGCCCCCGCGGAGGTGACCTTAACAAGCACCTTCTTCAAAGGGAGCTGAGATGGATCTCGATCCTCAACGCCACCTCACCCCCTGGCTTGAACCAGGCAATTAACTTTAAACCCTTCTTACCAGGTTTTACATCTGGAAAGTTTGACAGGGATCTGCTAAACTGAGCTCAACAAGCTGTTTATACCTAGTTTGTGTGTTTTTTTTTTTTTTTTTTTCTTCGAAGGAAAAATAAATATGTATAAACTATGCCAACTGTATAACATGTGTATTAATGTTTCTGACGTATGCCGGTTAGATATTCATGTAAAAACTAAAAAAATCCTTTTTAAGTAAACAAGATTGGATCTAACTGGTGGAATTTTACCTGATGATTTGCCCACTGGAGATTAGTGCCTAGTTATTATATTGTTTATTATTGTTTATTATTTAGAAATTAATTAAATGACAATTGTACCCTGCACTTTTTGACATATTGGAGCCCGGGGATTTGGGGACCACCCATTGGGCCCACTGACGCTCCCCAGCACAAAAACAGCCCCCAGTTATTTTGATAATCGGGGGCTGACTGCTCATGTTTGAGCAAATGGACGGTTATGTGCATATGAATAAATCTCTCTCCCTGTCCCAATAATTATACACATATGGGACGGAGGGTATTTATGTCACACTGTTACTACGCATGGGGTTTTGGATTAGTCAATTTTTCCCTATTCCTCCGATGGCGCCGGTTGGCGCAGTACATACAATGGTGTTGCCTTTGCGCTGACCTTTTTGGGTCTGGTGCGGGCAACGGAGTGATTTTCTTTTAGCACTTCCGCCCTTTTCGTTGTGCTGGCGGTCGGGTCGACGTCTGACGTCACCGCGCCGACGTCGTGGACGTTTTTCACGTCTGCGTGGGTGCGCGATGACGCCGGACGCCGCCGGGATCGAGGGCGGCCTCTGTATGCGGTGCCTGTCCTGTAAGAGCCTCTCTATTTATTTCTAATACGTAGTTAATTGGGTTCCTACCCGGACGCACAGTCTAGCCCTGTTGTGGCCTCCCACGCTCTACCCCATTGGTTGAATTCCCCCTTTTTCAGCTTTACCTTTGGCGCCATTTGAGCTGATTGGCTGTAACACCAGCCACAGCTCTATAAAAAGTTCCACCTGACTTGGCCATTTGCTGCACAGCCAGAGTGTGGATGTTCTTGCGCCATATCGACAGGTACTAAGCTTCCTTTCAAATACTTGATCAGAGTTATGGGATGCCTGTTTACAGGGCTAGTCTGCGATCTAGAAACTATAATCCATATATGTATGTTTTTACAGAGAGGCCGTGGCAGTTTTTCCGCTGCAATTTGGGGCTTCCCTGTGAGCTTTGAGGGGCGTTTTTGGGTTGGTCCTCCTACACATATCCCCGTGGCTCTGTCATCTTGTTTGCAGTGTTTTCTTTGGCCGCTGCACTGTCTTTATGCGACCATTAAACTCGCACCATATCCATTTGGGCTCCATATCACCGGGACAATTCCTCCAAGCGGCTGATGTTTATATTACCATTGGAAATGTATGTATGCAACACTATTTGATATAGATGTACTGTATCCTGTAGACATACAATTATATAATGCATATATGCATCCATGCATTCTTAATGAACTTTCATGTATATTTGTTCTTCTTTTTCTTCTCCTTTGTTTCTTCCCCCCCTCTTTTTTTTTTTTTTGCAACAATGTCTATCTTCTAGCCGCCCACATATGGGAGAAATTCAAAATAATGTAATCATGCCAATACACTGTTGTGTATTATATAGCTATCACATACTATGTTGTTTTTCTCTTATATAGAGACCAATTTGTCTTCAAACTATTGCATGAACCTTGAAGAAGGAAATAATGGAGGCTATCACAGATATAGCTCGAGTATCCGAAACATGTCGGTTGTGTCACCACTAGTTATATGACTTATATGTCTTAAGTAGTAAGGTGCCTTCATGCAATTGCTTTTCAATGACTGTATATGTCTGTTCCTCTCTTTGATTTTAAACTAATTTTGATATATATGTGTATTATGTATAAATGAAATTCTTTATATTTTTCTATATATACTTGGTGGCAATCCATAATTTATTCCAATCCACACAATCCCAGGGGCACCCCTTTTCCAATTTTTTCAAAAATTACCGGGATGTGATTGGAAAAAATGGTAACTTGCCCTGTATCTGCTGGCTAATGGCTTCATCTCCCCCCAATCAACAAGACTCCTATTAGACTGTTGTTCAAGTTGGGTCCAGTAAGGAGCACGTTGTTAAGAGAAACACCTTCGTGCTGAGCACTGGAATCAAAGACAACTCTGATTTGGTCTGGTTTGCGTGGGTGATACACGCCAAAGGATGGAAGGTACCAGCATTCTTCTCCCTCCTTTAGTGGGGGAGCAGGCTCTGCATGATCTCTGTCAAATACATTTTGCATAAAGTCCACAAAGTGCTTTTGCATCTCTGGTTTCCTGCTTAAGTTTCGCTTTAAGGAGGAGAATCTACTGATGGCCTGCTGTAAGTTGTTGGGCAATCTCTCTCTTGGGAGACGAAAGGGTAGGGGTGCTACCCAGTTATTGGAGTCATCTTGAAAGAACTCATTGTCCATTACCTTGATGAATTCTTTGTCTTCCATTGAAGGAGCCAGTATGTCATCTTCACTGGTTGCATTAAACACTGTAGAGCAGAAGTCACCATCATGGCAGGAGAAAGGGCTTGTGTCACCTGAGATACCATGTTGCCATTCGTGGCTGGCTATCTTCTCTTTCACCCAGTAGTGATGTGGGCATGGCTCAAAGTAAGTGTTTCGCCCATTTGGCAGAACATTTGTCTTGAATGACGAAATGTTGGTAGGTCTTTTCATTTTGCCTATGCAGACATTGCCTATGATGACCCACCCTAGATCTGTGCGCTGGGCAAATGGGGCATCTGGGGGTCCACTGACTTGTCTGTGTACCTTGTGAACTCTTAGAATGTCTCTTCCTAACAGAAGAAGGATCTGAGCATCTTTGTCAAGCGGCGGTATCTCATTTGCTATTACCTTGAGGTGAGGGTGATGGAAAGCAGCAGCTGGAGTAGGGATTTCTTCCCTGTTAGCAGGTATCTGATTGCACTCAACAAGTGTAGGTAAGGGTAATTGCAAGTTACCTTTGAGAGAAGATACCATGAGTCCATGAGCCCTTCTTCCAGAAACCTCTATAGTTCCACTACAGGTACCCAAGGTGTAAGGATGAGCTTCGCCTTTTATTTCAAATAGATTGAACAATTCCGATTTTGCAAGTGATCGATTGCTCTGATCGTCTAAGATAGCATATGCCTTTAGAGACTTTTCTGGTTGATCCTTGTGGTATATGTTCACCAAGCATATCTTAGCACAGGACTTACCACAGCGGTCTTCTCCACAAACTTCAGTGCAGGATGAAGAAATGATGGTAGAATTAGGCACTTGGTCTGTATTCTCCCCGCCATGCGTTAACCTGGGAGGAGTGTTGGCAGGTTGTGCAGAGCTGGGCTCAAGAGGATGGAGGGCTTGCACATGTTCTTCAGAGCCACACTCTATGCACTTGATGGACACATTACAGTCCCTTGCAAAATGTTCTGTAGAAGCACAGCACCTGAAACATACCCTAAATGTCTTTAAAAGCTCCTTGCGCTCTTCCAGAGGCTTTTTCCTAAAGCCGATACATTTATTGAGGGGGTGTGGCTTCTTGTGTATGGGACACACTCTGCTAGGGTTTTCAATCTTCCTACTCTGTTTGTTCGTGGCCAGAACTGTGGTAGGGGTGGGAAGGATGTCAGTCTTTTTCACAGACACTGGGCCTCTATGGTTTCTATAGTTGCCCTGAAGACTGGTACTCTTAGGAAAGGGTGAGAAGAGGCTGTACTCACCGTAAGAAAAACTTGGATCATTCTTGGTCTCTGCAATTTTCCTGATGAATTCACAGAAGAAAGAGAATGGAGGGAAGGAAACCTTGTTCTCTCTTTTGTATGATGACCCTAGTGCAGTCCATTTCTCTTGCAAACCATACGAGAGCTTGGAGACAATTGGGTTTACCCCTCTTGGAGTGTCAAGGTAACTGAGTCCAGGTAGTTTTGGGTCTGTCTTGGCTAGCTGAAGCTCAAGGAGAAGGTCACTCAGTCTCTGGAACTCCTTGTTGTCCTTACCGGATATCTTTGGGAAAGTTTCCAGACGCATGAACAAAGCATTTTCTATAGCTTCTGGACTGCCATAACTTTGCTCTAGTCGCTCCCATGCAGCTGTGAGGCCTGCAGTAGGATTGTCCATGAAAACCGATCTTAATGGCTTAACACGTGCAGCAGATAGAGGACCAAGCCATTTGATCAGCAGATTCAATTCTTGATCAGCTGTAATGCCAATATTGCTGATTGTAGTTCTGAAGGCACATTTCCAACTTCTGTAGTTCTCAGGTTGGTCATCAAAACTTGTAAGACCAGTCTTTGTGAGCTCTCTGCGAAGCATGTACCTCACAAACTCTTCTGTCTCAGTTGTCTCCGCCTTTATGTGTGATGCTGTCGGCTGTATGGTGCTGATTGTGTTATTTTTGACATTGTTGTGAAAGGACACAGGGAAATATGATGCAGCAGATGCATCCAGGTGAGTTGCTTGCTTGAAGTCAGTTGCTCCAATGGTACGTTGATTCAAGGCTATACCGATGACTGGAGATTGATGACTTGCTTGAAGCTTGCTCTGATGCTCTGTGACGTATGAAGGCAGGCAAGGTAGGCAGGTAGGAAATGCAGTGGAGTGATTTTGAGTGCAGGAAGTTGCTGGAACCTCTTTAACTTGAAGCTGTGAAGGAGTCTCTATGTAGCCGGGAGCATTGGAGACAATGGAGTGTGCACTGCAGTGGCTTAGGACATAGTCTTTAGTGCGTTTGAGGGGGTCTTCCATATCTGCTATGTTTAGGTTAATGCTGTCTTTCTCACTTGCACCTTCGTCTGCACTGATAGCTTGCTGTAGGACCCTTAGCTTTGCCATAGCTGCGTCATGTTTACACTGTTTATTTAAGGTTTCCATTGTTGCTCTTTGACGTGCTGACTGCGCTTCCAACTCTGCTCTTTGAAGTGCTGACTGCGCTTCCAACTCTGCTCTTTGAGCTTCCAACTCTGCTCTTTTTTCTGCATATGCCACCTGCACTTTGCTGGCTTCCACTTCAGCGCGGGCAATAATAAGTCGCTCACTGAGTGTTGAGTATCTTGAACTATGGGATCTTGACGAGTTTTTAGAACGTCTGGTGGAAACAGATCTGTGAGATGCAGTGTCCTGTAACAGCTTTATTTTTGCTTCTGCCTTTAATCTGGTTTGCTGGATAAAACTGTCTCTTTCAATATTGAGAGCATTGACGCGCTTTAATTGTGTCATCACACTTTCTGTATTCATGTTTTGCAAGACATTAGTGAATTTGATGCTGGTAAGCTGATAAAGCTCATATGAGGCAGAAAGTTGTTTAATGGCGCCCTCTAGTGTCAGTAGTTCACGTTCAACAGACACTGTATTGGCTTCAGCAAGGATTTTCTCCCAGACTAATTCCAAGCTATTTGACAATTCAGTCCTTGACGCTTCATAATTCTCTATTAATTTCCAAGTGGGTTTAACTGAGCGTTTGGGTAACTCAGTTTCTTCAGGAACTTGTGGGGAGGTAGATGTGAGTTCACATGCAGAAGCTTGGTCACTCATGATAGCAGACTGACTGTGAAAGCAGGCAGGATCTGTGTGCTGAAATATGACACTGTGCAGATTGTCTCAGGCTATAAGGCTGCCATGTGCTGCTCTGTCCCTTCTGTCTTGCTATGAGGGCAGTAAATCTTGTCTGTTTCAGTACTGACATGCAGAAATCTTGTAATTAGGCTGTTCTGTCTCAACTACAAAGCGATAAAGTTCATCTCCAGGTTGATGTAGGCCTTACACAAGCTGATTTGCTATTACCCCTTGCATCGATACAGGCAGCTTAACTCAATGAATAAACTCACAGTTAGGACGACAGACGATGAATCCTTTCGAATGTTCCGTTTAATGATGGATATTCATAGGTAGAAAAACGTTGCAGTTGTAAGCCACATGTAAGATGTTAGCATGGAAGAAATACAGGAGTAATGACCAGAATCAGGAAGTGGAGGAGATATATAAAGAACTACGGTGAGAGAGAGAGTTCAGCTAGAAAGAAGGGGACAGATCTTAAAGACACAGAGCAAGAATAATCACATAGTGTAACACAACACCTCTTAATATTAAGGGTTCTAACAAACTTCTGTAGGCTAATATACGTCTGGAATTTGTTAAAATTGCGTACTGGTGCGAATTTTAGTCCTTTATCAAGGACCTTCAATTCATCATCAGACAGTGACGTACCACTGATATTATAAATGCCTGCACCTAATGGGATTTTACTCTTTTTAAATCTTCTTCCTCCTCGTCTTTCTCTCTTTCCCTTCTTTTGCCCCCCTGTTTGTTTCCAACTGGGGTATTGCCCCATGGAATTTGCCAAGGTGGCTGAGGGTTCCCTAAAAAAAAACCCTGATGTGAATCATCATGGTATAGAGGGGTAAATCTATTATATGTGGACGTAGTGGCTCTGCCTTGTTGATCATATTGATAGTCACGATCTCCCGAATACTGATTGTAACTATTGTGAGGGTAATTGCCCCTATTAAGCCCTGGATTAGATGTTTTCCCTCTGTAAGGGCGTGGAGGACCCCACGAATCATCCCTATAACCTGAGTTATAGGATGGTGGATATTGTTGGTGATTACCCCTGTCATTCCCTGATTTAGTGGGAGCCCCTTTTCCTCTGTTAGTAGAGTGTGTAGAAACTTTAGGGTGTGCTCCCTGGGAAGACGGAGGACGGGAATGAGCCACTGGAGTACTAGGGTGTAATCTATTTGGGGGCAATGGTGGAATGATGTTAGAAGGTGTGGCTTCCGGAGTGGATACCTTAGATTGCCATTTAAAGACTTCACCTCTAGAGAAATCCCCTGAATCCCTAATAAATTTGGATTTTTTCTTCTCTTGTATATCCTTATCCCATTTAGTCATTTTGTTCTTCATTTCACTGGATAATCAAGAAAAAAACGGTGAATCCTGGAACGGTTCTATTTTATTCTTAAACTCTGTAATTTGTTTGTCTAATGATTTCATTTTTCTCTGCTTCCTGAGCAATAAGAAATCCATTAATTCATGACCCTGTTTGTCAAAAAAGTTATACCATTCTTGTAGGGACTCATCATCAGTGAGTCCATCATTAGGTGGGAGATCCCATCGCAATCTTCTGGGCACCAAATTAGATTTTTTGTATTGCTCAAAAGATGCGATGTCCCACCAAGCTTTAATTTTCTTTTCGAATACATATCCCAATTTTCTAAAGCAAGTCGATAAATCATCTGAAGCACTAGAGGATTGGGTATTAGAGAAGACTTCATTAAGTCTAACCTCTCTGTATTCTAAAAATGAGAACACTTCCATGAATGCAGCTGAGAGTAATGTGATAAAGCAAGACAATATAAAAAATGAAGCAATCAGGGCAAACAAAAATATTAAATAGAAACGTTAAGCAGCTGAACACATTAGGGTCATCACAAACCTATAAGATAATAGCAAAAACGGGGGTATGTGCAGCGCATAGGAAAAACAAAATTAGATAAAACACCATCAAATAAGTGGTCAGCAATATCAAATCTAATACAGTTCTATCACTGAGAGAAAAATGTCCTCTTAAGTTCCCAGAATGGTATAGCAGGAAAAAGGGATGAGATTCCTCATGTGATGAAAGGAGGGGGATGCAATCTTCTGCCCAAAATGTGCTGATACAATCCTCCACCGTAAAAATATTGAGCTTACCAGATACGATGGACCTCTCCGCTAAGAGAAGGTCATACAGGCATGTATCCACCCTGGGATAATGGAATTGAGTGACTGCAGCACAGATCCTTCCACAGATAGCCGGAATATGTGGCCAGAAGGTGGTATAATAAATCCTCCTAAGAATGGTACTGGATGCAATGATATAGTATCCAATGGTCCCAAAAAAGGAAGAAGGGAGACAGCCTAAGTGCACTCCGCAAAATTTATTGAAAGTCAATATAGATAAAACAACATTGGCGCTCTGCGCCTAGATAAAAAGCCGGTATAACAGCCGTAACTGACAATGTGAATGAACGCTGTGGACATCCGTCCAGCATGGAGATGGCACCGGATTTTTCTAGATTATCCAGTGAAATGAAGAACAAAATGACTAAATGGGATAAGGATATACAAGAGAAGAAAAAATCCAAATTTATTAGGGATTCAGGGGATTTCTCTAGAGGTGAAGTCTTTAAATGGCAATCTAAGGTATCCACTCCGGAAGCCACACCTTCTAACATCATTCCACCATTGCCCCCAAATAGATTACACCCTAGTACTCCAGTGGCTCATTCCCATCCTCCGTCTTCCCAGGGAGCACACCCTAAAGTTTCTACACACTCTACTAACAGAGGAAAAGGGGCTCCCACTAAATCAGGGAATGACAGGGGTAATCACCAACAATATCCACCACCCTATAACTCAGGTTATAGGGATGATTCGTGGGGTCCTCCACGCCCTTACAGAGGGAAAACATCTAATCCAGGGCTTAATAGGGGCAATTACCCTCACAATAGTTACAATCAGTATTCGGGAGATCGTGACTATCAATATGATCAACAAGGCAGAGCCACTACGTCCACATATAATAGATTTACCCCTCTATACCATGATGATTCACATCAGGGTTTTTTTTTAGGGAACCCTCAGCCACCTTGGCAAATTCCATGGGGCAATACCCCAGTTGGAAACAAAAAGGGGGGCAAAAGAAGGGAAAGAGAGGAAGACGAGGAGGAAGAAGATTTAAAAAGAGTAAAATCCCATTAGGTGCAGGCATTTATAATATCAGTGGTACGTCACTGTCTGATGATGAATTGAAGGTCCTTGATAAAGGACTAAAATTCGCACCAGTACGCAATTTTAACAAATTCCAGACGTATATTAGCCTACAGAAGTTTGTTAGAACCCTTAATATTAAGAGGTATTTTCTTTCCAAACCAGGAGAGAGATCAACCCAGAGATTTCCTAGTACTATATCTAACATCCATTCCAATTTGGCTAATAAGTCGGTTTTCAACCCTCCTAAAAATGACCATAGACACATCGAGGTCTTTAAAAACATGGTTTCCAGTGATCTGGAAACAATGAAAATTAAAAAAGTGGGGGATCCCTCATATCTTAAAAAAGGTATCAGTACATTGGAAAAAAATAAAGAAGTTGTAGTCCGCCCCACAGACAAGGGGGGGGGGACTTGTGATTATGAGTAAAACCTATTACAAAGGGGAAATGGAAAGATTGTTGTCAGATACTAACACTTATCAAGTTTTAGGACATGATCCTGTGTTTCAGTTTAAAGGTGAACTCCAGGAGTTAATCTCCATGGGGAAGACGCATGATGTTCTCACTAAAAAAGAAGCTTTATACTTAGATCCTAGTGCTTGCCGGAGACCTATAGTATATTTTTTACCTAAAATTCATAAAGACTCTCGGTCTCCCCCGGGTTGACCGATTGTCAATGGTATTGATTCGGTCTCAGCCAGACTAGGTCAGTACATTGATCATTTTTTGAAACCATTAGTCACCACCACTACAGCGTATCTTAAAGATACAAAACATATCATACAAATCCTGCAGGACATTCCCTGTAAAGATAATAGCTTGTTGGTGACAGCTGATGTCAGTTCTCTGTACACCATCATAGGGCATAGAGATGCCATAGTATTAGTTGAATGGGCTTTAAACAGATCTGATCTCCCACCTCATTTGAAAAACTTCCTTATTAAGTCTTTGGAATTTTGCCTAGCCAGGAATTATTTTTGGCATGATGGGAAGTACTATCTGCAGATACTCGGGGTTGCCATGGGAGCTCGGTTTGCACCAAGTGTAGCCAACCTCTTCATGGCCTTGTGGGAAGAGAATTTTGTTTTTGATAATCGACCTACTCAGCTTGTATGTTACCAACGATACATAGACGATTTAATCATGATCTGGGAAGGTGACCTTATCAGCTTGCAGATGTTTATGTCTAGGCTGAATGGGAACACGAAAAATATACGTCTTTCTTGGAATGCGGATGCTTCCAATATGACATTTTTAGACTTGGAGATATTTAGGGATGGAGATTCTTTTAAAACCAAAAAATTTTTCAAACCTACCGATCGTAATGGGTTTATACCACTGGACAGCTGCCACCATCATTCGTGGCTATGCAACATTCCCAAGGGGCAATTTATACGTCTACGACGAAATTGCACCCTAGATTCAGATTTTTTCACACAAGCCAATGTATTGGCAGACCGTTTTGTTCAAAAAGGATACACTAGGGATCATATCCTAGGGGATATCCAATCAGTGGGGAATATGGATCGCACCATTCTCACTGCTGATTCTAAGAAAAAAGAAAATAACTTGGGATCTAATAGTAACTTTGAGTATAAGATCATCCTAGATTACAACATCCAATATAAAAAATTTGAACAAATAATTATGCGCCACTGGGATATTCTAAAAAAAGACAATGTTTTGGGTGCAGTGTTGCCTTCACGCCCCAAATTTATTTACAAAAGGCCTCCTACCCTTAGGGATATCCTTGCCCCGAGTGTCATAGACCCTCCAGTGATTAGAGAAAATAGAATTTTCAATTTTCTGTCTGGCTTTTATGCTTGCGGTAAATGTCCAGCATGCAGGCAATGCAAATTTAATCAAAAGAAAAAGAAAGATTTTACAGCTTTTGCCACCAAGAAAAATTACCAGATAAAAAATCTCATCACATGTGACACTGTTGGGGTTGTATACATGTTGGAATGCGATTGCGGACTCCAATATGTGGGAAGAACATCTAGACCCATGGGAGTACGCATAGCAGAACATGTAGGCAATATTAGGAGGGGGGTAAAAACCCATAATGTATCCAAACACTTTAGGATCTTTCATGATAGGAACCCGCGATGCCTCAAATTTTGGGGCATTGAGAAGGTTACCCATCATTGGAGAGGGGGTAATTTTATTAGACAGTTGAGTCGGCGTGAATCCCTGTGGATACATGAGACCAAGGTTTCTGTACCTAGGGGGTTAAATGTGGAATTTGACCTCAACTGCTTTATTTCCGATAAATGATTATATGCACTTTAATTTTTGTTGCAGTGACAAGTCTATGGAGGTTCCATTATAAGTTTTATTTTTATTTTATTGTTATTTTTTTGTTTTTTTTTTAAATAGGAGATGGCCGCGGGTAGTTTTAACGTTCTGTGTTTTTATTAAACTTTCATGTATATTTCCAACCATGGGGATAAGTTGATCACTTTGACAGTGTTTTCAACCTGTTTTATATTATTAGCAAGGGCTGGTAATTAGGTGACACTTTTAGGGAGAGCAGCCGGCGAGTGTCTCTGACTTCCGGTGTTTGCGTTTGGCTTCCATGTCACCATGACGACTGCCCTGCTATTTCTATCAGCCGGGTGACACCATAGCTCCACCCTCGCTGACGAAGTCCCGCTGGACGTAACGCCGCGTACGGGGGGAGGAGCTCACGCACGGACGTCACCCGCTGCCATCTCCATGCTGGACGGATGTCCACAGCGTTCATTCACATTGTCAGTTCCGGCTGTTATACCGGCTTTTTATCTAGGCGCAGAGCGCCAATGTTGTTTTATCTATATTGACTTTCAATAAATTTTGCAGAGTGCACTTAGGCTGTCTCCCTTCTTCCTTTTTTGGGACCATTGGATACTATATCATTGCATCCAGTACCATTCTTAGGAGGATTTATTATACCACCTTCTGGCCACATATTCCGGCTATCTGTGGAAGGATCTGTGCTGCAGTCACTCGATTCCATTATCCCAGGGTGGATACATGCCTGTATGACCTTCTCTTAGCGGAGAGGTCCATCGTATCTGGTAAGCTCAATATTTTTACTTTGAAGTATTGTATCAGCACATTTTGGGCAGAAGATTGCATCCCCCTCCTTTCATCACATGAGGAATCTCATCCCTTTTTCCTGCTATACCATTCTGGGAACTTAAGAGGACTTTTTTCTCTCAGTGATAGAACTGTATTAGATTTGATATTGCTGACCACTTATTTGATGGTGTTTTATCTAATTTTGTTTTTCCTATGCGCTGCACATACCCCCGTTTTTGCTATTATCTTATAGGTTTGTGATGACCCTAATGTGTTCAGCTGCTTAACGTTTCTATTTAATATTTTTGTTTGCGCTGATTGCTTAATTTTTTATATTGTCTTGCTTTATCACATTACTCTCAGCTGCATTCATGGAAGTGTTCTCATTTTTAGAACACAGAGAGGTTAGACTTAATGAAGTCTTCTCTAATACCCAATCCTCTAGTGCAGGGATATGCAATTAGCAGACCTCCAGCTGTTGCCAAACTACAAGTCCCATGAGACATAGCGAGACTCTGACAGCAGCAAGCATGACACCCAGAGGCAGAGGCATGATGGGACTTGTAGTTTTGCAACAGCTGGAGGTCCGCTAATTGCATATCCCTGCTCTAGTGCTTCAGATGATTTATCGACTTGCTTTAGAAAATTGGGATATGTATTCGAAAAGAAAATTAAAGCTTGGTGGGACATCGCATCTTTTGAGCAATACAAAAAATCTAATTTGGTGCCCAGAAGATTGCGATGGGATCTCCCACCTAATGATGGACTCACTGATGATGAGTCCCTACAAGAATGGTATAACTTTTTTGACAAACAGGGTCATGAATTAATGGATTTCCTATTGCTCAGGAAGCAGAGAAAAATGAAATCATTAGACAAACAAATTACAGAGTTTAAGAATAAAATAGAACCGTTCCAGGATTCACCGGATTTTTCTAGATTATCCAGTGAAATGAAGAACAAAATGACTAAATGGAATAAGGATATACAAGAGAAGAAAAAATCCAAATTTATTAGGGATTCAGGGGATTTCTCTAGAGGTGAAGTCTTTAAATGGCAATCTAGAGGTGAAGTCTTTAAATGGCAATCTAAGGTATCCACTCCGGAAGCCACACCTTCTAACATCATTCCACCATTGCCCCCAAATAGATTACACCCTAGTACTCCAGTGGCTCATTCCCATCCTCCGTCTTCCCAGGGAGCACACCCTAAAGTTTCTACACACTCTAGTAACAGAGGAAAAGGGGCTCCCACTAAATCAGGGAATGACAGGGGTAATCACCATCAATATCCACCACCCTATAACTCAGGTTATAGGGATGATTCGTGGGGTCCTCCACGCCCTTACAGAGGGAAAACATCTAATCCAGGGCTTAATAGGGGCAATTACCCTCACAATAGTTACAATCAGTATTCGGGAGATCGTGACTATCAATATGATCAACAAGGCAGAGCCACTATGTCCACATATAATAGATTTACCCCTCTATACCATGATGATTCACATCAGGGGGGTTTTTTAGGGAACCCTCAGCCACCTTGGCAAATTCCATGGGGCAATACCCCAGTTGGAAACAAACAGGGGGGCAAAAGAAGGGAAAGAGAGGAAGACGAGGAGGAAGAAGATTTAAAAAGAGTAAAATCCCATTAGGTGCAGGCATTTATAATATCAGTGGTACGTCACTGTCTGATGATGAATTGAAGGTCCTTGATAAAGGACTAAAATTCGCACCAGTACGCAATTTTAACAAATTCCAGACGTATATTAGCCTACAGAAGTTTGTTAGAACCCTTAATATTAAGAGGTATTTTCTTTCCAAACCAGGAGAGAGATCAACCCAGGGATTTCCTAGTACTATATCTAACATCCATTCCAATTTGGCTAATAAGTCGGTTTTCAACCCTCCTAAAAATGACCATAGACACATCGAGGTCTTTAAAAACATGGTTTCCAGTGATCTGGAAACAATGAAAATTAAAGTGGGGGATCCCTCATATCTTTAAAAAGGTATCAGTACATTGGAAAAAAATAAAGAAGTTGTAGTCCGCCCCGCAGACAAGGGGGGGGGGACTTGTGATTATGAGTAAAACCTATTACAAAGGGGAAATGGAAAGATTGTTGTCAGATACTAACACTTATCAAGTTTTAGGACATGATCCTGTGTTTCAGTTTAAAGGTGAACTCCAGGAGTTAATCTCCATGGGGAAGACGCATGATGTTCTCACTAAAAAAGAAGCTTTATACTTAGATCCTAGTGCTTGCCGGAGACCTATAGTATATTTTTTACCTAAAATTCATAAAGACTCTCGGTCTCCCCCGGGTAGACCGATTGTCAATGGTATTGATTCGGTCTCAGCCAGACTAGGTCAGTACATTGATCATTTTTTGAAACCATTAGTCACCACCACTACAGCGTATCTTAAAGATACAAAACATATCATACAAATCCTGCAGGACATTCCCTGTAAAGATAATAGCTTGTTGGTGACAGCTGATGTCAGTTCTCTGTACACCATCATAGGGCATAGAGATGCCATAGTATCAGTTGAATGGGCTTTAAACAGATCTGATCTCCCACCTCATTTGAAAAACTTCCTTATTAAGTCTTTGGAATTTTGCCTAGCCAGGAATTATTTTTGGCATGATGGGAAGTACTATCTGCAGATATTCGGGGTTGCCATGGGAGCTCGGTTTGCACCAAGTGTAGCCAACCTCTTCATGGCCTTGTGGGAAGAGAATTTTGTTTTTGATAATCGACCTACTCAGCTTGTATGTTACCAACGATACATAGACGATTTAATCATGATCTGGGAAGGTGACCTTATCAGCTTGCAGATGTTTATGTCTAGGCTGAATGGGAACACGAAAAATATACGTCTTTCTTGGAATGCGGATGCTTCCAATATGACATTTTTAGACTTGGAGATATTTAGGGATGGAGATTCTTTTAAAACCAAAAATTTTTTCAAACCTACCGATCGTAATGGGTTTATACCACTGGACAGCTGCCACCATCATTCGTGGCTATGCAACATTCCCAAGGGGCAATTTATACGTCTACGATGAAATTGCACCCTAGATTCAGATTTTTTCACACAAGCCAATGTATTGGCAGACCGTTTTGTTCAAAAAGGATACACTAGGGATCATATCCTAGGGGATATCCAATCAGTGGGGAATATGGATCGCACCATTCTCACTGCTGATTCTAAGAAAAAAGAAAATAACTTGGGATCTAATAGTAACTTTGAGTATAAGATCATCCTAGATTACAACATCCAATATAAAAAATTTGAACAAATAATTATGCGCCACTGGGATATTCTAAAAAAAGACAATGTTTTGGGTGCAGTGTTGCCTTCACGCCCCAAATTTATTTACAAAAGGCCTCCTACCCTTAGGGATATCCTTGCCCCGAGTGTCATAGACCCTCCAGTGATTAGAGAAAATAGAGTTTTCAATTTTCTGTCTGGCTTTTATGCTTGCGGTAAATGTCCAGCATGCAGGCAATGCAAATTTAATCAAAAGAAAAAGAAAGATTTTACAGCTTTTGCCACCAAGAAAAATTACCAGATAAAAAATCTCATCACATGTGACACTGTTGGGGTTGTATACATGTTGGAATGCGATTGCGGACTCCAATATGTGGGAAGAACATCTAGACCCATGGGGCATTGAGAAGGTTACCCATCATTGGAGAGGGGGTACTTTTATTAGACAGTTGAGTCAGCGTGAATCCCTGTGGATACATGAGACCAAGGTTTCTGTACCTAGGGGGTTAAATGTGGAATTTGACCTCAACTGCTTTATTTCCGATAAATGATTATATGCACTTTAATTTTTGTTGCAGTGACAAGTCTATGGAGGTTCCATTATAAGTTTTATTTTTATTTTATTGTTTTTTTTGGGGTTTTTTTTAAATAGGAGATGGCCGCGGGTAGTTTTAACGTTCTGTGTTTTTATTAAACTTTCATGTATATTTCCAACCATGGGGATAAGTTGATCACTTTGACAGTGTTTTCAACCTGTTTTATATTATTAGCAAGGGCTGGTAAGTAGGTGACACTTTTAGGGAGAGCAGCCGGCGAGTGTCTCTGACTTCCGGTGTTTGCGTTTGGCTTCCCTGTCACCATGATGACTGCCCTGCTATTTCTATCAGCCGGGTGACACCATAGCTCCACCCTCGCTGACGAAGTCCCGCTGGACGTAACGCCGCGTACCGGGGGAGGAGCTCACGCACGGACGTCACCGGCTGCCATCTCCATGCTGGACGGATGTCCACAGCGTTCATTCACATTGTCAGTTCCGGCTGTTATACCGGCTTTTTATCTAGGCGCAGAGCGCCAATGTTGTTTTATCTATATTGACTTTCAATAAATTTTGCGGAGTGCACTTAGGCTGTCTCCCTTCTTCCTTTTTTGGGACCATTGGATACTATATCATTGCATCCAGTACCATTCTTAGGAGGATTTATTATACCACCTTCTGGCCACATATTCCGGCTATCTGTGGAAGGATCTGTGCTGCAGTCACTCGATTCCATTATCCCAGGGTGGATACATGCCTGTATGACCTTCTCTTAGCGGAGAGGTCCATCGTATCTGGTAAGCTCAATATTTTTACGGTGGAGGATTGTATCAGCACATTTTGGGCAGAAGATTGCATCCCCCTCCTTTCATCACATGAGGAAACTCATCCCTTTTTCCTGCTATACCATTCTGGGAACTTAAGAGGACTTTTTTCTCTCAGTGATAGAACTGTATTAGATTTGATATTGCTGACCACTTATTTGATGGTGTTTTATCTAATTTTGTTTTTCCTATGCGCTGCACATACCCCCGTTTTTGCTAATATCCATACAAGACCCAAAGGGGCTGGTAAAGGGCTGGGGTGGGGGGGGGGTGATGGGGTAGCCATGCCATTTTTCTCAAAGATTTTCATCCATATTGCCAGGACAAGACATGACATTAAAGCCGCAAGCATTTTAAATGGCTTTTTTTTCCTTTACAAATGTCATTTTGTGCAGGGACAGTTCTAAACACGGGAAACACGTGCCACTGTGCCACTTCACAGGCATACTTTAGACACCCCCCCCCCAGGTACGATATTTAAAGGAATATTTCACTTTTTTTTTTCACTTTATGCATCATTAAAATGACTGCTCCAGAAAAAAATGCTGTTTTTAAAACTTCTTTTTGCATTGATACATGTCCCCTGGGGCAGAACCCGGGTCCCCAAACCCTCTTTAGGTCAATAACTTGCATATTAGCCGTTATAATTAGCACTTTAGATTTTGAACGTTCGCGTCCATTGTATTTAATAGGGTTCTAACGTTCGTGCAAACTTTTGCTCCATTCGCAGGTTCTTTTATTTTTCCAATTCTCTTTATTAATTTTTCCTTTTCTTTCTCACATTACATCATACATTTTACATCTTATACATCCTATAAAATTATACATTTTACATCTTACATTTCACATCCAACAAGAAAAAAGCGGCAGCAATTTATCCCGTCCATCCTAACATTCAAGCCCTGTACACACGATCAGTTTGACTGATGAAAACCGTCCGATGGATTGTTTTCATCAGACAAACCGATCGTGTATGGGACCCATCAGTCTTTTTTCCATCGGTTTTAAAAAATAGAACATGTTTTAAAATTATCTGATGGATAAAAAACCGATGGCAATTTCCAATCGTCTGTGGGGAAATCCATCAGATAAAAAACCCAAGCATGCTCAGAATCAAGTCAACACATGCTCAGTAGCATTGAATTTCATTTTTCTCAGCTCATCGGAGTGTTTTACGTCACCACGTTTGGAACGGTCGGTTTTTGGACTGATGGTGTGTAGGCAAGACTGATGAAAAACAGTTTCATCGGATTTCTGATGGACAAATCCATCAGACGAAAATCCATAGGATATCTGATCGTGTGTACAGGGCTTTACAATAATAGGTTTGTTTGTTCCATAACCCTTTCCTCCATTGGTGTAGTTCTATCTCAATTCCCCATCCCCCTCTCCTGCAGCTGTCATGGTACTCTCTATCCAGTTTGCGCAGACTCCCATATTTCTCCTCCCTTCCTCTATTGCAGTATGTCTCTTTATACAGTATCAGGTTGCTATTTACTAGATTTTTCCATTGTGCCAATGGGGGAGCTTCGGCCTTCTTCCAGTTCAGCACTATTGTCTTCCGTGCATAAAAGAGAAGAAGACCAAGTTGTGTTCTTCTTTCTATAGAAAGTATGTTTTCCTCAACTAGTCCCAGTAGGCAGATCTCTGCCTCTGGGTTAAGTTGAACTGATGTGACTTTATCAATTATTCTCAGAATCTTTCTCCAGAATACCCTTATCTTCGGACAGGTCCAGAAGATATGGATAAAATTTCCAGGTGTACCTTCACATCTCCAACAGTTTGGAGAATTAGATGTTGATATTTTAGATAGTTTATATGGTGTGAAATAGCTTCTGTGTGTTATCTTAAAATTAATTAGTTTATCTCTAAGTGAAATTAAAATCTGAAATGGAAATTTACATATCTTTCCCCAGTTTTCTGTTGATAATCTTGGAATTCGCAGGTTCTGGTGTGAACCGAACCGGCGGGGGGGGGGGGGGGGTGTTCGGCTCATCCCTTCTGATGATGCCTTCTTAATCTATACAGAGGTGAGAGATCTGTGAGACAGTTTTGAGATACCCTATTAACACCGTCATTCTTATTGGAACAAGACTTGACACAGTTTTTACATCATTCCTCACTTATGGCCTTTTAATTACTTTATTGCAATAAGAGACTTCTATCTAGAGCCATTATTTTGCCTACCAGGATTCATTTATTGACTTTCTTTTGGCATTCATTTGCACTTTATTTAGCACTTTACTGTACAGTTTTTTGCACGCTGTTGCATTACTGCACTTGCACTTGTTGCATTTGTTTGCATTAACTGCATTTTTTGTACATATTGATTCATATTTATTTAAATTTTTTCCTGTTGCACTATATTTGTATTGATCACCATTACATGCACGGATGGATTCAATCATTTCAGCATTTTAGGAGACTGTTGCACTTTGGAGATTGGGTTTTGTATGTTTTGCTTTTAGCGCGAGAACACTACCCTATATACTCGAGTATAAGCTGACCCGAGTATAAGCCGAGGCACCTAATTTTACCACAAAAAACTGGGAAAACTTATTGACTCGAGTATAAGCCTAGGGGGGGAAATGCAGCAGCTACTGGTACGGTAAATTTCAAAACTAAAAATAGTTACCAATAAAATTACATTAATTGAGGCATCAAGAGATTAAATGTTGTTGAAATATTTATTTCAAAGACAAATAGTAAACTAGCTCTGTAAGTGCAAAAGAGGGTCAACAAAAAACAATATGGTAGCTCAATCAGCAACCAAGCTAAAAGCTAAAACACAAGTTAAAATCCTTCAGAACTGGATTCCTCCTCATCATCTGTATGTCCAAAGAGAGCTTCAGCGTTAGCTGCTGTGAGTTTATCAGTGTAGACATTGTCATCATCACTGAGTTCGCAGTCATCACCATCACTGCTGTCGTTCTCATACAAAACGCTGTCTTCACTGCCATCCATAGCATTACTAATGCCACATTTCTTGAAGGCGCGTTGCACCATGTCCTCTGGAATCTCTTCCCATGCATCACGAACCCACTTCGCTATCAATTCTATGTCGGGCTTCACCAGATTTCCAACTTTTGTCAGTCGGGCTTGACCAGATGACATCCATTCATGCCACATCTTTCGCACACGGTCTTTGAAAGGTTTATTTAAACACACATCTAGGGGCTGCAATACAGATGTAAGCCCACCTGGAATAACGGCCAAAGTAACTTGAGAAGACTTTGCCAATGTTTTTATGGCATCAGATGTGTGGGCTCTGAACATATCCCAAACTAGCAATGATGTTTTTTTCTGTAAGGCTGTTCCTGGTCGTTAGGGATGAGCTCGGTGTTCGAGTCGAACATAAGTTTGACTCGAACATCGGCTGTTCGACCGTTCAGTGAACATCGAACGATTTGGGCCGTTCACGCCAAATTCGAGTGACGCGAATGGCCCACAATACACTGCGCCATCGCAGTGCAATCCCGGCGCTGTGATTGGCCAAGCATGCACTGTGATCCCGCATGCTTGGCCAATCACAGCGCCGGCAGCTAGGAGAGCCATAATTGGCCACAGGCAGGTTGCCTGTGGCCAATTATAGCTCAGGGGGTTTAGCACACGCCCCACACTATAAAAGGCCACCAGCGCGGCGGCCTTGTGTAGTGTGTTCCGGCGCAGGGAAAGAGTTACATAGGCAGGGACAGTGTCAGTGCTATTTGTACCTCAAACTTGTGTGTAGGGAGAGAGAAGGATAGGCAGGGAGAGTGTCAGTGTCATATTCTTTGCTAAACATTGTGTGCAGGGAGAGAGAAGGATAGGCAGGGGACAGTGTCAGTGTCACATTTTTTGCTAAACCTTGTGTGCAGGGAGAGAGAAGGATAGGCAGGGAGAGTGTCAGTGTCATATACTTTGCTAAACCTTATGTGCAGGGAGAGAGAAGGATAGGCAGGGGACAGTGTCAGTGTCATATTCTTTGCTAAACCTTGTGTGCAGGGAGAGAGAAGGATAGGATGGGGACAATGTCAGTGTCACATTCTTTGCTAAACCTTGTGTGCAGGGAGAGAGAAGGATAGGCAGGGAGAGTGTCAGTGTCATATACTTTGATAAACCTTGTGCGCAGGGAGAGAGAAGGATAGGCAGGGGACAGTGTCAGTGTCATATTCTTTGCTAAACCTGTTGTGCAGGGAGAGAGAAGGATAGGCAGGGAGAGTGTCAGTGTCATATACTTTGATAAACCTTGTGTGCAGGGAGAGAGAAGGATAGGCAGGGGACAGTGTCAGTGTCATTGTTGCTAAGCCTCCTACACATTATACACCTGAAGTTAGCCCGTATTGCTGCTTTTTCCTGGTGTGTTACACCAACAGGCATTTGCAGCACTTTACAGCGGGCGGAGTGTGCCTCCTGATCATATTACACCTGAAGTTAACCTGTATTGCTGCTTTTTCCTGTTGTGTTACACCAACAGGCATTTGCAGAACTTACAGCGGGCGGAGTGTGCCTCCTGATCATATTACACCTGAAGTTAGCCTGTATTGCTGCTTTTTCCTGGTGTGTTACACCAACAGGCATTTGCAGCACTTACAGCGGGCGGAGTGTGCCTCCTGATCATATTACACCTGAAGTTAGCATGTATTGCTGCTTTTTCCTGGTGTGTTACACCAACAGGCATTTGCGGCACTTACAGCGGGCGGAGTGTGCCTCCTGATCATATTACACCTGAAGTTAGCCTGTATTGCTGCTTTTTCCTGGTGTGTTACACCAACAGGCATTTGCGGCACTTACAGCGGGCGGAGTGTGCCTCCTGATCATATTACACCTGAAGTTAGCCTGTATTGCTGCTTTTTCCTGGTGTGTTACACCAACAGGCATTTGCAGCACTTACAGCGGGCGAAGTGTGCCTCCTGACCATATTACACCTGAAGTTAGCCTGTATTGCTGCTTTTTCCTGGTGTGTTACACCAACAGGCATTTGCAGCACCTACAGCAGGCGTAGTGTGATTCCTGCAAAATATACTCCTGAAGCTAGGCCTTATTGCTGGTTTTCCCATTTCCCTGCAGGCCATTAGAATGTCTGGAAGGCAAACAAGGAGAGGCAGACAGTCAGGAGCCAATAAAAGAGGGCAAGCAGGCTCTGTGTCTAGAGACAACAGTGCTGGTCGTGGACGCGGTGCATCGCCATCAGCACGTGGCCATGGGACACGCTTGTCCTTCTTTTCGGCAGCTGGACGTGTTGAGCCGCATCATGCCGAAGACTTGGTAGAGTGGATGACCAAGCCCTCCTCATCCTCCTCATCCTCTCTCACCCAGGCTCAGGGTACTGGCAAAGCAGCTGCCAATACGTCCTCTTCCCTGGTATCAATGTCATCATCAGTCACTCCTTCCCTAGACCAACCATGTCCTCCTGAGGAGTCCCCCGAACTGTTTGAGCACAGTGTTGGGAACATGCTCCAGGAGGATGCCCAGCGTTTCGAAGGGTCTGATGATGATACCCAGCTAGAGGAAGGCAGTAGCAAGAGAGCAGAGAGAGGGGATGCTCAAGAAGGACACCAATCTGGCAGTCATGTTCCAGCAGCTGCAGCATACTGCCAGATTGGCTCCAGTGATGAGGAGGGAGGGGATGATGAGGTCACTGACTCCACGTGGGTGCCTAATAGGAGAGAGGAGGAGGAGGAGGGGGAGGATGAGGAGGAGGAGGAGGATGAGGAGGAGGCACATCTCCAACGAGGCAGGATGCCCTCGGGGGGGCCAGCGTAAGGGCAGCATACCGACGGAATCATACCGCAGGCATTTGCGGCACTTACAGCGGGCGGAGTGTGCCTCCTGATCATATTACACCTGAAGTTAGCCTGTATTGCTGCTTTTTCCTGGTGTGTTACACCAACAGGCATTTGCAGCACTTACAGCGGGCGAAGTGTGCCTCCTGATCATATTACACCTGAAGTTAGCCTGTATTGCTGCTTTTTCCTGGTGTGTTACACCAACAGGCATTTGCAGCTCCTACAGCAGGCGTAGTGTGATTCCTGCAAAATATACTCCTGAAGCTAGGCCTTATTGCTGATTTTCCCATTTCCCTGCAGGCCATTAGAATGTCTGGAAGGCAAACAAGGAGAGGCAGACAGTCAGGAGCCAATAAAAGAGGGCAAGCAGGCTCTGTGTCTAGAGACAACAGTGCTGGTCGTGGACGCGGTGCATCGCCATCAGCACGTGGCCATGGGACACGCTTGTCCTTCTTTTCGGCAGCTGGACGTGTTGAGCCGCATCATGCCGAAGACTTGGTAGAGTGGATGACCAAGCCCTCCTCATCCTCCTCATCCTCTCTCACCCAGGCTCAGGGTACTGGCAAAGCAGCTGCCAATGCGTCCTCTTCCCTGGTATCAATGTCATCATCAGTCACTCCTTCCCTAGACCAACCATGTCCTCCTGAGGAGTCCCCCGAACTGTTTGAGCACAGTGTTGGGAACATGCTCCAGGAGGATGCCCAGCGTTTCGAAGGGTCTGATGATGATACCCAGCTAGAGGAAGGCAGTAGCGTGAGAGCAGAGAGAGGGGATGCTCAAGAAGGACACCAATCTGGCAGTCATGTTCCAGCAGCTGCAGCATACTGCCAGATTGGCTCCAGTGATGAGGAGGGAGGGGATGATGAGGTCACTGACTCCACGTGGGTGCCTAATAGGAGAGAGGAGGAGGAGGAGGGGGAGGATGAGGAGGAGGAGGAGGATGAGAAGGAGGCACATCTCCAACGAGGCAGGATGCCCTCGGGGGGCCAGCGTAAGGGCAGCATACCGACGGAATCATACCGCAGAGCTCCGCCTGTGCAGGGCGCTTTGTCTCTGCCCGTTATTTAAAAAGTTCTTTGGTGTGAGCCTTTTTTGAGTCGAGTGCATCAGATCGCACAGCTGCTGTTTGCAACATATGTCTCAAGCGTATATCGCGTGGCCAAAACATCACCCGCTTGGGCACCACATGCTTGACCAGACATATGTTGACCTGCCATGCAGCTCGTTGGCAAGCCTACCTTAAAGACCCACACCAAAGAACAATGCGGACCTCTCCTTGCACCGCATCAGCTGGGATCTCCAACCCCACTATACCTTCAGTCCTCTCTGAAACCTGCACTGAGAGGAATGAAGGTGTAGAATTAGGTGTGTCACAGCCAAGTACTTGCGGACACTCTGCTAGCAGTACACCGACGTCCGATTCTAGCAGGCAAATTTCCCTGCCCCAGCTGCTGGACCGTCGAAAGAAGTTCACTCCCAGCCATCCACATGCCCAGCGGTTGAATGCTAGCTTGGCTAAATTGCTAGCGCTTCAACTGCTGCCTTTTCAGTTGGTAGACTCGGCCCCCTTCCGTGAGTTTGTGCAATGTGCGGTTCCTCAGTGGCAGTTTTCTAAACGCAACTTTTTCTCACGGAAGTTAATTCCGGCTCTCTACCGGCATGTGGAAGGCAATGTCTTGACCTCGCTGGACAGGGTGGTCAGCGGTAAGGTGCATATTACCGCTGACTCATGGTCCAGCAGGCATGGACAGGGACGTTACCTTTCTTTCACGGCCCATTGGGTCACTCTTTTGGCAGCTGGGAAGGATGCAGGACAAGGTGCAGTAGTGTTGGAGGTTGTTCCACCGCCACACCTCCAAAATGCTACTACTGGTTGTGACACACCTCTGTCCTCCACCCCCTCCTCTTCTTCTTCCTCCATGGCCTCTTCCTGTGCTTTGTCCTCGGAACCAGCGGTGCTCCGTAGGCGTTCAAGGGGCTACGCAAGTACGCAGGCAAAAAGATGCCATGCCGTGCTTGCGCTGGTGTGTTTGGGGGACAGGAACCACACTGGGGCAAAGGTTCTGTCTGCTCTGCAGGGGCAGGCCGAGAGGTGGTTGACGCCACGCCAGCTTAAGCCAGGAATGGTAGTTTGCGACAATGGCACCAACCTCCTCTCCGCACTCCGACAGGAGAGCTGCAAAAGGAGTTGAACCTGCCCAAGAGCCGCCTTATATGTGACATGCCCACCAGGTGGAACACAACGTTGGCCATGCTGCAGCGGCTGCACACGCAGCAGAGGGCCATCAATGAGTACCTGTGCGACTACGGCACCAGGACAGGGTCAGGGGAGCTCAGGTTTTTTCACCACGCCAGTGGGGCATGATCAAGGATGCATGCACTGTCCTTGCACCATTTGTGGAGGCCACGAGGATGGTGAGCAGTGACAGTGCATGCATCAGTGACACTGTACCTCTTGTCCACCTGTTGGAACATACGCTGCGTGGAATAATGGACAGGGCACTTGAGGCAGAACACAGGCAGGAAGAGGAGGACTTCCTTGCCTCTCAAGGCCCCCTTTACCCAGACAGTGTTCCTTCTGTCCCACCCATCGCACAGGAAGAAGAGGAGGAGGAGGAGGACTGTGTCAGCATGGAGGTGGAGCCTGGCACTCAGCATCATCAGCAGCAGTCTTTTAGGGATGATTTACAGTCCCAAGAAACCAGTGGACTTGTACGTGGCTGGGAGGAGGTGGCTGCGGATCATGTCGTCCTTAGTGACCCAGAGGACTCCGGACCGAATGCCTCAGCTAACCTACGCTGCATGGCCTCCCTGATCCTGCAAAGTCTGCGGAAGGATCCTCGTATTCTTCGGATCAAGGAGAGGGACCATTACTGGCTGGCCACTCCACGGTACAAGGGTAAGGTTGCGGACCTTATCTTACCGTCGCAGAGGGAGCAGAGGATGAGACAACTTCGGGAGGCCTTGCAGAAAGGTCTGTGCAACGCGTTCCCAGAGACTGGGAGGTTACAAACTCCTGGTCCTGGACAACGAGTTGCTGAGGCTTCGGTCAGTCAAAGAAGGAGCGGTGGGGAAGGTGGCCGTCTGACCGATGCGTTCAGACAATTCTTTAGTCCGCAGCCCCAAGGTATGATCGGTTCAAGCAACCATCGCCAGCGTCTGATATACATGGTGCAGGAATACCTAGGGGCAAGGTCAGACTTGGACACCTTCCCCAACGAAAATCCTCTGGCTTACTGGGTCTTGAGGATGGATCACTGGCCAGAGCTTGCACAGTATGCAATTGAGCTACTGGCCTGTCCTGCATCCAGCGTTCTTTCGGAACGCACATTCAGTGCTGCTGGAGGATTTGTCACGGATCACAGGGTGCGCCTGTCCACCGACTCTGTTGATCGACTGACCTTCATAAAGATGAACCAGTCTTGGATCACCACCAGCTACCAAACACCTGAAGCTGATATAACAGACTAATTTATTTTCAAATGTCATATCCCTTCAAGACTGATGCTGATGCTGAGAGACTGTCCTGTTATGTTGACTGACTATCCTCCTCCTCCTCAATGATCCGATTGATGATGATAGCTTGGAAGAACATTTTTGTTTCTGGGTGCCGCCACCAGTGGCTAAGGCCCAATTTTTCAGCCCCTGTTTAACAGGGGCGTGTTATTACAATTTTTTATGCAATGCTTTGCAGCAGGGCTCATTCCTGCACTCCAACTAGAGTATCTGGGAGAGGTTGCAGTGTCGTGGCACCAGCACCAGTGGCTAAGGCCCAATTTTTCAGCCCCTGTTTAACAGGGGCGTGTAATTACAATTTTTGATGCAATACTTTGCAACAGGGCTCATTGCTGTGCTCCAAGTACAGTATCTGTGAGGGGTTGCAGTGTTGTGGCACCAGTGCCTAAGGCCCAATTGTTCTGCCCCTGTTTAACAGGGGCATGTAATTACAATTCTTGATCTAATAATTCACAGCAGGGCCCATTCCTGCGCCCACCAAGAGTAACTGTGAGGCCTTACAGTGTTGTGTCAAAACCACCACCACCACCACCACCACCACCACCACCACCACCACCAAAGGCCCAATTTTTCAGCCCCTGTTCAACAGGGGCATGCAATTACAATTCTTGATCTAATAATTGACAGCAGGGCCCATTCATGCGCCCACCAAGAGTAACTGTGAGGGCTCACAGTGTTGTGGCAACACCAACATGTAAGGGGCAAATTTCAGCTGAGTATATACGGCAGGCCCCTACTTTCAAACATCCAACTTGCAAACGACTTCTCCTTGCAAACGGAAGGATACAACAGGAAGTGAGAGGAAATCTACCCCTAGGAAGGCAAATTCTCTACTGTAAGAGTTAATATGGGAAAAAAAGTGTCTCCTCTCCACTGATGCTTTATCACCAATTCTTGTTTCAATAAAAAACCCACATTTTCAAAAAACATTTGTCATTAGGACAGAAAGTGGGGTGAACTGTTCTGAACAGGTGCACACTGCACAGACAGCAAAACAAATGTTACAGGGGTGATAACCCTTCCCTATGTTTTCCAAAAAGCTTAAAAATAGATTTTTTGGCTGGAGCTACACTTAAACAATGTACCTGTTCAAAATTACAAACAGATTCTACATAAGAACAAACCTACAGTCCCTGTCTTGTATGCACCGCCTGTATACGGCTGTTCAGAGTATATAGGGCCTTTTTTATTTTGTGTGCGGGGTTCCCCTTAATATCCATACAAGACCCAAAGGGGCTGGTAATGGGCTGGGGTAGGGGGGGGGCTGTGATGGGTTAGCTATGCCATTTTTCTTAAAGATTTTCATCCATATTACCGGGACCAGACATTACATTAAAGCCGCAAGCAGTTTTAAATGGCTTTTTTTCCTTTAGAAATGTAATTTTGTGCAGGGACAGTTCTAAACACGGGAAACACGTGGCACTTCACAGGCATACTTTAGATACCCCCCAGGTACGATATTTAAAGGAATATTTGACTTTTTTTTTTTCACTTTATGCATCATTAAAATGACTGCTCCCGAAAAACGGCCATTTTTAAAACTTTTTTTTGGATTGATACATGTCCCCTGGTGCAGAACCCGGGTTCCCAAACCCTTTTTAGGACAATAACATGCATAATAGTCGTTATAATTAGCACTTTAGATTTTGAACGTTCGCATCCATTGTATTTAATAGGGTTCTAAAGTTCGTGGGAACTTTCGGTCCGTTCGCGGGTTCTGGTGTGAACCGAACCCGGGGGTGTTCGGCTCATCACTACTGGTCGTCCGTTCCAAATTTCTTCCAGCCATTTTTTTGTTCTGTCTTCATCCATCCAGCCTTTTTTTTTTTATTGTTTATTTATGAAAATTTTTCAAGAAGCATTACAAGTATATTTCACATTCAGCAAGTGTGAACATTGTACATTTTGCAAGTGCAAACATAAAGTTATATAACAAGGAAAGAAAACAAGTTGTTCAAGTGAACCATTAGACTAGACATGTGCACACTGAAATATTTCGTTTCGGAATTTCGTTTTCGTGCAAAAAATAAATTTATTTAGTTACTCCCGAAATTCGTTTTTATTTATTTCGTTTTTCGTTAAAAATTGCATTCGTCCGAAAATCTGAATTAATTAAGGTCGAATCTGTCATTGAAGGCTTATGGTGTCTGTCGAATGTTCCGCCCACAAGCAGTGATCTTTTCTCTCTATGTCAAATCTTTTCTCTCTATAATGTCGAATCTTTTCTCTCCTATGTCGAATCTTTTCTCTCTATAATGTCAAATCTTTTCTCTCCTATGTCGAATCTTTTCTCTCCAATGTCGAATCTTTTCTCTCCTATGTCGAATCTTTTCTCTCCTATGTCGAATCTTTTCTCTCCAATGTCGAATCTTTTCTCTCCAATGTCGAATCTTTTCTCTCCTATGTCGAATCTTTTCTCTCTATAATGTCAAATCTTTTCTCTCTATAATGTCAAATCTTTTCTCTCCTATGTCGAATCTTTTCTCTCCTATGTCGAATCTTTCCTCTCCTATGTCAAATCTTTCCTCTCCTATGTCGAATCTTTCCTCTCCTATGTCGAATCTTTCCTCTCCTATGTCAAATCTTTCCTCTCCTATGTCGAATCTTTCCTCTCCTATGTCGAATCTTTCCTCTCCTATGTCGAATCTTTTCTCTCCTATGTCGAATCTTTCCTCTCCTATGTCGAATCTTTCCTCTCCTATGTCGAATCTTTCTCTCCTATGTCAAATCTTTTCTCTCTATAATGTCGAATCTTTTCTCTCCTATGTAGAATAATCTTGGACTAATAGAGTTAAGGTTAGGCACATTCGACCACAGATTCGATAGACACAGATTGTTATTGTCAGCGTCACGTCGAATCTCCTATCTATATCGAACTGTTGTAGCAACGAAAATGAAAATAAAGCATTTGTTTATGTCGGATCTTTCGGTTTTCGGATTCTGTGCTTTCGTTTTCGTTTGTTAAAACGATAACGAAAATAGCTGAAATTCGGACGAAAATGCATTCGGACGAAAACGAATGCACATGTCTACATTAGACAGTGTAAGGGCCATATAGAGGGAAGATAGAGGGTTATTAATAGCATATCAAGGTATCATGTTAGCACGAAGGTAATCATTGATGGAAACTGGAGCTAAAATTTCCCGAAAAAAAAAAAAACAGTCAGTGAGGGACCCAGAAAGATAATTTCCCTATCTCGGTTTGAGGGTCTAGCATTCCGAATTATTATATTCCGATGTATCCCATTTTTCCCAAATGACCTCAAATTTTGGTAGTGCATCTTCTATGACTGCCGTGATGTGCTCCATTTTACGAATATCAGTGACCGTAGAAAGGAATTGCGTAAAGGTAGGTGGAACCGTGGAACGCCAATGTTGTGGGATTACTCGTTTAGCTGCTAGTAAGATGAATGCCATTAGTTTGTTAATAGCTTTGGTGGCATTCCGAAGAGGTAGGCCTAATAGCAGGTGTATGGGTTGGAAAGGAATCTGGATCTCCAATATCTTTTCCAGCAAGGCATGAACTTTAGTCCAAAAGGGGGCCAAGATAGGGCATTCCCAAAATATGTGGAAGTGCGAGCCCAAAGAGGAGCCACACCTCCAACAATGACTAAATGGAGATAGTTTATGAGTTGCTAGAAATTCAGGGGTCCTGTACCAAAACATTAAGATTTTGTACGCCGTCTCCCTCTGGGCCACGCATCTGGAGACTTTAGAGGTAGCATCCCATATCGACCCCCACTGAGCCATAGAAATAGGACTATGAAGGACCTGGGCCCATTTCCTCATATATGAGTGGGTCTGTTCAGAGATGGCATCCATCCAGCCTTTAATATGTGCGCGCACTGTAATTCGTGGTGGGAATTTGACCTTTTTAGGCAAGGTCTTTCTTTTAAAAATAATGACAGGCCGTAGCTTAGTTCCATTAGCCAAACATGACAGAACGACTGTGAAATGTTTTTTTTCATTTCCTGTGGTTCTGAGAAAAATAGTTTTTTCTCCCAAACTTGCCACGGTTCTGTTGCTTGGAAGATCAAAGGTCATAGGTGTTTCATCCATATTCCCAATATCTCCCAGGTCATAGTTATGGATCATTCTTTGTTTTATGATGAATGAATGGAATGACATAACTTTTTCATCAAGGTCTTTTGGCAACTTCTGCGAAATCTTTGTTCTTTGCCGCAAACATAAGGCAAACCTATACATAAAGCGGGTACACCATCCTGCTGACGCAACAAAATTTTCAATGCCTGGTGCTTTGAATTTGTCATCTTTAGCCATTTGAAGGGCACGTAAGCGAATACCCATGCGTGCACCCATTCATGCAATTTAGTCTCTAGAGCTTCATATGAAGTCGTCAAACCACGTCAAGCTTATTTTGCCTTTGGAATCTTTTCCAAGTCAGCTTTCATTTTCCGCCACTCCCTCACTTGTTTTTCGTCAACACAAAATTCCCTACTTGCAATACTGTTATTGCTTTCTTCTGCTCTGGACACAACCTTAAGTTTGAAACCAGCTAGTTCATATGACCTCCGTTTTTGTTTTGGTCCAGGACTAGAAGTACCGGCATTGGAATCCATTTCTAACAGAATTAAAAAAAATGTATTTGTCCCCATCAGAGCCTTTGCACACCTCTCCCACAATCTCCCCATCAGCCGTGTCCCCATCAGTGTCTTATCAGAGTGTCCCCATCAGTGTCTTATCAGAGTGTCCCCATCAGTGTCTTATCAGAGTGTCCCCATCAGTGTCTTATCAGAGTGTCCCCATCAGTGTTTTATCAGTGTCCCCATCAGTGTCTTATCAGAGTGTCCCCATCAGTGTCTTATCAGAGTGTCCCCATCAGTGTCTTATCAGAGTGTCCCCATCAGTGTTTTATCAGAGTGTCCCCATCAGTGTCTTATCAGAGTGTCCCCATCAGTGTCTTATCAGAGTGTCCCCATCAGTGTTTTATCAGAGTGTCCCCATCAGTGTTTTATCAGAGTGTCCCCATCAGTGTTTTATTAGAGTGTCCCCATCAGTGTTTTATTAGAGTGTCCCCATCAGTGTTTTATTAGAGTGTCCCCATCAGTGTTTTATTAGAGTGTCCCCATCAGTGTTTTATTAGAGTGTCCCCATCAGTGTTTTATCAGAGTGTCCCCATCAGTGTTTTATCAGAGTGTCCCCATCAGTGTAAAATCTGATTTTTCACTGATGGGGACACGCTGATTTTTCACTGATGGGGACACGCTGATTTTTCACTGATGGGGACACTCTGATTTTTCACTGAGTGTCCCCATCAGTGAAAAATCAGAGTGTCCCCATCACTGAAAAATCAGAGTGTCCCCATCAGTGTGCAAACATCATTTATGTATCACTATAATGCTTGCCTTATTAGAGCGGACTTCCGCTCTCTTTCATCTCCTGGCTCCCGCCCACTGCAGGAGGATTTTTAATACACACAGCGGGCGGGAACCAGTAACTCATAGCTTTGTTGAGGGGGGAACATTAATCAGCAGGACACCTGGAGGTGCAGCGGCAATTATGTCACTGGCTGCTAGGACATGGCAGTCCCAGCAGCCAATCGTAGCGCACGGCGCCAGCGTCATGGGCGGGACTCGGAGTAATGGCAGCGTCTCTGCTATGCATTCAAACCAGGACAGGAGCGGGAAGAATACATGGGCAAGCGGGTGCTAGCTGCTGGCCGGGATACGGAGACCCCACACACACCGGAGATGACTGCTGGACTCAAGTAAGTAACCTGACTAGCAACATGACTCGAGTATAAGCTGAGGGGGGGACTTTCAGCCCAAAAAAAAGGGCTGAATAACTCGGCTTATACTCGAGTATATACAGTATTTTATTTATTGATGACTATTGTGTAAGATGAACACTACTAGTTTTTGCAGCTTTTTGCACATTTTTGATCCTCATTCGCATTTTTATATACTCATTAGTAGAACGAAAGACTCTCACTTCACATAATATTATATAATGCCTCATAGTGATTGGCAGTGGGAATCGGATAGGGACTCCACTGATCCCTCTCCTCATATCCACGATATTATCCACCTGGTGATTCACAATATTGTTGATCAAATCCTGGATCAGTGTATGGGATAAATTGATCTCTATCCACATATCCTTGTTGCTGTTTTTTTTTGTGATTTATTATGCTGATGTTCTCCTACATAGTGTTTGTGCCATTGATTTGGTTCCGTATTATATCTTACATTTTTCGGCCTCTTTTGCCTCTCTGTCCAACTCTAATGCCGCATACACACGACCGTTTTTAATGTCCTTGAAAAAACCTGCATTTTTCTCGACGTGATTCTTCTCAAGCCTGCCTTGCCTACACACTATCGTGAAAAAAAATGCTTGAGTAAAGCGCGGTGACGTACAACACGTACGACGGCACTATAAAGGGGAAGTTACATTTGGATGGCGCCACCCTTCATGTTAGTAAAGTTTGTTGAGCGACGATTCACGCTTTTCAGCCTTGTGCTTTTCAGTCCGTTACAGCGTGACAATTGTGCTATCTCCATTACGAACGCTAGTTTTACCAGAACGAGCGCTCCCGTCTCATACTTGATTCTGAGCATGCGCATTTTTTTTCACGTCGTTAAAGCCCACACACAGCCGTTTTTCATGACGAGAAAAACGACAATGTAAAAAACCACGTGAAAAATTAGAGCATGTTCCAATTTTTTCATGGCCGTTTTTCACGTCGTGAAAAATGCTCTGAAGCCCACACACGATCATTTTTAATGACCATTTTAAAAAATGTAATTTTTCTCCTCATTAAAAACGGTCATGTGTACACGGCATACCTCTCTGCATAAGGGGCTGAGGAGCCTGAACCCATCCAGATGTTTCACTACAGGTTGAAGGTATATTCTCTACATGCACTGGCAAATTCTTAGCCGGCGGGGGGGCCAACTCAAAACTTTTCCTCGTATTAACAATTGGTGCATTAGTACTTTGCCAGAGATAAATTGAACTTTTTTTAAAGTCATTCATATCCCTATGAATTTTTTTACGTTTATTTTTGGGTGTCTCTATCAAATTTTTCCAGCTTTCTTTTAATCTCACTATTAAAGTTAACACCATGTTATGTGTCCTTAATTGGGTCTAATTTACTCTGTAAATCAGCAATCTTCTTCTCCGATATTGTCATTTTCTGCCTTAAGTACAAGATCCTGCAATTTGAGACCTACGCCATTAAAGAAATCACTCCATTCTATTATAGATGCTTCATTGAGACCATCTTGGGGATTTACATTTTAGACTGCGCGTGATGATTTTTTCTTTTAAATAGTGGTCAAAGGTGCAGAAATCCCACCAAGTGCGGACCTGATTTTCCAAGGCAAAACCCAATGAAGTTAACAAATAATTATAATCCTCACTTTCATCAGTCATTACATCAGCTGAAAATAAAGATTCCAATTTTAATTGGCAATAACTCAGGAACTTTATCACATCCATAGCTGCTATGGGTAAATGATAGATAATCAAAGCAATATGCATGGAACAGTCAGTATACAAAAGTAAACCAACCAACCCACTCCCAGCGCTTATGGTCAAAAATTCCAAGAAAATACAATTTTTAAGCAGCTACTACAATAAAACTTGAAATCAAAACAAATATGCTGAATGGAATCCAACATTAGCAGCGCTCAAATTCCAAATATAAAGTCCATGTAATTGGATGTACCAGTCCATCCATATAGTCATTTATATATAACTACAGGCTTAAATTCATCCATGTGTTCCATGCGATATATATCCCAAATGATCGGCCATCACCACACCTCGTGCTTTCTCACCCCTATGGTAGTGAACTCACCGGATAGATAATAAGTAGCAAATGATTTGCAATAGCAAGTAATTTTTCTAGGCAAGCTTTCAGGATAAGGTGGTCGATCTCCCTAAAATACAAAAAAAAATAAGTATACAAAACTCAACAGTGCCCTTTTTTTTAAAATGTCAGGGAAATGTGAAAAATGTAATTCAAGTAGAACTAAAGAAAAATAGACAGACAATATAATTATGAAAAGATGGTAAACCAAAAAAGGTAAAAAACAGGCAAGAATTGATTTTCCTGGGTCATTTTACCTAGTCTAAATACACTAAAAACAATCAGTAGAACAATTACCAAGAGCAGATTTATAGGATTTTTGTTGGTAAATGAAAGGTACTGTGAAAAGTAAAAACTAATCTTTTTATGTATGTAGCGACCTCACCTCTCACTCCCTCCTTCTCTGTCAATGTCAATGGCTCTCGTCTAGGGGACCAGGGAGGAGAGTGTGACACACCACCAGCTCGTATCCTCTAGTGTGTAGAGGTGTGAGCTATAACCAATTACCTTTGGGCCTGTGCCCCTGTCCAGAGCCAAAACTTCCCTTGAGAATGACCTTTAACTCCCAGAAAGCCAAGTTCCACACCATTGAAAGTCCAACACATATTTATTCTTTTAGAGCAATAAATAGTCCTTTTAGAGCAGACTGGTTAGACAACGAACAGACAAGGTGAAGAGGAAGGTCCAGGCACAAACATGAACTTGTTACTCTCCTGTTTTGGTGTGCGCAAACAGGCTTGGCGCACGGTCGCTGACACTGACCGTGAGGGTGGTCGTTGCCACCAACCGGGTGAATTAGGCTTGAGGTCTCTGCCACCAACCTGGGTTTCAGTTGGGTCGCTGCCACCGACCATGAGAACGTAGACTACCTTCTTGAGATGCGGCCCCTGTCAGGGGAGTCATCCATCCGGACGGTCACCAGAGGCCTCCACCGTCACCAGCCAATGCTACGCTGGATCTTCGGGAAGGTCACTTCTCTGGTCCCCCTCGCCCTAGATTCGGATGTCCAACACCGGAGGACACCCTAGGAATCCTCCATTCCTTTGTGGGACCCAGTCGAAGGTACTGAGCCCCAGGCCTCCAGAGATAGGGATGAGCCGAACACCCCCGGGTTCGGTTCGCACCAGAACCTACGAACGGACCGAAAGTTTGCGCGAACGTTCGAACCCTATTAGTTACAATGGACGTGAACGTTCGAAATCTAAAGTGCTAATTATAACGGCCAATATGCATGTTATTGTCATAAAAAAGGTTTGGGGACCCGGGTCCTGCCCCAGGGGACATGTATCAATGCAAAAAAAG
Source organism: Rana muscosa (assembly GCA_029206835.1). Lineage (NCBI taxonomy): Eukaryota > Metazoa > Chordata > Amphibia > Anura > Ranidae > Rana > Rana muscosa. The sequence goes on from JARGYO010005562.1 coordinate 9,721,538, forward strand.
TTTTAAAAACGGACGTTTTTTCTGGAGCAGTCATTTTAATGATGCATAAAGTGAAAAAAAATGTGAAATATTCCTTTAAATATGGTACATGGAGGGTGTCTAAAGTATGCCTGTGAAGTGGCATGTGTTTCCCGTGTCTAGAACTGTCCCTGCACAAAATGACATTTCTAAAGGAAAAAAAGCCATTTAAAACTGCTTGCGGCTTTAATGTCATGTCTTGTCCTGGCAATATGGATGAAAATCTTTGAGAAAAATGGCATGGCTACCCCATACCCCCCCCCCACCCCATTACCAGCCCCTTCGGGTCTTGTATAGATATTAAGGGGAATCCCGCACCCAAAATAAAAAAAGGCCCTATATACTCTGAACAGCAGTATACAGGCGGTGCAAACAAGACAGGGACTGTAGGTTTGTTCTTAAGTAGAATCTGTTTGTAATTTATAATAAAGGTACATTGTTTAAGTGTAGCTCCAGCCAAAAAATATATTTTTAAGGAAAACATAGGGAAGGGTTATCACCGTTGTAACATTTGTTTTGCTGTCTGTGCACCTGTTCAGAACATTTCACCTCACTTTCCGTCCCAATGACAAATGTTTTTGGAAAAGTGGGGTTTTTATTGAAGCAATGATTGGTGATAAAGCATCAGTAGAGAGGAGATACCTTTTTCCCAAATTAAATCTAACAGGATAGAATTTCCCTTCCTAGGGGTAGATTTCCTCTCACTTCCTGTTTTCTCCTTCCGTTTGCAAGTAGGAGTCGTTTGTAAGTTGGATGTTTGAAAGTAGGGGCCTGCCGTATATACTCTGCAGAAATTTGCCCCATTAGATGTTGGTGTTGCCACAACACTGCAAGCCCCCCCAGCTACTCTTGGTGGGCGCTGGAACGCCCTGCTGTGAACTATTATATCAGGAATTGTATTTACATGCCATTGTTGAACAGTGGTAGGAAAAATTGGGCCTTTGGTGGTGGTGCTGGTGCTACAACACTGTAAGCCCTCACAGCTACTCTTGGTGGGCGCAGAAAAGGGCCCTGCTGTGAATTATTAGATCAAGAATTGTACTTGCCTGCCCCTGTTGAACAGGGGCAGGCAGAAAAATTGGGCCTTTGGTGGTGGTGGACGGTGTTGCCACAACACTGTAAGCCCTCACAGTTACTCTTGGTGGGCGCAGGAATGGGCCCTGCTGTGAATTATTAGATCAAGATTTGTAATTACACGCCCCTATTAAACAGGGGCTGAAAAATTGTGCCTTAGGCACTGGTGCTGGTGCCACAACACTGCAACGCCTCACAGATACTGTACTTGGAGCACAGCAATGAGACCTGTTGCAAAGCATTGCATAAAAAAATTGTAATTACACGCCCCTGTTAAACAGGGGCTGAAAAATTGGGCCTTAGCCACTGGTGGTGGCATCCAGAAACAAAAATGTTCTTCCAAGCTATCATCAGGATCATTGAGGAGGAAGAGGATAGTCAGTCAACATAACAGGACAGTCACTCAGCATCAGCATAGGCAGTCACAAAATACATTATTCTGTTATATCAGCCTCAGGTGCTTGGTAGCTGGTGGTGATCCAAGACTGGTTCATCTTTATGAAGGTCAGTCGATCAACCGAGTCGGTGGACAGGCGCACCCTGTGATCCGTAAAAAAGCCTCCAGCAGCACTGAATGTGCGTTCCGAAAGAACGCTGGATGCAGGACAGGCCAGTAGCTCAATTGCATACTGTGCAAGCTCTGGCCAGTGATCCATTCTCAAGACCCAGTAAGCCAGAGGATTTTCTGTGGGAAAGGTGTCCAAGTCTGACCTTGCCCCTAGGTATTCCTCCACCATGTATATCAGACGCTGGCGATGGTTGCTGGAACCGATCATACCTTGGGGCTGCGGACTAAAAAATTGTCTGAGCGTATCGGTCAGACGGCCACCTTCCCCACCGCTCCTTCTGCTACTGACCGAAGCCTCAGCAACTCGTTGTCCAGGACCAGCAGTTTGTAACCTCCCAGTCTCTGGGAACGCATTGCACGGACCTTTCTGCAAGGCCTCCCGGAGATGTCTCATCCTCTGCTCCCTCTGCGACGGTAAGATAAGGTCCGCAACCTTACCCTTGTACCGTGGATCAGCCAGTAATGGTCCCTCTCCTTGATCCGAAGAATACGAGGATCCTTCCGCAGGCTTTGCAGGATCAGGGAGGCCATGCAACGTAGGTTAGCTGAGGCATTCGGTCCGGAGTCTTCTGGGTCACTAAGGACGACATGATCCGCAGCCACCTCCTCCCAGCCACGTACAAGTCCACCGGTTTCTTGGGACTGTAAATCATCCCTAAAAGACTGCTGCTGCTGATGCTGAGTGCCAGGCTCCACCTCCATGCTGACACAATCCTCCTCCTCCTCCTCATCCTCTTCCTGTGTGATGGGTGAGAGAGAAGGAACACTGTCTGGATAAAGGGGGCCTTGAGAGGCCAGGAAGTCCTCCTCTTCCTGCCTCTGTTCTGCCTCAAGTGCCCTGTCCATTATTCTACGCAGCGTATGCTCCAACAGGTGGACAAAAGGTACAGTGTCCCTGATGCATGCACTGTCACTGCTCACCATCCTTGTGGCCTCCTCAAATGGTGACAGGACAGTGCATGCATCCCTGATCATGCTCCACTGGCGTGGTGAAAAAAATCTGAGCTCCCCTGACCCTGTCCTGGTGCCATAGTCGCACAGGTACTCATTGATGGCCCTCTGCTGCGTGTGCAGTCACTGCAGCATGGCCAATGTTGAGTTCCACCTGGTGGGCATGTCACATATAAGGCGGTTCTTGGGCAGGTTCAACTCCTTTTGCAGCTCAGCCAGCCGAGCACTGGCATTGTATGATCCGCGGAAATGCACACAGACTTTCCTGGCCTGCCTCAGGACATCCTGTAAGCCTGGGTACCTGCCCAAGAACCGCTGCACCACCAGGTTAAGGACGTGAGCCATACAGGGCACATGGGTCAGTTGTCCCTGTCGCAGGGCGGAGAGGAGGTTGGTGCCATTGTCACAAACCACCATTCCTGGCTTAAGCTGGCATGGCGTCAACCACCTCTCGGCCTGCCCCTGCAGAGCTGACAGAACCTCTGCCCCAGTGTGGCTCCTGTCCCCCAAACACACCAGCGCAAGCACGGCATGGCATCTTTTTGCCTGCGTACTTGCGTAACCCCTTGAAAGCCTACGGAGCACCGCTGGTTCCGAGGACAGAGCACTCAAAGAGGCCATGGAGGAAGAAGAAGAGGAGGGGTGGAGGAGAGAGGAGAGTAGTAGCATTTTGGAGGCGTGGTGGCGGAACAACCTCCAACACTACTGCACCTTGTCCTGCATCCTTCCCAGCTGCCAAAAGAGTGACCCAATGGGCCGTGAAAGATAGGTAATGTCCGTGTCCATGTCTGCTGGACCATGAGTCAGCGGTAATATGCACCTTACTGCTGATCGCCCTGTCCAGCGAGGCCAAGACATTGCCTTCCACATGCCGGTAGAGAGCCGGAATCGCCTTCCGTGAGAAAAAGTGGCGTTTGGGAACCTGCCACTGAGGAACGGCACATTACACAAACTCACGGAAGGGGGCCGAGTCTACCAACTGAAAAGGCAGCAGTTGAAGTGCTAGCAATTTAGCCAAGCTAGCATTCAACCGCTGGGCATGTGGATGGCTGGGAGTGAACTTCTTTTGACGGTCCAGCAGCTGGGGCAGGGAAATTTGCCTGGTACAATCGGACGTTGGTGTACTGCTAGCAGAGTGCCCGCAAGTACTTGGCTGTGACACACTTAATTCTACACCTTCATTCCTCTCAGTGCAGCTTTCAGAGAGGACTGAAGGTATAGTGGGGTTGGAGATGGGAAAAACAGCAATTGGGTAGTGTATATTCTGCTGGAGTCACACAACACACACACTAACTCCTGCAGATGGCTGGATTAGATGACACCAGGGCAGATACAGGTGCAGGTTGTATACTGTGCTGTGCTGGACTCACACAACACACACACTAACTCCTGCAGATGGCTGGATTAGATGACACCAGGGCAGATACAGGTGCAGGTTGTATACTGTGCTGTGCTGGACTCACACAACACACACACACTAACTCCTGCAGATGGCTGGATTAGATGACACCAGGGCAGATACAGGTGCAGGTTGTATACTGTGCTGTGCTGTGCTGGACTCACACAACACACACACTAACTCCTGCAGATGGCTGGATTAGATGACACCAGGGCAGATACAGGTGCAGGTTGTATACTGTGCTGTGCTGGTCTCACACAACACACACACTAACTCCTGCAGATGGCTGGATTAGATGACACCAGGGCAGATACAGGTGCAAGTTGTATACTGTGCTGTGCTGGACTCACACAACAAACACACACTAACTCCTGCAGATGGCTGGATTAGATGACACCAGGGCAGATACAGGTGCAGGTTGTATACTGTGCTGTGCTGGACTCACACAACACACACACTAACTCCTGCAGATGGCTGGATTAGATGACACCAGGGCAGATACAGGTGCAGGTTGTATACTGTGCTGTGCTGGACTCACACAACACACACACACTAACTCCTGCAGATGGCTGGATTAGATGACACCAGGGCAGATACAGGTGCAGGTTGTATACTGTGCTGCGCTGGACTCACACAACACACACACACACTAACTCCTGCAGATGGCTGGATTAGATGACACCAGGGCAGATACAGGTGCAGGTTGTATACTGTGCTGTGCTGGACTCACACAACACACACACTAACTCCTGCAGATGGCTGAATTAATGGAGAACTGCACTATATGGTAGATACAGGTGCAGGTTTATACTGTGCTGTGCTGGACTCACACAGCACACACACTAACTCCTGCAGGTGGCTGGATTAATGGAGAACTGCACTAAATGGTAGATACAGGTGCAGGTGTATACTGTGCTGTGCTGGACTCACACAGCATACACACTAACTCCTGCAGATGGCTGGATTTGTAGAGAACAGCACTTTCCCCACACGCAAATACCTGAGAAGAACACACTATCCCTGCCTATTAATCCTCTTTCCCTGCACTTTCCCCACAAGGAAATGAATGATAAGAAGTTCACACTGTCCCTGCCTATCAATCCTCTTTCCCTGCACTTTCCCCACACGAAAATGAATGATAAGTAGTTCACACTGTCCCTGCATATCAATCCTCTTTCCCTGAATGCCGGAACACACTACACAAGGCCGCCGGCGCGGCGGCCTTATATAGTGTGGGGCGTGTACTAAACCCCTGAGCTATAATTGGCCACAGGCATCCTGCCTGTGGCCAATTATTGCTCTCCTCGCTGCTGGCGCTATGATTGGCCAAGCATGCGGGGTCACAGTGCATGCTTGGCCGATCATCAGCCAGCAATGCACTGCGACTGGCGCAGTGCATTGTGGGCCGTTCGAATCACACGAATTTGATGCGAACGGCCCGCAGAGTTCTGGACTCGATGAGCGGACGAACGGCCGATGTTCGATTCGAACATGGGTTCGAATCGAACACCAGGCTCATCCCTATCCAGAGAGTACCTCACCCCAGACCAAAGGTGTCTGGGGTGGAATCGCAGCTCCGTCTCCGGGCCGAGGGCGCCCGGAGACCACTAGCACTCACACCCAGGTTGAAGGGGCCTGGACGTGGACCCCGAGCGGAAGATGTCTGCCCCTTTTATCCCCTCTCCCAACATGCACAGCAAGTTCCCTGCCCCGCTGTACCACTGCCGAGAGAGGACAAAAAGGCACAGACCTCCAATGGTGGTTCAACCAGGGCCTTTGGCGACAGTGCCACCTATAGGCCGCAGGGAACTGGACACCATTGATATCCTCCACTGGCATAAATTGGTCCATGAACCCTAACAATTGCTGCATCTGAGCTTGTTATCACTCAGATGCCTCCCCTAAATGTAACCACTCGCTACACATCCCCCCCAGTAATTTGACACTGGGCCCCGGTGTCTGAAACCAATTTATGCCCTCTAAATAGAGTCTGCATAAATCCGATCCAGAGACAAACCTAATCAAAAGACAAAAAAAAATGTCAATTTAAAAATAGTTTCGCTAGGGGGAAGGGCAAGGAGGGAAGGGAAGGAACAACAAACAAACACACACAGGTATAAACATTCAAAGGCATAACAGCATAATTTTTTTTTCTCAAAAATTATATCTTTCCCCTTCCCACATCACTGACTAAGATCTGCCCCATTCTCAGCAGACTTGAATGACGTTCTCCTGCAGAGGGGAAAGAAACACATTTTCTAACACAGTGTGTAACTCCGGAATGTCCAGCAACAAAGAAAAAAAACACAGGAGTCTATTCTCCTATAAGTAAAATCTTGGGTGCGGCAGTATTAGGGGTTTCAAGTACCTATCAAAAGTTTCCATATGGTACTCCACATCATCTCCATCCTTTCGACAAATAATCACCCTGTCAGCATGAATGTGCCGACCCAGCATCCATTCAGCCTTGCAATCTTTAAACCTTTTGGAGGCCACAGGAGAACATGAGAGGTACCTGGCAGCATGGGGCACCTTGAGATGTGTCCAGATAAAATCATCATACCATCGCTGCCAGTGTGCCTCCACTTCATACAACAACTCCCTTGGTAAGTACGGGTACTCCCACCCATACTCGCTGACAACCTTCTGGCAAAACAGTCTCTGCAGTCTGGACAAGGGTGGCATTGTGGCACGGTCTCCCTCACCAGGCATAACAATTGACTCTGGGTGCCGAGGTGCCTTGACCACCTCCATACTGGGCATAGGAACCAGCAGCGACACTAGCTTCGCCATAACTTCGGGCGCAGGTGATTCCGGGAGCAGAAGGGCAGGCGGGGGACCAGATTCCTCCTCAGGCACCAGGGCCTCCACCCGGGGTGTACTGTCCCCAGTAGACATGGGTGAGTCCCTTTGCATACGGGACGAGGCAAGGGGCATCTTGTCCCAGCCCTTCCGCTCAAAAAGTTTGTCTATGATGCCATCATCTCAAGCATCAGAGACCGATTCCAGGTCGGAGGTGTCACACTCCTCCGCAGACAGGTAATTCCTTGTGGATGTGGAATCACCCCCTCCCTCGAGCTCCCGTGGCTGTGGATCCCCAACACCTCTGACAAAACACTAAATCCCGTTCCCTGGCTTACCTCGGCCTTTACTTGAACTGGGATGTCCGGGGCTTTTCCATCCGGATCCATCCGGGCCGGGCGAGCGCAGGAATGTTCCTCCATCACGGCCGCTGGAAGCTCTAACGAGACCAACCTTCCTCTCTGGCGGTGGGAGTAGGGAAGCTGTGGTGACCGAAGCAGCATCCTCGGATTTTTCATCCTCCAAACTTTTGATCGCGACTTCCACGGAAGTCTCTACAGTGCGCATGGGAATGGCTGTCCAAGCTTTGACTTCTCCTTCATGAGTGGTGGCGCCTGTTAGGCAGTTGAGGTGGAAGGCCCGAGGCCTTTCTATGGATTGCTCCACCTCGAAAATGAACTCTCCACAGGCCTTGCAGCGCCCGAACGACTTCAGCTGAACCACCAGTCCCGAACAGCCGGGACAAATCACACAGAGGGCCTCAACGTCCTTGCATACATACAGGGCGAATCGCTCTCGGGGCTTGAGCCTGATTCCCGTATCCGTAACCGAAGCAGCAATTGGGGTCGTCCTGGGAGTGGTAGGAACTGGAACCCAGGAGGCATTGGTGAACACACTGACCGCTTGCTGCTCCATCGTGCACTGAATAACTGGTGCTAAGTCCCCACGTGCATCCCCACATATGGCCGGACTCCTCCCCTTTTCCACACCAGTTCGCAGGCTTTCTCCTTGGCACGCCCACAAACTGTGCAGGGAGGGTGTGCCTCGTGGCGCGTTGGCCAAAAATGGCCGTCCTCCTCGGAACTCCTCTGGGCAGCAAAGTTCAAACTCTTGATGGCCTCGGCTCCGTTACACGAACACAAATCCCGGACCCAGAGCCCCCACGTGTAGCGACCTCACCTCTCACTCCCTCCTTCTCTGTCAATGTCAATGGCTCTCGTCTAGGGGACCAGGGAGGACAGTGTGACATACCACCAGCTTGTATCCTCTAGTGTGTAGAGGTGTGCGCTATAACCAATTACCTTCGGGCCTGTGCCCCTGTCCAGAGCCAAAACTTCCCTTGAGAATGACCTTTAACTGCCAGAAAGCCAAGTTCCACACCATTGAAAGTCCAACACTTATTTATTCTTTTAGAGCAATAAATAGTCCTTTTAGAGCAGACTGGTTAGACAACGAACAGACAAGGTGAAGAGGAAGGTCCAGGCACAAACATGAACTTGTTACTCTCCTGTTTCGGTGTGCGCAAACAGGCTTGGCGCACGGTCGCTGCCACCGACCGTGAGGGTGGACGCTGCCACCGACCGGGTGAATTAGGCTTGAGGTCTCTGCCACCAACCTGGGTTTCAGTTGGGTCGCTGCCACCGACCATGAGAACGTAGACTACCTTCTTGAGATGCGGCCCATGTCATTTTTTGCTGCAAACATAGGAGTTCCTGCTATTACATATGTTTCTTAGGTCTTAGGGATGCCCCAATATTCTTAATATTCTTCATATTCTCTATATACTTCAACATCGTTGCATGTTGACCGGTGGCTTCTCCGGTCATGATGTATATAACATACAGAAAGAATATAGTTGAATAAGAATTAACATATTAGAGTTCTACTGTTCATGAGTTTTTCTTTTTCTTTCCTTTTTTATAGTCAGTGACTTTTAAGGAATAGAATAGATCTACTCATTTTTTGCACACATCACCCATCAATATGAGGTTGATCATATCATGTCATTGTGTTATATGAGTGAGCTCTATATATTTTTATAGATGTTTTATACTATTGGTTTTATTGTTTTGGATGATTTGTTTGATGAAATTTACAGTTGTCAAGAACCCGTATATGTGTGTTTTTCGGTTGCTTAGGTAACCACACACATTCGGGCATTTATATTGATCACAACTCGTATAAATATACACTTTTTCATCTTCATGAAGTTGAAGTCTCAAACAACTATATATAGGAAATAGTGTCCATATGTGCTTTTGCATTTAGCAATCTGATCAATGTTTTGTGGGGATTTTTGTGTTATATTTTTATATTATTTGATACATTGCAAGTGACGGCTGTTTATATGATTGGGTCTCTTAACGAACGCCTGGGAGATTGGATTGATGGCCAACTTCAACCTTTGGTCACCAATCTCCCAGGCTACCTACGCGACACGAAACACCTGCTAGTCAAACTCCAGGAGTTTAAGTGGGAGTCACATTTCAGATGGATTACATGCGATGTTATGAGTCTTTACTCGAGTATTCCCCATGACTTAGGTGTATTGGCAGTCTCTGTGTTTCTTAGGGAATCCGGGAAGTATTCCCTGGCTCTGCAGGAATTCATCTTGTTGTCTTTGGATTATTTACTTTCACACAACTTCTTCATGTTCGACGGGGGCTATTATCTCCAGAAATGCGGGGCCTCTATGGGGGCCAACTTTTCACCCTCCCTAGCCAATCTCTACATGGGATTCTGGGAGAGGTCCCGCATTTTTGGACAGGATAGCCCCCGCCGTCTGGATACGGTCTTTTTTTGTAGATTTATAGATGATCTGCTGTTCGTCACCTCTGAGGGGGACACTGAGTTGGAGGTGTGGCTTGACTTCCTTAATGACAACTCCATGAACTTACGGTTCACGGGGAAGCTCAGTGCCACCTCCATGGACTTCCTGGACGTCAACCTATCGGTCGCCCATGGTAGAGTGACCACTAACATTTTTAGGAAACCCACAGCGGGGAATGCACTCCTCAGGGCAGACTCAGGTCACCCCAGCCACACAGTTAGAGGGGTGCCGGTTGGTCAATTTTTAAGACTCCGGCGTCTATGTAGTAGACCTGAGGATTTCACTGTAGAGGCTGCCAACATGACACAAAGGTTTCTGGACAGAGGTTACCCCCCCAACATTGTTGAGAGGGCGTTAAAAACTGCAAAAGCCACCCCTAGAGAGACACTTCTGCGGGGGCATCACAGCAAATATAAACAGCAGTCTAATACATCATTTAGTAAGGTTCCTGTATTCTCTACTCCTTACAGTTTGGAATTTGGTAGAATTAAACTAACTGTAGAGAAATACCTACCTATCCTGCTGAATGACCCCATCTACGAAGAGATACTCTCCAGGGGCATTAAATCTGTGTCGCGAAGAGCCCCCACTCTAGGGAGTCACCTTTCACCGAGTCTATTTACGAGCAAATTGTCAACGGCCAATTGGCTGCATTTCCAGGGTACGTTCAAATGTGGTGTTAACCATTGCAATTACTGTAAATACATTAAAACAGGCCAGGTGGTACGGTCTAGTACTAACCACAGAACCTTTGACATCAAACAGTTTGTTAATTGCAACACGAGGTTCCTCGTGTATGTCATCAAATGTGAGTTGTGCAACATCCAGTATGTCGGGCGTACTACACGCCGACTAAAGGATAGGTTGTACGACCACTTGTTTGACATACAGAAGGACAGAAACACCAATGTCGCAAGACATTGGGTATCTGTACACCACAAGAACACATCATGCCTTTCCATCCAGCGGATTGAAAAAATCAACAGTCCCATTAGAGGGGGTGACAAGTTCAGGACACTGTGCAGGCGAGAAGTATTTTGGATTTTTTCATTAGAAACAAGAATACCAGCTGGTTTAAACTGTGAGTGGGATGTATCCCATTATTGTGATTAGTTTCCTTTCCTGCACAGTGTCCTGACAGTCGAGCCACATTAAAACATCTGGCTTTTTTTTTTTTTCTTCCTGTGACCCCCTCGGCATAGCATTATATGGCACTGTGGATTTCTTTTTATTTCACATGCAGCACATGTCATTTTTTGCTGCAAACATAGGAGTTCCTGCTATTACATAAGTTTCTTAGGTCTTAGGGATGCCCCAATATTCTTAATATTCTTCATATTCTCTATATACTTCAACATCGTTGCATGTTGACCGGAGGCTTCTCCGGTCATGATGTATATAACATACAGAAAGAATATAGTTGAATAAGAATTAACATATTAGAGTTCTACTGTTCATGAGTTTTTCTTTTTCTTTCCTTTTTTATAGTCAGTGACTTTTAAGGAATAGAATAGATCTACTCATTTTTTGCACACATCACCCATCAATATGAGGTTGATCATATCATGTCATTGTGTTATATGAGTGAGCTCTATATATTTTTATAGATGTTTTATACTATTGGTTTTATTGTTTTGGATGATTTGTTTGATGAAATTTACAGTTGTCAAGAACCTGTATATGTGTGTTTTTCGGTTGCTTAGGTAACCACACACATTCGGGCATTTATATTGATCACAACTCGTATAAATATACACTTTTTCATCTTCATGAAGTTGAAGTCTCAAACAACTATATATAGGAAATAGTGTCCATATGTGCTTTTGCATTTAGCAATCTGATCAATGTTTTGTGGGGATTTTTGTGTTATATTTTTATATTATTTGATACATTGCAAGTGACGGCTGTTTATATGATCATATTTACATGATTCCATCGCAATCTTCCTGCACTTGACCATATAGAACCACATATCCCCACTCACCACAGATCTAATTTGATTGCATCTTGCCTTTAAATCGCACAAAAATTTTCCTTTTCCTTTTTCTATATTAGATTTTAATATAATATATATTGACAACGTATGGCCATATATTAACCATCGTGGGCACATGCGTGTATGTTTAGACATATTTAGACACATTTGTTTATCCATTACATGCATGTATATATTCCCACGTTTGAGCTATTCATCATCATCCATCCAATATATACGGCACTGATATATAGTCACTTTAGATTGGCAACTTAAAGGAATATTAGTAGGACATCTTTATCAGCGATATATAGCTACAAGTCCTTTCTTCCCTTTTCTGTTAATCTTAGCATCTTTTCATCATGCATATACACTATATGATTCCATCATTGATACATTATAATAGTTTTTGATTTTATCTCATCCCTCCCTGCGTTATCTTTTACAATAATGTTCTATGGGACATAACCACTCACTATTTTTACATATCTATTAAAAATTGAAGATTGATTGACTTCTTTTAATTTTTAATTTTTGATTTCAATTTTGAGATTATTCCCTACATGAACCTTGAACAATGTTGCCATACTTGAGCAACTATTGTAGCGCAACGTATACCATTGATAACTATATACCACAGGGTTGTGGGCTGGTTGTTTACACATAAATGTATTAATCTTTTTTGGTCAACTTTTTATATATATATATATCTTTCCTACATTACATTATGACACTTTTTGATGAACAGACTGACAATTTACCTTTGCATCTTTTACTATTTGTGCGCTATGGATGCATTTGCCTTTGCTTATGCATCCATTTCAGCACGTTGCACATGCATTATGTGGAGATTTAGGCCTGGTTCACACTTGTCCGACAAACGCTCCGACATTGGGAGCTCATGTCGCATGACGTGTGAAAATCAATGAATCCCTATGGGAGCCGTCTTAACTGGTCCGACACAAGTCGGTCCGACATTAAAAATGCTCCCTGTACTACTTCTGTCCGACTTTGATCCTACTTCAGCCCATTGAATATCATTGAAGTCGGATCAAAGTAGGATCCTTGTCCTAACCATCCGACATTTGACATCCGACATGGTGATTACAGCAGCAGTAAAAGGAATTTATCTCACCCTGGGATTGTTTTGATTGGTCAAAGGACAAGTCAGACTAGCACAATGTCGGATCAAAGTAGTATCCTGTTCATGAATGTCAGATGGATGTCGGACCAATGTAGGATCAATGTAGGACTGATGTCGCAGAGCAAAGTAGGATGAAAGTCGGATGAATGTCGTGTCGTATCAGTGTGAACCCAGCCTCAGGCTGTTCATCTATTGTGTTCCATATATTCACATTTATTTAATTTACACATTCCTCACTTTTTTGCACCAATCACAAGTTTTTTCACAAATATTTAATTTGCTGCACACCTTTTCAAGGATATTATGTACATATATTTTTAGAATAGTTGGTACAATGAAACCATACACTTTTTAAAAAACATTTATTTCTTGGACACAGGTTAGTCAGCATGCAATCAACTTTCAATTAACACTTGTCAGCACTTAATCACCTACACTTGTGGTTGGGTCATATGACCTTTTTTGGGGGTATATCATGGGAATCATTTGTGCATTAGGCAGCTATGATTAAACACTAAGAAAGTGTGAAACTAGTCAGCTCTAACCAGAATTTTGTGACTTGCTGTGCTGTATTTGGATTTTTGAAGATTTTACATAATAAAGGCTTTTTATTGGAGTGCTGCTGTCCAGAAGACTTGATCTTTTGTCACCAGAGGCCTCCACCGTCACCAGCCAATGCTGCGCTGGATCTTCGGGAAGGTCACTTCTCTGGTCCCCCTCGCCCTAGATTCGGGTGTCCAACACCGGAGGACACCCTAGGTATCCTCCATCCCTTGCGGGACCCAGACGAAGGTACTGGGCCCCAGGCCTCCAGAGAGTACCTCACCCCTGACCAAAGGTGTCTGGGGTGGAATCACAGCTCCGTCTCTGGGCCGAGGGCGCCCGGAGACCACCAGCACTTACACCCAGGCTGAAGGTGCCTGGGCGTGGACCCCGAGCGGAAGATGTCTGCCCATTTTATCCCCTCTCCCAGCAAGCACAGCAGGTTCCCCACCCCACTGTACCACTGCTGAGAGAGGACAAAAAGGCACAGACCTCCAATGGTGGTTCAACCCCCGGCCTTTGGTGACAGCGCCACCTATAGGCCGCAGGGAACTGGACACCATTGATATCCTCCACTGGCATAAATTGGTCCATGAACCCTAACAATTGCTGCATCTGAGCCTGTTATCACTCAGATGCCTCCCCTAAATGTAACCACCCGCTACATGTATTTTTCTAAATGGGACGCAACCCACCTTCTTGTTTCAATATTTTTTTACATTTACACACTGGCCTACCTTAATCATCAAGTCATTGCTGCTAATTCAGACCCAAATCCAAACCATGGAAAGCAAAAATAGTATTAGCTGCACAGATTGAATAAAAATAAAATTTAGAGTTTAATACATAGAAACAGAGACATTTACTTAGTCCATCTCCACCATCATATCATGTGTCATATTTAGGCCATTATGCTTTGGCAGCTCCATGTTTTATCCATAGCTGTCATTCCTTATTACCTTTACATTACTAATATTAGCTTTCTTGCCCCCGTTTTTATGACTTTGTAGATTAGAACATCACAAGCCAGACATCCTTTAATGGAATGATTTAACAAATGGAGAATAAACTCACACACAGCCTGACAAATACAGATACACAGAAAACCTCTGTAGTTGCTAAAATCTAAGGATTGTCATTACAGATCACAGCAAAAGCTGTCATGGGTATTCCCTGGTAGTAAGTGTGCTTAACTGAAATCACTGAAGGTAGTAGAGAAATTGTGAAAGTCAAAATATAACTTTTTTATTTTACATTTTTTTTTGTATCGCTTGTAGAAAGTAGAAGTTTTGGAGAAAAAATACACATTTGCACAAGTGACAGTACTATATAAACCAGGGTCAGAAACAGACAAAAATGGTTAAGGGGTAAAGCCCTGTACACACGATCGGATATCCTATGGATTCTAATCCGATGGATTTTTCCATCGGAAATCCGATGAAACTGTCTTCCATCAGTCTTGCCCACACACCATCAGTCTAAAAACCGACCGCACCAAAACGACGTGACGTACACCACGTACGACGGCACTATAAAGGGGAAGTTCAAATCTAATGGCGCCACCCTTTGGGCTGCTTTTGCTGATTTCGTGTTACCGCGTGTTAGTAAAAGTTTGGCGAGAGCCGATTCACGCTTTTCAGTCTCCGTGCTTTTCAGATTGTTTCGGGTGTTCAGTTTGTGCTTGTGGGTTCGTATTTGTCATTCAGTGCGTGCAGTCAGGTCGGTTACTGTTTTGCAGTGCCTTCTTGGCCGTTCGTTACTGTTTTTCAGGTTGTTCTTCTCAGGCCTTGCTGTTCCTCGTTGCGTTCTGTTTGAGTTCGTTCTGACCAGCCGACCGGTTTAAAGCCATGTTTGAAGTACGTTCTTGTTGTAGAGCTCATGCTGGCTATGGACTTGGTGTTGCGGTTAACACTGTAACCCGAGTTCAGTCCATGAACCGGGTGAGGAGGAGTTCATGGACCAAGAATTGGTTGCTCCAGCGGGACCAATTCTCTCATATGCCTCTGCTGCGGGAAATCCAGGAGAATAATCCTGATGATTTCAGGAATTATCTCCAGATGACGGACCCCATTTTTCACCGTCTGTTGGATTTGCTGTCCCCCTATATCACGAGGCAGGACACTGTGATGCGCCAGGTGATCACTGCCGAGCAGAGGCTTATTGCCACGTTGAGATACCTGGTGACTGGGAGAAGTCTGCAGGACCTCAAGTTCTCAACAGGCAATCCCCCCCCGGGCTCTTGGGATCATTATCCCTGAAACGTGTTCTGCCATCATACAAGTCATGCAGAAGGACTATATTAAGGTAATTTTTATCCTTTAACATCACATTATATGTTTTGATGGTTTGCTAAAGTATTGTATTTCTTTCATCCTTCACAAATTGCCATGATTGTAAGATTCTGGGAATGTCCCCTTTCTCCCCATGCATGTTTTTTCTTTTATATTTTGTGTTTTTTGGCCTACATGCCTATTTCCCTTCACTAACCTCTCCTGCATGCTATCCTGGGCCCATATACACCTAGCCTAGTCTGTTCTTTAATGATCTTTTTCTCTGCGCCATTGTACTTTTGAACCCCCCCCCCTAAAATGTGTCATAACGATTTTTTGCACATTCAAGGTCAGCAGAGTGGTAAAGCCTTTTGTTGCGGGGCACAAAATCTGCTTAAACAACATCCCCCCCCTTATAATTTGTTCCAATGGCCCATCAGCGGGGGTGAGTCATCTGATAAGTGGGCCTTCTATTTTTGTGTTTAAATACTCCTAATAAATGTTATACTGAGGTTGGCCAAGAATGTATTTGGGTAATCTGCTTGCAATGTAATGTGCAAAAGTACTAATTTCTTCTTTTTGTTTGACTCCACAGTTCCCTTCCTTGCCACAGGAATGGCAGAATGTGGCCTCCCAATTTGCCCAGCGGTGGGACTTCCCCAACTGCAGAGGGGAAATTGATGGGAAGCACGTCCACATAGTGCCGCCACCCCGTTCGGGGTCGTACTATTATAACTATAAAGGTTTTAATAGTATAGTGTTAATGGCGGTGGTGTCGGAACGCTATGAGTTCCTGTATGTGGATGTGGGGAAGAACGGCCGGATGTCCGATGGCGGAGTGTTCGCTCAGACGGAGTTCGCTCACCGTCTGCAGTCTGGGGGCCTGGCACTGCCTCCATATGCAGACAACGTGGATGGACTTCCCTTTGTTTTTATAGCGGATGAAGCCTTTGGACTTGGACCACACCTGATGCGGCCGTTCCCACAGAGGACCCTCACCCCGGAGAGGAGGGTTTTTAATTACCGGCTGGCCAGAGCCCGGAGGGTTGTGGAGAATGTCTTTGGCATAATGGCCAGCCGGTTCCGCCTGTTTCTGACATCCATGCATATGGCGGAATACAAACTGAACCACATCATCCTATCCTGCTGCATATTGCATAATTTTATGAGACAAAACTCTCCTACATATATGTCTACTGTTGGGCCAGAGGCCGGTGGATCTGACATGGACAATCTGACTGGCCTGGACACTGGCCATGTTGGCTTGGCCCCCCAAAGCGCCCGTGAAGTATGTGATAAATACGTTGAGTACTTCACGGGTAGGGGGGCCATCGCAATGCCAGACCATATTTGATGCCTTTTTTAAACAAATAAAAAATTTTTTTTTTGGAATACCTTGTTTTGTCAGAATTTATTTTGTACTAATTATGTGTCTCCCAGGTTATCATAGTACACTTTGTAGTAGTGCCAAGTGTATTTGTCTTTAGTAAATAGCCACAATTGTCACACTTAAAAACCTGACCTTTCCCATTTTAGATAACTGCTATTGAGCATAGAAAGAACAAGCCGGGCGTGGTTTGGCGCGCAATGGAGACGGCAGCTTAACAGAGGAGCTCCGCCGACTTCCCAGCCAACAGCCCGTCTTTCTGCACGCTATCCCCACAGGATGCACAGGAGATCTCACGGCACCCCGCAGACGAGATCTCGCCGCTCTCTGGCAGCCTGCAAGGGACGGGACATAGCGGACATATTCAGAGTCCACTCGGCCGCACAAAACAACGAGGCCCGGGGCAAGATGGCGCCGATACACGCGGAGGAGGAATGCAGTGAGGACTCCCAGTCTGCCACAGAGGAGATCGGTAAAGGTACCCCGCGCACTAATCGCCCCATAACGTTTGGGGAAATGACTAGCATTGCAGCGGACATTAAGTCCACGTTCTCGGCTGCGATTACAGACCTGAAATCGAACCTCCTGGTGCTTAATGAAAAGATGGAGGGAACGGAGGCCGCAGGGAGACATAGGGACAAGGAGCTGCGCAGGCTGGAGATGGTCACAGCTTCACACTCCTCACACCTCATTGAGGTCAATAGACATTTAGAGGACCTGGACAATAGAGGAAGGAGGTGCAACATTAGGGTCCGGGGGATACCGGAGCTGGTAGAAGCGGACCAGATAATGATGGCAGAGGGTATTCAACAGCCTGTTAGATAGGCCCGAGGACACGGCTATAGATTTTGTCAGGGCGCACAGAGCACTTCGAGCCAGAGGGCCTGAATCCCAACCCCCCCGGGACATAATTTGCTGCCTTCAAAACTTTAACCTAAAGGAGGACATTATGAAAAAAGCACGCAGAAACGAGCGCATAATTTTTAATGGAGAAACTATCATGCTTTTCCAGGACCTCTCCCAGATAACCTTAAAGAACCACAGGGCACTGCGCCCCCTTCTGGACAAGCTCAGAGACAGAGAGCTCAAGTACACTTGGAGGTTTCCATTTGCTCTTATGGTGAACCACAATGGTAAGCAACACCTGCTGAGATCACCGGAAGACTTACCGGATTTCTGCCATGCTTTGCAGCTTGACATGATTGAGCTCCCGGAGTGGTACCAGGAATTTCGTCTGCCACCACTAGAGAAAAGCCCGCCTAACTCCCCGCTCTCTTCCCCTGACAACAGGATCGCCAAGAAGCTGAAGACAGGCCGCCGAGGAGGCTCACACGCTGGATCACAGGCTGGAACATCGAGCTTCAAGCCGCACTCATCCAGGGCTCTGGATGGGTATTGATGGGGTGTGGATGTTTTCTCCTCCTCCTTATTCACGGATTTTTAGCAGCCTTAGCACTCATATGTATTCACCCCCTTTACATGCAGGAGCCCGCCCAGTTGAATTTCACCCCTCCAGCAAGTCCTGACAACAGACACGCTTCGCTGCTCTTCTCAGCAAACGGACTACCCTAAATCGGCCCTTTTATTTTCTTCTCTTTGCCCCTTTTTTTTTTTTTTCTTCATGCTCTCAGTTATAACCGCCCGGTTGGTAGCAAGTTTAACAATCACCCTCGAACCATCGGGTCATACTCCATGTTGATTGCACCACATGATCCCGGTAGGTCACATTTGTGGCCACTCAGAGGATTAGAACCAAACACTCAGGACTCATACTCCTATCTTGCCCTCTGATCCTCACTTCAGAGTAGGGACAAGTTCCTGTTACTGACACAACTCAAGGAGGGAGGATCCAGGGTGGCCCTTGGACCAGTTGCTATTAATGCACCCATTCCTGAACATAGTCAGTGTACATGAGAAGACTAAGGGGAGACCGCTTCCCACCCCCTGGAGGGTGGGAGGAGGAGGATGTCCACATCCATTTTTCTTAGTTTACTTAGTTCCATCAATATAGTTGGCGCTATTACTCAGCTTTGTTATTATTTCTATGTCCCAGGTCTTTATGACCCATGAACAAGGAGGCACGGGCGGGAGTCCTGTTAATCTTGTTGGTGTTTTCTTCTCTGTTTGAGGACACCCGCATGTGTCTCATGTACCTCATAGCGTGCAGAAATGACTCATTATCACCTTTTTCATGCATTTCAATTGGCTGGGAGGCGGGCACCTCAGGTTTCACGACCCTTAGAACCACCTTAATTCAGCGATTGTTCTTCCCCTGAAGATCTGTCGTATAGCCGCCTTCCTACCCCCCACATAGTGCACCCTGGGTGGTCTCACTGGCTACCCAGGATTCACTACCTACAGCTCCTTGGGGCATTGACACCCCAAGGAAGATTACCATTTCTCCTCTCTTTGACCCTTTTCTTACCCCTCCTAACTCTTTTCCACCTAATCTCAGTCTTACCTTCCCCACTGCACCCCCTCCTCTGCTTCTCCACCTCTTCAGCCTTCCCCTGGGCTCTTCTCTAACGGTACTTGATCATTTGTGATAGATCTGTTGTACAATATTCACATTGATCTCTTGCAATTTTGTCTTGATTGTTCTTCCTATTAGACGTAGTACACCAGCTCTCTCTGAACATACGTCATGGTATACTCATCTCTTGGCCGCAACCCGACAGTAATATCGCACAACGCTAAGGGACTAAACATCCCAGAAAAACGCACAACACTTTTGAGAGAACTCAAAAAAGGTAAGCCACAGTTTGTATTCTTGCAGGAGACGCACTTTAAGACCTCACAGGTCCCCAGGCTCACTGACTCCTACTTTACCGAGGCTTTCCATGCCACAAATGACCTGGCCAAAACCAAGGGTGTGTCTATCTTAATAAGTAAAACCGCCCCCTTTGAAGTCACCGACAAACTTATAGACCCTGAGGGAAGGTATGTCTTCTTGAAGGGGACTTGTGGGGGTAGGCCCCTAACCTTAGCAAATGTGTACTTCCCCAACACCGCCCACCTCTCATTCTGCAGGCGTATGGTGTCACAGCTGAAGGGATTTAGCCCTGGATGCATGATTATGGGAGGGGATTTTAACATCCCACTGAACCCCTTAGTCGACACCTCTACGGGTAGATCCCATATCACATACAAGATCCTTAAACAAATTAAAACCCTTCTGAGCTCCTTGCAGCTGATAGATTCTTGGCGTCTCTTGCACCCTGACGACAAGGATTATACGTTCCATTCCATTCCCCATAATAAGTATTCACGAATAGACTACATCTTTACATCACAAAGAGACCTCAATCTGATTACGGAGGCCAATATAGGGATCCAGTCCATTTCAGACCACGTGCCTATATCACTCTCCTTAGACCTGACTAGACCACCCCCCAAACCCAACACCTGGAGACTGAACCCAACACTCCTTACAGACTCACAGAGGCTCCCTGGAATTTCCAAAACCCTCAAAGAATTTTTTTCTCACAATGTGACCCCTGAGATGGACCCCATGATGATTTGGGAAGCACACAAATGCACCATAAGAGGGGAGTTGATCCAATTGGGGGCCCACTGTAAGAGGGAAAGGGAAAAAGTGATCAGACAGCTGACAGACAAAATTCGCGCCCTAGAAACGCTACATAAAAAATCCCTATCGGAAAGATCAGCGAGCGCCCTTCTGGAAACTAGGAAAACCCTCCAACACATTCTAGACGCAAAAGCCAAAAGATTTCTTTTCTTTAAGAAGAAGATCTATTACGAGCATGGAGACAAGACTGGAAGGTTCCTAGCCAAGGCCCTAAAAGACGCCACATCACACCACAACATTCTAGGAATAAGAAATAATAAGGGCAAAGTAGATGTTACTACTGAGGGAATTAGCAAACACTTTCATGACTATTACTCCAACCTCTACAATTTACCTTCACAAGGAAACTCCCCTCCCTCCCCAAGGTCTAGATTGCAATTAATCCAGGACTACTTAAAAGACTCCAAACTTCCTACCCTAACAGAAGAGAATGCCCAGCTATTAGACAGTCCCATTGACAAATCTGAAATTTTGCAATCCATTAAAGACCTGAAAGCGGGTAAAAGCCCAGGCCCGGACGGTTTCACTTCCATTTACTACAAGACCTTTACTGACCTGCTCCTCGACCCACTACATAAAGCGCTGAACGCCCTCTCAACACCCAGAACGGTGCCATCGTCATTCCTCGCTGCCCACATAACTGTCATACCAAAACAGAATAAAGACCCCCAATTGTGTGCCAGCTACAGACCTATATCCCTCCTTAATATAGACATTAAGCTTCTAGCTAAAATAATTGCCAACAGACTTAGACCATTGCTGCACGGTATCATTGGTCCTGACCAGGCTGGCTTTATGCCGGGCAGGGAGACCAGAGATTGCGTAACAAATGCACTCAACCTAAGGGCGTCACTAGGTCCCTTGACGCCCTTGTTCAATAACCCAGACTTTCTCCCCGGAGTGGGCAACCGCTTACTGCACTCCCGACATACTTCCACACCGCTGCTCGCCCAGGACTGCTTTCATAAAGGTAGTTTTAAAGATCTCAAACAACTTACTGCAGAGATGGACACGCCCTCCATCCCATTATGGACGTATTTTCAGATCAGACACTACCTAAACCAACCCCCCAGGAGAGATTCCTTTGGAAGGGATCTGACGGACCTGGAGTCAGTGTGCCTGGAGGGTAAACTAGTGCGGAAGGCTACCTCAATTTCATACGCTTGGCTACGAGATCGACCCATGCAAGGAGAAGACAGATTCAGAGAGAGCTGGTCCCGGGCCCTGAAGAGGCCTATTTCGGCCAATCAGTGGCAGAGAGCGTGTGTATTTACACATAAATGTTCCCTTAGCTCAAGAACACAGGAGACATCCTACAAACTCCTGACACATTGGTACAACACGCCTGCTAAGATACATAGCTGGTTCCCGCAGACTCCAGACACGTGCTGGCGATGTGGGACGGAACGGGGTGATCTACTCCATATTTGGTGGCATTGCCCTGAGATCGCCCCCTTCTGGAAGGCTGTGTGTGCGAAAATCCGGACAATCACTGAGACCTTAATTAATCTGGATGTGGCGTGCTGTCTGCTTCACATCACAGAGGTATCATACAAAAGATACAACAATTCTCTGACCAAACACTTATTAAATGCGGCAAAAGCACTAATTCCTCTATATTGGAAATCCACCAGAACCCCCTCACTCAGGGAGTGGTTCCAGAGAGTTTCTGAGATTTGTGATATGGAGGAGACGGTGGCCCAGTCCACAGACAACCATGATAAATTTTTTAATACCTGGTCCCCCTGGATTCAATACAAATTTTCGTGAGCTTATGAGGACTCAACAGCAGTGGACCTGGCCACCTAGCTCCTCAGGACAGGTTCTGGGAACCCGGGCCTACATATGAGTTCATTGTCCCCATGAAGGGCAGGATAGGGGAGGGTGCCTGACAATGCCCCTCCCAAATAGGTACACCCTGTAACAATTGATCCAGAACTATATAAGTTTCATTAACTGGCCTTTTACCTATAGGTGACTACATGTTTTACTTTGTAGAGACTTCCTAACAAGATCTCACCACGTATAAGATTATGCCCATAATATTCATCTACCCCTTTTCGGGATTCTTCTCTTCACCTCTCTCCCACTATTCCTTCCTACACTTCTCTGAGCAATGTTGCTCCCAACACCCGCAGTATTTCCTTTTTATTACAACTTCTGATTTCACTGTTGGATGACCACTTACAGCCGTCTTTAGCCGAGGAATACAGGTTGTCCTAGATCTCACGACTAGGCTAATTGTATGATTATTCTATAAACAATACTGTATTGACTGCAGATGGGGAGCTGCGTCTCCCCTTGTAGATTTCATTTGTATCTCTTTTCAATAAACTTGATGTTACAAAAAAAGAAAGAACAAGCCACACATTGTTGAGTGTACCAATTTTTTTTTACTCTGTGCACAACATGTGCGGTAATTTTTTATTCAAAATACAATCTTGACATTTTGGCCTCCAAATTTTGGAGATTTTTTATTTATTTTTGGGTTTGCAGAAACATGCATGGGTCAAAAAAAAAAAAGGAACTTACAAAGTTCAACCTTAAAAATGTAAACATGAGATGGGGTGATGTCACCCCTGAACCATCCAAAATTAGAAGATGCACACAGTTTTTGATGTGCAAAATGGGTTTTTTCATCATGATCCCATGGCAAAAGTCACCATGTGCTATCTGCCATCATGGAGGATCAATGGACGTGTTTAGGGGGTGCAAACCCTTCCTCTCACCTACTTGAGTAGCAAGGAAAAGGTTGCACCCCCAGGACATAGATATCCTGTGACGGCAGATAGCACATGTTGACACACTGTGTGCATCTTGTAATTTGGGCTTGTGTTAAAACAAATGGCAATTTTTTAAAACATAAGAAAACTAAAAAAGGGGGGGGGGGGTGTGGTTCAGACTATTCGCCCCATAATATCAATGATGTTTTTATATTTTTGCTCAATCACATTCATCCTTTTCCTCATAATGTCCATTTCGCTACTACATTCCATTATTTCTTGAATGACGATTTGGGCACTAGCACTTGAGAATGGAGTTGTCTGAGTTTCTGACACACCACCATGTTCATCCCCTAAAAAAATAAATGGATTAGAAATATGCAGGCCTACATCTCTTTTTACCAGAAGCTGTGGTGACAGACACTGACCTGTTGTGGTGATAAGCTCCACCTCTCCTTCCTCCACCTCTCCTTCCTCCACCTCTCCTTCCTCCACATCTGCTTCATCCACATACTGATCTTGGGGTTCTTTTGGATCTTGGTTTTCTTTATGTGGTCTGTGCTTCCTAGGCTCCTCACATTGGTGTCCTCCCAGTCTCCTCTCCCCTATGAGAATGAAACAATCAAAAGGTATCCTTTAGCATACAGAGATTTGAGGGCATAATTTTATAAGTTTGCCTTTAAGTGGGGTACAATTGTTGGTTTTGCCAGAGTTACAAGATGAACATATGATATTTTGGTAATTCAACAAAGCAAGACTACTTTCATTCTTGGTCCTCAAAAATAAAAAGGAGACACCCCAAGGTATCCACTGGAGCACCTGTGTGTGACACCCTAAAAAGGTTGTTCTGGTGGCCCACACTATAGTGCTCCTGAGTCAAGATGTGTAACCAGCTGCTTAAGTGTCCTCTCCTTTATCCAGAATCTAGTTCACCATTTAAAGTGGAAGTAAACCCATCGATTTAACAGTTTCAAAAAGCAGTTACATTCCCAGCATGCCGGGAATGCCAACTGTCACATTGGTTGTGCTCTCAACCAAACTGTCAAACCATCCAATGGCTGGTGTCATAACTGATCATATGTGCAGCATCATGGCAGTTGAAGATTAAACAGAGGCCAAGATGGCAGCTTCCTTGCCTGAAAATTATAGGAGGGTTTACTTCCACTTTAACATTCTACTTAACTTACAACACATCATCTAGACAACAATGTATATATAAACGTTGTTTAACGCCAAATAGGCATGACCACATGTGGTTTACGTGTATATGTGCAAAACATGTTATTTTTTTCACGTTCGCCGTTTACTAGGAGACATTCCCAAAATTTAGTCCACTCAACTCCACATGAAATTTGCCATTCTACAATATGAAACCAGACAATCCAAGCACATGGAGCAAAACATGCAAGAATACATATTCCAATTTGATTAAAGACAGTAAAACAAAAAACTTACTTTTGTCCAGGAATTTTTTACGATTCCTATACTGGTCCGGCTCCCTCAGCTTCAGGTCAGACCACCTTTTACGGAGCTGCTCCTTGGATCTCCTGTCCCCAAATTTATTATAGAGACTCGTCACCACTTTGTCCATTATTTTAGACTTCCTGAGATTAGGGGTGTCGTATGGCCCATGCCTCCCATCGTAATCCTTCCTCCGCAGGATGTCCACCATCTCCGCCATCTCAGCAAATTACATATTAGTCGCATTGAATCTTTTATTCCTGGATCGGGGCGTTCCCGCCTCCGGGCTTTCCTCGTCGGTACTTATTAATTAAGCACGCACCTGTGTCACCGCCATGTCGTCGTCTCCCACTGTGCGCCGAACGAGAAGGGGCGGGGAAATTCTGAAAAAGACCGTCATGGCCGGGCGATGCGGCCGGAGTTTCACACATGCGCAGGGTATATAAAAGGGTAAACGAGGTTGTGGTCGCGCGGAGTAAGGACGACCGGAAGTGCCGAACGAATCCTACTAAGGTAAGAAATTAACTTGGGGCATCAGTGGCCTATACTGGTTCATGATTGTAAAGGCCTATATTGGGCTAAGATTAGGACAATTGAAGCTGACCTACTGTTTTTGTCTTATGTTTTATCTTGTAGACTGAACTATGCATAAATTGCGTGAGCCAGACATCATGTTAATTTTTAAAGAAAAGTATAAGGAAATGCGCAACCTCTGGGAGCTAAAAAATAGCTCCTACCATAATAGCCAAGTACGAAGGGCAACTATTGTTAAATTAGAAGAATATATGAAGACCTGGATCCCAGAGGCAGACTATACTATGATGAATAGTAAAATCAACAACATGAGGAATGCGTACAAAAAACGCTATAAAGAAGTCCGTGCTTCTATGAGATCAGGAGCAGCAGCAGACAAAGTAGTTCAGCCCAAGCTGTGGTACTACAAGCATCTGCAATTCCTGGATGACCAGATTGAGGCCAGGGAATCACTTTCCACCCTTCCCTCAACCCTTCCTTCCAGCGTTCCTTCCACCCTTCCCTCCAGCGTTCCTTCCACCCTTCCCTCCACCCCTGCAGAGGGGGAGGAGGAGCCACCTGAGCTTGAAGAGCCGGATCTGCGCATCTTCAGCCAGGTATATTATTTTCTATGATATTTACTGTCCTTAATTGATTTTTGAGAACTAGATGGTATTATTCACAAATGACAAAATTTAAATGTTAAAAAAATAAAAAAAAATAAAGGATTGGTACAGTATATCAAAAAGCAGGGGTCACAATGAGAGTCTTTTATATTTTTTACGATTCAAATTGCAACAGTCATGAGATGAAAATTGTGTGTGATGGGGCGTGGCCTGGATGTGAGCGGCGGCGGACGTTTCCTAGAGGAGCTCCAGGTACCATCCATTACCATCGGTACTCTGTATCGCCCATGCACGCTTACAAAGCATTCCATCCCATTCAGCTAGATCCCCTGCAGTATCCCACACTCTTATTTTCGGACAATTCGGCCAGGGGAAACCGGAGGTCTCCCGAGATTAACCGCATCCAGTGCCCGGGGCCGCCGCCATCTTGCAGGCCCGAGGCCTCCCGGAGGAAACCTGTTTGCGGCTGTATTTGAGGTAAGGGACCAGCTCTCGTCCCTCCCAGACACCCATCCACATACCTCCAGTGATCCGGAGCAAGAGCTGCGTCTCGGGGGGCATTCGTGGAGGCCGCGGTCGATGCGGCCTAGTCAGGCCTGGGAATCCGCGGTGTTTCCTGAGGCAGTACCCCGCGGGAGCGGGCCGCGGCCAGGCCACATCTGCAGATCTCCTGTACCCAGTCACTCTTCCTGGACCCTGCCACAGCTGGGGAAACTATCCATCACTTCTCCCCAATATCTACATAAGGCTATCTACTACCTTTTTACAAAAGTCTGTGCTGCTAGCACACGGCGGCCATCTTGGTACACCTCTGCGATCTCCATAGTCCCCCTGCAGCAGATTAAAGACCCTGTCCCTCTACCTTGGCTCCCAGTTCAACAAAAGTCGGTGCTCTTGTAGAGGACTAAGGTGGGATTCCTCCCTATTAGTGGGATTCAGCTGCAGCCCGGTTCCCATAACCCTGTCAGGCGGACATCTTGCTACACCCGGCCTCAAATTTACAGAGCTCTCCCTTATCCTTCTGCAGATGTTTCACTCCCCTCAACACTTTTAAAGTAGCCTGGCCTGAAAGAACATCCCCAGAGCTCACCATCAGTAGAGACTTCCTCCCATCCTTGTTTTTGAACTCCCCATAAGTCGTCCCCTGCCTGAACCGAGACTCCTGGCCTGCCACTAACCCCACAATCCGGTCCTCAGCCGACTTTCCCTTGTGCTGTTGGGAGAACCCAACAGGAGACAGCGCTCCAAGGTTGGAGGGTCCCCTCACCTCCTCACCTGTATTAAAGCGGAGGTTCACCCAAACTGACAACATTATTCTAAAACAATCATTGCACAGCACACATACTGAATTGCCACATTTTTTTTTTTTTTAAATAATTACCTTAATATAGCCATCTAAACTGTGACTTCCGGGATTCCCCTCCCGCGGGAGTAGGCGTATCTTATCTTTTCCCCGGCGCCGCAATGCGATGTGGGACTTGTCTTGTCACATTCAGCTCTCCATCACAGATTGTCCTGGAAGTGACGTTTCGTCGCCGCCATCTTGCTACACCCCTCACTCCTGCACAGTAATGATAGAGTGAGCAGGGGGCAAGCGGACATCTTGTTACACCCACAGGAAGTTTCAGATTTCACAGTTATTTTAAACATAAAACGGAGCTTATATGCTTAAATACAATATTTGCAAATCCGTTTTGTGTTGAAAATAACTGTGAAATCTAAAACTCCGTTGGGTGTAACAAGATGTCCGCTTGCCCCCTGCTCACTCTATCATTACTGTGCAGGAGTGTGGGGTGTAGCAAGATGGCGGCGACGAAACGTCACTTCCTGGACAATCTGTGATGGGGAGCCGAATGTGACAAGACACCGTGACGCGAAATCTCGAGAGATTTCACCGCTTCCAGGAAGTGATTGCTTGTGGGCTTCACAATGCCCACAAGCAAAATGGAAACTCCCTCAAACAGATTTTATAAGTCCTTCTTTGCCGATAAAACGGACCACGGTTATATACAGCGACCAAAGTAGTGAGTGTACCTTCCTATTCATATACCCCAGTGAATGCTGAAGAAAAAAAAAAAAAGTTTGGCCGCGGAACCCCCGCTTTAAGGTGACAAGATGAACTAAAAGTCACATCCTCAAGGGGGGGCGCATGCGCGGCGCGGAACTGGCAGGCAGCTAAGTGAAGGAGATCCGAGGGCACCAGAGACATTAGCACTCCCAAGGGGGTTATATTGCCTGCAAATCTTACTTGAATCACCCTGAACCCCTAGAGGGACCAGTTGTGCATGCCGTTGACTAAAAAAAATAATAAGCAGAAATCCGCCCAGCGGTCCTTGACAAATTATTTACTGCGGGTCCGGGATCAAACGAGGATGTCCCAGGATGGCGCTGACCAGGAATTGTCCATGCTGGAGGCCCCGGAGCCCATGGCTTCCCCTTCTGCGACTTCAGAGCTGAGTGAGTACACTCCACACCTCACGAAGGCAGACCTGGACCACAGTCTAACGACAATGTATGAAAAACTTGCCCGCAAGTTCCAGGCTGAGCTTCACAAGTCCACCCATACCCTCTCCCAGGAGATCGCTTCCCTGGGCGGGAGGACAGACGTACTAGAGGTGAAGCATGATGAGCTCCAGCTCGCATACGATGACCTCCGCAAAGACCATGAACTGCTCACAGACACGGTTGTCCAGCTCCAGAATAGTATGGAAGATTTAGACAACCGGAACAGGAGGAACAATATTAGAGTGCGTGGCCTGCCTGAAACAGTCATGGATCTGCCTGAAGCCACTGAGAGATTGTTTCGCTCCCTCCTCCCAGAACAACCGGTGAATGCATTCATATGTGACCGCCTCCACAGGGCCCTAAGACCCAAACCGCCCCCGGAGAAGCCCCCGAGGGATGTGGTGATGTGCCTGAAGGACTACCTGGTGAAGGAGGAGATCCTGCGAGCTTCCCGCAACACCCCTCGTATACAGCTGGACGGGGTCACCATTCAGATATATCCGGACATCTCCCCGACCACACTGGAGAGACGCCGACAGATGAAAGAAATCACCTCCGTCCTTCAAACCGCTCGGATCCGCTATAGCTGGGGTTTCCCATTCAAACTGACGGTCCTGCACAACGGATCCACATACACCGCCACCACGGTCCTGGAAGGTAAATCCATCCTGGTCAAATTGGGCCTCCTCGAACCTCAACAAGCACCAAGGCACCCGTCCACCCCCCGCCCGTCACCAATCTGGGCCACCCCACCTTCTCAGAGGGGACGTAGAGCCTACCGTAACCCATGACTGCAGACAGCTGTGGAAGTTCTCCGCTGCTCCACCACGATCTCCCCGCAGGCTTGCGGTCAAGGTACTAAATATGATTTCGGTACCACCTGTCCCCCCTTATTTTTTGTTCATGAGCCCCATGTCCCCTGGCCTGTCTCGCTGGACTTGTCAATTTCTGGACCCCCAAGCCTTTCGGTTCTGAACGAGCATTTATGTCTCCGGTCCTCGTGATCCTGCCGTTTTCCACCCGGAACTTTTACCCCCCAACCACGTTAGTGTTCAATCCAAGAAACACTTCTCTCCCACCATTCCCTTTTTTGTATTGGGAGAGATCTTGTACTGAACTCTTGCCACTCTCTCTCTCCCCCCTTCAGTGTTGGGGGAGATTGAGTGCACGTGGAAGACTGTTTTTTTTTCAGTCATTTGAAATAGTTGATGCTGGCCTGGATGGCCTATCCATCCAGACCCCTGTTAGTTTGTTTGCCTTTTTTTTTCTTCCTACAATGTTCCTGTTATCAATGTTATATTATTGGTTTTACTGCTACACTTAACCTGCTGACCGTGCCCCCGATCTATGATCCAGGAATTTGGCAACCCGCTTTGGTGCTGGGCCTATGGGTTATGCGGCTGACATTCGCACCTATCTCACCAACCTCACTCCAAGCTAAATTTGTTCCAACCATATTATGGGTTTGAAGGTTATCTCACATAATGTCAGAGGCTTTAATTCCGCACAAAAGAGGAGGAAGGCCTTTCGAGATTATAAGCAATTGGGGGCGGACATTGTCCTCCTGCAAGAGACTAATTTTTCGGCAATGTCTCACCCCAATTATTTTGACAAGTCATTTAAGTTACATTACCATACCACGTATAGCTCTAAAGCCAGAGGGGTAGCCATATTTGTCAGAAATAATGTACATTTTGATGTCAAACATGTTTACAAGGACCCGGATAGCAGGTTTTTGATACTCCAAGGTGATGTCCAGGGCAAAGCCTTTACAGTCGCCAATGTGTATGCCCCCAATACTGCTCAGGGTTCCTTTTTCAGGTCCTTCACCCAAATTTTGGACAGATATACTTCTCCACACATGATAGTGGGAGGTGACTTCAATCTAGTCGCCCACTCTACACTGGACAGAAGCAAGGTTACCCACTCATCTAAGGCCTTCCCCAAATCCCTAGTGAGGTCCCTGGAGACTTTCCAACTTATTGACACATGGAGGGCCCTCAATACAGGAGCTAGGGAATACACACATTACTCAGCCCCTCACGAGAGCTATGCAAGGCTAGATTACATTTTCAGCTCCCCAATTTTACTTGCCAACTCCACAGCGGCCACTATACACCCATGCCCATGGTCAGACCACCTGGTGGTCTCCTTTAAAACTTCGCATGTAGGCATTTCCCCCCTGACAGCCTCCTGGGGGCTTAATGACTCCCTATTGACAGACCCTGACATAGCCACGCAAGTAGCGAATCAGTTGGAAGAGTACATCAGACTGAACGATGTAGAAGACACCACCCCCTCTATTCTCTGGGCGGCCCATAAGGCAGTACTTCGCGGCCGACTGATAGAGTTGGCCACCATTAAGAAGAGACAGAAGTTAGCCAAAATTAAAACCCTAACTGCAGACCTTGCAAAACTGTACCATATACACGCACAATCCCACGCCCCGGGCACTCTTAGACAAATTGACCAGAAGAGGGTGGAATTGGATACTATCCTCTCAGACCACACAGAAAAATCTATTAGATGGGCCAAAGCGAGATTCCTATTGCACTCAAACGCTGCCTCGGCCATGTTCTCACGTAAACTAGATCACTCCCTTCAGCCCACCCATATCTACAAATTGCGTAACACCTCGGGCCAGCTGGTCTCCCACCCCAAGGAGGTGCTTGACACTTTCACCGCGTTCTACAGCTCCCTACTATCTTCCCCAGCCTCTCCCCCCCCTGCTGGAGTTGAGGACTGGTTGAACTCCATCCAACTTCCGACTTTGACACACGAACAACTGACCAACTTGAACGCCCCATGCACAGAACTGGAGGTCCTGACGGTCATTAAGTCGCTCAAAGCGTCAACAGCCCCGGGCCCAGACGGGTATACGGCGACTTACTATAAAAAATTTGCAGGTACGCTGGCCCCTAAATTAACCTAACAAGGATCACTCCCTCCCCCAGAATTACAGACCAATTTCGGTTCTTAACAATGACATTAAGATTCTAGGTCGTGTTCTTGCAGATAGACTAGCCCCCATAATTTCCACCCTGGTTGGCCCCGAACAAACCGGATTCATCCCCTCTAGGCAAATCACAGACAACATCCGCTTGGCAACGGACATTATCCAGGATGCGGAGCTATTTTCCCGCAAGGTTCTTCTGTTGGGCCTGGATATACACAAGGCCTTTGATAGTGTCCTGTGGCCATATATGGACGCGGTCATGACTAGGTTTGGTTTTTCAGGGGAGTTTGTTCCTGGATTTAGGGCACTGTACCACAATCCTCACACACGCGTTAAGCTCCCAGGTTGCACCTCGGATTACTTCCCCCTGGGCAGGGTGACACGCCAGGGCTGCCCTCTGTCCCCTTTGATGTTTGCCCTGGCCGTGGAGCCTTTGGCGAGGGCGATCATCACAGACCAGAACATTAGGGGGTATCAGAAGGGGGATGGGGAGTATAAGGTGAGCCTATACGCGGATGATATCCTTGTATTCCTCCAGGACCCAGTTACTTCCCTCCCTAATTTAATCTCTACACTCCAATCCTTTCACACATTTTCGGCCTTGGCGTCAACCTCTCCAAGTGTTCGGCCCTCCCTGTCAATATCCCTCCTAGAGTCACCTCTGCCCTTAAATCTTCTTTTGGCTTTTCAGTATCAAATAAAACCCTCCAATACCTCGGGATTCGTCTAGCCCCCACCCTAAGAGAATTATATAACGCTAACTACCCCCAGATCTTCGCCAAAGTCAGACAATGGTTACACCTATGGTCTACATTCCACATCACCCTCCTAGGCAGAGTCACAGCCGTACAAATGTCCATTTTACCGAAATTGCTTTACTTCTTTAGGGCTCTCCCCCTTTATGTATCACGACATACTCTGTTGCAGATCCAACGTGAGATTAATGGGTTTCTATGGAACAATAAACATCCTAGGTATGGCGGTCTTATCACACACAGACCCTCTTCACGGGGGGGTTGGGGCTTCCTAACATCTGGTTGTATTACTTGTCAGCCAGGTTGGCCCAGACGGCACAGTGGCATGCCGCACCAGACAGCATCCCCTGGCTACAGTTTGAAATGTCCTCTGTCAGCCCATACTACCTCCCGGGACTTCTTTGGCAGACGGGCCTTAAGCCCAGGGAACTGGGCACGCTAAACATGGTAGTGGGTCAGACAATACACCTTTGGTCCCTATATCACCACAAATTTAAACTTAGGTCAGGCAGACCCCCCCTGTCCACCTTCCTGGGATCGCCCAGTTTTCCCCCTGCTTTCCGATCCCCTGAGAGCTTCCATTGGTGGGTACAAAACTCCCTCTTGACATTAAAAGCACTATCGCAAGGCACACATTTCTGTTCATTTACACAACTCCAAGAGCAGTTCGAAGCCCCGGGAACGGAATTCTTTAGACTCCTACAAATTAGGCACTTTTTCGAATCCCTATTCACATTGAACACTAGATCCAACTTATCCCAGTATGAAACAATCTGCCAGAATGGTGCTAGAGGCAAGGGAACGATCTCTACAATATATATGTCACTGAATGATTCTCAGCTTTGAATTAAGTCCTCGGCTATGACCCATTGGGAATCAGACCTGGGTGTGGCATTCCCCCCAGAAGACTGGAGCGACATGCTACAGAATATGCACAGATGTACCCGCTCCATAGCCACTAAGGAGACAGTACTTAAACTACATACGAGGTGGTACCTCACTCCAGATAGAGTTCATAAATACTACCCTACAGTTCAGGAGACGTGCTTTAGGGGCTGCCAGAGCCCTGGCACCCTTCTGCACACGTTTTGGGGTTGCCCTCATCTGAGGCACCTATGGAGCCAGGTGGCATCCAGGGTGACGCAGATTGCGGGCACCATCCTAGACCTGACGGCCCCGGTGTGTTTGCTCTTTGCCACTATACCGGGTCTGCCTCCCCATACCCAGAGATTAGTGAATACCCTATTCTGTGCAGCTCATTGGGCCATAGCCTTGAATTGGCGGTCCCAGTCGGTTCCATGGACACAGGTACTCCAGCGGATGGAGTCTATCCGTCTTATGGAGAGGATCTATCACACTATCATGGACACCATGCAGACCTTCCATAATAAATGGGCGGCGTGGTCGACAGGAGCGGCTATACTGTGACCAACGCACTGCTTCTTGTGAGGCCGCCTCTGTATGGTCGGATAGGTACCCCATATTCTCCCGTTTCCTTTGGGCCCTGGGCCTGGGGATACTAGGAGATGGTAAGGACATGTGATCCCAACCCAACTAGGAGTACATCCCATACTTTTTCTTTTTGTTTGATACTGGGTCGGTCGAATTATTCATACCAGAAGTAGCAGATTAAAGTTTATTTTTCAACAGGTTGTTTTCCCCTTTCTACCCATGTACCTGTCTAAGCTTTTTCTTTTCCCTAATCTTTCTTTCCCTTCGTTCTTATCCTTCCATGGAGATTCTCCCTTATTCCCCTCTAATCCTGTTTCCTTCTTGATTTCTTTTAAGCATAAATAGAATTTTCTTTCTGTTTGAACCCTGGGATTCACCCGAAGGGCCGTCACTGGGCCTGACCTCGAGTAACACATTTAGTTTCTGCCCCTGTAACTGATCCTCTTATGCTCTTTACCTCTCGATATTATATGTTGCAATGTAATTTTTATGTTATATGTGTGGGTTGCATCCCGATAAGATATGTGCTTTTTTTTCTGTCTATACCCAATAAAAAAACGTTTGTATTAAAAAAAAAAGAAAATTGTGTGTGATTGATTCAACAAAAACAAAAACTATGTCCCTTTTTTCTACACAGGATGAGCTCAGCCAGGAGGAAGAGGCTCCGGAATGTGGCAGGCAGGAGGCAGGGGTGAGTGGCAGCCAGGAGGAGGCCGGCCCAAGTGGCACTCACCAGGTCCCCAGGCCTAGTGGCAGCACACCCAAAACATCCGCGAATGACAAAGGTGGAGGAGGAGTCACTTAAGATGATAAGGGACGCTGCTGCCATAATGAGGGCACCCCTCAACCCAGTTGAGGGCTTTAGTAACTATCTGTCCGAAAAGCTGATGAAACTGGAGGAGGGAAAACGTGCCCTCTGTGAGCACCTGGTTTATACGGCCACTCACATGGCGGGAATGGGGCAGTTGACAGAGGCCACTCATCTCTGCCATCTGCCCCATCCTTCTCCTCCTCCTCCTGCCACATTACCACCAACAGAGCCACAGCCTGGAAGGGTGCGTGCAGAGCCGCCATCAGGGGGGTACAGGCAGTACACCTGTAAGGGGCCCGGAGGTCCCCAGGGGCCCAGATGGCCCCCCACTTTTTTTTTTTTTTTTTATAATTTTTTTTTTTGTAAGGGGCCTGGAGGTCCCCAGGGGCCCGAATGTCAACCCCCCTTTTTTATTTATTTTTTTATAATTTTTTTTATTATTCAATTTTTTATTTAATTTGTTTTTTTTATTTATTTATTTTATTTAATTAATTTATTTATTTATTTATTTTGTAAGGGGCCCAAAGGTCCCCCAGAGGCCCGGAGGTCCCCAGGGCCCCGAATGTCAACCCCCCTTTTTTATTAATTTTTTTATAATTTTTTTTTATTATTCATTTTTTCATTTAATTTGTTTTTTTATTTTAATTTTTATTTTATTTATTTATTTATTTATTTTGTAAGGGGCCCGGAGGTCCCCAGGGCCCCGGATGGAAACCTCCCTTTTTTATTTTATTTTTTATTAAAAAAAATATTATACATTTTTTTACTTAATTTTTTTAATTTATTTATTTTATTAATTTTTTTTTTTTGAAAGGGGCCCAGAGGTCCCCAGAGGCCCGGATGGAAACCTACTTTTTTTTAATATTTTTTTTTGTAAGGGGCCCAGAGGTCCCCAGGGCCCTGGATGGCAACCCCCTTTTTTTTTGTTCTTCTGTTTTTTTTTTGTGTTCGTCAGCACATAAACACCCTGCTTCTCAATTCGTGGCACCCCCCGCTTCTGAATTCGCGGCAGTTCCCCCCCCCCGCTCCCCAATTCACGGCGAGCAGCACCCCCCCCCCCCCCCGGTTCTCCTTGGCTTCAGGGGGCCCATGCCTGAAGCTGTGTAAGGGGCCCCAAAATTCCTGATGGCTGCCCTGGGTGCGTGGACGGGGCCATGGAACAAATGCTGGAGGGAAGCGTGGAGGGAAGGCTACCAAGAAGAGCAGAAGGTGATTCCCTGGCTTCAAGCTGCTCCTCCAGAAGTTGCAGTTTGTAGGAGTACCACAGCTTGGGATGATGTGTGTCTTCGGCTTCTGCTCCTGATTTCCTCATGTTGTTGATTTTATTGTTCATCATAGTAATGTCTGCCTTTGGGGTCCAAAGTCTTCATAAATTCCACTAATTTAACAATTGTTGCCCTTCCTG
The DNA here is from genome assembly GCA_029206835.1 of Rana muscosa. NCBI lineage: Eukaryota > Metazoa > Chordata > Amphibia > Anura > Ranidae > Rana > Rana muscosa. The sequence continues at coordinate 9,757,295 of JARGYO010005562.1, forward strand.
TTTATTTATTTTTTGCCAGAATAAATGGATTTTTGATTTTGGAAAAATACTAGCCTATGTTTTTTTATTGGGAGTAGCAATAAGATGTCATAAATACAATGTGTAATTAACAAGGGACACCAACCTCCTTGAGGAAAAAATAAAATAAAAAATATGTTGTTGTGAGAACTTGACACCCAAAAAAATGAGCCGACAAGAACCAAAATCGAAGAAAATATAAAAAAATGGTATATCTTGATTCTAAATAACAATTAAAATTAGGGAGATCTGGCTTTAAAAATATATAAAATTATTCTAGAGATGACAAGAAACTATAAAGAAATAAGTTTGTCAGAACTCGGGATAAAGATCTGCAGCAAAAAAAAACAGTTTAAAGACCATTATAAGGAAGAAAACAATATGCTGCATTAAATGAGGCAATAATTTGCAGAATGACGAATGTGCTCTCTCCTTTAGGAACGCTAGTTTTACCAGAACGAGCGCTCCTGTCTCATAATTCAGTCTGAGCATGCGTGGGTTTTTTAACCGATGGACTTGCCCATAGACGATCGGAATTTGCTATCGGTTTTTTTATCCATCGGAAAAATTTAAAACATGTTCTATTTTTTGACACCGATGGAAAAAAGACCGATGGGGCCCATACACGATCGGTTTGTCTGATGAAAAAAATCCATCGGACTGTTTTCATCGGTAAAACCGATCGCGTGTACGCAGATTTACTCCACTTTTGTTAAAAAAAATAAAAAAAATAATAATAATATAGCATATGTAATTGCTACACGTGGCACTTGCCCATCACCTAACCACTTCAGCCCTAAGCCTATTTTTCAAAGTTGTTTACAAGTTAAAATAATTTTTTTTGGGTAGAAAATTACTTAGAACCCACAAACATTATATATTTTTTCTAACAGCATAGAGAGTAAAATGGCGGTCGTTGCAATACTTTTTGTCACATCGTGTTTGCGCAGCAGTCTTACAAGCGCATTTTTTTTAAAACAAATACACTTTTTTAAATAAAAAAATAAGATAACAGTAAAGTTAGACAATTTCTTTTTTATATTGTGAAAGATGTTGAGTAAATTGACACTCAACATGTCACGCTTTAAAGTTGCGCACGCTCGTGGACTGGCGACAAACTTTTACCCTTAAAAATCTCCATATGTAACGTTAAATTTCTTTTTACAGGTTGCATGTTTTGAGTTACAGAAGAGTTTTAGGGCTATAATTATTGCTCTTGCTCTACCGATCGTGGTGATACCTCAAATGTGTGGTTTGAACACCGTTTTCATATGCGGATGCTACTCAAGTATGCGTTCGCTTCTGCACGCGAGCTCAGCGGAATGGGGCACGTTAATTTATTTTTTTCTAATTTATTTTACCTTTTATTTTTACACTGTTCCTTTAAAAAAAAAATGTGTCACCTTTATGCCTATTACAAGGAATGTAAACATCCCTTGTAATAGAAAAAAAGCATGACAGGACCTCTTAACCACTTCAATACATGGCACTTTCACCCACTTCCTTCCCAGGCCAATTTTCAGCTTTCAGCGCTCTCGCACTTTCAATGATAATTGCACGGTGATGCAACATTGTACCCAAATGACATTTTTATCATTTTGTTCACACTAATAGAGCTTTCGTTTGGTGGAATAAACTTTTTGCGATATGAGCGAAAAAAGAGCGGACATTTTGAAAAAAAACAATATTTTCTACTTTCTATTTTAAACGATATCCAATAAAATCTAATTTTGTCATAAATGTAAGCCAAAATGTATTCTGCTCTTTGGTAAAAAAATTCCAATTAAGTGTATACTAATTGGTTTGTGTTATCACGGACAGATGTGCGCAGATGATCATGTACAGATGTGCGCAGATGATCACGGACAGATGTGCGCAGATGATCACGGACAGATGTGCGTAGATGATCATGGACAGATGTATGCAGATAATCATTGGGACATATGATTTTACTGGGACATATGTGGGGGACAGGTGTTTTTACTGTGTTTTGGGGACACTATTTTCATGACATGTGTGTGTTTACACTGCGTGGGGACACTGGGCCTATGATCAATGTGTAAAAAGCTGTAAAAAACTGCTCATACTCACTGTTTACTGGCCAGCTGCAGCGATCTGCTCTCCTCTTCTCACTGACAACTTCTGTGTGAGGAGAGGAGAGCCGATCGCCTAGCAATCAGCTCTCTATTTACATCACATGACGGCTGTGATTGGACACAGCTGTCATGTGATCAGGAGGGCCAATCACAGAGCCCTCCTGCCGATCTGAAATGCGCTGTGTCCGGGTGACACGAGTGCATTGGGATTGCGCCGCTGCGTGGGCACGCATGCGCGCGATCCCCGGCCGTATATGTGCAGTGGCCGAGTTGGAGGTGGTTAAATATGAGATATGGGGTCAAAAATACCTCAGATCTCATATTTACACTAAAGTGCAATAAAAAAAAAGTTGTTTAACCACTTAGCAACCACCTGCCGACAAATAACGTCGACAAGGTGGTTGCTTAACTCTGGGAGGACGTTATATAACGTCCTCCCAGAATCGCGCTCCCGCGCGCCCCCTGGGGCGCGCACACGGGAAACTCCGTGACCGGCGGGTCCAGAGGACCCGGCGGATCACGAATCGCGGTAAATCGCCGCTGATAGCGGCCGTTTACCACGTGATCGCTCCGTCAAATGATGGAGCAATCACTTGTAAACAGACCGGCGTCACGTGATGACGCCGGTTCCTCCCTCCTCTCTCTGTACCGATCGGTACAGTGTGAGAGGGGAGGGGGAGGGAGCGAATGGCAGCAGCAGCACTGTGGGCTGGATCTGTGACAATTGCAGTCACAGATCCAGCCATCCATCCATCACTGCTCAGCCATCCCTGTGCAATACCCTGCCAATACTCTGCAATACACCCTGCCAATACTCTGCAAAATACCCTGCCAATACTCTGCAAAATACCCTGCCAATACCCTGGTGCAATACCCTGCCAATACCCTGGTGCAATACTCTGCCAATACCCTGGTGCAATACTCTGCAATACCCTGGTGCAATACTCTGCAATACCCTGGTGCAATACTCTGCAATACCCTGGTGCAATACTCTGCAATACTCTGCAATACCCTGCGCAATACTCTGCAATACCCTGCAATACCCTGGTGCAATACTCTGCAATACCCTGCGCAATACCCTGCGCAATACTCTGCAATACCCTGTGCAATACCCTGCAAAATACTCTGCAATACCCTGCAATACTCTGCAATACCCTGCGCAATACTCTGCAAAATACTCTGCAATACCCTGCAATACCCTGCACAATACCCTGCACAATACTCTGCAATATCCTGCACAATACTCTGCATCACCCTGCGCAATACTCTGCAAAATACTCTGCAATACCCTGCGCAATACTCTGCAATACCCTGCGCAATACTCTGCAATACCCTGCACAATACTCTGCAATACCCTGCACAATACTCTGCAATACCCTGCACAATACTCTGCAATACCCTGCACAATACTCTGCAATACCCTGCACAATACACCCTGTGCAATACTCTTCAATACCCTGCGCAATACTCTGCAATACCCTGCGCAATACCCCCTGTGCAATACCCCATGCAATACCCTGCCATACTCCGCAATGCCCTGCCATACTCCGCAATGCCCTGCCATACTCCGCAATGCCCTGCCATACTCCGCAATGCCCTGCCATACTCCGCAATGCCCTGCCATACTCCGCAATGCCCGGCAATACTCCGCAATGCCCGGCAATACTCTGCAATAACCACTTCCCGCCCGCCGGCCGTCATATGACGTCCTTGACTTTGTGCGGGGATATCTGAATGATGAGAGCAGCTACAGGCATCATTCAGATATTAGCTTTTTCAGCCGGCGATTCCCTACACCATGACAACAATCATAGTGGCTGTTCCGTCGCTTGATCATTCTTACGAGAGGGGATGTCCCCCCCCCCCGCCGCCCTCCGGTGCTTCTACCGACTCACCGCTACGACCAAAGCCAGGATTGTTGTTTTTTTGTTGTTTGTTTTTTCAGGCTTCCCAGCCTAGAGGTGAGATGTGGGGTCTTATTGACCCCATATCTCACTGTAAAGAGGACCTGTCATGCCATATTCCTATTACAAGGGATGTTTACGTTCCTTGCAATAGGTATAAAAGTGATCAAAAAAAATTTGGGGGCGGGAAAACATGTCAAACTAAAATAAATAAAGTAAAATGAACAATAAAAAAATATATATTTTTTTAAAGCGCCCCTGTCCCCGTGAGCTCGCATACAGAAGCGAACGCATACGTAAGTCCCGCCCACATATGAAAACGGTTTTCAAACCACACATGTGAGGTATCTCTGCGAACGTTAGAGCGAGAGCAATCATTTTGGCCCTAGACCTCCTCTGTAACTCAAAACATGTAACCAGTAAAAGTATTTAAAGCGTCGTCTATGGGGATTTTTAAGTAGCGAAGTTTGGCGCCATTCCACAAGCGTGTGCAATTTTTAAGGGTGACATGTTAGGTTTCTATTTACTCGGCGTAACTTCATCTTTCACATTATGCAAAAACATTGGGCTAACTTTACTGTTTTTTTTTTTTTAAGCACAAAACATTTTTTTTCCGTAAAAAACGCGTTAAAAAAATTGCTGCGCAAATATCGTGCGAGATAAAAAAGTTGCAACAACCACCATTATATTCTCTAAGGTCTTTGCTAAAAAAACATATATAATGTTTTGGGGTTCTATGTAATTTTATAGCAAATAAATGATGATTTTTACATGTAGGAGAGAAATGTCAGAATTGGCCTCGGTGCTCCAGAACGCCTGAAGGGGCTCCCTGCATGTTGGGCCTCTGTATGTGGCCACGCTGTGTAAAAGTCTCACACATGTGGTATCGCCATACTCGGGAGTAATAGCAGAATGTGTTTTGGGGTGTAATTTGTGGAATGCATATGCTGTGTGTGAGAAATAACCTGCTAATATGACAATTTTGTGAAAAAAAAAAAAGAGAAAAAAAAAATCTTGATTTTGCAAAGAATTGTGGGAAAAAATGACAACTTCAAAAAACTCACAATGCCTCTTTCTGAATACCTTGGAATGTCTTCTTTCCAAAAAGGGGTCATTTGGGGGGTATTTGTACTTTTCTGGCATGTTAGGGTCTCAAGAATTGAGATAGGCCGTCAGTACTTCAGGTGTGATCAATTTTCAGATATTGGCACCATAGTTTGTGGACTCTATAACTTTCACAAAGACCAAATAATATACACCAATTTGTACTTATTTTTACCAAAGATATGTAGCAGTATAAATTTTGGCCAAAATTTATGAAGAAAAAATAGTAATTTGCAAAATTTTATAACAGAAACGAAAAATAAAATCATTTTTTTACAAAATTTTCAGCCTTTTTTCTCTTATAGCGCAAAAAATAAAAAACCCAACAGTGATTAAATACCACCAAAAGAAAGCTCTATTTGTGTGAAAAAAAGGACAAAAATTTCATATGGGTACAGTGTTGTATGACTGAGTAATTGTCATTCAAAATGTGAGAGCACCGAAAGCTGAAAATTGGTCTGGTTATTAAGGGGGTTTAAGTGCCCAGTGGTCAAGTGGTTAAGAGCTATGGGCGGAAGTGACGTCGCTTCCGCCCTGCAATTGTATGGAGCCGGGTGGGGGCCATCTTCCCCTCACTCAGCTCCATACCACATACGGGAGCGGATGCGATCGCCGCTGCCGGCAGCTCTGGTAAGCGGCAAAGAGCACCGGGCCCCCCCACTCCCGCACCCCATAAAAGGGATCTTGCAGCGAATCCACCAGAGAGACCACTTCTATCTGAAAGTGGACCACTCGCTAAAGAAGAGGATGCAGGGGTTATGTTAGCTAGCTGCTGCCATAACAACAATTTCTCTCTTCAAACAGCCAATGTATATAACGACGGCGGGCGGTCCATAAGTGGTTAATACCAGAGTTATGGCTGCAGCTAAATCCCAAAACCCCAGTATTTATTTTTCTCTCAGGCACCGGACTTTCTGCTAAAAGTGAACCAAGCTGTGGATTCTCTGCTGGATCACTTTAAGGCCTCATGCCCACGGACGTTTTTACAGCCACTTTTATGAGCGTTTTTTGCAGCTTAAAAAACGCCTCTCCATGTTAGCCTATGGCCTCATGCCCACCATAACGTTTATTGACACTTTTTCCCCCAGGTGAATGGGTAGGCGTACGATGTACTCCCATACTAATTCACATAGGGTGGGGGGCCGGGATCTGGGGGCCCCCTTATTAAAAGGGGCTCCCAGATTACGATAAGCCCCCCGCCCGCAGACCCCGAAAACCAACGGCCAGGGTTGTTGAGAAGAGGCTCTTGTCCTCATCAACATAGGGACAATGTATCATGTTTGGATTGTCTATTCATTGGCGAAACACTCGTTGAGATTGGCACCTCATCCCAAAAAGGTTTTTTTATTATAAAAAAGGAAGTAGGATAAAAGGGATTTTTGTGGTGCAGAGGTTTAATCAAGGAGAGAGAGCTTCTAATATAATATAATTGATAATTTTATTAGTACAGAAATAGACAAAAGGAATATAAATATATAAAACCAATCATGGGTTTTTGGGTAGGTGTACAGTATTATACATAGATGGTGGTCACAATGCATAGATTTTGGATGAGCATAAAATCGCATGGAAACCCAACATGTTTCGCTTGAAACAGCTTCCTCAGGGGTTTGCGTAGACCATCCGTACTTGTCAAATATGACTATACAGAAGAAAAGAGAAATACAGTTATACATTGGAATGCATTACATATCATATCCACACAGGTTAGGTATCAACAAGGTCTAATTGTTATGCTGGAGCCCTCCCATTGCTACTTACCCTGCCGTCTGCACTGTCCGCTGCCCAACACCAAAAAACGCAGGATCAAGAACAAAAAGTCACCCCGTATATGGAAAATGCGGATAGGTGACCACAGTGGACACTATTTAGGAGACCAGCTGGATGTCAAAAGCAGAGAAACAAAAACCAGAAAGGAAGGATTCGATTATGAGTTTTGAAATCTAAAATAAGAAACGATGGAACGCAATTAAGCATACCATACAGAGACAGAGAAATCTGTCTACTCTGCAGTAAATAGATAAATGCAATTAATGGATAGGACTTACGTAGAGCCAAATGAACAGAGATATGTTCACTTGCTGAGGTAGAAAGGCTGTCTGTTTGCAGGAAACCACAGGTGGAGATTGTGGATGCCACTAAAAGAAACCACATTGTTTGGAATTTGTTTGCATATAGAGTTTGGCATAAATAACATGGTGTGCCCATATCCCCCAAAAAAGATGGGCACACATAGTTTAAAAGATTAAATTAGTCAGGCAAATTGAACGACTAGATGTATAGGAAACATATACTAAATTAAATAATAATCTTGTAAATGGGTATTTATTTTAATTTAAAAAAACAACATATTATCTATTCGTTTGAAATTGCTTTTAAAGTTAGTTCCATGTCAAAGTGGAACAAAATGGACAATAGTCTCAATAGGTGGATATGACAAGATCAAATAGATAGATTAAAAGTAATGCTAATTTTAAAGCCCAAAAGTACAATGTGGAAAAAGGGACAATGCCACTTTGGCCTATGGTGGCTATATCCTATATATTGGGTGCCGTTCCGCATTATTAAGTACAGCCTAAGATAAAAAGATTGTAATCATACAGAGTATCAACGAGCAGAAAAAAGAGAGCAAAAAGGGTATATGGCTATTACCTTAAAGTGATTGAACCGCCAGCCAGGACTCCACCGACTCACAACGCTGTGATCAGTGTGTGAGCTGGTTATATAGTGTCCACCCATACGGTCGGCGTCTGACATCACCGACCGTAGAGCGGGCTAGAGGTGCGTGACGTCAGCCCGTAGGACACGCAAGCTGCTAGGGACTGCAAGGTCCAGAATGCATCGGGGCTGGAGGAGGGGCCGCTCACCGTCACACCGAACAGGACGGATGGAGCGGGTACCGCCCTCTGAGAAGTTCCACCAATGGGAAATGTCGGCTGACAGCCACTGGCGAAAAGGTGGAGAACAACCCGAACCAACCAGAGTGCATGTCACCAGGGCTAACGCCAAGCTACAAATAGGCCAACCATGGGGGATCATAAATGACCCTGGGTGCCCATGCAGTCACACCGCATAAATCAAGGGGGGACAGTGGCCTGAGGAGAGGGGCAATGCGCAGCAGACAGGACCGACGGCAATTGTCAAAGGGATAAGTGCAAAAAAACAGAGCAGCGAGCCTGGCTGAGGGACCAAATCAGAAATCATATAGCCCGACACTCTGGGGGAGGGGAAAGAGAGATGGAGCCAGCAGAACAAAAAAAGACCAATATGTGTCACCAAATGACCATAGTAAATTGAAACATTATACATAGGATTTAAGGTGGGTATGGTATCGAGACATAATATGAAACATTATAAACTAACAATTGTATAGATAAAAATTAATTAAAGCTGAAATGTCCTTAGCATGAAGGGTCAAGAGAAAATACTCAAGACCATTGACGCCAAGGTATACACCATATAACTGTGGCTTCAGTATACAACAACAACAACACAAAAAAAAAAAAAAAAAAAAAAAAAGGAGAAGAGGGGAGAAGGGAGGGGGGAACTTTTTGCAAGATCAATAAACAGAAAACCCGAAATGAATCCTAAATATAGCATCAGAGAAATGATCTAAAGCTAAGACTTTCGTTGAATCCCGGAGGGTGGGTGGCCCTGAGGTCATAAATCCATCGCGACTCAAGTTGGAGAAGGGTCCTATCTACACTTCCCCCCCTTGAGTCGAGCGGGACATGCTCCAGGGCCAAAAATTTGATGACATTCGGGTCAAAATTATGATAGTTGCCGACATGCCTACTAACTGCTGTCACTACTTTTCTATTGAGAATTGGTTTCATATGGTCCCTTATTCTTTTAAAGAAGGGTCTTTTTGTTTTTCCTACATAATATCCCCCGCATTGACAAAGAGCCAGATAAATCACCCCCACTGATTGGCAGGTGACTAAATCACGGGTAGAATGCCATTTGCCATTAGGTAGTTTAAACTTAGTTTTGGTGTCTACAAAGCGACAAACATCGCAGTGACCACAAGGCGATGTGCCGCCAATAGACATATTTGTGGAAACCAGAGTAGGTTTAAAATGACTATGAACCAGGCGATCTCTCAAAGAGGAGACCCGTTTAAAGGTGATTTCTGGGTATTTTTTTATGTATTTATTCACAGTCGAATCTGCTAATAGTAATGGCCAGAATTTTGTTAGAATGTTTCTCATTTCTTTATATTGGGAAGCATACCTAGTAATTACTCTAACCGTATCTGTGGTTGCAGAATTTTTTGAAGAGAAAATTAAAGAGCTTCTTTTTTGGGTTTTTACCCGATTGAAAGCTCGTTTTAAACATCTATGGCTATAGCCTCTGGCTTTTAATCTCTGATAAAGGTCTTTCGAGGTAGCTTTAAAATCTGTATCCCTACTGCAGTTCCGCCTAAGCCGAAGGTATTGGCTATAGGGGATACTACGTAGGAGAGGTGCAGGATGTGCCTTTCAATCGGGTAAAAACCCAAAAAAGAAGCTCTTTAATTTTCTCTTCAAAAAATTCTGCAACCACAGATACGGTTAGAGTAATTACTAGGTATGCTTCCCAATATAAAGAAATGAGAAACATTCTAACAAAATTCTGGCCATTACTATTAGCAGATTCGACTGTGAATAAATACATAAAAAAATACCCAGAAATCACCTTTAAACGGGTCTCCTCTTTGAGAGATCGCCTGGTTCATAGTCATTTTAAACCTACTCTGGTTTCCACAAATATGTCTATTGGCGGCACATCGCCTTGTGGTCACTGCGATGTTTGTCGCTTTGTAGACACCAAAACTAAGTTTAAACTACCTAATGGCAAATGGCATTCTACCCGTGATTTAGTCACCTGCCAATCAGTGGGGGTGATTTATCTGGCTCTTTGTCAATGCGGGGGATATTATGTAGGAAAAACAAAAAGACCCTTCTTTAAAAGAATAAGGGACCATATGAAACCAATTCTCAATAGAAAAGTAGTGACAGCAGTTAGTAGGCATGTCGGCAACTATCATAATTTTGACCCGAATGTCATCAAATTTTTGGCCCTGGAGCATGTCCCGCTCGACTCAAGGGGGGGAAGTGTAGATAGGACCCTTCTCCAACTTGAGTCGCGATGGATTTATGACCTCAGGGCCACCCACCCTCCGGGATTCAACGAAAGTCTTAGCTTTAGATCATTTCTCTGATGCTATATTTAGGATTCATTTCGGGTTTTCTGTTTATTGATCTTGCAAAAAGTTCCCCCCTCCCTTCTCCCCTCTTCTCCTTTTTTTTTTTTTTTTTTTTTTTTTGTGTTGTTGTTGTTGTATACTGAAGCCACAGTTATATGGTGTATACCTTGGCGTCAATGGTCTTGAGTATTTTCTCTTGACCCTTCATGCTAAGGACATTTCAGCTTTAATTAATTTTTATCTATACAATTGTTAGTTTATAATGTTTCATATTATGTCTCGATACCATACCCACCTTAAATCCTATGTATAATGTTTCAATTTACTATGGTCATTTGGTGACACATATTGGTCTTTTTTTGTTCTGCTGGCTCCATCTCTCTTTCCCCTCCCCCAGAGTGTCGGGCTATATGATTTCTGATTTGGTCCCTCAGCCAGGCTCGCTGCTCTGTTTTTTTGCACTTATCCCTTTGACAATTGCCGTCGGTCCTGTCTGCTGCGCATTGCCCCTCTCCTCAGGCCACTGTCCCCCCTTGATTTATGCGGTGTGACTGCATGGGCACCCAGGGTCATTTATGATCCCCCATGGTTGGCCTATTTGTAGCTTGGCGTTAGCCCTGGTGACATGCACTCTGGTTGGTTCGGGTTGTTCTCCACCTTTTCGCCAGTGGCTGTCAGCCGACATTTCCCATTGGTGGAACTTCTCAGAGGGCGGTACCCGCTCCATCCGTCCTGTTCGGTGTGACGGTGAGCGGCCCCTCCTCCAGCCCCGATGCATTCTGGACCTTGCAGTCCCTAGCAGCTTGCGTGTCCTACGGGCTGACGTCACGCACCTCTAGCCCGCTCTACGGTCGGTGATGTCAGACGCCGACCGTATGGGTGGACACTATATAACCAGCTCACACACTGATCACAGCGTTGTGAGTCGGTGGAGTCCTGGCTGGCGGTTCAATCACTTTAAGGTAATAGCCATATACCCTTTTTGCTCTCTTTTTTCTGCTCGTTGATACTCTGTATGATTACAATCTTTTTATCTTAGGCTGTACTTAATAATGCGGAACGGCACCCAATATATAGGATATAGCCACCATAGGCCAAAGTGGCATTGTCCCTTTTTCCACATTGTACTTTTGGGCTTTAAAATTAGCATTACTTTTAATCTATCTATTTGATCTTGTCATATCCACCTATTGAGACTATTGTCCATTTTGTTCCACTTTGACATGGAACTAACTTTAAAAGCAATTTCAAACGAATAGATAATATGTTGTTTTTTTAAATTAAAATAAATACCCATTTACAAGATTATTATTTAATTTAGTATATGTTTCCTATACATCTAGTCGTTCAATTTGCCTGACTAATTTAATCTTTTAAACTATGTGTGCCCATCTTTTTTGGGGGATATGGGCACACCATGTTATTTATGCCAAACTCTATATGCAAACAAATTCCAAACAATGTGGTTTCTTTTAGTGGCATCCACAATCTCCACCTGTGGTTTCCTGCAAACAGACAGCCTTTCTACCTCAGCAAGTGAACATATCTCTGTTCATTTGGCTCTACGTAAGTCCTATCCATTAATTGCATTTATCTATTTACTGCAGAGTAGACAGATTTCTCTGTCTCTGTATGGTATGCTTAATTGCGTTCCATCGTTTCTTATTTTAGATTTCAAAACTCATAATCGAATCCTTCCTTTCTGGTTTTTGTTTCTCTGCTTTTGACATCCAGCTGGTCTCCTAAATAGTGTCCACTGTGGTCACCTATCCGCATTTTCCATATACGGGGTGACTTTTTGTTCTTGATCCTGCGTTTTTTGGTGTTGGGCAGCGGACAGTGCAGACGGCAGGGTAAGTAGCAATGGGAGGGCTCCAGCATAACAATTAGACCTTGTTGATACCTAACCTGTGTGGATATGATATGTAATGCATTCCAATGTATAACTGTATTTCTCTTTTCTTCTGTATAGTCATATTTGACAAGTACGGATGGTCATCGCAAACCCCTGAGGAAGCTGTTTCAAGCGAAACATGTTGGGTTTCCATGCGATTTTATGCTCATCCAAAATCTATGCATTGTGACCACCATCTATGTATAATACTGTACACCTACCCAAAAACCCATGATTGGATTTATATTCCTTTTGTCTATTTCTGTACTAATAAAATTATCAATTATATTATATTAGAAGCTCTCTCTCCTTGATTAAACCTCTGCACCACAAAAATCCCTTTTATCCTACTTCCTTTTTTATAGGGACAAGGTGCTTTGGTGTGGGGGCGCAGTGCCCCCCTGCCCCTAAGCACCCACCCCCATGTTGAGGGCATGTGGCTTGGTATGATCTCGGAGGGGGGGCGCTCGCTCGCCCCCTTTCCTGACCTGCCGGGCTGCGTGCTCAGATAAGGGTCTGGTATGGATCCTGGGGGAACCCCCACGCCATTTTTTATGGTGTGGGGGTTCCCCTTAATATCCATACCAGACCCAAGGGCCTGGTATCGCCCTTTGGGGGAACCTCACGCAATTTTTTTTTTACAATTTTTGCGGGGTTCCCCTTCAAGATTCTCAGCACATGAGTCGCCCCGCAAGTCGGATCATCTTGATCCGACTTCTGGTGCGACCTCTATTCAAATCAATGGGCTCCCATAGGGAACCATTGATTTGGAATAGAGAAAGAAAAATGCAGCTGAAAGCTAGCGCAGCGAAACGTGCATTGAATTCAATGCAAAACGCGGAAAAATCGCTTTAAAACCGATTTTCCTGGCGTCTGTACTAGCTTTACAGCCCGTTTTTTAAAACGTCCGTGGGCATGAGGCTTAGGCCTCATGCCCACTGGACGTTTTTGGATGTTTTTAAAGCAGCTGTTTTTGTCAGTAGACGTTTTTTTCTACAGTCAATAAACTCTCCATCATGTTATCCTATGTGTCCATGCACACATAGGCTGTTATCAGCAGTTTTGGGGAGTGGCGTTATTGAGCAGTAAAAATAAAATAAAAAAAATTGTGGATTCTGAGAGACGTTTTTTAGCTGTAAAAATGCTCTAACGCTGATAAACGTCGATAAATGCAGATAAACGCTCAAAAACGTCACTCACCAGCGTTTTTTAATGTGTTTGATCCATTGAAATTTTTTTTTTCCTTAACCACTTCCATACCGGGTCATTGTAAAATGACGCCGGCAGGAACCCTCTCTCCCTCCGGGTGGACGTCATATGACATCCTGGGTAGGGATGAGCTTCGTGTTCGAGTCGAACATACGTTCGACTCGAACATCGGCTGTTCGATCGTTCGACGAAGATCGAACGATTTGGGCCGTTCGCGCCAAATTCGAGTGACGCGAACGGCCCACAATGCACTACGCCATCGCAGTGTCATCCAGGCGCTGTGATTGGCCAAGCATGCACTGTGACCCCGCATGCTTGGCCAATCACAGCGCCGGCAGCGAGGAGAGCAATGATTGGCCACAGGCAGGATGCCTGTGGCCAATTATTGCTGAGGGTGTTTAGTACACGCCCCACACTATAAAAGGCCGCCAGCACGGCGGCCTAGTGTAGTGTGTTCCGGAGCAGGGATAGAGCAGCATAGGCAGGGACAGTGACTGTTATTTCTTTCTTGCTTAACCTGGATTCCTTTAGTTTAGGGAAAGAGAAGGATAGGTAGGGAGAGTGTCAGTGTGTTTTGTGCTTGTGCTATAGTGTGCTTAAAAAAAACATTTATTCTAGGGACAGAAAACTGTAGGTAGGGACAGTGTCAGTTTCTTTCACTCTGCAAGTCCTTGTTTCCAGGGACCTGGAAGGACAGTGAGTGAATTGTCCTTGTGCTATATTGTGCTTAAAAAAACATTTATTCTAGGGACAGAAAACTGTAGGTAGGGAGAGTGTCAGTTTCTTTCACTCTGCAAGTCCTTGTTTCCAGGGACCTGGAAGGACAGTGAGTGAATTGTCCTTGTGCTATATTGTGCTTAAAAAAAACATTTATTCTAGGGACAGAAAACTGTAGGTAGGGAGAGTGTCAGTTTATTTCACTCTGCAAGTCCTTGTTTCCAGGGACCTGGAAGGACAGTGACTGAATTGTCCTTGTGCTATATTGTGATTAAAAAAAACATTTATTCTAGGGACAGAAAACTGTAGGTAGGGAGAGTGTCAGTTTATTTCACTCTGCAAGTCCTTGTTTCCAGGGACCTGGAAGGACAGTGACTGAATTGTCCTTGTGCTATATTGTGATTAAAAAAAACATTTATTCTAGGGACAGAAAACTGTAGGTAGGGAGAGTGTCAGTTTATTTCACTCTGCAAGTCCTTGTTTCCAGGGACCTGGAAGGACAGTGACTGAATTGTCCTTGTGCTATATTGTGATTAAAAAAAACATTTATTCTAGGGACAGAAAACTGTAGGTAGGGAGAGTGTCAGTTTATTTCACTCTGCAAGTCCTTGTTTCCAGGGACCTGGAAGGACAGTGAGTGAATTGTCCTTGTGTTATATTGTGATTAAAAAAAACATTTTTTCTAGGGACAGAAAACTGTAGGTAGGGAGAGTGTTTTTTTTCTTTCACTCTGCAAGTCCTTGTTTCCAGGGACCTGTAAGGACAGTGAGTGAATTGTCCTTGTGCTATATTGTGCTTAAAAAAAACATTTATTCTAGGGACAGAAAACTGTAGGTAGGGAGAGTGTCAGTTTATTTCACTCTGCAAGTCCTTGTTTCCAGGGACCTGGAAGGACAGTGACTGAATTGTCCTTGTGCTATATTGTGATTAAAAAAAACATTTATTCTAGGGACAGAAAACTGTAGGTAGGGAGAGTGTCAGTTTATTTCACTCTGCAAGTCCTTGTTTCCAGGGACCTGGAAGGACAGTGACTGAATTGTCCTTGTGCTATATTGTGATTAAAAAAAACATTTATTCTAGGGACAGAAAACTGTAGGTAGGGAGAGTGTCAGTTTATTTCACTCTGCAAGTCCTTGTTTCCAGGGACCTGGAAGGACAGTGACTGAATTGTCCTTGTGCTATATTGTGATTAAAAAAAACATTTATTCTAGGGACAGAAAACTGTAGGTAGGGAGAGTGTCAGTTTATTTCACTCTGCAAGTCCTTGTTTCCAGGGACCTGGAAGGACAGTGACTGAATTGTCCTTGTGCTATATTGTGATTAAAAAAAACATTTATTCTAGGGACAGAAAACTGTAGGTAGGGAGAGTGTCAGTTTATTTCACTCTGCAAGTCCTTGTTTCCAGGGACCTGGAAGGACAGTGACTGAATTGTCCTTGTGCTATATTGTGATTAAAAAAAACATTTATTCTAGGGACAGAAAACTGTAGGTAGGGAGAGTGTCAGTTTATTTCACTCTGCAAGTCCTTGTTTCCAGGGACCTGGAAGGACAGTGACTGAATTGTCCTTGTGCTATATTGTGATTAAAAAAAACATTTATTCTAGGGACAGAAAACTGTAGGTAGGGAGAGTGTCAGTTTATTTCACTCTGCAAGTCCTTGTTTCCAGGGACCTGGAAGGACAGTGAGTGAATTGTCCTTGTGTTATATTGTGATTAAAAAAAACATTTTTTCTAGGGACAGAAAACTGTAGGTAGGGAGAGTGTTTTTTTTCTTTCACTCTGCAAGTCCTTGTTTCCAGGGACCTGTAAGGACAGTGAGTGAATTGTCCTTGTGCTATATTGTGCTTAAAAAAAACATTTATTCTAGGGACAGAAAACTGTAGGTAGGGAGAGTGTCAGTTTATTTCACTCTGCAAGTCCTTGTTTCCAGGGACCTGGAAGGACAGTGAGTGAATTGTCCTTGTGTTATATTGTGATTAAAAAAAACATTTTTTCTAGGGACAGAAAACTGTAGGTAGGGAGAGTGTTTTTTTTCTTTCACTCTGCAAGTCCTTGTTTCCAGGGACCTGTAAGGACAGTGAGTGAATTGTCCTTGTGCTATATTGTGCTTAAAAAAAACATTTATTCTAGGGACAGAAAACTGTAGGTAGGGAGAGTGTCAGTTTATTTCACTCTGCAAGTCCTTGTTTCCAGGGACCTGGAAGGACAGTGACTGAATTGTCCTTGTGCTATATTGTGATTAAAAAAAACATTTATTCTAGGGACAGAAAACTGTAGGTAGGGAGAGTGTCAGTTTATTTCACTCTGCAAGTCCTTGTTTCCAGGGACCTGGAAGGACAGTGACTGAATTGTCCTTGTGCTA
Source organism: Rana muscosa (assembly GCA_029206835.1). Lineage (NCBI taxonomy): Eukaryota > Metazoa > Chordata > Amphibia > Anura > Ranidae > Rana > Rana muscosa. The sequence continues at coordinate 9,773,787 of JARGYO010005562.1, forward strand.
TATTGTGATTAAAAAAAACATTTATTCTAGGGACAGAAAACTGTAGGTAGGGAGAGTGTCAGTTTATTTCACTCTGCAAGTCCTTGTTTCCAGGGACCTGGAAGGACAGTGAGTGAATTGTCCTTGTGTTATATTGTGATTAAAAAAAACATTTTTTCTAGGGACAGAAAACTGTAGGTAGGGAGAGTGTTTTTTTTCTTTCACTCTGCAAGTCCTTGTTTCCAGGGACCTGTAAGGACAGTGAGTGAATTGTCCTTGTGCTATATTGTGCTTAAAAAAAACATTTATTCTAGGGACAGAAAACTGTAGGTAGGGAGAGTGTCAGTTTATTTCACTCTGCAAGTCCTTGTTTCCAGGGACCTGGAAGGACAGTGAGTGAATTGTCCTTGTGTTATATTGTGATTAAAAAAAACATTTTTTCTAGGGACAGAAAACTGTAGGTAGGGAGAGTGTTTTTTTTCTTTCACTCTGCAAGTCCTTGTTTCCAGGGACCTGTAAGGACAGTGAGTGAATTGTCCTTGTGCTATATTGTGCTTAAAAAAAACATTTATTCTAGGGACAGAAAACTGTAGGTAGGGAGAGTGTCAGTTTATTTCACTCTGCAAGTCCTTGTTTCCAGGGACCTGGAAGGACAGTGACTGAATTGTCCTTGTGCTATATTGTGATTAAAAAAAACATTTATTCTAGGGACAGAAAACTGTAGGTAGTGAGAGTGTCAGTTTATTTCACTCTGCAAGTCCTTGTTTCCAGGGACCTGGAAGGACAGTGACTGAATTGTCCTTGTGCTATATTGTGATTAAAAAAAACATTTATTCTAGGGACAGAAAACTGTAGGTAGGGAGAGTGTCAGTTTATTTCACTCTGCAAGTCCTTGTTTCCAGGGACCTGGAAGGACAGTGACTGAATTGTCCTTGTGCTATATTGTGATTAAAAAAAACATTTATTCTAGGGACAGAAAACTGTAGGTAGGGAGAGTGTCAGTTTATTTCACTCTGCAAGTCCTTGTTTCCAGGGACCTGGAAGGACAGTGACTGAATTGTCCTTGTGCTATATTGTGATTAAAAAAAACATTTATTCTAGGGACAGAAAACTGTAGGTAGGGAGAGTGTCAGTTTATTTCACTCTGCAAGTCCTTGTTTCCAGGGACCTGGAAGGACAGTGACTGAATTGTCCTTGTGCTATATTGTGATTAAAAAAAACATTTATTCTAGGGACAGAAAACTGTAGGTAGGGAGAGTGTCAGTTTATTTCACTCTGCAAGTCCTTGTTTCCAGGGACCTGGAAGGACAGTGACTGAATTGTCCTTGTGCTATATTGTGATTAAAAAAAACATTTATTCTAGGGACAGAAAACTGTAGGTAGGGAGAGTGTCAGTTTATTTCACTCTGCAAGTCCTTGTTTCCAGGGACCTGGAAGGACAGTGAGTGAATTGTCCTTGTGTTATATTGTGATTAAAAAAAACATTTTTTCTAGGGACAGAAAACTGTAGGTAGGGAGAGTGTTTTTTTTCTTTCACTCTGCAAGTCCTTGTTTCCAGGGACCTGTAAGGACAGTGAGTGAATTGTCCTTGTGCTATATTGTGCTTAAAAAAAACATTTATTCTAGGGACAGAAAACTGTAGGTAGGGAGAGTGTCAGTTTATTTCACTCTGCAAGTCCTTGTTTCCAGGGACCTGGAAGGACAGTGACTGAATTGTCCTTGTGCTATATTGTGATTAAAAAAAACATTTATTCTAGGGACAGAAAACTGTAGGTAGGGAGAGTGTCAGTTTATTTCACTCTGCAAGTCCTTGTTTCAAGGGACAGAGAAGGACACCTGAAGGTAGCCCTTATTGCTTTTTTCCCATCTCCCTGCAGGCCATCTATTAGAATGTCTGGAAGGCAAACAAGGAGAGGCAGACAGTCAGGAGGCAATAAAAGAGGGCAAGCAGGCTCTGTGTCTGGGGGCAACAGTGCTGGTCGTGGACGCGGTGCATTGTCATCAGCACATGGCCATGGGACACGCTTGTCCTTCTTTTCGGCAGCTGGACATGTTGAGCCACATCATGCCGAAGACTTGGTAGAGTGGATGACCAAGCCCTCCTCCTCCTCCTCATCCTCTCTCACCCAGGCTCAGGGTACTGGAAAAGCAGCTGCCAAAGCGTCGTCTTCCCTGGTATCAATGTCAGACAAATCATCAGTCACTCCTTCCCTAGACCCACCATGTCCTCCTCCTGAGGAGTCCCCCGAACTGTTTCAGCACAGTGTTGGGTACATGCTCCAGGAGGATGCCCAGCGTTTTGAAGGGTCTGATGATGAAACCCAGCTAGAGGAAGGCAGTAGCGTGAGAGCAGACAGAGGGGATGCTCAAGAAGGACACCAATCTGGCAGTCATGTTCCAGCAGCTGCAGCATACTGCCAGATTGGCTCCAGTGATGAGGAGGGAGGGGATGATGAGGTCACTGACTCCACGTGGGTGCCTAATAGGAGAGAGGAGGAGGAGGAGGATGAGGAGGAGGCACATCTCCAACGAGGCAGGATGCCCTTTGGTGGCCAGCGTAAGGGCAGTACACCGACGGAATCACACCGCAGAGCTCCGCCTGTGCAGGGCGCTGCCTCTGCCCGTCATTCAAAAAGTTCTTTGGTGTGGGCCTTTTTTGAGGCTAGTGCATCAGATCGCACAGCTGCTGTTTGCAACATATGTCTCAAGCGTATATCGCGTGGCCAAAACATCAGCCGCTTGGGTACCACATGCCTGACCAGACATATGTTGACCTGCCATGCAGCTCGTTGGCAAGCCTACCTGAAAGACCCACACCAAAGAACAAAGCGGACCTCTCCTTGCACCGCATCAGCTGGGATCTCCAACCCCACTATAACTTCAGTCCTCTCTGAAACATGCACTGAGAGGAATGAAGGTGTAGAATTAGGTGTGTCACAGCCAAGTACTTGCGCCCACTCTGCTAGCAGTACACCGACGTCCGATTCTAGCAGGCAAATTTCCCTGCCCCAGCTGCTGGACCGTCGAAAGAAGTTCACTCCCAGCCATCCACATGCCCAGCGGTTGAATGCTAGCTTGGCTAAATTGCTAGCGCTTCAACTGCTGCCTTTTCAGTTGGTAGACTCGGCCCCCTTCCGTGAGTTTGTGCAATGTGCAGTTCCTCAGTGGCAGGTTCCCAAACGCCACTTTTTCTCACGGAAGGCTATTCCGGCTCTCTACCGGCATGTGGAAGGCAATGTCTTGGCCTCGCTGGACAGGGCGGTCAGCGGTAAGGTGCATATTACCGCTGACTCATGGTCCAGCAGGCATGGACAGGGACGTTACCTTTCTTTCACGGCCCATTGGGTCACTCTTTTGGCAGCTGGGAAGGATTCAGGACAAGGTGCAGTAGTGTTGGAGGTTGTCCCACCGCCACGCCTCCAAAATGCTACTACTGGTTGTGACACACCTCTCTCCTCCACCCCCTCCTCTTCTTCTTCCTCCATGGCCTCTTCCTGTGGTTTGTCCTATGAACCAGCGGTGCTCCGTAGCCGTTCACGGGGCTACGCAAGTACGCAGGCAAAAAGATGCCATGCCGTGCTTGCGCTGGTGTGTTTGGGGGACAGAAGCCACACTGGGGCAGAGGTCCTGTCTGCTCTGCAGGGCCAGGCCGAGAGGTGGTTGACGCCACGCCAGCTTAAGCCAGGAATGGTGGTTTGCGACAATGGCACCAACCTCCTCTCCGCCCTCCGACAGGGACAACTGACCCATGTGCCCTGTGTGGCTCACGTCCTTAACCTGGTGGTGCAGCGCTTCTTGGGCAGGTACCCGGGCTTACAGGATGTCCTGAGGCAGGCCAGGAAAGTCTGTGTGCATTTCCGCAGATCTTATAATGCCAGTGCTCGCCTGGCTGAGCTGCAAAAGGAGTTGAACCTGCCCAAGAACCGCCTTATATGTGACATGCCCACCAGGTGGAACTCAACGTTGGCCATGCTGCAGCGGCTGCACACGCAGCAGAGGGCCATCAATGAGTACCTGTGCGACTACGGCACCAGGACAGGGTCAGGGGAGCTTGGTTTTTTTTCTCCACGCCAGTGGGGCATGATCAGGGATGCATGCACTGTCCTGGCACCATTTGAGGAGGCCACGAGGATGGTGAGCAGTGACAGTGCATGCATCAGTGACACTGTACCTCTTGTCCACCTGTTGGAGCACACGCTGCGTGGAATAATGGACAGGGCACTTGAGGCAGAACAGAGGCAGGAAGAGGAGGACTTCCTTGCCTCTCAAGGCCCCCTTTACCCAGACAGTGTTCCTTCTGTCCCACCCATCGCACAGGAAGAGGAGGAGGAGGAGGAGGAGGAGGAGGAGGAGGAGGATTGTGTCAGCATGGAGGTGGAGGCTGGCACTCAGCATCATCAGCAGCAGTCTTTTAGGGATGATTTACAGTCCCAAGAAACCAGTGGACTTGTACGTGGCTGGGAGGAGGTGGCTGCGGATCATGTCGTCCTTAGTGACCCAGAGGACTCCGGAGCGAATGCCTCAGCAAACCTACGCTGCATGGCCTCCCTGATCCTGCAAAGTCTGCGGAAGGATCCTCGTATTCTTCGGATCAAGGAGAGGGACCATTACTGGCTGGCCACTCTCCTTGATCCACGGTACAAGGGTAAGGTTGCGGACCTTATGTTACCGTCGCAGAGGGAGCAGAGGATGAGACAACTCCGGGAGGCCTTGCAGAAAGGTCTGTGCAACGCGTTCCCAGAGACTGGGAGGTTGCAAACTCCTGGTCCTGGACAACGAGTTGCTGAGGCTTCGGCCAGTCAAAGAAGGAGCGGTGGGGAAGGTGGCCGTCTGACCGATGCGTTCAGACAATTCTTTAGTCCGCAGCCCCAAAGTATGATCGGTTCCAGCAACCATCGCCAGCGTCTGATAAACATGGTGCAGGAATATCTAGGGGCAAGGTCAGACTTGGACACCTTCCCCACCGAAAATCCTCTGGCTTACTGGGTCTTGAGGATGGATCACTGGCCAGAGCTTGCACAGTATGCAATTGAGCTACTGGCCTGTCCTGCATCCAGCGTTCTTTCGGAACGCACATTCAGTGCTGCTGGAGGATTTGTCACGGATCACAGGGTGCGCCTGTCCACCGACTCGGTTGATCGACTGACTTTCATCAAGATGAACCAGTCTTGGATCACCACCAGCTACCACACACCTGATGCTGATATAACAGACTAATTGATTTTAACATGTCACATCCCTTCAAGACTGATGCTGATGCTGAGTGCCTGTGCTGTTATGTTGACTGGCTATCCTCCTCCTCCGAGTCCTCAATGATACGATTGATGATGATAGCTTGTAAGATCATTTTTGTTTATGGGTGCCGCCACCAGTGCCTAACGCCCAATTTTTCAGCCCCTGTTTAACAGGGGCGTGTAATTACAATTTTTGAAGCAATACTTTGCAACAGGGCTCATTGCTGTGCTCCAAGTACAGTATCTGTGAGGAGTTGCAGTGTTGTGCCACCAGTGCCTAAGGCCCAATTTTTCAGCCCCTGTTTAACAGGGGCGTGTCATTACAATTTTTGAAGCAATACTTTGCAACAGGGCTCATTGGTGTGCTCCAAGTACAGTATCTGTGAGGAGTTGCAGTGTTGTGCCACCAGTGCCTAAGGCCCAATTTTTCAGCCCCTGTTTAACAGGGGCGTGTCATTACAATTTTTGAAGCAATACTTTGCAACAGGGCTCATTGCTGTGCTCCAAGTACAGTTGCTGTGAGGGGTTGCAGTGTTGTGCCACCAGTGCCTAAGGCCCAATTTTTCAGCCCCTGTTCAACAGGGGCATGTAATTACAATTCTTGATCTAATAATTCACAGCAGGGCCCATTGCTGCACCCACCAAGAGTAACTGTCAGGGCTTACAGTGTTGTGGCACCAGCACCACCATCAAAGGCCCAATTTTTACTACCACTGTTCAACAATTATATGTAATTAAAATTCCTGATATAATAGTTGACAGCAGGGCGTTCCAGCACCAACCAAGAGTAACTGTGAGTGCTTACAGTGTTGTGCCAACACCAACAACTAAGGGGCCTATTTCTGCAGAGTATATACGGCAGGTCCCTACTTTCAAACATCCAACTTACAAACGACTCCTACTTGCAAACGCAAGAAGACAACAGGAAGTGAGAGGAAATCTACCACTAGGAAGGAAAATTCTCTCCTGTAAGAATAAATATGGGAGAAAGGTGTCTCCTCTGTACTGATGCTTTATCAGCAATCCTTGTTTCAAGAAAAACACCACATTTCAAAAACAGTTGTCATTGGGACGGAAAGTGAGGTGAAATGTTCTGAACAGGGGCACAGACAGCAAAACAAATGTTACAGGGGTGATAACCCTTACCTATGTTTTCCAAAAAGTTTAAAAATAGATTTTTGGTCTGGAGCTACACTTCAACAATGTACCTGTTCAAAATTACAAACAGACTCTACATAAGAACAAACCTACAGTCCCTGTCTTGTATGCACCGCCTGTATAGGGCTGTTCAGAGTATATAGGGCCTTTTTTATTTTATGTGCGGGGTTCCCCTTAATATCCATACAAGACCCAAAGGGGCTGGTAATGGGCTGGGGTAGGGGGGGGTCATGGGGTAGCTATGCCATTTTTCTTAAAGAATTTCATCCATATTACCGGGACCAGACATTACATTAAAGCCGCAAGCAGTTTTAAATGGCTTTTTTTTCCTTTAGAAGTGTCATTTTGTGCAGGGACAGTTCTAAACACGGGAAACACGTGGCACTTCACAGGCATACTTTAGACACCCCCCAGGTACGATATTTAAAGGAATATTTGACTTTTTTTTTTTCACTTTATGCATCATTAAAATGACTGCTCCCGAAAAACGACCGTTTTTAAAACTTCTTTTTGCATTGATACATGTCCCCTGGTGCAGAACCCGGGTTCCCAAACCCTTTTTAGGACAATAACATGCATAATAGTTGTTATAATTAGCACTTTAGAATTCGAACGTTCGCATCCATTGTATTTAATAGGGTTCTAATGTTCGTTCGAACTTTCGGTCCGTTCGCGGGTTCTGGTGCGAACCGAACCCGGGGGTGTTCGGCTCATCACTAATCCTGGGTTTGTGGGGGGATATCTGAATGATGCCTGCAGCTAGAGGCATCATTCAGATATCCTTCTCTTCTGCCGGCGATTCTGTGCATCATAAGAATGATCATAGCGGCGGTTCCACCGCTTGATCGTTCTTATAGGCGGCGGAAGGGGAAATCCCCCCCTCAAGCCGCCATCCGGTGCTTATCCGGGCTCTCCCGTGCCGGAGAGAATCGTCCGGCGCCGGTGGTGGGTCACGTGACGAGCATAGAGATAACTGGTGACCAGATGGTCACCAGTCATCTCTATGACCGTGGGAGGCCCGGGCGCGATGTGATGACGTCATGCCCGGGTTCCCAAAGGTAAACAAAGCCGCGATTGCGGCTGAAAGCATGAGATCAGTGATTTATTTTTCCCGATCTCATGCATTCCAGCCTGGAGGAGAGATGTGGGGTCTGATTGACCCCGCATCTCTCCATAAAGAGGACCTGTCACACACCATTCCTATTACAAGGGATGTTTACATTCCTTGTAATAGGAATAAAAGTGATCAAAAAATAAATAAAAATTTAAAAAAAAAGTGTAAAAATAGAAAAAATTAAGTAAAATAAAAAAATAAATAATAATTATTTATTTTTTTAAATGCCCCTGTCCCCAATAGCTCGCGCTCAGAAGCGAACGCACACGTAAGTCCCACCCACATATGTAAACGCCGTTCAAACCACATATGTGAGGTATCGCCGCGTGCGTTAGAGCGCGTGCAACAATTCTAGCACTAAACTTCCTCTGTAATTCTAACCTGGCAACCTGTAGAAATTTTCAAAGCGTCGCCTATGGAGATTTTAAAGTATCGAAGTTTGGCACCATTTCATGAGTGTGCGCAATTTTAAAGCGTGACATGTTAGGTATCTATTTACTCGGTGTAACAAAATCTTTCATATTTTACAAAAAAAAAATGGGCTAACTTTACTGCTTTGTTATTTTTTAATTCATGAAACCATTTTTTTTCCAAAAAAAAGGCGTCTGAAAAATTATTGCGCAAATACCGTGCAAGATAAAAAGTTGCTACGACCGTCATTTTATTCCCTAGGGTGTCTGCTAAAAAAACATATATAATGTTTGGCGGTTCTGAGTAATTTTCTAGCAAAAGAATGATGATTTGTACATGTAGGAGAGAAGTGCCATAATAGGCCCAGTATGGAAGCGGTATAAAAAGCCCTGTATGGAAAGGGTTAAAAAAAAAAAAAACGCTAAAGCAGAAAATAGCTAAAAATCGCTATTGAAAAAACGTTGAATAAAGCTGAAAAAACTCACTGCAAAGCTACTGACGTTTTTATAACGTTATTTTAACGTCCAGTGTGCATGAAGCCTTAGAAGCAGCAGGAAGGGTCACCCAAAACCCCCCCCCCCCCCACCCCTTGCTTTTTGGTGGTTCCTGGGCTTGCCTGGAAGATTGGTAGCTCCGGGAACTGATCTTGCGCTGGCGGCAGCTGGTCACCAAGATGAGCGAAGGAAAGATGACTTCCGCTCATCTATATGGCCTGGGAGGACCGGAGCGACGTCACTTCCGATTCCAGCCCCATGTAAACCAGGTAATTAAAAAATAAATAAATTAATATTTTTCTTTTTTTGGATCTTTTGCTTTGAAAGGTAGACCCCCGATCTCTCTTATAAACCCCCGATCTCCCCATAAAGAGGACCTATTATGCTGTATTGTTATTGCAAGGGATGTTTACATTTCCTGCGATAGCAATTAAAGTGATCAAAAATAAATACATTTAAGGGACAGTGTAAAAATAAAGAAATGCAATAAAATAAATAATAATAGGATTTTTGTACTCACCGTAAAATCCGTTTCTCTGACGTCCATGGACTGACACAGCTCTAATACTGTAAACGTGTGGGTATATGTCCCTGCTTGCAGGAGAAGATCTAGGCAGAATGTTAGATGTTAGAAACATTCTAGAACAAAACCAGAGCTGAACAGCCCCACCCAGGGGGGCGGTCCCTCCAGACATAACCCTCCTACCTGCAGCCAGCAGCCTCAGTTCGTAACAAAGCAGTACAAACCTTAAAGAAGGGTGGGTGCTGTGTCAGTCCATGGACGTCAGAGAAACTGATTAAACGGTGAGTACAAAAATCCTATTTTCTCTTATCGTCCATGGACTGACACAGCTCTAATACTGTAAACGTGTGGGACTTCCCAAAGCAGTATCAGAAAAGGGTGGGAGCAGTAGTAAAGGAAAAACCAAAACTTCACTCCAAACAAGCAGAGCTCCTCAACGGAGGAGTTGCAACATTAAACAGCGGCCTGCAACACTTTGCGGCCGAAGGAAGCATCCGAAGATGCAGCCACATCAACCTTATAGAACTTAGAAAAAGTATGAACGAACGATCAGGTCGCCGCCTTGCACATATGTGCAACCGACGCTTGATGTCGGAAAGCCCAGGAAGCACCAATTGCCCTGGTGGAATGCGCCGTAACCGGAAAGGGAGGCGCCCATCCCTTAAGGGCATAGGCCTGTATAACGGTCTGTCTGAACCACCTAGAAAAGGTGGCAGACGACACCGCTTGGCCCTGTTTTGGACCAGAGACAGACACAAACAGTGAGTCAGACTTCTGAATGGAAACAGTAGCAGACAGGTACACCCGTAAGGCTCGTACCACATCCAATGTATGAAGCGCAAACTCTCAGGGATGCGATGGGTGAGGACACAAGGTCTGAAGAACAATGTCCTCATTAAGGTGAAAGGCCGAGTCCACCTTTAAAAGGAAAGACGGTCGTGGGCGCAACACCACCTTATCCTTACGAAGGACCAAGTAAGGCGACTTGCGGGACAAGGCCGCCAACTCAGACACCCGTCGAACAGAAGTAATGACCATTAAGAAAGCCACCTTCAGGGACAAGGTCAAGAGAGGAATCTCCCTGATATTTTCAAAGGGATGTCCTTGGAGAACCGAGAGCACCAAAATCAGATTCCCAAGGAGGGGGAGGAGGCTTGACAGGGGGGATCACATGGCGAACCCCCTGCACAAAGGTGCTAATCAAGGAACAGCCCGCTAGCGGTCGTTGAAAAAGACAGCCCGGGCAGAAATCCGACCCTTGATGGTACGCAAGGCCAGCTTTTGGGTCACATCAAGCTGTAAGAACAGCAAAATCTTGGGAACGGAATACGTCCATAGACGCTATCAAGCTCCTCGTACATAGCGATGTAAGCCTTTCAGGTACGGTGATAGATCTTTCTGGAGGAAGATGTCCATGCCACAACATAGATGAGATGACCGAATCCGAGAAACCTCGGTCCCTCAGCACCTGGCTTTAACAGCCGTGCCAAAGCCAAGGACTGCAAAGCAGGATGAGGTATGGGACCATGAGACAGAAGGTCCACCCAAATAGGCAGTCACCAAGGAACTTCTGCGACTAGCCGAACTAGATCGGCGTACCAATGTCGCTGTCCCGGAGCAATGAGGATCACCGGAATGGCCTCGACCACTACTCTGTGAAGCAGGCGAGGCAACAACAGTAGCGGAGGGTAAGCATACATCAGACGATACTGCCCCCACGAGCCACCAACGCGTCTGACGCGCCTGCCCAGGGATCCCTGGACCTTGCCACGAATCTCTACATCTTGCGAGTGAGTCGAGAGGCCAAAAGGTCCACATCCGGTGCCCCACCTCCAGTAAAGGAGGTGAAAACACCTCCGGATGTAAGGACCCTTCACCTGGAATGCACACGGCTGACAGGACCGTCCTGCAGCGGGATGGATATGATAAACCCAAGGAGATCCTGCAATGTATCGGAGAAAGGAGGACACGGCTTACGGGGTGCCTCAATTGTTGGCCAAGAAAGGCAACCTGAAAGAGCTTCCCTAGAAACTCGGTCAGAGGACCAGTAACTCAGCCTCTACAGGTGGCGCAGACCCACCCCGGACACAGAGACCCTAGAGGCTAAAGCAGTTGCAGTGCACCTGCTGGTCGACTGATAAATGAAGCAGAGGCTTTTGCCCAGTCATTGAGCTTCAGGAACGCCAGAGAAGCAGCCACTACCGGGCGTAACGCTAACCTCAGCATGGCGAACACAGTCCAAGCTAGTGCCTCTGCTCCATTGATATGTGCTGATTGTACAAACATATAGTTTATACTGTGTATTGCGTCAAAACGCGCAATTAGAGCGTGGGAGGAAACCCCCTCAGCCCCAAAGAGCATAGTACAACCACATACGGCGTATGTAGTTTAGTATGTGTGGATAAACATATTAAACACGTTTATACTGTGCCACCGGCGAAGGCGCGCACATCATTGGGGCGTAGGCGGAAACCAGCCACGCAGACTGCGTACACAACCGTGTAGGCATGTTAGCAAGCAAATAAACAAATTGCACATGTTTATGCCATGCATAGCGCTGAAAATGCGCACACCATTGGAGCGCGGGGGAAAAACCGGAGCACCCGGATGAAACCCACGCAGACCGCATACGCATACAGTGTAGGTACTATAGTATGTGTGATAAACATTTTGAACATGTCTATATGTGCATAGCGCCGAAGGCGCGCACACCGTTGGCGCATGGGAGGAAACCGGAGGACCCAGAGGAAACCCACGCAGACTGCACACACATACCGTGTAGGTATGTTAGCATGTGGATAATCAAATTGCACAAGTTTCAGACTGCATACACATACCGCGTAGGTATTATAGTATGCGTGATAAACATATGGAACATGTTTAAACTGTGCAGAGAGCCAAAGGCGCACATACCGTCAGAGCGAGGGAGGAAACCGGAACACCCGGAAGAAACCCACGCAGACAGCACACAGATACCGTGTAGGAATGATAGCATGTGAATAAACATATTGCACATGGTTATGCTGTGCTCACCCTTGGAGCATGGGAGGGAACCAGAGTACCCGGAGGAAACCCACGCAGACATCATACACATACTGTAAGTATTTATAGCATGTGCAATAAACATATTGAACATGTTTATACTGTGCAGAGAGCCAAAGCACACATACCGTGAGAGCGTGAGAGGACACCGGAGCACCCCGAGGACACCCACGCCGACCCAGAGAGTATAATACATACATATACTGTGAATGTATTTAGAGTCATGTATAAACATATTGTGTATGTTTATATCATGAATGGCACTGAAGACACAGCATTGGAACGTGGGAGGAAACCCACGCAGACACAGAGATCAATAACCCATACATAGACTGTGAATGTATCCAGTGAAGAGATATAAGGTAAGTTTTAATTATGGCGCAGAGGCGCATAATCTTCTCTGTTATCATTCCAACCTGCTTAAATGTGCTGCCGAAGCAGTATGCAGGTAAAAGGTAACCTCTGACACCGCAGACCAAGGTCCTGTCAGAGCTTAGAGCGTTCCCCAGGAAATGGCGAGAAACCACAGGTGCAGAGACCCTGTTGTTGCCTCAGAGACATCACACAGAAGGCTCACAGGGACTATATGAGTAAAGTGCCCCCATCCCATGCTGCACCGACGGGGGGGGGGGGGGCACTGTGTACCACTGTATCATCCATGCTGCTCTCGACGCAGCGTGTGAGGAAAACAGTGAGGAAGCTGTGTAATAGAAAAGCTTGTGAGGCACCACAGCCACAACATCCAGCTTGAGAGTCTCCCTCACATCAATGAGTTCACTTACAAGTGCCCTGTCATTTACTGACTCAGAACTGGAGTCTTCCTTACAAGGAATGTCCTGTTCAAAAACATTAAAATATTCAGAGCTAGGGTCCTGAGCAGCAGCAGCTAGGCCCATATCTGAATCAGAGCACTCCCCATGTGGAGATTGTGTGGGGAGAGGGCGCTTTATAGCTCCCTTGCTCGCACACTGCTTCCACCCTGACAAGAAATTTTTTCCAAGGACTGCCAACAACTGGTCCATAGGGACCGCAGGTGCTGGAGCACTGCCAGTTGCCTCTGACAAGAGTGGGGAAGCAGGTGAGCCAGACTCCATATTTGCCACCCTCTGAGACCTTATAAACTATAAAGTAGCGGATGTAGCGTTGCGATTGCCCTATAGCTAGGTATGAGCCCGGCTAAGCTAAGGAAAACACAGGCCTCTGTTCTCAACCTGGAGAAGACAGGACGGACGGAGATAAAGGACTACTTTACTGGCGTCCAGACCCGCAGCGCCCGGATAGATAACGTTAACTCAAGAGGCAGGGAGACCTCACGGCAAGCGGAAAGGATGAGCACGGGGGGACAGTCTGAGCTCCAGGGTAGTGAGCTTGTGAATACCGCACCTCCCTTACCTTTGACGCCGAGCGGGGCAGGAGTGGAGACCCAGACAGGATGCACTGCAGCTGGACGTGAAGATACAGGTACAAGCGAGCTCAGTGAGTTCAGCAAGATTAGGGACCTGCTGCGGGCGATGCCGACCAGGGCAGACATAGAAGCGTTACCTACTAGGAAGGACATAGAGGTAATGATCTCCCGGGTGTCTGAGATCCATCAGCGGGAAATACAGGAGGTGCGGTCGGACGTGCAACAGCTGAGTGTGCGGGTTGCAGAGAGGGAAGCTTCAGCTGACGGAGTAGAGGGGAGGCTGGCAAAGATGGAACAGGAGCTGGCTAGTTATAAGGAACATGCATTGAATTTGCAATTACACATAGAGGAAATGGAGGACCGAAGCAGACGAGGGAATGTGCGGTTACGAGGTATCCCTGAATCTGTGGGTCATGAAAATCTCAGAGAAACGGTGGTCGCTATATTTAAAAAGATATTGGAGCCTAACCCACCAGAAATATTTGAAATAGACCGAGTGCACAGAGCTCTGGGTCCCAAACGGAGGGAAGAGGACAGGCCTCGCGACATTATCTGTCGAATACATAGATATGCATATAAAGAGGACATTGTACGGAAGGCATGGAGTGTGGGGGTCTTAGATGTTAATGGAGCCAATGTTAAGATATTACCAGATCTTTCCTATGCGACCTTACAGCGTCGAGCTATACTAAGACCTCTACTAGACCAGTTGAGGGAGATGGGTTTAACATATAGGTGGAGATTTCCGTTCGCATTGACTATACGGAAAGAGGAGACTTCTTTTACTCTGAATAGGATGACGGACTCCGCCGATCTCTTTGTATTTCTGGGGATCCCTACCTTCCCATTACCAAACTGGCTGAGACCATTACAATTCCCCGGACAACGGGGGAACCAGCCCCAACAGACAGGGGAGCAGCCCCGGACTAATAGATGGAGGCGAAGGACACAGGAAAATATAGAGCAGGAGGCTAAGCAGGGATAGAGCTGCACAGCTTACCGTATTACTCACAGCACTTTTCACAGTACTTTTCCCCTTTTTTTTTTTTTTTTTTTGCTGTTCCTCCTCTGCATTCTCGAGGTGCCCATGAGACGCCCCTGTGGCACCCATGGAAAGAAGAAAGAGACCGAAAAGGGACATGGACATGGACTAATTCCAGGTACTCTCACCTCCTTTCCCGTTTTTTTCCCCCCCCTTTTTTTCTCTCGTGTTGAGGAGGAATAGGAAAACCCTGCATAGGGTATATAAAGGATATATAAAGAAGAGATAGGAGGAAGAGAAGATCCTTCATGTCATTTTTTTTTTTTCTCTCCCTTTTTCCCCCTCCCCCCCTTGTTTGGGGAAGACTTCCTCTCCTTGGTGGTTGTGTGTTATGTTTTAAAAGCATATATAATTATTTTTTTTTCTCCCTTTTGATGCGGATGATACCCTGGAATAGACAAATATAATAGACTGAAATAGACTGAAATAAGGGGGAGGGAGGTTGATAATGATAATGAGATGGGTAATGCCTAATATAATCTGGGGGTGGAGCGTTGGGGCTATGGTGATTATATTTGGTTATGCTTTGGGGGGAGGGAAGGGGGACCTCTAGGGTGGAAAAGGGAGGAAAGGGGGGGGGGTAAAAAGTAGGATTTTTAAAACAGCTTACCTGTAAATGCAATAACTTTTCCTCTACCGAGCTTGGTTTGGG
This sequence comes from Rana muscosa, assembly GCA_029206835.1. Taxonomy (NCBI): domain Eukaryota; kingdom Metazoa; phylum Chordata; class Amphibia; order Anura; family Ranidae; genus Rana; species Rana muscosa. The sequence continues at coordinate 9,788,841 of JARGYO010005562.1, forward strand.
GAAAAAAGAAGGAAGAACCACATCCTGGTTCAAGTGAAACCTCGATACCACCTTAGGAAGAAAGGCTGGGTGAGGGCGTAATACTACTCTGTCCTTATGGATAACCAGATATGGCTCTTTACAGGACATGGCGGCTAATTCCGACACTCTTCTAGCCGAGCATATGGCTACTAAAAATATCAATTTTCTGGTGAGTAGAACCAAGGAAATGTGCCGCAAAGGTTCAAACGGCTGCTTCTGCAGAACCGACAGAACCAAATTTAGATCCCATGGGCAAATGGGAGCTTTAATCGGTGGAATAATACGAGTCACCCCTTGCATAAAGGTTTTGACAAGTGAATGCATAGCCAGGGGCCTTTGAAATAGTATTGATAAGGCCGAAACCTGGCCCTTGATAGTACTTAAGGCAAACTTCCTGTCTATAGCCCACTGCAGGAAGTCCAGAATTCTGCCTATAACGTACTTACGTGGATGCCATTTTCTGGCCTCGCACCAAGTGATGTACGCCTTCCAAACTCTATAGTAGATCTGCCTGGATACAGGCTTCCTGGCATTGATTATAGTTGATACCACAGAGTTAGAGAGACCTCTCTTCTTTAGGATGTGGGATTCAATAGCCAGGCCGTTAAACTTAGAGTTAGTAAGGAAGGGTGGTATATCGGTCCTTGCGAAAGCAGGTCCGGACGACGTGGAAGGGTCCAAGGACTCCCCACAGACATTTTGATGATCTCCGCGTACCAGGCCCTTCGGGGCCACGCTGGAGCCACCAGGATCACCGGCTTCTTCTCCAACCTGACTCTGCGAAGGAGTCGAGGCAACAATTGTAGCGGAGGGAATGCATATATCAGTCTGAACTGATCCCAAGGGAACACCAGAGCATCCGAGCCGCAAGCGAGGGGATCCCTTGTCCGGGAGACAAATCTGTCCACCTTTGCGTTGAATCTGGATGCTAGCAGATCTACATCCGGTGTTCCCCACCGCTGACATATTGCTCGGAAGACCTCGGGATGAAGGGACCATTCCCCTGGGCATAACTGTTGGCGACTCAGAAAGTCCGCCTTCCAATTCTCCACCCCTGGAATGAAGACAGCTGATATACATGGGACATGCTTTTCTGCCCATTCCAGGATGTGACTTACTTCCCTCTGAGCTGCACGACTCCTGGTGCCTCCCTGATGATTGATATATGCCACTGCTGTGGCATTGTCTGATTGAATTCTGACAGGGGACCCTTGGAGTCTGGATGTCCAGGCTACTAGGGCGTACCGGGCTGCTCGTATCTCTAAGAGATTGATGGGCAGGGTTTTTACTACATTTGACCATCTGCCCTGGAGAGACCATTGCTCCAGTACTGCCCCCCAGCCTATAAGGCTGGCATCTGTAGTGACCACCTTCCAAGATATCGGGCTGAAGGGTTTTCCCTTCTGGAGATTCTGGGGGATCAACCACCAGCAGAGACTCTTCCGAACGGAAGGGGACAAAGCCATCGGGAAGTCTAGAGCCTGAACTTTTCCGTTCCAGGCTGACAATATGGCCCTCTGTAAATTCCTTGAGTGGAATTGGGTGTATGGCACAGCTTCGAATGATGCTACCATCTTTCCTAGCAGCCTCATGCACAGGCGTATGGACGGCTGTCTTTTTGCACAAAGCAGACGGACCAAGCCCCTCAAAGAGGATACCTTGTCTAGAGGTAAGAAAATCTTCCTCTGGTCTGAATCCAGCCGTAGCCCTAGATATACCAGGTTTTTCACTGGCTGTAGGGCTGACTTGTCCAGGTTGATGACCCAACCGTGAGATTCTAGATACTTGATTGTATCGACAATTACCACTTCTAGCTTGGCAACTGAGTGGTCCATCAACAACAGGTCGTCTAGGTATGCCATTATCGTTACACCTCGTGTTCTTAGATCGGCCAACAGTGGGGCCAGAATTTTTGTGAACACTCGTGGTGCTGTGGCCAGACCGAATGGTAAGGCTCTGAACTGAAAATGGCGCCCTTCTACTGCAAAGCGTAGAAATTTTTGATGACCTGGAAAGATGGGAACATGCAAGTAAGCATCTTTGATGTCGATCGAGGCTAACCATTCCTCCCCTTGTAGGGCAGCGGTGACCGATCGGATCGACTCCATCCGGAAAGACCGGACGTTTAGAAATTTGTTTAGACTCTTTAGGTCCAATATGGGTCTTATGTCCCCGTTTGGCTTCGGGACTGTGAAAAGGTTTGAGTAGAAACCCAACCCCCACTCTTCCATAGGAACCTCCATAATTACTCCTTGGAGCAATAGTTGTTCTAACGCCAATAGGAGAGACCCTCTTTTCAGAGGGTCTCTTGGCATGCCTGACCACATAAAATGGGAAGGAGGAGACTCTTTTAACTCCAACTTATATCCCAGAGTTACTGCGGAGAGCACCCATCTGTCTTTGATCGTCTCCCGCCAGGTCTCTGCGAACAACTGAAGTCTTCCCCCCACCCGTTTGAGTGGGGGCAGCCCTTCATAGGCTTGACTTGGAGGCTGGTTTAGTACCCCTTCGGATCCAGGGTTTCTTATTACCCTGTGACTGTCCCTGATTTTTACCCCCTGAGTTTGACCGAGGAGGCCGTCGGAACTGCTTAGTAGCAGACGTCGCAGGGATAGGAGAGGTAGTCCTCTTAAAAGATGGACCCCTAGACCTCTTCTTACTCGGTAAGAGAGTACTTTTACCACTGGAAATCTTCTGGATATACTTATCCAGGTCCTCGCCAAAAAGGCGTTCCCCATGAAATGGGAAGCTAACTAAGAGCTTCTTACAGGGAGCTTCAGCAGACCAGTTTTTGAGCCACAGAAGCCTACGCATATGTACCAAAGACAGCGTGAGGCGGGAGGCCTGATGGATAGAATCCTTGATGGCGTCAACCGCAAAGCATAATGCTCTAGGCAGATCAGCCAGAGCCTGGGCCTGCTGGTCTGGCAAATCCCTCAGGACCATTTTCATTTGATCCTTTAAAGCTTGGCAGACCCCAATAGCTGCCACTGCTGGCTGTGTAACAGCCCCTGCTGTGGAAAAAGCAGATTTTAATAAAGATTCCAATTTTTTATCCACTGGATCTTTGAACATTTGAACATTATCTACTGGACATGTCAGTGATTTGTTCACAGAAGAGATGGCTGCATCCACCGTAGGAACATTCCATCTCTGGGTGAACTTTTCCTCCATGTGATAGATCACCGGAAATTTTTTAGGCGGAACAAATAGTTTATCAGGATGTTCCCAGTCCTGGTATATAAGTCCTTCCAATAATGGATGTATTGGAAAGGAGCAATTAACCTGGGGAGCTTTTAGCGACCCCAATGAGGAGACAGCAGTAGTTGATGGTTCAACAAGAGGCATTTTAAATGCAGATCGAACCATGTCAGTTAGGGTCTGGACCCACAATCTTTCAGTCTGTGATGCTGAAAATGGTTCATCTACTGTCGATTCCTCAAAAACAGAGTTAACCTCCTCCTGATCCCCTTCAGGTAGGTCGGTCCCTTCCTGGGACTGTTGCTCTGCCAACAGGCACTCTAATGGAGGTGATGGAGATCTGGCGCGCTTTCTTTCCTGTAGAGAAGAAGCGATCAATGCTGCCAATCTCTGCTCCAATCCCTCCAGAGTTGAGGAAAAAACCTCCTCTGTTATATATGCAGGAGCAGGTGGACTGAGGACAGCCGCAGTACCTGGCACTCCCGGGGGTTCCTTATGGGTATTAACCTCTGATTTCTCAGGGGAGGAGGGTGCAGATGACTGCTCCAGATCCTCAGAGCCCGATGGAGACCCCCTACACTTCCTGAGAGGTATATCTCGGAGTTTTTTAGGCGGCATATTCCTTAGTTCAAAGCTGAGGTATTCCAGCCGCAATACACCCCTTACTGAAATAGTCTAATGCAATTTTGCTGCTAAGTACATCAGTGGGTGTCTACTAATGCGTCTTTCTGGGGATGCCTGTATCAACCGCCCGCTGTAAGCCCCTATACCATGCTACCAGCTCCTTTTCATGCTCTGTGTCCATAGCAAGCAGCGTGGACTGAGTCCTTTTATCTTGCTGGGACGCCCGCACATGCGCAGAAGCGCTGGGCGCACAGAGCGCGTCATCCGCCAGGCTCCACCCCCTTTTCTGAAGCTAAATCTTATAAAAAGAAAGCATGTGTGCGCGCGCGTGCGCGTGCACGTGTGCGCTCTTGGCGCCATGTAGGGAGAGGAGCCAGGGTCCCTGTTTCACCAGGACTCGGGGATGGAAGGAAACTACTTGGCAGCATGACAGAGGAATGCAGCTTCCCTGATAGAGAGCTCACTCATCTGCCTGGACTTTCACCATGGAAGGAATAGTCCCAAGAAAAAAGACGTTCCACAGCGGCCTCTAGTGGACAAACACAGGTACCGCACTTTTGTCTTTTTTTTTTTTTTAAAACCTCCTTTATGAAAAACATTTCCAGGTTTACAGTTTTTAAAACTTCCCTTATGAAAAAACATTTCTAGGATTTCTTAGGCATATACAGCTATTAGCGGGAATACCTTTTAGGTAACAGGCAGAAAGACATATTAGGCTTGGGGGTCCCCTCAATAGAACCAAGTTCCTGAGGGGCCCCCACTTACCTTTTCCCCGCCGCAGGACTTTGTTTGGTCCACAGAAGCCCAAACTTCACCTTTCACGGCAGGCATTGTACTAGACCTTCAGGGACCGGGTTCCCAAGGATTCCACTCCCCTGGACCTGTATAGCACCCTGCACAGATAGCCTCTTGGTTTTGGGTATGACCAGAGCTCTGGATCCCAGGGTCCAGCCCTCCTAAGAGAGGCATTACAGGCAAAACCTTGCTCTTCTCTGCAAGGCCCGGGTACCGACCGTTTAGCTATGAAGCTTTTTTGGTCGGATCCGGAATAGCTTGCTAAGGCCCAGAGAACCTGTACACAAGCCCAGATGAATACATGTTAACCTTGGCCAACACCTTAGACACTGGCAAAAAACTGAGGTACTCCCGGATGGGAGGGGCTTATATAGGGGAGGGTACTTCCTGTTTTGGAAGTTGCCAGTGCCAGCACCTGAAGGTAATTCTATATAACCCACATAGTAATGACTATGCTGCTCTGTGTCCCGTGATGTATGAACAAGAAAGGGGGGGGTGGGATGGTATATGAGATTTGGAGGGGGGGGTATGGGGTATTGGGTAGGGAGGGGGGGGTTGTAAAACACATTGTGAAACACATTTTTGCAATAGTTTATATAAAAAGGGGAATGTTTGGGGGGAATATCATCTCTAATAGAGGGTACAAGAGAGAGGTAAGCACTACAGAGATATGTAATTAATGTACGGTAAAGGGGTACGGTACTCGTAATCACAGTTGGGTTTGTTTTTTTTGTTTTTTTGGGAGTGGGATCAGGGGAGGATAGTAAGAGAAAGTAAGGGGGGTCACTTAGAACTCACTATTAAAGGGGAGGGGGGTGGGGGGGGAGGGGAAGGGGTGGGGGTTGTTTTTGTTTTTTTTGCTTTGTGGTTTTTTCTTTGTATGTAGGGAGGAGGAATCACATAAAGGGTCCTCCGGAACTCCCAGTAACCTAATTAGAGAGACATACAGAAGCTTAGCCCCCGCTCACTCCCTGTTCCCCCTTAAGAATTCCCTAATCCGGGATTTAAATTATCAATTAGATAAGCAATCTTAGCGTTAGGGTTTGTGCTTTTAACCATGGCAATGGTCGTGGGAATTGAATGGATTGGATCTTATTTTTTATTTTTTTGGTATAATATATTTTATGTTGAAGGAAGGGAGAGGGTGAGGATGGAGAGGAGGGGAGGGGAGAGGAGGGAGGGAGGAGGGGGAAGGGGGAAAGGAGGGAGTGAAACTTTTGTTTATGTTTATGACTCAAAATATATATATATATATTTCCCCTTACCTTAGGGGACATAATATGGTTACAATTTGGTTACAATTTGGTTAATATATGGTTAATATCGGATGCAGAGGGGAAACTGAAAAAAAGTCTAATAGTACTGATGTATATATATATATACCGGAATATAAGCTGTTTGTAATAGGGCAGACAATAAGAATAATGTTGATGCGATCGGCGGGGAGGGAAGGGGAAGGGAGGGGGGAGGGACCTCAACCGCATATTCTTGACTGAACCCCCACCTAGATAAGTACTCACTTAAGCGGTAAACCCAAAGTGAGTACAAAAAAGTAACTTTTAATTTGAATCCCTCTACTTCTTAAAGGGGGATACGGGGTGCTCTTACCCACCGTAACACATTAGTGTTGTTAGAACCCTTTTGCCTTTTTTTTTTTTTTTTCCTCGGCTCGGTAGGGGAGATGGAGGAGCTGAGAGTTATCTCTCTAAACTCTAAGGGGCTTAATACCCCAGAAAAAAGGAGGATGCTCCTTCAAGACTTGAAACGATTAAAATCGGATGTGGCATATATTCAAGAAACACATTTTAGAGAAGGCAGACCACCAATTCTGAAAAATAATCTTTTTCCATTGGTATACCACGCCTTTAATAGGGCAAGTAAATCTCGAGGGGTATCTATATTAATAGCAAGACAAGTACATTGGAAATTAATAGATCAAAGAATAGACACAGAGGGCAGATTCTTGTTTCTTAAAGGCATGATTGAGGGTAATAAAGTGACTTTGGCTACGATATATGCACCTAATACTAATCAAGACCAATTCATTTGCGCCACCCTTAATAAACTTATGAAACTCACAGAAGGGAAACTACTCCTGGGAGGAGACTTTAATCTCCCCCTAGATCCTAAAATGGATACCTCAGCAGGAAGATCCTCGGTAACTAAAGGCCTTCGAAAGAGGGTCTTACAGACCTTCCATAATTTTCAACTCACCGATGCCTGGAGAGCGTATCATCCAGATGAAAAGGACTATACCTTCTATTCAACTCCACATAAGGGTTACTCTCGGATCAATTTATTTATAGTCCCACACAATATGGTAATGGAGATCAAAGAAATAGAGATAGGGAGTATCACATGGTCTGACCATGCTCCGATTACCATGACAATGAGTTTGAATAAACAGTCGGAGGGAAAGATGAGACAGTGGCGACTGAATGAGAACCTGCTTGAGGATGAGGTAACGGTTCAAGAGGTAATGAGAGAAATTGAATACTATTTTCAATATAATCTTATACCAGAGATAGATGCAGGGATAACATGGGAGGCGCATAAAACTGTAATAAGAGGGATTCTTATTAAACATGGCTCTAGGATAAAGAAGGATAGGGAAAAACAACTGAATAAATTACTTACAGACATACAAGTATTTGAGACCAAACACAAACAAGACCCGAGAGGAACAGGAGAGAGGGAACTTTTAGCCCTACGTAGACAAGTGACAGACCTATTGCATTATAGAGCTAAGGCAGCAGTACAGAGATTGGAAAAAAGAGTAAAACTGCGCTAAATATATTGATAGAGAAAAGACACCAAGTGTTCTCACTGGTGACTCAATGGGAGCTGCGATTAAGATGTAAACCACCATACATAATAGCAAAATAGGAAAAGAGAAAAATCGCGCTAACCCGTGTCATAGGCTCCGTAAGGAGTCTGTGAATAATTTAAATCTGTAATTGTTTGAAAAGGAACAAAACATAAGATTTAAAATAAATTAAATAAACACCCATCAAACGATGAAGAACTAATGAATAAAAAATTTAAAAAAACAATAAATTATAAAAGTGTACTGTGATGTAACTTCAAAATATAAAATCCATAAATTATATAAAGTCCATAAAATAAATCTCTTAGGTAAAGTCCGTTATGAAACACCAGTGCTCCGTGTAAAAAATCATACGAAGTGAATAATTGCATCCAATTTTGTGATCTTCCACCACCAAACAACAGAAATTTCTCCTTACCAGCTACAATTGACCCCCCATGACAGAGGATCAAGAAATGCAGAGATTAAGCAGTTCCTCCCACAGGTCAGCACAGCAATTGGGACTCCTAAATCACCAATCCCCGATGGACATCCGTGGACACAGGCAGTATGTAAAAGATAGACACACTCCACATAGCGCATTACTGTTTAAAATATTTATTCTTTAAAATAAAGTTTGCACTTACATTAATGCAGTTTTAAAATAGCCCATTCAGTCTGGTGTGCCGGCCGCTGCACATTCATCAGACACCCGTCCCGTCCTTCTCGGAAGCGTTTGAGGTGACGTCAGTGCGTCGCTCCGCCCTACGTCCGTTTCGCAAAAACTTGCTTCTTCCAGGGCCCCTGGAAGAAGCAAGTTTTTGCGAAACGGACGTAGGGCGGAGCGACGCACTGACGTCACCTCAAACGCTTCCGAGAAGGACGGGACGGGTGTCTGATGAATAGCAGTGCAGAGATGCAGGAGATATTATTATGAATCAGGAGACAAATGTGGTCGAACATTGGCTAGGGCTATACAAGAACAGAAAACCCAATCATATATCCCTTATTTGGTGGATTCGAAGGGGAACAAGATATATCTCCCCACTCAGATAGCTATGACTTTTCGTAAGTTTTATCAGACTCTATATAATCTGCCTACTACAATGCAACCCCAAAATAATAAAAACAAGATAGAGGAATATATAGCATCGTCAGGTATCCCCCAATTATTAGAACAGACTAGAGAGGACATGGAAGCGCCTATTACATTAGAGGAACTACAGGAGGCCATTAAGTCAGCTAAACCAGGTAAAGCCCCAGGTCCAGATGGATTTACATATAAATACTATCAGAAATTTTTTCCACTCCTAGGTAAGCAGATGGTACAAATATTTAATGCAATAGGACAAGGGACAAGGTTTACACCAGAAACGCTGAAATCACATATCACTCTTATACCGAAGGAGGACAAGGATCCATCAGCATGTGGCAGTTACCGCCCTATCTCTCTACTTAATGTAGACCTAAAAATTTTCACTAAAATACTGGCCATGCGTATCCAACCACACCTAACAGATTTAATACATCTAGATCAGGTAGGTTTTATACCAAGTCGAGAGGCTCGAGATAATTCTATTAAAATCCTGAACCTTATCCATGTAGCCAACCTCTCAAACATGCCCACTGTGTTCTTAGGAACAGATGCCGAAAAGGCATTTGATCGGGTTAGTTGGCCTTTTGTGTTCTCAGTGCTACGATATGTTGGGATGGGGGAGAGGATGGTTGGATGGATATCGAGTGTATATACAAGATTAGAGGCACAAATTAAAGTAAATGGATTCATATCTGATCCTTTTTCTATTCCTAATGGCACCCGACAGGGATGCCCCCTATCACCCCTTCTTTTCGCGCTATCGCTTGAACCCCTACTTTGTACAGTAAGGCAAAATCCCGATATATCGGGGGTAAGAACTGGAGATACGGACTATAAGGTCTCCGCTTATGCGGATGACCTTTTGTTTTCTTTGACGAAACCAACAATATCAATGCCGAATTTGATGGGAGAATTGGATCGATATGGTACCATATCTAACTTCAAAATTAATATGATAAAATCAGAAGCAATGGGGGTATCTATGTCAGTATTACAAACTAGTACCTTGAAAACAAACTTTAAATTTAGATGGTCCTCGACGGCCATTAAATATCTGGGCACCTATATGCCACCCAAATTAGATCAAATTTTTGAATTGAATTTTTTACCCCTATTAAGTAAAATCAAAACCCTATTGGCTAAATGGGACAAGGGTACCTTTTCGTGGTTTGGCAGATGTAACATAATTAAAATGTCAATCATGCCTAAATTAATATACTTATTTCAAACACTGCAAATCCATGTACCTGTAGAATTTTTTAAACGGACGAATGCACTGATAGTAGATTTTGTCTGGGGTCATAAGAGGCCAAGATTACAACGTCGAATACTGACTATGCCTAAACAATTTGGGGGGGTAGCAGTTCCTGACATTCAGAAATACTATCAAGCGGCCCACATGGTGAGAGTAATAGACTGGTGTAGGCATACAAGTTTTAAAATATGGTCAAAGGTTGAGCAATCACAGTGCAGAGTCCCATTGCGTCGAGCGGTTTGGTGCTTTGGAGACCTTAGTTCTGACCTCAAAAAGCACCCAACCTTGGGCCCTACCCTGCGGATTTGCTCTCAAATATGCACCAACACCGGACTATCATCAGTCAACTCCCCCCTGTACCCCATCGTGGGGAACCCACGCTTCCCTATGGGATTACAGGAGGGACCATGGAGAAGACTCTTAGACTTACAGATATTTCAGGCTTCGCATTTCGCACAAGGAAGGACGATTAATTGGCCCTCACTTATGGAATTAACTTCACCTAACGATCGCTTTGGCCTCGATTTCTGGAGTGGAGTCCAACTGAGACATTTTTTTAATACCCTACCACCCCTGGAGGGTTTCCTAAGACCATTGACTCCTTTAGAAAAGTTGTGTGAAGAAACAGGTCCTTGTTATCATACACTTTCAAAAATATATGGATTATTGATTGCCCCCCCCCAGAAGATTATGTTCCCCCATATATAAGGAAGTGGGAAACAATATTAGACAGGACATTTACGCAGGTACAACATAAGCAGATTATAAAGTGGGCGCTAAAATCATCTATATGTACGAGGGCCCAAGAAACGAACTTTAAAATCATGACGAGATGGTATCAAACACCATCACTGCTTAATAAATATTTTCCGGTGACCTCAGATAAATGTTGGAGATGCCAAGAGGAAAGAGGTACATTGCTCCACGTGTTTTGGTCATGCTCGAAGTTAGCACATTTCTGGAGGGAGGTACGTCAGATAGCACAAAAATTTACTGATTATAACATACCAGAAGACCCGGCTTTATTTTTGCTGCATGTTTCTGAAATACCAGGGGAAATATACAGTAGATCAATTGTACGTCATCTTATTAACGGTGCTAGAGCATGTATTGCCCAGCAGTGGAGAGATACGAATCCCCCAACAATCTTTCTATGGTTTAATAGAATTGAAGAAATAAACAAGTTGGAGGACTTGACACTCTCACGTCAAGACCGTCATGAGATTTATTTCAAAACCTGGGCACAATGGAACATATTTAAATACTCGGAAGAAGGGAAGACCCCCTTTTTTGTAACCCAAGTAGAGATGGGGGGAGCTAGAGCTCGTCTACCTCCCTGTCCGACCCGAGAGAATTTTTTTTTTTTTGTTTTGTTTTGTTTTTTGGTTAAGGTGAGGTAACTAAAGTTTTTTAGAAGGTGGTGGGTAATAGGAGGGGAAGAATCAAAGGAACAGGAATATTCCAATGGAATTAGATTTATGCTCTATTTAAGATCATAAGAATGTGTTATATGGTTTGGGCCCGTGGGGCATTTATTGGTTTAAACTGAAACAGAAAAATGTGCTATTTGATTACTTCCCCTGTATGTTGGATAAAATGGATAAATAAAGAAATTGAAAAAAAAAAATATAAAGTGAATAATACAGTCCACCCACTGGCTGTGCTGAGGCTGAGGAGGGGATACCCAGAGGACCCACCAACCTTTGTAAGTACCGCTCAACTCTGCTGTATTTCACCGCGCTGCCAGCGCGAGTGAAGCCTGAGGAGAGTGTGAGGAGATTCGCGCCGCAGCAGCGGCGATAGAGGCCAAAACCAAAAGTGAAAGTGCAGCGGCTTCAAGAAATGGCCGCCGGCCGCATTAATACTGTGCCAGAGATCCACTGCAAGATGGCCGCCGAGCGCAGTATAAAATCACCACACAGCGCTAATGGCACACGCAATGAAGTCTCCAAACACCCACACATACCAGAACACTAATCCTCTCCCAGCACACAGACATGAGCACCCCCCGCCAGGCCAGAGTGACCCCTAAGTACCCCCACACAGCACAGCGCCAGTAAAGGGTGCAGAGAGCAGCATAACAGGGGGGAGACAGGGAGAAACCCCCCAAAGAAACAGAGCCAGCATGTACTCACCAGCAGCAGGAGAGACTACTTACCCGTCCCAGAGGGACCCACTGGCTTGTTTCAGACAGACCTATCACAGAGTAGTACTGAGTAGCTGTCGGCCCGGTCCACCGCGAAAGATACAGACAGGTACTGTTCAATCTTGAGAGGACCGCGGGAGCATAAAAGCAACCCGGCCACCCCTGGAGTCATGGGGCATGTCGTGAACTGAGTCTCACGCACACAAGGCGAGGATCAGCACGCTCAATGGTCGGACAGGGAAGACTACGAGGATACCAGTGTACCCAACCTGTTGCCCAGCCGACAGTTGATAGAAGGTCTCAAAAATAAAATAATAAAATTCCCAAAGGAATAAAATTTAAAAATAAAATCTTCCAGGAGACTGGCTTCTGAGAGAGCCATGTCTTCTCCTTCTGCTAGGCAGAAAAAAAATGAGGCTTCTGGCTGCAGGTAGGAGGGTTATGTCCGGAGGGACCGCCCTGGGCGGGGCTGTTCAGCTCTGGTTTTGTTCTAGAGTGTTTCCAACATCTAACATTCTGCCTAGATCTTCTCCTGCAAGCAGGGACATATACCCACACATTTACAGTATTAGAGCTGTGTCAGTCCATGGACAATAAGAGAAATATATATTTTTTAAAGCGCCCCTGTCCCCTTATGCTTGTGCGCAGTGATGAACATAAACGTAGGTCATGCCCACATATGTAAAAGGTGTTCGTACCACACATGTGAGGTCTAGCCATGAACGTCAGAGCTAGAGCAATAATTTTAGACCTCCTCTGTAAAGCCTCGTACACACGGCAAGAACCAGCAAGAAAACTGCTGGCAAAGCTTTTTGCCGAGAAAACCGTTTGTGTGTATGTTTTCTCGGCAAACTGCCGGGAATCTCGACGAGAAAAATAGAGAACCTGCTCTCTATTTTCTCGTCGGGATTCTGGTCGGCCTGTTTCAAGACGAGAAACCCGTGTGTGTGTACGAGGCTACAAGCTTACCTGTCCTCCCGTAAGCCCGCGCATGCTCGATGAGACCTCAACGTATGCGCGGTAACTTACAAGGGTAGTGTAGGGTGAAGCAAGATGGCGGCGACGGCATCGAATGTGACGAGCGCATGCTCGTCGTAGTCGATGACGTCACTGTGTTCTTGCCATTCAAAAGGACGGCGGTTCTTTTGAATGGCTGTCTGTATGCACGGCTTGGCAAGAAAAGCTTGCCAGGAATCTCGTCAGGAAAACCAACGTTTTTTTCCTGACGGGATTCTCGGCCGTGTGTAAAAGACTGACAATTTTGAAAATTACTTTTTGCTATAATAAATATCCAAACTAAAAAATAAAAATAAATCAGTTTCGGCCGATACGTATTCTTCTACATATTTTTGGTAAAAAAAAAATTGCAATAAGGGTTTATTGATTGGTTTGTGCAAAAGTTATACGCCTACAAAATAGGGGATAGATTTATGAATTATAATTTTTTTTACTAGTAATGGCGGTTATCTTCGATTTTTGTCAGGACTGAGGACACTTTTGACACTATTTTGGGACCATTCACATTTATACAGCGAACAGTGCTATAAATATGCATTGGATACTGTATAAATGTGACTGGCAGGGAGAGGGTTAACACTAGGGGGCGATCAAGGGGTTAAATGTGTTCCCTGGGAGTGGTTCTTACTGTGGGGGGAGGGGACTGACTGGGGGAGGTGACCGATAGTTGTCCCTATGTACAAGGGACACACCCTCGGTCTCCTCTCCCTGACAGGACGTGGATCTCTGTGACTGCCGATCGCGGGTACCAGGCGGACATCGCGGACACCAGGCACGCGCATCGGCACCCGCATGACACAGCAGGCACAGCTATTCCGCGATGCGTGCCAGTGGCGGGGCGCAACACGGAAGTAAACAGGAGGACGTCCAGGGACGCCCTCCCGGCAGTTCAGGTCCGCGCTGTGGCCGTCTTTCGGCTATATCGCAGATCTGAAGTGGTTAAAGTGTATCTGCTAATTATATATATATATATATATATATATATATATATATATATATATATACACATACACATACACACTGCTCAAAAAATTCAAGGAACACTTTTTTCTTTCAATAGTTTTTTATTGCATTTTATAAAGGTAAAAAACAATAGTGGTACCGTCTGTTGTACATTGAAAAAGTAAATCCATAGTACAAAATTATCAAACATAACAGTTTTCAAAGCATTAGTCATTTATAATATGAGGGTATGAAGCAAATTCCCAATTGTGTGAAGGAGGACGGTGGAAGCCCCGTATCTCCAGACTCCCCAAATGGGCACTAACTGTGTCAAGGAGAGGGGGGCAGTACACCCAGCTCATAAGTTGCTATTAGCGAACCGAAAATTTCATAAAAGGAGGGAAATCCTGAGGGAGAGTAAACAATTATAGCGAGATAAAGCTTGTGCCTGTCGGCCAGGAGTACCAGTAAGTACTAATACAATGGGTAAGTAAGACGCATAGTATGGGTAGTATGTTTCAGTCCACTGTTTGGGTTTGCAATGAAAATTGGTCCAAGTGTGTGGTGTTCTGCATCTCTCAAAGATGGAGACAGTATGGTAGTGAGAACCCTGTTCTTAGTAAGTGTAAGAGTATCCCCACAGTGGGGCATGTTATAGAGATCATATTGTATAGGCTTCTATGCGGGCACTGTCCAGGGATCCATACCAGTTGATTCACATGCATACCCATAGTGAGAAGGGAAAACATACAAAGCTATTGTGTCATAGCATAAAAATCTCTCCAAATATTATGAGGACTATGGATTTAAGAGTGAGGAGGAGTATAAGGAAAAGGAAGGAAAGTGGGAAAAGAGAAAATAGGAAGACAGGAGAGAAGGCCTAGTGACCGACTGAGTCTCGTTCTTGCTCCGTGGGTAAATTCTAGGTTATGAAGAAAGCTTCAGTTGCATATACTGTGCCCATGGTTCCCATATAGCTTCAAATTTCTTGGTAGTATCTAATAACGTGCTAACCAGTTTTTCCTGGGACATAATCCAGGATATTTTCCTTTTTACCGCAATAAATGAGGACGTGAGGTTGTTTCCAAGATCTAGCAATTGTTATTTTCGTTCCCATGAGTATAAACATAATAAGGCGTCAAACCAGTTTGGGAGCCCCAGGTACAGGGAAATTGAGTAGCTCTATTTGGGGGGGTTTTGTATGGGAAGGCCCAAAATTTTCCGAAGCAAGTGGAAGATTTTGTTCCATACACTTCTGATATTGAGACATTCCCACCATGTATGTAACATTGAGCCCACATGTCCACAATTACGGAAGCACAGGGGGGAAGATGATGGGTATATTTTATCTAGTCGCAGCAGAAGATACCATCTCATTAGGACTTTCATATTTGCTTCTACCAGCGCTATATTCAGGATCCCCTGGGAGGCTGATTCAGATGCCCACAAGGAACACATTTTTTAAACATATATATATATATATATATATATATATATATATAGTATAGCATCAACTTAATTAAACTCCTGGGATATTGATCTGGTCAGTTAAGTAGCAGAGGGGGTTGTAAATCAGTTTGAGCTGCTTTGGTGTTAATTAAATTTACAACAGGTGCACTAGATGGGCACCAACGAGACAACCTCCAAAACAGGAATGTTTTTTACAGGTGGAGGCCACCGACATTTTTTTCCCTTGAAGGAAACTCGTAGTTTTTCTTGACGAGATTCTTGGACAAGAAACTTGTCCCCGCCGAGTGTACACACGCTCGATTCAAAGAACCTGCGGTTCTTTGAATGGAGCGAACGCGGTGACGTAATCGACTATGACGAGCGTGCGCTCGTCACATTCAATGCCGTCGCCGCCATCTTGCTACACCCTACCTATGCCTAGGAAGCTACCGCGCATGCGTCAAAGTCATTTCGAGCATGCGCGGGTTTCCACGGCGACAGGTGTGTGTACACACACACACTTTTCTCGTCAAGAAACATGCTGACGAGAATCTCGACGAGAAAATAGAGAGCAGGTTCTCTATTTTTCTCGTCGAGATTCTTGTCGTTTTTTTGGACGAGAAACCTGATAGCCGCGTACACACGACTGATTTACTCGGCAAGAAAGCTCTGCCAGCAAGTTTCTTGTCGTTTTTTGATGAGAAACTCGGTCGTGTGTACAAGGCTTGACTCATCTTTTCTGACTGTTTTTCACTAGTTTTGCATTTGGCCAGGGTTGTGTCACTACTGGTAGCATGAGGCGCTATCTGGGCCCTATAGAGGTTGTACAGGCAGTCCAACTCCTCCAGGATGGCACATCAATATGTGCCATTGCCAGAAGGTTTGCTGTGTCTCCCAGCTTAGTCTCAAGAGCATGGAGGAGATTCCAGGAGACAAGCCGGTACTCTAGGAGAGCTGGACAGGGCTATAGAAGGTTCTTAGCCCATCAGCAGGAGCGATATCTGCTCCTTTGTGTAATGAGGAACAGGATGAACACTGCCAGAGCCCTACAAAATGATCTCCAGCAGACCACTGGTGTGAATATCTCTGACCAAACAATCAGAAACAGACTTCATGAGGGTGGCCTGAGGGTCTGACATCCTCTAGTGGGCCTTGTGCTCACTGCCCGGCACTGTGGAGCTTAATTGGCATTTGCCATTGAACACCAGAATTGACAGGTCCACCACTGGCACCCCTATGCTTTTCACAGATAAGAGCAGGTTTACCCTCTGCACATGTGACAGACGTGAAAGGGTCTGAAGAAGCCATGGAGAACTTTATGCTTCCTGTAAAAACGTTCAGCATGACCAGTTTGGTGGTGGGTCAGTGATGGTCTGGGGAGGCACATCCATGGAGGGACGCACAGACTTCTACAGTCTAAACAATAATCACCCTGACTGCCATTAGGTATCCGGATGAAATCCTTGACCCGTTGTCAGACCCTACGCTGGTGCCATGGGTCCTGGGTTCCTCCTGGTGCACGACAATTCCCCGCCTCATGTGGCGAGAGTATACAGCCAGTTTCTGGAGGATGAAGGAATTGATATCATTGAATGTCCCCCACGTTCGCCTGACCTAAATCCAATAGAGAACCTATGGGACATCATGTTTTGGTCCATTCAACACCGCCAGGTTGCACCTCAGTCTGTTCAGGAGTTTAGTGATGCCCTGGTCCAGAACTGGGAGGATCATTGTCAGGCATGCATACAGCACGTAGGGGCCATCTACTAAATATCATTTTAAGTTGCTGCAATGAAATTTTAGCAAAATGGACTGACCTGTTGCATCATTTCTTCACTTAGATTTTTGGGGAATTTAGCCCTCTGTAGGTTGATCGTAATCATTTCCATCAAACAATGTGGCATCCTTTCATTCCCAACACATTACTTAGTCCATATGAGTGTAGATATCCAGCATGATGTTATTCCCCATTGAGATCTGATGTGTTTTCAAAGAGTTCTTTAATAGGGTTGAGAGAACCCAAACTGTAAAGTTTGGGTTCGTACCGAACTTTAGCTTTTTCCCAAACCCGAACCCGGACTTTGCGCGAAAGTCGGGTTCGGGTTCGGCAATCTAATGGCGCAGTTAGAAATGCTTCAGGGGCCAGCCAATCACCTTTTGATTAGCTGGTGTGCCCTTAGAAGCCATCATAGCCATGCCTACTAATGGCATGGCTGTGATTGGTCAGTGCAACATGTGACCCAGCTTCTATATAAGCTAGAGGCACACAGCACACACATCACTCTGCTTCAGAATAGATAGGGAGAGGATCTTGGCTGCTGCTGTTGCTAATAGGGAGAGATTGTAAAACACATGAGGTAGTCCTGATTCTGCAATCTGAGGGAAAAGATAGAGAGATAGTGTAGTGTAGGGCCAGGTTCCTGTTGGTGCTTTCAGGGAGAGAGATTTATTATATAGGAGTCCAGATTCAGAGATATAACTCAGCGATCTGCATAGGTTTACCTGTTTGTGTTGCAGTGCACAGTCTTTTTACACTGCCATGAGCCCAGTGCCAGAGAAAATCTAACTTTTATCTGCAAGCTCAGTGCACCAGCACTGCATATATTACGTTGAGAGATACACCGTTTCCATACTGTGGGTGTATTCTGCTCTTGCAAAAAGACCCATTTAGGGCAAAAAAAAAAAATTTGCATTTTATTTTGCTCGTGCAAAAAAAGACCCATTTAGGGCAAAAAATAAAAATAAATAATTTGCACTTTAATGTACTCTTGCAAAAAGACCCATTTAGGGCCACAAAAAATATTTTGCAGTGTGTTATACATATCTGGAGGCGTGTGAAATAAACCATTTCTATATATTTGTCTTCTACTGTGCTATGCTAAAAAAAAAACATTTTTTTTTTAATAGCATTTTCTGCAGTTCTGTAGCTGTGCGATTCAGCGGTTACGTACTGTGGGTGTGTTGTGGTCTTGCAAAAACCCCATTTAGGGCCACAAAAAATATTTTGCAGTGTGAAATACATATCTGGAGGTGTGTGAAATAAACAATTTCTATATATTTTTCTTGTACTGTGCTATACTAAAAAAACAACATTTTTTTTGAATAGCATTTTCTGCAGTTCTGTAGCTGTGCGATTCAGCGGTTACGTACTGTGGGTGTGTTGTGGTCTTCCAAAAAACGCCATTTAGGGCCACAAAAAATATTTTGCAGTGTGAAATACATATCTGGAGGTGTGTGAAATTAACAATTTCTATATATTTTTCTTGTACTGTGCTATACTAAAAAAACAACATTTTCTTTCTCGTACATCACGGGACACAGAGCGACATAGTCATTACTAATGGGTTATATAGATACCGTCAGGTGCTGGCACTGGCAACTTCCAAAACCGGAAGTACCCTCCCCTATATAAGCCCCTCCCATCCGGGAGCACCTCAGTTTTTTTGCCAGTGTCTAAGGTGTTGGCCAAGAAGAAACATGTGTTTTTCACTGAGCTTGCGTAAAGGTTCTTTTGGGCCTCAGTAAGCTATTCCGGATCCGACCAAAAAAGCTTCATAGCTAAACGGTCGGTACCCGGGCCTTGCAGAGAAGAGCAAGGTTTTGCCTGTAATGCTTCTCTTAGGAGAGCTGGACCCTGGGATCCAGAGCTCTGGTCATACCCACGACCAAGATGTTTTCTGTGCAGGGTGCTATACAGGTCCAGGGGAGTGGAATCCTTGGGAACCCGGTCCCTGAAGGTTTGATTACAATGCCTGCCGTGATAGGTGAAGTTTGGGCTTTTGTGGACCAAACAAAGTCCTGCGGCGGGGAACAGGTAAGTGGGGGCCCCCAGGAACTTGGTTCTATTGGGGGACCCCCAAGCCTAATTTGTCTTTCTGTCTGTTACCTAACGGTATTCCCGCTAATATTCTGTGTATGCCTGTTACTACTGAGAAAATGTAAAAATTTTAATAGTAGGCAAGAAAAAAAAAAAAAAAAAATGTAAGACCGCGGTACCTGTGTTAGGCACTAGAGGCCGCTATGGTTCTTTTTCTTGTAATGTGGATTTTTTTCTTCCAGAATCAAATCCAGGCAGTTGGTATGTTCTCTGCTGGGAAACTGTCTCCTCTGCCCTGTTGCTGCGCTCATCCATCCCCGGGCCCTGCGGCAAAGGGACCCTGGCTCCCATCTAGCTCCTTGTTTTCAAAAAAGGCGCCGAAGGCGCACGTGCCCGCGCGCGTGCACGCGCCTCTATTCATAGAGGCGATCTGGAAAAAGGGGCGGAGCGGGTGGATGACGCTCAGGTGTGCACCGCGGCGCTACTGCGCATGTGCGGGCGTCCAGCGTGTTTTGAAGCACATTATAGCTGGCTGTTGAAGTGCACAGACAGAGCTAGCAACAATATAAAGGCACATAGAGGCGGTTGATGCAGGCATCCCCTAGAAAGGCACTTTAGTAGACACCAACTGTGATATAGCAGCAATTGTGCTAGACTATTCTCAGTAAAAGTGGTGTATTACGGCTGGAATACCTCAGCTTTAGGCTTAGGAATATGCCGTCCAGAAGCTCCGGAACTGAATCTTCCAGGAAGCGAAGGGGGTCTCATCGGGCTCTGAGGATCTTGGGCATACTTCTGCTGCACCAGTCTCCCCTGAAGTTCAGAGGTAAGTGACCGTAGAGACCCCGCAGGGGTACTTGGTACTGTGGCTGTCCTCAGTTCACCTGCTCCTGTGTATGTAACAGAGGAGGTTTTTTCCTCAGCTCTGGGAGGATTAGAGAGAGATTGTCAACATTGATCGCTGCCTCCCTGTCAGGGAAAGCACGCCGATCTCCATCTCCTCCTTCAAAGTGCCTGTTAGCAGAGCAACAGTCCCATACAGGGATCGACCTGCCTGAAGGGGATCAGGATAAGGTTGATTCTGTTATAGAGGAGTCAACAGTGGGGGAACCTTTTCTCAGCATCTCAAGCTGAAAGATTATGGGTTCAGTCTCTGACTAACATGGTCCGATCAGCATTTAAAAATGCACCTTGCGGAACCATCAACCACTACTGTATCCTCGTTGGGGTCGCTAGAAGCCCCCAGACTGTCTGTTCTTTTCCACTTCACCCTTTACTGAAAGGGCTTATTTACCAGGATTGGGAACGTCCTGAGAAAATATTTATTCCCCCAAGAGATTTCCGGTGGTCTATCCCATGGAGGATAAGTTCATAAAAAAAAAAAAAAATGGAAGGTCCCTACAGTGGACGCAGCCATCTCTTGTATGTATAAATCACTGACATGTCCAGTGGATAATGTCCAAATGTTCAAGAACCCAATAGATAAAAGATTGGAGTCCTTATGAAAGTCTGCTTCTTTCTACAGCAAGCTTGGTGACACAACCAGCAGTAGCAGCTATTGGGGTCTGCTAAGCAGTGAAGGATCAGTTGAAACAGGTCTTGAGGGACTTGACAGATCAGCAGGCTTTGCCCTAGCTGATCTACCTAGAGCCTTAGGCTTTGCGGTTGACGCCATAAGGATTCAGTCCACCAGGCCTCCCGCCTTACGCTGTCTATAGTACATATGCGTAGGCTTCTATGGCTCAAAAACTGGTCTGCTGAAGCTCCCTGTAAAGAATGGCTGGTTAGCGTCCCATTTCATGGTGAACGCTTATTCAGGGAAAACCTGGACAAATATATCCAGAAAATTTCCAGCGGTAAAAATACGCTCTTGCCGGTTAAAAACAGAGTTAGAGGTCCCTCTTTAAGAGGCCTGCTTCTCCAGTCCCTGGGGCATCGGCTGTGTAACAGTTCCGACGGCCTCCTCGGTCAAATCCCGGGGGTAAAAAACAGGGACAATAACAGGGTAATGAGAAACCCTGGGTCAGGGGAGGTACAAAACCTCCCCCAAAGTTAAATTCATTGAAGGGTTGCCCCCACTCAGTCGGGTGGGGGGAGGACTCCAGTTGTTCGCAAGAGACCTGGCGGGACACGATCAAGACAGATAGGTGCTCTCCGCAGTATGTTTGGGATACAGTTTGGAGTTAAAAGACTCTCCTCCTTCCCATTTTTGAGGTCAAACGTGCCAAGGGATCCCCGGAAGATAGAGTCCCTCTTGTTGGCACTAGAACAACTATTGCTCCAAGGAGTAATTATGGAGGTTCCCCTGTAAGAATGAGGGTTTGGGTTTTACTCAAACCTCTTTACAGTCCCGAAGCAAACGCGGACGGGAGGCCCATATTAATTCTAAAAAGGGCTATACAAATTCCTGTATATCAGGACTTTCCGATGGAGTCGATCCGATCGGTGGCCACTGCCCTACAAGGGGAGGATTGGTTAGCCGCGATCGACATCAAAGATGCTTATTTGCACATTCCCATCTTTCCAGTCCACCAAAAATTTCTACGCTTTGCAGTAGAAGGGCGCCATTTTCAGTTCAGAGCCTTACCCTTCGGTTTGGCCACAGCACCACGAGTGTTTACAAAAATTCTGGCCCTTTATTGGCCAATCTAAGAACACAAGGTGTAATGATAATGGCATATCTAGATGACTTGTTGCTGATAGACCACTCAGTGAAAAAACTAGACGTGGTCGTTCACAAGACAATCAAGTATCTGGAATCTCACGGTTGGATTATCAACCGAGACAAGTTAGCCCTAAAAACCAGTCAAAAGTCTGGAATACTTGGGGCTAAGGTTGGATTCAGGCCAGAGAAAAATATTCTTGCCTCGAGGAAAGGTGTTGTCTTTGAAAGATTTGATCCACTTAGTGGGTACAAAAAAGACAGCCGTCCATACGCCTGTGCATAAGGCTGCTGGGAAAAATGGTGGCATCATTCGAAGCAGTACCCTACGGTCAATTCCATTCAAGGAATTTGCAGGGGGCCATACTGTCAGCCTGGAACAAAAAAGTTCAGGCCCTAGACTTACAATGTCCTTGTCCCCTTCCGTTCGCAAGAGCCTCCGTTAGTGGTTGGTTCCCCAGAATCTGGAAAAAGGGAAATCCTTCAGTCTGATTTCTTGGAAGGTGGTCACTACAGATGCCAGCCTTATAGGCTGGGGAGCAGTACTGGAGCAATAGTCTCTCCAGGGCAGATGGTCGGATGCAGAAAAGGCCCTGCCCATCAATCTCTTAGAGATACGAGCAGCCCGGTATGCCCTAGTAGCATGGACATCCAGACTCCAAGGGTCCCCTGTCAGAATTCAATCATCAGGGGGGCACCAGGAGTCGTGCAGCCCAGAGGGAAGTAAATTACATCCTGAAATGGGCAGAAAAATATGTCCCAGCCATATCTGCGGTATTCATTCCAGGAGTGGAGAATTGGAAGGCGGACTTTCTAAGTCGCCAGCAATTAGGCCCAGAGGAAGGGTCCCTTCACCCCGAGGTTTTCTGGACAATATGTCAGTGGTGGGGAACATCGGATGTAGATCTTCTAGCATCCAGATTCAACGCAAAGGGGGACAGGTTTGTCTCTCGGACAAGGGATCCCCTAGCTTGCGGCTCGGATGCCCTAGTGTTCCCTTGGGATCAGTTCAAGCTGATATATGCATTCACACCGCCACAATGGTTACCTTGATTACTCCGCAGAATCAGGGTAGAAAAGAAACCAGTGATTCCGGTGGCTCCAGCGTGGCCCCGAAGAGCGTGGTACGCGGAGATTGTAAAATTTCATTGGGGAGTCCTTGGACTCTCCCACGTCGTCCGGACCTGCTTTCGCAAGGACCGATATACCACCCTTCCTTACCAGCCCTAGGTTTGACGGCCTGGCTATGGAAGCCCACATTCTAAAAAAGAGAGGGCTCTCTAATCCTGTGGTATCTACCATGATCAATGCCAGGAAGCCGGTATCCAGGCAGATCTAATATAGAATCTGGAAGGCGTACATCGCGTGGTGTGAGGCCAGGAAATGGCATCCACATAAGTACGTAATAGGTAGGATTCTGGACTTCCTACAATGGGCTGTAGATAGGAAGCTTGCCTTGAGTACTATCAAGGGTCAGATTTCGGCCTTGTCAATATTTTTTCAAAGGCCCTTGGCTTCGCATTCACTAGTCAAAGCCTTTATACAAGGAGAGATGCGTATTAGTCCTCCGGTTAATATTCCCATATGTCCATGGGATCTAAACTTGGTTCTGTCGGTTCTACAGAAACAACCATTTGAACCATTACAGCATATTTCTTTGGTGCTTCTCACCAGGAAATAGATTTTTCTAGTAGCCATTTGTTCGGCTAAAAGAGTGTCGGAATTAGCAGCTATGTCCTGTAAGGAGCCATATCTGGTTATCCATAAGGATAGAGTAGTATTACGTCCTCATCCAGCCTTTCTTCCTAGGGTGGTACCGAGGTTTCATTTGAACCAAGATGTGGTTCTTCCTTCTTTTTTCCCCCAAACCTACTTCGGTAGAGGAAAAGTTATTGCATTCTTTGGATGTAGTAAGAGCAGTTAAAGCTTATCTAAAAGCCACTGCTCAGATTCGCAGAACGGATACTTTGTTTATTCTGCCGGAAGGCCCCAGAAAGGGTCAGGCAGCGTCAAAATCTACTTTAGCCAAGTGGATT
The DNA here is from genome assembly GCA_029206835.1 of Rana muscosa. NCBI lineage: Eukaryota > Metazoa > Chordata > Amphibia > Anura > Ranidae > Rana > Rana muscosa. The sequence continues at coordinate 9,812,708 of JARGYO010005562.1, forward strand.
CGACAGGTCATAATACAAGCCTATGGCTTGAGAAGGAGACCGCCTCCGTTCAAAGTTAGAGCGCACTCCACGAGAGCAGTTGGAACTTCATGGGCAGTGCATCACCAGGCCTCCCTGGCTCAAATCTGTAAGGCCGCAACATGGTCTTCAGTTCACACGTTTACTAGGTTCTACCAGGTGGACGTTAGAAGTCAGGAGGATGTCGCCTTTGGGCGCAGTGTGTTGCAGGCCGCAAAAGATCCTCATGTCTGATAGCGCTCAGCTTATATATGGTGTATCCCCCCCCCTCATTGGGCATTGCTTTAGGACATCCCATTAGTAATGACTATGTCGCTCTGTGTCCCGTGATGTACGAGAAAGAAAATAGGATTTTTATAACAGCTTACCTGTAAAATCCTTTTCTTAGGAGTACATCACGGGACACAGAGCTCCCGCCCCTCTTTGGGGACACTTATTGCTTTGCTACAAAACTGAGGTGCTCCCGGATGGGAGGGGCTTATATAGGGGAGGGTACTTCCGGTTTTGGAAGTTGCCAGTGCCAGCACCTGACGGTATCTATATAACCCATTAGTAATGACTATGTCGCTCTGTGTCCCGTGATGTACTCCTAAGAAAAGGATTTTACAGGTAAGCTGTTATAAAAATCCTATTTTTTTCGAATAGCACTTTCTGCAGTTCTGTAGCTGTGCGATTCAGCGGTTACGTACTGTGGGTGTGTTGTGGTCTTCCAAAAAACGCCATTTAGGGCCACAAAAAATATTTTGCAGTGTGAAATACATATCTGGAGGCGTGTGAAATAAACCATTTCTATATATTTGTCTTCTACTGTGCTATGCTAAGAAAACAACATTCGACACATCACCGGCCTTACCCAGCCATTGTTGTATTTTTGAACCAGTGTTGGCTACCTCGTCCTCCTCCACCGCCACTTCCACCTACACAGCCACATCCACCGCCACTTAAACCTCCTACTCCATATGGACCTCGTCCTCCTAGGTCAAGATTATAATTTTTATTTTATTTTTTTTGTAGCCCACAGATCCTTTCCCCCTTACCTGCCTTTATGTTGTTGGCTCCTCGCAGGAGGGAGAAAGGCACACTGCACTACCAGCCCGTACCCTCCTATATAAAGAGGTTGAGCGGTGTACTTGACGGGCCATGTCCACAGCCGGAGTCAAAACTCCTCCAGAGGATGATTCTCACCTCTACTGTAGGTAGAGGCAAGTCCTTTAATTCCAAGTAAAGTCAATGTCCACACCAGCTGAAACTACAACTCTTATTCTCTCATGGCAAAATAAACTCTACACGGATAGAAAAGGTTAGAGCAAAGAAACAGGACAGCTTAAGGTGTGGAGGAGGTCCAGGCACAAACGTAGCACATTCACTTCACTGCTTAGGTTTCTCAAACAGTTTTAGGTGCACGGTCTCTGCCACAGACCTTGAGGTTGGTCTCTGCCACAGACCGGGTGTACAAGGCCCCTGCCACGGACCTGGAGAACTTTGGTCTCTGCCACAGACCAGGGTGTATAAGGCCTCTGCCACGGGCCGGGTGAATAAGGCCTCTGATACACTCAAGATGACCTTGAGCTTCTCCTTCTACGTACCTAGCCCATATCAAGGGGAAGACATCTCTCCAGGGAGTCAACAGACCCTTCCTTCACCGTGACTCCCGCATCGGTCCATCAGAATGATCCTCCTTTCCCTGGAACAGGGTCCCGTACACGAGGCGGCACCCTAAGACTCCTCGACCCTTAGCGGACTCCAGACGAAGGCTCTGGACTCCAGGCTTTACTCCCGCCCCTAGGCCTCCATACCCAGGGCAGCAGGAACTCCAGGATAGTACCTCATCCCGGGCTAAAGGTGCCAGAGATGGAACAGGAACACATGCACCCAGGCCGAAGGCACCTGGGCGCGGACCCCACTGGACATCAGCCCCCAGGCCAAAGGTCTGCCCCTTTTATATGCTCTCCCGGCGTGCACAGCAGGTTCACCGCCCCGCTGTACTACTGCCAAGAGGGGACACAAAAGGCACAGCACTGTATCGCGGTTCAACCCTAGCCTACCATGGCAGCGCCACCTGTAGACCGCAGGGAACTGCACACCAATACTGTCCCCCGAGGACAAAATGGTCCATGAATCCTACAGAATTAGGGTGTTTGAGCCTATTTACCACTCAAACACTTCCCTTAAATTTAGCACCCCACTACATTTTTATTTCAAAGTATTTTATTTTCCCACTAGCTTATCCATTAAATTGAATAATTTATTCCAGAAAGGGCGTATTCTGGGGCATTCCCACCATATGTGTGGCATCGTGCCGTTGAGTTTCTGAGGTTCTTAATGACTTCCCGTACCTCTTCTGCTGAAAAGGGGGCCTCCAGCATATTTTTTTATGTTATTTTAAGTTATTTCCCTATCCACATTTGTTTGCAGAGCACTTGCCATGCTCTTAACAACATTTTGCTGCCATTTGCAGCCCTCTAGCCCTTTCCATTACTTTTTTAGAGCCTTTTTAGTCCTCAGAAGTCCAGGTCCCCATTGACTTCAATGGGGTTCGGGTTCGGGTTAAAGTTCGGTCCCGAACCCGAACTTTTTTCCGAAGTTCGGCCGAACCCGTCGAACCCGAACATCCAGGTGTCCGCTCAACTCTATTCTTTAACTTTTTTTGAGCAGTGTATATATTTTAAATATACAGTATCTCACAAAATTGAGTACACCCCTCATATTTTGTAAATATTTTATTATATCTTTTCATGTGACAACACTGAAGAAATTACACTTTGCTACAAATTAGTGAGTGTACAGCTTGTATAACAGTGTAAATTTGCTGTCCCCTCAAAATTTGTGGCAGGAGTGACTTTGGGTCGGGGGTTTGTGCGGCTCAGCTTGCCCTGGAGAGTTCTGGAGGCTCCTTGTCCAGCTTCCCTGACGCATCTTATGTGTAAATCACCCTGTCTCTAATAGGGGCACAGGGTGAATGAGAACCCCACTATGATCTGTGCTAGTCAGATTCAATGCTGTATACATTGTGTGTATATTGTGTGTTGGCTGTTGTGTACTATTTGCTGTGATGGGGTGGGGTGTGACTGTATTCTATTGTCTATTGTGGCTGTCTGCCTCAACTATTATGGGATGTGTAAGTGTCTTGCTGTGAGGAAAGAGGGAGAGGGATTCCTCCAACAGCCCCCCTGCTAAGACTGTTTACTGATGAGAAGTTGGAACACACCTGACCTGTATCACCATTGCCATTGGACAGTTTATCCCGTCCTGTTTCCCAGGGGTGGGGGGAGTGTTTTGAAGTGAGATATCTGTTAACGTGTGCTTGAATAAAAAGTCTGTTGGTTTTTACCCTACACTGAGGTGTTGTCTGTTGACTGGGGGGGGCTAAAGAATCTTGAAAGGTGCTGGATCTGGACAGAGGAAGCATTGATGGCGGACCTAGATCTGTTTGAGGACAGAGGGTTCGTCACAACTGGTTGGCAGTAGTGGGATTGTGCTTCCTGGCTGTGAAGACCTCCACCTGGTTCCAAGATTGGGATAGCAGACTTTAGACACCCCAGTGGAGATATGGATCTAGCATCAGAGTTCCCGGGGCTGCTGCAGATCGTACTTTCATCATACACCAGGTCTGTGTATGCGGATGAGTACCTGAAGGCCAGGCTGCAGATTCGGGTAAGACACTGGATTAGATCCTTTCCCAGAAGAATCCTGGGATGCTTAGTCCATTTTTTCCTGTCGTGTGGAGCGCAGAGAAGGCAGTATGCAAACCTGTCCAGCAGCGTCCCTATCGTGATAGGTTAATACTGTATATTCGGCACCATCTATTCAATGACCACCAATCAGTAAGACTAGCTAATGCCTGTATGTAGTATTGTGCCACCACCTGTGACTTCCCCTGTAGTTAAGTCATCACTGACTCTTCACCCTTTGGTTTAAATAGTGGCGTTGATACTGTGCGTTCACTAGCTGTCTATGCACTTCTACTGGCCAATATGTTTGTCCGCCAATATGGTCACTAGGGATGAGCTTCGAGTTCGAGTCGAACATGAGTTCACGTTCAACTCGAACATCGGCTGTTCGATCGTTCGACGAAGATCGAACATTATGGGCCGCTCGCGCCAAATTCGAGTGGCGCGTCACGGCCTATAATTCACTGCGTCATCGCAGTGCATTGCTGGCTGATGATTGGCCAAGCAAGTACTATGACCCGCATGCTTTGGCCAATCACAGCGCCGTCAGCACAGAGAGCCATGATTGGCCAAAGGCAGGGTGCCTTTGGCCAATCATGGCTCAAGGGGATAAAGTACACGCCCCACACTATAAAAGGCCGCCTGCACGTTGGCCTTGTGTAGTGTGTTGCAGCGTTGAGAGAGAGACAGTGTCATTTAATTTCATTTAGATAGATTTAGCAGGCAGTTGATTCAGTTAGCTCCAGTACAGAGTTGCCAACCGTACGTAGATTTACGTACAGCCCGCGATTTAACCCCTTTTTCGGGCTGTACGTAAAAGTCCGTTTATGGGCACCGGCGCCCATAAAAAAGATGGCCGCGAGCCGGCCATACAACTGCGCATGCGCCGTTCCGAATGCGCCGGCCGCAGGCGCCATTTTTGAAAAGGTCACAGTGGCTGGCGGCAGTGGCGGGACACCTGCAGTGAGTGCATGCCATGCACTCATCATAGGTGGTCGGTGGAGGACCCGGATCGGAGCACTGACAGGGCCCAGCCAGGGGTGAGGAGGACGGACTCAAGGTCAGTGAAACAGGGGGGGATACAAGGGGACAGCGTCATCAGTGTGCTGTATCCTCCTCTGGTTCCTGTGTCCCTTTCACCTCTTCACAGGTCAGGGCAGCACAGTGCTGCCCTGACCTGTGGAGTGGTGAAAGGGGCACAGGAGGAGGACACAGCACACTGATGATGTGCAGAAGTAATATGGTGGTGGACAGAGGAGGAGGCTACTGTGAGGGGGTGAGGAGGGCACCATCATGTTCACAGCCTGTCTCCACCGGCCCCTCCTGTAGTATGTCCGCAGCCTCTGTCCCCCTCCTGTAGTGTGTCCGCAGCCTCTGTCCCCCTCCTGCAGTATGTCCGCAGCCTCCGTCCCCCTCCTGTAGTATGTCCGCAGCCTCCGTCCCCCTCCTGTAGTATGTCCGCAGCCTCTGTCCCCCTGCTGTAGTATGTCCGCAGTCTCTGTCCCCCTCCTGTAGTATGTCCGCAGCCTCTGTCCCCCTCCTGTAGTATGTCCGCAGCCTCTGTCCCCCTCCTGTAGTATGTCCGCAGCCTCTGTCCCCCTCCTGTAGTATGTCCGCAGCCTCTGTCCCCCTCCTGTAGTGTGTCCGCAGCCTCTGTCCCCCTCCTGCAGTATGTCCGCAGCCTCCGTCCCCCTCCTGTAGTATGTCCGCAGCCTCTGTCCCCCTGCTGTAGTATGTCCGCAGTCTCTGTCCCCCTCCTGTAGTATGTCCGCAGCCTCTGTCCCCCTCCTGTAGTATGTCCGCAGCCTCTGTCCCCCTCCTGTAGTATGTCCGCAGCCTCTGTCCCCCTCCTGTAGTATGTCCGCAGCCTCTGTCCCCCTCCTGTAGTGTGTCCGCAGCCTCTGTCCCCCTCCTGTAGTATGTCCGCAGCCTCTGTCCCCCTCCTGTAGTATGTCCGCAGCCTCTGTCCCCCTCCTGTAGTATGTCCGTAGCCTCTGTCCACCTCCTGTAGTGTGTCCGCAGCCTCTGTCCCCCTCCTGTAGTGTGTCTGCAGTCTCTGTCCCCCTCCTGTATCGTGTGTCCGCAGCCTCTGACCATCTCTTGTCATGTCTACAGTCTCTGAGGGGATCCTAGAAAGGAGTCAAGAGTGGGAGTGCCGCCGGGATGGGGGTTACGGCCCAGGAAGAAACAGACGTGTGGACTGGGAAGAGGAGATCAGAGCCACCAAGCTGGAGCCGTCTGACTGAGCCCCACACTGTGCACCCGAGAGGAGGTAAGTGACAGTGCCGCCAGGCCATTCTGAGGGGGGGGGGGTCACTGATGTAAGGAGGTGAATGAATACAATAATGTAAGGGGGCACTGATATAAAGGTTTCCCCCTTACCTTAGTGTATTCACTCTGTGGAAGGTGGTCTCTATTCACCAGAGCCCCCCTCCACATCAGAGTTCCCCCTACATCATGATCTGCAGCGTTCCCCTTTACATAAGAGTTCCCTTGCACTGTAAGGGGGCATCCTGCAGACTCTGATGTAAGAGGGAACTCTGTGCTGGCTGGGTTATAGTATCCTAACCTTCATGTGAATTGAGAAATATGTTTTTTTACTTTTGTTTAACTTAAACAAATTGATATTAGCATTAGCTGTGTGTTTATAGTTGAAATATTGATATTTGCACTGTTTAGTACTAAAAACCGTAATTTTAGGTACTTTTTTGCAGCATCAGTAAAAAATGCGGCTCTGCCAGTAATCTTCATTATTTTTGCCAGTAAGAAATTGGTGCCGTACAGAAATTTTGGCATCCTTGCCAGTAAATTTCACTTCAGGGGGTTGGCAACACTGCTCCAGTATATTTAGTATATATATGCATTCCAGGCTTTGTGTGTATGTATATATATATATATATATATATATATATATATTGTATACAGTTTAGCTAGATCTCACTGTAGAGCGTTCCTGTTGTTCTCTTCCTAATATACTACAGGCAGGCAGTTGATTCAGGTAGCTGCAGTATATTCAGTCAGTATATTGTATCCTGTTCACAATGTGGCAGCTAGATCTCACTGCAGAGCGTTCCTGTTGTTCTCTTCCTAATATACTACAGGCAGGTACCTGCAGTATATTCAGTCAGTATACTGTATCCTGTGCAGCTAGATCACTGCAGAGCGTTCCTGTTGTTCTCTTCCTAATATACTACAGGCAGGCAGTTGATTCAGGTAGCTGCAGTATATTCAGTCAGTATACTGTATCCTGTGCAGCTAGATCACTGCAGAGCGTTCCTGTTCTCTTCCTAATATACTACAGGCAGGCAGTTGATTCCGGTAGCTGCAGTATATTCAGTCAGTATACTGTATCCTGTGCAGCTAGATCACTGCAGAGCGTTCCTGTTGTTCTCTTCCTAATATACTACAGGCAGGCAGTTGATTCAGTTAGCTCAGCTGCAGTATATTCAGTCAGTATATTGTATCCTGTTCACAATGTGCAGCTAGATCTCACTGCAGAGCGTTCCTGTTGTTCTCTTCCTAATACTACAGGCAGTTGATTCAGTTAGCTGCAGTATATATATATATATATATATATATATATATATATATATATATACACACACATATATACACACACACACACACACACACACATACACACATACACACATTATATATTGTAACCTGGGGGGCAGGTAGTAGGTACAAAAGCTCCCTGGGATGAGCAGGCACAGATACCAAGTCCATTGGATCAGTGAAAACACAGTGGGGTTTATTGGTGCTATATACAAAGTCAATGACAGGTGCTGTACAGTGTGGTGAAAACAAACAGAAGAAAAAAAAGCTAAACAAAAGCCTAGCCGTGTCTCGGCTCTAACTACACAGTATGTACAGGCCCTCACTACCAGGCTGGACAAGCCTAACGCTTGTCAGCTTCCACATTCACAGAGTAACAAGTTTTACCAACCTTCTTGCTCTCACAAACCAACGTTGTCTGTGTTTCCCAGGCTGAGCAAAGGCTGTCTGCTCAGGTGAGCTTTTAATTAAGCTGGTGGAGAGAACCAACACCTGAAGTGGATCCTGGCTCAGAGATCCCTGAATGTATATGAGAGGAGCCTGGGAGATGTATAAACCCCGAACAGGACTTTCCCAAGCTCTCTCTGGGATGCTCTGTCACACATCCTCCCCCCTTGTTTCAACCCCAGGGTTGGAACACCTGTAGCCCAACAGGAGTGAACACGGGAGAGGGCATCTACATTCCCCATCTCAACACCTGGCCTGTGTTTTACCGTAAAGGCGTAATCTTGTAGGGCCAAAAACCACCGGTTCACCCGCCTATTAGTCTCCTTGTTTTGGGCCATCCATTTCAGGGGAGCATGGTCAGTTATTAACTCAAACTGGCGCCCCAACAAGTAGTACCTGAGCGCGTCCACGGCCCACTTTATGGCCAGACACTCCTTTTCAATGACTGCGTACTTCTTTTCATGGTCATTGAGCTTTCTGCTTAAGTACACCACAGGGTGTTCTTCCCCATTGTGTACCTGTGAAAGTACTGCCCCGATACCAACATCAGACACATCTGTCTGGACCAAAAAGTTTTTGGAGAAATCGGGGGAGTATAGGATTGGCTGTGCACAAAGAGCCTTCTTCAGGACTTGAAAAGACTCTTCTGCTACTGGAGACCATTTCACCATTACGGAGGCTTTCCCTTTCGTAAGGTCTGTCAGTGGGGCAGCTATAGTTGCGAAATTTGGGATAAATCTTCTATAGTACCCCGCAATGCCAAGAAAGGCCCTGACCTGCTTCTTGTTTGCAGGGCGTGGCCACTCCTGGATGGCTTCTATTTTATTCACCTGGGGCTTTATGACACCCCGGCCAATAGTGTAGCCCAAATACCTGGCTTCCTCTAGCCCAATGGCACATTTTTTTGGATTTGCCGTAAACCCCTCCTTGAAGAGGGAATCCAGGACAGCCTGGACACGGGGCAAGTGAGACTCCCAGTCAGTGCTATGCACCACTATGTCGTCCAGATAGGCTGCAGCATACTGTCGGTGAGGTCTTAGGGTCCTGTCCATAGCCCTCTGAAATGTTGCAGGGGCATTTTGCAACCCAAAAGGCATTTTCTTATATTGAAACGACCCCTCCGGGGTCACAAATGCAGTCTTTTCTTTGGCACTACCAGTCAGGGGTATTTGCCAATATCCTTTGGTCAAGTCCAAAGTGGTCAGATAACGGGCCTTGCCAAGTCGGTCTATAAGCTCGTCTACCCTGGGCATTGGGTATGTGTCAAACTTTGTTACCGCATTAAGCTTTCTGAAGTCATTACAAAACCTCCAAGTGCCATCCGGTTTTGGGACCAATACAATGGGGCTAGACCAGTCACTATTGGATTCCTCAATAACATCTAGCTCCAACATCCTTTTAACTTCCTTACCGATGTCCTTTCTTCTAGCTTCGGGAATTCGGTATGGTTTGAGCTTGACACGGACTCCAGGTTCAGTAACAATATCATGCTGAACTGCTGAAGTCGTGCCCAGCAACTCTGAAAATTTCTCTTTATTCCTCATCAGGAACTCTCTAGCTTCCTGTTTCTGGGAACATGACAGGGTGTCTGGAATCGTGACCTCAGGGATCAGAGGGGATTCAGTACCTTTAAGGGTTACCGGGAGGGACCTCGCAGTTAATGCCAGTCTATCCTTCCAGGGTTTTAACAGGTTTATGTGGTAAATCTGTTCGGGCTTCCTTTTACCTGGTTGATACACCTTGTAATTGACCTCCCCAACTCTTTCAATTACTTCAAAGGGTCCCTGCCACTTAGCCAGGAATTTTCTCTCAACAGTGGGAACTAACACGAGGACCCGGTCACCAGGTGAGAAAACACGAAGTTGGGCCCCCCTGTTGTATATCCTCTGTTGGGCTGCTTGGGCCTGCAGTAAATGTTCTTTTACTACCGGCATGATTGCTGCAATCCTATCCTGCATTTGAGCGATATGCTCAATAACACTTTTGTGAGGTGTCTGCTCCCCCTCCCAAGTTTCCTTGGCTATGTCTAAGAGTCCCCGAGGGTGTCTCCCATAAAGCAACTCAAATGGAGAGTACCCCGTAGAGGACTGGGGAACTTCCCTGATGGCGAACATCAAGTAAGGTATCAGGAAGTCCCAGTTTTTCCCATCCTTATCAACAACCTTTTTTAACATACTCTTTAACCACTTAACGACCGCCCACCGCCGATTTATGTCGGCAGAATGGCACGGACAGGCAGAATCACGTAGATCTACGTGATCGCCTTTGTGCAGTTGGGGGGTCCATCCGGACCCCCCTTCACTGCAGTGAGCGGCCGTTAAGTGTTCGGGAGCGATCAGGCATGAGGGGGGGGCGCTCAATTCCGCCCCCCCCTCGCAATCGCTCCCAGCCAATGAAAATGCTTCCTCCGCCATGTGATGTAAACAAGGCTGGAGGAAGTGATGTCATCTCCCTCGCCGCGGTCTTTCCGTTCCCGGCGCCGAGCAGAGAGGAAGCAGGTTAGTGCACTAACAGTCCACTGACACATAGGTACACATAGGCACACAAATCACCCCCCAGTCACCCCCAGATCACCCCCCAGGTCACCCCAAAGCCCCCAATCACAGTGTCACTGATTGCAGTGATCATTTATTTTACTGATCACTGCATTTAGTGTCATCTGTGATTGTAAAAAGTTGCAGGGCAGTTAGGATTAGGCCCCTTTAGGTCTAGGGTAGCCCCCTAACCCCCCCTAATAAAGGTTTAACCCCTTGATCACCCCCCAGGTAACCCTTTCACCCCCTAACTTCAGCGTCACTAAGCGATTGTTTTTCCGATCGCTGTATTCGTGTCGCTGGTGTTTTAGATAGGCAGTTATTTTTTTTTAGGTTCGCCGCAGGTTTTTATTAGTGTCAGGTACCCCCATATATTATTTTAACCCCCTGATTGCCCCTAGAGTTAACCCTTTCACCAGTGATCGCCGTATAAGCGTCACTGGTGTCACTGGTTAGCCAGTAAGTTATTTAGTTATTTAGGTTACCCGTCAGGTTTTTATATAGTGTCAGGTACCCCCATATTTAACCTAATAAAGATTTTAACCCCCTGATTGCCCCTAGTTAACCCTTTCACCAGTGATCACCATATAAAGGTTACGGGTGACGCTGGTTGATTAGTTTGCTTTTTATAGCATCAGGGCACCCGCCGTATATAACCCAATAAAGGTTTAACCCCCCTGATCGCCCGGCGGGTGAGATCAATTAGGTTTTAGCGCCAGAGAGGGTCTGCGTCGCCCCAGGCAGTGTTAGGTTAGTGACAGTAACGCTAACACCCACGCGCAAAGCATACACCCCCCTTAGTGGTATAGTATCTGATAAGATCTGATCAGATCTATACTAGCATCCCCAGCGGTTTAGGGTTCCCAAAAACGCAGTGTTAGCGGGATCAGCCCAGATACCTGCTAGCGCCTGCGTTTAGCCCCTCCGCCCAGCCCAGCCCAGCCCAGCCCACCCAAGTGCAGTATCGATCGATCACTTTCACTTACCAAACACAACACACATAACTGCAGCGTTCGCAGTGCTTGGTTTTTGGGGCCCTGTACGCGGCTAGGCTCCCAAAAAGTCCCACACATGTGGTATCCCCGTACTCAGGAAAAGCAGCAGAATGTATTTTGGGGTGCAATTCCACATATAACCATGGCATGTGTGAGCAATATATCATTTAGTGACAACTTTTTGTACATTTTTTTTTTTCTTTTTGTCATTATTCAATCATTTGGGACAAAAAAAAAAAAAATATTCAATGGGGTCAACATGCCTCTCAGCAAATAGCTTGGGGTGTCTACTTTCCAAAATGGGGTCATTTGGGGGGGTTTTGTGCCATCTTGGCATTTTATGGCCTTCAAAACTGTGATAGGTAGTGAGGAGTGAAATCAAAAATTTATGCCCTTAGAAACCTTGAAGGCGGTGCTTGGTTTTTGGGGTCCCGTACGCGGCTAGGCTCCCAATAAGTCCCACACATGTGGTATCCCCGTACTCAGGAGAGGCAGCAGAATGTATTTTGGGGTGTAATTTCACATATGCCCATGGCATGTGTGAGCAATATATCATTTAGTGACAACTTTGTGCAAAAAAAAAAAAGTTTGTCATATTCCCGCAACTTGTGGCAAAATATAAAATATTCCATGGACTGAACATGCCTCTCAGTAAATAGCTTGGGGTGTCTACTTTCCAAAATGGGGTCATTTGGGGGGGTTTTGTGCTATTTTGGCATTTTATGGCCTTCGAAACTGTGATAGGTAGTGAGGAGTGAAATCAAAAATTTGCGCCCTTAGAAATCCTGAAGGCGGTGCTTGGTTTCCGGGGTCCCGTACGTGGCTAGGCTCCTAAAAAGTCCCACACATGTGGTATCCCCGTACTCAGGAGAAGCAGCAGAATGTATTTTGGGGTGCAATTCCACATATAACCATGGCATGTGTGAGCAATATATCATTTAGTGACAACTTTTTGTAATTTTTATTTTTTTTGTCATTATTCAATCACTTGGGACAAAAAAAAAAATATTCAATGGGCTCAACATGCCTCTCAGCAATTTCCCTGGGGTGTCTACTTTCCAAAATGGGGTCATTTGGGGGGTTTTGTACTGCCCTGCCATTTTAGCACCTCAAGAAATGAGATAGGCAGTCATAAATTTAAAGCTGTGTAAATTTCAGAAAATGTACCCTAGTTTGTAAACGCTATAACTTTTGCGCAAACCAATAAATATACGCTTATTGACATTTTTTTTTACTAAAGACATGTGGCTGAATACATTTTGGCCTAAATGTATGACTAAAATTGAGTTTATTTGATTTTTCTTATAACAAAAAGTAGAAAATATCTTTTTTTTTTCAAAATTTTCGTTCTTTTTCCATTTATATCGCAAAAAATAAAAATCGCAGAGGCAATCAAATACCATTAAAAGAAAGCTCTATTTGTGGGAAGAAAAGGACGCAAATTTCATTTGGGTACAACATTGCATGGCCGCACAATTTACAGTTAAAGCAGCGCAGTGCCGAATCCCAAAAACAGGCTTGGTCCTAATGGCCCGAAATGGTCCGGGGCTTAAGTGGTTAATGTCTTATTGAAGCGTTCCACCAAGCCATCCGTTTGAGGATGGTACACTGAGGTACGCAACTGCGTCACCTTAAATAACTTGCAGAGCTCCCTAGTTATTCGTGACATGAATGGGGTACCTTGGTCTGTAAGGACTTCTTTCGGGACGCCAACCCGACTGAACACCATAAACAGCTCTTTGGCAATGTTTTTAGCAGATGCAGTGCGTAAGGGAACGGCCTCAGGGTAACGGGTAGCGTAATCCATGATCACGAGGATATGTTGATGACCGCGGGCAGATTTGGGGAGTGGACCCACAAGGTCCATGGCAATCCTCTCAAAAGGCACTTCAATAATGGGCAAGGGCACTAACGGACTTCGGAAGTGGGGTTGGGGGGCTGACATCTGACACACAGGACAGGATTGACAATAATTTTCTATGTTTTTCCGTATCCCAGGCCAGTAAAACCTGCGCAACACTCTTTCAGTGGTTTTCTCAACCCCTAAATGGCCTCCTAGCAAGTGCCCATGGGCAAGTTCCAACACCACCCGTCTGTATAACTTAGGGACTACCAACTGTTCAACCACTTCATCATTAGATTTACATACACGATACAGTAAATCCTCATTGCTGCAGAAATATGGAAAACAGAGCCTGTCCCCTGGTTCGACAGGTACCTCATTAATCACTATTACATTTTCCCAGGCCCTGGCAAGGGTAGGGTCTTTTCTCTGCTCCGTACCAAAATTTTCCTTGTGCACATTAAGATTGGCAAACTCTAACGTAGGCTCAGATTCAGCAGGCGGCTGTCCAGCTCTACTGGTTGTGGGGACTTCTTCCGGCTCCCCCAGCTCTCCTGCCATAACTGAGAAAGGATCACCCGGAGAGCCCTGAGAGGAGTCCCCTGAACTCACAAGGTCAGTAATGGCCACGAGTTCTGGCTCTGCGACTGAGTTAGGTACTGCGACTGGGTCGGGACAATCCCACAGTTCCCAAAACTTAGGGAAGTCCCTACCAATGATAGCCTCATGCACCAAGTGGGGCACCAGTCCGACCGAATGGGTCACTGTACCTAAGTCAGTTTTAAACTGAACAGTGGCTATTGGATACTCGCGGGTATCCCCATGTACACAGATCACAGCAACCTTTTTTGCATGAAAATTCACAGTTTCAACCATCTCAGCTGTAACCAAAGTAACCAGACTTCCAGAGTCCAGCAAGGCCATAATAGGCTTATTATTAATAGTCACATGACACATGTGTTTTCCCACATTTGGCATTGCAGCGCATGAAACAGCAGCAAACATAGACTGCCTTCTAAAAGATAGATCACACTGCATTGGTTCATCTGTCAATGGACAGTTTGCTGCAACATGTCCCAGTTCTTGGCAACGAAAACACCTGATGTTTCCCCAGTTTGGTTTGCTGACAGGCAGTGGCTTCCCTTGTTTGGGCCGCCAAACTTCAGTCCTGGCACCAAAAATCCTCCCCCCTATTTCCTTGCCATGCTTACCACCCACTTCCCCTGGAACAGTCTTACCGGTTGCCTGGGGAGACCGTGGCTTTGGGTGAAAAGTCCGTGCGGCTGTAGGGGTGGTGACCAGGTTCTCTGCAGCAAAGTACCTCTCAACGAGCTCCACCAGGTTGTCTGCTGACTTGGGGTCTCCTTGACTCACCCACTTCTGCAGGGGAATTGGCAGTGACCTCAGGAATTGGTCCATGACCACACGCTCCACTATTTGTGGCGCAGACAGGGACTCCGGCTGTAGCCATTTCCGTACCAGGTGGATCAGATCAAACATTTGCGATCTTGGGGGCCTCTTATCTTGGAAGAACCAGCTGTGGACCCGCTGAGCTCGAACAGCCAAGGTGACACCGAGTCGTGCCAGGATTTCCCGCTTGACCTTCTCATAATCTCCCACTTCTGCTGACTCCAGATCATAGTAGGCCTTCTGCGCTTCTCCAGAAAGTAAGGGGGCGATCAGTCCTGCCCACTGGGTTTGGGGCCAACCTTCCCTCTCAGCGGTCCGTTCAAATGTTAGTAGGAAAGCCTCTGGATCATCATCTGCCGTCATCTTTGAAAGAAAGCGACCCACATGGATGGTTGAGGGCTTGTCTCCAATATCCTTCATTATCGCAGGTGACCCCTGTGCTAGCGTCTCCACAACCTCAGTAAGGGTTTTTCTATCCGCTATTGCAGCAGTGGCAAGCTGTTCAAACAGCCTCTGCGATTGCTCCTGTACAGCACCAATCTGTTGGAACAGCACCTTGGTTTGCTCCTGTGCGATAGCATTGGCTTGCTGTAATGCAGCGTTAGTTTGCTGTTGTGCAGCGTTTGCTTGCTGCAATGTAGCGTTAGTTTGCTGTTGTGCAGCGTTTGCTTGCTGCTGTGCAGCGTTTGCTAACACCATTTGTTTGAGGATGTCCTCCATGTTGTCACTTTAGGTACTGGCCTTTTAAGTAGTAACTTACTACAGCTGGTCGCAGCCTCCACCATATGTAACCTGGGGGGCAGGTAGTAGGTACAAAAGCTCCCTGGGATGAGCAGGCACAGATACCAAGTCCATTGGATCAGTGAAAACACAGTGGGGTTTATTGGTGCTATATACAAAGTCAATGACAGGTGCTGTACAGTGTGGTGAAAACAAACAGAAGAAAAAAAAGCTAAACAAAAGCCTAGCCGTGTCTCGGCTCTAACTACACAGTATGTACAGGCCCTCACTACCAGGCTGGACAAGCCTAACGCTTGTCAGCTTCCACATTCACAGAGTAACAAGTTTTACCAACCTTCTTGCTCTCACAAACCAACGTTGTCTGTGTTTCCCAGGCTGAGCAAAGGCTGTCTGCTCAGGTGAGCTTTTAATTAAGCTGGTGGAGAGAACCAACACCTGAAGTGGATCCTGGTTCAGAGATCCCTGAATGTATATGAGAGGAGCCTGGGAGATGTATAAACCCCGAACAGGACTTTCCCAAGCTCTCTCTGGGATGCTCTGTCACAATATATATATATATATATATATATATATATATATATATATATATATATATATATATACACATACATATACACACACACACACACACACACACACACATATATATATATATATATATATATATATATATATATATATATATATATACACACACACACACATACACACACACATATATATATATATATACACACACACACACACATACATACATACATATATATATACATATACACACACACATATATATACACACACACACATACACACACACACACACCACCGATTTTGTGTCAATCTCGCCTCTTCTAGCGGCGAGATTGACACCCTACGAGCCCGTCGCGAGAGCCAGCACCGAGCTGTCTCGTCATCGGGAAAGGAAAAATTTTGTTTTTCCTTTCGCAATGAGCGACACGCATTGCTGACTTTGAGGCCGGTGGACGGAGATCCGACGTGGATTCCCGTCAATTCCAGGCAGTGTATGAATCCTGAGCGGGAACTCCACACCAAATTTTAAATAAAAAAACGGCATGGGTTCTCCCTTCAGGAGCATACCAGGCCCTTCGGTCTGGTATGGATTTGAAGGGGAATCCACGAAGCCAAAAAAACGGAGTGGGGGTCCCCCTCAAAATCCAAACCAGACCCTTATCCGAGCATGCAACCTGGCAGGCCGCAGGAAAAGAGGGAGGGACGAGAGAGCGGCCCCCCTCCCTCCTGAACCGTACCAGGCCACATGCCCTCAACATGGGGGGTTTGGTGCTTTGGGGCAGGGGGGGGGCGACTTGCGCCCCCCCCACCCCAAAGCACCCTGTTCCCATGTTGATGGGGACAAGGGCCTCGTCCCGACAACCCTGGCCGTTGGTTGTCGGGGTCTGCGGGCGGGGGCTTATCGGAATCCGGGAGCCCCCTTTAATAAGGGGGCCCCCAGATTCCAGCCCCCACCCTATGTGAATGAGTATGGGGTACATCGTACCCCTACCCATTCACTTGGTGGAAAAAAAAATGTCAATAAAAAAACACAGGTTTTTAAAGTAATTTATTACACAGCTCCGGGGGTCTTCTTTCGACTCCGGGGGTCTCTTCTTCCGACTTCGGGGGTCTTCTTCTGCTCTCCAGTGCCTTTTTCCTTCTGCCGGGCTTTTCCGCTATCTTCTTCCAGCTCTTTTTCTAGTGGAGAGGCACGGTCTTCCGCGTCGTCTCGTCCTGCTCTCCGTTGTCTTTCTGCCCGATCTTCCCGTCGCCGTCAGCGTCTTCTTCCCTCTTCTCCTCCTCGATGTTCACTCGTCGCTTCCTCCTGCTGTAATGCTGGGTGTTCGGTCCGCAACGATTTATATAGGCTTCTCATGACGTCACAGTCACATGCTCCGGGTGGCCTCGGAGCATGTGACTCTGACGTCATGAGAAGCCTATATAAATCGCTGCGGACCGAACACCCAACATTACAGCGGGAGGAAACGACGAGTGAACATCGAGGAGGAGAAGAGGGAAGAAGACGCCGATGGCGGCGGGAAGACCGGGCCCCTCCACTAGCAAAAGAGCTGGAAGAAGATAGTGAAGCAGCCCGGCAGAAGGACAACGGAGAGCGGGACGAGACGATGGGGAAGACCGGCCTCTCCGCTAGCAAAAGAGCTGGAAGAAGATAGCGGAAAAGCCCGGCAGAAGGAAAAAAGGCACCGGAGAGCAGAAGAAGACCCTCCGAAGTCGGAAGAGACCCCCGGAGTCGGAAGAAGACTCCCGGAGCTGTGTAATAAATTACTTTAAAAACCTGTGTGTGTTTTTTTATTGACTTTTTTTACACCAGGTGAATGGGTAGGGGTACGATGTACCCCATACTCATTCACATAGGGTGGGGGGCCGGGATCTGGGGGCCCTCTTATTAAAGGAGGCTCCTGGATTCCAAAAAGCCCCTGCCCGCAGACCCCGACAACCAATGGCCAGGGTTGTCGGGATGAGGCCCTTGTCCCCATCAACATGCGGACAGGGTGCTTTGGGGTGGGAGGGACCGCAGGTCGCCCACCTGCCCCAAAGCACCAAACCCCCCATGTTGAGGGCATGTGGCCTGGTACGGTTCAGGAGGGAGGGGGGCACTCTCTCGTCCCCCCTTTTCCTGCGGCCTGCCAGGTTGCGTGCTCAGATAAGGGTCTGGTTTGGATTTTGAGGGAAACCCCACGCCATTTTTTTGGCTTATATGCTCCTGGAGGGGGAACCCATGCCGGTTTTTTATTTAAAATTTGGCATGGAGTTCCAGCTCAGGATTCATACCAAACACAGTGCCTGGTATTGGCGGGAATCCACATCGGATCCCGTTCAATACAGTGTCGCGTCTCCTTCTCGCTATTGCAGCGAGCGCGAGATGTCGGCACATTGTCGCCGAGAATCTCCGCAATGGGATCGCAATGGATATACGTCGGCGGCACCTACTGTACATCCCAGCGTTGTGCAGCTACATTTCACTGCAGCCCATTCCTGGTGTACCTATTCAAATACATCAAATACAATATGTCTGGAAGGCCAACAGGGAGAGGCAGACGCTCACAGGCCACTAAAAGAGGGCAAGCAGGCTCTGTGTCTAGAGACAACAGTGCTGGTCGTGGACACGGTGCATCCTCAGAACGTGGCCGTGGGGCACGCTTGTCTTTTTTTCCGGCAGCTGGTCGTGTTGAGCCACAACATGCAGAAGAGTGGGTAGAGTGGATGACCAAGCCGTCCTCGTCCTCTGTTACCCAGGCTCAGAGTTCCTTGGCTGCCAATGCAGTTGCTAAAGCGGCCTATTCCATCGGCTCAAGGTCATCAGTTACTCCTTCCCTAGCCCCACCATCATGACCTGAGGCAGGGCCGGCCCTACCATGGGACCCAATGGGACCGTGGTACCAGGCGGCATTTAGGAGGGGGCGGCAGTCCGGCCGGCAAGATATTTTCATCAGCGTGAGAGACTGAGTCAGTGTGTGACATTCAGTCAGGGCAGAGAGCAGAGCGAAGCGGAGCGGAGCGGATGCTGGTCGGCGCCGCGGTGCGCTATGCCTGTGCGGTGCAGCTGCTAATGCTGCTTTCTCCTGCACTGTGTCTGCCGAGTCCCGACCGTTGCCTAGCAACCGGTGACGTCAGGAGGCCGCGGCCGCCCCAGCATTCACAGCGCTCAGCCTCCGCGCCAATCAAGATTGCTCCGCCCACACACCTCATCCACCACAGGGTTGGGAATGGGATTCAGTGTAGGAGGAATTCTGCTGTGGCTGTGCCCTGGACAGTGACCTTGTGAGTTGAGCCTGGGCTGCCTCTCTGCCTCTGATAAAAAGGGTGAGTTATGTGGGATTTTTAATGTGTATTGTACCCATGTTTTCCCTGTAATTTAAAGCAAAACTTTATTCTTTTAAACACTTTGCGCCCGCGCTATAGACAAAAGACGTCTACAGCGCGGGCGCGGGGCTCAATTGCCGGGAGGGCGTCCATGGACGTCCTCCTGTTTACTTCCGCGATGCGCGCCGCCGTGGGCGCGCATCGGGGAAAAGCTGTGCCCGCCGTGTCACTCGGGTGCCGATGCGCGTGCCTGGCGGTCGCGATGTCCGCCAGGTACCCGCGATTAGCTGTCACAGAGCCAAGGACGTGTATCTGTGTGTGTAAAAACACACACAGATCCACGTCCTGTCAGGGAGAGGAGACCGATGGTGTGTCCCTTGCACATAGGGACAACCATCGGTCTCCTCCCCCAGTCAGTCACCTCCCCGCACAGTAAGAATCACTAATAGGGAACACATTTAACCCCTTCCTCGCCCCCTAGTGTTAACCCCTTCCCTGCCAGTCACATTTATACAGTAATCAGTGCATATTTATAGCACTGTTCGCTGTATAAATGTGAATGGTCCCAAAAATGTGTCAAAAGTGTCCGATGTGTCCGCCATAATGTCGCAGTCACAATAAAAATCGCAGATCGCCACCATTACTAGGAAAAAAAAAAGTAATAAAAAAAATGTCATAATTCCATCCCCTATTTTGTAGGTGCTATAACTTTTGCGCAAAGCAATCATTATACGCTTATTTTTATATTTTTTTACCTAAAATATGTAGAAAAATACGTATCGGCCTAAACTGAGAAAAAAAATATATATTTAAAAAAAAAAATTGGGATATTTATTATAGCAAAAAGTAAAAAATATTGTGTTTTTTTCAAAATTGACGCTCTTTTTTTGTTTATAGGGCAAAAAATAAAAACCGCAGAAATGATCAAATACCACCAAAAGAAAGCTCTATTTGTGGGGGAAAAAAGGACGTCAATTTTGTTTGGGAGCTACGTGGCACGACCGCGCAATTGTTTTTCAAAGCGTGACAGTGCTGAAAGCTGAAATTTTGCCTGGGCAGGAAGGGGGTTATGTGCCCAGTAAGCAAGTGGTTAAAAAAATGCAAACTATAAAATGATTTGTATTGTTTTCTTGGTTTCTAATCAAGATGCAATGGTCATGTCATGAATTTTAATGGGAACAGGCATAAAAAAGGTTACTGCTGTGTTTCAACTCCCTCTCTGTGCAGGATAGATCATTGTCAGTAGAGGTGACATATGGCACATGTTCTTCTCAGGATGCCATTGCCTGCCCTGTATGTACAGCACAAAAAACACAATTTAAAAAAAACATTAAGGCTGCTTTCACACGGGGGCAGGTGGGCATTGATGGTAAAACACTGCTAGTTTTAGCGGCGCTTTACCGTCGTTTTAGCGGCGCTATTCGACCTCTAGTGGGGCGTATACACCGTTCCTCCACCGCCCTATAGATGCAGCCTGCAGGACTTTTTTTTAACATCCTGCCAGCGCATCATCCCAGTGTGAAAGCACTTAGGCTTTCACACTGGGACTCCAGGGGAGGCGCTTTACAGGCGCTATTTTAAGCCCAAAAGCGCCTGAAAAATGCCTCCAGTGTGAAAGGGGTCTAACAAAACTGCATGAAAACACTGAGGTGCATTATAGGCATTTTAGCGCTAAAAAGCTTTCACACTGGGGCGCTGCGCTTGCAGGATGTTAAAAAAAAGTCCTGCAAGCAGCATCTTTGGGTCACTTTAGGAGCGCTGTATACACCACTCCTCCACTCCTTGCGGGCGATTTTAACCCTTTCTCGGCCATTAGCGGGGGTTAAAAGCGCCCCGCTAGTGGGTGAAATGTGCCACAAATCCGACGGTAAAATAGCGGTGTTTTGCCGATATTTTACCGCCAACGCTATGGGCGTGTGAAAGGGGTCTCAAGGTTTCTTACCTTAATGCATTCTATGCATTAAGGTAAAAAACCTCCTGTGATGCAGCAGCCTCCCTTTTACTTACCTGAGCCTGGTTTTTCCCACGACGGGGACGAGCACACCAGCTCCACAGCCGGTGTCTCGGGTCCTGATTGGATAGATTGATAGCAGCGCAGCCATTGGCCCCGCTGCTGTCAATCAAACCCAATGATGCGGGAGCCGACTGGTGTGGCAGAGTCTTACTGTGTGTGGCAGGATCGCCTGTCTGCACCCTGCTGTCTTTCTGTGGCTCCAGTGTTTACCGTGTTAGAAGGTAAGACCTTGTCATTACCACAATAAAACCATCTCCTGTATCATTGTCTGCACACAGTCTCTGACCATCTCCTGTATCATTGTCTGCACACAGTCTCTGACCATCTCCTGTATCATTGTCTACACACAGTCTCTGACCATCTCCTGTATCATTGTCTGCACACAGTCTCTGACCATCTCCTGTATCATTGTCTGCACACAGTCTCTGACCATCTCCTGTATCATTGTTTGCACACAGCATTTGACCATCTCCTGTATATTTGTGGCGGGATCGTCTGTCTGCACCCTGCTGCCTGTCTGCGTCTCCAGTGTTTGTTACCGTGTTAGCAGGTAAGAGCTTGTCATTACTGTCGTTTGACAAACATTTACTAGCCTGTCATCTAACTGTAGCACTGCCCCGTAGGAGCTGCTAGTTTAGTTTTGGGCCTGCACTCTGCCTGTCAACCCCCAGAATTTGGCTCAATCCCCTCTGGCACAAATGGGCAATAGTGTGATTGAGTACCCCAATTGGCTGTTAGGGACCTCAATGGTGTATACACAACAATATAGGCATTAAAAGTAAATGTTACCTTGGTGTTGTTCACCTGCCACTCAGCTGCAAAGACAGAGTTCCACACAAATTGTAGCTTAACCAAAAGTGATATGTTTACTTGGTAAAGAAATGAGATTATGATTATACAACAGGCATTCAATGCATGTAAAGCGCTGCGTAAACTGTTGGCGCTATATAAATCGTGTATAATAATAATAATAATAATAATAATAATAATACTACAGCTCCCTGTATAAATCAATGAAGGAAATACCATTGGTTCAAAATACCTCTGAGATCCGATCCTGCTAACGTAGCCTGAGGGCCAGATCTGAGCGAGAGTTTGGTGGAGGAATCTCCCAGTGTGGTAACATCAACACTGGGGCACCCCTCCACCAAGTCTCGCACAATGCAACAGGAATACAAAATGACACAAACAGCTATTATTAATATGTAAAATCACAGTTCTATGGCTCCCCCTAGTGGATAGTTCAATTAATGCGTGTCCTATAGCAACCACTTGTAAGGGTAGGAAACCAGATGGCTATCCCTTTAAGAGCCAGGTAATCTTCAGCTAGCCACGTTGGTGTAAATAAAGATTTGTAATCCAAAAGATAGGGTGCAGAAAGAACTGTTACTTGAAACACACGGACTGACAGTACTAGTTTCCCCAAGGCGTTGAGTTCCTACGTGCAGAGATGTAAGCACCCGCAATATAAGTGAAGCTTGTCACACTCCTGGTAGTCAGTTAACTAAGTTGATGGGCAAGTGCCCGCTCACCAGATAAGGCCTTGTCTTGCTGCTTTTCCTCTCAGTCCGGAACCCTCCGTCAATGGTCCGTGTCTCGGTGTCACGAGGCCCCTGGTCCTTCACCCGCCCGTCCTCTGGATAGCGGTGGACAAAAGGCTCTGGATACTGCGAGCTGCAGACCGATCTTCCTCCGGTTGATCTACGAGACTGTTCTGCAGGGATCCCTCTTTGGCTAGGCGATCCGCTCTCAGTCTCCGTAGGCCCAGGTTTCTCTGGCCTAGGTATACTCACAGCAGGCCTTAACACAGGCCTCCTGCCGGCTTGAAGATGGCGTCCAGAGAGAGCGGCTGGCTTTAAAACGGTCTTCCCATCAGGCTTTGTGCGGCGCACTCCCCTCTGGTAGCGCAGTGGCCTTGTGGACAATGTAGTCTCTGTGCTACTTACTGCAACAGAGTCTTTTTCTCTCAATAACTGAACCAAACAAGTTGTAACCAATTAACATAAGATAAACACTAAAGAGAGCCAAGCTCATATTTACAGCACAGACTGCAGTCCTTAACGATGCTTTCAACCATAACACCTTGCTACATAACATTTGTTATCGTAAAATTGGACAACAATTTTCAAAAGGAGAGTACTAGCGGTAAGAATTTCATACAACAGTCTGTCAACGGACAATCAATCCCCTTCCGAACATCGAACCGTGTGTACGAGGCTTAAGAGATTAGAACATAATTTTGCATCAGTGGTAAGACTGCATCTGGAATATGCAGTGTAATTTTATGCACCAGTAGAAAAGAAGGACATACTGGAAATAGAACAGGTTCAGTCACTGGTTATTACAAGTACATAGGCAAAATAGCAAGTGATTTGGGGGGTAATGTAGCATGTGATTTGTCCTCCTGATACGCAGTGGCATAGTCCTTTTTTGTTTTCTATTTTTTTTGGGCAGCAGTATACAGCAGCCATGTCTGATGGAAATAAACGCATACGTCTTTCTGGTGCACAATATGCAAAGGTTCGAGCAAAAAAGGAGGCTTTTTTACTAAAGCAGAAAGGAGCCATGCTGAAATTTATTAAGCCAGGGAGTCAAGAAAAATCTCCTATGGAGCAGGAGCTTCCATCTGAGGAGCCAACTGTTAACCCAGATAGTGAGACCCCTGGTGAAATGAGTCCTACTGCATCCACATCTGCACCTCAAAATGCTGAAGCTGTACATGTTCTGCAAGAGGAAAGTACAACGGATGGGAGCATGGTGGAGGAGCTGGTTCCTGGTGACTCTGATTTCAGTTCTTCCTTTCTAGAAGACCCAGGGCTTTGGCCAAATATGACTATTAAACTGAGGGACTTCCTGGTAAAATACGGCCCACACCAGGTGAAAAGTTTCAACTTTCCAAAAGACAAGTCTGAACGCAAAAGAAGCTTTCACCGGATGCATTATTGGCGGACACTACCTAATATGGAGAAAGTGGAGAGACCGTGGCTGATGTACTCAAAGAGCAAGAATGCTGCATATTGCTTTTGCTGCAAGGTTTTCCAAAAGGAACTTATTGCATCTGCTTTAAGTTCTAAAGGAACAAATAACTGGCAACATCTGTGTAGGAATTTGACATGTCATGAGAAGACCCCATCTCACGAGAGAGCATTCCATAGCTGGCTAGAACTGCGTACAAGACTACAGTTAAAGTCTACCATAGATGCAAAACATCAAGAGAAGATAGAAGCGGACACTAAGCACTGGGAAAATGTACTAAAAAGGCTCATTGCCATTATTCGAGTCCTCGCTACTCAAAACCTAGCACTGCGTGGTACATCAGATAAGCTGTTTATGCCAAACAATGGTAATTATCTTAAAATTGTGGAGTTGATGGGAGAATTTGAGCCAGTACTTAAAGAACATCTCAGAAGAGTAACCAGCAAAGAAACCCACATTCACTATCTTGGCAAAACTGTTCAGAATGAAATTATCCAGTTACTGGCAGGACAAATCAGACAGACAATTGTGGGAAACCTGAATGCTGCAAAATATTACTCTGTAATTCTTGACTGTACACCGGATATAAGCCATTCTGAACAAATGACTTTAATGGTGCGTTTTTTAACAGCAACAGACTCAGGTGTAAATGTCAGAGAACATTTCTTGGGGTTCATCGACATAGATGATACTACAGGATCTGGGATGACAAAGATACTTCTTGAGAAGCTTGAAGAAATGGGAATTGATCTTAAGGATATGAGAGGACAAGGATATGACAATGGAGCCAATATGAAGGGAAAAAACAGTGGTGTACAAACACGAGTGCGAGAGTTAAATCCCAGAGCCTTTTTTGTCCCGTGCAGTTCCCATTCTTTGAACTTGGTCATCAGTGATGCTGCCTCGGCATGTTCTGAAGCTTCTGAATTCTTTAATGTAATACAAAGTGTATATGCATTCTTCTCTGCATCTACCCATCGTTGGCAAATCTTAAAAGAACATCTTGGACATTCACAAATTACAGTGAAACCACTGAGCACCACACGATGGGAGAGTCGCATGGAAGCAGTGAAAGCTATCCGAAACCAGATTGGAAAAATTTATGATGCCATAACTGCTGTTATGGAGGATGGTACTTCAACAGGAGCAGCTCGTGGCAAAACACAGGCAGAGTGCAGAGGAATTACAAGAAATATATGTGATTTTAAATTTCTTTGTGGTCTAGTGTTGTGGCATGATGTACTCTTCCATGTAAATATTGTGAGCAAAAGACTGCAAGAGATTGATGTTGATATTTCTGGAGCAGTTCAACAACTTCAGATGACAAAATCATTCCTCCAGACTTATCGATCAGATGAGGAATTTGAAAAGGTTTTGAAAAGTGCAGAAAAGATGGCAGAGGAACTTGACATTGAGCCGGTTTTTCACTTTGCAGACGTTCGAAATCGCCGCAGAAGAACCCATTTTGACTATGAGGCAGATGATGAAAGCATCAGTGATCCTAAACAACAGATGAAAGTACTTTTTTTTTTTCCAAGTTCTAGACTCTGCTATCCAGTCACTGGAAGAACGTTTTTTACAGCTCCATGAACACAGCAATGTCTTTGGGGTGCTCTATAACATTCCCAAACTCAAGGATGCAATACCTGAAGACCTACTCCAGCAGTGCAAAAAATTGGAAAGCATTTTGTCCCATGATAACATGCGGGATATAGATTCAAATGATCTCAATGATGAACTGAAAGCTCTGTCAAAATATGTCCCTGCAGACTTGTCGCCAAAGGGCGTGCTGGAGTATATCTGCACAAACAATCTGACTACCCTCTTTCCAAATGCCTTCATTGCTCTGCGTATACTGTTAACACTCCCTGTGACCGTTGCTAGTGGAGAGCGAAGCTTCTCAAAGCTGAAGCTAATAAAAACATACCTGCGCTCCACAATGACACAAGAAAGGTTGGTGGGTTTGGCGACCATATCAATTGAACATGAACTAGCCCAAACTATAAACCTGAAGGAAGCAGTGTCTTTATTTGCAGCCAAGAAGGCACGGAAAGCACCATTTTGATTCAATCTGTGGTTGATTACAATATAGTTGATGTTATCTGTCCATGACAAACTGTTTTGCCATATAATAGAACAGGGGTAGGCAACCTTTTAGTAGTACTGTTCCAAAACAAGATTTTGAAGTCCCATGCAGACTCACCAGAGACCATGAGATGCAGTCTCACCAGAGCCTATGCAGTCTCATCAGTGCCTATGCAGTCTCATCAGTGCCTATGCAGTCTCATCAGTGCCTATGCAGTCTCACCAGAGCCGATGACGTCTCATCAGTGCCTATGCAGTCTCACCAGAGCCCATGAAGTCTCACCAGTGCCCATGAAGTCTCACCAGTGCCCATGGTATGCAGTCTCATCAGTGCCTATGCAGTCTCACCAGAGCCCATGAAGTCTCACCAGTGCCCATGAAGTCTCACCAGAGCCTATGCAGTCTCATCAGTGCCTATGCAGTCTCATCAGTGCCTATGCAGTCTCATCAGTGCCTATGCAGTCTCATGAGTGCCTATGCAGTCTCATCAGTGCCTATGCAGTCTCACCAGAGCCCATGAAGTCTCACCAGTGCTCATGATATGCAGTCTCATCAGTTACTATGCAGTCTCACCAGAGCCCATGCAGTCTCACCAGAGCCCATGAAGTCTCACCAGTGCCCATGAAGTCTCACCAGTGCCCATGAAGTCTCACCAGTGCCCATGATATGCAGTCTCACCAGAGCCTATGCAGTCTCATCAGTGCCCATGAGATGCAGTCTCACCAGTGCCCATGCGGTCTCACCAGTGCCCATAAACTATATAACGCTCTGTAAAGCACTGTGTCTATATTTACAGCCAAGATGGCACATAAAGCACTGATAGTCAATTGATATATAGTTGAGTGCAATATTGTTGTTGTTCTTGTCTGTTGTTTATGACAAGCAGTTTTGCAATATCTTTTCACCATTTAAGCTATTTATATAAATAAAGATATATATATATATATATATATATATAAAACAAAATAACACTGGAGTTTGTGGTTTGGATTTGTACGTAATGGTATGTCATGTAATTTTGCATATGGTGCTGTTGCATGTAACTCTGCTTTTCTGATAAATGAAATTTTACTTATGATATAAAATACTGAATGTGGGGGCGTTTTGGTGGGCGTGTTTTTTTTTTTTGGGGGGGGGGGGGCAGCATTTCATTCTTGGTCCCAGGCAGCACCATGTCTTGGGCCGGCGCTGACCTGAGGAGT
Organism: Rana muscosa; assembly: GCA_029206835.1. Taxonomy (NCBI): domain Eukaryota; kingdom Metazoa; phylum Chordata; class Amphibia; order Anura; family Ranidae; genus Rana; species Rana muscosa. Next base: position 9,840,039 of record JARGYO010005562.1, read on the forward strand.
CCCCCGAACTGTTCGACCACAGTGTAGGGTACATGCTGAAGGAGGATGCGCAGCGTTTTGAAGGCTCCGATGATGGTACCCAGGTTGAGGATGAAGGAAGTAACGTGAGCCCAGGGAGAGGGGGAGCCCAAGAAGGACAACAGTCATGTTCCCCCAGCTGCAGCATACTGCCAGGTTTGCTCCAGTGATGAGGAGGGAGGGGATGATGAGGTCACTGACTCTACGTGGGTGCCTGGTAGGAGAGAGGAGGAGGAGGCATATCTCCAACGAGGCAGGATGGCCGGCTTAAGGGCAGCCAACCGAATGTATCACACCGCAGAGCTGCGCATGTGCAGGGCGCTGCTGACTCTGCACGTTTTTTCAAAAGTTCTTTGGTGTGGGACTTTTTTGAGACGTGTGCAGCAGATCGCACCGTTGCTATTTGCAACATATATGTCTGAAGCGTATCAAGCATGGCCAAAACACCAGCCGCTTGGGCACCACATGCTTGACCAGACATTTATCGAACTCCCATGCAGTCTGTTGGCAAGCGTACTTAAAAGACCCACACCAAAGAAAAAGGTGGACCTCTCCTTGCTCCTCATCAGCTGGGATCTCCAACCCCACTATGCCTTCATTTCTCTCAGAAACATGCACTGAGAGAAATGAAGGTGTAGAATTAGGTGTGGCAAGTACTTGCGGCCAATCTGCTATCGCTACACCAATGTCCGATTGTAGCAGGCAAATTTTCCTACCCCAGTTGCTAAAATTGGCAAAAAAAAAATTGCTCCCAGCCATCCACATGCCCAGCGGTTGAATGCTAGCTTGGCTAAATTTCTAGCACTCCAACTGCTGCCTTTTAAGCTGGTAGACTTTGCCCCCTTTCGTGAGTTTGTGGAATGTGCGGTACCTCAGTGGCAGGTTCTTAAACGCCACTTTTTTTTCACGGAAGGTGACTCTGGCTCTCTACCGGCATGTGGAAGGCAATGTCTTGGCCTCGCTGGACAGAGCGGTCAGCGGTAAGGTGCATATTACCGCTGACTCATGGTCCAGCAGGCATGGACAGGGATGTTACCTATCTTTCACGGCACACTGGGTGACTCTGCTGGCAGCTGGGAAGGATGCGGGGATAGGGTGCAGTCTTGTTGGAGCCTGTTCCACCATCATGCCTCCAAAATGCTACTAGTGGTGATTCTGCCATACCTCTCTCCTCCACCCCCTCCTCTTCTTCTTCCTCCATGGCCTCTTCCACTGCTGCTTTGTCCTCGGAACCAGCGGTGCTCTGTAGGCGTTCAAGGGGCTATGCAAGCACTCAGGCAAAGAGATGCCATGCGGTGCTTAAGCTGGTGTGTTTAGGACAGGAGTCACACTGGGGCAGAGATTCTGTCAGCTCTGCAGGGGCGGGCTCAGAGGTGGTTGACGCCACACCAGCTTCAGCCAGGAATGGTGGTTTGCGACAATGGCACCAACCTCCTCTCCACCCTCCGACAGGGACACCTGACATAGGTGCCCTGTTTGGCTCACGTCCTTAACTTGGTGGTGCAGGAGTTCTTGTGCAGATACCCGGGCTTACAGGATCTCCTGAGGTAGGCCAGGAAAGTCTGTGTGCATTTCTGCCGGTCATGTAATGCTAGTGCTCGGCTGGCTGACCTCCAAAAGGAATACAACCTTCCCAAGAACCGCCTAATCTGTGACATGCCCACCAGGTGGCCTCAACGTTGGCCATGCTGCAGTGGCTGCACAAGCAGCAGAGGGCCATCAGTGAGTACCTGTGCGACTATGGCACCAGGACAGGGTCAGGGGTGCTTGGCTTTTTTTCGCCATGCCACTGGCTCATGATCAGGGATGCACGCACTGTCCTGTCACCATTTGAGGAGGCCACGAGTATGGTAAGCAGTGACAGTGCATGCATCAGTGATACTGTTCCTATTGTCTACCTGTTGGAGCACACGCTGCGTGGAATAATGGAAGGCACTTGAGGCAGAACAGAGGAAGGAAGAGGAGGACTTCCTTACCTCTCAAGGCCCCCTTTATCCAGACAGTGTTCCTGCGGGCCTTCCGATCACATAGGGAGGAGGAGCATTGTGTCAGCATGGAGGTGGAGCCTAGCACTCAGCAGCAGTCTTCAAGGGATCGTTTACAGTCCCCAGAAACCCATGGACTTGTACGTGGCTGGGAGGAGGTTGCTGCGGATTATGTCGTCCTTAGTGACCCAGAGGACTCCGGACCGAATGCCTCAGCAAACCTACGCTGCATGGCCTCCCTGATCCTGCAAAGCCTGCGAAAGGACCCTCGGATTTGTGGTATCAAGGAGAGGGATCATTACTAGCTGGCAAACCTCCTTGATCCACGTTACAAGGGTAAGGTTCCGGAACTTATCCAGCTGTCACAGAGGATGAAACATCTTCGGGAGGCCTTGCAGAAAGGTTTGTGCAACGCGTTTCCAGAGCCTTGGAGGTTACGAATTCCTGGTCCTGGACAACGTGTTGCTGAGGCTTCGGTCAGTCACAGAAGGAGCAGTGGAGAAGGTGGCCATCTGACCAATGAGTTTAGTAAATTTTTTAGTCCGCAGCCTCAAGGTCTGATCGGTTCCAGCAACCATCACCAGCGTCTGATTTACATGGTGCAGGAATATCTAGGGGCAAGATCAGACTTGGAGACCTTTCCAACCGACAATCCTCTGGGTTACTGGGTCTTGAGGATGGAACACTGGCCAGAGCTTGCACAGTATGCAATTGAGCTACTGGCCAGTCCTGCATTCAGCGTTCTTTCGGAATGCACATTCAGTGCTACTGGAGGCTTTGTAACCGATCACAGCGTGCACCTGTCCACCGACTCGGTCAATCGGCTCACCTTCATAAAAAGGTATCAGTCTTGGAGCACTAGCTACCAAGCACCTGATGCTGATGTAACCAAATAATTTTTTTAATGAATGTGAGATCCCTTCAAGACTGCCTATGCTGAGTGACTATCCTGTTATGCTGAGTCACTATCCTCTTCCTCCTCAATGTTCATGTTGATAGCTTGTAAGAAATTTTTTCCTTCTGGACGTGTAATTACAATTTTTGATCTAATATTAACCAGCAGGGCTAGTTCCCGCGCCCACCAAGCGTAACTGTGAGGGCTTACAGTGTTGTGGCAACACCACCACACCACCACTAAAGGCCCAATTTTTCTGACCCTGTTCAAAAGGGGCATGTATTTACAATTCTTGATCTAATATTTCACAGCAGAGCCCGTTCCTGCTCCCAACAAGAGTAACTGTGAGGGCTTACAGTGTTGTGGCAACACCTAAGGCCCAAATTTCTGCAGAGTATATAGGGCAGGCTCCTACTTTCAAAACATCCGACTTACAAATGACTCCTATTTACAAACGGAGGGAAACAAATGAAGTGAGAGGAAATCTACCGCCAGGAAGGGAAATTCTCTCCTGTATGAGTTAATATGGGGAAAAAGGGGTCTCCTCTCCACTGATGCTTTATCACCAATACTGGTTTCCCTAAAATTTACTAAATCCAATTGTCACTGGGACAGAAAGTGAGGTGAAATCTTCTGAACAGGTGCAGACAGCAAAACAAATGTTACAGGGATGATAATCCTTCCCTATGGTTTTCCAAAAAGCTTAAAAATAGATTTTTTTGGCAGGAGCTACACTCCAAATTACAAACAGATTCTACTTAAGAACAAACCTACAGTCCCTGTCTTGTTTTCACCACCTGTATACTGCTGTTCAGAGTATATAGGGGCAGGGGGCCCCACGCCTTTTTTTTTTTTTTTATTTGGGTGCAGGGTTTCCCTTAATATCCATACAAGACCCAAAAGGGCCTGGTAATAGGTGGGGAGGGGGGGGGGAGTACCCATGCAGTTTTTCTCAATGATTTTCATCCATATTGCCAGGACCAGACATTACATTAACGCCACAAGCAGTTTTAAATGACTTTTATTCCTTTAGAAATGTCATTTTGTGCAGGGACAGTTCTAAACACGGGAAACACTTGCCACTTTACAGGCATACTATAGACACCCCCCAGGCACAATATTTAAAGGAATAATAGGATTTTTGTACTCACCGTAAAATCCATTTCTCTGACGTCCATAGACTGACACAGCTGGATACTGTAAACGTGTGGGTATATGTCCCTGCTCGCAGGAGAAGATCTAGGCAGGATGTTAGAAACATTCTAGAACAAACCAGAGCTGAACAGCCCCGCCCCGGGGGGCGGTCCCTCTGGACAATACCCTCCCACCTGCAGTCAGCAGACCTCAGTTCGTAACAAAGCAGTACAAACCTTAAAAAGGAAGGGTGGGTGCTGTGTCAGTCCATGGACGTCAGAGAAAAGGATTTTACGGTAAGTACAAAAATCCTATTTTCTCTTAGCGTCCATGGACTGACACAGCTAGATACTGTAAACGTGTGGGACATCCCAAAGCAGTATCAGAAGGGTGGGAGCAGTAGTAAAGGAACAACCAAAACTTCACTCCAAACAAGCAGAGCTCCTCAACGGAGGAGTTGCAACATTAAACAGCGGCCTGCAATGCTTTGCGGCTGAAGGGAGCATCCGAAGATGCAGCCACATCAACCTTATAAAATCTTGAAAAGGTATGAACGGACGACCAGGTCATCGCCTTGCACACTTGTGCAACCGACGCTTGATGTCGGAAGGCCCAGGAAGCACCAATTGCCTTGGTGGAATGCGCCGCAACCGGAAAGGGAGGTGCCCGCCCCTTAAGGGCATAGGCCTGTATGACGGTCTGCCTGATCCACCTAGAGACGGTGGCAGACGACACCGCTCGACCCTGTTTTGGACCAGACACAGTCTTCCGAATGGAAACAGTAGCAGACAGGTACACTCGTAGGGCTTGTACCCATCTTAATGTATGAAGCGCAAACTCTCAGGGATGTGATGGGTGAGGACACAAGGACGGAAGAACAATGTCCTCCTTAAGGTGAAAAGTCGAGACCATCCTTAAAAAAGAAGGACGGTCGTGGGTGCAACACCACCATATCCTTATGGAGGACCAAGTAAGGCGACTTGCAGGACAAGGCCGCCAACTCAGACTCCCGTCTAACCGAAGCAACGGTCACTAAGAAGGCCAACTTCCGAGACAAGGTCAAGAGAGGAATCTCTCTGATATTCTCAAAGGGATGTTCTTGGGATCTGAATTTGATGCATCTCGGTTCTCCAAGTAGGGAGAGGAGGCTTGACAGGAGGGATCACATGGCGAACCCCCTGCACAAAAGGTGCTTATCAAGGAATGGCCCTGTAGCGGTCGTTGAAAAAGACGGCCCGGGCCGAAATCCGACCCTCAAAAAAAAAAGGTATGCAAGGCTAGCTTTTGGGTCACACCACGCTGTAAGAACAGCAAAATCCTGGGAACGGATACATCCGAGGACACCACTCAAGTTCCTTGCACATAGCAATGTAAGCCTTCCAGGTACGGTGAGATATCTTTCTGGAGGAAGATTCCTGTGTTAACAACATAGAAGAGATGACCGAATACGAGAGAACTCGGTCCTTCAGCACCTGGCTTTAAACAGCCATGCCATTAAAGCCAAGGACTGTAAAGCAGGATGAAGTATGGGATCATGAGACAGAAGGTCCACCACAGTAGGCAGACGCCAGGAACGTCTGCGACTAGCCGAAGTAGATCGGCGTACCAATGTCGCCGTTCCGGAGCAATGAGGATCACTGGAATGGCCTCAGCCCCTACTCTGCGAAGCTGGCGAGGCAACAACAGTAGGGGAGGGTAAGCATATATCAGGCGATACTGCCCCCACGGGCTTCCAACGCATCTGATGCGTCCGCCCAGGGGTCCCTGGACCTGACCACAATCTTGCCACCTTGCAAGCGAGTCGAGAGGCCATAAAGTCCACTTCCAGTGTCCCACCTCCGGTAAAGGAGGTGGAAACACCTCCAGATGCAAGGACCCTTCCCCTGCAATGCACACGGCCGAAAGGACAGTCTTGCAGCGAGATGTATGAAAATCCCAAAGAGACTCCGCAATGTATCAGAGAAGGGAGGCCCCGGTGTACAGGGTGCCTCAACTGTTGGCCAATGAAGGCAACTTGACGGAACTTCCCTAGAAACTCGGTCAGAGGACTAGTACCTCAGCCTCCACAGGTGGCACAAACCCACCCCGGGCACAGAGACCCTAAAGGCTAAAGCAGTTGCAGTGCACCTGCTAAACGACTGATGGATGAAGCAGAGGCTTTTGCCCAGTCATTGAGCTACAAAAAAAACCGCCAGAGATGCAGCCACTAACGGGCGTAACGCTAACCTCAGCCTGGCGAACACAGTACAAGCCAGCGCTTCTGATCACCACTGAAAGCAGGTGGAAAGTGATAACCCTGAAACCAGGGATCCTTGTGACAATGCTCCATCCAGCAGCTTCCCATGGATTAGTGCTGATTGTACAAACACATAGTTTATACTATGTATTGCGTCAAACGCGCAAATAGAGTGTGGGAGGAAACCCACCCAGCCACAAAGAGCATAATACCACCACATACGGCGTATGTAGTTTAGTATGTGTGGATAAACCTATTAAACACGTATATACTGTGCCAGCAACGAAGGCGCGCACATCATCGGGGCTTGGACGTAAACCAGCCACGCAGATTGCGTACACAACCGTGTAGGTATGTTAGCCTGCGAATAAACAAATTGCACATGTTTATACTGTGCATAGCGCTGAGAATGCACACACCATTGCAACGCAGGGGAGAAACCTGAGCACCCGGCTGAAACCCATGCAGACTGCATACGCATACCGTGTAGGTATTATAGTATGTGTGCTAAACATTTTGCACACGCCCATGTGTGCATAGCACCGAAGGCGCGCACACTGTTGGCGCATGGGAGGAACCGAAGTACCCCACGCATACTCAGAGAATGCAATACCTACAACTACTGTGAATGTATTTAGTGTATAAACATAATGTGTATGTTTACACCATGTATTGCACCAAAGGCATGCATGTCATGTAGCGTGGGCGGAAACCCACGCAGACTCGCAGACTGCACAGACATACATGGGAAGGTATGTTAGTATGTGGATATCCAATCGCACAAATTTAGACTGTGCTTAACGCCGAAGCGCCGATACCAATGGAGTGTGGGAGGGAACCGGAGCACCCGGAGGAAAACCACACAGACTGCCTACACATACCGTGTAGGTATTATAGCATGCGTGATAAACATTGAACATGTTTAACTGTGCAGAAGGCCAAAAGGCGTGTGGGAGGAAACCGGAACACCCGGAAGAACTCCACGCAGACAGCACACAGATACCGTGTAGGAATGATAGCATGTGAATCAACATATTGCACATGTTTATGCTGTGCATTTCCATTGGAGCGTGGGGGGAAACCGGAGTACTCGGAGGAACCCCATACTGTAAACATGTATAGTATGTGCAATAAACATATTGAACACGTCTATACTGTGCAGAGAGCTGAAGCGCACATACCATGAGAGCGCGGGAGGACACCGGAGCCCCCGCCAACCCAGAGAGTATAATACATACATATACTGTGAATGTACAGTAGGTGCCGCCGACATTGTATATTCATCACGATCCTATCGCGGAGATTCTCAGCGACAGGGGTGCCGACATCTCGGCGACAGGGTGGCGACACATCTCGCGTTCGCTGCAATAGCGAGGAGACGCGGCACTGTATTGAACGGGGATCCAACGTGGATTCCCGCAAATACCAGGCACAGTGTTTGGTATGAATCCTGAGCGGGAACTCCACACCAATTTTAAAGAAAAAAAACGGCATGGGTTCCCCCTCCAGGAGCATACCAGGCCCTTGGGTCTGGTCTGTATTTGAAGGGGAAACCCTACGCCGAAAAAACGGCGTAGGGTCTGTTGTGGCAAGATTGGTTGTTTGCAGAGCACACAGCCATCTTTGCCTGGTGCTAAATAAGCACACACTTTAGATTCCATCTTTTTGCAATAATGCTATCTTTAGGCTAAAGTTCACTCACCGTTCATCCGTCCCATCCATAACCTGAAGCAAGCATCACACAGCCAGCTATGTTCTCATCTCAGCCTCCCAGCATGACTGCCTGGGAGCAGTGTCTCTCGCTCTTTTATTAAAATCTCAACCGGAAGTGATGTCACAGCATGTGATCTTCACTAAAGAAGTTACCAACAGGAAGTGATGTCACAGCATGTGACCTTCACACAGGGAAAATTACAATACAAGGACATCCCTTCCAACAGGGTGTCCCATACAATTCAGTACATGAATATCACTCAAGAAATATAGCTTAAAGAATACAATAAATACAATAACGCATGATGGCTAAAGTCTTATGGGCGTGTCCAGGCACACATGCTCCCAGCAAACAAAGCCGTATTGCTTTAAAACATGGACGCTCTCCCCGGCTCTGACAAAGCTCTCATATTACCATTGATAGGAATCCTTATTCTGCGCTATTCCATAGAAAAACGCATATTCAGATTATACTATTATTGAATGGGGGAGGGAGGCTATCTGCAGACGCGCGCTACAAATCCCAATCAATGTTGATCAGACACAGCAGAAACAAGAGCACTCATCTGCCTATAACCAATGATGTCGTTGCAGAGCGAGCATATCCCCTCCTCAACGATTGTCCGTGCTAATGCACAGAGGGCCCTTGTCGGTGGACATATCCACACCCTGAAAACATCACACTCCAACCTCAAGACGTTTTCCCCTACCAGACGGGATTCAACCAGCCTCAGCCAGCTCTTTAGAGTGGGCTGCGGAAGTACTAACACTGGGTGACACTATGACAATACATATTAAATACATCTTCATAAAAATCTCCACAACAGTCCTCCCTTTTTTGTCATATGCACCCCATTTCCATCGATGAAACTTGATCTGCTTCTTACACCTGGAAATGAATCAGTCCTTAGTCCATAAAAAGGAAAACACGGCTTGACATTTAGACTCTACTCTTCAGGGGCATGACTTATAAAAGGAGGACACGACATGGTGAGCGGTAGTAATCGCCGATCCGTCTGTGATCCTCTGTGTCTTGTATGTGGCTCCGGTTTCGGGGCGTCTCATCAAGGAAACTCTGGTCACGCGTCCAAACAGGCGCACCTCGTCACGACATAGAAAGAATAGAAATAAAAATGACATGAGTATATATTCCCACTTCCTTTAACCACGATCCGCTGTAAAATAAAAATTAGATCCCCCAAAAATTCCCAGACCCCTAAAAGGACTCCCAACCTTCACTTAGCTACAGCTCTCGCTTCAACAGTTACATGAAGAACCCTATCCTTAACGGATGAGAATTGTCCAATCGTATCCCAAGCCTGAGCCCCCCCCCCCCACCTTACGTTCGACTCGAACATCGGCTGTTCGATCGTTCGACGAAGATCGAACGATTTGGGCCGTTCGCGCCAAATTCGAGTGACGCGAACGGCCCACAATGCACTACGCCATCGCAGTGTCATCCAGGCGCTGTGATTGGCCAAGCATGCACTGTGACCCCGCATGCTTGGCCAATCACAGCGCCGGCAGCGAGGAGAGCAATGATTGGCCACAGGCAGGATGCCTGTGGCCAATTATTGCTGATGGGGTTTAGTACACGCCCCACACTATAAAAGGCCGCCAGCGCGGCAGCCTTGTGTAGTGTGTTCCGGAGCAGGGAAAGAGAAGCATAGGCAGGGACAGTGTCATTATTTTTCCTTTACTATTCCTGGATTCCTTGTGTTTAGGGACAAATAAGGATAGGTAGGGAGAGTGTCAGTGACAGTGTGCTATTCTGTGCTAATCCTTGTTTGTAGGGACAGAGAGGTACAGTGAGGGAAAGTGTCAGTGTGCTATTCTGTTCTAAAACTATTTTGCTGAACCATATTTTCAATCCTTGAGTTTAGGGACAGAGAGGTACAGTGAGGGAAAGTGTCAGTGTGCTATTCTGTTCTAAAACTATTTTGCTGAACCATATTTTCAATCCTTGAGTTGAGGGACAGAGAGGTACAGTGAGTGAAACTGACAGTGTGCTATTCTGTTCTAAACCAATTTTGCTGTTCCATATTTTCAATCCTTGAGTTGAGGGACAGAGAGGTACAGTGAGTGAAACTGACAGTGTGCTATTCTGTTCTAAACCAAATTTGCTGTTCCATATTTTCAATCCTTGAGTTGAGGGACAGAGAGGTACAGTGAGGGAAAGTGTCAGTGTGCTATTCTGTTCTAAAACTATTTTGCTGAACCATATTTTCAATCCTTGAGTTGAGGGACAGAGAGGTACAGTGAGTGAAACTGACAGTGTGCTATTCTGTTCTAAACCAATTTTGCTGTTCCATTTTTTCAATCCTTGAGTTGAGGGACAGAGAGGTACAGTGAGTGAAACTGACCGTGTGCTATTCTGTTCTAAACCAATTTTGCTGTTCCATATTTTCAATCCTTGAGTTGAGGGACAGAGAGGTACAGTGAGTGAAACTGACAGTGTGCTATTCTGTTCTAAACCAAATTTGCTGTTCCATATTTTCAATCCTTGAGTTGAGGGACAGAGAGGTACAGTGAGGGAAAGTGTCAGTGTGCTATTCTGTTCTAAAACTATTTTGCTGAACCATATTTTCAATCCTTGAGTTGAGGGACAGAGAGGTACAGTGAGTGAAACTGACAGTGTGCTATTCTGTTCTAAACCAATTTTGCTGTTCCATATTTTCAATCCTTGAGTTGAGGGACAGAGAGGTACAGTGAGGGAAAGTGTCAGTGTGCTATTCTGTTCTAAAACTATTTTGCTGAACCATATTTTCAATCCTTGAGTTGAGGGACAGAGAGGTACAGTGAGTGAAACTGACAGTGTGCTATTCTGTTCTAAACCAATTTTGCTGTTCCATATTTTCAATCCTTGAGTTGAGGGACAGAGAAGGACACTCGTAGAAATTATCAGTGTGCTATTCTGTGCTAAATCTTGTTTGTAGGGAGGGACAGAGTAGGACAGTGAGGGAAAGTGTCAGTGTGCTATTCTGTTCTAAAACTTTTTTGCTGAACCATATTTTCAATCCTTGTGTTTAGGGACAGAGAAGGATAGGCAGGGGACAGTGTCAGTGTCATTGTTGCTAAGCCTCCTGCACAATATACACCTGAAGGTAGCCCTTATTTCTGTTTTTCCCATCTCCCTGCAGGCCATCCATTAAAATGTCTGGAAGGCAACCAAGGAGAGGCAGACAGTCAGGAGGCAAAAAAAGAGGGCAAGCAGGCTCTGTGTCTGGGGGCAACAGTGCTGGTCGTGTACGCGGTGCATTGTCATCAGCACATGGCCATGGGACACGCTTGTCCTTGTTTTCGGCAGCTGGACATGTTGAGCCACATTATGCCGAAGACTTGGTAGAGTGGATGACCAAGCCCACCTCATCCTCCTCATCCTCTCTCACCCAGGCTCAGGGTACTGGCAAAGCAGCTGCCAAAGCGTCCTCTTCTCTGGTATCATTATCTTCATTAGTCAATCCTTCCCTAGACCCACCATGCCCTCCTCCTGAGGAGTCCCCCGAACTGTTTGAGCACAGTGTTGGGTACATGCTCCAGGAGGATGCCCAGCGTTTGGAAGGATCTGATGATGATACCCAGCTAGAGGAAGGCAGCAGCGTGAGAGCAGAGAGAGGGGATGCTCAAGAAGGACACCAATCTGGCAGTCATGCTCCAGCAGCTGCAGCATACTGCCAGATTGGCTCCAGTGATGAGGAGGGAGGGGATGATGAGGTCACTGACTCCACGTGGGTGCCTAATAGGAGAGAGGAGGAGGAGGAGGAGGATGAGGAGGAGGCACATCTCCAACGAGGCAGGATGCCCTTGAGTGGCCAGCGTATGGGCAGCACACCGACGGAATCACACCGCAGAGCTCCGCCTGTGCAGGGCGCTGCCTCTGCCCGTCATTCAAAAAGTTCTTTGGTGTGGGCCTTTTTTGAGGCGAGTGCATCAGATCGCACAGCTGCTGTTTGCAACATATGTCTCAAGCGTATATATCGCGTGGCCAAAACATCAGCCGCTTGGGCACCACATGCTTGATCAGACATATGTTGACCTGCCATGCAGCTCGTTGGCAAGCCTACCTTAAAGACCCACACCAAAGAACAAAGCTGACCTCTTCTTGCACCGCATCAGCTGGGATCTCCAACCCCAGTATACCTTCAGTCCTCTCTGAAACCTGCTCTGAGAGGAATGAAGGTGTAGAATTAGGTGTGTCACAGCCAAGTACTTGCGGGCACTCTGCTAGCAGTACACCGACGTCCGATTCTAGCAGGCAAATTTCCCTGCCCCAGCTGCTGGACCGTCGAAAGAAGTTCACTCCCAGCCATCCACATGCCCAGCGGTTGAATGCTAGCTTGGCTAAATTGCTAGCGCTTCAACTGCTGCCTTTTCAGTTGGTAGACTCGGCCCCCTTCCGTGAGTTTGTGCAATGTGCGGTTCCTCAGTGGCAGGTTCCCAAACGCCACTTTTTCGCACGGAAGGCTATTCCGGCTCTCTACAGGCATGTGGAAGGCAATGTCTTGGCCTCGCTGGACAGGGCGGTCAGCGGTAAGGTGCATATTACCGCTGACTCATGGTCCAGCAGGCATGGACAGGGACGTTACCTTTCTTTCACGGCCCATTGGGTCACTCTTTTGGCAGCTGGGAAGGATGCAGGACAAGGTGCAGTAGTGTTGGAGGTTGTTCCACCGCCACGCCTCCAAAATGCTACTACTGGTTGTGACACACCTCTCTCCTCCACCCCCTCCTCTTCTTCTTCCTCCATGGCCTCTTCCTGTGGTTTGTCCTCGGAACCAGCGGTGCTCCGTAGGCGTTCAAGGGGCTACGCAAGTACGCAGGCAAAAAGATGCCATGCCGTGCTTGCGCTGGTGTGTTTGGGGGACAGGAGCCACACTGGGGCAGAGGTCCTGTCTGCTCTGCAGGGGCAGGCCGAGAGGTGGTTGACGCCACGCCAGCTTAAGCCAGGAATGGTGGTTTGCGACAATGGCACCAACCTCCTCTCCGCCCTCCGACAGGGACAACTGACCCATGTGCCCTGTATGGCTCACGTCCTTAACCTGGTGGTGCAGCGGTTCTTGGGCAGGTACCCGGGCTTACAGGATGTCCTGAGGCAGGCCAGGAAAGTCTGTGTGCATTTCCGCAGATCTTATAATGCCAGTGCTCGCCTGGCTGAGCTTCAAAAGGAGTTGAACCTGCCCAAGAACCGCCTTATATGTGACATGCCCACCAGGTGGAACTCAACGTTGGCCATGCTGCAGCGGCTGCACACGCAGCAGAGGGCCATCAATGAGTACCTGTGCGACTACGGCACCAGGACAGGGTCAGGGGAGCTCGGGTTTTTTTCACCACGCCAGTGGGCCATGATCAGGGATGCATGCACTGTCCTGGCACCATTTGAGGAGGCCACGAGGATGGTGAGCAGTGACAGTGCATGCATCAGTGACACTGTACCTCTTGTCCACCTGTTGGAGCACACGCTGCGTGGAATAATGGACAGGGCACTTGAGGCAGAACAGAAGCAGGAAGAGGAGGACTTCCTTGCCTCTCAAGGCCCCCTTTACCCAGACAGTGTTCCTTCTGTCCCACCCATCGCACAGGAAGAGGAGGAGGAGGATTGTGTCAGCATGGAGGTGGAGGCTGGCACTCAGCATCATCAGCAGCAGTCTTTTAGGGATGATTTACAGTCCCAAGAAACCAGTGGACTTGTACGTGGCTGGGAGGAGGTGGCTGCGGATCATGTCGTCCTTAGTGACCCAGAGGACTCCGGACTGAATGCCTCAGCTAACCTACGCTGCATGGCCTCCCTGATCCTGCAAAGTCTGCGGAAGGATCCTCGTATTCTTCGGATCAAGGAGAGGGACCATTACTGGCTGGCCACTCTCCTTGATCCACGGTACAAGGGTAAGGTTGCGGACCTTATCGTACCATCGCAGAGGGAGCAGAGGATGAGACAACTCCGGGAGGCCTTGCAGAAAGGTCTGTGCAACGCGTTCCCAGAGACTGGGAGGTTACAAACTCCTGGTCCTGGACAACAAGTTGCTGAGGCTTCGGGCAGTCAAAGAAGGAGCGGTGGGGAAGGTGGCCGTCTGACCGATGCGTTCAGACAATTCTTTAGTCCGCAGCCCCAAAGTATGATCGGTTCCAGCAACCATCGCCAGCGTCTGATATACATGGTCCAGGAATACCTAGGGGCAAGGTCAGACTTGGACACCTTCCCCACCGAAAATCCTCTGGCTTACTGGGTCTTGAGGATGGATCACTGGCCAGAGCTTGCACAGTATGCAATTGAGCTACTGGCCTGTCCTGCATCCAGCGTTCTTTCAGAACGCACATTCAGTGCTGCTGGAGGATTTGTCACGGATCACAGGGTGCGCCTGTCCACCGACTCGGTTGATCGACTGACTTTCATCAAGATGAACCAGTCTTGGATCACCACCAGCTACCACACACCAGATGCTGATATAACAGACTAATTGATTTTAAAATGTCACATCCCTTCAAGACTGATGCTGATGCTGAGTGCCTGTGCTGTTATGTTGACTGGCTATCCTCCTCCTCCTCCTCAATGATACGATTAACGATGATAGCTTGGAAGATCATTTTGGTTTATGGGTGACGCCACCAGTGGCTAAGGCCCAATTTTTCAGCCCCTGTTTAACAGGGGCGTGTAATTAAAATTTTTGATGCAATACTTTGCAACAGGCCTCATTGCTGTGCTCCAAGTACAGTATCTGTGAGGGGTTGCAGTGTTGTGCCACCAGTGCCTAAGGCCCAATTTTTCAGCCCCTGTTCAACAGGGGCATGCAATTATAATTATTGATCTAATAATTCACAGCAGGGCCCATTGCTGCGCCCACCAAGAGTAACTGTCAGGCCTTACAGTGTTGTGGCACCAGCACCACCATCAAAGGCCCAATTTTTACTACCACTGATCAACAATTATATGTTATTACAATTCCTGATATTATACTTGACAGCAGGGCGTTCCAGCACCCACCAAGAATAACTGTGAGTGCTTTCAGTGTTGTGCCAACACCAACACCTAAGGGGCCAATTTCTGCAGAGTATATACGGAAGGTCCCTACTTTCAAACATCCAACTTACAAACTACTACTACTTGCAAACGGAAGAAGACAACAGGAAGTGAGAGGAAATCTACCCCTTGGAAGGAAAATTCTCTCCTTTAAGAATTAATATGGGAGAAAGGTGTCTCCTCTCTACTGATGCTTTATCACCAATCCTTGTTTCAATAAAAACACCACATTTCAAAAACAGTTGTCATTGGGACGCAAAGTGAGGTGAAATGTTCTGAACAGGGGCACAGACAGCAAAAAAAATGTGACAGGGGTGATAACCGTTCCCTATGTTTTACAAAAAGCTAAAAAAAAGGAATTTGCCATGGAGCTCCACTTAAACAATGCAGCTGTTCAAATTTATAAACAGATTCTACATAAGAACAAACCTACAGTCCCTGTCTTGTATGCACCGCCTGTATACGGCTGTTCAGAGTATATAGGTCCTTTTTTATTTTGTGTGCGGGGTTCCCCTTAATATCCATACAAGACCCAAAGGGGCTGGTAATGGGCTGGGGTAGGGGGGGGGGGTTGATGGGGTAGCTATGCCATTTTTCCTAAAGATTTTCATCCATATTACCGGGACCAGACATTGCATTAAAGCCGCAAGCAGTTTTAAATGACTTTTTTCCCTTTAGAAATGTTATTTTGTGCAGGGACAGTTCTAAACACGGGAAACACGTGGCACTTCACAGGCATACTTTAGACACCCCCCAGGTACAATATTTAAAGGAATATTTGACTTTTTTTTTTCACTTTATGCATCATTAAAATGACTGCTCCCGGAAAACGTCCGTTTTTAAAACTTCTTTTTGCATTGATACATGTCCCCTGGTGCAGAAGCCGGGTTCCCAAACTCTGTTTCGGACAATAACATGGATAATAGTCGTTATAATTAGCACTTTAGAATCCGAACGTTCGCATCCTTTGTATTTAATAGGGTTCTAATGTTCGTGCAAACTTTTGGTCCGTTCGCGGGTTCTGGTGCGAACCGAACCCGGGGGTGTTCGGCTCATCACTATTCACCACACACATACAGTACAATGTTGCCTGCATGCTTTCTCAGAGTTTCCTTCCCTCAGGGCATAGCCCCTGCAAAACAAAACATTCTCCATTGCAAAACAGTGGGCAAGCCCTTCCCCCATTCAAGCACATGGCTGCTCTGACAAACCTTTGAGAAATACAAACAGCTCAGCCAAACACACACATTGCAGGCTGAATAATCCCACATCTATACCTTCATTTCATACACAATATACAGTTTCCATCAGCATTCACACAGGCACAAACACTACACACAACTTTGTTCTGAAAATTGGAAAGTCAGATACACAACTATCAAACATGCTGGTCACTGATAGCCATCCTGCCTGCCCCTCCCCCGCTAAACCTCATGGGGGCAGCCATTTTCAGCTTCTCTCACACAGGGACCAGACTAACAATGCAGCCAAACAATCGAATACATACGATCGGATTCACAGACACACACACACACGCACGATCGGATTCGCAGACACACACACACACACACACACACACACACACACCTCGTACTGCAAACTTACAGCATTATTTCAAAAAGACGAAAAATGTGTTCTTTTACAGAGCAGAGCCCCCACGCATCGGAACGTAGATCCACTCTCCCCCCATTTCGATCCGATGCCCAAAAGGGACTCCATCTATTCCCAAAGGTCCTGGCCCGCCATCTGTTGTAGCAAGATTGGTTGTTTACAGAGCACACAGCCATCTTTGCCTTGTGCTAAATAAGCACACACTTTAGATTCCATCTTTTTGCAATGTTGTCTTTAGGCTAAAGTTCACTCACCGTTCATCCGTCCCATCCATAACCTGAAGCAAGCATCACACAGCCAGCTATGTTCTCATCTCAGCCTCCCAGCATGACTGCCTGGGAGCAGCTATGATTAAGCACTGACCTTCAGTGTGAAACATGTAAGCTGTTACCCTGGCTATGCTGTGATGATTTTTGGTGTGATCTTCCATTTTTTACAATAAAGGCGACCGTCAAAGGTTTTTTGGAGTGCGGCTGTCCATATTTTTTATTTTTTTCTCTATATGCTACATGCATTGCTGGCACCCATGGTAGTCCTGATACTACAAATTGCTGGAGCGTGTTCACCTGGAGTGGTAAAAATCTTTCTCTCTGCCTGGGAGCAGTGTCTCTCGCTCTTTTATTAAAATCCCAACCGGAAGTGATATCACAGCATGTGATCTTCACTAAAGAAGTTACCAACAGGAAGTGATGTCACAGCATGTGACCTTCACACAGGGAAAATGACAATACAAGGACATCCCTTGCAACAGGGTGTCCCATACAATTCAGTGCATGAATACCACTCAAGAAATATAGCTTAAAGAATACAATAATACAATGAATACAATAACGCATGATGGCTAAAGTCTTATGGGCGTGTCCAGGCAGGGAGAGCGTGCATGCTCCCAGCAAACAAAGCCGTATTGCTTTAAAACATGGACGCTCTCCCCGGCTCTGACAATGCTCTCATATTACCGTTGATAGGAATCCTTATTCTGCGCTATTCCATAGAATAACGCATATTCAGATTATACTATTATTGAATGGGGGAGGGAGGCTATCTGCAGACGCGTGCTACAAATCCCAATCAATCAATGTTGATCAGACACAGCAGAGACAAGAGCACGCATTTGCCTATAACCAATGATGTCATTGCAGAGCGAGCATATCCCCTCCTCAACGATCGTCCGTGCTAATGCACAGAGGGCCCTCGTCGGTGGACATATCCACACCCTGCAAACATCACACTCCAACCTCAAAGACGTTTTCCCCTACCAGACGGAATTAAACCAGCCTCAGACTGCCCCAGCCAGCTCTTTAGAGCGGGCTGCGGAAGTACTAACACTGGGTGACACTATGACAATACATATTAAATACATCTTCATAAAAATCTCCACAACAGGTCCCCCTCAAAATACAAACCAGACCCTTATCCGCGCACGCAACCTGGCAGGCCGCAGGGGAAGAAGGGGGGACGAGAGAGCGCCCCCCCTCCCTCCTGAACCGTACCAGGCCGCATGCCCTCAACATGGGGGGTTTGGTGCTCTGGGGCAGGGGGGCGACCTGCGGCCCCCCAACCCCAAAGCACCCTTGCCCCCATGTTGATGAGGACAGGGCCTCTTCCCGACAACCCTGGCCGTTGGTTGTCGGGGTCTGCGGGCGGGGGGCTTATCGGAATCCGGGAGCCCCCTTTAATAAGGGGGCCCCCAGATCCCGGCCCCCCCACCCTATGTGAATGAGTATGGGGTACATCGTACCCATACCCATTCACCTGGTGGAAAAAAATGGCAATATTAATAAAAAAAAAAAAAAACACAACACAGCTTTTTAAAGTATTTTATTGCACAGCTCCGGGGGTCTTCTTCCGACTTTGGGGGTCTCCGGTGTCGTCGCCACGCTCTCCGGTTCTTTCTTCTGCCGGGCCACCGCTATCTTCTTCCAGCTCTTTTGCTAGCGGGGCCCGGTCTTCTCCGTCGCCTTCTTCCCTCTTCTCCTCTCCAGTTCTTTCTTTCCTTCTTCTGCCGGCCTCTCCACTATCTTCTTCCAGCTCTTTTGCTAGTGGAGGGGCCGGTCTTCCCGTCGTAGTCTTCTTCTCCTCGATGTTGACTCGTCGCTTCCTCTCGCAGTAATGCCAAATCTTCGGTCCGCAGAGATTTATATAGGCTTCTCATGACGTCACAGTCACATGCTCCGGGTGGCCCCGGAGCATGTGACTGACGTCATGGGAACATGTGACGTCATGAGAAGCCTATATGAATCTCTGCGGACCGAATATTTAGCATTACTGCGAGAGGTAGCGACGAGTCAACATCAAGGAGGAGAAAAGAGAAGACGACGGCGACGACCGGCCCCTCCACTATAGCAAAAGAGCTGGAAGAAGATAGTGGAGGGGCCGGCAGAAGGACAACGGAGAGCCGGACGAGACGACGGGGAAGACCGGGCCTCCGCTAGGAAAAGAGCTGGAAGAAGATAGCAGAGGCCCGGCAAAAGAAAGAACCGGAGAGAAGAAGAAGAGGGAAAAAGGCGACGGAGAAGACCGGGCCCCGCTAGCAAAAGAGCTGGAAGAAGATAGCGGTGGCCCGGCAGAAGAAAGAACCGGAGAGCGCGGCGACGACACCGGAGACCCCCGAAGTCGGAAGAAGACCCCCGGAGCTGTGCAATAAAATACTTTAAAAAGCTGTGTTGTGTTGTGTTTTTTTATTGCCATTTTTTTCCACCAGGTGAATGGGTAGGGGTACAATGTACCCCATACTCATTCACATAGGGTGGGGGGGCCGGGATCTGGGGGCCCCCTTATTAAAGAGGGCTCCCGGATTCCGATAAGCCCCCCGCCCGCAGACACCGACAACCAACGGCCAGGGTTGTCGGGAAGAGGCCCTGTCCTCATCAACATGGGGGCAGGGTGCTTTGGGGTTGGGGGGCCGCAGGTCGCCCCCCTGCCCCAGAGCACTAAACCTCCCATGTTGAGGGCATGCGGCTTGGTACGGTTCAGGAGGGAGGGGGGGCCGCTGTCTCGTCTCCCCCTCTTCCCCTGCGGCCTGCCAGGTTGCGTGCTCGGATAAGGGTCTGGTTTGGATTTTGAGGGGGACCCACACGCCGTTTTTTCGGCGTAGGGTTTCCCCTTAAAATCCAGACCAGACCAAAGGGCCTGGTATGCTCCTGGAGGGGGAACCCATGCCGGTTTTTTCTTTAAAAATTGGCGTGGAGTTTCCGCTCAGGATTCATACCAAAACACAGTGCCTGGTATTGGCGGGAATCCATGTCGGATCCCTGGCTACCGGCAATGCGTGTCGCTCATCGTGAAAGGAACATTTTTCCTTTCCCGATGACGAGACAGCTCGGCGCTGGCTCTAGTGACGGAGCTCATAGGGTGTCAATCTCGCCGCTAGAAGCGGCGAGATTGACACAATATCGGCGGCACCTACTGTATCTGGAGTCGTGCATAAACATATTTTGTACGTTTAGATCATGTATGGCACTGAAACACAGCATTGGAACGTGGGGGACACCCACGCAGACACAGAGACCAATAACACATACATACACTGTGAATGTATGCAGTGTAGAGGTATAGGATGAGTTTAAATTATGGCGCTGAGGCGCATAATCTTCTCTGTATCATTCCAACCTGCTTGACAGTGCTGCCAAAGCAGCATGCAGGTAACAGGTAACCTCTGATCCTCAGACCGTGTGTCTATCAGAGCTCAAAGCGTTCCCCAGGAAATGGCGGGAAATGTTGCCTCAGGATATCACACAGAAGGCTCACAGGGACTAGAGACATAAATTAATAAAGTCCTCAACCCCACCATGCTGCACCGACCAGGGGGAGGGAAACACTGTGTACCACCTTATCATCCATGCTGCTCTTGAGGCAGCGTATGAGGAAAACAGTGAGGAAGCTGTGTAAAAGAAAGGCTTGTCACAGCAATTCCAGCTTGAGAGTGTTCCTCACATCATCAATGAGATCACTTACAAGCGCCCCGTCATTCACTGACACAGAACTGGAGTCTTCCTCACAAGGGAATGTCCTGTTCATAAACATTAAATATTCAGATCTAGGGTCCTGAGCACAGTAGCTTGGCCCATATCTAACTCAGAGCACTCCTTCACTAAAGATTTGTGGGGGGAGGGGGCTTATAGCTCCTTTTGCTCGCACACCACTTCCATTCTGATAAGGAATGATTCCAGGACTGCTGACAACTGGTCCATAAGGACAGCAGGTGCAGGAAACATATGAACATGTTTAACTGTGCAGCACTGCCAGTTGCCCCAGGCAAGTGTGGAGAGCAGGTGTATCAGACTCCATAACGCCACCCTCTGAGACCTTATACACTATACAGTGAATATACAGTCCACCCACTGGCTACGCTGAGGAGGGGATACCCGGAGGACTCACCAACCCTTAAGGACCGCTCAGTCTGTGAGGCGATTGTGAGGGGATTCGTGCCGCCGCTAGAACCAAAAAAAATGCGCGGCGGCCACAAGAAAATGGTCGTCGGCCGCAGCTATAACTGCGCCATTGAATGCCAAGATGGCCGCCGAGCGCGAAAATCAAAGCTCTAATGCGCGCCAATGGCGCACGCAATAACCACCTCAAACAGCGCTAATGCGCACGCTAACGGCGCACGCAATAATCACCTCACACACCAGAAAAAACTGCAGACATGAGCGCCCAGCCAGGACAGAGTGACCCCCAAGCACCCCACAGCACAGCACCAGTACAGGGTGCAGAGAGCAGCATAACAGGTGGGGGGGAGACAGGGAGAAACCCCCCATTATAAAGAAACACAGCCAGCATGTACTCACCTGCAGTAGGAGAGACTACTGGCTTGTTTCAGACAGACCTATCACAGAGCAGTTCTGCGTAGCGGTCGGCCCAGTCCACCGTGAGAGATACAGTCAGTCAGGTACTGTTCAATGTTGAGAGGACCGCGGGAGCATAAAATCAACCCGGCCACCCCTGGAGTCATGGGGCATGTCGTGAACTGAGTCTCACGCACACAAGGCGAGGATCAGCACGCTCGATGGTCGGACAGGGAAGACTACGAGATTACCAGTGTACCCAACCTGTTGCCCAGCCGACAGTTGATTGAAGGTCTCAAAAATAAAATAATAAAATTCCCAGAGGTCTGCTGACTGCAGGTGGAAGGGAAATGTCCGGAGGGACCGCCCCCCTGGGCGGGGCTGTTCAGCTCTGGTTTGTTCTAGAATGTTTCTAACATCTAACATTCTGCCTAGATCTTCTCCTGCGAGCAGGGACATATACCCACACGTTTACCGTATCCAGCTGTGTCTGTCCATGGACGATAAGAGAAATTTCACTTTTATTTTTTCACTTTAAGCATCATTAAAATCACTGCTCCCGAAAAAACGGAAGTTGTTTTAAAAAAAATTAGCATTGATACACGTCCCCTGGTGCAGGACCCAGGTTCCCAAACCCTTTTTAGGACAATAACTTGCATATTAGCCTTTAAAATTCGCACTTTTGATTTCTCCCGTTCGAGTCCCATAGACTTTAACGGTGTTCGAAAGTGTCGGTCCGTTCGCATGTTCTGGATGCAAACTGAACCGGGGGGGTGTTCGGCTCATCCCGAATGGTCACCTGCATCCATGCTTCTTCGAGGCAACCTATATTAGTACCATTACTATTACTAATATTATCACTACCGTTGCATTGTCATTCGCCATGAACATTGTCATTGCCATTATTGTTAGTGAAGGTCTCCATGGTCATTTTTGGACGTTTGTGCCCGATGTGCTGTTGCTTTTGTTTTGGTCTTTAGTTTTGTTTTTGTTGTTTTTTGGATAGAGCCATGGTGTACCCTCCCGTGGGCGGCATCATTGTGTCTTCAACCGCCCATGATGGTGGTAGGTCCTCCCCAGCCCCTCTGGGAGGTCCCTATTCGCTTGATTGGTGATGCATGTGTGGGTCTCTCTATTTGTACATGGACAGCTGAGGGAGGTAGCACTGCTGAGCGCTGAGGAAGAAGGTTGTCCTTCGAAACGTATCAGCCGGCAGTGGCCCTCATCCTTCCCTCTATGACCATCTGGAGTGTTTTGGTTCCTACTTACTGCTGCTACCTGTGGAAACTGTGTACATTGTACGCCTTTCACCTTTGTGAGTAGTTTCATTTCATCTTTTTTAAATAAAATCTGGTTTAAGGATAATGCACTAGCCTGGTGCGCCCTCTCTTTCTTCTTCTTCTCGTTTACTGTTAGGATACCCCTATCCTTGAGGGCAGCAGAAGCCAAGTGACATGTACCATCACAATATTCAGACTGTCTGGTAATCCACTCGTGCGCAGGAGTGTTGCTTTCTGTTATCATAAGAGTGTATTGTAACCTGGGGTAGCTCTGTAATAACCGCCAGGCAGTTTATTGAAAGCAAACGACTAACCAAAACGACAGCTTACTTCAGCCACAGTAAATAACAGTCCAAAATCCTGGTATTGATCATTTAAGCAGGCTTACCGCTGTTTTTTTTTGGTCTCATACAGGGGTTAGGCTTCTCCAGAGCAAGGGTGCCAGGCAGGCCAGACAGAGGGGTCAGCAGCCTGTGTCTCCGTAGGTCAAATAGCTCACGCTTGCTGCACAGCTTGCGAGCCTGTCTCTCTCTCTCTCTCTCTCTCTCTCTCTCCCACTCACTTTCTTGACACAGGTACTGATTTCCCTCTGCTGCCTTTCAAGCCTCCCTTCCCTGGGACTTAACCCCTTTGGTACCAAAGTCTGGCAGACTCTTACTCTCACGTGGTTTGGGAGATGCAATGCATTTAAGATGACATACCTACGGGATGTTCAAGACTATCAGAATAATATGGTCTATGAATGGGGTCGTAGAGACAATATGTATAACAAAACCCCACGCTCCATATTAAAAAAGAAGAAAAAAAAAAAAAAGGAGGAAGGTAAGTGTCACTAGAAGGGTTAATTTCAGCTCACTGGAGGCTTCGGATTCCTCATCAGAAGCGTCAGACACAGCTGATACAAGACCTTCGTGACCCCTCACACATCCTCCACTTTCAGACAAACAGCAGGAACAGTCTTTCCCAGTGCAAGCAGCAATGATACACAGACAAAAAACGCCACTCCACTATCTTATCACCGAAGAAGAAAGAAACAAACAAAAGAAATGTTGCAGGAGAGGCAAACAAGTTAGAAGATGTAGGTCACTCGAACAGAAGGTATCCACAGAGGAAGACCCCTTTCACACTTATACGACTTGTACCACGATTTTATACGGGAAAAATCGTATGACAAGTCATTTTCCATGATTTTGAATGACTACCATTCATATTGAAATTCAAAAAAGTGCAGCGCTAAAGTGATAAATTGAATTAACATACATAGAAAATTAGTATTTCTTACAAGTATATATTTTGTGCTGTTTTTGTACATCAATGTTGTGAACAAGGCCTTTGTGGCTGAAACGAGTCTTCCTTTGCTGTATTTTTTATGGAGATACAATAAATTCGGACTGATTTAAGAGCATGTATGGAGTTGTGGATCGTCCTTTATCCATTCATCACTTTGGCA
Source organism: Rana muscosa (assembly GCA_029206835.1). Lineage (NCBI taxonomy): Eukaryota > Metazoa > Chordata > Amphibia > Anura > Ranidae > Rana > Rana muscosa. The sequence goes on from JARGYO010005562.1 coordinate 9,864,160, forward strand.
GCTGAGCAACTGCATATCCTGCACCCGACAGCTTAGGAGGAGTTTTATTAATCTGGGGTAGTAGCTCCTTTCTTTGTTATTTAAGATGACAATACCTAAGGCCTATTTCCTCTCGTGCCGAACAATGCCGACTAAATTTATTTGGAGTAATAAGATGGCCAGACTCAGTCATTCTACGGTAATTATGCCTAAATCCATGGGGGAATTGGTCTGCCTGATCTGATATTACGAGCCGTACATTTGTCTAGAGTGCTATCATTGTGTATTTCCCTGCAGACTAAAGTTTGGGTGCAAATCGAACAGGCATCACCGATTGTTCTGTCGGCTCTTCCTTGGGTTTCCCATAAAACACTTTTGTTGATTGAAGTCGCATCCCACAAATCGGGGCTACAATTGCAGCTCTCACTCAGACGGTCCCTATAAAAGGGCTTTCTCCCTACCCATCTCCATTAACTCCGGTGATTCATAAACCAGGATTTCCCACCCGGGGTAGATAATAAACAACAACGGGGGTTGGCAGGTTTAGGCATATCTAGGTGTATGCACTTTGTTACCTCACAGGGATGGATGTCCACACAAGATCTACCCGGCCTCGCACAGCCCCCTTTGAGGCCCTGGTCAGCCTTTCAAGTGTCACATTACTTAAAGTCTATACCGGAGGCGGGAATCGTATGCTAGGCCACTGACGTTTTTCAAATGTTTATGTGTGGAGGGGAAATATGTACCACGCCTGTTGTCACTCTTGTATAAAACGGATCATTGAGCCCCTTGAAGGTTATATTCCCTTATACATACACCAATGGGAGGAGGACTTACAAATTTCACTTACTAGACAGCAAATCAATAGGATGCTCTCACTGGACCACAAATCCTCCATAGCAAGCCATTTTCAAGAACAGGGATACAAAGTTGCTGGCTAGGTGGTATAGGGTTCCGGCCCTACTTAAAGTTATACCCGCAAACGTCTGGCACTGCAATAAAGAGCAAGGGACATTACTACATATTTTTCGGGGGTGCCCCTTACTTACACCGTTTTGGAAGGAGGTGGGAAATGTGATTGACAATTGTCATCAGTTGATCTGGGCTCGGACCCCTTGGGATATCTTTTATCTTTTGCACCTAAAACACACTCCCCCTTCGTCATTATAAAAAATCATTGATAGTGCACACGTTGAATGCTGCCCGAGCCTGTATCCCCGACCTGTGGAAGATTACCACTACTCCATCTCTGAAACAGTGGTTCTCTAGAATAGATGAAATTAGCATAATGGAAAATATGACAGCGTCCATCTACGGAAGAGAGGAGGAAATTAGGGACACTTGGCAGCAATGGACGACCTTTACTTGCACACCCCTTTTTACCAATTGTCCCTCTGTCTAGCTTAGCAATTACTCATTCTTGACCCATGGGGTCAGGAGAGAGTATTTTTGTCCTGATTAAAGTACGAAAGGAATAATAAAGACAATTTAAGTTGCGATAAGAAATTAAGGCATTTTAGGTCAATAGCGGTGTCACATATATTATAAACACCCTGTGATTATAAAGTGATCTTTTGTATACAGGAATTAGGTCATCCACTAGCATGGTAATGAAGATATTGTTTAGACTTGATTGCATGCTTTCGGGTGTTATTTTGGATTGATTCGGTTATGAAACAATATTAAAGGGGTTGAATTTATTTATTCTAATCTATGTTACTCCTTTTTTATTATTGCTTATATGTTCTGTAAAAAAATAAATAAAAATCCATACCAGACCCCAAGGGCCTGGAATGGATTGGGGGGGGGGGGCTACAGTTTTTTTTCCTTGATTTTTCATCTATATTGCCGAGAGCAGACAATAAAACTACAGCCGTGAGCAAGTTTAAATGAAATTTTCTCATTTAGAAATGTAGTTTTACTGCAGCATGTTCTACACATCGCACAGATGCACCACTTTACAGGCGGAATAAGGGGACCCACCAGGCATGATATTTAAAAGGAAAATTTCTTTTTTATTGTTTCACTTTAACCACTCACGAGGCACGCGTGCCCACTGGGCGGCAAATTTAAAGGGACGTTCATGTACGCCCATTTGCCTGCCCGTGCCATTGTATCGACGTAAATCGTGGTGCGGCGGTCGGCAAGTGGTTAAAGATATAATTTTCACTCTTATTGATGGTGTACGCTCTTGTTTAGTGTTCGAGCATGTTCACCCCATGGTGAAACCCTAACCTGCCAACATCTTCCCAAACCAATTTCTCCTAGAGCCTCTTTTATACCTGAAAACTGTTGGTGCCAGAACTTTTTGCTTAGCAATATCCTATTGAGGGAAGTTCACTTTTCTGCAAAAATGATCAGTCCCTGTGATGGACCTTGGCAGCCCTTGTCTTACCAAGATGCTAACAGCCCCTGTAGATGATAAACCCATGCGCTGGGGCACCCAGTGAACAAAATGTTAGAGGCCCTCTTTTTCTTAGCAGACATGCTTTGCAACCTGTGGCTGCCTGTCAGACTCTGTCTGAACTAAGCACATGGCATGAGATCCTAGCAAGGTCTTCTGTTCACCACCATCTAGATCTTTTACTTGTGGCCCTATACCAGCTTCGCAAATAAGCTTTTAAATATCTCCAGCATAAGCCTTCTGTCCATTCATATGCAAAGTATTCTTTGAGCACAAGTCACTAAAAAGGATATTGCATGCAATATCTAGGTCATGTACAAGTTCAATTCACTATAAATTTATTTAGAAATTTTCTACAAAAATGAGAAACATTTGTTAAATACTGAATAAACCGAGTTAAAGTCAATTCACAAAAAATAAATGTAAACAAAAGCATTTGTTAAATAAGTCATGGTCCAGCCATGTGCGATTTAATGAATAGCTGGTTAAGGAGCCGGCGACAACCAGTGACTCATCTGCTGTCGGTGGGGATTTCCCACTGACAGAATAATGTAAACAAAAAGAGCCAAAAATAATTTAAATAGCATTATGTAAACCCGCCCAATTTATTTTCCTAAAAACCCATACCAGACCCTTATCCTGCAGCCCCGGAAAGGGGGGGGAACAAGCATACACCCCCCTCCCGAACCCTATACCAGGTCATATCCCCCCCAATATGGTGAGGACAAGGGCCTCTACCCCACAACCCTAGCCCAGTGCAACCCTAGCCCAGATCCAGGCTTCCCTCATGTGAATGAGTATGGGATACTTCGCAACCGTACTTTTTTTTTTATCAAGTCCTTCGATGTAGATCCATTATCAGTCACAATGAACGGCGTTAACCACTCACACAAACCCCTCCTCCCCAGCATGGCAAACGCCGACTAACACACAGCTTCCCTTAACAGCTTAAATAAACTAGGGGTGGGGTCAACTATGTCACAAGGGGTGGGGTCACCAGGTGATACCATTGACAATACATGGTCCATGAGGTCACTGGGCGAGTCCTCTTGTGACATCATTGACCCTGCCCCCCTCACCTAATTAAGGGGCTGGGGTGGCAGCATGCCAGTCAGCAGGAGCGGATGTGTTGGTGGGTGCCATTTTTTTTGTGCGGGTGGTGTAATCATGATGCACTACATCGCGGGACATTTTATTAAATTTGTCAAAAACTGTGACATTTTTATTTACACTACTAATTTTTGGGGTGAATGAGTAGGGTTACCATGTACTAGGAATATCACTGCTAGATATTTCACTTCACGTTTGTACTCTGAGGTCCCGACTGCGTTAAAAACAAATCCTGGTCCGCTTCAAGTGTCCGCCCTTTGAGTTGGAATTAGACTTAAGCCTGGTACATACTATTCGTTTTTTTCGTTCAACTGTGTAAGCAAAGAATAAAAGTCTAAATGTCATTCTTAGTGCAGCAATAGTGAAAAAAGTGTCCACTCTTTAAGCCAAACCCCATAAGCTTCTAAAAATAAGGTGTCATGCGCACTCAAAATCTTTGTTTTTCACATGTCTGCACATTTTTAGCAGCTTATGAGATGTGGCTTAAAAGAGTGGACGCTTTCACTATTGCTGCACTAATGACATTTGTAAATGGTAAAAACATTGCCGTATCGCCAGTCAACATAGTTTATGGTCAGCAGTATGATAGTCTTTGAACATCAGACTTTTGTTCTTGATTAATGAAAACATTCTTGGTAAATGCTTTCGCTTTGGTTCGTCTTGTGACCGGTCCAAGAATTTCCTCTCTAGTGGCACAATACGAATGCCCCCAGCCTTCCCTCTTAATCATGGTCTCAGTTACGAAAACCAAACAAAATAGAACCAGAGTCCTATTCTATTATTCCTAGCTGAAGTATTTAGGAGACTGGTCTGCTTTGCACACTTTTTTAAAGCGGTTGTATACCCTCCCTGACATGTTTTACCTACAGGTAAGCCTAGATTAAGGCTTACCTGTAGGTGTTTGCAATATCTCCTAAACCTACATGGTTTAGGAGATATTCGCCACAAAGAATGCACCAATGTCTACGGCGCACGCGCGCTGTAGACAACGGTGCAGGCGCACTGAGAATAGCCATTCATAAAACCGGCAATGCCGGTTCCCGTTCGGAGTGACGTCTTCGTCGTTCCGGCGCTGTGATTGGCCGGAGCGGTGATACCCGGAAGTAACCTTCCTGAGAGATGTCTGCGGCCGGAGGGGGAGACGAGGACAGCTTTGATCTAAGGCAAGTGATTCATAATGAGCTAGTATGCAAGTCATACTAGCTCATTATGCCTTTGTCTTGCAGGTTGTTTTTTTGGGGGGTATACAACAGCTTTTATGCCTGCCAGCTCGTTCAAGACCCAACAACAAGCTTTTTAACTGCAGCAACTTTAGTATACTGTAAGCTTTTGGAGTTAAAAATGTATTTATATTTTATAAGACTGCAGCCAGCATTACATGGTGCTTACAACCTGAACATAGTATAATATAAACACATTTACACATGATCAATACCGATTATTTTTACAGCCTGTAAATTGCATGAGCCAAACCATTGACATGTTTTGATAATGTAACATAGCTCTGAGTTTGGGGGTTTTTACAGCCCACCAACTAAATAACCAACCCAGAGCTTTACCACTTAGTTTGTATGTCTAACACCTACCTTGACAGAGTGTTAAACTTTCAAAACACCACACAAAATCTACTGGGGGGGGGTGAAGACAGACCAGCCCGCCACCATAAGGGGCAGGGCAAGCACTTCTAGGAGGCCGAAGATAGAATCCCCTCCACAATCAGGCAACTCTGAACCCACCCTTTCCCGCTCCAATTCCAAATCTTGACCAGTTCCCCAAAGATGTCACCCACCACCTCATGGATGGGGAGGTTGTCGTCACTAGCAGACACTAAAGACCTTGCGTGCCATGTGTAATACAGGACTACTACACTAACTAGATTAAGTGAGGACAACTCAAACCCTCTCCTTACCTGCAAAGCACCATAGACCCACTCAAACTAGGACAAATATGCATTTATTTATTGTGGTGAAATCACTTAATGTTTTAGCAGCGATTTTTGGTGTACTGATTGATGTAGTGTATATCAGGTTTGAACATGAACTGCACTGATTGCTTTGGGGATTTCAGTATCCAATGGCATCCCCTACCCCCCTCTGAACTTATGAATGGAAAGGGCTTTCACTACAGGCTGGATCATATCCAGCCCACCTAACCTTCTCTGTAGGTTCATGACTTCTCTTTTGATCACATTTAGTGTAATTTGCACACAGGAGCAGGAAGCATAAACTGCTGCACCTTGTATAGCGGGAAGCTGGCAACAGCCATACGTAGCTGACAAAGAGAAATTCAGGTACATCTTGATCAGACTCACCCTTTCCCTCAGCGACAGCTTCCAGCCTTTTCTGGCTGTTGCCTTCCTTGGGTAATCCCCCTGGCTGAGATAAATGCCCAAAACTCAACATTTCGGCTTGCGGTCTGGAGAACACGTTCGGAATGGGGAAACTCATCACCCTCCAGAAAACTTTCCTGTTGTCCCAGTTCACTAAAGAACCAGATGCCTCAGAATAGTCCCCAATCTGCATTTTCAGAAACTGGCCCTCCTTCCCACTCGACACTACTACTGAGATGTAGTCTGCGTAAGCCAATGTCCTTAACCGCTGGCTTAGTGCCTGTGCGTGCCAAGCCCCCCCCCTCAGATGCTCAGTTTAACCTTATGAAGAGGTCAAATACATACAGAAGGGGACACCACCTCCCAGACACTGGAGCCCACATCTGCTGTCAAAGAGTCTGGAGCGTCAGGCTCCACAGGAAACACTCGTCAAGAAACCTATTCTTGTCTAAACACTTCACTTTCAGAAGGTCTAAAAAGTAGGCTCGGATGACCCTCTGGAACTTCGGCCTGAACCGGACCAGGGTCCCTTATGCATCTCTCAGACCATGTATAACCTTCAAACTCATTGTCTCACCACAGTTCTTGTAAAGATCAGGGGAGAAGAACATCCCATAATCTCTCTCCAAGACCAGGGAGGCAAAAAGGTCATATTGACACTCCTTCAGCTGAAGTTTCATAGAGGATATCCGTTTCTTAGTGTACCTGGCTTCCCTGGCACACCCGTTGCATCGATGCACCTGACTGCATGGCTGTGCTGGCGCACCTGGCTGCCCTGGGGTGTCTGAATGTTCTATCCCCATTTCAGTACACTCCCCCGTTTTACATGCTGGCCGTTTGCTTGGGCTCTAAATCCTGAAGAACCCGCCCTCAACTTCCTTACAGGAGACATCAACCCCATCACAAATGGGAGATCTCCCCCAATCCGCTAGCCATCCTAAACCCTCTAACACCTCATGTGCTCAACATATGTCTAGTAGACCACCACCCTCCTTTCCCTTCCAACTATTTGATAAAGTCCAAAGCCAGGCCTGGACTCTGCAGCTGGCCCATTATACAAACCCCCCCCCCAGAGACTTGCCCTGCTTGCACAAGAGATAGATTCTCACTAGCCAAGTGGGATTTAGACACCTGCAAACATTCAGTCATTCCATGTTCAGCAACTGATTCCTGAGTCCTCCACCTTCCTGCTGGCCAGGTGTTAAAGGCAATCCCCCGAATCCCAGAGTAGTCCCTTGGAAGAATTCAGGTTGTCAGGCAATCCTGGCTGCTGAGACTGTCCCTGTAATATGTCTTTGTACTGCAGAAACAGATGATCTTGACTGTTGGGAAAGTCCCTGGAGCTGATGATGTGTAGGATTACCAGACAATCTCAGCTGTTGGGACAGGGAGCTGCCAGCCAACTCTAGGCTCCCCTCTGATATCCCAGTTGGAGTTTGTCTGCCAGCAAGCAGACCTCTCTGAATTGCTTTGTGGCTTCCATTCACAGCAACACTTTCCAAACGCCTAGTCACATGGACAATAAAGCCATGTTCAGTGCTATCAGCTTCTCAGTAAAATCACAGTTTGCCTGGCATTCAACTTTCAAGTAGTCAATGTCAACTCTTGTTTTTGCTAGCCCGGTCTCTAGCGTTTAAGCTAGAGAGCTCTGCCATACACATGCTTCAAAGTATTCATATACCTTCCACAGTCAGCATTTCACTTTCTCACTCCTGGCTACCATTTTAGCCTGACTCTCGCCGGGCTGTGGTTTTGTTCAGTTCAACAACTCAAATCGGTGTCTTCAGGAATAAAAGAATCCTCCACTTTTAGATTCTTTGCAGCTCAGTCTCCTGGCAAGATTTTGGTCCAAGAGCCCGCATCCAAGCCTGGGCGAAAGCAATCCATAGCTTGTTCAAACAGGAGCTCACATCACACACAACCACTCCCTGCTTGATTGGAGCTGGCGTTTTTTTATTTTGAAGCTGAAACAAACAGAATAAAATTCCTGAGACAGCCGATCAATACATTTACAAAAATGGCCTAAGACTACCATAAAACATGAACTCAAAATTATAAATATACACAAGGCCTGGTCCCCAAACCTAGGCTTTTTTTGTTTTTTATAGTCCCACAAATCAGACTCAGGCAAACCTGTGTGTATTAGCCCACACATTAAAACACTAAAATCATATATCATGCAGAACAAAAAATAAAATACTGAGACAGTGTCAAAAAATGACCACAATGGGCCTAGGCCAACCACATATCTAGAGTTGGGCGATTGGTTCAGCCCGAGCAATAGTTCGGGCTGAGCATTGGCTGTTCATCCCATTCGGGAACACCCAAATTTGCAATTTGCCCAGTGCATTTTGCACCCTGATTGGCTAAAGCTTTGTCCAATCAGGGTGCAGTATAAGCTGGTTGTTAAGGAGAGGGGCGGGAAGCCGGCCATAATGTCCTTAACAACCCATGAGTCATGAGCTGTCAACGAGCTTCCCCGCTGACAGTGTCCTCAGATGTAAATCTATTGCCAATCACGCCGCCCCCGAAAAAATTAAATGCTCCCGCGTCATGAAGGCTGCACGCTAAGCAGTTTGACAGTTCTTTATATAGGTAAGGGGCGGGGCCACCTGGCTACATCACTAGGTGGCACCGCCCCCTTCTGATGTCACAGACTTGTGCATGCTGGGTCATTGACATCATAAGGGGGCGGTGCCACCAGGTGATGTAGCCAGGGGGCCCCTGACCCTTACCTATATAAAGAACTGTCAAACAGCGTAGCCTGCAGTAGGTGACAAAACTTAATGACGACAGGAGAATTTTTATTTATTTTTCATGTGCGGCAGGCGGCGTGATTGGCAATGGATTTACATCGGGGGACACACTTTTTTTAAATAAAGGAATAGTCAAAAAATTGTGCGTTTATTACTTTGACACTTTTTTCGTGAATGGGTACCCATACCCAGTCACATGGCAGAGCCCCCCCACCCCAAAGCATGCACCCCCCCCCCCATGTTGAGGGCATATGGCCTGCTATGGTTCAGGAGGGTGGGGGCACGCTTACTTGTTCTCTCCACCCCTTTCCTGACCTGCCAGGCCACTTGATCGGAGAAGGGTCTGGTATGGAATTGGAGGGGGGCCCAGGCCATTTCTTTTGTCCTTTACTCCCCTCCCCCCTCCACCCCTCAATAGCCAGGTGTCAGCAATTGCAACCTCAAATCAATATAAAATGTGATTGGACCGATTTATTTTTTCTTTAGAATTTTTTTTTGTGCAGCACGGTCTATATAGGCTACTGATGTGCCACTTTATAGGCAGACTAAGGACCCCCCCAGGCACTATATTTAACCACTTCCTTACCGGGCCATAATAATAATAATAATAAATAATACACAGGCAGGAACCTCTCTCCCTCCGGGTGGACGTCATATGATGTCCGTACTTCCCGGCCGTCTAGGGGGCGCGCGCCCGCCGCATCGCTCGGGACCCGGTGCGCGTGCCCGCGACGTCCACCGGGCACCAGAGATTGCCCGCGATCACAGCAGGAAAGTGGATCTGTGTGTGTAAACACACAGATCCACGTCCTGTCAGAGGGGAGGAGACCGATGTGTGTTCCCAGTACAGAGGAACACAGATCGTTCTCCTCCCCTTGCGAGTCCCCTACAGTTAGAATCACACACTAGGGAACATATTAACCCCTTGATCACCCCCTAATGTTAACCCCCTTCCCTGCCAGTCACATTTACACCGTTTTATAGCACTAATCGTTGTATAAATGTGAATGGTCCCAAAAACGTGTCAAGTGTCCGATATGTCCGCAGCAATGTCACGGTCACAATAATAAAAAATTAAAAAAATTAAAATAAAAGTGATATTTATTAAATCAAAAAATTAAGTAAAAAAAAAATTTTTTTTTTCAAAATTGACGCTCTTTTACCGCAGAGGTGATTAAATACCAAACGAAAGCTCTATTTGTGGGGAAAAAAAACAAAGATTTCATTTGGGTAAAGTGTTGCATGACCACGCAATTGTCATTCAAAGTGCGACAGCGCTGAAAACTAAAAATTGGTCTGGGCAGGAAGGGGGTGAAAATGCCCTGTATTGAAGTGAATTGGTTAAAAAGGAATTTATAATTTTTATACTTTAAAGTGGTTGTAAACCCACTTTTGCAACTTGTACCTACAGGTAAGCCTAGTTTAAGGCTTATCTGTAGGTGCGAGAAATATCTCCTAAACCTACACGGTTTAGGAGATATTTGCTAAAAATGACATGCATCCGTGTGTACGGCTCATGCGCGCCGTAGACAACGGCGCATTCATAGGGTTAATCCCATTCACAAATCCGGCAAAGTCCCAGCAATGCTTCGGCTTAGCCGGATCTGACGGCTCCCGCGCGCATGCCGAGTCACGTCTTCGTAGCTCCAGCCAATCGGAGCGGCGCTGTGATTGGCTGGAGCGGCGATACCCGGAAGTCGATGGCTGCGACTGAAGAGGGAGACGAGGACGGCTTTGGGGGCCCCGATCTAAGGTAAGTGATGCATAATGAGCTATTATGCTAGTCATATTAGCTCATTATGGCTTTTACAGGTGGTTTAAAAAAAATTATATATATATATATATATATATATATATATATATATATATAATTTTTGTACTCACCGTAAAATCCATTTCTCTGACGTCCATGGACTGACACAGCTGGATACTGTAAACGCGTGGGGTATATGACCCTGCTCGCAGGAGAAGATCTAGGCAGAATGTTAGATGTTAGAAACATTCTAGAACAAACCAGAGCTGAACAGCCCCGCCCAGGGGGGCGGTCCCTCCGGACATTACCCTCCCACCTGCAGTCAGCAGACCTCAGTTCGTAACAAAGCAGTACAAACCTTAAAAAGGAAGGGTGGGTGCTGTGTCAGTCCATGGACGTCAGAGAAATGGATTTTACGGTGAGTACAAAAATCCTATTTTCTCTTACCGTCCATGGACTGACACAGCTGGATACTGTAAACGCGTGGGACGTCCCAAAGCAGTATCAGAAGGGTGGGAGCAGTAGTAAAGGAACAACCAAAACTTCACTCCAAACAAACAAGCAGAGCTCCTGAACGGAGGAGTTGCAACATTAAACAGCGGCCTGCAATGCTTTGCAGCCGAAGGGAGCATCCAAGATTATAAAATCTTGAAAAGGTATGAACGGACGACCAGGTCGTCACCTTGCACACTTGTGCAACCGACGCTTCATGTCGGAAGGCCCAGGAAGCACCAATTGCATTGGTGGAATGCGCCGCAACCGGAAAGGGAGGCGCGCGCCCTTTAAGGGCATTAGGCCTGTACGACGGTCTGCTTTATCCACCTAGAGACGGTGGCAGACGACACCGCTCGGCCCGGTTTTGGACCAGACACAGACTTCCGAATGGAAACCGTAGCAGACAGGTACACTCATAAGGCTTGTATCCATCTTAATGTATGAAGCGCAAACTCTCAGGGATGCGATGGGTGAGGACACAAGGACGGAAGAACAATGTCCTTCTTAAGGTGAAGGGCCGAGACCATCCTTAGAAAAGAAGGACGGTCGTGGGCACAACACCGCCATATCCTTATGGAGGACCAAGTAAGGCGACTTGCCGGACAAGGCCGCCAACTTAGACACCCGTCTAACCGAAGCAATGGCCACTAAGAAGGCCAAATTCCGGGACAAGGTCAAGAGAGGATTCTTCGATATTCTCAAAGGGATGTTCTTGGAGAACCAAGATGCATCAAATTCAGATCCCAAGTAGGGAGAGGAGGCTTGACAGGGGGGAATCACATGGCGAACCCCCTGCACAAAAAGGTGCTAATCAAGGAATGGCCCGGTAGCAGTCGTTGATAAAAGACAGCCCGGGCCGAAATCCGACCCTCAAAAAAAAAAAAAAAAAAAAAAAAAAGGATGCAAGGCCAGCTTTTTGGTCACACCATACTGTAAGAACAGCAAAATCCTGGGAACGGAATACATCCGAGGACACCACTCAAGTTCCTCGCACATAGCGATGTAAGCCGTCCAGGTACGGTGAGATATCTTTCTGGAGGAGGATTCCCGTGTCAACAACATAGAAGAGATGACCGAATACGAGAGAACTCGGTCCTTCAGCACCTGGCTTTAAACAGCCATCCCATTAAAGCCAATGACTGTAAAGCAGGCTGAAGTATGGGATCAAGAGACAGAAGGTCCACCCCAATAGGCAGTCGCCAGTGACGTCTGCGACTAGCCAAAGTAGATCGGCGTACGAATGTCGCCGTTCGAGCACTGGAATGGCCTCAGCCCCTACTCTGCGAAGCCGGCGAGGCAACAACAGTAGCGGAGGGTAAGCATATATCAGGCGATACTGCCCCCACGGGCTTCCAACGCGTCTGACGCGTCTGCCCAGGGGTCCCTGGACCCGACCACGATCTTGCCACCTTGCGAGTGAGTCGAGAGGCCATAAGGTCCACTTCCGTTGCCCCACCTCCGGTAAAGGAAACCCCTCCGGATGCAAGGACCCTTCCCCTGCAATGAACACGGCCGACAGGACCGTCTTGCAGCGAGATGTATGAAAATCCCAAAGAGACTCCGCAATGTATCAGAGAAGGGAGGCCCCGGTGTACAGGGTGCCTCAACTGTTGGCCAATAAAGGCAACTTGACGGAACTTCCCTAGAAACTCGGTCAGAGGACTAGTACCTCAGCCTCCACAGGTGGCGCAAATCCACCCCAGGCACAGAGACCCTAAAGGCTAAAGCAGTTGCAGTGCACTTGCTAGACGACTGATGGATGAAGCAGAGGCTTTTGCCCAGTCATTGAGGTACAAAAAACGCCAGAGACACAGCCACTAACGGGCGTAACGCTAACCTCAGCCTGGCGAACACAGTCCAAGCCAGCGCTTCTAATCACCACTGAAAGCAGGTGGAAAGTGATACCCCTGAAACCAGGGATCCTTGTTACAATACTCCATCCAGCGGCTACCCATGGATAGTATGTGTGGATAAACCTATTAAACACGTATATACTGTGCCAGCGACGAAGGCGTGCACATCATCGGGGCTTGGACGTAAACCAGCCACACAGATTGCGTACACAATCGTGTAGGTATGTTAGCCTGCGAATAAACAAAATTTCACATGTTTATACTGTGCATAGCGCTGAGAATGCGCACACCATTGGAACGCAGGGGAGAAACCTGAGCACCCGGATGAAACCCATGCAGACTGCATACGCATACAGTGTAGGTATTATAGTATGTGTGCTAAACATTTTGCACAAGCCCATGTGTGCATAGCACCGAAGGCGCGCACACTGTTGGCACGTGGGAGGAACCGAAGTACCCCACGCATACTCAGAGAATGCAATACCTACAACTACTGTGAATGTATTTAGTGTAGTGTATAAACATAATGTGTATGTTTACACCGTGTATTGCACCAAAGACATGCATGTCATGTAGCGTGGGCAGAAACCCACGCAGACTGCACAGACATACCAGGTAGGTATGTTAGTATGTGGATATCCAATCGCACAAATTTAGACTGTGCATAGCGCCAAAGCACACATACCAATGGAGTGTGGGATGGAACCGGAGTACCCGGAGGAAAACCACACGGACTGCCTACACATACCGTGTAGGTATTATAACATGCGTGATAAACATTGAACATGTTCAACTGTGCAGAAGGCCAAAAGGCGCACATACCGTCAGCGTGTGGGAGGAAACCGGAACCCCCGGAAGAACTCCACGCCGACAGCACACAGATTCCGTGTAGGAATGATAGCATGTGAATTAACGTATTGCACATGTTTATGCTGTGCATTTCCATTGAAGCGTGGGGGGAAAATCGGAGTACCCGGAGGAACCTCATGCAAACAGTATACCCATACTGTAAACATGTATAGTATGTGCAATAAACATATTGAACATGTCTATACTGTGCGGAGAGCTGAAGTGCACATACCATGAGAGTGCGGGAGGACACCGGAGCCCCCGCCGACCCAGAGAGCATAATGCATACATATACTGTGAATGTATCTGGAGTCGTGCATAAACATATTTTGTAAGTTTATATCATGCATGGCACTGAAACACAGCATTGGAACGTGGGGGAACACTCACGCAGACACAGAGACCAATAACACATACATACACTGTGAATGTATGCAGTGTAGAGGTATAGGATGAGTTTAAATTATGGCGCAGAGGCGCATAATCTTCTCTGTATCATTCCAACCTGCTTGACTGTGCTGCCGAAGCAGCATGCAGGTAACAGGTAACCTCTGACCCTCAGACCGTGTGTCTGTCAGAGCTTAAGTGTTCCCCAGGAAATGGCGGGAAATGTTGCCTCAGGATAATCACACAGAAGGCTCACAGGGACTAGAGACATAAATGAATAAATCCTCCCCCCCACCATGTATCACCCATGCTGCTCTGAGGCAGCGTGTGTGGAAAACAGTGAGGAAGCTGTGTAAAATAAAGGCTTGTCACAGCAATTCCAGCTTGAGTGTTCCTCACATCAATGAGATCACTTACAAGCGCCCTGTCATTCACTGACACAGAACTGAAATCTTCCTCACAAGGGAATGTCCTGTTCATAAACATTAAATATTCAGAGCTAGGGTCCTGAGCCCAATAGCTAGGCCCATATCTGACTCAGAGCACTCCTTCACTAAAGATTTTTGTGGGGGGGGGGGGGGGAGGGGGCTTATAGCTCCTTTTGCTCACACACCGCTTCCATTCTGACAAGGAATGATTCCAGGACTGCTGGCAACTGGTCCATAAGAACCGCAGGTGCAAGAAACATGAACATGTTTTGCCTGGGGCAACTGGCAGTGCTGCACAGTTAGTGTGGAGAGCAGGTGTATCAGACTCCATAATGCCACCCTCTGAGACCTTATACACTATACAGTCCACCCACTGGCTATGCTGAGGCAGGGATACCCGGAGGACCCACCAACCCTTAAGGACCGCTCAGTCTGTGAGGAGATTGTGAGGGGATTCGCGCCACCGTTAGAATCAAAAATAATGCTCCTGGGCCCTGATTGCCTCTTTAGGGGGTCTATGCGAGTGGGGAGTAGACCGCAGGGGCCCCGCACCTGGGACACCCGACTAGATTGGGTGTCCGGAGGGGTTAAGGCCACTGTGGTAGGTCGAAATATCTGTTAAAGTTAATGGAAATATGAGGAGACGAAGCATTATGACACTTAGGTTATTCCCAGACTGTATTTCTGGGAAATGGCTCTGAGAGTGAGGGGTGCTGTCGTGGAAGACCCGTCATCGTTTCATGCACAGGCTTTGGCGATGTAGCCCCTTACCCTACCCTTTACCCGAGGGGAGTTTTTCTTTAGTCTTTACTTGTTCATAGTTCGTTTTTCATTTTACGTTGAACTAGATACATATTAAGTCTGTAGTATCTGGATGGTGGAGTAGGTGGGAACGTTCGGGTGCTAGTTTTTGTCCCTACCTCAAGAGAGGCGGGCTCCCCTCTTGTACTTGCCGGCATAGCATAAGTTTATCCTATCATCAGTTTACCCACTATTCTCTATAGGTAGTTCAGCGGGACTTTGACTATCTCCGGTATTTTGTTCACAACCCCTTACTGGGGGTGCCTTCTCTACTGGGGAGGACGTTCCGGTTTGACCCCGGATACCATTAATACGGTTTAAAGACAAACATTGTACTTACTTTCTGTCTGTCCCCCTTTTTTTTTTTTTCTCTTCTCTTTCCCGCCCCCCCCCTTTCTCTTTCTTCCCCTTTCCCTCTCCCGGTTACTCTCTCCGTCTGTAGTTGGAAGCAGTGGGTGACACCATATCTGGTTCGACCATATGGCCTCTTTTATGCAGTCTTCAGCTCCTCTGTCGCTCAAGATTTTTTCTGTCAATGCCAAAGGCCTCAATGTTCCTGAGAAGCGTAGTAGCCTTATGGCAGAGGCTCACAGACACAGGGCTCAAATCATATTTTTCCAGGAAACTCACTTTAAATCGAGCGCCATCCAACGTCTCACTAACAAAACATACCCAGATGCTTATCATGCGACCTGTGCTGGCTCTAAGACAAAAGGGGTGGCGATTCTGCTCGCAAAGTCGCTCGCATTTCATCTAACGGACCAGATAGTAGACCCAGAAGGTAGATTTATCTTTCTGAAAGGGCACTGGAAGGACAGACCAGTGACACTCGCAAATATATATTGCCCAAACTCCAAGCAAGTCCCTTTCTTGAAAGATACGCTGCTGAAACTCACATCTTTTCAGTTCGGTCTCCTTATTTTGGGTGGAGACTTTAACATGGCCATGGACCCGATTCTTGACACATCCACGGGGACCTCGTCCCTTCCCTTCTCTGCCTTAAGGCAAGCGAAATTGGGGCTAGCATCTCTGGCTCTACACGATACATGGCGTACCTTAAACCCTCGAGGAAGAGACTATACCTTTTTCTCATCCCCACACCAGCGCTACTCGAGGCTGGATTACATCTTCATTTCCCAGAGAGATCTGTGTTATCTACATGAGGCGACGATTGAAAATATGGTCTTATCAGACCACCACCCGGTTACCCTGACCCTGCGATTCCCGCAGAGGGAGACGTCCACTAAGATTTGGAGGTTGGATGCTTCCCTTCTCACAGATCTTGCGGACATAGTCACTCTTAAACAGGCCATTAGTGAATACTTTCAGCATAACAACACACCAGATGTGTCCCCCATGACTCAATGGGAGGCACATAAGTGTGTGGTGAGGGGACACTTGCTCTCCTTGGCAGCTAAGAGAAAGAGGGAGCACATAGCTCTTATTCAGACCCTAGCGGAAAAGATCTCCAGATTGGAAGCGCAACACAAAGGGGCACGGGCGCTTGGAGTAGCGACCGAGCTGGCAGATACGAGAGTACTCTTACGCGAGGAATTATACAGAAGAGCCCGAAAGCGACACATGCTGTCGCAGAAGCTGTTCTATGAGCAAGGGAATAAACTCGGGAGGTTACTAGCGAGATTTACACAGAAACGCGTGCTCGCCTCCACAATCCATCATGTGAGGGACAAGCATGGAGGGATCCATACTAAAAATGGGGATATTGCTCGACAGTTTCAAACCTTTTATAGCAAACTATATAATATTAAGGCAAATGAGGAAAGTAATGTCTCAGCGGACACGCGGAAAGACTTGATAAGGGACTTTCTGCATAGTTATTGCCCTCAGGCACTATCCCTGGAAGATAGACAATCCCTGGATACCCCGTTGTCGTCTGAAGAATGGGTAGAAGCCTTAACCACAAAACCCGGCAAAAGCCCGGGACCTGATGGATTCACGGCACAATATTACAAATGTTTCACGGATCTTCTAGCGCCAGGTTTCCTTCGAGCCTTTAACTCCCTAGCAGATGCCACATGCAACTCTAGTACCCTGTTGGAAGCCTATATTTCAGTAATACACAAGGAGGATAAAGATCCGGCAGATGTAGCGAATTATAGGCCGATCTCGCTCCTAAATGTGGATGTGAAAATCTTTTCCAAAATTCTTGCGAATCGGTTGGCTCATCACGTTCCAATATGGGTGGGTCTAGACCAGGTGGGCTTTGTCCCCGGCAGAGAAGCCAGGGACAACACCATCAAGGCCCTCAACCTGCATCATTGGCTCACTTCTTCCAAACACGATGGGTTTTTTCTATCAATGGATGCAGAGAAGGCCTTCGACCGAGTGGCCTGGGACTACATGGACTCCGTGTTAGACACTTTAGGTCTAGGAACCAGAATGAGGGATTATATCAGAGCTTTGTATACAAATCCACAGGCGAGAGTGCGAGTCAATGGTCACTTGTCGGAGGCCTTCTCCATCCACAATGGCACGAGACAGGGTTGTCCCCTTTCTCCTATACTGTATATTCTCACGCTGGAACCTCTTCTTCGTTGCATTCGGGCGAATACTAACATAAAGGGTATTGAAATAGGCCATAAGGAATATAAACTCGCAGCTTTTGCCGATGATATTTTGCTCTTTCTTTCCTCCCCCTTGACTTCCCTGCCTAATTTGCTGCATGTTCTTGAACAATTCCGAATTATCTCACACTTGAAAATCAATTACTCCAAATCATTTGCTCTGAATATCTCGCTGCCCTCATCGCTGGTTGGCCTTTGCCAGGAGAATTTCCCCTTTCGATGGAAAGCCGATGATATTACCTACCTGGGTATTCGGCTTCCGGGTAAACTCACAGATCTTTACAATAAGAACTTCCTAGCGGAACTAAACGCTATACAGCAAGACATGCGTCGGGATGTTCCCACGATTTCCTGGTTCGGGCGTGCCTCCATATGGAAAATGACAGTGCTTCCTCGAATGCTATATAAATTACAGACAATGCCGATCGCCTTACCACCCTCTTTCTTTGCGACGTATAAGAGACTATGTAGAAAGTTTCTGTGGGGAACCAAGGCACCGAGAATTAGTTGGGCGAAATTGGTACTCCCGAAATTGGATGGGGGCATTGGTCTCCCGGATATACAGAGGTACTATTGGGCTACGCAGCTGACACGGATAGTGGACTGGAGGGTTCATGCACGCCGTAAAGGGTGGGTACTCCTGGAAAATTTGATTACGGGAACTGAACTTGGGACAGTCCCCTGGGTTTCTAGCAAACATTGGACGCCTAACGTTCAATCTCACCCTCTGGTAGGGGCAACTCTTTCTGCGTTTACACAAACGTGTGGAACGTATGCAGTGTTGGCTACAGAGAGTAAGTTAACTCCCCTTAGAGGAAACCCAGACTTTATGCCGGGGCTAGACAGTTCCTACCTGACAAAAGAATGGCCACACGTAGATATGCTAGCCAAACACTTTTTCTCTGGGGATAGGTTTCTTAACCTGAGAGAACTAGCGTCACTATCCCTGACCAAAGCCTTCCCTCTCTTTGCTTACCTCCAGATAAAGCACTTTCTAGACAGCCAGAGGACCAGAGGATACTTTACGAAACCATCTACAGTGTTTGAGTCGTTGTGCTCTAGCACGTCTCCCCAGAGACATGTGATCTCGATGCTTTACGCATCAATGTTCAAAGAACCCTTTGCTTCCATGCAGGCGGAACGGACCTTTTGGGAGGCCCGACTTGAAACACCGATTGAGAAGAAGAGCTGGGAGCGGGTGCATTGGTATATCCATAAAGGTTCGTTGAATGTAAACACCCAGGAAAATGGGTACAAGATTAGAACGCGGTGGTATAGGACACCGGATCTGATCCATAAGTTCTTTCCGAATGTGTCAAATCGGTGCTGGAGATGTGGGCAGGGCTTGGGTACCTTCCTCCACATTTGGTGGGAATGCTCGCTGATCCAACCATACTGGCAGAGGGTACATGATGTGACGACTGCGGTCTCCTCGCTACCACTGGAGTTTTCGCCAGCACAGTATCTTCTCCATTTGTCCAAAATATCTAAGAAACGGTATCGCAATTCGGTGGCGATCCATATGATAAACACGGCCAGACTATGTGTACCCGTCCACTGGAGGGCCACAGTGACACCATCTATGAAAGAATGGGTGACACGCATAGGGCACATCGCAGCGATGGAGGAGCTGATATACACTGCGCAGGATAGGATTTCCAACTTTGCCACTATCTGGGACGACTGGTTTACATTTCGGAATTCTGCGGAATTTCAAAATCTCTTATAGACTAATAGCTGATTGGGACTTTTATACAGAGTGCTACTTGTTCGACGACTGAGGTATAATCTTGACAATATGTTCTTATTGCCAAACAGAATTAGACGGAGAGAGTAGTTGGTGGTTACCCCACCCCCTCTTCAAGCATTCACGTCCAAACGCTCTCTTCCTCATACTCACCCCCCTCCCCGGACCCCTCCTCCCGCATCCCCCTTTTTTTTTTTTTTTCTTCTTTACCTTTCTCCCCTAGATCTTCCTCCTTTTGTCTCCTTCTCCCTTCGCTTTTCCTCTTGTACTTGATTTTGACGAAAGGGGTCGGGGTTGTCCTGATGGACCCCCCCCACTCATGTTCTCCAAAGTATGTAGATCCTTGGAGAGGAAGGTAGAAATCGAGCCATAGGTTCTGGTCTACTGTGGTAATGACCATGACTTGCCACTCTTATTAAAGGTTCTGGTAGCATCTGAATGCATTTTCATTAACACGATCCCTCACAGAGGACTTGAGATATATTCTTGTTATTATCTGAGATGATGTTGTTATTTTATATAACTGACCATTGTACATGGGCATTGCCACAACTACATAACATGTATTTATATTGTACATGGAGCCAGACCCTCTGGATCTCCAGGCTTACCCCCCCCCTTTTTTCTTTTTTTTTTTTTTCTTTCCCCCCTATTATGGTTGTTATTGCTATGTGTAATTACGCTGTTTCTCAATAAAATCTTTATGAAATAAAAAAAAGAATCAAAAATAAATGCGCGGCGGCCACAAGAAAATGGGCGTCGGCCGCAGCTACAACTGCGCCATTGATCGCCAAGATGGCCGCCGAGCACGAAATTCAAAGCTCCCGCTAATGCGCGCGCTAACGGCGTACACAATAATCACCTCACACACACCAGAAAAAACTGCAGACATGAGCGCCCAGCCAGGCCAGAGTGACCCCCAGAGTGACCCCCAAGCACCCCACAGCACAGCACCAGTGCAGAGAGCAGCATAACAGGGGGGAGACGGGAAGAACCCCCCACACACAGAAACACAGCCAGTATGTACTCACCTTGCAGCAGGAGAGACTACTTACCCGTCCCTAGAGGGACCCACTGGCTTGTTTCAGACAGACCTATCACAGAGTCGTACTGCGTAGCTGTCGGCCCGGTCCACCGCGAAAGATACAGTAGGTACTGTTCAATCTTGAGAGGACCGCGGGAGCATGAAAGCAACCCGGCCACCCCTGGAGTCATGGGGCATGTCGTGAACTGAGTCTCACGCACACAAGGCGAGGATCAGCACGCTCAATGGTCAGACAGGGAAGACTACGAGGATACTAGTGTACCCAACCTGTTGCCCAGCCGACAGTTGATTGAAGGTCTCAAAAATAAGAAATTACCAAAAGGAATAAAATTTAAAAAGTAAAATCTTCCAGGAGACTGGCTCCTGAGAGAGCCACGTCTTCTCCTACTGCTAGGCAGAAAAAACTGAGGTCTGCTGACTGCAGGTGGGAGGGTAATGTCCAGAGGGACCACCCCCCTGGGCGGGGCTGTTCAGCTCTGGTTTGTTCTAGAATGTTTCTAACATCTAACATTCTGCCTAGATCTTCTCCTGCGAGCAGGGACATATACCCCCCCACGTTTTACAGTATCCAGCTGTGTCAGTTAGGGGTTTACAACCACTTTAAGCATCATTAAAATCAATGCTCCGGAAAAAAAAAAAATAATAATTTGCATTGATACATGTCCCCCAGGACAGTACCTAGATCCCCATACCCCTTTTTTTGGCCAATTACTTGCCTAGAAGCCTTCAAAATGGGTTCAGTCTGTTCTGTTCACAGTAGAACTCCTGGAGGGTGATCAGCCCATCTTTACATAAAACATGAACCAAAACAAAAAATGTACACAAGACTTGGCCCCCACACACTTAGGCGTTTTTACAGCCCTGCCAATTAGACTCAGGCAACCTGTGTGCATTTACCAACAAATTGTATCAACATAAAAAAAAAAAAAAAATTGTATATCATGGCCCAGATCAAGGGTGGGCTGGTGTGGGCTGCACCCCCCTCCACAAGATTTCAGTTGTGCCCCCTCAGGGCAGCTCCCCTATGGATGTTGTGCATGGCCGCCGAGTTCCTTCTCCCCATTTCCGCACTCAGGGCCAGGACAAGGGGAGCGAAGCCCAGAGCAATGACGTCCAGAAAGTGACAGAGGAGAGAGCTGGGAGGAGATGCGCTGTGCAGTGTTCTCCCCCATCCTGCCAGTGAAGTGCTCCTCTTGAGGCTGGGTTCACACTTGTGCGGTGCGAATTCCAGCTCTGTTATCTCTGCAAGGAGATAAGAGAGCTGTTCAGTGTTGTGTGCGGTGGAACATGCGAACTTGCTGACCTGGAAGAGGGGGGGATATAAGTGTAGTGAGCATTGAAAAAAAGTCCTGTTCAGAACGGAACACATCTGCGAATCAGATGCGTGGCCATAGAAGATAATGGACCTGAATTCGCACCTGAGCCACACCGCAATGTCTAGAAAACGCACACGGTTTTCTGGTAATGCGCAGTGCGAATGCATCGCACATTTGTGAACCAGCCTCATTGAAAAGAATGTATTTTTTAATGTTATGCGAATTGGATGCGGTGTAAGCCGCAACCAATTCGCATAGGTGTGAACCCGGCCTCATACAGCAGATTACAAGAGATTGCCAGATCGGACTGTACACAATTTAAATACCTGCCCCCTACCCACATTTCCTGCTGCCGGGAGAGAAGCAGTACCTGGAGAAGATGGGGTAATCGAACTGTGTACAGTCTGATGCAAGATCGACCCTGTGGCACCTGCTATATGAAGGAGCACAATTGACAGGAAGGTGTAGAACCCGCACCTCCTCCTGGATCTGTAGCGGTGTGGTTTCCCGACTGAGTTGTGGCAGGTAGGGGGGTGAGCTTATGGGAAAATTGTACACAACGAAAGGGGGGGGTTGGGAGGAAACAACTATTTGTACTTGGCATGAGAGGGCAGTATTTGTGCTTGTGGAAAAAAGGAGCCCAGGGGCTAAGGTTGCGCTAGAAAAAAAAAAATCTATGTGTATATAACGGCCAGCACCATAAAGTCTTAATACAAAAAACTCAAATGGATAAAACGTAAAAACGTAGATGCAGCGCTAACATTAAAGTTTTCAAAATTTACAAGTGAAAAATAAAAAAACACATTTAATAAAAGAATGAATACATTTAAAAAAAAAAAAAATGCAATAAATTAAGAATAAATGAATACTTTAATAAAAGTGGATTGCACTTACAAGATTTAAATGTATTCTTTTAAAGTACTGCACTATGGGAGCTTTTCTTTTTTATATTTTCTGAGTGATACTGGCTTAGCTGCAGTTCTAGACAACATTAAATTGGTTGTAAACCCTCTCTGACCACTTACACCTACAGGTAAGCCTAGATTAAGGCTTACCTGTAGGTGCAAGAAATATCTCCTTAACCTACACGTTTAAGAAGATATTTGCAGAAAGGACTGCACCAATGTCTACGGCGCATGCGCGGCTAGACAACAGGGCAGGCTCACTGAGCGTGCCGGTTTTATCAATGGGATAATGCCAGAACAGCGCGAATGCGCGGGAGTGACATCATCGCCGCTTCAGCCAGTCACAGCACCGGAGCGACCATACACGGAAGGGACTCGTAGGCAACATGGGGAACGAGGAGTGCTTCGGGGGGGGGTTTACTTCCTCTTTAAGGGTTCTGGGGAGACTGAATTCCCTGTGTTTGGTGAGACTACTATAACCAGTGGTCATGAAAAGCTGGTAAGAAGGCCACTTACTCACTTGGGTGTGGAGCACATTGCTTGGATGAAGGGTCTTTTCACGGTTTCCTCCTCTGCAGTTGTCTCCAGGAATACCGATAGAGCGGCCACTTGAACTTTTAGGGTGCTAAAATCGCCAACCCTTTCTCCATTCCTTCATGGAGGAATTCTAAAACAGAGATATTTTCCTTTGGCGAACAGATCTTTTCTCTGCACCAGGAATTAAAAAACATTTCCATGTCTTGAAATAGATTGCTCTAGTGACCTTTTTCAGCTGTCTAATAATGTTGAAACTAGCTTATTGGACAAGCCCTAATTTTGTAGGATTTGTTCCTCAGTAACCAGGCAGCTAGTCTGAGGTGCTTGATATTGGGATGTTAAGGGGACCCTGTGTTAAAGGTCTTTCTGTAAAAGGAAGAAACCAGTGGGGTTCCACCGCCATCTTCTGAATGGTTGAGAACCAAGTCCTTTTGGGCCAGAATGGGGCTACTAAGATTACTGCTGTAGACTCCTTCTGTAGTTTGAGGACCAATGGGATAATTTGAAAGGGGGGAAAAGTGTAGCACAAGTAGAAGGTCCATTGTTGTGCTAGCGCATCTAGTCCGTCCGCTTGATCTCGCCTGTTTAGGGAGAAGTATGTTTCCACCTTCGCATTGGCGTGGGATGCGAACAGGTCTATCTGGGGAATTCCCCATCTTCCTGTTATCTTTTGGAATACGTCTGGATTTAGATTCCATTCTGATTCCAGTACCCTTTCTCGGCTTAGGAAGTCCGCTATTTGGTTCAGATCTCCTTTTAGGTGTACCGCCGTCAGGGATGCTAGATTGGATTCCACCCAAGACATAATCTGGAGGGCTGAGGATAGTAACACTCTGCTCCTTGTGCCTCCCTGCCTTGTTATACAAGCCACTGCTGTGGCATTGTCCGACAACACCTGAATATGCTGACCTAGAACCATAGTCCCAGGAGAATGGCTCTTAACTCTCTCCAATTGGAGAATCTCCGGGCTTCTATGGTTGTCCATGCTCCTTGGGCCATCTGTCCATCCAGATGGGCACCCCACCCCCAGAAGCTTGCGTCTATTGTCAGTCTGTGTTCAATAGGGAAAGTCCAAAGCAGGCCTTTGTTCAAAATTTGCTTGCCTTCTCCACCGCCACCACAGCTTTTTCTGAACTTGAGGGTATCTTGATAAAATTTTTCCAGCGACTCTCCATAGGAGCTATTCCTGGAGAATTGTCTGCTGAAGATCTCTTGCATGGAGACGTGCCCATTGTACCGCTGGTATTGACGCGGTGAGTAGGCCTAGGACTGACATGGCTGCCCTGATTGTCATTGGCAGGTTTGTCTAAGTACCCTTTACTGCCCTCTGGAGCGTATCTATTTTTTTCCTCTGGGAGAAAAATAATTTCCTGTATGGAATTTAGAGTATATCCCATAAATGTTATTGTCTTGGAAGGTATCATATTTGATTTCTCCTGGTTTATGATCCATCCGAGACTCTCCAGATGTCTTTTAGATCCATCTCCAATAGTTCCCTTGTTCTGGCAAATAACAAGAGGTCGTCCAGGTATGGTACTATTGATATCCCTTTTAATCTGAGGGGTGCTAGAGCCTCCGCTATGATCTTTGTGAATATCCTTGGTGAGGATGACAGTCCGAAAGGGAGGGCTCTGAACTGCAGGTGTGAAATTGAGTCTCCCGTCTTCACCGCTAATCGTAGATACTTCTGCGATACTGGAGCTATAGGAACGTGTAGGTACGCATCCCTTAGGTCTACGGATGCCATAAAACAACCTGGCGTCAGGAGATTTTTACTGAAAAGATTGTGTCCATCTTGAATTTTTTGTATCGGATGGCTTTATTTAGTATTTTCAGGATCAAGATTAACCAGAATTTTCCCAACGGTTTCTTCACTAGGAATATGTGCGAATAGCACACTGTAACGGGTGGGCCCATGGAACCCAGAAGTTCTTAGAAAGTATGAGCCAGAAAATAATGGACATTAAGAATAGATGTCTTGGATTGCTTTAAAATGGGCCTGTAATATTAATCCACAATATTCCCCAGGATATCTGTAAAGAACTATTTACTGTGTGTTTGATTCTGAATTCAACATGTTAGTTGAAAGATGTTAATGTCATCACCTCCAACCACCTGGATGCCTGTTGTAATGTTAATGAATCCAGACTAGCTTCTAAAGACCTTTTCATTGTTTGTGGTGATGTGGATTGGAGCTTTGTAGACAGCCTGGCTGCCTATTATGGGATGTTTAAGTGTCTTGCTGTAAGGAAAGGGGGGGGGGGATCACTCCAGCAACCCCCCCCCCCTGCTAAGACTGTTTACTGAAGGAGAAGTTTGAACACACCTGACCTGTATCACCATTGTCATTGGACAGTTTAACCCACCCCGTTTCCCAAGGATGGGAGGGAAGTGTTTTGAAGAGAAGTGTATTACCATGTGCTTGCAATAAAGATTCACTCCCTGTTTGAACCTCATACAGAGCGTTTGTCTCGTATCTGGGGGAGAATTATTCCTATGGGTCTCGGTCGACTGACTGGGGAGTGTCAGTAGTTGCCTTGTGTTCGGAAAGGGAATATCCTAAACGGCGTTAACCCCTTTCATACTTGGGGTGCCGTTACACACCCTATCCCTTCCTCTTCGGGGACGGGGGGGGGGGGGACGGCTATCATCACCTTCTGTTGGATGAGTTCTTCTAGTAAAGATGACATCCCTAGAGATTTCTCCAGGTCTCAGGGAGCCTGGGTTACGTAAAAGCGGTTTGAAGGGGGTTGCGAGAATTCCAGCCTGTAGCCCTCTATTATCTTGAGGACAAATGGACTGGACGTCGCTGTCTTCCATTGTGGAAGAAAGGCCTGCAACCTTCCTCCCACCGGACGACTGTCACTGGCTTTTTGTGGTTTGACCAGGATGGAATAGTACCCCTGACTTTCCCCTCCCTCTCTGGGACCTCCAGGGTCTTTTATAGCCTGTATCTTTCTCATCCTTGGCTTGCTGAAAAGTACAAAAAGTATTTTTGCCCTGAAGAATCACTTTGTTTTTTATTGGGAAGGCCTTCTTATCAGCCGTTCTATTAAAGGGGTTGTAAAGGTTCGTTTTTTATTTTCTAAACAGGTTCCTTTAAGCTAGTGCATTGTTGGTTCACTTACCTTTTCCTTAGGATTTCCCTTCTAAATATTTGTTTTCTTTGTTTTCTTTGTCTGAATTTCTCACTTCCTGTTCCTCCTCAGTAAGCTGTTCAGTAAGCTGTTCTGGGTGACTCCACACCACTCTGATGATGGTGTGAAGTTTAGCGAGGAGAAACAGGAAGTGAGAAATTCAGACAAAGAAAAAAAAACATTTAGGGCTCTTTCACACGGGGCGGATCCGTGCAGATCCGCCCCGTGAAGCTCCGCTTGCTCAGCGGGGATCGCTCCGTTGATCCCCGCTGAGCCGACGGATGACTGGGCGGTCCCCGCACACTGTGCAGGGACCGCCCTGTCAGAGCGCCGCTCTCCCCTATGGGGAATCGGATGACGACGGACCGTAGAGTCCGTTGTCATCCGATCCGCTCCGCCGACGGAAGGAAAAATAGGGTTTTCCTCCGTCACACTTTGGCGGAGCGGAGCGGATGTCAGCGGACATGTCTCCGCTGACATCCGTGCCTCCATAGGGGTGCATGGAGGATCCGTTTCAGATCCGCCTAAAAAACTGACAGGCGGACCTGAACGGACCTCCGTGTGAAAGGGCCCTAAGAAGGTAAGGAAAAGGTAAGTGAACCAACAATGCACTAGCTTAAAAGGAACCTA
Source organism: Rana muscosa (assembly GCA_029206835.1). Classification (NCBI taxonomy): domain Eukaryota; kingdom Metazoa; phylum Chordata; class Amphibia; order Anura; family Ranidae; genus Rana; species Rana muscosa. The sequence goes on from JARGYO010005562.1 coordinate 9,891,206, forward strand.
TTTAGAAAATAAAAAAACAAACCTTTACAACCCCTTTAAGTACGGCTTCCAGATCAGGGCTCAATACCAAGTCACCCTCAAAAAGGCAAACCACATAGTTTTGCCTTTGAGGCTGTATCCCCTGACCACGTCTTAACCCATAAAGCTCTACAGGCTGAGTTGACCAGGGCTGCAGATCTTCTTTTTTTTTTTTTTTTTTTTAAAGATATTTTTCTTAGGTTTAGGACAAACCAACAAACAGAAAAACATATGTAGTGGTGGTCTAAATCTAGGGGGAGCACCTGGGTGGTAGTATGATCCAGGTTGCACTAATTGTGAGAAGATTTGGACCATTTAAGTCGTGGAGGACTTTGGTGGAGCTGTTGTCCCAGGTCGAGTTAGAGCCACCGTCACAGTGTTGCACCTTTTTGTCCTGCTCTGGCAGTAGTACAGCAGGGCGGGGAGACCTGCTGTGCCTGCTGGGGGTAGGGCATAAAAAGGGGTAGACGGCCTCGCCACAAGGTCCTTTTTTGCTATCCCGTGCCCAGGCACCTTCGGCCTGGGTGCTGGCGGTCCGGAGTTCCGGCCCAGGTGCCCATGGCCTGGCCGGAGCTGTGTTGGAGCCCATCTCAGGCACCTTAAGCCTGGGGTGAGGTACTACACCGGAGGCCTGGGGCCCAATGACTTCGACTGGGCTCCGCAAGGGTGGATGGGTCCGAGGGTCCCTGAGGTGGATGGGGACAGTATCTGAGGCGAGGAGGCCGGAGAGGTTACCCTTCTGAAGAGCACGGAACAGCAACAACCCGGTGACAGAGGGGCCTCTGGTAACACTCTTGGAGGGACGCAACGCAGCAAAGGTACTCCAGTTCCTGTTCTCTAGAGTCGCTGGTAGAGACTCTGAAGATTTAAGTTCTCTCAAGCCGATGGGCTTTAGCAACCGCTGGTGAAACCACAGTGGTTTAGTTTGATTGTTAGGACTGTGCCTCGACCTACTCACCCCACCGTATTGAACTGTTTATTGGGTCCCAACCAGTCGGCTGACAAAGGACTGTTTATTCGTGTGCTATAATAAACAAGTGTTGGACCCTTATCGGTGTGTGGTACTCTGGTTAATGGGAGCAAAGGGAGGTATCAGCACAACAGACTTGGCTCTTAAAGAAACACACAGGCCAGAGGAAAACCAACAGGTACTGGCCTTCACCTCCGAGGCATGGGGAGGACATGGGCCGTGGTGCATCTCACTCTCGCAGTCAAGATACCCCTAGACAAGAGCTATCGGACAACCAATAAACAAGTGAAGGGAGTGAGGCCGCTACACATACAAAAAACAAAAAAAAAAAACAAACAACACTCAAACAGAAAAATAAACTGACATCAGTGCAAAATATAAACGTAGGCACAATGGTAAAAAGGCTCAGGTATAATACCGGGATATAGCAAAAGCAGAGGTCCAGACATTAGAGATCCCTAAGGCACGGCCCATCAATGGTCAAACAATAGTACAATCAGTGCTGGGAGAGGGTTAGCGGACTAGCCAACCATCTACCCCAAATTTTGTGGAAGGTTTTGTTCAGTTTCCGGAGTTCAAAAGTAAGTTTATACAGTGGGATAGCGTCATTAATAAGTTTTAACCAGAGGGATTTCAGAGAGGTCTGTGCGCCCTTCCAGGACAGTAAAATAGCTTTTTTAACATAGAAGAAGAGTATACGGAGCAGTCTCTTGGCATGTGATAGGCAGTTCTTGGGGTGGATTATAATTAAGAGGCCTAGCGCCGATGAGATAAAAGCACCCACTTCTTCCCAGAAGTCCCGGACTACCGGGCATGACCAGAAGCAGTGTAAGAAACCCGCCTCTTGGCCACAGCTGCAGAAAACAGACAGCCGAGGGCAGGAGACCCATCTTGTGTAACCTAGCCAGTGTGAGGTGGGTTTTATGAAAAATTTTGACCTGTATGATGCGGACCCTGGAAGCAATAACAGGAGGTTTTATACGTATCACTAAATTCTGGACCAGTCCTCGTCTACCAGGGAGATGTCCAGAGAGGTCCATTTTACCCGAGCTTTGTGAAACCTGGGGTTAAAGTCAGTCATTTGGGCTGCATAATAGGTGGAGACAAGTTTAGTGGGATCTGGCTGTCTAAGCAGTTTTTCCAATGGGGGCAGGTCAGTGGGATCATCCAGGGAGCCAAAGTGGGCACGAATAAATAAAATAGTAATAAAATAGGTACGATCTTGGTAGATCGAAGTCTAAACATAGCGGAGAAAAAGATTTAAAGCCCTGAGCGTTGTACAGGTGGCATAAATATTTAACCCCCCCTGGAGTACCAGCGATTGGGATCGGGAAGGGAGCATTAGTTCCTGCAGATTAGGGTTAAACCACAGGGGGTTGTTGGGAGATTTCAGCCAGGTGTGCCTGGATACTTGTGACAATATAAAAACGGAAAGAGGAAAGGAAAGTGGCAAGTAGGGAGGTATCGGGCGATCGGGGACCCGGCCTCTGTAGATATTATGTAGGGTTTCCAGGGAAGATGTGATGGCTCCTTCCGTGGAGGTACAGGCATTGGCCAGAACCGGGCACAGCCAATCATGGATGTGCACCAACTGGGATGCCAAATAATATAGAAAGAAGTTGGGAAATGCCAGGCCTGCCAAGTGCGCTGGCAACCGTAGGATTCCAAGTGCTACCTTGGGGGAGCCACCCTTCCACAGGAGAGTAGTACATATTGAATCTATGCGTTTAAAAATAGATTTAGGTATTTTGCAAGGGGAATTGGCAAGGATATAGAGTACTCTCGGTAGGTAGATCATTTTGAGGACATTGGCCCTCCCCATAAGATCCAGAGGCAGGTCCATCCACTGCTTGGTCTGCTCCTGAATGGCGGACCAATAGAGGAGCCAAGTTATTGGCGACATATAAATATAAAAAAAAAAAAGGGGGTTTGCACCAGAACCCCAAGGTACCTAAAGGAGGATACCACTTGAAGCTTGAAATCCAGGTGAATAAGGGGAGGCTCAGCCACATCTAGGAGGAAAAGACTAGACTTATCCCAATTCACCCGGAAGCCAGAATAGTCTCCAAAAAGGTATTAATCTCCATCAACAGGGCCTGAAGTGAGTCATTAGTATCAGCCAGATACACCAATGTGTCATCCGCATAAAATGAAATGCGCTCCTCTATATTAGCAATTGGGAGTCCTTTAATCGAGGGGGAGGAGCGAATGCGAACCGCAAGCGGCTCCATGGCCAGGGCAAAGAGGGGTGACAACGGGTACCCCTGTCGTGTGCCCCTAGTAATCGGAAAGGGGTCAGTGATAGAGGGATTTACCTGCACCCGAGCCACCGGGGAGGTGTAAAAGGCGTTTTATCCATGCTACAACATGGGGGCCAAAGCCATACATCTGTAACACCCGAAACAGATATGGCTATTCCACACTGTCGAATGCCTTGCAAGTGTCCAAAGACACAGTAGCACAAGTGGGAGGACAGTCATGTGGATATTGCAGGTTGTGAAACAGCCTGCGGATATTCATTCTGGTGGACCTGCCGGGGATAAAGCCCCCTTGGTCACTATTGACCAAGGACGTGACTAGTGTTCAAACGGTTTGCTAATATTTTGGCCAGAATCTTAACATCCACATTAAGAGAAATTGGACGGTAAGAATTGCATTTAAGTGGGTCCTTACGTGGTTTTAATAGAAGTACAATCAAAGCCTCTCGCATCGTTGGGGGGAGGATCCCGACATCTAGAGCTTTGCTATAGGTTCGCAAAAGAAAGGGGCATAAAAGGTCTTTCAATTGTGAATACCATTCAGTCGGGAAACCGTCTAAGCCCGTAGTCTTATGTGCAGGCATTTGTGAAATGGCTGCAGCAATTTCCTCAACCGAGATAGGTGCATCCATCACATCACGCCCCTCCGTTGACAAGGAGGGGAGAGATATGTCAGCCAAGTAGCCATTCAATTGGGAGTCATCGTAGTCAACCCTAGAGGTATACAGGTCTTTGTAAAAGCATTAAAAAAAAAAAAGGGAAGGAGTCTAGGATATCCCCTGGGTTGTCACTGATGGGGCCTTGAGCAGTAAGGATACGTGGGATGGAAATGGGAGAATGGTCAGGTCTAGTCAGATATGCCAAGAGACATCCGGCTTTATTACCATGTTCAAACGATTTTTGTGTGACATGCAACATGCGTTTTTGGGTGAGATCAAACAGAGTTCATACTTCCCACGGCTCTGTAACCATGCCTCCCTTGTGTCGGAGGCAGGGTTAGAGGCATAAGCAGACTCAGCATGTACCATAACAGTCTCAAGTTCTTCTGTAAGCATCCGGTTATTTTTGCGCAAGACCCCTGTGATGGACATGAAAGTGCCCCTCGGAGTTGGCTTAAACGCGTCCCATTCAGTGGAAGGGTCTACTTTTCCCCAGATTATCCTTCCAATAGTTTGTGATGCCTGTCCAGGCATTATCTCGTCCTCTAACCAGTAGGAGTTCAGGCGCCAAATGGCAGGCCCCGAACCTGGGAGGAGGAGATCCACAGAGAGAGGGGGCATGATGTCATGGATATGCATTAATGTCTGTCTGCCATCTTACCTTCCTCCTCATGTGTTCATCTAGAGACCAGACCTCCTTCACCTGGCTTCCTTTATAATCTCCTCCCAGCCTGACTCCACCCCAGGCCCTATCACTGAACACTATATTAACCTGTGCACTGCAAGCCTGCTTTGCTGATCAACGTGTTTGTTAGGCATTGTGTGTTTGGGTTCCTGCCTGCCGTGTGTCTCTCTGTTACGTTATTGGCTTGTCCCCGACTATCCCTGTCTGCTCGTGACCCTTGACCTTCGGCTCGTTCTTCGTTATCCTTGTCTGCTTGTGGCCCCTGACCTTCAGCTTGTTATTCGGTTCTCTCTATCGTGTGCTGCTGCTTCCCCTCTTTTCCCCTTATCCTACGGGGCGTGAGCTAGGAAACTCCAGGGGCCGCGACCTGGTCCCAGCCTGCAGCGTAACATCCTCACCACTAGAGGCCCTGGAGAAGACCAGCTGGGTCTTAGACTCCGCGCCCTGGGGAATCTTGGCTCTCGCTTCCGTTGGGATCCCGGTTGTGCTCCTCTGGTCCCGCTTTCCACAACCACCCAGTTTCCTATCCGCAGAAGCCAGCCATAGGGTTCACTACCTCGCGGTGCACTCCGGTCCCCCTACGGTGTGCATCTGTCACCTGGCCACAGGTGACCCTGACAGTTTGATCAGCCATGGACCCGGCTGACATCCCGATCCCCGCGGATGATCCATTGCGGGGCATAGTCCACAGACTTGAAACCCAGGAATCGAATCAGACTCAGGTGATGCGATTCCTCCAGGATCTGGCTTCTCGATTCGAGCAGCTTCAGGCCTCCTTGGGAACCCCGAATCCGCAACCTCAAGTACAACCAGCGGTGGTACCTATCGCACCAGTCGCAGCCACACACTCACTAACACTGCCAGCTCCGTTCCGTTTCTCTGGGGACTCCAAGGCCTGCAGAGGGTTCCTTAGCCAATGCACGATTCATTTTGAGCTTCAGCCTCAAAACTTTCTGTCTGATAGGGCAAAGGTAGCCTATATCATTTCCCTCCAATCCGGTGAAGCTTTAGCCTGGGCAGCCCCTCTGTAGGAACTGAATGATCCAGTGGTTTCTAGCCTGTCTGGCTTCTTGAAACTTTTTCGGAATATCTTTGAAGAACCGGCTCGTGTCTCTTCAGCGGCCAGCGCCCTTCTACGTCTCCGCCAAGAGTCTGCTTCAGTGGGACAGTACGCCCTTAATTTCCACATACTGTCGGCTGAGTTGAGCTGGAACAATGAGGCCTTAGTCGCAACCTTTTTGCATGGCCTGTCTGATAGAGTGAAGGATGAATTAGCAGGAAGAACCATCCCCACTGATCTGGACGGAGTTATCTCCTTGTGTAACCAGATCGATATTCGCTTTCAGGAAAGGACCCTAGAAAAGCGGCGCCAGCACTCCTTGGTCCTTAGTCAGCCTGAGCTCCCCTCTCCTCGACCCGTGGAGCATCTCCTGCCAGCTGAGGAACCCATGCAGCTGGGCAGGACCAGGCTATCCCCAGAGGAACGTGCTAGGCGCAGAACTCTAGGCCTGTGTCTCTACTGTGGGGGCAAAGGTCATTTTCGTGACACTTGCTCTCTTTGTCCAGAAAAACGTTTGGGTCCACTTCATCTGGAAAGTGGAGTATTGGACCCAGAAATATCACCTTCCCCTTCTCGTCTTCTGCTTTCTGTGTTCCTTCATGTTGGTGCTTCTTCTCATTCGGTCTCAGCATATCTGGATTCCGGAGCCGCTGGTAATTTCATGGACTGGGAAATCGCGTCGTCCATGAGACTTACTCTTTTGCCCCTCACCACGCCATTGGTGGTCTTGGCGATTGATGGTACTGTTCTCCCAGGGGGACCTATCCGCTTCCAGACCCTCCCTGTTAAGATGTCGGTAGGGACACTCAACCAGGAGTGGATATCCTTCCTTATCTTACCCAAGGCCTCAACGCCTATAATTTTGGGCCTCCCATGGTTACAGCTCCATTCTCCTCATGTGGACTGGACTACTGGACAGATCCTGGCTTGGGGTTCCTCCTGTTCCTCGTCCTGCCTACCCAAGGTTGCCCCCTGTGAACCTGAGCCGGTCATTCATTCCAGGTCGCATAACCATTTACATTTCTCTGTCCCTAATCGCCCTTGGACGCACAGCCAGGCTAGCTTGTCTACAAGTCCTGCAGTCGCTACGTCTTGCGATGCGATTCAGGTAGTCACTACACCTGACTCTATTCACTCGGCCTCTGTACTAGTTATGCCAGTCCAGCCCATGCCCAGTGAGCCGCCTACTTTTTCTTGTTCAGGACATTCTGCTTGTCTTTCAGCTATTCAGCTTGACTCCTGTGACATGTCACCCTCTTACCAACCTGACTTCAGGGTTCCACTGACATCTGCCCAGTTTGATGGTCCTGTGCTAGATGACCAGTTCATCTTTAAGCGTCTAGGGGACCCTCCTCAGATTTCTGTTGATCCTCTCATGCCCTTGCTTATTCCTAGAGAGCCTTTGGTCCTCAATAGATTTTCTTGTCATCTCCCTACCTCGGTTCTGGTCTCTGAGGATAATCTAAAGTACGAGGTTAGACAAGTTCTGGATTCTCGGCTCTGCAGAGGTATTCTTCAGTACCTTGTGCATTGGAGAGGTTTTGGTCCTGAGGAGGCGTCTTGGATCGCTGCATCTGATGTCGTTGCACCTCATCTGTTGAGGAGGTTTCATCTGAGATTTCCCTTTAAGCCTGGGCCCAGGCGGGGGAGGGCCCATAAGAGGGAGGGTACTGTCATGGATATGCATTAATGTCTGTCTGCCATCTTACCTTCCTCCTCATGTGTTCATCTAGAGACCAGACCTCCTTCACCTGGCTTCCTTTATAATCTCCTCCCAGCCTGACTCCACCCCAGGCCCTATCACTGAACACTATATTAACCTGTGCACTGCAAGCCTGCTTTGCTGATCAATGTGTTTGTTAGGCATTGTGTGTTTGGGTTCCTGCCTGCCGTGTGCTACGTCTGTCTCTCTGTTACGTTATTGGCTTGTACCCGACTATCCCTGTCTGCTCGTGACCCTTGACCTTCGGCTCGTTCTTCGTTATCCTTGTCTGCTTGTGGCCCCTGACCTTCAGCTTGTTATTCGGTTCTCTCTATCGTGTGCTGCTGCTTCCCCTCTTTTCCCCTTATCCTACGGGGCGTGAGCTAGGAAACTCCAGGGGCCGCGACCTGGTCCCAGCCTGCAGCGTAACATCCTCACCACTAGAGGCCCTGGAGAAGACCAGCTGGGTCTTAGACTCCGCGCCCTGGGGAATCTTGGCTCTCGCTTCCATTGGGATCCCGGTTGTGCTCCTCTGGTCCCGCTTTCCACAACCACCCAGTTTCCTATCCGCAGAAGCCAGCCATAGGGTTCACTACCTCGCGGTGCACTCCGGTCCCCCTACGGTGTGCATCTGTCACCTGGCCACAGGTGACCCTGACACATGATCAGAAACCCCTCTAGGCAGATATGAAACGGCAGAGACAACAGGGAGGGTCTCAGCAGGAGCAAACGCCATATCCAGTCTGGACATGGTGTGGAAAGAATTCGAGTGGCAGGAAAAGTGGCGTACATCCGGATGTTTCCAATCGCCATACCTTTGTAAGGCCATGAACCTGTGCCCAGTCTAGAAAAGAGGGAAAGGGTCTACCTCCACCACCCAGTCCATAGTTGGATCTAATATAGCATTAAAGTCCCCCACATAAAGTAAGGAGCCAGGGGGTCTAGTCAGCAGCTGAAGTGACAGTCTAGAGAGTACCTCCACCGAAAACGGGGGGGGGGGGGGAGGGCACATAAATGTTCACCAGGGTAAAGGTCACAGTAGAAATTAGCAAAGTAAGATTAAACCACCCGTCCGGGTCGGTTTTAACTTGTACCGTCTCTGCCGGGAGAGATTTGGCTAGAAGGATGGAAACCCCCCCCTGGAGTAATTAGTATGAGTGGCATGAAAGGAGTTAGACAACCACGGGCATTTTAGGGCCCTTGTTTTAGAGCCTGTAAGGTGAGTCTCTTAAAGGCGATGTGAGGGCGACATTTTTTTTAATACTGAAAAGACCAGAGATCTCTTCTGGGGTGCATTCAGACCTCTAGTATTCCAGGAGAGACTATCCTTAGGGGCTTTGCCATTGTAAAACATACAGTAGTAAATAAGCACAAAGTAACATGCATACAAGAATATAAATGACCAGACATGCACACGAGTAGAAAAAAAAAAAAAGTGCGTGGATCCTCCATCAGGACATCATGAGCCAGCAATGAAATAAAACATTAATAGTCCGCCATAGGCAGCAACCTGGAAAAAAAATAGAGGAGGCAAAAAGTACAAAAAGGAACAAAGAAAAAAAAAAACAAACAAACACCAAAGTCCCACAAAGTCCAGATAAAATCCCTTGCCCCCCTCCCCGCTCGACCAACCCCAACATAGTGAGCCTTGGATCCCTGAACTGTAAAACTAAAACCCCCCTCCTTAAACTGAGGGAGAGCTGTACCGTAGCCTCGCCACTAACTGGTACGGGGGGGTGTAGTGGAGTCCAGAGTGACTCCCGAGCAGCATTGGGGGGGGGAATAGGCCTGTTCAGTCTATTAGGATTAAAGATGGCACGGTAATAGTTCTTAGGCCTACTGCAGGAAGGCGTACCATACCTTCATGAAAATCCGGATCAGACCGTGCAGTCAGTCAAGGTAAACGAGTTCTCCAAAATGGAAGGATGGCCATATCCATAATCAGTTCAAGGCAAACAGAGGAGAATGCAGGGGCCTAGGACCACAGATATTAGGCAGCCCTGTGCCTAGGAAGAACTCCGTATCGATCATTGAGCCAGGCCATAGCCTCCTTGGGGTTGTTGTAGAAGTGCGCTTTACCCTCAAATGATGCGCAGCTTGGTGGGAAAAAGCAGGGCTTAGGAGAGGCCCTCCGTAAGCAGGCGGGCCTTCATTGCCGCAAAGGTGGTGCGTTGTCGCTGGACATCTGCTAAAAAAAAAAAAAAAATCGGGGTACACCGAGATGGTATTGCCATTGTATTTAAGTGGACCCTTCTCTCAGGCCAGGCGCAGAGTAGCAACTTTCTCTTGGAAGTTGAGGATCCTTGCTATAATGGATCATGGGGGGTGCTCCAGAAGGTGGGGGATGCGGTGGGCACGCTCAATGACATGTGAAAAGGATGGTGCGTCAGTCCCAAAAATGTCTCTCAGCCAATTATATAGGAATTTTTTTGGGTGGGAGCCCTCCGCCCCTTCAAGAAAACCAACAAGGGTTGTTCCTCCTCAAACAATTTTCCAAATCGTCGATTTTGGCGCGGAGGGCCGCCATTTCCCCCGTATGATCCCTCACCGTGATAGCTAAGGGGTGAACAACATCCTCAAGGGAGCCGATACGTTCTTCAGCCTCCCCAGCTCTGTCCCTTAAATTTTGCACATCTTGCTTCAGGAGAGAAAAGTCCATGCGGACTGATGCAATCTGTGCAGTGAGAGAGGCCTTGCAGTCCTGTATAGCATGCATGATGGAGACCAGGGTGGGCTCAGCAGGAGGGGGATCAGGGCCTGAGCCATCCTCACTGTCTATGGGGGAGTCCCGAGACTGCAGGGGGTCTGGCTGTGCACCGTGGGGAGCAGGGGCAGATTCACGCACCAGAGCCTGTGATTTCGTGTGAGGAGTGGAAATGGGTGGATGCAACAGCGTGCCATGCTGCTCTGCCTGTGTCCTGGAGCCATCTTGCAATCTGAATCGGGCCAGCTGTCCCGCCGCGGATGCTGGCACAGGTTGCCCATATTTCACCATGGATGCCAGCCTGGAATGTTCCCACTACCATGGGGAGTATTTAGAAGTTGGTCCGATGCAAAGCGGACTTAGGATGCCTGCAGAATGCCACTCGGAAGACAGAGCTCAAGTCTCACACGTCTGCTCCCTCTGCCATCCGGACACGCCCCCCCAGGGCTGCGGATCTTGGCGACATTTTGATAGATGTACTCTACAGCCTTCTGAAGTACGGGTAGCGTGTCTAGCAGGTCCTTACGAGAAGTTCCTGCTTCAATATGTGTTTTTAATTGCTCCAGCCAGTGTTCTAGGTTTCTTGCCACCACGGTTGATGCCAATGCTGGCTTTAAATTGGCTAGAGTTGAATCCCATGCCTTTTTTAATAGGGAGTCTGCCCTCTTGTCCATGGCATCTTTTAGGGCGCCCATATCCTCGAAGGCCAAGTCTGTATTCCTTGATACCTGCAAAAAAGCTGCGTCAAGCTTTGGCTTTTTATTCCAAACCTGCTCGCCATCATCCTCAAAAGGGAATCTTCTTTTGAGGAATTTGGAGAAGAAAGGGACCCTCTCTGGATCCTTCCATTCTCTTTTCACCATCTCAGAGATATACTTATGCACTGGGAACACCCGATGCTTTACTTCTCACATGCCTTGGAACATCTTATCCTGCAAGGATAATTGCGTCTTATCCTCTCTGATATTAAGAGTTGTGTGTATTGTCTTTAATAGGTCGTCCACTTCATCCAGGGATAACATATAGCGGGAAGAAGATTTTTTTTTCCCTTTCTTCATCCTCTTCTTCCTCAGAACCTGTGGCAACATCTTTCTCCTCGTCCTCTGAATCACTGACCTCTCTGGGTGCAGGAGTACTAAGATGGGAACAGGATGGCGAATTGCCTCTACTGTTTGGCTGGGCCGCCAGGCGTCTATCCAAAAAGGAGCGGAATGACTGAAAAAGTGTCCGCTAGTTCCTTTTGGAAGGAGCTTAATAGCTCTCCTGGTTGAGCAGCAGCTGTGGCTGAGGCAGTTTCCTCTTTTAACAGTTCTGCTATACATGTCTTGCATAACGCCTTGGGCCATGTTTCCCTAAGCGTGTTTTTGCAAGACAGACATTTCCTCTTAGGAGGAGGGGAGGAATGTTTGGTCTTGTCTTTGGCTTTAGGCTGAAATACACCAACACCATACTATTTTTACAACATTTTAAAATACACAGCAGCTAATAACATTTAACCCCTCTAAACCAGCTGAAAAAAAAAAAAAAAAAGGGGGAAAGAGCTAAACACTTTAGCCTTTGCACTTAGAATCACAGCTTTCCTAGTGACTCACCCCCTGAGTAACAGTTTCTAGGGAGAGTGGTACAGGCTCCTTTGCTTTTCCCCCCCAAAAGGGAGCAAAAATAGGGAGAGAATATACAACACCCAGGAAAGCATATATCATATATACAGGGACCTCTGCCCCTGCTTACCTGGGCCTGGTTGGTGTGGTGTGGGTGGCCCCTGCTCCCGCCACTTGTTCCTCTAACATTGCTGAGGTCTGAAGTGGTGTCCGGCAGCTTCTCTTGATTTTTGCGGTCCTTTCACCTCTGCGAGAACCAGAAATGACACCAACCGTAGGCCGCCTCCTCCCCCTGCGTTCCAGCGGCCGGAACCAGAAGCCACATTGCACCGCCGGAAATGACATGCTCACCACCTGGAAACTATGGAGGCTGAAATCGGAGGAGACGCTGCTCTCCACGCTGAAGAGCATGCCATCCCTCCTTCCAGACCCCCCCAGTGCCAGTCTGATGAGAGCGGGACCTCCCGCAGCCTGAACCCTTGCCGGGCATGAAAGGGGAGAAAGCACCGGAGTATCCCCCTCACATAAGGGGGGGATGCTGGGCTGGCCTTGGAAAAAAAATAAAATAGAAATCACCTAACAGGTATGCCCCATAATGTCTCAACCTGGAGAGAGCGCAGCATACCCCTGGTTCCCTGAAGCGCTTCCACCATGGCGGAGGAAACACTACAACAGATGCGTTTACAGTCAGATGCAACAGACCTCATTTGAGAAAGTCATGCCATGGTGTGCGTTTGTTACATGCTGATTTTTTAATTGGCTTGCAATCGTGCCACAGAATGCCACATAACATGCAACTTTATCTCTCCAGCCTTATTTTAGAGATACTTAACTTTAATCACTTAATACTTCTCCCAACCCCCCCCCCCCCCCCCAATAAATCAGAGCCCTGAGCCTATAGGATGGTTGCAGCCCTATTTCAAGCGGAGTTCCACCCAAAAATGGAACTTCCGCTTTTTGGAACCCTCCCCCCCTCCGGTGTCACATTTGGCACCTTTCAGGGGGGAGGGGGGGTGCAGAGACCTGTCTAAGACAGGTATTTGCACCCACTTCCGGGCATAGACTCCCGTGTGAGTCACGCCACTTTCCGTCCCCCCGCGCTGTCTCCTGGGAAACACACTGGTCCCAGGAGAGAGCGGGAACCAGTGAGGATTGGCCGCGCCGCTCGTGCATGCGCAGTAGGGAACCGGGCAGTGAAGCCCCAACGCTTCACTTCCTGGAGGCAGCTGGAGTTGGTGGGCGGAGCTGGGAGTGTGGCTGCTCCCTCACCGAGGATGGTGGCAGGGCAGCCGAGAGACGAGCGATTGCTCAAAACATGCATGGAACTCAAAAATCTAGGGGAGCAAGACAGAAAGCCCACCACCACAAGGAACAGCGTTGGCACCTCAAGGAGACTGGACGTGAAATAGAGCTGCACAATCGTTAAAAAATTGTGATCTCGAGTCAACCCCTCTCACGATATCTATTGCAGAGTTTGCTGATTCTTTCATGCAACAAGTGGAGAGACTTCTCTGCTCACTCAACTGTCATAAGAAAATATCCGGGCAGTCTGCCAAGTTTTTAACATGAAACATTGTAACAGCTTCCTTTTTAGATCAAAGGGATAAACTTCTGTGCGTAAATGCAGGAAGATTAATCACTTAAAGTCTAAATCTTTTTCTGACACTTGTTTAAGTAAAAAATCTGTTTTTGTTGCTAGAAAATTAATTGGAACCCCCAAACATTATATATATGTAGCGCCCTTTTACTTTTTAGGGGTGTTATGTGCCTAAATTTAGGGGCTGGTCTGAGCTATTAGCTGGGCTCAGACCATTCTCATTGCTAGGTATTGCTTCTGCCTATGTGATGCTGCCTGGTGTGTGGTTCCCTGCGGCCTGTAGGTGGCGCTGTCACATCAGGTCAGGGTTGAGCCAGGGGTGGCATTACTACGCCTTGGGGTGTCCCCTCTCGGCAGCGGTACATTGGGCGTGGTCAACCTCCTGTGCATGCCAGGAAAGGGTACTTAAGGGGCAGACGCCATTGGTGGTGTGTTCGTCCCCGTCAGGGTCGTAGGAGTAGGAGACATATACCCCACCTCTGGTGGCCCTCATGGCCGGGGGTACGTGTGGGTGCGATCAGGCCCAGGCACCTTTAGCCTGGGGCCTGCAACTCTACTAGTGGGCCTAGCACCTTTAGCTAGGGCCTACCCCCAAAAGAAGAGTCCCAGGGTGCCCGGGGAAGGGTACCCGCTCTGACCAAGAGGAAGCCAGGGGAGGATCGGTCCCATTGAGGAGATGAGTAATGGAAGATTGCTGTCTCGGGAGAGGCCTGGTGACCTGTAAGAGGGAAGGATCTTTTACTTGGGGAAGCTAACCTGTAAAGTGCCCTTTGGCATCATCCTGTTCTTAAAGTCTACAAAGGTTAGAGGATTTCTAATACCCGTCCCTGGAGGGGATAGGGAGGGGATATGGTGGCAGAACGGTTAGAGCTCCATACCGGTTGCTAGGACTGTGAGCGAGAACTATACGGGTGAGCTAAACCCACTCGGGATCGAGTGGCGATGAGATTGCTGGTTGTGCCTGGATCTATTATTAACACTATTTCTTCTTTCATCCACCTATCTCTATCTACTACGCAGCAAATAGAAAATAAACTCTGTTGGAGTTAAAAGTACTTCTGGACATTGCTTTCTTTGGGGGAAGAAACAGACTTGACCCCATACTCTGGGGGAGAGAACCAGTGGAAAGGGTGACTCGCTGAAAGACCCAAAATTTATGAACACCGCTTAACCTCTTCAAAACAGGAGGGTGCGGGCATATAGCACGGTGTGCCTTGACTCGCAAGTGAGCCAGGCGAGAAAAAGGTTTGTGTGTTACATATATTTTTTTAGCAGAAACCCTAGGGAATACAATGGCAATTGTTGCAATATTTTATGTCACACTGTATTTGCCCAGTGGTCTTTCAAATGCAATTTTTTGGGGAAAAAAAAACACACTTCAATGAATAAAAAACAAAAAAAAACAAAAACACACACACACAGCAAAGTTGTCCCAATTTTTTTTGTTTAATGTGATATCTTCTAAGCAAAAAATAATTGTGATTCCCCATTTTAGCCAGAATCGTGCAGCTCTAACATGAAAGCCCCTCCATAAACTGGCACTCCTCTCAGGCCCAACCTGTTCCCTTTCTGGGTTCCTTACCTCATCATCAGCTCAAAGAGGTCTCCCACCACCTCATGGACAAATAGGGTTTTGTCTCTAGTGGACTTGAAACACCTTGCATGCCACGTGTAAAAAACAAAAACACCACAACTACCCTCTTTATTCTTAAGCTCACATACTCCCGCTCAGCGAGGGGAGAAGTCCTCACATTCCGGATAGCACATCTCCCCTAGGTTCCTATAATTTGAGATTTATCCATGAAATGAGCTCCATGCTAAATCCCAAAACTTCCCAGGATATCGCTCCCTCTCAAAATGTATATCTGAAAAGTGTGGTGTGCATTTGAATTCAGCCCCCTTTACTCTTATAACCCCCCCCCCCCAAAAATCTAGTGGAACCAATTGCCTCCAAAAGTCACCCAATTGTGTAATTTGATCTCAGTATGAATACAGCTGTTCTGTGAAGCCCTCAGAGGTTTGTTAGAGTACCTTAGTGAACAAACAGCATCATGAAGGCCAAGGAACACAGACAGGTCAGGGATAAAGTTGTGGAGAAGGCAGGGTTAGGTAAAAAAGGGGGGGGAGTATTATGGCACAACTGCAAACCTACCAAGACATGGTCGTCCAGACAGGCCGGGAAAGGAGAACATTATTTAGAGAAGCACCCAAGAGGCCCATGGCAACTCTGGAGGAGCTGCAAGAGATCCACAGCTCAGGTGGGAGAATCTGTCCACAGGAATACTATTAAGCTTCATGTACGCTGCTGCTGGTAAACGGATGTTTAGGAGCAGTTGGGCATTTTTTTTTTCGCTGCCCCTGAACTCATGTTATCTTAGCAGTACATGTATACAGGATCATTTGTAGTAGTTTCTAGGCAGTTGAGTTAAAACATTTATTATTTTTTTTAATTTATTCCCCCCCCCTTTCTAAAAAACAGCGTGTAAACGTGCACATAAAAAAGGTTATTTGGGACAATAGGGGTTATTTGCACTACAAGTGCACTTAAAATTGCACTTGGAAGTGCAGACGCTGTAAATCTGAGGGATAGATCTGAAATGAGGGGAAGCTCTGCTGATTTTATCATCCAATCATGTGCAAGCTAAAATGCTATTTTCCTTGCATGTCCCCCTCGGATCTACAGTGACTGCACTTCCAAGTGCACTTTGCACTTGTAGTGCAAAGTGGATTTGCCTTTCATAAATAACCCCCAATGGACAAGTACATATGTCTCCATCCCTGTTACTTGGGAAAAAAAGGGAAACATGGGAATAAGGAGTTTGTGGGACTTTATATGAAACACCACTGCAATAAAATGAAATCAAGTAATATTCAATTACATATTTAAAATGATACATGTGGGCATACATGGAAACAAGAAAAGTCATCTCAGTAACTGTTTTAAAAAATAAAACAAAACGTGATTGGTAAATCACATACTGGTAAAAATAGTAGCATAATACATAAATATACACCATGACCTCTATCATGTTAATCGTGTTTGTGGGTCATGTGGGTGTATAATTGATTCATAATTTTGAAAAGGTGGGAGTCGCATGATAAGACACAACGCTGTGACATTGTATCAATGAAATCGATGCGTTTCGTCTACAACTTCCACTCATCAGGAGCAGTCAAACTGGATATTAATAATAATAATAATAATAATAATAAATAATAACCATAAATTACATAGTAATATAACGGGAAGAGGGGAGAACAGAAACTATATTCACAGCACAGCACTCTTACCCAAAGGTCAAAAAGCGTAGGTATTGTATATATTGGTCCATCATGTTATTATTGGGTACTATACCATTATGAAACATGCGGGTGTATTTATACCAGTATGCGATTTACCAATACCAAATTATTTTATTTATGTTACCTACTGAGATAAAATTTTCTTGTTTGTATGCATACCCACATGCAATATGTCATTGTATATTAATTTATTCCAGTGGTGCGTTTCATATAAAGTCCCACAAACTCCTTATTCTCACGTCCCCCCCCCCCAAATCTTTTCAGACGTGTTGCTTACAAGTAAAAATCCAGTATTTTCTGCTAGAAAAATAAACTTGGAAGAGTGTGTGCGTGCGTGCATTCTTTTATCTTATTTTTTTTCTGTCCTGTCTTTCTGTTCAGAAGTTCATGAATGTTTATAATTTTATAATTTTATTTTTATTTTTTACAATGCTTTTTTAAGAGGGGGGGGGGATGTGGGGACAATGTTGTTTTTTTCCAGCCCTGTTGGGGGGCTATGGTGAAATATCAGGGGTCTTAACAGACCTCTGACATCTCCCATTTGAGACAGGGAAAGAGACTAGGGACACAGATTCTCCAGTCCCTTTCTCAGCAGCCTCAGTTGCACTGATAATGAATGGAGAGAAGACAACGGCTTCTCTTCATTCATTAACTGAGACATCGTAATCACAGGGAGGTTACAATGTTTCAGTTATGTGAATGGACATTCAGAAAACCAAGGAGCCGGGTTTACCGGCTCCTACCTCCGCTCAACATCCTGAGATACTGAGGGGGGACGGCAGCACGGAGGAGGAGAAGAAAGGGGGACAGCTGCATGGAGGGGGACACGGAGAAGAGAGGGAGACAGCAGCATGGAGGAGGACGGATAGGGACAGTCAGCGGTGATCGTGTGTGGGAGAGAAGCACCGCGCTCAAAGCCGTGGTGGGGGTATATTGACCTGTGACACGTAGACGTATTTTCATGAAAAAGAAAGAGGGAGGGGGAGAGAGAGAGAGAGAGAGAGAGGGAGAGGGAGAGAGAGAGAGAGAGAGGGAGAGGGAGAGGGAGAGGGGGAGAGAGGGAGAGGGGGAGAGGGGGAGAGGGGGGGAGAGAGAGAGAGAGAGATCAACCGATATGGGTTTTTCTCTGGTCGTTGCCAATTTTTAGAAATTGGGGTGACCGATATAGGATGCAGATTTTTGTGGCCGATATTTTAGGCCAATTTTAAAAAAAAAACCTCACCCACTCCTGTCACTAGCACACACTTGATGTCCTCAGTACAGATGGAACTGGCTGGTGGCACTGACAGATGGCACTGATTGGCGGTGACACCGGCAGGTTTCACAGTAAGCCGAGTGTAACTAACTGTGAAACTGACAGGGCGGGGCCACAGAAGTAGCGGCCCACCCAGATACCATCCCATTGGCTGGTGTAATATAGCTGCTGGGTCCCGCCCACCCAACATTGAGCTGACAGCTCCCCTCTCCCCTCTGTTCACACACTCAGCGCGGCGCTTGATGCTGCCAGAGCCGCCGAGTGTGGAGAAGGAAGGACTGGAATTGTAAAATATCGGCCTAATTTTGATAATAATCGGCCGATGCCGATTTATCAAAAATGGCCAAATATCGGTCGACGTGTGTGTGTGTGTGTGTCACCCTAGGGAATAAAATGGCGGTTGTTGCAACCGGGCGAGCGTTTGACGGTAAAACACAGCTAGTTTTAGCAGCGCCTTTTCTGTCATTTTTGAGGCGCTATTCGGTTGCTAGCGGGGTGCTGCTAACACTGCTAGCGGCCGATGAAGGGGTTAAATGCGCCCATGTATCACCGCTGTCGAAGAACTTTGCAGGCGATTCGGCAGCGGTGCCCATTCATTTCAATGGGCAGGAGAGGTGTATACACCTGAATGATTTAACTTGATAGATAGTAACTGCTGTTTAAAAATGTCTGTTTAGCCAGGTTTACATTTAGAAGCATAGCCTTTTTTTTTTTTTTTTCTTCAAATAGTCAAAAATGAAACGCCTGTAAACTAAACGCGAGTTAACACGTTTACAAGCTTGGGGGGGTGGGAGATAAACTTGAGATACACCATTTCCAAGTTTATTTTTCTAGCAGAAAATACTGGATTTTTACTTGTAAGCAACACGTCTGAAAAGATTTGGGGGGGGGGCCTTTCACACTTGTACAACTTAGTCCATGATTTGGGACTGCAAAGTAGCATGACAAGTCGTTCCCCCATGATTTCCAATGACAACCATTCAAAGCAGTCCCTGCACTACTTTGGTCCAACTTTGATGCGAGTTACACAGGCATTCCCTGAAATCGCAGTAGTGTGAAAGGGGCATTTTATCAGAGATGTTGTCAGACTTGTCAGGCTGCCCAGATAGGAGAGACACAAGTCGCTCCACAGGGAGACTTCAGACGGCTTGCATTGACTTATTACAGAAGTAATTTGCAAGTCATGCTGAAGTTTTAATTGGCCCAATTTGCAGCACAATCAGCTTATGCTGATTAAAAAATGCCAAAAATCAGCTGATATATTGGTCGACCCCTACTAGCCTAAAAAGCCATCCTTTTCTTTACTGCTTCCAACCACTCAAGGCGGGGTCAGCCACTCAAAAGGAGCGAAGCCTGAGCCATGTACAAGGTCTCCCTCACAGCAGGGTCCTCAAGTAGCATCCCATTTAGAGGCCACAGGCCGCATCCTTTCTAAAAAGGGGTTTCAGTAATATTCAGAGCTACTGACAACAGTGATCTGAGAACTCCACTAGTGCTGCAAAGGCCCCTTAACCCCCCTTCCTAACCAGACCAAATTTTCAGCTTTCGGTGCCCTCACATTTTGAATGACACTTAGTCATGCAGCACTGTACCCATATGAAATTTTGGTATTTTTCCCCCAATAATAGAGCTGTCCTTTGGTGGTATTTCAGTGGGATCACCTCTGGGTTTTAAATTTTTTGGAAAAAGAAAAAAAACAAATTTTGTTAAAAGCTTTTTTATTCTCCCCCTTCGTTTCCGTTATAAAATTAGGAAAATTAGGGGGCATGCCTGGCCGGAGCGTGATGGCTGCCTGAAACCTCAGCTCCACTCAGCCATGAGACATATAGCAAGCTACCACACTTATCCTCAGCAAATTCCCCCCCCCTCCACCACACCAGAGGGGGGAAGAATCATCAGGCATCCGAGCGGTATGTCCAGGAGGGGAAAAATACCAGCCTCCACAAACCGCGCCCCGTCTCACTGATTACTTCGGTAGAGCTGCCATGCAGAACGGCAAAGATGGCGCCAACATAGCACACAGATCTTCCTCCCCAGACACCAGAGGCTCGCAGTATCATCTTGCCGGCCCTGAGGAGATGGACAGCATGGCTCCCGACATAGAATCCTCTCAGTCTTCACCCGCTGACTGAGGTAAGAGAGCCGCTCAGTCTCCAGCCCTCTCCTACTAAAGCTCCCTTGCTTAAAAAGCAGCACTGGGGAGGAAGCCCCCCCCAGCAACTGCAGGCCCTGAACTGCCTTGCCTTAACTCTCTAGCCACTCTGCCTGCCTCTGACCAATCAGCATCTGAACACTCTTAAACTCATGCTGCCATCTCTACAGAATGACATACGCAATGAATTACGGTCCTCAATCTCTATAGTGCACTCCAGAATTGACCAAGTGGCAGACAAGAAAAACAAAAACAAAAAAAAAAAAGCTCACTGAACACACTGCGGCCTATAATGAAATGGTGGATGGTGCCCATGATCAGCATGCTGAGGAGATACACTATCTGCAAGCCAAAGTCGCATATTTAGAGGACCGTTCGAGGAGGAATAATATAACATTTCGGGGTGTATCAGAATCTAATAAACCTCCCTACATCCAACAACTATTCCTCACACTCATCCCTTAACTGCGTCAAACTGACATGGTCATTGACCAGTCGCACCGCATTGTAAAACCTAGCCACCTCCCTGCATCTGTGCCTCGTGACATACTAAAGAAAAAAAATAAAGAAAAAAGAGGATTTTTGTACCCACCGTAAAATCCGTTTCTCTGACGTCCATGGACTGACACAGCTGGATACTGTAAACGTGTGGTTATATGTCCCTGCTCGCAGGAGAAGATCTAGGCAGAATGTTAGATACATACATTCTAGAACAAACCAGAGCTGAACAACCCCGCCCAGGGGGCGGTCCCCCCGGACATTACCCTCCCACCTGCAGCCACAGTTCGTAACAAAGCAGTACAAACCTTAAAAAGGAAGGGTGTGTGCTGTGTCAGTCCATGGACGTCAGAGAAACGGGTTTTACAGTGAGTACAAAATCCTATTTTCTCTTATCGTCCACGGACTGACAGCTGGATACTGTAAACGTGTGGGACGTCCCAAAGCGGTATCAGAAGGGTGGGAGCAGTACAGTAGTAAAGGAAAAACCAAAACTTCACTCCAAACAAGTAGAGCTCCTCAACGGAGGAGTTGCAACATTAAACAGCGGCCTGCAACACTTTGCGGCCGAAGGAAGCATCCGAAGATGCAGCCACATCAACCTTATAGAACTTAGAAAAGGTATGAACGGACGACCAGGCCGCCACCTTGCACACTTGTACAACCGACGCTTGATGTCGGAAAGCCCAGGAAGCACCAATTGCCCTAGTGGAATGTGCCGTAACCGGAAAGGGAGGCGCCCGCCCCTTAATGGCTTAGGCCTGTATAACGGTCTGTTTGATCCACTTAGAAATTGTGGCAGACGAAACTGCTTGACCCCGTTTTAGACCCAAGAGACGGACACAAACAGTGAGTCAGACTTCCTAATGGAAGCAGTAGCAGGCAGGTACACCCATAAGGCTCGTACCACATCCAAAATTGTGAAGCGCAACCTCTCTAGGATGCGATGAATGAGGGCACAAGGACGGAAGGACAATGTCCTAATTAAGGTGAAAAGCCGAAACCACCTTTGGAAGGAAAGATGGTCGCGGGCGCAACACCACCTTATCCTTATGGAGGACCAGGTAAGGCGACTTGCATGACAGAGCCGCCAACTCAGACACCCGTCTAACAGAAGTGATGGCCACTAAGAAAGCCACCTTCTGAGACAAGGTTAAAAGAGGAATGTAAAAGCGGGCAAAAGCATTGGGGCCCGCTTTCTTGGGACTGGGGCCACCTGTCCCCTCTCTGTTTAGGTAAGGGGTTAAGGAATAATAGGCCAGGGGAGGGGCGGTACTGTTCCTTTAATTTATATTGCAGGTGTGAGCAAGCCAATAGTGGTCCAGAGAAGGTTCTGGTTCCCCCAGGAGGATATTTAAGGGCCGTAGAGGGTCCTGGGCATCCTCTGCAGCGGCCCGGAAAGAAGGAAGAAGAGCTGCACTTACCTGTAAATGGAGGACCTGATCCGCGGATTCGTGGAGAGAGCAGAGAGCCGGGGGGGAGAAGCCTGGCTGCGGCGGTGCCTGGAGATGTCCCTGGAGGAAGACGTGCCATTGGTGGTGGAGGAAGCGGCACAGCAGCATGACGGCGGAGCGGCGGTGCCTTCCCCTAGGCGACTCACACGGCGGAGTGTACCCCCGGAGCAGCAGACGAGGGAGGACGAGTGCCGTGACCCCGCGGCCAGTGCGGGGGCAGGCGGCGAAGAAACGGAGCCCGGGCGACGGCCTGGGCAGAAGAAGAGACGTCAGTCGCAGTCCCCTGCGAGAAGGCGGGGCGGGAGCTCTGTGCCTCAGGGGGGAAGACGCAAGAAGATGGCGCCGCCTACCTCAGCGGGCGCCGGACATCAGGCTGCAGCTCCCACTCAGCTGCTGGCTCTGCAGGATGCCCTGGTTCCAGGCACCCTATTCGGCATGGTGCAGCCAGGACTGGAGGCATCGGCACATGCTACAGCAACACCTATGGTGCTGACAGGTCAAGGGTCAGCCTCTGTTCCAGCGAGTCAAGTTACTGTACCAGCTACGGTGCAATTTCCACTGCCCGTCCCATCACCATCCTTGCTTTCAGGTCCTGTGGCAGCTCCGGTGCCAGCTCTGATATCTGGTCCAGTACCAGGTCCAGCACCAGCTCCAGCGGCGCAGGGTGAGTTAAGAAATAATGTAACACCTGATGTAATGGTTTACCTGTCAGCTATCTCTGCTGCTCTTTCTGCTGCTGGTATCCCTATTCCTGCTTTCCCTGCTGCTGCGCCTACACTGGTTTCTACTGCTGGTTCTTTTCATACCTCTCTTGTTACTAACCCAGTGTCAGATAGTTTGCCAGGTTGCGCGATATACAGCCCTGATTTGCGCTCGCCTAGGGTGACGGCTAGAATGTCAGTCCCGGAGGTGAGTATGAAAGAAGTATTGCCATGTGAGATGTCCCCTTTAGGTTATCACTTACCAGGGTCAGTGAAGGATAAAATTTGGGCTGGGGAGTTTGTTGATATGCTATCCCTCCTTCCGGCGGCTAAGGATTTTATTTTTAAAACGGAGAAGAGGGGGGAGGATAGGCAGGAGGAGGATAGGCGCAGGCCGGTGGCTCGCTCTTTTAATAACTGGTTACTGGCATTTTTTGTTTTTGCCAGTGTATTGGTTGAGAAACAGCCGGAGTTGAGCGGGGGCCTTTTTCAACATATGGATCACGTGTTGGAGGCCTATAAAAGTTTTGGCGGTTTGGGCTGGTACTTCTACAACGAATCCTTCCGCCAGAAACTGGCGGTACATCCGTCTTTGAGGTGGGGGATGAAGGACGTGGGCCTATGGCTTAACCTGATCGTTCCTCAGAAAGCACCTTTGGCTAAGTTGAGCCAGGGTACCCCAGGTACCCCTGGGTACCGCAGAGGTTGTTGCTTCGCCTTTAACGAAAGTTTGTGCCGTTTTAACGCGACATGCAAGTATAGGCACGAGTGCTCGGTCTGTGCAGGGCACCACCCGATGGTGAAATGTTTTCGGAAGGCAGCGCCGCCGTCTTCCCGGGATACTTTTCCAAAGAGCCTGCACGCCGGTGAGGCTGGGAAACATGCGCCCCTGGTTGGATCTGTACCCAAACAGGGAGAAGGCGCTTTTATTAATTGACGGTTTTTCATTCGGTTTTCCCCTTCCGGTGTTTTCAGGCAAAGGCTGTACGGTAATGGAGAATTTGAAGTCCGTTCGGCGCTTTCCGGAGGTGGTACGGGAGAAGGTTTTGAAAGAAATAGCGGAAGGGCGGATGGCAGGGCCTTTTTCTGCGCCGCCTTTTCCTAATTTCCGGATCTCACCAATTGGGGTAGTGCCTAAAAAGGAGCCGAACGCCTTCCGTTTGATTCAGCACCTCTCTTTCCCTAAGGGGGGTTCGTTGAATGACGACATCGACGTTAATTCATGCTCGGTGGTTTATGCAACATTTGAAGAAGCCATTGTCAAGATTAAGGCGCAAGGCCTGGGGGCGCTTGTGGCAAAAGCGGACATCAAGTCGGCTTTTCGGCTCTTGCCCATTGCTCCGGCGGCGTTCAGTTCATTGGGCTTTTGTTTTGAGGGTGCTTATTTTTTCGACAAATGCCTCCCAATGGGGTGCTCCCTGTCTTGTACATATTGTGAGTCATTTTCCACGTTCCTGCATTGGGTCGTGAGTTTTGGAGGCAGGTCAGGACACGGTGGTACATTATTTAGACGATTTTTTGTTTGTCGGCCCAGCGGAATCTACGCTTTGTTCCCGTCTATTGAATTTATTCACAGTGATGGCAGGCCATTTTGGTGTTCCTCTGGCGAGCGAGAAGACTTGTCTGCCGACAACGCAGATGGAATTCCTAGGAATTCAATTGGACACGGAGGCTATGGAATTTAGTCTGCCTATGGCAAAGGTGGTAAGGACGCGGAATCTTATCGCCTTTTTCTTGAGACGCCGGAAGGTGCTTTTGAAAGAAATGCAATCGTTACTAGGCCTGCTGGCTTTCGCTTGCAAGATCATGCCGGTGGGTAGGATCTTTTCGCGACGGTTGTATCTCGCTACTTCGGGCTTGAAGTCCCCGTCCGCACACATCAGGTTGACGGGAACGCTTAAGGACGACTTGCTGGTATGGGCCGATTTCTTGGCGGATTTCAATGGTAGATCCTTTTTTCAGTCGGATTTTATTTTGCTCCAGATTTTCGTTTATTTACCGACGCGGCGGGTTCCAAGGGTTTTGGGGCAGTTTGGGGGTCACATTGGAGTTGTGGTGCCTGGCCAGAGTCCTGGGTCCACAAGAAGGCTACAAGGAACATTGTGCTCCTTGAGCTATTCCCGGTGCTGGTGGCAGTCTCGCTGTGGGGCCGTTTCTTTGCCAATAAGCGGATTTTGGTGGAAACCGACAATAAAGGGGTCCTTTTCGCAATCAACTGTCTTTCTTCAGGTTCTCTGTTTGTAGTCAAAATCCTGCGTCATTTGGTTTTTTTATGCCTGAAGTTTAATATATGGATTAAGGCGCGGTATACGCCAGGAGTGCTGAATGTGATTGCGGATTCTCTTTCCCGTTTCCAGATGCAGCGTTTGACGGTTGCTGCCGGAGGCGGACGAGGTAGGCACACCATGCCCGGATTATCTGTGGGAGTTGATCTAACACCGGTTTTGGAGGTTATTAGGCAATCAGTCGCCCCGCATACATGGGTGGATTATTCTGCTGCATGGAGGAAATGGGTGGCGTTTGCCGGCTGTACGGGTTTTGCCTGGGATGCACCCTCAGAATCGGCTATTTTGGCTTTTCTGGTTTCTTTGATGGAACAGCGGTTGTCGCACAGTTACATTGCAAAGACGCTGGCCGGGGTATCCTTTTTCTTGCGTCTGCGTCAGCTCCCGCCTTGCTCTAGTTTTTTCTCAGTAAAACAGGCTTGGAAGGGTTACAAAAAAACACAATTTTACCCCAGATGGGCGGAGGCCCATTGGTCGGTTATTACCAAGACGGATTTGCGAGGCGACATTGGTGGTGTGTTTTACGGAGTATGAGGCATTATTATTCCAAACCGCCTTTGTGTTGGCCTATTTTGGAGCTTTTCGGGTTTCGGAATTTCTTCCAGGTTCCAAGAGGTGTTCGCGGGGCATGTTAGCTGAGCATGTGCTAGTAGAGGATGGGAGGGTGTACCTTTTCCTGCGGCAGTCTAAAAGGGACCAGATGGGTCGTGGGGAATGGGTGTCGTTATCAGCAGGCGAGGATAGCTCGCTGTGCCCGGTGGTGGTGGTTAGCCGTTTTTTGGTGGTGCGTCCTCGGGGGGATGGCCATTTTCTGATACATAGGGATCGGTCCCCGGTGTACTGTACTGCAGCGCTGCATGGCACATTTAGGTCTGGACAAATTAAAGTTTTCCTCTCATTCTTTTAGGATAGGGGCTGCGTCTGATGCAGCTGATCAGGGTCTCCCGGCTTCGGCCATTATGGGTTTGGGTAGATGGTCGTCCAATTGTTTCAAGCGTTATGTCAGACCTAATCTCTCTTTTTAATCCATAGGTTTTCATCATTATGTATGGATTCTGGGCCATTCCTATATAGTCTGGGCACAAAAGCGTGCGGCTCAGCGTAGATATTCAACTAATCTGTCCTTACAGCTGGAATCCTTCACTCTATATTGGAAAGGTGTGCGTGGCATGAGGTGGCACCAGCTGTACTGTCATTTATCACGATTATGTCAGGTGTGGCCCCTCCCCTCAATATTAATAGTGCATTTGGGTGGGAATGATATAGGAAACACCCGAACATTAGAGTTGTTGGCCTCAGTTAAAAGGGATCTTTATCGTTTTCATTTAACTTCCCCAGGTACAACCATCGTATTCTCGGAGATAGTGCCGCGCATGTGTTGGCTATCTTCTCCGTTGCATAGGGTGATGGAAAAAATGAGGAAGAGGATTAATCGGGCAATGGCTAAATTTATGCCGTCCTTGGGAGGTTTTGCGTATCGGCACGTGGATCTGGAGGGGGGGAACCCAGGCCTGTCCCGGCAGGATGGGGTCCATCTTTCAGATGTGGGTTCCAATATATTTAACCTCGGTTTACAATACTGTATTGAGAGGGCCGCGTATGTGGGGTAGGCCGGGCTTGTTGCTCAAGTCCGGCTGGTGGGGACATTTTTGGTGATGTTACAGTGATACTGCCCGAGTTCCAAAAACTGGGCAGAGTTTATGTGAATGATTTATGGTTTTTGTATTATACAAGTTTCAATTATAATGGTTGTGTTGAAAATTGTGGTAAACCAATAAAGTGTCACGGCCTTTTTTATGCCAAAATAAGCATGTGGTGGTGTTGGTTTGTGGGGTTGTATCTGGGGTTTAGGTAAGGGGCGAGTGTGGCCTACAGTCCCATGTAAAAGCGGGCAAAAGCATTGGGGCCCGCTTTCTTGGGACTGGGGCCACCTGTCCCCTCTCTGTTTAGGTAAGGGGTTAAGGAATAATATGCCAGGGGAGGGGCGGTACTGTTCCTTTAATTTATATTGCAGGTGTGAGCAAGCCAATAGTGGTCCAGAGAAGGTTCTGGTTCCCCCAGGAGGATATTTAAGGGCCGCAGAGGGTCCTGGGCGTCCTCTGCAGCGGCCCGGAAAGAAGGAAGAAGAGCTCCCACCCCCCCTCCCATCGCGACATTTTATGTGGTAGGGTCACCCCGGAAGCGGGGGGGGGACATTTTTGGTGATGTTACAGTGATACTGCCCGAGTTCCAAAAACTGGGCAGAGTTTATGTGAATGATTTATGGTTTTTGTATTATTATACAAGTTTCAATTATAATGGTTGTGTTGAAAATTGTGGTAAACCAATAAAGTGTCGCGGCCTTTTTTATGCCAAAATAAGCATGTGGTGGTGTTGGTTTGTGGGGTTGTATCTGGGGTTTAGGTAAGGGGCGAGTGTGGCCTACAGTCCCATATCTGTGATATTTTTAAATGGAGGTTCCTGAAGAACCGAGAGCACCAAGTTCAGATCCCAAGGAGGGAGCGGGGGCTTGGCAGGGGAAATTATATATATATATATATATATATATATATATATATATATATATATATATAATAAAATCTCACATGGCGAACCTCCTGCACAAAAGTGCCAACTAAAGAATGACCTGCTAGGGGTCGTTGAAAGAAAATGGCCAAGGCCGAAATCTGACCCTTAATAGTGCTCAAAGCCAGCCTGTGGGTTACACCACGCCGCAAGAACCGCAGGATTCTGGGGACAGAATACGTCCGTGGACGCCAATCTAGCTCCTCGCACATAGCGATGTAAGCTCTCCAGGTACGGTGATAGATCTTTCTAGAAGAAGACTTCCGTGCTCTAAGCATGGTTGAAATCACCAAATCAGACAGGCCTCGGTCCTTCAGCACCTGGCTCTCAATAGCCATGCCGTTAAAACCAGAGACTGTAAAGCAGGATGAAAGATAGGACCTTGAGACAGAAGGTCCTCCCTCATGGGCAATCGCCAAGGGACGTCCACGATGAGACGTACCAGATCGGCGTACCAATGACGCCGAGGCCAATCTGGGGCAATGAGGATCACCGGAATGCCCTCGGCCGCTACCCTGCGCAGCAGACGAGGAATCAACTGCAGAGGAGGGTAAGCGTATATCAAGTGATACTGACACCACGGAGCTACCAATGCGTCCGAGGCATCCGCCCAGGGGTCCCTGAACATGGCCACAAACCGACACCTTGCGATTGAGGCAAGATGCTATCAGGTCCACATCCGGCGTGCCCCACCGCCGACATAGGAGTTGAAACACCTCCGGATGCAAGGACCACTCCCCCTGGTCCAAGGACTGGCGACTCAGATAGTCCGCCTGCCAATTTTCTACGCCCGGAATGTAGACGGCCGACACGCTTCTTTCCGCCCACCTTAGGATGTGGGCGACCTCGGATGCCGCAGCCGAGCTCCGAGTACCCCCCTGATGGTTGTCTGACTGAATCCTGATCGAGCGGCCCTGTAGTCTCTTCGACCACGCGGAGAGACACAGTCTGATCGCTCGCAATTCCAGAACATTGATTTGGAGACGAGATTCGTCCGGAGTCCAGAGGCCTTGCGCTGACAGGACTCCCCAAACTCCTCCTCAGCCCGTCAGGCTGGCGTCCGTCGTGACCACCATCCACTGGATGGGGAGAAACGACTTTCCGGTCCGAAGAGCCGGGGATCTCAGCCACCACGTCAGGGATGCCTTGACTGAGTGACTCACTCGGATTTGAAGATCCAATGACAATGGGGATTGTCCCAAACAGACAGAATTCCCTTCTGCAATGCACGAGTGTGATTGGGCATACAGGACCGCCTCGAAGGAGGCCACCATTAGTCCCAGGACCCTCATGCAGAAAACGGATAGACGACCATTTTCGGGCCGTCAGGACCCGAACCGCCGACTGAAGTGTCAGTAACTTCTCTGCGGGTAGAAACACCTTCACTGCTGAAGTGTCCAGGATCAGGCCCAGATACTCCAAACGTTGAGTCAGGACCAGAACCGACTTCTGCATGTTCAGAAGCCACCCGAAGTCCCGGAGGGTCTGACTGACTATCGTCACATTTTCCTCCAATTCTGAGCCAGTGTCTGCTCTTAGAAGAAGGTCGTCCAGATAGCCCACAACAACAATTCCTCGCTGTCTTAGCAAAGCTAGAACCGGGGCAAGCACTTTGGTGAAAACCTGTGGTGCCGATGCTAGGCCGAAGGGAAGAGCCACGAACTGATAGTGGACTTTGCCTATGGCAAAGCGCAGAAACCTCTGGGGACTTGCGCAGATTGGGACGTGCTAGTAAGCGTCCTTGATATCCAAGGACGCCAGGAAATCCCCTTGGTGGAGGGTCGCAATGACCGTGCGAATGGATTCCATCCGGAATTTTTTGTACCTTCACGTAGGCATTCAAAGCCTTGAGGTCCAGGATTGACCATACCCCGTCCTTCTTCGGGACAACAAACAGGTTCGAGTAAAACCCCTGAAACTTCTATGACGGAACCGGCACAATCACTCCACACCCGAGCAAATCCTGTACGGCCCCCAAAAGGGCTGCCCGGCGGGCAGGAAGGAGAGGGAGGTTTGAGGGGAAGAACCTGTTTGGGGGCCCATGAGCGGAACTCTATCCTGTATCTGGAGGCGACCACCTCGCACACCCACCGGTCGGAGATCCGGGAGGTCCACCGAACCGTGAACCTGCGAAGACGTCCCCCCACCCCAGAGTCGGGCAGGGGCAAGACTTCATGCGGTGGCAGGCTTGGGAACTTGCTTGGTGGGTTTACGCACCCAGGGACGCCCGTGTCCCCCCGCCGGCTTACCCGTGGATTCTGACTGACGAAAAAAAAAACTTCGCCGGAAAGGAAGGGCCCGACCTGCGGAGAGGCTCCTTTCCTTTAACAGACTGAGGGAGGAAGGTGCTCTTACCCCCTGTAACATCCTTAATAATGTCATCCAGGGCGGCCCCAAACAGTCTACCACCCTTAAAGGGCAAGTCAGCCAGGAGCTTTTTGGAAGCTAGGTCGGCCAGCCAGCATTTTAGCCAGACAAGGCGACGCAGCACCACAACAGATAGAGGCCCCAGATATTAAGGGAGCCGCATCCAAAGTGGCATCGCACACATAGACCAGGCCCTGCACAAGTTGATGAGCCAGGGCAATGGTCACAGGAGGGAGATTGTGCTCCTGTACCGTCTGGTGCAAAATCTTTGCCCATCCCGTGAGTGTCTGACACAAGCGTCGCCGCCACAAACTGGCAACCGGAGGGGGGGGGGACTGAGCCCACTTCTTAACCAGGTCCTCTTCAAAAGGGTACCTTATGGATAAGCGCTGCGGGACCGTCAAAGTCTTCTGCGGCTTATCCCAGATTTGGTCAATGAATGTATTATAAAAGAAATAAAAAAAAGGCACATATGGAAAGACCTTTTTTGAAGAGACGGTTTTAAAAGAACCAAAAAAAAGGAGACAGTTTCCACCTGGGGTTCCTCAGTATCAACATTCAGCTTGAGAGAGTGTCCCTCACAGCATCAATGAGTTCACTTACAAGCACCCTGTCAGTTACTGGTTCAGGACTGGAGTCTTCCTCACAAGGAATGTCCTGTCCAAACATCAAAATCCTCAGAGCTAGGGTCCTGAGCGGCAGTAGCTATGCCCATATCTGAGACAGAGCACTCTTACAGGAGAATGTGTGGGGAGGGGCGCTTTACAGCTCCCTTGCGCTCACACACCGCTTTCATTCTGACAAGGAATGATTCCAGGACTGCCGACAACTGGTCCATAGGGACCGCAGGTGCAGGAGCACTGCCAGTTGCCTCAGGCAAGTGTGGAGAAGCAGGTGTACCAGACTCCATACCGCCACCCTCTGAGACCTTATACACTATACAGTGAAAATACAGTCCACCCACTGGCTACGCTGAGGCGGGGATACCCAGAGGGACCGCTCAGTTCCGCTGTATGAAACCACGCTGTGAGCCTGAGGAGAGTGAAGAATCCTGTGAGGAGATACGCGCCGCCACTAGAGGCCGAAATCGAAAGTAATGCGCCGCGGCTACAAGAAAGAGACCGCCGGCCGCAGCTATAACTGCGCCATTGAACCACAGCAAGATGGCGGCCGAGCTCGAAATTCAAAGGGCAAACAGCGCTAATGGCGCACGCAATAACCACCTCACACACCAGAAAAACTGCCCCTCTCCCCAGAGCCCACTACAGACATGAGCGCCCAGCCAGGCCAGAGAGTGACCCCCAAGCACCCCCACAGCACCAGTACAGGGTGCAGAGAGCAGCATAACAGGGGGGAGACAGGGAGAAACCCCCCATATAAAGAAACACAGCCAGCATGTACTCACCTGCAGTAGGAGAGACTACTTACCCGTCCCTTTCAGGGACCCACTGGCTTGTTTCAGACAGACCTATTACAGAGCAGTACTGCGTAGCAGTCGGCACGGTCCACCGCGAGAGATACAGTCAGTCAGGTACTGTTCAATCTTGAGAGGACTGCGGGAGCTAAAAGCAACCCGGCCACCCCTGGAGTAATGGGGCATGTCGTGAACTGAGTCTCACGCACACAAGGGGAGGATCAGCATGCTCAATGGTCGGACAGGGAAGACTACGAGGATACCAGTGTACCCAACCTGTTGCCCAGCCGACAGTTGATTGAAGGTCTCAAAAATTAAATTAAATTCCCAAAGGAATCAAATTTTAAAGTAAAATCTTCCAGGAGACTGGCTCCTGAGAGCCACGTCTTCTCTTTCTGCTAGGCAGAGAAAAAAAAAAAAAAACGGAGGCTGCAGGTGGGAGGGTAATGTCCGGAGGGAGCGCACCCCTGGGTGGGGCTGTTCAGCGCTGGTTTGTTCTAGAATGTATGTTTCTAACATCTAACATTCTGCCTAGATCTTCTTCTGCGAGCAGGGACATGTACCCACACGTTTACAGTATCCAGCTGTGTCAGTCCATGGACGATAAGAGAAAAAAAGTGTCGCTATACACAGACATCTCCGCTGCCATGGCTCAAACTAAAATAATTCTGCCAGACCACCGCTATCCTATGGAAACACAACACCCCATACAAATGGAGCTTCCCTACTAAACTGGTAGTCACGTACCAGCAACAAAGCAGCAACATCTTTACCCCAAAGATGGAATCAAGCGACTGCTAGACTGGGTCCTAATTATCTCACCGCCGCCTGAACCACTACTTCAACGGCCCTCAATCCAGGATGTCAGGCGCCATACTTCTGCTACCACCCGCAGGTAAAAGACTTCCTGTTTCCTCTCCCTTAAACCATCAGGTGTCACACCTACACTCTCGCATCTCAACATTGTCCCTGATGAGCGTACCACTAACTACGCTCTTTAATCACTCACCCGAGAAGGAAAAAAGTGCTAAGCACTTTGCAGCCCTTTTGTCTTTTTTTTGGTGTTCACGCTTTTACCTTTGTTTTTTACAGGTTCTGTTTATTGCAATACTGTACTTTTGATTGACGGCAACGTTTTGACCACTGTTTAACGCCATTACAGGTCTACTTCCTCCTACACCCATCTCTATGCGACAACTAAGAACGATAACCCTATACCCCCCCCCCCCCCATACTAAACATCTGCTAAAATGCAGTACTAGCCCATACCTCTGACATACTATGTGTACAAGAAACCCACTTCTCCAGCGAACCCCCCTCCTGCACCCACAATTCTACTTCGCCAACTCTGTCAAGAGAACACACACACACACACACACCACACACACACCTTGCCATACCCTCCACAGTTTCATTCCAACCACTTCATACTTACATAGACCCTGAGGGCAGGTTCATAATCTTAAATGCCGCTGTTAACCATACAATTACCATTGCTAACATTAACTCCCCCAATACTTATCAACACTGCTTCTACAAAACCGTCCTGAAGAAGCTGGAACCTTTCAAACAAGGCCCCCTGATTATGTGTGGTGACTTCAACCAAATTGTTAACCCCTCACCAGGGATGAGCCGAACACCCCCCTGTTCGGTTCGCACCAGAACCTGCAAACAGACAAAATGTTCGTGTAAACTTTAGAACCCTATTAAATACAATGGACTCGAACGTTCGAAATCTAAAGTGTTAATTATAAAGGCTAATATGCAAGTTATTGTCCTAAAAAGTGTTTGGGGACCCGGGTCCTGCCCCAGGGGACATGTATCAATCCAAAAAGAAGTTTTAAAAATGGCCATTTTTTTGGGAGCAGTGATTTTAATAATGCTTAAAATGAAAAAATAAAAGTGAAATATTCCTTTAAATTTCGTACCTGGGGGGTGTGTATGATATGCATGTGAAGTGGCGCATGTTTCCCGTGCTTAGAACTGTCCCTGCAAAAAATGTCATTTTTGAAAGAAAAAAATGCATTTAAAACTGACTCGCGGCTATTAATGAATTGTCGGCTCCCGGCAATACATACAAAAGTCATTGATAAAAAAAAAAAAAAAAAAGCGTGGGTGTTCCCCAGAATTCAATTACCAGGCCCTTCAGGTCTGGAATGGATATTAAGGGGAACCCTGCCGCAAATTAAAAAAAAAATTGACGTGGGGTTCCCCCAAATATCCATTCCAGGCCCTTCAGATCTGGCATGGATTTTAAGGGGAACTCCACCCCAAATTTTTTAAAAAAATGGCGTGGAGTCCCCCTAAAAATCCATACCAGACCCCTTATCCGAGCACGCAACCTGGCCGGCCGCAGGGGAAAAGGGGGGGACGAGAGAGCGGCCCCCCCTCCCTCCTGAACCGTACCAAGCCACATGCCCTCAACATGGGGAGGATGTCCCCATGTTGATGGGGACAAGGGCCTCATCCCCACAACCCTTGCCCAGTGGTTGTGGGGGTCTGCGGGCGGGGGTGGAGTTCCCCTTAAAATCCATGCCAGATCTGAAGGGCCTGGAATGGATATTTGGGGGAACCCCACGTCAATTTTTTTTTAAATTTGCGGCGGGGTTCCCCTTAATATCCATTCCAGACCTGAAGGGCCTGGTAATTGAATTCTGGGGAACCCCCACGCTTTTTTTTTTTTTTATCAATGACTTTTGTATGTATTGCCGGGAGCCGACAATTCATTAATAGCCGCGAGTCAGTTTTAAAAGACTTTTTTTCTTTCAAAAATGACATTTTTTGCAGGGACAGTTCTAAGCACGGGAAACATGCGCCACTTCACATGCATATCATACACACCCCCCAGGTACGAAATTTAAAGGAATATTTCACTTTTATTTGTTCATTTTAAGCATTATTAAAATCACTGCTCCCGAAAAAACGGCCGTTTTTAAAACTTCTTTTTGCATTGATACATGTCCCCTGGGGCAGGACCCCGGTCCTCAAACACTTTTTAGGACAATAACTTGCATATTAGCCTTTATAATTAACACTTCAGATTTCTCCCATAGATTTTTCGAATTTGCCGCAAACACCCCAATTTGTTTGCTGTTCGGCGAACGGGCGAACAGGCAATGTTCGAGTCGAACATGAGTTCGACTCGAACTCGAAGCTCATCCCTACCCCTCACTAGACACTTCTAACCCTGCCCATAAACGTTCTACTTCTCTTTCCTCCCTTCTCCACTCGGAGGACCTATACAACCCCTGGAGATGCCTCCACGATACTGAAAAGGGATTACTTTTTCTTTTCACACACACTCTCGGATAGATCTTTTTGACTGACAAACATACTCTACAAATGGTCCAGGAGACCAAAATTGGACTTATTACGTGGTTTGTCCACGCACCCATTTCAATTAAACCGTTTCCAGCACATGCAAACAAAAAACACTATTTGGAGGCTCAACAGCTCTATTATTGCACGTCCATACTATCAAAAACAGATCTTATTCGAACTGCAACAGTTTTTCACAAACAATGCCAGATTTGTGGACAACCCCACCACAGTATGGAACACCCACAAGGCCTACATAAGAGGCCTTCTGGATTAGGTTGGGGGCCCATGAGGAAAAAAAAAACACACTACGAACAAACTCCTAGAGAAAATACGCATACTCAACTGGCCAACCCTCACCTCTGAACTACATGCAGACAGAAGTGCTCTCGGCGACCAACTTCACACAAACTTTGACCATCACCTTAAACGCCTCCAATCCTACTCACAGCACAACAAGCCTGGGGAATACCTAGCCAGACAAACTTAAAACGCAGAGAATAAAAAAAAAAAAAAAACACCACCATAAGAAAAACAAAAAAGCTGCTACATAAAATGTGACTAGAATTTAAAAAAAAATGTGGATAAAGAATTAGCGCTAAAAAAGGATTTCAAAGTAAAGTGTAACACAATAAAAAGTGAGTCCACATAAAAAGTCCATAAACAAAATCCGTGTTATGACAAGATGATATAAAGAACCACACGTGTAATGACATGGATCAAACGACTTCTGAGGATGGAGAGAAGGTAAAATACCCTTACCAGAAAAAGGTGGATCTGCGGGTTTAGGGCAGATCAAACAGACGTTGGAAGGATTTCAGTGGCAGTTCCCTTCTGCTCTTCTACAGACTGGATCACACGAATCACAGATGAAAGAACTCCCTGGCAGGTTCCCTGACTTGGAAGCAAATTCAGGATTCGAAAAACGATCACCAAAGTCAGACAGAAAAGAGACCACCTTCAATCCAGAAAAATCTCACCGGAATGTAAATCGCACACAGGAAATGAACTTCAACTCATTCGATCAATCATGGAAAAAAAAAAAAAACACAAGGAGAAGGGGGGCTCCGATAGTGCACGTCAATGTAGGTTTATTGAAAAAAACCAACAAAAAAAAAACAAACAAATAAAAGTGATGCCCCTGTTGAAGTACACTAGTACAAAATGCGTCGGGCTTGCTCACCACTTCACTTACTGCCCTTTTAATATGTTTTTTATGTCTATGTGATCACTTTTATTTGTTGTTTTTTTCAATAAACCTACATTGACCTGCACTATCGGAGCCCCCCCTTCTTTTTTTTTTCTCTCCCCCCCCCCCCCCCCATGATTGAGCGAATGAGTTGAAGTTCGCTTCCTGTGTGCGATTTACATTCCGGTAAGATTTTTCCGGATTTTTGAAGGTGGTCTCTTTTCTGTCTGATGACTTTGGTGATTGTTTTTCGAATCCTGAATTTTCTTCCAAGTCGGGGAACCTGCCGGGGAGTTTTCTCATCTGATTCGTGTGATCCAGTCTGTAGAAGAGCAGAAGGGAACTGCCACTGAAATCCTTCCAACGTCTGTTTGATCTGCCCTAAACCACCTTTTCTGGCAAGGGTATTTTATCTTCTCTCCATCCTCAGAAGTCGTTTGATGATCCATATTACACGTGTGGTTCTTTATAATCATCTTGTCATAACACGGATTTCGTTTATGGACTTTTTATGTGGACTCACTTTGTTGTGTTACACTTTACTTTGAGATCCTTTTTGGAGCTCTTAATTCTAGCGCTACATCTTTATTCACACAACTTAAAACGCAAACTCAAACTAAAATCCCATACCTTACTGACCACCGTGGCACAAAACTCACAAAGCCTACGGACATAGCAGACCAATTTAGTGCTTACTACTCTAAACTGTACAATCTCACCAGCTCCAACTCTGCTACACCCACCTCCTCTACCGACAGACAACTTCCTGAATGACATACTGTACACCTTACCTCACAATCACAGGACCAATAACAACTGTCATCCCCATTAGAAGTAGAAACTGACATTTCTGCCCTACCACTTCATAAAGCTCCAGGCCCTGACGGATTCGGCAATGAGTACTACAAAAACTGAGCTCCTTACCCATGCCAATCCTTCAACTTCACTGCTAGCACTGGCTCCATTCCACCAGAATCCCTCCAAGCCACCATTGCCACTATTCCGAAACCAGGCAAACTGACCGATGACCCTGCCAGCTACAGACCCCAAACTATATGCCAAACTCTTGGCCACACGACTCTCTAGCATCCTACAACAACTCGTGCACATTGACCAAGTGAGCTTTGTGGTTGGCAGACAAGAATCAGATGGTACCCGCAGGTTCATGGACCTACTACAATGGGTGGAACACCAAACGCCTTCTCTGCTCATACCTCTCGATGCAGAGAAGGCGTTTGACAGGGTGGATCGGTCCTACGGAAATTTAGCTTCTCTAGGACCATCCTGCAAGCTATACTTTCCCTCTACGCCTCTCCCAGTGCCAGACTAATGACCTCCCGACTACTCTGACCCCTTCTACATTTTTAATGGGAAGCGCCGAGGGTGTCCACTCTCACCCTTGATATTCACCCTTGTCATGGAACCCCAAGCCCAATCGATCCGAAACAACCCACTCATATCAGGAATTACGATCGGAAACGTCAGACAAAAATAGGCCTATACACGGACGATGTTATCTCCCTGACTGACCCCATCAATTCACTTCCTGCACTCCACCTTACCTTGGAGTTATTCAGTAAAGCCTCCTTTAAAAAAAAAAAAAAAATTATACAATCTAGTATGCTCGGTATTGGCCTAGACCAGGTATCTGCAAACTACAGCCCTCCAGCTGTTGCAGAACTACACTTCCCATAAGGCATTGTAAAACTGCCATTCACAGACATGAATAGGCATGATGGGAATTGTAGTTCCTGAACAGCTGGAGGGCCATAATTTGGAGACCCCCTGGCCTAGACCAATGCACCAAAAATGATACTACCCACACATCTTTCTCGTGGATCCTCCAACTCCACCCTCATACAATTAATCACACCCTCCTCTTGCTTACAATCTGTCAAATTTAATAACCTTGTTTCCAAGCTTAAAAGAAAACTGTGCAAGACCAACACACCATTGCCTCCTGGGCAGGCAAAAAAAAAAAAATCGCCCTTGCCAAAATGTTTCTCCTTCCCCATATCTTGTTTATATATTCCATACCCTTTCTCAAAAAGCAACTA
The DNA here is from genome assembly GCA_029206835.1 of Rana muscosa. NCBI lineage: Eukaryota > Metazoa > Chordata > Amphibia > Anura > Ranidae > Rana > Rana muscosa. The sequence continues at coordinate 9,929,018 of JARGYO010005562.1, forward strand.
TTACAACTCCAGTCTATTATAACAACCTTCATATGGGGCGGAAAACGATCTCGTCTTAAAATCATCAGCCTATGCAAGCCAGTCACCTATGGAGGGACAGGAGCACCGGACTTAATAGCTTACTATAAAAGCAACAATACCAAACCTGGTGGAATCCCACGCAACAAACCACTTGGTTCCAAATAGAAAAAAGCAGCACGCACCTCCCATCCCAAGCAGATTCTCTGCGCCCTTCTCCTACAACACCAAGAGACTTATTCATTCCTCGACACTATCAATGCTACCATTAAGACATGGAAAGCTACTATACAAACTTCTAAAGGCATCCCAATAGGTTTGCTCACACATACCCCTAGAAGCCCTCCACACTCTCACGCCAAACATCAATCTCTCTGAATGGATCACCACGAGTATCTCCACTATCGGAAACCTATATCAAGGTACCACTCATGTCCTTCCAACAACTACGAGCCACTCACCGTATTGAAAATAAGGATTTCTTCAAATACCTCAGGACACACTCAATCCTCTTTAAAGTGGTTGTAAACCCACTTTGACAACTTGCACCTACAGGTAAGCCTAGATTAAGGCTTACCTGTAGGTGCATGAAATATCTCCTTAACCTACACGGTTAAGGAGATATTTGCAGATAACACTGCACCGATGTCTACGGCGCATGCGCGCAGTAGACAACGGCGCAGGCGCACTGAGCGTCCCTACATAATGAATGGGACATGCCGGTTTTCTCAATGGGCGATTGCCGGCCCCACGTATGCGTGTGACGTCATCGCTACGCCGGCCAATCACAGCGCCGGAGCGGCGACACCAGGAAGAAGCTCCGAGGGGACATGGCGGCGGAGGGGGAACAAGGAGGACTTCGATTTCAGGTAAGTGCCACATAATGAGCTAGTATGTATAGCATACTAGCTCATTATGCCTTTTTCTTGCAGGGCTTTTTTTTTTTTACGGGGAAAGTGTCAGAGGGTTTACTTCCTCTTTAAAGTACAAGGGTCTGAAAACCTACTGCCATGACATCTGATAACATTCTTTAACCTTAAATCGCCCTACCCGCATGGAATCTCGTCTTTCTACAAGCTTCTCATGATACCTGCCACACCTTTAAGTCCCCAACAATGCTAAAATGGTAACTACTACAGTGCTCATACACTCTCCAACAATAGCATCGCTCACTCTAAGCACCCTTGAAAATTTCAAGATGCTTTCTCCATTGGGAAACTGTCCGCAAAATATTCCACAACTGGTATCTCACACCAACCATGCTTGCCCGCATTTACCCAACGTCCACCAATCTCTGTTGGAGAAACTGTGGGTCCCCAGGAACCCCACTGCACATTTGGTGGGACTGTCCAATCCTCGTCAAATTTTGGACTATGCTCTCCAGCCGCCTCCTCATCATTCTACCAACCCCTGCACCCCTAACACCACAAACGGTTCTATTGGGTCTGGACATGGAACTATGGCCCCAACCTTCGTATACAGTCATCTCATATGTACTTATTGCTACTCGCTTGGCTATTGCCAAAAATTGACGAAACAAAAAAGTGTAGCGCTAAAAATGAGTAAGAACTGCCCACAATAAAGGAGCAGTGTATAACAGTGATATATAATTGGATAAACAATGTAACATCTCTGCTAAACAAACTGAATAAATGAAATATACAAAAAGTCCTCAGTAATGTGACATCTTTGCCAAACAAACTGAATAAAATAAAGTGTTCAAAGAGTCCAAAGAGTCCTCAGTGATGCAAATTAAATGCCACAATAGACACCAAAAATACTGAGTTCATGATAAAAACAAATAGAACATATATTGATGAAAGGTGAATGACAATCAAATTATGGTGCTCATGAGTAAACTTAACGTGAAGAGAGTGCACTCAAAGTGACCACCACCAATCGGTTGTAAGAAAGGCTTGCCAGAAAGAGTGGACCCCAAAAACCTACGTTCAGAGGGTCAACCAAGCATAGGTAAGCCACTGTGGACAGCAAATCTCCAACTGCGATTCAAATGGGGGACATCAAACTTCAATCCAGTCCAAAGGATAGAAAAAAGTATCTCTCATATCCAGATGACAATGGGGCTTGTATGCAGTGCCCGATTAGAATCAGGTAGCGATGCCGAGTAAATTGCAGAATTTAGAAGGAAAGAAAAGGCACATAGTGTGATACTGTATAAAAAAGGGGTATTTAATGTAGGTAGGTACACTTACATTTAGATGAATATAACAGCGCTTTGTCAAAATGATCAATGGCAACAGTAGTTGAAGTTAAAGTTTGATGTCCCCCATTTGAATCGCAGTTGGAGATTTGCTGTCCACAGCGGCTTACCTATGCTTGGTTGACCCTCTGAACGTAGGTTTTTGGGGTCCACTCTTTCTGGTAAGCCTTTCTTACAACCGATTGGTGGTGGTCACTTTGAGTGCTCTCTCTTCACGTTAAGTTTACTCATGAGCACCATAATTTGATTGTCATTCACCTTTCATCAATATATGTTCTATTTGTTTTTATCATGAACTCAGTATTTTTGGTGTCTATTGTGGCATTTAATTTGCATCACTGAGGACTCTTTGGACTCTTTGAACACTTTATTTTATTCAGTTTGTTTGGCAAAGATGTCACATTACTGAGGACTTTTTGTATATTTCATTTATTCAGTTTGTTTAGCAGAGATGTTACATTGTTTATCCAATTATATATCACTGTTATACACTGCTCCTTTATTGTGGGCAGTTCTTACTCATTTTTAGCGCTACACTTTTTTGTTTCGTTTGTTTTCCACCATTTTTCAATTGGTTGTGTGAGCGGCTATTTATCAGGCAGCGCGGAATTCCTTTTGTATTTATATTGCCAAAAATTGGAAATCCCCCCCAAACCCTCTAGTTCGGAATAGAGATGTAAAATTTCCGGAAATTTTGAAGCTCGGAAAGTTTTTTTTTTTTCGTTTTGGGGTGGTTGGGTTGGTCGACATGAAATGTTCGGGAAAAAAAAAAAAGCTACATTAGCACTTTGTCTTTTTAAGATTTAAAGTCATTCTGTTACGAGAACGTTGAGAAAAACTATGTGCATTGTCATCATTGTTGTCCTCTTCACTTGGATCCATGAAGGATTTTTTTATATCTACAGCAGGGATATGCAATTAGCGGACCTCCAGCTGTTGCCAATCTACAAGTCCCATGAGGCATAGTGAGACTCACAGCAGCAAGCATGACACCCAGAGGCAGAGGCATGATGGGACTTGTAGTTTTGCAACAGCTGGAGGTCCGCTAATTGCATATCCATGATCTACAGGACACTTGTTACATACAAGAATGTGTTTTGTCATCCTGGTAGCATTTGGAAATGCATATTTCATCTGACAATATTTGCAAATCACATTTTTCTTTCCAGAAGAACTTGTAACGTGAAAATGCCTCCATATGCTAGATGTTGGTCTCACCATTTTTCTGAGGGGAGTAGGAAAAAAGGAAGAAAAAAAAAACTACTTTGGAGGAAGACACTAATCTATGGTTGTGTGTGGGGGTGGGGGAAGAACCAGATTACTGGTAATAAAATTATTTACACAAAAGTTTATAAAGATAAACTAATGTAGCTAAATGATTCAGTTTTCTGGATTTAGAATCAGATAAAAATGTAAACGCTTACCTTTTTTAATTAAGTATATACTTTCAGGTCCTTCTTGTTGCCCTGTATTTTCTTCCAATGCTTTTGAGGCCTAGTGAAGAGGACAGAACAAACCAAACACACCCACTAACATGCAAAAGCAAAACTGAAACCTTTTTCTTGTTACAATAGCAGCACAGCACCTCCTAAAGGAAGAAATGCATACTGTTCTTGCATTGGAGGGTTCAGTTTGTTACATAGGACTTGCTTGTCCTCACTCAGTGCACAGAAATCAATTTTATTCCCCAATTTTCTCCAAATTTTTCAGTTTTTTTTCCGGGCCTTCACATCTCTAGTTCGGAACCAATTGCTCTCCTGAACAACCACTGCCTAATGGAATTTATGCACGCCAGAGACCACCTACAAATTCCTAAATTCCAAAAGAACTGGGAACTTTAGCTCAAACACCCTAAATGCCCAGCTCCCATGAATGGACTTCTGCATATCTGACACCCAAGTGCTGTCCACACCCGATTGCTGTAGCCATTCTCATATGTATGTCACCTAATACACAGTACAATGATTATCTTTACCCTTAATTGCTAAACCTCTGTCAATTTTATTGTAGATTATACAGTACAGTAAACATAAAAAAATAAAAAATCCGCCACTTCACTACAGGGCTCGGCCACAAGAGACCAAAGGGAAGGCCCATACCTCCATTCACTCTTTGCTGAGTGCATCTAGCCTGAGGTGTCAGCCAGGTCTCTTGCAAAAACACAAAGTGTCAGCATCAATATGGCAGCGAAAAATCAAAATGTATCAAGCCACCGTAGATGAATACTTGCAACATTAATGGATGCAAGACGAATTGGAGGGGGTACCACCATCCTTAGTGATTGAGGCAATGATGCTGTCTTACATGCAAGGATTATTTTCATAATCGATTAATCGGTTAATAAACAAAAAAAAAAAAAGTAAATTTTGCTGCAATCTGCATTCCCCCCCCCCCCCCAATTTGTTGTTGGGCAGATTACAAAACACAAATTGCCGCAAAAACACATTACATGCTTTTCTGCAGCTTCTCCATTGAAGTAAAAAAACAAAATAGCACCGTTTTGCGTTAAAAAAAAAAAGTCCTTGCCCTTTCCAAATACGCAGCAGCTGAAAAAATCATGGATGTGATAGTGTCCCATAGGAAACCATGTAAATGAACTGTAGTGTGTTTCTGCAAAAAGCACCAAAAAACAGGAGTGACCCAGGCCTGAGATGTTTAGTAACATAATGGGCTTAAAAAAAAACTAAAATATTAGTACAAAAAGAGTAAATAATCGCTACTGTAAGGGGTTAATTTTTTACTGTGGGACAGTGAAAGTAATATTTACAGTAGCGATTTGCTCTATAAAGGGCTAATTTTAGTTTTGTTTTAACCCCATTATGTTACTGCCCGATTAATCGATTATTAATTGTAATCGATTAATTTCATAATCGATTAGTTGTTTCGGCCCTACATGCAACTAACCCAGGGTTGACTTAAGCCCCGTACACACGATCCGAATATCGTACGAAAAATGTCGTCCGAGGAAGAATCGTACGATAATCGGATCGTTAGTACAGAGCTTCGAGAGCCGATCATGACAGTTCATCCGATATTATTTAATCGGACGTGCACGAAAATTTTCCTCGTACGATTTTCGTTTACTCGGTACAGTTGTCGTCCGAAAATACAATACAAATACATTACAACACATGACATCACTTTCGATTTTTTTTTCTGTCGTACGAGAATTTGTGACTTTAACCACTTAAGCCCCGGACCATTTGGTAGCTAAAGGACCAGAGGTGAATTCAGAATTTTGTACTGCGCTGCTTTAACTGTAAATTGTGCGGACATGCAATGTTGTACCCAAACAAAATTTGCGTCCTTTTCTTCCCACAAATAGAGCTTTCTTTTAATGGTATTTGATTGCCTCTGCGATTTTTATTTTTTGCGATATAAAACGGAAAAAGACCGAAAATTTTGAAAAAAAAAATGATATTTTGTTATAAGAAAAATCGAATAAACTCAATTTTAGTCATACATTTAGGCCAAAATGTATTCAGCCACATGTCTTTAGTAAAAAAAATGTCAATAAGTGTATATTTATTGGTTTGCGCAAAAGTTATAGCGTTTACAAACTAGGGTACATTTTCTGGAATTTACACAGCTTTAAATTTATGACTGCCTATCTCATTTCTTGAGGTGCTAAAATGGCAGGGCAGTACAAACCCCCCCCCAAATGACCCCATTTTGGAAAGTAGACACCCCAAGGAAATTGCTGAGAGGCCTGTTGAGCCCATTGAATAGTTTTTTTTTTTGTCCCAAGTGACTGAATAATGACAAAAAAAAAATAAATAATAATAATTACAAAAAGTTGTCACTAAATGATACATTGCTCACACATGCCATGGTTATATGTGAAATTACACCCCAAAATACATTTTGCTGCTTCTCCTGAGTACGGGGATACCACATGTGTGGGACTTTTTAGGAGCCTAGCTGCGTACGGGACCCCGAAAACCAATCACCGCCTTCAGGATTTCTAGGCACAAATTTTTGATTTGACTCCTCACTACCTATCACAGTTTCGAAGGCCATAAATGCCAAAATAGCACAAACCCCCCCCCCCCCAAATGACCCAATTTTGGAAAGTAGACACCCCAAGCTGTTTGCTAAGAGGCATGGTGAGTATTTTACAGCTCTCATTTGTTTTTGAAAATGAAGAAAGAACATTTTTTTTTTTTCTTTTTTTTTTTCCAATTTTCAAAACTTTGTGACAAAAAGCGAGATCTGCAAAATACTCACAATACCTCTCAGCAAATAGCTTGGGGTGTCTACTTTCCAAAATGGGGTCATTTGGGGGGGGGGGTTTGTGCCATCTGGGCATTCCATGGCCTCCGAAACTGTGATAGGCAGTGAGAAGTGAAATCAAAAATTTACACCCTTAGAAAGCCTGAAGGCGGTGATTGGTTTTTGGGGTCCCGTACGCGGCTAGGCTCCCAAAAAGTCTCACACATGTGGTATCCCCGTACTCAGGAGAAGCAACAGAATGTATTTTGGGGTGTAATTCCACATATGCCCATGGCATGTTTGAGCAATATATCATTTAGTGACAACTTTGTGGAAAAAATAAATAAAAAATAATTGTCTTTTTTCCGCAACTTGTGTCAACATATAAAATATTCCATGGACTCGACATGCCTCTCAGTATATAGCTTGGGGTGTCTACTTTCCAAAATGGGGTCATTTGGGGGGGTTTTGAACTGTTCTGGCATTTTATACACAACATTAGGAAGCTTACATCCACTCTTCTAACCACTTGAAGACAAAGCCCTTTTTGACACTTTTTGTTTACATGAAAACATATTTTTTTTTGCAGGAAAATTATGTTGAACCCCCAAACATTATATATATTTTTAAAGCAAAGGCCCTACAGAATAAAATGGTGGGTGTTGCATTTTTTTTTTCTACACAGTATTTGCGCAGCGATTTTTCAAACGCATTTTTTGGGGAAAAAATACACTTTTTTTATTTTAATGCACTAAAACACACTATATTGCCCAAATGTTTGATGAAATAAAAAAGATGATCTTAGGCCGAGTACATAGATACCAAACACGACATGCTTTAAAATTTCGCACAAACGCGCATTGGCGACAAACTACATACATTTTTAAAAGCCTTTACAGGTTACCCCGTTAGATTTACAGAGGAGGTCTACTGCTAAAATTACTGCCCTCGATCTGACCTTCGCGGTGATACCTCACATGCATGGTGCAATTTCTGTTTACATATGACGCCATATGGCTCCGGAATCCAGATATGCTGAGACCGAATGAGAAGAAGCACCAACATGAAGGAACACAGAAAGCAGAAGACGAGAAGGGGAAGGTGATATTTCTGGGTCCAATACTCCACTTTCCAGATGAAGTGGACCCAAACGTTTTTCTGGACAAAGAGAGCAAGTGTCACGAAAATGACCTTTGCCCCCACAGTAAAGACACAGACCAAGAGTTCTGCGCCTAGCACGTTCCTCGGGGGATAGCCTGGTCCGACCCAGCTGCATGGGTTCCTCAGCTGGTAGGAGATGCTCTACGGGTCGAAGAGAGGGTAGCTCAGGCTGACTAAGAACCAAGGAGTGCTGGCGTTGCTTTTCTAAGGTCCTCTCCTGAAAGCGAATATCGATCTGGTTACACAAGGAGATAACGCCGGCCAGATCAGTGGGGATGGTTCTTCCTGCTAATTCATCCTTCACTCTATCAGACAGGCCATGCAAAAAGGTTGCGACTAAGGCCTCATTGTTCCAGCTCAACTCAGCCGACAGTATGCGGAAATGAAGGGCATACTGTCCCACAGAAGCAGACTCTTGGCGGAGACGTAAAAGGGTGCTGGCCGCTGAAGAGACACGAGCCGGTTCTTCGAAGATATTCCGAAAAAGTTTCAAGAAGCCAGACAGGCTAGAAACCACTGGATCATTCAGTTCCCACAGAGGGGCTGCCCAGGCTAAAGCTTCACCAGAGAGGAGGGAAATGATATAGGCTACCTTAGCCCGATCAGACAAGAAGTTTTGGGGCTGGAGCTCAAAATGAATTGTGCATTGGCTAAGGAACCCCCTGCAAGCCTTGGAGTCCCCAGAGAAACGGGACGGAGCTGGCAGTTGTAGTGAGTGTGTGGCTGCGACTGGTGCAATAGGTGCAGCCGCTGGTTGTATTTGAGGTTGCGGATTCAGGGTTCCCAAGGAGGCCTGAAGCTGCTCGAAGCGAGAAGCCAGATCCTGGAGGAATCGCATCACCTGAGTCTGATTCGATTCCTGGGTTTCAAGTCTGCAAACTATGCCCTGCAACGGATCATCCACGGGTAACGGGATGTCAGCCGGGTTCATGGCTGATCAAACTGTCAAGGTCACCTGTGGCCAGGTGACAGATGCACACCGTAGGGGGACAGGAGTGCACCGCAAGGTAGTGAACCATATGGGTGGCTTCTGCGGATAGGAAACTGGGTGGTTGTGGAAAGCGGGACCAGAGGAGCACAACCGGGATCCTAACGGAAGCTAGAGCCAAGATTCCCCAGGGCGCAGAGTCTAAGACCCAGCAGGTCTTCTCCAGAGCCTCTAGTGGTGAGGATGTTATGCTGCAGGCTGGGACCAGGTCACGGCCCCTGGAGTTTCCTAGCTCACGCCCCGTAGGATAAGGGGAAAAGAGGGGAAGCAGCAGCACAAGATATGAGAGAAACAAATAACAAGCTGAAGGTCAGGGGCCACAAGCAGACAAGGATAACAAAAGAACGAGCCGAAGGTCAAGGGTCACGAGCAGACAGGGATAGTCGGGGACAAGCCAAATATGTAACAGAGAGACAGACGTAGCACACGGCAGGCAGGAACCCAAACACACAATGCCTAACAAACACGTTGATCAGCAAAGCAGGCTTGCAGTGCACAGGTTAATATAGTGTTCTGTGATAGGGCCTGGGGTGGAGTCTGCCTGGGAGGAGATTATAAAGGAAGCCAGCTGAAAGGGCTCAGGCCTCTAAGATGAACACATGGGAAGGAAGGTAAGCTGACAGACAAACACTACTGCATATCCATGACAGGGGTTAAACCTTTATTAGGGGGGGTTAGGGGGCTACACTGGACCTAAAACTAAATGTAGTGACACTTTTACAGTCACAAATGTCACTGATTGCAGTGATCACTAAATAAATGGTCACTGCAATCAGTGACACTGTGACTGGGGGCTGGGGGGTGATCTGGGGGGGCCTGGGGGGGGGCGATTTATGTGCCTATGTGTGCTGGTGTTAGTGTAGTGTTTGTGCACTAACCTGTGTGTCTTCTCTTGTACGGCGCTCGGTATATGTGAGCGCCGCACAGGAGATGACATCACTTCCTCCTGCTTCTTCTGTCTGTGTAAACATTACACAGACAAAGGGGGCATTTCCATTCGCCGGGAGCGATCGCGGGGGGTGGCCGGAATCGAAAGGCCGTCCCCTCATGTCGGATCGCTCCCCAACGAATTCCGACCGCTCACTGTACAGAAGGGGGGTCCGATTGGACCCCCCAACTGTACAAAGGCAATTACGTACACTCTACGTGATTGTGCCTGTCGGTGCCATTGTGCCGACGTATATATACAGTGAGCAGTCGTTAAGGGGTTAATAACCTATTCAATTTTACTTGCGACTATTAAGCGAAAAAAGTCGTACGATCCGTCGTACGATATTCGGATCGTGTGTACGGGGCATTAATCCTTTTAACATTGTCACCTTCCCCCTCATCTTCCGACTTCGCTACAAAGATATCTGCAACTTTAACACCTAAGTTTAGTACTAGATCCAATACCTCACCATGACCTGGGCACTGTTCTGCCCCATGGCACTTTAATTGGATCACATTTCTGCCATCTTTCTGTCCCAAGAAGTCCCCTGGACCATACACTGTGGACCACCCAGGGGTCTGCCATTGCTGATGTGAGGGCCTCAGCATTATCCACAATGATCCCCCACTCAGGTGGCCACCCCGATGCAGCCACTTCCACGTATATACCCATATGTGTCCACATTATCAACCACTTCAGCCATGGGGGGGGGGGGGGTCCGCCAGCTGACTGATGAAATCCAGAGCTGGATAGGATGCCTGTAATTTCCCCATTTCACAGTTCCCACATGTCAACCCTTGGCCAGCTTGTACTTTTAACAGTCTCACCTTCCTGTTGGGCTTCAGGCTCCTCCATACAGTCATCTGCAACTTCCACTTGGACTCTTCCTGCTAATGTGGAATACTCAAGTCCATCCCCTCTTGCTCAGAAGAGTAGTGTCCTTGGTCCAGTTCCATCTCACACATGGCTGTAGATGTCATCTTGCTGACTGGCCATTTCATCTCTGCTTCTAAAACCATCCCATTTTGTAGGACACACTTGGTTCACCCCTTACTCAGGAGCAGGTAACTTTAGGCTGACATGCTCTCCTTTCTCCTCCACAACTGTGTCCCGCATTGCTGCTGACACAGACAGGCTTTTTCTGGAAACTTTTGGGGATGCCAGTTGGCAGCTCTATGGTGCCCATGGAATCTCCCTGGGACTAGTAGTTATTTTCCGAGTGTATACAGTGGAGAGGGGAGGGGCCTCTGACCCAGCATGTATCAGCAAGAGTGTACAAGCAGAGTGACTCACTTGCACACTAAAGAGTGAAACTGATACATGCCCGGGTTAGAGGCCCTTCCCTTCTCCACTCAGGAGAGCCACTAGCCTCAGGGAGATCCCGCGGGCACCATAGAGCTGCCTCCTACCTCCCCCACTGCATACTAAACTCACAGCCAAAGGTGCAGGGGGAGATGCCAGGTCTTGCCCTCCCCCCCACAGCGACAGAATGCCAGGGCCCAGTCACAAGTGCAACTTCTGCGACCCTGATAGTTCCGCCACTGGGATGCTTGCCGCACACACACCACTTTGCTTGCCACACTTCCACAGGCACTCGGGATTCTTACCACAGGGGGCCTAGCCATCCCTGTTGAAGTCTTGGCTGCCTCCATCTATCCAGTTGAGGCTGCTGTATGCATGGCTGCAACTCCAGCCTTGCTTGACACTGAGGTTTCCACCACTGCTGCTTGGGAAGGTGCATCAGGGACCTCTTTCTCCTCTGCCGGAATGGGACCTTACTGTTTCCTTCTTCTCCTCAGCCCTTTTACCTGCTAAAGGCAGCACACCAGCTTCCACCTCAGGACCTCTCACTGTCGAGGGTCCACCTCCTCTGCCACAGGGATAGCCTTACTGACCGCTTTCTCCTGAGCCGTTACTTTAGGGGTTACCACCACCTATTTGCTGCTCCCCATCTCTTCAAGCCAACTTGCATCTGGAGTCTCCACCACCCCTACTATAGGTGGAGGAGCAGGCTGAATCTTCCTACGGGATGCCTATCTGCCAAATTCATTGTTTTTTTAGAGTCTGGAGATGTCTTTCAGAAAAACTTGCTCAGACTTGCAGCATTTGGAGAGATTACCCAGTACATCCATTTGGGTTCTACACTGGCTTTTCAGTCGGTCCATTTCTCCTTAGGGTGGGCTGGGTCTCATGCTTTTGCCTGCCTTATGAGCATTTATTAAAGTGGATGTAAACCCGTTATTTTTTTTATTTTTAATTAAGGCTCGCACCTTGTAAAGTATAGGATTTCATGTCATCTGTGCCCAGTCTTGCCACAAAGAGTTAATCCAGCTCTGAGCAATCCTATCTTTTTTCAGTGAGATAAAAAACGTAAAGAGAAAGACCAGTTGCTTCTTCCCCATGCTGTGAGTGACAGGCGATTTACATATCTCATGCACGAGCGTGAGAGACACACATTCTGTGTACTTCACGATTCACATCCCCCTCCCCTCTTTCTTCTCCAGCTCTCCCAGGATTGGCTGTCTTTCCGTGCCCCGAGACGAAGTGACCTATCACGAAACGCGTAGGGCGGACCGAGCGACGTCATCCCCTTACTGCTCGATCTCCTAGGACGGGTTTGCTCGTCGGTGTCCGGCCGGCACCGCGAGTTCAAGGCTGTATTTTGTCAACATTTTTGTAAGTGTTTTAATCCATTTTATATTCAAATAAACCCTAAGATTTTACACCAGCGAGATATCCCTTTCCTCTCTTGCATGTCATTGCTGCGGTTACATTGTTTTTTACTGTGGAAGCGCCGAATGAAGAGGTGGCTGTAGGAGCCAATATCATCCAACTGAGTTCACATAGATGCTGTTTGAGGTCCTCCGTAATAGGGGACCAACTAGCTCTGGTAAGCTGCTGACCTGTTTATGGTGGTGGATGTCACTCTTCAGACAACACGTTTGAATTTGTATCTGGATTTTTTCTGCACGGGTGTTTTCATTTGAGCATTTATTTGGACTTCAACACTGTGTTTCTTTTGCACACTTGGACTGACGACTTGGTGTGTCACATTTGGACATCATTCAATAGATGTTTATTAATTTATCATATTTTGTACCATTTACATTCATTTTCACCTCATTTGATTATCAGGTTATGATTATTCACCAATCACTTATTAGTTAATAGGTTCATGCACTACTCATGTGCGGTGAATTTAAACACGATCTAATCATTTTTTTGTTGTCGTTTATTGGGTCTAGCGCTACTATTTATTTCTATATTTCCTGTGTTTTTGACTGGATGTTTCTCATCACAGATGAATGTGAGAGAAGGAAATGCATGGTGCAGAGAACTCACAGGACGGCCAGCAGAAAATACACAGACAAGTGATTCGATTAAGCTGAGCAGTATCTAGTCAGAGCTGGGCAGAGTCTCTCCTGTGCGCGCTCTGGCCAAGGGGAATGTGGAGGTAGGCAGGAAGTCTGCTGAAGTCACGACTCCGCCCACTAAGCACCGCACAACAGACCCACCCACTGAATCCAGGGTTTTTAGGGGCTCCAAAATGGAGAAGGGGAGATATTTGAAAGGTAAGGATACATGCAGAAGACATGTATATCCTTATAGATCAGCACTATGGCAGTACTTTATAATTGATGATAGTAGGTTTAGATTTGACCTCCTATTATATGGTTTTGGTTAATATTAAAGAAAAAAAATTGTATAATGTATGACCAGCCTTAGCTGAAATTAAAGTACCTTATGTGCTGCCAACTCTGATAACGATCCTCAAATGCATTGCAGGTGCTTCATACACTCTGGTGTCAGTTCACCACCTCTAGTATATAAATAAAATAAAAAAAACACATTAAAATTATATATAAACACGTGACAGGAGATACCCCAATACATAAAGTGTCCACACAGAACATATATAAAAAAAGTGTTCATACATCCACCATTCCCTGCTGGAAGGTGATGTTTAGTGATCTGTGCGATCACCGGGGCTTTTTTTTAACAAATTTTTATTGGAGTAATAAAAACACACTTGTACAGGTGAAAAGATAAGTACAATGGTACAAAAGTTCAAAAAAAAAAACAAAAAAAAAAAACTAGTAAGTAGAAAGGGGGGGAGGGGGAGGGAGCTCCATAGACTATAGCGTGCTGTTCATTCCAAAACATGTATGGTCCCGAGAAGAAACAGCCCCGGAGGGCGCTCCGGTATGTAAAGACTGAGCAAAGTCATCAAGAATTACAGCCCCTTAGGGATAGGTTCAACGTATGAGAAGGAAAGTAGGTCCAGAGCCGCTTGATCGGCTGTCGAGAGGGTTGTGGTGATGAAGGATTCCCATCTGTAGTAGAAGTGGGCTCTAGATCTGGGTTCTTTGAAGTCCGTAAGAAGTCTTTCTTTATAAAAGAGGTGGAGGCAGTCCTTTTCGAGTTGGGTGAGAGAAGGGCCTTGGGGAGAGATCCAGTGCCTGAGAATGAGTCTCCTGGCAACAAGCAAACATAGCAGGATCCAGTCTTTAGAGGAGGGGCATTTGGTAGTCCCGGAGGGGTTCGAGGCAGCCGGAGACATAGACCAGGGCAGCAACAGAGGGTCCCAATATCCAAATATGAGAAGCAAAGGGTCTTTGGGGATTTTCAACAAAGTGGTTTTGAATATATAAGAAAGGACTTGATCCCAGAATGAGGAGATGAAGGAGCAGGACCAAAAGCGGTGGGAGAGAGAGGGTCTGGGTACCTTGCATAAAGGACAGGAGGCGCCATCTTTATTGGAGTTGGGAGAGAGAAATGGGATGTAAGCCCGGTGTGCTATCTTGAGTTGAGTTTCTCTCCAGATTTCATTGGGTGTCAGTCGAAGGGTCTTTCGCAAACCAGAAAGGATTTTTTCGGTTATGTCCGGATCTGGGAAATCCCTAGCCCAGTTAGCAATAGAGGAGGTGGATAAGGACGGGGAAATTCTTGCAGGAGAGGTTTGTAGATGTCCGAGATTTTATAACGTCCACTGTGTAGTAGACGTTCAGGAAAGCTGTTTTCGAATCTCCGGAGAGTGTCTTTACAAGTGTTAGATAGGAAGCTAATACATTGGTTGTAATGAAATACGTGAGATGGGGGGAGAGAAAATGCCAAGGATATTGAGGAGAAGGGAAGTGGTTTTCCAGTGGTGCCATCGCACAATGAGGAGAAGTTTGACAGACCTTGATTCCGCCAGACCGAAAAGGCTTTATAATGGAAACCAGGGATGAAATTAGGATTGCCTTGGATTGGCAGATGCGGAGAGGGGGCTTTTTTTAAGCTTGGTGGAATTCAATTCCACCACCTCTGAATCAGGCCCTTTACTCACTGCTCAGCACTATCACTGGTAAACACAGAAGACCGGCTTTTGTGCTTACCAGTGAAAGCTTGTCTCCAAGCAGCTCTGATCTCCTTAGCGGCTCCCACTGAGTGCAGGATGATGACAAGGAAGATGCAAGTGCAGGTTTGCATTGCATATGCCAACACCCCCACTGGATAATCTCCCTGCAAGTTAGAGAGAAGGAGCCACCTACAGTGTGCAGGGAGATACTAGATCCGGCTGGATGCTTCAATTTTATAAAACGCAACAAAAAAACACTATCTTTTACTTTTTGCTATAATAAATATCCTATTTTAAATTTTTTTTTCAAACCCAAATTTTTCCTCAGTTTAGGCCGATTTTTTTTTTTTTTACCAAAATGTAAAAGAATACATAATATAACAAGCAATAAGCATATATTGATTGGTTTTCACAAAAGTTACAGCGTCTACAAAATAGGGGATAGAATTATGGCACTTTTATTTTTTTTTATTTTTTTCTACTAGTTGTGGCGGCGATCTGCGATTTTTATTGGGACTGCAACATTATGGTGGACACATCGGACACTTTTGACACATTTTTGGGACCATTGACAATTTTACAGCGATCAGTGCTATAAAAATATTAAATTATTATTTTTACACCATTTATTTAGTAGAGTTTTAAAATACTAGTTCACATTTTCTCATTTAAAGTGGCTGCTTCACTAGAAAATTACATTGTTCTGTAAGCGCAGTGGTGGGAACTCAAGAGGGGCAGATTTTGCTTGGTTACCATTGCACAGATTACTGTAAAAATGTCACTGGCAGGGAAGGGGTGTTCTAACTGTAAGGGGGATGGGACTGACTAGGGTAAATGACAGATCGCTGTTCATACTTTGTATGAACATACGATCAGTCATTTCTCCCCTGAGAGAACCAGGATCGGTGCGTTTACACACACCGATCCTGGCTCTTGCTGTATCACGAGCGATTACCGGGTGCCCAGCAGTCATCGCGCCCACCGGCATGCAGCAAGAGTGCGCCCCTAGTGGCCACAGGGCGAAGCGACGTAACATCACATAGTTTCGCCCAGTGGAGCAGAGCAGTAAAACTGTGGCGGGTAGTGGTTAATGCCCCTTTAAAGTGGTTGTAAAGCCTTAGTGACAAAAAAAAACACACACACACACACACACACACAAGCTCATTATGTAATACTCACCTGAGATCGAAGCCCTTGCTGTGGTGCCTGTACACAGCACCACACGCCGACATTACTCCCGGAGTTACTTCCGGGTAAGGCGACTTCGTCGCTGCGATGACGCCACTCCCACGCATGCGCGCGGGAGCCGCCGGTAACGGCACAGTCACTGAAAGTAACAGCATGATGTGCCATTGCTTCAGTGCGCATGTGCCGATGACTTTGGCACATGCAGACGTTTAGGAGATATCCTGGGTAAGCTACAGGTAAGCCTTATTATAGGCTTACCTGTAGCATAAAGTGTGTTGTAAGGGTTTACAGCCACTTTAATACCCTCCTACTGTAAGGCCCCTTTCACACTGGGCGCAGGAGGTGCGCTGGCAGTATAGCAGCGCTTTTTTTAGCACCCCTATACCGTCGTTTTTGCCTCGATATTCGGCACCCCTGCTAGCGGTCGAGAAAGGGTTAAAACCGCCCGCAATTCGCTGAAGCAGCGCATTACGGGTGGTATAGCCGCGCTGTCCGATTTCAATGGGCAGCAGCGATAAACACACCACTCCTTCCCCGCTCCAAAGATGCAGCTAGCAGGACTTTTGGAGCGGTCCTGCTAGCGCACCGCTTCAGTGTGAAAGCCTTCGGGCTTTCACATTGAAGACTGCAGGGCAGGATTTTTTCCAGGCACTATTTTTAGCGCCAAAATGCCTGAAAAACACGCGCGCGCGTGTGTGTGTGTGTGTGTGTGTGTTTTTTTTTTTAGGAGGTGGTGGTTGAGTTTCTGCACCTATTTTCTGAGAAAAAAAAAGCCCTGGCTATCATTGTCTTAAAATGTTACATCCGAACACAAACCTACAATACCAGAGCTAAAGTACCATAAATATCATACATGTGACTGCAAAAAAAAAAAAATTATATATATATATATATATATATATATATATATATATATATAAATAAAACATTTAATATAGTAAAAAGAAATTGTCATATATCTAATAATGTCCACTATTTAAAGGCTAAGTTCACTTTTTTCTTCCTAAATCGCAGCTTTTCTATGTGCCAGTATAGCTGTAATGCATCTCTTATGGAGCAGAGATAATCCTTTCTTTTTCGTACATCACGGGACACAGAGCGACTTAGTCATTACTAATGGGTTATATAGATTACCTTCAGGTGCTGGCACTGGCCACTTCCAAACCGGAAGTACCCTCCCCTATATAAGCCCCTCCCATCCGGGAGCACCTCAGTTTTTTGCCAGTGTCTAAGGTGTTGGCCAAAGAGTAACATGTGTTTTCACTGGGCTTGCGTACAGGTTCTTTTGGGCCTTAGTAAGCTGTTCCGGATCCCACCAAAAAAGCTTCATAGCTAAACGGTCGGTACCCGGGCCTTGCAGCAGAAGAGCAAGGTTTTGCCTGTAATGCCTCTCTTAGGAGGGCTGGACCCTGGGATCCAGAGCTCTGGTCATACCCACGACCAAGATGTTGTCTGTGCAGGGTGCTATACAGGTCCAGGGGAGTGGAATCCTTGGGAACCCGGTCCCTGAAGGTTTAATTACAATGCCTGCCGTGATAGGTGAAGTTTGGGCTTCTGTGGACCAAACAAAGTCCTGCGGCTGGGTTTTCAGGTAAGTGGGGGCCCCCAGGAACTTGGTTCTATTGGGGGACCCCCAAGCCTAATTTGTCTTTCTGTCTGTTACCTAACGGTATTCCCGCTAATATCTGTGTATGCCTGTAACTACTGAAAATGTAAAATTTTAATAGTAGTCAAGAAAAAAAAAAAAAAAAGGGGGACCGCGGTACCTGTGTTAAACCACTAGAGGCCGCTGTAGTCCATTTTTCTTGTCATGTGGATCTTTGGTTTCCTCAAGTCAAAAGATCCAGGCAGTTGGTAAGTTTCTCTGTAGGAATCCACTTCCTCTGCCCTGTTGCTGCGCTCATCCACCGCACAGGCCCTCCGGCAAAAAGGGCCCTGGCTCCTAGTCCCTGTTTGATTTCGAAAAGGGCGCCAATGGCGCACGGGCGCGCGCGCGGGCGCGTGCACGCGCCTCCTATGAAAAAAAAGGGGCGGGGCGGGTGGATGACGCTCGATGCGCGCCACGGCGCTTCTGCGCATGTGCAGGCGTCACAGCTTGTATAAAGACACAGTACAAGTGTCAGCTGGATGCAAACAGAGCTAGCAACAAACAGTGGCACACAGAGGAGGTTGATGCAGGCATCCCCATAGAAAGGCACTTTAGTGGACACCAGCTGGTATATAGCAGCAACTGTGTTAGACTATTACCAGCAAGATTGGTGTATGACGACGGGAATACCTCAGCTTTGTGCTTTAAGGATATGTCGTCCAGACGCTCCGGAAATAGGTCTTCCAGGAAGCCAAAGGGGTCTCCATCAGGCTCTGAGGATATTGGGCATGCTTGTACTGCACCAATCTCCCCTGAGAATTCAGAGGTCAGTAGCCATAGAAACCCCGCAGGAGTGCCTGGTGCTGCGGCTGTCCCCAGTCCACCTGCTCCTGTATATATAACAGAGGAGGTTTTATCCTCAACTCTGGGAGGATTGGAAGAGAGATTAACAGCATTGATCGCTGCTTCCCTGTCACAGGGAAAGCGCGTCCGATCTCCGTCTCCTCCTTCAGAGTGCCTGTTAGTGGAGGAACAGCCCCACACAGGGATCGACCTACCTGAAGGGGATCAGGATGAGGTTGATTCAGTTATGGAGGAATCAACAGTGGAAGAACCTTTCTCAGCATCTCAGGCTGAAAGATTATGGGTTCAGTCTCTGACTAACATGGTCCGATCAGCATTTAAAATGCCTCTGGCGGAACCACCATCCACTACGGTTTCCTCGCTGGGGTCGCTAAAAGCTCCCCAGGCTGTCTGTTCCTTCCCAATCCACCCTTTATTAGAAGGGCTTAATTACCAGGATTGGGAGCATCCTGATAAAATATTTGCTCCCCCCAAGAGATTTCCGGTGATCTATCCCATGGAGGATAAGTTCATAAAAAAATGGAGGGTCCCTACAGTGGACGCAGCCATCTCTTCTGTGAACAAATCACTGACATGTCCAGTAGATAATGTTCCAATGTTCAAAGACCCAATAGATAAAAAATTGGAGTCTTTACTAAAATCTGCTTTCTCTACAGCAAGCATGGTGACACAACCTGCGGTAGCAGCGATTGGAGTCTGCCAAGCAGTGAAAGATCAGTTGAAACAAGTCTTAAGGGACTTACCAGATCAGCAGGCTCTTGCCCTAGCTGACCTGCCTAGAGCCTTGTGTTTTGCGGTGGACACCATAAAGGATACAATCCAACAGGCCTCCCGCTTTACGCTGTCTATAGTACATATGCGTAGGCTTCTGTGGCTCAAAAACTGGTCTGCTGAAGCTCCCTGTAAAAAACTGCTGGTTAGCTTCCCATTTCATGGAGAACGCTTATTTGGAGAAGATCTGGACAAATATATCCAGAAAATTTCTGCCGGTAAAAGTTCACTCTTACCGGTTAAGAACAAGGGTAGAAGTCCTTCTTTTAAGAGGCCTACTTCTCCAGTCCCGGGCACATCGGCTGTGAAGCAGTTCCGACGGCCTCCACGGTCAAATTCAGGGGGCAGAAATCAGGGACAATCACAGGGTAACAAGAAGCCCTGGATCAAGAGAGGTACAAAACCTCCCCCCAAGTCATGAAGTGTTGCCCCCACTCAATCGGGTGGGGGGAAGGCTTCAGTTGTTCACAGAGACCTGGCGGGACACCATCAGAGACAGATGGGTGCTCTCCGCAGTAAGTCTGGGATACAAGCTGGAGTTAAAAGGCACTCCTCCTGCCCAATTTATGAGGTCAAACGTGCCAAGAGATCCCCAGAAGAGAGGATCCCTCCTTCTGGCACTAGAACAACTATTGCTCCAAGGTGTAATCATGAAGGTTCCCCTGGAAGAAAGCGGATTCGGGTTTTACTCGAACCTTTTCACAGTCCCCAAACCAAATGGGGACGTGAGGCCCATATTAAATCTAAAAGGGCTAAACAAGTTCCTAAATATCAGGACTTTTCGGATGGAGTCGATCCGGTCGGTGGCCACCGCCCTACAAGGGCAGGAATGGTTAGCCTCGATCGACATAAGGGATGCTTATCTGCATATTCCCATCTTTCCGGCCCACCAGAAATTTCTACGCTTTGCAGTAGAAGGGCGCCATTTTCAGTTCAGAGCCTTACCTTTCGGTCTGGCCACAGCACCTCGAGTGTTCACAAAAATTCTGGCCCCATTATTGGCCAATCTAAGAACACAAGGTGTAACGATAATGGCATATCTAGACGACCTGCTACTAATAGACCACTCAGTGGAAAAGCTGGAAGTAGCTATTCACAAGACAATCAAGTATCTGGAATATCACGGTTGGATTATCAACCGGGACAAGTCAGCTCTAAGACCAGTCAAAAGTCTGGAATACTTAGGGCTAAGGCTGGATTCAAATCAGAGAAAGATTTTCTTACCTCCAGAGAAGGTGTCGTCTTTAAAAAATTTGACCCACTTAGTGGGTACAAAAAGAAAACCATCCATACGCCTGTGCATGAGGCTGCTGGGAAAGATGGTGGCTTCATTCGAAGCGGTACCCTACGGTCAATTCCATTCAAGGAATTTGCAAAGGGCCATACTTTCAGCCTGGAACAAAAAAGTTCAGGCTTTAGACTTACCAATGTCCCTGTCCCCTTCCGTTCGCAAGAGCCTCCATTGGTGGTTGGTGCCCCAGAATCTGGAAAGAGGGAAACCCTTCAGTCCGGTTTCTTGGAAGGTGGTCACTACAGATGCCAGCCTCATAGGCTGGGGGGCAGTACTGGAGCAATGGTCTCTCCAGGGCAAGTGGTCAGAAGCAGAAAAGGCCCTGCCCATCAATCTCTTAGAGATACGAGCAGCCCGGTATGCCCTAGTAGCATGGACATCCAAACTCCAAGGGTCCCCTGTCAGAATTCAATCAGACAATGCCACGGCAGTGGCATATATCAATCACCAGGGTGGCACCAGGAGTCGTGCAGCCCAGAGGGAAGCAAATTGCATCCTGGAGTGGGCAGAAAGATATGTCCCAGCCATATCCGCGGTTTTCATGCCAGGAGTGGAAAATTGGAGAGCGGACTTTCTAAGTCGCCAACAATTATGCCCGGGGGAATGGTCTCTTCACCCCGAGGTTTTCCAGGCAATATGCCAGCGGTGGGGAACACCGGATGTAGATCTGCTAGCATCCAGATTCAACGCAAAGGTGGACAGATTTGTGTCTCGCACAAGGGATCCCCTAGCTTGCGGCTCGGATGCCCTAGTGTTCCCTTGGGATCAGTTCAAGCTGATATATGCATTCCCACCGCCACAATTGTTACCGCGATTACTCCGCAGAATCAGGGTAGAAAAGAAACCAGTGATTCTGGTGGCTCCAGCGTGGCCCCGAAGGGCATGGTACGCGGAGATTGTAAAAATGTCAGTGAGGAGTCCTTGGACCCTCCCACATCGTCCGGACCTGCTGTCGCAGGGACCGATATACCACCCTTCCTTACCAGCCCTAGGTTTGACGGCCTGGCTATTGAAGCCCACATTCTGAGAAAGAGAGGGCTCTCTAATTCTGTGGTATCTACCATGATCAATGCCAGGAAGCCGGTATCCAGGCAGATCTATTATAGGATCTGGAAAGCGTACATTACGTGGTGTGAGGCCAAGAAATGGCATCCACGTAAGTACGTGATAGGGAGGATTTTGGACTTCCTACAGTGGGCTGTAGATAGGAAGCTGGCCTTGAGTACTATCAAGGGTCAGATTTCGGCCTTGTCAATATTTTTTCAAAGGCCCTTGGCTTCGCATTCACTAGTCAAAGCCTTTATACAAGGAGTGATGCGTATTAGCCCTCCGGTTAGTATTCCCATATGTCCTTGGGACTTAAACCTGGTTCTGTCGGTTCTACAGAAACAACCGTTTGAACCATTGCAACACATTTCCTTGGTTCTTCTCACCAGGAAATTGATTTTCTTAGTAGCCGTTTGTTCGGCTAAAAGAGTATCGGAATTAGCCGTCTTGTCCTGTAAGGAGCCATATCTGGTTGTCCATAAGGACAGAGTAGTATTACGTCCTTATCCAGCCTTTCTTCCCAAGGTGGTATCGAGGTTTTCATTTGAACCAAGATGTGGTTCTTCCTTCTTTTTTCCCCAAACCTAGCTCGGTAGAAGAAAAGTTATTACATTCTTTGGATGTAGTAAGAGCAGTTAAAGCTTATCTAAAAGCCACTGCTCAGATTCGCAGAACGGATACTTTGTTTATTCTGCCGGAAGGCCCTAGAAAGGGTCAGGTAGCATCAAAATCTACTTTAGCCAAGTGGATTCGACAGGTCATAATACAAGCCTATGGCTTGAGAAAGAGACCGCCTCCGTTCAAAGTTAGGGCGCACTCCACAAGAGCAGTTGGAACTTCATGGGCAGTGCATCACCAGGCCTCCCTGGCTCAAGTATGTAAGGCCGCAACATGGTCTTCGGTACACACGTTTACTAGGTTCTACCAGGTAGACGTTAGAAGTCAGGAGGATGTCGCCTTTGGGCGCAGTGTGTTGCAGGCCGCAAAAGATCCTCATGCCTGATGGCGCCCAGCTTATGTATCCCTCCCCTCATTTGGCATTGCTTTGGGACGTCCCATTAGTAATGACTAAGTCGCTCTGTGTCCCGTGATGTACGAAAAAGAAAAAGGGATTTTTATAACAGCTTACCTGTAAAATCCTTTTCTTGGAGTACATCACGGGACACAGAGCTCCCACCCCTCTTTTTGGGACACTTATTGCTTGCTACAAAACTGAGGTGCTCCCGGATGGGAGGGGCTTATATAGGGGAGGGTACTTCCGGTTTGGAAGTGGCCAGTGCCAGCACCTGAAGGTAATCTATATAACCCATTAGTAATGACTAAGTCGCTCTGTGTCCCGTGATGTACTCCAAGAAAAGGATTTTACAGGTAAGCTGTTATAAAAATCCCTTTTTTCCTCTCCCCAGAAGTAGGCCTTACCTCAGCCAGCAGTGACTTGAACAGATATCACTTCATGTCTTCCTGTACTCTGTCCTGAGCACGCTGTAGGACAGCTTGGCTGTTAGTGGAGGAAGTGCAGAGGCTCTGACATCACCAAACACGCCCACATGACCTTGGGAGAAACCGCCCACTAGATCAGGAGACTCCTCCCACTCTCCTCCCCAGTATCTGCCCACAAGTGCTTTCCTAGACCCAGCCAGCTGTCAGCATCTAACATTGTGTGTGGGCTGCTCTGGCTAATTACACACAGCTGATACACTCCTCCCCTCCCCCCCACCTGATGCATTTCTCCTAGTTTGCCCTGGTTCACATTACTGCGATTTGACATGTCAAATTGCATGCTAAATCGGCGGATATTGCCGGCAATGGCACCGCACCAATTCCCAAAAGTAGTTTCTGTACAACTTTTGGTTCCTTCGGGGTGCGATTTCAATAGACATCTGTGCAGGAACCCACACACAAATGTCTGAAATCGCCCCCAAAGTTGGGACTGACATGCAGGAATGAAATATCATTCCCACTGTATTGAAAGATCAGGTTACATGCTGAGCACTTCAGCTTGAAAGAAGGCGAGAGAGGCGAGTTTAGAAGGCATACTAACCTGCAGCAAAGCAGGTGTCAGTGAGAAACGCTATAATCTGCTTCCACCATTAAGGGCGCCGCCCCCCATCCATGTGTCTGGCCCCATGCAGGACGCCGGAATATGCATTCCAATGGTGGGGGGGGTGGGTTTGAAGCACCTGATTAGAGCCAGAGGCACTAATGGGCTTCAAATTAGGGTGGGCTCGCAGATGCAGAGAATGTGAACCGAGCCCACTCAGATGTGTTACAACAGCAAATTAATATTTGCTATTGAAACACCAATCCTCCTCCCGGCCAATCAGGAAGCGGGTCTTGAGACCCGTCACCCGATTGGCTGAAAAGACAGGCGATCCTATTGGACGCCTAAGAGGAGGGGAGGACACAGGAGCCACTACCTGCCACCTAGATGGGGTAAGTGTCGGACCCACCCGCAGACAGCGAGTAAGCAAGCGGGCGGGAATGGTTGTTTGCCACCCCAAAAAAAAGTAATACATGCAATAAACTGATGATAAAGTTCATATAGATTATATATTTTTTTGCTACTTATTTATGTTTATGTTTCACAATTGATATTGGGGTTTGGGTTTTCTTTTTCTTGAATTACATTTTTTTGTTAATTTTTTTTTGGGTGCACCAAAGATAGGCTTTAATAGGAAGAACTGTCAAGGTTAAGAATAAGAGGGAAAGGATATGACTTTTCATTATAGTAGCTCTTCCTCTTAAGCAAAATTTAAAAAGGACTATAGAAGTAATTATACACCTGTTCAGCCATAGTGAAATTTATTTGGATGTTCAGTTAATATAGGTGGTGGTGGTGGAGATATTTATTTAATTTTTTTCTCTTGAATTGTGTGTAGGTTTGTTTTGTTTGTATGCCAAGGGTGAATTAGTTTTACAGTCTAGCATATAAGAAATAAGTAAAGAGTAAAATTAGAAAGGAAGCCAGCATGAGAATATAAAGATCAAACATCAGCAGACCAGTGACAATTTTGGCAGAGATATATCCGATATTTCTATTACTAATTATTAGCCATTTTTTTTTTCTTTTTTAATTGTTATTTTTGCTTTTTGAGTGCCTACATTTTGTTGCTGGACTGTTACCCTGACTGGCTTTAGGGATTATAATATCTAAAAAAAACGTTATATATACGGATTGTAATGATTGCAATGATTGTATAGACTGTGGGGTAGGCTAATTGGTAGGAGAGGTTCAAGGTGGCCAGAAAAAAAATTCTTAGGTGAGAAGGGAAAATGAGGAGAAGGGGAGCAAAGATTAATCAAGGGGACAGTGGTAGTAGTAACTCCATAAAAGCCTACATGGTGCAAGATAAAGTAGACCAAAAGGTAGAACAAGCGGTAGAAAATACTGATAGTATAGAAAGAAAAACATCCTCCACTGAAGGGCAGAAGAAGGAAAACCGAGATCTAGGTGAAGAAGAGATTTTGCATCAAGACCAACAACAGAAGGAAATGGAGAAAGAATTGGATAATCCTCAGGCTCTCCCTACAAAACAAGATATGGTAGAGATGATGGCCCACTTAGAAGTAGGGATGAGCTCGGTGTTCGAGTCGAACGTACGTTCGACTCAAACATCGGCTGTTCGATCGTTCGTCGAACAACGAACGTTTTGGTCCGTTCGCGCCTAATTCGCGGCCCACAATGCACTACGCCATCGCAGTGTCATCCAGGCGCTGTGATTGGCCAAGCATGCACTGTGACCCCGCATGCTTGGCCAATCACAGCGCCTGCAGCGAGGAGAGCAATGATTGGCCACAGGCAGGATGCCTGTGGCCAATTATTGCTGAGGGTGTTTAGTACACGCCCCACACTATAAAAGGCCGCCATCACGGCGGCCTCGTGTAGTGTGTTCCGGAGCAGGGAGAGAGAAGCATAGGCAGGGACAGTGACATTTTTTTTTTCTTGCTTAACCTGGATTCCTTTAGTTTAGGGAAAGAGAAGGATAGGTAGGGAGAGTGTCAGTGTGTTTATCTGTGCTAAACCTTGTTTGTAGGGACAGAGAAGGATAGGTAGGGAGAGTGTTAGTGTGCTAAAGCATTCATCATCAACCATCTTTAAAAAAAAATATTTTATAGGGACAGAAAACTATAGGTAGGGAGAGTGTCAGTTTGTTTTACTGTGCTAAACCTTCTTTGTAGGGACCCAGAAGGATAGGTAGGGACAGTGTTACTGTGCTATACTGTGATAAAGCATTCATCATCAACCATCTTTAAAAAAAATATTTTATAGGGACAGAAAACTATAGGTAGGGAGAGTGTCAGTTTGTTTCACTGTGCTAAACCTTCTTTGTAGGGACACAGAAGGATAGGTAGGGACAGTGTTACTGTGCTATACTGTGATAAAGCATTCATCATCAACCATCTTTAAAAAAAAAAAATTATAGGGACAGAAAACTATAGGTAGGGAGAGTGTCAGTTTGTTTTACTGTGCTAAACCTTATTTGTAGGGACACAGAAGGATAGGTAGGGACAGTGTTACTGTGCTATACTGTGATAAAGCATTCATCATCAACCATCTTTAAAAAAAATATTTTATAGGGACAGAAAACTATAGGTAGGGAGAGTGTCAGTT
This sequence comes from Rana muscosa, assembly GCA_029206835.1. Lineage (NCBI taxonomy): Eukaryota > Metazoa > Chordata > Amphibia > Anura > Ranidae > Rana > Rana muscosa. Next base: position 9,955,251 of record JARGYO010005562.1, read on the forward strand.
TGTTTTACTGTGCTAAACCTTCTTTGTAGGGACACAGAAGGATAGGTAGTGACAGTGTTACTGTGCTATACTGTGATAAAGCATTCATCATCAACCATCTTTAAAAAAAATATTTTATAGGGACAGAAAACTATAGGTAGGGAGAGTGTCAGTTTGTTTCACTGTGCTAAACCTTCTTTGTAGGGACACAGAAGGATAGGTAGGGACAGTGTTACTGTGCTATACTGTGATAAAGCATTCATCATCAACCATCTTTAAAAAAAATATTTTATAGGGACAGAAAACTATAGGTAGGGAGAGTGTCAGTTTGTTTCACTGTGCTAAACCTTCTTTGTAGGGACACAGAAGGATAGGTAGGGACAGTGTTACTGTGCTATACTGTGATAAAGCATTCATCATCAACCATCTTTAAAAAAAATATTTTATAGGGACAGAAAACTATAGGTAGGGAGAGTGTCAGTTTGTTTTACTGTGCTAAACCTTATTTGTAGGGACACAGAAGGATAGGTAGGGACAGTGTTACTGTGCTATACTGTGATAAAGCATTCATCATCAACCATCTTTAAAAAAAATATTTTTCATAGGCACAGAAAACTATAGGTAGGGAGAGTGTCAGTTTGTTTTACTGTGTAAACCTTCTTTGTAGGGACACAGAAGGATAGGTAGGGACAGTGTTACTGTGCTATACTGTGATAAAGCATTCATCATCAACCATCTTTAAAAAAAATATTTTTCATAGGCACATAAAACTATAGGTAGGGAGAGTGTCAGTTTGTTTTACTGTGCTAAACCTTCTTTGTAGGGACAGGGAAGGACAGTGAGGGAAATTCTCATTGTGCTATTCTGTGCGAAAGCAATCATCCTCAACCATATTTAGAAATCCTTAATTAAAGGGACAGAGAAGGACACCTGAAGGTAGCCCTTATTGCTTTTTTTCCCATCTCCCTGCAGGCCATCCATTATAATGTCTGGAAGGCAAACAAGGAGAGGCAGACAGTCAGGAGGCAATAAAAGAGGGCAAGCAGGCTCTGTGTCTGGGGGCAACAGTGCTGGTCAAGGACGCGGTGCATTGTCATCAGCACATGGCCATGGGACACGCTTGTCCTTCTTTTCGGCAGCTGGACATGTTGAGCCACATCATGCCGAAGACTTGGTAGAGTGGATGACCAAGCCCTCCTCCTCCTCCTCCTCATCCTCTCTCACCCAGGCTCAGGGTACTGGCAAAGCAGCTGCCAAAGCGTCCTCTTCCCTGGTATCAATGTCAGACTCATCATCAGTCACTCCTTCCCTAGACCGACCATGTCCTCCTCCTGAGGAGTCCCCCGAACTGTTTGAGCACAGTGTTGGGTACATGCTCCAGGAGGATGCCCAGCGTTTCGAAGGGTCTGATGATGAAACCCAGCTAGAGGAAGGCACTAGCGTGAGAGCAGACAGAGGGGATGCTCAAGAAGGACACCAATCTGGCAGTCATGTTCCAGCAGCTGCAGCATACTGCCAGATTGGCTCCAGTGATGAGGAGGGAGGGGATGATGAGGTCACTGACTCCACGTGGGTGCCTAATAGGAGAGAGGAGGAGGAGGAGGCACATCTCCAACGAGGCAGGATGCCCTTTGGTGGCCAGCGTAAGGGCAGCACACCGACGGAATCACACCGCAGAGCTCCGCCTGTGCAGGGCGCTGCCTCTGCCCGTCATTCAAAAAGTTCTTTGGTGTGGGCCTTTTTTGAGCCGAGTGCATCAGATCGCACAGCTGCTGTTTGCAACATATGTCTCAAGCGTATATCGCGTGGCCAAAACATCAGCCGTTTGGGCACCACATGCTTGACCAGACATATGTTGACCTGCCATGCAGCTCGTTGGCAAGCCTACCTTAAAGACCCACACCAAAGAACAAAGCGGACCTCTCCTTGCACCGCATCAGCTGGGATCTCCAACCCCACTATACCTTCAGTCCTCTCTGAAACCTGCACTGAGAGGAATGAAGGTGTAGAATTAGGTGTGTCACAGCCAAGTACTTGCGGCCACTCTGCTAGCAGTACACCGACGTCCGATTCTAGCAGGCAAATTTCCCTGCCCCAGCTGCTGGACCGTCGAAAGAAGTTCACTCCCAGCCATCCACATGCCCAGCGGTTGAATGCTAGCTTGGCTAAATTGCTAGCGCTTCAACTGCTGCCTTTTCAGTTGGTAGACTCGGCCCCCTTCCGTGAGTTTGTGCAATGTGCGGTTCCTCAGTGGCAGGTTCCCAAACGCCACTTTTTCTCACGGAAGGCGATTCCGGCTCTCTACCGGCATGTGGAAGGCAATGTCTTGGCCTCGCTGGACAGGGCGGTCAGCGGTAAGGTGCATATTACCGCTGACTCATGGTCCAGCAGGCATGGACAGGGACGTTACCTTTCTTTCACGGCCCATTGGGTCACTCTTTTGGCAGCTGGGAAGGATGCAGGACAAGGTGCAGTAGTGTTGGAGGTTGTTCCACCGCCACGCCTCCAAAATGCTACTACTGGTTGTGACACACCTCTCTCCTCCACCCCCTCCTCTTCTTCTTCCTCCATGGCCTCTTCCTGTGCTTTGTCCTCGGAACCAGCGGTGCTCCGTAGGCGTTCAAGGGGCTACGCAAGTACGCAGGCAAAAAGATGCCATGCCGTGCTAGCGCTGGTGTGTTTGGGGGACAGAAGCCACACTGGGGCAGAGGTCCTGTCTGCTCTGCAGGGCCAGGCCGAGAGGTGGTTGACGCCACGCCAGCTTAAGCCAGGAATGGTGGTTTGCGACAATGGCACCAACCTCCTCTCCGCTCTCCGACAGGGACAACTGACCCATGTGCCCTGTGTGGCTCACGTCCTTAACCTGGTGGTGCAGCGTTTCTTGGGAAGGTACCCGGGCTTACAGGATGTCCTGAGGCAGGCCAGGAAAGTCTGTGTGCATTTCCGCAGATCTTATAATGCCAGTGCTCGCCTGGCTGAGCTGCAAAAGGAGTTGAACCTGCCCAAGAACCGCCTTATATGTGACATGCCCACCAGGTGGAACTCAACGTTGGCCATGCTGCAGCGGCTGCACACGCAGCAGAGGGCCATCAATGAGTACCTGTGCGACTTCGGCACCAGGACAGGGTCAGGGGAGCTTGGTTTTTTTTCTCCACGCCAGTGGGGCATGATCAGGGATGCATGCACTGTCCTGGCACCATTTGAGGAGGCCACGAGGATGGTGAGCAGTGACAGTGCATGCATCAGTGACACTGTACCTCTTGTCCACCTGTTGGAGCACACGCTGCGTGGAATAATGGACAGGGCACTTGAGGCAGAACAGAGGCAGGAAGAGGAGGACTTCCTTGCCTCTCAAGGCCCCCTTTACCCAGACAGTGTTCCTTCTGTCCCACCCATCGCACAGGAAGAGGAGGAGGAGGAGGAGGAGGATTGTGTCAGCATGGAGGTGGAGCCTGGCACTCAGCATCATCAGCAGCAGCAGTCTTTTAGGGATGATTTACAGTCCCAAGAAACACGTGGACTTGTACCTGGCTGGGAGGAGGTGGCTGCGGATCATGTCGTCCTTAGTGACCAAGAGGACTCCGGACCGAATGCCTCAGCTAACCTACGCTGCATGGCCTCCCTGATCCTGCAAAGTCTGCGGAAGGATCCTCGTATTCTTCGGATCAAGGAGAAGGACCATTACTGGCTGGCCACTCTCCTTGATCCACGGTACAAGGGTAAGGTTGCGGACCTTATGTTACCGTCGCAGAGGGAGCAGAGGATGAGACAACTCCGGGAGGCCTTGCAGAAAGGTCTGTGCAACGCGTTCCCAGAGACTGGGAGGTTACAAACTCCTGGTCCTGGACAACGAGTTGCTGAGGCTTCGGCCAGTCAAAGAAGGAGCGGTGGGGAAGGTGGCCGTCTGACCGATGCGTTCAGACAATTCTTTAGTCTGCAGCCCCAAAGTATGATCGGTTCCAGCAACCATCGCCAGCGTCTGATATACATGGTGCAGGAATATCTAGGGGCAAGGTCAGACTTGGACACCATCCCCACCGAAAATCCTCTGGCTTACTGGGTCTTGAGGATGGATCACTGGCCAGAGCTTGCACAGTATGCAATTGAGCTACTGGCCTGTCCTGCATCCAGCGTTCTTTCGGAACGCACATTCAGTGCTGCTGGAGGATTTGTCACGGATCACAGGGTGCACCTGTCCACCGACTCGGTTGATCGACTGACTTTCATCAAGATGAACCAGTCTTGGATCACCACCAGCTACCACACACCTGATGCTGATATAACAGACTAATTGATTTTAACATGTCACATCCCTTCAAGACTGATGCTGATGCTGAGTGCCTGTGCTGTTATGTTGACTGGCTAGCCTCCTCCTCCGAGTCCTCAATGATACGATTGATGATGATAGCTTGGAAGATCATTTTTGTTTATGGGTGCCGCCACCAGTGCCTAAGGCCCAATTTTTCAGCCCCTGTTTAACAGGGGCGTGTAATTACAATTTTTGAAGCAATACTTTGCAACAGGGCTCATTGCTGTGCTCCAAGTACAGTATCTGTGAGGGGTTGCAGTGTTGTGCCACCAGTGCCTAAGGCCCAATTTTTCAGCCCCTGTTTAACAGGGGCGTGTAATTACAATTTTTAAAGCAATACTTTGCAACAGGGCTCATTGCTGTGCTCCAAGTACAGTATCTGTGAGGGGTTGCAGTGTTGTGCCACCAGTGCCTAAGGCCCAATTTTTCAGCCCCTGTTCAACAGGGGCATGCAATTACAATTCTTGATCTAATAATTCACAGCAGGGCCCATTGCTGCACCCACCAAGAGTAACTCTAAGGGCTTACAGTGTTGTGGCAACACCACCACCACCACCACCATGAAAGGCCCAATTTTTCAGCCCCTGTTCAACAGGGGCATGCAATTACAATTCTTGATCTAATAATTCACAGCAGGGCCCATTGCTGCACCCACCAAGAGTAACTGTGAGTGCTTACAGTGTTGTGCCAACACCAACAACTAAGGGGCCTATTTCTGCAGAGTATATACGGCAGGTCCCTACTTTCAAACATCCAACTTACAAACGACTCCTACTTGCAAACGCAAGAAGACAACAGGAAGTGAGAGGAAATCTACCCCTAGGAAGAAAAATTCTCTCCTGTAAGAATTAATATGGGAGAAAGGTGTCTCCTCTCTACTGATGCTTTATCACCAATCCTTGTTTCAAGAAAAACACCACATTTCAAAAACAGTTGTCATTGGGACGGAAAGTGAGGTGAAATGTTCTGAACAGGGGCACAGACAGCAAAACAAATGTTACAGGGGTGATAACCCTTCCCTATGTTTTCCAAAAAGTTTAAAAATAGATTTTTGGGCTGGAGCTACACTTAAACAATGTACCTGTTCAAAATTACAAACAGATTCTACATAAGAACAAACCTACAGTCCCTGTCTTGTATGCACCGCCTGTATACGGCTGTTCAGAGTATATAGGGCCTTTTTTATTTTATGTGCGGGGTTCCCCTTAATATACATTACAGACCCAAAGGGGCTGGTAATGGGCTGGGGTAGGGGGGGGGGGTGATGGGGTAGCTATGCAATTTTTCTTAAAGATTTTCATCCATATTACCGGGACCAGACATTACATAAAGCCGCAAGCAGTTTTAAATGGCTTTTTTTTCCTTTAGAAATGTAATTTTGTGCAGGGACAGTTCTAAACACGGGAAACACGTGGCACTTCACAGGCATACTTTAGACACCCCCCAGGTACGATATTTAAAGGAATATTTGACTTTTTTTTTTTCACTTTATGCATCATTAACCACTTAACGACCGCCCACCGCCGATTTACGTCGGCAGAATGGCACGGACAGGCAGAATCACGTAGATCTACGTGATCGCCTTTGTGCAGTTGGGGGGTCCATCCGGACCCCCCTTCACTGCAGTGAGCGGCCGTTAAGTGTTCGGGAGCGATCAGGCATGAGGGGGCGGCCGCTCGATTCCGCCCCCCCCCCCTCGCGATCGCTCCCGGCCAATGAAAATGCTTCCTCCGCCATGTGATGTAAACAAGGCTGGAGGAAGTGATGTCATCTCCCTCGCCGCGGTCTTTTCGTTCCCGGCGCCGAGGAGAGAGGAAAGCAGGTTAGTGCACCAGCAGTCCACTGACACGTAGGTACACATAGGCACACAAATCACCCCCCAGTCACCCCCAGGTCACCCCAAAGCCCCCAATCACAGTGTCACTGATTGCAGTGATCATTTATTTTACTGATCACTGCATTTAGTGTCATCTGTGATTGTAAAAAGTTGCAGGGCAGTTAGGATTAGGCCCCTTTAGGTCCAGGGTAGCCCCCTAACCCCCCCTAATAAAGGTTTAACCCCTTGATCACCCCCCAGGTAACCCTTTCACCCCCTAACTTCAGCATCACTAAGCGATTGTTTTTCCGATCGCTGTATTCGTGTCACTGGTGTTTTAGATAGGCAGTTATTTTTTTTTAGGTTCGCCGCAGGTTTTTATTAGTGTCAGGTACCCCCATATATTATTTTAACCCCCTGATTGCCCCTAGAGTTAACCCTTTCACCAGTGATCGCCGTATAAGCGTCACTGGTATCACTGGTTAGCCAGTAAGTTATTTAGTTATTTAGGTTACCCGTCAGGTTTTTATATAGTGTCAGGTACCCCCATATTTAACCTAATAAAGGTTTTAACCCCCTGATTGCCCCTAGTTAACCCTTTCACCAGTGATCACCATATAAAGGTTACGGGTGACGCTGGTTGATTAGTTTGCTTTTTATAGCATCAGGGCACCCGCCGTATATAACCCAATAAAGGTTTAACCCCCCTGATCGCCCGGCGGGTGAGATCAATTAGGTTTTAGCGCCAGAGAGGGTCTGCGTCGCCCCAGGCAGTGTTAGGTTAGTGCCAGTAACGCTAACACCCACGCGCAAAGCATACACCCCCCTTAGTGGTATAGTATCTGATCAGATCTATACTAGCATCCCCAGCGGTTTAGGGTTCCCAAAAACGCAGTGTTAGCGGGATCAGCCCAGATACCTGCTAGCGCCTGCGTTTAGCCCCTCCGCCCAGCCCAGCCCACCCAAGTGCAGTATCGATCGATCACTGTCACTTACCAAACACAACACACATAACTGCAGCGTTCGCAGAGACAGGCCTGATCCCTGCGATCAGTTTTTTTACAGTTTTTTTGTAGCGTTTGATATATTTGCTGACGACAGTTTTTTTCAAAACCCCCCCAAATAACCCCATTTTGGAAAGTAGACACCCCAAGCTATTTGCTGAGAGGTATGTTGAGTATTTTGCAGATCTCGCTTTTTGTCACAAAGTTTTGAAAATGTAAAAAAAGAAAAAAAATGTCTTTCTTAATTTTCAAAAACAAATGAGAGCTGTAAAATACTCACCATGCCTCTCAGCAAATAGCTTGGGGTGTCTACTTTCCAAAATGGGGTCATTTGTGGGGGTTTTGGGCTATTTTGACATTTTATGGCCTTCAAAACTGTGATAGGTAGTGAGGAGTGAAATCAAAAATTTATGCCCTTAGAAACCTTGAAGGCGGTGCTTGGTTTTTGGGGTCCCGTACGCGGCTAGGCTCCCAAAAAGTCCCACACATGTGGTATCCCCGTACTCAGGAGAAGCAGCAGAATGTATTTTGGGGTGTAATTTCACATATAACCATGGCATGTGTGAGCAATATATCATTTAGTGACAACTTTTTGTACATTTTTTTTTTTTTCATTATTCAATCATTTGGGACAAAAAAAAAATATATATTCAATGGGCTCAACATGCCTCTCAGCAAATAGCTTGGGGTGTCTACTTTCCAAAATGGGGTCATTTGGGGGGGTTTTGTGCCATCTTGGCATTTTATGGCCTTCAAAACTGTGATAGGTAGTGAGGAGTGAAATCAAAAATTTACGCCCTTAGAAATCCTGAAGGCGGTGCTTGGTTTTTGGGGCCCTGTACGCGGCTAGGCTCCCAAAAAGTCCCACACATGTGGTATCCCCAAACTCAGGAAAAGCAGCAGAATGTATTTTGGGGTGCAATTCCACATATAACCATGGCATGTGTGAGCAATATATCATTTAGTGACAACTTTTTGTACATTTTTTTTTTTTCTTTTTGTCATTATTCAATCATTTGGGACAAAAAAAAAAAATATTCAATGGGGTCAACATGCCTCTCAGCAAATAGCTTGGGGTGTCTACTTTCCAAAATGGGGTCATTTGGGGGGGTTGTGTGCCATCTTGGCATTTTATGGCCTTCAAAACTGTGATAGGTAGTGAGGAGTGAAATCAAAAATTTATGCCCTTAGAAACCTTGAAGGCGGTGCTTGGTTTTTGGGGTCCCGTACGCGGCTAGGCTCCCAAAAAGTCCCACACATGTGGTATCCCCGTACTCAGGAGAAGCAGCAGAATGTATTTTGGGGTGTAATTTCACATATGCCCATGGCATGTGTGAGCAATATATCATTTAGTGACAACTTTGTGCAAAAAAAAAAAAGTTTGTCATATTCCCGCAACTTGTGGCAAAATATAAAATATTCCATGGACTGAACATGCCTCTCAGTAAATAGCTTGGGGTGTCTACTTTCCAAAATGGGGTCATTTGGGGGGTTTTGTGCTATTTTGGCATTTTATGGCCTTCGAAACTGTGATAGGTAGTGAGGAGTGAAATCAAAAATTTGCGCCCTTAGAAATCCTGAAGGCGGTGCTTGGTTTCCGGGGTCCCGTACGTGGCTAGGCTCCTAAAAAGTCCCACACATGTGGTATCCCCGTACTCAGGAGAAGCAGCAGAATGTATTTTGGGGTGCAATTCCACATATAACCATGGCATGTGTGAGCAATATATCATTTAGTGACAACTTTTTGTATTTTTTTTTTTTTTTTGTCATTATTCAATCACTTGGGACAAAAAAAAAATATTCAATGGGCTCAACATGCCTCTCAGCAATTTCCTTGGGGTGTCTACTTTCCAAAATGGGGTCATTTGGGGGGGTTTTGTACTGCCCTGCCATTTTAGCACCTCAAGAAATGAGATAGGCAGTCATAAATTTAAAGCTGTGTAAATTTCAGAAAATGTACCCTAGTTTGTAAACGCTATAACTTTTGCGCAAACCAATAAATATACGCTTATTGACATTTTTTTTTACTAAAGACATGTGGCTGAATACATTTTGGCCTAAATGTATGACTAAAATTGAGTTTATTCGATTTTTCTTATAACAAAAAGTAGAAAATATCATTTTTTTTCAAAATTTTCGGTCTTTTTCTGTTTATATTGCAAAAAATAAAAATCGCAGAGGCAATTAAATACCATTAAAAGAAAGCTCTATTTGTGGGAAGAAAAGGACGCAAATTTCATTTGGGTACAACATTGCATGTCTGCACAATTTACAGTTAAAGCAGCGCAGTGCGGAATCCCAAAAACAGGCCTGGTCCTAATGGCCCGAAATGGTCCGGGGCTTAAGTGGCTAAAATGACTGCTCCCGAAAAACGACCGTTTTTAAAACTTCTTTTTGCATTGATACATGTCCCCTGGTGCAGAACCCGGGTTCCCAAACCCTTTTTAGGACAATAACATGCATAATAGTCGTTATAATTAGCACTTTAGAATTCGAACGTTCGCATCCATTGTATTTAATAGGGTTCTAATGTTCGAACGAACTTTCGGTCCGTTCGCGGGTTCTGGTGCGAACCGAACCCGGGGGTGTTCGGCTCATCACTACTTAGAAGGCACGATCAAAAGAGAACTGAGTGCTACTCGAACGGACATACAAAATGTGTTACAAAGGGGCTGATTTACCAAACGTTTGCGCCATGAGTATCGGCGCATCTGCGTGCGCAATGACTGTTTTGGTATTTACAAAACATTAGCGCCTGTAGCGCAGCCCTATTTCCCATTTACTATAGTGTTGTCGGCGGACGGGAGGAGGCGCTCAGTGCGCCACTATGGACCTGGCGCACGGCATGTTAAACACTAAATATAAAGAAGCTGGAAATGAGAATATAATGGGGGTGACATGGGGTGATGTGAGGAAGTGTAGGGACACCTGCCCAAATAACTAATATGCCCAAAATAGAGTGATAAAGTAACTTTTTCAAAACCAGCCCGCTGCGCCGGCAAGTACGATTCGAGCTGCGGGAGGTTTTTTTGAGCTCAGCGCGGGAATTTCAATGGTTCAAATGCGCCGGGAAACTGCGCCGGCAAAATCTTAGTAAATGTCAAGTCATGTAAACTAATTTGCATAAGTTGAACAGGCGCAGCTCTGAACTTGCCAGTGCGCCAGCAAAATGACATTTCTAAAGGAAAAAAAAGGCATTTAAAAGCAGCCGCGGCTGTAATGGATTGTCGGCTCCTGGCAATATAGAGAAAAGTCATTGAAAGTCTTTGCTAACCAAAAAAAAAAAAGCGTGGGGGTCCCCCCAAATTCCATAACCAGACCCTTCAGGTCTGGAATGGATATTAAGGGGAACCCCGCTGCAAATTAAAAAAAAAAATGACGTGCGGGTTCCCCCAAATATCCAAATTAGGCCCTTCAGATCTGGCATGGATTTTAAGGGGAACTCCACCCCAAATTTAAAAAAAAAATGGCGTGGGGTCCCCCCAAAAATCCATACCAGACCCTTATCCAAGCACATAACCTGGCCGGCCGCAGGGGAAAAGGGGGGGGACGAGAGAGCGCCCCCCCTCCCTCCTGAACCGTACCAGGCCACATGCCCTCAACATGGGGAGGATGTCCCCATGTTGATGGGGACAAGGGCCTCATCCCCACAACCCTTGCCCGGTGGTTGTGGGGGTCTGCGGGCGGGGGGCTTATCGGAATCTGGAAGACCCCTTTAACAAAGGGGACCCCCAGATCCCGGCCCCCCCTATCTGAAATGGTAATGGGGTACAAATGTACCCCTACCATTTCACAAGGAAAGTGTCAAAAATGTAAAAAATGACAAGAGCCGGTTTTAGACAATTCCTTTATTAATGTCTTCTCTTTTCTTCCATCTTCTTCTTCTTCCTTCTTCTTCCAGCTTCTTCTTTTCTCCATTCGGGTTTCTTCCTCTTCATCTTTATCTTCATCCTCATCTTCATCTTCATCTTCCTTCTTCTTTCGGTCTTCTCGTCCGCATCTTGCTCCGGCGTCTTCCCTTCTTCTTTCTTCTCCGGCCGCTCCGTTTGAATTGGAGGTTCCCGCTGTGCGACGCCTCAGTTCCCCACTTGGTCCACTGCCCCCCGGTGGCTCCGCCCCCCTCTGACACCACGGGGAAAGTCCCCATGAAATGCATGTGCATCAGAGGGGGGAGGGGTCACCGGGTGTAAGCGGACCCGATGGGGAACTGAAGCGTCACACAGCGGGAACCTCCAATTCAAACGGAGCGGCCGAAGAAAGAAGAAGGGAAGACACCGGAGCAAGATGCGGACGAGAAGACCGAAGGAAGATGAAGATGAAGATAAAGATGAAGATGAGGATGAAGATAAAGATGAAGAGGAAGATGAAGATGGAGGAAGTAACCCGAATGGAGAAAAGAAGAAGATGGAAGAAGAAGATGGAAGAAAGGAAAAGACATTAATAAAGGAATTGTCTAAAACCGGCTCATGTCATTTTTTACATTTTGACACTTTCTTCGTGAAATGGTAGGGGTACATTTGTACCCCATTACCATTTCACACAGGGGGGGCCGGGATCTGGGGGTTCCCTTTGTTAAAGGGGTCTTCCAGATTCCGATAAGCCCCCCACCCGCAGACCCCCACAACCACCGGGCAAGGGTTGTGGGGATGAGGCCCTTGTCCCCATCAACATGGGGACATCCTCCCCATGTTGAGGGCATGTGGCCTGGTACGGTTCAGGAGTGGCCGCTCTCGTCCCCCCCTTTTCCCCTGCGGCCGGCCATGTTATGTGCTCGGATAAGGGTCTGGTGTGTGTATTTTTGGGGGGACTCCACGCCATTTTTTTAAAATATTTGGGGTGGAGTTCCCCTTAAAATCCATGCCAGATCTGAAGGGCCTGGTATGGATATTTGGGGGGAACCCCACATCATTTTTTTTTTTAAATTTGCAGCGGGGTTCCCCTTAATATCCATTCCAGACCTGAAGGGCCTGGATATGGAATTTGGGGGAACCCCCAAGCTTTTTTTTTTGTGTAATCAAAGACTTTCAATGACTTTTATCTGTATTGATAGGAACCAGCAATTCATTACAGCCGCAAGGACTTTTAAATGACTATTATTTTACTTTAGAAATGTCATTTTGCTCTCCAACTGTTATAAACATGGAAAGCATGTGCTACTTTACAGGCATACTATAGACACCCCCCTGGGATGATATTTAGGGCCAGTTCACACCGGATGCAGTGCAGTGCGTTTTTTTGATGCCTGAAAAACGCAAAGAAAGTTGATCTTATTAATGCCAATGGCATAGTTCACACCACTGCAGTCCGTTCCAGTGCGTTTCAGAAAGCAAAAAAAAAATTGGTCATGCTGCATTTTTTAGGAACAGAACTGTACTGAACCGCAGAAAAACACATCAAAAACACAACGGAACGTACCAAAAATGCACTGGAATGCACCGGAACGCACCTAAATGCACCCAAGATGCACTGCAACACACTTGTCCTAAGTGAAAAGAGGGGGAAAAAAACACTGGACTGCATCAAAAATGCACTGGAATGTGTCAAAAACGCGCATGCAGAAAAACACCTGGAACGCACCCAGACTGCGTTTCTATGGTGTGAACTAGGGCCAGTTCACACCATAGAAACACAATCCGGATGCGTTCCAGGTGCTTTTCTGCATGCACGTTTTTCATGCGTTCCAGTGCATTTTTGTTACGTTTTTGATGCAGTCCAGTGCTTTTTTTTCACCCCTCTTTTTTATTAACCATAGATAAGGACAAGTGTGTTCCAGTGCGTTTTTGGTGCATTTAGGTGTGTTCCTGTGCGTTCCAGTGCGTTTATGATGCGTTTTGATGCGTTCCAGTACAGTCCAGTGCAGGTAAAATGCAGCATGTTCTACTTTTTTGGTGGAACTGGAACGCACTGGAACAAACACTGCCATTTAGAACCATATAACCAACTTTCCATGCATTTTGGATGCATAAAAAACGCAATGCACTGCATGTGGTGTGAAATGGCCCTTAAGCAATTTGGCATATTTAAAGGCACTTCTCTTTGTTTTGTTTTTGGTGTTTTCCAAATTGGTGACATTGATATATGTCCCTTAGGGTGGGACCTGGGCCCCCATTTTAAGGCCAATAACTAGAAGATAAGCCAGCCAAGTGGGGACTAGCAAAATTAACAAGTCAGTTCCCATAGACTCTAATGGCATTCGTTGGTGGGGGGGGAGGGGTGATTGTCCCATCTCTAATTTTGTAGCATGCTGGATGATGTGCTTAATTTTGGACGGGGGGAGGGGGGGGTTATTTTTTGCTAGCTGCATTGGTGTTGTTCTGCACATGCCCAGCCAGTTATTTTTTTTGGCGTGCTTTTTGTGTGTGATCAGCGCTTGGATATTTCTGGGCATGCTCACTCAGAGAGTGTTTTTATGGGTTAGAAATTAAAGGACATCCTTAACAGGTGTACCCACTTTGAATTTCAGTCTCTACATTGAGTGAACTTGCATTTTGGGTGTTTCATGGACTGTGCATGTGTTTTCAATTGCCTCATTAGCACACAAACATATGTTATATAAAGCTCACAGAGCATTCGGTCGCTTGCCTTGAGAAGAGGCAAGTGTGTGGGGGGCAAAATGTACATGTTGGTGTCCTTATCGAGTTTGTAACACATGTATTTTATTTGTTATGTCTTTGCAAAACAGGTGATTGCTTAACTTATGTGGATTGTATATTTTTGGTGTGGGGGAGATATGTTCCCCTGAAATAATTCTGATGTTGTTAATGTGTGTTGTTTGTTCACTTTGATTTAATTGTCTGCTGCGTTTTTTTGGCCAACAATTTCTCAAGAGTCTGTAACTGTTTCAAATTGACCATGTTTTTTTATTTTGCCTTCCCTTTTGTTGAACAATAAAATTAGATGCAAAGTTTTGATGTTTGTTTTGTGTTTTCTTTGCAACAAATGTGACAGCTGATTGGCATGTCAAAACAAAACTGGTGTGATTTGTCTACCCTGGTGCCTTCATGGTAGTATATGCATGGATTGTGTGCTGCCATGGAGTGTCACCAGGAAATGAAAAATACAGAGCGGTAAGTATTCAATTTTCCTTTTTTTACTGCAGTGGTTCTCAGCCTCAGTCCTCAAGTACCCCCAACAGGACATGTTTTGTGAATTTATCTTATCGAGAATTGCTGTCCAAAAATCAAAAACATTGACTGTGATTTAAAGCACATGTGCAAGATGAAGGAAAACCTGCAAACCTGGCCTGTTGGGGGTACTTGAGAAGCACTGATTTAGAGCACTGCACTTAAAAATAGCTCAAGGCCATACAATTCTAATTGTGGGCATTTTGAGGGAAGCGCAGTAAGTGTTAGAACCCCTGCGTGTGTGTTTTTATTTTTTTTAGATTTTTTTTTATTTATTTTTTTGTAGTTTGGCCTTTGTCTCCTTTTCTTAACATTGGCTTCACTTCCTGTCACACAGCTAAACAGGAAGTGAAGGTAAAACCCTACCAATGGCTTTTCTTGGGGACACACAGATCAATCTAACTAGCGTCCCCATTAAGCAAATTGCACTCTAGCACTTTGTTGTGTACACCCCAAATCATTGGGTAGTTTGGGGTTTAGTAAAGACAAATCCTCTCTGCAGTAAAAGTGTAGCTGCTGAAAATCTGAGGGAAAGTACTGGTGATTGGATGTTGCAATCATGTAAAAGCAAAGATGGTGGTTTTTTTTGGCTTGCATGTCCCCCTCAGATATACAGCAAGTGCACTTGTAGTGCAAAGTAGATTTGCCTTTAGTAAATAAACCCCACAGTCCAAACTACCTAATAAATTGTGGTGTACCCTGCAATATGCTGGAGTGCAATGTGCATAATGGGGAAAGTATTTAGACTGACCTGTGTGTCCCCAAGGAAAGACATTGTTAGGGATTTCCCCTCACTTCCTGTGTGGCTATGTGACAGGAAGTGAATTATTTGGAAGGATAAAGTGGCCAAATTATTTAGTTTAACTTTTCAAAGACTCATTCCTAAGTTGAATTGTGATGCATGTCAATGGCCCATTTAGACCCTCTTTAATCACTTGAGATCAGCGCTATAACTGATCGAAGGCCACAGCATGGTCCTCAATTGCCGGGAGTCCGTCAATAAACGTCCTCCCCTTCGTGCACGTGCGCTGTGGTCACCGAGTCACTGAGACTCGGGTGATGACAGATCAAAGTAAGGGGCCGATCCCTGCCCTTTACCATGTGATCAGCTGTCAGCCAATGACAGCTGATCACGTGATGTAAACAAAAGCTGGGTAATGGTTTTTGTTTTCTCCTTGTGCTGACAGCGTGAGCATAAAAAAAGGCAATCACCGGCTTATGTGCAAGGCACATGGGGCCCGAAGAGGAAGAGGCAATTCTGCATCATCTGTGACAATTAGTAGCCCCTGCCAGTGCCACCTATCAATGCCCACCACTGGTGCCAATCAGTGGCACCTAGCAGTGCTGCCTATCAGTGCCCATCACTGCCAACTATCATTGCCACCTAGCAGTGCCACTTCTCACTGCCCACCAGTGCCAAATAGCAATGCCACCTCTCAGTGCCCACCCTTGCCACCTTATCAGTGCCCATCAGTGCAGTCTCATCAGTGTACATCAATGAAGAAGAAAAATTACCTTTTTTAAAAATATTAACCAGTTTCCTACCGCCCACCGTCAAATGACATCCTTGGCTTTGGGCGGTGACATCTGAATGATGCCTGCAGTTGCAGGCATCATTCAGATATCATTCTTTTCAGCCGGCGATTCTGTGCACAATAAAAACGATCATAGTGGCAGTTCCCCCGCTAGATCGTTCTTATAGGCGGGGGGAGGGGACGTCCCCCCCCTCTTGCCGCCATCCGGTGCTTCTCCAGGCTCTCCCGTGCCATCTGGGGCTCGGAGAACAATTTGGAGATGACTAGTGACCAGATGGTCATCAGTCATCTCTATGACCGTCGGAGGCGCGGGCACGACGTTATGACATCACGCCGTGTTCCCGTATGTTAACCAAGCCGTGATCTCAGCTGTCAGCATGAGATTGGTGTTTTTTTTGGAACAATATCATGCTTTCCAGCCTGGAGGAGAGATGCGGGGTCTTATTGACCCTGCATCTCTCCATAAAGAGGACCTGTCACACACATTCCTATTACAAGGGATGTTTACATTCCTTGTAATAGGAATAAAAGTGATCCAAAAAAAGAGTAAGAAATACAAAAAAGTAAAAAAACAAAATAAAAAAAATAAGCAAAAATACGAAAAAACGCCCATGTCCCCGGTAGCTCGCGCTCAGAAGCGAACACACCCGTAAGTCCCGCCCACATATGTAAACACCGTTCAAACCACACATGTGAGTTATTGCTGCGTGCGTTACAACGAGTGCAACAATTCTAGCACTAGACCTCCTCTGTAATGCCAAAATGGTAACGTGTAAAAAAAATTTAAGCATCGCCTAGGGAGATTTTTAATTACTGAAGTTTGGTGTCATGCCATGTGTGTGCGCAATTTTAAAGCGTGACGTGTTAGGTATCTATTTACTCAGCATAACAACATCTTTCACATTATACCAAAAAATTGGCCGTAACTTTACTGTTTTGTAATATTTTTAGCAAACAAAAGGCGTTTGAAAATTTATTGCGCAAATACCGAGCGAGATAATAATTTGCAATGACTGCCATCTTATTCCCTAGGGTGTCTGCTCCAAAAAAATATATAATGTTTGGTGTTTTGAAGTAATTTTATAGCCAAAAATTTATGATTTTTACATTAAGGAGAGAAGTGCCAGAATAGGCCCAGTGCTGAAGTGGGTAAAATATCAATTTTTTTTTTTTTTAAACTCGCTCTTTTGTATTTATAGAAAAAAAATAAAAATAAAACACAAAGGTGATCAAATAGCACCAAAAGCAAGCTCTATTTGTGTGCCAACAAATAAAACATTTTCATTGGGTTACAGTGTTGTATGAGCGCGCAATTGTCATTAAAAGTGCATCAGCGCTGAAATGTGAAACTTGGTCTGGGCAGTGCGCAAGTGGTTAATATAAGGCTACATGCACACGGACGTTTTTCAAGCCGCTTGTTTGAGCGTTATTTGCACCTTAAAAACGTATCTCCATGTTAGCCTATGGCCTCATGGCCACCATGGCGTTTTTGAGCTGTAAATGGCATAGGCGTTTTTAGGCCCCATGTAGACGGGACGCTGGTGCAAAGTGTTCAGAAGTAAGGTTGAAAGTGGCATTTAGAAAGGCGCGCTTTGTGGCGTTTGCATGCCGTGTTTTACCACATTTGCGTGTATATGATAAGGTGCCGCCCTAAGCTCCAAAAACAGTATTATTTACAATTTTAGCTATTTAGTGAGACCAGAGTGATATCAGCAGCTGAGAGCAGCAGTGTAGTTGTATTTAGCGTGTCACTTGCCACATCACTTGCCACAAGTTGTGGATTGTCCACAATGCAATGGAAGCAATTTATTTTATATATATATATATATATATATATATATATATATATATATATATTATGGTTTTTCCTCATTTGCCATAAATTTGGAGTTTATCAATGTAAAAAAAAAAAACGGTTCAAAAAACAAAACCAAAAAAAAAAACAGCGTGGGGTCCCCCCCCCCAGGTCCATACCAGGCCCTTGGGTCTAGTATGGATTCAAAGGGGACCCCCCCCCCAAAAAAAAATGAAAAAAAAATGGCGTGGGGGTCCCCCCAGAATCCATACCAGGCCCTTCAGGTCTGGCATGTATTTTAAGGGGAACCCCGCGCCAAAAACAAAAAAATTGCGTGGGGTCCCCTTAGAATACACACCAGACCCTTTATCCGAGCACTCAACCTGGCAGGCCGCATGGGAAAAGGGGGGACGAGAGAGCGGCCCCCCCTCCCTCCTGAACCGTACCAGGCCGCGTGCCCTCAACATGGGGGGTTTGGTGCTTCGGGGCAGGGGGGGCGACCTGCGGCCCTCCCCACCCCAAAGCACCCTGCCCCCATGTTTAAGGGGACAAGGGCCTCTTCCCGACAACCCTGGCCGTTGGTTGTCGGGGTCTGCGGGTGGGGGGCTTATCGGAATCCGGGAGCCCCCTTTAATAAGGGGGACCCCAGATACCTGCCCCCCCACCCTATGTGAATGAGTATGGAGTACATCGTACCCCTACCCATTCACCTGGTGGCAAAATAAGTCAATAAAAAAAGACAACACAGGGTTGAAAAGTAATTTATTGGGCAGCTCCGGGGGTCTTTCTGCCGGCCCCCCGCTATCTTCTGGTAGCTCTTTTGCTAGCAGGGGTCCCGGGCTTCCTCGCCGTCTTCTTCCGACTTCGGGGGTCTCTTGTTCTGTTATCCGGTTCTTCTCCCGCTCTCCGACGCCTTCTCCACGATCTCCAGTTCTTTCTGCCGGGCCCCCGCTATCTTCTCGCAGCTCTTTTGCTAGCGGGGGCTGGTCTTCTACGTCGCCTTCTTCCTTCTTCTCTTCGCCCGATGTTGCCTCGTCGCTGTCCACCGCCGCAATGATCTGGCCGAGCAGCGGTGCCACTTTTATTGGCATGGGCGTGGTCACCGGCTTATGCCACTGCTGACCCTGCCCCCGTAGCACCAAACCCCCCATGTTGAGGGCATGTGGCCTGGTACGGTTCAGGAGGAAGGGGGGCCGCTCTCGTCCCCCCCTTTTCCCCTGTGGCCTGCCAGGTTGCGTGTTCGGATAAGGGTCTGGTTTGGATTTTGGGGGGACCCCCACGCCGTTTTTTGGCTTAAGGGGGTTCACCCTAAAATCCAGACCAGACCTAAGAGTCTGGTTTGGATTTTGGGGGGACCCCCACGCCGTTTTTCGGCTTAGGGGGTTCACCTTAAAATCCAGACCAGACCTAAGGGCCTGGTATGCTCCTGGAGGGGAACCCATGCCGGTTTTTTCATTAAAATTTGGCCTGGAGTTCCCCTTCATGATTCATACCAAACATGGGACAGCGAGGCTGCCGAGGACCAGCGCGATCACATCGCGCTGGAGACATTCTCGGCCGGCTAGTCGCCTCTAGGACACGACTTGAGCGGCTGCTTCACGCTCAGGTCGTGTCCAGGTCGCCTCGCAGAGTCGCGCTGTCCCTGTGTCAGCCGGCACACGAGTCGCCCGCAAGTCGGATCCGGAACTCTATTCAAATCAATGGGCTCCCATAGGGAACCATTCATTTTCAATAGAGCGCCGCTGACATTTCTATTTACTATAACAGTGCGCCGCTGCTTCCTGCGCCCAGTGAAGGAGTTATCAGGCGCACCAATTAAGGTTAGAAGCAGCGCAGCGCACTGTTATTAGTAAATCAGCCCCAAAGAGTTGAAGAATCAGAAAGTCATTTAGATGAACACAAACATGCAATCTCAGAGCTGCGTGAGAGGGCAGATTCAGAGTGGGCAGAAATAAGGAATATTCGATATCGGCTTGAGGATCAAGAAAACCGCAACAGACGCTACAACCTGAGGATTCGGGGGCTACCGGAGTCCGTTAAAAACAACGATTTGGAAACTACGGTTTGCGAGATATTCAATAAGATACTGAAAAAAGAAGCAGCAGCACCCATGTCCTTCGAAAGAGTGCATAGAGTACAAAGAATATCTACTACATCAACAGATATTGTTAGGGATGTGATAGCAAGGTTTCTAAGCTATGAAATAAAACAACAAGTATCTCAGGGTATGAGAAGAGCCTCACCAATTGAATATATGGGAGTTGAGATTCTTATTTTTACAGATTTATCACAAGAAACCTTGGCCCGCAGGAAGGCACTGAAACCCCTGAAAAAACAACTACAAGATAAAAATATTGCATATAGATGGGGTTTCCCAGCTTGTCTAAT
Organism: Rana muscosa; assembly: GCA_029206835.1. NCBI lineage: Eukaryota > Metazoa > Chordata > Amphibia > Anura > Ranidae > Rana > Rana muscosa. The sequence continues at coordinate 9,975,201 of JARGYO010005562.1, forward strand.
TGCAAACAATCAGGGGGTCTCGGCTTCATTGCGATTTCCAGAAGATTTGAAAGATTTCTGCAGTAAATTGGATCTACCAATGCCCCAATTAGAAAACTGGGAGAAAAAAACCCAGAATGGAAGAAGTTAAAAGATCAGTCATGGAATAAAAAGTAGAGGGGAGGAAAAAATAAAGGAAAAATATTAGGAAAATACTGGGAAAAAAATAAACAGCATCTCCAGGGGGGCGGGGGGAGGCGGGGAGGGAGGTCAATAGGATAAAATAATCTGCTCGGGGGGGTGAACTGGGGCGTGGTAATGCCCACCCGTGTACCCGGGACCATCTCGGTAACAGGGATGAGGACCGGAGGACCGGGCGGCCATTTAAACACCCCTAGAGTGTGCCCCACTCCGCTGAACGCCTATAATTTAGGCGACAGCGGGGTGGACCATAACATTGATATTCAATGTAGTCGGGGATGGGAAGGGGGAGGGGGGTATTCTACGTGGATTATGTTAGGTTGTTTAGTTATGATGTTTTGTATGTTATTTATATGGGTCAATACCAGAAAAATAGAGGAATTGTTATCCCCTTATATGGTTATAAGTATCTGGCCAGGTGAGCAATACCTATCAAAAAGATGGCGCCCTTAAAAATAATTACTTACAATGTCAGAGGACTTAATAGTCCTAGCAAACGACATCAAATATTGCAGGAACTGAAAGGTTGGGCAGTAAATATAGCCTTTTTGCAAGAGACTCATCTTAAATGGTCTACTAGGGTGGGACTAAATACTAAAAACTTTCCAGTCTGGTTTCATGGATATTCGCCCAATAAAAGATCTAGTGGGATAGCAATAGGTTTCAATAGGAATACACCATTCATCTTAAAGGCAATGGAGTCAGATGCCGAAGGAAGATATTTATTTGTTAAGGGGTTTCTGTTTAATAAAGAGTATACGTTAGTGAATATTTACTGTCCCAATGTTCATCCTAGCCTATTTTTAAAAAAGGTATTGAATAAGTTGGAAGATTTCAGAGAGGGAAAAGTAATAATGGCAGGAGATTTGAATTTTGTTTTTGATCCAACCTTGGATACTCAACCGCTCTCTTACCGGTCAGAGGGAAAACATTTAAAGGTCACCAAACAAAAACTCCATCAACAGCAACTTGTGGAGGTATGGAGAATTCTGCACCCAAGGGGGAGAGATTTCACATATTACTCCCAGGTACACTCCTCTTACTCAAGAATTGACTATGTTTTCTTGGACCATCAGCTTCTTGAGGGTCTAATAAAAGCGGAAGTGAAATCGATCACCGTCTCGGACCATGCCCCGGTCATAGTCAGCTTGGAGTTAACAGATGTACCGGAGAGGCAAAGATCCTGGAGGCTGGACGAATCGCTTCTATACGATCAGGGAATTTTGGGTAATTTGGAAAAAGGATCTAAATTTTTTCTTCATAGAGAATAACATAGAAAATATTGCACCGACGACTTTGTGGGAAGCTCATAAAGTTTTTATGAGAGGGAGGTTAATAGCGGAAGGGGCTAAGAGGAATAAAATCTGGACGAGCCACAAACAGCTCCTTCTACAGGAAATCCAGGGGTTGGAACAGAAACACAAGAGAACAAATGACAGGGAGGTAATGGTTGAACTGACAGGAAAACGTGAAGCCCTGAGGGATCTGTTGGAGCAGGATACCAAACAAGCGTTTATGAGAACGGCGAATAAACAGTATAAATTTGGGAACAAATCAGGGAAACTGTTGGCGGGGCAGATTAAATCTAGGAGGAACCCGAACTTCATAGTAAAAATGAAAAATAAAAAAGGGGAGATGAAACACTCTACTAGAGACATCAGTAAAATATTTACAGAGTATTATCAAACATTGTATAAAGTGAACGACCCACAAAACCCCGGGGAGGTGCAAGAAAAAAAAAAAATAGAACAATATTTAAGGGGGATAAAATTGCCAGAAATATTAGAAGAAGATTCAAGGATATTGGATAGCGATATTTCTAAAGAAGAAATAGAGCAGGCAATTAAAAATAGTAAAGGAGGGAAAAGCCCCGGGCCTGACGGCTATACGTCCCTATACTTTAAAAAATTCATTGGAATTTTGACTCCCCAGTATCACTCATATATGAATTCAATAGGGTGGGGTCTTGAGATGCGAGGGGAAGCCCTGGGTGCTTATATAGCTCTTCTAGCAAAAGAGGGGAAAGACCCCACAATGTGCTCAAGCTTTAGGCCAATATGCCTGATAAATGAGGACGTAAAAATTTACGCAAGGATATTGGCCGAGAGATTAAAGCCGTATAACAATTCTTCTAATTCATGAAGCTAAGAAGGGTAAAAAGCCAACCCTGTTCCTGTCATAAGACACCGAGAAGGCTTTTGATAGGCTGGATTGGGACTTTATGCTGTAGACTCTATATAAATTTGGCTTGGGACCCCGCATGCTCAAATGGATAGAGGCTCTGTACTCCAACCCTACGGCTCAAATCCAAGTAAATGGAACCCTCTCGGAAAGCTTTCGACTTTTCAATGGTACACGTCAGGGGTGTCCATTGTCCCCCCTGCTCTTTGTGATCTCGTTGGAACCCTTTCTGGCATCTATAAGAGCCAACCAGGAGATTCAAGGCATAGAGGTTGGGGATCAAGAATATAAGTTATCCGCTTTTGCGGATGACATCATGATTTATGTAACAAAGCCCAGGCAGACTCTCCCAAAAATTATGGAAGAATTTAATAATTATGGGAGGTTATCAAACCTAAAGATAAATATAGAAAAAACAGAAATATTAAATATTTCAGTCCCCTTGGTTGAAAGCAGAGATCTGAGGAAAAAGTATCCCTTTATGTGGAAACAGAGAGGACTGAGATATTTGGGAGTATTCCTGTCGAAATCAAGATCAGATCTATATCAAGATAATTATATGCCTCTGTTGAATAAAATGAAAAGTGAGTTGAAAGGATACCCCGCACATAGATTGTCATGGTTTGGCAGAATAAGCGTGATTAAAATGATGACTCTACCAAAAGCTCTGTATATATTTCAGAGTCTCCCAATCAATATCCCAGCGATGTTATTTAAAACTTTGAGATCAATAATACAGAGATTTGTGTGGAACAACAGAAGTAACCGTATTTCCTATAAGAGTCTGACCAGATCAAAAGAGAAAGGAGGTTTATTCCTCCCTGACCTCGAAAAATATCATGAGGCAGCAATTCTGCGGAGGATCATGGACTGGGTACATGCCCCTCGACAGAAAAAATGGGTGGAATTGGAGGATGCTATTAGTAAATCAAAGCTGGGACAAATAATTTGGATCCCAAGGCAGTATAGAGGTTCCCTAGTCGATGCGGCACCAATTACGTTGGAAGCGTTGAGAATGTGGGATAAATTATTTAAAAATATACAGGGACAATACAATAGCCCTTTAATGTCTCTAACAGGAAATAATTATTTCCCACCGGGGAAAGATAATAGGTTATATTTAAAATGGACTACATCGACCTTTTTGAGATTAAGGGATGTCATGAAAGGGAATGCTTTGTGCTCCCTTTCTGAACTACGTAAAAGATATGGGACAACCCTATGGGATGTTTGGAGATATAGACAACTGCAACATTTTGTAGAGTCCCTCCCAAAACCCCTTCGGGGGACGGGTAACATGAATGTATGGGAAAAACTGGCACATCAAGGAGGGATAGATAGGTATGGAATTTCTAGTATATATAAAATGTTGATAACATACCCAGATGAAGGATCCGTGTGTCCAACAGCAGGTTGGGAACGGGAACTAAATCTCACATTACCAGAAATAATGAGGGGTAGAGTTCTAGACTATGTTCATTCCACATCTGTGGACACACGGATAAAAGAAATGTAACACATATGCATAAGGATTCTAAAACTGTATTTACTGAAATTTGGAAAGGATGGGAAGAGTTTAAACACTCGTTGGTATATGAAGGGTATATGAGATGAGAGGGTAGCTTCTAGTGGTATTATGGAAAGACTCCCTGCGATGGAAGAACGTCCCCCCCCTCCTTTTTCCCCTACCCCCCTTTTTCTCTCATACTTTCTAGGCCCTTCTATTTTTGACACAAGGGACACGGAAGGTGTATAAAAGGGGTGGGGGGGAAGGATGCTGAAAGAGGGAGGTAAGGTAGGGTAGGGAAAGGGAAGGGAAAGGGTAAATAGGACACATTGTTCATCCCCCTTTTTTTTTTTTCCAATTTGAAATGAGAATAGGTGGAGAGAGTTGGTCCTTTTTCTCTCTTTTTTTGGAGCCAGTGAGTGGTACTCGTGACTCCTTATAAATTAAGGACAACACAGAACATTTGATAGTGATCTAAAAGGGAAAGGGGGAGGGGAAGGGTAAAAATAGGTGAGGGGTAAGGGGGCACTAAAAGTTAAAGGGATGGTTTTATGAGTTGGTAGAGGGATGGAGGGGAAGGGAGGCAGTGGGGGGTGGGGGACTGGGGTAGGAGGGAAGAGAAGAATATTAATTACCCCCCCTTCCCCCCCCCCCCCTTTTTTTTTTTGGAGTGTACTGAGGGTCGAGAGTTTCACTCTCGACCTCTTATAAACTAAAAATAAATATAGAAGTCACTGAAGTAAATTAAAAGGGAAATAGGGCACGAATGCACTTTCTAAGAGGGAATATAAGGTTGATAAAGCATATTGGGGGGAAACTCATCCCCCCTCATAGACAAATACAAATATAGAAGTCACGGAAGTTAATTTAAAAAGGTAAATAGGGCACGATGCACTCTAAAGTTTAAATGAGGGAGGGATTTTGGGGTGTGCGGGGGTTGTTTTTTTTTCTCCCAGGGGGGGAAGGGGTTATGGAGGAAATAGATGGGGGAGAGCCGTTGGAGAGGAAGGAAGAGGAAAGGAAAATCATCAAGATGTAGCAGGATAGACCCATATTGTTGTTGTAAATGTTGTGTTTAATGTATTTTTGTATTTTTTGTGTATTTTAATGTAATGTATGTTCAATGGAAATATAATGGAAGCTATATGTGTTTATAAAAAACATAAAAAAAAAAAATATATATATATATTTTTTTTAAATCCAAATAATATAAAAAAAATATATATATATATATATATATATATATATATATATATATACAAAAGCAGATCACATGCAGCCTATTAGACGCTACTTCAATGTCTAACCAAAAAAAGTGACTTGCATAGCACTGCCTGGGACATTATTGTGTGGTCGTACCTTCTGGTAAGTGACCCGTGTGCTCACAGGTGTGGTGGAGGTGCACCAACACAGTGGTAAAGAGGCAGCAGGAGATCAGCATTGGTCCATTTTGTCCAGATGAACTCAGATGAACTTGCAGACAGCTTATTTATTGCACATGTGGACTTTCTAATCTGTTTATTGCACGTATCACTTTATTTTTGTAACTTTTTTTGAACTTTTGTAATTGCATCACTTTTGCACTTTTTATCATATTTCTAAATTCCTATTTCAGTATTTATTCACTACTAAGTGGATTAGCACATCAATTCAACATTTAATATTTTATAGTGTTTGGGTATTTGGATGCAATATCGGTTTCCTGCTTTCTCCAAGTTTTACCATCATCATTTTTATTGATTTACATGAAGCGCAGAGTTTTTTTTTTTACACATATGGTACATTCATTTAGATCTACCAACAACTATGGAATGCAAGGTCCTGCCTGGTTGGATAAAAATGGAGTGGTTGGATTAAGTGGGCCCTCATATTATATAGTTTGGGGTAAATAGAAAATTGATCGTATGATCAGATTGTAACATGTATGGTAAGCCTAAGGCCAGGGACCAGGCAGCTTAACCGCTTGTCGACCGCCGCTCGACTATGTACATCGACAGAATGGCATGGCTGTGCAAAGGGACGTACCTGTACGTCCCCTTTAAATCGTGCCACAGTGGACCTGCGCGCGCCCCTGCCGCAAGCTCCGTGAGTGTGACTGCGGGTCCCGCAGACTCGATGTCCGCCGGGTGCCAGCAATCGTGTCACGGAGCGGCAGATCGGGGGGATGCCTATGTAAACAAGGCATTTCCCTGTTCTGCCTAGTGACAGGACAGCAGGGCTAGACTGAGACAAAAATTTGGCCCTGGACTTCATCCAGACCGGCCCATTTTAATTTTGCAAACAAGCACAAAAACAGTATATAAACTAAACGCAATTGTGCAAAAAAACATAAGTAGCTTAACATAAGGAGTCCTCACTCACCTCTTTTATTATTTCACTTATTCTCCTCTGTATTTTTCTCATCCTTCCCACATCACTGCATGAAGTGGAGGACGAGCCGCGCAGCCATTACTTTGACAGGCTGTCACTGAAACCGGCCCACTGAGCCATCGGCCCACCGGGAAACTCCCTGTAGTCCCAATGGCCAGTACATGCCTGCAGGACAGTGATCTACTGCCCTCTGTCATCGGGAGCAGTGATCTCTGTCATGTCACTTGTAGTTGTAGCCCATCCCCCCCACAGTTAAGCCTCGTACACACGGTCTGACTTTTTGCCAACAAACTTCAAAATGAGCAAGTTTGACAAAAAATCAGACCGTGTGTACGCTCCATCGGACAAACTTTTTTGGTTTTCATCGGACAAATGTTCGGTCTGCAAACGGACAAACATTTCGCCAACCAAAGTCCGATAGAGCAAAGTCCGAACGTGTGTACAGAAATCCATCGGACTTTTGTCCGATGGACAAAGAAGCATGCCCAGAACCAATGTTAAAATCAACCAACAATAGCAGAAGAGGTGGCGGTAAAGAGCAGAAAAGAGCAGAAAAACCACGTGATGTTGGAAAAGTTTTGGGAAAGTTTGCAGAAAAGTCCTGCCATGTGTATGCTATGGGTGTGCCCGCCAACTCCCTTTGGACAAAAATCTACAGAAAAGCTTGTTTGAAGTCCAACCGTGTGTACGAGGCATTAGAATCACTCCCTAAGACACACTTTACCCCTTGATCGCCCCCTAGTGTTTAACCCCTTCCCTGCCAGTGACATTTATACAGTAATCAGTGCATTTTTATAGCACTGATCGCTGTATAAATGACAATGGTTCCAAAATAGCGTCAAAAGTGTCCTATGTGTCCGCCATGATGTCACAGTCATGATAAAAATCGCAGATGGACGCCATTGCTACAAAAAAAGAATTATAAAAAATGCCATAAATCTATCCCCTATTTTGTAGACACTATAACTTTTGAGCAAACCAATCAATATATGCTTATTGCGATTTTTTTTTTTTTTTACCAAAAATATGTAGAAGAATACATATCGGACTAAACTGAAGAAAAAATATGTTTTTTTATATATTTTTGGGAGATATTTATTTAAATACCACAAAAAAATAGCTATTTGTGGGAATAAAAGCACGTCAATTTTGTTTGGGTACAACGTGGCACGACAGCACAATTGTCAGTTAAATCGACGCAGTGCCGAATCGCAAAAAGTGCTCTGGTCAGTGTGACAGTGGGGTCACTTTGGACACAGGGTGAATAAAAGAAACCCCCGATATGGTTTGTGATAGCCATATTCAAGGCTGTATATACATTGTATATAGATTGGATGTATACTGTGTGTGGGGGTTATGTAATCATTGCTGTGAGGAATTAAGGTGTTTTGCATTCTATTGTTCATTAAGTCTGTCCTTGTGTGTATTGTAAAGTGCCAGACAGACTGGCTGCCAACCCTTTGTGAGAAGATGTGTATTGTGTGGGATCTTTTGAAGCCTAGCAGACGTCAGGATGAGGTGTTGAGTCTTGGGATGTGTGGGTGGAGCTGGGTTCTTGTTCATGTAAATCATGTGGATTGAATTGTGTATAAAGTTACAATGTTTCTCAATAATAAAGTGATTCCTATTACAGAAGAAGACAGAGTGCGTCTCGTTTTCTTCCAGAGGGATTGGTTCCTATGGGAAAGGGTCATTTAGCTGTGGATATTGGTAGCGAGTGGATGTGTGTCTAGGAGAGGGAACATCGTAAACTGCGTTTTACCCCTTTATATTGGGGTGCCGTTACATTGGTTGGCAGCAGCGGGATTTTCCCTCCAGTTCCTGGGACACTCCAAGCCACCACAGTGAATGACCAGCTATGCAGCCTGCAGGAAAGTCAGAAGGGGGTAAATTCTTCAGAGACTGAAGTAGTTAATACGGCATTTTGGTTCAGGCAAAGAGAATTAAATTGCAGGTATGCAGGTGTATTAATCTGTGTCGCGCGTCCAAAACTACAATTAAAGCTCTAGCTGCTCACAGGTTGTCCCAGTGCTATGCTATTCACTTCATGATGCCCTGGTTCACATTGGTGCGATTTGACATGTCAAATCGCATGCAAAATTTCCAGCAATGGCACCATCATAACCAGTGTAACGCCACATTTGCACCGATTTCCAAAAGTCGTTTCTGTACTACTTTTTGTGATTTCCATTGACATCTGTGCAGAAACCCGCACAGATGTCTCTGAAATCACCCCCGAAATCGGGACTGACATGCGGAAATGAAATGGTGCGAGTGCATTTCAAATGGTGCGTCTGAGGCGGTTTTCAGGCGCTATTTCTAGTGCTAAAGCGCCTAAAAACTGCCTCAGTGTGAAAGGGGTCTTAGCCCAGGTTCACACTAGGCTGCGAGAGTGAAGCCGTGCGAGTTCAACTGAACTCGCACGATTTCACTCCTGCTGGTCAGTCCCGATTTTGGCCACGATTACAGAGACATCTGTGCAGGTTTCTGCACAGATGTCAATGTAAATTGCGGGCCAAAATTGCAAAAAGTAGTATAGAAACTACTTTTTGAAATCGGTGCAGCACCGCAGATGCGGCGTCGGACCGATTAAGACAGTGCCATTTCCGGCAATTTGTGGCAAATACCGCCGATTTGACATGCCAAATTGCATGTCAAAACGCACCAGTGTGAACCAGGGCTAAGGCTCGGTTCACACCTATGTAGTTTGCTTTTGATCTGTTTCTGCGGAGCATTTTGCATTTTTGACGCATTTTTCATTCTTTTTTCATGCTTTGTGTGTTGCTTATGCTTTTTTTTATTTTTTGGCCAAATTGTTGTTGGCTGGATTAAAAAAATGCAAATCAAGGCAAGAACACACTACATGCTCTTCTGCAGTTTCTCCACTGGAGTCTATTGAACCAAAAATGCACCGTTTTGCTTTAAAAAAAAGTCCCTGACCCTTTCCAAAAACGCAGCGGCTGAAAAAAAGCATAGATGTGAACGTGTCCCATAGGAAACCGCTTTAAATGGACTGTAGTGCGGTTCTGCAAAAAGCAAATAAAAAATGCATAAGTGTTAACCCAGCCTAAAGCCTCGTACACACGGCCGAGAATCCCGTCGTAAAAAAAAACGTTGGGTTTCTCTACGAGACTCTTGTCAAACTTGACGGGATTCTTGTCAAGCTTTCCTTGCATACACACTGTCAATTAAAAATCTCGTCGTTGTAAAGCGTGGTCACGTACAACACGTACGACGACAGTATAAAGGGGAAGTTCGATTCCAATGGCGCCACCACTTGGGCTGCTTTTGCTGATGTCGTGTTACTGCGTGTTAGTAAAAGTTTGGGGAGAGACGATTCGAGCTTTTAAGCCTCATGTTTTTCAGTCCGTTACAGCATGATGAATGTGCTATCTCCATTACGAACGCTAGTTTTACCAGAACGAGCGCTCCCGTTTCATACTTGATTCTGAGCATGCACGTTTTTTTTAAGACTTGGAGAAGCATACACACGACCGGTTTTCTTGTTGGGAAACAGGCCGACGAGAAAAACGAGAATCCTGACGAGAAAATAGAGAGCAGGTTCTCTATTTTTCTCGTCGAGATTCCCGGCAGTTTTCTCGACAAGAAACTATACACACGAACGGAGAAAACCGGTCGTGTGTACGAGGCCTTAGTCTTGAGGCTGTAGCCAGGCAGTGACTAAAGCCTCGTACACACGGTCGGACTTCCATCTGACTTTACCGTGGTTTTTTGTCCGAACGGAGTTGGTCGAGCACACCCATAGCATACACACGCTCTGACTTTTCTGCAAACTTTCCCAAAACTTTTTGCAACATCACGTGGTTTTTTCTACTCTTTTCTGCTCTTTACCGCCACCCTTTGGTCAACTTCTACTATTGTTGGTTGATTTTAACATTAGTTAACACACGGTCGGACTTTGCTCCATCTGACTTTTGTTGGGCAAAAGTTTGTCCGTTTGCAGACCCAACTTTTGTCCGATGAAAACAAGAAAAAAAGCAAAATAAGTTTGTCCGATGGAGCGTACACGGTCGGATTGTTGGTCCAACTTGCTCAAAATGAAGTTTGTTGGCCAAAAATCCGACCGTGTGTACGGGGCTTTAGGCAGTTTTTCTCAACTCCAGTCCTCAAGGCACCCTAACAGGTCATGTTTTCAGGCTTTCCATTATTTTGCACAGGCAATTTAATCAGTTTCACTGCCTTAGTATTTACCACAGCCGTTTCATCTGAGGGAAATCCTGAAAACATGACCTGTTGGGGCGCCTTGAGAAACATTGGTCTACTCTACAGCAATGTTTCTCAACTCCAGTCCTCAAGTACCCCCAACAGGTCATGTTTTCAGGATTTCCCTCAGATAGAACAGCTGTGGTAGTTACTAAGGCAGTGAAACTGATCAAATCGCCTGTGCAAAAAAAATGGAAAGCCTGAAAACATGACCTGTTGGGGGTACTTGAAGACTGGAGATGAGGAACGTTGGTCTACAGCAGTGGTTCTTAACCTCAGTCCTCAAGTACTCCTAGCATGTTTGCAGGTTTTCCTTTATCATGCACATGTGCTTTAAATCAGAGTCAATGGCTTGGTATTTTGGACAGCTATTTTATCTGAGAGAAATTCCTAAAACATGACCTGTTGGGGGTACTTGAGGAGGACAGGGTTGAGACGCACTGGTGTAAAGCACAGGAATCCTGGTGGGTGCTCAGGCTCAGCACGTCTGGAAAAGGTACAGGTACAGTCAGACCTTGGTATTCAAACAGCCATACAGCATACACACTTTTACTGTGATCATAATAAGAAAAGTGAGCTGCTTGTCACCATTATCATGATGATCACAGTAAAAGTGTAGATATATGCTGTATGGCTTTGCATTTATGATCCCCTCTATTGTGTTGAGCAGACTAAACATGACCCAATTCATTGAGTGTGTGCATTGCATGTGCTGTTGGGTAGCTTAAAGCCCCGTGAACACGGTCGGACTTTTGGCCAACAAACTTCATTTTGAGCAAGTTGGACCAACAATCCGACCGTGTGTACGCTCCATCGGACAAACTTTTTTTGCTTTTTTCTTGTTTGCAGACCCAACTTTTGTCCGATGAAAACGGACAAACTTTTGTCCGATGGACAAAACAACTAATGTTAAAATCAAGCAACAATAGCAGAAGTTGGGGCGTGTCTAAGATGGCGGAGTGAGAGGACGTGCTTTTTAGAGCTCTGCTGCACAATTTATCCTGTACTACCTCCAATCGGCTTTTTTCCCCACATAATACCCGCCTGAACGGGGGTGGATGTCTACTAGACGATCCGGGCGCGGCAGGGGGGGTAAGAAGCTTAATTTTCCCCCCGTGGTGTCTCCGGAGACGAGTCCTGCAGTCCAGAGGCCTAGCAGACAATCGCCTCGTGTCAATATGGCGTCGCAGACGAATGCCCAGGAGGGCCCTACCACCTCCACTCCTGGCATCCCGGAGGTCATGGCGGCAGTTGCTGCATGTCAGGCCGCGGTGGCCTCTTGCCAGGCGGCCCTGACCAACAAAATTGAAATGGTGCAGGTGGATGTGGGTCTCATCCGACAAGACCTGGACAAGGTCCGCTCCAGACTGACTGAGGCGGAGAGTCGGGTGGGCCGCGTGGAGGACGCCGTGGGCGAGAACACTGGGGCGATCCGCTCACTTACCTCTCGGGTGAAGCTCCTGGAGCATCGCACGGAGGATTCCGAGAACAGATGCCGCAGGAACAATATCCGCATAGTGGGACTCGCGGAAGGTGCCGAGGGTAAGAACTCTACTGCTTTTGCGGAAGAACTGCTTCGATCCCTTCTCCCGGCGGCCCGCTTGTCTCCTCACTTCACGGTGGAAAGAGCGCATAGAGTGCCACCGCATCCCGGCCCGCGGGGTTCCCCCCTCCCGTACCTTCATCCTGCGGCTCCTGAACTTTAGGGATCGGGACGAGCTGCTCAGGGCGGCTAGAGCGGCGGGGAAACTGCTACACGGCAATGGCCGCCTGATGCTATTCCCTGATTTCTCCATAGAGACTCAGAAGCTCCGGCGCTCCTTTGATGGAGTTAAAGCAGCTCTCCGCTCCAAGGGCATTAAATATAGTGTACTCTTTCCTGCCAAGCTGCGAGTCATCGACGGAGAAACGGTCCGCCTCTTCGCCACACCGAGGGATGCTGCACGGTGGATAGAAACTCTCCCCCCTCAGGGATAAGGCCAGCGGAGATTCTACTAGTAAGTTAGACCTGTCTGGTGCTGGGACCCCTTGGATTGCCTTACTTGCCACTGTACTTTCTTCAGCAGCCTGCTGTGCTTTGCTGGCCGGATGATTGGATGTCAGCCCCATTCTATTATGCTTTCATGCTGACACTCGTGGGGAGTTTACAGCATGGCATGCTCTGGTTGCTGCCTACTGCTGTCTGCACTTCATAACTGCTCTGCATACTAGAGGGAGTTGTATGGGGGGGAACTAACTGCCTGAGCGTAACAGCTGTACAGGAGCACTGATTCCCCAGTTGATCTGGCTGCTGCTCATATCTCCCCCAACTTTCCTTTACTGACTCCAACCCGGCCCCCTTTGTCCTGTGCTGGCTATTGAGGGGAAATCTGTTAATTTTTTCTTTTTCAATATATTTTGTTGTATTTTGATCTGCACCTTTCTACTGTTACCCTGTTGAACCGGTTACTTATAAGCAATGAGCCCCTGGTGATACCAGGTGAACTATACAACCCGATTGGTTTATTATAGCAGCATCTCTAGACTCATAGGCTGCTCTTTCAGTTGACCCCATTTTGGGCGATTAAACCTTACTTTGCCTCAGGGTGTTTGCCGCTTGAACTTGGGCGATGCTGACTCTCTGCCTCTTGGGAAAAGTACACACGCCTCCCAGACATTAGTTGCCTTCGGGCTGGTTATTTGGGTAATATGCAGTCTTGCCGTGGGTGGGATCTGCGGGGTGGGGGGAGGGGAAGGTTGGCCGTTGCTGACCCCTTTTTATATGCTCCGTTGGGCATGGGCTTAGATGTTAAGTTGCTACTGTTTTGTTTTTTGTTTGTTCCTTTATGGCATGGTCGCATTTACACTGTCTATGATTGTGATGTAGGGGGGTCTGGGAGGGTTGCCGCCGGCTGGTTGGACCCTGGAAGTGGTGGAGGGCGAACATCCCAGGCTCACTACTTATCACCCATTATCACACACACGCTACAATGGCTCAGATTTCCATAATGTCATGGAATGTGAGGGGACTCAATTCTGCCCATAAAAGATCCCTGGTACTTAACTACATCAGAAGACACTCCCCTCATATTTGTGTGCTACAGGAGACACACCTGCTGGGATCTCGAATCATGGGCCTTAAAAAGGCTTGGGTGGGTCATCATTATCACGCAACGTACTCCACCTACTCCAGGGGGGTCAGTATCCTGGTGCACAAGCAGCTGGCTTTTCGGCTCTTGGATGTCAGATCGGACCCCGGAGGTAGGTACATTATTATCCATGCCCTGATTGCTAATAACCCGTGTGTCTTGGTAGGGCTCTACCTTCCTCCACCGGCAGATAAGACGCTATTGTATACTGTTATGCAAAATGTGATTGATTACGGGGTGGAGGATGTCATAGTACTAGGGGACTTCAATATGACTGCGACCGCTGACATGGATAGACTACACTCTGTCTCTCGGTGGGTACCTGGGCTGACGGAATGGGCACACACCTTTGCCTTGACGGATACTTGGCGCCACTTTAATCCCTCATCTAAGCAGTTTACTTGTCACTCCAATACGTTTAGAACTCTCTTCCGTATTGACATGATCTACGCCTCCCGATCCCTGCTTAATAAGGTTACAGCAGTGGATATTCTATCTCGGGGCATCTCCGACCATGCTCCCCTACTTCTTAAGCTATCCGTGGGGCCACCTGGAGAGCGGTTGTGGAGGCTATCTAGGTACTGGATTGAGGAGGAGGGTATTCAGGAAGCTGTGCAGGAGGGCATGTGCCACTATTGGCTGGAGAATGAGGGTGTTGCTTCTCCCCTGGTCACCTGGGATGCCTTTAAGGCCTGGACCAGGGGGGAGTACATGGCGCGTATCTCCATCGCTCGTAGGACGGCTGCACGTTCTCTGGAGGAGTTGGAGGAGACGGCAAGAACGACCGAAGCCGCATATGTGGCTAATCCCGATCAGGTGACCTACGGGGCTTGGCAGTTCGCTCTGCATCGGTTGTCCCTATGTAGGGTGGAGGGGACACAGAAATCTCTCCTCTCCACGGCACAAAAGATCTTTGAGTACGGTAATAAGAGTGGTCGGTTAATGGCATGGATGGCTAAGGAACAGTTTGCCGGTACGCACATAGGTGGGGTCCGGGATTCAGGGGGGTTCTGCTACAATCTCCTAGTGAGATAAATGATAGATTTGCACAATACTACCAACACCTGTACTCCACCAGGGTGAATTATTCCTCTCAGGAACTCTCGGAGTTTCTAGATGGGATCCCTCTTCCCACACTTGGGGACGAGACCTGTAATGCTTTGGAAGCTGATATCACCCTGGAGGAGGTGCAGGTTGCCCTCTCACAACTCCAGGCGGGTAAGACACCCAGGGCAGACGGGCTACCGACGGAATTCTACGCTCAGCATCAGGGTCTGCTAGCCCCGCGACTTGTAGCTCTGTTTGCTAGGTCGTTTGAGCTGGAGGCTCTCCCTGCATCCATGTCTGAGGCGGTGGTGGTGTTGATCCCCAAACCAGGCAAGGATCCTGAGAGCTGCTCCTCGTACAGGCCAATCTCGCTCCTGAACGTGGACGCCAAGATACTGGCGAAGGTTTTGGCGAACAGGCTATCTCCAGTTCTGGAAGAGGTGATTCACCCGGACCAGACTGGGTTTATGCCTGGGAAGGGAACTGACATTAACCTACGACGCCTGTTTCTTAATATGTCAATACCCCATGACAACAGTGGTAAGCGGGTCATTGCCTCACTGGACGCTGAGAAGGCGTTCGACTCGGTCGAATGGGTCTTTTTATGGGAGGTCTTGCGCCGGTTTGGCTTTGGGCCCAGGTTCCTTCGATGGTTGCGGATGCTCTACCGGATGCCCTCGGCCCGAATCCGAACTAATGACAGGTTGTCTGTGCCGCTCTCATTGCAGAGGGGCACGAGGCAGGGGTGTCCTTTATCACCAGCCCTGTTCGCACTTGCACTGGAGCCCCTAGCCGTCTCTATCAGAGCCTCGGACAGGGTCCGGGGGTTGATGGTAGGTTCCCTGGAGGAAAAGCTCTCTCTCTATGCGGATGACGCACTACTATACCTGCAAGATGCGGATGAGTCGCTGACGGCAGCTTTAGAGATTTTTGACATTTTCGGCAGATTCTCGGGGATACGTATTAACTGGTCCAAATCAATTATTTTTCCCCTCGATCCGCAGATCGGGGATCCGGTTGGGAGGACACCTTTGCTCTGGGTGGATCAATTGAAGTATTTGGATATCCAGGTGCGGAGGGAGCTGTCGAGCTATAGGGAACTTAATTTGTCCCCTATCCTGTCCCAGCTTCGGTCCAGGTGTGCCTCATGGGCATCCTTGCCTCTGAACTTCATGGGACGTAAAAATCTCTTGAAGATGTTGTTTCTCCCCAAGTTTTTGTACGTATTTCGCAACAGTCCCATCTGGATACCCAACTCCTTCTTTGCGGAAATAGACCGATGCGTGGGATCCTTTATCTGGGGTGGCGCAACCCCCAGACTGGCTAAATCAACTCTAATGCTCCCAGTTCGTAGCGGGGGCCTTGCGATGCCGAACTATCGGACATACTTTTGGGCGGCGGTGCTAGTTACAATCCGGTGGTGGTTTGTCCTCTCCAGGAGCAACGCTGCGGTATGCCTGGAGGCGGCGGTTCTGGGTTCGCTCCGGGAATTGGGCAATCTAGTCTACAGGGGGCACAGGGCATATGCTGCTCTCCCGCAACCGACTCGAACGACTCTGAGGGCCTGGACGGTGGCCAGGCGGGGGCTTTCGGGCCCGCGGGACTGGTCTCCTCTTTGCCCACTGTGGGGGAATCCTAATCTGCCGCATCTCGGGACGGTTCCTGACCCTCAGGTCTGGGCAGGGTATGGGATCAAGACTCTTGGGGATGTATTCGTGGCGGGAACTCTGATGTCGTTTACAGTCCTCCGGGATAAATTTCATTTACCCGGATGGATGTACTTTAGGTACCTTCAGGTCCGACACGCTATCGGGGCCCAGTTCCCGTCTCCTCCCGGACTGGCTATGGACCTGCTTGAGGAGATGTTGGCCCAGGTGCAACTCCCGAAGCCCCTATCGGCTATATATCTGATGTTGCTGAAGACTGGTTCTGCTGGAGTAGAACGACTTTGGGACTTGTGGAAGACCGACATACCAGGTCTTGACAGAGAGGACTGGGATGACTGCTTAGCTGACAGTGCTGCCTTACTGATCTCGACTAGAGAACGGTTGATACAGGTCAAATTCCTGCATAGAGTTTACTTCACTCCCCAGAGACTCCACAAGGTATACCCGCAGCGCACGCAGGATTGTCCCCGTTGTCAGATTAGTGTGGGCACATATTTCCACATGTTTTGGAGCTGTCCTGGGATCGCCGGGTATTGGGCTAGGGTGGTTGACACTATTAATGGCCGCCTCGACCTGACACTCCCTGTATCCCCTGAGCTGGCACTCCTGGGGATCCAGGATGATGATCAGAGACCCCGTTATACCAAATTACTTCTTACGTACCTCTTCTTTTATGCAAGAAGGGAGATTGTTTTGTGCTGGAATGTCCCCTCCCCCCCAACAGTGGAGTCTTGGGAGAAATCTATTAATACTGTGCTGCCACTATACAAGTTGACTTACATGTGCAGGAACTGCCCACAAAAGTTCGATAAGATCTGGCATCCTTGGACGGAATAGGAGGGAATGGCCTTCCGACCCTGGACACTGTGGGGTGGGGATGGGGGTACTGCTATGAGTTCTGGTTCGCCTGGGGTATGATTCTATTCAATTGTATAAGTGACGCTATTTTTGGATGGTTTACGAAATGCCCTTCTTATGTACTCGTTTATATGGCTTTCTATGTACTGTACTTTCTCTTTTATCTCGGTGTATGACTTGGTCCATTCTGGACTTTTGTGTATAATGCTTGTCTTTTTCTGCCTCAATAAAGGAACATTTTGTTGTTAAAAAAAAAAAACAATAGCAGAAGTTGACCAAAGGGTGGCGGTAAAGAGCAGAAAAGAGCAGAAAAACCACTTGATGTTGCAAAAAGTTTTGGGAAAGTTTGCAGAAAAGTCCGAGCGTGTGTATGCTATGGGTGTTCCCGACCAACCCTGTTCGGACAAAAAAACACAGAAAAGTCCGATAGAAGTCCGACCGTGTGTACGAGGCTTTAGAGGTTAAAGCAGGTGGTTAAAAGGTGTTGTCTGTCAAATGGTCTCTGAAGAGTGATCCAGATTGTGGATTACTCTAAAGAAGACAACACTAGTGTAAAATAGCCCTTAGGGCTCAATCGAACTAGCAATGCTCTCTGAAAAGCAATCCATGTTCAGATCACACTTCATAGAGCATTTTAGGCAATACAATGCTTCCTTACCGCCTTTAACATGCTCTATGAAGAGTGATCCAAACATAGATTGCCCTTCAGGCAGTATTGCGGCAATGATGAAGCAGATCTTAAAGGGAGCGCTACGCTCGGATCCAGTCTGGCTTCACCTGAAAACCTCTGGAGGAGGCATGTCCCTGAATCACCCTGATCTGGTAAAGATCATTAGAGATGAAGAAGCCCTGCAGAAAGATCAGCAAGCGATCAAGGCGCATACCTCTTCTACACCGGTAATGGTCAGGTCAGCCATGACCCCTGAAAGAGACTCAGAAGTAGATACCCTGAAGTCGCAGATGTCTCAGGTGTTGGAGATGCTGACCTCTTTGATGGCAAAGGATCCAAGGGTCATAGAAAATGGGGGGCCAAAGAAGGAGTTGTTCCCAGATACCTCAGCACCCACTTTCCTACAAGATTGGGAATGTGGTCTGTTTTAACTGTGGAGGAGTTTGCCATATAACGAAAGTATGTTCCAGTCCCAAGAAAAAAAAGATAAAAAATCGCAAGCCGGCGGAAAACTCCAGAGGGCCCTGGTGAAGGAGTCAACCGGGTGCCCATCATCTCCAGTGAGCTCCATTGGACCCAAACTGAATGCAGAAGCTACTGAATTCGTCCCGTCCAGCCCTCTATCAGACTCATGGGTAGATGCTCTCGACTCCCTTCCAGAGGAGGATCCAGGATGTTCTGTGTATTCTCCTGCTCCTGAGTTAAATGTTTCAGAAACAGTGGAAGCTGCCATGTCTCTTCCAGAAGAGGAACCTACAGTGTCCAAACCAGAAATCCCAAGGGAGCGGAGGGCGTAGAGGGCCATAAGGCCTCCCCGAAATTTGACTTGCCCACAAATGGGGAAGAGTTCGGAGGACACTGTGGAAACTGCCAGGAGGAGTGCAGAAAGCCCTGATCCCTCCACTGTTCATTTGGTGGAGGGCAACCCCAACTCACCCCCTGGCACAGTTAGGCAGGCCACTTATGACAGTGTGACCTGTGGGCAAGGAAGTTCACCCTCTCATTTTTGGTGGGAACTTCCTCTGCCGACATCATATGCAGCTTTGTCTAATGTCGTGCGTAGTGTATGTTGACAATTATCTTTGGGGACCAAAGAGTTTATAAGTGGGGGGAGCGTGTAACGGGGTCTCCGTTGAGGCCCAATGGACTACGTTACCCAAAACCCCGTTTGGCACCCAGGGTGCATTGGGCTGCCACAGAGACTCATGGGTGGGGTATAAAAGGGGAGGGCGAGGCTAAGCCCGGCCTCTTTGGACACCGAGCGGCTGGCAAGAGGACTTCCTGTGCGGACCTGCTGCGAGTACAAGGCCCGAGGCCTGGGCCTTGCGCACCTCCAGAGAGCCTTCCACCTCGCTGCGGAGCCTGGGCGGCTGCAGACATCTACCTGCTTCGCGGATGTCAGTGGACCAGAGATCAGGCGGTGGCAGATCCTGTGTGTGTGTGTGGACACAGCGGTGGGAGTCCTGGACTGGGATAGAGTCCGGAGGGGTGAGAGAGCACCTGCTCACAACTATAACCGAGTACTTTATTAGTCCTATTGACTCCCTTGGCCCATCTGGTTATACTTTCCTTTTTCCTGTCAGGAGACTAGTTGCAGAACTGAGTTGCATAGTCTCCGGAGAGCTGCTTCCATTGCCTTAGACCATTATTGGATTACAAATATTGTTCCTGTATGTGCACCACCGATCATCTTGCATGCGAAGATTCCTCCTTTAAAGACTGAGCTTTAACTGAGTCAGGCCTGACTGGGAGTTTATAGCATTGCTTGGCGCCATATTGCTAACGGGGACTCTAGCTATATGTCAGTGTGTGATAGAACTATTTGTGCACTATAGTTGACTAGTGTTAGTATTACTGCAGGGCTCTGCATGCATGTGTTATATGCGATATTAATCGTTAACCTCTATATACAAGTAAACCTTTTACAGTTAATCATTCTGGTATTGGAGTCTATTACTACATTCTACCACTGTTTAAATGTATTGAGGGATTGTACATGAACTGGTATAGAGATATACAAATATACCACCCCTAGACTAGCTGTGCCAGAGAAGGGTTGAGTAGATTGCCGGGGGTTGGCTGTGCGGTGTACAGGGCCCGAAACAAAACCAGCGGCATCTCTGTCCCGCGCCACACACCCCCCCCCCCCCCTGCGCTCAACAACTTTTATCAGAGGGGGAAAACTTGTTAAATGTCCCGCAGTGGACATTTACAAAGTTTGGGGATATAGCTACAGCCTATTTTACACAATCTGGATAAATCTTCAGAAAGTATTTGACAGATGCCTCTTCACCACCTGCTTTAACCCTATGATCCCTGCACTAGTGTGCTGAACCACATGCAGAGAGGCCACTTTCACATAGGGGGAGGTTGTCATGTAGGTTGCACAGGGTCCCATGATTTGGAACGTCATCCTTACCTTAACCACTTAACGACCGCCCACTGTAAATATACGTCGGCAGAATGGCACCGACAGGCAGAATCGCGTATATCTACGTGACTGCCTTTGTATAGTTGGGGGGTCCGATCGGACCCCCCTTCTTTACAGTGAGCGGTGGTTAACTGATCGGGAGCGATCAGGCATGAGGGGACGGCCGTTCGATTCCGGCCACCCCCTCTCGATCGCTCCCGGCGAATGAGAGAGCTTGCCCTGCCTGTGTAATGTTTACACAGGCAGAGGAAGTGATGTCATCTCTCCTGCGGTGCTCACATATACCGCGCGCCATACAGGAGAAGATGCCAGGTTAGTGCACAAAACACTACACTGACACCAGGACACATAGGTACATAAATCGCCCCCCCAGGTCCCCCCAGACACCCCCAGATCACCCCCCAGCCCCCAGCCACAGTGTCACTGATTGCAGTGACCATTTATTTACTGATCACTGCAATCAGTGACATTTGTGACTGTAAAAGTGTCACCAAAGTTTAGTTTTAGGTCCAGTGTAGCCCCCTAATAAAGGTTTAACCCCTTGATCGCCCCCCAGATAACCCTTTCACCCCCTATCACCACTGTCGCTAAGCGATCATTTTTCTGATCGCTGTCTTATTGTCGGTGATGCAGATCGGTAGCCAGTAATTTTTTTTAGGTTCGCCGCAGGTTTTTATAGCGTCAGGTACCCCCATATATTATCTAATAAAGGTTTTAACCCCCTAATTGCCCCTAGTTACCCTTTCACCAGTGATCACCATATAAGTGTTACGGGTGACGCTGGTTAGTTAGTTTGCTTTTTATAGTGTCAGGGCACCCGCCGTATATATAACCCAATAAAGGTTTAACCCCCTGATCGCCCGGCGGGTGATATCAATTAGGTTTTAGCGTCAGAGAGGGTCTGCGTCACACCCCAGGCAGCGTCAGGTTAGTGCCAGTAACGCTAACACCCACGCGTGAAGCATACACCCCCCTTAGTGGTATAGTATCTGATCAGATCAATATCTGATCTGATCAGATCTATACTAGCGTCCCCAGCAGTTTAGGGTTCCCAAAAACGCAGTGTTAGCGGGATCAGCCCAGATACCTGCTAGCACCTGCGTTTTGCCCCTTCGTCTAGCCCAGGCCCCCCAAGTGCAGTATCGATCGATCACTGTCACTTACAAAACACAACACACATAACTGCAGCGTTCGCAGAGACAGGCCTGATCCCTGCGACTCAAGTGCTGTATGAGGTGATTTCACCACCACAGTTAAAAAAAAAAAGCATATATGCCGAAGCATTGGGGCAGCAGGGGCGGAGGAGCGATTTTTGCTCCCAATGCCGCATACATACGGTCGAAATTCCGACGGAGGCTTGCCCGTGGAAAAGTCCGACCATGTGTGTGCGGCATAACTTTTTTGCGGGAGGATGCCCCCATGCTTCGGCATATATAAATGGTGCATGTATGCCCATCATTATAAGTGGGTGGATGAAGAGCGGTATTCTAATGGTGGGCATACCCACCGATCAATCTCTTTTTTCGTTCAGCCAACTGGCTGCATGAAAAAAAAAGATTACAATACATGTCCAACAAGGACCAGCAACGTACTGGTATGTTGCTGGACTTTGAATGTTTATACCAGAATGATGCCTGCGGGTTTAGGTATCATCTTGGTATCATTCTTTTCAGCCAGCGGCCGGCTTTCATGTAGAAGCAATCCTAGTGGCTAATTAGCCTCTGGACTGCTTTTACAAGCAGTGGGAGGGAATGTCCCCCCCCCCGGATATAAAAAGGGAAATTGGGAAAGCATTTTATCACACCGATCTTGGTGTGGTCAGATGCTTTGAGGGCAGAGGAAAGATCTAGGGTCTAGAAGACCCCAGTTTTTTCAAAAAAGAGTACCTGTCACTACCTATTGCTATCATAGGGGATATTTACATTCCCTGAGATAACAATAAAAAAAAAAAAAAAAATATGGAAGGAACAATTTAAAAATAAAATAAAAAAGCAAAATTAATAATAATAAAAAAAAAAAGCACCCCTGTCCTGCCCTGCTCTTGCCCAATGGCGAACGCAAGCGTCGGTCTGGTGTCATATGTAAACAGCAATTGCACCATGCATGTGAAGTATCACCGCGAAGGTCAGATCGAGGGCAGTAATTTTAGCAGTATACCTCCTCTGTAAATCTAACGGGGTAACCTGTAAAGGCTTTTAAAGGCTTTTAAAAATGTATGTAGTTTGTCGCCAATGCGCGTTTGTGCGAAATTTTAAAGCATGTCATGTTTTGTATCTATGTACTCGGCCTAAGATCATCTTTTTTATTTCATCAAACATTTGGGCAATATAGTGTGTTTTAGTGCATTAAAATTTAAAAAAGTGTATTTTTTCCCCAAAAAATTCGTTTGAAAAATCGCTGCGCAAATACTGTGTAGAAAAAAAAATGCAACACCCACCATTTTAATCTGTAGGGCCTTTGCTTTAAAAATATATATAATGTTTGGGGGTTCAACATAATTTTCTTGCAAAAAAAAGAAATGTTTTCATGTAAACAAAAAGTGTCAAAAAGGGCTTTGTCTTCAAGTGGTTAGAAGAGTGGATGTAAGCTTCCTAATGTTGTGTATAAAATGCCAGAACAGTTCAAAACCCCCCCAAATGACCCCATTTTGGAAAGTAGACACCCCAAGCTATATACTGAGAGGCATGTCGAGTCCATGGAATATTTTATATGTTGACACAAGTTGCGGAAAAAAGACAATTTTTTTTTTTTTGCACAAAGTTGTCACTAAATGATATATTGCTCAAACATGCCATGGGTATATGTGGAATTACACCCCAAAATACATTCTGCTGCTTCTCCTGAGTACGGGTATACCACATGTGTGAGACTTTTTGGGAGCCTAGCCGCGTACGGGACCCCAAAAACCAAGCACCGCCTTCAGGCTTTCTAAGGGTGTAAATTTTTGATTTCACTTCTCACTGCCTATCACAGTTTCGGAGGCCATGGAATGCCCAGATGGCACAAAACCCCCCCAAATGACCCCATTTTGGAAAGTAGACACCCCAAGCTATTTGCTGAGCGGTATTGTGAGTATTTTGCAGATCTCGCTTTTTGTCACAAAGTTTTGAAAATTGAAAAAAAAACAAAAAAAAAAAACAATATTTTCTTCATTTTCAAAAACAAATGAGAGCTGTAAAATACTCACCATGCCTCTCAGCAAACAGCTTGGGGTGTCTACTTTCCAAAATGGGGTCATTTGGGGGGGTTTTGTGCTATTTTGGCATTTTATGGCCTTCGAAACTGTGATAGGTAGTGAGGAGTGAAATCAAAAATTTGTGCCTAGAAATCCTGAAGGCGGTGCTTGGTTTTTGGGGTCCCGTACGTGGCTAGGCTCCCAAAAAGTCCCACACATGTGGTATCCCTGTACTCAGGAGAAGCAGCAAAATGTATTTTGGGGTGTAATTCCACATATAACCATGGCATGTGTGAGCAATATATCATTTAGTGACAACTTTTTTTTTTTTTTTTGTCATTATTCAATCACTTGGGACAAAAAAAAGAAATATTCAATGGGCTCAACAGGCCTCTCAGCAATTTCCTTGGGGTGTCTACTTTCTAAAATGGGGTCATTTGGGGGGGGGGTTTGTGATATTTTGGCATTTTATGGCCTTCAAAACTGTGATAGGTAGTGAGGAGTGAAATCAAAAATTTGCGCCCTTAGAAATCCTGAAGGCGGTGCTTGGTTTCCGGGGGCCCGTACGCGGCTAGGCTCCCAAAAAGTCCCACACATGTGGTATCCTCGTACTCAGGAGAAGCAGCAAAATGTATTTTGGGGTGCAATTCCACATATAACTATGGCATGTGTGAGCAATATATCATTTAGTGACAACTTTTTGTAATTTTTTGTATTTTTTTTTGTCATTATTCAATCACTTGAGACAAAAAAAAAATATTCAATGGGCTCAACATGCCTCTCAGCAATTTCCTTGGGATGTCTACTTTCCAAAATGGGGTCATTTGGGGGGGTTTTGTACTGCCCTGCCATTTTAGCACCTCAAGAAATGAGATAGGCAGTCATAAACTAAAAGCTGTGTAAATTCCAGAAAATGTACCCTAGTTTGTAGACGCTATAACTTTTGCGCAAACCAATAAATATACGCTTATTGACATTTTTTTTTTACTAAAGACATGTGGCTGAATACATTTTGGCCTAAATGTATGACTAAAATTGAGTTTATTCGATTTTTTCTTATAACAAAAAGTAGAAAATATCATATTTTTTTCAAAATTTTTGGTCTATTTCCGTTTATATCGCAAAAAATAAAAATCGCAGAGGCAATCAAATACCATTAAAAGAAAGCTCTATTTGTGGGAAGAAAAGGACACAAATTTCGTTTGGGTACAACATTGCATGTCCGCACAATTTACAGCTAAAGCAGCGCAGTGCAAAATTCTGAAATCACCTCTGGTCCTCTAGCTACCAAATGGTCCGGGGCTTAAGTGGTTAAAGGGGTATTAAAGGTTCGTTTTTTATTTTCTAAATAGGTTCCTTTAAGCTAGTGCATTGTTGGTTCACTTGCCTTTTCCTTAGATTTCTAAATGTTTTTTCTTTGTCTGAATTTCTCACTTCCTGTTTCTCCTCACTAAACTTCACACCATCATCAGAGTGGTGTGGAGTCAGCCAGAACAGCTTACTGAAAAGCTTACTGAGGAGGAACAGGAAGTGAGAAATTCAGACAAAGAAAAAATTAGAAGGGAAATCTAAGGAAAAGGTAAGTGAACCAACAATGCACTAGCTTAACCACCTTGCGCCCGCCGTACGACTATGTACGGCCGCAAGGTGGTTCTTAAATGCCGGGAGGCCGTCTTTTTACGGCCTCCGCTCCTCTGGCCACTGGGGGGCACGCGAGGACCGCCGGCTGCGCACGCACGTGCCCGGCGCGTCACTGTAATGCCGATGTGCGTGCCTGGCGGCCGCGATGTCCGCCAGGCACGCGTAGGGTTGCCACCTGTACGGGATTCACCTGGACAGTCCGGGTTCTGAATCATCTGTCCGGTTTTCAGACTGCCTGAAACCCGGACAAACCATTCTGGCATGGGGGGGGGGAGAGCTTCGTTAGCATACTTGCCACTGTGGAGACATTTACAGCAGCAGTGTCATTTCTTCTCACTAAATACACACACTGTGCTGGTGTGTGTGTTGGCAATCTGAAGCTCCTTTCTGTCTCCCCCTCCAGGCTCCTGCAGTCTCTGTTATCTCTGACCCTCCCTCTCTCCAGTCACTAGTGCCGTGTTCCGAGAGGAGGTGGAGCTGAGGAGATCACTGTAGCTGCGTCGGGCTGGCCGCTGCTCACTAGGAGGTGAGCTGACTTTTTCCCTACTAAAAAAAAAAAAAAAAAAAAAGTTTCCTAAGGTGCAAAGTCCCAGGAGGATTTATTGTGGATTGAATTGTTAAGATAAGGAGAATCGGAAGAGACAGCGAGTGAGTGTGTGTGTGTGTGGGGGGGGGGGGGGGAGGGGAGTCTGCAGCCCGATGATCACAGCCCAGCCAACTCACAGTATCTCCCAAGCAGCACACTTATCTTTGTATACAAACTTCCCCCATCCTCTGTCCAGATTATGTGAAGTAATTTATAACCATTCACTTAACCCTGTGTGTACACCTCTGATTGTCCAGACTCCGTGCCTGGAGAACACAGGGTTACATGAATGGCCATCAATTACCTTCACATCATCTGGACATACAGAGTGCTGGGGGCTGGCATCTTATAACAGAATGCTTTCATTAGAGTA
This sequence comes from Rana muscosa, assembly GCA_029206835.1. Taxonomy (NCBI): domain Eukaryota; kingdom Metazoa; phylum Chordata; class Amphibia; order Anura; family Ranidae; genus Rana; species Rana muscosa. The sequence goes on from JARGYO010005562.1 coordinate 10,001,239, forward strand.
GTATTGTTGTTGTTTGTTTTTAGTAGATGACCACAATAGATTATTATTTTTTTTTTTATTTTTTTTTTTTAATAGACATTACTATCTGACCACTTCTCAGCCCCCCACTCCCCCCAGCTTACATCACCCCCAGACCACTTCATACAGACATCACTTAGAGCTGCTTCTTCCCCCCCCCCCCCAGCTGAGGGACATCATTCCATAGTCACCCCACAGACACTGCAGGTAATTCCTCCCCATACTGCCCCTATCATACCCTCCACACCCCTCTCCCATACATACTGCCCCCATCATCCCCTCCACACTCCTCTACCGTACATACTGCCCCCATCATCCCCTCCACACTCCTCTACCGTACATACTGCCCCCATCATCCCCTCCACACTCCTCTACCGTACATACTGCCCCCATCATCCCCTCCACACTCCTCTACCGTACATACTGCCCCCATCATCCCCTCCACACTCCTCTACCGTACATACTGCCCCCATCATCCCCTCCACACTCCTCTACCGTACATACTGCCCCCATCATCCCCTCCACACTCCTCTACCGTACATACTGCCCCCATCATCCCCTCCACACTCCTCTACCGTACATACTGCCCCCATCATCCCCTCCACACTCCTCTACCGTACATACTGCCCCCATCATACCCTCTGCACTCCTCTCCCAGTCATACTGCCCCCATCATCCCCTCCACACCCCTCTCCTTTTACATACTGCCCCCATCATACCTCCACACCCCTCTCCTTTACATACTGCACTCCTCTCCTCTACATACTGCCCCCATCATACCCTCCACACCCCTCTACCATACATACTGCCCCCATCATCCCCTCCGCACTCCTCTCCCGTACATACTGCCCCCATCATCTCCTCCACACCCCTCTCCTTTACATACTGCCCCCATCATACCCTCTGCACTCCTCTCCCGTACATACTGCCCCCATAATACCCTCCACACCCCTCTCCAGTACATACTGCCCCGATAATGGCCTCCGAACCCCTCTACCGTACATACTGCCCCCATCATACCCTCCGCATTCCTCTCCTTTACATACTGCCCCCATCATACCCTCCACACCCCTCTCACGTACATACTGCCCCCATAATACCCTCCACACCCCTCTATCGTACATACTGCCCCCATCATACCCTCCGCACTCCTCTCCTTTACATACTGCCCCCATCATACTCTCCGCACTTTTCTCCAGTACATACTGCCCCCATTATACCCGCCGCACTCCTCTCCTTTACATACTGCCCCATCATACCCTCCAGAAATGTTATTTAATCACAAAACTATATGTATAGTGTATAAGACATAAAAAATTGCCGCGTACAGAGGCAATGTATTTAATGTACTACCAAAAAAATTTTTTGCCATGCGCTGCTGAAGTGTTTGGGTTTGGCTTGAAGAAAAGGTGGCAACCCTATACCCGCGATCGGCTGGTACAGAGACAAGGACGTGGATCTCTGTGTGTAAACACAGAGATCCATGTCCTGTCAGGGAGAGGAGACTGATGCTGTGTCCCTTGTACATAGGGACACAGATCGGTCACCTCCCCCAGTCAGTCCCCTCCCCCCCACAGTAGTAATCACTCCCAGGGCATACATTTAACCCCTTCCTCGCCCCCTAGTGTTAACCCCTTCCCTGCCAGTCACATTTATACAGTAATCAGTGCATATTTATAGCACTGTTCGCTGTATAAATGTGAATGGACCCAAAATAGTGTCAAAAGTGTCCGCTGTGTCCGCCATAATGTCGCAGTCACGAAAAAAATCACTGATCGCCGCCATTACTAGTAAACAAAAAAAAAACAATTATAAAACTACCCCCTATTTTGTAAACGCTATAACTTTTGCGCAAACCAATCAATAAACGCCGATTTTATTTTATTTTTTATTTATTTTTTACCAAAAATATGTAGAAGAATACGTATCGGCCTAAACTGAGGAATTTTTTTTTTAATTGGGATATTTATTATAGCAAAAATCAAAAAATATTGTGTTTTTATTTTTTTGGGAAAATTGACGCTTTTTTTTTTGTTTATAGCGCAAAAAATAATCAAATGATCAAATACCACCAAAAGAAAGCTCTATTTGTGGGAAAAAAAGGACGTCAATTTTGTTTGGGAGCCACATCGCACGATTGCGCAATTGTCATTCAAAGCGTGACAGTGCCGAAAGCTGAAATTTCGCCTGGGCAGGAAGGGGGTATATGTGCCCAGAAAGGAAGTGGTTAAAGGAACCTATTTTAGAAAATAAAAAACAAACCTTTACAACCCCTTTTAAGGGCATCCATTTAAAAAAAAATATATATATATATATATATATATATATATATATATATATATATATATATATATATATATTTTTTTTTTTTTATATATATACACACACACACACTATATGTGTATATTACTGATTTTATTCAAATATAATTATCTCACCACAGAGTACAGAAACAAATTTGCTGCTCTTTTGTCTGAGTTGGATGGTCTTGCAGGAAAAGTTTGTGTGTGTGTGTGTGCCAGTGGCAGCTTTTTTTTTTGCTCGCTGTCTGACGGTCAGTCTGGCACTTACCCAGGGCCTATATGCGGACTACGCAAGCTGCGTAGGGCCCCGAGTAATACTCGGGGCCCCGCCGCCGCTAGAGGTCCACCATTTTGCCGAAGACCTGGATGAGAAGGGAGGGATCCTTCCGAAATAGCGCTGCGGCGCCGCCCACCCCCGCCCCCGGTCTGTCTGTCATCTGAGACTGTGACCTGTAAGGGAAAGGGGTGGGCGGTGCCGCAGCTCACTGTAGCCGGCCGGCTCCGCCTCTAATTTGTTCCCCCTCGCCGCTGCTGAGCTATAGAAGGGCTCAAGGGGGGGGGGGGCCCGGGCGTGCTCCTAACTCGCTGAGTGGCACTATCTCCTGAGGTCCGTCTCTCTCATCCTCTGTCAGCCCCCCCTCCTCAATGTCAGCCGCCCCCCCCTCCTCAATGTCAGCCGCCCCCCCTCCTCAATGTCAGCCGCCCCCCCTCCTCAATGTCAGCCCCCCCCTCTTCAATGTCAGCCCCCCCCCTCTTCAATGTCAGCCGCCCCCCCTCTTCTCTGTCAGCAGACCCCCCCCTCTTCTCTGTCATCTCTCTCCTGCCTGCCTGACACAGCAAATGGCAATCTGCTACATGTGGCAGGTGAAGTGGCAAGTGACAATCCGCAATGTGTGGCAAGTGACAATCCTCAATGTGTGGCAAGTGACAAAACGCAATGTGTGACGTCGTGGCAAGTGACAATCCGTAACGTGTGGCAAGTGACAACCCGCAATGTGTGGCAGGTGGCGTTGTGGCAAGTGACAATCCGCTACATGTGGCAGGTGAAGTGGCAAGTGACTATCTGCAATGTGTGGCAGGTGGCGTAGTGGCAAGTGACAATCTGCAACATGTGGCAAGTGACAATCCGCATCTGGTGGCAAGTATCACGCTCAGGCTACCACTGATTCTGCATTATGGTGAGTTGAACTATTTTATATATTATACAACAATGTAATAATTAATAGAAATGATGCACTTCACTAATTTTGTTTTGCGATACGGCACTGCGTCGACTTAACTGACAATTGTGCGACGGTGTACCCAAACAAAATTTACGTCCTTTTTTTCCCCACAAATAGAGCTTTCTGTTGGTGGTATTTCTATATCAGTTTAGGCCAATATGTATTCTTCTACATATGTTTGGTAAAAAAAAACAAAAAACGCAATAAGTGTATATTGATTAGTTTGCACAAAGGTTATAGCGTTTACAAAATAGGGGAAAGACTTATGGCATTTCTATTAATATTTTTTTTTTACTAGTAATGGCGGCGATCTGCGATTTTCAGTGAGACTGTGACATTGCGGTGAACAGATCGAACACTTTTGACACATTTTTGGGACCAGTGACATTTATACAGCGATTTGTGCTATACAAATGCACTGATTACTGTGTAAATGTCACTGGCAGGAAAGGGGTTAAATGTGTTCCCTGGGAGGTGTTTCTAACTGGGGGGATGGGACTGACTGAAGGAGGAGAGAGATCTCTGTTCCTAATCACTAGGAACAGCAGATCTGTCTCTCCTCCCCTGTCAGAATTGGGATCTGTCTGTTTACATTGACAGATCCCCGTTCTGGCTCTCTGTGGAGCGATCGCGGGTGGCCGGCTGACATCGCGGCCACACACAGGTCCTTTTATACTCCTATATACATGTATGGAGCCATGACAGGTCCTCTTTATATTTCTACATACATGTATAGAGCCATGACAGGTCCTCTTTATTTTCGTATATACATGTATAGAGCCAGGACAAGTCCTCTTTATATATATATATATATATATATATATATATATATGTAGTGCCATGACCGTTATACTCCTATACATGAATAAAGCCATGACAGGTCCTCTTTATTTTCCTACATACATGTATAGAGCCATGACAGGTCCTCTTTATACTCCTATACATGAATAGAGCCATGACAGGTCCTCTTAAGTTATCATGATATAAAATTATATTCGCTTTCTCTCTTTCTCTCTTTCTCTCTCAATATTACGCTTAAACAACGCCCATTATTCACGGGTCAGGTAGAGGGCCCCTTTGCAGAATTTTGCTTAGGGCCCCAGGGAGGTCAGGATCGGCACTGCACTTACCCCATCTAGGTGGGGGGCAGCTGACAGCGGCTCCTGTGTCCTCTTCTCCATCATGACGGCTTCCACCGTGCGTCTCCTCCCCTCCTCCTATGCGTTCAACCGCCTGTCCTTCCTTTTTTTTTTTCCATTCTTTTTATTAATTTTTATAAAGTAACAACAAACAATACAGCTCCTAAGGTGGGTCGGCACAACACCAACTCCATCTAAATATGGCCACGCAGGGCCAATATCTCTGAACTAACATAGTTCAAGTGACTATAACACTCATAAAACATATTGGATCGCCTGTCCTGTCAGCCAATCGGGTGACAGGTCTCAAGACCTGATTGGCCAGGAGGAGGTACAGGGTTACAAATAGCGAATATTAATTCGCTATTGTAACACACCTGGGTGGGCTCGGTCGCATCCGAGCTTACCCTATTTTAAAGCCTATTAGAGCCTCTGGCTCTAATTAGGTGCTTCAAAAAAAATCTGGCATCCTGCATAGGGGCCGGACGCATGGATAGGGGGGCTGTGCCTGTGTTCACTTGATGGACAGGCCATCCCCTTCCCTCTCTCCCTGAGTTTTATCGCAAGAAAACTCATAGCTGGGTGTCGTCACCCCCCCCCCACCCCTCCCAAATGTGCTTGCATAAGGAAAGAAGTTGGACAATAGCTGGTAAAAAAAATTTAAGTGATACATTTATGAGGGAGGTGTGATCCAGAGAGGTCAGGCACATCCTATTCTACGCTGCAGTAAAGCATGGCATGATGGGGAAATTACGTTTCTGGATGTCCGAGGAAGTCAGGGCTTCCAAAGTACAGTGGAACCTTGGATTATGAGCATAATTCGTTCCAGGAGACTGCTTGTAATCCAAAGCACTCGCATATCAAAGCGAGTTTCCCCAAGAAGTCAATTGAAACGAAGATAATTTGTTCCACATTGACTTCTATTGCATGCAATATCGCATGTGGCCAGAGGTGGAAAGACTCGGAAATACTTGAAGACAGCTTGGATGCACTCAAACACTCGGGAATGGAGTGTTTCCGAGCGGCTCAGAACGGCTCCGAGTGTCACCGGCGCCAAATGCGTTACTGCACACCAGAGGCTTGAATCCTGCTCATTTTGCAAGACAACAATTCGCAAACAGAATCAGGATTTTTTTTAAATAATGGCTCGTATTGCGAAATACTCCTTAACTGCGAGAAAATGGGGGAAGTCCGACTTACTGGTAGAGACACCACAATATCTATGCTTATATAAATGAAAATATCAGGTTCACGGATTTTCAAATAATGTTGCACTAAGAAATTCAAAAGTATGTCTATAATTAAATTATACTATTGCTTATACGGTTACTTAACCGACTGTATGTACATGACAATAATGTTGTTGTTTTTGATGCTTTATTTTTTAATTTTTTGAGTCTGTTGTCTGTTTTTTGTTTTTGTTTACGCTCTGTCCTTCCCCCATTTTCGTTGTTCTAGTTTCCCACCTCCTATTGACTATGAGTGCTTTCAGTGGAGAGGCCTGGGAGGGCCTTATGAACAAGGTACAGAGATCTCTCAAAATACAGGTGAAATATCTGATCTTGAATTGGATCGAGCATTTCTCAGACTGCAACGCATTCTAGAAAAAAAGGTCAGAATTATTTGGCAAAAACGCGTGTAGCGATACCTTCAACTAAGAAGGCCGCAGATTTAGTTTGGGCCCTGAAAACAGCTCCGCCAACCCCCGGCAATTTACTCGACCCTCTACTGGCACAGTTAGATATGGCAGCAATATATTTCCTATACTGTATGATTAAAGTCAGACACCAAGGCAATAATGAAAGGGGTATCTAATTTACTTTAAGCTTATGGTAAAAAGGTTAACAGTGGTAACAGTTTACAGGTAATAAATTGCAGAGCCCTGCAGCAATAAACATACTATGCATTAGATGAACAGTAAAGGTGCGCCGCGTGGGCGACCGTTAACTAGGCGCCCTGTGGCGCAGTAACTAAATGAACTAACTAGCTGGCCAGGCCTGGCTCAGATATCTAAAACTCAGTCTATAGGGGATGATGGTTTCTTCACCGGCAATTCTTTAAAGGTGGTGCACATGACAGGATAACATTTGTAATCCAGTGGGAAGATTGTAATGGAATAAACACTTTACTGTAGAATCTCGGAGTTCAGCTCTGATATGGATCTCCAGCGAGAGTATCGGACATAAACTTGTGGGCCATGGCAGTCTATAGGCACATCAGCAATAAACAGTATATGGTCTGAGCATACGCTCGCTCACCCCTCCGGACGCGGTCCCAGTCCGGGAACTTCCACCGACTGTGTCCTCTCACACAGTGTCTCCAGCGATCGGGTCCCCGATCCAACCAAGGCTGTAGATGAGCAAAGTCAGGTGCCACCCAGGCTCGCAGTGGGGTGGAAGGCTCTTTGGTGCTGCGCAAAGCCTCAGGCTTCAGGCCTTGCACTCCGGCACATCCGCACAGGAGGATCAGTCACTGAAGTTTCGTGTCCCAAAGAGGCCGAGCCCAGCCTCGCCTCCTCCTTTTATAACCCCTCCCATGAGTCTCTGGGGTGGAAACATGGCGAAAAGGATTCTGGGCAAGGTAGTCCCGGGAGTCTTAAAGGGGACCCTGCTACACGCTATTTTGAGAAATATATAGAAAACCACCTAGTTACTTGGGGTACAGATCTTTCCGAATCTACATAAAATTGACGAATCACTTAAAACTAGATGGGAGAGCAATCTTCAGAGCTGCTCGTTCGGAATGATGTCTATCCTGTGTTCTTAATACGAACAGGAATTAGCAACTTTAGATGAACAAGTACTGAAATGGTATGATGACTATTGTCTCATTGCCACCAATACTAATTTTCAGAAAAAAGAACTAAAAGAACATATCGAAAGCTATACCCTTGAGATCATTACCAATAAGGAAAATAATTTTCAACGAGACAGCAATGCCCATGCTAATGGTTTTGCATATAAGTGGACTCAACAAAATACCTCACGTCCTCCCAATAAACAAACGTTTAATAATAAAAATACTAAAGTTGATGATAATGTACCTAATCTTTCTTCTGCTTCTTCTCTTTCATCAAGTCAATCCACAATCTATCGGGATCTTTCTGGCGATCGTCTACCTAAAAAAACACAAAGGAAATTCCGATGCTGCTTCCACTGAGTCACTCCAGCACCAATTAGGCACTTTATCCTCCCATCGGTCACTACCCTCACAAACTCTGCACCCACCACAAGCCGGACCACGCCGGCCTTCTATGTTTCAACCTTCTCCCCGTTCTCTACGGGGTCTTTCCATCGTTGCGTCTGATACTATCAGTTCCACGGCACTGTCAAGGTCACCTGTGGCCAGGTGACAGATGCACACCGTAGGGGGACAGGAGTGCACCGCAAGGTAGTGAACCCTATGGCTGGCTTCTGCGGATAGGAAACTGGGTGGTTGTGGAAAGCGGGACCAGAGGAGCACAACCGGGATCCTAACGGAAGCTAGAGCCAAGATTCCCCAGGGCGCGGAGTCTAAGACCCAGCAGGTCTTCTCCAGAGCCTCTAGTGGTGAGGATGTTATGCTGCAGGCTGGGACCAGGTCGCGGCCCCTGGAGTTTCTTAGCTCACGCCCCGTAGGATAAGGGGAAAAGAGGGGAAGCAGCAGCACAAGATGAGAGAAACGAATAACAAGCTGAAGGTCAGGGGCCACAAGCAGACAAGGATAACGAAAGAACGAGCCGAAGGTCAAGGGTCACTAGCAGACAGGGATAGTCGGGGACAAGCCAAATATGTAACAGAGAGACAGACGTAGCACACGGCAGGCAGGAACCCAAACACACAATGCCTAACAAACACGTTGATCAGCAAAGCAGGCTTGCAGTGCACAGGTTAATATAGTGTTCTGTGATAGGGCCTGGGGTGGAGTCAGGCTGGGAGGAGATTATAAAGGAAGCCAGGTGAAACGGGTTCTGGCCTCTAAGATGAACACATGAGGAGGAAAGGTAAGATGGCAGACAGACATTAATGCATATCCATGACAGTACCCTCCCTCTTACGAGGCCTCCCCCTTCCCCGCCTGGGCCCAGGTTTAGAGGGAAACTTCAGATGAAACTCCTTTAACAGACGAGGTGCAAAGACTTTAGATGCAGTGATCCAAGACCTCTCCTCAGGACCAAACCCTTTCCAATGAACGAGGTACTGAAGAACGCCTTTACAGAGTCGGGAGTCCAGAATTTGACTGATCTCGTACTCCTGATTATCCTCAGAGACAGGCGCCACGGTAGGGAGCGGACGAGAGAATTTATTGAGGACTAAAGGCTTTAGAAGAGCAACATGAAAGGAGTTAGTGATTTTAAGGCTCTTAGGAATCTGGAGTTTGAAACAAACCGGATTCAGTTTAGCAGTTACCGTGTATGGACCGATGAATCGTGGAGCAAACTTCAGAGAAGGAACTCGGAGCTTGATGTTCCTGGTAGAGAGCCAGACTTTGTCCCCTGGCTGAAGAGAAGGCGGTTTACGCCTGCGGCGGTCGGCAAAGCCTTTGAATTTTTCAGCAGCTGCCCGGAGGGAATCATGAACGTGACCCCAAACGGAATTGAGAGACTCCTGAACCAAAGCCAAAGCTGGAATGTCTGGAGAACAGATCATGGGAAGAGGAAGTTGAGGGTGTTTTCCATAAACTGTGAAAAAGGGTGTCTTCTGCGAACTGGTATTCACATGATTGTTATGGGAGAATTCTGCCCACGGGAGTAGAGAGGACCAATCGTCATGGTGAGAAGACACAAAGGTGCGAAGAAAGACCTCTAACTCCTGATTAACCCTCTCAGTCTGTCCATTGGATTGGGGATGGTAAGAAGAAGAAAAATCCAAGACAATATTGAGGGATTTGCAAAAGGCTCTCCAAAAACGAGACGTGAATTGGACTCCCCTGTCGGAAACAATATGAGAAGGGACCCCATGTAGGCGGAGAATTTCTCGAATGAAAATGGGAACCAAGGCAGGGGCAGAAGGAAGACCAGGAAGAGGAACAAAATGAGCCATCTTGGAGAACCGATCGATTACCACCCAAATGACTGTATTATTCTCAGACAGTGGGAGGTCGGTGATAAAATCCATGGCAATATGGGCCCAGGGTTCCTTAGGAATGGGCAAGGGCATGAGGAGACCAGCAGGAGCTTGTGTGGATGATTTGGACTGAGCACAGACATGACAAGCTTTAACGTAGTCTTTGACGTCTGAGCGGAGATTAGGCCACCAGTAGTGACGACTGATGAGGAGGAAGGATCGGAGGAATCCAGAATGACCTGCCACCTTGGAATCATGTCCCCAACGAAGGATCTTAGCTCTTAGCTCAGTGGGGACAAAGGTCTTACCAGGCGGAATTTTTGACTTCAGGGTGGTAGAGTGGGCAACAATGCATGAGGTTGGAATGATCGGCTCAGGTTCAGGGGTGGACTCCTCGTCCAAAGTGTCAAATGACCTAGAGAGCGCATCAGCCCGACCGTTGCAGGAACCAGGTTTGTAGGTAATCGTGAAATTAAAACGGGCAAAGAAGAGACTCCACCTGGCCTGTCTAGGATTCAGACGTTTAGCATTCTGTAGATACTGTAAATTTTTGTGATCGGTAAAGATCGTTATGGAGTGAGGGGAACCCTCCAAGAGATGACGCCACTCCTCTAACGCCAATTTAATTGCGAGAAGTTCCCGATCACCGATGGCATAATTCCTCTCTGCCTGAGAATTTTTTTTGGAGAAGAACGCACATGGTTGGCGTCTCTTCTCAAAGATTTGAAGAAGCACAGCTCCCACCCCCATTGAGGAAGCGTCCACTTCAATAAAAAATGCATTCCCAGGATTTGGTCTCCTCAAGAGGGGGCCAGAAACAAAGGCCTGTTTCAGGTTGTTAAATGCAGAGACAGCTTCGGGAGGCCAGTCTCTGGCCTTCACACCCTTCTTGGTCAAAGCGATAATAGGCGCGGCAATGGAAGAGTAATTCCTTATGAACTGCCTATAATAATTAGTGAAGCCAAGAAAGCGCTGTGTGGCCTTGAGGCTAGCAGGAAGAGGCCAGTTGGTGATAGCCAAGACCTTCCCAGGGTCCATACGAAGACCCGAACATGAGACAAAGCACCCCAAAAACAGGACCTCAGAACATTCAAAGGAACATTTCTCCAGCTTGGCATAGAGATTGTTCTCTCTAAGACGCTGAAGTACAGTGCGGTCATGGTTTCTGTGGACGAGCAGATTTTCAGAAAAGATCAGAATGTCATCCAGATAGATGACAACAAACTGGTACAGCAGATCTCTGAAGATTTCATTGACAAAGTTTTGAAACACGGCTGGAGCATTACACAGACCAAAAGGCATCACCAGATATTCGTAATGCCTGTCTCTAGTGTTGAATGCAGTCTTCCATTCGTCACCCTCCCATATTCGAATGAGATTGTACGCGCCTCTGAGATCCAACTTGGTGAAAATGGAGGCACCCTTCAACCTATCGAATAGCTCAGATATTAAGGGTAAGGGGTATCGATTTTTAATAGTAACCGCATTTTAAACCCCGATAATCAATGCAGGGTCTTAAGGTACCATCCTTTTTGGCAACAAAGAACCCTGCCCCTGCAGGCGATGAGGATTTCCGGATGAAACCTCTCTCCAGATTCTCTGCGACATACTCAGACATGGCCTGGGTCTCTGGGATGGACAGAGGGTAGGTACGACCCCTGGGTAGAGTTGCTCCGGGGACAAGATCAATAGCACAGTCAAAAGACCAACGGGGAGGAAGCACCTCAGCTGATTTCTTACAGAACACATCCCGGTAATCGCTGTATGCAGCAGGAAGATCAGAAGAAACAGAAGTGGCAGCAACCGGAAGACTCTCCTTGGGGGTCACCTTGAGAAGACACGACAAGAAACATGAGGAACCCCAGGCCAGGATCTGCCCAGAGACCCAGTCCACATGTGGAGAGTGGAGCTGTAGCCAAGGGAGGCCCAATACAACTGGGGTAGAGGCCTTGGGTAGAATAAGAAAGGATATCCACTCCTGGTGGAGAATCCCTACCGACATCCTAATGGGTAGCGTCTGGAAGCGAATAGGGCCCCCTGGGAGAACAGTGCCATCAATTGCCGAGACTACCAATGGGGTAGTGAGAGGTGAAAGCGTAAGCTTCATAGAAGAAGCAGTTCTTCAATCCATAAAATTGCCGGCAGCCCCGGAATCCAGGTATGCAAGGGTTGACTGAGAAGTGCCTACATGAAGGAACACCGGCAAGAGCAGGCGAGAAGGTGATGTTTCTGGGTCCAATACTCCACCTTCCAAATGTATTAGACCCGAGCATTTCCCGGACGAAGCGAGCAGGAGTCACGAAAATGATCCTTGCCCCCACAATAGAGGCACAAGCCCAGAGTTCTGCGCCTAGCACGTTCTTCGGGGGTTAGTCTGGTCCGGCCCAGCTGCATAGGTTCTTCAGCAGGTAGAGGATGCTCCACGGGATGAAGGGAGGGGAGCTCAGACTGGCTAGGACCCAGAGAGTGCTGGCGTCTTTTTTCTAAGGACCTCTCTTGAAAACGAATGTCGATCTGGTTGCATAATGAAATTACATCGTCCAGACCGACGGGAATGGCTCTTCCCGCTAATTCGTCTTTCACTCGGTCAGAGAGGCCATGTAAAAAGGTAGCGACCAGGGCCTCATTATTCCAGCTCAATTCAGCTGTGTGGATACGGAACTGAAGAGCATATTGCCCCACTGAACTAGATTCTTGGCGAAGACGTAAGACAGCACTAGCCGCTGAAGAAGCCCGAGCCGGCTCTTCGAAGATATTACGAAAGAGCTTCAAGAAATCGGACAGGCTGGAAACCACCGGATCATTCCTCTCCCACAGGGGGGCAGCCCAGGCCAAAGCTTCACCGGAGAGGAGGAAAATGATATAGGCTACCTTAGCCCGGTCAGACAGGAAGCTTTGAGGCTGAAGCTCAAAATGAATTGTGCATTGGCTGAGAAAACCCCTGCAGGCCTTGGAGTCCCCAGAGAAACGGAACGGAGCTGGCAATCTTAGTGAGTGTGAGGCTGCGACTGGTGCGATAGGTACAGCCGCTGGTTGTACTTGAGGTTGCGGATTCGGGGTTCCCAAGGAGGCCTGAAGCTGCTTGAATCGAGAAGCCAGATCCTGGAGGAATCGCATCACCTGAGTCTGATTTGATTCCTGGGTTTCAAGTCTGCGAACTATGCCCTGCAATGGATCATCCGCGGGGAGCGGGATGTCAGCTGGGTTCATGGCTGATCAAACTGTCAAGGTCACCTGTGGCCAGGTGACAGATGCACACCGTAGGGGGACAGGAGTGCACCGCAAGGTAGTGAACCCTATGGCTGGCTTCTGCGGATAGGAAACTGGGTGGTTGTGGAAAGCGGGACCAGAGGAGCACAACCGGGATCCTAACGGAAGCTAGAGCCAAGATTCCCCAGGGCGCGGAGTCTAAGACCCAGCAGGTCTTCTCCAGAGCCTCTAGTGGTGAGGATGTTATGCTGCAGGCTGGGACCAGGTCGCGGCCCCTGGAGTTTCCTAGCTCACGCCCCGTAGGATAAGGGGAAAAGAGGGGAAGCAGCAGCACAAGATGAGAGAAACGAATAACAAGCTGAAGGTCAGGGGCCACAAGCAGACAAGGATAACGAAAGAACGAGCCGAAGGTCAAGGGTCACGAGCAGACAGGGATAGTCGGGGACAAGCCAAATATGTAACAGAGAGACAGACGTAGCACACGGCAGGCAGGAACCCAAACACACAATGCCTAACAAACACGTTGATCAGCAAAGCAGGCTTGCAGTGCACAGGTTAATATAGTGTTCTGTGATAGGGCCTGGGGTGGAGTCAGGCTGGGAGGAGATTATAAAGGAAGCCAGGTGAAAAGGGTTCTGGCCTCTAAGATGAACACATGAGGAGGAAAGGTAAGATCGCAGACAGACATTAATGCATATCCATGACAGGCACTCTCTAATTCGGTTCTGGCACCCCCTATGCACTTAGACCCAGGCACCAAGGTGAGTACATCTGATATTATCTCTCCATCTGGGATGCCATTATCAGCAGATCTAAAAATAGCACCCATTTTTTTAGGGAAGGAGCTAGACTCCACCCCCATCCCTACTTAGTACAAGAACAGGCCACTTCTGCTCCTAGGTGTGAAGACTCCCAACTGTCTATTATCAACCTCTCCTCTCACCCACTGTCTGATGCCGAAACTCAGGTCCTTAAATTGGGCCTCACTTTCTGCCCAGACTCGCAATTAGATGAATTTGACATCATTAAGGACCTACACTTGTTTGCACGACGTTTGTTGTACAAAGTGATCTTTAGTAAACCTGACAATGCTTCTTTACCTGAGTCTGAACCCTTGGTCTCTGAGGACTCACTGAGCAGTCATCAGGCCTTGGATGATCTAATGAGTCTTTGGGAGGAGGGCCACACCGACAAGGACGCCCTTGCTGAATCCCCGTCCTCGGGTATGTCCGTTCTTGGTGTGACCTCCCCCCCCCCTCCCCAGTCTTTTAGACCCAAGTCACGTATGTTCCCCCTCCTCAATACAAATCCCAATATTTGGGCTTTTATTCAACAAACCACCAAAGCCATTGAGGAACTCAAATTTGATCCCTTTACAAATTGCAACCTTAATGTAGTCCAAAAACAGGCAATTAAATCTCTTCAATCTAATAGTGAAATAATTATTAAACCTGCCGACAAAGGCGGTCATTTGGTAATTATGGACAAATCACAATATATAACTATGTGCGAAAATATTTTGTCCAATTCATATTGGTACCGCCCGATTTCGAGAACTGTACTAACCAATTTTCATAACAAATTTTGGATGATTATCTTTAAAGCTTATCAGGATGGCCTGATTGACAAAAGCACTTGGCATTTCCTCAATACAAAAAACCCCAAAACACCGACTTTTTACGCTTTACCGAAGCTTCACAAATCTTTGACCTTGCCCCCTGGCCGCCCAATCATATCAGGCTGTGCCAGTTTAACAGAAAATGCCAGTTCGTTGGTGGATGATTTTTTATACCCCCATGTACTGTCTTTGTCTTCATATATCAAAGATACCATAGACCTACTCAAACCATCGAGGGTCTACAGCTCCCTGCTAACACAGGGCTTGTAGCATTGTAGCATTGGACATCGAAAGCCTATATAATACCATCCCGCTTGATAAGGGCATCAAAGTTGTTGAAAGTTTTTTGGTCGAGAGAGGCCCTTCCTAAATATAACCAGTTTGTCCTGGAGCTGCTTGCTTATATTCTAAGACACAATGTCTTTATGTTCGGTTCTTCCCACTTCCTCCAGGTACAGGGGGTTGCGATGGGGACCAAGTGTGCCCCATCGTATGCCAACCTGTACCTGGGTGGGTGGGAAAGGGAGCTGTTTTCTCGTGACGATCTTGGTGACATGCTCGACAGGATTATGTCCTGGTATCGTTACATAGACGATGTGCTGATGCTATGGTCCGGCACTGAATCCGAACTCAAGAAGTTCATCGACCTTATCTTGACAAATGACTTTAATTTGAAATTCATGTATACCTTCAGTCAAACCAAAATTACCTTTCTTGATTTGGAACTTTCTGTTTCAGAGGATGGTCAACTCTTTTCATCCCTGTACAGAAAACCGTCGGCTGGTAATACCATTCTCCATGCCAGCAGTTCACACCCCAAACCCCTACTAAACAGTATTCCGTATAGTCAGTACCTGCGCATTAGACGCAATTGCAGCAAAGAAGTTGATTTCAAAAGAGCATCTAAAGATCTGTATAACAGGCTTAGAAACCGTGGTTACAGCCATACCTGTCTCAAAAAAGCCTATAATTTTGGTTAGTCCTAAGGACAGGAGTTCATTAATTTTTAATAGTAAAAAGCCCAAAAAAAGTGAAACGGTTAGGCTGATTACCCGGTACTCTAACCAACATTTGCAAATCAAAACAATTTTGAACACCTTTTGGCCCCTTCTCTCTGCTGATACTGCTATCCAGACCCATATAAAAAACTTTCCTGAAATTACCTACAAGCGCGCTCCATCCCTTAGGGATCGCCTTGTACGCAGTCATCTCTCTAATACCAAACCCAAAGAGGTAAAAGGAAACTCAGGCACATTTTCATGTGGGCATTGCGATATGTGCCCGTTCATTAGCAATCAATCTGACGTTCTACTCCCCAATGGGCATTATCAATCATAGAGTATCTTGTCAATCTCCAGGCATTGTATACTTGGCCCAATGTTCCTGTGGAGGATTTTATGTGGGCAAGACCAAGCGTCTCTTTTGCATACGCATCAAAGACCACATGAAACCTATCTTCAAAAAAAAGATGGAAACTGCAATTAGCAAACATGTAGGCAGCCTTCACAACTTTGATGCCAACTGCATCAAATTTTCTGCTTTGGAACATGTTCCACTGGATGAAAAGGGCGGCAGCGTTGATCATACGCTGCTCCAGCTTGAAGCTAGATGGACCTATGTTCTAAAAGCCACTCAATTTCCAGGCTTTAATGAACACCTTAGCTTTAAACCTTTTTTGTAATCAGGACCCTGTTCCCCTCTCCCATTTTCCTCCCCCCTCCCTGTCATACTATCATGCTCTTTATTGAGGTGGTGTTCCCTTTTTTTTTTCCCATCCATATTCCTTTTCCTTTCCCCTTTTTTTTTCCCCCCTCTCTCCTTCTCCCCTTGTTTCCCCTTCCCTATTTCTTCGGTTTATCATGTAGGATTTTCTATAATATTTTATCTTAAAATCATTGTCTGATTTAATTATTGTCAATACCTGTGTTGATGTTTAATCTGCGTTTTAATATTTGTCCTTAATATAAGCTCTATAATCAATTTGTACAATATCCTTTGTTTATTTCATTTTTAAATGTGCCTGTGTCTCTTCACCACATCCGCCTCTCTGTCCCCTCCTAGGTCTGCACGGTTTTTTGGTCAACCGTGCACCCCCTCTGGGCTAGTTTATATGCCCTGCCACGGTCATGCCTTGGGTATGAGATCGGGGTCCTGTTGCGGCCCCCCCATTGGATCCCCATCTCAGGTGCTAGGCAGCCTCACAGGCGCCCCAGGGCGCAAAGGCTCACTGCCTGTTGCACCCATCTCTGCGTCATCTCCCATGCAGTCCCCTCTCCCCCTTTTTCAGCAGAGCATTTAACATCTTCCTTCTCCTTCTATTTTATTTGCCACCATGACCAGTTTTCCTCCAGCCGCGGCTGTGAATGGGCTGTCTCTTTCCACCTTGAG
The DNA here is from genome assembly GCA_029206835.1 of Rana muscosa. Lineage (NCBI taxonomy): Eukaryota > Metazoa > Chordata > Amphibia > Anura > Ranidae > Rana > Rana muscosa. The sequence continues at coordinate 10,018,183 of JARGYO010005562.1, forward strand.
ACCTATCTCCGCTGTGGTCAGCGCTGACACTCTCCCCAGTTCAGCACTGACACACGTGATCCCTCCCACCCGCGACGCACGGCATTCTGGACAACCGAGTTCCTCGGTTGCTAGCTGAAGTGCGGGACGGCGCCAGCGTGATGACGCCATTGCGCCTGCCCTCAGTCAATGACGCCGGACTCAGACTGATTGGGGAGCATATATCAGGCCGGCCTCTCAGTCTGGCTGATTATCTAAAACAAAGGGCTGTTCTGTCATATGCTGCAACCAAGTAAGTTTCAGTCATCCACTGGCTTTTTCTCTTTCCCCTTTTTGTTTTTTTGTCAGTATATTTTGCTGCTTTTTTACTTGTATGCTATTTCAGCTGCTCTTTCTTAGACTAACCTTGGTCTGCTTTACATCATCCAAACTAGTACTATATTCATTAATTCCTAATAGCTATTGAAGTTTTCATTGAGACATTGTTCCATTTAGACTCTAGTTTGAGCCTGCATATTCTATGTATACTCGCGACCCTAGTTTGCTACTCATTCATTTATTTATTTACTTTTATTTTATTTATTTATTTTTATATATTTTTCTATTCATGCATTTATCATTCATTTATTTTTATTTTCTTTGTTTCTGCTCTGTTATTAGCCAACATAACTTTTGCATGACTGCAATTTGATCACCCTTCATCTTATGCGTTTTTTCGTTTTGATTTTAAGTAAGTGGAATTTTAACTTTTTTACTTATTTGCACTAAATCTATTCTTCTCTCATATATCTGCTCATTGGTATTCCCATACCATCTTGTCTCTATACTAATTGAGCTGTTTCTTAGCCCCCCCCCCCCTCTCTCCATTTATTTCTTAGATAAATAGATAGATAGATAGAGATAGAGATAGAGATATATATATATATATATATCTATCTCTATCTCCCTATTCATTCTCCCTTTTTACATTTTGTTTCTAGCCGAGCCTGGTTATGCTCCTTGTGGCTGCTATTTAGCTCCCCTTAGTGGGCTCCAGGGTGTTCTATGCTGGACTGCGGTCTTATCCTGGGGGTGTTCCTGGCTAGGTATGTGCTTGCCCTTAATCATCTTTTTGTTCGTTGGGGGGGGGGTGAAGGGGCGGATGTTTGTTTGAATACCGGCACGGCATGTTTTCTGGCAATTATTATATCTTGTTCACTTTGGTATATATGTTTCTAATTTGTTTATTTTTGTATCCATGTCTAGTATTGTACAAGACTCTCTCTATACCTGTACGTCCCCCGATGAAGCTAGAATTGCGAAACATGTCGGGACGCCACAAGTGATTTTGTACTGTGTTAAACCAGCTTTACTCCCCCTATTTTGACCATCCAGCTGTGTGTTTATTGTTTTTCACCAGTAACCACCTGTGTGTGGTGTTACTTGTGCATTTTAAAGTGTATTCAATTAAAATATTTACTACTTTTTATCTTCATGTATATTTGAATTTCTTACTACAGCGCCGCGAAAATCCCTCTCCTCTCCTTTGCTACCATGTTTAAACACTCGTTAACTGCGTTACTCACAATCCGAGTTTCCACTCAAATTTTTTAAATCGTGAACAAATGTGTTCAGTTTATAAGCTGGCATAGCAGAGGTAGGTGAGAGATAATAACATTGGGATTACAGGGTGTAGATGTAGAATATATGATTATTCTCTCGATATTCTAGTTCCAAGAAAGTCCTTTCCAGTTATGGAAAGAATATTAAAAAGCAGAATGTAAAAATAGTATCAATAAATTAGTTCTATTCTTGAGATGAAGATTGTGTGTATAACATCAGATGTGTGTGTAGTGCACCAACCCCAGACTTTACCTGCTTTTCCTCTGCTTGGCTCCTCCGCAGGAAAGAATGAGGAACACCGCACCACAAGCCCGTACCCTCCTTAATAGGGAGGTTGAGTGGTGTTAGTTTCTCGGGCCTGCTTGCGACTGGTGTAAGAAAAGGCCTCCAGTGCTGACCTTGTTTCTGCAGTAATCAGAACAAGTCTTTAACTTTCCCCAGTAAGCAACTGTCCACACCAACTGAAAGGTCCAACACTTGTTTATTCCTTCTTGCACAATAAAAAGCCTCTTTTTAAGCCTCGTACACACGGTCGGACTTCCATCGGACTTTTCCGTGTTTTTTTGTCCGAATGGAGTTGGTCGGGAACACCCATAGCATACACACCACAGGACTTTTCTGCAAACTTTCCCAAAACTTTTTCAAACATCACATGGTTTTTCTGCTCTTTTCTGCTCTTTACCGTCACCCTTTGGTCAACTTCTGCTATTGTTGGTTGATTTTAACATTATTTGTTTTGTCCATCGGACAAAAGTCCGATGGTTTTCTGTACACACGGTCGGACTTTGCTCCATCAGACTTTTGTTGGCCAAAAGTTTGTCCGTTTGCAGACCGAACTTTTGTCCGATGAAAACAAAAAAAAAAAAAAAGTTTGTCCGATGGCGCGTACATACGGTCGGATTGTTGGTCCAACTTGCTCAAAATGAAGTTTGTTGGCCAAAAGTCTGACCGTGCGTATGGGGCTTTAGAGCAGACGGGTTGAGACAAACACGGGTCAGATAAGGTGGGAGGAGGTCCAGGCACAAACTTTAAATTTTGGGCTTCTCCTGTTCTGAATAGCACTAACAGGCTTACCGCACGGTCGCTACCACCGACCATGAGGGGTCTCTGCCACAGACCAGGTGAATAGGGCCTCTGCCACAGGCCTGGTTGTTGGGTCTCTGCCACCGACCAGATTTACGATGGGTCTCTGCCACAGACCATGAGAACGTGGATTACCTTCTAAAAGTATTGACCCCTGTCAGGGAAAGGACATCCATCCGGAGAGTTACCAGAGGCCCCACCATCGCCAGCGATACCACGCCGGGTCTTCGGCAAGGGTCACCTCCCTGGCCTCCTCGTCCTAGATTCGGGCACCCATTTCCAGGGGGCACCCTAGGAGCCCTCGATCCCTTGTGGGACCCAGTCGAAGGTACTGGGCCCCGGGCCTCTCTCTAAGTACCTTACCCCAGACTGAAGGTGTCTGGCATGGAACAGCAGCTCCTTCTCTGGGCCTAGAGCACCCAGAGACCACCCGACAGGCCTCCGGGCCTAGGGCACCCGGAGGCGACACACCTGCACCCAGGCTTCAGGTGCCTGAGCATGAACCAACGACCCCTCTGGAAGATGGCCGCCCCCTTTTATATCCTCTCCCGACAGGCACAGCAGGTTCTCCGCCGCACCGCTGCCGAGAGGGGACATAAAGGACACAACCTCGTACTGCAGTTCAACTCAGGACCCACGGCAACAGCGCCACCTATGGTACTGGTGGATAAGTTCACTGGGGCCTATCTCCCAGGGATAGAAATGGTCAATGAGACCTAACAATTGGTACATCTGAGCCGGGCTACCACTCAGATGCTTCCCCCTAAATGTAACCACCCGCTACATGGCTACATGTGTTTTGTGTGTATGTGTTGAGGTTGCCACCTTTTCTTTAAGCCAAACCCGAACACTTAAAGCGGAGCTCCACCCTAAAATGGAACTTCCGCTCATCGGATTCCTCCCCCCCCCCTCCGGTGCCACAATTGGCACCTTTTGAAGGGGGAGAGGGGTGCAGATACCTGTCTAAGACAGGTATTTGCACCCACTTCCGGGCATACACTCTGCGGGTAGTTCGTCAGTACCCCCCCCGTTGTGTTCTGGGAAACACTCGGCTCCCAGAACACAGTGGGGACCGGTGAGGACGGCGCAGAGCGACATGCGCACTAGGGAACCGGGCAGTGAAGCCGCAACTGTTCAATTCCTGATTCCCTCACCGATGATGATGGAGGCGGGGGCAGCCGAGAGACGAGTGATTGCTCGTCTTTTGCTGCCGACGCCGCTGGACTCCAGGACAGGTAAGTGTCCATTTATTGTCCATTTAGTGTTCATTTATTAAAAGTCAGCATCTGCAGTATTTGTAGCTGCTGGCTTTTAATATTTTTTTTTTTACAGCGGAGCTCCGCTTTATGCAGCGACATTTTTTTGGGGGGTATATGCTATAAGATTGTAAAAGACCTGGGACAATTTTGATGACCTGAAAGATAGTAGTCACAGCAAACAGTGCATGTGGCTGATATGTAAGTGTTCTGCAGGGGTCAGACTTGTCTCGCGTAGAGGGCTAGTGCTAGCAGTGGGGGTGGGGAGAAAACAAATGGAAAAATTCTGAAAAAAAAAACCATCAAATGCAGCCAATGTGCCCCCATCAAATGCAGCCACTGTGCCCCATAAAATGTTCTTTCTCTAGTCATCTTCCAGGACGGCACACCTGAGAGATGACTGGTCCACCTGACAGGAAACACAATCAACACATGAGGTTAAAAGGCCCCTCCCTTCCCCCTGCACCTCCAGTTCTTGATTGTGTTTCCTGGCAGCGAAACATTTGTTATTTTTGTCAGACCTGAAGTCGGTAGCGGATGGTCTCCCCCCTGAGAGGTGGACGCCAAGGCCGGGGAGGGTTGCGGGTCCAGCCAGGGATCAGTCCCTTCTCAGGGGGGGTTCCCAATGACCGGTGGTATCCCCAGTAAAGAGCCTCCCGGGCACAGGGGCGTTTCCCGGATCTCTTGTGGGTACATGCCTCCCCACCTACCTTCCACCCAGTATAGGGTACTTGGGGGATGAAGGAACCGGAGGCTCTGCAGGAGTCCAGGCCGCTGGAGGAGGAAGGCTGTCATTTTCCAGACAGTGCAGCTCCATAGGGAATGCTTAAAGCACTCCTAGGCAGGAGTGAGCATTCGTTGGGTGGAGCAAGATGGTGCCGCTTCCGTTTCCGGCGACATCACTTCCTGTTTCCGGTCCACGCCAAAATGGCGGATCCGGACACTAGAGGCCAAAATAGGACTACTTCCGGCGGCGGGACTTCGACAAAATGGCGCCGATCGGCGTCCTGGCCATAAAAATCCGGTGGAGCCAGGTGGAGGTCCCACAGGCCCCTCTCACCGTCTGGAGTCTCACAGCAGAGCTCCTAGGAAGAAGGAACCAGCTGAGACCAGGAATGGAAGGAGAGGAGGACACAGCGGTGGCTGTATCCCAGGAGGGGACCACGAGTGGTGAGTCTTTCCTCTATTTTTCACAAGGGGTGGGTTAAGGGAGGTCTTGCCCACACCCCTTGGGGGGGGGCAGGAGAGAGTACAGCTTGCTAAAATACTAGTGCTGTCTCGTCTTTTTGTCTCCTCAGAACCCAGTGGATCTGCTCAAGGGGCCCACAAGGTTAAAAGCAAAAGTACCCCTCCCCCAGAACAAAAAGGTGTGATAATTGCAATGAAAACCTCCCACTTGATCACGCAAAGCCTTTTTGTTACAGGTGCATACATAAATTGTCGGGTAAGGAAACCTCACAGGTGTTGAGGGACTTCCTTTCAGTACAGGCAGAGATGCTGACTACATTACAATCCCTTAAGACAGTTATTGCATCTAAGGAAGAGCATAGCACTAGTGGCAGAGATGTTCTGTCCTCTAGAGAAGGTACTTCATCTCAGGGGGACACATCTGACAGAGGTCAGAGAACCCTGCAGGGGCCTCCCTCTTCTATTGCTTCAGGAGTAGATGAGTTTGAGGACCCAGAGGAGTCAGAAGATTCAGTAAAGGAGGGGGAAGGTTCAGACCCTGAAAGCCAGGACAGTGACAGTCCTAGACTTAGGCATCTCTTTCCCGTGGAGGACATGGGACAGTTGCTTAAGGCAATTTATGCCTCTGAAGATATCCCAGAACCTCCAGTGCAGACAACAGCCCGGGATAAGTTGTATAAAGGCTTAGGAAAACCTCAGTCCAGAGTATTCCCAGTACACCAGACCCTTAAGGAGGTAATTCTGAGGGAATGGAAGGACCCGGAAAGGAAGGTCCTTAAGCTAAAAACCTGGAAGAGAAGGTTCCCTTTTGGGGAGGAAGAAGAAAAGTTTTTCAAGACCCCAAATTAGATGCAGCCCTTTCTCAGGTCTCTAAGAAATCCGATTTGTCCTTTGAGGACTCGGGTAGCATTAAGGACCAAATGGATAGGAAGGCTGAAACGCTTCTGCGCAGAGCATCGGATGCCAATGCAGCAGCCATGGCTCCTGCACTAGCATCTGCCTGCGTAGCCAGGAATGTGAATGCCTGGCTAGGTAGGCTCTCTGGCCATGTTTCTAGAGGGGACAATTCCGAAGAGGTTATGGACTCTTGAAATTAACAAAGCAGTAGGATATTTGGCAGATGCGACAGTGGAGGTTGTCAGGACCTCAGCCAAGTCAGCGGCCCTCCTGAACTCCACAAGGACGGTGGTCTAGGTTAAATACTCTGTGGACGCAGGGGCTCAGAAGCTTTTACTCCCAGAGGAAAAAAGGTTAAAGGTAATATCTGCAGTTTCCTCTCTATTGGAACCCAGGGACTGCTCTCGCAGACAGGTCATGAGGGTCCTTGGCCTAATGACTGCCTGTATTCCGGCAGTTCCCTGGGCTCAGCTCCATTCCAGGGAGCTACAGTTTTTCCTTCTATCCTCCTGGGACAAGAAGACAGAGTCTCTGGATGGGAAGGTAGCCATTCCAGCAAGGGTAAGGGCCTCCCTAGATTGGTGGCTGGGTCAGGACAGACTCACGTTGGGTCGTCTCTGGACCCAATGGAACCCTATAAAAATTACCACAGATGCAATAGCCTGGGGTTGGGGTGCTCACTTTGGGGACCTCCAAGCACATGGATCCTGGACCCCGATCCAAGCAAGAGCCTCCTCCAATTACAGGGAGCTTCTTGTGGTGGGTCAGGCTCTGAAGGCCTTCGAAAGCAGAGTTCAGGGACTAGACGTCCAAGTCCTTTCAGACAATGTGACAGCAGTTTCCTATCTAAACTGACAAGGGGGTACAAGATCCAGAAGACTACTAAGTCTAGCCCTGGAGATTCTAAGTTGGGCAGAAGGGGTCCTTCAATCCATATCAGCGGTCCACATAAGAGGGACCACCAATGTGGTAGCGGATTTCCTGAGCCGACAACCCATTCACCAAGGGGAATGGGAACTAAACCAGAGAGTATTCCTCCAGATAGCTCAAAAGTTCGGGGTTCCGGAGACTGACCTTTTCGCCCACAGAGGGAACAGAAAGGTGGAGCGTTTTTTCTCTCTCACCAGAGAGGGAGGTTCAGAGGGAATAGATGCTCTAGCTCAGAATTGGGACTGTCACCTAGCATATGCTTTCCCTCCACTAGCTTTGATTCCTCGGGTTCTACAAAGGCTGGCCAACTCGGAGTACAAGCTGATTCTGATAGCCCCTTGGTGGCCCAAGAGGACTTGGTTTGCTACTCTAAAGAAATGGTCGGTGGCCCCTCCTTTTCCTCTCCCATCCAGGCAGGATCTTCTTCTGCAAGGGCCAGTCGTTAACCCCAACCCAGGATTCTTCAGGTTGACGGCATGGCTCTTGAGAGGGAGATTCTCAGAGGCAAAGGATGCTCCGATAAAGTGATTGAGACCCTCCTAGGTAGTCGAAAACCAGTCACTAGGAGGATATATTCAAAGATTTGGAATACTTTTTCTCACTGGTGTCAGGACAGAGAAGTATCTAGTTTCGGTACCAGTGATACTAGAATTTTTACAAGCAGGGGTGGACAAACGAATTGCCACAAATACCCTGAAGGTGCAGATAGCCGCTCTATCTGTATTTTTGGATCAGAGGCTCACACTAGAGCCCCTGATTAGAAGATTCCTAGTAGCTAGTGAGAGGTTAACCCCCATAAAGGTTAAAAGATTCCCTCCTTGGGATCTAACATTGGTCTTGGAAGCGTTGACGAAACCGCCTTTTGAGCCAGCTCAAGAGATCTCCATTAAACTTGACGCTTAAGTTAGCCTTTTTACTGGCCATCACAACAGCCAGAAGAGTAGGTGACCTGCAGGCCTTGTCAAGTAAAGAGCCTTTTCTGTTGATACTGGAAGATAGAGTGGTGCTGAAGCAAGACCCACTTTTCCTTCCCATAGTCGCATCACAGTTTCATAGGTCTCAGGATATCATTTTGCCTTCCTTTTGTGAAAACCCAAAGAACAAAGAGGAAAAATTTCAGTTTTTAGATGTCAGGAGATGTTTGCTGACATACTTGGACAGAGTGAAGGACTTCAGGAAGTCGACTCACCTTTTAGTTTTATTTAGTGGCCCTAGGAAGGGAGGGCAGGCTTCTAAATCTACAGTGGCTAGGTGGATTAGGCAGACCATAGGTATGGCTTATGAGCAGTCAGGTTCCCCAGTACCAGGTAACATTAAAGCTCATTCAACAAGATCTTTGGCGGCCTCTTGGGCAGAGAAAGCAGGGGCCTCAATAGAACAGATCTGCCGAGCAGCCACATGGGCGAAGCAGGACACCTTCTTAAAGCACTATAGAGTGGAACTGCTATCGCCTCAGGATCTGAAGTTTGGAAGGAAGGTTTTACAGGCGGTGGTCCCACCCTAAGGTAGGCCTTGAACTTCTTGTCCATCCTCTCAAGTTTGCCGTCCTGGAAGATGACTAGAGAAAATTGACAGTTACTTACCGGTAACTGCTTTTCTAGGATATCTTCCAGGACGGCAGGCCTACTTCCCACCCCTGGTTTGATGTAAGTACTACGGGTAGAGTTTCCCTCTGGCACCCGGATAACCTATTACTTTGGTAGAACTGAGGTGCAGGGGGAAGGGAGGGGCCTTTTAACCTCATGTGTTGATTGTGTTTCCTGTCAGGTGGACCAGTCATCTCTCAGGTGTGCCGTCCTGGAAGATATCCTAGAAAAGCAGTTACCGGTAAGTAACTGTAAATTTTCTTGGGTTGCTGCTCTTATTATCAGCGGTTTGTTGCAAATTTCGCCAAGATTGCCCGGCCCCTCAACGATATGTTACAAGTGGCCACGGGAGAAGGAGAGGATGGAGTCAAGGCAAAGAAAGAAGTCTGGTGGTCGCAGAAAAGAGGAGTCCGTACAGGATCAATGGACTCATCAGTGTGAAAAAGCTTTTTGACATTTAAAGAAGAGTCTCACTGAGGCCCCGGTCTTGGATCATATGCCGATCCTGACAAACCTTATGAACTTTATGTGGATGCCAGTAGAAATGGCCTGGGAGGAGTTCTCTATCAAGAACAGGACGGTGGTCTCAGACCCGTGGCCTATGTGAGTCATAGCCTTACCCCATCCGAAAGGAACTACCTTGTTCACAAGCTGGAGTTCCTGGCTCTCAAGTGGACAGTGGTAGACAAACTGAAGGATTACTTGTATGGAGCCGAGTTTGTAGTAAACACGGATAATAATCTCTTAACCTACCTCCTGACTTCAGCCAAATTGGATGCGACAAGGCACAGATGGCTGACACCCTTGGCTGGATTTAAATTCAGTTTAAAGTACCGACCTGGGGCAAGAAATCGAGATGCAGATGCCTTGTCTAGCAGACCTCATAGGAGGGAAGAAGAGTCGGGGGAGATTGGGCCTACGTGACTGCAGAAGGTGTGCGGGCCTTGTGTCAAGGCATGGCTCAGAAGATGAAGGGAGGTGTTGCTGCTGAGTCTATCTGAGTTCACCCCTCTGGGATACCCAGACGCTACTGTGGGCTGACGCAAGTCCGAGGTGAGGGCCTACCTCAGCTGTTCAAAAGATTTAAAGCGGAGTTCCACCCAAAAGTCGAACTTCCGCTCATCTGATTCCCCCCCCCCTCCGGTGCCACAATTGGCACCTTTCGGGGAGTAGGGGGGACAGGATACCAGTCTTTGACAGGTATCCTTTCCCACTTCCGGGAATCCGGGCCGCGGCCCGTGACATGACCGCGGGGCTCCCTCCTCCTCCCTCGGCCGCCGGGCTAGTAGGAGAGAGGAGCAGGCCTCGCGCATGCGCAGTAGGGTTCCCGGCGTGAAGCCAAAAGGCTACACTGCCGGGTTCCCATCGCTGCAATGGCAGCGGCAGCACCCGACAGCTGATGGAAACATCAGCTGCGGGTGCTGACATTGCTGGACTCCAGGACAGGTAAGTGCCCTATTATTAAAAGCCAGCAGCTGCAGTATTAATTTTTTTGTGGGGCAGAAAACCGCTTTAAGGAGGGATCAGAATTTCCAATGCCATCTGGCTATTCAAGCCCTGAACAAGCAGGACCCCGGATTACTGTTGAAAAGCCCTGTGAATGGAGTGAAGGTTCTACATAGGGAATGGAACAGAATTGCAGTTAAGGGATGGAGTGTTGTATGGGCAAGGTCCTTCAGAAGACAGAGAAAATAAATGGTAGTTCTTCCTTTCTGAGAAACATCGTTCAACCATTCTGACCTCTTTGCATGATGGTCATGGGCATATAGGTACAGAAAGGACATTTCTGTAGACAGTTCTACAGGCCCAATATGAGAGGAGAGATGGAGAGCTATTGTCACTCCTGTTTAGCATATATCCAGCTTAAGACATTACCAGTAGGGATGAGCTTCGTGTTCGAGTCGAACCCATGTTCGACTCGAACATTGGCTGTTCGATCGTTCGACAAAGATAGAACATTATTGGCTGTTCGCGCCAAATTTGAGTGCCGCGTCACGGCCAATAATTCACTGCAGCATCGCAGTGCATTGCTGGCTAATGATTGGCCAAGCATGCACTATGACCCGCATGCTTGGTCAATCACAGCGCGGTCTGTACAGAGAGCCGTAAGTGGCCAAAGCCAGGGTGGCTTTGGCCAATCATGGCTCAGAGGAGTAGGTACACGCCCCACACTATATAAGGCCGCCTGGAAGTCTGCCTTGTGTAGTGTGTTGGCATTTGTGAAAGAGAGAGTTGCAGAGAGGGAGACAGTGTGATTTATATTGAGTTAGATAGAGCAGGCGAGTCAGTTAGCTGCTGTTACATTGTGTAGAGGATATATATGCATCCTAGGTATGTGTGTGTGTGTGTGTGTGTGTGTGTGTGTGTGTATATATGTAATATATATATATATATATATATATATATATATATAAATATATACACTGTATTGAGTTTAGCTAGATCCGTTCCTGTTAGTCTCTATACTGTGACAGGCAGGCATGTGATTGTGCTAGCTGCAGACAGTCAGTGATTCACTTAGTGTACTTCTGTGTGCTTTGCATAGCGCTCACCTGAATACAGTTATTCTCTATACTGTGACAGGCAGGCTGGTGATTGTGCAAGCTGCAGACAGTCAGTGCATAGCATTCACCTAAAGCTCACCTGAATACAGTTAGTGACTATTATAGTGGTGTTCTCATAATAAAACCACAAGCAGAGAGCTGCAAGTATTTTCAGTGTACTGTGTCCTCTGCACAGTTTTCACCTAAAACTAACTGAAAACAATTGCTGCTTTTCCCATACTAACACCACAGCAGGCCATTAGTATGTCTGGAAGGCAAACAATGAGAGGCAGACAGTCACGAGGCAATAAAAGAGGGCAAGCAGGCTCTGTGTCTAGAGGCAACAGTCCTCCTTCTCGTCGTCGTCCTCCTCCCAGTGTACTTTGTCTGGCAAAGTGGCCTCTTCCCATGGCTCAATGGCATCAGTCACTCCTTCCCTAGCCCCACCATGTCCTCCTGAGGAGTCCCCCGAACTGTTTGAGCACAGTGTTGGGTAAATCCTCCAAGAGGATGCCCAGCGTTTTTAAGGCTCCGATGATGGAACCCAGCTGGAGGAAGGCAGTAACGTGAGCTCAGAAAGAGGGGGTAGTAACATGAGCCCAGAGAGAGGGGGTGCCCAACAAGGTCAGCTATCTGGCAGTCATGTCCCCCCCCCCCAGCTGCAGCATACTGCCAGATTGGCTCCAGTGATGAGGAGGGGGAGGGGATGATGAGGTCACTGACTCCACGTGGGTGCCTGATAGGAGAGAGGAGGAGGAGGAGGAGGCACAGCTCCAACGAGGCAGGATGCCTTCCAGGGGCCAGCTTAAGGGCAGCACACCGACTGCATCACACTGCAGAGATCCGCATGTGCAGGGCGCTGCTGTCTCTGCAAATTATTCAAAAAGTTCTTTGTGGGACTTTTTTCAGACGTGTGCAGCAGATCGCACTATTGCCATTTGCAACATATGTCTAAAGCAAAGGTATGGGCGTACTTTGCGGGTCGACGTCACGCTGTCCCTCGTCGCACACTGTGTCACCACTCGGGGCGGCGTATGGTTGACAGCTACGAGCTACTGTGGGGAGACATCATGGCGTCTTACTACCAGGCGGCTCTTCCGCATTGGTGTAGATGCCCTTTCTCCCCACTCTCTCGCGTGCGTGACGTTGGCGGGAATCCTTGGCGGTGGCGCCTACATAGGGGGCGTCATCTTGGGTCGGCAGGCATTTGACTTCTATCTATACACGGATCCACAAGCAGTACATACAGACACCACAGGTATCTTCTCTTTCCCATTTAGTTATTTCATACATATCCCTATTTTGTCTATATTTGAATTGGATTGCTAGTGTTTTTCTCTATTTTCTCTTCCCTGCACACTACATTTCCCCTTTCCTTTTTTCAAATAGTATGTTTTTTGCTCTTCATTTCAACAGCCATCACCACTCACTTACCACAGCCCACACATTCATCTATGTCCGATGCCCGTCTGACCGGGATGCGTCCTCTGTGGGGGCCAGCTGTCTCGTATCTCCCTGCCACAGCCCCCGGATGGTGCTACCAGGCCCTATGTGGGAGTCTGGTTGGGTTTCACTTCCACACCATTAACATGGGGCTACCTGGTAAGTACCATCGACCCTGACCAGTTCACGGTCCGTTGTTTGTTCGGTGCCCCGGTTTTACCCCAAATGTGTTTATGTCTTTACAGAAATAAATTGCATGCGTGCTCCTGAAGAGCGACCAAAGTCGTGAAACGCGTAGAGCCAACAGCTTCATGCCTCAAAAATTATGTATCATTACAATTCATTTATTGAATTTTTTGTCTGTATATCTGGGTCCTTGGCTTATTATTCTTTTTTAACAAAGTTGTGAAAAAACATATACAATGTGTCCTTTTAATAATGCAATATAGTCATGGACGGTGCATTATTTGAAAGCAATAAATTATCAACTTTTAAATGTATTCTAGCCATATTTATTTCCCCCAACATATTTAAATCTCTCCCGCACATGTTTCATACAAAGTCCCGCTCCTTCCCCCCCCCTCTCTTTTTTACATATATGAATTTAGGGATGTGAGGTGATCTGACCCATACCTCTGGAAAGTCTCAACCTCTATCGCCCCCCATATTTAAGATATGTCTAAAGCGTATCTCGCGTGGCCAAAACATCAGCCGCTTGGGCACCAAATGCTTGACCAGACATATGTCGACCTGCCATGCAGTCCGTTGGCAAGCACACCTAAAAGACCTACACCAAAGAACAAGGCGGACCTCTCCTTGCTCCTCATCAGCTGGGATCTCCAACCCCACTATACCTTCAGTCCTCCTCTGAAACCTGCACTGAAAGGAATGAAGGTGTAGAATTAGGTGTGTCACAGCCAAGTACTTGCGGCCACTCTGCTATTGGTACACCGACGTCTGATTGTACCAGGAAAATTTCCCTGCCCCAGCTGCTGCACCGCCGAAAGAAGTTCTCTCCCAGCCATCCACATGCCCAACGGTTGAATGCTAGCTTGGCTAAATTGCTAGCACTTCAACTGCTGCCTTTTCAGTTGGTAGACTCGGCCCCCTTCTGTGAGTTTGTGGAATGTGCGGTTCCTCAGTGGCAGGTTCCCAAACGCCACTTTTTCTCACGGAAGGCGATTCCGGCTCTCTACCGGCATGTGGAAGGCAATGTCTTGGCCTCGCTGGACAGAGCGGTCAGCGGTAAGGTGCATATTACCGCTGACTCATGGTCCAGCAGGCATTGACAGGGACGTTGGCTATCTTTCACGGCGCATTGGGTGGAGGAGGAGGAGGAGGAGGAGGATTTTATTAATGTATGTTGTCAGATGTCCCCCAGTGTTGGTTTTGCTGTGTGAGCTCACTTCCTATGGAGGAGGTCACATGTTGTGACTTCACTTCCGGCTGGGAGTTTAATAAAAGCCTTTTATGGGCGTTGGCATGGCAGTGAGGCCGTGATGACGAGATGAGAAGGACAGTCTGGTGATGCTTCTTGATTTGTATGAATGGGGTTCGAATGAAGGTGAGTGAATCTTAGGTTAATATGTTTTATATAATTGAGACAAAATGTGTTACTATTAGAGACACGATATCTGGCTGTATGCTCTTCGTACAGCCTAATTTCACTAACGTAGGACGAGGACTTACGAGGACTTTGGAGGAGGAGGAGCTCAGCAAACCTACGCTGCATGGCCTCCCTGATCCTGCGGAAGGATCCACGTTACAAGGGTAAGGTTGCGGACCTTATCTTGCCGTCGCAGAGGATGAGGCATCTTCAGGAGGCCTTGCAGAAAGGTCTGTGCAACACGTTCCCAGAGACTGGGAGATTACAAATTCCTGGTCCTGGACAACGTGTTGCTGAGGCTTCGGTCAGTCAAAGAAGGAGCGGTGGAGAAGGTGGCCATCTGACCGATGCGTTCAGACAATTTTTTTAGTCCGCAGCCCCAAGGTATGATTGGTTCCAGCAACCATCGCCAGCGTCTGGTTTACGTGGTGCAGGAATACCTAGGGGCAAGATCAGACTTGGACCCCTTTCCCACCGAAAATCCTCTGGGTTACTGGGTCTTAAGGATGGATCACTGGCCAGAGCTTGCACAGTATGCAATTGAGCTACTGGCCTGTCCTGCATCCAGCGTTCTTTCGGAACGCACATTCAGTGCTGCTGGAGGCTTTGTAACCGATCACAGGGTGCACCTGTCAACCGACAGTCTTGGCTCACCACCAGCTACCAAGCACCTGATGCTGATGTAACAGAAGAATTTTTTTTAAATGTCAGATCCCTTCAAGACTGCCTATGCTAATGCAGAGTGACTATCCTGTTATGCTGAGTGACTATCCTCTTCCTCCTCAATAATCATGCTGATAGCTTGAAAGAACATTTTGGTTCTGGGTACCGCCACCAGTGGCTAAGGCCCAATTTTTCAGCCCCTGTTTAACAGGGGCGTGTAATTAAAATTTTTGATGCAATACTTTGCAACAGGGCTCATTGCTGCGCTCCAACTACAGGATCTGTGAGGGGTTGCAGTGTTGTGGCACCAGTGCCTAAGGCCCAATTTTTCTGCCCCTGTTTAACAGGGGCATGTAATTACAATTCTTGATCTAATATTTCACAGCTGGGCCAATTCCTACGCCCACTAAGAGTAACTGTGAGGGCTTACAGTGTTGTGGCACCAGCACCACCACCAAAGGCCCAATTTTTCCTACCACTGTTCAACAATAGCATGTAATTACAATTCCTAATATAATAGTTCACAGCAGGGCGTTCCAGTGCCCACCAAGAGTAACTGTGAGGGCTTACAGTGTTGTGGCAACACAACACCTAATGGGGCAAATTTCTGCAGAGTATATACGGCAGGCCACTACTGTTGTGGAATTCCAGGCTGCTGTTTACAGAGCACACAGCCTATAATTCCTGTGCTATCTAAGCACACATCAGATTTCATCTTTTTGCAATAATGCTATCTTTAGCCTAAGTTTGCTAAAATCCACTCACCGTTCATTCCATCATTCATCCAAGAAAGGCAACACCACAAAAGCTTATCTTCTTATCAGGCCATTCCAGCAAAGACTGTTCAGCCAACGCCTAATCATAGGCTTTTATTAAACTCAAAAGATCTCAAGACAGGAGGTGATTGGTTGCAGCAACCAGTCACCTCCCCCCATGGGCGGGAACATCACAGGATGTTTCTTCCACATGAGAATGACAATACCTGGACATTCCTTCCAACAGGAGATGTCATACATGAATACAATAACGTAGGATGGCTAAAGTTACCGTTGATAGGAATTCTTATTCTGCGCTATTCCATAGAATAACGCATATTAAGATTATACTATTATTGAATGGGGGAGGGAGGCTATCTGCAGATGCGCACTACGAACTCCAACCAATGTTGATCAGACACAGCAGAGACAAGAGTACGCATCTGCTCACAACCAATGATGTTGTTGCAGAGCGAGCATATCCCCTCCTTAACGATCGTCCATGCTAATGCACAGAGGGCCCCTGTTGGCGGACATATCCGCACCCTGCAAACATCACACTCCAACCTCAAAACGTTTTCCCCTATCAGACGGGATTCAACCAGCCTCAGACTACCCCAATCAGCTCTTTTAGAGCGGGTTGCGGAAGTACTAACACTGGGTGACACTATGACAATACATATTAAATACATCTCCATAAAAATCTCCACAACACTACTTTCAAACATCCAACTTACAAACGGAAAGAGACAACAGGAAGTGAGAGGAAATCTACCCCTAGGAAGGGAAATTCTCTCTTGTAAGAGTTAATATGGGAAAAATAGGATTTTTTACTCACCGTAAAATCCTTTTCTCTGAGTCCATGGACCGACACAGCTTCTCTATTAACAAAGTGGGTATTATGTGTTAATTAGGTGTGACTAGGCAGAAAACTTGTAAAAAGTGTTGCATCACACCTTCTACAGTACCGCCCAGGGGGCGGACCCTCTGGGTATATCCCCTCAGTCTGCATCTCGCAGATCAGTTCGTCAAAAAGCAGTACAAACTTAAAAGGAGGGGTGGGTGCTAGGGGTGCGCATCTTCACTGGCCTCACGATTCGATTACGATTATCATGTCTTCGATTCGATTCCACGATGCATCACGATTACAGCGCAAGTGCGCATGGTTTTCATAAAAAAAAAATGAAGTACTCCATTTTTTTTATTCTGTTTGAAATTTTGCCCGAAAAGGTGAACTTAGCCTTTAATTTTGCATATAAAATGTTTTCCTTTTGTTGATTTGGTTTATATTGCTGTTAATTTAAAATCTACTAAACATGCTTCACTGTGCCCAATGTCTCACTGTGCCCTCACTGTGCCCAATGCCTCTCACTGTGCCCAATGCCTCTCACTGTGCCCAATGCCTCTTACTGTGCCCAATGCTTCTAACTGTGCCCCGTGTCTCACTGTGCCCGAGCTTCAATGCCCCTACCTGATCGGCGGCGTCCCGGCGGCCATTCCACAGTATTCAAAAGCCGCGCCTCCCGAGTCCTCGTCGTCTGTGATAGGCGGAACACTGAATTTCCCAGCATTCAGTGTTCCGCCTATCACAGACATCCTCTCATCCTCATAACACAGACGAGGATGAGAGGATGTCCATGATAGGCGGAACACTGCCTGCTGTGAAATTGAGTGTTCCGCCTATCACAGGCAACGAGGACTCGGGAGGCGCGGCTTTTGAAAACTGCAATGGCTGCCGTCTGCATGACACGCTGTTCAGGTAGGCAGACGGCGGCTTGCAGTTTGTTAGTGTTACATTACATCTACTCGCGGCGGCTGCGGCGAGTAGATGTAATGGGGGGTAAACATCGATTATTAGGGTCGCCTGCATCGATGCCGCATCGGGGACACCCGAATCGCGATGCACCGATGCAGCGATTAAATTCGGCACCCCTAGTGGGTGCTGTGTCGGTCCATGGACTCAGAGAAAGGATTTTTTTACTCACCGTAAAATCCCTATTTACTCTTTCGTCCATAGACCAACACAGCTTCTCTATTGACAAAGTGGGACGTCCCAAAGCAGTGTCAGAGAAAAAACGAGGGGTGGTAACAGCATTATAATAAACTTCAACCCAAACACAAAACAACACTCCTCCAACGGAGGAGTTGCAACTCTAAACAGCCGCCTGCAAAACTTTGCGGCCGAAAGAGGCATCCGAAGATGCACCTACATCTACCTTGTAGAATTTTGTGAAAGTGTGAGCAGACGACCAAGTCGCCGCTTTACATAATTGGGAAACAGACGCTTGATGTCGGAAAGCCCAAGAGGCACCTATTGCCCTAGTCGAATGTGCCGTGACCGGGAAGGGGGGCGCTTGACCCTTTAAGGCATAAGCCTGGATTACTATCTGTCGTATCCACCTAGAGATGGTGGCCGACGATACTGCTTGGCCCTTCTTGGGACCAGCCACCAAAACAAACAGTGAGTCTGACTTCCAGAACAGGGAAGTAGCAGATAGGTATACTCTCAAATCTCGGACAACGTCCAAGGAATGCAACGCCGACTCCTTTTAGGATTCGACAGATGAGGACACAAGGATGGAAGTACAATGTCTTCGTTGAGATGAAAAGCCAAAACGACTTTCGGAAGAAAAGAAGGCTGCGGCCGCAGCACCACCTTATCCTTGTGGAAAATCAAATAGAGAGCCTTGCAGGACAAGGCTGCCAGCTCAGAGACTATTCTGACGTAACAGCCACCAAGAAGACCACTTTCTGAGAAAGTGTCAACAGGGGAATATTTCTAATATTCTCAAACGGTGCCTTCTGAAGCACCGAGAGGACCAGGTTCAAGTCCCACGGAGGTAGCGGGGGACGGACCGGAGGGGCCACATGTCGAACCCCCTGCACAAATGTACTCACGAGAGAGTGAGTCGCCAGGGGTCGCTGAAAAAAGACAGCCAGGGCAGATATCTGTCCCTTAATCGTACTTAGGGCAAGCCTTTGGTCCACCCCATGCTGTAAAAACAGCAGGATTCTGGAAACCAAATAAGTACGCGGATGCCATTTCATTTCCTCACACATGGAGATGTAGGCCTTCCAAGTGCAGTGATAAACCTTCCTAGAGGACGGTTTCCGAGCACTTCTCATAGGAGATTACTGAATCTGACAGGCCCCGGTCTCTCAGTACCTGGTTCTCAACAGCCATGCCGTTAAAGCCAGGGACCGTAAAGCAGGATGGAGTATGGGACCTTGCGATAGCAGGTCCTTCCGTAGTGGTAGGCGCCAGGGGACGTCTGCTACCAGACGTACTAGATTGGCGTACCAAGGACGCTGAGGCCAATCTGGAGCGAATAGGATCATTGGATTCCCTCTGCCTCCACTCTGCGGAGCAGAAGAGGAAGAAGCCTTAAGAGAGGGAAGGCATAGATTAGCCGACACTGACCCCACGATGCCACCAGCGCGTCCGTTGCGTCTGCCCATGGGTCTCTTGACCGGGCCACAAACCTCCAATACCTTCTGATTGAGTCAGGAAGCCAGAAGATCTACGTCTGCTGTGCCCCATCTTTGGCAGAGGAGATGGAACACCTCCGGGTGTAAGGACCATTCTCCCTGGTCCAGCATCTGGCGGCTCAGGTAGTCCGCCTGCCAGTTTTCCACACCCGGAATGTACACGGCCGACAGTGCCGGTACACTCCTCTCTGCCCACTTCAGGATGTGAGCGACCTCCGATGCTGCAGCTGAGCTTCTTGTTCCTCCTTGATGATTGACATATGCCACTGCTGTGGCGTTGTCTGGCTGGACGCCCTTGCAGCCTCTGAGACCATTTGAAGAGGCACAGCCTGATCGCCTGGATTTCCAGGACATTGATCGGCAGGAGGGCTTCCTCTGGGGTCCAGCGACCTTGCGCCGACTGAACACCCCAGACTCCCCCCCTCACCTGTAAGGCCGGCGTCCGTCGTGATCACTATCCAGTTAACCGGAAGAAATGACTTCCCGGCCATTAGAGCCGGTGCTGTCAGCCACCATACCAGGGATCTCCTGACTAGGTGGCTCACTCGGATTTGATAATCCAGAGATGATGGACATCTGTTCCATCTGGACAGAACTTCCTTCTGTAACACTCGAGTATGGTATTGAGCATATGGGACCGCCTCGAAGGAGGCTACCATGAGGCCTAACACTCGCATGCAAAAAACGGAGTGATGGCCAATTCCTGGAAGTCAGCTGCCGTACTGCAGCCCGAAGGGTCTGCAATTTCTCCACAGGGAGGAATACCTTTTGCCTCTGAGGAATCCAGAATCAACCCCAGGTACACTAGGCGTTGAGTGGGCACCAATACTGACTTTTGCGTACAGGGCCTCCCAACGGGTCGGTAGTAGCTGGAGATTGGAGGTGACGAATCTGTCCGGTGGACAAGATAGAAATTCTATCTTGTAGCCTGAGGAGATTACTTCGCAAACCCACCTGTCGGAGACTAGAGCTGTCCACTGAGTTGCAAATTTGCGAAGACGTCCCCCCACCCGAGAGCTGGGTGGGGGAGGACCTTGATGCGGACGCAGATTTGTCCGCAGGCTTGTTGGGCGCTTTTGTCCTTGGGCAGGCGCCTTGTCGGCCTGGGTTCTTTTCCCTGTCGCCCTAGGGGGACGAAAAAAACGCTTGCATGCAGTAAAAGAGGGCCCTTGCCGTGGCCCTTTACCCTTGCTAGTTTGAGGAAGAAAAGTGCTTTTACCCCCTGTGGCATCCTTGATGATGTCATCCAGAGAAGCCCCAAAAAGTCTGTTGCCCTTAAAAGGCAGATCCAACAGGGCTTTCTTGGAAGTCTGGTCTGCAGACCAGCCCTTTAGCCAGATCAGGTGGCGTATTGCTACTGCATAAACCAAAGCTTTTGACAGCAGGGGAATAGTATCCATGTCTGACTCTCAGACAAACTTAAGGCCCTGGGCCAAAGTTATCTCATTAGGAGGAGCATCTCGCTCCTTTAACCCCTGGAGTAGCAATTTTGCCCATTCAGTAAGTGTCTGAGACACTAGGACCCCCGCCAATGCTGGGCGTACTGCCGAGCCTACCACTGAGTATAGGTAGCGTGTGAGTGCTTCAGCCTTCTTATCCACAGGGTCCTTTAAAACAGGAGCCCCTTCTACTGGAATAGTGGTAGCTCTATTAAGTCTGGACACCGGAGGGTCCACTATAGGGGGAGAGGCCAATTTCTTCAGAAAACTCTCCTCAAAGGGGTACCATACCGCAAACCTCTTTGGGGCTGTAAAGACCCTCAGTGGGTTCTCCCATTCCTTGTATAAGAGTTTATAAAAATAAGATACACAAGGGAGATGCAGACTGAGGGGATATACCCAGAGGGTCCGCCCCCTGGGCGGTACTGTAGAAGGTGTGATGCAACACTTTTTACAAGTTTTCTGCCTAGTCACTCCTAATTAACAGATAATACCCACTTTGTCAATAGAGAAGCTGTGTCGGTCCATGGATGAAAGAGTAAAGGTGTCTCCTCTCTACTGATGCTTTAGCACAAACAAATTTTCTAAAAACATTTGTCATTGGGACGGAAAGTGAGGTGAAATGTTCTGAACAGGTGCACAGACAGCAAAACAAATGTTACAGGGGTGATAACCCTTCCCTATGTTCTCCAAAAAGCTTAAAAATAGATTTTTTGGCTGCAGCTAAACTTAAAAATGTACCTGTTCCAAATTACAAACAGATTCTACTCAAGAAAAAAACTACAGTTCCTGTCTTGTTTGCACCGTCTGTATACTGCTGTTCAGAGTATATAGGGCCTTTTTTAATTTTGGGTGCGGGGTTCCCCTTAATATCCATACAAGATCCAAAGGGGCTGGTAGTGGGCTGGGGTGGGTGGGTGGGGGTACCCATGCCATTTTTCTCAATGATTTTCATCCATATTGCCGGGACCAAACATTACATTAAAGCCGCAAACAGTTTTAAATTACTTTTTTGCCTTTTAGAAATGTAATTTTGTGCAGGGACAATTCTAAACACGGAAAACACGTGCCACTTCACAGGCATACTTTTAGACATCCCCCAGGTACGATATTTAAAGGAATATTTCACTTCTTTTTTTATTTTTTTTCACTTTATGCATCATTAAAATCACTGCTCATGAAAAAACAGACGTTTTTTAAAACTTATTTTCCAAAACGTCTTTCAGGACAGCACCTGAGTTAATGGCTCCTCTTCCTACAGGAAGCACATCATCAATTAAGTCTTTAATTAGAGGTCTCCACGTTGCTTCCATCAGTTTTTTGTGTTTCCTCCAGCCGGAGGAACACCTCTAGTGGGAGCCATGATCTCTCAGGGCTTACCTGGGAGACGGAAGGTTCTCACATCATTTTTTTTCTATGGAGTATGATCCTCCCACTTGCCTCCTGTTGGAATGGTCCCGTGGGCTCCTTCTCCCTCTTCCGTGCTCGGGGAGAGCCTGTACGGCTTGGAAATGCGGCTCGTTTTTTCTTTCAGGGGGGTGCTGGGGGTCCCGCTAGAAGCCGCTTCGCGGTAACGGTGGACCGGTTAGCCGTCATTACTCTGGTGGCCGAGGAGAGCCTCGGCCGCGTCCTACACTATGCAGGAAGTGGCAGCATTTCCGGGTCGGCACGCGCGTCATTTCTGGCGCCAGCGCAGGGGGAGAGGGCAGGGTCACCTGGTGCCTTCTTAAAGTTCCGGGTCGGCGCAGCTGCATTTTTGAATCCGGAACCGGCTGTTGTGTTACACGTGTCCGCATAAACTCGGCTATGGAGGAGGATGCAGCGGATAAGGGGGCAAGCCTAGGCACCAGCAAGGCCAAGGTAAGGGACTATGTCCTATTTTACTCTGAGCCGATTCTCCTGTGGGGGGGTTATTTCACCCATCTCCCCCCTCCCCCACCTTCCACCTCCCTGGGAATGCTGGGCAGCAGCTAGTGGGTTAGCATTTTGCTTAGCAATGGGGATTCAAGGTGGTGATGGTGGTGGCTTGCTTGGTTACAAGGAAGTGATATATAATTTTTCCTAAGTGCACCTGGGTGTTTGGGCTGTGTAACAGCATTTTTTAGCATGGTACTTTTTCCCTTCTGTTTGTGCAGGCTAAAAGTTTTGTCCAACCAGTGAAGAGAAGGTGCCCTGTCTGCAGAGAGAAATTGAGCGAGGCTTGGACCAAGTCGCTTTGTGCAGATTGCACTGCAAAAGTGGTCAGGGAGGAGTCTCCATCCTTTTGTGGCGATTTAGTTTCTACTATCAAGGATGAACTCCGTGCCACCTTTCAAGCTTTTAGCTCAAACCTAGGAGAAGAACCAGGTCCCTCAAGGGAACCCAGGGCTCCGCAGCCTTCCTTAGTACCCCAAGACGGCT
This sequence comes from Rana muscosa, assembly GCA_029206835.1. Taxonomy (NCBI): domain Eukaryota; kingdom Metazoa; phylum Chordata; class Amphibia; order Anura; family Ranidae; genus Rana; species Rana muscosa. Next base: position 10,041,042 of record JARGYO010005562.1, read on the forward strand.
CTCAAATCTTATTAGGAGGTCCGTTATCTCAGGACACTTCACAAGAATCTGCTTCCCTTGCTCCAGATGGAACAGACTCTGAGGAGGAAGAAAATGAAGCAGAGGCCGCTTCTAAGTACAAAATGTCGCTAGAAGAAGTCGCAGGGCTTTTAAAAGTAATCCATGCGACTTTGGGGATTGAAAAGGAAAAGAAGGAGCTCTCCCTACATGACCGCATGTATGCAGGTTTGGGTGACTCAAAAAGCCGTGTTTTTCCAGTCCATTCAATAATCTCGGACATGATTAAAAAAGAGTGGTTGGAACCTGAGAAAAATACATTTATTTTTTTTCCCGGTCTTATAAGAGAAGGTTTCCATTTGAGGATAATCCGGATTCCATCTGGAACAAGGTTCCAAAACTGGACTCTGCTTTTTCACAGGTCTCAGAATCAACTGACCTTGCTTTTGAGGACATGGGCACGTTAAAGGAGCCCATGGACAAAAGGATGGATTTGCTTCTTAAAAGGGCCTGACAGTCAGTGATGAACAATCTAAAACCGGCAATGGCAACAACATGTGTTGCTAGGAATTTAGAACACTGGATTAGCCAGATGAAGGCCCATGTTACGGCGGATTCCCCAAAACAGGAGATTCTGGACTCCTTTCTGCAGCAGTTGCATATATTGCGGATGCTTCAGCAGAATCCATTCGTATGTCAGCTAGATCAGCGGCGTTGACGAATTCTGCTAGGAGGGCCTTGTGGCTTAAAACTTGGCCAGGAGATGTTGCATCTAAAAACAGGCTGTATAGCATTCCTTTTGCAGGGGATTTGCTATTTGGTTCTGGAGTCTATTCTTGACCGTACGGCTGACAAAAAGAAGGCGTTTCCGGTCAAGAAACAACAGGTACAGACCCGTAAGCGTTTTTTTTCGTCCGCAAAAAGGACAACAGGAAGGAAAAACGCAAAACAAGAGGAAGCAGTGGTCTTCCCAGAAACCAAAAAAATAGGAGTGGAGTGCTCTTCAATCCTCCTGCGACCTCCGGAAAGCCGCAATGACCATCCAGTCCAAGTAGGGGGAAGACTCCAGGAGTTCATTCCCCAGTGGAGAGACATAATTGCAAATCAGTATATTGTAAACATGCTCTCCCAAGGATACGTGATAGAGTTCACGGAAGAACCCCCAAAAAGATTCCTGGTGACAAACGTCCCGAGGGATCCGGTCAAGGCTCTCGCCATGAAGTCCCTAAATCAGGAGCTGATATCCCAGAGAGTCATTGTTCCGGTTCCAACAAATTAGTTCTTCCAGGGTTTCTACTCTCACGTTTTCCTTGTACAGAAACCTTCAGGAAAGTACCGCCTCATCCTAAATCTAAAAATGCTGAATTTGTCAGTGGAGTACAGAAGATTTCGGATGGATTCCGTTCTCTCAGTAAGAAGCCTCCTGAGTCAAGGATGCTTCATGGCATCAATAGATTTGCAGGACGCATACCTCCACATTCCTATTGCCGCCAGATCTCAGAGATATCTGAGGTTAGCACTAAGAGAAGGGAAGAAGGTGGTGCACCTGCAATTCAGAGCTCTTCCGTTCGGCCTGTCATCTTCTCCAAGGGTGTTCACGAAGGTAATGGCCGAAGCTCTAGCACCCTTGCGTCTATAAGGAATTTCAGTGATTCCTTATCTAGACGACCTGCTACTGTTTGCCCAAACCAGAGATGGACTTCAGAGAAACTTGGATAGAGCCCGTGCTCACCTAGCATTCATCGGATGGATACTAAACATCCAAAAGTCCAATCTGATTCCCTCTCAGGAGGTGCTATTCCTGGGTTTCTGTATAAACTCTTTGGAGCAAAAGATTTTTCTCCCAGAAGAAAAACAGAAAAAACTGATAGAGGTGGTATCACTCCTACAATCCAGTCAGCTTCTGTCCATCAGGAGGGTCATGTCAGCACTAGGAACCCTGACCTCTTCCATACCGGCAGTACAGTGGGCAAAGCTCCATTTCAGACCGCTGCAAAAGTTTCTGTTAAAAATCTGGGATCGCCAGCAAAATTCACTGGATTCACTGGTGAAGATCCCCACCAAAGTAAAGAGGAGTCTCTGGTGGTGGAAGAACCAGGCAAGATTCTCAGCAGGCCTGTTATGGTCCTTTCCAACCCAGGTAAGGCTAACAACCGATGCCAGCTCCTGGGGTTGGGGGGCTCACGTGAGCGGTAGATGGGCTCAGGGATCTTGGTCCACAAGGGAAGAACTGAGATCCTAAAACTGGAGGGGACTAAAGGCGATAGAAATGGCCTTATTGTCCTTTACAGAAGAAGTCCAAGGGCAACATACACAAATCCTGTCGGACAATGCCACGGCGGTGGCTTACATAAACCGACAAGGGGGCACCAGAAGCAGAGTACTTCAAGGCCTAGCAGGGAGCATTCTAAACTGGGCAGAGCTCCATACTCAATCCTTGTCCGCGGTCCACCTAAAAGGGACCCTAAAAAGGATGGCGGATTTCCTCGGCAGGAACCAGGTGTACGAAGCGGAGTGGCAATTGAATCCAGATGTCTTCAATCTAAAAGTGAAGAAATGCGGACAGCCAAGAGTAGATCTCTTTGCGACTCAGGAAAATACACAAATATCCCGCTTTTTTTCCCTGAACAGGAATTGGGGGTAGATGCTCTGGCGCGCAGTTGGAATTTTCACCTCTGCTACGCCTTCCCTCCATTTCAGCTGATTCCGCAGGTCATAACAAAAATCCGGAAAGCGGATACGACAGTAATCCTCATCACTCCCTTCTGGCCCAAAAGGCCTTGGTTTTTGGCTCTTCTACAGATGCAGATCAAACTATACTGGCACCTTCCATTGAGACAAGACCTTCTGTTACAAGGTCCTCTGCTTCACCAAGAAGTAAAAAAGCTAAAACTCACAGCTTGGCTTCTGAGGAGCAACTCTTAAGGAGAAAAGAATTCTCGGATAGGTTGGTGGCTACCCTCCTATCTAGCAGAAAGAATGTTACCAGAGCAATATATCACAAAGTTTGGAAAGTCTTTAACTCCTGGTGCACTACATTCGGCAGACCATTAAAGCAGATTTCTTCTATCCTGGAATTTCTGCAAGAAGGAGCAGACAAGGGCCTAGCGGTCAGTACCCTAAAAGTTGTTCAGGTTGCCGCACTGGGGGTATATTTTGAGAAATCAATTTCATCAGAACCCCTAGTAATCAGATTCTTTAAAGCCCTCACTCGGGCTAGACCGATAGTGATCAAAAACTGTCCGTCATGGGACTTATCAGTCGCTCTACGGGCCCTGACCAGGGAACCTTTTTGAAACCTCTTAATTTAACCTCCCTGAAACTAATTACTTTGAAAACAATTTTTCTAGTAGCTATTACAACAGCTCGAAGAATCCGTGAGCTGCAAGCTTTATCTATCCAGGGAGCCATTTTTTTTTCTATTTTTTCAGACAGAATTGTTCTGAAGACGGATCCTAATTTTTTACCAAAGGTTGCTTCAGTTCAAAATAGAACCCAGGAGATAATACTTCCTACGTTTTTTTCTAATCCGTCGGGTAAGAAGGAAGAAGAATTCCATACCCTGGATGTTAAAAGAGCAGTCTTAAGTTACCTGGAAGCTACTAAAGACTTTAGGCATTCAGACGCACTATTCATTTTATTTTCCGGAAATAAAAAAGAAAGACAAGCTTCTAGAGGAACCATTGCCAGATGGTTGAGAATGGCTATCTCAGACGCCTATTCCCTTACAGGCCAGGAGAGTCCGGTAAGTATCCGGGCTCATTCTACAAGAGCTTCGGCGGTGAGTTGGGCAGAAAAAGCTGGTGCCACCCCCGAACAAATCTGTAAGGCAGCTACATGGACAAGTCTGACGACCTTTGCCCATCATTATAGGTTAGATCTCATGACGGCTGGGGACCAGGCTTTCGGAAGGAAAGTCTTACAGGCTGTTGTCCCACCCTAAATGGGGTAAGCTCGATTATCCTCTCAGGTGCTGTCCTGAAAGACATTTTGGAAAAATGCAAGTTAGACTTACCGGTAACTTGTTTTCCAATAGGCTTTCAGGACCGCAGGACCCCGCCCTTTTTTTATGCTGTTGCTGTAATACTATGTAATAACTGTCGCTTATGTGTTGCAGTCGAGGCTGGAGGTTCTCTACAAACAACTGATGGAAGCAACGTGGAGACCTCCAATTAAAGACTTAATTGATGAGGTGTTTCCTGTAGGAGGAGGAGCCATGATCTCTCAGGTGCTGTCCTGAAAGCCTATTGGAAAACAAGTTACCGGTAAGTCTAACTTGCATTTTTTGCATTGATACATGGTCCCTGGGGCAGGACCCGGGTCCACAAACCCTTTTAGGACAACTTGCATATTAGCCGTTATAATTAGCACACAACGTTTGCGTCCATTGCATTTAATAGGGTTCTAAAGTTTGCACGAACTTTCGGTCCGTTCGCAGGTTCTGGTGCGAACCGAACAGGGGGGTGTTCGGCTCATCCCTAGTAGGGAATATGGCTGGCAGACATAAAAGATCACATTGATGCCAAAGTCTTGTTTCATAAGAAATTGCCCCCTGTGGACCACTTGTTCTTCTCGTTCTGGGGTCCTTAAAGATGAAATATTAATCCCAGTTATACTGGGCCAGAACTAGGTGGAATCTGTGAATTGCACAGACCCATCAAGTGTCCGGGGCTGTAATGCAGCATCCTTAGCGGCTTGGTCTGCTTCCATAAGTGAGTCTCAAATGCTAGGATGGCTACCTCAGCAAGAACCTGGAAAGCTGAAAACAGCCAATCAATTTAACCTATTGCTTGATTGGTTTACCTGCCGATGTGAAACAAACTTCTGGCCCTTAAAATTAAACAAAAAAACCCTCTATATCTCTATCTCTTGATTAACTATATAAATATATCCAACGACCCCAAACAAAGGATCCAATGACTCTGAATACAGAGTGTCCTTCTGGGTGCAAACTAGACTTGTGCACGACGGAAAAATGTGTTTAGTTTCGGTTTGTTTCTTGTGCACAATGGAAAAATTTGTTTTGTTTTGGTTCGTTTCTTTTCGGTCCTGTTGATTCGTTATGGTTCGTAATTTTGCTAGACGGGATTTTTCGTATTTGGACTAATTCGTATTTTCGCAAGCGGCATTTTTAGTTGAATCAGAATGATTCGTATTAATGTAAGCCTTATTTTTAGTTGATTTATAATTTGTACTTTCGGTAGAGTACATTGTTTTTTGTTGATTCTGGACACAACTGCTACTTTCGTACCTTTTTTTGGGTTCGTTGATTCGTAATTTTCCGTGTCTCTCTCACAACGACGCTGCCTATCATGCCTAATGTGCTTCGAATGGATTTGTACTTTTCTAAATACATAGCGGTTATTTGTAACGATTCAAAATCTCGTATTTTACGTTCGTTTTTTACATGCGGCTATAGCCTCCGCCCCTGTACACCATTTTGAGAGGAAGTTCAGCACGGTGAGGGAGAAGCACAGAGCAGAGCAGAGTGTTATTGTGCTTCGAATGGATTTGTACATTCGTAACTTTTTTCATAACGAATTATGCTGAAGACATTCGGGCATTTGCTATTTGCAATATAATTTATTTCGGATTCGGTTTTATTCGTAATTGCTTTGTTCGGAAATTCGAATGCTTCTGAACGTCTGAAAGTTGCTAAATTCCGACAAATTTCGATTCGTTAAGAAACGAATTGCACAAGCCTAATATAAATATTGGGTACAGAAAGTATTCTGACCCCCTTAAATTTTTCACTCTTTGCTATATTGCAGCCATTTGCTAAAACCATTTAAGTTCATTTTTTTTCCTCATTAATGTACACACAGCACCCCATATTGACAGAAAAACACAGAATTGTTGACATTTTTGCAGATTTATTAAAATAGAAAAACTGAAATATCACATGGTCCTAAGTATTCAGAGCCTTTGCTCAGTATTTAGTATTTGCACCCTTTTGATCTAATACAGCCATGAGTCTTTTTGGGAAAGATGCAACAAGTTTTTCACACCTGGATTTGGGGATCCTCTGCCATTCTTCCTTGCAGATCCTCTCCAGTTCTGTCAGGTTGGATGGTAAACGTTGGTGGACAGCCATTTTTTAGGTCTCTCCAGAGATGCTCAATTGGGTTTAAGTCAGGGCTCTGGCTGGGCCATTCAAGAACAGTCAGAGTTGTTGTGAAGCCACTCCTTCGTTATTTTAGCTGTGTGCTTAGGGTCATTGTCTTGTTGGAAGGTAAACCTTCGGCCCAGTCTGAGGTCCTGAGCACTTTGGAGAAGGTTTTCATCCAGGATATCCCTGTACTTGGCCGCATTCATCTTTCCCTCGATTGCAACCAGTCGTCCTGTCCCTGCAGCTGAAAAACACCCCCACAGCATAATGCTGCCACCACCATGCTTCACTGTTGGGACTGTATTGGACAGGTGATGAGCAGTGCCTGGGTTTTCTCCACACATAAACCTTATAATTAAGGCCAAAAAGTTCTATCTTGGTCTCATCAGACCAGAGAATCTTATTTCTCACCATCTTGGAGTCCTTAATGTGTTTTCTAGCAAACTCCATGCGGGCTTTCATGTGTCTTGCACTTAGGAGAGGCTTCCGTCGGGCCACTCTGCCATAAAGCCCCGACTGGTGGAGGGCTGCAGTGATGGTTGACTTTCTACAACTTCCCATCTCCCGACTGCATCTCTGGAGCTCAGACACAGTGATCTTTGGGTTCTTCTTTACCTCTCTCACCAATGCTCTTCTCCCCCGATAGCTCAGTTTGGCCGGACCGCCAGCTCTAGGAAGGGTTATGGTCGTCCCAAACGTCTTCCATTTAAGGATTATGGAGGCCACTGTGCTCTTAGGAACCTCAAGTGCAGCAGAATTTTTTTTGTAACCTTGGCAAGATTTGTGCCTTGCCACAATTCTGTCTGTCTGTAGCGACCTCACCCCATCTTTCTCTTCTAGAGGCATCACACACGATAGGGTGAGATGCGCTACGGCCCATGTCCTCCCCATAGCTGTGGGTGAGGTGAAGGCCAGTACTAGATATTTCCTCGGGCCTGTGTGCTTCTGTTAAGGATCAAGTCCTGCTGTGCCAACACTTCCCTCTGCTCCCATTAACCAGAGTTCCACACACCGATCACAGTCCAACTCTTATTTTATTGCATAACTCACAATAAACAGTGCTTCAGTAGCCAACTGGTTGGGACTCCATAACAGTTTGATACAAGGGGATGAGCAGGTCGAGGCACTGTCCTGATTGTCAGCTAAACCACTGTGATCTCACCAGCGGTTACTATAGCCTTGGCTAGGAAGGACTTAGAACTGGAGTGTCTCTACCAGCGACTCAAGAGAACGTGGATAGGAGTACCTCCGCTGCGTTGTAGCCCCTGTCAGGGGAAGATGTCCCTCCAAGGGAGTTACCAGAGGCCCATCCGTCACCGGGTTGATGCTGCCCCAGACTCTCCGAATGGGTAACCTCCCCGGCCTCCTCACCTCAGACATGGGCCCCATCCACTTCAGGGACCCTCGGACTTCTCCACCCTCGCGGGACCCAGTCGAAGTCACTGGGCCCCAGGCCTCCTGGTTTAGTACCTCACCCCAGGCTGAAGGTGCCTGGGATGGACTCCAACTCCATTCCGGTCAGGCCTAGGGCACCTGAGCCGGAATCCAGAACCGCCCACACCCAGGCCTAAGGTGCCTGAGTGCGTGATGAAGGACCTCCAAAAGAGCAAGACCTCGTGACCAGGGCGTCTCCCCCTTTTATCCCCTCCTCTGACGCCACGGCAGGTTCCCCGCCCTCGCCGTACCATCTCCGAGAAGGGACAAAAAGGACAGCACTGTGGCGGCAAATCTACCTCGAGCCTGCGGGCACCTGCCACCCACAGGCCAAGGAGATTATTACACCGCTCAATCCTCCAAGAATACAAATGGTCCAATTACTCCCATACTTTACCACCCAGGTGTACCCCACCTAAATTTAGAAACCCCGCTACATGTCTTTGAGCTCTTCAGGCAGTTCCTTTTGACCTCATGATTCTCATTTGCTCTGACATGCACTGTGAGCTGTAAGGTCTTATATAGACAGGTGTGTGGCTTTCCTAATCAAGTCCAATCAGTATAATCAAACACAGCTGGACTCAAATGAAGGTGTAGAACCATCTCAAGGATGATCAGAAGAAATGGACAGCACCTGAGTTAAATATATGAGTGTCATAGCAAAGGGTCTGAATACTTAGGACCATGTGATATTTCAGTTTTTCTTTTTTAATAAATCTGCAAAAATGTCAACAATTCTGTGTTTTTCTGTCAATATGGGGTGCTGTGTGTACATTAATGAGGAAAAAAAAATAACCCACTGTGTGTGTGTATGTATGTGTGTATGTATGTATGTATGTATGTGTGTGTGTGTGTGTGTGTGTGTATATATTTGTGTATATATATATATATATATATATATATATATATATATTGCATTTAAAACCATACATTTTACGACGTATTAAAAAAAAAATGTAAAAGTGAAAATTGATAAGCAGTGTCACAATGAGTTAACAACAATATCAATAAAATCAATCACAGTCTTGACGATTGTAACTCTCTTCTGATAGGTCAACCTCTCCATAGGCTATCCCCTCTTCAAGTCTATCATGAATGCTGCTGCTAGACTCATCCACCTCACAAACCGCTCATTGTCTGCCACGCCTCTTTGCCAGTCCCTACACTGGCTCCCCATTGCCCAACAAATAAAATTCAAAACATTAACAATAACATATGTAGCGGGTATATACTTTTAAAACTGGTGAAGACACCAGTGATGCATAGTTCCCTGCGGCCCAGCAGGTGGCGCTGTCACTTTGGGCCGGGGTTGAACCATCACTGCAGTGCCGTACCCTTTGTGACCTCTCGTAGCGGTTGTACGGTGGGGCGGGGAACCCGCCGTGCTTGCTGGGAGAGGGTATAAAGGGGGTGGACATCTTCGCCACGAGGTTCGAGTCCCAGGCACCTTCAGCCCGAGGGATGCTGTTCGCGGTCAGTGTCCAGGTGGCCTAGGCCTGGACATCTGGAGTTCGTGTTCCATTACAGACACCTTCAGTCTGGGGTGGGGTATTCGGCCGGAGGCCCAGTACCTTCCGCTGGGTCCCGTGAGGGAGGGATTGTCCTAGGGGGCCCCGGGAGTGGGGCACCCGAATCCAGAGGTGTAAGGGGCCGGAGGAGGGACTCATCCGAAGATCTGGTGCAGCAGATTGCCAGTGCCGGGTGAACCTCTGGAGACCGCCCGGAGGGATATCTTTCCCGAACAGGGGCCAAGTTCAGAGAGGAAGGTGGTTCATGTTCAATGACCGGTGGCAGGGGTCCAACTAGTCAACTCAGGTCAGTGGCAGAGACCTGCTATTAGGCCTGTGGCAGGGGCCTCAACGGTTCAACCGGTCGGTGGCAGCGACCAAAACTCACGGTCGGTGGCAGAGACCGTGCGCCAGGCCTATTCGCTAGCAAAGGAATAGGAGAGTTCAGTTGTGCCTGGGCCTACTCGTATACACACCCCTGTCTGTCTGTTACTGAAAGTTCAACTGATTGTGTTCACCCTGAAAGCAGAGAAATAAAGGAGTGTTGGACTTTCGATTGGTGTGGGGCTCTATGTTATTGGCAGACACATCTCCACGGAACAGCTGGAGGCTTCGTATGCAGTGAACAGACCCGGAGGTAATTCACGTAACTCTGCTCAACCCTCATACACATACGAGGGGAGAGCTTGGCGTAGTGTTCCTGCACTCTTCTCTCCCAGGTACCCCTAGACACAAGCCACTCAAACGAGAAAACCCGAGAGGGAGAGTGAGGCTCCGCTACACATACAAAGCCATTTACAACTCTTCCCCGAACTACATCACCAATCTTGTCTCCAAATATCACCCACAACTGTCCTCTCTGCTTCTCCCAGGACCTTTTGCTCTCTGGCTCTCTTGTCTCCTCCTCCCATGCCTGTCTCCAGGACTTCTCCAGAGCCTTACCCATCATCTGGAACTCCCTACCCCAATCTGTCTGACCATCTCCTATTCTACCCACTTTTAGGTGATCCCTGAAAACCTATCTCCACAGGGAGGCCTATCCTGCCTTCAGCTAATAACCAAATCTTCCATTTCTCCCATCAGCTTATCCCTCACAGTTATTACCTTTTGTTCCACCAGCCCCTCTCTATTAGATTGTAAGCTCCCAGGAGCAGGGCCCTCCTAACCCTCTTGTATTGAATTTTATTGTTGCCGTATTGTCTCCCTTTTATATTGTAAAGTGCTGTGAGAACTGTTGGCGCTATATAAATCCTGTATAATAATCATAATAGTGTTTATTAGTGCTTGATGATAAAACTCCAAATAATTAAAATGATTTGTACACAGTACATGTACATTTGAACTTTATGCTTATACCCCATCATATATCAACTGACAGATAACATATAACAATAAACTTCCTACCGTGATAGTCCAACAATAGATTGCGTTGCTGATGGGATATTAGTGGCTCTACACATTTCAGAGATCACATCCATTCCTTCAGGAGATGTAAACATTTTAAACTCTGGGAAATGTACAATTTCATACCTTTCATATTTAAAAACATCATCATATACATACAGTATTTATGTAATTAATTGATATTTCATCTGTACACCAACTCAACTTATGTGTGTACTCACTGCACTATCCAGATGTTAAAACCATTTTTTAAATAAGACTGGAACCAACATAAAAAACATTGGTGGAGAACTACACAGGACCGATACAAGTAAAAGATACCACCCTGGCATAATATATTCATAAAAAAAGTTTAAATTAAAGAGATATTATTATAATGGTGTTTATGGGGGAATTACCATAATAAAATATAACCGATAATGCTCACCACATCAAAGGACCCTGTGTAAGAGCTGTGGATCTTCCTAGATAATACATGTGTGCTGTGCGGTTGCTATAATACATTGAATTACAGAAAATTACAAAGCTGCAGATTGAAAAGTAAAAGTAAAGTGACAATCCGCAACGTGTGACAGGCGACAATCCGTGATGTGGCAAGTGACAATCTGCATCTGGTGGCAGGCGACGTGGCAATCTGCATCTGGTGACAGGCGACGTGGCAAGTGACAATCTGCATCTGGTGGCTGTGACTTGCCATGTCGCCTGCCACCAGATGCAGATTGTCACTTGCCACGTCGCCTATCCGCAACGTGTGGCAGGTGATGTGACAAGTGACACTCGGGGCTCCCACTGATAATGCATTATGGTTAGTTGAACTGTTTCACTTTATATTACAATGTAATAATAGAAATAATGTGCTTCAATCATCCTGACACCATAAAAACCATGGTGCCATGATGATTGAACCGCTAACACCAGCCGTTTCTCCGATAAATTGCCCTCAAAAAAACATTTTCTGGCAGTGCCCCTCCCAAGACTAGACTCTGGATCCGCCCCTGCCTCATAGAATATAGGTTGGGGTGTTTTCCAAAATGGGGTCATTTTGTGGGTAATTCCACTGCCCTGGTGCTCCAAGGCCTTTAAAATTGTAATAGGTCGTCAAGAAGTTAGATGTGTAATTTATGTCCCTAGAACTCCTGAAGGTGCACCCTGCATGTTGGGTCTCTGTATGTGGCCAGGCTGTGAAAAATTCTCACACATGTGGAATCGCCATACACAGGAGGAGTAGCAGAATGTGTTTTGGGGTGTAGTTGCAAGTATGCATATGTCCTGTGAGAGAAATAACCGGTTGGTATGATAATTTTGTGAAAAAAAAAAAATTGTGGGAAAAAATTACAACTTGAAAATCCCACCTTACTAAATACCTTGCAATGTCTACTTTCCAAAAAAGGGTGGTATTTGTACTATCCGGGCTTGTTAGTGTCTGAAGAAATGGGATAGGCTGTCAGTGCATCAGGTGTGATCAATTTTCAATGATTAGTTCCATAGCTTATAGACTCTATAACCTTCACAAAGGCCAAATAATATACATTGATTTGGGTTATTTTTTTACCAAAGATATGTAGCAGTATGAATTTTGGCCAAAATTTATAAAGCAAAATTACAAATTTTGCTAAATTTTATAACCGAAACAAAGAAAAATGCATTTTGTTACAAAATGTTTGGTGTTTTTTATTTATAACGCAAAAAATAAAAAACCCAGTGGTGATTAAATACCACCAAAAGAAAGCTCTATTTGTGCGGGGGGAAAAGGGACAAAAATCTCATATGGGTACAGTGTTACATGAGTAGATGAATAATATAGAGAAGCCTGCGCTTAGGACTAGAACAAATGGTCTGCTGCCCCCCCCGGTTTGGCCCCTGTAACCAGGGACTAGAAATAGTTGTGTGTATGTGGGGTGAATGGCGCTCCCAATGGAGGGTGTGTATAGATCAGAATAAGAGATCTGTGTAAACCTGGGTGATTGAGCTGTGTGGTACCCAGAATGGTGCACTAAAACAAATAAATGAATAACAATAAGTGGGTCAAAAATGACCTCTCCGTGCTCCTAAGTTTGTGTGAGATAATAAACTTGTGCTAATGTATAAGTTTCTAGAATGCTAGGTACATATGTGTGTTAGAAGAGTGAAAAAATGTTTTTATATATATATATATATATATATATATATATATATATATATATATATATGGCAGAAAATGAAAAAAATGAAAAAATGGGGGGTAAAAACCTCCGTGGTGGGTGTAAGTTAAACCATACCAAAAAACTGAAAAAGTATAAATCAATTACAATAACAATATTGGTCCCGGTGTGGGACAATTAACCAAAAATGTCCACCGTAACAGGTATGCAGGATCCTGATACTTAGTTCAGTATAAGATAAATTTCCCCAATAATGTCCAATCAGGAACAATGAAGATACACAAGTCACCTATCTTCATTGTTCCTGATTGGACATTATTGGGGAAATTTATCTTATACTGGATCCTGCATACCTGTTACGGTGGACATTTTTGGTTAATTGTCCCACACCGGGACCAATATTGTTATTGTAATTGATGTACACTTTTTCAGTTTTTTGGTATGGTTTAACTTACACCCACCACGGAGGTTTTTACCCCCCATTTTTTCATTTTTTTTCATTTTCTGCCATATATATATATATATATATAAAAACATTTTTTCACTCTTCTAACACACATATGTACCTAACATTCTAGAAACTTATACATTAGCACAAGTTTATTATCTCACACAAACTTAGGAGCACGGAGAGGTCATTTTTGACCCACTTATTGTTATTCATTTATTTGTTTTAGTGCACCATTCTGGGTACCACACAGCTCAATCACCCAGGTTTACACAGATCTCTTAATCTGATCTATACACACCCTCCATTGGGAGCGCCATTCACCCCACATACACACAAGTGTTACATGAGTAATTGCCATTCAAAGTGTGAGAGCACTGAAAGCTGAAAATTGGTCTAGTTAAGAAGGGGGTATAAGTGCCCAGTGGGGAAGAGGTTAAAGCAGAACTACATGGCATCTGAAAACCACAAACCAAAAATGCAATTTAATTCATTTTTAATATTCCAAGCAAACTCCCCCATCTATCTATGTCTCCATGCTTTATTTTGCTGAGAAATCACTGTGAAAAGCACCCTTAGCGTTTCTGGCTATGGCCATTTTGAGTTAGGGCGGATGATTCATGCAGCATTTACTTCCTGGAATCCATCTGTCCTTAGCTCAGTCATGCAAGCAGGAGGGTGTGCTTAGCTGGGAAAAACCCATCCTCCTATCCTGAAGACTCCTGGGATGTATGGCATCATTTGCCTGGGCCTGGAAACCTAAAAGTAACTTGAACAAAAAAATATAGATCTATTTTCTAATGTTATCAGCATAAAAAAATTCAATAGTCAGTTTTTACTGAAAGAGTGAAGTGCCCCTTTATGTCTGCATTTACACCTTGGACATCAGTGGTGGACAGTCACACATGCATTGATATCAGAATTAAAATTTTTGAATTCATGTCAGAATGATTTGAATATTTTTAAAGAAAACCTGTATTGCGATTAAGGGTGAGCTCAGCGTTCGGTCCGCGTGTAAGTGCAAGCTGAACACTGGCAGCTCAGACTCTACATAGCTGTCAATGGTTGCTATGGAAGCAGTGCGTGCTTGAGAAAAGCGGGATGGAACCCGAAGTTTGACCAAAAGGGTGTTTGGTGGCTGTATGGATGGATTTATTGTACGCAAATTCAGCATAAGGCAGGAGAGCGGACCAATCATCTTGGGAGCCAGAACAGAAACAGCGGAGATATTGTTCCAAGGTTTGATTCGTTCTCTCCGTCTGGCTGTTGCTCTGAGGGTGGTATGTAGAGGAGTGACAAATTTTTATTTCCAGGGATTTACAGAGCTCTCTCCAAAACTTGGAAGTGAATTGAACAACTCTATCGAGCCGATGCTGTCAGGTACACCATGAAGCCTTATTATTTCTTTAATGAAAATATTGGCTGTATCCGAAGCAGAGGGAGTACCTACCATGGGTATAAAATGCACCATCTTAGAAAGGCGACCGACAACGACCAAGATAGTGGTGAACCCCTTTGAGGGAGGTAAGTCAACTATGAAGTCCATGGAGACTTCTGCCCATGGCCATTCCGGAATGGGTAAAGGTCTTAGTAGGCCCCAAGTTTTGGTATTTGACCCCTTACTGCGCTGACATGGGATGCAGGAAGAGACATAGTCTTTACAGTCCTGCTTCCAACCCGGCCACCAAATGGAACGGGAGATTAATTCAGCAGTTTTTTGAGTTCCAAAGTGACCTGCCAGTTTGTGGTCATGGAAAGTCTTTAGCGTCAGGGGTCTTACCTCCAAACATTTTTCCCCGGGCCCAGAGCAGGTCATCATGTTTCTCCAAAGAAGGTACTTCTGGGTCGTCAGTGACTGGACGCTGATTTGATGGAGGTTATCAGATCAGTTTGGGTGATCAAATTTTTTTTGGGGCGGAGACAAAATGATACTAGGTTCAGCTGCCTGAGGGGATTCAAGGAACATCCGGGAGAGTGCATCTGCCTTTCCATTTTTGGAGACAGGTCTGCATGAGATATGGAAATTGAATCTGGAGAAGAAGAGAGCCCACCGGGCCTGTCTGGGTTTTAAACATTTAGCTGTCCAGAGATTCTCCAGATTTTTGTGGTCAGTGAAGATCATGACAGGATGGGACGCACCCTCCAGCAGGTACATCCACTCCTCCAGAGCAAACTTAATGGCCAACAACTCCCTGTCTCCTACATCGTAGTTCCTTTCTGGTGGACTTAGTTTCCGGGATGCAAAGGCTACGGGATGCAGGAGGGCCTTGGGACTCTGTCATTGGAAAAGGATAGCCCCAGTGTACTGGAAGTGGATGCCTCTGAAACAGCCAAACGGCAGGGCTGGATCTGGATGCCGTAAGATTGGTGCAGAGGTAAACAAGGCCTTAAGTTTTTAGCAAAAGCTTCCTGGACTTCTCTGGACTACTGGAAACGGTTGTGTTGGCGTGTTAGTTGGGTGATGGGTGCTACAATGGATGAGAAGCCAGCGATAAATCTCCGGTAGAAGTTAGCGAAACCTATAAATCGCTGTACCCCTTTTTCATCCACTGGTGCCGGCCACTCCTGGATTGCCTTGACCTTCTGCGGATACATTGCAACCCCATTGGTGGAGATGATGAATCCCAGGAACTGCACAACAGTTTTTTTTCAAATTTGCATTTCTCCACCTTGAGGTACAATTTATGTCTCCTGAGAACCTTTTTGACATGAACTTGGTGTAATTCAATAGTGGCGGAGAAAATGAGAATGTCTTCTAGGTATACGACTAGGAAGTTGTCAAGGTATTCCCAAAAAATGTCATTTACCAGAGGCTGTAAAGTGGCCGGGGGCGTTGCATAGCCCAAACGGCATCACCGGGTATTCTTAATGTCCAAACCTGGACCTGAAGGAATTTTTCCATTCGTCCCCAGCCCGAATTCGAATGAGGTTGTAGGCGCCATGAAGATCCAGCACTGAATCGCAGTGCGAAACGTCAGCTCATACTTGCTGTTTTTTTTTTTGCTGTGGCATGTTATTTGTGCTTTTGTTTTAAATAAAATAACCTTTTTTGGAGTGCGGCTGTCCAAGCGTTTTCCTCCGATTTTTTGCATTGTCATATGCATTGCCTGCACCCACGGCTCCGGATCTTGTGAATGAGTCACCAGTCACATCTGAGCGGTAACTCTCTCTGCCACGAAGATCCAGTTTGGAGAAAATTTGGGCGGTTGAAATAACTATGGAATGAGTGGTAGTGGATACCGGTTTTTAATGGTTATTTTGTTTAGTTCTCTGTAATCAATGCACGGCCTCAGAGAACCGTCTTTTTTTCCCACAAAGAAAATACCGGCTCCAGCCGGTGAAGAGGAAGAATGGATAAAACCCTTCTCTAGGTTTTCGTCCATGTAAGTCTTGAGAGCTTTCAACTCCGTTTCTGAAAGGGACCGGTGAGGTGGTAGACGGTCAGCCTTTTGCTTGTCAAAAATGTCTTTAAACTCGAGGTATACTGTTGGAGGTTGTCAGGTACGGGTGTTAGAGCTAAGCAAGAGGCTGGAGCTGGAATGAGGCAGTGCTGGGAGAAGAAGACCTCTTTCTTGTTCCAATTGATTTGGGGTTCATGTGCCTGCAGCCAGGGGAGCCCTAAGATGATGGGAAACATAGGAGAAGAGATGATATTGAAGCGCAGGAACTCCTGGGGGCCATAGTCCGTGGTGGTAAGAATGGGTCTGGTTTCTTGGGTGATGAGTCCAGAGCGAGGAAGAGACCCATCAGCCAGGTGTACCTGGAGGCTTTGTTTTTTGGTCTGAAGAGGGATGTGCAGTCTTTGAGCCAGTGAAGTGTCAAGGAAGCAGCTGCAAGCTCCGGAGTCAATTTATAGCTGGCAGGCGGGTTTCCTTTTCTGCTAGCTGTAGGGAGACAAAGAGGGTGACATGAGTCTGGGAAACACCAGTGACTTGATAGTTCATAACAAATTGTGGATAAGTGATGGACGAACCTCTAACGAGACGGTTCGAGAACACGATCACGCACAAATTTTCAGGTTCGCGGCGGGTCCCATTCATTTTAATGGCAGGCGAACATTAAAAACCTCCAGGTCTTATTTGCAGCCACAAAATACTTACTAGCTGTGCACACATAGTCCCACAAAATGGACACTGACATACCAGAAGTATTAAGCGAATCTGCGATCGACAACGACAAGCATTCTTTTTTTTTTTTTTATCTGCAAAATTTCATCAATTCAGGAGCGCATGAAGGCCATGGAGGAGAGGCAAGGCCAGGCTATGAAGGGGGTGCAGGAGATGATCCTGCTATTGGAAAAGTTGCCATAATTTTTTTAAATTTTTTTTTAAGTTGTAGCGGGGTGCTAAATTTAGGGGCAGTGTTGGGTGGTAGTTATACTCAAACACCCTAATTATTAGAGTTCTTGCAACCATTTTTGTCTGCAGGGAGAGTATTGGTGTACGTTTTCCCTGTGGCCTGCAGGTGGCGATGCCCTAGTAGGCCAGGGTTGAACCGCTAATTCAGTACTGTACCTTGTGTGTCCCCTCTCGGCCGCCGTAAGGTGGGTGTGGTAGGACTGCTGTGCATGCTGGGAGAGGATATAAAAGGAGCAGACGCTGCCTGTTCAGGGTTCGTTGCCGGGGGTCCTACCCCAGGGAGTGTGTGTGTTCCTGTCCGTCCTGGGCACCTTTGGCCCAGGGGCGGAGGTCAGTGGATCAGTCCCAGGCACCTTTAGTCCTGGGGCTGCAGCAAAGGCCTGGGCCCAGCACTTTCGGCTGGAGCCCACCGGGGATCGAGGAGTCTCAGGGTGCCGCCTTGCGATGGGACCCGTATTCTAGATGAGGAGGCCGGGGGAGGAACCATTCAGAGGGACTGGTGCAGAAGTCACGGTGAAGGAAGGGTCCCAGTAACTCTCTGGAGGGATATCTTCTCCTTAACAGAGGCCAAGTTCACCAGGTCTGTGGCAGAGACCAAGTTCACCGGGTCTGTGGCAGAGACTTTGGGTAAAGTTCGAGCACCATATCGGCTGCTAGTCCCAAGCTGGGGAGACTATCCATATGGGCTGAGTCTGCTTGATAATCGGAGCAGTGAATTGTGTTACGTTTGTGCCTGGACCTCTTCTACACCTTAAGCTATCCTGTTCTCCCTCCAACCTTTCCTGTCAGAGACTGTGTTTTACAAGAAATAAACCTCTACGTTGGAGTGCAGCTGGTGTGGACGTTCAAGTTACTGTGGGGATATGGGGACTTGTCTTTATTCAATATAGAGGTGAGAAACATTCTCGGACTGTCTGACTGTGGAAGACTCATCAACAACACCGCTCAACCTCTTCACACAGGAGGGTACGGGCTTGTGGTGCGGTGTGCCCCCTCTATTCCTGCGAGGAGCTGAACAAGGCAGGTAAAAGGGGGTCTGTGCGCTACAAGTTATTGTATCGGGTATCCCAAATTAAGGGGTGACCTGAGCAATAGTTGGCTCGGGTCTTTTAATTGTTTGTACTCTGCCTTGCTGTTTCACCTGGCGTGCAGTTCCTCTTAGGTGTATAGGTGTAGGTGTATAGGTGGTGCTGACACCTTTCCTTCCTGGGACCTTCCATTGTGGTGTTCCAATGGCCACAAATTTTCGAAAGGCCTCCGAGTCCACCAGTTTATATGGCAGTAGTTGGCGGGCTATCAGTTCTGACAAGCCAGCGATCAACCGTTGGGCAAGAAGGTTATCCGGCGTCATAATTTTTTTTACGCTCAAACATTTGGTCCACGGAAGCCTGCCTTTTTCCAGAAAAACGTGAGGATGGAAGTTGGAGTGGAGGACAATTGTGAGGAGAGAGGAGAAGTACAAGAGGCTGGACGGTGAGAGCCTGGAGTGTGGCTTTGTGGGTTCTGATGGCATTGCTCCCACTGGGCTCGGTAATGGGAGTTCATGTGCCTTCTTAAGGCGGTCGTCCCTAGGTGAGTGTTGGGCTTACCGCGACTTATGCGTTGACTGCAAAGGCTGCAGATGGCAACACTATTGTCAGCAGCGGACACGTTAAAAAAAGCACACACTGCGGAGCTATGTGCCGTCGTCCTGGGAGCGCCAGATGTGACCGTACATGGTTGATGGCTCGCTCCTGATACATTAGCAGTCTGGTTTGTCCCTCCTGTGCAATGTAAGTTCTTCCTGCTTCTCCTCCCTATCTGCTGGTCCATCTCTCCCTCTGAACTCCCCTCCTCTTCCTCTCTTGTGGGCACCAACGTGACGTCCCTAGACACGTCATCATCGACGTCACCTTCCCCACCACTATAATTGGAGATCTCGGAGTAGGCAGCAACAGCGGGGACCAACCTCCTTGGGCCGATCTGGGTACTGTCGTCAGACTGCTGAGTGGCAGTTGTTGCTACCTCCTCTTCCTGATCCAATGCCAAGAATTCCTGCGCATCGGAAATGTCTTGTGATGGATCGGAAAATAATTCCAGTGACTCAAGCGGAGGGTTTATGGTGGTGGTAGTGTCTTTGGGGGATGCACACAGCAGAGAGTAAAGAGGGTGCAGATAGAGAGGATGAGGAGGGTGCAGAAGATTAAGGCTGAGTGAGCCACTCAACCAAGTCTGGTGCATCCTTTGACGTAATCGAACGCACCTTCTGCAACTTCCCACTTTGGCTCAAGCCTGGTGCTCCTGTCCTACCCCTACCACCCCTGCGGAAGGGCCTGCCTCTTCCTCTGCCTGTCATTTTTTAAATGACCCTGTGACAAAAGTCTCTAGAGAAGTGCAGTATATGTGGAAGAAGGTATATAACACCCCGCTTCAATCTGTCGTTTTGGGGGGCCACTAGTCTATATCACACCAGTTATAATACTTTTTTATGATTGCGTTTGTCACTCTTTGTAGTTGTAGTATCACTGTAGAACCGCTCAGCGGTCACAATGCTGCACAGTAGAAATGCACTATAATATGCTTTCTATATTTGAAAGTATTTTAGACGTGTATTACACCCCTATATAATGCACACCTAATAGTACACCTATACCAGTCCTTAAAAGGACTTTTGTGGACCTATAATCGTTAGCGATTTGTGTCTCTACAGTCTGTCCCTGCCACACACAGCAACCTCTCCCTACACTGACAAAAGAGCTGCAGAACCGCTCAGCAGTCACAATGCTGCACAGTAGAAATGCACTATACTATGCTTTCTATATTTGAAAGTATTTTAGACGTGTATTACACCCCTATATACTGCACATCAAATAGTACACCTATACCAGTCCTTAAAAGGGCTTTTGTGGACCTAATAGCTAGTGATTACAGTTTGTCCCTGCTACACACAGCAACCTCTCCCTACACTGACAAAAGACAGCTGCAGAATCGCTCAGCACTGCAGTCACAATGCTGCACAGTAGAAATGCACTATACTATGCTTTCTATATTTGAAAGTATTTGAGACGTGTATTACACCCCTATATACTGCACACCAAATAGTACACCTATACCAGTCCTTAAAAGGACTTTTGTGGACCTAATTGCTTGCTAGTGATTACAGTCTGTCCCTGCTGCACACAGCAACCTTTCCCTACACTGACAAAAGACAGAATGTAAAATGGCAGCCAGATCAGGTCTATTTATAAGATAGGGGGTATGTCCATGTGCTGAAATGTCTCAATTGGCTGTCCTGTACCACATGATGGATGTGTCATGGGTCAAAGTTCTTCACAATGTAAAAGAATATGGCGGCCGCGAACAGCGCCATATGTCCGCCGGTTTGGCGAATAGCGAACGCGCAAAGTTTGCCGCGAACCGACTGCGGGGCGAACGGCAAGGCCATCTCTACTTACTAGGTCTCACAGGGCAGGTATGAAGAAAATGACCAGTAGCCCCACAGTATAGGCACAGGTTGGCTTGGTGCCTACGTTGCTTCTCTACGGGGGTGAGAGGAGCACCGACCAGTCCAAGTTGTGTGGGCTCGACCTCAGGAGCAGGGGTGACTGGAGGAGCCGGAAAAGGCGGATGGATGGGAGTTGG
Source organism: Rana muscosa (assembly GCA_029206835.1). NCBI lineage: Eukaryota > Metazoa > Chordata > Amphibia > Anura > Ranidae > Rana > Rana muscosa. Next base: position 10,062,062 of record JARGYO010005562.1, read on the forward strand.
CTTGGGAAGCATCCAGTGGGTCGGGGAACCTGGAAGCGCTTGGAGCGCCGCTCCTGCATACGCCTGTCCAATTTGGTGGCTGATTGGATCAAATCCTCCAGAGGAGCAGGGGTCTCCACCCTGGCCAGCTCGTCTTTGAGGGCTTCAGACAAACCTTGACCATATTGAGACTTTAGGGCAGGTTCGTTCCAGCTGGTATCAGCCGACCACTTCCAGAACTAAACAGTATAGTCCTCAACCGGCCTTCGCCCCTGAGACAATTTATGTAAAGTAGCTTCAGCAGTGGCCGTGCACTGTGGATCATCATAAAGTTGTGCCATGCTTTCAAAAAAGGTATCCACTGAGTTTAATACAGGGATCCTCTGTTCCATCAGGCTGTGGGCCCAGGCTTGTGGTTCATTGGCCAGGAGGGAGATAATAAAACCCACTTTTACCACTTCAGAGGAGAAAGTCCTGGGCTGACGAGCTAGGTATAGGGAACAGGTGTTCTTGAAGGCCCGTAATTCTTTGCGGTCGCCAGAGAATCGCTCTGGCGTAGGAACCCTTGGCTCAGGGAGGGCCATTACAGTTGGATTTGAAGAAGCCTGAGAGGAAGAGGCCCCACTGGCGGGTGCAAAAGCTGTGACTGCTGGTGTGGGTGACCCGGAGAGTTGCTGGAGATGACCATCAATTTGGGCGTAGCCTTCCTGCAGTTTCTGGACTGCATCAGTGAGGGCCGAAACCTGCTGGCACAGAACTTCCCTCCAATTTGGAAGTCTACGGGTAGTCTTGCTTCCCTGCCAAACATCAGTCTATACTGTGTTGGCAATGTTTATACCTCACTTGAAGTATTAATGATACATAAAAATGATTGATTAAACCTTTGGTCTATATAAAAATTAAGCAGTGGTACGAAAAAGGAAAAAAAGTAGTTTATTATACAGGAAAGAAGAAACTTGTATTAATCCAGAACTTGTGACTATAACATAAATTATATCACCTTGGAAACAAAGAGGCTACTCATATAACACAATAATGTTACATAAGAATATGGCTATTACACAATAATATTACATAAGAATATGGCTATAAGGGAGACAACCGTGTATCAGCACAAGTTAAAGAAAGATTAGAGTTACAGGAGAGATTAACCACTTGGCAACCACCTGCCGACAAATAACGTCGACAAGGTGGTTGCTTAACTCTGGGAGGACTTTATATAACGTCCTCCCAGAATCGCGCTCCCGCGCGCCCCCTGGGGCGCGCACATGGGAAATTCCGTGACCGCCGGGTCCAGAGGACCCGGCGGATCACGAATCGCGGTAAATTGCCGCTGATAGCGGCCGTTTACCACGTGATCGCTCCGTCAAATGACGGAGCAATCACTTGTAAACAGACCGGCGTCATGTGATGACGCCGGTTCCTCCCTCCCCTCTCTGTACCGATCGGTACAGTGTGAGAGGGGAAGGGGAGGGAGCGGATGGTAGCAGCAGCTCTGTGGGCTGGATCTGTGACAATTGCAGTCACAGATCCAGCCATCCATCCATCCCTGCTCAGCCATCCCTGTGCAATACCCCGCCAATACTCTGCAATACACCCTGCCAATACTCTGCAAAATACCCTGCGCAATACTCTGCAAAATACTCTGCAATACCCTGGTGCAATACTCTGCAATACCCTAGCGCAATACTCTGCAATACCCTGCGCAATACTTTGCAATACCCTGCGCAATACTCTGCAATACTCTGCAATACCCTGCGCAATACCCTGCAAAATACTCTGCAATACCCTGCGCAATACCCTGCAAAATACTCTGCAATACCCTGCGCAATGCTCTGCAATACCCTGCGCAATACTCTGCAATACCATGCGCAATACTCTGCAATACCCTGCGCAATACTCTGCAATACCCTGCGCAATACCCTGCAAAATACTCTGCAATACCCTGCGCAATACCCTGCAAAATACTCTGCAATACCCTGCGCAATACTCTGCAATACCCTGCGCAATACTCTGCAATACCCTGCGCAATACCCTGCAAAATACTCTGCAATACCCTGCGCAATACCCTGCAAAATACTCTGCAATACCCTGCGCAATACTCTGCAATACCCTGCGCAATACTCTGCAATACCCTGCGCAATACTCTGCAATACCCTGCGCAATACCCTGCGCAATACTCTGCAATACCCTGCGCAATACTCTGCAATACCCTCTGCAATACCCTGCGCAATACTCTGCAAAATACTCTGCAATACCCTGCACAATACTCTGCAATACCCTGCACAATACTCTGCAATACCCTGTGCAATACCCCCTGTGCAATACCCCGTGCAATACCCTGCCATACTCCGCAATACCCTGCCATAGTCCGCAATACTCCGCAATGCCCGGCAATACTCCGCAATGCCCGGCAATACTCCGCAATGCCCGGCAATACTCTGCAATAACCACTTCCCGCCCGCCGGCCGTCATATGACGTCCTTGACTTTGTGCGGGGATATCTGAATGATGGGTGCAGCTACAGGCATCATTCAGATATTAGCTTTTTCAGCCGGCGATTCCCCACACCATAACAACAATCATAGCGGCTGTTCCACCGCTTGATCATTCTTACGGGAGGCGAGAGAGGATGCCCCCCCTCCCGCTGCCCTCCGGTGCTTCTACCGACTCACCGCTACGATCAAAGCCAGGATTGTTGTTTTTTTTTTGTTTTTTTTTTTCAGGCTTCCCAGCCTAGAGGTGAGATGTGGGGTCTTATTGACCCCATATCTCACTGTAAAGAGGACCTGTCATGCCATATTCCTATTACATGGGATGTTTACGTTCCTTGTAATAGGTATAAAAGTGATCAAAAAAAATTTTGGGGCGGAAAAACATGTCAAACTAAAATAAATAAAGTAAAATGAACAATAAAAAAATATATATTTTTTTAAAGCGCCCCTGTCCCCGTGAGCTCGCATACAGAAGCGAACGCATACGTAAGTCCCGCCCACATATGAAAACGATTTTCAAACCACACATGTGAGGTATCTCTGCGAACATTAGAGCGAGAGCAATCATTTTGGCCCTAGACCTCCTCTGTAACTCAAAACATGTAACCAGTAAAAATATTTAAAGCGTCGCCTATGGGGATTTTTTAAGTAGCGAAGTTTGGCGCCATTCCACGAGTGTGTGCAATTTTTAAGGGTGACATGTTAGGTATCTATTTACTCGGCGTAACTTCATCTTTCACATTATGCAAAAACATTGGGCTAACTTTACTGGTTTTTTTTTTTAAGCACAAAACATTCTTTTTCCGTAAAAAACGCGTTAAAAAAAATGCTGCGCAAATATCGTGCGAGATAAAAAGTTGCAACAACCACCATTATGTTCTCTAAGGTCTTTGCTAAAAAAACATATATAATGTTTTGGGGTTCTATGTAATTTTCTAGCAAACAAATGATGATTTTTACATGTAGGAGAGAAATGTCAGAATTGGCCTGGGTGCTCCAGAACGCCTGAAGGTGCTCCCTGCATGTTGGGCCTCTGTATGTGGCCACGCTGTGTAAAAGTCTCACACATGTGGTATCGCCATACTCGGGAGTAATAGCAGAATGTGTTTTGGGGTGTAATTTGTGGAATGCATATGCTGTGTGTGAGAAATAACCTGCTAATATGACAATTTTGTGAAAAAAAAAAAAGAGAAAAAAAAATCTTGATTTTGCAAAGAATTGTGGGAAAAAATGACAACTTCAAAAAACTCACAATGCCTCTTTCTGAATACCTTGGAATGTCTTCTTTCCAAAAAGGGGTCATTTGGGGGGTATTTGTACTTTTCTGGCATGTTAGGGTCTCAAGAAATGAGATCGGCCGTCAGTACTTCAGGTGTGATCAATTTTCAGATATTGGCACCATAGCTTGTGGACTCTATAACTTTCACAAAGACCAAATAATATGCACCAATTTGTACTTATTTTTACCAAAGATATGTAGCAGTATAAATTTTGGCCAAAATGTATGAAGAAAAAATAGTAATTTGCAAAATTTTATAACAGAAACGAAAAAAAAAAATTTTTTTTACAAAATTTTCAGTCTTTTTTCTCTTATAGCGCAAAAAATAAAAAACCCAACAGTGATTAAATACCACCAAAAGAAAGCTCTATTTGTGTTAAAAAAGGACAAAAAATTCATATGGGTACAGTGTTGTATGACTGAGTAATTGTCATTCAAAATGTGAGAGCACCGAAAGCTGAAAATTGGTCTGGTTATTAAGGGGGTTTAAGTGCCCAGTCGTCAAGTGGTTAAGGAAATTAAAGAGGTATATTTACAGAATACTTCACCATGCTCCTCAGGTCAGGACATCATTCGCAAGGACTTAATCATGGCTCTGGCTGACTAATTTATACCCCTTCTATGCCTACCCCGCCATCAACCAGGATCCAAAATCCGGTGGTCTCATTGGTTTAAAGCTGACCACCTGATTGGTTGAAATCTCAAGCCTCTTTACTTAGCCTGCCAAATCTAAAGCCGAAATACTTGTTGCTTTATCAGATAGAGGTGTGTTCCTTTGATGCTCAGTTCAACCAGTTCTCACATTAGCATGCTAAGGGCCCCTGCGGTTATCTGTACTGGCCCTTTTAAGACAAAGGATATCTAAGTATCACCTGAACCCTAATTTATATTCTCAGTAGACTGTAAAACTGTCCTCTTAGAATATAACTTGGCATTATATCACAAAATATATATATTCCTGTAACATTATATACGGTGTGATAGTGAGAGTCCCTGTCTCTATGGAAAGGGAGCAAAAACGGACACAGAGTCTGCATATCGGCTGAGTGCAGAGCTACAGAGCGTAAATTTAAAAAACAGAGAAAACTGCTGTGGCAGTTTTCTCAGATTTTGCTATTTCTACATGGGGCTTCTATGGCTTGGAGATCCTTCAGAGTCTTGGGTGGGATGGGATCTCCAACCCTGTGTCCGGGTCTTGTGGACAGCCAGCATGGTGTGTGCTCAGGTGCACACAACCAATATAATGAGGGGCTGGTGAGAGTGAAGGATGGTGGAGAGTGAGCAACTTGCTACTGCTAAGTGAAGACAGACTTATGTCTGGAGAGCGGTCTGCCCTGTGGGAGACTGCAGCCCATGTAAAGGGGATTCTTTGCCCAGGGACTGGGAAAGGCTGGCCAGCCTTGAGAGTCGGGGAGACTGAGGAAGCCAGTAAGTCCAGGGAGCTGGAAAGAATCGTTTCTATTTGAAAGCAAGCAGAGGAACTGCTGACAAGAGCCAGGTGGCTTGGTATGTTTTCATTTATGTGCTGAATGAAGTTTAAACCCCTGCGTGGGAATCCTGAATAGACATTTTTCTTTTGTTTTTCTGTTTAAATAAACGTGGGCTACCAGGCCCTTAACTAGAATGCCTGTCTGATATGGACTCACTGCATAAAAATGCATCTATCCACTTGAGCTAAAACACCCCAATATCACAGTGGTGGATTCAGCGGGCAACACTACGGTGGAATCCGGGTCCTTGCTCCATAGTGAGTTCAGGTCAGGAACTGTTGGCTGTCTATGGAAGTGCAGCCAGGCAAAAGGCATTGCGTGTTGCAGGTGGTGTACCTGTAAAGGAAAAGCAATTTTTTTTCTCTCTGCGGTGAACTGCTGCTAGCTGTGTGTGGCAGCCAGGCAAACTGCATTGCACAGAAGTTTATTTGATGGACTGTTGCATGCAGGTAGTGCACCTGTGAGAATTTTTTCCTTTTACTACTGTGAACTGTGTAACAAACTGCTGTGCATGTGACTGCAAATATGAGGCAGTCAAAACACAACAAGTTCATATTAAATCAAGTTCAAGGGGAAGTGAGCTCAGCGTGGCCTGAGAAGATGTCTACGCCTAGGAGGGCCAGTCAAAAGGGGCCAGTGGTGTATGAGACCGTGAATGAGTGGTTCAAGTGGAACCAGACTAAAGAGTCGGATGCAGTTCAAGGGGCTATGATCTTGGCCTCTGATTACATGCAGCCCATGCTGCCCACAGAGGAGGTTGGGGACTTCCTGGAAAAATTTGAAAAAGTCGCTGTAAGGAGGAAATGGCCTAGGAATCGGTGGCCAAAATTGCTGCAAACCTTGTTACAGATAGAGTTCCGGTCGGTTTACCATTTGATGGATGGGGACCAGGATGACTACTGCAAGTTTAAAGAGGAAATCCTTCTCAGAGGAGAGTTCCATCGCATCATGGGCTCCAGCAAAGAGAGGTCATCGCCCATAGCAACGGGAGACGCATTACTGCGTCAACAAAGCACCAGTCGAGCGGTGGCTCGGGAGAGCATGAGTGTGCATCGGTGTACCAGACCTGCGTTTTCTGCAAGCATATCGGTTGTCACCCCTGGCAACAGTGGCAAGAAGTCTGTGTGGACTGCAGGGGGTACCAATGAGCATGAGGAATATAAAGATGTGTATTATGGCCGCTTATGTGAAGTGGTCAGCCCAGAAAGAAGGGCACGACAGTCTGTATTCACCAGGAGGTGTAGCCAACCATCTTTGGAGTGCTGGTCTGCTGTTACCCCTAGCAACAGGGATCCTGTGTTACATGCAGGGGGTGTTGGTGGGTCCGGAAAGGCTGCAGTGTTACTCCATGACCACATGGAAGAGTCAGCCTGTAGAGACACCACAGATGAGAGACAACGCACTCAAATGAAGGCTATGACAACGGCTACAGGAATTGGTAAGACTGTTGCAGTTTATGGGACAGAACCCAATGAAATTAAAGTGTGTTCAGCGGGGAGATCCGCAGTACAGGTGGACTTGCTACAGTGTGCTACCCAGAGTAGGGGGGAGGCACAGAGTAAAGCCCAACTGGCAGCAGGACTAGAGACTAAAAAGGACATGGGGACTCTGTATGTACCTGGTGGAATCCAGCACAGTGCTGGAAGAGCTGTACTAGGGGTGACCAAAGAAATCCATATACCATGTTCCCTAGTGACAGAGACAGGTGCTGCAGGGTTGCCCAGGGAAACCTCCCAGGAGCCCACGGTGTTGGAGCAGAGGGTTTCCCAGGTCAGCTGTGGAGCTGCTCAAGTGGGTAAATGGCCACCCACAATAGCTACAGCTATGTCTAAGTGTCATGATGATCCTCTAAAGGTTGAGAAATGTATTTCTGGAAATGTCATGTTTGAAAATAATGTTGGTAATGTGTTTACTAAAAAGGTTGGAGGCAGAGCTGCAGGGTTGTCTGTGGAAACCTCCAGGGATCTCCCTGTGTTGGAATTGAAGGTTGTCCAGGACCGCTCTGGCACTACTCTGGGGGAACAAGGAGGGACTGCACCACACAATGAGAGTGTGTGGGTGCAGACCACCCGCCTGGTATGTGACCAGATTGGTGAACAAGTTATTCACCCTGTTAAAGCTGGTAGTGTAAAGCTGGATGTGATGGTAGCGCCACCAGAACAATCTGGTCAAAATAGTATATTGCACCCTGCGTTCTCTGACGAAGCATCGTCCCAATGTGACATAAGTGAAAATGTGCTTGTACAATGTGATGCGTATAGAGATGACAAATGTACAGTATTGGGTAATGAGTCCCAGGTTCCTTTGGTGCCTCTTGGAACAGGTGATGCACTGCTTCAGGATACCTGTCAGGGAAGTACCACTGACTGGGACAGCTGGGCCAAACAATTGCTGGCCATGCTGGATAAGGCTAGGTTACGTAACACAGATGTGGACATGACACCTGCTATGCCCAATGGAGGGATTGCAGGGTGGCCAGTGGCCAAGGGCGTGTTGGCCCCGGCAGAGATTGGCCCCATCCAATCAGAAGGACCGGTTAAGGGCGCATGCATGGCAATTGGGTTATATGCACCCCAACCGCTGGAAAATAGTGAGTGCAAAAATGGCAATGTGACGTATGACCTGCAGTAGCTCGCTGATGCTGGGACAGAGAGGGTAAATGTGAGACGCACATCTGACAACGCTCCAGGGGAGCAACAGGCTGGGATGAGGGGTACCTTCAAGGAGATGGTGGTCTCTTCAAATGTCTCAACCTCACAAGCTGCAATGGATGAGCCCCTCCATGTCTCGCACAGGGGAAAGGTTCCCAAAAAGGTCACACATTTAGACATCGGTTGCATAGAGTTGACAAAAACTTTATTAGAAATGCTGGAGTTGGTAAAAGTGCCCTCACTGTACACTTGGGTGTCTCCACCGCAGTCGGACCAGGTGGTGCTGCGTGGTACCAATAGGTGGAGCCAGGTGGTACAGGCTGTGCTGGGAAGCTTGTTAACAGTGTGGCAAATAGTTCTGAGGTTCTCTAAGAGGGTGCTCCCAGTTACTGAGTGGCCTGGAAGGCGCTCAGAACTGTTGGAGACATCAAAGGTCTCTCCGGCTGGTGTAGTGACTGGAAACATCTCTGCGGGTGTGCTCCAAGGTGCAGCTGAGCAGTGGTCAGTAGAGGGCACAGATACTGTCTCAGCCGCTAAATCTCATGAGAAGGAAGGGCCAAGAATAGATACAGCACTAGCAGAGATGCTTTCTATCACTCAGAAAGAGGTACAACTTAAAGTACCCGGAGACACTGTGAGAAAAAGTGCTATAGGTGAATGCTGCAACAATGTAATGTGTACATCAGAAAGAAGTAGTTTGTGCCTAGATCAGTGTCATCTGTTAGATCAGTTACCCATGGAGTGTTGGACAACAGGTGAGGTAGAAATTGGCTTTAGTCCTGTGGAATTTAATCTCTCGCCTATGTGTGGTCCCTCCTCAGGTCTGGTACTAACAAGCACTGAGATGGACAGCACAGATTGCGTTGGAAAGTGTGACATTAAAATATATGATTTAATGATTGGCGCTGTTAAAAGTAATGTGGTTGCCCTGGGTAACCAAAGAGAGGTTTTTGAACCTGAAAGACCTGTGGTGAAAGATAAAACTTATTTACGTAAGCTGAAAGGTAGGATCAGGGAAGGCAGAGTTCCCCCAAGAGAGGAGAGTATGCTCAGGGACCCCAAGAGAAGAGAAGGAAGGCAGAGTATCCACCTCCCTACTGTGCACGAAAACCCCCTTCCTGCCCAAGCCATTTTTCAGCTTTCAGCGCTGTCACACTTTGAATGACAATTGCGCGGTCGTGCGGCGTGGCTCCCAAACGAAATTTGCGTCCTTTTTTTCCCACAAATAGAGCTTTCTTTTGGTGGTATTTGATCACCTCTGCGGTTTTTATTTTTTGCGCTATAAACAAAAGAAGAGCGTCCAGTTTGGAAAAAAAAACACTATTTTTTACTTTTTGCTATAATAAATACCCATTTTTTTTTTAAATAAAATTTTCCTCAGTTTAGGCCGATACGTATTCTTCTACATATTTTTGGTAAAAAAAAAAAAAATCACAATAAGCGCGTATTGATTGGTTTGCGCAAAAGTTATAGCGTGTACAAAATAGGGGATAGATTTATAGCATTTTAATTTTTTTATTTTTTTATTAGTAATGGCGGCGATCTGCGATTTTTTATTGTGACTGCGATATTGCGGCGGACACATCGGACACTTTTGACACATTTTTGGGACCATTCACGTTTATACAGCGATCCCTGCTATAAAAATGCATTGATTACTGTATAAATGTGATTGGCAGGGAAGGGGTTAACCACTAGGGGGCGGGAAGGGGTTAAATATGTTCCCTCAATGTGTTCTTACTGTGGGGGGAGGGGACTGACTGGGGGAGGTGACCGATGGTTGTCCCTATGTACAAGGGACACACCATCGGTCCCCTCTCCCTCACAGGACGTGGATCTCTGTGTTTACACACAGAGACCCACTTTCCTGCTCGTTTCCCGGGCAATCGCGGGTGCCCGGCGGCAATCGCGGCCGCCGGGCACGCGCACCGGGCCTTGTGAACACGGCGGGCGTGCGCGCGCGCCGCTGGCGGCGAGCGCGCGCCTTCTAGCTCGTTTTAAAGGGAGGACGTCATATGACGTCCTCCCAGAACGAGAGTGTCCTCCGCCCGCCGTCAATTGACAGTGGGCGGTGGACAAGTGGGTATACGGAATTATAGGACCCTGTTAAGATCCAAGCTGGGACGTACCTGGAAGAGCACCCGAAAAAAGGGTTGGGCCTACGCGGCTGACAGCCGGCACAGAGGTGTCCCAACCCTGATGACGTGTGCTGGTGTTCCTCCCTGCGGATCGAAACAAAGGGGGGGGGATATGTGATAGTGAGAGTCCCTGTCTCTATGGAAAGGGAGCAAAAACGGACACAGAGTCTGCATATCGGCTGAGTGCAGAGCTACAGAGCGTAAATTTAAAAAACAGAGAAAACTGCTCTGGCAGTTTTCTCAGATTTTGCTATTTCTACATGGGGCTTCTATGGCTTGGAGATCCTTCAGAGTCTTGGGTGGGATGGGATCTCCAACCCTGTGTCCGGGTCTTGTGGACAGCCAGCATGGTGTGTGCTCAGGTGCACACAACCAATATAATGAGGGGCTGGTGAGAGTGAAGGATGGTGGAGAGTGAGCAACTTGCTACTGCTATGTGAAGACAGACTTATGTCTGGAGAGCGGTCTGCCCTGTGGGAGACTGCAGCCCATGTAAAGGGGATTCTTTGCCCAGGGACTGGGAAAGGCTGGCCAGCCTTGAGAGTCGGGGAGACTGAGGAAGCCAGTAAGTCCAGGGAGCTGGAAAGAATCGTTTCTATTTGAAAGCAAGCAGAGGAACTCCTGACAAGAGCCAGGTGGCTTGGTATGTTTTCATTTATGTGCTGAATGAAGTTTAAACCCCTGCGTGGGAATCCTGAATAGACATTTTTCTTTTGTTTTTCTGTTTAAATAAACGTGGGCTACCAGGCCCTTAACTAGAATGCCTGTCTGATATGGACTCACTGCATAAAAATGCATCTATCCACTTGAGCTAAAACACCCCAATATCACAACGTTTATACCCATCCCCCTACATATACATCCATTGGGGGCATGGTGCTTTATTTAGAGTCTAGGATATGAATAATGAAATGTTCAAAATATCCACCACAGTACCCCCTCAAGTTCACTATTGAACTTATGACCTCCTTCAATGATCTTGTACCCACCCACACCGGCCCAGAAGCCCTCCGACCCTTCCCCCACCACCACTGTGGCCTCTTCCTTTCTTGAACCCGCCGTAACCCATCAAGGTAGACTTGAGACAGTCCTGGTGCCTTTGAGACTTCACATCCGACCCATGAGAGTCTGTACTGCAATGCTTCATCGCCCCTCTGCATTGGAAGAGCGGAATTCAAACATTACTGGCGGGATCCTTGCATATTTAGTCCTGTAGCTTGGAAATATGGTGTTATGATTGTCACGATTGGATCGGACGGCGAGACAGCACTTTTCAGCATGGTGAAGGAAAGTTTCAGAAGAGTCTTATTCGTGGCACGTTTTTCTTAAGAGATGCGTTGCTTCTTCAGGTGGTGGTTGGGCGGGCCTCCGGACAGTCGTGCATGGATACAAAAAACAAGAACAAGAAGGAGAATGTCAGACAGGAGTTATTGGCGGAATGTCAGACAAGAGTAGTGGCGTGGCCACTAAGACTAAATATCTATGAGGGGTGCAATGTGGACGAGTAAGGTGGGATCCCCACAGGGTACCGAGACCGCGCCATGGCCAGTATCATCCATTGCCCTTGATGGTAGGGATAGTCAACACTGTCTGCTATTGTCAGGTCCCTGGGTTCACCACAACTGTTCACGGGGCTCAGGTTAAAGCAGTGGGCAGACTAGGGGAGGTACAATTACATTAAGACCTGCTAACTGGATACTCTGGCTTCACTGGGTGTACAATATGGTGCTGGTGGGCAGGAATGCTCATGCGTTTTAAACAATGAATGATATGACTGATGTCCTAGTTACATTATCCTGAGAAGGTGGATGATAGAAACCAAAAGACAAAGCTTTGAGAGCCTAATATTAAAGAAGAAAGGACGAGAGGTGAGTAATAAGAGGAAAGGAGAATAGTAAAAAAACATGAAAAAAACAAGAAAAAAACATATATATAGTTCAATTTTAAAAAACAATGCATTATCTGTACTTTCAGATTTATGCACTACTCCCCCTTTCAGGTGGGCAAAGTCCAAAGATTTTGGAACTTTTCCCACCTGAATAAAATGAAAAAAACTGATGGGGGGAGAGAGAGAAAATTAATAAAAGATTAAAATCAAAAAATTATACCCCCCCTTCTTTTTTTTTTTGAAAAGGGAAAGATAAAAAATAAAACCTGAACAATAATTAAACTAAAAATTAAAAATGAAATAAACATTAAAAATTAAAAATAAAGAAATGAAAATTGATAAAAAAAATGAAAGACCTAGAAATAAAGCTGAAAAACCCCCAAAAAAATAAAAATTTATAAAAATTCCTTTTACCAAAACTTAAAATTAATAAAAAATTAAACGTTAAAAAAATTCTAATGAATAAAGGTTACAATGAATTTTTTTTAAAATTCTTAAAAATTTAAATTGGATGTATAAAAACTCAAAAAAAATTGAACCTGACAAAAAATGAAAAATAAGAGTACAAAAACAAAACGCAAGAATCATATAGTTCTAGGGTTCTCTCTTAAATGCGCAATTCTTTGTACTGGTCTGGATTGGATCAGGCTTCTTCAGAAATTTGTTTCTGAGTCAGTGGCTTTTCTGTTCCTTGAGAGAAGATACCTTGTTGAGGTGCACATTCTCATAGCTTTGGCGTTCATTCTCCTGATAGCAATGCACATTATGACTTGCATCAGGGAAAGCGATAAGGCTACACAGATCAGGACAAAAACAGGGTGAAGCAAAATGTTTAGGAAAGCTGTAGCGTTAGGACTATACCCAAATAAACTTTCCCACCAGGAAATCTTAGCGTCTGCGTCTAAAGCGTGGGATACTTGGATCAATTTATTTTGATCATGGGTGAGTCGTATGGTGGCTTGTTTCTCAGCATCTCTTAGTACATTTAATATTTCATCCTGTTGTCTGAAATCTACCAGCCAAGCCTTTAACTCCGCCCCAAATCCCAGAGGAAGTTTCTGTAGGTGTATGGGGGTGTCAGGTTTGATATCAAGCCTCTTCTCTGGGGTAATAGGGGTATGTCCTTGTGTCTCGGCTATATCTATTCCAAGGACCGGGGAAGATGTACAGTAGACTCCCTGAGGTAATGTACCACGTTGAGTACAGTTTAACCCGTAGGCAGAATATAGGGCATCACTGTGCATTTGATACCAGCACCAATACCCTTGCCCCAAGTATTTTACATAAGGTTGAGACAATTCCTCGGCATCCATGAGACATGACCCTTCCCGATGCCAGCATTGTTGTCTCGTGATCCTATCCTGTTTCCCTTGGCATAACACCACCCCTTCCTTTCTCCAGCACCCATCAGTATCAATCATTTTGAGGTTGTCCCGACTCATAAACCATCAGATCATGATGGACTCGGGGGTGTAACACAGTAGAGCCCGATAGGATAGTACCCAAATTGACCGTGGTATAAGCACGATGTTCAGTCCCAGCGACCGGAATCAGGGATGAAACCGTGCAAGTCAGGTTTTGACACCCATGGAATTGAGTTATCCACCAATCCATATGACTCATAGCAAACTTGGATACTACCCTACCTGCCTGTTTTCTCAAATTTAGTGGAAATTGTCCTGCCGAAAAAGAAGCAATCATTACTCTGAGGTCCTGGGACAGTTCTGATTGTACCTGGGTGCAAGATAAAGCAAGTTGGATGTCTTCTTGTACTTTGGATAATCCCGGTATCAATCCCATGAACTTCTGCTTCATTATCTTAGACAATGAGGCAGTAGCATCAATATGAGCATGTTGTAGATTTTCAAGGATATGATTCACATCTAGCTGCACCTTAACCCCTTCCCCACATGCTGTGCCAGCCCTCCTAGCTTGTTTCTGAGTACCTCTAGATCAGGGATATGCAATTAGCGGACCTCCAGCTGTTGCCAAACTACAAGTCCCATCATGCCTCTGCCTCTGGTTGTCATGCTTGATGCTGTCAGAGTCTCGCTATGCCTCATGGGACTTGTAGTTTGGCAACAGCTGGAGGTCCGCTAATTGCATATCCCTGCTCTAGATCCATTGTGTTTAGGCTACCCAGGACAACACCCCCTGCTCCTAAGGCAGTCTCTATTAGGTCTCTCTTAGTTCTAATGGGGGAATATTCTGAATATCCAGAATGCATCCATTCCTTTAACATGTATATCTGATTCTTTATAAAGGTTTTACACCGTTGATCCCATTTATCAACTCGGAAATCAGATAAGGTTATCCTCCATGTATATAACATAAATTGTGTTTCTGTTAGTACTGTCCAGTGAGAGGAGAGTAAAGGGACGACTAGATCTGCAGCCTTCACTATAGGGGCTTTACAGGAGTCTGAACTAATTTTTGCTGGCACAAGAATATCCAACTCATTGGGTACTCGTACCACTGTCACACAGATCTTTCCCCGCCCTTTCCAGGGATACCAACGTTTAGGATCCATAACAGGGGTACTGATTCCGGGGAACATGTCATCCCTCTTAAGTTTTGTCATTTGCATAAAGGTCCAACAGCCTTCGTCAAATGCGTTGCAGAATGGCCACACAAATGGGCCATCTAGATGTAAGTCTAGATCCAGATCGTATCCTTGGGGGTCTTGCCAGTCCACAGTCATATGCACGCCTCTCCTTTCTTCATTCATTGGCCTTCCATTCATCCACTCATTCACACTAGGCAGATCCACCCCATTGCATAAGACATCCCACTTCCATGGGTTTGGACTGTTAAAAACCAAGGACTGATTTGGGGGCCAGTAAGCTGTGTCGATAAAATAGTGACCCTCTGTCTCGGGGACACAGGTATCCCTCATTACCTGCAACACAAAGGCATGTATGGAAAGTCTTGGTTGTAAATCCAGGACCTCATACTGTTTGTTTTCAGCATCGGTCCTAATAATTACAGTGTTGGTATATTTGGCAGAGAGAGTTACATTTGCTCATTCATACCACACGGCCTGATGGGCGTTACTACAATTCAACTGCAGTACCACCTTTTTCTTTGACAAGTATTTTAGCGGATGTGTCCTCCTATCATAGGTGGGATGTTTAGTGATCAGAATCTCAAGGGTTCCCTTAGCGGGGTGGAAACACTTGTCGGCTAGTGACCCTTGAACCAGTTCTGGAAAATCATAATAGTACCTCTTATATTCTTTCTCTTCCCCCTGATTGAAGATGATGTAAACAATATACCACCCTTCATAGTTCTCCCCTGTGGGATCTATTGGATATAATTTGCTATTTTTGCATTTTATCCTCCATAGATCTGACCCCTTGGTTAAATTGTTTATGGACATTTCATAGGTCTCGGTATCAAGATCTACAAACATTCTCTTGGTAGATGGGCTGTCATTTGATTTCTCAGGAAAAATTCCGGGGATGAGACATTCCCTATCTTTGGGGTCCCAATCTCCTTCACACAAGGCAATGTTCTCATCTATGTGGTAGGTGATATACATTATGGTGTCGGGTCTGTCTTTCACCACCCCTTGTATTCGTACCCACTCAGGAAGATAGGCTTTGCCGTCTTACATACGGAATGGCCAATCTAGTAGATTCCCTGCATTAAGGTCCCCATGGGCTGTGTGAAATCTGTAAGGTTGTGGATCGAGGCCGGTGGTATGTTCTAGGAAGGACCCATCAAAACTCATCCCTGCTATGGCATGAATGAGTATATACCCATGAAAGTACATTGGGTATCGGGGAAGGACTCGTCCGTGTTTGCACTCTGCCTTATGGATCTGTGTGGGACTCCACCCCTCCGGTTTTGTTCCCCATTTACTATACTCCTCCGGTGGAGTCCAGGGTACTGGCTCTGGTCCATGGACGAACAGGGTTTGTGCCCTAGGAGTTGTTGGTTCTTGAGCAGAAATGAGAATATACCAGCTGAGTACACTTAAAAGGAGGGGAAAGGTGCCCATTCCACCCGCTTCCCTAAACCTCCTTCTGAACTTGTTTGCAATGAGAAGCATGCACCCAAGAGATTTTTCCCTCTACCTTCACTGAGGTGGAGGTGGTCAGCAATACCTGGTAAGGACCCTAAAACTTGGGTTCCAGTCCTCTTCGTTGAAATTTCTTGATCACCACCCAATCTCCAGGCTGTAGGGAGTGAGATTCACCGTCAAAATTTGGGTCTGGAATAGAAGAGAACACTTGGGCATGCAACTTAGTGAGCTGCTGGTGTAATTCCTGCACATACATTTTCAAGGAACAATGCATTAATGTCATCTCTTGTGGGAAAAACAATCCTGTCATTGGGGGTCTCCCAAACAATATCTCAAATGGAGATAGTTTTTCTGGACCTCTAGGAGTATGTCCCATGGATTTCAATACCAGAGGGAGAGCTTGCACCCAAGTAAGGCGCGTATTTTCACAAATTTTTGCTAGTCTATTCTTAATGATCCCATTATACCTTTCGACCTTCCCTGATGCCTGTGGATGGTAGGGAGTATGGAACTTTTGTTCAATTTGGAGTCCTCCCATAACCTCAGCCATCACTTGGCCTGTGAAATGGCTCCTCTGATCAGATTCTACCGTCTCCGTTAGGCCATACCTGCACACAATTTCCTGCAATAGTTTCTTTGCAGTGACTGATGCCGTTGCATTGGCTACAGGCCAGGCCTCTACCCATCCTGAAAACATGTCTACACAAACTAGGACATATTGGAATTGTTGGCATTTTGGCAATTGAATGTAATCAATCTGCAGCCTCTGGAAGGGATACTGTGCTTTGGGCAAATGTTTAATTGGGGTTTTGACGAGCCTCCCAGGATTATGTATCTGACATGTTTCGCACCCTTGACAGAATTTCTCTGCAACAGTGGTGAATCCAGGGGCCACCCAGTGAGATGTGATTGTGGAGACCATTGCTCCTTTGGCTAGATGAGAGGGGCCGTGCGATGCCTCCGCCAAATATGGATACAATGCTAGAGGAGCACAGTACCTTCCATCCTCATGAGCCCAAAGTCCAGCAGTTTCCTTACATCCCTGGTCTCGCCACTTCCGTTTTGTGTTTTCATCGGTTTGCATTTGCAATTTCTCCAGGACAGCCAAATCTACTTGATCCGGACTGTCGGAGCAAGATGTGGCCATGAAGATTTCCACAGACTCGGTGCCAGTTACAGCCGCTGCCTTTGCCGCGGCATCTGCTTTGGCATTCCCAAGTGAAACCTCATCCGTGCCTCGAGTGTGTGCTGCACATTTTAGAACTGCTATTTCCTCGGGGAACCACAGTGCCTCAAGGACTTTCTTAATGAGCCCACCATGTTTGATAGGTTTTCCACAGGTGGTCAGAAAGCCTCTTAATTTCCATAGTTGGCCAAAATCGTGACATATGCCAAAGGCATATCTTGAGTCGGTGTAGACATTGAGCCTTTTTTCTTTTCCTACTATGCAAGCCTGCATGAGAGCCATAAGCTCTGCCACCTGTGCGGAATGATGCCCAAGCAGTTTTCCTTGGAAAAGGATTTCATCCTTGGTGACCACAGAATATCCTGCAACAGGGTGCCCTTCTTCAGTATAGAAGCGGGATCCATCTACAAACACAGTGAGGTCAGCATTGGGAATGGGGGTGTCCCTTACTCTCTGTGCTTCCAGATAATGATCCTCCATTTCTGCATTGCAGTCATGACTTTCTATTTCATCTTTCACTGTCTCTGGTAGCAGGGTAGCTGGATTTAATTTCGCACACCTTTTTGAGGGTAATTTCTTTTTCGTACATCACGGGACACAGAGCGACTTAGTCATTACTAATGGGTTATATAGATACCTTCAGGTGCTGGCACTGGCAACTTCCAAAACCGGAAATACCCTCCCCTATATAAGCCCCTCCCATCCGGGAGCACCTCAGTTTTTTGCCAGTGTCTAAGGTGTTGGCCAAAGAGTAACATGTGTTTTCACTGGGCTTGCGTACAGGTTCTTTTACGGGCCTTAGTAAGCTGTTCCGGATCCGACCAAAAAAGCTTCATAGCTAAACGGTCGGTACCCGGGCCTTGCAACAGAAGAGCAAGGTTTTGCCTGTAATGCCTCTCTTAGGAGGGCTGGACCCTGGGATCCAGAGCTCTGGTCACACCCACGACCAAGATGTTGTCTGTGCAGGGTGCTATACAGGTCCAGGGGAGTGGAATCCTTGGGAACCCGGTCCCTGAAGGTTTAAATACAATGCCTGCCGTGATAGGTGAAGTTTGGGCTTCTGTGGACCAAACAAAGTCCTGCGGCGGGGAACAGGTAAGTGGGGGCCCCCAGGAACTTGGTTCTATTGGGGGACCCCCAAGCCTAATTTGTCTTTCTGTCTGTTACCTAACGGTATTCCCGCTGATATCTGTGTATGCCTGTAACTACTGGAAAATGTAAAATTTTAATAGTAGTCAAGAAAAAAAAAAAAAAAAAAGGAGACCGCGGTACCTGTGTTAAACCACTAGAGGCCGCTGTGGTCCATTTTTCTTGTCATGTGGATCTTTGGCTTTTTCAAGTCAAAAGATCCAGGCAGTTGGTAAGTTTCTCTGTGGGAATTCACTTCCTCTGCCCTGTTGCTGCGCTCATCCACCGCACAGGCCCTCCGGCAAAAAGGGCCCTGGCTCCTAGTCCCTGCTTGTTTTCAAAAAAGGCGCCGAAGGCGCACGGGCGCGCGCGCAGGCGCGTGCACGTGCCTCCTATGAAAGGAAAGGGGCGGGGCGGGTGGATGACGCTCGATGCGCGCCGCGGCGCTTCTGCGCATGTGCAGGCGTCCCAGCATGAATAAAAGACACAGTACAAGTGTCAGCTGGATGCAAGCAGAGCTAGCAACAAAACGGTGGCACACAGAGGCGGTTGATGCAGGCATCCCCATAGAAAGACACTTTAGTGGACACCAGCTGGTATATAGCAGCAACTGTGTTAGACTATTACCAGTAAAATTGGTGTATGATGACGGGAATACCTCAGCTTTGTGCTTAAAGGATATGTCGTCCAGACGCTCCGGAAATAAGTCTTCCAGGAAGCCAAAGGGGTCTCCATCGGGCTCTGAGGATTTTGGGCATGCTTGTATTGCACCAATCTCCCCTGAAAATTCAGAGGTCAGTAGCCGTAGGAACCCCGCAGGAGTACCTGGTGCTGCGGCTGTCCCCAGTCCACCTGCTCCTGTATATATAACAGAGGAGGTTTTTTCCTCAACTCTGGGAGGATTGGAAGAGAGATTAACAGCATTGATCGCTGCTTCACTGTCACAGGGAAAGCGCGTCCGATCTCCGTCTCCTCCTTCAGAGTGCCTGTTAGTGGAGGAACAGTCCCACGCAGAGATTGACCTACCTGAAGGGGATCAGGATGAGGTTGATTCGGTTATAGAGGAATCAACAGTGGAAGAACCTTTCTCAGCATCTCAGGCTGAAAGATTATGGGTTCAGTCTCTGACTAACATGGTCCGATCAGCATTTAAAATGCCTCTGGCGGAACCATCAACCACTACTGTTTCCTCGCTGGGGTCGCTGAAAGCTCCCCAGACTGTCTGTTCCTTCCCAATCCACCCTTTATTGGAGGGGCTTATTTACCAGGATTGGGAGCATCCTGATAAAATATTTACTCCCCCCAAGAGATTTCCAGTGATCGATCCCATGGAGGATAAGTTCATAAAAAAATGGAGGGTCCCTACAGTGGACGCAGCCATCTCTTGTGTGAATAAATCACTGACATGTCCAGTAGATAATGTTCCAATGTTCAAAGATCCAATAGATAAAAAATTGGAGTCTTTACTAAAATCTGCTTTCTCTACAGCAAGCATGGTGACACAACCTGCAGTAGCAGCGATTGGAGTCTGCCAAGCAGTGAAGGATCAGTTGAAACAAGTCTTAAGGGACTTACCAGATCAGCAGGCTCTTGCCCTAGCTGACCTACCTAGAGCCTTGTGTTTTGCGGTGGACGCCATAATGGATATAATCCAACAGGCCTCCCGCTTTACGCTGTCTGTAGTACATATGCGTAGGCTTCTATGGCTCAAAAACTGGTCTGCTGAAGCTCCCTGTAAGAAATTGCTGATTAGCTTCCCATTTCATGGAGAACGCTTATTTGGAGAAGATCTGGACAAGTATATCCAGAAAATTTCTGCCGGTAAAAGTACACTCTTGCCGGTTAAGAACAAGGGTAGAAGTCCTTCTTTTAAGAGGCCTACTTCTCCAGTCCCTGGCACATCGGCTGTGAAACAGTTCCGACGGCCTCCGCGGTCAAATCCAGGGGGCAGTAATCAGGGACAATCACAGGGTAACAAGAAACCCTGGGTCAAGAGAGGTACAAAACCTCCCCCCAAGTCATGAAGGGTTGCCCCCACTCAATCGGGTGGGGGGAAGACTTCAGTTGTTCACAGAGACCTGACGGGACACCATCAGAGACAGATGGGTGATCTCCGTAGTAAGTCTGGGATACAAGCTGGAGTTAAAAGACACTCCTCCTGCCCATTTTATGAGGTCAAACGTGCCAAGCGATCCCCAGAAGAGAGGATCCCTCCTTCTGGCACTAGAACAACTATTGCTCCAAGGTGTAATCATGAAGGTTCCCTTGGAAGAAAGCGGGTTCGGGTTTTACTCGAACCTTTTCACAGTCCTCAAACCAAATGGGGACGTGAGGCCCATATTAAATCTAAAAGGGCTAAACAAATTCCTACATATCAGGACTTTTCGGATGGAGTCGATCCGATCGGTGGCCACCGCCCTACAAGGGCAGGAATGGTTAGCCTCGATCGACATAAAGGATGCTTATCTGCATATTCCCATCTTTCCGGCCCACCAGAAATTTCTACGCTTTGTAGTAGAAGGGCGCCATTTTCAGTTCAGAGCCTTACCTTTCGGTCTGGCCACAGCACCACGAGTGTTCACAAAAATTCTGGCCCCACTATTGGCAAATCTAAGAACACGGGGTGTAACGATAATGGCATATTTAGACGACCTGCTACTAATAGACCACTCAGTGGAAAAACTGGAAGTAGCTATTCACGAGACAATCAAGTATCTGGAATATCACGGTTGGATTATCAACCGAGACAAGTCAGCTCTAAGACCAGTCAAAAGTCTGGAATACTTGGGGCTAAGACTGGATTCAAATCAGAGAAAGATTTTCTTACCTCCAGAAAAGGTGTCGTCTTTGAAAGATTTGACCCACTTAGTGGGTACAAAAATAAAACCATCCATACGCCTGTGCATGAGGCTGCTGGGAAAAATGGTGGCTTCATTCGAAGCAGTACCCTACGGTCAATTCCATTCAAGGAACTTGCAGAGGGCCATACTGTCAGCCTGGAACAAAAAAGTTCAGGCTTTAGACTTACCAATGTCCCTGTCCCCTTCCGTTCGCAAGAGCCTCCATTGGTGGTTGGTGCCCCAGAATCTGGAAAAAGGGAAACCCTTCAGTCCGGTTTCTTGGAAGGTGGTCACTACAGATGCCAGCCTCATAGGCTGGGGGGCAGTACTGGAGCAATGGTCTCTCCAGGGCAAGTGGTCAGAAGCAGAGAAGGCCCTGCCCATCAATCTCTTAGAGATACGAGCAGCCCGGTATGCCCTAGTAGCATGGACATCCAAACTCCAAGGGTCACCTGTCAGAATTCAATCAGACAATGCCACAGCAGTGGCATATATCAATCACCAGGGTGGCACCAGGAGTCGTGCAGCCCAGAGGGAAGCGAATTGCATCCTGGAATGGGCAGAAAGATATGTCCCAGCCATATCCGCGGTTTTCATCCCAGGAGTGGAAAATTGGAGAGCGGACTTTTTAAGTCGCCAGCAATTATGCCCGGGGGAATGGTCTCTTCACCCCGAGGTTTTCCAGGCAATATGCCAGCGGTGGGGAACACCGGATGTAGATCTGCTAGCATCCAGATTCAACGCAAAGGTGGACAGATTTGTGTCTCGCACAAGGGATCCCCTAGCTTGCGGCTCGGATGCCCTAGTGTTCCCTTGGGATCAGTTCAAGCTGATATATGCATTCCCACCGCCACAATTGTTACCGCGATTACTCCGCAGAATCAGGGTAGAAAAGAAACCAGTGATTCTGGTGGCTCCAGCGTGGCCCCGAAGGGCATGGTACGCGGAGATTGTAAAAATGTCTGTGGGGAGTCCTTGGACCCTCCCACATCGTCCGGACCTGCTTTCGCAAGGACCGATATACCACCCTTCCTTACCAGCCCTAGGTTTGACGGCCTGGCTATTGAAGCCCACATTCTAAAAAAGAGAGGTCTCTCTAATCCTGTGGTATCTACCATGATCAATGCCAGGAAGCCGGTATCCAGGCAGATCTATTATAGGATCTGGAAGGCGTACATCGTGTGGTGTGAGGCCAAGAAATGGCATCCACGTAAGTACGTAATAGGTAGGATTCTGGACTTCCTACAGTGGGCTGTGGATAGGAAGCTTGCCTTGAGTACTATCAAGGGTCAGATTTCGGCCTTGTCAATATTTTTTCAAAGGCCCTTGGCTTCGCATTCACTAGTCAAAGCTTTCATACAAGGAGTGATGCGTATTAGCCTTCCGGTTAGTATTCCCATATGTCCATGGGACTTAAACCTGGTTCTGTCGGTTCTACAGAAACAACCATTTGAACCATTGCAGCACATTTCCTTGGTTCTTCTCACCAGGAAATTGATTTTCTTAGTAGCCATTTGTTCGGCTAAAAGAGTATCGGAATTAGCCGCCTTGTCCTGTAAGGAGCCATATCTGGTTGTCCATAAGGACAGAGTAGTATTACGTCCTCATCCAGCCTTTCTTCCTAAGGTGGTATCAAGGTTTCATTTGAACCAAGATGTGGTTCTTCCTTCCTTTTTCCCCAAACCTAGTTCGGTAGAGGAAAAGTTATTGCATTCTTTGGATGTAGTAAGAGCAGTTAAAGCTTATCTAAAAGCCACTGCTCAGATTCGTAGAACGGATACTTTGTTTGTTCTGCCGGAAGGCCCCAGAAAGGGTCAGGCAGCATCAAAATCTACTTTAGCCAAGTGGATTCGACAGGTCATAATACAAGCCTATGGCTTGAGAAGGAGACCGCCTCCGTTCAAAGTTAGGGCGCACTCCACAAGAGCAGTTGGAACTTCATGGGCAGTGCATCACCAGGCCTCCCTGGCTCAAGTCTGTAAGGCCGCAACATGGTCTTCAGTACACACGTTTACTAGATTCTACCAGGTAGACGTTAGAAATCAGGAGGATGTCGCCTTTGGGCGCAGTGTGTTGCAGGCCGCAAAAGATCCTCATGCCTGATGGCGCCCAGCTTATGTATAGTGTATCCCTCCCCTCATTTGGCATTGCTTTGGGACGTCCCATTAGTAATGACTAAGTCGCTCTGTGTCCCGTGATGTACGAAAAAGAAAAAGGGATTTTTATAACAGCTTACCTGAAAAATCCTTTTCTTGGAGTACATCACGGGACACAGAGCTCCCACCCCTCTTTTTGGGACACTTATTGCTTTGCTACAAAACTGAGGTGCTCCCGGATAGGAGGGGCTTATATAGGGGAGGGTACTTCCGGTTTTGGAAGTTGCCAGTGCCAGCACCTGAAGGTATCTATATAACCCATTAGTAATGACTAAGTCGCTCTGTGTCCCGTGATGTACTCCAAGAAAAGGATTTTACAGGTAAGCTGTTATAAAAATCCCTTTATTTGTGGGCGTTAAAAGTGCCAGTTCATATCTGGTCAATCTCGCTGACGAAATGTGCTTTGTGGTCAGGTTCTGCATGACCACGTGAACCTCATGGGGTACATAAACTTCCAACGGGTTCCCTAGCACAATGTCTGAAGTCTTAGTCAGCATCTCCGCCGCTGCTGCTACTGCCCTCAGGCAGGGTGCCATCGCATTGACAACGGTGTCAATCTGACAGCTGCAATAGCCAATTGGCTTGTCATGTCCTCCATGGTCCTGTGTCAGGACTCCAGCAGCGTGGCCTTTGGACTCGTGGCAGTAAAGCCTGAATCCCTTGGTATAATTTGGCAGGCCCAAAACGGGTGCTTCACTGATTGCAGCCTTCAAGGTCTGAATAGCATGCATTTGCCCTTCACTGAGTTCCAGTTTCCCCAGTGTGTTTACAGAGTCATAGAGTGGCTTACAAACATTGGACATTTCTGGTATCCATTGTCGGCAATATCCAACCAATCCTAGGAATCCCCTCAATTGTTTTGCATTTTGTGGCATTTTGCTATTCAGAATAGCCTTCTTTCGGTCTTGTGTCAAGTGTTTTTTTCCTTGGGAGATGCAATGACCCAGAAACACAACTCGGTCCCTGTTGTATTGTAACTTGGCCGGGGATACTCTGCATCCCTCCTCTGCAAGGTGATTCAACAAGGAGATATTTGCATCTCTACATGCCTCTCTCGTGTTGCCTCCAATTAGCAAGTCATCCACATACTGGAGGAGAGTGGTACCCTCCGAGCAGTGCCACCTGTCCAGGCATTCTTTCATGGCTTTGCTGTACTCATTTGGACTAGATACCATACCCATGGGCAATCTACTCCAGGTATACTGTTGCCGTTCAAAGCTGAAGGCGAAGAGGTATTGACAGTCAGGGTGGAGTGGTACCGTGAAAAAGGCATCCTTCAAATCCATAACTGTGAAATATTGATTAGATGGGATGATGTTACTTAGAATAGTGTGGGGGTTTGGTACCACTGGAGCATCCTCTTGGATGATGTTGTTAATTGCTCTCAGGTCTTGTACCATCCGGTACACGTTTCGACCTGTTTTTTTCACAGGGTATAAGGGGGTATTAGCTGGTGAACTCACTTTCACCAGTATACCCTCTTTCAGGAAGTGTGTGATTTGGTCTCTAATTCCCTCCAATTGGGCCAATTTTAATGGATACTGAGGTAACCTAGGAATGATAGCATCAGGTTTTAGTTTGATCCTAACAGGGGGGCAGCGGATCATAAGTCCCGTGTTCCCCTCTTTTGCCCAAACATCTGGATTGGTACCCTCGAATAAATCACTGGGCAAGCTCTCCGTCAGACTTGCATCCAGTTCTAATTTACACAAGGTAATTATACTATCCCAGGTTTCTACCATTTGGGGTTGGTCAGAATCGGAAGGGATGTTTACCTCCACTCCATCCTCCGTAAAGTGTATTTGTGCTCTCATTTGGGAGAGCAAATCTTTTCCCAGAAAATTGCAAGGAACTGAATTGCTCAAGAGCAGGGAAGCTTCAGTTTAAAAGGGCCCTATTCGAACTTTTGTAGAAGTAGTTTCCAATAGGGGGTATACTATACCCCCTAGCCCAACTCCTCTCACAGTCTTTTGAACAGGAAGATTCACCTCACTGGATTTTAAAATTGTTCGAGCGGCCCCCGTGTCAACCAATAGCCTTAGGGTCTGATTATTTAATTTCATCTGTACATAAGCACTACCTTGCTCATTTGTCGAGATTACAGGTAACACCGGGAGCTCTCCCCATCATTGGGGGTCTCTTTCAGATTCCCACTCTTGTCGTGGTGGCCTACTTCGTCTTGGAGCTGTACAATCCCTCCTGAAGTGACCCGGCTGGTGGCAGTTGTAACAAACTTGTCTCCATCTTGGTTTTTGGTCAAGATCTGCTTTGTTCCCCCTGATCAGTGACAAAGTAGATCCTTTGAGGTTTCTGTGACTCCCAATCTGCTATATTCCTTTCAATAGCAGTTGCAAGTGACAACAAAGAGGAGAGGGGCTTATCTCTCCAGTCTGGATTTGCAGTCATCAATTTTTCCCTAATGTTTCCTCTCAACCCGGTAATGAAGCTATGCATCAATACAGGCGATAGGGCACTGTTAGTAATGTCCCCACCAGCCGATTCCACGGCTTGTTTAAAGTGATTGCAGTATGTCATACAATCTTCCGTTGGACCCTGGATCACTCCTGACACCTTTGTCCAAGACTGAGGAGGATAGACTGTCTTAATCAACTGTGCTAATTGCTTAGTGAGTATATCTCCTTGCTGGCTGGAGTCAACATAGGGTTCATGGAATATGAGTTTTATTGAGGATTTCATCAAAGTCCCCATCTCCACAAACCCTTTTCATTATTTGAAGCATATCACTCTAGTTAGCATTGTAGCTGGCCTGGATGTCCAGCAGCTCCTTGGCAAATTTGATGGGATCTGTCCTCGGATGGGGGATAACACTCAGAAATCCCTTCATCTCAGAGGGAGTCCATGGTACATGATGTGTCATTCGTCCAGTGGACCTCCCACTGTTATCATAAACCACCTGTTCTCTTACAGGATAGACAGATGTGTCATCCGGAAAAGATATTAGTTGTGGATTGGTCTTTTGGGATTCTGTCACAGGTTCCCAATAAGACTGGGGAGGATTGTTGCTGCCATGTGGGGGCACTTTATCCAATTGCAAAGTGCCCTGAAGGGTGGCATTAACAGTCCCATGGTACACTGGTGTGCCCACATTGGGTGATATCCTTTCCTCATTAGAGTGACACCACATAGGTCCTTGTTGTGGGGTGCTAGTTACTTGGGGGTATAAAGGTACATAGGCCGTATGCCCCGTAGCAGAACTGCCAGTATTGCTTGCAGCAGCGTAATTGTTTGTTAACTGCCGTCTAGGGGAGAATGTGGGTTCGCGGCTCGTAAATGGAGGATTACTATATTCGGGAGGTTCTTCCGTCAAAGGAGAAGAGAGTATCCCTTTTGATGGTATATGGTCTCTGGAACTGGGGAGACTTTTCTCCCTTGAGTCCAGCATTCCCTTCCCCTGGCTGGTTGCGCTATCTCTCTCCTTTTGTTTCAATGCTTCACAGGAGGAGTTTTTCTGTGATTCATTTAGGGTTTTAAATGGGGTCTCAAATTGGGCCGCAAGTTGTGGCTTCCTCATTTTGTCCTCTCCTGATAGATGACAATTCCTCTCAGCCCCTGAGTATTTTTCCAACCAGGACCGGGCAATGGCATAAGGCCCCGCTCCTGACAATTCCTCCTCGTCCCCCTGTTCCTCACTGTCACTACTCTGGGGATGTGGCTCTCCCTGCTTGTCCCTACTTCTCAGCATCATCTTGTGTGATTTCTCCTTAACACCTACTGTGAAAATATTCACATCATCAGTTCTATTCATGGATTCTACCATCCATGCACTCCAAGCATCTCTTTCATTTGTTCGTCTCATCTTTCCGTGGTGATTGTACCACAGGGCTTCCCAAGCGTGTTGCTTAAAAGTACCCCTTTTAGAATATCGCTTCCCAGTCCAGCGATCCCAATCTTGCATATACTTCACCACCCAAGGTCCATATTTATCTATCATTTCTTCCTTCGGGGTCAAGTGGTAAGGTTCCCCACGGTTAGACTCCCTCTTTGAAGCGATTTTATTACCCATCCATTTACGGACGAAAGACCTTGAACTGATCCCACAAACCTCTTATAGGTTGCTTTTTTCCCAGAGTTAGCTACTCTCTGACCAATGATTGGGTCGACAGGTACTGCCCCTGTTGCCGTTACTAATATTTTTCACTACCTGCCAGAACAATCCCTGTTCTGACTATAGTCCTTCCAAAAATTAGCCTGGGGATCTTCCCAACTAAATAGTTTAATCCCCCCCCCCCGTGGACTTTTCTGCAATATTCTAAAAAAATAAATAAAAATTGCTCACTTATTAGACCTTATGATTGCTTGTAGTGCAGGAGGTAGTTTAACTGATGCCCACCTACTTGCAATATGATCTTTTAGTAGTTACGCTCTTAGCAGTTACAATATAGCCAGTGTTTACCGATCTAATTACAAAGCTTACAATCCCCAGTTAGTAGTTTACACAGGAAGATAGATTCACATACATCCAGACAATTCAGTGTGTCCTAGGCTCACAGGTGCAATTCAATCTCAAAGATTGGGAAGCGTCTTGACCTAGACTCATACAAGGGTCAATCAGAAGCGCTTGTTGGCAGAAAGGCCCAGATTCTAATTCTTTTCACTGCCTTCAAGCGTCCAATCAGAGCCCATATCATTCACGCTGACACCCTGCTGCAATTTTGGCCCAATCGAGCAGGATGTCCTCTCATAAACTCTCAGTACAATTTATTTCACTTATACTGTTCATATCAGTCTCATCAAAAGTATTTTAGTACAGACAAAAGGTTATATATAAACAATGTTCATAGAAGCTTGCCAGTTTGGGTGTTCAGACAGGGAAGACAGACATACACATAAGGACATGAAAATGCTTACCGTGTTTGGAGTTAGATTTGTCTGGTTCTGCTCTGTCCTCCACACATAAAATCCCAATAGCCCAAAACATCCAGCTTCCTCACACAGGGGGCACCAAATGTGTTGGCAATGTTTATACCTCACTTGAAGTATTAATGATACATAAAAATGATTGATTAAACCTTTGGTCTATATAAAAATTAAGCAAACGATAGCGGTACGAAAAAGGAAAAAAAGTAGTTTATTATACAGGAAAGAAGAAACTTGTATTAATCCAGAACTTGTGACTATAACATAAATTATATCACCTTGGAAACAAAGAGGCTACTCATATAACACAATAATGTTACATAAGAATATGGCTATAAGGGAGACAACCGTGTATCAGCACAAGTTAAAGGAAGATTAGAGTTACAGGAGAGATTAAGGAAATTAAAGAGGTATATTTACAGAATACTTCACCATGCTCCTCAGGTCAGGACATCATTCACAAGGACTTAATCATGGCTCTGGCTGACTAATTTATACCCCTTCTATGCCTACCCCCCATCAACCAGGATCCAAAATCCAGTGGTCTCATTGGTTTAAAGCTGACCACCTGATTGGTTGAAATCTCAAGCCTCTTTACTTAGCCTGCCAAATCTAAAGCCGAAATACTTGTTGCTTTATCAGATAGAGGTGTGTTCCTTTGATGCTCAGTTCAACCAGTTCTCACATTAGCATGCTAAGGGCCCCTGCGGTTATCTGTACTGGCCCTTTTAAGACAAAGGATATCTAAGTATCACCTGAAACCTAATTTATATTCTCAGTAGACTGTAAAACTGTCCTCTTAGAATATAACTTGGCCTTATATCACAAAATATATATATTCCTGTAACATTATATACGGTTATACCCATCCCCCTACATATACATCCATTGGGGGCATGGTGCTTTATTTAGAGTCGAGGATATGAATAATGAAATGTTCAAAATATCCACCACAATATGGGGAATATCCTGTGGCATCACTGGTCGTGCTGTTGTAGGCATGCACTATAGCAGCTATGTGCTTGCCCCAATGCTGATTTTCCTCACTACTCAGAGTCCCCAACATGTTTAACAAAGTCCTGTTGAACCTTTCTGGTTGGGCATCACCTTGAGGGTGATAAGGGGTGGTGCGAGTCTTCTTTATGCCCAAAGAGTCCAGTAACTTCCGGATCAGTCGACTTTCGAAGTCCCTCCCTTGATCTGAGTGAAGGCGTTGAGGTAACCCGTAATGCACAAAGTGCTTCTCCATAAGTATCTTGGCTACAATGGAGGCCTTCTGGTCTTTGGTTGAAAAGGCCTGGGCATAACGGGTGAAATGGTCGGTTATCACCAGAACATTTCCATGTCCACTCAAGTCAGGTTCCAGACAAAGGAAGTCAATGCATACCAAGTCCAAGGGCCCTTGGCTTTGCAGGTGGCCCATTGGGGCAGCTTGATGGGGCAGTGTCTTTCTCTGTATACAGCGTGCACATGAGTGACAGTACTCCTCTACTTCAGCTCACATGCAGGGCCAGTAGAATCTACTCCTTATGAGCTGAAAGGTTCTTTCTGCCCCTAGGCGGCCATGATTGTCGTGTAAGGCAACTAAAACAGTCTTTCAATGTTTTTCCGGCAAGAATAGTTGCCACTTATCTTCCAGGTCATCAGAGGGGCCCCTTCGGTAGACCACCCCTTGATACACCTGTAACTTGTCCTATTCCTTGCATATTAGAGGGGCCTCCTTGGAGGGATCATGCAAGAGCCTGTCCGGATCCGGATCTTCCAGGGCTTCCAAGGCCAACCTTCCCCAAGGGTCTTCTAACTCAGTGTTTCTCAACTCTAGTCCTCAAGGCGCCCCAACAGGTCCTGTTTTCAGGCTTACCATTATTTTGTACAGGTGATTTGATCAGTTTCACCGCCTCAGTAATTACCACAGCCGTTTTATCTGAGGGAAATCCTGAAAACATGACCTGTTGGGGCGCCTTGAGGACTGGAGTTGAGAAACACTGTTCTAACTGGTCACGTCTTATATCCTTTTTGGACAGTTTCGGCAAGTCATCTTCGCCAATCTAGGTCACATCACAATAGTACTTGGGCACTCCTACCACCAAAACTCCAATTTCTTCTGCCCTGGATCCCCCACTAGCTTGAAGCTGTGCTCCCTGACACAAGGCCCGCACCCAGTCTTCTGTCCTGCAAGTGGGAGCATGAGACCTTCTGGACAAAGCATCAGCATCTCGGTTTCCAGTCCCAGGCCTATACTTTAAGCTAAAGTCGATCCCAGAGAGGGCTGCCAACCAACGGTGGCCGGTGGCATCCAGCTTGGCTGTGGTAAAGAGGCAAGTGAGTGGGTTATTGTCTATTTTCACTACAAAGTCAGCTCCATACAAGTAGTCTTTGAGTTTGTCTACAACAGCCCAATTTAAGGCCAAGAATTCCAATTTGTGGGTGGGGTAATTATTTTCCCCTGAGGTTAAACTCCTACTCACATAGGCAACTGGTCTTAGCTGTCCTTCATATTCCTGATACAGCACGCCTCCCAGACCATCATGACTGGCATCCACGTGCAATTCATATGGCTTCTTGGTGTCTGCATATGCCAAGACGGGCCAGTGGTCAGACTCTTCTTCACACTTCTCAGTCCACTGGCCTTCCACTGATTTCTCCTGGCTTCCTGGGGCCAGTGTCATCCTCCTCTCCTCTCCTTCTGTCTTCAACAACTCATTCAGAGGTTTGGCAATTCTTGCAAATCCCTCCACAAACCTGCGATAATAGGAGTAGAACCCCAGGAAGGATCTGAGCTCCGTCGCTGTAGTTGGCCGGGGCCAGGAGGTAACTGCCTCCAGTTTATCAGGGTCTGTAGATACTCCTTCTTCAGACACTATGTGTCCCAGGTAAGAAAGAGAATCTGGCGGGGGAGGTAAATTGTTGGACACCACATCCCAATTTTAATGAAAAATGGAAGGGGGGGGGGGTCACAAGGCCCTGGGATTTTTAAGGTGTCAATGTGCAAAATCAGATAGTTAAATACTGACTGAACACAAATGGTTGAAAAAATAGAATTTTTTTATTACAAAAATTGTTTCTTTTAGAAAACACCAATGCAATATACATCCATAATCAATTATATCATTGTACAGTAACAAACACAGGGGTGACAGTGTACTCAATGTTTCGCTCTAAGGAGAGCTTCCTCAGGAGATTTTACCACGGCATCACATGATATGCTAGAGGCGAGACAAAAAGATAGGATGTAAAGCTTGGCGTAAAAAACATCAAACAAAATATTTATATTGATGTTTAAGTAGGCATACATAAAACAATGTATATGCAGAAAGATTTTGTAATTTATACAGATAAAGAAAAGGGATAATAGGAACATGTGTTCAATTAGTCTATATATCCACTTCTCTACTGTGCACGAAAACCCCCTTCCTGCCCAAGCCATTTTTCAGCTTTCAGCGCTGTCACACTTTGAATGACAATTGCGCGGTCGTGCGGCGTGGCTCCCAAACGAAATTTGTGACCTTTTTTTCCCACAAATAGAGCTTTCTTTTGGTGGTATTTGATCACCTCTGCGGTTTTTATTTTTTGCGCTATAAACAAAAGAAGAGCGTCCAGTTTGGAAAAAAAACACTATTTTTTACTTTTTGCTATAATAAATACCCATTTTTTTTATTTTAAATAAAATTTTCCTCAGTTTAGGCCGATACGTATTCTTCTACATATTTTTGGTAAAAAAAAAAAAATCGCAATAAGCGCGTATTGATTGGTTTGCGCAAAAGTTATAGCGTGTACAAAATAGGGGATAGATTTATAGCATTTTTTTTTAATTTATTTTTTATTAGTAATGGCGGCGATCTGCGATTTTTTATTGTGACTGCGATATTGCGGCAGACACATCGGACACTTTTGACACATTTTTGGGACCATTCACGTTTATACAGCGATCCCTGCTATAAAAATGCATTGATTACTGTATAAATGTGATTGGCAGGGAAGGGGTTAACCACTAGGGGGTGGGAAGGGGTTAAATATGTTCCCTCAATGTGTTCTTACTGTGGGGGGAGGTGACTGACTGGGGGAGGTGACCGATGGTTGTCCCTATGTACAAGGGACACACCATCGGTCCCCTCTCCCTCACAGGACGTGGATCTCTGTGTTTATACACAGAGATCCACTTTCCTTCTCGTTTCCCGGGCAATCGCGGGTGCCCGGCGGCAATCGCGGCCGCCGGGCACGCGCACCGGGGGCCTTGTGAACGCGGCGGGCGCGCGCGCGCGCCTCCTAGCCTCCTAGCTCGTTTTAAAGGGAGGACGTCATATGAACAAGAACGAGAGTATCCTCCGCCCGCCGTCAATTGACAGTGGGCGGGGGACAAGTGGTTAAACTGTGAATATTTAAAGTCATACATAGAGGAACCCACCTGTTGCTATATTGAAAAAATTACTTGAGAATGTATAGATTAAAAGAAGTACTCCACAATGAGGAGTGCAAACACTAAATCGAACCAGGCGATCCCATGCATTCAGTAATGATTTGCAGGCGAAAATTATATTAATATATGAAGGCAGGAAAGATCCTGGTATATAAAAAAATATAAAAGAAAAAGACTTGATTATATGTAGAAAAAGCAAGCAGGAATGAACAGTGCATAAACCAGTGCACAAAAACAATGAGTTACGCAATAAATACCTGCATGAAATTGGTATAGAATCAATAAATTTATAATTTATAATTTAAATTTATAATTGAATAAGGATTGGAATCCAAAAGTCCATATTAACAGGGACTGGGATCCTTCCAGAGCTCGTAGGGCTTACAGGTATAGAGCCTATAGAATAAAGTAAATAGCAATGGAGTTAACCATAGGAAAAAGAGAAAGAGAATGCAAGTGTAGCGACCCCACCCCATCTCTTTCTTCTAGGGGTATCACGCACAATAGGGTGAGATGCGCTACTGCCCATGTCCTCCCCATAACTGTGGGTGAGGTGAAGGCCAGTACCAGATATTTCCTCGGGCCTGTGTGCTTCTGTAAAGGATTAAGTCCTGCTGTGCCAACACTTCCCTTTGCTCCCATTAACCATTCTCACAATAAACAGTGCTTCAGTAGCCAACTGGTTGCGACTTGATAACATTTTGATACAGGGGGGTGAGCAGGTCGAGGCACTGTCCTAATTATCAGCTAAACCACTGCGATCTCGCCAGCGGTTACTATAGCCTTAGCTAGAAAGGACTTAGAACCTGAGAGTCTCTACCAGCGACTCAAGAGAACATAGATAGGAGTACCTTCGCTGCGTTGCGGCCCCTGTCAGGGGAAGATGTCCCTCCAAGGGAGTTACCAGAGGCCCATCCGTCACTGGGTTGATGCTGCTCCAGACTCTCCGAATGGGTAACCTCCCCGGGCCTCCTCACCTCAGACATGGGCCCCATCCACCTCAGGGACCCTCAGACTTCTCCACCCTCGCGGGACCCAGTCAAAGTCACTGGGCCCCAGGCCTCCTGGTTTAGTACCTCACCCCAGGCTGAAGGTGCCTGGGATGGACTCCAACTCCATTCCGGTCAGGCCTAGGGCACCTGAGCCGGAATCCGGACCCGCCCGCACCCAGGCCTAAGATGCCTGGGTGTGTGTAGAAGAACCTCCAGAAGAGCAAGACCTCGTGACCAGGGCGTCTCCCCCCTTTATCCCCTCCAACGACGACACGGCGGGTTCCCCGCCCTCGCTGTACCATCTCCGAGAAGGGACAAAAAGGACAGCACTTTGGCAGTGAATCTACCTTGAGCCTGCGGGTACCCCGCCACCCACAGGCCAAGGAGATTATTACACCACCCAATCCTCCACGAATACAAATGGTCATTACTCCCATACTTACACACCTGAACTTCCACCCAGGTGCACCCCACCTAAATTTAAAGACCCCGCTACACAAGTAAAGTCTAATAAAGCATAAAAGGACGCTGTAAATACCTGTTGATGGCAAAGTCAGTGCATGATCCAAGGACCTGGAAAGGTCCGAGAGCAGCGATGTGCGCTCTGCGGCCGGTTCAAAGGAATGACAGAATATCACGGCAAAGGGTGCCGTTTATATTTACGTCCGGCGTACGTGCGTCTGATGTCACACGCACGCCGTGGACGTAACAGAATGCAATGTGCGCATGCGTAAGATGTCCGGAACCCGGACGTGTTAGGAAGGATGGAGATTTCAACCACGACCGCCATTTTGGAAGGTAGTGGACTGAGGATTGGTAGAGCTGACACTTATCACTGGAGAGTTTAAGTCCCTCATCTCTGAGTCTCTTCAGGACTTTCTCCAGCCTTTCCTTGTGTTCCTCCAGAGTCTTCCCAAAGACAATGATGTCATCTAGGTACACTAGGACTTCGATGAGGTTCATGTCCCCCACTGTCTTCTCCATCAGTCGCTGGAAAGTGGCAGGAGCCCCCGACAACCCTTGGGGCATCCGGTTAAATTCATAGAATTCCACTGGGGTGATGAATGCTGTCTTCTCTCTGTCTTCTGGATGCATTGGGATCTGGTAATACCCACTCTTCAGGTCCATTACACTGAACCACTTGGCTCCAGACAGACTCTGCAGAGCATCCTCTATCCTGGGGGTGGTGTATTGGTCAGGTATGGTCCTCTTATTGAGAGTCCTGTAGTCTATACAGAGTCTCAGTGACCCGTTCTTTTTCCTGACTACTACAATAGGGGAGGCATATGGGCTTCTGGACTCTCGGATAACTCCAGTTCTCTTAAGCTCTGCCAGTTGCTCACGTAAGTCCTCCAGGTCGGCCAGTGGGACACGCCGGACCCTTTCCCGGAAAGGTTTGTCTTCTTGCAGACGGATCTTGTAGGTGGCACTCCTCGCACACCCTACGTCAAATTCATCTCTGGAGAAGATCTTCCTCCACCTGGTCAGCTGGGCCCTGGCTCTCTCCTTCCACACTGATGGTAGGGTAGTGTTCTCCAGGCAGAGCTTCTCCAGCATGGGTGCCCCTCCTTCAGTCTTCTCTAGGTCAGACAGAGCCACTGGGGTAGCAGGGTTTACTTGGCCCAATAGCACCCGGGCCGGAATCTTCACAGGTGAGTCAGTAATGTTCCTGATGCTCACTGGTATCGGGCCATTGGCCTTCTTCAGAACCCTCAGCGGGACTACCTCAGGGATGACTTCCAATCCTGGGTGGGTGTCTAGGGGGTCTGGTTCCAGAACCGCAAAGGGGCTAGGTTGCTCCCATGTGAGCTTCACAGTGGCCTTCAGACAGGTCATTTCACCAGACTGTAACACTCTCTCCTTCTTCTCCAATCTCCAGACTTTCCCTACCCCCTCTTCTGGGGCCTGCTATCAAGGGGTCAAAGGCCAGTCTGATTGAGATATAGCCATCGTAGGGGAAGCTTTGGGTGCCAATCCCCCATATTTCCAGATCTTCCAATTTCTGTAAGGGCAAGTGACTCAGATGCTTTTGATAAAAGTCTCGATACAGGAGAGTGACTTGGGCCCCTTTGTCCAGGATGGCCCTCGTGTAAACTCCCTCCACTTGAATGGGGACCACAGGGGAGGATCCCACCAATTTGGCTGGAAACCTCCTCGGGGAGGCCTCTTTCTTTGGACTTGTGGGTTTACCCTTAGGTGTTTTCTTCTTCTTCCACCTTTTTCTGGATCTTAATCCCTGTTGGGCCTGGTATGCATTGATTCCTTGCAGGTCTTGAAATTTCAACTCCTGGCGGGTGGTATTTAGTATTTTGGGAGGGGCATTGTTTTCCTCCTCCCTCGACTTCTTGCTTTAGGATTTTAGTGGAGCTTGCTGAAAATGATGGGCACCCGGCTGACTCCTTCACCGGGGCCCTCTGAAGTTTTCCACTGGCTGGTGATAGGTGCCTCAGGTCTTCCTTGGACTGGGGCACACTCGCCCAAAGTGGCCAACTCCCCCACAGTTGAAACAGACAGCCTCTCCCCTGTCCCGCAAAGAGACTGGCATTGAGGCACTCTGGTGCGGTTCCTTCCTGACTTCCTCTTTTTGTTGGACTCCCGAGTTCTTAGCCATTAGGGAGGTCAAAAGATCCAGCACTTGAGTCACCTGAGACTTTAAGATCTCCACCTCCGAGTCCCGTTCAGAGGCTATGGTGGATCTGACTCCCGCTGAGGGGGAGGGGTGGCTTTCTCAACCGCCTGTTGGTCCTTCAACAGAGCTTCTTCATCCCTTATGATTCGCACAAGGTCTGGATAACTCAGGGACATGACTCCTTCAGAGGTCTTCAGGTGGAGCCATACTGGATCCGAACGCAATGCTCCCCTCAGGATCTGCTTCATCCTGGTCTCATCTATGACTTGTGGCAGCATCCCCTTTTTAAGGACAATTTGGCAGAGCATCTTGTTTAACCTCCGGACGTATTCAGACAATCTTTCTCCCGGCTGTTGAGGGGTATGCTCAAACTGGTATACTAGTTAAGCCACCTTTTTCAACTGCCCGAATTCTTCCTGTAACATAGCCAGATAATCATAAGCAGTACAAGCAGAATTGCTGAACCTAAGATTATTTACAGCTTCAGCAGCAGCGCCTTTTAAACTTTCACTTTTGTGCTGCTTCTTCTGGCCCTCTGGTACTTCCCATCCCTCTACAGCCTGCATTGCTTGCTCAATCCAGGTGTCAAAGTCCTCTTCCCCGAGGGGGACAGGTTGTTTCCCAGAGAAAATCCTGAGCTTCTTGTACCCGGCTTCTACGTGTACCGTATTACCTTTCTGACACTTTGTGACAAAATCTCCCAGAGCATTCAACAGTTCAGGCCCTATAGCGGCCAGGGGTGTCCCTGAGGCTATCATCTCCTTTGGCTTCTCTGCTTTAGGGGATAATGGTGTAGATGATGGTGGAGGTGAAGGCAGGGGAGATTGCAGAGGTTCCCCCTTCACAACCTCTGTATGCGCCAGTTGGTATGTCCGGTTATCTATGGCCTGTATGTTCTGACCTCTAAAGTCCTCTGGCATTCCGTTTCTCCATTCCACTAATGCGTATGTAAACAAGGTCTCTGGATCTGGCCTCAAGTCAATCACCCATGCCTTTTGGCTCGGAGACAGCGACAACATGAGCCGCTTTACCTCCCTCTTCTGGCCAGTTTTCTCCCGGGAGCAAAATAACTACCGCCATGGTTGGATTGGTGCCGACTGCTGCGCACCACTGTGTCACTACTAGCGAGTCCATGCCGGTGCCTCTCGCAGGCTCTGATTGCAGCATGCAGTTTACAGGAATCCTGGACTCGAGGCCCCACGTGTAGCGATACCCCCAGCTAAGAGGGCCGCTGAACTTATTTTTTGGGCCTGTAATGCACTGCTGTCAACCCCCAGCAATTGGTTCTAACCTCTCCTGGCACAGTCAGTAGGGGATGATAGGATTGTGTAACCTGTAACTCTCGGAGGCACAATGCTGCAATAAACACAGCAATATGGTATAGCTATCAATAACTGTCTCTTCTGCACAGTAAATGACACAAACACAGGTGTACTTAACCCTGGCACTTTTACTGAGAATATTGGTTAAGCATAGAAACAGTATACATGAACACATGCAGAGCCCTGCAATGAAAGGGCTACTTTTGCAAAACAGACAGATATAACAAGAAAACTAACGGTCCCCGCTGCAGCTATTCTACCTCGTGGGCAAAAATGGCGCCCAGAAATGTCTATGATACCAAGTCAGGCCTGACTGTACTATGTAGAAGTTCTGCAGAGAAAGATCTTCCCTAGCAAACGGTGGTGCACTTTTTGAAGAAAACAAGTTATAATCCACAAAGAGAAAAAGGGTCTTGAACTTGGTGAACACAGGATAAGTCTTAGACTCCTAGATACTCAAGGCACTGTCCCTCCGGTGTGTGACTACAAGCACTAAAGTTAGTTCCGAACAACAGTAATCTGGCCTAAGAAGAGATCCTGTGTTTGTCTCTGAGCAGGTGCTCTCTCACCCAACCAGGCCAGTCCATGTCCGTATCTTCCGTTGCTGTGTCTCGGCACACAGATTCCACGACACCTGGGACTTCAGTCCTCCTGGCAACAGTACAGCAGCAGTCGGATGACGTCCTGCAAGCTCCTCAGTGGAAACGGAAGGCTCTTTGGACAAAAACCCCGGCTTCAGGCCTTGTAACACAGCAGACTCGACACAGAGTTCCACTTGCTGGGCGGGCGGTGTCCAAAGAGGCTGAACTCAGTCCTGCCCCCCAGTTAAATAGCCCACCCCAGCATGACATGTTAAGGACCGATCCTTCGCTTTGACTTACCCTCTATCCAACTTACCCACCCCCTTGTACAATTCTAATAAATAACGACTGACAAGGTTGTGGAGTAAAATTGGCCTTCCGGCCTATTTATTTTAACAACTTTTATATGAAATAAATAACCACTTAAATAACCGTTTAAATAACATTTTTCTTAACACTTAAAATACCCCTGGTGGTCTTATAGACCACCAACTCCAACTTGGGCACTGGGACTAACATATCCCTTAGGCCTCCAGTCGCAAGACACCGACTCGGAGACAGTACACCTGGCCGCAGTGCCCTACCATTTACCCCCCTTCCTGGTTAACCCTTGTTGACCAGAAGGTACTCAATAACCCCATACCACCTATGGGTACCACCTTTTTCTCCAGACTTCCCCTTTTACCTCCTCTTCCAGGAACCAAACCCCGCCACTTCCAACTAAACACCGCCCATAACCCTCACCCTTGTCTTACCCCTCACACAGGGAGGGTGGGTGGGAAGCTTTCTACCTCGTGAGTGAAATGGAGGAAGTGAGAAAACGTCACTTCCTCCCTGACTAACTGCACTCCCCCTCCCCTTCTTCCCCACAGCCACCCCCCTTTTCTTAAAGGGAACCACAGCCCCTGCTAGGCTACTGCCTGTCCCACATGTCATGCCGTCCCTCCGCTCATTTCTCTCTTTGTCATTGCTCCAGGACTCTCTTGACATGTTAAGGACCGATCCTTCGCTTTGACTTACCCTCTATCCAACTTACCCACCCCCTTGTACAATTCTAATAAATAACGACTGACAAGGTTGTGGAGTAAAATTGGCCTTCCGGCCTATTTATTTTAACAACTTTTATATGAAATAAATAACCACTTAAATAACCGTTTAAATAACATTTTTCTTAACACTTAAAATACCCCTGGTGGTCTTATAGACCACCAACTCCAACTTGGGCACTGGGACTAACATATCCCTTAGGCCTCCAGTCGCAAGACACCGACTCGGAGACAGTACACCTGGCCGCAGTGCCCTACCATTTACCCCCCTTCCTGGTTAACCCTTGTTGACCAGAAGGTACTCAATAACCCCATACCACCTATGGGTACCACCTTTTTCTCCAGACTTCCCCTTTTACCTCCTCTTCCAGGAACCAAACCCCGCCACAGCTCGCAAGGGGTAACGCCTTACTCTTGCGAGCAACCCCACACCCTCAGGGCCTGCTGAATTCCCTCCTGCAAACCCAGTTCCACAGGTCAATGCCCACTGCATTCAGGTGGACCCCATCTCCCCTTAGGTACCTCCACGTATCGACGTCCAACTCACGGTGGCGCACCACCAGGCCACCATTCCTCACAAAATTCTCCCCACTTCCTTATTGACTTTTATCCGGGCCTTATTAACTTTTTCCACCGACCATGCCCACCGCCAGGATGTCCTGCCTACCATGTCCGACCAAATAACCCCAATACCCGGGAATGTAGTGCACAACCTTAAAATCATATTTAATGTCCCGTATCAGTTGGTGCATTGATCTGGCCCCCATGTCGTTACCTCCCGCATGCAGCACCAATACCTCCGGTGCCCTTTCCCGACCTGCGAACCTCTGTATCTCCGGCATAACCCCACTCCACGTCATACCCGGCACCCCGATCCAACGGACCCGGGCCTCTTGTAAGGGAATTCCTAACTGCCTTCCATTGGGCCGAACATCGGCCCGACTTGCCCCCCAGAACACGTACGAGTGACCCAAAAATCCAAACTAGTCTGGGTTCACCACCGACCGTTTTTATCCACTGCGCTGCGCTGTCAAGGCAATGTCCCACATCCAGTCCGGCAGGTAACCCTGCGTTGATCCGCTGCTGGCGCCAACTCCCGGAACCTGTCCCACTGAAAACGAGACAAAGCTTCAGCCAGGGTGTTATCCACCCCAGGAAGATGCACTGCGTACACAAATACCTTGAACTGCAAGCAGCGCAAACCAAATGTCTCAACAAACGCACCACTGGCTGTGACGTGGCTGACAACCTATTCACTACCTGAACCACTCCCATGTTATCACCGTTTAGGCGCACCTTGCTATTCCGGAATGAATCCCCCCATAGTTCAAACGCCCCACAATTGGGAAAAGTTCCAATAGTACCAGGTTCTTCAAGAACCCCCGCTTCCTCCCACTCCTTTGGCCATGGAGCCGCACTCCATTTTCCCTGACAGAACGCCCCATACCCCGTGGAGCCAGCCTCATCCGTAAACAAGTCCAGATCGAAATTGCCAACGGGCCCGGCCATCCACAACGCCCGCCCGTTGAAAGATTCCAGAAAACCGTGCCACACTTCCAAATCCTCACGAAGCTCTCTGGTTAGGCATACAAAATGAGTAGGAACCTGCACCCCGGCTGTCGCAGCCGACAACCTGCGGCTAAATACCCTGCCCATGGGCATTATCCTGCAAGCGAAACACAACTTACCCAATAGTGACTGCATCTGTCGCAGCTGAATCTTACGACGGCCGATAACACCGCGCACTTCCTCCTTCAACTCTTCCAGCTTATCCTCTGGCAGTCGGCATTCCATCTTCTCAGAATCCAGCTCTATGCCCAGAAAAACTAAAGACGACGTGGGGCCCACCGTCTTCTCGGGGGCCAAAGGGACCCCAAAACGATCGGCCACGAATTGCAGCGTCCCCAGCAGGACCCTGCAAACGTTAGACCCCGGAGGGCCCACGCACAGAAAGTCATCCAGATAATGGATGATCGAACTGATCCTCGACACGTCCCGGACCACCCATTCTAGGAACGAACTAAAAGTCTCAAAGAGCGCGCAAGAGATGGAGCAACCCATGGGCAA
This sequence comes from Rana muscosa, assembly GCA_029206835.1. Lineage (NCBI taxonomy): Eukaryota > Metazoa > Chordata > Amphibia > Anura > Ranidae > Rana > Rana muscosa. Next base: position 10,103,251 of record JARGYO010005562.1, read on the forward strand.
ACAACGGTCCACGTAGCAAGCCCCCCCCCACATGCAACCCAAGAAACGAAAGCTGTTCGGGTGTACTGGTAGCAACCGAAAAGCCGATTGAACATCGGCTTTTGCCAACAACGCTCCCCGTCCACACCTGCGCACCCATGCCACAGCCGCATCGAAGGAGGTGTACGATACCGTGCAGTCCTCCGGCGCAAGAGCATCATTCACCGACCCACCCCTGGGAAAGGACAGGTGATGAATCAATCGAAATTTTTGAGGTTCCCTCTTGGGGACCACCCCAAGGGAGAAACCACTAACTCAGGTATGGGCGCATCCGTGAACGGTCCGGCCATACGCCCCAACTGTACCTCCCTATCTAGCTTCACCGAAACCACCAAGGGATGGAGCGAGGCAGACCGGATGTTCTTGGCTGCCGGGGGGACTGCAAAAGGCGCGCAAGGAATTCTGAAACCACCGGCGAAACTCTCCTCTAACAACTTGGCTGCACGCCTGTCGGGATACCTATTGAGAAAGGGAAGCATCCTTTCCACCCGGATTGGCGTCGTTCCCTTTTCCCCCAGAATCCCCAGGGCGACCCCTGCCTCGCGTAAAGCATTTGGACAAGGCATGACTGCCCCCACATCCTGAACACACATGCTTGAAGCGACAGCTTGCTCCGGACTTGCACGTGCCCTCGTTGAACTGCCAGCAGTAGCCCCACCGTTTCTCGGTCGGTTGTCCCGAGGCTGCAGCACCTCTGACCCCCCCCTGAAACTGATTGGTGGCCCGCGACGCTGTCATCAGCCGCATCCACAAGTTGATGTCCTTGTGATCCCATCGCAGTCCTGGTCTCATGGCCATCCTCTGCCGGAACTGTTTGTCATACCTCAACCATGCTACGCCACCATACGTCCTGTACGCTTCGCTAACCGCCTCCAAATAAATGAACAGCCCAGAACAATGTTCCGGGGCCTTCTGCCCTATCACACAAGCCATGATCGCAAACGCTTGCAACCAATTTGTGAAAGTACGGGGTATAAGACGATAACGCCTCTTTTCCTCATCCTCCTTCCTGCTCTCTTCCGGCTTCACCCTATCCAGGTTGAATTTGTCCAAGGGGAGCAACGTGAAGATCTCCACATACTCACCTTTTCACAGCTTTTCTCTGACCTCCGGCTTGAGGTGAGTTCCTAACGGTGCCTCAAAACAAATGTACATCTCATTCTTAGCGGCATCCGCCAGCCTGATCACCTCCTTGTTTTTCTCTCCCGCAGCAACTTGCCCACCTGCCGTGGCCGCCCCCCCTTCCAATGGGGCCTGCCCCTCCTCTGACACCTCTACCGCTTGCACGCCTGGGGCCACGGGTGCATCCGAAGGCCCCGCCACCTGCGATGAACCCCCTGTTTTCCCCCAAGCCGCCGCGGGCGACACCATGTCGCCCCCGCCCGGCTTAAAACGCCTGACCAAATCCTCCAACCCAGACCACAAGTCCTGCGTCTCCCCTGCCACTTTCCTCCCCGGTGGGGAAGAACGCGACCCAGGTGTCGCGCCTAAGCCCCCCCCCAACACCCCCTTGACCCAATAAATCTTGCAATAAGGAACAAATAACCACAGAAGAGTGGGACTTACCGGGCTGCCTGAAACTGGGTCCACCAGCCGCCGAACTGTTCTCCAGCGAAGCCAGTTGTCCCGAGTCCTCGCCACCGTCTGACCCGGACAGCTCCCCCCCAGACCTGTTGTCATCCGATTCTGCCGACACAAGCGCTGGCTGCACACCGTGCGGACGCGACCCACGTGGCAAGGGCTGTCGTGGCTGAGCATCACGCCCTCTCGATCCTGGCACACCCGACCCACTCGCCACCTCCACCGACGGATTCCGGGTCCGCCCCCTGGCACGGGTGTCATCCGCTCTACTCCCATCCGTCAGTCTTGGCGCCAAACCCCTCACCGCTCGTCCTGCTGGCTCCGCCGGACCCCTGACCGCCACCGCCTCCAGGCCACTGGCCCGCGAACTGGATTCTCCACGCTGGGCCGCACGGCTGTTCCGGGCATCACCCGCAGCCTCGACTGCGATGTCACCGCATCTCCGACGTGCGGGAGGGGGAGGGGCAAGAGGGCCACTCGTCTCCCCCACCGCCGAACTCCGTCCACGGCGCGGATTCCTCCCGGCCCCCCCCCGCCGACACCGGCTGCGTGCGGTCAGGGGATGCGGCCGGAGGGCCCCCAACGGGTCTCCGGAAGGAAGTAGATCCACTCGGGGATGCCTCCGGACTGTACCGCTCAGGCGGCCTGAACCGCCTAGCGCGCCCCGTAGCGACCCCCCCCCCCCGGCGGGCGCTGCCGCCCGCTCATCTAACACTGCAGACACCTGTTCCTGCAGCCACTCTGCCCCCTGCGCGGCCACCGCGGCCCGCAATTGCGCTAATAGCTCAGCCACATCAGCCATAGCACCGGCTGTGAAGCTTTCTACCTCGTGAGTGAAATGGAGGAAGTGAGAAAACGTCACTTCCTCCCTGACTAACTGCACTCCCCCTCCCCTTCTTCCCCACAGCCACCCCCCTTTTCTTAAAGGGAACCACAGCCCCTGCTAGGCTACTGCCTGTCCCACATGTCATGCCGTCCCTCCGCTCATTTCTCTCTTTGTCATTGCTCCTGGACTCTCTGTCTTTGCGCGGGGCAATGCACCTTGGGTGTCTCGTGGCATTCTGGGTACGGTAGTCTCTGAGGCCTTAAAGCAATACCCCGCTACACAGGCCTTTATAATCATGAATCAATATAGGCCACTGATGGCCCAAGTTTCATTTTTACCTTCGTTTGTGACGTTCGGCGCTTCCGGTCCTCCTTACTCCACGCACACAACGTAGTTCCGACACATGCGTGTTATCATTTTATATACCCTGCGCATGCGTGAAACTCCGCCCGCGTCGCCTGCCCCTAACGTTCTTTCTAGGATATTCCCCGCCCCTTCTCGTTCAACGCACAGTGGGAGACATGGCGGTGACACAGCAGGTGCGTGTTATATTAAGTACTGACAAGGAAAGCCCGGAGCCGGAAACGTCCCGATACAGGAGAAGAAGATACAAGGCCAGTAATATGTCCTTTGCTGAGATGGCGGAGATGGTGGAGATCTTGTGGAGTAGAGATTATGATGGGAAGCATGGGCCGTACAACACCCCTAATCTCAGGAAGGCCAAAATAATAGGCAAAGTGGTAAGGAGTCTGTACAAAAAATTTGGGGTCCGGAGATCCAAAGAGCAGCTGAGAAAAAGGTGGTCTGACCTGAAGTTGAGGGAGCCAGAGCAGTACAGGAAGATCAAAAAAAGCTAGCAAAAAGTAAGTATTTCTCCTGTGTTATTTACTAATTTGATTATTATACTTGCATGTTGCTCCATGTGCTTTGATTGACTGGTTGGACATTTGACAATGGCAACTTTCAGGCCAAAGTATAATTGTTCGTAGTAAACATCCATCGTCAAAAATACGCTGTTTTTGTGCAGATACAGGTAAACCACATTTGGTCATGCCTATTTGTATTAAAACAATGTTCATAAACATTGTTGTCTAGATGTGTTTGTAACTAGAAAGTGAAATGCAAACTTGATTCAGTGTAAATGAGAGGACACTCAGCAGCTGTTTCAACAGCTGTACTCTGGAGCACCTGTGTGGGACATCAGAACAACCTTTTTAGGGTGTCCCACACAGGTGCTACAGTGGATACTTGGGGTGTCTCCATGTGTGTAACTTGGACAAAAAAGGTATGTATTCCAGCTTTGTAAAAATCATGTCATCATCTTGGAACTCTGCCAAAACAGACAATTGTACCCCACTTCCAAGCAATGTTTCATATTCCGATTTCTGCCCTCAAATATCTGTGTGCTAAAGTATACCTTTTGATTCATTCTCATAGGGGAGCGAAGACTCGGAGCACACCACTCTGAGGAGCCCAGGAACCCCACTGCTCAGAAAGAAGGGGACCAGACAGAACCCCAGAAGATGTGGAGGATGTGTCAAGATTGTCACCACAACAGGTCAGTGTGATACACCACAGATTCAGGGAATAGATGCATGCATGCATGCATATTTATAAGACATGCATTTGTTCTTCAACAAGCAGCACATCACCTAAAAAAAATAAAAATAAAAATAAAAATATCCTCCTTTTTCAAGTGGTAGCGCACAAATCATAATCCAGGATCTCATGGTTATGAGTCGTGAAATGGACATTATAAGGCACAAACTCTATCGTTTTGACCAACAAACTAAGACCATGATTGATGTTTTGGGGAAAGTGTAAAGATGTTTTTAATGCCACCATTTCATGTTTTTGTGGCCTACTTTTCCTAATTTTTTTGTAATTTAACAAGGCAAATTTGGAAGATGCACACAGTGTGTCAACATGTGCTATCTGCCATCAGGGGAAATCAATGTACGTGTTTTGAGGGTGCAACCCCTTCCTCGCAACTGAAGTAGGTGAGAGGAAGGGTTTGCACCCCCAAAACACGTCCATTGATCTCCCATTATGGCAGATAGCACATATTGACATTTGGCATGGGATCAAGAAGGAAATCCCCATTTTGACGCACAATTTGTGTGCATCTTCCAAATTTGCCTTGTTCAGGGGTGACATCACCCCATCTCATGAAGGCAACAGCAACACATTTTTGAAACACTATATAATGTCTGATATTGCCTTCAGTTTTTCAAAGGTTGAACTTTGTAAGTTCCATAGTTTTTATATGTTTTATTGTTTGAAACATCCCTGTTTATGCCAAACAAAAAAAAAAAGTATATTTTTGTTATAAAATTTCTTAGAAAATTTTAACATTTTTTTTTAACGCACAAGTTGTGCTCAGAGTAAAAATTGTTTTCTACTCAACAATGTGTGGCTTCTTCTTTCTATGCTCAATACCAGTTTGAAAATGTTGGTGGTTATTTACTAAAGACAAATCCACTTGGCACTACAAGTGCACTAGGAGAACCTGGGAGACAGATAAAAGAAACACAAGCAATAATGACAAATAACGTTTTTCACAGAAATGTTTTTTTGGTTTTATTTTTTTAGTCAAAAAACCATAGATTGTCTGGCATAGCAATGGCCCCCCTACCCGTAAAGTACTCAAGGTATTTATCACGCACTTCACGGGCGCTTTGGGGGGCCAAGCCAATACGGCCAGTATCCAGGCCCGTCATGGGATTGTCCGGAATTCCGGCCTCAGGCCCAACTGTGGTAAGATAATTGCGTGCATTTCTCCTTAAAAAGTTATGCAGGATGCAGCAGCTGAATACTATGTGATTGAGTTTGTATTCCGCCATATGTATACTTGTCAGGAACAGGCGGAACCGGCTGGCCATTATCCCAAAGGCATTCTCAACAACCCTTCGAGCTCTGGCCAGCCGGTAATTAAAAATCCTCCTCTCCGGGGTGAGGGTCCCCAGGGGAAATGGCCTCATCAGGTGTGGTCCCAGTCTGAAAGCCTCATCAGCAATAAAAACAAACGGAAGTCCCTCCACGTTGTCTTCCTCAAGTGGCAGTGCCAGGCCACCAGTCTGGAGACGTCGGGCAAATTCCATCTGTGCGAACACACCACCATCCAACATGCGGCCATTCTTCCCCACGTCCACATACATGAATTCTTAGTGTGCCGACACCACCGCCATTAACACAATACTATTAAAACCTTTATAATTATAATAGTAGGACCCCGAATCGGGTGGTGGCACTATGCGGACGTGCTTCCCGTCTATTGCCCCTCCGCAGTTGGAAGTCCCACCTCTCGGCAAACTGGGATGCCACAGTCTGCCATTCCTGTGGCGATGAAGGAAACTGGAGTCAAACCAGAAAAATAAATTAGTACTTTTGCACATAACATTGCAAGCGGATTACACAAAAACATTCTTGGCCAACATCAGTATAACATAAATTTTTAGGAGTATTTAAACACAAAAATAGAAGGCACAATTATCACATTCCTCACCCCCTCTGATGGTCCATTGTAAAAATTTCTAGGGGGGAGGGGTTCTAGCTGAGTTTGGGCCCTCAAAAAAAAGCCTCTGCCACTCTGCCTAAATATAATGAAAAGCAAAACATGTGTACAAATTTTAGGGGGGGGGGGGGGGGGGGGTAAAGCACTACAATCAATGGAGCTGAAAAAATACATTCTTAACAGAGTAGGCTAGGTGTGTTTGGGCCCAGGATAGCATGCTGGAGAGGATAGTTATGGGAAATATGCATGTAGGCCAAAAAAGGAGCATTAAAAGCTTACATCATGCATGAGGACAAAGGGGACTTTCACAGCATATTACAATCATGGTAATTAGGGAAGGATGAAAGAAATGCAATACATTAGCAAGCATTAAGATACATAGAATATGATGTTAAAGGAGAAAACTTACCTTAATATAGTCCTTCTGCATAACTTGAATTATAGCAGAACAGGTCTCTGGAATAATGATCCCCAGAGCCTGGGGGGAGATGCCTGTCGTGAACTTCAGGTCCTGCAGACTTCTCCCAGTCGCCAGGTATCGCAATATGGCGATTAGCCTCTGCTCGGCAGTGATGGCTTGGCGCATCACAGTGTCCTGCCTCGTGATATAGGGGGACAGAAAATCCAACAGATGGTTAAAAACGGGGTCTGTCATCCAGAGATAATTCCTGAAGTCATCAGGATTATTCTCCTGGATTTCCCGCAGCAGAGGCTTTAGAGAAAATTTGTCCCGCTGGAGCAACCAATTCTTGGTCCATGAGTACCTCCTTGTTCATGGACTGAACTTGGGTCAAAGTATTAACCGCAACACCAAGCGCATATGCAGCACGACCTCTACGATGAGAACGTACTTCCAACGTGGCTAGAACCGGCCGGCTGGTCAGAACGAACTTAAACAGAACGCACTGAGGAACAGCAAGGCCTATGAAGAACGACCTGAAAACCAGTAAATGAGCGGACAAAAACGCACTGAAAAACAGATATGACCTGACTACACGCACTGAAAGACAGATACAAACCCACAAGCACAAACTGAAATGCAGAAAACGATCTGAAAAGCACGGAGACTGAAAAGCGCGAATCGGCTAACACCAAACTTTTACGAACACGCGGTAACACGAAATCAGCAAAAGCAGCCCAAAGGGCTTTAAACGAAATTCCGACAAAAAATTCCATCGGATTTTAACCCATCGGAATTCCGATCGTGTGTACAGGGCATTAGAGAAAAATCATTACTCATTACTAGCTTAACCACTTGACCACTGGGCACTTAAACCCCCTTAATAACCAGACCAATTTTCAGCTTTCGGTGCTCTCACATTTTGAATGACAATTACTCAGTCATACAACACTGTACCCATATGAAATTTTTGTCCTTTTTTTCACACAAATAGAGCTTTCTTTTGGTGGTATTTAATCACTGTTGGGTTTTTTATTTTTTGCGCTATAAGAGAAAAAAGACTGAAAATTTTGTAAAAAAATGATTTTTTTTTCGTTTCTGTTATAAAATTTTGCAAATTACTATTTTTTCTTCATAAATTTTGGCCAAAATTTATACTGCTACATATCTTTGGTAAAAATAAGTACAAATTGGTGGATATTATTTGGTCTTTGTGAAAGTTAGAGTCCACAAGCTATGGTGCCAATATCTGAAAATTGATCACACCTGAAGTACTGACGGCCTATCTCATTTCTTGAGACCCTAACATGCCAGAAAAGTACAAATACCCCCCAAATGACCCCTTTTTGGAAAGAAGACATTCCAAGGTATTCAGAAAGAGGCATTGTGAGTTTTTTGAAGTTGTCATTTTTTCCCACAATTCTTTGCAAAATCAAGATTTTTTTTTTCTCTTTTTTTTTTTTCACAAAATTGTCATATTAGCAGGTTATTTCTCACACAGCATATGCATTCCACAAATTACACCCCAAAACACATTCTGCTATTACTCCCGAGTATGGTGATACCACATGTGTGAGACTTTTACACAGCGTGGCCACATACAGAGGCCCAACATGCAGGGAGCACCTTCAGGCGTTCTGGAGCACCCAGGCCAATTCTGACATTTCTCTCCTACATGTAAAAATCATCATTTGTTTGCTAGAAAATTACATAGAACCCCAAAACATTATATATGTTTTTTTAGCAAAGACCTTAGAGAATATAATGGTGGTTGTTGCAACTTTTTATCTCGCACGATATTTGCGCAGCAATTTTTTAACGCGTTTTTTACGGAAAAAGAATGTTTTGTGCTTAAAAAAAAAAAAACAGTAAAGTTAGCCCAATGTTTTTGCATAATGTGAAAGATGAAGTTACGCCGAGTAAATAGATACCTAACATGTCGCCCTTAAAAATTGCACACACTCGTGGAATGGCGCCAAACTTCGCTACTTAAAAAATCCCCATAGGCGACGCTTTAAATATTTTTACTGGTTACATGTTTTGAGTTACAGAGGAGGTCTAGGGCCAAAATGATTGCTCTCGCTCTAACGTTCGCGGCGATACCTCACATGTGTGGTTTGAAAACCGTTTTCATATGTGGGCGGGACGTATGCGTTCGCTTCTGTATGCGAGCTCACGGGGACAGGGGCGGTTTAAAAAATAAATAAAAATGTATTCTTCATTTTACTTTATTTATTTTAGTTTGACATGTTTTTCCGCCCTAAACATTTTTTTGATCACTTTTATACCTATTACAAGGAACGTAAACATCCCTTGTAATAGGAATATGGCATGACAGGTCCTCTTTACAGTGAGATATGGGGGGGGGGTGTCAATAAGACCCCACATCTCACCTCTAGGCTGGGAAGCCTGAAAAAAATACAAAAAAAAAACAACAATCCTGGCTTTGATCGTAGCGGTGAGTCGGTAGAAGCACCGGAGGGCGGCGGGGGGGGGGGAACATCCCCTCTCGCCTCCCGTAAGAATGATCAAGCGGTGGAACAGCCACTATGATTGTTGTTATGGTGCAGGGAATCGCCGGCTGAAAAAGCTAATATCTGAATGATGCCTGTAGCTGCTCCCATCATTCAGATATCCCCGCACAAAGTCAAGGACGTCATATGACGGCCGGAGGGCGGGAAGTGGTTATTGCAGAGTATTGCCGGGCATTGCGGAGTATTGCCGGGCATTGCGGAGTATTGCAGGGCATTGCGGAGTATTGCGGACTATGGCAGGGTATTGCGGTGTATGGCAGGGTATTGCACGGGTATTGCACAGGGTATTGTGGAGGGTATTGCACAGGGTATTGTGGAGGGTATTGTGGAGGATATTGCAGAGTATTGTGGAGGGTATTGCAGAGTATTGTGCAGGGTATTGCAGAGTATTGTGCAGGGTATTGCAGAGTATTTTGCAGAATATTGCGCAGGGTATTGCAGAGTATTGCGCAGGGTATTGCAGAGTATTGCGCAGGGTATTGCAGAGTATTGCGCAGAGTATTGCGCAGGGTATTGCAGAGTATTGCACCAGAGTATTGCAGAGTATTGCACCAGAGTATTGCAGAGTATTGCACCAGGGTATTGCAGAGTATTTTGCAGGGTATTGCGCAGGGTATTGCAGAGTATTTTGCAGGGTATTGCGCAGGGTATTGCAGAGTATTGCGCAGAGTATTGCGCAGGGTATTGCAGAGTATTTTGCAGGGTATTGCAGAGTATTTTGCAGGGTATTTTGCAGGGTATTGCAGAGTATTTTGCAGGGTATTGCAGAGTATTGCGCAGGGTATTGCAGAGTATTGCACCAGGGTATTGCAGAGTATTGCACCAGGGTATTGCAGAGTATTGCACCAGGGTATTGCAGAGTATTGCACCAGGGTATTGCAGAGTATTGCACCAGGGTATTGGCAGGGTATTTTGCAGAGTATTGGCAGGGTATTTTGCAGAGTATTGGCAGGGTGTATTGCAGAGTATTGGCAGGGTATAGCACAGGGATGGCTGAGCAGGGATGGATGGATGGCTGGATCTGTGACTGCAATTGTCACAGATCCAGCCCACAGTGCTGCTGCTGCCATCCGCTCCCTCCCCCTCCCCTCTCACACTGTACCGATCGGTACAGAGAGGGGAGGGAGGAACCGGCGTCATCAAATGACGCCGGTCTGTTTACAAGTGATTGCTCCGTCATTTGACGGAGCGATCACGTGGTAAACGGCCGCTATCAGCGGCGATTTACCGCGATTCGTGATCCGCCGGGTCCTCTGGACCCGGCGGTCACGGAGTTTCCCGTGTGCGCGCCCCAGGGGGCGCGCGGGAGCGCGATTCTGGGAGGACGTTATATAACGTCCTCCCAGAGTTAAGCAACCACCTTGTCGACGTTATTTGTCGGCAGGTGGTTGTTAAGTGGTTAAACACTACAGTTTACATACAAGAGCGGACATGTATTAATTTTGTCTTATGAAAATAATTATAATTAGTTTCTTACATTATGATGGTTAAATTGTGTGTTGGATCTAGTCATGGTCTAATTATGTTTACTTAGAGCACCATTAGCTAGTTTTTAACAAGTGATCAATTTTAAACTTCTTCTCTTTGAATATTTTATTATATTTTGTAAGATGGAATGAATTACAATAAGCCATCATTGTAAGAAACAAATTCAAGCATAAATTTAAACATACAAGAGAGCTTCTCGTGAAAATAAAAGTTAATCAATTATAGTACAGGTTGTATTTTTAACAATCGATTGTATATAACAAAAAGTAGAAAAAAAAAGTTAAATATTAGAATATTTATATTAAGTATAAAATAAAAGAAGATACACAGAGTAATAAATGAAGTGAATAATAAATATTAGGTTAATAAGCCGGAATAAATATGAAAGTTAAATACTATAAACAAAACGAGGTAAAATAGGGGGTAGAGATAGAATAGTATTTTAGAATATGATTGAGTAATGGGGCATATTAGTCTGAAATCAGGGCCAAGGTCCGGCTATGTGGCTTGGCGTATCCTGAAAATAAATTAACACATTTAGTTATAAGGAGAGGGGGGGGGAAGGAAACAACGTCCAGAGAATTATATCATGTGGTATAATAGGAATCATGGAACAAAACATTACAGTGTTTATCATATTTTAATTCTATATCAATAATGCATTTGTACCTGGTGGAAGGTAATCATCTATCCATGGTTGCCATACAGATTCAAATTTAGGGATTTTGTCTAAATAAATTGCTTCAGTTTTTGCATGTACCATGGTTTGCGTCACTCTTTGTTTAACAGTTTGTATGCAAAGGGGGTTCGTTTTCCACACTTTTGCTATGGATTGTTTAGCCGCTGTTGTAACAAATAATGATAGTTTAAATTGGCGAAGGGTCAAGCATTGGGGTTTGTAATTTAATAGAGCTATTACTGGGTCAGGCAGTAAGGATATTTTGAAAATTGAGAGAATTTTGAAAACCTTCTTCCAGAATGAATTAGCTATAGGACAGTCCCACCATGTGTGTTTTATATGTGCCTGGGTCTGTGCAGCCTCTAAAGCAATTGGCAGGGTATTGATGGTTAAATTTATCTAAGCAGGATGCTACTAAGTACCATCTAGTAAGGACTTTGTAATTAGTCTCAAGAGCTACAATGTTGGGAGTAGCTGATTTGGTTGCTGATTTGGTTGCTTGCCATATTTGGGCCCAGTCATATTCATCTAGTTGGAGGTGAAGATAATTCTCCCATTTCTCTATGTATGACGGAAGAGAGGAAGTTGTATGAGAAATCAATTGGGCATATAGATCTGAAATCAATCCTCTTCTATGTGGATTTGACATACAACTTTGCTTAAAAATTGAAAATTTATGAGGTGTAGTGGTTGTTGGTTTGTATGGGGTCAGAAATGTTTTCATTTGTAAATACCTGAAGGTTTCTGTTTGTGGTAAATTGTATTGTTCACATAAAGTCGGATAAGATAGTATTTTTGATGCTTGGAAAAATTGGTGGCTCCTTAGGAGACCTGCAGTGGACCATGCCGAAAACGATTTGGGGAGTGACCAGGCTGGATAGAAGGAAGGGTTATGAAGGAAGGAGAGAAGAGGGTTTAGTTTAGATTGTAGGCCAAAACAAGTTTTTGAATCTATCCCATATGGAGAGGCCATGTTTAGTGTAAGGATTTGTGATTGATTTCCGTTGAGCTGGGGAGAGCCAGAGGAGATTGGCGGTGGAGAGGGGATCACAGTCTACTGATTCTAATGCTACACATAACGGTATTTATTTAGTGGCGTGGTATTTTGTGCCAACTGTGCCGCATAATAATATTTTGTAAAATCAGGTACCCCAAGGCCTCCTTTTATTTTAGGAGCATATAGTGTATATTTAGGAAGGCGGGGTCTGAGTTTATTCCACATATATTGGATGGTTTTGCGTTAGAGGATACGCAAGAAATGTGAAGGAACTGTTATAGGTAGTACTCTAAATAGGTAAAGGATTTTTAGGAGAATAGACATTTTTATGACAGTTATTCGACCCATCCATGTTAAAGGTATGGATGACCATGTGGAAAGTAACTTGGATAGTTGTGTTAACATCGGTGGATAATTGGACATATAAAGATCACTTGGGTTGGCTGTGAAGTTAATACCCAGGTAGGTGATGTGAGTCATTGACCAAGTAAATGGGAGAGAACTTTGTAATTGTGATTGAAGTTCAAGAGATAATGATATATTCAATGCTTTAGATTTTTGTATATTAACTATGAGGCCAGATACATGTCCAAATTCATTGAGGATTTTAAGAAGAGTTGGTGCTGACACCAGGGGATTAGTGAGGAAAATTAGGACATCATCTGCAAATAAACAGATTTTGTGATGTTAGCTACCAAGTTCTAGTTCCTTGATATCAGTGTTGGATCGGATGAGTTGGGCCAGGGGTTCTATCGCTAAAGCGAAGAGAAGTGGGGATAGGGGACATCCCTGACGAGTTCCTCTCTCAATACTAAAGGAATTTGAGCGTAATCCAGAATAGGATATAAAAGCCTTTTGGATCTTGATAAAGAGCGGAAATCCATCTCAAGAAGTGGGTACCGAATCCCCATTTATGGAGGATTGAGTTTAGATAGGGCCAAGATAAGGAATCAAATGCCTTTCTTATGTCCAACGAGAGGAAGCGGGTAGGGATGTTCCTGGTATGAGCTGTGTGGGCTAAAATCGCCACCCGACGTATATTATCTCCCACTTGTCTATAAGGAATAAATCCTGTTTGGTCTCGGTGTATTACAGTACCTATAATAGGTTTAAGCCTGTTTTGAGTTTATTTTAGCTAACAATTTTATATCTATATTAAGTATTGATATTGGTCTGTAGTTAGACCAAGAAGTATCATCTGTGTTTGGTTTTGGTATCATAAAAACTGAGGCCATGAGGGATTCTGGACGAAATGAGTGATCAGTGAGAAGGGAATTGAAGTCATCAACCATAAGGGGTGATAGTAGGTTAGCAAATTTTTTATAATATGTGGCTGAAAAAACATCAATACCTGGGCGTTTACATGGTTTTAGTGACTTTATTGCTGTTTGTATTTCTAATACAGTGATCGGTTTGTCTAGGGTTTCTTGTTGAGAAATAGAGAGTGATGGTAAAGTAATTGTAGATAGGAGATTATTTAGTCTATTTTGGTCGAAATCATGAGGGTCTTTATATAGTTCAGACAATCTTTTTTTTTAATTCTTGCAATATTTTAAGCGGGTTACTTGTGAAGTTATCTTTGGTCAATTTTAGTCTTATTGGTTTTGGGTTATAAACTTTTTTCCGTTGGGCAAGGGCCAGGAAAGTTTCAGGTTTATTAGCCTTCATATAAAAGGTGTGCTTGGATTTTCGGAGAATCTTTTAAGGCTGATTCTGGCAAAAGTAAATCCAGTTCCAAACGTGTTTTATCATATTGTAATTTTGTTGATGGGTTTGGATCCATTTGGAATTTTTCCGAAGCATCATAGAAAGCGTTTTCTAACTTCATGTGAAGCTGACGTTTTTGCTTATGAAAGTGAGATGCCTGACTTATACAGACACCTCTGATACAAGGTTTAAGGGCTTCCCAGTAAGTTAGAGGACTTGTATCATTAATATGATTGTTTGCAATATAGTCTGTGATAGCTTTCTCAATGACCTGTCTATATGAATGCTGTGCTAGTAAACCGTCATTTATGTACCAAGTTGTATGATTCGGTCGTGATATTAATGAGGAAAGAGATGTCAGAACTATGTTATGGTCAGACCATGTACACGGTATGATGGTTGAGTCTAATATATATGCTGAAATGTTGATATTAACGAAAAGGTGGTCAATGCGGGAGAATTGTTTATGGGGGTGGGAATAATGAGTATATTGTCGTCTAGCCGGATGTTGCTCCCTCCATGTGTCTAAAAGGGAATATTGATTGAGAAGTTGTTGGTATGAGCAGCGTTGAGTGCGTATCGGGGTTGGGGATTTATCCAAAAATGGGTATATGACATGGTTAGAATCTCCACCTAGTATAAGTGTGCCTCGTTTATGATTTTCTATAACAGAAAACAAGTGAGATAGGAAGGACAATGGGTTTTTGTTTGGGACGTAATATGACATTATTGTAACTTTGGTGTCTTGTAAAAGGCCAGTCAATATTATGTAGCGACCTTCAGGGTCTTTAATTTCCATGTGTAGTGTAAATGATGCTGTATGATGAAACACGACTAGGACACCTCTTTGTTTGGTACCTGCCGATGCAGTATAAACTTGAGGAAATTTGAAGCTAAAAAATTTAGGACAGGAATTTAGGAGGAAATATGTGTCTCTTGAAGACAGACCACATGTGCTTTCAATTTTGAAAAGGATCGAAATGCTTTTGTTCTTTTCGGTGGTGAATTTAGACCCTGCACATTGAGTGTTATGATCAGGGCTTTTTTTCTGCCGGAACGTGGCGGAACGTAGTTCCGGCACCTATGGCAGCCCTCTCTGCTCTGACATGCCACATTATACAATAGCCGGTGGAGGAAGTCTTCTGCACAACTTACTTCCTCTACCGGCTTCTCTGTGCTAGCCCATGTGATGTGAGTCCAGTGTTCCGTCAGATATGGTGACCCCTTGATCGGATTGGGTCACAGCACTGCAGCTCCTTGTGGCCATACAAGAGGCAGCTTCCATCCCTGCCTGCCGCCTCCACAGCTACTCTGACAGTTCCGATGGGCGGAGCTCTCAGATCGTCACTTTACTGTGACGAGTTTTAAAGAAAAGAGCCCGCGCATACCATACAGCAGTGGCTGGCTTCCAGAGGAAGGTAAGGGGGCTGTGAAAGGGGGGGGGGAGAGCTTTTGGGAGAGTGAACATGGACAGAGAGAAAGGTGAGGTTTTGGGGGATTTGTACAGAGGAGAACTGGGAGGGGGGGTTGATCTGTGGAAAGAAGATGAAGAGAGCTGGAGGGAAATTTTAGCAGAGAGAAGAACTGGGGGGTGGGGAATTAAGCAGAGAGGGAAGCTGGGGGGGGTATTTTGCAGAGAGGAGAGCTGGGAAAGGGGGAGATTTGTGCAGAGAGGAGAGCTCGGAAAGGGGGAGATTTGTGCAGAGAGGAGAGCTGGGAAAGGGGGAGATTTGTGCAGAGCGGAGAGCTGGGAAAGGGGGAGATTTGTGCAGAGGAGAGCTGGGAAAGGGGGAGATTTGTGCAGAGAGGAGAGCTGGGAAAGGGGGAGATTTGTGCAGGAAGGGTGATTTTTACTTATTACCATTATATGGTGCAGCTGTACTTCTCTACCCTAAGGAAGACGTGGTTGGGGGCGGGAAGTTGGCTGGGGAGGGAGAGATCCTGCACCTGTTCTCTGAGAAAAAAAGCCCTGGTTATGATATTTAGAGGGGCCATTATATGCATATAGGAAAGGGGAGGTGCGTTAAGAATTGGCTATATCTATATTTCTCTGGAGAATATTGAAAGGGGAACCAATGACGGGGGTATGGGGAAGAGAAAAAAGAAAAAAAGCACGAAAAACAAGGATCAGTTGATGGTTAAGTAATTACTCTGTCAATTAGTATATGAACAGTAAATTTAGAAGCTTTCTTTTTTGTCTAGAAAAAAAAATAAAAATAGCTCCCAAAAGGAGCAAGTATCCAAAGGTTGGTAGAAAATACCAATCTGTGGATACCCTGTATCCAAAGAGTGTCCAAACTGTTTGTTGGGCACACAAGGATGTATTGGAGACGCAGTGGCTATCTCCGGGACAACAATGACCATCATGAAAATGTAATAAAAAATATAACAACCAAGTCTAAGCCAATGAATAGTCTATATTAAATCAGTAACTAAGTTTATCAAAGTTTAACAGGGGGGGGGGTACTAAAATTAAAATAGAATCAACATTCTAGATATGGTAAAGAAACTTAAATGACGTTTATATCATAGGAAATAGAGTGGGAATAAATCACTCTACTTTCTACTAGGATAATGTATTGCATTATAAAGGCTAGTTAAAGTGCAAAAAAAATAAAAAAATAAAAATAAAAACAAAAGTAAAAGTGACTGAATTACTTTAGCTTAATACTATATTTGAGCTAAAGAGACCTAGTTCTCCTAGTGCATAAATGGAGAAATAAACGAAGATATATAATTTTATAGAAATATAAACAAAAATATTACAATAATATGTATGGTAGGATATATCCAAACTTTGTAGATAGACTAAAGAGAGACAAATATAATCTATTTAGGTCTACTAAACTAAGGGGTGTACTTTCCAAGATAGTATTATTTATATTCATTACCACCTTGTAAGCATGCCACCTATTATAGCATATATGTGTATAAATACATATATTAATTCATCATTATGTTAAAACAATTTCTTTTGTTTAGAATGAATGTATAGCGTTGCTATTTTTAAATTTGGAACAAAATCAATATTCAAAAATAATAAATAATTAGGTATTAAATTCATACCATAGTAGAAGAAAGGGGAATAAACTACTCCATTCCTCATGAAAGATAGTGTGTTATCCCTTATAAATAAATGTGTAATATTAACTGAATTACTGTAGTAACCATATTTCATCTAAGCAGAATAAGGGTTTAAATAATGTGGTATATAGATGAAATATTAAAAATCAAAGCAATAATTTCAGGAGACAATTAGTCCTGACTTATAAAATTTTAGTTGTTCTGGTTATTTCCAAACTTTGTTGTTTGGACTAATTAAATTAACCTATGTTTTCCATATGAGCTTTCTCATCTAGGGGGTGTGTTTTCTAGGACAGTACTGTTTACGTACAAACTATGAAGAGAAAACAAACCCAGTATAATATATATGTTGATAAATACAAGCATATATATATTAAATCAAATCAATTTATGTCATTGATTCAGTGTCTGGAGTAGGTGAAGCAAAACGACTTCTCTTATGGGTACTAGAAGAGGCAGGTTGGTCTGAAATATCTTGTTTGTGTTGTGGGGAACCAGAGTTTGCCCGACTTTTGGATCCTTCTGCAGTGGTTTCTGGTGTTGACAGGCGAAGATCTAGAATTGTAGAAAGCAAATCATCTGCAGTTTTACAAGTATAGGTAGTTCGTTTGTAAGTAAAACGGATTGCAAAAGGGGAAAGTCCAGCGGTATGTGATATGATGATATTGGAGGACCTGCAGATGGGGTTTCATTTTTTTCCTTTTTATTAGTGTCTGTTGAGAAAGGTCTTGGTATATTTGGTATTGATGACCCTGGAATATTAATGAGCCTTTGTTGCGGGCTGCTTCCAATAGCTGTTCCTTTTGTGCGGAAATAATGGAATTTAAAATTCTATCCCTGGGAGGACCATTTTCCTTTTTTGATGTTAATGATCTGTGTATTCTGCCCATTTCAAGTCTTTCCAATATAATAGAGGGTGCCAGTTCCTGAAATAGTGCTGTGGATGTAGAGTGGAGATCCTCTATACTCTCAGGAATTCCTCTAATACGGAGATTAGACCTCCTATTCCTGTTCTCAAAATCCTCAAGTCTATTTTGGAGGCAATAATAATCCTCCTTGAGGCATTCCAATTCCTCAGCATGGCTAGAGATTGTAGCATCAAGTTCATCAGTTCTTTGTTCCAGAACAGAGGTGCGTCTTCCTACCCAATGCTGTATCCTGGCCTAGGCCAACAAGGCCCAGGCCTAGGGCAGCACTTTGCAGGGGGGCAGCACGGAAAGAGTCCCCGCCAGATTGTGCTACCCTGTTAGTGTAACGCAAGCTGCTTCTAATTTTAACTGTCCTATCAGTCTGGACCACGAACCTTCCTCACTGTGCTATATGTTTTCTGTTGCACTAGTGGCATGGTATATCTTCTTAGTCCTCTCCATAAAATTATCAGAAATTTGTACTTAAAGTAGAACCATAGGCAAAAAAATGTTTTCACTTTGGATAGAGTAAGGGAGGGTTATAGCCCCAGTCTGTTTATTTTTTTTACCATCCCTGACCCATTGCAGAAATTTCCCTTCACTTCCTGCCTCCTAGCCAAACAGGAAGTGAGAGGAAATCTATGCAAATTAAGGGAATCCATTGCCCCCTCAGACCCTAAGAACTAGTGTCCCCACTCAAAAATTTCAGGGTGGGTCTTAAACACAAAGGGGTGTGGCATTGACAGGAAGGGGTGGTTCATATTTAAATTAGGGGGTGCACAAGTTTAGTCAGGCCTAGGGAAGCACAAAACCTAAATACACTACTGTTCCTACCTCACAAATCTCTCTAGTCAGCTTTTCTGTAATGTTATCAGATGTATTCTGAAGAGCTTTATGCAGGACCCTTTCAAATTGAATAATTAAGTCAATATTAGATGATGTTTGATGTGGGGAGTAAGTAATTATCCCTATGTCATATTCTGGCTCCAAGTGCTGTGAGGAGGCTAGGGACCGCAGCTGTTTCTGTGTGTGAGCTTGTGAGGGAAGCGGTACTGCCATTTAAGATGCAGATTTAGTCAGTGATTCTTGTGCTTTCCCTGTCTTTGGTTTAGCTCTCCTCCCACTGTACATCATTCCAAAAGGTGCCCAAGGGTATTGGTAATATACCTGTCGCTGAATTGAGTATGTTTTCAGCCTAGACCCGGATTATTGGCCGTTTGTCCCGGTCGGTGCGGAGTGCTCAGGCAGACATGTCTACCTCAGGCGACTTCGCGCATGCATCCCCAATTTTAAACTTCTTCATAAGAAATAATGGTTTCAAGCTGTAAACATGCTTTAACCACTTGCCCTCCGGAATATTTACCCCCCTTCATGACCAGGCCATTTTTTGCGATACGGCACTGCATTACTTTAACTGACTTGCGCAGTCATTCAACACTGTACCCAAATAAAATTTATGTCATTTTTTCCCACATAAATAGAGATTCCTTTTGGTGGTATTTGATTACCGTTGAATTTTTTTATTTTTTGCGCAATAAACCAAAAAATACTGACAATTTTGAAAAAAATTAATATTTTCTACTTTTTGCTCTAAAACATATCCAATAAAAATCAAATGTCTTCATAAATTTAGACCAATATGTATTCTGCTACATATTTTTAGAGAAAAAAAAATCCCAATAAGTATATTGAAGGTTTACACGAATGTTATAGCATGTACAAACTATATACAGTATTTATGAATTTTCTTTTTATACTAGTAATGGCGGAGATCAGCGACTTATAGCAGGACTGCAATATTACAGCGGACAATCGGACACTCACTGACACTTTGTGGGATCCAGTGACACTAATACAGTGATCAGTGCTAAGTGATAGTGCTAAGGGGTTAAACATCTAGGTCGATCAAAGGTTAACTGTGTGCCTAGCCAGTGTTTTTGTGTACACAGTGTGCTGCTTTTACTAGGGAAAGAGGGATTGTATTCCCTGTTTTGCAGGGACACAAAACTCTGATTTAGGCATATTTCATATTACCAAAATGTCTGAAAAAAAAAAAAATCTGTGAAATGATTTGGAATCAACGGTGAAGACAAAACAAAGGTGTCTTTTAAGGATGAAATGGAGTTTAACATCTTCCGCCCAGCCTATAGCAAAATGACGGTCGGGTGGGGGTTCCATTGTTCTCACAAGCCATTTGTGTGCGCCCCCTGGCGTGCAGCGATCAGTGGTGCGCTTTGTGTTGCTCAGAGACACAGCATCTCCGATCACAATAAAGCGATTATGATGTAGGCTCTTTACTACATGATTAGCTGTGTCCAATCACAGCTGATCACAGTGTAAATAGGATAGCGCATGAGTAGAGGAGAGCCGATAAGCGGCTCTCCTGACAGGGGGTTCTGCACCAATAATTGGTGCATTTTATTATAAATGCAGCCCCATCAGTGATGCCTGACAATGCTCGCCAGTGGTGCCCACCCGTGGTGCCAATCAGTACCCATCAGTGATGCCAACCAGTGCTGCCTTTCAGTGTCCATCAGTGCCGCTCATCAATGCCCATAAAGGCTGCCCATCAGTCCTACATATTAGTGTCTCATCTTTAGTGCCCATTAGTGCCACATCATCAGTGCACATCAGTGAAACCTATCAGTGCCTGTCAATGCAGCCTCATCAGCGCACATCAGTGAAGGAGAAAAAATACTCAATTACAATGTTTTGTAACAGAAACAAAGAAACTTTTTTTTTTTTCACAATTTTCTGTCTTTTTCATTTGTTTAGCAAAGTATAAAAAAAACTCTGTGGTGATTAAATATCACCAAAAGAAAGCTCTGTCTCAACAAAAAAATTAAAACAATTTGTTTGGGTACAGCATTGCATGATCCCGCACTTGTCATGCAAAGTGTGACAGCGCAGAAAGGTGAAAATTGGCCTGCGCAGGAAGGAGGTGAAGGTGCCCAGTAGGCAAGTAGTTGAATGGCTCCTAACCTTCATAAATAGAGCTCTTTTGTAAGCTGGGCAGACAACATAAGATTTTGAGGAACAGCGAAAAAATGGAGGTGTAGTGGTTCTCAACCTCAGTCCTCAAGTACCCCCAACGGGCCATGTTTTCAGGTTTTCCTTTACTCTGCACAGCTACTTTAAATCAATATCAATGACATGGTATTGGTGAGAGCTATTTTATCTAAGGGAAGTTCCCAAAACATGGCCCATTGGGGGCACTTGAGGACTGAGTTTGAGCACCACTGGTGTTGTGCCAGTGTATTACATGCTGAGCAAGTGGTGGGCCAGGACGTATATGTGATGAATGCACCTGCATAACCTGATGCAGCCTTGGTGAAATCATTAAAGGGATTAAAACTTTATTTTTTTACATTTTTCACTGATAACCAATGTGTGTGTTGGGGAAGGGTGGGAAGTTAACAGCACTTACTGCCAATGTAGGAGGAAATATGTTAATTAATACTACCCCTGACTACCAGTGCAGGGGGAAAGGGGTTATTTAACACGGCCACTGACCACCACTAATATGAGGGGTGTTAAATAACACTGCCACTGACTACCAATAGGGGCTTAAATAGCATAACACTAGGCACCAACATGGGTGTTATTATTGTGGAAACTGACACCAATCCCAGAAGTTATTGCGGTCACTGAAACCAGAGCTGTGGGGTTATAATTGTGGCAAGGGACACATGCTGGGAGTTCATATTGCAATCACTGACACCAGTGCTGGGCATGATTATTGCTTTTACTGAAACCAATGCTGGAGGGTTATTATTACCGTCATTGACTGGGGGATCAGGATTTTCCCCCACAGGAGCAAACTGGATGTCGCTTTATAGGGTTATTTTTTTTAGCTTTACTCTGGATCAACTATGGCTGTAGGATTGTGTATATGGAGATTTTCTATTTATGTATTTATTTTGATTGGTTTGACTAGATGGACTTGTGTCTTTTTTCAGCCTGACTAACTATGACACCACAGTATAGGGTAAAGGCTCATACACACGGCCGGTTTTCACGGCAAGAAAACTGCTGGGAGAGCTTTTTGCAGAGAAAACCGGCCATGTGTATGGTTTCTCGTTGGGAAAACTGCCGGGAATCTCGACGAGAAAAATAGAGAACCTGCTCTCTATTTTCTGTCCCAGGTAAGCCCACGCATGCTTGATGAGACTTTGACGCGTGCGCGGTAGCTTACAAGAGTAGTGTAGGGTGAAGCAAGATGGCGGCGATGGCGTCGAATGTGACAAGTGCATGCTCGTCGTAGTCGATGACGTCACCGCGTTCTTGCCATTCAAAAGAACGGCGGTTCTTTCGAATGTGCCGTGTGTAAACTCGGCGAGCAAGAAAAGCTTGCCAGGAATCCCGTTAGGAAAATCGAAGTTATTTTTCCTGACGGGATTCCAGGCCGTGTGTACAGGGCTTTATTGTTAAGCCCCATCCACTATTACAGAGGAAGTAAACTTTTTTTTTTTTTTCTCTTACCTGTAAAGTAAAAGCATAATGTGCTAGCATGCATCGCATACTAGCACATTATGTTAAACTTACCTGCAAATTAAGCCCTCATCATCCCCGCTGGAGGTCGCATCCATCTTCCTTCTGGGTCCATGGACTCCTGCTGTGTGACTTGCCAGAGCCACGTGACGTCACCGGTCACGGCACAGGCTTCTGAAGAAACGGCACAGGCCGCCTCTTCTTCAGAGCGCATGCACCGATGACATTATCGGTGCAGTATACAGTAAATATCACCTAAACGGTGCAAGTATAGAAGATATTTACAGTACCTATAGGCAAGCCTTATTATAGGTACAATGAATACATGAAGCTTTACTTCCTCTTTAAATAGAAACTAAACCCATTGATTTAACAGTTACATTCCGGCACGTGCCAGAATGCTAACTGTCCCATTTTCCTTGTGTCAACTAAACTGTCAAAACATCAAATATTTGGTGCCATAACTGATTACATGTGCAGCACCATAGCAGTTGAAGATAAAACAGAGGCTAAGACGGCGGCTTCCTTGGCTGAAAATGATTGGAGGGTTTAGTTAAGTGACCACGTTTTGTCATGGCACATGGCCAAAGCTACATTTTCTTTTTCTCGGGGAAGGAGGCCCAACTTTTGATCTTGCACACTGGCCCACTGCATTCACAGAGTGCTCCTGATTCTTGGTCTACAATAGCAGTGGCCAGCTTACTAGTCATCATTACTATAGATGAGCAGTAATGCTATCACTCTGTACCTGTTGTCTGTTAACATCTGGCAATGGTATTATTATAATATGTCCATGTCATTGGATGGCATTGTTGCTAAGGCAATAATTGCTGCTAAGGACTAGAACAATAATAGCACAATACAGTAATTCGGGGAGGAGAAGGAAGAGCCTGACACCAGTCAATCCCCTTTTTCTACGTTTGCTGTGTTCTACCCTTGTCAAAGAATGACATTTTGTACAACAGATCTGTAAGTCTTCTGTTTTCTGCATACACAATGTTTCTTCCACTTCCCATGGTCAGTAAGCTTTGACTTGGTATCCCTCATCTCCTAGGAACTGTGCCATTTAGTTCATTGGTGGCACACAATGCCTATACTTTCAGTATGGTTTAATATTTTATATGTAGCGGTACCCCCATGGGGGCAGCTGATTGACTCTATACCCCACAGGCTATCCCGACTCTGCAGATTATCTCTCACCTCTGACACCTTGGGTTCCATTTAACCTTAGGTTTCTAAATGGCTCCCCCTAGAGTGCAGTTCAGTGTGTTCTGGACTGTGAATTGTACAGCCTAATGAACAATAAAGTAATGGCAGTCTTATCCTGTTCTTGCCTTCTTTCTTCAGCTAGCTTAGTGAACTTGAACTGTATGGTGGTGCACTTAATTGTAATCCAATAAGGCAAAGAAATAAGCAGTAACTGAAAAAGGTTAGATGCTTGATCCTCTATCACAAGATGTGTTAAAACTGAGCATCCGGCTGTATGGACACTTAAGTGTAATAGAAACCCTTCCGTGGGACTACAAGTGTCAGCGACCGTCTGGATAGCAGAAATCCAATTACTTTAATGGGCAAGTGCCCGCTCACCACTGTGGGTCCTCAGCCGGCTGGTAGACTCTTTCCGGAACCTCACTGGATGGTGCCTCCTGTGATGGAAGATGGCGTCGTCACACCGCACGGCCTGTCCCGGTTCTCTGGAGGGTGAAGCAGCTTCAAATGCTCTGAAGCGCGGTCCCGATCCACCTGCTCAGCTAACAGTGCTGTCCTCCTGGGATCCCTCTGGAGTGAATGATCTGGCTCCCGGCTATAGGCCGCAGTCTCCCGCTCTCAGTCACACACACAGACCTCCTGCTGGCAGTTGAAAGGCATCCCGACAGGCCTAAACGAGGCCTGCTTCTCCTTTTTATCTGGTTACCCAGCAGGCTGTTCTGTCCCGCTATGCCTTGTGGGCCCACAGTTTAGCATTGTGGGGCTGGTAGTTCTCAAACTAATTTACACAATAAGAGTTACTCCCTCATTAAACCACACATCCCACAATGCATCACTTTTATCCGTTTAATCAGGAAAATAAATGTTCAAATAACTTTCAACGGTCACCAGAGGGAGCCAACCCTTTACTAATAACATTACAAACTTAATGCAATAACTTTCAGTAGCAATACCTTGGTTACACACTCTCCCCACTTAGATTCTTTGGTCCCCAAAGATAGACGGACACTCCCCTAGAAGCTAGAAAGGAGGAATAAGGAATTAACAAATCATTTCAACATCAACCAAGGTCTAAGTCTAACAAACTCTGACCTAGTTCTGGATTCATCAAAAGCCATCTATACATGTTCTTAGACCATTCACATTCAGTTTGTGAACATGCCAGGGAAATTGCCGTGTCCCACCCTATGTTGTCAAAGGTTCGAGCAGAGTCGCTCCCTACACAATTGACAGTAGGGGGTTCAGCCTCAGGATCAGTTCTACTGATAGTGTGAATAAGTTCATCAGAGCTCTCTCTCAACTTATCATAGGTAAGTCTCTTTGGGGATGTACACTCCTCAACTGCACAGGAGAGCTGGGCCCAGCAACCTGTGTAGACTCCCTTACACTCAGAGTTCGCTTCATAGCAGGGAACATCATTTTCTTCAAGGGGAGTAAGCTCTCTTGAGGCTCTGCTTCTCCTTCTTCAGAAGTTGAACCTCCAGTTTCCGCCATATCTCTGGACTCAGAAGCTTGTAATGGCTCTATCAAGTCTCTGATTTCTGGTTCAGATACAACGGTCTCAGTATTGTCCTTCCTTACATCCTTGGGAGGCGGTAGAGACTCCAACTCTGGTTCCAGGGACCAACGTACTGCTTTAACTGCTTCTTTGGGTTGTGAAAATATCGGTTTAACTGCTCTCTGTGGCTGTGGTGGCAACTTTTGATTAGCATCCAAAGTTTCCTTCATTCTTTTCAAAGGGCTATCCACTGAATGGTCTTCAGTAGGCCACCACCAGACAGGCACATCCACACTCTCATCTTCCTCTTCCTCATCTTCTTCCTCTCTAACTCCTCCTGAGAAATACATTGAACTGGACAAAGGCTCTGAACTGGAGCATGCATAGTCTTCTCCAAACTCATCTTCACTTCCAGCCATCTGCTCATCTATGACAGAAACTTCTTTCTGCGAACGTGTCCGAGGCTAAATAAACTTCAGAGGAGGGGGTACAGATGCTGTAGGTACCCGCACTGCATCTGACAAGGGAAGCAAGTTATTTCGGTGCCACATCTTCAAAGGACCTTTTTCCCCATCTGGTCAAATCTGATATACAGGTAGGCCCGGAAGCTGTTTTACATAACACATAAGGATGTGGTCTCCATCTGTTGGCCAATTTATGTTTTCCTGGTACTCCCAAGTTCTTCAGCAACACTCTGTCCCCAGGCTGCAAATCCTGTATCTTCACTTTAAGTAAAAGTTCTTTTTATTCCGGGATTCTCGGACAGAAGCATGCTCCAAGGCCTTCTCATAAGCCTGCCACAGATTTTTCCAAAGTCTATACACATATCCTTTGTGTGACACCAGGGGGACATCATCAACTGAAGTGCCAAAGGCCAGGTCAGCAGGAAGACAAGCTTCTCTTCCAAACATAAGTCGGTACGGGGTATAACCAGTGGCATCACTCTCCGTGCAATTCTAGGCATGCACAAATGCGGCTATGTGATTTCCCCAATGCTGCTTTTTCTTTGGCGACAAAGTCCCCAACATGTTTAGTAGAGTTTGATTAAATCGCTCAGGCTGAGCATCTCCTTGCGGGTGATATGGGGTGGTGCGAAACTTCTTAATGCCGAGCAAAGCACACAACTGGTGGATCAACCAACTCTCAAAGTCACTTCCTTGATCTGAATGGATTTGCATCGGTAATCCATAACGCACAAAAAAACTTCTCCATAAGCACTTCAGCCACCGTGCTGGCCTTCTGATCTTTGGTAGGATAAGCTTGTTCATAGCGGGTGAAGTGATCGGTCACGACCAAGATGCTGTTTCTTCCACCTGTATCGGGTTCCAGGCACAGAAAGTCCATGCAAACCAGATCTAACGGTTCCTGACTATGTAAATGACCCATTGGGGCAGCTCTAACTGGCAATGTTTTTCGTTAAATACATGTCAGACACAGTGACAATAGCTCTCTACTTCCCCTCTCATGTTGGGCCAATAGAATCTGTCCCTAATCAGCCGGAATGTTCTATCTGTCCCTAAGTGACCATGTTTGTCATGCAAGGACATCAAGACAGTGGATCAGTGTTTCTCTGGGAGAAATAGTTGCCATCTCTCTTCTCCACTTCCAGTTGGGCAACACCTATACAGCACTCCTATCTCTGATCTGTAAACGATCCCATTCACGGTGCAATGGCTTCGCTCCTTTGACGGTGCTGTTCAACAACAGCCCAGGATTCTGCTTGTTCAGAGCTTGGTTCCCTACTTGGCCCAGCGGATCCTGTTCTTGATCCCTTTTCAAATCTTTCTTTGACAACTGAGGTAATCCTTCTCCCCTCACTTGGGTTAGTCAACAGTAACGTCTGGGTATGCCCGAGGGGTGGACTCCAGTGTACTCTGCAGCCACTCTTCCTTTCATATTCTGATCCAGACCTTGACACAATGCTCGGACTCCTTCATTCACATAAGTCCACTCCTCCAAGTCCTTCTCTTCCCTATAGGGCCGCTGGGATAAGGCATCTGCATCTTGGTTCCCAACCCCGGGTCGCTACTTCAGGCTGAACCGGAAACCAGCCAGAGCTGCCAGCCATCTGTGTCCAGTAGCATCCAACTTTGCTGAAGTCAGAATGTAAGTCAGAGGATTATTATTAGTCTTGACAATAAACTCAGCTCCGTACAGGTAGTCTCTCAACTTATTCACCACGGTCCATTTGAGGGCCAGAAACTCCAGCTTGTGAACCGGATAGTTCTTCTCAGCAGGTTTAAGACTCCTACTCACGTAGGCCATCGGTCTAAATCCCCCATTCTGTTCTTGATATAACAATCCTCCTAACCCTTCTCTGCTGGCATCCACATGCAGTTCATAGGGTAGGCCTGGGTCAGCATACGCCAAGACTGAGGCTTCTGTAAGGCTTTTCTTCAGCTGCCAGAAAGCTTTTTCACAATGTGGAGTCCACTGGGTTTGGACTGACTCCCCTTTCTTACGGAAACTGCTCTTCTTCATGACCCCTTCTTCTCCTTCACCCGTGACCACTTGCAACAGCTCATTCAAAGGTCGGGCAATCTTGGCAAAGTTGGCCACAAATCTCCGATAATGAGAACAGAATCCCAAGAAGGAGCGCAGTTCGGTAACAGTTCTTGGCCAAAGGCCCAGGTAGTCACAGCTTCCAACTTCTGAGGGTCAGTGGTGACTCCCCCTGCAGAGACTACATGGCCCAAGTAGGTGACAGTTGTTCTGTAGAATTGGCATTTCTCCAACGACAGCTTCAACCCTTCTTCATGGAGACGGGAAAACACCTTTCTAGCCAACTCTCGTGCTCTTCCAGGGTCCTCCCAAAGACAATATCGTCCAGATACACCAGCACTTCTACCAGGTTCATATCTCCCACTGTTCTTTCCATCAAACGTTGGAAGGTGGCAGGGGCCCCCGACAGACCCTGGGGCATTCTACTAAATTCATAGAATCCCAGCGGGCAGATAAACGCTGTCTTCTCTTGATCTTCTGGGTGCATTGGAATTTGGTAATATCCACTTTTCAGGTCCAGCACACTAAACCATTTGGCTCCAGTGAGGCACTGAAAAGAATCTTCTATGCGAGGCGTGGTATAATGATCAGGCATAGTGTGCCGATTCAAAGTTCGGTAGTCAATGCACGTGCAAAGGGACCCATTTTTCTTCCTCACCACAACAATGGGGGATGCATAGGGGCTCCTGGATTCCTGAATGACTCTTGACCTTTTCAGCTCAGCGAGTTGCTCTCGTAAATCTTCCAAGTCACTCAGAGGGATTCTTCTGTCTCGCCCACGAAAAGGCCTGTCTTCCTGGAGCCGGATCCTGTGTTGAGCACTCTTGGCACAGCCCACATCAAAGTTATCTCTGGAAAACAACTTCTCCCATCTCATCAATTGGGCCTTCATCCTCTTCTGCCAAACAGGAGGCAGAACCTTTGCACATTGCTGTAATTCTGCTTGGAGCTTCTGGCTGTTCTCTGAGCCTTTAGCTTCTTAAGGGAGAACGGGGGTAGCTGCACTCACTTGTCCCACCAACATGCAAGCTCTCAACTTGACCGGTTGATCAGACACATTCTTTAAACTGATAGGCATGTGTTTTCCTGTTCTCAACAGATCCCTGGTGGGGACTAAGGCAGGGACCATCTCTAATCCAGCCGCTTGAGTCTGCTCGTCCATCTCCAGCACCACAAAAGGACCGGGCTGGTCCCACGTCAACTTGATGTTGGCCTTCACGTGAGCTACCTCTCCCGGCTGCAACACTTTGTCTTCAGTCTCCAATCTCCATAACCGCCCAACTCCTTCTTCAGGGTCCCTTTTCTCTCTGGCCACCTTTCGACAGGCTTTCACGAGCTGGGGGTGAATTGGGCTCTTGATAGATCCCTCTTCGGTGAGGACGGGGGATAGCAGCCTCCTCACCAGATCTGTGTTGGTTCCTACAAGGATTGAGTTTCGCCCTGCTCCCGGGGGCCTAGGGCACACAACCGCCAGGGCATCAAAGGCTTCCTCTTTACCGACAGCTGCTGGCCCAAATGATATACAAATAGGAATGTAGCCATCATATGGACACTGGGCTGTCCCGATTCCCCAGATCTCTATTTCTTCCAACTTGCGTAGGGGGATGTGACTCAAGTGCTTGTCATAAGTCTCTGTACAACAGCGTAACTTGGGCTCCTGTATCCAGTAATGCCTTGGTGTAGACACCTTCTATTTGCACAGGCACAATTGGGGACAACCCCACTAGCTTTTCAGGAAGACCAGTGGCATTATCTTGAGTCATGTTGACTTTACAAGTTTTCTTCTTCTTGCAGGTATTCTGTATAGCTCTAGTGGTTGTGACCAGGCCACTCTGAATTGGGCTAAACTGACAAAGTCTTGTAGGGGTGTTCTGATAAGTCCCCAACTTAGCCCTAGAGGGGCCAACCGCTATGCCAAACCGCTATGGATTGGGCTGTACTGCTTTAGAAGTATCCTGATAGGTCCTATTCTGATGATTCCCCCGCTTAGCTCTAGAGGGTGTTACTAGACCACTATGGATTGAGCTAGGCTGCTTAGAAGTATCCTGATAGGGCCTAAACACGGCCCTATGTGGTGGTAAAGCATGGACTCTCTGCACCTGACCCCACGACCCCGGTGCCGGGTTACTTGACTGGGATCTGGAACAGGTCAGCTTGTACACATCCTTTCTTGACGACTTCCTTCCGGCTGCTTTCTTCCTTGATCTTTTGGAGCTATTTTCACCTGGGTCCTCAGTTGGCTCCCTCACTAAGACCCCCTGGCGCTCTCTGTTTATCTCTTGTTGGGGGCACTGTGCCCTGAAGTGTCTCGGGTCACCACACTTGTAGCATTTCCTGATGCCAGTTCGTTCACCCTGAGCTCCAGCTTGAGCTTCTATCACATGTGACAAGGCCTGCTGAACTTGGTCTTGACCTCCTCCTTCAGAGGGCTTAACAGGTGTAGTTTTTGGAGTTGACTGTTCCACAGGGACCTTAGTTTTCTCCCCCCACTCAGACTTTTCATCGGATTCCGCCTCACTGGCATCCACTCTTACAGACTGGGCAGTTAATTTCTCATTCTTCTGAGGTGTCCTTTCCAGGGGTCTGATCCCCTGATTCTTCTCATCCAGAAGAGCCTCCTCCTCTCTTACCAGCCTCATCAACTCAGGGAAGGAGGGTGCTTCCTGTGGGTCTTTTAGAAGTAACCAGAGCACCACTAGGT
The DNA here is from genome assembly GCA_029206835.1 of Rana muscosa. Classification (NCBI taxonomy): domain Eukaryota; kingdom Metazoa; phylum Chordata; class Amphibia; order Anura; family Ranidae; genus Rana; species Rana muscosa. The sequence goes on from JARGYO010005562.1 coordinate 10,133,409, forward strand.
GGTTGGGCCCAGCTCCTTGCAAAGTCCGTTCCAACCTGACTTTATCTGCCTCACGAGGGTCAACCCCCTTTTTCATAATGATTTGATGCAGGATGCGATCCACCCGGACAACATAGTCTGACAACTTCTCTCCTTTCCACTGAGCTCAAATGTGTACATCAGATCAGGTAGTTCCTCTACTCTCCCATAAACTGCATACAGGGCCTCAATATAGTCCATAGCCTCACAATCTGGCTTCCCACGTTTCAGACTCCTGATGACATCAGCTGCCAGACTACGGAGACGTTCACTGATCCGCTGCCTCTTTACTGCTTCGGACACCTCCCATTCTTCAACCGCCTGCAAGGCCCGATCCATCCATCTGTCAAATTCTTCTTCTCCATCTGGTCTGAGAACCCGACTTGAAAAGGTTGGCAACTTCTTGTATCCCTGATTGGTGTTTCTTTATCAGACTGTCGACCAGGCGACTCATGTCTAAGTAAAAGGAGGCTGGAGGCATTTCTGCTGCTGAGCTCCCTACAGCTGTCAGTCATTGGGGCTCCAGCTACAAGACTTCCTGTAGGTGAACCAGGAGGACTCCCCTCAGCTCCTTCAGGTAGCTGTACCTGAATCACCTGGCCCTCTAGACCTTCAGCCAGGCTCACCATACTTTTCCTGAACTCTACCGGAATGCTCCCTTTCCATTCTATCAGGGCATAGGTACAGTCTTCCTCAAGCCCATGTTTCAGGTCCAGCAGGTAGGACCCCTTTTCTGGGACTACATTTCTCATCAACTGCCGTACCTCTCTGTCGAACCACCGAACTCCTGGTAATCTCAGGACCATGGTTTGCTCCAGCTGGCATCCATACTCTTTGCTCCAGCGAGTAGCCGTGACAGAATCCATAGTCTCGTCTGCTCTGGACGCCACAGCTGATCTGCTTGGGAGCCCCTGATGGGGTATCTTAGTGGGACCTCCAAATGTAGCGGTACCCCCATGGGGGCTGCTGATTGACTCTATACCTCACAGGCTATCCTGAATAAAAATAGACTCAATCAAGATTTCTGAATCACACAAAGAATTTTACTAAAGCAGGAAAAGAACTCAAAAAATGATAAACATTCAATGGAAAATTAACATAGATTATGAACATTAATGAAGGTGTATACTCAGGCTGGCAATGGCTACAATTTTAACCTGCTTACAATTTAGCACAGGATATGTGTGCCAGGATACAGTGGAGCAAGCCCTCCAACACCTCTGTAATTGTGTTGGACCACCTCTCCACTGAGAGCCAAGCACACAAATCAGAAACCAAACAATAGGTACAATAATTACAGCATATGCTTTAACCTTAGGTTACTAAATGGCTCCCCCTAGAGTGCAGTTCAGTGTGTTCTGGACTGTGAAGTGTACAGCCTAGTGAACAATAAAGTAATGGCAGTCTTATCCTGTTCTTGCCCTCTTTCTTCAGCTAGTTAGTGAACTTGAACTGTATGGTGGTGCACTTAATTGTAATCCAATAAGGCAAAAAAATAAGCAGTAACTGAAAAAGGTGAGATGCTTGATCCTCTATCACAAGATGTGTTAAAACTGAGCATCCGGCTGTATGGACACTTAAGTGTAATAGAAACCCTTCCGTGGGACTACAAGTGTCAGCGACCGTCTGGATAGCAGAAATCCAATTACTTTAATGGGCAAGTGCCCGCTCACCACTGTGGGTCCTCAGCCGGCTGGTAGACTCTGTCCAGAACCTCACTGGATGGCGCCTCTGTGATGGAAGATGGCGTTGTCACACCGCACGGCCGGTCCCGGTTCTCCGGCGAGTGAAGCAGCTTCAAATGCTCTGAATCGCGGTCAGATCCACCTGCTCAGCTAACAGTGCTGTCCTCCTGGGATCCCTCTGGGGTGAATGATCCGGCTCACCGCTGTAGGCCACAGTCTCTCACTCTCAGTCACACACACAGACCACCTGCTGGCAGTTGAAAGGCGTCCAGACAGGCCTAAACTGTTACCCAGCAGGCTGTTCTGTCCCGCTATGCCTTGTGGGCCCGCATTTAAGCATTGTGGGGCTGGTAGTTCTCAAACTAATTTACACCGTAAGAGTCACTCCCTCATTAAACCATACATCCCACAATGCATCACTTTTATCTGTTTTTAATCAGGAAAAGAAATGTTCAAATAACTTTCAACAGTCACCAGAGGGAGCCAACCCTTTACTAATAACATTACAAACTTAATGCAATAACTTTCAGTTATTGGCTACACCTTGGCTACATATATTATTGACAAGGGCCTGGGATGATAAAAACTAGGCCTCTCACTGTTCCAGTGTACTATAACCCAGCCAACTTATCTCAGATAAACCATTCCCCTGATTCCCACATACAGTTATTTTATGGTTGACTAATGTAGCACACAGACCCCTTTCCCTACCTCTCGCTCACTTGCAGGAAAAAGGCACACCGTACTATATGCCCGTGCCCTCCTGGTTGAGGAGGTTGAGCGGTGTTATGTATTTGGGTCCCACAGCTAGGTTCTTCCATCAGTTGGTTCTCATCTCCTAGGATATAGGGACAAGTCTCTGTTTTCCCCCCAAGTAATTCCAATGTCCACACCACTCTAAACTCAAACGTTGAGTTTATTTTCTCAATGTTCAGCAGATAGGAAAAAGGGTGGATGAGAGACAGAGCAGCAAGGTTTTGGGAGGTTAGTCCAGGCACAAATGGATTTTTACATTCACTACTCTATCCCAGAGTAGGTTTAGCTCACCCGGATAGTCTCCTGCAAAGTGGATCCTAGCAGCCAAAGTGATGCTTGGACATTTGATAAGGTTCTTTTCCTAGATGCAATTGGGAGACTCTCTGCCACAGAATCTATCAGACCCCCGAACCTCTTAGCTTTTGGTACATAAGGACAGGTGCCAGCAGCAGCACATTACTAGGCCCTTGGTGGATAGATTAATCCCTCTAGAAAGTTACCGGGCTAAAGGTGCTGGGTCCAATGTTGAAGATGCAGCCCCAGGACTAAAAGGTGCCTGGGACCGATGCACACGTGGCACCATGGCCTGGAGGGCCATGCGCCACGCACCTGGACTCCGACTCCTCCTCCGAAGACCCCTCCCAGGCGGCGTCTGCCCCTTATGTATCCTCTCCCAGCATGCACAGCAGGCCAAACATGCCCACTGTACCGCTGCCGAGAGAAGACACCCCAAGGCACAGCACTAATACTGATGGTTCAACCCCGACCCGTCATGGCAGTGCTACCTACAGGCTACAGGGAACTGCACACCAGTATACCACCTGGAGAATAAAATAGCATAACCTATAAATTGAGAACAGTCTGAGCCCAACTACTATCTCAGACCAGCCCCTAAATTTGGGTATATAGCACCCCTGAATGGGGTGGGCGCTACATACACCCCCCTCTAAAGAAGACACTGTCCCCAGTGTCTGGGATAAACCCACGCTCCTCAAGCCTGAGCCAGCGCAAATTGATCTCCAACTATGTACAAATTTGAAATCCTTGTGCCGGAACCAACATAATGGGGAAGGGACATGAAATAAAGAGATGAAGGAAGGGTTAACAAGAATACAAACAGGACATCCCATACTCAATGTCACATTCACATAGCATTATACATGTTCAATCCCACACCTCTAGACTAACTACTCCACCCATTCTCCGGCAGTTGCTAGTAGTCCACCTACAGAGGGAGAGAAAACACACAGAAACAAATAACATCCTACCGATATCTATATGTACATGAAGTGAACCATCTTTCCTAGAAAGATGACTCCCTTCAACCGAAGTTGCATACACTAGGCCTAGCATATGTAATAACGCTCCTCAAGGGAGATGCATAATAAAATATAAGTCCTGCAAATCACCGCCACCTGGTGGTAGTGCGACCGTCATAGCACTTGACACTACCTAACATGGTAAGGTACCACTGCTATCCATTCCCCATCTTGAGCATGATGATCTCACCGATGAACCTAACTATCTCTACCCCAAAAGTTCAGTTCTCTTGTGGAGCTGCAAGCGGAGAGAAACAGCAGCTCTCCTGACTCTTGGTAGAGCAGATTACCCCAAGCAGTGAAGGGCAAAGTCCTTGAGTTCCTAACGGAATAACTTCCAGAAGACAAAAAAAAACAAAGACTTGTCTTTTAGAGATAGAAGCGAGGATCGGGCAAAACAAGGAGCTTCCACTTTGTATCAAAGGTCTCTACAGAGTACACGGAATCTTCTCGCTCCTTGTTACAAACGACCACCCGATCCGCATGTATGTGTCGGCCATAACTCCACTCCTATTTGCATCCTTTGAACCGTTCAGTCATAGTAGCGGAGCACACAAAGTATCTGCGGGCGTTAGGCACTTTTAGGTGGTTCCACACAAAATCCGCATACCACCTCTCTCTATATGCCTCGACCTCAAACAACAGGTCCCTGGGAACATAGGGGTACTCCCAGCCGTACTCAACAGCCACTCTCTTGTTAAAGAGCCGTTGCTGTCTCGAAAGGGGAGAAAGGGTTGCACGGTCTCCTGCACCTGGTAAAACAATGGCATCCAGGGACCTGGATTTTGGTAAAGTTTTGGTAAAGGGGCCCGCAGTGGCGCACTTTCAGTCACAGCAGCGGGCGCTGGCAATGCAGGTGCGGGAACATCTCCTTCCTCACATGCAGGGGCCTCCCCCAGGGGTGCAGTCTCCCCAGAATCCATGGGCCATTCCCTCTTTTATGGTTTGGGGTGCGGACAACAGGGTTTTGTCCCATCCTTTCCTGGCAAACAGTTCATATACTTCAAAATCGTCTCCCACGTCAGAAGACGACTCCAAACTCCTCTGCCAGCAGGTAGTTTTTGGTCGACATTGACTCATTGTCTCTCAAAAGTTCCCGGGTGTTAGGACCTGGGCTTGAACCTGGGACCTCTGGTGTGTCTGGTGGTGTCTCTACTTGCTGAGCCACCCAGAATGCTGGACATCTCCTTGGATAATTCCTTGAATTATCTTGTCCTGAATCTTGTTTGCCTTAAACCTTGAACCCTTTGCTCCTCCCATGAACTTCCTGATTTAAACCATGTCCCTGCACTTCCTGGTTGCCAGAATATTGTGTCTCCTGCTGCCAACCGCATCTTTGCTACCACTCACTACCGACTTTTGGCTTGTCCCCGACTACGCTTCTGCTGAATCCCAACCTGCAACTATCTGTTACCGACTTTTGGTTTGTCCCCGACTACCAGGGTTGCCAACTTTCAGTAAATATACAAACAGTTTGTAAAATCCGTACTTTTTGCATCTGTCCACGATGTCCATTACAGACATGTAGGCTGCATGTCCGTAACTGACATTCATGGACAGATGCAACAATTATGGATTTTACAAAATGTAAATTTACTGAAAGTTGGCAACCCTGCCGACTACGCTTCTGCTTGATCCCTACCTGTATTATCTTCTTCCGGACCCTGGCTTGCTCACCTCCTGGTGGGGCTAACCAGAAGACCGCAACCTGATTCCAGAAATGCTTGAGAGACTCCACTCCGCAAAGCTCTTTACCAAATTAGATTTACGGGGGGCATACAACCTTGTCCGCATTCGTCCCGGAGATGAATGGAAAACTGCTTTCAGAACCAGATATGGACATTTTGAGTCTTTGGTCATGCCCTTTTGGGCTCTGCAATGCTCCTGCAACTTTTCAACATTTTATTAATGATGCTTTTCGAAATTTGCTTGATCGGTTTGTAATAGCATATTTGGATGTCATTCTCATTTTCTCTGATACTTTGGAAGAACACCACAAGCATGTCTGTATTGTTTTCGAGAGACTAATGCCCCATACACACAATCGTTTTTCATGCCATTAAAAATCCCATTTTAAAAAATGGCCATTAAAAATGATCGTGTGTATGCTTCAGAGCATTTTTAACGACGTGAAAAACGGCCATTAAAATTTCGAACATGCTCTCTTTTTTCACGTCGTTTTTCATGTCGTTTTTTTGAACGACGTGAAAAACGATAGTGTGTATGCTTTAACGACGTGAAAAAAAACGTGCATGCTCAGAATCAAGTATGAGACTGGAGCGTTTGTTTTGGTAAAGCTAGCGTTGGAACTAGATATGGCACATTCGTCACGGTGGAATTAATTGCATCGTTTTAATGCTGCGCATTCCGTTCTTCTTTTGATAATGCTTAAACAATTACCTTCTTTTGCTAATGACATTGAGAGTTATGCCAAACTTGTTTCTAAAGTAATTCCTAATTGATTTAATGATAGAAAAATATTCTTTTCAAGCCACATCTCCCTCATAAATTCATGAATAAATGTAAAGATAATTATTTATTTATTTTTTATGTTTTTGCAGTTTATTTTAGTAATTAACCACTTAAGCCCCGGACCATTTTGTAGCTAAAGGACCAGAGCTGTTTTCAGAATTTTGCACTGCGCTGCTTTAACTGTAAATTGTGCAGACATGCAATGTTGTACCGAAACGAAATTTGCGTCCTTTTCTTCCCACAAATAGAGCTTTCTTTTAATGGTATTTGATTGCCTCTGCGATTTTTATTTTTTGCGATATGAACGGAAAAAGACCGAAAATTTTGAAAAAAAATGATATTTTCTAATTTTTGTTATAAGAAAAATTGAATAAACTCAATTTTAGTCATACATTTAGGCCAAAATGTATTCAGCCACATGTCTTTAGTAAAAAAAATGTCAATAAGCGTATATTTATTGGTTTGCGCAAAAGTTATAGCGTCTACAAACTAGGGTACATTTTCTGGAATTTACACAGCTTTTAATTTATGACTGCCTATCTCATTTCTTGAGGTGCTAAAATGGCAGGGCAGTACAAACCCCCCCCAAATGACCCCATTTTGGAAAGTAGACACCCCAAGGAAATTGCTGAGAGGCATGTTGAGCCCATTGAATATTTTTTTTTTGTCTCAAGTGATTGAATAATGACTAAAAAAATAAAAAACAAATTACAAAAAGTTGTTACTAAATGATATATTGCTCACACATGCCATGGTTATATGTGGAATTGCACCCCAAAATACATTTTGCTGCTTCTCCTGAGTACGGGGATACCACATGTGTGGGACTTTTTGGGAGCCTAGCCGCGTACGGGCCCCCGAAAACCAAGCACCGCCTTCAGGATTTCTAAGGGCGCAAATTTTTGATTTCACTCCTCACTATCTATCACAGTTTCGAAGGCCATAAAATGCCAAAATAGCACAAAACCCCCCCAAATGACCCCATTTTAGAAAGTAGACACCCCAAGGAAATTGCTGAGAGGCCTGTTGAGCCCATTGAATATTTTTTTTGTCCCAAGTGATTGAATAATGACAAAAAAAAAAAAAATTATAAAAAGTTGTCACTAAATGATATATTGCTCACACATGCCATGGTTATATATGGAATTACACCCCAAAATACATTTTGCTGCTTCTCCTGAGTACGGGGATACCACATGTGTGGGACTTTTTGGGAGCCTAGCCGCGTACGGGACCCCGAAAACCAAGCACCGCCTTCAGGATTTCTAGGCACAAATTTTTGATTTCACTCCTCACTACTAGAGTTGAGCGGACACCTGGATGTTCGGGTTCGACGGGTTTGGCCGAACTTCGGAAAAAAGTTCGGGTTCGGGACCGAACTTTAACCCGAACCCGAACCCCATTGAAGTCAATGGGGACCTGGACTTCTAAGGACTAAAAAGGCTCTAAAAAAGTAATGGAAGGGCTAGAGGGCTGCAAATGGCAGCAAAATGTTGTTAAGAGCATGGCAAGTGCCCTGCAAACAAATGTGGATAGGGAAATAACTTAAAATAACAAAAAAAATAAAAAAAAATAAAAAAATGCTGGAGGCCCCCTTTTCAGCAGAAGAGGTACGGGAAGTCATTAAGAACCTCAGAAACTCAACGGCACGATGCCACACATATGGTGGGAATGCCCCAGAATACGCCCTTTCTGGAATAAATTATTCAATTTAATGGATAAGCTAGTGGGAAAATAAAATACATTGAAATAAAAATGTAGCAGGGTGCTAAATTTAAGGGAAGTGTTTGAGTGGTAAATAGGCTCAAACACCCTAATTCTGTAGGATTCATGGACCATTTTGTCCTCGGGGGACAGTATTAGTGTGCAGTTCCCTGCGGCCTACAGGTGGCGCTGCCATGGTAGGCTAGGGTTGAACCGCCGATACAGTGCTGTGCCTTTTGTGTCCCCTCTTGGCAGTAGTACAGCGGGGCGGAGAACCTGCTGTGCATGCCGGGAGAGCATATAAAAGGGGCAGACCTTTGGCCTGGGGGCTGATGTCCAGTGGGGTCCACGCCCAGGTGCCTTCGGCCTGGGTGCATGTGTTCCTGTTCCATCTCGGGTACCTTTAGCCCAGGGTGAGGTACTATCCTGGAGTTCCTGCTGCCCTGGGTATGGAGGCCTTGGTGCGGGAGTAAAGCCTGGAGTCCAGAGCCTTCGTCTGGAGTCCGCTAAGGGTCGAGGAGTCTTAGGGTGCCGCCTCGTGTAGGGGACCATGTTCCAGGGAAGGGAGGATCATTCTGATGGACCGATGCGGGAGTCACGGTGAAGGAAGGGTCTGTTGACTCCCTGGAGAGATGTCTTCCCCTTGATATGGGCTAGGTTCGTAGAAGGAGAAGCTCAATGTCATCTTGACTGTATCAGAGGCCTTATTCACCCGGCCCGTGGCAGGGGCCTTATACACCCTGGTCTGTGGCAGAGACCAAAGTTCTCCAGGTCCGTGGCAGGGGCCTTGTACACCCGGTCTGTGGCATAGACCAACCTCAAGGTCTGTGGCAGAGACCGTGCACCTAAAACTGTTTGAGAAACCTAAGCAGTGAAGTGAATGTGCTACGTTTGTGCCTGGACCTCCTCCACACCTTAAGCTGTCCTGTTTCTTTGCTCTAACCTTTTCTATCCGAGTAGAATTTATTTTGCCATGAGAGAATAAGAGTTGTAATTTCAGCTGGTGTGGACATTGACTTTACTGGGAATTAAAGGACTTGCCTCTACCTACAGTAGAGGTGAGAATCATCCTCTGGAGGAGTTTTGACTCCGGCTGTGGACACGGCCCGTCAAGTACACCGCTCAACCTCTTTATATAGGAGGGTACGGGCTGGTAGTGCGGTGTGCCTTTCTCCCTCCTGCGAGGAGCCAACAACATAAAGGCAGGGAAGGGGTAAAGGATCTGTGCGCTACAAAAAAATAAAATAAAAATTATAATCTTGACCTAGGAGGACGAGGTCCATATGGAGTAGGAGGTTGAGGTGGCGGTGGATGTGGCTGTGTAGGTGGAAGCGGCGGTGGAGGAGGACGAGGTAGCCAACACTGGTTCAAAAATACAACACTGGCTGGGTAAGGCCGGTGATGTGTCGAATTCTGTCCCCCGTCAAATAGTGTCCACCCTGTACTGCGCTTGCTCAGTATGTAGGACAAGGGGATTTCGAAAATCTCCCAAGACGAACGGCGCCTGCGTGGTGAGTTCAGGTGAAGGCCACATCATCCGTGGTTCAAGCCGAGCCAAGTGAGGCCGTGCCCGAAGCGTGGCGATCGAACCGAGCCCGTGAGGGGCCCTGGTACTATGTGCTACCATATGTCCACTTGGATGGTGGGGCTTGAACCTGCACTCACGGCGCAGGCGCCATTCATCTTTTTGTGAATCTCCTTGTCCTCTGTACTGCGCAAGCGCTGCGCCTTCGCAGTATGGGCCGGACACAATCCGATGGCCGGACAGTTTTTGTCACAACACCGGTATACATGTCTATTCTGCAGAAGGTACGGACAAGTCCTGTGGGATCCATGCCTGGTTCATTTTAATGAACGTGAGCTTGTCCACATTGGCTCTGGACAGGCGGCTGCGCTTGTCTGTGATAACGCCCCCTGCCGTGCTAAATACACGTTCAGATAATACACTGGCTGCAAGGCAGGCCAGCACCTCCAAGGCATAAAGGGCAAGCTCAGGCCATGTGCCCAATTTGGAGACCCAGAAGTTAAAGGGGGCAGACCCATCATCCAGTACGTGTAGGCCTGTGGACACATACTGCTCAACCATGTTGGTGAAATGCTGCCTCCTGCTAAGACGTTCCATCTCAGCTGGTGGTGCTGGTTGTTGTGGCGTGCTGACAAAGCTTTTCCACATTTCAGCCATGCTAACCCTGCCTTCTGAGGTGCTGCCGGTGCCCCGGCTGCGTTGGCGACCTCTTTCTCCTCCTCTGCCTTCGCCTTGTGCTTCCACCGTACGCCCGCTGTCAGGTGGGAATGCCACCAGCAGAGCGTCTACCAGCATGCGCTTGTACTCGCGCATCTTACGATCCCGCAGTGAGGGAATTAAGGACGGTACGTTGTCCTTGTAACGGGGATCCAGCAGGGTGGCCACCCAGTAATCAGCACCAGTTAAAATGTGGGCAACTCGGCGGTCATTGCGGAAACACTGCAGCATGTAATCGCTCATGTGTGCCAGGCTGCCCAGAGGCAAAGAAAAGCTGTCCTCTGTGGGAGGTGTATCGTCTGTGTCCTCTGTATCCCCCCAGCCACGCACCAGTGATGGCCACGAGCTGGTCTGGGTGCCACCCTGCTGTGAAAATGGCTCCTCCTCCTCCTCCTCCTCCTCCTCCTCCATCTCCTCCTCCACCTTGTCATCCTCCAGAACTGTGCCCTTTCTGCCGGACAATTGTGTACCTGGCATTTGTTGGTGCAGGAACCCACCCTCGTAGCCACTTGTGAAAGACTGCCCTGAAAGCCTTTGAAATGATCCCGCTTCCTCCTCCTCCTCCTCATCCTCCTGTGCCACATCCTCTTCCATCATCGCCCGAAGCGTTTTTTCAAGGAGGCATAGAACTGGGATAGTAACGCTGAGAACGGCGTCATTGGCACTGGACATGTTGGTGCAGTACTCGAAACAGCGCAACAAGGCACACAGGTCTCGCATGGAGGCCCAGTTATTGGTGGTGAAGTGGTGCTGTTCCGCAGAGCGACTCACGCGTGATTGCTGCAGCTGAAACTCCACTATCGCCTGCTGCTGCTCGCACAGTCTGGCCAGCATGTGCAAGGTGGAGTTCCACCTTGTGGGCACGTCACATATGAGGCGGTGAGCGGGAAGGCCGAAGTTACGCTGCAGCGCTGACAGGCGAGCAGCAGCAGGGTGAGAACGCCGAAAGTGCGCACACACAGCCCGCACTTTCTGCAGCAGCTCTGGCATATTGGGGTAATTTTTAAGGAACCTCTGGACCACCAAGTTCAGCACATGCGCCAGGCAAGGGATGTGCGTCAAACCGGCTAGGCCCAGAGCTGCTACGAGATTTCGCCCATTATCGCACACCACCAGGCCGGGCTTGAGGCTCACTGACAGCAACCACTCATTGGTCTGTTGTTCCATGTCCCTCCACAACTCCTGCGCGGTGTGGGGTTTTTCCCCAAAACAGGAAAGTTTTAAAACTGCCTGCTGTCGTTTACCCCTGGCTGTGCTGAAGTTGGTGGTGAAGGTGTTACGCTGACCGAATGAGGAGGCGGTAGAGGATGAGGAAGCGGAGTAGGAGGAGTTAGCAACAGGAGGCAAACTGAAGCGCCCTGCAATCCTCGGTGGTGGAAGGACATGCGCCAAACTGCTATCTGCCTCAGGCCCAGCCGCCACTGCATTTACCCAGTGTGCTGTTAGGGAGATATAACGTCCCTGACCGTGCTTACTGGTCCACGCATCCGTAGTTAGGTGGACCTTGCCACAGATGGCGTTGCGCAGTGCACACCTGATTTTGTCCCCCACTTGGTTGTGCAGGGAAGGGATGGCTCGCCTGGAAAAGTAGTGGCGGCTGGGCACGACGTACTGTGGGACAGCCAATGCCATCAGGCTTTTAAAACTCTGCGTCTCCACCAGACGGAATGACAGCATTTCAAAGGCCAGGAGTTTTGAAATGCTGGCATTCAGGGCCAGGGATCGCGGGTGGCTAGGGGGGTACTTCCTCTTCCGCTCCAATGTTTGGGAGATAGAGAGCTGAACGCTTCCATGGAACATTGTGGAGATGGTTGGTGACCCAGGTGGTAGTGTTGCTGGCAGATCCTCTGTTTGCGGGGTGGCAGGTGCCACTGTCACTACTGAGGTGGATGAAGAGGCCGAGACTGCAGCAGAAGAGGAAGCAGGAGGAGCCAAAGACCTTTCTTGGTTTTTGAGGTGTCTACTCCACTGCAGCTCGTGCTTTGCACTTAGATGCCTGGTCATGCAGGTTGTGCTCAGGTTTAGAACGTTTATGCCTCGCTTCAGGCTCTGATTGCACAGCGTGCAAACCACTCGTGTCTTGTCATCAGCACATTGTGTGAAGAACTGCCACGCTAGGGAACTCCTTGGACCTGGCTTTGGTGTGCTCGGTCCCTTGCTGCGTTGGGCAGTAGCAGACATACTGTCTAGGGGACGGACGCTCCGCTTTTGCACCCTGCTCCCTCTTCTGCTGTGCTGGTGGCTCTCTTCCTCCAACCTACACTGGTCACCTGCATAACGTTGATTCCATGTGGGGTCGAGGACCTCATCGTCCTCCACATCATCTTCCACCCAGTCTTCACCCCTGCCCTCCTTGTCTGTCTGCACAATTGCAAAAGCAGCAGCAGTTGGCACCTGTGTTTCGTCATCATCCGAGACGTGCTGCGATGGTCCTCCCATGTACTCATCATGAAACATAAGTGGTTGGGCATCGGTGCACTCAATCTCTTCCACTTCTGGGGCAGGGCTAGGTGGATGGCCCTGGGAAACCCTGCTAACAGAGTCATCGAAAAGCAGAAGAGACTGCTGCATGATTTGGGGCTCAGACTGCTTGGCTGATTTGCAGGGGGGTGAGGTGAAAGACTGATGGACATGGGTTTCAGGTGCCAACTCTGATCTTTCATCAGAAGAGTGGGTGGGAGACAATGTGAAGGAACCCGAGGCACTGTCAGCAACCCAATCTACTATCGCCTGTACTTGTCCTGGCCTAAACATTCGTACAGCCTCATTAGGCGCGACAAAATACCGCCGCAGGCTCGGTCGCCTACTCGCACCTGAGGAAGGTGTTTCACTTGTGCGTGTATCTGGCACAGATCCACCACGTCCTCTCCCTGCAACAGGAGCTCCACCAGCAGCACCACGACCGGGGCCACCACGTCCCTATGACCTTCTCCTCATATTTTCCAAATTTAGGATCTTGCCCTAAATGGGTGTTTTTGGAATAGCAGAACACACCCACACTATGGGTGTATGTATAACACACTGCAAAATATTTTTTGTGGCCCTAAATGGCGTTTTTTGGAAGACCACAACACACCCACAGTACGTAACCGCTGAATCGCACAGCTACAGAACTGCAGAAAATGCTATTAAAAAAAAATGTTGTTTTTTTAGTATAGCACAGTAGAAGACAAATATATAGAAATGGTTTATTTCACACGCCTCCACATATGTATAACACACTGCAAAATATTTTTTGTGGCCCTAAATGGCGTTTTTTGGAAGACCACAACACACCCACAGTACGTAACCGCTGAATCGCACAGCTACAGAACTGCAGAAAATGCTATTCAAAAAAAAATGTTGTTTTTTTAGTATAGCACAGTAGAAGACAAATATATAGAAATGGTTTATTTCACACGCCTCCACATATGTATAACACACTGCAAAATATTTTTTGTGGCCCTAAATGGGTCTTTTTGCAAGCGTACATTAAAGTGCAAATTTTTTTTTTTGCCCTAAACGGGTCTTTTTTTGCACGAGCAAAATAAAATGCAATTTTTTTATTTTTTTTGCCCTTAATGGGTCTTTTGGAAAAGAGCACAATAAAGTGCCTTTTTTTTTTGTTGCTCTAAATGGATCTTTTTCCAAGAGCAGAATACACCCACAGTATGGAAACGGTGTATCTCTCAACGTAATATATGCAGTGCTGGTGCACTGAGCTTGCAGATAAAAGGTAGATTTTCTCTGACACTGGGCTCATGGCAGTGTAAAAAGACTGCACTGCAACACAAACAGGTAAACCTATGCAGATCGCTGAGTTATATCTCTGAATCTGGACTCCTATTCCTATATAATATATCTCTCTCCCTGAAAGCACCAACAGGAACCTGGCCCTACACTACATTGTCTCTCTATCTTTTCCCTCAGATTCCAGAATCAGGACTAACTCATGTATTTTTCAATCTCTCCCTAAAAGCAGCAGCAGCAGACAAGATCCTCTCCCTATCTATTCTGAAGCAGAGTAACGTGTGTGCTGTGTGCCTCTAGCTTATATAGAAGCTGGGTCACATGTTGCACTGACCAATCACAGCCATGCCCTTAGTAGGCATGGCTATGATGGCTTCTAAGGGCACACCAGCTAATCAAAAGGTGATTGGCTGGCCCCTGAAGCATTTCTAACTGTGCCATTAGATTGCCGAACCCGAACCCGGACATTCGCGCAAAGTCCGGGTTCGGGTTCGGGAAAAAGCTAAAGTTCGGTACGGACCCGAACTTTACAGTTCGGGTTCGCTCAACCCTACTCACTACCTATCACAGTTTCGAAAGCCATAAAATGCCAAAATAGCACAAAACCCCCCCAAATGACCCCATTTTGGAAAGTAGACACCCCAAGCTATTTGCTGAGAGGCATGGTGAGTATTTTACAGCTCTCATTTGTTTTTGAAAATGAAAAAAGAAAATATATATTTTTTTTTTCAATTTTCAAAACTTTGTGACAAAAAGCGAGATCTGCAAAATACTCACCAAACCTCTCAGCAAATAGCTTGGGGTGTCTACTTTCCAAAATGGGGTCATTTGGGGGGGTTTGTGCCATCTGGGCATTCCATGGCCTCCGAAACTGTGATAGGCAGTGAGAAGTGAAATCAAAAATTGACACCCTTAGAAAGCCTGAAGGCGTTGCTTGGTTTTGGGGTCCCGTACGCGGCTAGGCTCCAAAAAAGTCTCACACATGTAGTATCCCCGTACTCAGGAGAAGCAACAGAATGTATTTTGGGGTGTAATTCCACATATGCCCATGACATGTTTGAGCAATATATCATTTAGTGACAACTTTGTGCAAAAAAAAAAAAAAAAATTGGCTATTTTCCGCAACTTGTGTCAACATATAAAATATTCCATGGACTCGACATGCCTCTCAGTATATAGCTTGGGGTGTCTACTTTCCAAAATGGGGTCATTTGGGGGGGTTTGAACTGTTCTGGCATTTTATACACAACATTAGGAAGCTTACATCCACTCTTCTAACCACTTGAAGACAAAGCCCTTTTTGACACTTTTTGTTTACATGAAAACATTTTTTTTTTTTGCAAGAAAATTATGTTGAACCCCCAAACATTATATATATTTTTAAAGCAAAGGCCCTACAGATTAAAATGGTGGGTGTTGCATTTTTTTTCTACACAGTATTTGCGCAGCGATTTTTCAAACGCATTTTTTGGGGAAAAAATACACTTTTTTTAATTTTAATGCACTAAAACACACTATATTTCCCAAATGTTTGATGAAATAAAAAAGATGATCTTAGGCCGAGTACATAGATACCAAACACGACAAGCTTTAAAATTTCGCACAAACGCGCATTGGCGACAAACTACATACATTTTTAAAAGCCTTTAAAAGCCTTTACAGGTTACGCCGTTAGATTTACAGAGGAGGTCTACTGCTAAAATTACTGCCCTCGATCTGACCTTTGCGGTGATACCTCACATGCATGGTGCAATTGCTGTTTACATATGACACCAGACCGACGCTTGCGTTCGCCATTGGGCAAGAGCAGGGCAGGACAGGGGTGCTTTTTTTTTTTTTTTTTTTAATTATTATTAATTTTGCTTTTTTATTTTATTTTTAAACTGTTGCTTCCATATTTTTTTTTTTTTATCATTTTTATTGCTATCTCAGGGAATGTAAATATCCCCTATGATAGCAATAGGTAGTGACAGGTACTCTTTTTTTGAAAAAACTGGGGTCTATTGGACCCTAGATCTTTCCTCTGCCCTCAAAGCATCTGACCACACCAAGATCGGTGTGATAAAATGCTTTCCCAATTTCCCAATGGCGCTTTTAATATCCGGGGGGGGACATTCTCTCCCACTGCTTGTAAAAGCAGTCCAGAGGCTAATTAGCCACTAGGATTGCTTTTACATGAAAGCCGGCCACTGGCTGAAAAGAATGATACCAAGATGATACCTAAACCCGCAGGCATCATTCTGGTATAAACATTCAAAATCCAGCAACATACCAGTACGTTGCTGGTCCTTGTTGGACATGTATTGTAATCTTTTTTTTTTCATGCAGCCTGTTGCCTGAACGAAAAAAAAAGATTGATCGGTGGGTATGCCCACCATTAGAATACCGCCCTTCATCCACCCACTTCTAATGATGGGCATACATGCACCATTTATATATGCCGAAGCATGGGGGCATCTTCCCGCAAAAGTTATGCCGCGTACACATGGTCAGACTTTTCCACGGGCAAGCCTCCGTCGGAATTTAGACCGTATGTATGCGGCATTAGAAGCAAAATCGCTCCTCCGCTCCTCCGCCCCTGCTGCCCCAATGCTTCAGCATATATGCTTTTTTTTTTTAACTGTGGTGGTGAAATCACCTCCTACAGCACTGGAGTCGTAGGGATCAGGCCTGTCTCTGCGAACGCTGCAGTTATGTGTGTTGTGTTTTGCAAGTGACAGTGATCGATCGATACTGCACTTGGGTGGCCTGGGCTGGACGGAGGGGCAAAACGCAGGTGCTAGCAGGTATCTGGGCTGATCCCGCTAACACTGCATTTTTGGGAACCCTAAACTGCTGGGGACGCTAGTATAGATCTGATCAGATCAGATATTGATCTGATCAGATACTATACCACTAAGGGGGGTGTATGCTTCACGCGTGGGTGTTAGCGCTACTGGCACTAACCTGACGCTGCCTGGGGTGTGACGCAGACCCTCTCTGACGCTAAAACCTAATTGATATCACCCGCCGGGCGATCAGGGGGTTAAACCTTTATTGGGTTATATACGGCGGGTGCCCTGACACTATAAAAAGCAAACTAACTAACCAGCGTCACCCGTAACACTTATATGGTGATCACTGGTGAAAGGGTTAACTAGGGGCAATTAGGGGGTTAAAACCTTTATTAGGTAATATATGGGGGTACCTGACGCTATATAAAAACCTGACGGCGAACCTAAAAAAAAATTACTGGCTACCTATCGGCATCACCGACACTAAGACAGCGATCAGAAAAACGATCGCTTAGCGACAGTGGTGATAGGGGTGAAAGGGTTACCTGGGGGGCGATCCAGGGGGTTAAACCTTTATTAGATAATATATGGGGGTACCTGACGCTATAAAAACCTGCGGCGAACCTAAAAAATATTACTGGCTACCGATCGGCATCACCGACACTAAGACAGCGATCAGAAAAACGATCGCTTAGCGACAGTGGTGATAGGGGGTGAAAGGGTTACCTGGGGGGCGATCAAGGGGGTTAAACCTTTATTAGGTAATATATGGGGGTACCCGACGCTATAAAAACCTGCGGCGAACCTAAAAAAAATTACTGGCTACCGATCGGCATCACCAACGCTAAGACAGCGATCAGAAAAACGATCGCTTAGCGACAGTGGTGATAGGGGGTGAAAGGGTTACCTGGGGGCGATCAAGGGGGTTAAACCTTTATTAGGTAATATATGGGGGTACCTGACGCTATAAAAACCTGCGGCGAACCTAAAAAAAACAACTGGCTACCGATCGGCATCACCGACGCTAAGACAGCGATCAGAAAAATGATCGCTTAGCGATAGTGGTGATAGGGGGTGAAAGGGTTACCTGGGGGGCGATCAAGGGGGTTAAACCTTTATTAGGTAATATATGGGGGTACCCGACACTATAAAAACCTGCGGCGAACCTAAAAAAAAATCTGGCTACCGATCGGCATCACCGACGCTAAGACAGCAATCAGAAAAATGATCGCTTAGCGACGGCGGTGCTAGGGGTGAAAGGGTTATCTGGGGGGCGATCAGGGGGTTAAACCTTTATTAGGGGGGGTTAGGGGGCTACACTGGACCTAAAACTAACTTTAGTGACACTTTTACAGTCACAAATGTCACTGATTGCAGTGATCAGTAAATAAATGGTCACTGCAATCAGTGACACTGTGACTGGGGGCTGGGGGTGATCTGGGGGGTGATCTGGGGTGTCTGGGGGGGCCTGGGGGGGCGATTTATGTCCCTATGTGTCCTGGTGTCAGTGTAGTGTTTTGTGCACTAACCTGCATCTTCTCTTGTGCGGCGCTCGGTATATGTGAGCGCCGCAGGAGAGATGACATCACTTCCTCTGCCTGTGTAAACATTACACAGGCAGGGGAAGGATTCAATTCGCTGGGAGCGATCGAGAGGGGGTGGCCGGAATCGAACGGCCGTCCCCTCATCCCTGATCGCTCACTGTAAAGAAGAGGGGTCCGATCGGACCCCCCAACTATACAAAGGCGATCACGTAGATATACGTGATTCTGCCTGTCGGTGCCATTCTGCCGACGTATTTTTACAGTGGGCGGTCGTTAAGTGGTTAAGTTAGCTTATTTTATTTTTTTGGTCCTTTTTTGGGGGGGTTTTTTGCTTAAATTATTCTTGTGTAAAGTTACCACACCAAACTTCAAAATTTGTCTCATTTTGCCTCAAGGAGGTTTGTGTCCCTTGTTAATACCAATAATATTATTTTAAATGTCCCTGCCTACTCCCTAGCAAAGTCTCTTTTGAAATACAAATCACATAGTCAAGTATTTTAAGCCAAAAAAAAGTATCCTTTATTTAGGAACACAACAAATTAAAGGGGAAGGCAGCACTGGAGAGCCTGCTTGCATTTGTGCATCCTTTGGACCCCACAACAACCATCCAAGATGTGAAAACCAAACTATTGATTGAAAGAAATCAAAAAGGAGCCCAATCTTGGCTTGAACTCCCAGAGGTCAGGAACCGCAGCAGATAAGTCATATATGTCCCCAGTCTGTGGTACTACAGCAGGCATTATTTTTTCCTCTTCCTTGTAGCCTTCTCTCCAGCCTTCACTGCAGCCTTGGTTGGTTTCTTCCTCGGAGGCTGGGGATCAGGAGGAGAGGTTGTGGCAGGAGGAGTAGTAGGAGGAGGAGGAGGAGGAGGAGGTGGAGGAGTAGGGACAACCTCCGTGATGTCGGTGAACTTGGTGAGTTCACCGAGCAATCCCTTGTTAATTACCTTCAGGAGAAGGGTCTCACTATAGAGCTTTTGACGCAGGTCCATTTGGGCTAGCTTATGTGCGAGGACTGCGGCAAAGCCCTCCTCAGCAGAGGGTGCCTCTCTGAGGGCCGCAGTAGCCTCTTTGATGAAGGCTCTTGTTTCCTCCTCCACCTGCCTACCTCTCCTTGGCCCTCGTGGTTTCATTATCAGGGGAGGCATCTGGGCTCTTGTGCTGGGCCCAGCCTCCTCCTGGGTGCCACTGGGCCCAGCCTCCTCCTGGGTGCCACTGGGCCCTGCCTCCTCCTGGTCCCCAACATCACCCTCTTCCTGGCTCTGCTCTGGCTGTAAAAAAAGAAAGGGACCTTATTTATTTTTTTCCACCATCAATCACACACATTGTTCACCTCCAGACATTTTTGAATAGAATGTGAAAAATTTGTAAATTTTCAGAGATTCCGCCTCCTGATATTGTTGCCTTGTCCACATCAAATTTGACCACTACTGTATCTTGCTCTTTAAATCCTTTTTTTTTTTCGAACATTAAATACCTAACAATACTAACATCAATTTAAATTCATCACTTTTGTAACATATAAATGTAGATATCAATACTTTACCTGGCTCCATATATCCAAATCTGCCTCCTCAAGTACCTGATCTTGATCCCCAGAGGAAGCCAGAGCAGGGTTGCCAGGAAGGCTGGAGGGCTGGCTGCAAGGAAGGCTGGAGGTTTGGCTACAAGGAAGGCTGAATTGACCTCTGGGGTGAAGGGTGGACAGAGATTCCCGCACTTCCAGCTGGTCATCCAGAAAAGATAGCTTGCTGTAGTACCACAGAGTGGATTTATAAACCTTATCTGCTGCAGCACCTGACCTCTGGGACTTCAGGACCATATTCCTCTGGGTACTGTATGTCCCCCTGATGGTAGCAATTTTGGTTTTCACATCTTGGAGAGTTGTTGTGGGTATCTGGGTTTGGACAAATGCAAGCAGGCTCTCCAGTGCTGCTGTCCTGGCCATTTTGTTTTTATTGGAACCACTTTTGGTCTGCCACAGGATAGGGAGTTCCTTCCATTTATCAATGAACTCAGGGTTTTTGAATGTATTAATTTTCTCTGTAAAATCAAGAACCAAGAAAATACATATGTTTCAGGCACCATTCATCAAATCACCATTTTGGACAGATATAAAAGACCCAAATCTCCTCCTCTGCGGAAACCCAAATCCTTAAAATGTTATGTACCTTGGTCAACACGTTCGTTGCGAACTCCCTCTCCCGCCATATGAACGTATTTTCGACACATGGATCTTCACTTGATATACACTGCGCATGCGTGAAACTCCGCACGCTTTCCACGCCCCTGACGTTCGATATTGTAATTTCCCCGCCCCTTCTCGCTCGTCGTAGTGCTTAGTAACATGGCGGAGACACAGGTGGCTGAGATTACCTCTACAGAGGATGAAATTCCTGAGGAGCCCAAATCCCGATCCAGGAGATATAAGGCATCCAACATGTCATTCGAGGAAATGGTGGAGATGGTCGCCATTTTGAAGAGGGAGGATTATGATGCCAAGCATGGGCCATATAAAAGGCCTAATCTGGTCAAGTCAAAAATTATGGGCAAAGTGGTCAAAAGTCTTCACCAAAAATTCGGGGTGTGCAGAACGAAGGAACAGCTCAGAAAACGATGGTCTGATCTGAAGTTGCGGGAGCCCGACCAATACAAAATAATCAAGAAAGTTATAGGAAAAAGTAAGTACTTTTTGGCTATTATCCCTGCTAAAGATTATTACTTGTATTATGTCGTGTATTTTTCTCTTTGATATAGTACAGTGAAAGATACCATCTTTCAGGTTCGTCCGCACAGTAAACGGACGTATTAAACCTCTTTCTCCGTCCAGTTCATAAAACGATGTTTTGGGATCATCCAGTGTGAACACCCATTTAGTTAATTTTATTTGTGGGAGCAAATTTGGTAACCAATTAGTTTTTGGTTTCAAATCCAAAGGACAATTTTATAAAAAAAAAGGATATGCATGGTAATGTTAAGGGAGAGAATGCTCAGCAGCTGATGAAACATCTGAACGCAGTAGTAGAAGTGTGGGCCAAAAGCCCCAAAGTTTGAGGGTGTCACACACAGGTGATCCTGTGTATATACTTTGGGGTGTTACAATGTGTCAAACTGGTTCAAAAAGTATATGCTATGGTTTTCGCTATGTATCCAATCATGTGTTCCGGTTGTCACTGGGGGTACATTTAAAAATGGACCACACTTCCAAATAATGTTTACAAATTATTTGTTCATGGTTTAATTTTCTCAAAAATATATTCGTTACTAATGAAAGTATACCTTTTCTTGCAATCTCCATAGGGCTTCAAAAAGCTACGTCAGATGAGCCTCTAAATCCAAGACCTTCAACAATAACCCCAGAACCACATGATGGAGAGGAACGTGAGGTTGTGGAAGTGGAAAGTGGCACCACAACAGGTCAGTGTCAAACCAGACAGATGCAGGTTAATAGATGTAGGCCTACATATTCTATACTACATGCTTTTTTTTTATTTAGGTGCAGTTCTGGCCGAAGACCCCGAAAAGTTTACACATCACAGTGCCCAGATCCTGATCCAATACCTCATGGTCTGCTGTCGTGACCTTAAAAAATTAAAGGGAGACTTGATAGAGATCAGGGAAAATACCAAGCGGGTGGAGGAAAGGCTACAAAAGATCATGGCTGTGCTTGGGCGTGTATAATGTTTTTCCACAAAATAACGTTGAACTTGCTGTGTTTTGGCAGGCTTGTTTTTCTTTTAACCTTTAAGGACTAGTACATGTTTAATTATTCACAATATTTTTAAAGATCTTTTTTGTATGCATGGCTGTTCATGTGTTTTAACAAACAAAAAATGTTTTGGACATCTACATTTATAAGGAATAGTCCTAAAAAATAATAAATTGTATTTTCTTATCAAGAAATTGTGGCTTCATTATGTAAATGTTGTGCAAAGTGAACCAATCAATGTTTTGTGTTTACACTGACAATGAAGGCTAATTAAGAATGCAAAATACACATGGCAATACTAGTGCACTAAGTAAACCAACGAGAAACATAAAACATTATTAAATTAAAACACCAAACCAATCTTTGATAAAAAAATAGTTTTATTTTTCCAAATAATAAGGTTAAAAGTCATCAGGCATTTCAATGGCCACCCTACTCACAAAATAATCCACATATTTGTCACGGACCTCACGTCCGGTTTGGGGGGCCAAGCCTGGACGGCCAGCTTCCAGGGCCACAAGATGTTCTGCTTCCAATAATGAGGCCTCAGGCCCAGTCAAAGTCAGATAATTTGTTGAATGCACCCAGAGATAATTATGGAGCACACAACACGCCATTACAACATGGTTCCATTTGTAAGGGGCAAGGTGGATGGAGGTGAGGAACAGTGGTGAGGGTGCGTTGCGGGAATGGCCTCATCAAATGGGGACCCAGGCCAAACGCCTCATCCGCCACAAACACAAATGGGAGTCCCTCCACATTCTGCTCCACTGGTGGCAAGGCCAGCTGATCCAAAAGGAGCCGTTCCCCAAACTTCGTCTGTGCAAAGACTCCTCCATCAGACATCCTGCCATTCTTGCCAACGTCCACATAGAGGAATTCGTAGGTGGCCGACACCACTGCCATCATGACGATGCTGTGGAACCCCTTATAATTGTAATAAAAGGATCCCGAATGGGGTGGTGGGACGACCCGAACATGTTTGCCGTCGATGGCCCCTCCACAGTTCCGAAAGTTCCATCGTTGGGCAAACTTCGATGCCACATTCTGCCATTCATGTGGCGTAGAAGGGAACTGTGGAATTAAATTTAAAAAAAATGTAATACTTTGAGACAGAAACATTGAAAGCAGATTTAAGAAAAGAATTCATGGCCAACATTGGGAGAAACCGAAAAATTAAAACATTAATTAGTAAGCAACAACAAACCCAACCCCAAAAAATGGGGGGGGTTGAAGATGAGTTGGGGAGATCACAAATGAAGGCTGTAGCACTCTGTATGATTTAGTGAAAATTTTACATTCCTAGGCAATCTTTAGGGGGCGTTTAGGGTAAAGCACTACGATGGAGCATAGATTAAAATACATAGACATGACTAGGCAAGGTGGGTATGGCCCCAGGATAGCATGCTGGAGAGGTTAGGTAAGGCAAATTTAAATGTAGGCCTAATAAAAAAATAAATAAAAAGAAATTACCATGTGGAGAAAGGGGACATTCCCTGCAGCTAAGAATCATGGGAATTAGGGACTGCTAAAAAACCCAAAATAACAATTAAAACAAATAAATACATACAATGTGATGTTTGAAATAAGAACACTTACCTTAATATAGTCCTCCTGCAAAACTTGGAGGATGGCAGAACACATCTCTGGTATAATGATACCCAGAGCCTGGGGGGATATGCATGTGGAGAACTTATAGTCCTGCAGGCTTCTCCCAGTCGCCAGGTATCGCAACGTGGCAATGAGCCTCTGCTCAGCACTGATGGCTTCACGCATAACGGTGTCCTGCCTGGTAATGTAAGGGGACACCAAAGCCAACAGATGCTGAAATACGGGGTCAGACATCCGGAGAAAATTCCTGTAGTCATCAGGATTATTCTCCCTGATCTCCCGCAACAAAGGCATATGACAGAACTGGTGCCGCTGGAGCAACCAATTCTTGGTCCATGAACTCCTGACCCTGCTCATGGCATGGAGTCGGGATACAGCATGAACCCCTGCACCTACTACAGCACGAACTCTACGATGAGTACGTAGCCGCAACATGGCTAGATAATGGTCGCAGCTCAGAACGAACTAGAAGAACGAACGGAAGAACAGCAAGGCCTATGAAGAACAAGCTGAAAAACAGGAACGAGCAGACAAGAACGCACTGAATAAACAGATACGAACTGACTACAAGCACTGCAAGACAGATACGAACCCACAGGCACAAACTGAACTCCACAAAACGATCTTCAAAGCACGAAGACTGAAAAGCGCGAATCGTCTCTCACCAAACTTTTACTAACACGCGGTAACACGAAATTAGCAAAAGCGTCCCAAAGGGTGGCGTCATTAGAACGGAACTTCCCCTTTATAGTGCCGTCGTACGTGGTGTACGTCACTGCGCTTTGCTTGAACATTTTTTTAAATTATCGTGTGTACGCAAGACAGGCTTGAGAGGAAACATGAAAAAAAACGACGTGAAAAACGTCGGTAAAAAAAATGGCATGAAAAACGATTGTGTGTACGCCGCATAAGGCGGAATCAACTTTACATCAAACTAGAGAAATGCGAGTTTGAACAGACTCAGATCCAGTTCTTGGGATACATAATTTCTTCTGAAGGGATAAGCATGGATCCTGATAAGATCAAAGTAGTGGTGGATTGGCCTGTCCCTAGGAATGTTAAGGAGATACATCGATTTGTTGGATTTGCCAACTTTTACAGAAGATTTATAAGGAATTTCTCCACGGTAATTGCTCCAATTACACAGCTGACAAAAAAAGGGATGCCCTTCTTGTGGTCACCTGAGGCACAGGCTGCTTTTAGTAGACTGAAAACTCTTTTCACTTCTGCACCAATACTGGTACATCCAGATCCAGAACTACCTTTCATTGTAGAAGTTGATGCTTCTAATTCTGCTGTGGGAGCTATCCTTTCTCAGCGAATTGGAGAAAAGATGCAGCTTCATCCTTGCGCTTATTTCTCTCGACTGATGTCTTCAGCCGAGAAGAATTATGACATTGGAAGCAAGGAGCTGCTGGCAATTAAGGAAACATTTTCTGAGTGGAGGCATCTGCTGGAAGGGGCTAAGCACCCTGTAACCGTTCTCACCGATCATAGAAATTTAGAATTTATTAGGTCTGCTAAAAGGTTGTCATCTAGACAAGCACGTTGAACTCTTTTTTTTTTTCTCCAGGTTCAATTTTGTTATCTCATACCGCCCTGGGTCAAGGAATGGTAAGGCTGATGCCCTATCACGGATGTTGCCTGGGCCTCTCCAGGAAAGCAACTCTGAATGTACAATCCTGCCTCAAAGGAACTTTCTAGGGGCCACGAGTTCGAAGACATTTCTTAATCTCTTCAAGGAGGGGTATGACAATGACCCACTTCTTAATAATCCTCCTAAAGACATAAACCTCAAGTACAACAATGGTTTTTGGACTCACGCGCATTGCCTCTATGTACCTGAATCAGTTCGGGTAGAAGCCCTCAGGTTGGTACACGACTCTAAACTTGCTGGTCACTTTAGGGTTTCCAAGACAGAAGAACGCTTATCACGTTCCTTTTGGTGGTCTGGGTACAAGAAAGATGTAAAAAGATATGTGGCTTCATGTCTAACCTGTGCTCGCAATAAGACTCCCCGATCTTCTCCTCTGGGGTTACTTCTACCACTGCCTGTTCCATCTAGGCCATTGGGGGTCAATTCTAGGGTGGTGGTGCCTGTTAGGCAATTCCCCCGATAGGCCCGGGGCTTTCCCGTAAGCTGATCCACCTCGAAGAGGAACTCTCCACATCTGGTACATCTCCCGAAAGGTCGAAGGTGCACCATCAGTCCCTGGCACGCGGGGCAGATCATCCCCAAGACCTCAGCATCTCGGCACGTGTACAGTGCAAAGCGGCCCCGAGGCTTCAACCGATTCCCTGTATCCGTCAAAGGGGCAGCCAGTGACGCAACGTCCATGGTGGAAGCAGACACCGAACTCCATGGAACAGCAGACATGTTGTTCACTCACTATTCTAGCACGCACTGTCCACTTGGCGCCAAGGTCACCACGTGCAACTCACGATATGTCGGGGCTCCTCACCTTTTCTTCCTGTTGCACGCAACACGCGTTGAGACACGCCCACGAACTACGCAGCCAGAAATACAGTTTAGGCCTGTACCTCTATTACTCACATCAGTGGCGCAGTTCAAAATTCACCAAAATGGCCGACCTCCTTTGGAACAACACAGGGAAACAAAGTCCAACTTCTGGGGGGGGGGGTATAGCTGCAGAATCCCGGATGAGCCCCCACGTGTAGCACATGGACCCCTTTCCCTACCTTTGGCTCACTTGCAGGAAAAAGGCACACTGTACTATATGCCCGTACCCTCCTGGTTGAGGAGGTTGAGCGGTGTTATGTATTTGGGTCCCACAGCTAGGTTCTTCCATCAGTTGGTTCTCATCTCCTAGGATATAGGGACAAGTCTCTGTTTTCCCCCCAAGTAATTCCAATGTCCACACCACTCTAAACTCCAACGTTGAGTTTATTTTCTCAATGTTCAGCAGATAGGAAAAAGGGTGGATGAGAGACAGGGCAGCAAGGTTTTGAGAGGTTAGTCCAGGCACAAATGGATTTTTACATTCACTACTCTATCCCAGAGTAGGTTTAGCTCACCCGCATAGTCTCCTGCAAAGTGGATCCTAGCAGCCGAAGTGATGCTCGGACGTTTGATCAGGTTCTTTTCCTAGATGCGATCGGGAGACTCTCTGTCACAGAATCTATCAGACCCCGAACCTCTTAGCTTTTGGTACATAAGGACAGGTGCCAGCAGCAGCACATTACTAGGCCCTTGGTGGATAGATTAATCCCTCCAGAAAGTTACTGGGCCCCTTCCTTCACCGTGAACTCTCACTGGTCCATCAGATAGGTCCTCCCCCAGCCTCCTCTTCTCAGAAGCGGGCTCCCTCACAAGGGACACCCTGGGATTTGTCTTCCTCAAAGTGGGCTCCAGCTGAAGGTGCTGGGCCCAATGTTGAAGATGCAGCCCCAGGACTAAAGGTGCCTGGGACCGATGCACACGTGGCACCATGGCCTGGAGGGCCATGCGCCATGCACCTGGACTCCGACTCCTCTCCTCCCCCGAAGACCTCACCCAGGCGGCGTCTGCCCCTTATGTATCCTCTCCCAGCATGCACAGCAGGCCAAACATGCCCACTGTACCGGTGCCGAGAGAGGACACCCCAAGGCACAGCACTAATACTGATTGTTCAACCCCGACCCGTCATGGCAGTGCCACCTACAGGCCACAGGGAACTGCACACCAGTATACCACCTGGAGAATAAAATAGTACAACCTATAAATTGAGAACGGTCTGAGCCCAACTACTATCTGATACCAGCCCCTAAATTTGGGTATATAGCACCCCTTAATGGAGTGGGCGCTACACTAAGAAGACACAGGGGTTGTTTTTGCCAACTTACAATGTTTCTTAAAAGGAGATATTTTGGGTTTAGCAGGGCTAACTGTGGCAAGGACATCCATCGCTTCACACCAAAGTGTTGCAATTCCTGCTCTCTCCACCAGGGGCAGCATAAACCAGGGCCCTTGGCACTTTCTAGGGGATCCTGCCTCCCAGCTGCTCTCCTGCGATTGACTGAGGGAAATATGCAGCTTACTACTCTCTCTTCACAGGTACCAGTCCCAAGACAGAGATGCCAGGATTTTTCTATACCCATCTAGCAGACCATGCTCTGTACCAAAAAGGAAATCCTTTCTGTTCCAGTTCTTTACAATAGTACAGTTTCATCTTCATGCCATTAGAGACTGGTATTTGCTGGCTACATTTTTCTGTGGTTTAGTAAGTCAGACACAATTGGTAGTCAATTTCTGCTACACACTTTGCTTTAGACATGTATAAGACATTTCATTATTTAATAACTATCTTGATTACAAAATGCTTTCTGGCACTCTGCAAATTTAAATTAACAATGTGCATGATAAAAGGCTTTTATACCCGAAACTGACTATTCCATCACACAGTAATTGCCCATTAGCAGCATCATGACTAGCAGTATAGTGTTTGTATTTCCAGAAACTGACTCATTAGCTATTAATGTTGCTGATATATGGATTTAATTAATGGACATGGTGTATGAACTGGACACACATGTTCCTATTGTTTACAGTCTAGGAATCAAAGCACATGCACATGTTTTTGTGCAGTTACCTTGAGATATTCTTCTTTTGCTTGCTATCTAATAAACAGATTTTGTCATGCATTTTGGAGTCTAATGCCGCGTACACACGATCATTATTCACGGAGGTTTAAAAACCGCCGTGAATAATGACATTTTAAACGAGGGAACAGCTTGTTCCCCACACACGGTCATTTTTCTCGTCATTTTTTAAAATGACGAGAAAAACGATCGTCTATGGGCTCCGCGGCAGTGTTTCCCTATGGGAAACACTGCCGCGGAAGAAATGTCAGGAAAAACGAAGAGAAAAATTAGAACATGTTCTAATTTTTCTCATCGTGATTAATGCCGTTTTTCCCGTCGGGAAAAACGGCAAAAGGCCCACAGACGATCGTTTTTCTCGTCCAAAGGAAAAAATTTCATTTTTCCCGACGGGAAAAATGATCGTGTGTACGCGGCATTAGTATTTTTTTAGTGTTCATGTAGTAGGGAACTTCGCACCTTAAAGCTGTTTAGGTCTTGGAATGTTTTCCAGCTTGGACCAATGTAATCATGTACAGTATATACCATACCTGGCTGATGCCCCATGGAAGCTGGAAATCACTGAAGCATGTAGCCTGTAGGAGCACTCCTGAGGGAAGGCATGGCACACACAGCAGTTGAATTGCAGAATGTAGCAAAGTCCCAGGCCCCTCAAGGCCTAATGGTGACCTTCAGATTTAGGGACAACTGACATCCATCCGTGTAGAGTGGGTTGCAGGGCATGGTGGGTGTAATGCAAGATGAAAGGGTGGGCGCCAGACACTTTTAGAATGCAGATTGTCTCTTAAACAGAACTGTGGGAGGGCCAGGACACCCTTAGGTAGATGCAATGTTAATTGGCAGACTCCGAGACTTCTATAGGTAGGCAGCTATACAGGTGAAGGCTAGGGTTGCCACCTGTCCGGGATTCACCTGGACAGTCCGGGTTTTGAATCATGTGTCCGGGTTTCAGTCTGCCTCACATTATTTAGACCTAGCTGTGGCTCCCCAAGTAAACAAAATAGTCACACACAAATCTGTTGTTGTCCGGGAGTTGTGGCGGCTGGGCATTAATGTCAGCAAGATCAATTTGGCCACACAAACTGTTCGCTGTGCCACGCTTTGCGCACCACATAACTACTCTCCTTGAGGGCACCCAAAGGTGTCCCAGGCTGCTAAAGTGTTCGGGTTTGACTTGAAGAAAAGGTGGCAACCCTAGTGAAGGCCTCCAGCCAGGCACAATTTCTGTATAGGTAGAACCGCTGTCTCCTATGGCAACAATTTTGTAGCTTTTACTAACGACAATTGTATTCAACTATTTGGTACACAAACAGTTCTCAGCTTTTCCCTCACTGTGTGTCTTCACTCAACGATCTCCCAGTCTTTCACTAGACTTCAGATCTACTAGCCACTGGATCCCCTGAGCTCTTCCACTTTAGCACTCAGTATCTTCCTCAAGCGTCAACCCCGCTTCCTGCTGGGTCCCTGGCTTGGCACTTGCAGATTCTCCTCAAGCTTCACCCCCGCTGACAAGTTGGGTCCCTGGCTTGGCACTCACTGAACTTTTCCCACTTCTTCACCGTTCCAGGCTGGCGAGAAGTCTGCTCTGGTACTGGCCTCAGCTTACTCACAAGGGTCTACGGTAGCAAGGTGTATGGACCCTTAGTGGCGACAGCTTCCCCTCTACCTCCGATCACGACTGATTTCCCCTGCCTGGTTGTACTACAAGCTCGCAGTCCCAACCCTGCGCTACTTCTGGATAGGCTCTCAGATAGTCTAGCAGATAGCCTAGCAGCCAGATGTCCCCAGGATAGGCCTTAGGTTTCTGGCTTAGCAGCCTGGGGCAATATGACACACGTCCACCCAGACGGCCATCCAGGTGGCACAGAACCCTGATCACCTCACTCCACCCAAATAAAGAGGCTCTCCCAGCAGGCCAAGGGATCCAAGAAAAACCCTGCCCACTGTCTGAGATACCCCATTCATTCATAATCTGTCCTTGCTATGCCCTTGTCTTATCCAATGTCACCAGCTACCCAACCACCTAGTGACAGAAGAGAGAAGTGCAGCAATTCCAGAATTAGGGGGAAATCAATTAATCTCCTAACAATTGGCCAAGGCAACTATTGCCTGGCAACTAATTGCAGCCATGCCTAAACATCAGGGTGCTACAAATACATTCCAGCAAATACTAACAACATCTTTGCAGTGGCTTAGAACTGGTGGCAACATTCACCGAATGTTATGTAGCACTTGCAGCAGGCGATGCACTGAGACCGGCAGCACATGGTGCAGAGAGGGAGCTGGATGGTAGATGCAGAAGAGCTGGTAGCTAGAAGGGTTCCCCTATGAAGTCCCTGTACTGTCTCTCCTCTCCTGGAACCTCTCCATATGCTAGCACACGCTCCCTGTCAAGCAGGTTCCTGTCCCTATCCTAACCTAACCACTTGCAGAGTGTGCGCCAACTGCAGGGGGACAGTGCTTTTTTATAAGCAATTCCCTTTACTAAATATGGACACAGGGGTCTCCCAGATTGCAGCATGCAATCAGACAGCAGTCCACAAGATGACAAGTACAGAGGCCTAAGAGGAATGGATATTCCTCCTGTCCCCCACTCTCCTTGCAGAGTGGTGAAGCAGTAATACCTGTGTAGGGAGGCAACACTATCTTGGCCTAGCCTGACAAGGCCCAGGCCTTCGGCTGCACTTTGCAAGGGGCAGAAAAAAAGTCACCCCCCCCGCACGAAAAAAAACAACCTCCTCCCTGCATGAAAATATTCCCTGCCGGCTTGCACTACACTTTTGGTGTAGCGCCAGTCTTATGGGGGCGGACTGGGCTTGGGAGCCGGGTCCAGGAGGCAAATCAGTCTGGCGCCCCCATAAAGTGGTTGCACTGCTGCCAGTATTATAATATGGGGCGCCAGCCTGTGACTGGCCTAACATTCGGACAGACCAGTGAGCCTAATGCTCTGCCTACCCTCCTCCACAGCATCCTTGGGAGGAAGTTACGATATGTAATGTAACTTCCTCCCAGGGCTCTCTGTGTTAATAGCGCAGAGAAGAGAGGAGAGAAGCCCCCAGGTATGGCAGCAGAGGGTTCTTTGCATTCTCACTGACAACTCTGAAGAGGACATTCAGGTGGTTTTCTTGCTGCTTGATAATTTTGAAGAGATATATAAAGTGATTACGGGATTATTTCCTTGTGAGTCATACTTTGATCGCTAATGAATCTTACCTGTTGTCCTGGAATTGATAGGGTTAAATCTTGAGAGCTCCGGTGTTGGTGTAATGAAAATACCGGCTTTTGTAGTCTTCTGAGTGAGAAGTAAAGCTGGAACGTATACATTTTTTGCTCATGATTTTTGCAACCTGCTGATTTGTCTTAGGTTTTTCTCTATAGGAACATCTTTATGCCAGTTAATCCTGTTTTATTTAGCAAAATGTATTGTATTGTAATTAAACATACACAGGTTAAAGATCTTTCAGTCTGTGTGTTGACATATTTTGGAGTCATTTTCGGCCTGTTTGAGTCCTAATTCTTTGACTATGAAACTGGTTTGTGAATGTCACATGACAACCATCAAATGGAACATTAGTTGGACAGGTCCGCATCCCCGATGTTCCTCCTGGGATAAGTGGTACAGACAGCCAAGAACGTTACCTGTGTGGTCAGATCAGCATTGTATGTCCAATAATCCACAAATATGGATTTAGCCCAACCCTATCCGCTGGCCCAATGTGATGTCATTGAGGGGTATTTTAGCAGGTGAATATAAGCAAGTCCACCACTGGAAGTGCCTTTCATTTGTTCTAACATCAGTTTGCCCATAGTAGAGATCCCGGCGCCACCCAGGGAGGACACAGGAAGAACACGGCTGCCGTGAATACATTGCTGGACCGTGAGACAGGTCACATGGTAAAGAACCGCTGTGATTGGCTCTTTACCCTGACGCAGCGACCACAGATCTGTGTTGATGCGCACTGCAGGGGGCGTGCAGGAATCGGGATCACGGGAGGGCATCCACGGCATATCGCCAAAAGACGGCTACAGCACAGGCAGGAAGTGGTTAAGACCGCCCAACACAAATGTGCAGCAGCAACACTCACATGGACCAGATATGCGTTACTAAGTAGCCTTTGTTTATGTGCTCGCTGCATGCTTCCAGCACAAAGACCAGGCTATAGATCAGTAGATGTGGCAGTGGTCGCATTGTTGCAAAATCCTCCTGCTCCTGGCATTCCAAACTTTTTAAAGGGACACTAGGGTGAACAAAAAGGGTTTAAACAATCATATTCTTACACTGCATTGGGACATGGATCTTACCTGCAATGTCTCTGCTGATATCCTCTATCCTTGGAGAAAGGATTCCTTTAGGCTGCACTCACACCTGAGTGACACAGGAGTGTCAAATCTTTTGTGCGTGTTTGCAGCAACATGTGGGGCAGCCCATTCACTTGAATGGGCTGCACTACGCTCCAAAAGTCAAAGCTTTAGTAGCTGTCATACCTGTTTCTGGAGCTGACTTTGGCACATTTTTAAGCTGTACATTTATGCATATTTTTTGCATGTTATGACACTCAACATAATGCCCTTTATTTATTTTTGTGCATTTAGGGTATCATTGAGTATGTGTTTTGAAAACATTCACAGAAACACAAATTTTTGCGCATGTTTCCACTACACTCAGGTGTGAATGGGTCCTCAATGAAATGCGCACCTCAATACAGGCTATAGCAACCGCACAAAAAATAACCAAGCAAAGCAACGTCTGCAACAATAAAATCAGCTTTGTTCTTGGGGTGAAAGGACTGTGTTATTCTTGAAAACAATAAAGAACTCTTTACATTCAATTTCTCCAACCCCGATCCTGATTTCAAAAATCACATTTTGCACAGCAGGTTTGCCGTAGCCTTTGTATACAAAACAAAAAAGACAAATTGTATGACATACTGACATCTTAAGATTTAAATGTATGTAAGAAGAAAACCTATCCACAAGTCAGAGAATTCAGAGGTTTTTGCTCTCACTTACACCTAGAGGTTTAAATGTCCCTTCTTTATGTCTAGGCTTGCTTTGATGATTTTGGTTTTAAACAAGTTTTCAGCCAGCAAATGGCGATGGTAACTTGTTTGTGACGCACAACTCATATAACACTCATTCCTGCAGTCTGTATTGCACTTTGTTGGTCTCATTGTTCTTTTTACTCAAGAATTGGAGGGAAAAAATATTATCAGCTTAGGTGGCCCAATCCCAGCTGTAACGACACCCCAAGTATGAAAGGGTTTAACGCCGTTTAGGATATTCCCTTTCCGAACACACATCAGCTACCGACACTCCACAGTCAGGCGACCAAGACCCAAAGGAATAATTCTCCCCCAGATATGAGACAAACGCTCTGTATGAGGTTCAAACAGGGAATGCATCTTTATTGCAAGCACATGGTAACACACTTCTCTTCAAAACACTTCCCTCCCATCCTTGGGAAACAGGGCGGGTTAAACTGTCCAATGACAATGGTAATACAGGTCAGGTGTGTTCAAACTCCTCCTTCAGTAAACAGTCTTAGCAGGAGGGGCTGCTGGAGTGATTCCCCCCCCCCTTTCCTCAGAGCAAGACACTTAACCATCCCATAATAGGCAGCCAGACTGTCTACCAAGCTCCAATCCACATCACCACAAACAACAATGAAAAGGTCTTTGGAAGCTAGTCTGAACTTAATCTACATTACACAGGCAGACAGGTGGCTGAAGTTGAACACATCAGCATCTCTCAATTAACCTCTTGAGTTCAGAATCAAACAACCAGTAAATAGTCCTTTACAGATATCCTGGGGAATATTGTGGATAAATATTACAGACCCATTTTAGGTAGTCCAAGATATATTTCCTCAGTCACCCTATTCCCAAAGGGACTCCTGTTACATGGCTAATACTTTCTAAGAACTTCTGGGTTCCACGGGCCCACCCGTTACATCTCTCCCCTTTCGGCAGGAGACTAACACAGGAGGAGACCCAAGACGGGTTGACTCCAAAGTATGTCCATAGTTCCATTCCTCTAATGCCTGGACAACCCATCAGCATTGCCATTTTGCTTACCAGGTCAGTAGCTGATGGTGAAGTTGTAAAGTTGCAGGGCGAATAATGGAATTCAGTTCTGGAACATCCACTTGCTTTGCTCTCTCAATGGCTCCCAAAACTTGTTGCTGATGCTCTTGGGAGAGGTAAGGCAAAACCTGGGCGCAAATCCCATTTAACCTTTTGAAAATTTCAGCCTGTTTGTGCATTTCAATGTTCAAGCCATGGGACATCTCATAATACATGGTGTAGTGTCGTTGCATCTCCGATTTCTCACTGGCCAACTTGTCACATTCCAATTTTAGACTGTGATATTGTGCCTGATCTAAGGTACATGTCGGGGAAGATAGTCTTACCTGGGTCTCGGCAGCAAGCGGGTCGGTTCCAGCAGCACGGGTCTGGGCACAGGTAGTCACTGGGTTGGCTTCAGCGGGGCCCATCGGGGCGTAAGCAGAAATGAGGGGGGCCAAATCATTCCCCAGTAGTACATCCACTGACAAATCCTTCATCACCCCCACATTCACGTGTCCCGAACCAACCCCCCAATCCAGGTGAACACGGGCAACGGGTAGCCGGAAGACGGTGCCTCCCGCTACTTTTACGGCTACAGTGTCTCCGGTATGTTGGCTCTCTGGGATGAGGTTCTTCTGTAGTAGGGTCATGGTGGCGCCAGTATCATGTAGGCCATTGGCAACCTTTCCATTGACCCAGACAGTCTGCCTGTGTTGCTGCCGGTTGTCCCGGTTAGCTGCTTGTACTGGATCAGCCTCGTGCAGGACGCCCGAATGTTCTTCCTCCTCAACGCAGTGGGCTGCAGGCATGGATGTGTGAGGGTTCCCCTTTGCTGGCTGTCTCCATGACTGGGACTGCCTGGCTGGATTCAACGGACAGTTTGGCTTTTTGTGCCCTAGCTGTTTACACCCGAAACACCTGATGGGTTGTGAATAGTCCTGGGAGTTGAACCTGGGCTGCTGAGAATAAGTGTCCGCTGATCAATAATCCACCCGAGCTGTTGTCTTGACCGCAGGGTTATCCAGTTTGCGGGCGTCTGTGTATTCGTCCGCCAAGTGAGCTGCTTCAGGCAAGGTGAAAGGTTTTCGATCCCGGACCCACTCTCTGACTTCCAGGGACAGTTTGTCAAAGAAGTGCTCCAGCAGGAACACCTGCAGCACCTCTTCCCCGGATTCCGCTTGGCATCCAGCGACCCAGTGGGATGCCGTGCGGTGTAGGCGGCATGCCCACTCAGTATACGAGTCTCCAGTCTCCTTGCTCGTCTCTCAGAACCGCCTCCGGTATGCCTCCGGTGTGACGGCATACCTGGCCAAAAGTGCTTCTTTTACCAGTCCATAGTTCATAATATCCTCGTCTGGGATGGCCCTGAACACTTCACTGGCCCGGCCGGACAATTTCCCAGACAAAATGGTAACCCATTCCTCTGTGGGCACCCGGTGTAGGGCACATTGCCGTTCAAAATCAGCAAGGTACCCATCAATCTCCCCTTCAGGTTCAATTACATTTTTAAAAGCAGCAAAATGTATCTTTCTCCTTTCAGTTGGTGCTGCTCTGACTTCTGCTGCTGCAGCACCTCTTTGTTGTAGCCAATTTGCATCCACAGCCACTATAACTCGGTCTATGATCTCCGCTGTAGGGTTAGGACCATAATGGGCCAGTCTTATGTTAACAGCCCGATCAAAACTTGCCTCTTCGGGTGTCCTCTTTGTTACGCTGGGCCTTTCAGTTATGTTGGGTCTTTCAGCTCCATCCATTTCAACTAATTCTGCAATAATGTCCCTCTTCTTACGGTTGTTGGCCGGTCGGCCCCGGTTCTCCAGTAAGTCCTTGAGGGTAGAGTGCTTTAGCCGTTCATACTGTGCTTCCATTGTCCTGTGTCCTCTTGTAGCTGTCCTTATAGGCTTAGGAATCATCCCACTGCTTGCCAACAATGTAACGGCACCCCAAGTATGAAAGGGGTTAACGCCGTTTAGGATATTCCCTTTCCGAACACACAGCAGCTACCGACACTCCACAGTCAGGCGACCGAGACCCATAGGAATAATTCTCCCCCATATACAAGACAAACGCTCTGTATGAGGTTCAAACAGGGAATGAATCTTTATTGCAAGCACATGGTAACACACTTCTCTTCAAAACACTTCCCTCCCATCCTTGGGGAACCGGGCGGGTTAAACTGTCCAATGACAATGGTGATACAGGTCAGGTGTGTTCAAACTTCTCCTTCAGTAAACAGTCTTAGCAGGAGGGGTTGCTGGAGTGATTCCCCCCCCCCTTTCCCTCACAGCAAGACACTTAACCATCCCATAATAGGCAGCCAGACTGTCTACCAAGCTCCAATCCACATCACCACAAACAACAATGAAAAGGTCTTTGGAAGCTAGTCCAGGGGCGGATCCAGGGGGGGGCAACAGGGCAATTGCCCCCCCAGAGACCATCTGTCACACTCACTTGCTTGATCTGTTTTTTTTTTTTTTGCGCCTGATCTCCCAGACTTTGGGGACCCGTTACCGGCAGGCCGTAGGTCCTCTGGACCCCAAACTTGGCACACATGTAGCTCCATGTCTCCCCTACAAGTGTGAAAGGTTTGGTGTCTGGGGGACCTACGGTCGGGGAGCACTGATTTTTTAAATCCGGGCACCCCTTCCATAGACTCCAATGTTAAATGGTAATTTCTCCAGTGACTTTGCAGACCCGGTACCGGCTGGTCGTAGGTCCCCTGGACCCCAGACTTGGCACACATGTAGCTCCATGTCTCCTCTACAAGTGTGCAAAGTTTGGTGCTTGGAAGACCTATGGCCGGGGAGAAGCGATTTTTCAAAGCCGGGCACTCCTTCCAAAGACTCCCATGTTAAACATCAGTCTAGTCATGGGCACAGTGAAGCATGGGCACAGTGAGGCATGGGCACAGTGAGGCAAAGTGAGGCACAGTGAGGCAAAGTGAGGCACAGTGAGGCATGCAGATGGACACCCTAGGCTTATACTCGAGTCAATACGTTTTCCCAGTTTTTTGGGGTAAAATTAGGTGCCTCGGCTTATATTCGGGTCGGCTTATACTCGTGTAGCGGGGTCCTCAAATTGATGGGATACACCTGGGCAGTAACCCAGGTGTATAATTGTGTTAGGATTAGGACCCCTCTTTGTTTCGTGGAGGATTGGAGGATGTAATATTCTCCTTTGCCAGTGGGTGGCGGAGTACCCACAGGCTTCAGGTAGAATCATCCCCTGCAGTGCTCCCTGTTTGGTCTCTTCCCGGAGATGGTGTGGCTGGGGCGGGGAACCCGCCGGGCCGTTGATGGGAGGAGATAAAAGGGGGAGACGCCCTTGCCACGGGGTGGTTCTGGCGGAGAAGGAGGTCCTCGGAGGAGGAGGGTTGCGGTCCGCACCCAGGGCCCTTAGGCCTGGGTGCGGGAGATCCAGGAGTCTGGTCCAGGTGCCCATGGCCTGGTCCGGAGTCATGTTGGCGTCCATCCCAGGCACCTTTAGCCTGGGGTGAGGTACTATCGAGGAGGCCTGGGGCCCAGTACCTTCGACTGGGTCCCGCTAGGGTGGACGGTCCGAGGGTCCCTGAGCGGAGGGACTCGTACCTGAGGTGAGGAGGCCGGGGAGGTTACCCACTGAAGACCCGGAGCAGCACCAACCCGGTGACGGTGGGCCTCTGGGAACTCACTTGGGAGGACACATCCCCTGATAGGGGCCACAGCGTATCGAAGAGGACTCCATTGCTGTTCATAGGGGTTGCTGGAAGAGACCCTATCTTTAGAACTTAAACTTTAGGAAGTGCCTCGATCTGCTCATCCCACCGTTGGAAAGGTTATAGGTCCCAACCAGTCTGCTGCAATAAGAACTGTTATTGTGCTTTGCTTATTGGAGTGTCGAATAAACAAGTGTTGGACCTTTCTCCGGTGTGTGAACTCCAGTTACTGGAAACAAAGGGGAGGCTGGTGAGCTTGTAAGTACAGACTCGGTACATTCGCAGAACACATTGGCCCGAGGAAACATCAGGAAGTGGCCTTCACCTCCCTATTGTAATGGGGAGGACATGGGCCGTGGCGCATCTCACTCTCACAACTCAGAAACCCCTAGACATGAGTTGGTGTGTAACAGATGAAGAAGTTGGAGAGAGGGTGAGGCCGCTACACGTGGGGGCTCGTGAGTCCGGGATACAGTGTGTTCTAAAGATGGACTTGAGAATGTCTACATTTGAACTTTGCTGCCCAGAGGAGTTACAAGCAGATCGGCCAAATTACTGGCCAAAGTGCGTCCCTGCTCGGAGTTGTGGAAATGACCCTAACACGGGGAAGGCCCATGCGGAGGAGCGGAAAAAGGGAGAGGTCCAGCCGTGTGACGTACTGCACGTGGGGACTGTTAACGCACTGCGCCACGAGGCACCCCATGGCGACATCGTTCGTGGGCGGAGTCAAGAGGAAGCCCGCGAAAATGTACAGCTCATGGGAGGAGTCTGGCCAAGTGTGGGGATACACGTGGAGACTCCGGCGCGGGGTCAGTGCATGATGGAGCAGCAGACAGTCGGGATGACCTCAAGTGCCCCGTGGATTATGGTTCCTCACCCCACGAGAATGACTTCCTTTGCTGCCCCCATCACAGACACGGGGATAAGACTTAGGCCCCGAGGGCGGTTGGCTCTGTACACCTGCAGAGACACGGAGGCCCTCGGTGTGATCTGTCCCGGCTGCTCGGGACTGGTGGTCACCCTGAAGCCATTCGGGCGATGTGAGGAGTGCAGAGAATTCCTTTTTGAGGTCGAGTCGTCCACAGCAAGGCCCCGGGCCCTTCGCCTCAACCACCTCACGGGTACTGCTACTCCAGAAGGGGAGATCAAGGCCTTTGTCGAGGTTCCTGTGCGCGCTGACCAGGGCGATGGACTGCCCAACAGAGAAAAATCCGAGGATGCTGCCTCGGTCGCCACAAGTTCCCTGCTTCCACCACTGAAGAGGAAAGTTGGCCTAGTACAGGCATCCTATGGACGTGGTCGAGCTTCACCCCGCTGCTTGCCTGGCCTGGATGGCGCCGGTCGAGATGGAAGTCCCGGACATCCCAGTCTTCTACAAGGGTCAGGTGAGCCAGGGGCTGGGACTGTGGTGGTGGTTGGAGGTGTCGGGGGCCCATTGGAGGTGGAACCCCCCAGGGAAGATGATTCTGTGTCCACTGGTAGATATCTGCCTGCGGAGATGTATGACACCTCCGACCTAGAGTCGCTGTCTGACTGCGGAGACGATGGCGAGATAGACGAACTGTTCAGCCGCAAGGGCTGGGATAAAAAGCCACTTCTTGCTTCCCGTGCGGTACGGGATTCACCTATGTACACAGGAGATAGCACGCCTCGGGTGGAAGACCCGCAGCTTACGAGGGAACCTACCCCTCCACCTGTGTCCTCATCTGCTGTTACCTCACCTACTTTGGTTGTGGGGGCACCCCGCGCTTCTCTGAGAGCGCCGAAAGTCAGTTTCAGGGAGCTGGTAAAGGCACCTCGGCATCCGGAAGCTATTGTGCTGCCTGGAACTGGAGAGAAAGCCACTATGCCACCTTTGGCTCGCTTGCAGAGACTGTTTTGCCACAAAGTAGCTCGGGAATATGGGTGGGAGTACCCGTATCTGCCCCGGGACCTGCTATATGAGGTAGAAGTCTGGAGAACAAGATGGTATGACGAATTTGTGTGGGACAAGTTGAAGGTGCCTCATGCTCGCAGGTACCTGGAATGTGTGCCGGCAGTGTCTAAAAGGTTTGAGGACTGCAAAGCTGAATGGAAATTGGGGCGCCATATCCATGCTGACAAGATAGTCATTTGCAGAAGAGAAGGAGAAGATGTCGAGTATTCGATAGAGGCGTTTGACAAACACCTGAAACCCCTGTACCTGCCGGATCCAAAGTTTTACTTATAGGAGAAAAGAACTCCTGTTGTTTCCTTTGTGCACTGGAACTCTCTGGAGGAGTTATCCCCAGACACCCAGGACTGTGCCCTGCTTTTGTTTTTATTTGGGCTTTTCTTTTTCTCGTTGGAGACTTGGGGACTGTTGTGTTTTTGTGTTTCCCCTTTCTTCATGTGCCGAAGGCAAGGACATTTGGGAATAGTGGCAGAGTAGGGAAAAGCTGGAAGAACGAAGATTCGTTGAGCGTCATGACCGCGGCGTTGTCACCAGGTGGCAGTGTTGCGCAACAAATGTTTGAAAATGTCTCACACACACATCACCTTGTTGTTGGAGTGAGTGGGTCTCTCGGCTGACGGGCCCACTCATCCCAAATGACACGAAATTATGTTAGGATGTTTTTTTCTCTTTCCCCTGCAGGAGAGCCGTCAATCAAGATCATTGAGAGTGGGTGGCTCTTAGACAGTGTGGGAGAGGGGTTGTGACTATGCAAATGTTTAAAGTGTTTTATGACATAAGTTGTTTTTATGTTCCCCATTCCCTGAGCAGGTCTTGGCACTTGGGAAAAATTTTAGGGAATTGCTTCAGGGGTTTCACTCCATGTCACCACTTTATGGGAGGCATGGGTGTGCACCTGACGCTGGGGACCAGCGTTAAATTACAGGGGGGAGTGTGTAGCGGGGTCCTCAAATTGATGGGATACACCTGGGCAGTAACCCAGGTGTATAATTGTGTTAGGATTAGGACCCCTCTTTGTTTCGTGGAGGATTGGAGGATGTAATATTCTCCTTTGCCAGTGGGTGGCGGAGTACCCACAGGCTTCAGGTAGAATCATCCCCTGCAGTGCTCCTTGTTTGGTCTCTTCCCGGAGATGGTGTGGCTGGGGCGGGGAACCCGCCGGGCCGTTGATGGGAGGAGATAAAAGGGGGAGACGCCCTTGCCACGAGGTTGTTCTGGCGGAGAAGGAGGTCCTCGGAGGAGGAGGGTTGCGGTCCGCACCCAGGGCCCTTAGGCCTGGGTGCGGGAGATCCAGGAGTCTGGTCCAGGTGCCCATGGCCTGGTCCGGAGTCATGTTGGCGTCCATCCCAGGCACCTTTAGCCTGGGGTGAGGTACTATCGAGGAGGCCTGGGGCCCAGTACCTTCGACTGGGTCCCGCTAGGGTGGACGGTCCGAGGGTCCCTGAGCGGAGGGACTCGTACCTGAGGTGAGGAGGCCGGGGAGGTTACCCACTGAAGACCCGGAGCAGCACCAACCCGGTGACGGTGGGCCTCTGGGAACTCACTTGGGAGGACACATCCCCTGATAGGGGCCACAGCGTATCGAAGAGGACTCCATTGCTGTTCATAGGGGTTGCTGGAAGAGACCCTATCTTTAGAACTTAAACTTTAGGAAGTGCCTCGATCTGCTCATCCCACCGTTGGAAAGGTTATAGGTCCCAACCAGTCTGCTGCAATAAGAACTGTTATTGTGCTTTGCTTATTGGAGTGTCGAATAAACAAGTGTTGGACCTTTCTCCGGTGTGTGAACTCCAGTTACTGGAAACAAAGGGGAGGCTGGTGAGCTTGTAAGTACAGACTCGGTACATTCGCAGAACACATTGGCCCGAGGAAACATCAGGAAGTGGCCTTCACCTCCCTATTGTAATGGGGAGGACATGGGCCGTGGCGCATCTCACTCTCACAACTCAGAAACCCCTAGACATGAGTTGGTGTGTAACAGATGAAGAAGTTGGAGAGAGGGTGAGGCCGCTACACTCGAGTATATACAGTATTTGTTCTGCGACTGCCGCTGCCTCTCTGAGTCTCTCTCTCAGTTTCTCACATCAGCCGATCAGCGGTGCCGAGGGAGAGACTCGTCTAATGTAGTTACGCGGCGCACTGACACCATACCAGGAACGGAGGAGGAGGTGGGTGGAGCCTCTTCCCTGCACTCATTGCTAACGCCTGGGCCGCTTGGCGTCTAGCAACGAGTGACGTAAGTGAGTCAAGTCGGGCCGCTCTGCGGGCAGGTGCGATAGCGTACGGCTCCACAGACGGGTAAGAAAGCAGGCGGCTCCGCTTGCGGCGCGGTTTGTGGGCAGACCGTGCTGCTCAGTGTGTTGGCAGCGCAGGTGAGAGTGAGAGAG
This sequence comes from Rana muscosa, assembly GCA_029206835.1. Taxonomy (NCBI): domain Eukaryota; kingdom Metazoa; phylum Chordata; class Amphibia; order Anura; family Ranidae; genus Rana; species Rana muscosa. Next base: position 10,175,649 of record JARGYO010005562.1, read on the forward strand.
CAGGCTCAGTGTGGCAGCTGGCCAATCAGCTAGCCAGGAGCGGGGGAGCAGAGAGATGAGATCATCTCTCACCGCCCGTGCCTGCCCTGCATTCCTGCAGTGACTTTCGCCCTCACTGTGCAGGTAGCAGAGAGATTACATTATCTCTCTGCTGCCTGACTCTGGGAGTCTGGGACACAGCAAGAGACAACCAAAACTACACCTTAGCAGGCAAGTTAGTGACAATCCGCAAGGTGTGGCAGGCGACGTGACAAGTGACAATCCGCAAATTGTGTCAGGTGACGTGGCAAATGACAATCTGCATCTGGTGTCAGGCAAGTGACAATCTGCAAGGTGTGGCAGGTGACGTGGCAAGTGACAATCCGCAACGTGTGGCAAGTGACACGCTCAGGGCTCCCACTAATTGCAGGCGACGGTGGCAAATGACACACTCGGGGCTCCCACTGATTCTGCATTGAACTATTTAATTTTAGATTACAATGTAATAATAGAAATAATGCGCTTCAATCATCCGGACACCATAACAACCATGGTGCCGGGATGATTGAAGCGCCGACACCAGCCATTTCCCCGATAAATTTCCCACGAAAAAAACATATTTTTTGGCAGTGCCCCTCCCGAGAAAAGACTCTGGATCCGCCCCTGAGCTAGTCTGGACTTAATCTACATTACACAGGCAGACAGGTGGCTGAAGTTGAACACATCAGCATCTCTCAATTAACCTGTTAAATTTAGAATCAAACAACCAGTAAATAGTCATTTACTGATATCCTGGGGAATATTGTAGATAAATATTACAGAACCATTTTAGGTAGTCCAAGATATATTTCCTCAGTCACCCTATGCTCAAAGGGACTCCCGTTACATGGCTCATACTTTCTAAGAACTTCTGGGTTCCACGGGCCCACCCGTTACACCAGCAGATTCAGACAACGCCTGAATGCGATAAATGCTTCCTCTTAATTATTAATACTGCACACAGACTTTTATAATTTTTTCACATTTCCATGACTGAGCACCAAGCCTTCCCATTCCTATAAAGAAAATTAAAGGTAGTGATGAGCTGCTAGCCCATTCCAGACCATTCATGGACAGGTCATCTGTCTGTCCTAATAGTTGTTTATGGGCATGCTAGAGTGACCTGGGGAAAAATTGAAAATTGTCTTTCATTTTATATTTGAAGTGTTCTGATTTAAGGCTCATGTACAAAGTTTACATTGCAAAAATACTCTAGCATAAAAATTTTGCAATGCCTGGGAAATGGCATTTACAGCTATCCATAAAATTGAATGGTGGGTGGTATTGGGGAGATTATACTCATGTAGTAGGTGCTTTTCCAATGAGTTGCACCAGTCAAAACTGCATTTAAGAGCATGGCAGCCCACTTGTATTAAACAAAATGGAAAGTTCACATAGACATCAGTTGCCCATGCAGGGATCCTCCCACACCAATATGAACAAATGAAAATACCGAGCCACCTGGCTTCCTTTTTGGCAGCACTGCTGCTCTTCTTACCAGTCCCTCTGACTGTGTTGCCCAGCTCTACTGGTTCACTTGGCTCTCTTAGCCTTTATATGCAGTGCCCTGCTGCACGGACCAATCCTGGCTTCTGGATAGGGGTTCTTGTGATACCCCGATAGGAGCCCACCTGTCTCCTGGAATGAGACCTCTTGTCTCCTGGCTGGGGCTCCTCTGACCCCTGGGTGAGAACTCCTGTCTCTTGGCTCATGGTTGGGGCAACTTTTTCCCCTGTGTAAAACCTCATGTTTATTGGCTCCTGGTTGGGACACCTCTGACCCCTGGGTAAGACCTTCTGTCTCTTGATTCCTAGCTGGGACACCTCTGACCCCTGGGTGAGACCTCCTGGCTCTTGGTTTGGGCACCTCTTACCCCTTGGTGAGACCTCCTGTCTCTTGGCTCCTGGTTGGGGCACCTCTGACCACTGTGTGAGACCTCCTGTCTCTTGGCTTCTTGTTGGGGCACCTCTGACCCCTGGGTGAGACCTCCTGTCTTTTGACTCTTGGCTGGAGCACCTCTGACCCCTGGATGAGACCGTCTGTCTCCCCCATTGGTAGCTGTCTCCAAACTAGGACCCCTGAGCTATCCTCAGGCTTGAGCATAACTCTGCACACCTGTGTACAGGCTGCAGACACCTAGTTAAATCCGGACACAGGATTGGATGTTCTGATCCAGAATCTGGAGAAAACCAAGAATACAGCTTTCTCTGCTCAGAAATTATAGTTCTAAACCTCGCACTAACCCTTAATGCAAATCCTGTGTCAAATTCTCCTTTGTTTTCATAGTGACAGGGTCTCGCTCTGTCACACTACTTTTTTAAGCAGTGTTAATTTTGACGTAAAATTTTAATTTAGTTTTAGTCATAGTCTTTTGACTAAAATGCAATTTGGGTTTTAGTTCTATTTCAGTCATCAGAACTGTTTTAGTTTTAGTCGTATTTTAGTCAACTAAAATCCCCAGTACATTTTAGTCGACTAAAATGTAATGGGTTTATTCAAATTGTAATGCATTTCTCTAGAATCTCCAAACTTATTATACAGTATACTCCTAGAGTAAAAATCGAACAACATGTTATTATTTATAGTATTAAGGTTTGAACATGCACATATTTTCATCACCGAAATTAACACTGCTTTTACGTTTTGTAAATATCTAATTAGAGACAGCAATTTAATCAAGCTATTGAACAACCTTCTTCTCCCAGATTTGCTCGCTGACACTTACAAGTAGCATTGTCAGTCTTCATTCTCCCTAATGGCCAGCCCAGCCATACTTGTCCCATAGATACAATAATAGCAGCAGGTGCGTGTCACTTCTTCAAGTGACGCCGCTAGACGGGATGTAAACACTCACTGGCTGCCTTTTGTTTGACAATGCAGGGGGGGATTGCAGTCACATGATGGTGAGCCATAATACATAAAGAAAAAGTAAAATAAAGTCATTTTTGCCTTTAAGGGTTTATCAGGGTTGTTAGTGATTCCATATGGTTGCAGTGAAGGGTTTTCAACCACTAATGTATTAGCTATAAGTGCAAATAGGAATATTTGGCTTTTTTGCTATGTTATAGTTTGCACAAAGACTGGAAGATAGTGGTTACAGGCCTATTTATCCTTTGCTTTGATTGCATTTTCCTTATACCTCCCTGCATTTGCTCTTACATCTCTAGGAATTCTTGGAGATCCGGACTGTATCAGATATACACAATGTATGGATTCAGTACATATAATGATTCGTTGTTTTTTTTTACATAGGATTAGAGTACACCAGTAAAGTGTATGGAAGAGCCCTGGGGCCATCATAAAAAAAAAAAAAAGACAAAATTCTGAGATAAAATGTCAGAATTCTGAGATAAAATGTCAGAATTCTGAGATAAAATGTCAGAATTCTGAGATAAAATGTCAGAATTCTGAGATAAAATGTCAGAATTCTGAGATTAAATGTCAGAATTCTGAGATAAAATGTCAGAATTCTGAGATAAAATGCCAGAATTCTGAGATAAAATGTCAGAATTCTGAGATTCAAATGTCAGAATTCTGAGATAAAATGTCAGAATTCTGAGATAAAATGTCAGAATTCTGAGATAAAATGTCAGAATTCTGAGTTTATAAATACAGTAGTCTCTATTAGGAGGATTTTAGGAGCAATTAGCAATAATGTAGTAACACCCACAGACCATCATTCTGCAGACATACATGATGTCTTCTGCTCTGTATATGGATATGTAAATCTATTTTAGTTACAGCACACAGTATGGGGAAGCAGGCAGTGCTGGGCTCTCTGGTTCCTCTACTGTTTTAATAGTTCCTCGGTTTGCTGTTTTATTCTCCTTCTCTGTCATCTGCTCCAACATAAGGCCCCTTTCACATGGACGGCAAAATTGCCGCAGTAAAAAGCCTGTTTTTTGTTCTTTGAAATTCAAGGCTTCAGGCAATGCGATTAGCTGCATTTGTACATTGCGATTACCTGCGTATACGTGCGTTTATTTGCGGTTGCGTTTAGCTGCGGTTAGTTATTCCCATAGCAACCTGTTTATTTATTTTTTTTGTCCCTTGGATCTAACCATGATGCATTTCGGTCCTCTGCCATCTATTTCCTGTTTCTTTGTTCACTTGCTGAGTGTGTGTTGGAGTTTAGAGGTGAGAGGAGTGATCGGTGTGTTGTGCCTGAGATTTGCAAAAATGAATGCAAATATGATGAGTTTGCTGGCGATGCTCATGTTGCTGATGATGAGGATGAAGAGGAGAAGACAGATCCAGTCTAGGCGACGTCCCCGCCGTTACTGGGTCCATCCCCTAACCTCACAGCGTCTATCAATTGGCTACTTTGCCCTCATGTTCGGTGAGCTGCGGACCCATGGGGACAAGTTCTACAATTATACTCGGATGTCCGTGGCAAGCTTCGATGAGCTGTTGGAACTCTGTAGAACACGCCTGAGCAGAACCAGGACCAACATGAGAAGAAGCATTAGTGCAGAAGAGCGGCTGCTACTTACTTTAAGGTAGGTTTTCCATATCTTGAACAGATGCTTTAAATTCATGTACATGCAGGTGTACCAACATTATTGACAATAGTGTGTATGTATGTTCTTGCATAATATATAGCTATAAATATATGTGTCTTTTTTGTATTGCAGATACCTTGCCACTGGTGCCAGCTTCACCTCCCTTCATCATCAGTTCCTAATGGGAATTTCTACTGTATCGACAATAGTCCATGATACATGTCAAGTTATATGGGAAGAGCTGAAAAGCAGTGTCATGCCGGAACCAACATCCAGTCTGTGGGAGGAAATATCTGAGGAGTTTTGGGAGAAGACCAACTTCCCAAATTGCATAGGGGCTTTAGACGGGAAACATATCCGTCTCATCAAGCCACCAAACTCTGGTTCCCGTTATTTCAACTATAAAAAATATTTCTCCATTGTCCTCCTGGGGCTCAGTGATGCCAACATGCGGTTCATTGCTGTGGATGTGGGAGCTTACGGGAGTTCTGGGGATTCCAGAATTTTCCGTAATTCTATGATGGGCCAGCGATTGGAAAATAGTGAATTCAATGTGCCACAGTCAAGGCCTCTTCCTGGTACTGCTGTGCCGGACCTTCCTTTTGTTGTGCTGGGAGATGAGGCATTTGCCTTATCCACCCACCTTCTCAGGCCCTATACAAGGCATGGTCTCACTGACAGGAGGCGCATTTTTAATTACAGTCTCAGTAGAGCCCGGAGAATGGTGGAGTGCGCATTTGGCATTTGCACTGCCAAATGGCGTGTTTTGATGACAGCCATGCACCTAGAAGTGGATCATGCTGTCAATGTTGTTTTGGCATGTTGTGTTCTCCACAACTATTTGAGGGGTAAGGAGATCGTGCCCACCGAAACCCCGTTAGCGTTACCTGTTTCCGCAGAACACAGAGGTCGTGTTACTGCCACTCGTCCCACGAATCAAGCTCTACAAGTGCGTGAGGATTTCACAGATTTTTTTTTGACAGAGGATGGACAGCTCCCATGGCAATATGACCATTTGTAAAGAGATCTTTGTTAGCCATGTTATATCAACCTTATATTACAGTTTATTTGTTCTTGAAATAAAGTAGTTGACAATTTTTTACAATTAAATTGTTTTTATTTTTATATCTTTGCCATGTTAAATAACAAAAAGGTAGAAAAAATAGACAAACCTTACAAAACATTGAATGCTTGCATGTATAGAAAACTATTTTTTCAATTCCTTAGGAATATAGAGAATTTTCTTCTATTTTCAAGTATAAATTGACTCTGTACCCCCCCCCCCCCCTAAAATATAGAGTATTTCTAAAGTGCTGTTAACCATATGTTTGACTATATGTGGACACTGTGAGTGCAGTAAACAGCTTTGAAACATTTTTTCACAACTTTACGAACTGTTGTGTAGCGGCTGTTTGATAACACTGTCCAAATGTAAGCAAAGAATTTAAAAAGGTTTTTTAGTGCTTAAAGCTGACCATACACCTATAGATTATCTGCATAATGTCTATGATTAGATGGAATTATATTTGTCCATGTACACTGCACTGTGTAGATGGGGGGGAGGGGATCTCCCACTGGGCCAAGCTTCAGTATCTTTCTAGTCGTCCGAGTAGCAAGATATGGAAGCTTGGAACACTGGGAGATTCTTACATCTGCACAGTTTAGCGGAGATGGAGGAATCTGTTCCACTTTTTCCATCTGAACATAGAAAAACATAAGATAACCTATAGGTGTATGGCCAGTCTGCTGAGGCATGGCCCCATAGAGAAAGTGTCAAAACCCTAACCTTCGACACCTTAATTTTGATTTCGCCATGTATGCTGCACTGTGTAGATTGGGGGATCTCCCACTGGGCCAAGCTTCAGTATCTTTCTAGTCGGCCATGCTGGCTCTCAACCTAAACAATGCTTTGGTACTGTGAGAGCCAGCGTGGCGGAGTAGCAAGATATGGAAGCTTGTAACAGTACAGTACAGTTTCTTACATCCGTACAGTTCAGCGGATATTGAGGTAGGTATCAATAAAATTCAAGTAACAAAACATAAAAAAATTAAACAGTAATATAACAAATTAAAAGGTCAAAACTACAAGTTTTCATACACCGGATAAGGGGGACGCAGGGAAGAGTGGCTTGGTTCAGTGCCAACATCTATGGGTGATCCTGATCCTGATTGGGAAGATGAGGGTGAAGTAACTGGGTGTGGCTGCACGTGCATCCTTTGATAACCAGGATTAGGTGGGTAAGGTGTATACATCGGTGGGGGTCCTGCATAAGGATTAATGGCAGGTGTTGTGTCATGGAACTGCTGATTGGCCATTGGTCGACTCAAAGAGCCACTGGGTGAATTAAAACCCATAGCCCATGGCTGAAATTTTGGATATGGGCGTTGCTCTTTGCAAGCGGATACAATATACGTTAAATAGGCATGTATATCACCCCTGACCTCAGTGCGCTTATCAGGAGGAATCTCCCTGACTACACAAAGCAACATTCTCAAAAACATAACATCTGGGTCTGAGATATTGAGAAATTCATCATCTTTGGCCTGGTTTTGCGATTGGTTTCTCATTTCAGCTATAATACGGTTAAAATATTCCTCAAAAGGTGTCTCTTGTTGAGTACGTTTTTGACGGCTGGTGGAAGTAGACTGTCCTCTCCTACCTACATTTGCCTGCAAATAGATCAAATATATAGATTATGCTTCTGATGTTGAGATCACACTTTACATAATAATAAACATGATGCTTGCACAATTATTAAAGTCGTGTCCAAGCTTGCAACACCTGTTTTCAGTAGATCAGACACAGGCACTTGTTTTAGCCCCGAAAACCTGTTGTGACTGTATTGGCAGCCAGAAGACCACCAAAACTGTTTTTACAATGTTTCAGTTCATGAATGAAGAGAAGCCGCTGTCTTATCTCCATTCATTTTCAGCGCAGCGGAGGCTGCTGAGAAAGGGACTGGGGAATCTGTGTCCCTAGTCCCATTCCCTGTCTCAAAGGGAAGATGTCAGAGGTCTGTTAAGACCCCTGATATCTCACGAAAGAGAGGGCTTAAAAAAAAAAAAAGAATAAAATAAAAATTGTAAAAAAATACAAAAACTAAAAGAAAACACACACTGACACTGTGTCCCCCCCCCCCCCCATTAAAAAATGAAAGCATTGTAAAAAAAAATAATTGTAAAAACCATCATTGTGACGTTTTGAAAGTACATACCACAGGTTCTTCACTGGATGGTTGATATTCTTGGGATGAAAGTGACTCTGAATTGGTTTCTTGACTGGTGTCTGCGTCATCTGGTGACGAACTTTCACGTCTTGCGCTTGCTCTCTCAGGAACACTTGACACAGTTCTAATAATAACAAAATTACAAGTTTAAAAATAACATGAATACTGTCATGTGTACACTACAGAATAGCCCTCTATATAGAGCTGGAGCGGTGACGCAACCAAAAATCCTGATAGCAGCATCCTTGGAGTGGTGAAGGAGTGATGTGTATACCGCTCCTACACCTCTCCAGCCCACTCAAATCATTAGGACAGTGCGGCTATACTGGCCACAAATTTGTTAAAACTAAAATATATAATATATATACTTACGAGCGCATCTCGGTGGTGCGCCTCAAAAAAGACAAAGCCTCTGCATGGGGGTTAGCCCTGCGACGAGTTGAGGGTGCTCCGCTTCTCTCCGCAGACTTCTCTTCATTAACTTCTTTCTTGTACCGGTCACGTAGGGACCTCCAACGTGTATAAACCTCTTTTCCTGCAATATATATATCAAACATAACGCATGTTAGGAAAAGTCGAGAGAGTTCTGCTCACCCCCCCCCCCCCACCCTAGAAAAAAATTAAGGGAAGACACCAACCATTTAATTTCCCATTTTCAAATTAGGTTTGTTTGCAGCATTGCATAATTGTCAGTGACGCAGTGCTGGATCGCTAAAAAATGGCCTGGTCATTTAGGGGGTAAATCTTCTGTTTGTGGTTATTATGGGAAACAGCTATGATGCATGTGTACCCTGCTTCATAGACACAACAAACATTGCACTCACCTCGGTTATCCTGCTCAGTGGCAGACATATTGTCCCAGTTCGGTGTGACAAATTTGTATACTTCCTCCCACTTGGATCTCTTCAACACTCGATCGGCATATCCTGGGCATTCTGAGTCCCATAACTCTGGTCGGGAATGCACAAGGGATATTATGGCCTCATGTGATATATCTCGTGCCGCCATGCTGCCTTCTCCTCTTTCCAATATCCCTCTGAACTTCCTGTGTCATTTCCCAGGTACACCTACTGGTTATGATGCGCTTCCGGGTGATTTTTTTTTCTCACGCTGCTATCCGCAGCTGACTCAAAAGACTGCGATTACATGCGGTTGTTTGCAGATAGCTGCGCTACATCGCACCTGGACGCATTCAATTCTATTTTTTCTATTCGCACGGAACCGCATGTAACGAAATCGCAGCTAAACGCTGTGTGTGAATGGGGCCATAGGAAAGCGTTGTGTGCTTTTAGCTGCGGTAGAAAAATAGAAAATCCGCAGCTAAAAGCACCATTCTATCCGTCCGTGTGAAAGGGGCCTAAAGAGCCATGCTGAAAATGTGTGTAAGGTGGGGGGGGGGGGGGGCACAGCTTCCATAGATAACAGAACACAATGGCCAGCACAGCTCTGCACCCCAACTTGTAGGAAACATTGCACTATTGCCCCTACATGAGGGAATTGTGAATGGCTAGAAGGCAGCAGGACAATGTGTGTCTATGGTCATAACGGATTGATCATAGCAATTACTTGTCTGGCCTAATTGTTGCAAATAATAAACCTCATATCAAACATAAAAACCATACCACAGGTATATATTGGGCAATAGCTTAGTGGTTAGAGAAACAGGCTTATGTTACATAAGTTGTGGGTTCTAGTCCAGGAGAGAACATTTTTTTAAGTTATATATATTCAATATATTGCTTTTATATTACATATTATATATCTTAAAATATGAGATAGTGACGGCTTAAATTGTATTTTATCAATATATCCAAATTGATTTCAAGGTATATTAACAAAGACACACTGATATATTGAGCACACAAAGTTGTAGTATATGCTGACTAGTATAAATTAGAGAATAGAGATTTAAAAGAAAAAAAAAAGCTGTATATATATATATATATATATATATATATATATATATATATATATATTAGGGTGATCAGATGGGATTATTAGGGTGTCATCTTCAGTTTCCCTGGGGGCAGTTCCCAATTCCAGGAGACTGGTCATAAGTAGGGATGAGCTTCGAGTTCGAGTCGAACTCATGTTCGACTCGAACATTGCCTGTTCGCCCGTTCGCCGAACAGCGAACAAATTGGGGTGTTCGCAGCAAATTCGAAAAATCTATGGGAGAAATCTAAAGTGCTAATTATAAAGGCTTATATGCAAGTTATTGTCCTAAAAAGTGTTTGGGGACCCGGGTCCTGCCCCAGGGGACATGTATCAATGCAAAAAGAAGTTTTAAAAACGGACGTTTTTTCGGGAGCAGTGATTTTAATAATGCTTAAAATGAAAAAATAAAAGTGAAATATTCCTTTAAATTTCGTACCTGGGGGGTGTGTATGATATGCATGTGAAGTGGCGCATGTTTCCCGTGCTTAGAACTGTCCCTGCAAAAAAATTCATTTTTGAAAGAAAAAAAGTCATTTAAAACTCACTCGCGGCTATTAATGAATTGTCGGCTCCCGGCAATACATACAAAAGTCATTGATGAAAAAAAAAAAAAAAAAGCGTGGGGGTTCCCCAGAATTCAATTACCAGGCCCTTCAGGTCTGGAATGGATATTAAGGGGAACCCCGCCGCAAATTAAAAAAAAAATTGACGTGGGGTTCCCCCAAATATCCATTCCAGGCCCTTCAGATCTGGCATGGATTTTAAGGGGAACTCCACCCCAAATTTAAAAAAAAATGGCGTGGAGTCCCCCTAAAAATCCATACCAGACCCCTTATCCGAGCACGCAACCTGGCCAGCCGCAGGGGAAAAGGGGGGGACGAGAGAGCGGCCCCCCCTCCCTCCTGAACCGTACCAGGCCACATGCCCTCAACATGGGGAGGATGTCCCCATGTTGATGGGGACAAGGGCCTCATCCCCACAACCCTTGCCCGGTGGTTGTGGGGGTCTGCGGGCGGGGGCTTATCGGAATCTGGAAGACCCCTTTAACAAAGGGGACCCCCAGATCCCGGCCCCCCCTATGTGAATTGGTAAGGGGTACATTGTACCCCTACCATTTCACAAAGAAAGCGTAAAAAAATGTTTAAAAAAACACACAAACACCTTGAAAAAGTCCTTTATTTAAAAAAAAAAAAAAAAAAACATTCCAGCGGTGAAATCCAGTGTCCCGCGGCGATCCCGATGTCCAGCGCTGTCCTTCATTGGTTGTGCCTGAGCGGACCTGATGGGGAACTCCCTCTCAGTGTTTTAAATGTATAGACCCGCCCCTTCTAAAGTTCCCCATCAGGTCCGCTCAGCGGACCAGAAGCGGAACATGAGAAGGGGCGGGTCTATACATGTATTACCACAGTGAGAGCAGTTCCCCATCAGGTCCGCCCCCTCGGTATGTCGGACCCGCCTACGTCATTGGCTTGAGCGGGGAACTTCCTTCACTATGTAAATTTAAATTTACATAGTGAAGGAAATTCCCCGCTCAAGCCAATGACGTAGGCGGGTCCGACATACCGAGGGGGCGGACCTGATGGGGAACTGCTCTCACTTTGGTAATACATGTATAGACCCGCCCCTTCTCATGTTCCGCATCTGGTCCGCTGAGCGGACCTGATGGGGAACTTTAGAAGGGGCGGGTCTATACATTTAGGGTTGAAAATATATTTATTGGAATTTTAACAGTGAGTACATGAAAATATATATGAAGTCACAATCCGTAAGTAGTCACATATAAGTTTGTGCAAAGAGTCAGCCAAATGGCTATCGCCCACAGCATAACTCATAATACATAGTTATACAATATCAGATGTGGTGACCGGTAATTGGAATAGAAAACGGGTACAGCTAGAAGAGCCCCGTCGTCATATAGAACAGGATTGAAAACAGATACGTTAGGGATTAAGATTAAAACAAACACACAAAAAAAAAGGGGGAACAAAAGGAGTGGTAGTGGGGGTCGGATGGTGGGAGTGGGGAGGGGTACAGGGGGAGAGGAAGAGAGGAAGGGAGAGAGAGATGAGAAAAGAGAAGGAAGGACAGAAAAGAGAAAGAAAAGTAGGCAAGGAGAAATCGTAGAAGAGTGTCAGAGCTACTGAGTCGGGGAACAGGGAGAGATAAGTAAGTGGCCGTGGTGAGAGGGGGACCCACAGATACAAGTCCCGTTCGTCCCACTGTCACTTTAGGTGCAAGGATAATCAATTTGGGGTCGACAACATACTCGCCAGAGTGTCAGAAGAGGAGAAGCGGAGCCAGACGAACCACAGTGCTTTATATTTGTCAAAAGTATCGTTGTCAAGGGCCAGCATCTCCTCCATTCTCATAGTATCATTCATAATCGAGACCCAGTGTGACAAGGGAGGAATGGTGGTCGACTTCCAGTAGGAAGGGATGAGTTGTCTAGCTGACGACATAAAGAAATGAAGGAGGTTCTGTTTCTGGGAGTATATTGAACCCGGGAGAATAGAGAGAAGGGCAATCTTAGGGGAGGGCGACAGCGTATCATCATAGAGTTTGTCGTAACAATCAAATACCTGAGTCCAGAAGGGGCGGATCCTCTCGCATTCCCACCAGACATGTAAGTAGGTCCCCGTAGAGGTCGAACATCGCCAGCAGGATGCCGGAGTGGACGGAAAGATTTTGTGCAATGTATAGGGGTCCCTGTACCATCTTGACAGAATCTTGTAATTTTTTTTCCTGTGAATAGCAGGATATCGTAGATTTATGAGTGAAATGAAACGAAGTCTGCCAATCTGAACCTGGGATGTCCTCACCCATATCTGTAGACCATGCCCTGGTGTAAGAAGGTAAGTCAGCATGTGTAAGATTTTGTAAGAGACAGTAAATGGTCGAGAGTAGGTGTCTGGGTGTCTCGGAGAGGGAGCACAGCCGTTCAAACTCGGTTTTAGGGCGGTGTATTTGGGAGGAAGAGTGCAAGTGCTTCGCGAGCGTAGATAAATGCAGTGTGGTGAGCCAATCAGAGGATCCTGTCGGCGTGATAGGTGTTCCGCGCGTGGGGTGTATGAAGGAGTGCGCCTGGGGCCAGTCAGTCCTCCTGAAGGGACCCAATGTAGACGTTCCTACACCCTGAGGGAAGGCAGGGTTGTCAAATAGAGAGGATAATGGGGAGGGATCAGAGGACAGAATGGAACACAGACCCCTGTTATACCACAGTCTAAGGGAGGCCAGCGTCAGAGGGGAGGAAGAGGGTATACGGGTGAGATCAGATTTATATCCCCAAAGCAGTGCTCGGAGATCGACCGGAGCCAGGTCCTGCTCAATGGCAACAGAAGCCTTTAAGAAAGGGCGAGGGAACCATTCCAGAGTGCGTGCCACATGGGTGGCCTTGTAATAGAGTTCAAAATCGGGGAGGCCCGCTCCGCCCTGAAGTTTCGGACGGGAGAGCAAGTTATATTTAACCCTAGGCAGCCCACGGCTCCACATGAATCTGATAGCGATAGTACGCAAGGATGTAAAGAAAGACTTGGGGATCAAGATGGGTATTGTATGGAGAAGGTACAGAAGTCTGGGTAGGGTATCCATTTTTAGGGTATTGATTTGTCCGAACCAAGGCAAGGAAGATCCCCCCCACTCCTCGAGGTCCTTCCGAATGCGGGAGAGCAAAGGAACGTAATTCAAGGAGAAAAGATTAGGAAGGTTAGAGGGTATAACTACCCCCAGGTACGAAATCCCCTTCTTCTGCCACCGAAAAGAGAAGTTTGATCTATAAGCGGACATCGTAGTGGAGGTGAGGGAAATATTGAGGGCTTCAGTCTTGGAAAGATTAAGTTTAAAATTGCTAAAAGATCCAAATCGTTGAAATTCTGAGAAAAGAGATGGCAAGGAGATATGGGGGTGTTGCACGTAGACCAGTAGATCATCGGCATAAAGGGATAGTTTGTAGTGGGAGGAGGGCGTCTGAATACCGTGTATGGAAGAGTTTTGTCTAACGGCACAGGCCAGATGTTCAATAACAATCACAAATAGGAGAGGGGAAAGGGGACAGCCCTGCCGAGTGCCATTGGAAATATCGAATGGCTCAGAGGCAGTGCCATTGACCAACACCGAGGCCGAAGGTTGAGAGTATAAGGACATCACCTTAGAGATAAATGATGTTCCTAATCCTAACTGTTCTAGGGAAAGTCGGAGAAATCTCCAACTGACCCTATCGAACGCCTTTTCAGCGTCGAAGGAAAGGAGACAGGCTTTTAGGTCCTTGCGTTGGATATAGGAGATGAGGTGAATAGTTTTGGTCGTATTGTCCCTCGCCTCGCGGCCCAGGACAAAACCCACCTGATCATTATGGATCACTCCAGGGAGGAGAGGGGATAGGCGTGTGGCCAGTACCTTTGCGAACAATTTGAGATCTATGTTGAGCAGGGATATTGGCCGGTAGCTGCTGCATTGGGAAGGGTCTTTTCCTGGTTTGGGCAATACGGAGATATTGGCGGATAAGAGGCCCTTAGGTGGCATATGAGAGTCATCCACGGCATTGAATGCCTTAGCCATAAGTGGGGTGAGGAGGGTGGCAAAAGTTTTGTAGAAGCGGGGGGTGTACCCATCCGGGCCGGGACATTTGCCCATCTTCAAATCCTTGATGGCGCCCAGAAATTCGGGCGCGACCAGAGGTTTTTCTAGTTCATCAGCATCAGGCTCATTGATATTGGGTAATGCTGTTTCCAAAATATAATCTCGCATGTCGTCGTTCGAGGAGGCAGTGCTTGCGTTTGGACCTGTGGGCTGTAGATTATAAAGTTGGGAATAGTACTCCCGAAAGGCAGAAGATATGCCCCTCGGGGAGAACTTTGTGGTTTGATCGGGATGCGCAATAGAGGGAATGGAGTATCGGGGTGGTCTGGGGTGGAGGACCCGTGCTAAGTGTTTGCCACATTTATTTGCTAAGGAGTAATGGAAATTGCGGGCCCTGTCACGGGCTATTAAAGAATGTGCGTCTAGAAGTTGAAGTAGGTCCCTACGTGCATTCGACAATCGGACAAAAATGGCCGGGTCCAAATCTCGTTTGTGCAGAGGTTCGAGTTCTGCTATAGTAGAGAGGAGACGGCGGATATCATCTGTACGTATCTTCTTGAGGCGCGAGCCATGTTGTATAAGTATGCCCCGAACCACACACTTCAGAGCCTCCCACTGAATGAGGGGGGAGGTGGTATCCGAGGAGTGATCGGAAACAAAGTTCCGAATGGTTTTGGTGACATCCGCTACACAAACAGAGTCCCGCAGTAAATTGTCATTGAGCCTCCATTGCGTACCTCTACGAGATTTTGGGGGGTGTGACAGGGTCAGGTAGGCCGGGGCGTGGTCGGACCAGAGAAGGTGGCCCAACGACGCCTGGATGGGGGTGTCTAGTAGAGATTGGGATATCAGGAAATGGTCAAGTCTACTATATGAATTGTGTGCCGCTGAATAGTGGCTGTAGTCCCTCTCCGTGGGGTGCTGGACACGCCAGACATCCACCAGGTGAGAGGAATGTAGTAGGGATTTGATGTGTGCAAGTGCGGAGGATGGAACAGAGGACTTACCCGAGGAGGAGTCTACAGACAGGCACATAACAAAATTTAGATCCCCACCGATGATGAAGCAGGGACCCCCAAAGGAGGACAGTCTGGTGGGAACTGACGAGAGGAACCGAGCCTGATCCACATTAGGTACATATACGTTGGCCACTGTGAAGAGAAAATCGTTTAGTTTCAGTTTAAGAAAAATGAAGCGACCATTAACATCAACAAAAGATTCTAGAACCTCAGGTTTAAAAGATTTATGGAAGGCAATTGATACACATTTCGATTTGGCTTGGGGGTTAGCACTGTGGTACCATTGTGAGTAATACCTGTTACGTAGAACAGGTATAGAACCCGTACGGAAGTGGGTTTCTTGTAACAACAAGATACTGGAGCGTCTTTTATGAAAGTGATAGAGAATCTGGCTCCGCTTCTCTGGTGTGTTGAAACCCCTGCAGTTGAAGGACGCTAAAGATATTGGGCAAACAGAAGCCATAACATAGTCAGATGTGGGGAGCGGGGGTGAAGGAGGAAGTAAGTCACGGTAGGTGGTTCATAGTTCAGTAGCTCTTGAAGAAGAAAACAGCGCCATAGGAGGCCTAAAGGTGGGAAGAAAAAAGATGAAGGCAGAGGAGGGGAGGTGAAGAGAGGAAAGAAGAGACAAAGGGAAAAAACAGGGGGGGTGGAGCAGGTCCGTAGGACCATGTGAGTATGTAAATAATTTGGTTGGACATGGTCGTCGTCCCCCCAGCCCATGAGAAAAAGCATAAACATCAGATCATACTCATATCGGGGCAAAGTGGAGGAAGACCAACAGAGCAGGAGTAATGAGAAAAAAAAAAGAAAATAAACATAAACAAAAAAGGCCACTAGGTGGCTCCAAAAGACTGTAAGTAGAATAAAAAAAAACCTTACAGCATGGCATACAGCCGCATACCAACCAGTGTCCATAATGACACTGATAAAAAAAAGAAAAACCCCCTTGGGGGGGGGTGCAGTGGAAACTCGCTGGGCAGGGCAGTCCCCTGGTCCCCAGCTCCACGGGAAATCAGTCAACTAACAGGACCAACATACAAAAGTCACAACATGAAAATAGTTACGCATAAAATTGGTCCTAAACAGATAATAAGGAAACTTCAGAATGCAATAAGGCAGGCAACCTCGCTTAAGGCAACCACCTTAGAGAAACCATAGGTGAGAGGTGGCACGAGAGGTGGCATCCAAATAGTAACACGGGAGGCAAGGAGAGAACACATTGCAATGGGTAGGCAGTCTGAGTCAAATATCCGTAGCAACCTGGAAGAAATATAATGGTGGTTAACAAAAATACAACAGACACTATAGTCCAGTGCTCAAGGTAGTAGGACCACAATGGAGAAGCAACAAGGAGCAGAGGGGGTCAAAGCAGGCCTCAAAAAAAAAAAAAAGAGAGGCAAAAGGGAAACAATGATGGTGGTGGTGCATAAACATGGGGGGCAGACGGCAACAGGATCACATACGGTTCAGACCTGCTGTGTCCCAGAAGGGGCCCCAGGAAAGTCATTGCAAGTGAAGGAACAACTGCGATCGAGTCTGGTTCAATCATTCATGTCCCGTTGAGGCTGGGGTTTGGGATTACGTCTGCGACCTTGCGATTGCCATTGTGGTACAAAAGGCAGGCCAGGAGTAGTTGGTGTGAACGGCCAATCCGGGATAGACACCTGCGGAAGATTCTGCGTGCCGAGGAAGGACGGCAGGTCTCCCAGCGTGCGGAAGATTGCGGTTTTACCCTCGTGGTGTACTCTGAGATGGAATGGAAACCGCCATTGATATTTCATCTGTTTGGATTGCAAAAGCTGTGTTAGCGGCTTAAGTGCTTTTCTCATCGCCAGCGTCTGACGGGATAGGTCTGGGAGAAGCATCACAGGGGTGTCATTAAAGAGTATGGTGTCCTGCGAGCTAGCAGCTCTCATGATGTCTTCCTTAATCTTGTAGAAATGAACCCGGCACAGCGTGTCCCGCACAAAGGAGGGGTCCGGGGCCCGCGGGCCTGAGGCTCTGTGAACACGGTCCAGCTCAATAGGGTCATCCTTGGGCCGGTGCAGCAGTTGGTTAAAAATGGTGGCCACAGCCGCAGGCAGATGTTTGGCCTCTACAGACTCGGGGATCCTGCGTATGCGTATATTATTGCGGCGATTTGCGATTTTCGATGTCGTCCTGCTGATACGCGAGTTGCTGCAGCATGACGGTATGGGTATTAAGTATTTTGTCGTGCGACTTCACGGTGGTGCTGAGACTGTCAGTGGTAGCGTCCAGATCTTCAAAGCGCGCACCCACGTCTCTCTTGAGGTCGGAGACCTCTTTCCTGTATGCTTTCTCAATTCTGTGGACACATTGCTCAAGATCAGATTTAGTGGGCAGGGATCTAATGTAGCTGTGCAGCGAGCGAATCTGTGCCTCCATGTCCCATCCGTCACCAGAGCCCAGGGATGCATTAGAACGGCTTCTGGTGAGCACACAATCAGAGTCCTCAAGGGGGGGGCAACGGCTGCGGGAGCTCACCTGGGAATGCAGGGATGATTCAGAGCGGGCTGGAGACGGAGGTGCCAGCGCCATCTTGGATTCGGAACGGCGCTGTGATGCGGCCCGGGATCGGGCGAAAAAGTCCTCCAAATCGCCCCCTTTTCGGTTCCCAGAGGTGCCCTTCTGTGCCCGGGTCTTACCCTTCCCCATGTGCCAAGTTTAGGTAAGTTTCCAGAAGTTACAAGTCCCGTGGAGCCAAAAGACCAGGGAGCTGTGAGGAAACACGTCTCACTGCTCCATGCGGTAAGCCACGCCCCGGGTCTATACATTTAAAACACTGAGAGGGAGTTCCCCATCAGGTCCGCTCAGGCACAACCAATGAAGGACAGCTCTGGACATCGGGATCGCCGCGGGACACTGAATTTCACCGCTGGAATGTTTTTTTTTTAAATAATGGACTTTTTCAAGCTGTTTGCGTGTTTTTTTAAACATTTTTTTACGCTTTCTTCGTGAAATGGTAGGGGTACAATGTACCCCTTACCAATTCACATAGGGGGGGCGGGATCTGGGGGTCCCCTTTGTTAAAGGGGTCTTCCAGATTCCAATAAGCCCCCCGCCCGCAGACCCCCACAACCACCGGGCAAGGGTTGTGGGGATGAGGCCCTTGTCCCCATCAACATGGGGACATCCTCCCCATGTTGAGGGCATGTGGCCTGGTACGGTTCAGGAGGGAGGGGGGGGCGCTCTCTCGTCCCCCCCTTTTCCCCTGCGGCCGGCCAGGTTGCGTGCTCGGATAAGGGGTCTGGTATGGATTTTTAGGGGGACTCCACGCCATTTTTTTTTAAATTTGGGGTGGAGTTCCCCTTAAAATCCATGCCAGATCTGAAGGGCCTGGAATGGATATTTGGGGGAACCCCACGTCAATTTTTTTTTTAATTTGCGGCGGGGTTCCCCTTAATATCCATTCCAGACCTGAAGGGCCTGGTAATTGAATTCTGGGGAACCCCCACGCTTTTTTTTTTTTTTTTATCAATGACTTTTGTATGTATTGCCGGGAGCCGACAATTCATTAATAGCCGCGAGTCAGTTTTAAATGCATTTTTTTCTTTCAAAAATGAAATTTTTTGCAGGGACAGTTCTAAGCACGGGAAACATGCGCCACTTTACATGCATATCATACACACCCCCCAGGTACGAAATTTAAAGGAATATTTCACATTTATTTTTTCATTTTAAGCATTATTAAAATCACTGCTCCCGAAAAAACGGCCGTTTTTAAAACTTCTTTTTGCATTGATACATGTCCCCTGGGGCAGGACCCAGGTCCCCAAACACTTTTTAGGACAATAACTTGCATATAAGCCTTTATAATTAGCACTTTAGATTTCGAACGTTCGAGTCCATTGTATTTAATAGGGTTCTAAAGTTCACACGAACATTCTGGCTGTTCGCAGGTTCTGGTGCGAACCGAACAGGGGGGTGTTCGGCTCATCCCTGGTCATAAGAAATCGATCATAGCAATTACTTGTGTAGCGGGTACTTACTTTCCCGGGGAAACTTTTGAATTTTTCAGTGACACCAGTGGTGTGTCTCCGGCGGTCCACTGGGTGGCGCTGTCACCATGGGCCGACGGACGGATACCGCTGTGCACTGAGCCTACTTTTGTCCTCTCTCGGCAGCGGTATGGTGGGGCGGGGAACCCGCCATGCTTGCTGGGAGAGGGTATAAAGGGGGCCGGCCATCGTTGTCACGGGGTCGTTAGTCCCTGGCACCTTTAGCCTGCGGACGGAGTTCGTGTTTGTCCTTTAGGCGGACTAGGCCTAGAGGACCACCGGGGATCGTGTTCCACCCCAGGCACCTTTAGCCTGGGGTGAGGTACTCAGACGGCGGTCCGGAGCTCAGTTCCCAACACTGAGTTCTGCGAGGGAAGGATCCTTAGGCCCCTTTCACACTGAGGCGTTGAAAAAACGCAAAAATATAATGACATTTTTTACCGCGATTTTACCGCGATTTTACCGCGTTTTTACAGTGATCGCAGTAAAAATAGCGCTAACGCCTATGCGTTTTTACCACGATTTTACCGCGATTTTACAGCGTTCGCGCTAAAATTAGCGCGAACGCGGTAAAAACGCATAGGCGTTTGCGCTATTTTTTAACATAACGCTTATGCCTATGCGTTTTTACCGCGTTTTTACAGCGAATTACATTCATTTCAATGGGGATAGGCGTTTTTACAGCGCTCTTTTATGCGCCCTAAAGTTGCTCTAAAAAAGCTGTTTGCAGGATTTTTTTCAACGCCCAGCCAGCAAAACGCCTCAATGTGAAAGCCCTCAGAGATTTCACATTGAGAATGCTGGGGCAGGATTATTTCAGGCGTTATTACAGCGCTATTTTTACCGCAAAAACGCGGTAAAAACGCCTCAGTGTGAAAGGGGCCTAAGGCACTCCGGGGATGGATGCCTGAATCCAAGGTGGGCGTAATGGCCCGGGGAGAGCTCCTCATCTGAAGACCCGGTGCAGCATATTACCGGTGACGGGTGAGTCTCTTGTCGGAGACCGTCCGGAAGGTGAATTTCCCTCGTGCGGAGACCATAGCCCACTCTTTGGAGGAGAGTGGAGGATCGAACTTGTGTCTGGGCCTATTCGCACTCACACCTCCTTTTCCATTCTATAGCCAAGGGAGTCCATGTTATGTTCTAATAAAGGAGTGTTGGACTTTAACGGTGTGAGGCTCAATTTCCTGGCAGATGAGATCTTTGGAAACTCTTGGAGGGAGGATCCGATACACAACACAGGCCCGAAGGTAACTAAAGACATTGCTGATACCATTTATACACCTGTGGTGGAAGCCTGGCATAGCGCACTCACTCCCTCCCCTGTCATACCCCTAGACCAGAGACATTGCGAGCAGAACTTTAATAATAGAATCTGAGGAGTGGAAGTGACAGCCCCCCGCTACACTTGTCTAAACTAATACAAAACAGAGATTTAACCTCATATTAAACATAAAAAACAAGCATAAAGACCCACTAAATGATAGCATAGTGGTTAGAGTATTAGGCTTATGTTGTTTAAGTTGTGGGTTCTAATCCAGTCCGGAGTACATTATTTAGTTTTATTAATAGTTTCAATATATTGATTTTATATTAAACATATTTTAAAATATGAGTTAGTGAGGCCTTAAATTGTATTTTATTGATATATCCAAGCGGGGTCCCCAAATTTAACCCTGCTATACCTAAATTTAGGGGTGACCAGAGCAATAGTTGGCTTGGGTCTTTTGATTATTTGGACTCTGCTTTACTGCTGTGTCACCTGGCGCGCAGTTCCCCTTTGGTCATATAGGTGGTGTTGTCACCTATACCCGGGGTTGAACCACAGGCGATGGAGTGGATATTGGATGTCCTTTCTCGGCTGCCGTTGGTGGGCGGTTCTGGCCTGCTGTGCATGCCGGGAGAGGATATATAAGGGGCAGACGCCATTACACTGGGGGCCAATTTTTTGTGAGGAGGGAGCTACCCCTCAAGAGGGGGGTGCGCCCCATCATGATCGAGCACCTTTAGCTAGAGACTACAGAGTTCCGGATGGGCTCAGTACTTTTGACTGAGTCCATAGAAGAAACTGAGGAAACCCAGGGAACCTTGGAGGGGTGACCGCTCTGACTGAAGGGGAACCGGGGGAGGATCGATCCCATAACAAGAGGGTAGTGATAAAGATTGCTGACTCGGAAAAGGCCTGGTGACCTGTCAGAGGGAAGGATTCCTAGCTTCACGGACTGCCTTAGAGGAGCTGTTTGCTGCTTAAAAAGGAGGGATCTCCTTGACTTGGTCCTTGGAGGGGACTGGGTCATTGTTCCAGCATCACATCGGCTGCTAGTGCTATTGAGTGACTATGCGGGTGAGCTGTACCCACTCGGGACCGAGTGGCGACGAAGCCAAGAGTGTGCCTGAATCCACTTCTATCTGCTAACCTTTTTCTTCTCACTTCAACTCAACACTTCAACACTTCAACTTCAACTCACCCGCATAGTCACTCAATAGCACTAGCAGCCGATGTGATGCTGGAACAATGACCCAGTCCCCTCCAAGGACCAAGTCAAGGAGATCCCTCCTTTTTAAGCAGCAAACAGCTCCTCTAAGGCAGTCCGTGAAGCTAGGAATCCTTCCCTCTGACAGGTCACCAGGCCTTTTCCGAGTCAGCAATCTTTATCACTACCCTCTTGTTATGGGATCGATCCTCCCCCGGTTCTCCTTCAGTCAGAGCGGTCACCCCTCCAAGGTTCCCTGGGTTTCCTCAGCTTCTTCTATGGACTCAGTCAAAAGGTACTGAGCCCATCCGGAACTCTGTAGTCTCTAGCTAAAGGTGCTCGATCATGATGGGGCGCACCCCCCCCCCTTGAGGGGTAGCTCCCTCCTCACAAAAATCGCTTTCTTATGACCAGTCTCCTGGAAGTGGGAACTGCCCCCAGGGAAACTGAAGATGACACCCTAATAATCCCATCTGATCACCCTAATATATATGTAGCGGGGTCTTTAAATTCAGTTGGGGTACACCTGGGGGTAGTGTGACCCAGGTGTGTAATTGTGAATGGTTCTGGACCCCTTTTGTAATTCGTGGAGGATTGGGTGGTGTATTATTCTCCTTGGCCTGTGGGTGGCGGGGTACCTACAGGCTCAAGGTAGAATCACGGCCACAGTGCTACCCTTTTTGTCCCTTTCCGGAGATGGTACGGCTGGGGCAGTGTCGAAGGGAGGAGATAAAAGGGGGAGACGCCCTCGCCACGAGGTCTTCGGAGAATTTCTCTTCACGCACCCAGGCACCTTAGGCCTGGGTGCGGGCGGTTAAAGGTTCCGGCCCAGGCGCCCTAGGCCTGACCGGAACGAAGTTGGGGTCCATCCCAGGCACCTTCAGCCTGGGGTGAGGTACTAGATCGTAGGCCTGGGGCCCAGTAACTTCGACTGGGTCCCGCGAGGGCGAAGTGATCCGAGGGTGCCGCCTTGCGAGGGGACCCGCATCTGAGGTGAGGAGGCCGGGGAGGTCACCCGTCCGGAGACCCGGAGCAGCATCAACCCGGTGAAGGATGGGCCTCCGGTAACTCCCTTAGAGGGACATCTTCCCCTGATAGGGGCTACAGCACAGCGAAGGTACTCCCATCTATGTTCTATGGAGTTGCTGGTAGAGACTCACAGGTTCTATGCTCTACGCTAATCAAGGTTGCTATAACCCCTGGTGAAACCACAGGGGTTTAGATTGAAATCAGGATAGTGCCTCGACCTGCTCATCCCACCGTATCAAGCTATTATAATGTACCAACCAGTTGGCTACTAAGACACTGTTTATTGTGGAGCTTACAATAAATCAAGAGTTGGACTGTGATCGGTGTATGGACTCTGGTTAATGGGAGCAAGGGAGGTTTCAGCATAGCAGGACTGAGCTTCATAACTAACACACATTGGCCCGAGGAAGATACTGATACTGGCCTTCACCTCACCCACAGCTATGGGGAGGACATGGGCCGTAGCGCATCTCACCCTGTCGTGTGACATACCCCTAGAAAAAGGAGATGGGGTGAAGCCGCTACATATATATATATATATATATATATATATATATATATACACAGCTTTTTTTTTTCTTTTAAATCTCTACTCTCTAATTTATACTAGTCAGCATATACTACAACTTTGTGTGCTCAATATATCAGTGTGTCTTTGTTAATATACCTTGAAATCAATTTGGATATATTGATAAAATACAATTTAAGCCGTCACTATCTCATATTTTAAGATATATAATATGTAATATAAAAGTAATATATTGAATATATA
The DNA here is from genome assembly GCA_029206835.1 of Rana muscosa. Classification (NCBI taxonomy): domain Eukaryota; kingdom Metazoa; phylum Chordata; class Amphibia; order Anura; family Ranidae; genus Rana; species Rana muscosa. The sequence continues at coordinate 10,199,225 of JARGYO010005562.1, forward strand.
TAACTTAAAAAAATGTTCTCTCCTGGACTAGGGCCCACACCTTATGTAACATCAGCCTGTTTCTCTAACCACTAAGCTATTGCCCAACATATGCTTATGGATTGGTTTTTATGTTTGATATGAGGTTTATTATTTGCAACAATTAGGCCAGACAAGTAATTGCTATGATCAATCCGTTATGACCATAGACACACATTGTCCTGCTGCCTTCTAGCCATTCACAATTCCCTCATGTAGGGGCAATAGTGCAATGGTTCCTACAAGTTGGGGTGCAGAGCTGTGCTGGCCATTGTGTTCTGTTATCTATGGAAGCTGTGCCCCCCCCCCACCTTACACACATTTTCAGCATGGCTCTTTATGTTGGAGCAGATGACAGAGAAGGAGAATAAAACAGCAAACCGAGGAACTATTAAAACAGTAGAGGAACCAGAGAGCCCAGCACTGCCTGCTTCCCCATACTGTGTGCTGTAACTAAGATAGATTTACATATCCATATACAGAGCAGAAGACATCATGTATGTCTGCAGAATGATGGTCTGTGGGTGTTACTACATTATTGCTAATTGCTCCTAAAATCCTCCTAATAGAGACTACTGTATTTATAAACTCAGAATTCTGACATTTTTTCTCAGAATTCTGACATTTAATCTCAGAATTCTGACATTTAATCTCAGAATTCTGACATTTAATCTCAGAATTCTGACATTTTATCTCAGAATTCTGACATTTTATCTCAGAATTCTGACATTTAATCTCAGAATTCTGACATTTAATCTCAGAATTCTGACATTTAATCTCAGAATTCTGACATTTTATCTCAGAATTCTGACATTTTATCTCAGAATTCTGACATTTAATCTCAGAATTCTGACATTTTATCTCAGAATTCTGACATTTTATCTCAGAATTTTGTCTTTTTTTTTTTTTTATGATGGCCCCAGGGCTCTTCCATAAAAGTGGGATGCACAGCTTGCCAGAAATGTTTTACATATTGATATAGACTGAGTATAAAGAACATAAGTCATGCAAACGGGTATAAAACAGGATCTGGTGAACGTGCACCTATGTAATGAGCTGATGTAAACATGTGTAGCGACCTCACCTCTCACTCCCTCCTTCTCTTCTCGGTCAATGGCTCTCGTCTAGGGGACCAGGGACGAGAGTGTGGCGCACCACCAGCTCGTATCCTCTTGTGTGCAGAGGTGTGAGCTATAACCTTTTACCTTCAGACCTGTGTCCCTGTCCAGAGCCAAAACTTCCCTTGAGAATGATTCCCACCCTCCACGCAGGTGGAGGTAGGACCCTTTAACTCCCAGAAAGTCAAGTTCCACACCACTGAAAGTCCAACACTTATTTATTCTTCAGAGCAATAAATAGTCCTTTGAGAGCGACTGGTTAGACATAGAACAGTTCAGAACACAGTGGGGAGAAGGTCCAGGCACAAACTTGAACTTGGGTTTTCTCCTGTTCCGTTATAGCGCGAACAGGCTTGGCGCACAGTCGCTGCACCGACCGTGAGGGGGTCTCTGCCACAGACCAGATGAATAAGGCCTCTGCCACAGACCTGGTTGTTGGGTCTCTGCCACCGACCTGATTCACGATGGGTCCCTGCCACAGACCATGAGAATGTGGACTACCTTCTATGAGCAATGGCCCCTGTCAGAGAGAGGACATCCATCCGGACAGTTACCAGAGGCCCCGCCTTCACCAGCAAATGCTGCACTGGGTCTTCGGAAGGGTCACCTCCCTGGCCTCCTCGTCTCAGATTCGGGAGTCCACACCGGGGGACACCCTAGGAGCCCTCGATCCCTTGCGGGATCCAGTCGAAGGTACTGGGCCCCAGGCCTCCAGAGAGTACCTCACCCCAGACCAAAGGTGTCTGGGGTGGAACCGCAACTCCGTCCCCGGGTCCAGGGCACCCGGAGACCACCATCACGCACCCCCAGGGTGAAGGTGTCTGGGAGTGGACCCGGAGTGGAAGATGTCTGCCCGCTTTATACTCTCCCCCAGCATGCACAGCAGGTTCCCCACCCCACTGTACTACTGCCGCGAGAGGACACAAAGGGCGCAGCCCTCCAATGGCGATTCAACCCGACCTATGGCAACAGTGCCACCTATAGGCCGCAGGGAACTAGACACCATTGATATCCTCCACTGGCATAAATTGGTCCAGGAATCCTAACAATTGTTGCATCTGAGCCTGGTACCACTCAGATGCCTTCCCTAAATATAACCACCCACTACACATCCCCCCCAGTGATTTGACACTGGTCCCCAGTGTCTGAAACCAATTCATGCCCCCTCTAAAGCAGAGTCAGCATAAATTCGATCCAGAGACAAACTAGCCAAAAAGGGAAAAAAATATGACAATTTAAAAATTTTGTTTCGTTTGTGCCTGAACCAAAAGGGAAGGAAAGAACAACAGCTAAAACATGCACAGGTATAAACATTCAAAAGCATAACAGCATAATTTTTTTCAAAATCACATTACCCTCCTCCCACATCACTGACTAAAATCTGCTCCATTCTCAGCAGACTTGATTGACGTTCTCCTGCAGAGGGGAAAAAGAACACATTATCTGACACAGTATGTGATTTGGAATGAACAGGCTCCCCCTAGGGGAAACCCCTTCCTTCCAAAAGTAATGTGTGGTGTGTGTGACAATCGTTGCGCAACGTTTTCTTCCATCAAGAAATCCTTTTCTCTGTACTGTGGCCCTGTCTCAACTACACCCCGAAGTCTCAGTATCCTTGCGGTGGAGAAAGAAAAAGGAGAACACCAAAACAAAACTGCTCCCAATTCTTCCAGAAGTAGGCCACCCTTTGCGGGTTAAAGAGTCCCTGAGTTCCGGCAAAGGCACTCCGGAATATTCAGCAACAAATAAAAAACACAGGAGTCTATTCTCCTACAAATAAAACCTTGGGTGCGGCAGTACCAGGGGTTTCAAATACCTGTCAAAAGTCTCCATGTGATATTCCACATTATCCCCCTCCCTCCAACAAATAAGCACCCGGTCAGCATGGATGTGCCGACCCAACATCCACTCTGCCTTGCAGTCTTTGAACCTTTTGGAGGCTGCAGGGGAACATGAGAGGTACCTGCGAGCATGGGGCACCTTGAGATGTGTCCAGATGAAGTCATCATACCACCGCTGTCTGCAGGCCTCCACCTCGTACAAAAGTTCCTTGGACAAATATGGGTACTCCCACCCATATTCATTGGCAACTTTCTGACCGAAAAGTCTCTGCAAACGGGAAAGGGGTGGTATTGTAGCACAGTCTCCGTTCACCAGGCAGCACTATAGCATCCGGGTGCCGGGGCACCTTCACCACCTGTAGATTGGGCATAGGAGCCCGCAGTGACACTCACTTCGCAACCGGCAATGGGCGCAGGTGACTCCGGGGGTAGAGAGGCATGCAGGGGGCCAGATCCCTCCTCAGGCGCCGGGGCCTCCACCCGGGGTGTAATATCCCCAGTGGACATGGGTGGGTCCCTTTTCACACAGGATGAGGATAGGGGTATCTTGTCCCAGCCTTTCTGAGCAAAAATTTAGTCAATTACAAAGTCATCTCCAACATCGGAGATCGACTCCAGGTCGGAGGTGTCATACTCCTCCGCGGGACAGTAACTCTGTGTAGACGTGGAGTCACCCCCTTGGACAGGTTACAGGGCCTCTGGATCCCCGACACCTCCAACCACACACCAGGTCCCGTCCCTCGGCTTACCTCGGCCTTTACTTGAACTGGGATGTCCGGGGCTCTTCCTTCCGGATCCATCCAGGCCAGGCAAGCGCTGGGGTGTGACTCTCCCACAGCCGCAGGAAGCCTTGACCAAACCGACTCTTCTCTTTGATGGTGGAAGCAGGGATTCCGTGGTGACTGAAGCAGCATCTTCGGATTTCTCAATCACAGTCTCACTCTCAACTGGGGCTTCCTCCAGAGCCCGGTCAGTGCGCGTAGGGATGGCTGTACAAGCTCTGACTTCTCCTTCAAGAGTGGTGGCGCCTGTTATACAGTTGAGGTGGAAGGCCCGAGGCCTTTCCGTGGGTTGATCCTCCTCGAAAATGAATTCTTTACAGGCCTCGCATTGCCCGAATGGCTTCAGATGGACCACCAGTCCTGAGCAGCCGGGACAAAACACACCGAGAGCCTCAACGTCCTTACATACGTACAGGTCGAATCGCCCCCGGGGCTTGAGCCTAATCCCTGTGTCTGTCAGCCAAGTAGCAAACAAAGTCATCCTCGTGGCTGTGGAAGTAGAAACCCACGAGGCAGTAGTGAACGTGCTGACCGCTTGCTCCTCCATCGCGCACGGACTATCTCGCGCCAAAGTCCCCACGTGCATCACTTCACATGGCCAGACTCCTCCCTTCTGCCGCACCTGTTTGTGGGCTTCTGTTGTGTCACGCCCATGAACTGTGCAGCCAGGGTGTGCCTCGTGGCGCGTTGGCCAATATGGCCGACCTCCTCGGAACTCCTCTGGGCAGCAAAGTTCAAACTCTGAAGGTCTCGGCTCCATCAACACAGACACAGATCCCGGACCCAGAGCCCCCACGTGTAGCGACCTCACCTCTCACTCCCTCCTTCTCTTCTCGGTCAATGGCTCTCGTCTAGGGGACCAGGGAGGAGAGTGTGGCGCACCACCAGCTTGTATCCTCTTGTGTGCAGAGGTGTGAGCTATAACCTTTTACCTTCGGGCCTATGTCCCTGTCCAGAGCCAAAACTTCCCTTGAGAATGATTCCCACCCTCCGCCCAGGTGGAGGTAGGACCCTTTAACTCCCAGAAAGTCAAGTTCCACACCACTGAAAGTCCAACACTTATTTATTCTTCAGAGCAATAAATAGTCCTTTGAGAGCGACTGGTTAGACATAGAACAGTTCAGAACACAATGGGAAGAAGGTCCAGGCACAAACTTGAACTTGGGTTTTCTCCTGTTCCGTTATAGCGCGAACAGGCTTGGCGCACAGTTGCTGCACCGACCGTGAGGGGTTCTCTGCCACAGACCAGATGAATAAGGCCTCTGCCACAGACCTGGTTGTTGGGTCTCTGCCACCGACCTGATTCACGATGGGTCCCTGCCACAGACCATGAGAATGTGGACTACTTTCTATGAGCAATGGCCCCTGTCAGAGAGAGGACATCCATCCGGACAGTTACCAGAGGTCCCGCCGTCACCAGCAAATGCTGCACTGGGTCTTCAGAAGGGTCACCTCCCTGGCCCCCTCGTCTCAGATTCGGGTGTCCACACCGGGGGACAACCTAGGAGCCCTCGATCCCTTGCGGGATCCAGTCGAAGGTACTGGGCCCCAGGCCTCCAAAGAGTACCTCACCAAAGACCAAAGGTGTCTGGGGTGGAACCGCAACTCCGTCCCCGGGCCTAGGGCACCCGGAGACCACCATCATGCACCCCCAGGCTGAAGGTGCCTGGGAGTGGACCCGGAGCGGAAGATGTCTGCCCCCTGTATACTCTCCCCCAGCATGCACAGCAGGTTCCCCGCCCCGCTGTACTACTGCCGCGAGAGGACACAAAGGGCACAGCCCTCCAATGGCGATTCAACCCCGACCTATGGCAACAGTGCCACCTATAGGCCGCAGGGAACTAGACACCATTGATATCCTCCACTGGAATAAATTGGTCCAGGAATCCTAACAATTGTTGCATCTGAGCCTGGTACCACTCAGATGCCTCCCCTAAATATAACCACCCGCTACACATGTTAAAGCTGACCTCTGGTGAAAATCTAAAGTTGATCTTTCACTGGGGCTTCCCCCGTACTACAGGGATTAAATCCTAATTTATGTCTGGTACTACCTACCTAATCTCTCGCTCCTGCAGACCTTCTCCCCTACCTGTGACTGGTGCCCCAACATTGGTTGTCTTCTGTGCTCAGTCCATTGGCCTCACTGTGATGTCATCATGTATGAGCAGTTCGGCATTGTAAGTGAGAAAGCCAAGGTCCTTTCCAAAACTCGAAGCATCAGAGGGAAAAAGAGAGTGTTGGCTGCTGGGAGAGCAAGGGATAAGGTAAGTTCAACTGCTCTTTAATGGTGCCCTAGAAAATAAATGAGCATTTAACTCCTGCAGTGCAGGGGAGCCTAACTTCAAGGGTAACTTTAGATCTTTCCAGGAGTTCAGCATTAAAGATTTTAGGGTCTATAATATGGATGTGACACATAATTGTTCTGAGAATTACTTTAATGTGTTACAAAAACACATTGATTTCCAATTTTTTAGTTATTTGACACGACTCATGAACAGAAAGGCTTTTCTTTAAATGTTTGCTAATTAATAAAATCAGCAGAGCTCGTCATTTGGGAATTTCTGTAGTTAACAAACATAACAAATAATAAAAAAAAAAAAATTCTATTTGTAACCACTTATAAAGCATAAAGCAGTATTAACAGATTGCTCTTTCTTTACTTGTGCCAATTTCCAGATACCTGTTAAGGTGGACCTCAGTGTATAATGCCAAGATCTTCAAACAATTAAATTAGAAATTAAAACACCTTAAAGATAAATGAACACAACTGTTTTTTTCTGCCTTCAGCAGGTACATGGATTCTATAACTGCATTTGTGTATGTTTACTGTGCCTTTCCATTAGGTCAGTTGTGTATTGATATGATGCCATCCTGTGGTCACTGTTTTTTTATTGCAGATTTTTGTGGAAATCCTTCCCTTTGCCTAATGCAAGTTCCTCCTTCCTTATTGTAAGTCCCCGCTATTTTTTCTGCAAGATATACTGAGTTTAGAAAATAAATATTCCTTTTGACCCTGCAAATACTAATATATTCTGCATCATATTGTTTGACTACACCCTCTTGCGTGCAAAAAAAGATATTTGTGGATGCAAACTATTTCTTTGGTAGTTTGGAAGTAGGCATTTGTTTTACATTATAAAATGGTATTATATAAAGTGCTGCAAGCAGAAATACTAAAAATAGGGGGACTCACATTGCTGATCTTCTAAAAATGCTAGCTACCTGTGTGTTAGGCTGATCCACTTAACATTATATTTTCTGAGTTACTGACCCCAGAAAAAGTATACAGATCAGAAAAAAAACAAAGTCCTTTTATGTACTGTATATTGGTTAGTAAGTGATTCCAAGTACTCAAGCAAAAGTGTCTGCATGAGCTCAACAATGGCAGCTTTAATGTTTCCTTTCTAGTTTCCTTTAAAAGCTAATTTTTCATGGCATAAGGTTTATCCAACTGGTTTAGAAAAAAAAAAAAAAAAACTTAAAAGCGTAACTTCACTTTCGTGGGGGAAAAAAAATAGCAGATAAAGAAAAAATAATTTAGCACATATAACTGCAACACTAATCATATTGTAATTGAATGTTATTAAAAATTACCTTTCCTTTTCAATCTGCAGCCATTGTAATTTTCTGAGAATACATTGCAATATGGCTACCTGGAGATGTTCTGTACACAGAGTTTGTACTAGCCACTCCCCAGAAACATAATTTCCTGCTTGTGTGATCAGCTCACCAATTTTCCCAGAAGTCTCCCTAAGATACATGTCAGATTTCAGGCATCCCCTGAAACAAAAATATCATTTTTGGAGAGATACTTTCAATAGGAGCCTGTCTAAAGGGATGCAGGCCCACCAGATTTCCTCATTAGTGCCCTGCAGGTGCACAGCTGAGTTTTAATTATGAAACCACTCCCATTAGACCCACTCGGAACAGAGGCACAGAGAAATACACAGGGATTTCTTCAGAATAACAAAAGGTAGGAATCTGCAACAAAGGTTGTTATAATCCTTGCAATAAACAAGAAATTTAGGGACAAGAGGTCACAACCCTCGGGACTTTAAGGGTGTCAGAGTAGTTAGGAAATTACTGATATAATGTATTAAAAAGTAGACATTTTATTACAATGTTTAAAAACATGCTAACAATTATACATTCAAATCAAAAAATCACTTGTTCCATAAAGGCATAAAGAACAGGCACTACCACTCTCAACATGTTTCAGTCGATAGAGCTTCCTCAGGAGATTCCTGTGTGGAGTTTATGCTATAGATGACAAGAAATGAAATTAATGCTCATGTTGATATTTGGTTTGCCCAAAAACATGTGAAAACATATAGGTTGGCATATGTTAAAGTATGCAGATTTTTTTTTTAAGAAATATACAAAATCTTGAATAAAAGGGCATATACAAAAGTCAGTATGTGTCATGGATATGCAGTAATGTTTGTCTGCCATCTTACCTTCCTCCTCTTGTGTTCACCTTAGAGGCCAGACTCTCTCACCTGGCTGCTTTTATAATCTCTCCTCCCAGCCTGGCTCCACCCCAGGCCCTATCACAGAACTCTATATTAACCTGTGCACTGCAAGTCTGCCTTGCCGATCAACGTGTTTGTTATGCATTGAGTGTTTGGGTTCCTGCCTGCCGTGTGCTACGTCTGTCTCTGTGTTACGATATTGGCTTGTTCCCGACTATCCCTGTCTGCTAGTGACCTTGATCTTTGGCTTGTTCTTTGTTTATCCGTGTCTGCTTGTTGCCCTGACCTTGGCTTTTCTCCTCACTATTCTTGTATCCTGTGCTGCTGCTATCCCTCTATCCTCTTCACCCTACGGAGCATGAGCTATGGGACTCTGGGGGCCGCGACCTGGACCCAGCTGCAGCGTAGGCCATCCTCACCACTAGAGGCTCTGGTGAAAACCTGCTGGATCTTAGACTCTGCGCCCTGGAAAATCTTGGGCTCTAGCTCCCTGTGGATCCCTGTTGTGCTCCACTGGTCCCACTTTCCACAACCACCCTGTGTCCCATCCGCAGCAGTCAGCCATAGGGTTCACTACCTTGTGGTGCACTCCTGACCCCCAACGGTGTGCATCTGTCATCTGGTCACAGGTGACCTGAGAGTATGGTTATCGGAAAAATTAACCTTACCAAAAGCTGCTCTAATATCAATATGTCACTTGGATTTTTAGTGAAAAAATGCAAGTTCAATGTATGCGCAGAGCACCCCGTCTATTGAAAATAATTTCTCCCAGAGTTTGCAGAAGAGGATACAAAGATATCCTAAGAAGAAAAAAACAGCAAAAAATAAAAAAATGGAAGATATAAAAAACAATCAATATAGGCATCCAAAGTATGTAAGATATAAGAAACTCCTCTTAAAGCCAAAGCTTAAAAAGAAAGGGTAATTACCTTAACTGATAGGGATTAGTTTAATCAATTGTCTTACTTTCTTAGTCCTTGCAATGTACATCGATCACCCAGAGGGGAGTGTTTTTTCGAAACAAAAGTGGAGTTACGCTTTAAAGCTGGAATACAGGTAGATAAACAGTATCTCACAAAAGTGAGTACACCCCTCACATTTTTGTAATTATTTTATTATATCTTTTCATGTGACAACACTAAAGAAATTACACTTTGCTACAATGTAAAGTAGTGAGTGTACAGCTTGTACAACAGTGTAAATTTGCTGTCCTCTCAAAATAACTCAACACACAGCCAATAATGTCTAAACCTCTGGCAACAAAAGTGAGTACACCCCTAAGTGAAAATGTCCAAATTGGGCCCAAAGTTTCAATATTTTGTGTGGCCACCATTATTTTCCAGCATATATTAACAACATCATATCACAACAGGGTGGAACTGTGGGGTATACGCCCATAATAGAAAGTGCCACGTCCTACTTGAGAAGTAATTTGGAATGGAAAGAAAAATTTACTTTTTAGGCACAGGTACACACGTTTTCATAAAAACAGATTATTTTATTACAAAAGTTAAAAAACAGACAAAGATAATTACTAAAAGCACATAATGCCTAAGAGGAATTAAAACATAACCACAACCACTACAACCACCATAACCTAATATTGGTAATAGGTGTGCATCTATTGAAAGACAATATGTTGTATTCATAAAGGCTCGGTGTAAAGAATATGGTGTAAGTTGCTCCTTCTCTACATGTTGCGCACCTCAGCGCTTCCTCGGGAGCTTTAGGCAAGTGTTAATTTACATAACGCAAACAGAATTGTTTTAAAAGTAGCTAAGGAGAGTGTTGATCATGGGGAGTGACAGATAGCCAGCAAAAGGTAAAACAGACAGATGATATAGCGAGTATTAGTTAACTCTTAGGGTTATCCAGAGGTGTAACTGAATACCAAGAATGCTTCAAATGCACTGACAGCCTGTGAAGTTAGAAGGCCATACTTTTCTGTATACCACTTATTTAGATATAAAAGTGAGTGACCCTGCTCGTCTTGCTAAGGTAATGTAGCGCACCCACCTCTCCCCAACCTGCATTAAATTAGGCTCCTCACAGGCAGAGAGAGGCACACCGCACCACAAGCCCATACTCTCCTGAGTAAAGAGGTTGAGCGGTGTTAGTTTTGGGCCTTGTCTGTGGCCAGAGTCAAAGTCCTCCCAAGAATGATCTCACCTCTACCTTAGATAGATGTAAGTCCTCGTTTTCCCCAGGAATGTGAATGTCCACACTAGCTGAAAGTCCAACTCAACATTTATTTCACACAGGATAATAAACAGCCTCTTTAAGAGCAGACAGGTTGGAGCGAAGATACAGGACAGCTTAGGTGTGGAGGAGGTCCAAGCACAAACGTAGCTTAACTCTTTAGACTGTTTAGGTTTCTCAAAGAGCTTTGGCACACGATCTCTGCCACAGACCGTGAGGTTGGTCTCTGCCACAGACCGGGTGAATAAAGTCACTGCCACTGACTTGGAGTGTAGGGTCACTGCCACTGACCTGGTGAATAGGGCTTTGCCCTATGAAGTCACTGCCACTGACTTGAACGAGTAGGGTCATTGCCACTTACCTGGAGAGTAGGGTCACTGCCACTGACCTAGTAAACTTCCTTCTTAAAGTATTGGCCCATGTCAAGGAGAAAACATCCCTCCAGAGAGTTACCAGAGGTCCTCACCGTCACCACGACTCTGCGCTGGGTCTTCGGAAAGGGTTACCTCCCTGGCCTCCTCATCTCAGATACGGGTCCCCTCGCAAGGCGGACCCCAGCCGAAGGTTGCTGGGCCCCCGGGCCTTCAAAATAGTACCTCATCCCAGACTGAAGGTGTCTGGGATGGAACAGGAACTCCACCTCTGGGCCTAAGGCACCTGGAGACGACTCTCCTCAAGCCCAGGCCGAAGGCACCTGGGCGCGGACCACACACACCCAGGCTGAAGGTGCCTGGGCGTGGACGAAGATGAACCTCAACGGAAAATGTCCGCCCCTTTTATACCCTCTCCCGACAGGCACAGCAGGTTCCCCGCCCCTCCGTACTACTGCCGAGAGGGGACACAAAAGGTGCAGCCCTGGATTGGTGGTTCAACCCTGGCCCATGGCGACAGCGCCACCCGTAGGCCACAGGGAACTGTGCACCAACACTATCTCCCATGAACAGAAATGGTCCATTAACCCTAACAATCAATGTGTCTGAGCCTAATTACCACTCAGACACTACCCTTAAATTGAACACCCCGCTACAGTAATATCTAGTAGAAAGCTCCACCAGGAACCTCCATCATGACTCATTGCTGTTCACAGTAGAAGTCACGTTGTAGGTTCCCGGTGGAGCTTTCTATTTAAATAGCATAGCTGTTTAAATATTAGGACTGAATGGCAATAAATACAAACAGTGTTGGCACATAAAGCAGCTCCTATATTCACCTGTTTATTTGGTTGCTTGCCTGAAGTTCAGCCCCATTCACATATGAGTGGTGTTTCATGTTTTTGGAGCTGGCATGTTACAAAACACCTTTTTTTTTGTGTTTTTAGAATGAAGAATGAGTGTCACCCAAATGCACATTTCGTGTTTTGGTGCATTTTCCGTGTGTTCGGCTACGCTCAGGTGTGTGTAAAGGGCTTTAATGTATTTTGGAATTTTTCCTGTCAAAATTTTAAGTTAGTGAATATATGGTATCCCCTAAACCTAATACTGCATTCATTCACAGGGAGAAGGGGTATTACAAACAATGCTAAAGAAGTGTCTATCTAAGGAAGATCCTCTACCCACAAGCCAGATTATCCCCACTCTGTGCTCTGCGCTGTTTGCAGTTATATAAAGAATCAGTCCATATTCCAACACATAAACCAGTTTTTTGAACTTGTTACACTCCGATAATGACACATAGACAGGGCCGGACTGGGAATAAAAACCAGCCCTGGAAAAAATGTCATATCAGCCCCATAGCATTATCATACCACCCCAACAGCATAATGTCATTATTTTCTTGTTCATGAACGCCTCAGTGTGAAAGCAGCCTAAAGCCCCATACACACGGTCGAACTTCCATCTGACTTTTCCCTGGATCTTTGTCCGAACGGAGTTGGCCGGGCACACCCATAGCATACACACGACAGGACTTTTCTGCAAACTTTCCCAAAACTTTTTGCAACATCACGTGGTTTTTCTGCTCTTTTCTGCTCTTTACCGCTACCCTTTGGTCAACTTCTGCTATTGTTGGTTGATTTTAACATTAGTTGTTTTGTCCATCGGACAAAAGTCCTATGGTTTTCTGTACACACAGTAGGACTTTGCTCCATCAGACTTTTGTTGGGCAAAGGTTTGTCCGTTTGCAGACCCAACTTTTGTCCGATGAAAACACAAAAAAAAACTAAAAAGTTTGTCAGATGGAGCGTACACACGGTCGGATTGTTGGTCCAACTTGCTCAAAATTAAGTTTGTTGGCCAAAAGTCCTACCGTGTGTATGGGGCTTAAGGTAAGACATCATATAAGACAAGAGATGGTCAGAGGTTGCGGACATGATACAAGAGATGGTCAGAGGCTGAGGACATGATACAAGAGATCAATGCAGTCTCACCAGTGCCCATCAAATTCAGCCTCACTGTGCCCATAATCGCAGCCTGACTGTGCCCATAATCACAGAGAGAGTGAGAGAGATGCTCTGCAGGCAAAAAAATATATAAATGCACATTTTTTTTTTACCTGCAAAAAAATGTTCATTTATTACTATATGAAATACATTCACGTTTTATTATTATTTATATTATTATAATACATAAGTTAACTTTTTTTTAAATAAAGAAATCCACAAGAGAGGGGGGGGGGGGGCACAATGCTCAGTAGGCATTTTTTTTTATAAATGCACAATTTTTTTTTACCTGCAAAATTTTTTCATTTATTATTATAATAAATTAGGTCACTTTTTTATGATTTATATTATTATAATAAATAAGTTAACTTCTTTCTAAAGAAATCCATGAGCGAGATAGAGGGGGTGCAATGCTCTGCAGGCCAACACAATTATAAATGCACATTTATTTTTACCTGAAAAAAAAAAGAAAAAAAAGTTTGCTTTTTTAAAAGAAAGAAAGAAATCCGTGAGAGAGGGGCTGCAATGGCGTGTGAGAGAGAGTGGGGGGCTGCAATGGTGTGTGTGTGAGAGAGAGGGGGGCTGCAATGGTGTGTGTGTGTGAGAGAGAGAGAGGGGGCTGCAATGGGGAAAGAGAGAGGGGCTGAAATGGTGAGAGAGAGAGGGGGCTGCAATGGTGTGTGTGAGAGAGAGGGGGGCTGCAATGGTGTGTGTGAGAGAGAGAGGGGGGGCTGCAATGGTGTGTGTGTGAGAGAGAGAGAGAGAGAGAGGGGGGGCTGCAATGGTGTGTGTGAGAGAGAGGGGGGCTGCAATGGTGTGTGTGTGAGAGAGAGGGGGGCTGCAATAGGGGGACCACGTGTCCCGGATTGTCCGGGACAGTCCCGCATTTTGCAGGTCTGTCCCGGGCACCTTCATCCCAGGGCAACACAGTGTCCCGGAATGAAACTGACACAGCTACCCCCTGGGCCAATCTGATGCCCCCAAAAAAGGCTGCCAAATCACTGCTTTACTCACTGACAGTACTTGCCCTGGTCAGGAAGACCTGGAGGAGCACAATCCCTGCCCCCTGCTTGTGATTGGAGAAATCATAAATTCCGCCTCTTGTGTCCAATCATTGTGCTGTGATTCGTTACAGCACAAGCTGATTTTTGGGAAGGGTGGGGGTGTCCCTGAATGGTAGTTTGGAAATGTGGTCACCCTAGGCTGCAATGGTGTGTGTGTGAGAGAGAGAAAGAGAGAGAGAGAGGGGAGCTGCAATGGTGTGTGTGAGAGAGAGAGAGGGGGGGCTGCAATGGTGTGTGTGTGTGTGAGAGAGAGGGGGCTGCAATGGTGTGTGAGAGAGAGAGAGAGGCTGCAATGGTGTGTGTGTGAGAGAGAGAGAGTGAGGGGGCTGCAATGGTGTGTGTGAGAGAGGGGGCTGCAATGGTGTGTGTGAGAGAGGGGGGCTACAATGGTGTGTGAGAGAGAGAGAGAGAGAGGGGCTGTAATGGTGTGTGTGAGAGAGAGAGGGGGGGCTTGCAATGGTGTGTGTGAGAGAGAGAGGGGGGGCTGCAATGGTTTGTGTGAGAGAGAGAGAGGGGGGCTGCCAGGCCCGGATTTACTCCCTTTGCCGCCCCAAGGCCGGGTCCTTCAATGCCGCCCCCCCCCCCCCAAAAAAAACCCCGAAAAGTCCCCCAACCCTGAAAACGCACATATACTAATGGAAAAATCATACGGGTGCACCTACGTAGAAAATGTATGAGGATTGAGGAGTGAGCTGTGTACAGTGTATAGGATTGGAGGGGTGAGCTGTGTACAGTGTATAGGATTGAGGGGTGATCTGTATATGGTGTGCAGGATTGAGGGGTGATTTGTGTATGGTGTGCAGGATTGAGGGGTGATTTGTGTATGGTGTGCAGGATTGAGGGGTGATCTGTATATGGTGTGCAGGATTGAGGGGTGATCTGTGTATGGTGTGCAGGATTGAGGGGTGATTTGTGTATGGTGTGCAGGATTGAGGGGTGATCTGTATATGGTGTGCAGGATTGAGGGGTGATCTGTGTATGGTGTGCAGGATTGAGGGGTGATTTGTGTATGGTGTGCAGGATTGAGGGGTGATCTGTGTTTGGTGTGCAGGATTGAGGGGAGTTCTGTGTATAGGGAATTGAGGGGTGATCTGTGTATGGTGTGCAGGATTGAGGGGTGATCTATGTATGGGGGATTGAGGGGTGATCTGTGTATGGTGTGCAGGATTGAGGGGTGATCTGTGTATGGGGGATTGAGGGGTGATCTGTGTACAGGATTGAGGGGTGATCTGTGTACAGGATTGAGGGGTGATCTGTGTACGGTGTGCATGAATGAGGGGTGATCTGTGTATGGGGGATTGAGGCGTGATCTGTGTACGGTGTGCAGGAATAAGGGGTGATCTGTGTATGGGGGATTGAGGGGTGATCTGTGTACGGTGTGCAGGCTTGAGGGATAATTGGGGGGAAATGACGGACATTTGGGATAAGTGGGGGGACATTTGGGATAAGTGGGGGGACAAGAGGGACATTTGGGATGAGTGGGGGGACAGGAGGAACATTTGGGATAAGTGGGGGGACAGGAGGGACATTTGGGATAAGTGGGCGGAGATGATGGACATTTGGGATAAGTGGGGGGAGATGACGGACATTTGGGATAAGTGGGGGGAGAGGAGGGACATTTGGGATAAGTGGGGGAGATGACGGACATTTGGGATAAGTGGGGGAGATGACGGACATTGGAAATAAGTGGGGGGAGATGACGGACATTTGGGATAAGTGGGGGGAGAGGAGGGACATTTGGGATAAGTGGGGGAGATGACGGACATTGGGGATAAGTGGGGGAGATGACGGACATTGGAAATAAGTGGGGGAGATGACGGACATTTGGGATAAGTGGGGGGACAGGAGGGACATTGGGAATAAGTTGGGGGACAGGATGGACATTTGGGATAAGTGGGGGGACAGGAGGGACATTGGGGATAAGTGGGGGAGAGGGTGATGCTCTGTGTATGTGTGCAGTGTAGATTGTATGAGTGTAGTTTGCCCTATGTGACTGTGTTATCCATGCTGAGTGACCCAGAGATGCCCATTTACATTTACAGCAGCAGACAGCAGACTAGCAGAGCTCTGAGCAGTATACTGCATGGACTCATTGGACTGGAAGCAGCTCAGTGTCCCGAGTCTCACAGCCAATAGGAAGCCAGGAAAGTCTGCATGCACTTCTTGTGAAGAGAAAGGCAGAACTCACAGTGCTGGCTTTGCCTTGGAGAGGATGATTAGTTGCAGTAGTAGCTGCTCGCTCGTCTCACCTGCTTTTTTTTTGTACACCATCGATCTGATCTCTTGTCTGCAACACACTCTGGCTGTCTGCCACAATCAACGGGGAATGAGGCGTCCCAGATACTGAGGAGAGGAGAGGGGGAGGAGGAGAAGATAGCAGAGGCGGGACTCCAGGAGCATTAAGGACAGGTCAGCCCCGCCGCCTCACATGACCCCATTCGCCCAATCACAGAGCGCCGGCCGCCCAGCTGACATTAAACATGGCGGCTGGATCACAGGGGGACACAGGAAATAAAAATTAGGCTGACGGAGCCAGAGTGACACACACTGACACGGGATTTCCCCCCCCCCCCACACTGCGCGGCGCCGCCCCTGCACCCACTGCCGCCCCGAGGCCCGGCCTCGGTGGCCTTGTCAGGAATCCGGCCCTGGGGGCTGCAATGGTGTGTGTGAGAGAGAGAGAGAGGGGGGCTGCAATGGTGTGTGAGAGAGCGAGAGGGGGGGCTGCAATGGTGTGTGAGAGAGAGAGAGGGAGGGCTGCAATGGTGTGTGAGAGAGAGAGAGGGGGGCTGCAATGATGTGAGAGAGAGGGGGGCTGCAATGGTATGTGTGAGAGAGAGAGGGGGGCTGCAATGGTGTGTGAGAGAGAGAGAGAGGGGGCTGAAATGGTGTGTGTGAGAGAGAGGGGGGCTGCAATGGTGTGCGTGTGTGTGAGAGAGAGGGGGGCGGCAATAGGGTGACCACGTGTCCCGGATTGCCCGGGACAGTCCGGCATTTTGCAGGTCTGTCCCGGGCACCTTCATTCCAGGACAACACAGTGTCCTGGAATGAAACTGACACAGTTACCCCCCGGCCAATCTGATGCCCCCAAAAAAGGCTGCCAAATCACTGCTTTAGTCACTGACAGTACTTGCCCTGGTCGGGAAGGCCTGGAGGAGCACAATCCCTGCCCCCTGCTTGTGATTGGAGAAATCGTAAATCCCGCCTCCTGTGTCCAATCACTGTGCTGTGATTCGTTACAGCACAAGCTGATTTTTGGGAAGGGGGGTGTCCCTGAATGGTAGTTTGGAAATGTGGTCACCCTAGGCTGCAATGGTGTGTGTGTGTGAGAGAGAGAGGGGGGCTGCAATGGTGTGTGTGTGTGTGAGAGAGAGGGGTGGGGCTGCAATGGTGTGTGAGAGAGAGAGGGGGGCTGCAATGGTGTGTGAGAGAGAGAGGGGGCTGCAATGGTGTGTGTGAGAGAGAGAGAGAGAGGGGCTGCAATGGTGTGTGGGAGAGAGAGAGAGGGGGACTGCAATGGTGTGTGAGAGAGAGAGGGGGCTGCAATGGTGTGTGTGTGAGAGAGAGGGGGGCTGCAATGATGTGTGTGAGAGAGAGAGGGGGGCTGCAATGATGTGTGTGAGAGAGAGAGAGGGGGGCTGCAATGGTGAGAGAGAAAGCAATGCTCTGCAGGGCATTTGTTTTTACTTGTAAAAAAAGTGAGTTTGCTTTGAGAGAGAGAGAGAGAGAGAGAATGCCAGGCACAGAGAGAGAGAGAGACACACACAGGGAGAGGTAGAGAAGCAGAGAGTGAGGGGGGGTGCACCGTACCATGATGAGAGAGAGATTATACAGAGATTGCAGCACCTTAGTTCTTCTGCTCCACGAGCGTTCACTTCTCCTATTATCCTGCAGTCCTGCTTCCCTTACTCGTGACTCTGCATGATGCAGACTAGTGGGCGGAGCTAGCACCGCACGGGTCAGATGGAAGGAGAAATCCAGCAGCACCACAACGTTCTCCTGCTCCCCTCAGGCATGTCACTCAGTTCAGTGGGCGGCGCCAGATCAGAATAGGAAGCATTGCGGCGGCCGCTGCCGCTCTTCATTTTCTGACAGGAAACTGGGCAAGCTCTAAGGCAAAAGCGGCCCGAGGGCACTGAGTGCAGGCGGCCTACCCGGAATTTTCCCGCTATCCCGGTGGGCCATTTCGGCCCTGCACATAGATTCCAGTTTGTTAAAGATAACAGTCACTGTAACATTCCCTGCCTATGAGAACTCCCTTAATGCATTTCACCTGAAAGGGCGTACTCTATGCATGAGCCCATTTTACTGAAACACGAAAGAGGGAAGGCCCCAAGGGCAGGGAGTGTTACAGCGATTGTTGGCTTTATTAAATTTGCTGTAAAGGCTCATGTTTTTTTTACTCTAATGCCCCATACACACGATCGTTTTTCATGCCGTTAAAAATGGCATTTTTAAAAATGGGCATTAAAACCGATCGTGTGTATGCTCCAGAGCATTTTTAACGACGTGAAAAGCGGCCATTAAAAATTTCGAACATGCTCTATTTTTTCACGTCGTTTTTCATGTCTTTTTTTATCGACGTGAAAAACGATAGTGTGTATGCTTTTACGAGGTGAAAAAAAACGCGCATGCTCAGAATCAAGTATGAGATGGGAGCGCTCGTTCTGGTAAAACTAGCGTTCGTAATGGAGATAGCACATTCGTCACGCTGTAACAGACTGAAAAGCACGAGGCTGAAAAGTGCGAATCGTCGCTCAACAAACTTTACTAACATGAAGGGTGGCGCCATCCGAACGGAACTTCCCCTTTATAGTGCCGTCGTACGTGTTGTACGTCACTGCGCTTTTCTATAACGTTTTTTAAAATGATCGTGTGTACGCAAGACAGGCTTGAGAGGAAACATGAAAAAAAACGACGAGAAAAACGTCGGTTTAAAAAATGGCATGAAAAACTATCGTGTGTACGCTGCATAATGCACACATTTTAGCCGGACACTAGTATTAGTATAGGGTACAGCACAACACAGCCTAGGGCACACATTCACACATGGACTCGAAAGATGTTAGATAGGAAACTAGCTATCACATTTTGGGAGACCCTATCCTGGAAGTTTACAGTTTACAAGTTTAAAAAAGTAAAAAAAAATAATAATAATAAAAAAACAAAAAATCACAAAAATATTAAGGGGTCCCTTTAAAGAAAAGCGTTGGGGTGGAATACTTGACACTGGCATCTCGCTGCTGTGCGATTCCAGGTCGCCAGCAGCTACCTAATGTGAGTCTTACTTTTAATAAACATACTACATTATGAGATTCTTTCTGGGCTCTGGGTGAGCTTATTTATCCTCAGCTTGATTCTGGCCACCACCACCAGGATACATCCACTGCCTTATCTCCAGAGGGAGCTACATATCTGTACAAGGTTTTCATGCTGTTGTAATAGCAGCCATTAAGTCTGGTGAGTTTGCATTTCACTTGATGGTGGAGACTTAAGCCCCGTACACACGGTCGGACTTTTGCCCAACAAACTTCGTTTTAAGCAAGTTGGACCAACAATCCGACTGTGTGTACGCTCCATCGGACAAACTTTTTTCGTTTGGTTTTGGATTTCATCGGACAAAAGTTGGGTCTGCAAACGGACAAACTTTTGCCCAACAAAGTCCGACTGTGTGTACAGATAACCATCGGACTTTAGTCCGATGGACAAAACAACTAATGTTAAAATCAACCAACAATAGCAGAAGTTGACCAAAGGGTGGCAGTAAAGATCAGAAAAGAGCAGAAAAAACACGTGATGTTGTAAGAAGTTTTAAGAAAGTTTGCAGAAAAGTCCGAGTGTGTGTATGCTATGGGTGTTCTCAACCAACTCCGTTCGGACAAAAATCCACGGAAAAGTCAGATGGAAGTCCGACCGTGTGTACGAGGCTTTACTTATTTGGACACTACTGATGTAATCTCTCACTGGAGCGGTGGCCATTGTTACAGACTGCCTTTTTTACCTATTTTGAATGATTTATTTAACTTTCCTTTTTTGTCATTTAATCCTGGACTACCTCCTACAGACAAGAGACTTCTTTATGAACACAGACTTTTATTTGGCTTCTATTTTCATGTTTTAGGTCCTGCACTTTTTTCTTACCAATTAATATATAAGTTGGCTATAGTGTTTATGTGTGAGCTGCCTCAGCTATATGCACTTTTTTGACACTCGGCACAGGAATTTTTAACATCATATTACTTCTTTACAAAAATATTATACTCTATGCATGGGCCCTTTTTTTTTTTACATAGATTTTATTGAGCAGAATCAAATTACAGAATATGGCAAACAAGATGCAATACATTTTTTTTTGTTCATGAAAACAAAGACATAAAGCACATCAGGCCAAGTGGCCTCAGTTCTAAAACTTAGGAAGGTTTCATAACAGAATCAATACTGAACAACAGCATATGAGGAAGGGAACATTCGTGTAGAGATAACCGGACAAATCTTCTGTGAAGGAGGGTTCCCTGGAGACAGAAACAATATGGTAGAGATGGGGAAGGAAAAAGGGGAGAGGTAGAGGGGGGGGGGGGGGGTATGCACTAATTATGTAGCATAATAACACCAAGACTGAGAAAGTAGAAAACAGAGCTGGGTGCTCTTGAGGGGGGATTATAATCATTGAGATATCTGAGAGGTAGGGGGCGAGGTAGGGTAAGACTTTCAAAGTAGTGTGGAGGATTTCAAAAGTTCTCCAGGCAAGTGTTAATTGGCAGAGGTGGCCACTGACCACAAGTTCAGTTGACAGGCCCCATAGTATGAGAAGGAGGTTTCAAAGTTCTCAAGTTCCTCAGGGGATAGTGTTGATACCATGAAAGCTTTCCATCTAGCGTAGAGACGGTGTCTGGGTTTTTCATGTGTAAAATCTGTATTTAGTTTGTCCTTAAGTAGCAAGTGGAGGAGTTCTCGTTTGATCAGAGAGACCTTTGGCTGACAGGGGGATGTCCAGCATTTTAGAATGGCTTTCCTGGCGACTAGGAGACATATCAGGATCCAGTCTTTGTGTGAGATGTGAGCGTAGGGAGACCATGTCAGTAGTTGTTTGTCCCAGTATCCAAAGATGAGAAGTAGTGGATCCTTTGGCAGTTTCAGCAGGGTTATACCATAAATGAATGATAGGACTTGATCCCAGAAATTAGAGATATAGGAGCATGACCAAAAGCGGTGAGTTAGTGAGGGTTTGGGATGATGGCATAGAGGGCAGGTAGCGGAGTCTGGGTTGCTTGTCTCATGGAGAAAAGGGATATAGGCTCGGTGGAGGATTTTTAGTTGGGTCTCTCTCTCCAAGGTTCGTTGGGAATCTATTGTAGGGTTTTATTGTAGCCTTGTAGAATTTTGTCCACTATGTCAGGGTCGGGAAAATCTTTGCCCCAATTCGCTGCTGATGAGGACGCTAGTGACCGAGTTGTTTTCTGCAGTAGAGGTTTATATATTTCTGAAATTGAGTAGGAGCCCTTACGGATCAATTGATCTGTGATAGATTCTCTGAATCTTTTGCGTTCTTCTCTGCATGCGGTGTGGATGAAATTGACACATTGCCCAAAGTAGAAAGCAGGAGATTGGGGAAGGGAAAAGGCTTCAGCTATGACTGTAAAATGTTTAGGTTGCCATGTTTCCTCGTTGCACAGTGTAGAGAAGTTTGTGAGTCATTTTTGTTTCCAGATGAGGAAAGGTTTGTGCTCCATCCCCGGGGGGAAATTTGGATTGCCCTGGATTGGGAGATGTCTGGAAAGAAAAGGTGATAGCTTCAGGCTCTTTCTTGCTTCCCTCCAGGCTATGGCGGTGTCTCGTAGAAGTAAGTTATGTTGCAGGAGGGGATAGATTTCCACTTACAGTGTAGCAGGGCAACTAGTGAGTAAGGGTGGGCCATATTGGATTCAATGACATAATTTGAGCAACAAGAGGATTGTGATACCCAGTCCAGACCTATTCGGAGAAGGCATGCTATGTTGTAAGTTCTGACATTTGGGAGACTTATGCCCCCCTCGCGTCTGGGAAGATATAGTTTGTAAATGCCATACGTGGTCGTTTGCTTTGCCAGACAAATTTAGAGATGGCTTTATTTAATAATTTGATATCTTTATGTTTCCAGAGTAACGGTTTTGTTTGAAGAGGGTACAGTAGGCAAAAACTGACAATTTTTACAAGGTGGCATCGTCCCAGGAGCGAGAGAGGCAGATCCATCCAGTTACCCAATTCTTGAGTAATCTTTGTAATTAAAGGGGGGTAGTTAGGTTGATATATAGACGATGGTAGCTTCCCTATTTTAATGCCCAAGTAGGTTATATGCGATTTGGCAACCGTGAAGGGTGAGTGGGAGGTCCATGGAGGGTTTGAGATGGTGCCTATGGGGAGAATTTTGCTCTTACTGTAGTTGATGCGTAGGCCCGAGCAGAGTTTGAATTAGTCAAAGATAGTTTTAATAGTGGACATGTCGGAAGAGGGGTTCGCCAAGAAGATGAGGACATCATCGGAGAAAAGGGAGGTGCGTATTTCGTGATCGCCAATGTTGATTCCATGTAATGGGGCTTTGTAGGTTAGAAATATGGAGAGGGGTTCTAGGGCAAGATTGAACAGCAGTGGGGAGAGGGGGCAACCTTGTCTCGTGCCCTTGTGGAAGTAGAATTAGTTGGATAGAAGGCCGGCTGCCACCAGCCTGGCCGCGGGGGCCGTGTACATAGCTGCCACAAGGTGGCTAAAGGGGCCTATGAAGCCCATTTTCAACATAGTCATCGAAAGCCATTTGAAGCTGACATTGTCAAAGGCTTTTTCCGCGTCCAAAGTGATGATAGCAAAGTCACCCCCCAAATCCCGTTTTGCATGCTCTAAGATCATCATTACTTTTCGAATGTTCAATGTGGCTGCTCTCCCCTTAACAAAGCCGGATTGGGCGGGGTGTATCAGAGGGAATAATGTTGGCGAGTTTGGAGGCAGCGATTTTTGAGAGAATTTTGACATCTAGATTTAAGAGTGATATAGGCCTATAGGAGCCCGTTCTAGGGGGTATTTTCCTTTCTTGGAAAGCAGTTTGATAATGGCCTGGTTGCCCGTAGGTAGGTAAGGACTGCCTGACCAAATGCCTTTGTATACTTTAAGGAGGGTGGGCTCTATTGTATTTTGCAGGGTTTTATAGAATTCCCCTGTAAAACCATCGGGGCCTGGTGCTTTCGATGATGCTAGATTGCGGATGGTTAAAGATATTTCGGGTATGGAAATGGGTGCATTTAGGGCTTCCAATTGGGAGGGGGTGACCGACGGTAGGACCAATTTGTCAAGAAATGATTGGGCAGCCTTTGTGTCTATGGGATCGGAAGCATATAGTGATGTATAATATCGCAACATAACTTTGTTGATCTCCTGGTGTGAGCTTTTAATAGAGCCAGATGCGTCACGTAGGGAAGTAATATGAATGGGTTTAAAGGGGCCTTTGCAAAGTCTTGCCATCAATTTGCCGGCTTTGTTGCCGAACTTGTGTAGCGTTGCGTCCATGCGAGCTCTTTTTGTCAGTTCTAAAGTGTCTGCCCAGGTGTCAAAGGCTCTTTTTGCAGCCTGCCATTCAGATCTATTTCCGGGCGAGTCTAGAGTAGAAAGTATGCGTTGCGCCAAATGAAGTCTGGAGCTGGCCTTCTTGTAATTTGCTAGGGTGTTTCTTTTGTAGGAAGTGACGTAAGAGATGATCCGTCCTCGAAGGAAAGCTTTGCCCGCTTCCCAAAAGAGGTTTGGGTTATCGGCATGTGACGAGTTAGCTGAGGAAAATTCTTCCCAGTCTTCCTCTATGTAATGCTGAAAGTCAGAGTTGTTATGTAGGAAGGGAGGGAAACGCCATATTTTGGGAGTGGGATGAAGGTCAGGGTTTTCCAAGGACACTGGTATTGGGGCATGGTCAGAGATGGCTATGTCGTGGATGTCTGCTTCTGCTATCATGGGGACCAGATTGTCGGTACAGAAGAGATAATCAATTCTGGTGAAGATAGAATGTGGGATGGAGTAGAAGGTAAATTCCCTGTCTGCTGGGTGGAAGAGTCGCCAAATGTCGTGAAGACCGAGGGAGTCTATCGTAGATGCTAGTTGCGATAAGTCAGAGGACGTGTTCTGTCCGCGTGGTCGTTTGGAAGTGGATCTGTCATCTGTCGGGTGCATGGTCGTGTTGAAGTCGCCCCCGATTACATGTGGGATATGTGGTGTACGAAGAGCGCATAGGTATTGGACACCACAAAATCTTTGTTTCCTACACGAATATGTGCCGCGAGGAAGCGGCCTTGATCTTCTGGATATACGGAGATAACTTCGCATGGGAGGTTTTTGTGGATCAGAATGAGGACACCCGCTTTGCGTCCCACTGCATCGGATCCCAGAATCGTGCCAACCCAGAGTTTCTTCATACGATAAGAATCTGGGGATGACAGATAAGTTTCCTGTAGGAGGGCAATATCAGTTTGAGCCTCTGGAGGTGTCGTAGGATTTTAAGTCTCTTGTTGGGGGATCTAAGCCCTTTCACGTTACATGAGGTGACTTTCATGGGGGGAGATAGTTTTGAGAGGTTTGGGCCGATATTGAGGTTACTATGGGAAGTGATATGTCAGGAGGAGCTGGTGTATTGATGCATGCCGTGGTACCTGTCAAGGGGAGAAGTGTTAGTGTCTGAGTATCAGGTGTCAGATAGCTAGTGTGAGAAAGGGGTGGGAGAGAAAGGGGGGTATTTGGAGAGGTATAATTAGAAATCAAACAAAATGCAAAATATTGAGTGGACTTCGCTTTTTTCCACATGGATCCACTGCATAGGCCGGCTCCCAATATTGACCCGAATGCTGAGGCGAATGGGTGCCTAATAGGAACGATAACATCTTGCGTGGCAGTATTTGGGTTACACAAGGGGGGGGGGCAACTGTATGCAGTATAGCCGTGGAAACCCATAAAGCATACAAGAGACTTCTTAAGTTTAGACAATAATCTGAAACTAATATAACAAAAACATATCAACAGAGCTGATGTATGGTGGCAATGACAGATTGGGGCTGATTTACGAAACGTTTGCGCCATGAGTATTGGCGCATCTGCGTGCGCAATGGCTGTTTTGGTATTTACAAAACATTAGCGCCTGTAGCGCAGCCCTATTTGCCATTTACTATAGCGTTGTCAGCGGACGGGAGGAGGCGCTCAGTGCGCCACTATGGACCTGGCGCACGGCATGTTAAACACTAAATATAAAGAAGCTGGAAGTGAGAATATAATGAGGGTGATGTGGGGTGATGTTAGGAAGTGTAGTGACACCTGCCCAAATAACTAATATGCCCAAAATAGAGAGAGAAAGTAACTTTTTCAAAACCAGCCCGCTGCGCCGGCAAGTACGATTCGAGCTGCGGGAGGTTTTTTGAGCTCAGCGCGGGAATTTCAGTGGTTCAAACGCGCCGGGACACTGCGCCGGCAAAATCTTAGTAAATGTCAAGTCACATAAACTAATTTGCATAAGTTGAACAGGCGCAGCTCTGAACTTCCCAGTGCGCCGGCAAAATGACATTTCTAAAGGGAAAAAAAAGGCATTTAATAGCACCCGCGGCTGTAATGAATTGTCGGCTCCCGGCAATATAGAGAAAAGTCATTGAAAGTCTTTGCTAACCAAAAAAAAAAAGCGTGGGGGTCCCCCAAATTCAATTACCAGGCCCTTCAGGTCTGGAATGGATATTAAGGGGAACCCCGCTGCAAATTAAAAAAAAAATGACGTGGGGTTCCCCCTAAATATCCATACCAGGCCCTTCAGATCTGGTGTGGATTTTAAGGGGAACTCCACCCCAAATTGAAAAAAAAAATGGCGTGGAGTCCCCCCAAAAATCCACACCAGACCCTTATCTGAGCACATAACCTGGCCGGCCGCAGGAAAAGAGGGGGGGACGAGAGAGCGGCCCCCCTCCCTCCTGAACCGTACCAGGCCACATGCCCTCAACATGGGGAGGATGTCCCCATGTTGATGGGGACAATGGCCTCATCCCCACAACCCTTGCCCGGTGGTTGTGGGGGTCTGCGGGCGGGGGGGCTTATCGGAATCTGGAAGACCCCTTTAACAAAGGGGACCCCCAGATCCCGGCCCCCCCCTGTGTGAAATGGTAATGGGGTACAAATGTACCCCTACCATTTCACGAAGAAAGTGTCAAAAATTTAAAAAATGACAAGAGTCGGTTTTTGACAATTCCTTTATTAATGTCTTCTCTTTTCTTCCATCTTCTTCCTTCTTCTTCTTCCATCTTCTTCTTCCATCTTCTTCTTTTCTCCATTCAGGTTTCTTCCTCTTCATCTTCATCTTCCTTCTTCCTTCGGTGTTCTCATCCGCATCTTGCTCCGGCGTCTTCCCTTCTTCTTTCTTCTCCGGCCGCTCCGTTTGAATTGGAGGTCCCCGCTGTGCGACGCTTCAGTTCTCCACTTGGTCCGCTGCCACCCGGTGGCTCCGCCCCCCTCTGACACCACGGGGAAAGTCCCCGTGAAATCCATGTGCGTCAGAGGGGGCGGGGTCACCGGGTGTAAGCGGACCCAGAGGGGAACTGAAGAACTGAAGCGTCGCACAGCGGGAACCTCCAATTCAAATGGAGCGGCCGAAGAATGAAGAAGGGAAGACGCCGGAGCAAGATGCGGACGAGAAGACCGAAGGAAGAAGGAAGATGAAGATGAAGATAAAGATAAAGAGGAAGATGAAGATGGAGGAAGAAACCCGAATGGAGAAAAGAAGAAGATGGAAGAAGAAGATGGAAGAAGAAGAAGGAAGAAGATGGAAGAAAGGAGAAGACATTAATAAAGGAATTGTCAAAAACCGGCTCTTGTAATTTTTACATTTTTGACACTTTCTTTGTGAAATGGTAGGGGTACATTTGTACCCCATTACCATTTCACACAGGGGGGGGGGGGGCGGGATCTGGGGGTCCCCTTTGTTAAAGGGGTCTTCCAGATTCCGATAAGCCCCCCGCCCGCAGACCCCCACAACCACCGGGCAAGGGTTGTGGGGATGAGGCCCTTGTCCCCATCAACATGGGGACATCCTCCCCATGTTGAGGGCATGTGGCCTGGTACGGTTCAGGAGGGGGGGGGCGCTCTCATCCCCCCCTCTTTTCCTGCGGCCGGCCAGGTTATGTGCTCGGATAAGGGTCTGGTGTGGATTTTTGGGGGGACTCCACGCCATTTTTTTTTATTTGGGGTGGAGTTCCCCTTAAAATCCATGCCAGATCTGAAGGGCCTGGTATGGATATTTGGGGGGAACCCCACGTCATTTTTTTTAAAAATTTGCAGCGGGGTTCCCTTTAATATCCATTCCAGACCTGAAGGGCCTGGTAATGGAATTTGGGGGACCCCCACGCTTTTCTTTTTTGTGTAATCAAAGACTTTCAATGACTTTTATCTGTATTGACGGGAACCAGCAATTCATTACAGCCGCAAGGACTTTTAAATGACTATTATTTTACTTTAGAAATGTAATTTTGCTCTCCAACTGTTATAAACATGGAAAACATGTGCTACTTTACAGGCATACTATAGACACCCCCCCGGGTATGATATTTAGGGCCAGTTCACACCAGGTGCAGTGCAGTGCGTTTTTTTGATGCATGAAAAACGCAAAGAAAGTTGATCACATTAATGCCAATGGCATAGTTCACACCACTGCAGTCCGTTCCAGTGCGTTTCAGAAAGCAAAAAAAAAAATTGGTCATGCTGCATTTTTTAGGTACAAAACTGTACTGGACCCCAGTAAAACACATCAAAAACGCAACGGAACGTACCAAAAATGCACTGGAATGCATCGGAACGCACCTAAATGCACTAAAGACGCACTGCAACACACTTGTCCTAAGTGAAAAGAGGGGGAAAAAAACACTGAACTGCATCAAAAACGCACTGGAATGTGTCAAAAACGCGCATGAAGAAAAGCACCTGGAACGCACCCAGACTGCGTTTCTATAGTGTGAACTAGGGCCAGTTCACACCATAGAAACACAATCCGGATGCGTTCCAGGTGCTTTTCTGCATGCACGTTTTTCATGCGTTCCAGTGCATTTTTGGTAAGTTTTTGATGCAGTCCAGTGCTTTTTTTTCACCCCTCTTTTTTATTAACCATAGATAAGGACAAGTGTGTTCCAGTGCGTTTTTGGTGCATTTAGGTGTGTTCCTGTGTGTTCCAGTGCGTTTATGATGCGTTTTGATGCGTTCCAGTACAGTCCAGTGCAGGTAAAATGCAGCATGTTCTACTTTTTTTGTGGAACTGGAACAAACACTGCCATTTAGAACCATATAACCAACTTTCCATGCATTTTGGATGCATAAAAAACGCAATGCACTGCATGTGGTGTGAAATGGCCCTTAACCACTTAACAACCACCTGCCGACAAATAACGTCGACAAGGTGGTTGCTTAACTCTGGGAGGACGTTATATAACGTCCTCCCAGAATCGCGCTCCCGCGCGCCCCCTGGGGCGCGCACACGGGAAACTCCGTGGTGCAATACTCTGCAATACCCTGGTGCAATACTCTGCAATACCCTGGTGCAATACTCTGCAATACCCTGGTGCAATACTCTGCAATACCCTGCAAAATACTCTGCAATACCCTGCAAAATACTCTGCAATACTCTGCGCAATACTCTGCAATACCCTGCGCAATACTCTGCAATACCCTGCGCAATACTCTGCAATACCCTGCGCAATACCCTGCAAAATACTCTGCGCAATACCCTGCAAAATACTCTGCAATACCCTGGTGCAATACTCTGCAATACTCTGGTGCAATACTCTGCAATACTCTGGTGCAATACTCTGCAATACCCTGCACAATACTCTGCAATACCCTGCGCAATACTCTGCAATACCCTGCGCAATACTCTGCAATACCCTGCGCAATACTCTGCAAAATACTCTGCAATACCCTGCACAATACTCTGCAATACCCTGCACAATACTCTGCAATACCCTGCACAATACTCTGCAATACCCTCCACAATACTCTGCAATACCCTCCACAATACCCTGTGCAATACCCCGTGCAATACCCTGCCATACACCGCAATACCCTGCCATAGTCCGCAATACTCCGCAATGCCCTGCAATACTCCGCAATGCCCGGCAATACTCCGCAATGCCCGGCAATACTCCGCAATGCCCAGCAATACTCTGCAATAACCACTTCCCGCCCGCCGGCCGTCATATGACGTCCTTGACTTTGTGCGGGGATATCTGAATGATGGGAGCAGCTACAGGCATCATTCAGATATTAGCTTTTTCAGCCGGCGATTCCCTACACCATAACAACAATCATAGTGGCTGTTCTGCCGCTTGATCATTCTTACAGGAGGCGAGAGGGGATGTCCGCCCCCCCCCACCCCCCGCCGCCCTCCGGTGCTTCTACCGACTCACCGCTACGATCAAAGCCAGGATTGTTGTTTTTTTTTTGTATTTTTTTCAGGCTTCCCAGCCTAGAGGTGAGATGTGGGGTCTTATTGACACCCCCCCCCCCCCATATCTCACTGTAAAGAGGACCTGTCATGCCATATTCCTATTACAAGGGATGTTTACGTTCCTTGTAATAGGTATAAAAGTGATCAAAAAAATGTTTGGGGCGGAAAAACATGTCAAACTAAAATAAATAAAGTAAAATGAAGAATACATTTTTTTTTTTTTAAAGCGCCCCTGTCCCCGTGAGCTCGCATACAGAAGCGAACGTATACGTAAGTCCCGCCCACATATGAAAACGGTTTTCAAACCACACATGTGAGGTATCTCTGCGAACGTTAGAACGATAGCAATCATTTTGGCCCTAGACCTCCTCTGTAACTCAAAACATGTAACCAGTAAAAATATTTAAAGCGTCGCCTATGGGGATTTTTTAAGTAGCGAAGTTTGGCGCCATTCCACGAGTGTGTGCAATTTTTAAGGGCGACATGTTAGGTATCTATTTACTCGGCGTAACTTCATCTTTCACATTATGCAAAAACATTGGGCTAACTTTACTGTTTTTTTTTTTTTTTTTTAAGCACAAAACATTTTTTTCCGTAAAAAACGCGTTAAAAAAATTGCTGCGCAAATATCGTGCGAGATAAAAAGTTGCAACAACCACCATTATATTCTCTAAGGTCTTTGCTAAAAAAACATATATAATGTTTTGGGGTTCTATGTAATTTTCTAGCAAACAAATTATGATTTTTACATGTAGGAGAGAAATGTCAGAATTGGCCTGGGTGCTCCAGAACGCCTGAAGGTGCTCCCTGCATGTTGGGCCTCTGTATGTGGCCACGCTGTGTAAAAGTCTCACACATGTGGTATCGCCATACTCGGGAGGAATAGCAGAATGTGTTTTGGGGTGTAATTTGTGGTATGCATATGCTGTGTGTGAGAAATAACCTGCTAATATGACAATTTTGTGAAAAAAAAAAAAGAGAAAAAAAAAATCTTGATTTTGCAAAGAATTGTGGGAAAAAATGACAACTTCAAAAAACTCACAATGCCTCTTTCTGAATACCTTGGAATGTCTTCTTTCCAAAAAGGGGTCATTTGGGGGGTATTTGTACTTTTCTGGCATGCTAGGGTCTCAAGAATTGAGATAGGCCGTCAGTACTTCAGGTGTGATCAATTTTCAGATATTGGCACCATAGCTTGTGGACTCTCTAACTTTCACAAAGACCAAATAATATGCACCAATTTGTACTTATTTTTACCAAAGATATGTAGCAGTATAAATTTTGGCCAAAATTTATGAAGAAAAAATAGTAATTTGCAAAATTTTATAACAGAAACGAAAAAAAAATCATTTTTTTACAAAATTTTCAGTCTTTTTTCTCTTATAGCGCAAAAAATAAAAAATCCAACAGTGATTAAATACCACCAAAAGAAAGCTCTATTTGTGTGAAAAAAAGGACAAAAAATTCATATGGGTACAGTGTTGTATGACTGAGTAATTGTCATTCAAAATGTGAGAGCACCGAAAGCTGAAAATTGGTCTGGTTATTAAGGGGGTTTAAGTGCCCAGTTGTCAAGTGGTTAAGCAATTTGGCATATTTAAAGGCACTTCTCCTTGTTTTGTTTTTGGTGTTGTCCAAATTGGTGACATTGATATATGTCCCTTAGGGTGGGACCTGGGCCCCCATTTTAAGGCCAATAACTAGAAGATAAGCCAGCCAAGTGGGGACTAGCAAAATTAACAAGTCAGTTCCCATAGACTGCAATGGTATTTGTTGGTGGGGGGGAGGGGTGATTGTCCCATCGCTAATTTTGTAGCATGCTGGATGATGTGCTTAATTTTGGATGGGGGAGGGGGGGTATTTTTTGCTAGCTGCATTGGTGTTGTTCTACACATGCCCAGCCAGTTAGTTTTTTTTTGGGTGCTTTTTGTGTGTGAACAGCACCTGGATATTTCTGGGCATGCTCACTCAGAGAGTGTTTTTATGGGTTAGTAATTGAAGGACATCCTTAACAGGTGTAGCCACTTTGAATTTCAGTCTCTACATTGGGAGAACTTGCATTTTGGGTGTTTCATGGACTGTGCATGCGTTTTCAATTGCCTCATTAGCACACAAACATAGGTTATATAAAGCTCACAAGGAGCATTCGTTCACTTGCCCTGAGAAGAGGCGTGTGTTTGTGTGTGGCAAAATGTTGGTGTCCTTATCGAGTTTGTAACACATGTATTTTATTTGTTATGTCTTTGCAAAACAGGTGATTGGTTAACTTTTGTTGATTGTATTTTTTTGTGTGGGGGAAATGTTCCCCTGAAATAATTCTGATGTTGTTAATGTTTGTCGTTTGTTCACTTTGATTTAATTGTCTGTGCTGCATTTTTTTTTGCCCAAAAATTTCTCAAGATGTTGAGTCTGTAACTGTTTCAAATTGACCATGTTTTTTATTTTGCCTTCCCTTTTGTTTTGTTGACCAATAAAATTTGATGCAAAGTTTTGATGTTTGTTTTGTGTTTTCTTTGCAACAAATGTGACAGCTGATTGGCATGTCTAAACAAAACAGGTGTGATTTGTCTAATCTGGTGCCTTCATGCTAGCATATGCATGTATTGTGTACTGCCATGGAGCGTCACCAGGAAATGAAAAATACAGAGCGGTAAGTATTCAATTTTCCTTTTTTACTGCAGTGGTTCTCAGCCTCAGTCCTCAAGTACCCCCAACAGGAAATGTTTTGTGAATTTATCTTATCGAGAATTGCTGTCCAAAAATCAAAACCATTGACTGATTTAAAGCACATGTGCAAGATGAAGGAAAACCTGCAAACATGGCCTGTTGGGGGTACTTGAGAAGCACTGATTTAGAGCACTGCACTTAAAAATAGCTCAAGGCCATACAATTCTAATTGTGGGCATTTTGAGGGAAACAAAGTAAGTGTTAGAACCCCTGCGTGTGTGTTTTTTTTTAGATTTTTTTTTTTTTTTTTGTAGTTTGGCCTTTGTGTCTCCTTTTCTTAAAATTGGCTTCACTTCCTGTCACACAGCTAAACAGGAAGTGAAGGTAAAACCCTACCAATGTCTTTTCTTGGGGACACACAGATCAATCTAACTAGTGTCCCCATTAAGCAAATTGCACTCTAGCACTTTGTGTACTCCCCAAATCATTATATAGTTTGGGGTTTAGTAAAGACAAATCCACTCTGCAGTAAAAGTGTAGCTGCTGAAAATTTGAGGGAAAGTAATGGTGATTGGATGTTACAATCATGTAAAAGCAAAGATGGTGTTTTTTTTTTGCTTGCATGTCACCCTCAGATATACAGCAAGTGCACTTGTAGTGCAAAGTAGATTTGCCTTTAGTAAATAAACCCCAAAGTCCAAACTACCTAATAATTTGGGGTGTACCCCGCAATATGCTGGAGTGCAATGTGCATAATGGGGAAAGTATTTAGACTGACCTGTGTGTCCCCAAGGAAAGACATTGGGAGGGATTTTCCCTCACTTCCTGTGTGGCTATGTTACAGGAAGTGAATTATTTGGAAGGATAAAGTGGCCAAATTATTTAGTTTAACTTTTCAAAGACTCATTCCTAAGTTGAATTGTGATGCATGTCAATGGCCCATTTAGACCCTCTTTAATCACTTGAGATCAGCGCTATAACTGATCGACGGCCACAGCATGGTCCTCAATTGCCGGGAGTCCGTCAATAAACGTCCTTCCCTTTGCGCACGCTGTGGTCACAGAGTCACTGAGACTCGGGTGATGACAGATCCGAGTAAGGGGCCGATCCCTGCCCTTTACCATGTGATCAGCTGTCAGCCAATGACAGCTGATCACGTGATGTAAACGAAAGCTGGGTAATGGTTTTTGTTTTCTCCTTGTGTGGACAGCGTGAGCATAAAAAAAAGGCAATCACCGGCTTATGTGCAAGGGACATGGGGCCCGAAGAGGAAGAGGCAATTCTGAGTCATCTGTGACAATCAGTAGCCCCTGCCAGTGCCACCTATCAATGCCCACCACTGGTGCCAATCAGTGGCACCTAGCAGTGCTGCCTATCAGTGCCCATCACTGCCAACTATCATTGCCACCTAGCAGTGCCACTTCTCACTGCCCACCAGTGCCAACTAGTAATGCCACCTCTCAGTGCCCACCCTTGCCACCTTATCTTGCCACCTTATTGGTGCCCATCAGTGCAGTCTCATCAGTGTACATCAATGAAGAAGAAAAATTACCTTTTTTAAAAATATTAACCAGTTTCCTACCACCCACTGTCAAATGGCATCCTTGGATTTGTGCGGTGACATCTGAATGATGCCTGCAGTTGCAGGCATCATTCAGATATCATTCTTTTCAGCCGGCGATTCTGTGCACAATAAAAACGATCATAGTGGCAGTTCCGCCGCTTGATCGTTCTTATAGGCGGCGGGAGGGGACGTCCCCCCCCCTCTTGCCGCCATCCGGTGCTTCTCCGGGCTCTCCCATGCCATCTTGGGCTCGGAGAACGATTTGGAGATGACTAGTGACCAGATGGTCATCAGTCATCTCTATGACCATCGGAGGCACGGGCATGACGTTATGACATCACGCCGTGTTCCCGTATGTTAACCAAGCCGTGATCTCGGCTGTCAGCATGAGATTGGTGATTTTTTTTTGACCAATATCATGCTTTCCAGCCTGGAGGAGAGATGTGGGGTCTTATTGACCCCGCATCTCTCCATAAAGAGGACCTGTCACACACTCCTATTACAAGGGATGTTTACATTCCTTGTAATAGGAAAAAAAGTGATCCAAAAAAAAAAAAAGTTAAAAAAAAGAGTAAGAAATACAAAAAAGTAAAAAAACAAAATAAAAAAAAAAAAGCAAAAATAAGAAAAAACGCCCATGTCCCCGGTAGCTCGCGCTCAGAAGCGAACACACACGTAAGTCCCGTCCACATATGTAAACGCCGTTCAAACCACACATGTGAGTTATTGCTGCGTGCGTTAGAACGAGTGCAACTATTCTAGCACTAGACCTCCTCTGTAATGCCAAAATGGTAACATGTAAAAAAATTTAAAGCATCGCCTAGGGATATTTTTAATTACTGAAGTTTGGTGTCATTCCATGAGTGTGTGCAATTTTAAAGCGTGACGTGTTAGGTATCTATTTACTCAGCATAACAACATCTTTCACATTATACCAAAAAATTGGCCGTAACTTTACGGTTTTGTAATATTTTTAGCAAACAAAAGGCGTTTGATAATTTATTGCGCAAATACCGAGCGAGATAAAAATTTGCAATGACCGCCATCTTATTCCCTAGGGTGTCTGCTCCAAAAACATATATAATGTTTGGTGTTTTGAAGTAATTTTATAGCCATAAATTTATGATTTTTACATGAAGGAGAGAAGTGCCAGAATAGGCCCAGTGCTGAAGTGGGTAAAATATCATTTTTTTTTTTTTTTAACTCGGTCTTTTGTATTTATAGAAAAAAAAAAAACACAAAGGTGATCAAATAGCACTAAAAGCAAGCTCTATTTGTGTGCCAACAAATAAAACATTTTCATTGGGTTACAGTGTTGTATGAGCGTGCAATTGTCATTGAAAGTGCATCAGCGCTGAAATGTGAAACTTGGTCTGGGCAGTGTGCAAGTGGTTAATATAAGGCTACATGCACACGGACGTTTTTCAAGCCGCTAGTTTGAGCGTTTTTTGCAGCTTAAAAACATCTCTCCATGTTAGCCTATGGCCTCATGGCCACCATGGCGTTTTTGAGCTGTAAATGGCATAGACGTTTTTAGGCCCCATGTAGACGGGACGCTGGTGCAAAGTGTTCAGAACTAAGGTTGAAAGTGGCGTTTAGAAAGGCGCGCTTTGTGGCGTTTGCATGCCGTGTTTTACCACATTTGCGTGTATATGATAAGGAGCCGCCCTAAGCTCCAAAAACAGTATTATTTACGATTTTAGCTATTTTGTGAGACCAGAGTGATATCAGCAGCTGAGAGAGCAGCAGTGTATTTGTATTTAGCGTGTCACTTGCCACATCACTTGCCACAAGATGTGGATTGTCCACTTGCCACGTCAGCTGCCCCAAGTTGTGGATTGTCCACAATGCAATGGAAGCAATTTTATTTTTATATATATATATATATATATATATATATATATATATATATATATGTAGCGGCCTCACCCCATCTCCTTTGTCTAGGGGTATGTCACATGACAGGGTGAGATGCGCTATGGCCCATGTCCTCCCCATAGCTGTGGGTGAGGTGAAGGCCAGTACCAGATATTTCCTCGGGCCTATGTGCTCTATTCTAGAATACAGTCCTGCTGTGTCAACACTTCCCTCTGCTCCCATTAACCAGAGTTCCACACACCGATCACAGTCCAACTCTTGCTTTATTGTACATCTTACAATAAACAGTGCTTCAGTAGCCATCTGGTTGCGACTTGATAACATTTTGATACGGGGGGTGAGCAGGTCGAGGCACTATCCTGGTTATCAACTAAACCACTGCGATCTCGCCAGCGGTTACTATAGCATTCAGCTAGAAAGGAGTTAGAATCTGAGAGTCTCTACCAGCGACTCAAGAGAACGTAGATAGGAGTACCTTCGCTGCGCTGCGGCCCCTATCAGGGGAAGATGTCCCTCCATGGGAGTTACCAGAGGCCCATCCGTCACCTCAGACATGGGCCCCATCCACCTCAGGGACCCTCGGACGTCTCCACCCTCGTGGGATCCAGTCGAAGTCACTGGACCCCAGGCCTCCTAGTTCAGTACCTCACCCCAGGCTGAAGGTGCCTGGGATGGACTCCAACTCCATTCCGGTCAGGCCTAGGGCACCTGACCTGGAATCCAGAACCCGCCCGCACCCAGGCACCTTAGGTGAAGAACTTCCTCGAGAAGACCTCGTGGTTAGGGCGTCTCCCCCTTTTATCTCCTCCCATCGACACCACGGCAGGTTTCCCACCCTCGCCGTACCATCTCCGGAAAGGGACAAAAAGGCTAGCACTGAAATGGCAAATCTACCTTGAGCCTCCAGATACCCCGCCACCCAGAGGCCAAGGAGATTATTACACCATCCAATCCTCCACGAACACAAGGGGTCCACTATCCCTATACTTACACACCTGTGTGTCCCACATAAATTTAAAGACCCCGCTACATACTCCCCCCTGTGATTTGACGCTGGTCCCCAGCGTCTGGTGCAAACCCATGTCTCCCATGGAGTGAGGACACAAGCTTAGCCCCAGAGGCAATCCCTAACATTTTGAACCTCAACCATACCAAGACCTGCTCAAAGGGAAATGGAATATAAAACAATAAAACTTTTCCTTAAAACATCTATCATGTACACATATACAATCCCTCCCATCACTGTCTAAGAACCACCACACACTCAGTAGTCTTGACGGTCGAATCTCCTGCAGAGGGAAAAAAACAACACACAAGGAAATCCACATCCTGACATTTTTTGTGTTAATTTGGAATGAATGGATCCATCAACCAATAGACCCATTCGCTTCAATGAGCAAAGTGATGCATGTGAGAAAAAAAACAAACAGCCGTTGCACAACACTGCCACCTGGTGACAGTGCCGCGGAAATACACTTGGTGCAATCTTCATTCTTCCTGCGTCCCTACACTAATTCTACCCCCAAAGTCTGTTTTTGAACTGCGAGGAAGAGAGAACAACAAAAACTGCTCTCATTCCTCCAGAGAGTAGAAAACAAAAGCCCAAACAAAAAAACAAAAAACTAGGGCACAGTTCGGATGCTCTGGCAGGAACACTTCTAGAAGATTGTAGGAAAGGAACAACAAGTGAGTCTCTTCTCACAAGTAAAACTTCGGGTCAGGCAAGAACAAGGGCTTCAGATGTTTATCGAAAACCTCAATTGAATAGTCAGCATCATCTCCATCCTTCCTGCAGATGCGCAACTTATCTGCGTGGATATGGAGACCCCACATCCAGTCTGCTCTGCAGTCCCGAAACTTTTTCGACACGGATGGCGAACAGGACAAATATCTTCGTACATGGGGTACTTTGAGCTTTTCCCAAACAAATTCGTCATACCATCTCTGGCGTATGACCTCAACTTCAAAAAGTAAGTCCCGAGGCAAGTAGGGATATTCCCACCCATACTCACGGGCGACTCTCTGTGAGAAAAGTCGTTGCAATCTGGCCAAAGGAGGCATGGCTTCCTGCTCACCTTCTCCGGGTTGAACGATGGCCTCCGGGTGCCGAGGTACCTTCACTACCTCTAATGGCTTTTCTCTTTGGTGCTCGTAGTGAGGCTCGCTGCAGCCACGCCACCAAGACGGGCAATGTTGTAGATTGTGGGAAGGCACTCTGAGGACTAGACTTCCTCGTAGACTCCGGGGCTTGCACCCGGGGCGTGCTGTCTCCTATTGACATAGGGGAATCCTGCGGTACACATAACATAGGCAATGGGCGTTTGTCCCAGCCCTTCCGATGAAACAGTTCATCAATCTCCCCGTCATCTCCACAATCTGACAGCGACTCTAGGTCGGAAGTGTCATACATCTCGGCGGGAAGGTAGTCTCTGGTAGACGTGGTACTACCCTCCCTTGCGGGCTCCAACAACTGTGGACCCCCGACACCTCCAACCACCACCACAGTCCCAGCCCCTGACTCACCTTGACCTTTTGTAGAACTGGGATGTCCAGGACTCTTCCAACTGGATCCATCCAGGCCAGGCAAGCGACGGGATGAAGCTCGACCACGACCACAGGAGGCCTGCACCAGACCAACTTTCCTCTTCGGAGGTGGGAGCAGAGAATCTGTGGTGACCGAAGCAGCATCCTCGGATTTTTCTCTCTCAGTCTCTGATTGGGCAGTCACATCACCCTGGTCAGTGTGTACGGGAACCTCCGCAAAGGCCTGGATCTCTCCTTCTAGAGTAGCGGTACCTGTGAGGCTGTTGAGGCGAAGGGCCCGGGGCCTTACTGTGGATGGCTCCACCTCGAACAAGAACTCTTTGCATGCCTCGCAACACCCGAATGGCTTCAGGTGGACCACCAGTCCCGAGCACCCGGGACAGATCACGCCAAGGGCCTCCGTGTCTCTGCATGAGTACAAGGTCAACTGCCCTCGGGGCCTGAGTCTTATCCCCGTGTCTGTAAGGGGAGCAGCGAACGTAGTCATCTTCGTGGGGTAGGGAACCGGAATCCACGGGGAGCTTGAGGCCATCCCGACTATCTGCTGCTCCATCACGCACTGGTCACGCGCCGAAGTCTCCACATGAGTTCCTCCACATGGCCAGACTCCTCCCATGACTTGCACGTTTTCGCGGGCTTCCTTCAAGCTCCGCCCACGAACTGTACAGTCACGGGGTGCCTCGTGGCGCAGTGCAATAAAAGCCCCCACATGTAGTACTTCACACGGCTGGACTCCTCCCTCTTCTCGCTCCTCTGCATGGGCCTTTCCCGTCCTAGGGTCATTTCCACGACTTTGAGCAGGGATGCACTTTGGCCAATCACATGGCCGACCTGCTCGGAACTCCTCCGGGCAGCAAAGTCCAGACACAGCCATTCTTTCTGCCAAAGTTAAAACACATATCATCCCGGACTGACGAGCCCCCACGTGTAGCGGCCTCACCCCATCTCCTTTGTCTAGGGATATGTCACATGACAGGGTGAGATGCGCTACGGCCCATGTCCTCCCCATAGATGTGGGTGAGGTGAAGGCCAGTACCAGATTTTTTCTCGGGCCTATGTGCTCTATTCTAGAATACAGTCCTGCTGTGTCAACACTTCCCTCTGCTCCCATTAACCAAAGTTCCACACACCGATCACAGTCCAACTCTTGCTTTATTGTACATCTTACAATAAACAGTGCTTCAGTAGCCATCTGGTTGCGACTTGATAACATTTTGATACGGGGGGTGAGCAGGTCGAGGCACTATCCTGGTTATCAACTAAACCACTGCAATCTCGCCAGCGGTTACTATAGCATTCAGCTAGAAAGGACTTAGAATCTGAGAGTCTCTACCAGCAACTCAAGAGAACGTAGATAGGAGTACCTTCGCTGCGCTGTGGCCCCTATCAGGGGAAGATGTCCCTCCAAGGGAGTTACCAGAGGCCCATCCGTCACTGGGTTGATGCTGCTCCAGACTCTCCGGACGGGTAACCTCCCCGGCCTCCTCACCTCAGACACGGGCCCCATCCACCTCAGGGACCCTCGGACGTCTCCACCCTCGTGGGATCCAGTCGAAGTCACTGGACCCCAGGCCTCCTAGTTCAGTACCTCCCCCAGGCTGAAGGTGTCTGGGATGGACTCCAACTCCATTCCAGTCAGGCCTAGGGCACCTGAGCCAGAATCCAGAACCCGCCCGCACCCAGGCCTAAGGTGCCTGGGCGCGTGAAGAACTTCCTCCAGAAGACCTCGTGGTTAGGGCGTCTCCCCCTTTTATCTCCTCCCATCGACACCACGGCAGGTTCCCCGCCCTTGCCGTACCATCTTCGGAAAGGGACAAAAAGGCTAGCACTGAAATGGCAAATCTACCTTGAGCCTCCAGCAACCCCGCCACCCAGAGGCCAAGGAGATTATTACACCATCCAATCCTCCACGAACACAAGGAGTCCACTATCCCTATACTTACACACCTGGGTGTCCCACATAAATTTAAAGACCCCGCTATATATATATCTATCTATCTCTCTCTCTCTCTCTATATATATATATATATATATATATATATATATATATATATATATATATATATTTCTCTCTCTCTCTCTCTCTATATATATATATATATATATAAAAATATATATATATATTTGATGGTTTTTCCTCATTTGCCATAAATTTGGAGTTTATCAATGTAAAAAAATAGGTCACCTTTAAAAACACATCTAAACTAAAATGCGGCTAAACGCTGGTACCGCGTCTGAAACGTGGAAATCTTTGGCGTCTGAAGGCATTTTTAGGCTTTGTGAAAAACGATTTTAAACGCAACTGCAGATTTTTTTTGCCAGGCCAAAAACAGTGTTTTGGATGTAATAGAATTCAATGGACCCGCATCCGAAACGCAAGTACCGCAATTTTGCGGCGATTTTTTGTTTTACCTGTTTATAGCTGGTTGTTAAAGGAAATGTAAAAAAAAAAATGCCGGTTCAAAAAAAAAAAACTAGAAAAAAAACAGCGTGGGGTCCCCCCCCAGGTCCATACCAGGCCCTTGGGGGTCTAGTATGGATTCAAAGGGGACCCCCCCCAAAAATGAAAAAAAAAATGGCGTGGGGGTCCCCCAGAATCCATACCAGGCCCTTCAGGTCTGGCATGTATTTTAAGGGGAACCCCGTGCCAAAAACAAAAAATAATTAGCGTGGAGTCCCCTAAAAATACACACCAGACCCTTTATCCGGGCACTCAACCTGGCAGGCCGCAGGGGAAGAGGGGGGGACGAGAGAGCGCCCCCCCTCCCTCCTGAACCGTACCAGGCCACGTGCCCTCAACATGGGGTGTTTGGTGCTTCGGGGCAGGGGGGGGCGACCTGCGGCCCCCCCACCCCAAAGCACCCTGCCCCCATGTTGATGGGGACAAGGGCCTCTTCCCGACAACCCTGGCCGTTGGTTGTCGGGGTCTGCGGGTGGGGGGCTTATCGGAATCCGGGAGCCCCCTTTAATAAGGGGGACCCCAGATACCGGCCCCCCACCCTATGTGAATGAGTATGGGGTACATCGTACCCCTACCCATTCACCTGGTGGCAAAATAAGTCAATAAAAAAGACAACACAGGTTTGAAAAGTAATTTATTGGGCAGCTCCGGTGGTCTTCTTCCGACTTCGGGGGTCTTTCTGCCGGGCGCCCCGCTATCTTCTGCCAGCTCTTTTGCTAGCGGGGGTCCCGGGCTTCCTCGCCGTCTTCTTCCGACTTCGGGGATCTTTCTGCCGGGCGCCCCGCTATCTTCTGCCAGCTCTTTTGCTAGCGGGGGTCCCGGGCTTCCTCGCCGTCTTCTCCACGATCTCTGGTTCTTCTCCCGCTCTCCGATGCCTTCTCCACGATCTCCGGTTCTTCTCCCGCTCTCCGGTGTCTTCTCCACGATCTCCGGTTCTTTCTGCCTTCTGCCGGGCGCCCCGCTATCTTCTGCCAGCTCTTTTGCTAGCGGGGGCCGGTCTTCTTCGTCGCCTTCTTCCCTCTTCTCTTCGCCCGATGTTGCCTCGTCGCTGTCCACCGCTGCAATGATCTGTCCGAGCAGCGGTGCCACTTTTATTGGCATGGGGCGTGGTCACCGGCTAATGCCACCGCTGACCCCGCCCCCGTTTCACATCACAGTCCCATCATTCCCCGGGACTGTGACATCATACGGGGGTGGGGTCAGCGGTGGCATCAGCCGGTGACCACGCCCCATACCAATAAAAGTGGCACCTCTGCTCGGACAGATCATTGCGACGGTGGACAGCGACGAGGCAACATCGGGCGAAGAGAAGAGGAAAGAAGGCGACGAAGAAGACCGGCCCCCGCTAGCAAAAGAGCTGGCAGAAGATAGCGGGGCGCCCGGCAGTAGGCAGAAAGAACCAGAGATCGTGGAGAAGACATCGGAGAGCGGGAGAAGAACCGGAGATCGTGGAGAAGGCACCGGAGAGCGGGAGAAGAACCGGAGATCGTGGAGAAGGCACCGGAGAGCGGGAGAAGAACCGGAGAACAGAACAAGAGACCCCCAAAGTCGGAAGAAGGCGACGACGAAGCCCGGGCGCCCCGCTAGCAAAAGAGCTGGAAGAAGATAGCGGGGCGCTCGGCAGGAAGACCCCCGAAGATGACGAGGAAGCCCGGGACCCCGCTAGCAAAAGAGCTGGAAGAAGATAGCGGGGCGCCCGGCAGGAAGACCCCCGGAGCTGCCTAATAAATTACTTTAAAAACCTGTGTTGTGTTTCTTATTACCTTTTTTTGCCACCAGGTGAATGGGTAGGGGTACGATGTACCCCATACTCATTCACATAGGGTGGGGGCCGGGATCTGGGGGCCCCCTTATTAAAGGGGGCTCCCGGATTCCGAAAAGCCCGCCGCCCGCAGACCCCGACAACCAACGGCCAGGGTTGTCGGGAAGAGGCCCTTGTCCCCATCAACATGGGGGCAGGGTGCTTTGGGGTGGGGGGGACCCCATGTTGAGGGCATGTGGCATGCGGCCTGGTATGGTTCAGGAGGGAGGGGGGCCGCTCATCGTCCCCCCCTCTTCCCCTGCGGCCTGCCAGGTTGCATGCTCGGATAAGGGTCTGGTATGGATTTTGGGGGGGACCCCACGCCGTTTTTTCGGCTTAGGGGGTTTCCCTTTAAATCCATACCAGACCTAAGAGTCTGGTATGGATTTCGGGGGGACCCCCACGCCGTTTTTTTCGGCTTAGGGGGTTCCCCTTAAAATCCATACCAGACCTAAGGGCCTGGTATGCTCCTGGAGGGGAACCCCCACGCCGTTTTTTTCATAAAAATTTGGCGTGGAGTTCCCCTTCATGATTCATACCAAACATGGGACAGCGAGGACACGACTTGAGCGGCTGCTTCACGCGCTCAGGTCGTGTCCAAGTTGCCTGGCAAAGTCGCGCTGTCCCTGTGTCAGCCGGCACACGAGTCGCCCCGCGAGTCGGATACGCTT
The DNA here is from genome assembly GCA_029206835.1 of Rana muscosa. Lineage (NCBI taxonomy): Eukaryota > Metazoa > Chordata > Amphibia > Anura > Ranidae > Rana > Rana muscosa. The sequence continues at coordinate 10,242,157 of JARGYO010005562.1, forward strand.
CATCCGACTTCCCGGGCGACCTCTATTCAAATCAATGGGCTCCCATAGGGAACCATTAATTTTCAATAGAGCGCCGCTGACATTTGTATTTACTATAACAGTGCGCCGCTGGTTCCTGCGCCAAGTGAAGGAGTTATCTGGCGCACCAATTAAGGTTAGAACCAGCGCAGCGCACTGTTATTAGTAAATCAGCCCCACAGTGTCATAAGTCAATATGGCATGGGAAGAAAAAGTGGTTACAGCTCTGATTTAATTGGAAGGAGAGGGTGATAGGGGGTAACATCATAGATAAACATCATCAGTGAGATTGGACATCATGAGGCCCTTCAGATTCATAAAAAAACTCTGATTTATCCCAAGATTCCCAGATTTTATCAAAAACAGGTAAGGTTTCTTCTATCTTAGCAGTCATATGTTCCATTCTACGTGTATCATGCAATAGTGATAAGACAAGGTGAAACGTAGGAGAAGAGGCGGAGAGCCAGCACCTAGGGATAGCTCTCTTATGCCGCGTACACACGTATGCCATTTTTTAAACCAACGTTTTTCTCGTCGTTTTTTTTCATGTTTCCTCTCAAGCCTGTGTTGCATACACACGATCATTAAAAAAAAACGTTCAAGCAAAGCGCAGTGTCATACAACACGTACGACGGCACTATAAAGGGGAAGTTCTGTTCTAATGACGCCACCCTTTGGGACGCTTTTGCTAATTTCGTGTTACCGCGTGTCAGTAAAAGTTTGGTGAGAGACGATTCGCGTTTTTCAGTCTTCGTGCTTTGAAGATCGTTTTGTGGAGTTCAGTTTGTGCCTGTGGGTTCGTATCTGTCTTGCAGTGCTTGTAGTCAGTTCGTATCTGTTTATTCAGTGCGTTCTTGTCTGCTCGTTCCTGTTTTTCAGCTTGTTCTTCATAGGCCTTGCTGTTCTTCCGTTCGTTCTTCTAGTTCGTTCTGAGCTGCCGACCGTTATCTAGCCATGTTGCGGCTACATACTCGTTGTAGAGTTTGTGCTGTAGTTGGTGCCAGGGTTCATGCTGTATCCCGACTCCAGGCCATTAACAGGGTGAGGAGGAGTTCATGGACCAAGAATTGGTTGCTCCAGCGGCACCAGTTCTGTCACATGCCTTTGTTGCGGGAGATCAGGGAAAATAATCCTGAGGACTACAGGAATTTTCTCAGGATGTCTGACCCCGTATTTCAGCATCTGTTGGCTTTGGTGTCCCCCTACATTACCAAGCAGGACACCGTTATGCGTGAAGCCATCAGTGCTGAGCAGAGACTCATTGCCACGTTGCGATACCTGGCGACTGGGAGAAGCCTGCAGGACCTAAAGTTCTCCACAGGCATATCCCCCCAGGCTCTGGGTATCATTATACCAGAGACGTGTTCTGCCATCCTTCAAGTTTTGCAGGAAGACTATATTAAGTTAAGTGTTCTTATTTAAAACCTCACATTGTATGTATTTCTTTGTTAATCTTTTTTTTGGGGTTTATTAGCAGTCCCTAATTCCCATGATTCTTAGCTGCGAGGAATGTCCCCTTTCTCCACATGGTATTTTTTTTTTTGGAATGTTTTCATTAGGCCTACATTTAAATTTGCCTTACCTAACCTCTCCAGCATGCTATCCTGGGGCCATACCCACCTTGCCTAGTCATTTCCATTTATTTTATTCTATGCTCCATCGTAGTGCTTTACCCTAAACGCACCCTAAAGATTGCCTAGGAATGTTACATTGACTTAAACTTCATACAGAGTGCTACAGCCTTCATTTGTGATCTCCCCAACTCATCTTCAACCCCCCCCGTTTTTCTTTTGGGTTTGTTTTTGGTTTGTTGTTGCTTACTAATAATGTTTTAATTTTTCTGTTTCTCCTAATGTTGGCCATGAATGGTTTTCTTAAATCTGCTTTCAATGTTTCTGTCTCAAAGTATTAATTTATTTTTAATTTTATTCCACAGTTCCCTTCTACGCCACATGAATGGCAGAATGTGGCATCTGAGTTTGCCCAACGATGGAACTTTCCGAACTGTGGAGGGGCCATCGACGGCAAGCATGTTCGGGTCGTCCCACCACCCAATTCGGGATCCTTTTATTATAATTATAAGGGGTTCCACAGCATCGTCATGATGGCAGTGGTGTCGGCCACCTACGAATTCCTGTATGTGGACGTTGGCAAGAATGGCAGGATGTCAGATGGAGGAGTCTTTGCACAGACTGAGTTTGGGGAACGGCTCCTAATGGATCAGCTGGCCTTGCCACCAGCAGGGCAGAATGTGGAGGGACTCCCATTTGTTTTTGTGGCGGATGAGGCGTTTGGCCTGGGTCCCCATTTGATGAGGCCATTCCCACAATGCACCCTCACCCCTGAGAGGAGGGTGTTCAACTATCGGCTGGCCAGAGCAAGAAGGGTGGTGGAAAATGCCTTTGGCATCATGGCCAGCCGATTCCGCCTGTTCCTCACCTCCATCCACCTTGCCCCTTATAAATGGAACCATGTCGTCATGACTTGTTGCGTGCTCCATAATTTTCTGAGGGTGCATTCTTCAAATTATATGACTTTGAGTAGGCCTGAGGCCTCATTATTGGAATCAGATAATTTAGTGGCCCTGGAAGCTGGCCGTCCAGGCTTGGCCCCCCAAACCGGACGTGATGTCAGACAAAAATATGTTGAATATTTTGTGGGTAGGGGGGCCATTGATATGCCTGAGGATGTTTAACATTATTATTTGTTAAAATTAAACTTTTTTAAGAGAAAATATTGGTATTGTGTTTTAATTTAATATTCTTTTAGGTTTCTCGTAGGGTTACCTAGTGCACTTGTAGTGCCATGTGTATTTAGCATTCTTAATTAGCCTTCATTGTCAGTGTAAACACAAAACATTGATTAGTTCACTTTGCACAACATTTACATAATGAAGCCACAAAAACATGTACTATTCATTAAAGCTTAAAAGCAAAAAAAACCTGCAAAAACACAGCAAGTTCAATGTTCTTTTGTGTTAAAACACTATACACGCCCAAGCACAGCCATGATATTTTGTAGCCTTTCCTCAACCCGCTTGGTATTTTCCCTGATCTCTATCAAGTCTCCCTTTATTTTTTCAAGGTCACGACAGCAGACCATGAGGTATTGGATCAGGATCTGGGCACTGTGATGTGTAAACTTTTCGGGGTCTTCGGCCAGAACTGCACCTAAATCAAAAAAAAAACATGTAGTATAGAATATGTAGGCCTACATCTATTAACCTGCATCTGTCTGGTTTGACACTGACCTGTTGTGGTGCCACTTTCCACTTCCTCAACTTCACGTTCCTCTCCATCATGTGGTTCTGGGGGTATTGTTGAAGGTGTTGGATTTATAGGCTCATCTGACGTAGCTTTTTGAAGCCCTATGGAGATTGCAATAAAAAGTATAGTTTCATTAGTAAATAATAATTATTTTCCAACAAAAACCCTGAAAAGTAAATTTTGAAAGATTATTTGGAAGTGTGGTCCATTTTTAAATGTACCCCCAGTGACAACCTGAACACATGATTGGATACATAGCCAAAACCAGAGCATATACTTTTAAAAATAAAGTTTGACACATTGTAACACCCCAAAGTATATACACAGGATCACCTGTGTGTGACACCCTAAAAATTTTGGGGTTTTGGCCCACACTTGTACTACTGCGTTCAGATGTTTAATCGGCTGCTGAGCATTCTCTGCCTTAACATTACAATGCATACCCTTTTAATTTAAAAAAAATGTCATTTGGATTATAAAAATAAAGCAACTTGTTTACAAAATTAGCTCCCCAAAAAAAACTTAGAAATTTGGGTGTTCACACTGGATGATCCAAAAACATCGTTTTATGAACTGTACGGAGAAAGAGGTTTACTACGTCCGTTTACTGTGCGGACGAACATGAAAGTTGGTATCTTTCACTGTACTATATCAAAGTCAAATATATACAACTTAATACAAGTAATAATCTTTAGCAGGGAAAATGTATAAAAATTACTTACTTTTTCCTAAAACTTTCTTGATTCTTTTGTATTGGTCGGGCTCCTGCAACTTCAGATCGGACCATCGTTTTCTGAGCTGTTCCTTCGTTCTGCACACCCCGAATTTTTGGTGAAGAGTTTTGACCACTTTGCCCATAATTTTTGTCTTGACAAGATTAGGCCTTTTATACGGCCCATGCTTGGCATCATAATCCTCCCTCCTCAAAGTGGCGACCATCTCCACCATTTCCTCGAATGACATGTTGGATGCCTTATATCTCCGGGATCGGGATTTGGGCTCCTCAGGAATTTCCTCCTCTGTAGAAATAATCTCAGCCACCTGTGTCTCTGCCATGTTGTTAAGCACTACGACGAGCGAGAAGGGGCGGGGAAAGTACAATATCGAACGTCAGGGGCGGGGAAAGCGTGCAGAGTTTCACGCATGCGCAGTGTATATCAAGTGAGGATCCATGTGTCGAAAATACGTTCATTTGCCGGGAGAGGGAGTTAGCAACGAACGTGTTGACCAAGGTACATAACATTTTAAGGATTTGGGTTTCATCAGAGGAGGAGATTTGGGGCTTTTATATCTGTTCAAAATGCTGATTTGATGAATGTTGCCTGAAACATATGTATTTTCTTGGTTCTTAATTTTACAGAGAGAGAATGAATACTTTCAAAAATCCGGAGTTTATGGGGGAGTTCATTGATAAATGGAAGGAACTCCCTATCCTGTGGCAGACCAAAAGTGGTGGCAATAAAAATAAAGCAGCCAGGACAGCAGCACTGGAGAGCCTGCTTGCATTTGTCCAAACCCAGATACCCACAACAACTCTCCAAGATGTGAAAACCAAAATTGCTACCATCAGGGGGACATACAGGACCCAGAGGAATATGGTCCTGAAGTCCCAGAGGTCAGGTGCTGCAGCAGATAAGGTTTATATACCCAGTCTGTGGTACTACAGCAAGTTATCTTTTCTGGATGACCAGCTGGAAGTGCGGGAATCTCTGTCCACCCTTCCCCCCAGAGGTCAATCCAGCCTTCCTTGTAGCCAAACCTCCAGCCTTCCTTGCAGCCAGCCCTCCAGCCTTCCTAGCAACCCTGCTCTGGCTTCCTCTGAGGATCAAGATGAGGTCCTTGAGGAGGCAGATTTGGATATATGGAGCCAGGTAAAGTATTGATATCTACATTTATATGTTACAAAAGTGATGATTTTAAATTGATGTTAGTATTGTTAGGTATTTAATGTTCGAAAAAATTAGGATTTACAGAGCAAGAGATAGTAGTGGTCAAATTTAATGGGGACAAGGCAACAATATCATGAGGCGGAATCTATGGAAATGTAATCCCTTTTGCCATTCAATTTAAAAATGTCTGGAGGTGAACAATGTGTGTGATTGATGGAGGCAAAAAATAAAGAATGTCCCTTTCTTTTTTTACAGCCAGAGCAGAGACAGGAAGAGTGTGATGTTGGGGACCAGGAGGAGGCAGGGCCCAGTGGCACACAGGAGGAGGCTGGGCCCAGCACAAGAGCCCAGATGCCTCCCCTGAAAATTATCCAACGAGGGCCAAGGAGAGCTAGGCAGGTGGAGGAGGAAACAAGAGCCTTCCTAAAAGAGGCTACTGCGGCCCTCAGAGAGGCACCCTCTGCTGAGGAGGGCTATGCCGCAGTCCTGGCCCATAAGTTAAGCCAAATGGACTTAAGGCAACGCCTATATAGTGAGAACCTTATGCTGAAGGTCATTAACAGGGGGTTGCTCGGGGAACTGACCAAGTTCACAGACCTCACTGAGGTTGTCCCTCCTCCTCCACCTCCTCCTCCTCCTACTACTCCTCCTGCCACAAACTCTCCTCCTGATCCCCAGCCTCCGAGGAAGCAAGCAACAAAGGCTGCAGAGAAGGCTGGAGAGAAGGCTACAAGGAAGAGGAAAAAATAATGCCTGCTGTAGTACCACAGACTGGGGACATATCTGACTTATCTGCTGCTGTTCCTGACCTCTGGGAGTTCAAGCCAAGATTGGGCTCCTTTTTGTTTTAGGAATTCAAGAGTTTGGTTTTCACATCTTGGATGGTTGTTGTGGGGTCCAAAGGATGCACAAATGCAAGCAGGCTCTCCAGTGCTGCCTTCCCCTTTAATTTGTAATGTACCTAAATAAAGGATTCTTTTTTTTTTGCTTAAAATACTTGACTATGTGATTTCTAGTTTAAAAGAGAGTTTGCTAGGGAGCAGGCAGGGACATTTCAAATAATATTATTGTTATTAACAAGGGACACAAACCTCCTTGAGGCAAAATGAGAAAAATTTAGAAGGTTGGTGTGGTAACTTTACACACAAATAATTTTTTCTAAATCAACCAAAAAAAAAGCCTACATATATCAAATAAGCCCCAAAAAAAATAATAAAGCTAACTTAATAACAAAAAGAAACAATAAAAATATTTTTTTAAAAAAATCACAAATTTTGTGAGCTTGACATTTAGTTATGAATTTATGAGGGAGATATGGCTTAACCACTTAACGACCGCTCACTGTATATATACGTCGGCACAATGGCACCGACAGGCACAATCACGTAGAGCATACGTGATTGCCTTTGTACAGTTGGGGGGTCCAATCGGACCCCCCTTCTGTACAGTGAGCGGTCGGAATTCGTCTGGGAGCGTTCCGAGATGGGGGGTGGCCGTTCGATTCCGGCCACCCCCCCGCGATCGCTGCCGGCGAATAGAAATGCCCCCTCTGTCTGTGGAATGTACACACAGACAGAGAAAGCAGGAGGAAGTGATGTCATCTCCTGTGCGGCGCTCACATATACTGAGCGCCGTACAAGAGAAGACACACAGGTCAGTGCACTAACACTACACTAACACCAGCACACATAGGCACATAAATCGCCCCCCCCAGGCCCCCCCAGATCACCCCCAGCCCCCAGTCACAGTGTCACTGATTGCAGTGACCATTTATTTACTGATCACTGCAATCAGTGACATTTGTGACTGTAAAAGTGTCACTACATTTAGTTTTAGGTCCAGTGTAGCCCCCTAACCCCCCCCCCCTAATAAAGGTTAACCCCTTGATCACCCCCCAGATAACCCTTTCACCCCCTAGCACCGCCATCGCTAAGCGATCATTTTTCTGATCGCTGTCTTGGCGTCGGTGATGCAGATCGGTACCCAGTAATTTTTTTTAGGTTCGCCGCAGGTTTTTATAGCGTCGGGTTCCCCCATAAATTATCGAATAAAGGTTTAACCCCCTTGATCGCCCCCCAGGTAACCCTTTCACCCCCTATCACCACCGTCGCTAAGCGATCATTTTTCTGATCGATGTCTTAGCGTCGGTGATGCAGATCGGTAGCGAGTATTTTTTTTTTAGGTTCGCCGCAGGTTTTTATAGCGTCGGGTACCCCCATAAATTATCTAATAAAGGTTTAACCCCCTTGATCGCCCCCCAGGTAACCCTTTCACCCCCTAGCACCGCCGTCGCTAAGCGATCATTTTTCTGATCGCTGTCTTAGCGTCGGTGATGCAGATCGGTACCCAGTAATTTCTTTTAGGTTCGCCGCAGGTTTTTATAGTGTCGGGTACCCCCATAAATTATCTAATAAAGGTTTAACCCCCTTGATCACCCCCCAGGTAACCCTTTCACCCCCTATCACCACTGTCGCTAAGCGATCATTTTTCTGATCGATGTCTTAGCGTCGGTGATGCAGATCGGTAGCCAGTATTTTTTTTTTAGGTTCGCCGCAGGTTTTTATAGCGTCGGGTACCCCCATAAATTATCTAATAAAGGTTTAACCCCCTTGATCGCCCCCCAGGTAACCCTTTCACCCCCTATCACCACTGTCGCTAAGCGATCATTTTTCTGATCGCTGTCTTAGCGTCGGTGATGCAGATCGGTAGCCAGTAATATTTTTTAGGTTCGCCGCAGGTTTTTATAGCGTCAGGTACCCCCATATATTATCTAATAAAGGTTTTAACCCCCTAATTGCCCCTAGTTAACCCTTTCACCAGTAATCATCATATAAGTGTTACGGGTGACGCTGGTTAGTTAGTTTGCTTTTTATAGTGTCAGGGCACCCGCCGTATATAACCCAATAAAGGTTTAACCCCCTGATCGCCCGGCGGGTGATATCAATTAGGTTTTAGCGTCAGAGAGGGTCTGCGTCACACCCCAGGCAGCATCAGGTTAGTGCCAGTAACACTAACACCCACGCGTGAAGCATACACCTCCCTTAGTGGTATAGTATCTGAACAGATCAATATCTGATCTGATCAGATCTATACTAGCGTCCCCAGCAGTTTAGGGTTCCCAAAAACGCAGTGTTAGCGGGATCAGCCCAGATACCTGCTAGCACCTGTGTTTTGCCCCTCCGTCCAGCCCAGGCCACCCAAGTGCAGTATCGATCGATCACTGTCACTTGCAAAACACAACACACATAACTGCAGCGTTCGCAGAGACAGGCCTGATCCCTGTGACTCCAGTGCTGTAGGAGGTGATTTCACCACCACAGTTAAAAAAAAAAAAGCAAATATGCCGAAGCATTGGGGCAGCAGGGGCTGAGGAGTGATTTTGCTCCTAATGCCGCGTACATACGGTCGAAATTCCGACGGAGGCTTGCCCGTGGAAAAGTCCGACCATGTGTGTGCGGCATAACTTTTTTGCGGGAGGATGCCCCCATGCTTCGGCATATATAAATGGTGCATGTATGCCCATCATTAGAAGTGGGTGGATGAAGGGCGGTATTCTAATGGTGGGCATACCCACCGATCAATCTCTTTTTTCGTTCAGCCACCTGGCTGCATGAAAAAAAAAGATTACAATACATGTCCAACAAGGACCAGCAACGTACTGGTATGTTGCTGGACTTTGAATGATTATACCAGATTGATGCCTGCGGGTTTAGGTATCATCTTGGTATCATTCTTTTCAGCCAGCGGCCGGCTTTCATGTAAAAGCAATCCTAGTGGCTAATTAGCCTCTGGACTGCTTTTACAAGCAGTGGGAGGGAATGTCCCCCCCCCCGGATATAAAAAGCGCCATTGGGAAATTGGGAAAGCATTTTATCACACCGATCTTGGTGTGGTCAGATGCTTTGAGGGCAGAGGAAAGATCTAGGGTCTAGACCCCAGTTTTTTCAAAAAAAGAGTACCTGTCACTACCTATTACTATCATAGGGGATATTTACATTCCCTGAGATAACAATAAAAATGATAAAAAAAAAAAAAAATATGGAAGGAACAATTTAAAAATAAAATAAAAAAGCTAAATTAATAATATAAAAAAAACAAAAAAAAGCACCCCTGTCCTGCCCTGCTCTTGCCCAATGGCGAACGCAGACGTCGGTCTGGCGTCATATGTAAACAGCAATTGCACCATGCATGTGAGGTATCACCGCGAAGGTCAGATCGAGGGCAGTAATTTTAGCAGTAGACCTCCTCTGTAAATCTAACGGGGTAACCTGTAAAGGCTTTTAAAGGCTTTTAAAAATGTATGTAGTTTGTCGCCAATGCGCGTTTGTGCGAAATTTTAAAGCATGTCGTGTTTGGTATCTATGTACTCGGCCTAAGATCATCTTTTTTATTTCATCAAACATTTGGGCAATATAGTGTGTTTTAGTGCATTAAAATTAAAAAAAGTGTATTTTTTCCCAAAAAAATGCGTTTGAAAAATCGCTGCGCAAATACTGTGTAGAAAAAAAAATGCAACACCCACTATTTTATTCTGTAGGGCCTTTGCTTTAAAAATATATATAATGTTTGGGGGTTCAACATAATTTTCCTGCAAAAAAAAAAATGTTTTCATGTAAACAAAAAGTGTCAAAAAGGGCTTTGTCTTCAAGTGGTTAGAAGAGTGGATGTAAGCTTCCTAATGTTGTGTATAAAATGCCAGAACAGTTCAAAACCCCCCCAAATGACCCCATTTTGAAAAGTAGACACCCCAAGCTATATACTGAGAGGCATGTCGAGTCCATGGAATATTTTATATGTTGACACAAGTTGCGGAAAAAAGACAATTTTTTTATTTTTTATTTTTTTTTGCACAAAGTTGTCACTAAATGATATATTGCTCAAACATGCCATGGGCATATGTGGAATTACACCCCAAAATACATTCTGTTGCTTCTCCTGAGTACGGGGATACCACATGTGTGAGACTTTTTGGGAGCCTAGCCGCGTACGGGACCCCAAAAACCAATCACCGCCTTCAGGCTTTCTAAGGGTGTAAATTTTTGATTTCACTTCTCACTGCCTATCACAGTTTCGGAGGCCATGGAATGCCCAGATGGCACAAAACCCCCCCAAATGACCCGATTTTGGAAAGTAGACACCCCAAGCTATTTGCTGAGAGGTATTGTGAGTATTTTGCAGATCTCGCTTTTTGTCACAAAGTTTTGAAAATTGAAAAAAATAAATAAAAAAAATAAATAAATTCTTTCTTCATTTTCAAAAACAAATGAGAGCTGTAAAAGACTCTCCATGCCTCTCAGCAAACAGCTTGGGGTGTCTACTTTCCAAAATGGGGTCATTTGGGGGGTTTTGTGCTATTTTGGCATTTTATGGCCTTCAAAACTGTGATAGGTAGTGAGGAGTGAAATCAAAAATTTGCGCCCTTAGAAATCCTGAAGGCGGTGCTTGGTTTCCGGGGTCCCGTACGTGGCTAGGCTCCTAAAAAGTCCCACACATGTGGTATCCCCGTACTCAGGAGAAGCAGCAGAATGTATTTTGGGGTGCAATTCCACATATAACCATGGCATGTGTGAGCAATATATCATTTAGTGACAACTTTTTGTAATTTTTTATTTTTTTTTTGTCATTATTCAATCACTTGGGACAAAAAAAAAATATTCAATGGGCTCAACATGCCTCTCAGCAATTTCTTTGGGGTGTCTACTTTCCAAAATGGGGTCATTTGGGGGGTTTTGTACTGCCCTGCCATTTTAGCACCTCAAGAAATGAGATAGGCAGTCATAAATTTAAAGCTGTGTAAATTCCAGAAAATGTACCCTAGTTTGTAAACGCTATAACTTTTGCGCAAACCAATAAATATACACTTATTGACATTTTTTTACTAAAGAAATGTGGCTGAATACATTTTGGCCTAAATGTATGACTAAAATTGAGTTTATTCGATTTTTCTTATAACAAAAAGTAGAAAATATCATTTTTTTTCAAAATTTTCGGTCTTTTTCCGTTTATATCGCAAAAAATTAAAATCGCAGAGGCAATCAAATACCATTAAAATTAAGCTCTATTTGTGGGAAGAAAAGGACGCAAATTTCGTTTGGGTACAACATTGCATGTCCGCACAATTTACAGTTAAAGCAGCGCAGTGCAAAATTCTGAATTCACCTCTGGTCCTTTAGCTACCAAATGGTCCGGGGCTTAAGTGGTTAACAAGAATATTTTACAATCATTAGATCAATTAGAAATTACTTAAGAAACAAGTTTGCCATAACTCTGAATATCATTAGCAAAAGAAGGTAATTATTTAAGCATTATCAAAAGAAGAACGGAATGCGCAGCATTAAAACGATGCTATTAATTCCACCGTGACGAATGTGCCATCTCCATTTCCAACGCTAGCTTTACCAAAATGTGCGCTCCCGTCTCATACTTGATTCTGAGCATGCGCATTTTTTTTCTCCTTGTGAAAGCATACACACTATCGTTTTTCACGTCGTTAAAAAAAACGACATGAAAAACGACGTGAAAAAATAGAGCATGTTCGAAATTTTTAATGGCCGTTTTTCACGTCGTTAAAAAAAACGACATGAAAAACGACGTGAAAAAATAGAGCATGTTTGAAATTTTTAATGGCCGTTTTTCACGCCGTTAAAAATGCTCTGGAGCATACACACGATCGGTTTTAATGCCCATTTTTAAAAATGGCATTTTTAACGGCATGAAAAACGATCGTATGTATGGGGCATTAGCAGCCAGAAGGACAAAAGACATTAGTTTCTTCGAAGCTTTTGATAAGCTATGAAGAGGCAGGCCTAGAAGGAAGTGTATTGGAGTGAGCGGAATAGGGGTAAGCAATAACTTTTGTAGAAGCTCCTGGATTTCAGTCCAAAAGGGAATAATGAGAGGGCATTCCCAAAAAATTTGAAAAAGGGAGCCCACAGACCCGCCACATCTCCAGCAAAATTTAGAGAGGGAGGGATTACGAGCATGTAGCAAGTACGGGGTCCTGTACCAAAACATCAGGACTTTAAATGCAGATTCTCTCTGTATTACACAGCGTGAGATCTTGGATGTAGAGTCCCATATCTTACCCCAGTCCAATAATGATATTGGGCGTTGTAGTATGTGTGACCATTTCCTCATATAGCTATGGGTGGAATCTGTCATAGGTGGGTTTTCATGGAGTATCTTATATATGGACGAGATTTGTTTGGAATCATAGGGACCATTAGCACAAATAACTTCAAAGCCTGTGGGCTTTTCTAAAAAAGGGGTGGGAGATATGGAAAGAAAGAAGTGTTTAAATTGAATGTAAGAATAGTGGAGTGAAGCTGGGAGATCATGTTTTTTCTGAAGCTCTGAAAAAGATAGGAGTTTACGAGTTAAGCCCCGTACACACGATCGGTTTAACTGATGAAAACCGTCCAATGGATGGTTTTCATCAGACAAACCGATCGTGTATGGTACCCATCGGTCTTTTTTCCATCGGATGGAAAAAATAGAACTTGTTTTAAAATTTTCCGATGGATCAAGAACCGATGGTAATTTGCGATCGTCTATGGGCAAGTCCATCGGTTAAAAAACCCACGCATGCTCAGAATCAAGTCGACGCATGCTCAGAAGCATTAAACTTAATTTTTCTCGGCTCATCAGAGTGTTTTACGTCACCACGTTTGGAACGGTCGGTTTTTTGACTGATGGTGTGTGGCCAAGACTGATGAAAAACAGTTTCATCGGATTTCCGATGGTCAAATCCATCGGACGAAAATCCATAGGTTATCCGATCGTGTGTACAGGGCTTAACCGGATGCACAACATGTCGCAGCTGAAATATCCCCGCCTGAGTCCACGGATACATCCTCGCATAGGACAGTCCATCAGGAATGTCTGGATTGAACAAAAAATTTAGAAGGGGGGGGACATTTGGAAGTTAGAGAATAACGCTCTGCACATCTTTTCCAAATAGTAGGAGTGAAAAGCATCGGTGCCAAGCAGAGGGATCTCAATTGGGGCATATATTTAGAGGAGATAGGCCATAACATAGAGCATAGATGGACCGGTACAGTGATTCCCATCTCAATCTCGGCCCATTTGCTAGGTGCCTTTCTAGAGATCCAAGTAGTTAGCGCTCTTAAGTGGGATGCATAATAGTATTTGATGAAATTTGGTGCCGCCAGACCACCCCTGCACCTAGGAGCAAAAACAACTGATTGTGCTATCCTATGAGAGGTGTTGTTCCATATAAACTTGAGACAACGTCTCTGGAGAATTCTCAATTGCGACATTGGCACTGGGATCGGAAGTGTTTCAAACAGATAGAGCAACTTGGGAAGTATCGACATCTTAAGGACATTTATCCTGCCTAAGAGAGAAATCGGGAGAGAGGTCCAATTATTCAAAAGACGTGTTATGTCCGCAAACATAGGGGGAAAATTTGCTTGGTATAGGGACGTGTACGATGGGGTACTGTACACCCCTAAGTATTTGAGAGTGGAAGGATTTCAACGGTAATGGAAAGAATCTTGGAGTGTTTTAAGCAATTCGGGTGAAATGTTTATGGGTAAGGCCTCTGTCTTGGACTGGTTAATCTTAAACCCCGAGAGAGCTCCGAATGCCGATAGGACGTCGTGCAAAATGGGTAATGAGGTGGTGGGATGGGTAAGGGTCAATAGGATGTCATCAGCAAAAAGTGATAGTTTATATTCTTGCTGTCGCAGCGAAACCCCCCGTATATATCTGGATGGGCCCTGACGGCCAGCGCCAAAGGCTCCAAACATAGAATAAACAGCAGAGGTGACAAAGGACACCCCTGCCTGGTACCATTACTGAGGGGGAATCGCTGCGACAGATAGGAAGACATCTGAACCTGAGAAGTAGGGGTAGAGTACAGGGCATGTAAAGCTTTTATAAAAGAACCTGAGAACCCATATCTGGAAAGGACAGCGAACATGAAAGGCCAACTAAGGCGGTCAAACGCCTTCTGTGCATCAAGACTCAAGACAATAGCAGGGTGTTTGGTTTTATTTAATAGGTCAATCAGATCTACAGTCCGTCTGGTGTTGTCACCTGCGTGTCTAGTAGGTACAAACCCCACTTGGTCTTTGTGAATCAGGCTCGTCAGTAATGGGGATAGTCTGTTAGCAAGTAATTTAGTAAAGATTTTAATAATTACCTTTTTATGTTGTAGATATCTGGAATTGGGAGTGGTTGAGTCATTTTTCAAAAGACATTGGGCAGGGCTTACAAGAGTTGCCACCCTCCTGGGATTCACCCGGGTTCTGCATCGTGTGTCCAGGTTTCAGACCACCTGAAACCCAGACACAATACTCAGAATGAACTTTGGCTCCCTAAGTACCACAACCACCAAGTGCATAGGTGTGCACACGGTCCCCAACCTCATACACTGACAGGAGAGGAGAGAGGACTTGATCTCTTCCTCCCACCAACACTCTAATTCCCAAAGTTCTATGCCTCAGGAAAGGCCTAAGCCTCCATCCATGGGTGAGTGAGTTTACCATCCAATGTCTGTGACTGAAGTTTCCCCCCTCCCTCCCTTCTCTCTCTTTTCTCTAAGCTAAGGTGACCAAATTTTTAAAATGAAATCGGGGACATATTTTTTTTTTACTAGTAATGGCGGCAATCAGCGACTCTTTGCCCGTCGCCGCCCGCCTCGCAGCCTGTCAAGTCTTAAGCCCTGTACACATGATCGGATTTCCTATGGATTCTAATCCAATGGATTTTTCCATCGGAAATCCGATGAAGCTGACTTCCATCAGTCTTGCCTACACACCATCAGTCAAAAATCCGACCGTCCCAAACGCCTTGACGTAAAACACTCCGACAAGCCGAGAAAAATGAAGTTCAATGCTTCTGAGCATGCTTCGACTTGATTCTGAGCATGCGTGGGTTTTTTGTCTGATGGAGTTCCACACAGATGATCGGAATTTGCTATAGTTTTTTTTCCCATCGGATAAATTTAAAACATGTTCTATTTTTCTCACCAATGGAAAAAAGACCGATGGGGCCCATACACGATTGGTTTGTCTGATGGGAAAAGTCCATCGGACTGTTTTCATCAGTAAAACCAATCGTGTGTACACGGCATGACTCTCCGGGCCCCGGCTACTACTGGGAAGATCACTCTGCCAGGGAAGGCAAGGAGATAAGCAGGCAGGCGGCTGGCCGGGACTTGAGAGCCAAGGCAGAAGATCATGTAAGCGGGAGCGGAATGGGCGCCCGAGTGAAGAAATATTCCCTCCGCTCCGACCAGCACATGATCATCAGAAAGGGGCACAGATAATGGAAAAAAATACATCCCCTAAGCTAGTAGGAGTGGCGAAGCAGGAGTGTGTAATTCAGGTTTTTTTTTTTTTATTCTGCACTGACTGTCTTTGAAATTGCCACAGCCCCTGTTCAAATCCAATCCGGGGACAAAACTGGGGACAGACTTCGTCCGGGGACAGTGTCCTCAATCTGGGGACTGTCCCCTGAAACCGGGGATGTCTGGTCACCCTACTCTAAGTGAGTGAGTACACTAAGGTAAGGGGGATACAGATGTAAGGGGTGCCCTGTGGACTCTGATGTAAGGAGGGCTGGGGAGCACAGACCCCCATACATCAGAGTTTCCCTTTAGACCAGAGTCCACAGCGTTCCCCTTTAAAAATGTTTTTTGCCTTGAAGTGTTTGGGTTTGGCTTTAAGAAAAGGTGGCGACCCTAAGGCTTACACAACCCATTCCACAAAAATGCTACTTATTTAAGCAACAGGGCTTAACAGCAGAATGAATTTATGGCAGATCAACGGGTATTTTTCTGCACTTGCAGGATCTGCAATAGGAAAAAACATGGGATATGTGTATGTATTGCATGTATGTACTGCATATGTTGTTTGTTTGTTTTTTTCTGCCCTGGCATATGTTTTCATTTCAACCTTAGAAGTGTAAACCTTGACATAGAACGTGGTAAGGCATATCTAACATTGCTTGACAATATTTCACAAGCTTGAGTACAGCCTTTTAATATTAGATTCATTCATGGATGAAATTACTGTTTTTCTATCATGGATTCTGAGTATTTAGTAAAATTTGTGCAGACATTGACTATGCACTGCAGAATAGCCTCTAAGCAATTATTCTTTTATTTATTTCTGAAGTCAACAGACAACAAAAGCAATTGTCTGAGTGGGTGAAAATCATTGTGCAGAAAGCAGATGTTCAGATTTGCCCAGATTGCATAAGGGGAAGTATAGACAAAGAAAATGTTCTAAAAACAAAATGTTCAAAACCAAGACCCCAAATTTCAGCTAGGAAAAGTTACAAGACCCCTATACATATTGTAACAACATATATAAATGGAAGTTATGATCCAGACTTCAGTTTGTGTTAAATAATGAGGCTTATGATTAATTGTAAACTCTGACTTTTTTTAATAATGAAAACTGCTCATCAAACTCTGCTTATTTGTGTTCGTTCTGTTTCAAATCCCACTTTATGCATCAAGATAAATTGTTAGACCCAGTCTCTCTGGACAGTATGGTCAACTGCTGACTTGGCACCATCCACAGGCAGCTTATTTCTTCAATAAGAAACAAAAGTTAAATCCAACACAGTTTTACTTACAGTACAGAGGATGTTTTTCCAATCTCTTGAAGTATAGGTACATAATGACTTTTCTATGCCCTGTCTCTGTGAAGTACAAACACTGAGGCCTCGTACACACGGCCGAGATTCTCGTCGAAAAAAACATGTTGTTTTTTTCGACGAGATTCTTGGACAAGAAACTTGTCCCGGCCGAGTGTACACACGCTCGATTCAAAGAACCCGCGGTTCTTTGAATGGAGCATACGCGGTGACGTCATCGACTACGACGAGCATGCGTTCGTCACATTCAATGCCGTCGCCGCCATCTTGGTATACCCTATCTATGCCTAGGAAGCTACCGCGCATGCGTCAAAGTCATTTCGAGCATGCGCGGGCTTCCCGGCGAAAAGGTAAGTGTACACACACACAATTTTCTCGTCGAGAAACAGGCTGACGAGAATCTCGACGAGAAAATAGAGAGCAGGATCTCTATTTTCTCGTCGAGATTCTTGTCGCTTTTCTTGACGAGAAACCATACACACGAACGAATTTCTCGGCAAAAAATCTCTGCCAGCAAGTTTCTTGCTGGTTTTTGCCGAGAAACTCGTTCGTGTGTACGAGGCTTGACTTAGGAAATATGGAAGAAACAGGGTGGGTCTAGCTAGGACAGAACTAACTAGCACTAAACAGCAAGGGAAGACACAGAGCCAATCAAGTAAACAAGTTTTAGTGGCCCAAAATTGGCAGGCACATGTGAACAAATGCTGTAAGTTAAGAATACTTTCAGAAATAGAAGTGTTAATAGTTTATTTTTATCAACTAGCAAAACAAAAAGTAAATGAACAGAAGAGAAATCCAATCAGATCAATATTTTGTATGACCACCCTTTGTATTAAAAACAGCATCAATTCTAGGTACACTTGCACAGTTTTTAAAGGAACTCAGCAGGTAGATCTTGGAGAACTAAACACAGATCTTCTGTGGATGCAGGCTGACTCAGATCCACCTGTCTCGTGTAATCCCAGACAGACTTTATTGAGTTGAGATCACGGCTCTGTGTTCTTTATGCTGAAGATAGTTCTTAATTAGGGATGAGCCGAAGTTCAGTTCGCACCAGAACTTGCGAACAGGCAAAAAATGTGTACGAACACGCAAACACTGTTAATGTCTGTGGGACACTAACATGAAAAATCAAAAGTGCTCATTTTAAAGGCTAATATGCAAGTTATTGCCATAAAAAGTGTTTGGGGACCTGGGTGCTGCCCCAGGGGACATGTATCAATGCAAAAAAAGCATTGGGGGGACAAGGGCATTATCTCCACAACCCTTGCCCGGTGGTTGTGCGGGTCTGCAGGCAGGGGTGCATATCGGAATCTGGAAGCTCCCTTTAACAAGGGGACCCCCAGATCCCGGCCCCCCCTAGGTGAATGGGTATCAGGTACATTGTACCCCTACCCATTCACTCCAAAAAGTAGTAAAAAGTTAAAAAAAAAGCAAGAGCCAGTTTTTGACAAGTCCTTTATTAAAAAAGAAGCCCCGAGCCGTCTTCTGCTGGTGCTGTCTTCTCACCAGGACCGTCTTCTTTCAGGGCCATCTTTTCGCGGGGCCGTCTTCTCCTGGTGTCGTCTTCTCCCGGTGTCGTCTTCTTCTTGTGCTGCCTTCTCTTGGTGTTGTCTTCTCTCTGTGCCGTCTTCTCTCTGTGCCATCTACCTTCTTGTTTCGTCTTCTTCTTGTGCCGTCTTCTCCCCGAGCTCTCTTCCTGTGCTGTCTTCTCTGGGAGCTGTCTTCTTCCTCGCCGCTAAAAACAAAAAAAGAAGCTCTTCTCCTGAGGCGGTCTTCCTCTGTTCTGTTCTGTTGTCCCCCCACTGTCTGGCATGTTTTATATAGTCATGGGGCATGGCCATCCAATGATGTCACCCAGAAAAAGCCTGCCCCGTGTGGTGACATGTGACCTCTCAAGGGGCGGGCTCTCTGGGTGACATCATTGTACCCGATACCCATTCACATAGGGGAAGGGGCGGGATCTGGGGGCCCCCATGTTAAAGGGGTCTTCCAGATTCCGATAAGCCCCCCGCTTGCAGACCCCGACAACCACAGCCCAGGGTTGTCGGGAAGAGGCCCTTGTCCCCATCAACATGGGGGCAAGGTCCTTTGGGGAGCATCCACCCCCCCCATGTTAAGGGTATGTGGCCTGCTATGGTTTAGGAGGGGGTTCTCACTCATCCCCTCCCTTTCCTGACCTGCCAGGCTGCATGCTCGGATAAGGACCTGGTATGGACCTGGGGGGAAGGGGGGAACACCCATGTGAAAGGACCCTTAGTTGGAGGGAAGTAAAAATAAAAAAGGCCTCTTGGCAGCCTCCCTGACCAGTTTTCTTCTCATCTTTTAATCAATTTTGGAGGGATGTCCAGTTCTTGATAATGTTACTGTTGTGCCATATTTTCTCCACTTGATGATGACTGTCTTCATTATGTTCCATGGTATATCTAATGCCTTGGAAATTCTTTTGTACCCTTCTTCAGACTGATACATTTTAACAATGAAATCCCTCTGATGGTTTGGAAACTCTCTGCGAACCATGGCTTTTGCTGTAGGATGTGACTAAGAAAATGTCAGGAAAGACCTAATAGAACAGCTGACCTTTATTTGGGGTTAATCAGAGGCACTTTAAATGATGGCAGATGTGTACTGACTCCTATTTAACACAAGTTTGAATGTGATTGCTTTATTCTGAACACAGCTACATCCCCAGTTATAACACTTATGCCCCGTACACACGACCAGATTTGCCGCCGGAAAAAAGTTGGATGTTTTTTTTGACGGAATTCTGCTCAAGCTTGTCTTGCATACACACGGTCACACAAACTGAACTTTTGAGCGTTAAGAACGCGGTGACATACAACACTACGACGAGGCGAGAAAAAGAGATTCAATGCTTCCAAACATGCGTCAAATTGTTTCCGAGCATGCGTGTTTTTTTTCCTGTACAGACAAACGTTTTTTTCCGCTAGGAATTTTTTCCGTCGGGAAAATAGAGAACCTGTTCTCTATCTTTTTCCGGCAGTTTTTCCGTTGGAAAAAGTCAGATGGAGCATACACACGGTCGGGATTCCCGACCAAAAGCTCTCATCTGACTTTTTCCGATGGGAAAACCGATCGTGTGTATGGGGCATTAAGCAACCACATTATTTTTATTTTTTTTATTTTTACTTCCCCCCCTAAAATATTTTAGTTTGTTCTTCAACTGAGTTGTACAGTTTATAGGTCACATTAAAGGTGGAAAAACTTCTGAACTCATCTATCTTTGTCTCATTTTTTTACATCATAGAAACCTGACATTTTAGCAGTGGTGTGTAGACTTTTTAAATTTACTGTATTTGATTTAGTGTTCTTTGTATTTGTGTTCTTCTTTGTCTTTCTTTCTCTACTATCACTTAAAGGGTAACTCCACTTTCGTGGGGAAAAAAAATATCAAATAAAAAAATAATAATATAGCGCATATAATTGTGACACTAATCATATTGTAATTGAATGTTATTAAACATTTCCTTTCCTTTTCGATCTTTAGCCAATGTAATTTTCTGAGAATACATTACAATATGACTACCTGGAGTTTTCTGTACACAGAATGTGTACTGACCACTCCCCAGAAACATAATTTCCTGCTTGTATGATTGGCTCATTAGACCCACTTAGAACAGAAGCACAGACAAACACACATGGATTTCTTCAGAATAACAAAAGGTAGGAATCTGCAACACAGTTTGTTATAATCCTTGTAATGTAAAACATAAATCACCCAGGGGGAGATGTTTTTGCATAGGTCCAGGATAATGGAAAGGACCCTTTATAACTGTAGCGGGGTCCCCAAATTTAACCCTGCTATACTTAAATTTAGGGGAAGGTTTGAGCTGTAGTTGGGCTCGGACCACCTTAATTGTTAGGACATTCTATTTTACACCGCAGGTAGTATACTGGTGTGTAGTTCCCTGTGGCCTGTGGGTGGCGCTGCCATAGTGGGCCAGGGTTGAACCGCTGGTATAGTGCTGTGCCTTGGATGTCCTCTCTCTGCGGTTGTGTGGTGGGCGTGGTCGGCCTGCTGTGCACGCCGGGAGAGGATATAAAAGGGGCAGACGCTGCTTGGGGTCGGTTTGGTCTTCAGTTGGAGTCCAGGTACGTGGTACCTGGCCCTCCTGGCCAGGGGCCCGCGTACGCATCAGTCCCAGGCACCTTTAGCCCTGGGGCTGCAGCAACAAACTTGGGCCCAGCACCTTTAGCTGGGGCCCGTGTCCTGGAAGGAGAAATCCCAGGGTGCCTCTGGCATGGGGACCTGTTCTGAGATGAGGAAGCCGGGGAAGGACCCTTCTGAAGGACCGGTGAAAAGTTCACGGAGAAAAAAGGGCCTGGTAACTCTCTGGAGGGATTAGATCCATCCAACACTAGAGGATTGGGATTAACTGTTCTGTGGCAGAGAAATAATTGTCCACATACAAGTGGTACCCCTTTCCGAATAAGGGTGACACCAAGTTCCACACTATTTTGCCAGCGCTCCCTATGTAATCCGGGCAGTTGACCGGCTCAACCTGACTATCTTTTCCCTCATAAACCGTAAAGCTCCATACATAGCCTGTTGCCCTGTCACAAAACTTATAGAGCTTGACCCCGTATCTGGCACGCTTGCTGGGAAGGTAATTTAATCAGGGACTCATCAACGCAGACAACTTGATCGGGAATAAACAAGGCTGCAAAACGTTCGTTGAAGTGGTTTATGAGGGTCTGTTTATGATTGTAGAGCCAGTCGTATTCAGGGTCTCCACGTGGACGACAAAGTTCATTGTCGTTGAAGTGCATGAACCGCAAAATCTGCTCGTATCGTTTCCTGGGCATGGAGGCAGAGAACACGGGCATGTGGTCAATTGGGTGCGTGGACCAATAAGCACGTATTGATGAAAATTTATGTGTGCCCATGTTGAGGGAAAGGCCCAGAAAGGTCTTAAATTCGGAAACTGTAATTGGTTTCCAATCTCTGGCAATGGAAGGCAACTGGGGATTAGCAAAAAAGAAAGAAAAAGAAACTGCGCTAGGATCTGGGAATGGCAATTGATTGCTAGCAAAAAAATTGCCCATGTTCTGGTTGTAAGCAGCTACTAACCTGAAAACATAATCAGTGAAAACACAATAGAAAAATATATATGGTTGCGCTAAACTCAAAACAAAAATCAAGAGACAAAAAGATTTGTCGTGGTGTGCTCCACAACACATACAAAATACAGAGGTCCACTAGAATTATCGCGTGTTCTGGTGAATGATTGTGGGCAAACTTAGGACATGAAATAAAACATATGCCAAAAAAAAATAAAAAATGTTTTTGAACACAATAAATATGCAAAATCACATAAAAAATGACATGCATAAAGTGTCTTCCAAATATGACACACTAAGGCATCAGTTCATAAAGTGCAAAATTTTCATTAAAGAGTCCAAACATATGCTGTGATAAACACCCGTGCAGAAACGGAATCCAAATCTCCACTGTAATAACTGAAGACCGGAGTGAAATCCACCACCATGAGCAAGTAAACTGCTTACCAGAACCAGTTGGTCCCCTGTTACGGAGGACCTAAAACCGCATGTAAACAATCCCAGCTGAATAGTAATGGCTTCTATGACCACCGCCTCTTCACTCTGCGCTTTCCACAATAAAAGAGCAGTTTGAACGCAGTTGAGACATGCAAGAGAAACAGGATGCCTCGCTGGTGTAAAATCTTTGGGTTTATTGGATTAAAATGTTGATAAAACACTTACATATAAGATGAAAAGGTACAGCCTTAAGCCCGAGGTATTGGCCGGACACCAACGGGCAAACCCATCCTGTGAAGATCGAGCAGTGAGGGGATGACGTCAGCACGCCGCTTGGTCCGCCCTACGCGTTTCCTGATAGGTCACGTCGTCTTGGGGCACGGGCGGCGTGCTGCGTCACCCCCTCTTATGGGAAAACAAAGCAAACCAAACCTCGCTCTGGGGGGAGGCGCAGGCGCACATCCAACCAAAGCTTCAAGCCTCTATTTGGATGTGTCAACAGAGGAAGTCTCTAACCACGGCACAGACGGCTCATACTGCGCCAATGGACCAATGAGATATTACTCCGGCAGTCCGCGCATGCGCAATCCCTTCCAGAGAACGAAGGAATAAAAAAATTAAAAAAGGGGGAACCACTCCCGTGGTCACTTCCGTCGCGCCATCAGCCAATTGCGGAATGACCCCGCAGAGACCAATCGAGCGACCGGAAGGACACTCATGGAATAGTACAACACATAATATAAACAGTTTAAAACATGCTAAATTGCAGTGCCACTCCCAAAGGGGTAGTTCGTCCAAACATCCCCCCTTGAGGGCAGATGGAATGGGCGCAAAAACATACATAAACAATAACGGAAAAGCATATAAATAAAACTAGTGAGTTAAAAACTTGGCATATATAAAAATATATACTTGGGTTAGCTGCCAAAGGGTTATGAGTAGAGGTCGACCGATATGGGTTTTTCTCTGGCCGATGCCGATATTTAGAAATTGGGGCGGCCGATGGCCGATTTTTGTGGCCGATATTTTAGGCCGATTTAAAAAAAAAAAAAAAAAACTCACCCACTCCACTCCTTGCTTACTCCTGTCACTCTAGCACACACTTGATGTCCTCAGTACAGATGGCACTAGTTGGACCTGGCAGGTGGCACTGGTTTGGAACTGACAGATGGCACTATTGGCACTGGCAGATGGCACTGGTTTGGAACTGTCAGATGGCACTGGTTTGGAACTGTCAGATGGCATTTGCACTAGCAGGTGGCACTGGTTTGGAACTGACAGATGGCACTAGTTTGGGACAGATGGCACTGATTGGCAGTGGCACTGGCAATTGAAACTGGCTGGCAGGGGCGGGTGGCACTGGCTGGCAGGGGCGGGTGGCACTGGCTGGCAGGGGCGGGTGGCACTGGCTGGTGGAACTAAGTGGCAGTGGCGGGTGGCACTGATTTGCGGTGGCACTGAGAGATGGCACTGAGAGATGGCACTGATTGGCGGTGACACTGGCAGGTTTCACACTAAGCCGAGTGTAACTGTAACCAGTGCTGGGACAAGGTCATCCAGCGCCCAGGGCAAAGTGCGCCCCCTCGGGTTCGGACTTGGGCCCCTTTCACACAGGCTTTCCGATCAGGTCTGTCTGTCAGTTTTTCAGGCGGACCTGATCGGAACCTCCATTCACTCCTATGGAGCGGCGGATGTCAGCTGTGACATGTCCGCTGACACCCGATCCTGTCAGTGAAATCCAGACAGATGGAAAGCCTATCGATCCGTTTTCATCCGATCTCCCCATAGAGGAGAGCGGGTCTCTGACAGGTCCATCTCAGCACAGTGAGCGGAGACGGACCTGTCATTCGCCTGCTCAGCGGGGATCAGAGGAACGATCCCCCACTGAGTAATGTTTGTGACATGCACTATAATAGTACTTAAAGTGTTGCGCTGCAGCAACCTGAGAGTAATGGGTGCACACATATGGGGTAGTGGTCAGTGGTGCCAATTTGGAAATGTGGAAAGGAAGTCCAAGACCCTTTTCTAAAAATGTCCTGTACCAAACCACATGTGTGATGAGTGGGGGTGCCTTTAACAATCAATGGCACTGCTGTGTATCTACTAAAGGACAGTGCGCTTCTGTGTTTGTCAAGAAAGCCACAATTTTGTGCATGATCCTGACTGCGCGTGAACCTAGCTGTATAGCGGTTTCACACTGGTGCGCTTTGGTTTGACCACAGTGCGATTGTATGTGTGATTTTCTTGCAGTTTTAGGTGTGCTCCTGATGAATTCTAGTGGACTGTGTGTTTTCTGATTGCGCATCAAAGATGCAGCACGCAAGACTGTAATTTGCTTTCGTGAAAACAGACAGTCTAATAGAATTGAATGGGAGCGCACCTAAAACTCTGGGTAAACTGAATATACAATCGCACTGTGGCCAGACCACAGCACACCAGTGTGAACCTACTATTAGCCCCCGTTCACATTGACTGTGGCTTTGAAATTGTGCGACTTAACCTGAAATCGCACAATTTCAGAGCTGCATCTCAGTGCGACTTTGGGTTGTGACTTTGAAGACATCTGTGTGGCTATTGAAGTCACACCCTAAATCGCAAAAGTAGTGCATGTACTAATTTTTCAAATTTATGCAGCAACTCAAAGTCAGTGTCGCATTGATTTGAACAGTGCCTTGCCGGCAATAGGATGTGACTTGTCAAATTGCTACAATGTGAAGGGGGGGGGGAGGTTAAGATATTATAAAAGAGAGAATGGTAAGGAGGTTGGGGTGGTAAATGTAAGTGCTAATGTCTTTATTAGTGACAGAATGCAGGGAATGTGCTAGGCTGCATGGTGGGGACAGGACAACTATGAGAGCTTAAAGCAAACTGGGATGGAAAGGGTGTAAGATCTGTGTGTGTGGAATGCAAAGCTGAGACAGGACAGGAGGCAGCATGATACCTGCAGTGAAGATTTATGGAGAGGACAGCAGATAAGAGAAGGGAAAAATTAACTAGGCACAGGAGTGAGGAGAATCGGTGCTGACTTACTGTGTGATCATGCAGCAAGGCAGAGAGATGAGTGCAGACGGGAGGAGCTGCCTGGACTGACCATAAAGTAACAAGGAAGTGAAGTGATCTGCTACACTGCCCCCCCTCCCCCCTCTCCCCGACATCAAGCTGACAGCTTCTCTCTCCCTCCTCTCTGTTCACACACTCAGCACGGCACTTGATGCTGCCAGAGCTGCTGAGTGTGGAGAAGGAAGGACAGGAGGGATGGCCAGTGTAAAATATCGGCCTAATTTTGATAATAATCGGCCCGATGCCGATTTATCAAAAATGGCCAAATATCGGCCGATATATCGGCCAGCCGATATTCGGTCGACCTCTAGTTATGAGTCCAGTGGTTTACAAACAAATATATAAACAAATGTGAAACTCTGAAGTTACATGGGTATCTTAAACCAGAATGTATCAACACACCCCCCACCCCACACCTAAAGGATTCTGTGTGGGGGGAACTGGGGATTAGCGGCGATGAATTGACCAGCATATAAATTACTCTGGTCCACAATAGATCTATAGAGATCTTCCGTGAAAAACTGCGAATAAAAATCAAGTGGCATAAAATCAGCTGTTTCCACCTGAATACCGGGTTGGGCAGTGAATGGGGGAAGTACGGGTGCTGCAGAAGTGGTGGGGACCCAATCAGGATAGGCAAATTCTGCAGGAAGGGCACTATGGGTACGACGGGCCTGCCTTTGTCTTCTTCTTCTTGGTGGCAGCGGGACACTACTTGTGCTTGCCACCTCGCCAGCTTGAACTGCACTTATGGGACTCACCACGTCACCACGTGATACTGCAGTGCTGGATGTATGCCCTAGCTGTACTAGGCCGCTGGTGCTTGCCAATTCACCAGAAGGAATAGCGGCGCTAGTACTACTCTTCTCCATGATACGAGAGACCTGCGGTTCTTGCTCCTCAACAACCTCAGAAGATCGGAATCGGGTACGCCTGACCTTAGCAGGGACCTCATCTTCGTCGGCCGGGCTATCTGACATGGAGCCGCTGTCTTCTACGGGAAGGTATTCTGAGCCTGAATCTGACAGATCCGTGACCTCCTCTTCACTATCTGTCATGCTCAGAATCTCATAGGCCTCTTTACTAGTGTACCTTCGATTTGCCATTTTGGGCTCTAAATTTAGGGGTACACTAGTAAGATTCACAGGAAAAAAAGCACCTGACTGTCGTCAGCAAATATATCAAACGCTACAAAAAAAACTGTTAGCGATCGCAGGGATCAGGCCTGACTCTGCGAACGCTGCAGTTATGTGTGCTGTGTTTGGTAAGTTACAGTGATCGATCGATACTGCACTTGGGTGGGCTGGGCTGAGCTGGGCGGAAGGGCTAAACGCAGGTGCTAGCAGGTATCTGGGCTGATCCCGCTAACACTGCGTTTTTGGGAACCCTAAACCGCTGGGGACGCTAGTATAGATCTGATCAGATCAGATATTGATCTGTTCAGATACTATACCACTAAGGGAGGTGTATGCTTTGCGCGTGGGTGTTAGCATTACTGGCACTAACCTAACGCTGCCCGGGGAGACGCCTAATTGATATCACCCGCCGGGCGATCAGGGGGTTAAACCTTTATTAGGTTATATATGGCGGGTGCCCTGATGCTATAAAAAGCAAACTAACCAACCAGTGTCACCCGTAACACTTATACAGTGATCACTGGTGAAAGGGTTAACTAGGGGCAATCAGGGGGTTAAAACCTTTATTAGGTAATATATGGGGGTACCTGGCGCTATATAAAAACCTGACGGGAAACCTAAATAACTAAATAACTAACTGGCTAACCAGTGTCACCAGTGACACTTATTACAGTGATCACTGGTGAAAGGGTTAATTCTAGGGGCGATAAAGGGGTTAAACCTTTATTATATAATATATGGGGGTACCTGATGCTACAAAAATCTGCGGCAAACCTAAAAAAAAAATTGCTACCTAGGGGCACCACCGACACTAATACAGCGATCGGAAAAACGATTGATTAGTGACGCTGGCGATAGGGGATGAAAGGGTTACCTAGAGGGCAATCAAGGGGTTAAACCTTTATATGGGGGGGCTAGGGGGCTACCCTGGACCTAAAGGGGCCTAAAGCTAACTGCCCTGCAATTTTTTACTGTCACAGTTGACACTAAATGCAGCGATCAGTAAATAAATGATCACTGCAATCAGTGACACTGACTGGGGGCTGAGGGGTGACCTGGGGGGTTATCTGGGGGTGAATGGGGGGTGAAATGTGTGCCTATGTGTGCCTACGTGTCAGTGGGCTGTTGGTGCACTAACCTGTGTCTTCTCTCCTCGGAGCTGCGGACGAAAAGACGGCCACGAGGAGAGATGACATCACTTCCTCTGCCTGTGTTTACATTTACACAGCAGAGGAAGCATATCATTCACTGGGAGTGATCGCGAGGGGGTGGCCAGAAACGAATGGCCGCTCCCTCATCACGGATCGCTCCCGAACGGATAACCACCGCTCACTGTACCGGAGGGGGGTCCGATGGGACCCCCCACCCATACGAAGGCAGTCACGTACAGGTACGTGATTGTGCCTTTCCGTGCCATTCTGCCGACATATATATACAGTGAGCGGTTGTTAAGTGGTTAAAGCAATATTTTGTTGACTATTACCTACAACAAATTTACTGATATACTGGAGAATAGCCTTCCTATGGAGAATTACTTTCCTAAACTCTATTTCAGCATTGTAAACACAATACTGGAAGCTAAAAAGTATAAGCTGCAATAAGTCCTTAAATATATTTAGTAGCAACAAATGCAATTAATTTCAGTGCAGCAACATTAATTAACAAATGTCTACTGAGAGTTATTTCATTTTCATATTTGTAGGTTAAGCCGTAATTGCACATATTGAACAAATAATTATGAATCAGTTTGGCTAATGCTGACGATTAACATGAAAACACCAGCAGCGCTAATAATTCTCATCTACAATTTCTTTGATATGACATGAAAATATTTACACATGAAGAAGCAAGGGACTTCAGTCAATTCTCTAGCCTTGCTGATGTATGATACATCTTATTAAATCTTTTGTATAACTGTTGTCAATACAAAATACTATTTTCCATATTTAAAAAAAGAAGGGGCAGCTTTTCTGTACTATGTTACTATTCAGATAATTAAGCAGTGAACGTGGTTGTAATGGACTTTTAAGCCTTGCTTCACATTGGACATATTGATAAATGCATGAGTAACACGTACTTCATTGATGCTAACACGGAGAATGCATGTCAAGGGGAAATTAAAGGATTGATTTTAAAGCAGTTGTAAAGGCATTTTTTTAAAATTAATAATATGGAATAGACAAAGTAGGCGCTAGGTTTTAGCACTAAAAAAACAGTTGCAAATAAAAGCCCAACTGATCATAAGTTGTGAACACATAAATTCTAAACATCTCTAACGAGGCCAAACAAGTCCAAATCAAAACATATCAGATGGAAGAATGAAAGACGGTTCCACCCTATATCCAGCGCCCTCTTAATTCACTAATGTAGGTGATATGCTGATTACTTATCATCCAGTGAACAGGTGCTCTTTCTACAGCCCAGGTGTACACTTACCAGAAGCAAGTGTTAGACAAGCTGTCAGGGAAATGGCCGTAGGAAAACTGGCAATAGTGGCAGTACTGGTAATGGACACTTCCAGCGCATTGCCATGCGCACTAGTGCAAGAAGTGCGAACAGGCATACGCAGAGCCGCAACGGTGCTAACATGCGAATACGCATGCGCAAAGGCGTTGATCGGCAAACGCACAATGTGACACTTAATGGCCTATATAAGACTGCTGCTGAGCCCATCACATTGCTGGATTGTGGTCAGCTTCCCTGTGTTCCTGTACCTTTGCAACTATTCCTTGGATTTCCTGTTGTGACCCGGCTTGTTCCTGACCTGTCTGATCTGCTCTCCTGGTTTGACCCCTTGGCTTGCTGTACTGACTTTGCTGCTATCTCCAGTGTCTGATCCCGGCTTGCATCACGGACTTGCTACTGCTACCTGTTCCTGGCCTGCCTTCCTGTATTTGACCTTGGCTTGACCCTGTTCCTTTTACCTGCCTTTTTCTCTTGTCAGATCTAAAGTGTTTGACCCCTGGCCTGGCTTTCACTACCATCTCCTGCACACACCATTGCCAAGTGTTACTGAGGATTCCTAGAGACTTTGGCCCAGCTGTGTATCCTGCATTATCCGGTATACTTCAGGTGACCACCGGCTCTACTCTCCTGTAGAAAACAAAAAGGATGTTTGGACAGCCGCACTCCAGGAAAAAAATCCTTAAATGTCCTTTATTGGTAAAAATGGAATACACTACAATCCACAGCAAACAGAAAATCCGGACACACAGCTGACGTTTCGCACTGGTACTCAGTGCTTACTCACGAGTAAGCTTGGGGAGTAATGCAGAACGAGTGTAGGATCGTATATGACATCACGGCTAAGCCTCAATGCATTTTGCATGCTATGTGTCCTCAGGAAGCTAACTGCCTCCTGCTAGCTTTTTGTTTGTTGGTTCCAATGTTGTGTATTGGTTTTAACATTTTGTGAGGAATCATATAAGGAGGTGCCCCTATTTGTGCAATTCATATATTTTTAAAATTAAAATAATAAACATATTATATGATCTGTTCTGCGCAATAGTATTGCTTCCTCCTCTTCTGGGGTCCCCAGCCAGCTCTCTCTGCTTTTCCTCTTCTGTGTCTGCCCCATAGCAATTTGTGTGCTATGGGGGCAGACGTCCAGGCTCATTACCAAGTCAGGCTGTGTGTATCCATAGACAGACACAGAGTGGCTCAGCCCCACCCTCCACTCCCTCCACACCTTCCACACAGGGTTTGACTGACAGCAGATGGAGGCAATTTCTCCCACTGCTTTCAGTGAAGTTTGTGAGAGCAGAGAGAGGGCAGAGAAGAGATGCAGCCTGGTACAGCGTTGGATTTATACAAGGCTCAGGTAAGTTTATAGGGAAGGGTGGGAGGAGCACAACAAGTGGTAAAACGTTTCTTACCTTAATGCAGGTAATGCATTAAGGTAAAAATATTTTAAAATACATTTTTAGATTGATAGAAATTGGGGAAAGATTTGGACTTCTATTAGGTTTTGATTGTTGTCCATTTGGCAGAATTCTCTTAATTTTTTTGACCTCTGGCAAGGGGTCAGAGGGACAGGAGGTAATCACCAGTCCTTCTCATGCTTACAAAAAATACAGAAAACACCCCCAAAAGAGGGTCTTCAGATACATCCATCTATAATGTTTTATTATATAATCAGTAGGAAGAAAGCCAACGTTTTTGTTTTTTTTTGAGGGGGGGGGGCACTTACTCTGCATTAGGACTTATGTGTTGCATAATCTACATAGAAACATAGAAAAGTGACGGCAAAAAAAGACTGAGTAGTCCATCGAGTCTGCCCATTTTATTATTATTATTTTATTTTCTATCTTTTTTTGTTAACCTTATTGTCTGACTATAGATCTGTTTGTCCCAAGCATGTTGAAAGCCATTTACTCTGGACTGCATCACTACCTCTGCTGTATTTATTCCAATCATCAACTACCCTTTCAGTAAAATATTACTTTCTAAGATTAGTTTTGAACTTTCCTCCCCGTGTTCTTGATTTTGTTTTCATATTTGAGCTTCATGCTGCACAGACTGCTATTTTTATATTAAATATTAAATAATTTAACTGAAATATAAATATTAAGAAATATTTTATTAATCACTTGACCTCTGGGAAGTTTTACCCCCCCCCCCTTCATGACCAAAACATTTTTGTTATTCAACACAGTGCTACTTTAACTGGCAATTACTTAGTCATGCAACACTGTATGCAAATAATTTTTTTTATCATTTTTTCACATACATTTGGTGGTATTTTATCAGCACTGGGTTTTTTTTATTTTTTGTGAAATAAACAAAACAAGATCAAACATTAACCACTTGTCCCCCGCCCACTGTCAATTGACGGCGGGCGGAGGATACTCTCGTTCTGGGAGGACGTCATATGACGTCCTCCCTTTAAAACGAGCTAGGAGGCGCGCGCTTGCCGCCAGCGGCGCGCGCCCGCCGCGTTCACAAGGCCCCGGTGCGCGTGCCCGGCGGCCGCGATTGCCGCCGGGCACCCGCGATTGCCCGGGAAACGAGCAGGAAAGTGGATCTCTGTGTGTAAACACAGAGATCCACGTCCTGTGAGGGAGAGGGGACCGATGGTGTGTCCCTTGTACATAGGGACAACCATCGGTCACCTCCCCCAGTCAGTCCCCTCCCCCCACAGTAAGAACACATTGAGGGAACATATTTAACCCCTTCCCGCCCCCTAGTGGTTAACCCCTTCCCTGCCAATCACATTTATACAGTAATCAATGCATTTTTATAGCAGGGATCGCTGTATAAACGTGAATGGTCCCAAAAATGTGTCAAAAGTGTCCGATGTGTCCGCCGCAATATCGCAGTCACAATAAAAAAATCGCAGATCGCCGCCATTACTAATAAAAAAATAAAAAAATAAAAATGCTATAAATCTATCCCCTATTTTGTACACGCTATAACTTTTGCGCAAACCAATCAATACGCGCTTATTGCGTTTTTTTTTTTACCAAAAATATGTAGAAGAATACGTATCGGCCTAAACTGAGGAAAATTTTATTTAAAAAAAAAATGGGTATTTATTATAGCAAAAATTAAAAAATAGTGTTTTTTTTCCAAACTGGACGCTCTTCTTTTGTTTATAGCGCAAAAAATAAAAACCACAGAGGTGATCAAATACCACCAAAAGAAAGCTCTATTTGTGGGAAAAAAAGGACGCAAATTTCGTTTGGGAGCCACGTCGCACGACCGCGCAATTGTCATTCAAAGTGTGACAGCGCTGAAAGCTGAAAAATGGCTTGGGCAGGAAGGGGGTTTTCGTGCACAGTAGGGAGGTGGTTAAAAAATATATATATTTTCTACTTTCTGTTATAAAACATACAATAAAATTAAATGTCACCATAAATTTAAGACAGAATGTATTCTGCTACGTGTTTTTGGTAAAAACAAAAATCCCAATCACTGAATGCTAATTGGTTTGTGTTAAACTTATAGCATCTACAAACTATGGGATATATACCGGAATTTACACAGCTTTTACTTTCTGATGGTGTTAAAATGCCAGGGCAATTCACGCCACCCCCAAAATTACCCCCTTCTTGGAAAGTAAACATCTCAAGGTATTTTCTGAGAGGCATGTTGAGTTCATGGAAGATTTTATTTACTGTAAAATGATTTTAGCCTATTTTACACGGGCCACTGGTGATTACTGTATATGACTTTGGTGTAATGTAAGCAATGAAATGTAGTATGTATTTTTTACATTTCCTTTTGGCAGGTGTGGAGTGTTGATATCACTTTATTTTGTTTTGTTCTTCTAAAAGGTAAAATAAATAGACCCTGAAGGAAGAGCAAGTCTCAAAATGCATCAGGCTTTGGGCTCAATTGATTCTGGGTTAAAGGTTGCAAAATTACCCCTGGGTTGGGGGTTAATTCAACTCATGATAAGGGTTATTCACACCATTGTTATAAATGTTTTTAGACATGCAATATGGATTAAATCAGATGGGCATGCTTTTAGCACTTTATGAATAAAGAATATATATATATATATATTGTGACAGCAGGAAGGTAAAGTCACCTGGTTGCATCCAGGGGGGTAGATATATTTCTCCCAGATTCAGGCTTTATGCCGACTTATACAACTAGGGAGGGAGTTGATGAAGCCCAGCTGAGGCTAGTGGGCTCATGGATGATTCATACCTCTAGGGAGAGTGCTGGGCGTCGTGCAGGCAGGGAGTTGATGAGACCAGCTGAAGCTTGTCAGCTCGTTTAAGGCCTCTATAAAAACTCCCAGCTTCATTAGGTGTTTGCTCATGCCTGGACCCAGACCTGTGTGGACTGTCTCGGGAGAGTGAACCCCTGTGCGGTGAGACAAAGCCTGTGTGGCTATTTGTTTGGACATTTACTAAACCAGGGACTTAGGGACTAGGACAGCACCAGGCTGATCCCAGTTGTTAGTTAGGGAAACCTGCATGTTTAGTCAGAGGTCAAGCTGACCAGGATTTATTTTGTTTATTTTTCTTTTTGCTTTGCTGTGTTTTTGTCACTGTAAATAGAGAAATAAACAGCACCTTTTGATCTTGAAAACCACAACCTCCGTCTGCTGGGCCTGTTTTTGTGTGGGGAGCCCATCCAGGGGGTCACCCACACCCGCTACCGAGCTAACCCCCTCACAGTTGGTGGAGAACCAGTGGCAGTTTTTTTTTAAGCCAGCATGGAGGAGATACTGAAACAGCTGGCTCTAGCAAATGCCAATCAACAGCAGACAAATGCAGGTTTGCAAAAGAGCCTTGCAGCTCAACAACAGAGCTTCGCAGCCCAGCAACAAGCCCAGCAGCAATCTGAGGCCCGCTTCATAGACCTGTTGCAGAAGCAAGAGCAGAGACTACAACAACAGATGGAAGCAGTAATGCAGCAACGTCCGCAGACCAGTGAGGAAAGCCGTCCCACTAATACCGCGTCCTTTGGGGTGAGTCGTTTATTGACAAAAATGACTGGAGAGGATGATCCAGAGGTATTTTTGACCACATTTGAAAGGACTGCTGAAAGAGAAAAGTGGCCTGAGGAGCAGTGGGCTGGACTGGTGGCTCCTCTGTTAACTGGTGAATCGCAGAAAGCTTACTATGACCTAGAGCCTGACCAAGCAAAAGACTATGTGATGCTAAAAGCTGAAATATTGGCAAGGCTGGGTGTCACCCTGGCTGTCCGGGCTCAGCGTGTGCATAACTGGACTTTCCAGCTTGGAAAACCCCCCAGGTCTCAAATGTATGATCTCATTCACCTGAGCAGGAAGTGGCTACAGCCAGAGACTTTGTCCGCACCGGAGATTGTGGAACGTGTTGTGATGGATCGTTTCTTGAGAGCTCTTCCTACCGCCATTCAAAAGTGGGTAAGCCATGGAGACCCAGAAACGGCCGGTAAACTTGTGGATTGTGTAGAGAGATACTTGGCTGCAGAGAACCTGACGGCCTCTTCCAGAGACTCTCGGACTTTCCACCCTAAGACCAGACCATCCCCAGGGGCGGATAAGATGATTCCAAGGGGTGAGGATGGAGAGAGTGAGAGGGTGGGAGCTCTGCCCAGGGTTTGGCGAGAACAGCCTGGGAAGTCGGGGGCTCAAGAGGCAGCCAAAAGGATTGTTTGCTACCGCTGCCGGCAAGCGGGACATATTGCAGCAAATTGCCCGGTTGTGGAGGAACCCATGCAATGTGACTTTCTGACGGACAGACGTCAGTCGCTGTGTGCGACAGTCGCTTGCACTGCCATTCGGGGAACTGAGAAACATTTATGCAAAATGTGTATTAATGGTAGAAATGTTGTGGTATTACTGGATTCAGGTAGCCTTGTGACCCTGATAAAGGCTGAATTAGTTAAAACAGAGGTCTCTGGGAATAGCAAGGTAGCTGTTATTTGTGTGCATGGGGACACCCGAGAGTATCCAGTGACTACAGTGTGTTTCAAGACCCCCAAAGGTACCCTCTCTCATCCAGTGGGGTTAGTATCTCAATTACCGCATGATGCCATTGTGGGAAGGGATTTTCCGAAGTTCTGGGAACTGTGGGATGATCCTGAGCCCCCCACTGGTGCCCCTATGTACCAGGAAGGTGATAGCCAGAACTCCTCTGAGAGTGGTGAGGACTCTCCAGAATTTCCCTTGTCAGTATTGGCAGGCGAGACTCAAGAAACTGGAGAGGAGCCCACCTCCTCAGACGAAAACCTACCGTCTGTGGAGTTTTCTGATCTTGAGGTTCACAGGGAAAATTTTGCCACAGAACAGTTAAAAGACCCCGCCCTAATAAAGGCACGGGAAAACGTAGTGGAAATAGATGGCGAGTTAGTGAACCCAGATAATACCTGCACTTACCCATACTTCAGCGTAGAGAAGGACCTACTGTATCGGGTGGCAAAAAGGGCAGAAGAAACCGTTGAGCAGCTTGTGGTGCCCAAACCTTACAGGAAGTTGGTGTTGGAGTTGGCCCATGGGCACATTCTTGGAGGTCATCTGGGGACAGAGAAAACCCGAGAGAGGGTATTACAGAGATTCTATTGGCCTGGGGTGATGAAGGACATAGAAAATTATTGTTCCTCCTGCCCTGTGTGTCAGAGGTCGGCCCCGATGCCACATTTCCGTAGCCCGCTGGTCCCTCTACCCATCATTGAGGTCCCGTTTGAGAGGATCACAATGGATTTGGTAGGTCCTATAATCAAGTCCGCTAGGGGGCACCAGTACATATTAGTTATAATGGACTATGCCACCCGTTATCCAGAAGCGATCCCTCTCCGAAATACCTCGCCAAAACCATAGCCAAAGAGCTATCTCTTGTTTTTAGCCGGGTGGGTATTTGTAAAGAACTGCTTACGGACCAAGGTACACCCTTTATGTCCCGGGTTATGAAAGAGCTGTGTAAATTGTTCAAAGTGACGCAATTGCGTACGTCTGTGTATCACCCCCAAACCGATGGGCTGGTTGAAAGATTCAACAAAACCCTAAAACAAATGTTGAAGAAAGTGGTGGATAGAGATGGAAAGGATTGGGACTGTCTACTTCCTTATTTGATGTTTGCTATTAGGGAGGTGCCCCAATCCTCTACGGGATTCTCCCCCTTTGAGTTACTGTATGGGAGACACCCAAGAGGGCTGTTGGATAGTGCCAAGGAAACTTGGGAAAGTGAGAG
Source organism: Rana muscosa (assembly GCA_029206835.1). Lineage (NCBI taxonomy): Eukaryota > Metazoa > Chordata > Amphibia > Anura > Ranidae > Rana > Rana muscosa. The sequence continues at coordinate 10,278,306 of JARGYO010005562.1, forward strand.
TTCTCCCCACAGGAGTGTGATTGAGCATGTCGCCCTGATGCAAGATCGAATTGCACAGGTAATGCCCATCGTGAAGGAACATTTGGCCCAAGCGCAGTTGGCACAGCAGAGAGTGTACAACCGTGGAGCCAAGACCCGTACCTTTTCCCCGGGGGATAGGATATTGGTACTTGTCCCTACGGTTGAAAGTAAATTCCTTGCCAAATGGCAAGGCCCCTACGAGATAATGGAAAAAGTGAGCGAAGTGAATTACAAGGTCAGACAACCAGGAAGGCGAAAGCCCGAACAGATCTATCACGTTAATCTGTTGAAAGCCTGGAGGGATAGAGAGTCCCTAGTCGCAGAAACTTGGTCACCAGCTCAAACTGGTTGCGTGATTCTGGAGGTTGGAATAGCAGCCACCTTGTCACAACCCCAACAACAGGAGGTTAAGGAGTTTGGGCTTCGCAACAAGGAGGTGTTCTCTGAGCTGCCGGGACAAACATCTGGGGTAGAGCATGATATTATTACCCCGCCCGGTGAAAGGGTGAAGTTAAAACCCTATCGGATCCCAGAGGCCCGACGGGAGGCAATACGGAAGGAAGTACAGAAAATGCTGAACTTAGGGGTGATAGAGGAGTCCCAAAGTGATTGGTCTAGTCCCATTGTGTTGGTGCCTAAACCGGATGGGAGCTGGCGATTTTGTAACGATTTTCGTCAGTTGAACAAAGTTACAAAATTTGACACCTACCCCATGCCACGTATAGATGAGTTGATCGACCGGCTGGGAACAGCCCGATACATGACGACTCTTGACCTCACAAAAGGGTATTGGCAAATTCCCCTGGCCAAGTCGGCCAAAGAGAAAACCGCATTTGTAACCCCAGACGGGGCGTTCCAATATAAGAGAATGCCGTTCGGGTTACAGAATGCGCCGGCCACATTCCAGCGGAAAATGGACCAGATACTGAGGCCCCATCGGAAGTATGCTGCGGCTTACCTGGATGACGTAATTGTCCATAGCACAGATTGGGCCTCACATCTGCCAAAAGTGCAAGCAGTCCTAGACTCTATCTGGGAAGCGGGGTTTACGGCTAACCCCAAGAAGTGTACCATTGGGCAGGAGGAGGCCAAATATCTTGGGTACACCATTGGCAGGGGAGTAATAAAACCCCAACTCAACAAAGTCGAGGCCATCCAGAGTTGGCCACGTCCCAACAGCAAGAAGCAGGTACGGGCCTTTCTGGGAATCGCGGGTTATTATCGGCGCTTCATTCCCCACTTTGCTTCTAAGGCTGTGCCCCTAACCAACCTGACGAAAGGGAAAGGGTCGGTCATGATTAAATGGACCCCCGAGGCTGAGGCAGCATTCCAATTCTTGAAACAAGCCTTATGTAGCCAGCCAGTGTTGTACTCACCCGACTTCTCTAAAGACTTTGTCGTACAAAGTGATGCGTCAGATGTGGGGTTAGGAGCAGTATTGTCCCAGGTCTGGAACGGGGAAGAGCACCCAGTCATTTACCTCAGCAGGAAGTTGAAGTCCCATGAGGTAAATTACGCCACGGTTGAAAAGGAGTGTTTAGCGGTGAAGTGGGCTCTAGATTCCCTTCGGTACTATCTGCTAGGTAGGCACTTTGACATGGTTACGGATCACGCTCCGTTAAAGTGGATGGCTCAAAACAAGGAGACAAATAGAAGAGTGAATAGGTGGTTCCTGGCCCTACAGGAATTCAACTTCACAGTAAAGCATCGCCCTGGCGTTCAAATGGGGAATGTGGATGCTTTGTCTCGAGTACATGAATGCCTGATTGCTGGTGTTCCAACCCCAAGGTTAAAACAAGAGGGGGGGGGTATGTGACAGCAGGAAGGTAAAGTCACCTGGTTGCATCCAGGGGGGTAGATATATTTCTCCCAGATTCAGGCTTTATGCCGACTTATACAACTAGGGAGGGAGTTGATGAAGCCCAGCTGAGGCTAGTGGGCTCATGGATGATTCATACCTCTAGGGAGAGTGCTGGGCGTCGTGCAGGCAGGGAGTTGATGAGACCAGCTGAAGCTTGTCAGCTCGTTTAAGGCCTCTATAAAAACTCCCAGCTTCATTAGGTGTTTGCTCATGCCTGGACCCAGACCTGTGTGGACTCTCTCGGGAGAGTGAACCCCTGTGCGGTGAGACAAAGCCTGTGTGGCTATTTGTTTGGACATTTACTAAACCAGGGACTTAGGGACTAGGACAGCACCAGGCTGATCCCAGTTGTTAGTTAGGGAAACCTGCATGTTTAGTCAGAGGTCAAGCTGACCAGGATTTATTTTGTTTATGTTTCTTTTTGCTTTGCTGTGTTTTTGTCACTGTAAATAGAGAAATAAACCACACCTTTTGATCTTGAAAACCACAACCTCCGTCTGCTGGGCCTGTTTTTGTGTGGGGAGCCCATCCAGGGGGTCACCCACACCCGCTACCGAGCTAACCCCCTCACAATATATATATATATATATATATATATATATATATATATATATATATATAATCTGTGTGGTTCATTTGGTACTCCAATAAGCTCTTGACACCAACTGATTTTTTTTTTTTTTAACAATCAGGAGTGCTTTATTGAAGGAGATATACAGTACATCAAAAAAAATAAAAATTTAATCGGAAGTACAGAGAACAGACAAACATTGGACCATTTGTGTTACAGGTCAAGTGCAGCATATCAACATTCAAGTCATTATACAGTCAGTATCTCCATGCAATAGAAATGAGAATCCATCAGAAGGTACAAATACATCAACCACTGGTACAGTACAGTAGAATTTTTTGAAAAAACATCGATCACCTCGTTCTTATTCAGAGGAATAAGTAAAAAAAAGGGGGGATGGGGCAGGAGGAGGAAAGAAGAAGAGAGAGGGTGGGGGGAGAAGAGCCCCCAAAATGGGGGAAGGGAGGAGCAGGGGGGGGGGAGGGAGAGAAGAGGTCAGCGAGGCACAAGGGAGTAGGGAAGAGAGACAGAAGGCCCACCAAAGGTCCAAACATAAACAGTCAGCAGGATGTCCACGAAAGCCACACTTTATCAAACTTCCAGGGGCAACCACGACTAATGTAAGTTAGCTTGTAAAGGGGCAAAACAGCATTAACCCCTTTTTCCCATGAGGATACACTGGGGGGAGTAGGAGATGTCCATTTGTATAGAATCTCCTTTTTTGCATAAAAAAGTAGGTAAGATATCAGCAGATTGCTATGGTGAGATCTTTGCTCATTGTCCTGAATACCTAGTAAAGCCAGTTCGGGGGTCCTGGGGACAGATAGTTCAAGTCTTACATTCAGTTGTTCAAAAATTCCCGACCAAAATTGAGACAAATTGGGACAGTCCCAGAACATGTGCATGTATGTGCCTAGGTGTACTCTACAACGAGGGCAATGAGGATCCCTATCTGGGTAAATTCTAGATAAGCGTACTGGGGTGTGATAAATCCTGTGCAAAAATCTCATTTGAATACGTTTATCACCTGCAGAGATAACCAGTTTTGTGCCCTGTTCCAGGCAGTCCTCCCAGTCGTCCCTCTCTAGTGTCGGGATATCCTCCCTCCACCTATCCCAAAGCCTGTCCATCTTCAAGACATCTATTGGAAGGAGGGTACCGTACAAGGCAGAAAGTTTTTTTTGGAGATCATCATCTTTTAGAAGATCTTCTAGTGGGTCAAATTGCAGGGTTGGAGGGGTAGGGAACTGGGCCCTAACAGCGTGCCGAAGCTGGGCGTACCGGAAGTACATCATGGATCATGGACACTAGTCAAGTAATGGAGCGAAAGTAAGGCACCTGTCGGCATAATATCTTTCAGCAGCGTTATACCAAATCTCGCCCACACCCGAGGGTCCGGGACCGTTCTGAGATTTGGTAGATTGGGATTCCCCCAGAGGGGCTGGGCCGGTGACCAGCAATCCGTCCGGGAGAATCTGCGCCTAGCAACGTTCCACACCCTAAGTGTTGCCCTAGTGGGGGTGGGGAGATCAGCATAAGCTTTCAATCCCCTGTAAGCCAGATTTTGCAGGGCCTGTAGGGAGCCTAAGCGTGCCGCCTCTAGACATACTGCCGCATTAGAGCGCTTGGCTCCAAACCACCAGTAAATAGTGACCAATACAGCAGCCCAAGAGTACACCCGCACATTGGGGAGGGCAAGACCCCCCAAATGCGTGGGCGACTTTGCCAACCTGGGTATGGACAAATTCCATATGAAGGACATGATACACTTGTCCACCTCCTGAAAGAAGGACCCCCGAATCCACACTGGGCTGTTCCTAAAAAAGTAATTGAGTTTGGGTAGAATTATCATTTTTAAAATGTTTATGCGACCTATAAGATTCAGAGGAAGCCCAGACCAGGACTGACATCGTTCCCTCAGGAGACGGAGGAGGGGAAGTACATTCAATGAGTAATATTGTGCAACATCCCTAGTAACCCTCACCCCAAGATATTTGAATTCTGTAACCCACTGCAATGGGGAAGAAGCCGCTGGTGGTGGACTCTGTCCGTCTAGGGGTAAGAGGGTCGATTTGGACCAGTTAATACGGATACCAGACAGGGATCCGAATTTATCAAATAATGCCAGGGCAGCAGTCAGAGACGGGCCTGTGTCGTTCAAGTAAAGCAGAGCATCATCCGCATAAAGGGATATTTTTTCTTCCAGTACACCTATTTTTAAGCCCCTCACCTCCAGGGATTCTCGAATTAGGATTGTCAAGGGTTCCAGGGCCAGGGCAAAGAGACTGGGTGATAGGGGGCATCCCTGACGAGTGCCTCTCTGCAGTGGGAAGGAGTCCGAGACCCAGTCATTCGTACGTACCCTGGCCCTGGGAGCCTTATACAGTACCTGTATCCATTTTAGAAATTTGGGGCCAAAGCCAAAGCATCGTAGCACACCCCAGAGAAAGTCCCACTCTACCAAGTCGAATGCCTTTTCGGCGTCCAGAGAGGCAATCACTCTGGATCCAACATTATCATGGGTGAGGGACAGGTTTAGGAAAAGACGTCTGATGTTTATATCAGTACCCTTACCCGGCATAAATCCTGCCTGATCAACATGGACTAATGTAGATATTACAGACGTTAAGCGAGTGGCCAGGACTTTCGCAAGTATTTTTGCATCAACATTCAGAAGGGAAATGGGTCTATATGACCCACATTCCTGGGGATCCTTGCCGGGCTTGGGGATCAGAACAATTACGGCCTCCTCCATGGACTCAGGTAGACAGTCTGCCTCCTCAATACCAACAAGCAGGGCCTTGAGTTTAGGGGCGATAAGGTCAATATGCTGAGAGTAAAACTCGGTAGGCAGTCCATCCGCACCCGGAGTCTTACCACTTTGAAGACTTCCAATTGCGGATTGGATCTCCTCCAAAGAGCTGTCCTCATCCATTAGTGTGCTGTGTTCCTCTGATAGGGTGGGAAAGGGGACAGCGTCTAAAAATTCCCCTCCTCCTCCAGGGAGTGCCGGGATCTGGTAGAGTACACCTCCCAGAAAAAGTCTAAGAACCTGACGTTGATGCCCTCAGGAGAGGAGATCAATTGGCCCTGGGCGTCTCGAATACTGGCTATATGCGTAGCAGCAGCATGAGTTTTTGCCAGCCACGCTAACAGCCTACCATTCTTATTCCCATGTTCAAAAATCCTTTGTTTGGAGTACAGCATAGATTTCTGTGTCTGCTCAATGTTAAGAAGGGACAAGTCCCTAAGAGCCTTCTGCCATAGACTATAGTGAGAGTCATCAGGGTTTTGGGTATAGGCTGCCTCACGCCTCGCACACTCCTCCTCCAGAGCATCCAGGGAACTGGAGGTCTCCTTCTGAAAAAACGCTATCTGGGAAATGTATTTACCTCTCAGTACAGCTTTAAATGCATCCCAACTGGCAAGTACATCTGCCGATTCTCCATGTACATTCCAAAAGTCGCAGATAGCCTCCATCATCGGCTCCTGTAGTCTCTCATCTGTGGCTCAGAACCTGGACAGATGCCATAATTTCAAGGTTGGGGGTTTCGTCATGAATATGTTAAGATAAGCCGGGGCGTGGTCAGAAATTCCACGGGGCAGGTGCCTCGCTTCCCTGGACCAACATAAGGCACCAGGGGAGGCAAATACCAAATCGATGCGCGAGAGAGACCGGTATGAGGTAGAGTGGCACGTATACTCCCGCTCAGCAGGGTGAAAATGGCGCCATACGTCCACAAGAGCAAACGTGTCCGCCCAGTTTTGTAGCTCAGAGGGAGAGCGATTTGTTACGCGGAGTCTGTCCAGGTCCAGAGAGGGCACCAGATTAAAGTCACCAAGGATGAAAACAGCCCGCGTGTTAAATCCCATTACTATGTGCATAATGTCATACAGTAGTTGTATATCTGCTGGGGGAGGGAGGTATACCCCCACCAGCACCATTTGCTTCTCAAACAGGTCAGCATGTACAATTATGTATCTGCCTCCAGGGTCAGTGCGAACATCAAGTACCTGTAGCGGGAGAGACCTGCGGATCAAAATGCTAACCCCTCTGGCGTAATTGGAGTAAGTCGCATGGTAGTGAGCCCCCACCCATGCCCTCCGGAGCCCTAGTATGCGCGGACCAACTAGGTGGGTCTCCTGGAGTATACACACGTGGGGGTTATATTTCTGCAAAAATTTGAACACCAATGACCTTTTTATAGCGGAGTTTAGGCCCCGTACATTCCAGGAAATGAAGGAGAGATCAGCCATTATCTAATACACAGGAATAAAAAGTTCGTGATCCACAGGTCTCCCTGCTCGCTCCGCAACTCAACAGAAATAGTGCAAAACGAGCTGTGCATCCTGTCCCCCATCCAAAATTGCAGGACATAAGACAGAATGATGTGACAATACTGTACATAACATTTTTTAGGTCTCCCAAAATCATAGAGCAACTCCAACAACAACAACATAGTAGTACTAATTCCCTTCTGCAACGGCAGAAAACATCCCCCTCCCTCCCACCTCCCCACACCCCCACCCGAACCCGGGGGCGCATTGTATCCCTAACACCCAACATGGAACAAAGAATCACAGAGGGCGTGCACTCACAGCCAGAGGTGTTACCTAGTAGGCAACTGAGGCAACAGAGATTCTGGATAGTGGTGCATAAACATTCTCCTAGCCTAAGCTAGGGGGGCATAACTTGGTTACTGTTAAGGCCACGAACATCATGAGAAAGTCCAAACTAGGTTCCTGGAGACCGGACTGTCCATAATAAAAATAAGGGGGAAAAGAAAAAATGAGGGAAAGCCTAAGATATCCACAGTGCCTGTGCAAGGGGGGCACAGTCCCACTAGGGGGTACAGCGGATCAGTATCCTGTAGGGAGAAACAGTCCACATGGTTCCATCCAGCAACGGTCCACCGAGACTCCCAGAACGCACGATCCGGACCGGGCAAGCTCAACCGGGTAAGTTTCCTATAGCACAGTGCAATCATCCGGGATCAGAGCCGTAGTAAGGTGTCCCCCAAGTCCCGGTTGTGACAACAAGAAAGTTTGTGGATCAAACTAATAAGGATATAGGCAGTCAGGTAAAATAACTAAACTAAAACTGATGTGGCCAATACAAACACATATTCACTGTGTCAACGGTGTGGTGGTAATGACTCTAGCCAGGCAGCAGCGTCCCGGGGTGAAGTGAAGAACTCGACAGTATCTCCATCCTGGACCCTTAGTTTGGCCGGAAAAAGTACACTGTACTTGATGTTTCGCGCCCTCAGACCCAGTTTTACCTGGTCAAATGATCTGCGCAGTTTCTGCGTTTCGAGTGAGTAGTCCGGGAAAAACATCACAGTGGAGTTTTGATATTTTAACTCACCCAGCCTTCTAGCAGCGCGAAGGGTCTCGTCCCGGTCCCTAAAGTTGAGAAGCATGAGTATCAGGGTGCGCGGCCTAGATCCAGGAGGCCCCGGGACCGGGGGGACACGATGTGCACGCTCCACTGTGAAGTAGGGGGAGAATTGCGCCTCCGGTAGCAGGCCCTGCAGCAGCTCCTCCACAAAGGTAGTAGGGCTCTTCCCCTCCACTCCTTCAGGCAGGCCGACGATGCGGAGATTGTTCCTCCTGTTCCTGTTCTCCGCATCGTCGACCTTGTATTCCAGGGCCCGGACCCTCGTGTGGAGGGTACGGAGGGATTCCGTGTGCTCAGCCGCGACATCCTCCGTCCGCCCGACTCTCTGTTCCACCTCCGACACCCGCGACCTGAGTTTGTCGAGATCTTGGCGAATGAGGCCAACATCTAGCTGGACCGCCTCGATCTTAGTTGTCAGGGTCGCTTGGCATGTGGCAATAGCTGCCATCACCTCTTGGAACCCGAGCCTCATCTCCTCCGACTGGTCCCCCATCTCCGTCTGCGACGCCATGTTATGAGCGTGCCTAAGAGAGGCCACCACACGGGGAGCCTCTGGCGGGCACTGATCTGGGAAACAGAGCTTCCTTCCCTTGTGTCTAGTCCGGTATGACATCCGGATTGTCCAAAGATAGTTTTAGGCCAATATTGCAGGTTAGGAGACCGAATCAACTTCAGTCAGCCAGCAGAGCTCTGAGTCCTGCAACCTCTCAGATCGTCATCTTGGACACGCCCCCTTGACACCAATTGATAGTTTCCTTTTTTTTCAAAGTCTTTGCCTGGGGCTGGGTAGGGAAGCAATGTCCGAGCGCATTTATGTGTTACAAAAAGCAAAAGTGGAAAACTTTTGGAGAGCAAAAATTAGGAGCATTGTTAACTTAATGGACCAGATAAACTATTGTCAAATATTTGCCAATTAGTTGCACTTAGTTGCACCTAAACCTGATTTTTTTAGATACAGTACTTCAAATAACAGTTTGATTTGCAGGGCTTTAAATGAAAGATGCAACTAGTGCCACAATTGAGAATGAGTTTGCCAATATTTGGTGCAATTAAGGCGTGCAGTAGTGTGCCATAACGAGAGTGACTCAAGACAGTTACGCATTCCATAGAGCACCAAAACAATATATGTGCTGCAACATAGTTTATTTGACATGCGATTCACCAAAATAAGTCAATTGCAACAATTTGCATTCCTCAACAACCAGATATCTCAGCTTATCTGGCCCATTGTTTACACTTATCAATTGCAGAGTTAGAGGAGCAGGATTCATTTTTGTGAATATTTAAGCTAAGATTTTAAAACATTAAATCCCCATGCATATTCCAAATTTCCCATTAAATAGACTTGATTAAAGTTAAAGTCACAATTATAGTCTCTTTTTTAACTCTGTAATTCTGTATGTAGGAAATATAGGTCCACATTAATGATTTATTAAACATAAATTAAATTCAAGCCAACCATTTCCTTATACATACAGTATGTGATTATTACATATATGGTGACCAACTTCTCCTCCGTGAAAGAATGGCAAGTATGAGCTGCCTCTAATCACACAGCACGTTCCATGTGTCAAGCCTCGTATACACGGCCGAGTTTCTCGTCGAAAAAACACGTCGTTGTTTTCGACGAGATCCTTGGACAAGAAACTTGTCCCGGCCGAGTGTACAGACGCTCGATTCAAAGAACCCGCGGTTCTATGAATGGAGCGTACTTGGTGACGTCATCGACTACGACGAGCATGCGCTCGTCACATTCGATGCCGTCGCCGCCATCTTGGTATACCCTACCTATGCCTAGGAAGCTACCGCGCATGCGTCAAATTCATTTCGAACATGCGCGGGCTTCCCGGAGGACAGGTAAGTGTACACACACTCACTTTTCTCGTTGAGAAACAGGCTGGCGAGAATCTCGACGAGAAAATAGAGAGCAGGTTCTCTATTTTCTCGTCGAGATTACTTGTCGGTTTTCTTGACGAGAAACCATACCCACGAACGAATTTCTCGGCAAGACAACTCTGCTGGTTCTTGCCGAGAAACTCGGTCGTGTGTACGAGGCCTCATTCTGTCATACTATGTTTAATCGCATATGCCATGAAACAAAACATACAGATGCCAAGGTCCAATTGCTAATCACTCACTGGTCTATCCTTTCCGTCTAGGAGTAGGCAGAGTGCTTAATGACACCGTGCCAATATCAATGGCTCCCTGCAATAAAAGGACTTCGCTCATACATTGCCCATGTTCTAAATTTGAGTAAGGTTTATTCACATAATATTCAGGTTTTCAGGAGCTAGGAAACGTAACTCCTACACTGCATGACATCAGCTAACAGAATTGCAAATCTTGTTTGGACTCCTTTGGGACCAGCTGCTACGTTGTACAGCATTAACAGAAATACCACCGTTATCCTGTTTGCCACAAACCAAAACCGCCAGTAGCTACTAAATAACAAATAGTTTAGCATAAATAAAGGCGCCTGCTTGTACCCTTTGTTTTAAGCCAGTGAAGCTGCCCCCTTTAAAGTGAAAAATATATAATTCACTCTATAAGCAATATAAAGGAAAAGGATAAGGCGCCAACAAAAATCAGTCCAAAAAACAATATTTCATAAAAAGCGAAACACAAATATAAACTAAATAATAAATCAAGGATGCTTTGGACGCCCTACCTACAAAAGCACCACTCAGCACTCGGGAAATTAAGCAATTGAGGCTTGTAGGCAATAACAAATGTCAAGAGTTACTAAATACAAAATAAGCAATAAATAGCAGCTGTTTAAAACAGCATAAAAATGTGAACAGACAATATTAAAAACACTCAAAACTGGCAGAGTCCTCAGAAATATTGTAGCAGCGCTTTAGTCAAAACTTCAACTTGACAAACTTCCGTATAATGTTCATATAGGGAAAATTATGTTGTGATCAATCTTTTTTATTTTTTTTTTCACAAGAAAAATGTTTATTCAAATTTTACAGTACAAGCGATGCATAAACACAGGTAGTCACAGAGAAAGCATTATACAGATTTATCACAGGTTAGATGTCCTGCTGATATGAACAGGAGAAAGGTGCTGAAAGGCTAGTATATACCAATACAATGAGATACTGGTATGGAAACAAGAAATCCCAGCAGGGTCACTTAAGGAGGTCCAGGGGGGGAGGAGGGGAGCAGGAGGAGTGAGGAACGGGGGGGGGGAGGCGAGGGAGGGGGGACCTCATCTAAGCAGTTGAATACACCTTAAACAAATAGCAAATAGCTTCCAGAGGATCATAACAGTGGGCCATTATCATCATTGTCACCCGTGAACTCATTGCCCCAAGCATCTATCCATCCCGACCATATCTTGTCAAATTTAGTAGGACAGTTTAAATTTGCAAAGGTGATCTTGTACAGTGGCAGCACCGAGTTCAATACCGAGTGCCATGAGGACACCCTAGGAGGTACAGCGCTCTTCCAGTGGAGGAATATCTCCCTACGGGCATAAAAAGTAGCGTACCTGAGGAATAATTTAGTGTATTTTCCCCGCACCCCAGGGTTGAAGACGTTCAGCAGCAGTGATTTAGGGTTAGTTCCCAGATCCAGGGAGGTAATCTGATCAAGGGCATCAACTACTCCCGACCAATAGTCTCTGAGGCAGGGGCAGGACCAGACCATGTGGAAAAAGGAGGCAGCCCTTAGGTCACATCTGGGACAAGCCACCGGGGTGTTAGGATTCATAATTGTCAACCGTTTTGGGGTGAAATAGGCCCTGTGGAGGAATTTGAACTGCATAAATCGGTCTCTAGCCGAAATCATAGTGGTAACGAAGGAGGATACACACTCGTCCTCTGACAGATCAGGAATGTCCACCTTTCATTTGTCCATAGCTTTTTCAAGTTTCTTTGTGGGAGTAATGGGCAAACGGACATACAGGGAGGACAGAGGTTTGTCTATGATCTTGTCATTAAGAAACCCCTCCACAGAGTCTGATTCCAGTGTGAGAAGTGATGGGAACTGTTATCCATAGGCATGCCGGAGCTGATAGTATCGGAACAACATCCATCCCGGTAGTGAGTAGGCATCCTGGAGATCGGAGAAAGATCGCAGCTTGCCTCCCCTGACAATGTGCCTCAGTTTCACTATACCCTTTCTCGCCCAGATCTGCGGATCCAGAACGGAATTCATGTGCGGCAGAGGGGGATGTGAGGTGAGAGTGTCTCGGGGGAGCCAAAGCGGGTCCTGGCCCTGTGCCATATCGTGATGGTTTTACGCATCAAGTCCGTGATGCCAGGGTGGGATCTCGTCCCCCTGAACACCACGTTACTAAGGGAGGAATATGACCCCATTATGGCCGCTTCCAGAGTCACTGCCGGGTTATCGCGGTGTTGGGAGAACCACCATCTAACCATCACCAGGACGGCCGCCCAAAAGTAGACCTGGAAGTCAGGCAGGAACAATCCCCCCCGAGCAATGGGAAGCTGAAGGGTGGAGACAGCCAGTCGCGGGGGGCCCCCCATTCCAGATAAAGGAGGATATTATACTTTTTAGCTTGGCAAAAAATGAGGCGGGGTCAGAGGGGAATTTCGAAAGAAGTAGAGAAATTTAGGCAGATACACCATCTTAATCAAGTTCACCCTACCCACTGGTGAAAGGGGGAGAGTCCTCCAGGTTATACATTTTGCGAAAATGTTTTCAGCAGTGGTAGGAGATTCAGCTCATAGTATGAGGATAGCGGGGTCCCAACCCTAACTCCTAGATATTTAAATTCAGGTGTCCAGTTTAGGGGGGTGCCCGTCGGCGGATGAGGGCCCGACGCGTGCAGTGAGAAGTGGAGTGAATTTCCCCAATTAACCTTGATGCCCGTGAACGAGCCGAATACATCCACTATTTGAAGTGCAGGTGGGAGGGACGAAGTATCTTTGAGGAAAAGGAGGGTGTCATCGGCATTCAGGTATATTTTATCCATAACTAAACCTATCCGAATCCCCTCTACCGAGGGGGCAGATCTGATGCGGGCCGCCATGGGCTCCATGGCTAGCGCGAACAGAACAGGGGAAAGCAAGTTATTCGTGCGTATACGGACTGTGGGATTGTGGTATAGCATCTGAATCCATCCGCTAAATCGAGGGCCAAACCCGAATTTACGCAGGACGGCCCAGAGGTAGCGCCACTCAACCGAGTCAAAAGCCTTCTCGGCATCTAAGGAGGCTACCACCACGTGCCGTCCCCACTTGCCCTGGAGAGATGGGTGAGGAGGCATTGGATATTAATATTGGTTCCTCTGCCCGGCATAAAGCCAGACTGATCTGCATGTACCAATGCGGTGATCACAGTGTTCAGTCGTCCGGCCAATACTTTGGCCAACAGTTTGGCATCTACGTTGAGGAGAGAGATTGGTCGGTACTGTTCAGGGGCCTTGCCTGGTTTAAGAATGACAACAATTACCACCTCAGTCATTGTCGGGGGGAGAGAGTTCTCCTCTGTGGCCATTTGGAGCATAAGTTTAAATAAAGGGAAAATTTATTTTGCATATGTTTTAAAGAATTCGGCAGGGATGCCATCAGGGCCCGGCGTTTTGCCACTTTGCAAGGATGCTACCGCCCGCTGAAGCTCCTCCAATGTGATAGGGCCATCCAATGCCTCCCTGTACGTGGATGTCAGGCAAGGAAGCTCCGTCTCATCGAGGTAGGCTGTAAGCTCTGCATCTGTGCATACCATCCGAGAGCTGTAAAGCTCTTGATAGAAAGATGCAAATCTGGCATTGATAGCACTGGGGTCGGTCAAAGCCGTCCCATCAGAGTCGCATATCACCGAGATAGTCACTGGAGAGGAGCTTTCCCGTGCCAGCCATGCCAGCATACTACCCGTCTTCTCCCCGTGTTCAAATATTCTTTGGGACTGATGTAGGAACTGAGTTTTTGTGCCCGCTGTTCGGAGCAAGAGAACATCCCTCAATGCTGCCTGAAAATCTGAATAAACCCTGGGGGACCCGGTATTGGAGTACTCTAATTCGAGTGCGGCCACCCTCCCCTCAGCCCTCAGGGTGTCCTCTCTCAGATCTCTCCGGACCCCATGAATGTGGGGCTGCAAACTACCTCTAGTAAAAGCCTTAAATGCGTCTTATGATGTGGTCAGAGCTATAGAGTGGTCCAGGTCCTGCCAATAATGTATCGCCTCGGATCTATATGGCTCAGAGATCCTCGAGTCAGACAGCCAAAACCTGGACAATCTCCACAGGCTCTCCCCCTGTGCATTGGAAACACATAGTTTCAACGCAATCGGCGCATGGTCAGAAATGCCACGGGGGGGAATAGAGATGTCCCGAACCCTAAAGAGGACAGACCCTCCAGCATAGGCAAGGTCTATACGTGAAAGGGTCTTGTGTGAGGCTGAGTGGCAAGTGTAGGCCCGCTGGGAAGGGTTGCACCACCTCCACACATCCGTCAGGTTGGAAGCCTCCGCCCAAGATAGCAGCTCTGAAGATGAGCCTGCTACGGGTGAAAGTCTGTCCACTCCAGAGTCCGGAACTAGATTAAAGTCTCCCAGTATCACCACATTATCTGTGGCAAAAGTGGCTATCTTAGAGATCAGTTGATTAAGTAGTCGTATGGAGACCGGGGGGGGGGCAGGTACAATCCCACCACCACCAACTCCAACCTATCCACTATAGCATGCAGTATAACAAAGCGACCGTCTGGATCTATTTCTAGTGCCAGCAGTCGAAACGGTAGGGATTTATGCACATGAATGCTGACCCCTCTGGAGTAATTGGTATGCGCAGAGTGGTATAGATGTCCAACTCAAGGTCTCCTAAGACTCAAAAGTTTGCTGCGCGTTAAGTGAGTCTCCTGTAATATGCAAATTTGGGGGTGATATATTTTAAGAAATTGAAACACCAGTGACCTCTTCACAGAGGAATTTATTCCCCTGGTGTTCCAAGATATTATACTACATTCAGTCATAACCATCTAGGATCACATTTTCAGACCAGGATCTAGCCTACATGGCTGGATTCAGAGTCCGGGCCACTGCACAGGTCAGGACAGAGCATCTCAAATATTCAATGACATACATAAATACATCGCTTGTGAAAAACCAGTAAAAAAACAAGGTATAACAAAACATTCCCACCCAACCCCCTTACCCCCCACCCCGCCAACCCCAGCCCCAACTTTGGGGAGGCTTAGGATCCCAACTCAGAACCCAGGCGAACACGCCTGCAATGGGGAAACGTGTGCAGAACAGCATCCACAGTCCACCAGTCAGATGATGCACATTTAGTCTCTTGCCGGAGACCGGATCAGATATATGGGTGCAGTCTCCTGGCAGCCGCCGGGGGCAGAAAAACTTGAACAGTAACATTGCATGAGCTGCCAAAGTTGCCGGCCTTGGCCAAAGGAGAGGAGACGGAGAAAAAAAAGGGGGGTATAAAAAAGGATCAGCAGTCACGTGACCCTCCAATCAGGGTACCCCACCCACCCACGGGAAGAACCAGGGAGTAATGTCCCCCTAACCCCTACAGTCCATAAAGCAAAATGTTAGTTAACACATGGGACCCTCCTGAAGGGGGGGGGGAGCCCGGGGCGAGCATAGGCTAACTTAGAAAGGAGGCACGTCTATAAGGCAGCAAATGGTCGTGGCTCATGTAAAAAGCAATTTGACCCCTCAGTAGAAGTGGTACTTATCTGCGAGGTAACGTGTCAATCCACATGGAGGCCTCCTCAGGAGATGCAAAGAATCTTACCGATTCGCCGTCCTCCACCCGCAGTCTGGCCGGGAACAGCATGCTTAATATGCTTGGCTCGAAGTTTGGCTCTCACTGCGTCATAGGATTTCCGTTGTTTCTGAGTTTCCAGCGAGTAGTCTGGGAAGATCAGGTGTTTGGCGTTCTCAAATCGCAATTCACCTTGGGATCTCGCTTCCTTCATTACTGTATCGTGATCACGGAAGTAAGGCAACTTGAAAATGAAAGTACGGGGTGGCGCTCCCTGCGGCCCCCTGGTGGAGGGTATGCGGTGGGCTCTTTTCACCATAAAAAATGGGGAAAAACGTGCTGAGGGAAGGATAAGTTGCAGCAAACGTTCAGGAAAGGTGGTGGGATCTGTACCCTCAGCCCCCTCCGGAAGACCCAGCACTTGCAAATTGTTCCTTCTGTTGCGATTCTCGGCATCCTCGGCTCGGGCCTCCAGCGCTCTAACTTTAGTTTTCAGTACATGCATATCAGCCCCCTGGTCACGTACTGTGTCTTCAGCTTGAGAGACCCTCTGCTCCACTTCAATCATGCGACCACAGAGGGTATCAAAGTCCTTCCTGATAAACTCTACATGGGTCTAAATATGATCCACTTTGTCTGTCAGGGCAGTGATGGCCTGCATTACGGCCTTAAAATCAGCCGCCGTGGCCGGCAGTCGCTCCGGATTGTCAGCCTGGATCTCCATCTGGGCAGGATATTTAGGGGAGGCCGCAGCTGTGGCCCTGCCTGGATGTCTGGTTTTGCAGCCTTTTTGCCTGCTTTCCATTGGGAGCTGCCCCTTTGCATACCCCAGGAGTACCGCTGAGGCTGGGGGCACACGGGGGTCTTCTGTAGCGGGTCTGCACCCTATAAATGCCGGATTCAACGCCGAGTTCAGACACAGGTCGGGTGTAGCAAGATGGCCGCGACCTCCAAAACTAGGCCAAAGCCCCGGTCTTTCCTAGATGCGGCAGCCGCGTGTAGGATCGCGGGCCCGCGGAGGCCACCGTACGGTCGGAGGATGGCGGATTTTCAGCTGCAGGTGCGTGGGCCTCCAGGGGGGTCCGCTGGGCAGGATTGTCAGGCGAATCCGCAGCTGCGGCCCTGTCCGCGATGTCCGGCCTCGCGGCCCTCTCCCGGGATTGCGGCCGACCGTCCTCTCCTCTACACACCCCGGGCAGGCCTCCGAGTCTGGGGGGTCACAGGAGAGTTGTTATTTGGGGGTCTGCACCCGATAAATTAGGGATTTTAACACCTGTCCTGGGTAGCTCAGACAAACACGTCTGCTCCCAGCGCCATTTCGGACACGCCCCTTGTGATTGATCTTTAGTCAGAACACCTTCCACCAAGGAAACGTTTCACCTCGTGGGGGATATCCCCTTAGGGGATGCACTCACCACAAATATGGATAAGATACGCCTTTAATCAAACTTGCAAAGTGTGACTAAAGTTTGGTGGAAGTTCAGTTGGAGCGGTGGATGACCAGTTTGATTAAAGGGGTATCTTATCCATATTTGTGTTGAGTGTATCCCCTAAGGGGATATCCCCACACGTGGTGAAACGTTTCCTTGGTGGAAGGTGTTCTGACTTAACCACTTAAGCCCCGGACCATTTTGCTGGTCAATTTTTTGCGATTCGGCACTGCGTCGCTTTAACTGACAATTGCGCGGTCGTGCAACGTGGCTCCCAAACAAAATTTACTTACTTTTTTCCCACAAAGAGAGCTTTCTTTTGGTGGTATTTGATCACCTCTGCGGTTTTTATTTTTTTGCGCTATAAACAAAAAGCAACAATTTTGAAAAAATGCTATATTTTTTACTTTTTGCTATAATAAATATCCCCAAAAAAATATATAAAAAAATTTTTTTTCACAGTTTAGGCCGATACGTATTCTTATACATATTTTTGGTAAAAAAATCACAATAAGCGTATATTGATTGGTTTGCGCAAAAGTTATAGCATCTACAAAATAGGGGATAGATTTATGGCATTTTTATTATAATTTTTTTTTTTTACTAGTAATGGCAGCGATCAGCGTTTTTTATCATGACTGCGACATTATGGCGGACACATCGGACACTTTTGACAAATTTTTGGGACGATTGTAGTTTTTACAGCGGTCAGTGCTATAAAAATGCACTGATTACTGTGAAAATGACACTGGCAGTGAAGGGGTTAACCACTAAGTGGCGTTGTAGGGGTTAAGTGTACCCTAGGGAGTGCTTCTAACTGTAGGGGGGATGGGCTCTGTGTGACACGACAGTGATCACCCCTTCCGATTACAGGAAGCTGTGGTCACGGTCCTGTCACTGGGAAGACTGGGGAAATACTTGTTTACAATAGCATTTCCTCGTTCTTCCTCACCGTGAGACTATCGCTGGTATTCCCGCGGACATCGAGTCTGCGCGTCCACAATGCCGGCTTCTTAAAGGGGATGTATATATACGTCCTTCTGCCTGTCCGTGCCATGCTGTCGACGTATATTGTCGTGCGCTGGTCAGCAAGCAGTTAAGGTCGATCACAACATAAATCATAACTGCCATCCTCTGCACTCTTACTATTATTTTCCCTATATGAACATTATACAGAACAGGGGCGGATCCAGAGTCTTTTCTCGGGAGGGGCACTGCCAAAAAAAGATTTTTTTGTGGGAAATTTATCGGGGAAATGGTTGGTGTCAGCGCTTCAATCATCCCGGCACCATGGTTGTTATGGTGTCAGGATGATTGAAGCGCATTATTTATATTATTACATTGTAATATGAAATTAAATAGTTCAATGCAGAATCAGTGGGAGCCCCGAGTGTGTCACTTGCCACCGTCGCCTGCAATTAGTGGGAGCCCTGAGCGTGTCACTTGCCACACGTTGTGGATTGTCACTTGCCACGTCACCTGCCACATCTTGTGGATTGTCACTTGCCACACCTTGTGGATTGTCACTTCCCACATCACCTGCCACACCTTGCAGATTGTCACTTGCCACGTCACCTGCCACACCTTGCTGATTGTCACTTCCCTGCCACCAGATGCAGATTGTCATTTGCCACGTCACCTGACACAATTTGCGGATTGTCACTTGCCACGTCGCCTGCCACACCTTGCGGATTGTCACTAACTTACCTGCTAAGGTGTAGTTTTGGTGGTCTCTTGCTGTGTCCCAGACTCCCAGAGTCAGGCAGCAGAGAGATAATGTAATCTCTCTGCTGCCTGCACAGTGAGGGCGGAAGTCACTGCAGGAATGCAGGGCAGGCACGGGCGGTGAGAGATGATCTCATCTCTCTGCTCCCCCGCTCCCGGCTAGCTGATTGGCCAGCTGCCACACTGAGCCTGCTCTCTCACTCTCACCTGCGCTGCCAACACACTGAGCAGCACGGTCTGCCCACGAACCGCGCCGCCCGCTTTCTTACCCGTCTGTGGAGCCGCACGCTATTGCACCTGCCCACAGAGCGGCCTGACGTGACTCACTGACGTCACTCGTTGCTAGACGCCAAGCGGCCCAGGCGTTAGCAGCGAGTGCAGGGAAGAGGCTCCACCCACCTCCTCCTCCGCTCCTGGTATTGTGTCAGTGCGCCACGTAACTACATTAGACGAGTCTCTCTCTCAGCGCCGCTGATCGGCTGATGTGAGAAACTGAGAGAGAGACTCAGAGAGGCAGCGGCAGCCGCAGAACAAGTACTGTATATACTCGAGTATAAGCCGACCCGAATATAAGCCGAGGCACCTAATTTTACCCCAAAAAACTGGGAAAACTTATTGACTCAAGTATAAGCCTAGGGTGCCCTAGGCTTATACTTGCCTCACTTTGCCTCACTGTGCCCATGCCTCACTGTGCCCATGACTAGACTGATGTTTAACATTGAAGTCTATGGAAGGAGTTGCCGGCTTTGAAAAATCGGTTCTCCCAGACACCAAACTTTTCAAACTTATAGAGGAGACATGGGGCTACATGTGTGCCAAGTTTGGGGGCCAGAGGACCTACGACCGGCCGGTACCGGGTCCGCAAAATCACTGGAGAAATGACCGTTTAACATTGGAGTCTATGGAAGGGGTGCCCAGTTTTAAAAAATCAGTGCTCCACGGCCGTAAGTCCCCCAGACACCAAACTTTGCACACTTGTAGAAAAGACATGGGGCTACAAGTGTGCCAAGTTTGGGGTCCAGGGGACCTACGACCGGCCGGTACCGGGTCCGCAAAATCACCGGAGACATTACCGTTTAACATTGGAGTCTATGGAAGGGGTGCCCGGATTTAAAAAATCAGTGCTCCCCGGCTGTAGGTCCCCCAGACACCAAACTTTGCACACTTGTAGACATTGGGCTACATGTGTGCCAAGTTTGGGGTCCAGGGGTCCTACGGCCGGCCGGTACCGGGTCCCCAAAGTTCGGGAGATCAGGCGCAAAAAAAAACAAAAACAGAGCAAGTGAGTGTGACAGATGGTCTCGGGGGGGGGCAATTGCCCTGTTGCCCCCCCTGGATCCGCCACTGATACAGAAGTTTGTCAAGTTGAAGATTTGACTAAAGCGCTGCTACAATATTTCTGAGGACTCTGACAGTTTTGAGTGTTCTTAAGATTGTCTGTTCACATAAACGAAATAATAAAAAAGTCCATAAACATGCATCGTGATCCCACCACCATGTATTTACATGTTCTGTGTGCCAAAAAATATATTTTCCAATCGTGCCACCATAAAGCACCAACCAATGTGAAAAGTGCGCACTCACCATCAATTTAAAGGCACTGGATTGACGGTGATTGCGCACTTTTCACATTGGTTGGTGATTCATGGTGGCACGATTTTGGAAGATCATTTATTAGCACATAGAGGATCTAATTGCATGGTGGTGGAATCATAATGCATAAAGCAAGGGAGAGGCGCCTCTGAGTGCAGATGTTTAAAAACAATTTAATAAAGGATAGTGCTACAAGCAACTCACATTTACATAGTAAAAATGGGCATTTGTACGAATTCCATTAGAAGAGGAAGATGTCATCAGGTCTGTCATGGGGTACCTCCTCCTGCTGGGGCGCTGTGCTGCTGGTTTTCAATTCACCGCTGTAAATGGTTTTCATACAGCCGGCAGTGATGGGGAAATGCAGTGCAGGGCCTTGGTGATGGTTGCGAATGGCAGGCGAGGGCCGATGACGTCACTGGCGTGCGACGCGTTTCCTGAGCCGCGTGCTGCGTGTAGTGAGGCAGTCGCGCTCCTTTGTCATCTACAGCGGTGAATTGAAAACCAGCAGCACAGTGCCCCAGCAGGAGGAGGTACCCCATGACAGACCTGATGACATCTTCCTCTTCTAATAGAATTCGTACAAATGCCCGTTTTTACTATGTAAATGTGAGTTGCTTGTAGCACTATCCTTTATTAAATTGTTTTTAAACATCTGCACTCAGAGGCGCCTCTCCCTTGCTTTTCTTCACAGTACCTTGGAACACGGTTTCGGTTTCTCTTTGAATGGCAGCCCTGAGATTGTGTATGTGACTTTTCCCATTATTTTTCATTCAGCCTGTTACAACCCCCCCCCCTCCCCTTTCTCTCCTACGTACTCTTGGAGCCTGGACCCCATGTCCACTGACTGTACACCTACTGTACATGCGCCATCTTATTGTATACCTATGGGATATCAGTGATTTTGGACTCATGTGCATTCTTTACTTGTGGAATCATAATGCATGTTTGTGACCTTTTTTATTTTGTTTATATTTGCGTTTCACTTTTTATGAATTATTGTTTTTTGTGCTGATTTGTGTTAGCGCCTTATCATTTCCTTTATATTATTTATTATTAAATAAGAAATAGACTCATTGTCCAAAACAACTACCGTATTTATCGGCGTATAACACGCACCGGCGTATAACACGCACCCCAAGTTTAGGAGGAAATTTTAGGGAAAAAAACTTTTAGCAGGGAAGTTTAAGGAAAAATAACTTACATTTAAATGCAGCCTTGTCAGTGTCCTCTGCAGCCTTGTCACAGTGCAGCCTTGTCAGTGTCCATTGCAGCCTTGTCACAGTGCAGCCTTGTCAGTGTCCATTGCAGCCTTGTCACAGTGCAGCCTTGTCAGTGTCCATTGCAGCCTTGTCACAGTGCAGCCTTGTCAGTGTCCATTGCAGCCTTGCCCCAGAGTCCATTTCAGCCTTGCCCCAGAGTCGCCGTGCAGTCTTGCCCCAGAGTCGCCGTGCAGCCTTGCCCCAGTGTCGCCGTGCAGCCTTGTCCCAGTGTCGCCGTGCATCATTTTAAAATTGGCGCTGAGACTGTGCGGACGCCGCCGAGAACGCCGGGGACGCCGGGGACGCAGGGGACGCAGGGACTGGGCGGAGCCGCCGCGGAGATACACATAGCCGAGTGTACTCGGCTATACTCGGCTTTTCTCGGCTCCGCTCACAGTCACGCCGAGTCCCGCCCTATGATGGACATAACACAGGTCCAATGGCGGGACTGGGCGTGACTGTGAGCGGAGCCGAGAAAAACCGAGTATAGCCGAGTACATTCGGCTATGTGTGTCTCGCTCCGCTCCGCTCACAGTCAACGGAGACAGCTCAGGGATGTCAGTATTGGCGTATAACACGCACCCACGATTTTCCCCTGATTTTCAGGGGAAAAAAGTGCGTGTTATACGCCGATAAATACGGTACCTTTATTGAGGCTGTGTTAGTTCACCACTAGGGATGAGCTTCGTGTTCGCGTCGAACACACGTTCGACTCGAACATCGGCTGTTCGATCGTTCGACGAAGAACGAACGTTATGGTCCGTTCGCGCCAAATTCGCGTTGTGCGACACGGCCCATAATTCACTGCGACATCGCAGTGCATTGCTGGCTGATGATTGGCTAAGCATGCACTATGACCCGCATGCTTGGCCAATCACAGCGCGGAAAAAACGGAGAACCGTAATTGGCCAAAGCCAGGGTGGCTTTGGCCAATTATGGCTCAGGGGGTTTAGTACACGCCCCACACTATATAAGGCCGCCTGGAAGTTGGCCTTGTGTAGTGTGTTGGCGTTTGTGAAAGAGGCAGTTTCAGAGAGATAAACAGTGTCATTTATATTGAGTTAGATAAAGCAGGCAGGAGAGTCAGTTAGCTGCTGTTACAGTGTGTAGAGGATATATATGCATCCTAGGTGTTGTATATATATTTATACACTGTATTGAGTTTAGCTAGATCTGTTCCTGTTAGTCTCTATACTGTGACAGGCAGGCAGGCGATTGTGCTAGCTGCAGACAGTCAGTGTTTCACTTAGTGTACTACTGTGTGCTTTGCATAGCGATCACCTAAAGTTCACCTGGATACAGTAATTCTCTATACTGTGACAGGCAGGCCGGTGATTGTGCTAGCTGCAGACAGTCAGTGTTTCACTTAGTGTACTACTGTGTGCTTTGCATAGCGATCACCTAAAGCTCACCTGGATACAGTTATTCTCTATACTGTGACAGGCAGACCGGTGATTGTGCTAGCTGCAGACAGTCAGTGTTTCACTTAGTGTACTACTGTGTGCTTTGCATAGCGATCACCTAAAACTCACCTGGATACAGTTATTCTCTATACTGTGACAGGCAGACCGGTGATTGTGCTAGCTGCAGACAGTCAGTGTTTCACTTATGCCGCGTACACACGATCGTTTTTAATGTCATTTTCAAAAACGACGTTTTTTTTTACGTGATTTTTCTTGTTTCCTCTCAAGCCTGTCTTGCATACACACGTTCATTAAAAAAAATGCTCAAGCAAAGCGCAGTGACGTACAACACATACGACGGCACTATAAAGGGGAAGTTCCGTTCGAATGGCGCCACCCTTCATGTTAGTAAAGTTTGTTGAGCGACGATTCGCGCTTTTCAGCCTTGTGCTTTTAAGTCCGTTACAGCGTGACGAATGTGCTATCTCCATTATGAACGCTAGTTTTACCAGAACGAGCGCTCCCGTCTCATACTTGATTCTGAGCATGCGCGTTTTTTTTCCCCTCGTAAAAGCATACACGCTACCGTTTTTCACATCGTTAAAAAAAACGACGTGAAAAAATAGAGCAGGTTCGCATTTTTTTTAGGCCATTTTTCACGTCGTTAAAAATGCTCTGGAGCCTACACACTATCGTTTTTAATGCCCAATTTAAAAAATGGCATTTTTAACGACGTGAAAAACGATTGTGTGCACGCGACATTAGTGTAATACTATGCGCTTTGCATAGCATTTACCTAAAGCTCACCTGGATACAGTTAGTGACTAATACTATTATAGTGGTGTTCTCATAATAAAACCACAAGCAGAGAGCTGCAAGTATTTTCAGTGTACTGTGTCCTCTGCACAGTTTTCACCTAAAACTAACTGAAAACAATTGCTGCTTTTCCCATACTAACACCACAGCAGGCCATTAGTAAGTCTGGAAGGCAAACAATGAGAGGCAGACAGTCACGAGGCAATAAAAGAGGGCAAGCAGGCTCTGTGTCTAGAGGCAACAATGATGCGGGTCGTGGACACGGTGCATTCTCATGAGCACGTGGCCATTGGAAACGCTTGTCCTTCTATTCGGCAGCTGGCCATGTTGAGCCGCAACATGCCGAAGACTTGGTAGAGTGGATGACCAAGCCGTCCTCCTCCTCCAGGCTCAGGGTACTTTGTCTGGCAAAGCAGCTGCCAAAGCGGCCTCTTCCCTCGGCTCAATGGCATCAGTCACTCCTTCCCTAGCCCCACCATGTCCTCCTGAGGAGTCCCCCGAACTGTTTGACCACAGTGTTGGGTACATGCTCCAGGAGGATGCCCAGCGCTTTGAAGGCTCCGATGATGGAACCCAGCTGGAGGAAGGCAGTAACGTGAGCCCAGAGAGAGGGGGTAGTAACGTGAGCCCAAAGAGAGGGGGTGTCCAACAAGGTCAGCTATCTGGCAGTCATGTTCCCCCAGCTGCAGCATACTACCAGATTGGCTCCAGTGATGAGGAGGGAGGGGATGATGAGGTCACTGACTCCACATGGGTGCCCGATAGGAGAGAGGAGGAGGAAGAGGAGGAGGAGGAGGCACATCTCCAACAAGGCAGGATGCCCTCCAGGGGCCAGCTTAAGGGCAGCACGCCGACTGCATCACACCACAGAGCTCTGCATGTGCAGGGCGCTGCTGTCTCTGCGCGTTATTCCAAAAGTTCTTTGGTGTGGGCCTTTTTTCAGACATGTGCAACAGATCGCACCATTGCCATTTGCAACATATGTCTAAAGCGTATCTCGCGTGGCCAAAACTTCAGCCGCTTGGGCACCACATGCTTGACCAGACATATGTCGACCTGCCATGCAGTCCGTTGGAAAGCACACCTAAAAGACCCACACCAAAGAACAAGGCGGACCTCTCCTTGCTCCTCATCAGCTGGGATCTCCAACTCCACTATACCTTCAGTCCTCTCTGAAACCTGCACTGAGAGGAATGAAGGTGTAGAATGAGGTGTGTCACAGCCAAGTACTTGCGGGCAAT
Organism: Rana muscosa; assembly: GCA_029206835.1. Lineage (NCBI taxonomy): Eukaryota > Metazoa > Chordata > Amphibia > Anura > Ranidae > Rana > Rana muscosa. Next base: position 10,303,323 of record JARGYO010005562.1, read on the forward strand.
CTGCTATCGGTACACCGACGTCCGATTGTACCAGGCAAATTTTCCTGCCCCAGCTACTGCACCGCCGCAAGAAGTTCGCTCCCAGCCATCCACATGCCCAGCGGTTGAATGCTAGCTTGGCTAAATTGCTAGCACTTCAACTGCTGCCTTTTCAGTTGGTTGACTCTGCCCCCTTCCGTGAGTTTGTGGAATGTGCGGTTCCTCAGTGGCAGGTTCCCAAATGGCACTTTTTCTCACAGAAGGCGATTCCGGCTCTCTACCGGCATGTGGAAGGCAATGTCTTGGCCTCGCTGGACAGAGCGGTCAGTGGTAAGGTGCATTTTACCGCTGACTCATGGTCCAGCAGGCATGGACAGGGACGTTACCTATCTTTCACGGTGCATTGGGTGACTCTGCTGGCAGCTGGGAAGGATGCAGGACAAGGTGCAGTAGTGTTGGAGGTTGTTCCGCCACCACGCCTCCAAAATGTTACTACTGGTGATTCTGACACACCTCTCTCCTCCACCCCCTCCTCTTCTTCTTCCTCCATGGCCTCTTCCTGTGCTGATTTGTCCTCGGAACCAGCAGTGCTCCATAGGCGTTCAAGGGGCTACGCCAGTACGCAGGCAAAAAGATGCCATGCGGTGCTTGAGCTGGTGTGTTTGGGGGACAGGAGCCACACTGGGGAAGAGATTCTGTCAGCTCTGCAGGGGAAGGCTCAGAGGTGGTTGACACCACGCCAGCTTAAGCCAGGACAGGTGGTTTCCAACAATGGCACCAACCTCCTCTCGGCCCTCCGACAGGGACAACTGACCCATGTGCCCTGTTTGGCTCATGTCCTTAACTTGGTGGTGCAGCGGTTCTTGGGCAGGTACCCGGGCTTACAGGAGGTCCTGAAGCAGGCCAGGAAACTTTGTGGGAATTTCCGCCGGTCATATAATGCCAGTGCTCGGCTGGCTGAGCTGCAAAAGTATTACAACCTGCCCAAGAACCACCTAATCTGTGATATGCCCACCAGGTGGAACTCTACGTTGGCCATGCTGCAGCAGCTGCACACGCAGCAGAGGGCCATAAATGAGTATCTGTTGCAATATGGCACCAGGACAGGGTCAGGGGAGCTTGGATTTTTTTCCCCACGTCAATGGGTCATGATCAGGGATGCATGCACTGTCCTGGCACCATTTGAGGAGGCCACTAGGATGGTGAGCAGTGACAGTGCATGCATCAGTGACACTGTCCCTCTTGTCCACCTGTTGGAGCACACACTGCGTGGAATAATGGACAGGGCACTTGAGGCAGAACAGAGGCAGGAAGAGGAGGACTTCCTTACCTCTCAAGGCCCCCTGTATCCAGACAGTGTTCCTGCTGGTTGGGCTATCACACAGGAAGAGGACAAGGAGGAGTAGGAGGAGGAGGATTGTGTCAGCATGGAGGGGGAGACTAGCACTCAGCATCAGCAGCAGTCTTCAAGGGATCAATTACAGTCCCAATACACCGAAGGACTTGTACGTGGCTGGGAGGAGGTGGCTGCGGATCATGTCGTCCTCAGTGACCCAGAGGACTAGGCACCAAATGCCTCAGGAAACCTACGCTGCATGGCCTCCCTGATCCTGCAAAGCCTGCATAAGGATCCTCGTATTCGTGCGATCAAGGAGAGGGATCATTACTGGCTGGCAACCCTCCTTGATCCACGTTACAAGGGTAAGGTTGCGGACTTAATCTTGCCATCGTAGTGGGAGCAGAGGATGAGGCATCTTCGGGAGGCCTTGCAGAAAGGTCTGTGCAACGCGTTCCCAGAGACTGGGAGGTTACAAATTCCTGGTCCTGGACAACGTGTTGCTGAGGCTTCGGTCAGTCAAAGAAGGAGCGGTGGAGAAGGTGGCCGTCTGACCGATGCGTTCAGACAATTTTTTAGTCCGCAGCCCCAGGGTATGATCGGTTCCAGCAACCATCCCCAGTGTCTGTTTTACATGGTGCAGGAATACCTAGGGGCAAGATCAGACTTGAACACCTTTCCCACCAAAAATCCTCTGGGTTACTGGGTCTTGAGGATGGATCACTGGCCAGAGCTTGCACAGTATGCAATTGAGATACTGGCCTGTCCTGCATCCAGCGTTCTTTCGGAACGCACATTCAGTGCTGCTGGAGGCTTTGTAACCGATCACAGGGTGCGCCAGTCAACCGACTCGGTCAATCGACTGACCTTCATAAAAATGAATCAGTCTTGGATCACCACCAGCTACCAGGCACCTGATGGTGATGTAACAGAATAATTTTCTTTGAAATGTCAGATCCCTTCAAGACTGCCTATGCTGATGCAGAGTGACTATACTGTTATGCTGAGTGACTATCCTCTTCCTCCTCAATAATCATGCTGATAGCTTGAAGGAACATTTTTGGTTCTGGGCACCGCCACCAGTGGCTAAAGCACAATTTTTCAGCCCCTGTTTAACAGGGGCGTGTAATTACAATTTTTGATGCAATACTTTGCAACAGGGCTCATTGCTGCGCTCTAAGTACAGTATCTGTAAGGGGTTGCAGTGTTGTGGCACCAGCACCAGTGCCTAAGGCCCAATTTTTCTGCCCCTGTTCAACAGGGGCATGTAATTACAATTCTTGATCTAATATTTCACAGCTGGGCCCATTCCTGCACCCACCAAGAGTAACTGTGAGGACTTAAATTGTTGTGGCACCAGCACCACCGCCACCACCAAAGGCCCAATTTTTCAGCCCCTGTTCAACAGGGGCATGCAATTACAATACTTGATCTAATAATTCACAGCAGGGCCCATTCCTGCACCCACCAAGAGTAACTTTGAGGGCTTACAGTGTTGTGGCACCAGCACCACCACCAAAGGCCCAATTTTTCCTACCACTGTTCAACAGTGGCATGTAAATACAATTCCTGATATAATAGTTGACAGCAGGGCGTTCCAGCGCCCACCAAGAGTAACTGTGAGGGCTTACAGTGTTGTGGCAACACCAACACCTAAGGGGCAAATTTCTGCAGAGTATATATGGCAGGCCCCTACTTTCAAACATCCAACTTACAAACGACTCCTACTTGCAAACGGAAGGAGACAACAGGAAGTGAGAGGAAATCTACCCCTAGGAAGGCAAATTCTCTCCTGTAAGAGTTAATATGGGAAAAAGGTGTCTCCTCTCCACTGATGTGTCATGGATATGCATTAATGTCTGTCTGCCATCTTACCTTCCTCCTCTTGTGTTCATCTAGAGACCAGACCTCCTTCACCTGGCTTCCTTTATAATCTCCTCCCAGCCTGACTCCACCCCAGGCCCTATCACTGAACACTATATTAACCTGTGCACTGCAAGCCTGCTTTGCTGATCAACGTGTTTGTTAGGCATTGTGTGTTTGGGTTCCTGCCTGCCGTGTGCTACGTCTGTCTCTCTGTTACGTTATTGGCTTGTCCCCGACCATCCCTGTCTGCTCGTGACCCTTGACCTTCGGCTCGTTCTTCGTTATCCTTGTCTGCTTGTGGCCCCTGACCTTTGGCTTGTTGTTCGGTTCTCTCTATCGTGTGCTGCTGCTTCCCCTTATCCTACGGGGCGTGAGCTAGGAAACTCCAGGGGCCGCGACCTGGTCCCAGCCTGCAGCGTAACATCCTCACCACTAGAGGCCCTGGAGAAGACCAGCTGGGTCTTAGACTCCGCGCCCTGGGGAATCTTGGCTCTCGCTTCCGTTGGGATCCCGGTTGTGCTCCTCTGGTCCCGCTTTCCACAACCACCCAGTTTCCTATCCACAGAAGCCAGCCATAGGGTTCACTACCTCGCGGTGCACTCCTGTCCCCCTACGGTGTGCATCTGTCACCTGGCCACAGGTGACCCTGACAGTTTGATCAGCCATGAACCCGGCTGACATCCCGCTACCCGCGGATGATCCATTGCAGGGCATAGTTTGCAGACTTGAAACCCAGGAATCGAATCAGACTCAGGTGATGCGATTCCTCCAGGATCTGGCTTCTCGCTTCGAGCAGCTTCAGGCCTCCTTGGGAACCCTGAATCCGCAACCTCAAATACAATCAGCGGCTGCACCTATTGCACCAGTCGCAGCCACACACTCGCTACAACTGCCAGCTCCGTCCCGTTTCTCTGGGGACTCCAAGGCTTGCAGGGGGTTCCTTAGCCAATGCACGATTCATTTTGAGCTCCAGCCCCAAAACTTCCTGTCTGATCGGGCTAAGGTAGCCTATATCATTTCCCTCCTCTCTGGTGAAGCTTTAGCCTGGGCAGCCCCTCTGTGGGAACTGAATGATCCAGTGGTTTCTAGCCTGTCTGGCTTCTTGAAACTTTTTCGGAATATCTTCGAAGAACCGGCTCGTGTCTCTTCAGCGGCCAGCGCCCTTTTACGTCTCCGCCAAGAGTCTGCTTCTGTGGGACAGTATGCGCTTCATTTCCGCATACTGTCGGCTGAGTTGAGCTGGAACAATGAGGCCTTAGTCGCAACCTTTTTGCATGGCCTGTCTGATAGAGTGAAGGATGAATTAGCAGGAAGAACCATCCCCACTGATCTGGCCGGCGTTATCTCCTTGTGTAACCAGATCGATATTCGCTTTCAGGAGAGGACCTTAGAAAAGCAACGCCAGCACTCCTTGGTTCTTAGTCAGCCTGAGCTCCCCTCTCTTCGACCCGTAGAGCATCTCCTACCAGCTGAGGAACCCATGCAGCTGGGTCGGACCAGGCTATCCCCCGAGGAACGTGCTAGGCGCAGAACTCTTGGTCTGTGTCTTTACTGTGGGGGCAAAGGTCATTTTCGTGACACTTGCTCTCTTTGTCCAGAAAAACGTTCGGGTCCACTTCATCTGGAAAGTGGGGTATTGGACCCAGAAATATCACCTTCCCCTTCTCGTCTTCTGCTTTCTGTGTTCCTTCATGTTGGTGCTTCTTCTCATTCGGTCTCAGCATATCTGGATTCCGGAGCCGCTGGTAATTTCATGGACTGGGAAATCGCATCGTCCATGAGACTTACTCTTTTGCCCCTCACCACGCCTTTGGTGGTCTTGGCGATTGATGGTACTGTTCTCCCAGGGGGACCTATCCGCTTCCAGACCCTCCCTGTTAAGATGTCGGTAGGGACACTCCACCAGGAGTGGATATCCTTCCTTATCTTACCCAAGGCCTCAACGCCTATAATTTTGGGTCTCCCATGGTTACAGCTCCATTCTCCTCATGTGGACTGGACTACTGGACAGATCCTGGCTTGGGGTCCCTCCTGTTCCTCGTCCTGCCTACCCAAGGTTGCCCCCTGTGAATCTGAGCCGGTCATTCATTCCAGGTTGCATAACCATTTACATTTCTCTGTCCCTAACCACCCTTGGACGCACAGCCAGGCTAGCTTGTCTACAAGTCCTGCAGTCGCTACGTCTTGCGATGCGATTCAGGTAGTCGCTACACCTGACTCAGCTATTCACTCTGCCTCTGTACTAGTTATGCCAGTCCAGCCCATGCCCAGTGAGCCTCTCACTTTTTCTTGTTCGGGACATTCTGCTTGTCCTTCAGCTATTCAGCTTGACTCCGGCGACATGTCACCTTCTAACCAACCTGACTTCAGGGTTCCACTGACATCTGCCCAGTCTGATGGTCCTGTGCAAGATGACCAGTTCCCCTTTAAGGGTATAGGGGACCCTCCTCAGATTCCTGTTGATCCTCTCATGCCCTTGCTTATTCCTAGAGAGCCTTTGGTCCTCAATAGATCTTCTTGTCATCTCCCTACCTCGTTTTCGGTCTCTGAGGATAATTTTAAGTACGAGGTTAGACAAGTTCTGGATTCTCGGCTCTGCAGAGGCATTCTTCAGTACCTTGTGCATTGGAGAGGTTTTGGTCCTGAGGAGGCGTCTTGGATCGCTGCATCTGATGTCGCTGCACCTCATCTGTTGAGAAGGTTTCATCAGAGATTTCCCTTTAAGCCTGGGTCCAGGCGGGGGAGGGCCCATAAGAGGGAGGGTACTGTCATGGATATGCATTAATGTCTGTCTGCCATCTTACCTTCCTCCTCTTGTGTTCATCTAGAGACCAGACCTCCTTCACCTGGCTTCCTTTATAATCTCCTCCCAGCCTGACTCCACCCCAGGCCCTATCACTGAACACTATATTAACCTGTGCACTGCAAGCCTGCTTTGCTGATCAACGTGTTTGTTAGGCATTGTGTGTTTGGGTTCCTGCCTGCCGTGTGCTACGTCTGTCTCTCTGTTACGTTATTGGCTTGTCCCCGACCATCCCTGTCTGCTCGTGACCCTTGACCTTCGGCTCGTTCTTCGTTATCCTTGTCTGCTTGTGGCCCCTGACCTTCGGCTTGTTGTTCGGTTCTCTCTATCGTGTGCTGCTGCTTCCCCTTATCCTACGGGGCGTGAGCTAGGAAACTCCAGGGGCCGCGACCTGGTCCCAGCCTGCAGCGTAACATCCTCACCACTAGAGGCCCTGGAGAAGACCAGCTGGGTCTTAGACTCCGCGCCCTGGGGAATCTTGGCTCTCGCTTCCGTTGGGATCCCGGTTGTGCTCCTCTGGTCCCGCTTTCCACAACCACCCAGTTTCCTATCCACAGAAGCCAGCCATAGGGTTCACTACCTCGCGGTGCACTCCTGTCCCCCTACGGTGTGCATCTGTCACCTGGCCACAGGTGACCCTGACATGATGCTTTATCACCAATCCTTGTTTCAATAAAAACCCAAAATTTTCCAAAAACATTTGTCATTGGGATGGAAAGTGAAGTGAAATGTTCTAAACAGGTGCACAGACAGCAAAACAAATGTTACAGGGGTGATAAACCTTCCCTATGTTCTCCAAAAAGCTTAAAAATAGATTTTTTGGCTAGAGCTACACTTAAAAAATGTACCTGTTCCAAATTACAAACAGATTGTACTTAAGAACAAACCTACAGTCCGTGTCTTTTTTGCACCGCCTGTATACTGCTGTTCAGAGTATATAGGGCCTTTTTTTATTTTGGGTGCGGGGTTCCCCTTAATATCCATACAAGACCCAAAGGGGCTGGTAATGGGCTGGGGTAGGGGTGGGTGATGGGGTAACCATGCCATTTTTCTCAATGATTTTCATCCATATTGCCGGGACCAGACATTACATTAAAGCCGCAAGCAGTTTTAAATGGCTTTTTTTCCTTTAGAAATGTCATTTTGTGCAGGAACAGTTCTAAACACGGAAAACACGTGCCACTTCACAGGCATACTTTAGACACCCCCCAGGTACGATATTTAAAGGAATATTTCACTTTTTTTTTTACTTTATGCATCATTAAAATCACTGCTCCCGAAAAAACAACTGTTTTAAAAGATTCTTTTTACATTGATACATGTCCCCTCGGGCAGGACCCGGGTCCCCAAACCCTTTTTAGGACAATAACATGCATATTAGGCGTTATAATTAGCACTTTAGATTTCGAACGTTCGCGTCCATTGTATTTAATAGGGTTCTAAAGTTTGCGCGAACGTTCGGTCCGTTCGAAAGTTCTGGTGCGAACCGAACGGGGGGGTGTTTGGCTCATCCCTATTCACCACTGCCACTAAAATTCAGCATTAGGGATGAGCTTCGTGTTCGAATCGAACCCATGTTCAACTCAAACATTGGCTGTTCGGCCGTTCGCCGAATTTTAAACAATATGGGCTGTTCGCGCCAAATTCGAGTGGCCCGTCACGTCCCATAATTCACTGCGGCATCGCAGTGAATTGCTGGCTGATGATTGGCCAAGCATGCACTATGACCCGCATGCTTTGGCCAATCACAGTGCCGTCAGCGCAGAGAGCCATAATTGGCCAAAGGAAGGGTGCTTTTGGCCAATCATGGCTCAGGGGAGTAGGTACACGCCCCACACTATATAAGGCCGCCTGCATGTCGGCCTTGTGTAGTGTGTTGCGGCGGCGGAGAGAGATAGATAGATAGAGAGTCAGAGTGTCATTTAATTTCAGTTAGATAGAGCAGGCAGGCGATTGAGTTAGCTTTAGTCAGTGTATTTAGAATATATATGCATCATAGGAGTTGTGTATGTATATATATATATATATATATTGTGACAGCAGGAAGGTAAAGTCACCTGGTTGCATCCAGGGGGGTAGATATATTTCGCCCAGATTCAGGCTTTACGCCGACTTATACAACTAGGTGGAGAGTTGTATAAGCCCAGCTGAGGCTACTGGGCTCATGGATGACTCATACCTCTAGGGAGAGTGTGGGGCGTCGTGCAGACAGGGAGTTGATGAGACCAGCTGAAGCTTGTCAGCTCATTTAGGCCTCTATAAGAACTCCCAGATTCATTAGGTGTTTGCTCATGCCTGGACCCAGACCTGTGTGGACTGTCTAGGGAGAGTGAACCCCTGTGCGGTGAGACAAAGCCTGTGTGGCTATTTGCTTGGACATTTAAAACCAGGGACTTAGGGACTAGGACAGCACTAGGCTGATCCCAGTTGTTAGTTAGGAAACCTGTATGTTTAGTCAGAGGTCAAGTTGACCAGGATTTATTTTGTTTATGTTTCTTTTGGCTTTGCTGTGTTTTGTCACTGTAAATAGAAAATAAACCGCACCTTTTTTGATTTTGAAAACCACAACCTCCGTTTGCTGGGCCTGTTTTTGTGTGGGGAGCCCATCCCGGGGGTCACACACACCCGCTGCCGAGCTAACCCCCTCACAGTTGGTGGAGAACCAGTGGCAGTTTTTTTTTAAGCCAGCATGGAGGAGATACTGAAGCAGCTGGCTCTAGCAAATGCCAATCAACAGCAGACAAATGCAGGTTTGCAAAAGAGCCTTGCAGCTCATCAACAGAGCCTTGCAGCTCAACAACAGAACTTCGCAGCCCAGCAGCAAGCTCATCAACAGAGCCTTGCAGCCCAGCAGCAAGCTCACCAACAGAGTCTGGAAGCTCAGCAACAAGCCCAGCAGCAATCTGAGGCCCGCTTCATAGACCTGTTACAGAAGCAAGAGCAGAGACTACAACAAATGGAAGCAGTAATGCAGCAACGTCCGCAGACCAGTGAGGAAAGCCGTCCCACTAATACCGCGTCCTTTGGGGTGAGTCGTTTATTGACAAAAATGACTGGAGAGGATGATCCAGAGGTATTTTTGACCACATTTGAAAGGACTGCTGAAAGAGAAAAGTGGCCTGAGGAGCAGTGGGCTGGACTGGTGGCTCCTCTGTTAACTGGTGAATCGCAGAAGGCTTACTATGACCTAGAGCCTGACCAAGCAAAAGACTATGTGATGCTAAAAGCTGAAATATTGGCAAGGCTGGGTGTCACCCAGGCTGTCCGGGCTCAGCGTGTGCATAACTGGACTTTCCAGCTTGGAAAACCCCCCAGGTCTCAAATGTATGATCTCATTCACCTGAGCAGAAAGTGGCTACAGCCAGAGACTTTGTCCGCACCAAAGATTGTGGAACGTGTTGTAATGGATCGGTTTTTGAGAGCTCTTCCTACTGCCATCCAAAAGTGGGTAAGCCATGGAGACCCAGAGACGGCCGATGGTCTTGTGGATCGTGTGGAGAAATACTTGGCTACAGAGAACCTGACGGCCTCTTCCAGAGACACTCTGACTTTCCACCCTAAGACCAGACCATCCCCAGGGGCGGATAAGAGGATTCCAAGGGGTGAGGTTGGAGAGAGTGAGAGGGTGGGAGCTCTACCCCAAGTTTGGCGAGAACAGCCTGGGAAATCAGCGGCTCAAGAGGCGGCAAGAAGGATCGTTTGCTACCGCTGCCGGCAAGCGGGACATATTGCAGCCAATTGCCCGGTTGTGGAGGAACCCATGCAGTGTGACTTTCTGACGGGCAGACGTCAGTCGCTGTGTGCGACAGTCGCATGCACTGCCATTCGAGGAACTGAGAAACATTTATGCAAAATGTGTGTTAATGGTAGAAATGTTGTGGTATTGCTGGATTCAGGTAGCCTTGTGACCCTGATAAAGGCTGAGTTAGTTAAAACAGAGGTCTCTGGGAATAGCAAGGTAGCTGTTATTTGTGTGCATGGGGACACCCGAGAGTATCCAGTGACTACAGTGTGTTTCGAGACCCCCAAAGGTACCCTCTCTCATCCAGTGGGCTTAGTATCTCAGTTACCGCATGACGCCATTGTGGGAAGGGATTTTCCGAAGTTCTGGGAACTGTGGGATGATCCTGAGCCCCCCACTGGTGCCCCTATGTACCAGGAATGTGATAGCCAGAACTCCCCTGAGAGTGGTGAGGACTCTCCGGAATTTCCCTTATCAGTATTGGCAGGGGAGACTCAAGAAACTGGAGAGGAGCCCACCTCCTCAGACGAAAACCTACCGTCTGTGGAGTTTTCTGATCTTGAGGTTCACAGGGAAAACTTTGCCACAGAACAGTTGAAAGACCCCGCCCTAATAAAGGCACGGGAAAACGTAGTGAAAATAGATGGCGAGTTAATGAACCCAGATAATACCTGCACTTACCCATACTTCAGCGTAGAGAAGGACCTACTGTATCGGGTGGCAAAAAGGGCAGAAGAAACCGTTGAGCAGCTTGTGGTGCCCAAACCTTACAGGAAGTTGGTGTTGGAGTTGGCCCATGGGCACATTCTTGGAGGTCATCTGGGGACAGAGAAAACCCGAGAGAGGGTATTACAGAGATTCTATTGGCCGGGGGTGATGAAGGACATAGAAAATTATTGTTCCTCCTGCCCTGTGTGTCAGAGGTCGGCCCCGATGCCACATTTCCGTAGCCCGCTGGTCCCTCTACCCATCATTGAGGTCCCGTTTGAGAGGATCGCTATGGATTTGGTAGGTCCTATAATCAAGTCCGCTAGGGGGCACCAGTACATATTAGTTATAATGGACTATGCCACCCGTTATCCAGAAGCGATCCCTCTCCGAAATACCTCGGCCAAAACCATAGCCAAAGAGCTATCTCTTGTGTTTAGCCGGGTGGGTATTTGTAAAGAACTGCTTACGGACCAAGGTACACCCTTTATGTCCCGGGTTATGAAGGAGCTGTGTAAATTGTTCAAAGTGACGCAATTACGTACATCTGTGTATCACCCCCAAACCGATGGGCTGGTTGAAAGATTCAACAAAACCCTAAAACAAATGTTGAAGAAAGTGGTGGATAGAGATGGAAAGGATTGGGACTGTCTACTTCCTTATCTGATGTTTGCTATTAGGGAGGTGCCCCAATCCTCTACGGGATTCTCCCCCTTTGAGTTACTGTATGGGAGACACCCAAGAGGGCTGTTGGATATTGCCAAGGAAACTTGGGAAAGTGAGAGTTCTCCCCACAGGAGTGTGATTGAGCATGTCGCCCTGATGCAAGACCGAATTGCACAGGTAATGCCCATCGTGAAGGAACATTTGGCCCAAGCGCAGTTAGCACAGCAGAGAGTGTACAACCGTGGAGCCAAGACCAGTACCTTTTCCCCGGGGGATAGGATACTGGTACTTGTCCCTACGGTTGAAAGTAAATTCCTTGCCAAATGGCAAGGCCCCTACGAGATAATGGAAAAAGTGAGCGAAGTGAATTACAAGGTCAGACAACCAGGAAGGCGAAAGCCCGAACAGATCTATCACGTTAATCTGTTGAAAGCCTGGAGGGATAGAGAGTCCCTAGTCGCAGACACTTGGTCACCAGCTCAAACTGGTTGCGTGATTCCTGAGGTTGGAATAGCAGCCACCTTGTCACAACCCCAACAACAGGAGGTTAAGGAGTTTGTGCTTCGCAACAAGGAGGTATTCTCTGAGCTGCCGGGACAAACATCTGGGGTAGAGCATGACATCATTACCCCGCCCGGCGAAAGGGTGAAGTTAAAACCCTATCGGATCCCAGAGGCCCGACGGGAGGCAATACGGGAGGAAGTACAGAAAATGCTGAACTTAGGGGTGATAGAGGAGTCCCAAAGTGATTGGTCTAGTCCCATTGTGTTGGTGCCTAAACCGGATGGGAGCTGGCGATTTTGTAACGATTTTCGTCAGTTGAACAAAGTTACAAAATTTGACACCTACCCCATGCCACGTATAGATGAGTTGATCGACCGGCTGGGAACAGCCCGATACATGACGACTCTTGACCTCACAAAAGGGTATTGGCAAATCCCCCTGGCCAAATTGGCCAAAGAGAAAACCACATTTGTAACCCCAGACGGGGCGTTCCAATATAAAAGAATGCCGTTCGGGTTACAGAATGCGCCGGCCACATTCCAGCGGAAAATGGACCAGATGCTGAGGCCCCATCGGAAGTATGCTGCGGCTTACCTGGATGACGTAATTGTCCATAGCACAGATTGGGCCTCACATCTGCCAAAAGTGCAAGCAGTCCTGGACTCTGTTCGGGAAGCGGGGTTTACGGCTAACCCCAAGAAGTGTACCATTGGGCAGGAGGAGGCCAAATATCTTGGGTACACCATTGGGAGGGGAGTAATAAAACCCCAACTCAACAAAGTCGAGGCCATCCAGAGTTGGCCACGTCCCAACAGCAAGAAGCAGGTACGAGCCTTTCTGGGAATCGCTGGGTATTATCGGCGATTCATTCCCCACTTTGCTTCTAAGGCTGTGCCCCTAACCAACCTAACGAAGGGGAAAGGGTCGGTCATGATTAAATGGACCCCCGAGGCTGAGGCAGCATTCAAATTCTTGAAACAAGCCTTATGTAGCCAGCCAGTGTTGTACTCACCCGACTTCTCTAAAGACTTTGTCGTACAAAGTGATGCGTCAGATGTGGGGTTAGGAGCAGTATTGTCCCAGGTCTGGAACGGGGAAGAGCACCCAGTCATTTACCTCAGCAGGAAGTTGAAGTCCCATGAGGTAAATTACGCCACCGTTGAAAAGGATTGTTTAGCGGTGAAGTGGGCTCTAGATTCCCTTCGGTACTACCTGCTAGGTAGGCACTTTGACTTGGTTACGGATCCCGCTCCGTTAAAGTGGATGGCTCAAAACAAGGAAACAAATAGAAGAGTGAATAGGTGGTTCCTGGCCCTCCAGGAATTCAACTTCACAGTAAAGCATCGCCCTGGCGTTCAAATGGGGAATGTGGATGCTTTGTCTCGAGTACATGAATGCCTGATTGCTGGTGTTCCAACCCCGAGGTTAAAACAAGAGGGCGGGTATGTGACAGCAGGAAGGTAAAGTCACCTGGTTGCATCCAGGGGGGTAGATATATTTCGCCCAGATTCAGGCTTTACGCCGACTTATACAACTAGGTGGAGAGTTGTATAAGCCCAGCTGAGGCTACTGGGCTCATGGATGACTCATACCTCTAGGGAGAGTGTGGGGCGTCGTGCAGACAGGGAGTTGATGAGACCAGCTGAAGCTTGTCAGCTCATTTAGGCCTCTATAAGAACTCCCAGATTCATTAGGTGTTTGCTCATGCCTGGACCCAGACCTGTGTGGACTGTCTAGGGAGAGTGAACCCCTGTGCGGTGAGACAAAGCCTGTGTGGCTACTTGCTTGGACATTTAAAACCAGGGACTTAGGGACTAGGACAGCACTAGGCTGATCCCAGTTGTTAGTTAGGAAACCTGTATGTTTAGTCAGAGGTCAAGTTGACCAGGATTTATTTTGTTTATGTTTCTTTTGGCTTTGCTGTGTTTTGTCACTGTAAATAGAAAATAAACCGCACCTTTTTTGATTTTGAAAACCACAACCTCCGTTTGCTGGGCCTGTTTTTGTGTGGGGAGCCCATCCCGGGGGTCACACACACCCGCTGCCGAGCTAACCCCCTCACAATATATATATATATATATATATACACTGTATTCAGTTTAGCTAGATCCGTTCCTGTTATTCTCTTCCTAATATACTGACAGGCAGGCAGTTGATTGTGGTAGCTGCAGTATTTTCAGTCAGTGTACTGTATCCTGTGTGCAACTAAAGCTAACTGCAGACAATTCCTGGTGTTCTCTTCCTAATATACTGACAGGCAGGCAGCTGCAGTACTTTCAGTCATGGCACTTTATCCTGTGCACAGTGTGCAACTAAAGCTAACTGCAGACAATTGCTGGTGTTCTCTTCCTAATAATACCACAGGCAGGCAGGAGGCTGCAGTATTTTCAGTCAGTGTACTTTATCCTGTGCACAGTGTGCAACTAAAGCTAACTGCAGACAATTGCTGGTGTTCTCTTCCTAATAATACCACAGGCAGGCAGGCAGCTGCAGTATTTTCAGTCAGTGTACTCTATCCTGTGCACAGTGTGCAACTAAAGCTAACTGCAGACAATTGCTGGTGTTCTCTTCCTAATAATACCACAGGCAGGCAGGCAGGCAGGCAGCTTCAGTATTTTCAGTCAATGTACTTTATCCTGTGCACAGTGTGCAACTAAAGCTAACTGCAGACAATTGCTCGTGCTCTCTTCCTAATAATACCACAGGCAGGCAGGCATCTGCAGTATTTTCAGTTAGTGTACTTTATCCTGTGCACAGTGTGCAACTAAAGCTAACTGCAGACAATTTCTGGTGTTCTCTTCCTAATAATACCACAGGCAGGCAGCTGCAGTATTTTCAGTCAGTGTACTCTATCCTGTGCACGGTGTGCAACTAAAGCTAACTGCAGACAATTGCTGGTGTTCTCTTCCTAATAATACCACAGGCAGGCAGCTGCAGTATTATTATTATTATTATTATTATACAGGGTTTATATAGCGCCAACAGTTTGTGCAGCGCTTTACAAAATAAAGGCAGACATTACAGTTACATTACAATTTGGTACAAGAGGAATCAGAGGGCCCTGCTCATTAGAGATTACAATCTAAAAAGGGAGGGTCAATTGATACAAAAGTTAATAGCTGTGGGGGATGAGCTGATGGAGGAAGTACAAGTTAGTTAGAAGCAGGATAGGCTTCTTTAAAGAGTAGAGTTTTCAGGGATCGTCTAACTATGGATAGATTAGATGACAGTTGGACAGATTGGGGTAGGGAGTTCCAAAGGATGGGAGAAGGTCTGGAGAAATCCTGGAGGCGAGCATGGGAGGAGTTGACAATGGAGCTAGAAAGCAGGTCTTGGGAGGACCAAAGAGAGCGTCTTGGTTGGTATTTTGGGACTAGGTTAGTGATGTAGCTGTGGGCCAAGTTGTGGGTGGCTTTGTAAATTATTGTTAGTACTTTGAATTTTATTTGTTGGGTGAGTGGGAGCCAGTGGAGGGATTGGCAGAGAGGGGTGGAGGACACTGAATGGTTGGTAAGGTGTATGAGTCTTGCAGCAGCATTCATGATGGACTGAAGGGGGGATAGTCTATGTAAAGGTAATCCAATGAGGAGGGAGTTGCAGTAGTCGAGGCGAGAGATGACCAGGGAGTGAATTAGAAGCTTAGTGGTGTCATTAGTTAAAAAGGGGTGTATTCTGGAAATGTTGCGGAGGCCAAGGCGGCATGATTTGGACAGGAATTTAATGTGGGTCTGAAAGGACAGTTCAGAGTCTAAGGTTACCCCTAGCACCCTGGCATGTGGGGACAGACTGATAGATGTGCCATTGATCTTGATAGAGAAGTCAGGGGAAGGGGAACGTGGGGGAGGAAATATTAAGAGCTCAGTTTTAGATAGATTCAGTTTGAGGAAGTGGTTTGACATCCAGGCTGATATGTCTGTTAGTAAATCCGTGATGCGTGAGGAGATTGATGGGGTGAGCTGAGGGGCAGAGAGATAGATTTGGGTGTCATCAGCATATAAATGGTAGTGGAAGCCATGGGAGGCTATCAGCTGACCCAGGGAGGATGTGTAGATTGAGAATAGCAGAGATCCAAGGACAGAACCTTGGGGGACCCCAACGGTAAGAGGAGTTGTAGAGGAGGAAGTGGAGTTGTAAGTGACACTGAAGGTGCGGTGAGATAGGTAAGATTCGAACCAACGGAGAGTGCAGCCATGGAGACCAAGCAAATTGAGTTTTTTGAGGAGGAGGGGGTGGTCAACTGTATCAAAGGCAGCAGAAAGGTCCAAGAGTAAGAGTATGGAATAATGACCGTTGGTTTTCACTGTTAGCAAGTCGTTTGTGAGTTTTAGGAGGGCAGTTTCTGTGGAGTGCTGTGGGCAAAATCCAGACTGAAGAGGATCAAGAAGGTTATTCTCAAGGAGGTGGTTGCTCAGTCGGTTGTAGACTAAACGTTCAAGGAGTTTGGAGGCAAAAGGAAGTAAAGAGATGGGTCTTGGGTTGTTAAGATTGGTGGGGTCTAGTGAGGCCTTTTTTGGTATGGGAGTGACTAGCGCATGTTTTAGAGGGTTGGGGAAGATGCCAGTAGCGAGTGAGAGGTTGAAGATATGAGTTAAAGAGTGTAGGATAGAGTCAGATGGTGATCGTAGTATTTGAGAAGGAACAGGGTTCATGGGGCAGGAGGTTAGGTGGGCGTTAGAAAAAAGTTTAGCGACTTCCGCTATAGTAGCTGGGTTAAAAGAGGGAAGTATTGATAGTGCAGGAGGACAAGGAGTGAAGAGTGAGGGAGATATCTGTAGAGCGGAGATCTCGAGACGAATTGTCTCAATCTTATTTTTGAAGTGATCAGCAATCTCCTGGGCAGTGAGTAAGTTAGTGGGTGGAGGTAATGGAGGACGAAGTAGAGTGGTAAAGGTAGAAAAGAGTTGACGGGGACTGCGTGAGAGGGTGTTAATGAGAGTGATGAAGTAGGTCTGTTTGTCAGTGTGGAGGCAGGAATGGTATTTTTGGAGGGCAGATTTATATTGGCTGAAATCTTGCTGTAACTTAGTCTTACGCCACAGACGCTCAAGAGCTGTGGCTACGTTTTTTGAGGCTTCTGGTATTGCCTGCCTGCCAGGGGTCGGGGCCTGATTCTGTGTGTAGTGAGCGAGGCAAAGGTATCCAGGGTGGATGACAGTGAACTGTTGTAGATTGAAGTGGCCAAGTTGGGGCAGGACAAGGATGAGGTTTTGTCGTAGAGACAATCTGTAGCAGAAAAAAGAAGAGAAGGGTTAAGATGGCAAAGGTTTCTACGAGTAATAGTTTTGTAGTTGGAAGGCAAGGAGGAGGCAGACAGGGAGATAGTGAAACTAGTAAGGTGGTGATCAGAAAGAGGAAAAGGAATATTGGAGAGGTTGTGCGGAGTGCATAGGTAGGAGAATATGAGGTCAAGGCAGTTGCCAACAGAGTGAGTAGAAGCGTTTGTCCATTGTTTTAGGTCTAAAGAGGAGGTTAGGCTTAGCAGTTTAGAAATAGCGTGAGTGTTACGATTAACAGGGATGTTGAAGTTACGAAGAATGATTGTTGGAATTTCAGAAGAGAGAAAGTAGGGTAGCCAGGCAGAGAAGTTATCAAGGAAGCGTGATACTGGTCCAGGAGGCTGATAGATCACAGCAATTCTCAATGAAACTGGAGAAAATAAACGAATACAGTGAGCTTCAAATGAGGAGAGGGACAGAGAGGGGGGTGGATGAAGAACCTGAAAAGTGCTTTGAGGGGATAGGAGGATTGCAACACCACCTCCTTTTCGTCCACTAAGCCTGGGAGAGTGAGTCCACAGGAGGCCACCATAGGAGCGAGCAGCAGGAGAAGGAAGGTCATATTCTTGAATCCAGGTCTCAGTAATTGCAAGTAGGTTCAGGGAGTTTGTGATAAATAGGTCATGAACGGTGGTAAGTTTGTTACAAACAGAGCGGGCATTCCAAAGGGCACATGAGAATGGGAGGCTGGTTCTAGGCTAAAGAGGAATAGAAATGAGATTGTGTGGATTGCGGCTGCTATCAGAGGATGGAGAGTGCTGGGTATGTTGTCTGAAGGTAATTGATGGTGGTCCAGGATTTGGGGAAATATCTCCACAAGTTAGGAGAAGCAGAATGGTGAGAGAGGTGATATGGGAGTGTGACTTATGTGGGGGGACATGTCCTAGTGTCCTACAGGTTTTATTGGTATATGGGTTCAGAATTAGCAGGAGCTGATACCTGCAGTAATAAGGTGAGGACAGGAGTGAGGGGGAGAAGATGGGTGAAGGAGAGAGAATTTAAGGAGAGAGGATGCAACTGCGAGTAGGAAAAGTAGGGAGTGCAGGATATAGAGTGGTGAGATTGAAAGGAAGCCTGGATGAGAGATCAAAGTTTGATGGAGAATCAGGTCACCTGTAGTCTGTTTAGTGTTCTGCAGAAGTCTGTTGTGGATATTCACTTTGTGCATTTGCTGAAGTGCTGAGCCGAAGTGCAATACTTAATCCAATATGAATACTTTATCCAAGATGAGTTGCCAATGCAATCCCAGCCTGTGCAAACCCCTGCCGTATTTTCAGTCAGTGTACTTTGTCATGTGCACAGTGTGCAAGTAAAGCTAACTGCAGACAATTCCTGGTGTTCTCTTCCTAATATACTGACAGGCAGGCAGCTGCAGTACTTTCAGTCATCGCACTTTATCCTGTGCACAGTGTGCAACTAAAGCTGACTGCAGACAATTGCTGGTGTTCTCTTCCTAATAATACCACAGGCAGGCAGCTGCAGTATTTTTCAGTCAGTGTACTGTATCCTGTGCACAGTGTGCAACTAAAGCTAACTGCAGACAATTGCTGATGTTCTCTTCCTAATAATACCACGGGCAGGCAGCTGCAGTATTTTCAGTCAGTGTACTGTATACTGGCCACAGTGTGCAGCTAAAGCTGACTGCAGACAATTTCTTGTATACCTACCTATTCCAATACATCAAATAAAGTATGTCTGGAAGGCCAACAAGGAGAGGCAGACACACACAGGCCAATAAAAGAGGGAAAGCAGGCTCTGTGTCTAGAGGCAACAGTGCTGGTCGTGGACACGGTGCATCCTCATCAGCACGTGGCGGCGGGGCACGCTTGTCCTTTTTTTCGGCAGCTGGCCGCGTTGAGCCGCAACATGCTGAAGACTTGGTAGAGTAGATGACCAAGCCATCCTCATCCTCCTCATCCTCTCACCCAGCCTCAGGGTACTTTGTCAGCCAAAGCAGCCTCTTCCCTCGGCTCAATGGCATCAGTCACTCCTTCCCTAGCCCCACCATGTCCTCCTGAGGAGTCCCACCAAACTGTTTGACCACAGTGTTGGGTACATGCTGCAGGAGGATGCGCAGCATTTTGAAGGCTCCGATGATGGTACCCCGCTTGAGGAAGGCAGTAACGTGAGCCCAGAGAGAGGGGGTGCCCAAGAAGGACAGCAAACTGGCAGTCATGTTCCCCCAGCTGCAGCATACTGCCAGGTTTGCTCCAGTGATGAGAAGGGAGGGGATGATGGGGTCACTGACTCTATGTGGGTGCCTGATAGGAGAGAGGAGAAGGCACATCTCCAATGAGGCAGAATGCCCTCCAGGGGCCAGCTTAAGGGCAGCACACCGACTGCATCACACCGCCGAGCTCCGCATGTGCAGGGCGCTGCTGTCTCGTTATTCCAAAAGTTCTTTGGTGTGGGCCTTTTTTGAGACGTGTGCAGCAGATCGCACCTTTGCTATTTGCAACATATGTCTGAAGCGTATTTCGCGTGGCCAAAACAGCAGCCGCTTGGGCACCACATGCTTGACCAGACATATGTCGACCTGCCATGCAGTCCGTTAGCAAGCGTACAGAAAAGACCCACACCAAAGAACAAAGCGGACTTCTCCTTGCTCCTCATCAGCTGGGATCTCCAACCCCACTATACCTTCAGTCCTCTCAGAAACCTGCACTGAGAGGAATGAAGGTGTAGAATTAGGTGTGTCACTGCCAAGTACTTGCGGGCAATCTGCTATCGGTACACCGTCAGATTGTACCAGGCAAATTTCCCTGCCCCAGCTGCTGCACCGCCGAAAGAAGTTCTCTCCCAGCCATCCACATGCCCAACGGTTGAATGCTAGCTTGGATAAATTACTAGCACTTAAACTGCTGCCTTTTCAGTTGGTAGACTCTGCCCCCTTCCGTGAGTTTGTGGAACGCCACTTTTTTTCACGGAAGGCGATTCCGGCTCTCTACCGGCATGTGAAAGGTAATGTCTTGGCCTCGCTGGAC
The DNA here is from genome assembly GCA_029206835.1 of Rana muscosa. Classification (NCBI taxonomy): domain Eukaryota; kingdom Metazoa; phylum Chordata; class Amphibia; order Anura; family Ranidae; genus Rana; species Rana muscosa. The sequence continues at coordinate 10,323,187 of JARGYO010005562.1, forward strand.
AGGGCGGTCAGTGGTAAGGTGCATATTACCGCTGACTCATGGTCCAGCAGGCATGGACAGGGACGTTACCTATCTTTCATGGCGCATTGGGTGACTCTGCTGGTAGCTGGGAAGGATGCAGGACAGGGTGCAGTAGTGTTGGAGGTTGTTCTGCCACCACGCCTCCAAAATGCTACTAGTGGTGATTCTGACACACCTTCTCTCCTCTACCCCCTCCTCTTCTTCTTCCTCCATGGCCTCTTCCTGTGCTGATTTGTCCTCGGAACCAGCGGTGCTCCGTAGGCGTTCAAGGGACTACGCAAGTACGCAGGCAAAAATATGCCATGCGGTGCTTGAACTGGTGTGCTTGGGTGACAGGAGACACACTGGGGCAGAGATTCTGTCAGCTCTGCAGGGGCAGGCTCAGAGGTGGTTGACGCCACGCCAGTTTAAGCCAGGAATGGTGGTTTGCGACAATGGCACCAACCTCCTCTCCGCCCTCGGACAGGGACAACTGACCCATGTGCCCTGTTTGGCTCACGTCCTTAACTTGGTGGTTCAGCGGTTCTTGGGCAGGTACCCGGGCTTACAGGATGTCCTGAGGCAGGCCAGGAAAGTCTGTGTGCATTTCCGCCAGTCATATAATGCTAGTGCTCAGCTGGCTGACCCCAAAAAGGAATTTAACCTGCCCAAGAACCGCCTAATCTGTGACATGCCCACCAGGTGGAACTCAACGTTGGCCATGCTGCAGCAGCTGCACACGCAGCAGAGGGCCATCAATGAGTATCTGTGCCAATATGGCACGAGGACAGGGTCAGGGGAGCTTGTTTTTTTTTGCCACGTCAATGGGTCATGATCAGGGATGCATGCACTGTCCTGTCACCATTTGAGGAGACCACGAGGATGGTGAGCAGTGACAGTGCATGCATCAGTGACACTGTCCCTCTTGTCCACCTGTTGGAGCACACGCTGCATGGAATAATGGACAGGGCACTTGAGGCAGAACAGAGGGAGGAAGAGGAGGACTTCCTTACCTCTCAAGGCCCCCTTTATCCAGACAGTGTTCCTGCTGGCCCGCCTATCACACAGGAAGAGGAGGAGGAGGAGGAGGATTGTGTCAGCATGGAGAGGAGCCTAGCACTCAGCACCAGCAGCAGTCTTCAAGGGATAAATTACAGTCCCAAGAAACCCATGCACTTGTACGTGGCTGGGAGGAGGTGGCTACGGATCATGTTGTCCTTAGTGACCCAGAGGACTACGGACCGAATGCCTCAGCAAACCTATGCTCCCTGATCCTGCAAAGCCTGCGGAAGGATCCTCGTATTTTTTGGATCAAGGAGAGGGATCATTACTGGCTGGCAACCCTCCTTGATCCACGTTACAAGGGTAAGGTTGCGGACCTTATCTTGCCGTCGTAGAGGGAGCAGAGGATGAAACATCTTCGGGAGGCCTTGCAGAAAGGTTTGTGCAATGTGTTCCCAGAGCCTGGGAGGATACAAATTCCTGGTCCTGGACAACATGTTGCAGAGGCTTCGGTCAGTCACAGAAGGAGCGGTGGAGAAGGTGGCTGTTCCAGCAACCATCACCAGCGTCTTTTTTACATGGTGCAGGAATACCTAGGGGCATGAGGATGGATCACTGGCCAGAGCTTGCACAGTATGCAATTGAGCTACTGGCCTGTCCTGCATCCAGTGTTCTTTCGGAACGCACATTCAGTGCTGCTGGAGGCTTTGTAACTGATCACAGGGTGTGCCTGTCCACCGACTCGGTCGGTCGGCTGACCTTCATAAAAATGAATCAGTCTTGGATCACCACCAGCTGACAAGCACCTGATGCTGATGTAACCGAAAAAATATTTTTTTTGAATGTCAGATCCCTTCAAGACTGCCTATGCTGATGCTGAGTGACTATCCTGTTATGCTGAGTGACTATCCTCTTCCTCCTCAATGATCATGCTGATAGCTTGTAAGAAATGTTTTGGTTCTGGGCACCACCACCAGTTGCTAAGACCAAATTTTTCAGCCCCTGTTTAACAGGGGCGTGTAATTACAATTTTTGATGCAATACTTTGCAGCAGGGCTCATTCCTGCGCTCCAACTAGAGTTTCTGTGAGGGGTTGCAGTGTTGTGGCACCAGCACCAGTGCCTAAGGCCCAATTTTTCTGCCTCTTTATAACAGGGGCGTGTAATTAAAATTTTTGCTGTAATACTTTGCAGCAGGGCTCATTCCTGTGCTCCAACTAGAATACCTGTGAGGAGTTGCAGTGTTGTGGCACCAGTGCCTAAGGCCCAATTTTTCTGCCCCTGTTCAACAGGGGCATGTAATTACAATTCTTGATCTAATATTTCACAGCAGGGCCCATCCCTGCGCCCACCAAGAGCAACTGTGAGGGCTTACAGTGTTGTGGCAACACCACCACCACCACCACCACCAAAGGCCCAATTTTTCTGCCCGTTCATCAGGTGCATGTAATTAGAATTCTTGATATAATATTTCACAGCAGGGCCCGTTCCAGCACCCAACAAGAGTAACTGTGAGGACTTACAGTGTTGTGGCACCAGCACCACCACCACCAAAAGCCCAATTTTTCTGCCACTGTTCAACAATGGCATGTAATTACAATTCTTGATATAATAGTTCACAGCAGGGCGTTCCAGCGCCCACCAAGTGTAACTGTGAGGGCTTACAGTGTTGTGGCAACACTAACACCTAAGGCCCAAATTTCTGCAGAGTATATAGGGCAGGCCCCTACTTTCAAACATCCGAGTTTCAAACAACTCCTACTTACAAATGGAGGGAGACAACAGGAAGTGAGAGTAAATCTACCCTAGGAAGGGAAATTCTCTCCTGTAAGAGTTAATATGGGAAAAAGGTGTCTCCTCTCCACTGATGCTTTATCACCAATCCTTGTTTCAATAAAAAACCTCATATTTTCAAAATCCAATTGTCATTGGGACAGAAAGTGAGGTGAAATCTTCTGAACAGGTGCACAGACAGCAAAACAAATGTTACAGGGGTGATAACCCTTCCCTATGTTTTCCAAAAAGCTTAAAAATAGATTTTTTGGCTGGAGCTACACTTTTAAAATGTACCATTTCAAAATTACAAACAGATTCTACTTAACAACAAACCTACAGTCCCTGTCTTGTTTGCACCGCCTGTATACTGCTGTTCAGAGTATAAAGGGCCTGGGGGCCCCACACCTTTCCTTTTTTTAATTTGGATGCAGGGTTTCCCTTAATATCCATACAAGACTTAAAGGGGCTGGTAATGGGCTGTCTCCATACCCAGCAAGAAAGAGGACCCGATCACCTCCGCCACTACCGACGGCTCCGGTAAGCGGTGGAGGGCGCGGGAGAGCGGCGGGAGTGGGGGCCCTCTCCCGCCGCCGATAATGGTGATCTAGCGGCCAATCCGCCGCATAGACCACAATTATCGTTTACAGGACCGGCTCCTGAAGAGATGGATATCTCGGTTGTGGCAGCAACTGCTGCCGTTACCGAGATATCCCTCTTCAAAGTGCTGACGTATATGTACATGAGCCGGTCGGCAAGTGGTTAAAGGTCTGACAGCAGCGCTTGTGGAGGAGTTCTGCCTTTCCTCTCAGTTAGTTAGCCACCTAAGGAGGGGATTCCACCAGCAGTGAGACTTCTTCCCCCTTCTCCCTCCCCCCACAAGATCCCTGAACGGATCGCCGCACGCGAAGAGTACCCTCTTTTTATAAGATAGGGACACCACAGGGACGGGGAGCGGCACTGCCAGCGTGCACGTGGTTCGGCGTGCGCGTTGCCCTATGGCGCATGCATGAACTAGCAAATGTTTTAAATCACTTCCCCTGTAAGACCTAAAATGGTTGACCAGGCTGATCCCTTGTCAGGCATTGTAGCTACCTCAAACACACCAGCCTCTGCATATGTCACTAAAAGATGACTTGGCTACGGCTCTAGCTGGTTTGGAGGGTAAATTGGCTAGTTGATCGCGTCCACCTCCCAGTCTGGGAGAAAATGGGACATGTCCCCTTCCCCTGCTCCTGGGCCGCTGGCTACAGTGCCCAGCATCAGAAAAAGAGTTGGATCCGGGGAGTCCGAGAGATGATCTTCGTGAGCTGTTTCCTCAACAGCAGATATCCCCACCGGGAGTGGAGGAAGCAATTATCCCTCCCCAGCAATTGGACACTACCCCAATGTTCATCCCCCCAGCAGAAGCGCTGGCTACGGGGCAGAGTGGGGGGTTTTTGATTCCTTGTTCCCTCACACGTATTCCTCCCACGGCAGACAACCTTCGGTCCGCCTTGTTACACGCCGACGTGGTTTCTGAAAAGCTGGCCAAGGAAGTGTCTTTGGGCCGCATGTGCGGCCCTTTTCAGTACCCCCCCTTGGAGGATTTGGTGGTGTCGCCATTGGGCGTCGTTCCAAAGAAGGAGCCTGTGACAGAACCCACTGTCACTGTGTGTTTTGGAAGGGACTGAGGGCTGGCCTCCTACCCACAGATTATGGCCCAGAAGAGACTGAGAGACTTGGGGACAAGCAAGCTGGCATTGAGATAATGTAATGTAATGCTACATCCCTTCTCCCCCATCCCCCCCCTTGTTGCTGTGTTTAATTGTGTTGGTTCATGGCATGTAGACAATGGTCTGGACTGGAGACATCTCTCCGCAGGGGATGTGTATTGAGGGGCTGCCTGCTTACCATAATCCCTTTATGTTTAACTGTAGTCTCTGTTTCAGTGTACAAGTGTTCAGTTCCCATTGGTTCTTCCTTGTCCCCTACCCCCTCTATGACAAGGCTAAGGTGAGTGTCCCTAACTGTGTGTAAAAGTGTATGTTTTGTATTTAATAAAGAGTTGATGTTCTGCATGTTTATCCCTCAACACCTGTGTGGCTTGTCTCGTGATTGAGGGGTTAAGGGCTGGTTATGGCGAATCTGCAGGCTGCGGGTGCGTTTGGAGGACAGGAGACACAGGTCTTGCGGATGTGCCCATCTGGGGTATCCGAGATCCGTCACAGTGGTGGCAGCGGTGGGATGTCTCCTGCAGTCCGGGACGTCCAAACCACCACCAGGATTTAAGATCTGGGCAGCCGCCGAGGAGCGATACGGGGACCGGCCAGCATGAGAGCGGAGTTCGGGAGGAGGCTGCAAGGCATGCGGAAGCAACATCAGGGACCAGCGACGGAGCACACCATGCTCGGCTGGGGGGATGTGATCCACTGGCAACTCTGGCATGAAACGCTAAGCCACGAGCGGCACCATCAGGGGAAGATCCTTCCCTCCTCCACAGAGATGTACTGGACGCAGTACCATGCGCGAGAGGTGTTCCTGAGGGAACATCCGCAAGATGAGTGGAAGACGGAGCTCAGAAGATTGGTCCAGGAGGAGATGAGGCTGGACGCCAGCTACAGAGCCCTCCGGTGGTTCGCGGCTCAACTGTGGCCAGGTACAGCAGATGGCAGCCCAACAGAAGGCGTTGGCTATGGCGGCGTGGGGCTGCTCCATCAAAAAATGTACAGAGACCCAGACTTTGCGAGCGACTAGGAGTGGCGACTGGAAAACATCCTGGACTACCGAGATGAGGTGCTGGACCTCCCCGAAGAGGCGTGAGACCTGGAGGAATTGGAGTTCCTGGTTGAGCAGGAATGGGAGCTTGATATTGCCTACAAGCGGCTGTTTGACGGTGATCAGCAGCCTGGCATGGCTCCCGTTGCCTGGGACTGTCCGGGAGAAATAGCGGACAGTCACGAAGATGCGAAGCAAATGGGGCCAGGGGTGCCCCTACGTTTTCCCGTCCTAACCGCAATGGAAGAAGAGGCGATGATACAGAGGGCACTGCAAGTGCTAGAATGCCGGAATGCACCGGAGGTTCCCCAGGCAGCGAGACAAGCTAATAGCATAAAGGTCTCAGAAGGGGGAGTTGAGATGGGCGCTGGAAGGCTGGTAAATGGTGATCAGCAGCAAGGCCAGAGTATTGCATCGGCTGCAGAACAGGAGTTGATAGAGGTTTCAGGAGTGGATGGAGGACCAATTGGAATGGCATGAGGATGGTTCCTCATTAGTGGGCTCAGCCCCGGAGCCTTCACAACCTCACAGTCTCAAAGGTTGTTAATACAATTGCGCACTGAGACAGTGCGGATTGGTTATGAGTTGCCCCTAACAGAGTCGGATGAGGCCCCCCTTTCCTCTCTGGGTTCTCTAAGGCCTCCTTAAGGGGCTCATGCTTTTCCTATGCACCCGTTGCTGGATTAGTTTATTTATGCTGACTGGGAATACCCAGACAGGCATTTTTATTCCTCCTAAGAGATTCTCTCAAATGTATCCTATGGAGAAGACATTTGCTAAAGAATGGAGTATGCCAGCGGTAGACGCTGCTGTTTCTTCTCTGAATAAAGTCTTAAGCCTCGTACACACGGCCGAGAATCTCGTCAGGAAAAACGCGGTGACATCATCGACTATGACGAGCGTGCACTCGTCACATTCGATGCTGCCGCCGCCATCTTGCTACACCCTACCTATGCCTAGGAAGCTACCGCGCATGCGTCAAAGTCATTTCGAGCATGTGCGGGTTTCCACGGTGACAGGTAAGCGTACACACTCTCGGGTTTCTTGGCGGGAAACAGGCTGACGAGAATCTCAACGAGAAAATAGAGAGCAGGTTCTCTATTTTTCTCGTCGAGATTCTGGCCAGTTTTCTTGACGAGAAACCTGAAAGCCTCGTACAAACGGCGGGCCGTGTGTACGAGGCGTAACTTATACAGTTGACAATATTGAGGTATTTAGGATCCAGCGGATAAAACACTGGAATCTTTACTTAAAACCTCACTCGTTATGGCAGGTGCAGTTGCACAGCCTGTGATAGCAGCTGTTGGTGTCTGTCAATTCCTTAAGGATAATGTGAAACAGGCCATTAGAAGGGAAGAAGTCCCAGTCCTCCGGAAATTATTAAGGCCCCTTTGTGTTGCTACTTGATGCCATTAAGGATTCCGCGCCCTTATGCTGTAACACATGCAAAGAGTGCTATGGCTTAAGCATTGGTCAGCAGAGTTGCCTTGTAAGTAACTGTTGACTGGGTTTCCTTTATGGAGAGCATTTAATTAGGGATGATAAGTACATCCAGGTGGAAAGAGTACCCTTCTTCCTGTGAAGAGAAGAAGTATGGGCTCTTTCACACGGACGGTCCGTTCAGGTCCGCCTGTCAGTTTTTTAGGCCGACCTGAACGGATGCTCCATGTACCCCTATGGAGCCACGGATGTCAGCGGTGACATGTCCGCTGACATCCGACCCGCTCCGATCCGCCAAAGTGTGACGGAGGAAAACCCTATTTTTCCATCCGTCTGCGGATCGGATGACAACAGACTCTACGGTCCGTCGTCATCCGATCCCCCATAGGGGAGAGCGTCGCTCTGACAGGGCGGTCCCTGCACAGCGATCCTCGCTGAGCAAGCGGAGGTTCACGGGGCAGATCATTACTGATCCGTGCCATGTGAAAGGAGCCTTAAGCATTCTTAATTTAAACGTCTACCTCTCTGTCGCCTGGAGCATTAGCTTCCAGGCAGTCGCAATGGCCTCCGCCGTCAGCCCGAGAGGAAGGCCCCAAAGCCAGGTTCGGGGCCAGAGAAAAGCCCTGGTGTGCAAAAAATCTGGAGTCCCAAGGCCTTCTTATAAAGGGATGCCCCCGCTCGCACGGGAGGATGGCTCCTGCAGTTGCCTGGAAGTAGCCTGGCAGGAGGAGACTCAGACGGATGGGTCATCTCCATGGTTTCTCTAGGATACAAACTAGAGTTTTGGGATTTTTCCGCCTTGTTTTCTAAAATCGGGCTTTCCCAAGGTCCCGGTATAGAGAGCATCGTGTTCGTTCAGGCACTGGACCTGTTGCTGTCTCAAAGGGTGTTCATAGAGACCCCCTTGGGAGAAAAGGGAATGTTTTTTTTTACTGAAAACTAATTTCAGGGCCCGAACCAAACGGTGATGTCAGACACATTTTCAGATCTCAAAGGTCTGAACCAGTTTCTGTACATCGGCTCCTTTCGCATGGAATTAAATTGATCAGTGGTAGCCTTCCTTCGGGGAGGAGAGTTCCTAGTGTCAATAGACATCAAGGACGCATATCTTTATGTGCCTATTCCCTGTTCATCAGAAGTTCCTGCGATAGAACAGCGACACTTCAGTTTGTGGCCTTGCCCTTCGGTTTGGCCACTGCATCACGTGTGTTTCCATAAGGTCCTAGCTCCACTTTAGCAAGACTAAGAGCCCACGGTATAGTGGTAATGGCATACCTAGATGACCTATTACTGATCGATCAGTCCATAAAGGACTGGATCTGAGTGTAGCCTGCACGATCAGGTATCTAAAACTTCTGGGTTTGATTATCAACCAAGAAAAGTCGTCCTTGCGTCCAGTAAGGCTAGAAAACTTGGGCTTGGTAGTGGACACAGCCCACAAGAGGGTGTTTATTACCCCCGGCAAGGGTCTGCGCAATAAGATATCTGCTTCACACGATCAGGACAAAGGGAGAGTCTCCCGTCCGTCTCTGTATGAGATGGTTAGGGAAGATGGTAGCTTCATTCGAAGCAGTTCCCTATGCTCAGTTCTATTCAGGACTGTTGCAGAACACTATTCTGTCTGCCTGGAGTAAGAGAAGCCAGGATTTGGTTTATCCAATGCGTTTGACTCCAAGTGTACTCCAAAGTCTCAATTGGTGGTCGCTAACCGGAAGTTTGCAGAAGGGGAAAAACCTTTGTACTGGTCACTTGGAAGATAGTGACGACCAATGCCAGCCTTTTAAGGCTGGGAAGCATCACTAGAAGTGAATGCTGTTCAAGGAGAATGGTCAGAGTCTGAGAAGACCTTGCTCATCAATATTTTAGAAATTCGGGCAGTACGCCTGACCCTAAGGGCCTAGTCGGGCAGACTGCAAGGATACCCTGTCAGGTTTTCAGTCCGACAATGCCACGGCAGTGGCCTATATCAATCTCCATGGCGGCACCAAGAGTCGGGCGGCTGAGAAAGAAGTAAACCATAGTCTGGTGTGGGCAGAGGAACATGTTCCTTGCCTATCTGCGGTGTTCATCCCAGGGGTAGAAATTGGCAGGCAGACTTCTTAAGCCACCAGCAATTGCTCCCAGGGAAATGGTCCCTACATCCAGATGTTTTTCTGGCTATTTGCCAAAGATGGGGTACCCCCGGACGTGGATCTTTTTGCGTCCAGGTTCAGCACAAAACTGGACAAGTTTTTGTCCCGAACAAGGGACCTGTTTGCTTGCAGGATAGATGCATTGGTAACCCCTTGAGATCAGTTCTCTGTTTTATGCATTCCCTCCAGTTCAGTTGCTCCCATGTCTGCTGCGCAGGATAAGAGGGGAATGGAAACGGGTGATCCTAGTGGTCCAGGAGGTCCTGATATGTGGAGATCATAAAGATGGCAGTGACAGATCCTTGGGTCCTATCAGCCCGCCAGGATCTGCTGTCACAAGGGACGGTATTCCACCCTGCCTTACAAACGCTGAATTTGACGGTTTGGCTGTTGAGGCTCTCGTTCTAAAAGATCAGGGGCTTTCAGGTTCAGTCGTAACTATCCTGATTAATGCTAGGAAGCCGGGTTCTAGAGCCTATTATAGGGTCTGGATGGCCTATGTTTCTTGGGTGAAAGCAAGAGATGGCACCCCCTTGAGTAGAGCATATGCAGGATTCTAGACTTTCTACAGTTGGGAGTACAAATGAAGCTAGCCTTGAGTACTATTAAAAGTCAAGTCTCGGCCTTGTCAGTTTTTTTCCAAAAACGTCTTGCTTTTCCGCCCTAGTACAGGCTTTTATGCAAGGTGTAATACACATAAATCCTCAGATCAAGTTGCCGATTTGCCCATGTGATCTGAATCTGGTCTTGTTAAGTCCTTCAGGCATCTGTGATGCCCCATTACCCATGGTCACGAGGAAGCTAGTGTCTTTGTTGCGGTAAACTTCCGCAAGAAAAGTGTCGGAGTTGGCAGCGTTATCTTGCAGAGAACCATTTCTGGTGGTTCATGAAAGACAAGGTGGTGTTACGTCCAGTCTTTTCTGCCTAAAGTAGTGTCTAGTTTTAACTTAAACCAGGACTTTTTTGCTGCCCCCATTTTTTTTTTCCAGAGCACAGTTTGGCAGTGGAAGAGTCATTACATTCTCTTGATGTAGTGAGAGCAGTTCGTTTCTATCTGGAGGCAACTGCTCAGTTTCTGAAAATGGATGCATTGTTCATATTTCCAGGAGGTCCCAGGAAAGGGCAGGCAGCATCCAAGTCGACCACCGTTAGATGTGTTCGTCAGATTACTACTCAAGCTTATGAGTTACATGAGAAAGTTCCGCCTTTCCATCTTAGAGGGCACTCCACCCGAGCAGTCAGGGCCGCTGATAGAAATCATGGGGCCCCGTACAGCCTATCTGATGGGCCCCCTTCAGCTCCACCCCTGGTCCCGGCCCTTGTCCCTCCTTCAGCCCCACTCCTGGCTCTGCCCCTGGCCCCTCCCCAGATGCCATTTTGTGCTGCAGACCGTGCCACCCATGCCATGCCACCCGCCATTTTGTGCTGCAGACAATGCCACCCATGCCGCCAATGGCATGCCATTGGCAGCTTGGGTGGCACTATCTGCAGCACATTATGGCATTGGCAACATGGGTGGCACTGTCTGCAGCACATTACGGCATTGGCGGCATGGGTGGATTCAAGATCTACTACTACTGCAGCAGCATCTTTACACTATGGTATTGGCAGCATGGGTGGCACTGTCTGCAGGTAGCACATGCATTATGGGCCATAACACATGTGCTGCCTGCATAGACAGTGCCACCCATGCCACAAATGCGATAATGTGCTGCTGACAGTGCCACCCATGCTGCCAATGCCATATTGTGCTGTAGACAGTGCCACCCATGCCACCAATGGCATAATGCCATTGGCTGCATGGGTGGCACTGTCTCTGCAGGCAGCACATGCGTTATGGCATTAGCGTCATGGGTGGCACCGTCAGCAGCACATTACCGCATTGGTGGCATGGGTGGCACTGTCTATGCAGGCAGCACATGCGTTATGGACCATAATGCATGTGCTACCTGCAGACAGTGCCACCCATGCTGCCAATATCATAATCTAAAGAATGCTGCAGTAGTAGTAGATCTTGAATCGACCCCCCCAAGCAAACACACACCTGTGTTCTGTGTTAGCCGGGCCCCAGGAGTCACTTCCTCCCTGATTCTGCTGCTACCTGGACTGAAATGGGAGTGTCCACAAACTATTCCAGTCAGATGCCAGCTCCAGCTGCTTTTTTTTTTCTTCTGCTGCCGGCACTCGTCTCTCTACTTTTTCTCTGGCCGAGTGAAGAACAGAGCAGGGGAGGAATCACTCCGCGCCAGGGAAGGCAATGTATATGACGCGCTGGCCAGGACGACCCAGCATGAGGAGACATTCTTCTGCGCCCGAAATAGAAAAAATAGTCCCCCCCTCTGCCTAATGAGCTATCAACGGTAAAAAAAAAAACTTAAAAAGAACCCGGGGGGGGGGAGCGTGGTGGGTATGAAGGCGTTTAGTTGGTATGGTGTACTCGGACAGACGGTGTTCGGTCAAGGTGGCTGGAGGACTATTTTTTTTTACATTAATTAGGTCTCTGCTCAGGTTGCCTGGGCCCCCCTGATGGCCGGCCCGGTACAACAGGGCCAATTGTACTGGCCTATCAGCGGCCCTGCGAGCAGTTAGCACTTCTTGGGACGTGCGTCACCAGGCCTCTCTAGCTCAAGTGTGCAGGGCTGCAACTTGGTCATCTGCGCATACATTCACAAAGTTTTACCAGGTGGATGTGAATCAACAGGAGGATGCCGCCTTTGGGCACAGTGTTTTACAGGCGGCGGCATAGGTCATCATGTCTGACAAAGGTCTGCTTTATTTATTTGTGTCTCCCTCCCCTCAGATGGCATTGCTATGGAACATCCCATATAGTAATTATTGGCTCTGTGTCCTGTGATGTACCTTCAAGAAAAGCATTTTACAGGTAAGCTGTTATAAAAATCCTATCATTCATTTGCACCGATGTTTCCTAGATGCAAAAATAATTGTATTAATTTTACAGATTATTACTGAACCATATCACATTGAAAAATCCTAAGGGAACTTGCAGATATTGACTATTGGCATCACCAAAGTGACTGTAGGATCCTAGCCATAAATCTTTAAATTAAATCAGGTTTTATTTGAAATCACTGCTTGCTTAACAAATGCAGGACATGTTTGCTCCTAGTCTGTCTGAATGGAAAAGGGTAATAATCAAGCTAATGCACTGTACTGGGAATTACTGTCAGCCCTCTCTGAATTGTATTAGAAGAGGAAAAATCACTATGCAATCAGTAAAACAGTGCACTAGGAATTATTAATGGTGTGGATGTGGAAAAATTGAAAACCTGCTATGCATGAAGATATTATAACAGAAGTTCCATGAATTATTCATGAGTGGCAGACACAATAATAACTCAAACTTGTTATTCTGTATATAGATGAATAGGTACCTCTCTCTGCTTTTAATTGACTGATCAGTTTATGAGTAGGGTTGCTATACATGTATGGGAAAATGATAAATGTGCCCCAAATGATGTAGATTCTGTTCTGAAAAGCTAGAGCCCAACATCTGCAATGTTTAAGTGCACTGATATTGATGCAAAAATTACACTAAAAGACGTTCAGTAAGTATAATTAATTACATATAGTGGTATTTATGTGCATATATGTAAGCACACAGGTCCTTAAAGTGAGCAAAGGTTTATTTGCTTTGTTAAATTATAAACCAGTATGGGGTTGGTTTATAATTTAAAATGCTTTGTCATTAAAATGACATATAAAAATGCTCACAAAAAAGGTGTGGGGTTCACCTTAATATGTTAAGCAGATTCAGAGCCCTTTCACACTGAGGCGCTTAAAGGCCTTAAAATGCCTTAGCACTATTACCACATTTTTGGGGTGCTAGCGCTAAAATTAGCGCACAGTGCTGGCATTTTAAAGGTGTTTTTCAAGCGTTAATGAAGCATGGACATCAGGTAACCCCACCTCCCTACATCACTTCCTGTGAACTTCCTTGTATCTCGTGGAGGTGAGAGAGGGTACAGAGAGAATTTCTGGAGTTTATGTTTTTGTTTGTACTACTCTATTGGGAGAATATCCACCAATAGGGATGAGCCGAAGACCCCCCGGTTCGGTTCGCACCAGAACCTTCGAACGGACCGAAAGTTTGCACGAACGTTAGAACCCTATTAAATACAATGGAAGCGAACGTTCGAAATCTAAAGTGCTAATTATAACGACTAATATGCATGTTATTGTCCTAAAAAGGGTTTGGGAACCCGGGTTCTGCCCCAGGGGACATGTATCAATGCAAAACAAAGTTTTAAAAACAGCAGTTTTTCGGGAGCAGTCATTTTAATGATGCATAAAGTGAAAAAAAAAGAGTGAAATATTCCTTTAAATATCGTACCTGGGGGGTGTCTAAAGTATGCCTGTGAAGTGGAATGTGTTTCCCGTGTTTAGAACTATCCCTGCACAAAATGACATTTGTAAAGGAAAAAAAGCCATTTAAAACTGCTTGCGGCTTTAATGTAATGTCTGGTCCCGGTAATATGGATGAAAATCTTTGAGAAAAATGGCATGGCCACCCCTTTGGGTCTTGTATGGATAGTAAGGGGAACCACGCACCCAAAATAAAAAAGGCCCTATATACTCTGAACAGCAGTATACAGGCGGTGCAAACAAGACAGGGACTGTAGGTTTGTTCTTAAGTACAATCTGTTTGTAATTTTGAACAGGTACATTGTTTAAGTGTAGCTTCAGCCAAAAAATCTATTTTTAAGCTTTTTGGAAAACATAGGGAAGGGTTATCACCCCTGTAACATTTGTTTTGCTGTCTGTGCACCTGTTCAGAACATTTCACCTCACTTTCCGTCCCAATGACAAATGTTTTTGAAAAGTGGGGTTTTTATTGAAACAAGGATTGGTGATAAAGCATCAGTAGAGAGGAGACACCTTTTTCCCATATTAACTCTTACAGGAGAGAATTTCCCTTCCTATGGGTAGATTTCCTCTCACTTCCTGTTGTCTCCTTCTGTTTGCAAGTAGGAGTCGTTTGTAAGTTGGATGTTTGAAAGTAGGGGCCTGCCGTATATACTCTGCTGAAATTTGCCCCTTACATGTTGGTGTTTCCACAACACTGTGAGCCCTCACAGTTACTCTTAGTGGGCTCTGGAACGCCCTGCTGTGAACTATTATATCAGGAATTGTTATTACATGCCATTGTTGAACAGTGGTAGGAAAAATTGGGCCTTTGGTGGTGGTGCTGGTGCTACAACGCTGTCAGCCCTCACAGTTACTCTTGGTGGGCGCATGAATGGGCCCTACTGTAAATTATTAGATCAAGAATTGTAATTGCATGCCCCTGTTGAAGAGGGGCAGAAAAATTGGGCCTTTGGTGGTGGTGCCACAACACTGCAACCCCTCACAGATACTGTACTTGGAGCACAGCAATGAGCCCTGTTGCAAAGTATTGCATCAAAAATTGTAATTACACGCCCCTGTTAAACAGGGGCAGAAAAATTGGGCCTTAGGCACTGGTGCCACAACACTGCAACCCCTCACAGATACTGTACTTGGAGCACAGCAATGAGCCCTGTTGCAAAGTATTGTATCAAACATTGTAATTACATGCCCCTGTTAAACGGGGGCTGAAAAATTGGGCCTTAGGCACTGGTGCCACAACACTGCAACCCCTCACAGATACTGTACTTGGAGCACAGCAATGAGCCCTGTTGCAAAGTATTGCATCCAAAATTGTAATTACATGTCCCTGTTAAACGGGGGCTGAAAAATTGGGCCTTAGGCACTGGTGCCACGACACTGCAACCTCTCCCAGATACTCTAGTTGGAGTGCAGGAATGAACCCTGCTGCAAAGCATTGCATAAAAAATTGTAATTACATGCCCCTGTTAAACAGGGGCTGAAAAATTGGGCCTTAGCCACCGGTGGCGGCACCCAGAAAAAAAAAGTTCTTCCAAGCTATCATCATGAATCGGATCATTGTGGAGGAGGAGGATAGTCACTCAGCATCAGCATACGCAGTCTTGAAGGGATGTGACATTTCAAAATAAATTATTCTGTTATATCAGCTTCAGGTGCTTGGTAGCTGGTGGTGATCCAAGACTGGTTCATCTTTATGAAGGTCAGTTGATCAACCGAGTCGGTGGACCCTGTGATCCGTGACAAAGCCTCCAGCAGCACTGAATGTGCGTTCTGAAAGAACGCTGGATGCAGGACAGGCCAGTAGCTCAATTGCATACTGTGCAAGCTCTGGCCAGTGATCCATCCTCAAGACCCAGTAAGCCAGAGGATTTTCGGTGGGAAAGATGTCCAAGTCTGACCTTGCCCCTAGGTATTCTTGCACCATGTATATCAGAAGCTGGCGATGGTTGCTGGAACCGATCATACCTTGGGGCTGCGGACTAAAAAATTGTCTGAACGCATCGGTCAGACGGCCACCTTCCCCACCGCTCCTTCTTTGACTGACCAAAGCCTCAGCAACTCGTTGTCCAGGACCAGGAGTTTGTAACCTCCCAGTCTCTGGGAACGTGTTGCACAGACCTTTCTGCAAGGCCTCCCGGAGATGTCTCATCCTCTGCTCCCTCTGCGACGGTAAGATAAGGTCCGCAACCTTACCCTTGTACCGTGGATCAAGGAGAGTGGCCAGCCAGTAATTGTCCCTCTCCTTGATCCGAAGAATACGAGGATCCTTCCGCAGACTTTGCAGGATCAGTGAGGCCATGCAGCGTATGTTAGCTGAGGCATTCGGTCCAGGGTCCTCTGGGTCACTAAGGACGACATGATCTGCAGCCACCTCCTCCCAGCCACGTACAAGTCCACGGGTTTGTTGGGACTGTAAATCATCCCTAAAAGACTGCTGCTGTTGATGCTGAGTGCCATGCTCCACCTCCATGCTGACACAATCCTCCTCCTCCTCCTCCTTGTTCTCTTCCTGTGTGATGGGTGGGACACAAGGAACACTGTCTGGGTAAAGGGGGCCTTGAGAGGCAAGGAAGTCCTCCTCTTCCTGCCTCTGTTCTGCCTTAAGTGCCCTGTCCATTATTCCACGCAGCGTATGCTCCAACAGGTGGACAAGAGGTACAGTGTCACTGATGCATGCCCTGTCACTGCTCACCATCCTCGTGGCCTCCTCAAATGGTGCCAGGACAGTGCATGCATCCCTGATCATGCCCCACTGGCGTGGTGAAAAAAAACCGAGCTCCCCTGACCCTGTCCTGGTGCCGTAGTCACACAGGTACTCATTGATGGCCCTCTGCTGCGTTTGCAGCCGCTGCAGCATGGCCAACGTTGAGTTCCACCTGGTGAGCATGTCACATATAAGGCGGTTCTTGGGCAGGTTCAACTCCTTTTGCAGCTCAGCCAGCCGAGCACTGGCATTATATGATCTGCGGAAATGCACACAGACTATCCTTGCCTGCCTCAGGACATCCTGTAAGCCCGGGTACCTGCCCAAGAACCGCTGCACCACCAGGTTAAGGACGTGAGCCACACAGGGCACATGGTTCAGTTGTTCCTGTCAGAGGGCGGAGAGGAGGTTGGTGCCATTGTCGCAAACCACCATTCCTGCCTTAAGCTGGCATGGCGTCAACCACCTCTCGGCCTGCCCCTGCAGAGCTGACAGAACCTCTGCCCCAGTGTGGCTCCTGTCCCCCAAACACACCAGCGCAAGCACAGCATGGCATCTTTTTGCCTGCGGACTTGCGTAGCCCCTTGACGCCTATGGAGCACCGCTGATTCCGAGGACAAAGCACAGGAAGAGGCCATGGAGGAAGAAGAAGAGGAGGGGGTGGAGGAGAGAGGTGTGTCACAACCAGTAGTAGCATCTTGGAGGCGTGGTGGCGGAACAACCTCCAACACTACTGCACCTTGTCCTGCATCCTTCCCAGCTGCCAAAAGAGTGACCCAATGGGTCATGAAAGAAAGGTAGCGTCCCTGTCCATGCCTGCTGGACCATGAGTCAGCAGTAATATGCACCTTACCACTGACCGCCCTGTCCAGCGAGGCATGGACATTGCCTTCCACATGCTGGTAGAGAGCCGGAATCGCCTTCTGTGAGAAAAAGTGGCGTTTGGGAACCTGCCACTGAGGAACCGCACATTGCATAAACTCACGGAAGGGGGTCGAGTCTACCAACTGAAAAGGCAGCAGTTGAATTGCTAGCAATTTAGCCAAGCTAGCATTCAACCGCTGGGCATGTGGATGGCTGGGAGTGAACTTCTTTCGACGGTCCAGCAGCTGGGGCAGGGAAATTTGCCTGCTACAATCGGACGTCGGTGTACTGCTAGCAGAGTGCCCGCAAGTACTTGGCTGTGACACACCTAATTCTACACCTTCATTGCTCTCAGTGCAGGTTTCAGAGAGGACTGAAGGTATAGTGGGGTTGGAGATCCCAGCTGATGAGGAGCAAGGAGAGGTCCGCTTTGTTCTTTGGTGTGGGTCTTTAAGGTACGCTTGCCAACGAGCTGCATGGCAGGTCAACATTTGTCTAGTCAAGCAAATGGTGCCCAAGTGGCTGATGTTTTGGCCACGCGAGATACGCTTAAGACATATGTTGCAAATAGCAGCAGTGCGATTTGATGCACTCGACTCAAAAAAGGCCCACACCAAAGAACTTTTGGTGTTCTTTGGTGCACAGGCGTAGCTCTGCGGTGTGATTCAGTCGGTGTGCTGCCCTTACGCTGGCCCCCGAAGGGCATCCTGCCTCGTTGGAGATGTGCCTCCTCCTCATCCTCCTCCTCCTCCTCTCTCCTATCAGGCACCCATGTGGAGTCAGTGACCTCATCATCCCCTCCCTCCTCATCACTGGAGTCAATCTGGCAGTATGCTGCAGCTGCTGGAACATGACTGCCAGATTGCTGTCCTTCTTGAGCATCCCCTCTCTCTGCGCTCACGCTACTGCCTTCCTCTAGCTGGGTATCATCATCAGACCCTTCGAAACGCTGGGCATCCTCCTGGAGCATGTACCCAACACTGTGCTCAAACAGTTCGGGGGACTCCTCAGGAGGACATGGTGGGTCTAGGGAAGGAGTGACTGATGATGACATTGATACGAGAGAAGAGGATGCTTTGGCAGCTTCTTTGCCAGTACCCTGAGCCTGGGTGAGAGAGGATGAGGAGGATGAGGAGGGCTTGGTCATCCACTCTACCAAGTCTTCGGCATGATGCGGCTCAACACGTCCAGCTGCCGAAAATAAGGACAAGCGTGTCCCATGGCCACGTGCTGAAAACAATGCACCGCGTCCACGACCAGCACTGTTGTCTCTAGACACAGAGCCTGCTTGCCCTCTTTTATTGGCTTGTGACTGTCTGCCTCTCTTTGTTGGCCTTCCAGACATAGTAATGGCCTGCAGGGAGATGGGAAAACCAGCAATTGGGTAGTGTATATTGTGCTGGAGGCACACAACACCCACTAACTCCAGCAGATGCCTTTATTAGAGAACAGCAATGACGAGTATATACAGGTGTATACTGTACTAGGGAACACAACACCCACTAACTCCAGCAGATGCCTTTATTAGAGAACAGAAATGATGGGTATATACAGGTGTATACTGTGCCACTAACTCCTGCAGATGCCTGTTTTAGAGAACAGCAATGACGGGTATATACAGGTGTATACTGTGCCACTAACTCCTGCAGATGCCTGTATTAGAGAACAGTAATGACGGGTATATAGAGGTGTATACTGTGCCACTAACTCCTGCAGATGCCTGTATTAGAGAACAGCAATGATGGGTATATACAGGTGTATACTGTGCCACTAACTCCTGCAGATGCCTGTATTAGAGAACAGCAATGACGGGTATATACAGGTGTATACTGTGCTGGGGCACACAACACCCACTAACTGCTGCAGATGCCTGAGAAAAGAACACACTGTCCCTGCCTATCTAGCTTAGAGAACAGCAATAAAGTGTAGATCCAGGTGTATACTATGCTGGAGGCACACAACACCCACTGACTCCTGCAGATGCCTGAGAAAAGAATAGAACATAGAACACACTGTCCCTGCCTATGTATCTCTTTCCCTGCACGCCGGAACACACTGCACAAGGCCGCCGCGCTGGGGGCCTTTTATAGTGTGGGGCGTGTACTAAACCCCCCTGAGCTATGATTGGCCACAGGCATCCTGCCTGTGGCCAATTATGGCTCTCCTCGCTGCCGGCGCTGTGATTGGCCAAGCAAGCGGGGTCACAGTGCATGCTTGGCCAATCACAGCGCTGGGATTGCACTGCGATGGCGCAGTGTATTGTGGGCCGTTTGCGTCACTCGAATTTGGCGCGAACGGCCCATAACGTTCGATAGCTCATCCCTATCCACCAACAGAGGCAGCAACATCGCTATTGGGTGAATTCCATCCTCCAAGCACACACCTCAAGAGGACAATTTGCGTTGCTATATGAGGACTGAGAAATTACACTCGGATGAGCATTGCAATGTAAGTGTCTACATCCCAATCCCTAATCCCACTAGTTCCAACCCTAACCATAATCCCACTCCCACTAGTCCCAAATCCCTAACCCTAATCCCACTACCACAAATCCCATATCCCTAACCCTAATCCTGCTACCACTAGTCCCAAATCCCTAACCCTAACCCTAATCCCGCTCCCACTGGTACCAAATCCCAAACCCTAACCCTAATCCTGATCCCACTAGTCCCAAATCACTAACCCTAACCCTAATCCCACTCCCACAAGTCCCAAATTCCTAACCCTAACCCTGCTCCCACTAGTCCCAAATCACTAACCCTAATCACACTCCCACTAGTTCCAAATACCTAACCCTAATCACACTCCCACTAGTTCCAAATCCCTAATCCCACTCCCACTAGTCCCAAATCCCTGACCCTAATCCTGCTCCCACTAGTCCAAATTTCCTAACCCAAACCCTAATTTCACTCCCACTAGTCCCAAATCCCTAACCCTAACATAATCCTGCTCCCACTACTCTCAATTCACTAACCCTAATCCCACTAGTCCCAAATCCCTAACCCCAACCCTAATCCCACTCCCACTCCCACTAGTCCCAAATCCCTAACTGTAACCTAATCCTGTTCCCACTAGTCCCAATTCACTAACCCTAACACTAATCCCACTTCCACTAGTCCCAATTCCCTAACCCTAATCCCACTTCCACAAGTCCCATATTCCTAACCCTAATCCTCCTCCCACTAGTCCCAAATCCCTAACCCTAATCCCGCTCCCACTAGTCCCAAAACCACAATGCTTAACCCTAATCCCGCTCCCACTAGTCCCAAATCCCTAACCCTAATCCCACAAGTCCCAAATCCCAAACCCTAACCTTAATCATGCTCCCACTAGTCCCAATTCCCTAACCCTAACCCTTATCCCACTCCCACTAGTCCAAAATCCCTAGCCCTAATCCCACTCCCATAAATTCCATATTTCAAACCCTAACCTTAATCATGCTCCCACTAGTCCCAAATCCCTAACCCTAACCCTGCTCCCACTAGTCCCAAATCCATAACCCTAACCAAAATCCTTCTCCCACTAGTGCCTAATCCTATCCCTAACCCTAATCCCGCTCCCACTAGTCCCAAATCCCTAATTCTAGACTTAATCCTGCTCCCACTAGTCCCAAATCAAAAAAACCCTAACCCTAATCCTTCTCCCACTAGCCCCAAATCCTAAACCCTAATCCTGCTCCCTCTAGTCCCAATTCCCTAACCCTAATCTCACTCCCACTACTCCCAAATCCCTAACCCTAATTTTGTTCACACTTCTCCCAAATCCCTAACCCTAACCTAATCCTGCTCCCACTATTCCCAATTCACTAACCCCAACCCTAATCCCACTCCCACTAGTCCCAAATCCCTAACCCTAACCCCACTCCCACTAGTCCCAAATCCCTAACCCTAATCCCACTCCCACTCCCACAAGTTCCAAATCCCTAACCTTAATCCTGCTCCCACTAGTCCAAAATCCCTAACCCTAATCCTGTTCCCACTAGATAAAAATCCCTAACCCTTATCCCACTCCAGACCGTAGCTCAAATATGTGATAAACTGAAAACCACAGTGAATATATAAATCAATACATAGAGTTCATGAACAGTCCATTCCAATGGGTGATCTCTGATATGAGCTATCCTCCATGGGAACTGAGGAACATACCCCTATGAGTGAATATAGAGTGAATGCAAGATTAAACATAAAAATAGTCCAAAATATGTTGAAGAGGATGTCTATTCATGGATAACACCGTCACAGCATGGAAGGACCATAGGACCCAAATGTTGATGGTGGAAACACAAAAGAAGAGCACAGTAGATACAGTCGGGTACTCTTACCGGAAACGGTGGACCCACCTGTCATATGACAGTGGGTCAATCGAGCTTAATGGTTGCCGTGACCAGAAGATGGAACTGGATAACCTGGGTGCCTACGACCGATTCCAGCAGGATGATGAATGGTCAGCTCACATGATGGTGGTCCCTCCGATCGTACAGGTTCCAAATCGTTCCAAAAATGGACACAAGGGTGGGAGAAAAGGAAACACTCCAGATAGTGCAGGTCAATATAACCGATCAAGGTTTATTGAATAAATTTTGTCTTAACAAGCATGAAGACAAATAAAAAAATGTCACGTGATAAAAATGGTAAAAGTAATAAAAGCAATGTGGGGTACAGCGGTAGCAAGACCTACGCGTTTCGACTACTAAAGTCTTCAACAGGGGCATAGCGCTGCACCCCCCACATTGCCAACCTATATGGTCTGAGAAGTATCTGACCCACCCATAAGGGGCGGAGTCAGAACAGGAAATAAAAAATTATTTCACAATATCAGACTATCACCTGCATAGATTATAACCTAACCTGCAATTCTACACGTTAAATTACAAAATATACAAACAATATAATAATATAATAACAATGCAACCCCAAAATGACACGAATTTCAAACGATCATTTGGAATATTCCCGCCAAACAAATGGAACAAGCTAATGACATCATCTGTGCAGAGCACATAAGCCTCTGAATGCTGATGTCCGCAATGTGCCTCACCGCCAAAAGAGGGCGTCCAATTGCCTAGCTGAGATCTCCTTACTGGCCCGTATGAGCGTCCGAATGCAGCAACATCACTCAGATGTTGCTGCAATGTGAATTGGGGACACTGTGATAGCGTGGCGCCGCGGCGCACCGTGCCTGCGGACGTCCAATGCGTGTGATTGATGTGAACGTCACGCGCACTCCGGAGAACGGCGTCATGACGTCATGACGCCGTTACGTCTCATCATCACAACCCCGCAGTAAGAGGACGTCAGCTGGTCGGGGAGGCGGCATCTCACTGCAAGGAGACGTCACAATAACATAGTAACGTCTGGAGCCCTGAAATGAGTGCCATCTAGTGGACAAAAAGTATATATATAGAAATAAGAGAAATTGGTGGATCTGCTGATAGGCGTATATCCAAATAGCCCAAAAAACGCCAAACAGCAGAATCCCCAATCATTGTCAGTCCCTCCTTATAGACAAAAGACTGAATATTCTGGGCAAAGGTCTAGTATAGAAAAGACTCAAACCTCACCTTACATCCTAACAGGATGTGAGAATACAAAAAACATATAAATTACATATAATTTGCCAACACATCCTGTCACCCCATCCATGTAAAGTGTTACGTACACATACATAAGTATACGCACATATGAACACTCCATGGATGAAGCCTAAAGGATAACATTTAGATGGAAAAACAAACTGAAATCCATATGATGCAAAACAACCGCACCGTGTCACCTGAAAAGGTGCACACGTGCGGTGAATTGCGACATAAATGGTCATAAACCCTTCATCCTGACTCACAAGGATACCAGAGCCCAGGGTACTCACGCCCGGTTGATGAAACAATTGATGTCCCATTCAACGTTCATACCATGGGGTGAGTAACACCTGAGCTTGTGTGTTACTCACCCCATGGTATGAACGTTGAATGGGACATCAATTGTTTCATCAACCGGGCGTGAGTACCCTGGGCTCTGGTATCCTTGTGAGTCAGGATGGAGGGTTTATGACCATTTATGTCGCAATTCACCGCCCGTGTGCACCTTTTCAGGTGACACGGTGCGGTTGTTTTGCATCATATGGATTTCAGTTTGTTTTTCCATCTAAATGCTATCCTTTAGGCTTCATCCATGGAGTGTTCATATGTGCGTATACTTATGTATGTGTACGTAACACTTTACATGGATGGGGTGACAGGATGTGTTGGCAAATTATATGTAATTTATATGTTTTTTGTATTCTCACATCCTGTTAGGATGTAAGGTGAGGTTTGAGTCTTTTCTATACTAGACCTTTGCCCAGAATATTCAGTCTTTTGTCTATAAGGAGGGACTGACAATGATTGGGGATTCTGCTGTTTGGCATTTTTTGGGCTATTTGGATATACGCCTATCAGCAGATCCACCAATTTCTCTTATTTCTATATATATACTTTTTGTCCACTAGATGGCACTCATTTCAGGGCTCCAGACGTTACTATGTTATTGTGACGTCTCCTTGCAGTGAGATGCCGCCTCCCCGACCAGCTGACGTCCTCTTACTGCGGGGTTGTGATGATGAGACGTAACGGCGTCATGACGTCATGACGCCGTTCTCCGGAGTGCGCGTGACGTTCACATCAATCACACACATTGGACGTCCGCAGGCACGGTGCGCCGCGGCGCCACGCTATCACAGTGTCCCCAATTCACATTGCAGCAACATCTGAGTGATGTTGCTGCATTCGGACGCTCATACGGGCCAGTAAGGAGATCTCAGCTAGGCAATTGGACGCCCTCTTTTGGCGGTGAGGCACATTGCGGACATCAGCATTCAGAGGCTTATGTGCTCTGCACAGATGATGTCATTAGCTTGTTCCATTTGTTTGGCGGGAATATTCCAAATGATCGTTTGAAATTCGTGTCATTTTGGGGTTGCATTGTTATTATATTCATATATTGTTTGTATATTTTGTAATTTAACGTGTAGAATTGCAGGTTAGGTTATAATCTATGCAGGTGATAGTCTGATATTGTGAAATAATTTGTTATTTCCTGTTCTGACTCCGCCCCTTATGGGTGGGTCAGATACTTCTCAGACCATATATAAGGTTGGCAATGTGGGGGGTGCAGCGCTATGCCCCTGTTGAAGACTTTAGTAGTCGAAACGCGTAGGGCTTGCTACCGCTGTACCCCACATTGCTTTTATTACTTTTACCATTTTTATCACGTGACATTTTTTTATTTGTCTTCATGCTTGTTAAGACAAAATTTATTCAATAAACCTTGATCGGTTATATTGACCTGCACTATCTGGAGTGTTTCCTTTTCTCCCACCCTTGTGTCCATTTTTGGAACGATTTGTAACATGTACGATCGGAGGGACCACCATCGTGTGAGCTGATTATTCATCATCCTGCTGGAATCGGTCGTAGGCACCCAGGTTATCCAGTTCCATCTTCTGGTCACGGCGACCATTAAGCTCGATTGACCCACTGTCATATGACAGGTGGGTCCACCGTTTCCGGTAAGAGTACCCGACTGTATCTACTGTGCTCTTCTTTTGTGTTTCCACCATCAACATTTGGGTCCTATGGTCCTTCCATGCTGTGACGGTGTTATCCATGAATAGACATCCTCTTCAACATATTTTGGACTATTTTTATGTTTAATCTTGCATTCACTCTATATTCACTCATAGGGGTATGTTCCTCAGTTCCCATGGAGGATAGCTCATATCAGAGATCACCCATTGGAATGGACTGTTCATGAACTCTATGTATTGATTTATATATTCACTGTGGTTTTCAGTAGTGATGAGCCGAACACCCCCGGGTTCGGTTCGCACCAGAACCCGCGAACGGACCGAAAGTTCGCACGAACATTAGAACCCTATTAAAATACAATGGATGCGAACGTTCGGATTCTAAAGTGCTAATTATAACGACTATTATCCATGTTATTGTCCGAAACAGAGTTTGGGAACCCGGGTTCTGCACCAGGGGACATGTATCAATGCAAAAATAAGTTTTAAAAACGGACGTTTTCCGGGAGCAGTCATTTTAATGATGCATAAAGTGAAAAAAAAAAAGTCAAATATTCCTTTAAATATTGTACATGGGGGGTGTCTAAAGTATGCCTGTGAAGTGCCACGTGTTTCCCGTGTTTAGAACTGTCCCTGCACAAAATAACATTTCTAAAGGAAAAAAAGCCATTTAAAACTGCTTGCGGCTTTAATGCAATGTCTGGTCACGGTAATATGGATGAAAATCTTCAAGAAAAATGGCATAGCTACCCCATCAACCCCCCCCCCCTACCCCAGCCCATTACCAGCCCCTTTGGGTCTTGTATGGATATTAAGGGGAACCCCGCACACAAACTAAAAAAGGCCCTATATACTCTGAACAGCCGTATACAGGCGGTGCATACAAGACAGGGACTGTAGGTTTGTTCTTATGTAGAATCTGTTTGTAATTTTGAACAGCTGCATTGTTTAAGTGTAGCTCCATGCCAAATTCCTTTTTTTTATCTTTTTGGAAAACATAGGGAACGGTTATCACCCCTGTCACATTTTTTTTGCTGTCTGTGTCCCTGTTCAGAACATTTCACCTCACTTTGCATCCCAATGACAACTGTTTTTGAAATGTGGTGTTTTTATTGAAACAAGGATTGGTGATAAAGCATCAGTAGAGAGGAGACACCTTTCTCCCATATTAATTCTTACAGGAGAGAATTTTCCTTCCAAGGGGTAGATTTCCTCTCACTTCCTGTTGTCTTCTTCCGTTTGCAAGTAGGAGTCGTTTGTAAGTTTGATGTTTGAAAGTAGGGACCTGCCGTATATACTCTGCAGAAATTGGCCCCTTAGGTGTTGGTGTTGGCACAACACTGTAAGCACTCACAGTTACTCTTGGTGGGTGCTGGAACGCCCTGCTGTCAACTATTATATCAGGAATTGTAATAACATATAATTGTTGATCAGTGGTAGTAAAAATTGGGCCTTTGATGGTGGTGGTGGTGCCACAACACTGTAAGGCCTGACAGTTACTCTTGGTGGGCGCAGCAATGGGCCCTGCTGTGAATTATTCGATCAATAATTATAATTGCATGCCCCTGTTGAATAGGGGCTGAAAAATTGGGCCTTTGGTGGTGGTGGTGGTGGTGATGGTGGTGCTGGTGCCACAACACTGTAAGGCCTGACAGTTACTCTTGGTGGGTGCAGCAATGGGCCGTGCTGTGAATTATTCGATCAATAATTATAATTGCATGCCCCTGTTGAACAGGGGCTGAAAAATTGGGCCTTTGGTGGTGGTGGTGGTGATGGTGGTGCTGGTGCCACAACACTGTAAGGCCTGACAGTTACTCTTGGTGGGCGCAGCAATGGGCCCTGCTGTGAATTATTAGATCAATAATTATAATTGCATGCCCCTGTTGAACAGGGGCTGAAAAATTGGGCCTTAGGCACTGGTGGCACAACACTGCAACCCCTCACAGATACTGTACTTGGAGCACAGCAATGAGGCCTGTTGCAAAGTATTGCATCCAAAATTTTAATTACACGCCCCGGTTAAACAGGGGCTGAAAAATTGGGCCTTAGCCACTGGTGGCGTCACCCATAAACCAAAATGATCTTCCAAGCTATCATCATTAATCGTATCATTGAGGAGGAGGAGGAGGATAGCCAGTCAACATAACAGCACAGGCACTCAGCATCAGCATCAGTCTTGAAGGGATGTGACATTTTAAAATCAGTTAGTCTGTTATATCAGCATCAGGTGTGTGGTAGCTGGTGGTGATCCAAGACTGGTTCATCTTGATGAAAGTCAGTCGATCAACCGAGTCGGTGGACAGGCGCACCCTGTGATCCGTGACAAATCCTCCAGCAGCACTGAATGTGCGTTCTGAAAGAACGCTGGATGCAGGACAGGCCAGTAGCTCAATTGCATACTGTGCAAGCTCTGGCCAGTGATCCATCCTCAAGACCCAGTAAGCCAGAGGATTTTCAGGTGGGGAAGGTGTCCAAGTCTGACCTTGCCCCTAGGTATTCCTGGACCATGTATATCAGACGCTGCCGATGGTTGCTGGAACCGATCATACTTTGGGGCTGCGGACTAAAGAATTGTCTGAACGCATCGGTCAGACGGCCACCTTCCCCACCGCTCCTTCTTTGACTGCCCGAAGCCTCAGCAACTCGTTGTCCAGGACCAGGAGTTTGTAACCTCCCAGTCTCTGGGAACGCGTTGCACAGACCTTTCTGCAAGGCCTCCCGGAGTTGTCTCATCCTCTGCTCCCTCTGCGACGGTACGATAAGGTCTGCAACCTTACCCTTGTACCGTGGATCAAGGAGAGTGGCCAGCCAGTAATGGTCCCTCTCCTTGATCCGAAGAATACGAGGATCCTTCCAGAGACTTTGCAGGATCAGGGAGGCCATGCAGCGTAGGTTAGCTGAGGCATTCAGTCCGGAGTCCTCTGGGTCACTAAGGACGACATGATCCGCACCCACCTCCTCCCAGCCACGTACAAGTCCACTGGTTTCTTGGGACTGTAAATCATCCCTAAAAGACTGCTGCTGATAATGCTGAGTGCCAGCCTCCACCTCCATGCTGACACAATCCTCCTCCTCCTCCTCCTCCTCTTCCTGTGCGATGGGTGGGACACAAGGAACACTGTCTGGGTAAAGGGGGCCTTGAGAGGCAAGGAAGTCCTCCTCTTCCTGCCTCTGTTCTGCCTCAAGTGCCCTGTCCATTATTCCACGCAGCGTGTGCTCCAACAGGTGGACAAGAGGTACAGTGTCACTGATGCATGCACTGTCACTGCTCACCATCCTCGTGGCCTCCTCAAATGGTGCCAGGACAGTGCATGCATCCCTGATCATGCCCCACTGGCGTGGTGAAAAAAAACCGAGCTCCCCTGACCCTGTCCTGGTGCCGTAGTCACACAGGTACTCATTGATGGCCCTCTGCTGCGTGTGCAGCCGCTGCAGCATGGCCAACGTTGAGTTCCACCAGGTGAGCATGTCACATATAAGGCGGTTCTTGGGCAGGTTCAACTCCTTTTGCAGCTCAGCCAGCCGAGCACTGGCATTATATGATCTGCGGAAATGCACACAGACTATCCTTGCCTGCCTCAGGACATCCTGTAAGCCCGGGTACCTGCCCAAGAACCGCTGCACCACCAGGTTAAGGACGTGAGCCACACAGGGCACATGGTTCAGTTGTTCCTGTCGGAGGGCGGAGAGGAGGTTGGTGCCATTGTCGCAAACCACCATTCCTGCCTTAAGCTGGCATGGCGTCAACCACCTCTCGGCCTGCCCCTGCAGAGCTGACAGAACCTCTGCCCCAGTGTGGCTTCTGTCCCCCAAACACACCAGCGCAAGCACGGCATGGCGTGGTGAAAAAAACCCGAGCTCCCCTGACCCTGTCCTGGTGCCGTAGTCGCACAGGTACTCATTGATGGCCCTCTGCTGCGTGTGCAGCATGGCCAACGTTGAGTTCCACCTGGTGGGCATGTCACATATAAGGCGGTTCTTGGGCAGGTTCAACTCCTTTTGCAGCTCAGCCAGGCGAGCACTGGCATTATAAGATCTGCGGAAATGCACACAGACTTTCCTGGCCTGCCTCAGGACATCCGGCAAGCCCGGGTACCTGCCCAAGAACCGCTGCACCACCAGGTTAAGGACGTGAGCCATACAGGGCACATGGGTCAGTTGTCCCTGTCGGAGGGCGGAGAGGAGGTTGGTGCCATTGTCGCAAACCACCATTCCTGGCTTAAGCTGGCGTGGCGTCAACCACCTCTCGGCCTGCCCCTGCAGAGCAGACAGGACCTCTGCCCCAGTGTGGCTTCTGTCCCCCAAACACACCAGCGCAAGCACGGCATGGCATCTTTTTGCCTGCGTACTTGCGTAGCCCCTTGAACGCCTACGGAGCACCGCTGGTTCCGAGGACAAACCACAGGAAGAGGCCATGGAGGAAGAAGAAGAGGAGGGGGTGGAGGAGAGAGGTGTGTCACAACCAGTAGTAGCATTTTGGAGGCGTGGCGGTGGAACAACCTCCAACACTACTGCACCTTGTCCTGCATCCTTCCCAGCTGCCAAAAGAGTGACCCAATGGGCCGTGAAAGAAAGGTAACGTCCCTGTCCATGCCTGCTGGACCATGAGTCAGCGGTAATATGCACCTTACCGCTGACCGCCCTGTCCAGCGAGGCCAAGACATTGCCTTCCACATGCCTGTAGAGAGCCGGAATCGCCTTCCGTGCGAAAAAGTGGCGTTTGGGAACCTGCCACTGAGGAACCGCACATTGCACAAACTCACGGAAGGGGGCCGAGTCTACCAACTGAAAAGGCAGCAGTTGAAGTGCTAGCAATTTAGCCAAGCTAGCATTCAACCGCTGGGCATGTGGATGGCTGGGAGTGAACTTCTTTCGATGGTCCAGCAGCTGGGGCAGGGAAATTTGCCTGCTAGAATCGGACGTTGGTGTACTGCTAGCAGAGTGCCCGCAAGTACTTGCCTGTGACACACCTAATTCTACACCTTCATTCCTCTCAGAGCAGGTTTCAGAGAGGAGTGAAGGTATAGTGGGGTTGGAGATCCCAGCTGATGCGGTGCAAGAAGAGGTCAGCTTTGTTCTTTGGTGTGGGTCTTTAAGGTAGGCTTGCCAACGAGCTGCATGGCAGGTCAACATATGTCTGATCAAGCATGTGGTGCCCAAGCGGCTGATATTTTGGCCACGCGATATACGCTTGAGACATATGTTGCAAACAGCAGCTGTGTGATCTGATGCACTCGCCTCAAAAAAGGCCCACACCAAAGAACTTTTTGAATGACGGGCAGAGGCAGCGCCCTGCACAGGCGGAGCTCTGCGGTGTGATTCCGTCGGTGTGCTGCCCATACGCTGGCCACTCAAGGGCATCCTGCCTCGTTGGAGATGTGCCTCCTCCTCATCCTCCTCCTCCTCCTCCTCTCTCCTATTAGGCACCCACGTGGAGTCAGTGACCTCATCATCCCCTCCCTCCTCATCACTGGAGCCAATCTGGCAGTATGCTGCAGCTGCTGGAGCATGACTGCCAGATTGGTGTCCTTCTTGAGCATCCCCTCTCTATGCTCTCACGCTGCTGCCTTCCTCTAGCTGGGTATCATCATCAGATCCTTCCAAACGCTGGGCATCCTCCTGGAGCATGTACCCAACACTGTGCTCAAACAGTTCGGGGGACTCCTCAGGAGGAGGACATGGTGGGTCTAGGGAAGGATTGACTAATGAAGATAATGATACCAGAGAAGAGGACGCTTTGGCAGCTGCTTTGCCAGTACCCTGAGCCTGGGTGAGAGAGGATGAGGAGGATGAGGTGGGCTTGGTCATCCACTCTACCAAGTCTTCGGCATGATGTGGCTCAACATGTCCAGCTGCCGAAAAGAAGGACAAGCGTGTCCCATGGCCATGTGCTGATGACAATGCACCGTGTCCACGACCAGCACTGTTGCCCCCAGACACAAAGCCTGCTTGCCCTCTTTTTTTGCCTCCTGACTGTCTGCCTCTCCTTGTTTGCCTTCCAGACATTTTAATGGATGGCCTGCAGGGAGATGGGAAAAAGAGCAATAAGGGCTACCTTCAGGTGTATACTCTGCAGGAGGCTTAGCAACAATGACACTGACACTGTCCCCTGCCTATCCTTCTCTGTCCCTAAACTCAAGGATTTGAAATATGGAACAGCAAAATTGGTTTAGAACAGAATAGCACACTGACACTTTCCCTCGCTGTCCTACTCTGTCCCTCCCTACAAACAAGATTTAGCACAGAATAGCACACTGAAAATTGCCACGAGTGTCCTTCTCTGTCCCTAAACTCAAGGATTGAAAATATGGAACAGCAAAATTGGTTTAGAACAGAATAGCACACTGACACTTTCCCTCACTGTCCTACTCTGTCCCTCCCTACAAACAAGATTTAGCACAGAATAGCACACTGATAATTTGCACAAGTGTCCTTCTCTGTCCCTAAACTCAAGGATTTGAAATATGGAACAGCAAAATTGGTTTAGAACAGAATAGCACACTGACACTTTCCCTCACTGTCCTACTCTGTCCCTCCCTACAAACAAGATTTAGCACAGAATAGCACACTGAAAATTGCCACGAGTGTCCTTCTCTGTCCCTAAACTCAAGGATTGAAAATATGGAACAGCAAAATTGGTTTAGAACAGAATAGCACACTGACACTTTCCCTCACTGTCCTACTCTGTCCCTCCCTACAAACAAGTTTTAGCACAGAATAGCACACTGATAATTTGCACGAGTGTCCTTCTCTGTCCCTAAACTCAAGGATTTGAAATATGGAACAGCAAAATTGGTTTAGAACAGAATAGCACACTGTCAGTTTCACTCACTGTACCTCTCTGTCCCTAAACTCAAGGATTGAAAATATGGTTTAGCAAAATTGGTTTAGAACAGAATAGCACACTGACACTTTCCCTCACTGTCCTACTCTGTCCCTCCCTACAAACAAGTTTTAGCACAGAATAGCACACTGATAATTTGCACGAGTGTCCTTCTCTGTCCCTAAACTCAAGGATTTGAAATATGGAACAGCAAAATTGGTTTAGAACAGAATAGCACACTGTCAGTTTCACTCACTGTACCTCTCTGTCCCTAAACTCAAGGATTGAAAATATGGTTCAGCAAAATTGGTTTAGAACAGAATAGCACACTGACACTTTCCCTCACTGTCCTACTCTGTCCCTCCCTACAAACAAGATTTAGCACAGAATAGCACACTGATAATTTGCACGAGTGTCCTTCTCTGTCCCTAAACTCAAGGATTGAAAATATGGAACAGCAAAATTGGTTTAGAACAGAATAGCACACTGACACTTTCCCTCACTGTACCTCTCTGTCCCTAAACTCAAGGATTTGAAATATGGAACAGCAAAATTGGTTTAGAACAGAATAGCACACTGACACTTTCCCTCACTGTCCTACTCTGTCCCTCCCTACAAACAAGATTTAACACAGAATAGCACACTGAAAATTGCCACGAGTGTCCTTCTCTGTCCCTAAACTCAAGGATTGAAAATATGGAACAGCAAAATTGGTTTAGAACAGAATAGCACACTGACACTTTCCCTCACTGTCCTACTCTGTCCCTCCCTACAAACAAGATTTAGCACAGAATAGCACACTGAAAATTGCCACGAGTGTCCTTCTCTGTCCCTAAACTCAAGGATTTGAAATATGGAACAGCAAAATTGGTTTAGAACAGAATAGCACACTGACACTTTCCCTCACTGTCCTACTCTGTCCCTCCCTACAAACAAGTTTTAGCACAGAATAGCACACTGATAATTTGCACGAGTGTCCTTCTCTGTCCCTAAACTCAAGGATTTGAAATATGGAACAGCAAAATTGGTTTAGAACAGAATAGCACACTGTCAGTTTCATTCACTGTACCTATCTGTCCCTAAACTCAAGGATTGAAAATATGGTTCAGCAAAATTGGTTTAGAACAGAATAGCACACTGACACTTTCCCTCACTGTCCTACTCTGTCCCTCCCTACAAACAAGTTTTAGCACAGAATAGCACACTGATAATTTGCACGAGTGTCCTTCTCTGTCCCTAAACTCAAGGATTTGAAATATGGAACAGCAAAATTGGTTTAGAACAGAATAGCACACTGACACTTTCCCTCACTGTCCTACTCTGTCCCTCCCTACAAACAAGATTTAGCACAGAATAGCACACTGAAAATTGCCACGAGTGTCCTTCTCTGTCCCTAAACTCAAGGATTGAAAATATGGAACAGCAAAATTGGTTTAGAACAGAATAGCACACTGACACTTTCCCTCACTGTCTGTAACGGGAAGGCCCGGGGAACTCAGAATCGCTTAGGAAGTATGAAATACCCTTGCGCCGGCTTCCCCAATGGCTCTTATGTGTCAATCACCCTGTGTCTCTATTAGGGGCACAGGGTGAATGAAAACCCCAATATGGTCTATGATGGCCATATTCAATGCTGTACATACATTTTATCTAGATTGGGTCTGTAATATTCATCCACCATATTCCCCAGGATACCTGCAAAGAACTCTCTACTGTTTGATTATGACCTCAACAGGTTAATTGGAAAGTGACCCCTTCATGATGGTTAGACACATACTTGTGTGTATTGTAAAGGCAGACTGGGATTTACAATACAAAGGGATTTAAGATGTAAAGGGTTTAGAACCTGTTGTCGCCAGACAGACTGGCTGCCAACCCTTTGTGGGAAGATGTGTATTGGAGATCGTATATTCTATTGTGTTGGGATCTTTTGAAGCCTAGCAGACGTCAGGATGAGGTGTTGAGTCTTGGGATGTGTGGGTGGAGCTGGGCCCTTGTTCATGTTAAATCATGTGCCTTGAATTGTGTATAAAGTTACAATGTTTCTCGATAATAAAGGCATTCCTACTACAGAAGAGACAGAGTGCGTCTCGTCTTCTTCCAGAGGGGTCGGCTCCTATAGGAAAGGGTCGTTTAGCTGTGGATATTGGTAGCGAGTGGATGTGTGTCTAGGAGAGGGAACATCGTAAACGGCGTTAATACCCCTTGAGATTGGGGTGCCGTTACACTGTCCTACTCTGTCCCTCCCTACAAACAAGATTTAGCACAGAATAGCACACTGAAAATTGCCACGAGTGTCCTTCTCTGTCCCTAAACTCAAGGATTGAAAATATGGAACAGCAAAATTGGTTTAGAACAGAATAGCACACTGACACTTTCCCTCACTGTCCTACTCTGTCCCTCCCTACAAACAAGATTTAGCACAGAATAGCACACTGAAAATTGCCACGAGTGTCCTTCTCTGTCCCTAAACTCAAGGATTGAAAATATGGAACAGCAAAATTGGTTTAGAACAGAATAGCACACTGACACTTTCCCTCACTGTACCTCTCTGTCCCTAAACTCAAGGATTGAAAATATGGTTCAGCAAGATTGGTTTAGAACAGAATAGCACACTGACACTTTCCCTCACTGTACCTCTCTGTCCCTACAAACAAGGATTAGCACAGAATAGCACACTGTCACTGACACTCTCCCTACCTATCCTTATCTGTCCCTAAACACAAGGAATCCAGGATTAGTAAAGGAAAAATAATGACACTGTCCCTGCCTATGCTTCTCTTTCCCTGCTCCGGAACACACTACACAAGGCCGCCTCGCTGGCGGCCTTTTATAGTGTGGGGCGTGTACTAAACCCCCTCAGCAATAATTGGCCACAGGCATCCTGCCTGTGGCCAATCATTGCTCTCCTCGCTGCCGGCGCTGTGATTGGCCAAGCATGCAGGGTCACAGTGCATGCTTGGCCAATCACAGCGCCTGGATGACACTGCGATGGCGTAGTGCATTGTGGGCCGTTCGCGTCACTCGAATTTGGCGCGAACGGCCCAAATCGTTCGATCTTCGTCGAACGATCGAACAGCCGATGTTCGAGTCGAACGTATGTTCGACTCGAACACGAAGCTCATCCCTAGTTTTCAGTAGACTTGTGCACAACGGAAAAATTCGTTCCGTTTCGGTTCGTTTCTTTCCGGTCCTGTTGATTCGTAATCATTCGTAATTTTGCTAGACGGGATTTTTCGTGTTCGGACTCATTCGTATTTTTGCAAGCGACATTTTTCGTTGAATTTTTTGTTGCTTTATAATTCGTACTTTCGGTAGAGTACGTTGTTTTTCGTTGATTCTGGACACAACTCCTACTTTCGTAACTTTTTTTGGGTTCGTACTTTCGGTAGAGTACGTTGTTTTTCGTTGATTCTGGACACAACTCCTACTTTCGTAACTTTTTTTGGGTTCGTTGATTCGTAATTTTCCGTGTCTCTCTCACAACGACGCTGCCTATTATGCCTAATGTGCTTCGAATGGATTTGTACTTTTCTAAATACATTGCGGTTATTTGTAACGATTCGAAATCTCGTATTTTACTTTCGTTTTTAACATGCGGCTATAGGCTCCGCCCCTGTACACCATTTTGAGAGGGTTCAGCACGGTGAGGGAGAAGCAGAGAGCAGAGCAGAGTGAGTGTTATTGTGCTTCGAATGGATTAGAAATCTCGTATTTTACTTTCGTTTTTTACATGCGGCTATAACCTCCGCCCCTGTACACCATTTTGAGAGGGAGTTCAGCACGGTGTGGGAGAAGCAGAGAGCAGAGCAGAGTGAGTGTTATTGTGCTTCGTATGGATTCGTACATTCGTAACTTTTTCATAACGAATTATGCCGAAGACATTCGGGCATTCGCTATTTGCGGTATAATTTATTTCGGATTCGGTCTTATTCGTAATTGCTTTGTTCGGAAATTCGAATGCTTCCGAATGTCCGAAAGTTGCTAAATTCGGACGAATTTCAATTCGTTACGAAACGAATTGCACAAGCCTAGTTTTCAGTTTATCACATATTTGAGCTACGGTCTGTAGCCATTTCTTTATATTTGAATTGCAGCGCTGCATTATTTTGAATCCATTTTGTCTTTTGCTTTGTTTGTTTGAGTGCCAGCAGCTTCTAGTACCACTCTTGGTTTAGCGCAGTTTTTTCACTTATATATACCTTATCCCACTCCCACTAGTCCCAAATCCCTTATCCTAATCCTGCTCGCACTAGTCTCAAATCCCTAAACCTAACCCTAATCCCGCTCCCACTAGTCCCAAATTCCTAACCCTACTCCTACAAGTCCCAAATCCCTAACCTTAATCCTGCTCCCACTAGTCAAAAATCCCTAACCCTAATCCCACTCCCACTAGTCCCAAATTGCTAACCCTAACCTTAATCGTGCTTCCACTAGTCCCAAATCATAAAACCATAACCCTAATCCTGCTCCCACTAATTCCAATTCCCTAACCCCATCCCTAATCCCACTCCCACTAGTCCCAAATCCCTAACCCTAATCCTGTTCCCACTAGTCCCAAATCAGAAAAC
This sequence comes from Rana muscosa, assembly GCA_029206835.1. Classification (NCBI taxonomy): domain Eukaryota; kingdom Metazoa; phylum Chordata; class Amphibia; order Anura; family Ranidae; genus Rana; species Rana muscosa. The sequence goes on from JARGYO010005562.1 coordinate 10,359,198, forward strand.
CCTAACTCTAATCCTGCTCCCACTAGTCCCAATTCCCTACCCCAACCCTAATCCCACTCCCACTAGTCCCAAATTCCTAACCATAACCCTAATTCTTCTCCCGCTAGTCCCAAATCCCTAACCCTAATCCCACTCCCAATAGTCCCAAATTCCTAATAATAACCCTAATTCTTCTCCCACTAGTCCCAAATCCCTAACCCTAATCCCACTCACACTAGTCCCAAATTCCTAATCCCACTCCCACTAGTCCCAAATCCCTAACCCTAATCTTACTCCCACTAGTCCCAAATCCCTAACCCTAATCCTTCTCCCACTAGTCCCAAACGCCTAACCCTAATCCCACTCCCACTAGTCCCAAATCCCTAACCCTAATCCTGCTCCCACTTGTCCCAATTCCATAACCCTAACCCTAACCCTGCTCCCACTATTTCCAAATCCCTAACCCTAATCCCACACACAAATTGAAATTAATTATACACTCTGACAAATTCACGCTGGTTAAGTAGGCCACCACTGCGACACTCTGGATCCATGAGAGACCAATTGAGATACGTGAAACAGGCTTGTGTTCATAAATTCTCTGGCTTTAATAAGGAAGACAACATGGTTTTTAAAAAGTGAGGAAAAAGAAGGGAGGAGGGGCTGAATATAATGCACACATGTTTTAGGCCGGGTTTACACTGGTGCGACAAACACTCCGACATTGGGAGCTTATGTCGCATGACGTGTGAAAATTAATGTTTCCCTATGGGAGCCGTCTTAACTGGTCCGACACATGTCGGTCCGACTTTGAAAATGCTCCCTGTACTACTTTGGTCCGACTTTGATCCTACTTCAGCCCATTGACTATCATTGAAGTCGGATCAAAGTCGGAACGCGGTCTTGCATGATCCAACTTTGGCATGCGACTTGTGCTTTGATGATCTTGAGGGGGAACTCCATGCCAAATTTTAAATAAAAAACCGGCATGGGTTCCCCCTCCAAGAGCATGCCAGGCCCTTGGGTCTGGTATTAATTTTAAGGGGAACCCCCTACGCCAAAAAAAACAGCGTGGGGGTCCCCCCAAAATCCATACCAGACCCTTATCCGAGCACGCAGCCCGGCCGGTCAGGAAAGGGGGTGGGGACAAGCAAGCCCCCCCTCCTGAACCATGCCGGCCGCATGCCCTCAACATGGGGGGTGGGTTCTTTGGGGCAGGGGGGCACCCTGCGGCCCCCCCACCCCAAAGCACCCTGTCCCCATGTTGATGAGGACAAGGGCCTCTTCCCGAAAACACTGGCCGTTGGTTGTCGGGGTCTGCGGGCGGGGGGCTTATCGGAATCCGGAAGCCCCCTTTAATAAGGGGGCCCCCAGATCTCGGCCCCCACCCTATGTGAATGAGTATGGGGTACATCGTACCCCTACCCATTCACCTGGGGGGGGAAATGTAAAGAAATAAAAACACACTAGACAGGTTTTTAAAGTCATTTATTAGGCAGCTCCGGGGGTCTTCTTCCGACTTCGGGGGTCTTCTTCCATCTTTGGGGGGTCTTTTCTGACTCTCCGGCCTCTCCTCCCGCTCTCCGGTGCCTTCTGCCTTCTTCGCACTCTCCGGTTCCCACAAGTCCCAAATCCCTAACTCAAACCCTAATCCTGCTCCCACTAGTCAAAAATCCATTACCCTAACCCTAATCCCACTCCCACTACCACTAGTTCCAAATCCCTAACTCTAATCCTGCTCCCACTAGTCCCAAATCAGAAAACCCTAACCCTAATCCTGCTCCCACTAGTCCCAATTCCCTAACCCCAACCCTAATTCCACTCCCACCAGTCCCAAATCCCTAACCCTAACCCTGCTCCCACTAGTCCCAAATACCCTAACCCTAATCCCACTAGTCCCAAATCCCTAAATCCCTAACCCTAATCCTTCTCCCACTAGTCCCAAATCCCGAACCCTTCGCCCACTAGTCCCAAATCCCTAACCCTTAGGTACTGGTACTGGTACTCACTTTAGCTGGCTTTATGCTTCCTGTTGAGGTTTTCCCACTCTGTGATGTGTTTTCAGCTATCTTGTTCCATGCCATTGTCCTTTTGCTGCGGTTGTCATAATAAGCATTATGCAGATCCCATACTTCAGGGTAGCCCCTCATTGTACTTATGAACTTCTCTGGTTCATAGGCTCTGTTTTCTCTGGCCACATCTGCGGGTCAGGCCTGCTCTCTTTCTGCTTCCATGTTGTCTCTTCTCCTATACACCTCTACAAACCAGATTTCCTGATATCCTAGCATCCTACACTTTAGTGCAGTCGTGTGACCTTCCCACAGCTTCATGGTTGTTTACAGACACTTTTAAGGTGCTTTTAAAATGTTTCCAATTCATTTCAATGAAGAGGATCATTTTTGATGCGCTTTTTTGAGCGCCCCAAAGATGCTCTAATAATGCTGCTTGCAGGAATTTTCTCAACGCCCTACCAGTGCAAGGTCTCAGTGTGAAAGCATCCATTGAGATGCATTGGGAACATTTTTAAAGCACTTTTCAAGTGCTTTTTTAGCATTAAAACACCTGAAAAGCGCCTCAGTGTGAAAGGGGTCTTAGGCTTACAGCTTGGGTGGAAAGGAAAATGTGGGGGGGACAGTGTGTAAGCATCTCCTCTTCCTGTATTATACCCAGCCAAATGCCTTTCAGTGTGGGGGGAGCCTTGAAAGGTTGATGGGCATTGGGCAGCAAAGCAAATACCACTTGTCTCAATGTTGAAGAACAAGGGCCTCTTTTCCAACTTGTGTTCCACAAAATGGGGGTGAGGGGCTTTCGGTTATCTCTGACAGGTTAGTTGGTTTTCCTTCTTTGGATGTAGCAGCTTCATGGAGCAGTCAAGGAATGAGGAAAGAGGAGTAGATACTGAAAATCAGGGGTGGGGTTAAGCAACTCTTTTCTTTTGTCCTTCATAGGCAAAGGAAGGGTTCACCTTAAAGAAAAACTGGTTGCAAGTTTTTTATAGGGCCTCATAAAAATTCCAGTTGACGCTCTACTTTGAGTCACTGAATTAATACTAGCAAATTAAGTACGAGTGAGATCACAACTCCTGATTTACATAATTGTTCCCGGCCAGTGACCCAGAACATAGTTGAAAGGCCAAGAATCAGAATTTCAGACACTAAACTAGCATAATTAGAAGCAGGTCATCGAAAATATCATGTCACCAAACCCAGCATTATATTTTATATATAAATATTAGGGATAAGCAAATGTTCCTGGATTTTGTTTATGGGGCTTTCATCAAAGACATCATGAAATTTAAACATTTGGAACTTAAAGGGGTTGTAAAGGTTTGTTTTTTAGTTTCTAAATAGGTTCCTTTAACTACTTCAATACAGGGCACTTAAACCCCCTTCCTGCCCAAGCCATTTTTCAGCTTTCAGCGCTGTCACACTTCGAATGACAATTGCGCGGTCATGCAAAACTGTACCCAAATAAAAATGTTATCATTTTTTTCCCCACAAATAGAGCTTTCTTTTGGCGGTATTTGATCACCTCTGCAGTTTTTTTTTTTTGCGCTATAAACAAAAAAATAACGACAATTTTGAAAAAAAACATTATTTTTTAATTTTTTCTATAGTAAATATACCCAAAAAATATATAAAAAACATTTTTTTTCTCAGTTTAGGCCGACGTATTCTTCTACATATTTTTGGTAGAAAAAAATTGCTATAAGCATATATTGATTGGTTTGCGCAAAAGTTATACCGTCTACAAAATAGGGGATAGATTTATGCCATTTTTTTTTTTTACTACTAATGGCGGTGATCTTCGATTTTTATCGTGACTGCGATATTGCAGCTGACATATCGGACACTTTTGACACATTTTTGGGACCATTCACACTTATACAGCGATCTGTGCTATAAAAATGCATTGATTACTGTATAAATGTGACTGGCAGAGAAGGGGTTAACACTAGGGGGCGATCAAGGGGTTAATTGTGTTACCTAGGGAGTGATTCTGACTGGGGGAGGTGACCTATCTGTGTCCCTATGTACAAGGGACACACCATCGATCTCCTCTCCCTGACAGGACGTGGATCTCTGTGTTTACACACAGAGATCCACGGGCCTGCTCGGTTACTGGGCAATCGCGGGTGCCCGGCGGACATCGCGCCCACTGGGCACGCGCATCGGGTCCCCAGTGACGTGGCACATGCGCGCGCGCGCCCCCTAGTGGCTCGGGAAGGCGATCACGTCATATGATGTCCGCCCAGAACGAGAGGCTCTTCGTCCCGCCGTCATTTGACGGCGGGCTGTAGAGTAGTGGTTAAGCTAGTGTATTGTTGGTAAACTAACCTTTTCCTTCGATTTCTCTTCTAAACGGTTTTTTTCTTTGTCTAATTTTCTCACTTCCTGTTCCTCCTCATTAAGCTTACCCCCATCATCCCAGCCGTTCTGGCTGGGGTGTTAGTCAGCGTCTCCCCACAGGGATGTAGTCCTAAGGGAGGGGGCGAGCACACTGACTAACCCCCAGCCAGAACGGCTCGGATGATGGGGGCAAAATTACTGAGGAGAAACAGGAAGTGAGAAATTCAGACAAAGAAAAAAAACATTTAGAAGGGAAATTGAAGGAAAAGGTAAGTGAACCAACAATGCACTAGCTTAAAGGAACCTATTTAGAAAATAAAAAACAAACCTTTACAACCCCTTTAAACTGAACATCATTGAATTCTATATGGTGTGAATCTTGAAAATCAATTATGGACACTGTGACGAACCCTCAACAGGACTATGTCCACCGTAAATGCTTCCTTTGTCCAGAACCAGCACTATCCAAGTGCCTCCTTTAGCCCACCCAGTCACCAGCCGTACTTCAGTGTAGGGTGAAAACAGCAGACTCTCTTTATTCAAGCACATGTTGCCACAGATATACTGTACAACTCAGAGACACTCCACCCCACCCTTGGATTCAGGGCGGGGTAAACTGTCCAATAATAATAGACACTTAGTCAGGTGTATTCAAACTTCTCATCAGTAAACAGTCTTATCAGCTGAGAGAGCTGTTGGAGGAATCTGCCCCTCCCCTCTACACCCTGCCCCCAGTCAACATGCCAGGAACACAAATCCAAAACATCCATCCCATAATATACTTTACTTCCAAGGCAGACAGACACAATATAACAATGGAATACAACCACACCCCAAACCATCCCAGCAAAGAGTCCACAACAGCATGAGACAACACACAATATATACATATATACAACATTCCAGTGTTACTATACAGTGAGTCTGACCAGCACAGATCACATTGGGGTTCTCAGCCACCCTGTGCCCCTAATGGACACAGAGTAAGTTACACATAAAAGGGGTCGGGGAAGCTGGACACAGAGTTTCCAGAGCTCTCCAAGGTAAGCTGAGTGCCACAAACTCCCCACCCAAAGTGACTCCTGTCCCAGACACGTTCAAGACTAAAATTAAAGGGATTATCAAAAAGTATGGGTATTTGGACATTCCCATGGGTGACTGTAAATTATAGCATTACAGCTGGCTGCTGTATGCCTACACTCTAACACTTTTTTTGTGCAGTGTTACTTCAGGTAAATGTTAATTTTAGGATCAACCTGACCCATATTTAGTCACATCGGGTGCTTCACACTAAGGACATAGGAGGGGTGCAGTAATGTTCCCAACACTCCCACTGTACCTACATTATTTCAGCGCATAGGGTGAACATGATAGTCACCAGGGTTTCAGAGTATGCAAATATTTATTTATCCACTGCAAACACTGACTCCATTTTCAGCTACCTCTGCCCTCTTATATTGTTTCTCAGGCATCCCACTTCTTAGTAATGCCAAGTGTGATGAACCCCGTACTCAAGAGGAGTGAGTCCACCGTATAAGCTTCCCTTGCCCAGTACCAGCAAGATCCAAAATCCCTTAGTCCACACAGTCACTTGTCGAGACATCAGTAAAAGGTGGTAAAAAACATAAGAATGTTTATTCAAACATAGGTACAAAGAGATATACACTCAGGGGACGATCCCCCTCTTTGCATAATGACACAGGGCAGGGTAAACTACAATCAGTAACAAGGGACAAACAGACAGCCTTTAGGAAGGGCTGCAGGAGAAATCCCCCCTCCCCTCTCACAGCTAATCCACATACACATATAAATCCCATAATAGGTTGCTCCCAAGGCAGTCAGAAACAATAGAACAATGGGAGACAGCCACTTAGCAATAAACACTTAACAAACCCTCACCCCACCTCAAACTATTTAGCAATTGTCTGTGAGACTTCCCTACAATATTCTAGCAGTCTGAAAGGTGAAATTATCTATCTTATCTATCTATCATATATTTCTTGAGGGATATTGTTCATAATATTAATGTCCCAAGTAGGGATGGTCCCGATGTTCGAGTCGAACGTTAGTTTGACACGAACATCGGGTGTTCGTTTGTTTGCAGAATGGGGTGTTTGCGGCAAATGTTTGCCGCATAATGCACTGTGAAATCACAGTGCATTGACGGCTGCAGATTGGCCAAAGAATGCACCTGACCTGCATGCTTTGGCCAATCACAGTGCTAAGTCCACACCCCTAACTATATTAATGTATGTTGACAGATGTCCCCCAGTGTCAGTTTTGCTGTAATACGCTCATGAGAGCGTATTCGCACATACAGATGTTGGTGGAAGACCATTGGCTGTGGAAACCTTCCCGTGGACACATAAGATCTGTTTGATCTGTAGCGGGTGGTCATATTTAGGGGAGGCATCTGAGTGGTATCAGGCTCAGATGCAACAATTGTTAGGGTTCCTTGACCAATTTATGCCAGTGGAGGATATCAATGGTGTCTAGTTCCCTGCGGTCTATAGGTGGCACTGTTGCCATAGGCTGGGGTTGAACCACCATTGGAGGGCTGTGCCCTTTGTGTCCTATTGCGGCAGTAGTACAGTGGGGCGGGGAACCCGCTGTGCATGCTGGGAGAGGGTATAAAGGGGGCAGACATGTTCCGAACGAGGACCGCGCCCAGGCACATTCAGCCTGGGTGCATGGGTGTGTCGTCCCGGGTGCCCTAGGCCCGAGGACTGAGTTGCGGTTCCACCCCAGACACCTTTGGTCTGGGGTGAGGTACTCTCTGGAGGCCTGGGGCCCAGTACCTTCGACTGGGTCCCACAAGGGATCGAGGGCTCCTAGGGTGTCCTCCGGTGTTGGATGCCCGAATCTAGGACGAGGAGGCCAGGGAGGTGACCCTTCCGAAGATCCAGTAAAGCATTTGCTGGTGACGGCGGGGCCTCTGGTAACTGTCCGGATGGATGTCCTCTCTCTGACAAGGGCCATTTCCTATAGAAGGTAGTACACGTTCTCATGGTCTGTGGCAGGGACCCATCGTGAATCTGGTCGGTGGCAGAGACCCAACAACCAGGTCTGTGGCAGAGGCCTTATTCATCTGGTCTGTGGTAGGGACCCCCTCACGGTCAGTGGCAGCAACTGTGCGCCAAGCCTGTTCGCGCTATAACGGAACAGGAGAAAACCCAAGTTCAAGTTTGTGCCTGGACCTTCTCCCCACTGTGTTCTGAACTGTTCTATGTCTAACTAGTCGCTCTTAAAGGACTATTTATTGCTCTGAAGAATAAATAAGTGTTGGACTTTCAGTGGTGTGGAACTTGATTTTCTGGGAGTTAAAGGGTCAGTCTCAAGGGAAGTTTTGGCTCTGGACAGGGGCACAGGCCCGAAGGTAAAAGGTTATAGCTCACACCTCTGCACACAAGAGGATACGAGCTGGTGGTGCATCACACTCTCCTCCCTGGTCCCCTAGACGAGAGCCATTGACCGAGAAGAGAAGAGGGAGGCAGAGGTGAGGTCGCTACAGATCTTTTAGGGATGTTCCTTTATGCCTCACCAAGTGACTGGCCACCTCAGTGTGGCTATATTAACGCTCCTGCATACATGGGAACAATAGCATAACCATACAAAAATCATGGCCCACTGAGCCATGATAGAGTGCGACACGCTTAATTGGTAGCAGTGGGAATGTGCACCTAATCGTGTTCAGAGCCATGTAAGAAGTGTTCAAATTGTGAGACACACTGGGGCTGATTTACCAAACGTTTGCGCCATGAGTATTGGCGCATGTGCGTGCGCAATGGCTGTTTTGGTATTTACAAAACATTAGCGCCGGTATCGCAGCCCTATTTCCCATTTACTATAGTGTTCTCTGCGCCCGGGAGGAGGCGCTCAGTGCGCTACTATGGACCTGGCGCAGGGCATGTTAAAATCTAAATATAAAGAAGCTGGAAGTGAGAATATAATGGGGGTGATGTGTGGTGATGTGAGGAAGTGTAGTGACACCCGCCCAAATAACTAATATGCCCAAAATAGAGTGGGAAAGTAACTTTTTCAAAACCAGCCCGCTGCGCCGGCAAGTACGATTCGAGCTGCGGGAGGTTTTTTTGAGCTCAGCGCGGGAATTTCAATGGTTTAAATGCGCCGGGACACTGCGCCGGCAAAATCTTAGTAAATGTCAAGTCACCTAAGTCAATTTGCATAAGTTGAACAGGCGCAGCTCTGAACTTGCCAGTGCGCCTGCAAAATGACATTTCTAAAGGGAAAAAAAAGCCATTTAAAAGCAGCCGCAGCTATAATGAATTGTCGGCTCCCGGCAATATAGAGAAAAGTCATAGAAAGTCATTGCTAACCAAAAAAAAAAAGTGTGGGGGTCCCCCCAAATTCCATAACCAGGCCCTTCAGGTCTGGAATGGATATTAGGGGGAACCCCGCTGCAAATTTAAAAAACGTGCGGGTTCCCCCCAAATATCCAAAACCAGGCCCTTTAGATCTGGCATGGATTTTAAGGGGAACTCCACCCCAAATTGTATTAAAATTGGCGTGGAGTTCCCCCAAAAATCCATACCAGACCCTTATCCGAGCACATAACCTGGCCGGCCGCAGGGGAAGAGGGGGGGACAAGAGCGGCCCCCCCTCCCTCCTGAACCGTACCAGGCCACATGCCCTCAACATGTTGATGGGAACAAGGGCCTCATCCCCACAACCCTTGCCCGGTGGTTGTGGGGGTCTGCGGGCGGGGGGCTTATCGGAATCTGGAAGATCCCTTTAACAAAGGGGACCCCCAGATCCCGCCCCCCCTGTGTGAAATGGTAATGGGGTACAAATGTACCCCTACCATTTCACAAGGAAAGTGTCAAAAATGTAAAAAATGATAAGAGCCGGTTTTTGACAATTCCTTTATTAATGTCTTCTCTTTTCCTGGGCTTCCTCGCCATCTTTCTGCCGGGCACCCGCTATCTTCTGCTAGCTCTTTTGCTAGCGGGGTCCCGGGCTTCCTCGCCGTCTTCTTCCGACTTCGGGGGTCTTTCTGCCGGGCCCGCTATCTTCTGCTAGCTCTTTTGCTAGCGGGGGTCCCGGGCTTTCTCGCCGTCTTCTTCCGACTTTGGGGGTCTCTTGTTCTGTTCTCCGGTTCTTCTCCCGCTCTCCGACGTCTTCTCAGGGTCTGCGGGCGGGGGGCTTATCGGAATCCGGGAGCCCCCTTTAATAAGGGGGACCCCAGATACCTGCCCCCACCCTATGTGAATGAGTATGGGGTACATCGTACCCCTACCCATTCACCTGGTGGCAAAATAAGTCAATGAAAAAAGACAACACAGGTTTGAAAAGTAATTTATTGGGCAGCTCCGGGGATCTTTCTGCCGGGCCCCCGCTATCTTCTGCTAGCTCTTTTGCTAGTGGGGGTCACATAGGGTGGGGGGCCGGCATCTGGGGGCCCCTTTTTTAAAGGGGGCGCCCTGATTCTCAAAAGCCCCCCGCCCGCATACCCCGACAACCAACGGCCAGGGTTGTCGGGAAGAGGCCCTTGTCCCCATCAACATGGGGGCAGGGTGCTCTGGGGTGGGGGGGCCGCAGGTCGCCCCCCTGCCCCGAAGCACCAAACCCCCCATGTTGAGGGCATGCGGCCTGGTACGGTTCAGGAGGGAGGGGGGGGCGCTCTCGTCCCCCCCTTTTCCCCTGCGGCCTGCCAGGTTGCGTGCTCGGATAAGGGTCTGGTTTGGATTTTGGGGGGAACCCCACGCTGTTTTTCGGCTTAAGGGGTTCACCTTAAAATCCAGACCAGACCTAAGGGTCTGGTTTGGATTTTGGGGGGACCCCCACGCCGTTTTTCGGCTTAGGGGGTTCACCTTAGAATCCAGACCAGACCTAAGGGCCTGGTATGCTCTTGAAGGGGAACCCATGCCGGTTTTTTCATTAAAATTTGGCCTGGAGTTCTCCTTCATGATTCATACCAAACATGGGACAGCGAGGCTGCCGAGGACCAGCGCCTCTAGGACTAGTCGCCTCTAGGACACGACTTGAGCGGCTGGTGCACGCTCAGGTCGTGTCCAGGTCGCCTCGCAAAGTCGCGCTGTCCCTGTGTCAGCCGGCACACGAGTCGCCCGCAAGTCGGATCCGACTTCCCGGGCGACCTCTATTCAAATCAATGGGCTCCCATAGGGAATCATTCATTTTCAATAGAGCGCCGCTGACATTTCTATTTACTATAACAGTGCGCCGCTGCTTCCTGCGCCCAGTGAAGGAGTTATCAGGCGCACCAATTAAGGTTAGAAGCAGCGCAGCGCACTGTTATTAGTAAATCAGCCCCTTTGTGTCTAACAAGAAGCTTGCCACATGGCTCTGCACACGACCATCTGCACATGTCACTACTGGAATTCAATTTGAATATATACGTGTGTGATTGGTTCCTTTGAAAGAATACAAGTGTCTGATTGGCTGATTCTGAAGCCACCACCTTCTTTTGTTATTCATGTTTACAGTATTATTAAAAGCAGCATATCATGGTAGACAGGATTTTGCTAAGCTCAACGTGATACCAGCATCTCTTTGCACATTCACACACATAGTAAATATAATGCCCCATACACACGATCGTTTTTCTTGCCGTTTTTCACGTCGTTTTTTTTCATGTTTCCTCTCAAGCCTGTCTTGCGTACACACGATCATTTAAAAAAACGATCAAGCAAAAGCGCAGTGACGTATACCATGTACGACGGCACTATAAAGGGGAAGTTCCGCTCGAATGGCGCCACCCTTCATGTTAGTAAAGTTTGTTGAGCAACGATTCGCGCTTTTAAGCCTCGTGCTTTTCAGTCCGTTACTGCGTGACGAATGTGCTATCTCCATTACGAACGCTAGTTTTACCAGAACGAGCGCTCCCGTCTCATACTTGATTCTGAGCATGCGTGTTTTTTTTCACGTCGTTAAAGCATACACACTATCGTTTTTCACGTCGTTAAAAAAAAAACGACATGAAAAACGACGTGAAAAAAGAGAGCATGTTCGAAATTTTTAATGGTCGTTTTTCACGTCGTTAAAAATGCTCTGGAGCATACACACGATCATTTTTAATGGCCATTTTTAAAAATGGCATTTTTAACGACATGAAAAACGATCGTGTGTATGGGGCATTACACTTAGTTTTTTTTTTTGGTTTGGCCAGAAACAGGCCTTTTTTTTGTAGAGAAAGGAGAACTGTGGGACTTTAAGTGAGGCTACCACCATGTCAGATATTCAACAGAAACATAAAATTTACAGTACATAATTTATTGTTACATCGTAAAAAATATTGTATCAAATAAATAGGTAGTCACATGACTTACACTAAATATGCTGCTATGTAGCATGCAATACAAAAAGGAATTCAACATAATAACTGTACATAATAAGGTAAATGGGTTGAAAAACATTTTAGGGACAGATAACTTGGGGCGTCTAGGGGCACTCAACGCGTTTCCTGGCATTACAGCCATTCATCAGGAGTGTTGTAGCATATTATACTGGAAGGGAAAAGGGACAAGGATTAATAATGATACTCTTAGAATAAGGGAGGACAGAGAGAATGTGTCCCAACAAAGTGGGGACAATCTGGGATACTCACTGCGCAGCCCCAAGGCCAGGCCCGGTGTCCACCAGGGAAGATGGGGGTGACAGGCATGATGTTAAAAATGGCATTTTTAACGACATGAAAAACGATCGTGTGTATGGGGCATTACACTTAGTTTTTATTTTTATTTTTTTGGTTTGGCCAGAAACAGGCCTTTTTTTTGGTGTAAGAAAATACAAAATTATCATTACCATCCAACAAACTACAACATTGTATACCTCTTGGCAATATCAGACATTCTATTTAACGAAAAATGTCTCTATCTGCCCGTCATAATATGGGGTGTTGGCACCCCTGACCAAGCCAAAATTTGAAGATGCACACAATTTAGAGTGTTTTTCAAAAGGGTTTTTTCCCTCCTGATCCCTATTGTCAACATGTGCTATCTGCCATCATGAGTGATCAATGTACGTGTTTTGGGGGTGCAACCCCTTCTTCCTTTCACCTACTTGAGATACGAGGAAGGGGTTGCACCCCCAAAACCCGTACATGGATATCCCCTGATGGCAGATGGCACATGTTGACCGACTGTGTGCATCTTCAAATTTTGGCTTGATTGATTGTCTAGAAGTGAAAAATTTGGGGAATAACAATAGAAAAATATAAAAAGGGGCGTTTTGTGCCTTCAAACATCTATGATGTCCTTAAAGGTTTGCTCCATAACATTCATTCTTTGCTTAATTCTGTCCAGTTCTGTACTACACTCCATCACTTGCTGGATGATTCGTAGGGCACTCTCACCAGAGAAACGCTGACTTTCTTTCACAACAACATTTTCATCCCCTATAAAAAAATACAAAAGGAATTATAACTCTGCAGGCCTACATCTCTTACCTGAAGCTGTGGTGACAGATACTGAGCTGTTGTGGTGACAAGTTCCACCACGTCATCCACTTCTCCTTCCTCCACTTCTTCTACTTCCTCCACATCCTCAGGTTGTTGTTCTTGGTGAGGTTGGGGTTCTTTAGAAGGTGTGGAGTTCCTGTGCTCCCTGAAGTGGTGTCCTCCCAGTCTTCTCTCCCCTATGAGAATGAAACCAAAGGTATACTTAGCACACAGATATTTTAGCTAAAAAATAGGAACATGCTACATTGCTTGGAAGTGGGGTACAAGTGTCTGTTTGGGCCGAGTTACAAGCTGAAGACATTATTTCAAAATATACAAATCTTGACTATTCACCTTTTTATGACAATTTTTACACATGGAGGCACCCCAAAAATACACTGATGCACCTGTGTGGGGCACCCTAAAAAGGTTGTTCTGGTGGCCCACACTATAGTGCTCCAGAGTCCAGATGTGGAAACAGCTGCTGAGTGTCCTCTCCTTTACACTGATTAAAGTTTGCATTTCATTCTCTTTCCATACACATCATCTAGCCAACAATGTACTAACATTTATGGAATAAAAACAGGCATCTCTCTAAATTATTGGAACCCAGTATCTTCGCAAAACATTGTATATAGTGGGCGAACGGTGTGTCTGTAACGAACGATTACTGGGCCCACCAAATTTTGAGAGATGACATTTTCTAAGGTACAATAGTAAAATGCAACAACATGGAGCAACATGCAAGCTCAGAAATACAATAATAGGAACCCTGGAAAAGTACTTACTTTTTTCTAGCATTCTCTTAATGCTCCTTAACTGCTCCGGCTCCCTCAGTTTGAGGTCAGACCACCTCTTTCTAAGCTGCTCCTTTGATTGTTTCACCCTGAAATTCTTCGATTAGGGTGGGTATACGGCCCATGCTTTGCATCATAATCCGGCAATATGTCCACCATCTCCGTCATCTCCGCGTAAGACATATTAGATGCCTTGAATCTCCTCCTTGATCGTGACGTTTCACGGTCCGGGCTGGTCTCATCATCGTTATTTGATGAATTACCAGACACCTGCTGTGACTCCGCCATATCTGTCTGCGCGCCGAAAGAGAAGGGGCGGGGAAAATTTGATAATGTGAACGTCATGGGCGGGCAACGTGTGCGGAGCGACGTGTGCGGAGTTTCACGCATGCGTAGTGTATATAAAGCAAACACACATGTGACGTTACTACGTTCTGTGTGCGGAGAGAGGAGGAAAAGTGACGGATGTGAGAACAAAGGTATGTGATTTTTATACTTTGTGAAATAGGTGGCCTATACTGCCTAGAGATTGTTTGAGGATATATATGGCGAATAAGATTTTCAGGAGTTTAGACTGTGTGACTGACATTACTTTTTTTGTCTTGCGTTTTGGCTTGCAGACCAAAAATGAATGCTTTCAGCGATAGGGAATTTCTGGGTGAATTTATTGACTGGGTAAGGGAGCTGCCCACTCTGTGGGAGACCAAAAACCCCATTCACCGAAAAAAAGGTGTGAGGAAAGCAGCGCTGGAGAGGCTGCTCCCATTTGTGCAGACCAAGATACCCACAGCAACCACACAACAGGTGGACAGTAAAATTGGGAGCTTGAGAGGCACATACAGGACTGAGCGCTTAAGGGTCCTGGTTTCTCAGAGGAAAGGGACAGCAGCAAAAGATGTATATGTCCCGATTTTGTGGTACTACAGCAGGATGTCCTTTCTGGATGACCACATTGAGCCAAGGCCATCACTGTCCTGTCTTCCCCCCAGACTTCCCTGCAACCAACCTGAGCCTTCTCTGGAGAAAGAGGAGGCAGCCATTCTGGAAGAACCTGATTTGGACATCTGGAGCCAGGTATAGTATTTTCTAAAAATGTATTGTGAGCAAATTAATGCAGCAAAAAAAAGATAATATGTAAATACCCCAAAAAATTGGGACCAAAAAGTGATCTAAATATCAATAGACAGTAGTGGGCCAAAAATTGGGGGAGAAGAATGAAAAATGATGGGGTCATAATAATAGTCTTTTCTATTGATTTACATTCAATTTGCAACAGTCATGAGCTAAAAATTGTGTGTAAATGATGAACCAAAAACTAAAACTATGTCCCTTTTTCATACACAGGATGACATCAGCCAGGAGGAGGGTCTGGAAATTGTCAGGCAGGAGGAGGCAGGGCCCACTGTGAGCCAGGAGGTGGCAGGGCCCAGTGGCACACAGGAGGTGGCAGGGCCCAGTGGCACACAGGAGGTGGCAGGGCCCAGTGGCACACAGGAGGTGGCTGGGCCCAGTGGCAGACAGGAGGTGGCCGGGCCAAGTAGCAGGACCAGATATCAGGTGCCTCCCATCCGCCTTCCAAAAAGAACCAGGAGGGACAGGAGCACAAGTGAGGCAGCAATTGCCCTGATTAGAGAGGCACATGCCACCCTCCAGGAGCCAACATCCAGCGAAGAGGCCATTGCCGGACTAGTTGGGGCCAAATTCAATGTGATGAGCATGGAACAACGCCTCCAATGCGAGCCCCTGCTGATCACCTTACTGAACAAAGGGGTGATGGGGAGAATTACCCCCAATACGGCCATATGTGAGGTCGCCCAGCTTACACAACCTCAACCTCCTCCTCCTCCTCCTCCTCCACCTTCTCCTTCTCCTCCACCTCCTTCTCCTCCTCCTGACACAAGTACACCTCCAGTGGCACAGCCTCCAGCCACACGCAAAAGGAAGGCTGCAAGGAAGGCTGCAGGGAAAGATGCAGGGAAGGCTGCAGGGAAGGCTGCCAAGAAGACCAGGAAGTGATGGCCTTGCTTCAATGTGGTTTGACAGAAGGCAGCCTGTTGTAGTACCACAGACTTTGGACATATATATCACCTGCTGCTGTTCCTGACCTCTGGGAGTCCAGCATCAGATTGTGCTCACAACTGATGTGCTTGTCAAGCTCCCAATTTTATTGTCCACACAGGGTTGATGTGCGCTCTGAGGTCCCATGGATGCACAAATGGCAGCAGGTTCTCCAGCGCCGCCTTCTATTTATTTTGTTATATACCAGAATAAATGTTTTTTTTACAGTTAATACTTGACTATGTGTTTTTATAATAATTAAAAATTTAGCTTTGGAGTAGGCAGATACATTTTAACAAATAAAATAAAAGGGACCGATAACACAAAACAATCTCCTTGAAGGTCGCAAAAAACAAGATAAAAAAAAAATAAGGGGTAAACTTGACACAACAAAAATAAAAAATAAAATCATGGAGATAACTATAAAATAAAGAATCATTTAAAATGAAGATCTGTATTCAAAATTTGAAAAATATAAATATTAAGGAGATCTTGCTCTATATAATACAGCTAAATATTCATGAGATCAGCATGAAAAATGTTTAAAATAGTTAGTCAGAACTCTGTGTGAATATCAGCAGCAAAACAAGTTCTTTATTTTTCATTATTGTACCATTCTAAAGAAGATTTAAATGCGCAACATGAAGAAAAATTACTAATTTGCAAAATTTTATTACAGAAACAAAGAAAAAATCTTTTTTTTTTACACAATTTTTAGTCTTTTTTTTTATAGCGCAAAAAATTTAAAACCCAACGATGATTAACCACTTCCCGCCCAGTCAATAGCAAATTGACGTCCGGAAATTGGTTCTGTTATCCACACTGGACGTCATATGACGTCCTGCAGGATAACAGCCGCCGCGCGCCCGGGGGGCGCGCATCGCGGCGATCGGTGGAGCGGTGGGTCAGTCTGACCCACCGCTACACTGATCTCGGTAAAAAGCCTCCGTCGGAGGCTTTTTACCATGTGATCAGCCGTGTCGAATCACGGCTGATCAGGAAGTAAACAGGAAGAGCCGTTGATCGGCTCTTCCTCACTCGCGTCTGACAGACGCGAGTAGAGGAGAGCCGATCGGCGGCTCTCCTGACAGGGGGGGTTCGCGCTGATTGTTTATCAGCGCAGCCCCTTCTCGGATACCCACACTGGACCACCAGGGAAGCCCCCAAGGACCACCAGGGAAGCCCTAAGCATGTGGATGGCCCCCATGGCTAATGTGTGGTGGCTGGCATTGCTAGGCAGCAGTGTCACCAGTGCCACCTACTAGTGTCCATCAGTGCCACCTATCAGTGCCCATCTGTGCCCATCTGTGCCCACCTATCAGTGCCCTCCATGCCACCTATCAGTGCCACCCATAAGTGCCCATCAGTGCCGCCTATGAGTGCCCATCAGTGCCGCCTATGAGTGCCCATCAGTGCCGCCTATGAGTGCCAATCAGTGCTGCCTATGAGTGCCAATCAGTGCCACCTATGAGTGCCCATCAGTGCCGCATACCAGTGCCACATATCAGTGCCCATCAGTGCCGCCTATCAGTGCCCATCATCAGTGCCCATCAGTGCCACCTCATCAGTGCCACCTCATTGGTGCCACCTCATTGGTGCCCATCAGTGTCGCCTTATCAGTGCCCTTCAGTGCCGCCTTATCAGTGCCCGTCATTGAAGTAGAAAAGGTACTTATTTACAAAAAAAATTAACAGAAACAAAGAAAAACATAGTTTTTTTAAAAATTTTCGCTCTTTTTTTATTTGTTGCGCAAAAAAATTAAAATCGCAGAGGCGATCAAATACCACCGAAAGAGAGCTCTATTTGTGGGAACAAAATGATAAAAAATTTGTTTGGGTACAGTGTAGCATGACCGCGCAATTGTCATTCAAATTGCGACAGCACTGAAAGCTCAAAATTGGCTTGGGCAGGAAGCTGTATAAGTGCATGGTATTGAAGTGGTTAAATACCACCAAAAGAAAGCTCTATTTATGTGGGAAAAAAAGGACAAAAAAATCATATGCGTACAGTGTTGTATGACTGAGTAATTGTCATTCAAATTGTGAGAGCACCAAAAGCTGAAAATTGGTCTGGTTAAGAAGGGGGTTTAAGTGCCCAGTGGTCAAGTGGTTAAAGGGTGTTCCACAGCTTTCGAATTTGCCGTGAACACCCCAAATTTTTTGCTATTCGGTAAAACAGGTGAACACCTGATGTTCGAGTCGAACTTACGTTCGACTCGAACATCGGCTCATCCCTACTCTTTACACCACCCTACCTATGACTGACCTCTATACACAACCCTACCTATGACTGACGTCTATACACAACCTTACATATGACTGACCTCTATACACAACCCTACCTCTGACTGACGTCTATACCATGCCATGGAATTAGGCCTAAAACTAGTTGCTCACTGAAGTCAACATTTAAGGTAAGCTAAGTTTATATTTTTACAATGACATTAGTTTTATTATAATTTTCAAGTATATCTCCACCTCTCAAAGATTGCCTACCCCTTCTCTAAATGCTGCATCACCCCCGGTTGTGGGGAACTTGCAGCGCAGACCCTTTTATTTAAATGGGTTGTGTTTGGTGAGCGGTAGTGCAGGCTTGCGGGGGCCCCAGTGCATTACTTTGCCAAGGGGTCCATGATGCTATTAAAATAGCCCTGGACAGAGGTTCACCTTCGAGCAGGACAATGACCCCAAACACACGGCTAAATCAACACTTGAGTAGTTTAAGGGGAAACATGTAAATGTGTTGGAATGGCCTAGTCAAAGCCCAGACCTCAATCCAATAGAAAATCTTTGGTCAGACTTAAAGATTGCTGTTCACAAGTGCAAACCATCCAACTTGAAGGAGATGGAGCAGTTTTGCAAGGAGGAATGGGCAAAAATCCCAGTGGTAAGATGTGGCAAGCTCATAGAGACTTATCCAAAGCGACTTGTAGCTGTGATAGCCGCAAAAGGTGGCTCTCCAAAGTATTGACTTTAGGGGGGGTGAATAGTTATGCACATTGACTTTTTCTGTTATTTTGTCCTATTTATTGATTGCTTCACAATAAAAAAAAAAAAAACAGCAACAAAACACGAAAAATGCCAAGGGGATGAATACTTTTGCAAGGCACTGTACCTTCAACTATGTAGTGCAAGGTTCTGCCTGATTACATACAAATTGAAAGTGTTGCTTAGATTTGACCTCCTTTGTTTTTTGGTAAATCTTGGTTTTTGGTAAATCTAAAGGAAAATTGTACAATAAGATTGTATGAGGTATGGCTTTATGGCCAGCTTTGGAAAATGCACAGTCACAAATTCTTGGTATTTTTCATTGAGCAGTGACCTCTCTTTAACCTCCCTCCAAAAATTGTGATGGCGGGTGTCACGATTATGTGCATGTTTTCACGCTACGCGCTTAAGGCAGTGCAATGATTTCAATGGGCAGCCCTATGCACAACAAAAGCATCAACGCAGCTCATTTAGCCCTTAAGAGTGTTTTTTGCTTCCTTGTAACCGCACATTGTGATGTTTTTTTGGAAAAATGCATGTACGGTCGCTGCGTTTGTAGTGTAATTAACAATGAATGTCACTGCAAGCATGACACTTTTTTTAACTATTTGTCAATTGCCCACACAAATGAGCAATTCTACGCACTTCTAGAAATGCCCAGGTCTGAATGGGGCCTTATTTTTTTTTATTTTTTTACAATTGGAAGAACTTTTATTAAAGTAATCGCATGTCAGTAACAGAAAATAGTTGCATGGTATACATAAAAGTGCAGGTATACTGTTGTGGAAATTTTATTAAGATGTATTTAATATGTATTGTCACAGTGTCTCCCAGTGTTAGTTCTCCTGCAGCCTGCTCTAAAGAGCGGACTGGGGCAGACTGACACCAGTTGAGACCCGTTTCTGGTAGTGGAAAGCTTCCTGAGGTTGCAGAGAAGTATTTGCAGAGTGGGGATATATCCGCCAGCGAAGGGCCCCTGTGCAATGCACAAACGATCGTCTGGGGGGATGTGTTCACTCTGCAAAGACATTATTGGTTATGGGTAGGGATGAGCACTCCCCCCCCCGGTTCGGTTCGCACTAGAACCTGCGAACGGAATGAAAGTTTGCGTGAACGTTAGAACCCTATTAAATACAATGGACGTGAACGTTCGAAATCTAAAGTGCTAATTATGACGGCTAATATGCATGTTATTGTCCTAAAAAGGGTTCGGGGACCCGGGTTCTGCCCCAGGGGACATGTATCAATGCAAAAAGAAGTTTTAAAAACGTCAGTTTTTCGTGAGCAGTCATTTTAATGATGCATAAAGTGAAAAAAAAAGTGAAATATTCCTTTAAATATCGTACCGGGGGGTGTCTAAAGTATGCCTGTGAAGTGGCATGTGTTTCCCGTGTTTAGAACTGTCCCTGCACAAAATGACATTTCTAAAGGAAAAAAAGCCATTTAAAACTGCTTACGGCTTTAATGTCATGTCTTGTCCTGGCAATATGGATGAAAATCTTTGAGAAAAATGGCATAGCTACCCCATCACCCCCCCCCCCCCCCACCACAGCTCATTACCAGCCCCTTTGGGTCTTGTATGGATATTAAGGGGAACCCCACACCCAAAATAAAAAAGGCCCTATATACTCTGAACAGCAGTATACAGGCGGTGCAAACAAGACAGGGACTGTAGGTTTGTTCTTAAGTACAATCTGTTTGTAATTTTGAACAGGTACATTGTTTAAGTGTAGCTCCAGCCAAAAAATATATTTTTAAGCTTTTTCGAAAACATAGGGAAGGGTTATCACTAGAGTTGAGCGGACACCTGGATGTTCGGGTTCGACGGGTTCGGCCGAACTTCGGAAAAAAGTTCGGGTTCGGGACCGAACTTTAACCCCAACCCCATTGAAGTCAATGGGGACCCGGACTTCTAAGGACTAAAAAGGCTCTAAAAAAGTAATGGAAAGGGCTAGAGGGCTACAAATGGCAGCAGAATGTTGTTAAGAGCATGGAAAGTGCTCTGCAAAGAAATGTGGATAGGGAAATAACTTAAAATAACATAAAAAAAAAAAAAAATATGCTGGAGGCCCCCTTTTCAGCAGAAGAGGTACGGGAAGTCATTAAGAACCTCAGAAACTCAACGGCACGATGCCACACATATGGTGGAAATGCCCCAGAATACGCCCTTTCTGGAATAAATTATTCAATTTAATGGATAAGCTAGTGGGAAAATAAAATACTTTGAAATAAAAATGTAGCGGGGTGCTAAATTTAAGGGAAGTGTTTGAGTGGTAAATATGCTCAAACACCCTAATTCTGTAGGATTCATGGACCATTTTGTCCTCGGGGGACAGTATTGGTGTGCAGTTCCCTGCGGCCTACAGGTGGCACTGCCATGGTAGGCTAGGGTTGAACCGCCGATACAGTGCTGTGCCTTTTGTGTCCCCTCTTGGCAGTAGTACAGCGGGGCGGGGAACCTGCTGTGCATGCCGGGAGAGCATATAAAAGGGGCAGACCTTTGGCCTGGGGGCTGATGTCCAGTGGGGTCCACGCCCAGGTGCCTTCGGCCTGGGTGCATGTGTTCCTGTTCCATCTCGGGTACCTTTAGCCCAGGGTGAGGTACTATCCTGGAGTTCCTGCTGCCCTGGGTATGGAGGCCTAGGTGCGGGAGTAAAGCCTGGAGTCCAGAGCCTTCGTCTGGAGTCCGCTAAGGGTCGAGGAGTCTTAGGGTGCCGCCTCGTGTAGGGGACCATTTTCCAGGGAAGGGAGGATCATTCTGATGGACCGATGCGGGAGTCATGGTGAAGGAAGGGTCTGTTGACTCCCTGGAGAGATGTCTTCCCCTTGATATGGGCTAGGTTCGTAGAAGGAGAAGCTCAAGGTCATCTTGACTGTATCAGAGGCCTTATTCACCCGGCCCGTGGCAGGGGCCTTATACACCCTGGTCTGTGGCAGAGACCAAAGTTCTCCAGGTCCGTGGCGGGGGCCTTGTACACTCTGTCTGTGGCAGAGACCAACCTCAAGGTCTGTGGCAGAGACCGTGCCACTAAAACTGTTTGAGAAACCTAAGCAGTGAAGTGAATGTGCTACGTTTGTGCCTGGACCTCCTCCACACCTTAAGCTGTCCTGTTTCTTTGCTCTAACCTTTTCTATCCGAGCAGAGTTTATTTTGCCATGAGAGAATAAGAGTTGTAATTTCAGCTGGTGTGGACATTGACTTTACTGGGAATTAAAGGACTTGCCTCTACCTACAGTAGAGGTCAGAATCATCCTCTGGAGGAGTTTTGACTCCGGCTGTGGACACGGCCAGTCAAGTACACCACTCAACCTCTTTATATAGGAGGGTACTGGCTGGTAGTGCGGTGTGCCTTTCTCCCTCCTGCGAGGAGCCAACAACATAAAGGCAGGTAAGGGGGAAAGGATCTGTGCGCTACAAAAAAATAAAATAAAAATTATAATCTTGACCTAGGAGGACGAGGTCCATATGGAGTAGGAGGTTGAGGTGGCGGTGGATGTTGCTGTGTAGGTGGAAGCAGCGGTGGAGGAGGATGAGGTAGCCAACACTGGTTCAAAAATACAACAATGGCTGGGTAAGGCCGGTGATGTGTCGAATTCTGTCCCCCGTCAAATAGTGTCCACCCTGTACTGCGCTTGCTCAGTATGTAGGACAAGGGGATTTCGAAAATCTCCCAAGACGAACGGCGCCTGCGTGGTGAGTTCAGGTGAAGGCCACACCATCCGTTGTTCAAGCCGAGCTAAGTGAGGCCGTGCCCGAAGCGTGGCGATCGAACTGAGCCCGTGAGGGGCCCTGTTACTATGTGCTACCGTATGTCCACTTGGATGGTGGGGCTTGAACCTGCACTCACAGCGCAGGCGCCGTTCATCTTCGGAGATTTTGTGAATCTCCTTGTCCTCTGTACTGCGCAAGCGCTGCGCCTTCGCAGTATGGGCCGGACACAATCCAATGGCCGGACAGTTTTTGTCACAACACCGGTATACATGTCTATTCTGCAGAAGGTACGGACAAGTCCTGTGGGATCCATGCCTGGTTCATTTTAATGAACGTGAGCTTGTCCACATTGGCTCTGGACAGGCGGCTGCGCTTGTCTGTGATAACGCCCCCTGCCATGCTAAATACACGTTCAGATAATACACTGGCTGCAGGGCAGGCCAGCACCTCCAAGGCATAAAGGGCAAGCTCAGGCCATGTGCCCAATTTGGAGACCCAGAAGTTAAAGGGGGCAGACCCGTCATCCAGTACGTGTAGGCCTGTGGACACATACTGCTCAACCATGTTGTTTTTTTAGTATAGCACAGTAGAAGAAAACTATATAGAAATTGTTTATTTCACACACCTCCACATATGTATAACACACTGCAAAATATTTTATGTGGCCCTAAATGGCGTTTTTTGGAAGACCACAACACACCCACAGTACGTAACCGCTGAATCGCACAGCTACAGAACTGCAGAAAATGCTATTCAAAAAAAATTTTGTTTTTTTAGTATAGCACAGTAGAAGAAAACTATATAGAAATTGTTTATTTCACACACCTCCACATTAGTATAACACACTGCAAAATATTTTTTGTGGCCCTAAATGGCGTTTTTTGGAAGACCACAATACACCCACAGTACGTAACCGCTGAATCGCACAGCTACAGAACTGCAGAAAATGCTATTCAAACATTTTTTTTTTTTTTAGTATAGCACAGTAGAAGACAAATATATAGAAATGGTTTATTTCACACGCCTCCACATATGTATAACACACTGCAAAATATTTTTTGTGGCCCTAAATGGGTCTTTTTGCAAGCTTACATTAAAGTGCAAATTTATTTTTTATTTTTTTTGCCCTAAACGGGTCTTTTTTTGCACGAGCAAAATAAAATGCAAATTTTTTTTTTTTTTGCCCTTAATGGGTCTTTTGGAAAAGAGCACAATAAAGTGCCTTTTTTTTTTGCCCTAAATGGATCTTTTTCCAAGAGCAGAATACACCCACAGTATGGAAACGGTGTATCTCTCAACGTAATATATGCAGTGCTGGTGCACTGAGCTTGCAGATAAAAGGTAGATTTTCTCTGACACTGGGCTCATGGCAGTGTAAAAAGACTGCACTGCAACACAAACAGGTAAACCTTTGCAGATCGCTGAGTTATATCTCTGAATCTGGACTCCTATTCCTATATAATATATCTCTCTCCCTGAAAGCACCAACAGGAACCTGGCCCTACACTACACTGTCTCTCTATCTTTTCCCTCAGATTCCAGAATCAGGACTAACTCATGTATTTTTCAATCTCTCCCTAAAAGCAGCCGCAGCAGACAAGATCCTCTCCCTATCTATTCTGAAGCAGAGTGACGTGTGTGCTGTGTGCCTCTAGCTTATATAGAAGCTGGGTCACATGTTGCACTGACCAATCACAGCCATGCCTTTAGTAGGCATGGCTATGATGGCTTCTAAGGGCACACCAGCTAATCAAAAGGTGATTGGCTGGCCCCTAAAGCATTTCTAACTGCGCCATTAGATTGCTGAACCCGAACCCGGACTTTCGCGCAAAGTTCGGGTTCGGGAAAAAGCTAAAGTTCGGTACGGACCCGAACTTTACAGTTCGGGTTCGCTCAACCCTAGTTATCACCCCTGTAACATTTGTTTTGCTGTCTGTGCACCTGTTCAGAACATTTCACCTCACTTTCCGTCCCAATGACAAATGTTTTTTTGAAAAGTGGGGTTTTTATTAAAACAAGGATTGGTGATAAAGCATCAGTAGAGAGGAGACACCTTGTTCCCATATTAACTCTTACAGGAGAGAATTTGCCTTCCTAGGGGTAGATTTCCTCTCACTTCCTGTTGTCTCCTTCCGTTTGCAAGTAGGAGTCGTTTGTAAGTTGGACGTTTGAAAGTAGGTGCCTGCCGTATATACTCTGCTGAAATTTGCCCCTTAGATGTTGGTGTTGCCACAACACTGTGAGCCCTCACAGTTACTCTTGGTGGGCGCTGGAACGCCCTGCTGTGAACTATTATATCAGGAATTGTAATTACATGCCATTATTGAACAGTGGTAGGAAAAATTGGGCCTTTGGTGGTGGTGCTGGTGCTACAACACTGTCAGCCCTCACAGTTACTCTTGGTGGACGCATGAATGGGCCCTACTGTGAATTATTAGATCAAGAATTGTAATTGCATGCCCCTGTTGAAGAGGGGCAGAAAAATTGGGCCTTTGGTGGTGGTGGTGTTGCCACAACACTGAAAGCCCTCACAGTTACTCTTGGTGGGCGCAGGAATGGGCCCTGCTGTGAATTATTAGATCAAGAATTGTAATTACATGCCCCTGTTGAACAGGAGCAGAAAAATTGGGCCTTTGGTGGTGGTGGTGGTGGTGGTGTTTCCACAACACTGTAAGCCCTCACAGTTACTCTTGGTGGGCGCAGGAATGGGCCCTGCTGTGAATTATTAGATCAAGAATTGTAATTACATGCCCCTGTTGAACAGTGGCAGAAAAATTGGGCCTTAGGCACTGGTGTCACAACACTGCAACCCCTCACAGATACTGTACTTGGAGCACAGCAATGAGCCCTGTTGCAAAGTATTGCATCAAAAATTGTAATTACAAGCCCCTGTTAAACAGGGGCTGAAAAATTGGGCCTTAGGCACTGGTGCCACAACACTGCAACCCCTCACAGATACTGTACTTGGAGCACAGCAATGAGCCCTGTTGCAAAGTATTGCATCAAAAATTGTAATTACACGCCCCTGTTAAACAGGGGCTGAAAAATTGGGCCTTAGGCACTGGTGCCACAACACTGCAACCCCTCACAGATACTGTACTTGGAGAACAGCAAAGAGCCCTGTTGCAAAGTATTGCATCAAAAATTGTAATTACACGCCCCCCCGGATCATTGAGGAGGAGGAGGATAGTCAGTCAACATAACATGACCTTTATGAAGGTCAGTCGATCAACCGAGTCGGTGGACAGGCGCACCCTGTGATCCGTGACAAAGCCTCCAGCAGCACTGAATGTGCGTTCCGAAAGAACGCTGGATGCAGGACAGGCCAGTAGCTCAATTGCATACTGTGCAAGCTCTGGCCAGTGATCCATCCTCAAGACCCAGTAAGCCAGAGGATTTTCGGTGGGAAAGATGTCCAAGTCTGACCTTGCCCCTAGGTATTCTTGCACCATGTATATCAGAAGCTGGCGATGGTTGCTGGAACCGGTCATACCTTGGGGCTGCGGACTAAAAAATTGTCTGAACGCATCGGTCAGACGGCCACCTTCCCCACCGCTCCTTCTTTGACATACTGAAGCCTCAGCAACTCGTTGTCCAGGACCAGGAGTTTGTAACCTCCCAGTCTCTGGGAACGTGTTGCACAGACCTTTCTGCAAGGCCTCCCGGAGATGTCTCATCCTCTGCTCCCTCTGCGACGGTAAGATAAGGTCCGCAACCTTACCCTTGTACCGTGGATCAAGGAGAGTGGCCAGCCAGTAATTGTCCCTCTCCTTGATCCGAAGAATACGAGGATCCTTCCGCAGACTTTGCAGGATCAGTGAGGCCATGCAGCGTATGTTAGCTGAGGCATTCGGTCCAGGGTCCTCTGGGTCACTAAGGACGACATGATCTGCAGCCACCTCCTCCCAGCCACGTACAAGTCCACGGGTTTGTTGGGACTGTAAATCATCCCTAAAAGACTGCTGCTGTTGATGCTGAGTGCCATGCTCCACCTCCATGCTGACACAATCCTCCTCCTCCTCCTCCTCCTTGTCCTCTTCCTGTGTGATGGGTGGGACACAAGGAACACTGTCTGGGTAAAGGGGGCCTTGAGAGGCAAGGAAGTCCTCCTCTTCCTGCCTCTGTTCTGCCTCAAGTGCCCTGTCCATTATTCCACGCAGCGTATGCTCCAACAGGTGGACAAGAGGTACAGTGTCACTGATGCATGAACTGTCACTGCTCACCATCCTCGTGGCCTCCTCAAATGGTGCCAGGACATCCCTGCATCCCTGATCATGCCCCACTGGCGTGGTGAAAAAAAACAGAGCTCCCCTGACCCTGTCCTGGTGCCGTAGTCGCACAGGTACTCATTGATGGCCCTCTGCTGCGTGTGCAGCCGCTGCAGCATGGCCAGCGTTGAGTTCCACCTGGTGGGCATGTCACATATAAGGCGGTTCTTGGGCAGGTTCAACTCCTTTTGCAGCTCAGCCAGCCAAGCACTGGCATTATATGATCTGCGGAAATGCACACAGACTTTCCTGGCCTGCCTCAGGACATCCTGTAAGCCCGGGTACCTGCCCAAGAACCGCTGCACCACCAGGTTAAGGACGTGAGCCACACGCAGGGCACATGGGTCAGTTGTCCCCGTCAGAGGGCGGAGAGAAGGTTGGTGCCATTGTCGCAAACCACCATTCCTGGCTTAAGCTGGCGTGGCATCAACCACCTCTCGGCCTGCCCCTGCAGAGCTGACAGAACCTCTGCCCCAGTGTGGCTCCTGTCCCCAGGGCCGGACTTACCATTGGGCTTGACTGGGCTCAAGCCCATGGGCCCCGTCCACTAGGGGGCCCCTGCCTGCAGAGGCGGCTCTCTAATTAGGCAAAGGCTGGCAGGGTGAGCCGCGAGCGGGCCGGCGTTCTGTCAGATTAGCGTGACAGAAAGAACATCACCGCCGACACACATTAAAAGTTCCCCCCCGTTACACCCTCATCAGCGGCAGCAGCCAATAGCAGGCTCCACCGCTGTCCTAGTTGGCACCACATTGCATGATGGGAGATGTAGTTCTCAACAGCACACACTAGACTCGGCCGGGCTGTGCCTACACGCTGCAGAGACTACACATCCCAGAATGCACTGCAGGGCGGGTGCTCAAAGTGGACAGTCGGCTTCTCCTGAGTCCTGCTTGTAGTAGGGGACGGAAGACTCTGAAGAGTGATCAACCAGGAAAGTCACCCTAAATACCTACCTATATCACCAGCACCAGGTCAGCGACAGTGCCTCATACTTCTGTCAGTGCTGCCTATATCAGTGCAATGCATAACTTTCTATACTGCAGATCAGTGCCTCATACCTCTCTCTGTGTCATGCATAACGTTATATACTGCTCCAGGTCAGTGCCTCAGACCTTACTCATTGCAATTTTATCCTCAGTGCCTCTGTCAGTGTGACTTTATGGTCTGTGCCTTATGCCTCATTCAGTGCTAGGTGGAACTTTTTTATGGTAAGTGCCTCAGGCTTCTGTTAGTGCAAGGTGCTACTTTATGGTTAGTGCCTCATGCCTCACTCAGTGCAAGGTGCAACTTTATAGTAGTCCATGTCTGATGCCTCTGTCAGTGCAAGGTGCAACTCTATGACCAATGCTCTCATGCCCTAGTCAGTGCCTCGCTAAGAGCCATGCATAACTATATACTGCATGAGTGCCCAATGCCTCGCTCGGTGCAAGGTGCTATTTTGTGGTTAGTGCCCCCCTCAGTGCAACCTTTTGGTATGTGCCTCATGCCTCACTCACTGCAATGTGCAACATAATTGTCGATGTCCGTTGTCTGTCAGTGCAGGGTGCATCTTTATGGTCAGTGCCCCCATGCCCCTGTCAGTGCCACTTTAGGGTCAGTGCCACCATGCCTCACTAAGTGCCATGCATCGCTATATAATGTATGAGTGTCTAATGACCCTCTCAGTGCAAGGTGCATTTGACCGGCGTCCCCCATGACTCTGCTTTATTTCTCCCTCCATCCCTCATTCATCTCAGACTCTAACCACACCCCTTCCGAACCACGCCCATCTGAACCACGCCCACTATTTTGCATGAACCACGCCCATTTTTTGTAATGTATAGAAGGTAGGGCCCGAAAGTGACTCAGGCCCAGGGGCCCCCACCACCCTAAGTCCTGCCCTGCCTGTCCCTCAAACACACCAGCGCAAGCACGGCATGGCATCTTTTTTCCTGCGTACTTGCGTAGCCCCTTGAACGCTTACGGAGCACCGCTGGCTCCGAGGACAAAGCACAGGAAGAGGCCATGGAGGAAGAAGAAGAGGAGGGGGTGGAGGAGAGAGGTGTGTCACAACCAGTAGTAGCATTTTGGAGGCGTGGCGGCGGAACAACCTCCAACACTACTGCACCTTGTCCTGCATCCTTCCCAGCTGCCAAAAGAGTGACCCAATGGGCCGTGAAAGAAAGGTAACGTGCCTGTCCATTGTGAAATTTTATAGTGAACTCCGCGACAAAAATAAATAAATAAATAAATGAACTAAGTCGAAAAAGCATGACCTCAAAAAGGTCCTACTTAAGAAACTAAACTAAAGCTGCTCCCCTGAGAAGTGAATTAATTCCCAGTGATAAGTAAAAAGCAAAGGGGGCGCTAATGAGTACAAGTAAAACCAATAATGTGATTAGTTCATTGTGCGTGTTACAATTTACCAATTGATATAGAAACAATAACAAATAATAAAAAAATAAAAAAAATAAAAATGAGTGTCCCAATATATAAAAAATAAAAAGCAGAAATCCAACAGAAAAAAATTCTGAAATTTGCTGTTGAGAAAAATCCTCAAGTTTCATGTAGTCAAATTGTCTAAACATAAGACGTGCTCCAATACTCGGTTCTGACAACCAAAGACTTGAAGTGATGTGGATTGTGCTCCTTCACTAGTGATGAGCCGAACACCCCCGGGTTCGGTTCGCACCAGAACCCGCGAACGGACCGAAAGTTCGCACGAACTTTAGAACCCTATTAAATACAATGGATGCGAACGTTCGAAATCTAAAGTGTTAATTATAACGACTATTATGCATGTTATTGTCCTAAAAAGGGTTTGGGAACCCGGGTTCTGCACCAGGGGACATGTATCAATGCAAAAAGAAGTTTTAAAAACGGCCGTTTTTCTGGAGCAGTCATTTTAATGATGCATACAGTGAAAAAAAAAAAGTCAAATATTCCTTTAAATATCGTACCTGGGGGGTGTCTAAAGTATACCTGTGAAGTACCACGTGTTTCCCGTGTTTAGAACTGTCCCTGCACAAAATTACATTTCTAAAGGAAAAAAAGCCATTTAAAACTGCTTGCGGCTTTAATGTAATGTCTGGTACCGGTAATATGGATGAAAATCTTTAAGAAAAATGGCATAGCTACCCCATCACACCCCCCCCCCTACCCCAGCCCATTACCAGCCCCTTTGGGTCTTGTATGGATATTAAGGGGAACCCCGCACACAAAATAAAAAAGGCCCTATATACTCTGAACAGCCGTATACAGGCGGTGCATACAAGACAGGGACTGTAGGTTTGTTCTTATATAGAATCTGTTTGTAATTTTGAACAGGTACATTGTTTAAGTGTAGCTCCAGCCAAAAAATATATTTTTAAGCTTTTTGTAAAACATAGGGAAGGGTTATCACCCCTGTAACATTTGTTTTGCTGTCTGTGCAGTGTGCACCTGCTCAGAACAGTTCACCTCACTTTCCGTCCTAATGACAAATGTTTTTTGAAAATTTGGGTTTTTTATTGAAACAAGAATTGGTGATAAAGAATCAGTGGAGAGGAGACACTTTTTTTTCCCATATTAACTCTTACAGGAGAGAATTTGCCTTCCTAGGGGTAGATTTCCTCTCACTTCCTGTTGTATCCTTCCGTTTGCAAGGAGGAGTCGTTTGTAAGTTGGATGTTTGAAAGTAGGGGCCTGCCGTATATACTCAGCTGAAATTTGCCCCTTACATGTTGGTGTTGCCACAACACTGTGAGCCCTCACAGTTACTCTTGGTGGGCGCATGAATGGGCCCTGCTGTGAATTATTAGATCAAGAATTGTAATTGCATGCCCCTGTTGAACAGGGGCTGAAAAATTGGGCCTTTGGTGGTGGTGGTGGTGTTGACACAACACTGTAAGACCTCACAGTTAGTCTTGGTGGGCGCAGGAATGGGCCCTGCTGTGAATTATTAGATCAAGAATTGTAATTGCATGCCCCTGTTGAACAGGGGCAGAAAAATTGGGCTTTTGGTGGTGGTGGTGGTGGCGGTGTTGACACAACACTGTAAGGCCTCACAGTTAGTCTTGGTGGGCGCAGGAATGGGCCCTGCTGTGAATTATTAGATCAAGAATTGTAATTACATGCCCCTGTTAAACAGGGGCAGAAAAATTGAGCCTTAGGCACTGGTGCCACAACACTGCAACCCCTCACAGATACTGTACTTGGAGCACAGCAATGAGCCCTGTTGCAAAGTATTGCATCAAAAATTGTAATTACACGCCCCTGTTAAACAGGGGCTGAAAAATTGGGCCTTAGCCACTGGTGGCGGCACCCAGAAACAAAAATGTTCTTCCAAGCTATCATCGTCAATCGGATCATTGAGGAGGAGGAGGATAGTCAGTCAACATAACAGGACAAACTCTCAGCATCAGCATCAGTCTTGAAGGGATGTGACATTTGAAAATAAATTAGTCTGTTATATCAGCTTCAGGTGTTTGGTAGCTGGTGGTGATCCAAGACTGGTTCATCTTTATGAAGGTCAGTCGATCAACAGAGTCGGTGGACAGGCGCACCCTGTGATCCGTGACAAATCCTCCAGCAGCACTGAATGTGCGTTCTGAAAGAACGCTGGATGCAGGACAGGCCAGTAGCTCAATTGCATACTGTGCAAGCTCTGGCCAGTGATCCATCCTCAAGACCCAGTAAGCCAGAGGATTTTCGGTGGGGAAGGTGTCAAAGTCTGAACTTGCCCCTAGGTATTCCTGCACCATGTATATCAGACGCTGGCGATGGTTGCTGGAACCGATCATACCTTGGGGCTGCGGTCTAAAGAATTGTCTGAACGCTTCGGTCAGACGGCCACCTTCCCCACCGCTCCTTCTTTGACTGACCGAAGCCTCAGCAACTCGTTGTCCAGGACCAGGAGTTTGTAACCTCCCAGTCTCTGGGAACGCGTTGCACAGACCTTTCTGCAAGGCCTCCCGGAGTTGTCTCATCCTCTGCTCCCTCTGCGACGGTAAGATAAGGTCCGCAACCTTACCCTTGTACCGTGGATCAAGGAGAGTGGCCAGCCAGTAATGGTCCCTCTCCTTGATCCGAAGAATACGAGCATCCTTCCGCAGACTTTGCAGGATCAGGGAGGCCATGCAGCGTACGTTAGCTGAGGCATTCAGTCCGGAGTCCTCTGGGTCACTAAGGACGACATGATCCGCAGCCACCTCCTCCCAGCCACGTACAAGTCCACTGGTTTCTTGGGACTGTAAATCATCCCTAAAAGACTGCTGCTGATGATGCTGAGTGCCAGGCTCCACCTCCATGCTGACACAATCCTCCTCCTCCTCCTCCTCCTCCTCCTCCTCCTCCTCTTCTTCCTGTGCGATGGGTGGGACAGAAGGAACACTGTCTGGGTAAAGGGGGCCTTGAGAGGCAAGGAAGTCCTCCTCTTCCTGCCTCTGTTCTGCCTCAAGTGCCCTGTCCATTATTCCACGCAGCGTATGTTCCAACAGGTGGACAAGAGGTACAGTGTCACTGATGCATGCACTGTCACTGCTCACCATCCTCGTGGCCTCCTCAAAAGGTTCCAGGACAGTGCATGCATCCCTGATCATGCCCCACTGGCGTGGTGAAAAAAACCCGAGCTCCCCTGACCCTGTCCTGGTGCCGTAGTCGCACAGGTACTCATTGATGGCCCTCTGCTGCGTGTGCAGTCGCTGCAGCATGGCCAACGTTGAGTTCCACCTGGTGGGCATGTCACATATAAGGCGGTTCATGGGCAGGTTCAACTCCTTTTGCAGCTCAGCCAGGCGAGCACTGGCATTATAAGATCTGCGGAAATGCACACAGACTTTCCTGGCCTGCCTCAGGACATCCTGTAAGCCCGGGTACCTGCCCAAGAACCGCTGCACCACCAGGTTAAGGACGTGAGCCACACAGGGCACATGGGTCAGTTGTCCCTGTCGGAGAGCGGAGAGGAGGTTGGTGCCATTGTCGCAAACTACCATTCCTGGCTTAAGCTGGCGTGGCGTCAACCACCTCTCGGCCTGCCCCTGCAGAGCAGACAGAACCTCTGCCCCAGTGTGGCTCCTGTCCCCCAAACACACCAGCGCAAGCACGGCATGGCATCTTTTTGCCTGCGTACTTGCGTAGCCCCTTGAACGCCTACGGAGCACCGCTGGTTCCGAGGAAAAAGCACAGGAAGAGGCCACGGAGGAAGAAGAAGAGGAGGGAGTGGAGGACAGAGGTGTGTCACAACCAGTAGTAGCATTTTGGAGGCGTGGCGGTGGAACAACCTCCAACACTACTGCACCTTGTCCTGCATCCTTCCCAGCTGCCAAAAGAGTGACCCAATGGGCCGTGAAAGAAAGGTAACGTCCCTGTCCATGCCTGCTGGACCATGAGTCAGCGGTAATATGCACCTTACCGCTGACCACCCTGTCCAGCGAGGCCAAGACATTGCCTTCCACATGCCGGTAGAGAGCCGGAATCGCCTTCCGTGAGAAAAAGTGGCGTTTGGGAACCTGCCACTGAGGAACCGCACATTGCACAAACTCACGGAAGGGGGCCGAGTCTACCAACTGAAAAGGCAGCAGTTGAAGCGCTAGCAATTTAGCCAAGCTAGCATTCAACCGCTGGGCATGTGGATGGCTGGGAGTGAACTTCTTTCGACGGTCCAGCAGCTGGGGCAGGGAAATTTGCCTGCTAGAATCGGACGTCGGTGTACTGCTAGCAGAGTGCCCGCAAGTACTTGGCTGTGACACACCTAATTCTACACCTTCATTCCTCTCAGAGCAGGTTTCAGAGAGGACTGAAGGTATAGTGGGGTTGGAGATCCCAGCTGATGCGGTGCAAGAAGAGGTCAGCTTTGTTCTTTGGTGTGGGTCTTTAAGGTAGGCTTGCCAACGAGCTGCATGGCAGGTCAACATATGTCTGGTCAAGCATGTGGTGCCCAAGCGGGTGATGTTTTGGCCACGCGATATACGCTTGAGACATATGTTGCAAACAGCAGCTGTGCGATCTGATGCACTCGACTCAAAAAAGGCCCCACCAAAGAACTTTTTGAATAACGGGCAGAGGCAGCGCCTTGCACAGGCGGAGCTCTGCGGTGTGATTCCGTCGGTGTGCTGCCCTTACGCTGGCCCCCCGAAGGCATCCTGCCTCGTTGGAGATGTGCCTCCTCCTCATCCTCCTCCTCCTCCTCTCTCCTATTAGGCACCCACGTGGAGTCAGTGACCTCATCATCCCCTCCCTCCTCATCACTGGAGCCAATCTGGCAGTATGCTGCAGCTGCTGGAACATGACTGCCAGATTGGTGTCCTTCTTGAGCATCCCCTCTCTCTGCTCTCACGCTACTGCCTTCCTCTAGCTGGGTATCATCATCAGACCCTTCAAAACCCTGGGCATCCTCCTGGAGCATGTACCCAACACTGTGCTCAAACAGTTCGGGGGACTCCTCAGGAGGACATGGTTGGTCTAGGGAAGGAGTGACTGATGATGACATTGATACCAGGGAAGAGGACGCTTTGGCAGCTGCTTTGCCAGTACCCTGAGCCTGGGTGAGAGAGGATGAGGAGGATGAGGAGGGCTTGGTCATCCACTCTACCAAGTTTTCGGCATGATGCGGCTCAACACGTCCAGCTGCCGAAAAGAAGGACAAGCGTGTCCCATGGCCACGTGCTGATGGCGATGCACTGCGTCCACGACCAGCACT
Source organism: Rana muscosa (assembly GCA_029206835.1). Classification (NCBI taxonomy): domain Eukaryota; kingdom Metazoa; phylum Chordata; class Amphibia; order Anura; family Ranidae; genus Rana; species Rana muscosa. The sequence continues at coordinate 10,393,421 of JARGYO010005562.1, forward strand.
GTTGTCTCTAGACACAGAGCCTGCTTGCCCTCTTTTTTTGGCTCCTGACTGTCTGCCTCTCCTTGTTTGCCTTCCAGACATTCTAATGGTCTGCAGGGAAATGGGAAAAGCAGCAATACAGGCTAAGTTAAGGTGTAATATGGTCAGGAGGCACACTCCGCCCGCTGTAAGTGCCGCAAAATCCTGTTTGTGTAACACACCAGGAAAAAGCAGCAATACAGGCTAAGTTAAGGTGTAATATGGTCAGGAGGCACACTCCGCCCGCTGTAAGTGCCGCAAAATCCTGTTTGTGTAACACACCAGGAAAAAGCAGCAATACAGGCTAAGTTAAGGTGTAATATGGTCAGGAGGCACACTCCGCCCGCTGTAAGTGCCGCAAAATCCTGTTTGTGTAACACACCAGGAAAAAGCAGCAATACAGGCTAAGTTAAGGTGTAATATGGTCAGGAGGCACACTCCGCCCGCTGTAAGTGCCGCAAAATCCTGTTTGTGTAACACACCAGGAAAAAGCAGCAATACAGGCTAAGTTAAGGTGTAATATGGTCAGGAGGCACACTCCGCCCGCTGTAAGTGCCGCAAAATCCTGTTTGTGTAACACACCAGGAAAAGCAGCAATACAGGCTAAGTTAGGGTGTAATATGGTCAGGAGGCACACTCCGCCCGCTGTAAGTGCCGCAAAATCCTGTTTGTGTAACACACCAGGAAAAAGCAGCAATACAGGCTAAGTTAAGGTGTAATATGGTCAGGAGGTACACTCCGCCCGCTGTAAGTGCCGCAAAATCCTGTTGGTGTAACACACCAGGAAAAAGCAGCAATACAGGCTAAGTTAAGGTCAGGAGGTACACTCCGCCCGCTGTAAGTGCCGCAAAATCCTGTTGGTGTAACACACCAGGAAAAAGCAGCAATACGGGCTAACTTCAGGTGTATAATGTGCAGGAGACTTAGCAACAATGACACTGACACTGTCCCCTGCCTATCCTTCTCTCTCCCTGCACACAAGGTTTATCAAAGTATATGACACTGACACTCTCCCTGCCTATCCTTCTCTCTCCCTGCACACAAGGTTTAGCAAAGAATATGACACTGACACTGTCCCCTGCCTATCCTTCTCTCTCCCTGTACACAAGGTTTATCAAAGTATATGACATTGACACTCTCGCTGCCTATCCTTCTCTCTCCCTGCACACAAGGTTTAGCAAAGAATATGACACTGACACTGTCCCCTGCCTATCCTTCTCTCTCCCTGTACACAAGGTTTATCAAAGTATATGACACTGACACTCTCCCTGCCTATCCTTCTCTCTCCCTACACACAAGGTTTAGCAAAGAATATGACACTGACACTCTCCCTGACTATCCTTCTCTGTCCCTACACACAAGGTTTAGCAAAGAATAGATTTGACAAGATTTGACACTGTCCCTGCCTATCCTTCACTTTCCCTGCTCCGGAACACACTACACAAGGCCGCCGCGCTGGCGGCCTTTTATAGTGTGGGGCGTGTACTAAACCCCCTCAGCTATAATTGGCCACAGGCATCCTGCCTGTGGCCAATCATTGCTCTCCTCGCTACCGGCGCTGTGATTGGCCAAGCATGCAGGGTCACAGTGCATGCTTGGCCAATCACAGCGCCGGGATTACACTGTGATGGCGCAGTGTATTGTGGACCGTTCGCGTCACTCGAATTTGGCGCGAACGGCCCAAATCGTTCGTTGTTCGCCGAACGCAGCGAACAGCCGATGTTCGAGTCGAACCTATGTTCGACTCGAACACCGAGCTCATCCCTATCCTTCACCAAGGAAAAACATACACCCAAAGTGCTGTAAGTAAATCCTGCTTACCAGAACTAGTTGACCACTTTAACTAAAAAGTAGGTCAGAGATCGCTTGTACAGGGTAGTGCCTGTTCACATGGATTGGACATGGGAAAAATCCTTCCTCCTCATAGTGTCAAGACCGGAAATTTAAGATGGAAACATTCCATAGTGTAAAACCGTTTTTATTTTGTTAAAAGAACATAAAAAGAGCCAAAGGGCTACTCACGTATAAAAGTGCCTTGTCCCGGCACTGGGGCTGCAGGCTCTCAGAGGAATTTGGAATAAGGGACTGCTACGATCGATCCACTTCCATGGATGGCGTGCGTTCCACCTCCCTCCTTCCGCTAACCACACAGGCCGAATGTAGGCATACAAACACGTGACCAGATACCGCCTCGACGTACGTTTCGTAAGATGCTACGTCATCAGGAAGCGTATCACGCACAATCAACTAATCACATTATTGGTTTTACTTGTACTCATAGCGCCCCCTTTACTTTTTACTTAAACGTCCCTGTCCATGCCTGCTGGACCATGAGTCAGCGGTAATATGCACCTTACCGCTGACCGCCCTGTCCAGCGAGGCATGGAAATTGCCTTCCACATGCCGGTAGAGAGCCGGAATCGCCTTCCGTGAGACAAAGTGGCGTTTGGGAAACTGCCACTGAGGAACCGCACATTGCACAAACTCACAGAAGGGGGCCGAGTCTACCAACTGAAAAGGCAGCAGTTAAAGTGCTAGCAATTTAGCCAACCTAGCATTCAACCGCTGGGCATGTGGATGGCTGGGAGTGAACTTCTTTCGACGGTCCAGCAGCTGGGGCAGGGAAATTTGCCTGCTACAATCGGATGTCGGTGTACTGCTAGCAGAGTGCCCGCAAGTACTTGGCTGTGACACACCTAATTCTACACCTTCATTCCTCTCAGTGCAGGTTTCAGTGGGGTTGGAGATCCCAGCTGATGAGGAGCAAGGAGAGGTCCGCTTTGTTCTTTGGTGTGGGTCTTTAAGGTACGCTTGCCAACGAGCTGCATGGCAGGTCAACATATGTCTGGTCAAGCATGTGGTGCCCAAGCGGCTGATGTTTTGGCCACGCAAGATACGCTTGAGACATATGTTGCAAATAGCAGCGGTGCGATCTGATGCACTCGACTCAAAAAAGGCCAACACCAAAGAACTTTTGGAATAATGGGCAGAGGCAGCGCCCTGCACAGGCGGAGCTCTGCGGTGCGATTCAGTCGGTGTGCTGCCCTTACGCTGGTCCCCGGAGGGCATCCTGCCTCGTTGGAGATGTGCCTCCTCCTCATCCTCCTCCTCCTCCTCTCTCCTATCAGGCACCCACGTGGAGTCAGTGACCTCATCATCCTCTCCCTCCTCATCACTGGAGCCAATCTGGCAGTATGCTGCAGCTGCTGGAACATGATTGCCAGATTGCTGTCCTTCTTGAGCATCCCCTCTCTCTGTGCTCACGCTACTACCTTCCTCTAGCTGGGTATCATCATCAGACCATTCAAAACGCTGGGCATCCTCCTGGAGCATTTACCCAACACTGTGCTCAAACAGTTCGGGGGACTCCTCAGGAGGACATGGTGGGTCTAGGGAAGGAGTGACTGATGATGACATTGATACGAGGGAAGATGACGCTTTGGCAGCTGCTTTGCCAGTACCCTGAGCCTGGGTGAGAGAGGATGAGGAGGATGAGGAGGGCTTGGTCATCCACTCTACCAAGTCTTCGGCATGATGCGGCTCAACACGTCCAGCTGCCGAAAATAAGGACAAGCGTGTCCCATGGCCACGTGCTGATGACGATGCACCGCGTCCATGACCAGCACTGTTGTCTCTAGACACAGAGCCTGCTTGCCCTCTTTTATTGGCTCGTGACTATCTGCCTCTCCTTGTTGGCCTTCCAGACATAGTAATGGCCTACAGGGATATGGGAAAACCAGCAATTGGGTAGTGTATATTGTGCTGGAGGCACACAACACCCACTAGCTCCTGCAGATGCCTGTATTAGAGAACAGCAAAAAAGTGTATGTACAGGTGTATACTGTGCTGGGGCACACAACACCCACTAACTCCTGCAGATGCCTGTATTAGAGAACAGCAAAAAAGTGTATATACAGGTGTATACTGTGCTGGGGACACAACACCCACTAACTCCTGCAGATGCCTGTATTAGAGAACAGCAAAACATGTATATACAGGTGTATACTGTGCTGGGGCACACAACACCCACTAATTCCTGCAGATGCCTGTATTAGAGAACAGCAAAAAAGTGTATATACAGGTGTATACTGTGCTGGGGCACACAACACCCACTAACTCCTACAGATGCCTGTATTAGAGAACAGCAAAAAAGTGTATATACAGGTGTATACTGTGCTGGGGCACACAACACCCACTAACTCCTGCAGATGCCTGTATTAGAGAACAGCAAAAAAGTGTATATACAGGTGTATACTGTGCTGGGGCACACAACACCCACTAACTCCTGCAGATGCCTGTATTAGAGAACAGCAAAAAAGTGTATATACAGGTGTATACTGTGCTGGGGCACACAACACCCACTAACTCCTGCAGATGCCTGTATTAGAGAACAGCAAAAAAGTGTATATACAGGTGTATACTGTGCTGGGGCACACAACACCCACTAAATCCTGCAGATGCCTGTATTAGAGAACAGCAAAAAAGTGTAGATACAGGTGTATACTGTGCTGGGGCACACAACACCCACTAACGTCTGCAGATGCCTGTATTAGAGAACAGCAAAAAAGTGTAGATACAGGTGTATGCTGTGCTGGGGCACACAACACCCACTAACTCCTGCAGATGCCTGTATTAGAGAACAGCAAAAAAGTGTATATACAGGTGTATACTGTGCTGGAGGCACACAACACCCATTAACTCCTGCAGATGTCTGAGAAAAGAACACACTGTAGAACACACTGTCCCTGCCTAGCAGGCGCTGGCGGCCTTTTATAGTGTGGGGCGTGTACTAAACCCCCCTGAGCTATAATTGGCCACAGGCATACTGCCTGTGGCCAATTATGGCTCTCCTCGTTGCCGGCGCTGTGATTGGCCAAGCATGCGGGGTCACAGTGCATGCTTGGCCAATCACAGCGCCGGCAATGCAGTGCGATGGCGCAGTGCATTGTGGGCCGTTCGCATCAGACGAATTTGGCGCGAACGGCCCACAAAGTTCTGGTTTCACGAACAGGCGAAAAGGCGATGTTAGAGTCGAACATGCGTTCGACTCGAACACCGAGCTCATCCCTAATCATGATACACAGATAAACTTATTGTTAAAGACACAGGTCTGGCTGCCTACACGAGAAACACACTCCAAGCAACATCCTGAAGCTACATCTTTTCCCTTTTGATGATCATAAATTTTAACTAAGCGATAATGACACTGGACCACGATATGGCTGCAGCATTCTGAAACAGGCGAACATTTCCGCACAGACTATTAAGCAGCAAGTCATAGAGTGGGCAGATTTGAAATTCCCCAATGTGTGCATGCTCTAATTAGTGTGTTATGTTTCATAAACAGATGGAATCCCGATCTCAGCTGTTAAATGCACATTGATTCATCTGTTTGCAAGAAAACCACCTTTATTGAAATACACTTTTGCTAGTCATCCATGATAATTTAAATATACTAATTATTAATTAGAAAATAATACAGTGGTCATATATTAATAATACATGCATACTTACATCAGAGATAGAAGTTTTCCAGCCTGCTGGAAGATTTTGACAACATTCTGGTTGATAGAGGTTTTTATTTATGTATTTTACAATCATAGCCATACCAAAATAGCCAACACTTTTTCCAGTGAGTATCCAGTATGTATACTACCTTGGAAGCTTATTGAGGATGATGTTACTAATTTGAAGTATAACTAATATGTTCCTGTCACTAGAGTAGGAAGATTGCTTAGAGCTGCTCAGTGTTTCACAGGCTGATGTTCTGCTACTTCTCCCTGTTTTCTAAAGGCTTCTAGATGCATAGTGGGAGGGAGAACAGAACAGGCAGCCTGAATATTTATGGAGCTCCAGCCAATCCCTGGGGAGGTGTGCCCAGAAGGTTGAGGGAAAGGCCATAAGTAGTCTGAGGACTGGGTAGCAGAATGCAGTGTTCCTGGGTCCAGTCCTGCAAGAATCACTGCAGTCCTGCAATCAAGTACGGCCAGCAGTTTGTGAAGAGCAGACATACAGTATCTCACAAAAGTGAGTAACCCCTCTGTTTATTGAAACACATGTAACAGATATCCACTCAGGGACAATGCCCCCTCCCTTGGATTCAGGGCAGGATAAACGGTCCAATCAGCAATAAGGAACATACAGGTATTCAACATTTGAACAATAGACCACCTTATCAGCAGGGAGGGCTTTTGGAGGAATTCCCCCCTACCCTCTGTGCTCTGCCCCTGGTTTACATGCTAGGAATACAAATATCCATCCCATAATACATTTCTCACAAGGCAGACACAAACAATAGAACAATGGAATACAGCCACACCCCAAACAACCCAGAAAATAGTCCACAACAGTATGAGACAATATACAATATATATTGTCATGGTCTCTGCACCTCCTTGTCCCTTACACCCCAGAGAGCTGTCGCCTCCTGTGTTATGTACTCTTCGCTGTGATCGTTTGGGGTGTGGTTGTATTCCATTGTTTGTGTCTGTCTGCCTTGGAAGAAACGTATATTATGGGATGGATATCCATGTGGAGGGAGGGGGACTCCTCCAGCAGCCCCCCTGCTGATAAGACTGTTTACTGATGAGAAGTTTTAACACACCTGACCTGTGTGTCTATTGTCATTGGACAGTTTAACCCGCCCTGAATCCAAGGGTGGGGGGAAGTGTCTTGGAGTGGAATATCTGTTGTAACATGTGCTGGGATAGTGGCAGTTGTGTGGTTTGACATCCCGGCAACTGCTCTCTACATTGCCAGTCCTGCAGCATCCATCCTGTGAGTGGATTATCCCTGGCTGTGTACCATCCTGTGAGTGGATTATCTAGAGAGCCCTCAAGTATATAAATCTACTAATTTAAAAAATACAAACAACAATGTGCCACATGATCTGGGATAAACAACCAATGTAAATATCATATCATATTTCATATAGGATATTATACTTCATTAAAATATATATATATCTGGAAAAATGGTAATTGATATTCAACAGTTCATCAATAGTGAGAAAAAAGAATAATAACAAGTCCTAAACAAATGTGACTCTTCTTGTGAAGTAAGATGAATCTTCTTAAAAATAAATTTCAAAGAATTCCCCCAGGCCAACCCATAGTGAGTGGGATCGGCTCTTTATACTCCAGAGTGGGTGAATATTTGGACATCTATTTCAAACCACTGGTGACACAGAGCCCATCCTATCTTAAGGACAGTAGGGATCTCATTCTACTGCTTCAAAAATTAGAGGTCACAGAAAATACTATATTGGTTACAGTGGACATTGAGTCCTTGTACACCAATACTAAACACCCGGATGCGATCAAATGGGCTCTGACTAATTTATCTTCACTTAAAAAACAAACAAATTAACTTGTTGGTAGAAGGACTCAGTCTGGCCATGGGAACAATTATTTTTGGGCTCTTAATAATTTTTTCTAACAAATTAAAGGGGTTGCAATGGGGGCACGCTATGCACCCACTGTGGCAAACTTAGTTCTAAATAAATGGGAACAGGAAACCATTTTTAAAAATAGGAACCAAGCTTTAATCTTTTATAAAAGGTACATTGATGACGTCATCCTGCTTTAGGAGGGCTCACAGGCAGGTCTTCAATATTTTCTTCAACAAATTAATATAAATAAATATGGCTTTAAATTTACAGCTGAATGGAGCTTATCATCAATAAATTACCTTGATTTAACATTAGCAAGATATAAAGATAGAATTGTCAAAAAAACATTCTTCAAAGAAACTGATGGAAATTATATTTTTAACCTTCATACTCATCTGTGTCCTACACGCCCCCATTCTGCCTACCCCCTGCTGCCCCCCCCCCCCGTCTCTCCCCCCCCCTTACCCAATACATAAGTCTTATCATAGCTACCCCCCCTTCCTCTTCTACTCCCATAACTTATACCTCTATACACATATATAATTAAATTGACATGTCACTACTCCCCCCCTTCCCCCTGTCCCACCCCCCATCTTTATCCTCCCCATCTCCCCACCATTTTTAGTCACCCCATTGTTTGCTATTTCATTCATCATCCCCTTTTACATTTCTCCACATATCTCTCACATACATATAGTCCCCCCCCCCCCCGCCCACCGCTCCCCTCCCCCCCCGCGCCCATAATAGATGTAATTATTGTCTTATTATACCCCCCTCCCTCCCCTTCTCCCATCCCCTTATATTTCTGTCCCTTTCACCTAGTCTTTCCCCCCTCTTCATTATTCATTTCATTATTAATTTAATTATTCATTTGCCCTTTACTTCTGCTGCCCAATTTATTGTTCTAGTTCCTTCCTTTGTTGTACAACTATGGCCCCATTTTGGCTCTGTAATATCAGTCTTGCACTGGCAGCCTCTTTGCTGACACTCCTCTTGCCATTGTTTTCGCCTGGGCCCCGCCCCCTCCCCTCCACTCCCGCCCCTCTCTCTCTCATGAATACTAGCTCCACCATCCCATACACCAGCTTGACGAAGGGGCGTAACTGCCACGTCACACGCAGCACGCCAGCTCAGGAAACGCATCGCATACCAGTGACGTCACTGCTCCTTGCCTGCCAGAATTAGCAACAACCCAGGCCATGATCTGCAGTCTCCCCACCGCCGCCGGCTCTCCATCTTCCGCGGTGCATATGACATCCAGCAGCACAGCGCCCCAGCAGGATAAAGAACAGCATGACTGAACTGATGACACCTCTTCTTAACCATGGATTTCGTACAATGTGAGTTGCCTGTACTTCTACCTGTTATTAAATTGTTTAAACATCTACACTCAGAGGCGCCTCTCCCCTTGCTTTTTCTCCTACAGTATTGGAACACGGTTTCTGTTTTTCCTATGATGGCAGCCCTGAGACTGTACATGTGACTTTTGTTTTACCATTCCCCCCCCTGGCCCCCATTTTCTTGCTTACATACCCCCAGAGCTTGGACTCTACTTTCACTGTTTTTACATTGCATTGTACATTTATCATCTGATCCTATACTAATGGGATATCAGTGATTTGGACTTATGCGCATTTTACTTGTGTATTATGCTGCGAGCTAGGCCTATTTGTTTTTGATCTGGGGAAAGGGAGTTGTTAGTGTAGCAGTGGGTGTGACTGACATGTATTTCAGCTTTTGGGTGCCTCCCCTGCTTTCAGTAAGAATGATCTGGAAGAGGGGCAGGACTGAGAGTTGGAGTGGCATGGAGTACATGTGAGGAGCCCTGACCAATCCCCAACTAGGATTGGTAGGGGGAAGGCCTCCTACATATACTCACAGTCAGCCTGCTGAAGGGGAGTTGTCGGCTAGGTGAACTGAAGGATGGAGTGCTAGACTGCGTGCAGGAGAAACACCCCCATCTGGGAGGTGTGGATCTGGTGGAGGAGCTCAGGAGCTGGGAGGGAGCTTCTCCTTACACAGTCATGGAGAGGTGTCCTGGAGCAGGAGCTGGAGGAGCAGTTGGTCCGCATGGTCCGGGTAAATCCTTCAGGAAGGACTCAGGCAGGAGTCGGTGAATGAAGCACAGTGGAGATCTAGAAGAGGCGTGCCAGGGGAGCTGGGTGCAGAGCCAGAGGAGAGACTGTGGGGTTTGTGCCAAATCGTTTCAGCCTGAGGGCGCAGGATTTGCAAGTCGGGGTTGCTGGGATCAGTAGTCTATCAAATATTATTTTTAACTAAATGTTCAGCGCCATCAAGAAGGGGTACTGCAGGCCACTGGCCTATTAAGAATCATCAAGTGAAACTATTCCTAGGACTTATTCAGAGTGAGGCCTAGTCAGCTCAAGATGGTGGGACAGGATGTCTAATGCTGTAACAGGAAAGTGGTGCGCAGGAGAAGTGTCCTGGAGGTAAAAGCCTGCAGGGAGAGCGCAGAGGTGGGAGAAGTCTGTCAAGATTAGAGTCCACCATTTTTGTTCTATTCAAAATAATCCAAAGATAATGAGTAAACCATTTGTCAATGTAAAGCAAATACCAGTTTGTTCTATGGGCATCCCATATCCCTTCCCCCAACCAAGTTCAATCCCCCAAGTAAAACAACAAAACAAAGCAAAAAACTTTTCATTGTCTACAAGTGTGGCGTATGGATGTCTGGCAACAGGGTGAATATGCGTGGATGTTAGTAACTCGTAGCAACACACCGCTACAAGGAGAAAGAGTGGGGGGGCCAAACCACGGCTCTATGTCTATGGCTGCTGCTCGGCTCAGGTGCCCCCATAGCAAACTGTTGGGGCATTCAACAGGAGGGAGGGGCAAGGAGTGCCTGCACAGAGCAGGTAAGTATAACATAAACACTGAAGAAATGGCTGCACTCCAAGATCCATCAAAATTCTTATTTAATAGATGAACATCCCAAGTGTTACAAACAGTTCAAATGGTGTACACGTTTCACACACTAACAGGTGCGCTTATTCATTACAGGACATAACGCGTACGGGAGGAGGAGTCACGTTGGACATCGCCCGCGGCCATCTTCTAGGTTGGAAACAACTGCATACGCTTGTATAACCGGCACTCGTTTGTGAGTGCTAATCTTGTGAGTAGCTTTTTTCACTTATTTTGATCATTAAATTATACATTACGGAGGGCACTATTTTGTCCCTTTCCTTTCTTCCATCATATGTTGTGTGAGATCTACGGCTCCATCTATTCATGATCATCACCCCAGGTGATATATATGGGTATAAGTGGGTATAAGGCTCAGTGACCTGATTCAAGTCGAATCTATGAGGTGAGAGGCTAGAGTATCTGTGGTGGAGGGAACTCACTCACCTGTTATTGTCTTGTCTGCAAGATCACTGGGAGAAGATATTTTCTATCCATGTATATGAAGTGTCACTCTTGGATGATTTTATATGGACTGTCATGATAAGTGACACTCGTGAATGATTTTATGGACTTTTTAGATCAAATATTTGCGCTGCACTATTCTCCTTTTTTCTGTTCCAATGTTGTGGTTTTTATATATGTTTATCAGTCTGCGCTGAATACTGTTTATTTTACATTCACTTCCTGTATCCCTTACTAGAGATGCCGGCGTGTGCACCCGATGCCGATTAAAGAATCATTTTGGGTGAGGACATCGTTGGATCCCTAGATAGTGTACTTATATTAAAGGTCAGCAGCTAAAGTATTTGTAGCTGTTGACTTTTAATTTTTTTCTAAAGAAGCCTGGAGCTCCTCTTTACTGTAAGGCCCCATGCACACGGGACGCTGTTAAACTTGCATTCAGAGGCAGTTGGACACTTTTTTCAACTGCCCCTGAACTCATTCAATGTTATCCTATGTGACCATGTACACTGTCTCATTTATTGCCGTTTATATGCAGTTGCGTTTAACCTAGTTTTTCTGAAAGCTAGAAAATTGGTTCAGAAGAAAATTTTTTCCAAGTTTTAGATGTAAAAACGCGGCTAAAAGCGGCTAAACGTGGTACCGATGTTTTGCCACAATTTAATAGATATAGTGCAATAAGATAAAAAAAAACTTCTGCCTTTACAGCCTCTTTAATATTATCTAGCAATAAGTGAGAGGGAGGAGCATTTGGAAATATCAGGTAGACTGCAAGGGGTACACAGCTGTGAAGGACTCAGCTGATAGCATACTGTTGGTTCAGCCATACTTAGTACATTAATGGCATTAATAATCCAGAAAAAAAAATGCATGTTTAAATGACTATAGCTACAGTTTAGCTGAAATGAAAAATTAAAATCAAGCGGGATGAGGGGGGGAGGAGCCTGAACATGGCACCGGATAGGAGCTTGTGCTAGGAGCTCCAGGAAATCCCATCCGTACTATGTAGGAAGCGACTAATACAGACCCTGCCTGCCTACTGTCCCCTGCAACCCCCACACCTTTAATCCTTTACCTGCTGTGTACATAGCAAGTAGATTTCTCTGTCTTGGGATCTAGATTCGTCTGGGTAAGGCGTCCCAGTGGAGAGTTTGGCGAGGATGAAGTGGAGGAGGGGGGAAGGAGCAGCTGAGAGGTGTCCCACCCCTTCGAAGCCGAGAGTCGCAGGTCTCGGTAATGACCTAAGGGAGACAGACCGTGGCTGCCGGGGATTCGGAGGAAGGCAGTCTGTTTGTGTGCCCGACTTGAAAGAACTCGCCGGGGCTTGGCGGAGAGTGACAGTACTCAGCTGAACTATCAGAGAGAGAGATGTGTGCTGAGAGGTGGTATCCCCAGGCTGGATTATACCCAGGCTGTATAGCTGGAGGAGTTGGGCAGCAGTGGAGTCATTGCTGGGGACACCGGAAGCGTGTGGAAGAGCCCAAGTGAGTTTTTTCCAGACCATCCAGATAGAAGACACGCAGCACCTGGAAATACCTGGAGACACCATAGACACTTGCTCCGCCACATATAGAGGGGCAGTAGACACTCAAAATTTGCTTTAGAGGTACCATACTGCACCTCTGAATGCCATAAAAGGAGAAGGAAGAAGGAAAGACCTGATCTGAACCCTTGTTCTTTTGGACTGGTAAGATTTAAAAAAAATAAGTAAAAATCTTCTCCTTTTAAAAAAAATGGATAATACTTGTGGTTGGAACTGGTCCCCCGGTTTGCTCGTGAAACATGGGATATGTATGTGCAATAGAGGGAGCCTAGTGGAAAAAACACATCATCAGAAGTTTAAAGGGAGAGGTGGAAATTGGACTAAAAGCACTAAACTGGGCCAAGTATATATCATAAAAGGAAAGAAGGAGACAGAGAAGGACAAAAGGTTAAACAGAAAAGAGGGTGGTGCGTGGCAGGAGAAAAGGACTAAAAGGGGAAATAAAGGCAGATAATGGCTATGAAGGGGAAATCAGCAAAAGCAAGCGGAGCAGCAAAATTAGCGCAAGCCCAGGGACTATAAAAAAATACATGTCTCAAGGCGGGAGGCAAGTTAAGTCAATAACAGAAAACCAGATGGGAACTCATGAAAGACAAGTAACAGGGAATAGTAAAAACAACACAATTCTGTGTTCAAGTACATCAAACCAATCAAGAGCAGAAATAGAGATTGAAATTGAAATAGGACATAAGGATGAACAAATTCTTAACGCTCAATTACCAACAAAAATAGAAATGACAGATATGTTTGCAAAGTTAGAAAATTCTCTAAAAACAGAAATAGTAACATTGCATAGAGACCTGGGTCAAATATTTATGCGAGTAAAAGACACAGAAACAGAACAAAGGCACTTGGTGTATAAAATGGAGGATCGAGAAAATCAAATTACTAGGAAAAATCTGAGAATCCCCGGTCTACCAGAATCATCGCACAGAGAAGACCTGATAGAGATAATGAGAGTAATATTTAATCCGTTGCTAAGTAGACAAGCATCAGAACTATAAAAAATTTAAAAAGGAAAGCAGGATTAGAAGACCACATGGAATTCCAGGCGAAACCCCAAGAGACATAATAGTGAGGTTCCATAACAATGAAGATAAAGCACAAATATGGGGAAGCCTGAGGAGTGGACCTTTAGATCTTTGCCGATCTATCACAGGAGACACTAAAGAGAAGGAGGCTGCTAAAACCCCTGTGGGAACTGATGCAAAAACAGAATATACATTACAATTGGCGGTTTCCAGCATGCCTAATAGGACAGAAAGAGGGCCACTCAGCTAGGCTGAGATTCCCTGAAGAGCTTCAAGACTTTTTGCAAAAAACTAGAACCTATAGTGCCAGAGATCTCCAGATGGACAGACACCAGGACAGGAAAATAATTGTTATAAGAACAATAGCACCTGATCTCAAAAAAGACTGAGACACTAAAGAGATAGTAGTAAAGTAACATAAAGATGAATGAATAGAGTTGATAGATGGAGGTGTGGGGTGGGGTGGTAGGGATGGCAGGGGGAAAATAAGTTAAAGCGATGGGAAACCCCAGGCATCCAGCGAGTTTGGAGCCTTCAAAACTCAAGGGGAGAGTTCCCTTTTACATGGGGGAAAACAGATCTAAACTATCTTGGAATAAAAGTAACTCCTTCCCTAGGGAAACTATATCAAGCAAATTATATCCCACTACTAAATGAAATTAAAGAGGAACTGAAAAAAATAGCTATAAGACCACTTTCTTGGATAGAACGAATCAACATAGTAAAGATGGTACTACTCTCGAAAATACTGTATACGTTTCAGATGATGCCAATAGCATTACCCCAGACATATTTTAAAATATTACAAGGAATGATATCAAAGTTTATATGGCAGAATAAGAACCTGAGGATACAGCATACAGTGTTGATTAAAGCACACGGGGGATTAGCTGTACCAGATATACACTGAGCAAAATTATAAACGCAACACTTTTGTGTTTGCCCCTATTTATCACGAGCTGAACTTAAAGATCTATGACTTTTTCTATGTACACAAAAGGCCTATTTCTCTCAAATATTGTTCACAAATCTGTCTAAGCCCAGGTTCACACTGGGGCTGCGGGAGTGAAGCCGTGCGAGTTCAGCTGAACTCGCACGATTTCACTCTCGCTGGCAGTCCCGATTTCAGCCACGATTACAAAGACATCTGACACAGATGTCAATGTAAATCGCGGCCGAAATCGCAAAATGTAGTACAGAAACTACTTTTTGAAATCGGTGCAGCGCCGCAGATGCGGCGTCGCACCGATTTGGAAGGTGCCATTTCCGGCAATTTGCGGCAAATATTGCCGATTTGACATGCGATTTGACATGTCAAATCGCATGTCAAATCGCACCAGTGTGAACCAGGGCTAAATCTGTGTTAGTGAGCACTTCTCCTTTGCCGAGATAATCTATCCACCTCACAGGTGTGGCATATCAAGATGCTGATTAGACAGCATGATTATTGCACAGGTGTGCCTTAGGCTGGCCACAACAAAAGGGCACTCTAAAATGTGCAGTTTTACTGTATTGGGGTCGGGGGGGTCCGAAAACCAGTCAGTATCTGGTAGACATGGGAGCCGTCAAAAAATTTGTTTCGTTTCGTATTTTAAAAAATTCTTAATTCGTGTACGGAATTTAATTCGGATTTGTACGAAATACGAATTTTGTACGAATCGTTAATTTTGATAACGAATATCGACACTCTACGAATAATAACGAATTATCCGAAAACGTATTAAGGTTAAATAACACAAGTCTATTGTGTAGACTAGTGCATAACTAAAAAATTTGTAATTTCGTAAAACGGGATTTTCGTGTTCGGACTAATTCGTATTTTCGCAAGCAACGTTTTTCGTTGAATCGGAATGAGTCGTATTTCTGAAAGCCTTATTTTTAATTGATTTATAATTCGTACTTTCGATAGAGTACATTGTTTTCGTTGATTCTGGACACAACTCCTACTTTCGTAACTTTTTTTGGTTTGTTGATTCGTAATTTTCCGTGTCTCTTACAATGGCGCTGCCTAACGTGCTTCGAATGGATTCGTAAATTTGTTCCTTTTTTTTGTTTGTTGATTTGTAATTTTACGTGTCTCTCACAATGGCGCTGTCTAATGTGCTTCGAATGGATTCGTACATTCGTAACTTTTTTTTGGTTCGTTGATTCGTAAATTCTGACAGTGGCGCTGCGTGCTTCAAATGGATTCGTACTTTTCGAATACATTGCGGTTATTCGTAACTATTCAAAATCTCGATTTTTTTACTTTCGGTTGGCACTGGCTATAGTCTCCGCCCCTGTATGTCATTTTGAGAGGCCGTATAGTGTGGTGTGGTGAGGGAGGAGCAGAGAGCTGTCTGTCCAAACCACTGCAACAACATTTTCTGCAGGGCTTGCAGGATGTTTTGCGCTGTGTGCTTTTCATCAAGCACCTCAGCGTGCAGGAGGAAGGAACGGTGCCCCTGTTTGTCAACTGCTGACGAGGATCCAGATGTTTGAACTACATCATGCGACACCTTGCCCTGCCACCAATGTGCCGTCAGGGATAGGAAGGCGTGCTGGGCACTACACGCACTCCACAGGTCAGTGGTCAGGTGCACTGCCTGTCCACCTGCCCTTCCAATCTCCTCCTTGAGCACCCCAACACAAGACCTGTATAAGGCTGGCACCACAGTTTGGCTGAAGGTCTTACGCGATGGCACGCGGTACTGTGGTGCAACAGCCTGCATCAATTGCTTGAAGGGCTCACCTTCTACCATGTTGAAAGGTGCTCCTCCAACTGCAATGAGCTGGCCGATCAGGCGTGTTATTTTTCGTACCTGTGCCCGAGACATACCCTTACTCTGAAAGCCACCAAAATCCTCCAGGGTGGCCTGGCTGGTATGGATTGGATGTGGGATGATAACAGCATTCTTTTCTGCATTATACTGGCTGGTGGTGCTGGCACTTATGGTGGCTGTGGCGGTGCCACTATTGGTTCCCCTTTTGGTGTTTGGAGGAGGGGCCATAATACTTTTCTCCGCTAACAGCACTGCGTGGTGGTGCACACACATGTGCTGGTTCATGCCACTGTTACTGAGATGCCCTATGTCTCGGTCCCGGCTGACCTCCCTGCCACAGTGATTGCATTTGGCCTTTTGACCAACACCAATTCTTTTAAAATGCTGCCAAATGCTGGAACGGCAGCCACCACCAATGACACTGCCTGATGGAATCCCATCCACTGCAGTGGTCACACTCTCTTCCTGAGGTTCGGCAGGAGCAGGAGGAAGAGACCTGAACATCCCAGGTATTTTGGGTGCTGTGATGGTCCTGGATTGAGGCCTAATGGTTGCATTGACCCATTCTGATGCTGGAGGCTTAGAAAGCACTTAGGCAGGGGACTTTTCAGGAGAGAAAAGTAGTGGGGACTGAGAGAGATACATTCTGGGCTGTCGGTGGGTCCAACATGGGTAGAGGGTTTGAAATCAAATTTGTCTAGAACAATGTCAGGAAAGCCTGTTTCCACCTCTTCCACGTTGCCAGGGGAAGAGTGATCATTAGAAGCAGTAAACTCTGTGTCCTTGCTGATCACTGACAAGCTCCCTGTAGTGCTGATGGTGATGGCACTGGCAGCAAAGGTGGTGGTGGTGAAATCATCATGAGCCTCGGCCTCCTGACATGTTTCCTGCTGCATGGCCAGGATCTCCAGCTTTGGCTGCACAAATGTATGTGCACTGGGAACCCCTTTGGCCTGCCCTCTTCCATAAAAGGTACCAATGGGCACCATGCTACCAGCAGCAGTGGCAGAGGTGGTAGCGCCACTTTTGCTATGAACTTGAACTGTGCTGCTGGTTCTAGGAGGTAAATCCTGGAACAGCTGGCAATGTGCAAATGTCTGCTGTTTGCCAGGCTCTTTACCATCAGCAGTCTTCACTCCTGTTCGCCTCAGCTTTATGGGAGGTGAGCTGAGCTCAGAGGGCACAGAGACAGAACATCCCACCTGCTGCTCATGTACACGGCTCATAGCTCTCCCTCTCCCAGCAGCACTCTTACTGCTTTTTTGGCCTTGTTTGCTGCTCATTTTTCCTTTAAAAGTTAGAAAAATATAGACAAAAAAAAATATGATTTTGATCGCAGCAAACTAACACCAAAATCACCAAATGTACAAAAAATTAATTATACCAACAGAAAATAACAAAATATTAACTAAATGAAACAAGAAATAAAAAAAAGAAAATTATCTCTCAAAACCAACCAAAAAACGAATAAAACCAGAAACTAAACACTAACAGATGATATACTCGCACACTACAAGAGATATAAACTAAAATGAACAACGAAAATCAAAGGATTGCAAAGATATTCGCTCAGATGCACAGACAATTAATTGTGTGATCTGCCCCACTACACTAACTAACCCACAAAGGGAAGTCACATGATCGGGCCTGCCCTGTAGGCCTCAGCATCAGAAGAAAACCTCTGATTGGTCAACCAACAGTCACATGTTTCTCTGATAAAGAAATTTGGACCGAAAACGAATTCATTATTATTCGTAGAGTGTCAATATTCGTTATACTGAATCTCAAATTCATTCGAATCATTCGTTAGATCCGCTATAATTTCTTTCGTATTAGTTGAAATTTGTTATTTGGTAGTTTGGATTCGGATAATTTGGAGCCAAAATTCGTAAATGAAATTTCGTATTTCGTACAGAATTCGTATTCATAAAAATTTGTAATTCGGATTCGTACAAATGTACAAATTTCGAAAAATTTGTACGAATTTCCGATTCGTACGAAACTAATCGCACATGTCTAGTATCTGGTGTGACCATCATTTGCCTCACGCAGTGCAGCACATCTCCTACGCATAGAGTTGATCAGATTGTTGATTGAGGCCTGTGGAATGTTGGTCCATTCCTCTTCAATGGCTGTGCGAAATTGCTGGATATTAGCAGGAACTCGAACACGCTGGCGTATACGCCAATCCAGAGCATCCCAAACATGCTCAATGGGTGACATGTCTGGTGATGAGTATGCTGGCCATGCAAGAACTGGGGTGTTTTCAGCTTCCAGGAATTGTGTACAGATCCTTGCAACATGGGGCTGACAAAAGATGGGTGGAGGTAGAAAACACATTAAGTAAAACACAATTACATAAGAACATTTGGGTCTCACATAAATATAGAACACTAAATGAAGGAACTCCTGAACTAACTAGAAATGTTTTCCAAGTTTGGGATAGATTGTATCGGCAATCAAAATCATTAACAAGCACAATTTTTTTTTACCAGGGAATAGGGCACAATTTGGGGACTGGGTTTAAAAAAAAAAAAAAAAAAAAAGTTAAAAGATATTAAAAAAAAGGAAAACTATGTTCACTTCAAGAATTGAAACACAGGAGAGAATTGATAAAATTGAATGAATGGAGGTATTTGCAGCTAAAGCATTTTGTGTCAACACTTCCACAACCGATAACAGAAGAAAAGTTGAATTCATTTGAAAAACGATGTAACTCTCGGGGGCCTGTAAAACATTGTATAACACAGATTTATAGAATAATTACGAGCATTTCGGGGCCGGTAATACCTCCATTCATTGGAAAATGGGAAAGGGAATTGGGTACACGGTTAACAGAGCAACAATGACATAAAATACTGAGAGCTGTATATAGTTATTCGGTAGATATTACCAGCATAGAAACAAATGATAAATGTCTGGCTAGATGGTACATAACTTTGGTTAAAGCTCATAAATATCAAGCAGAAAAATCTCCATTGTGCTGTAGAGGCTGTAATTTGATTGGCACTATGACTCACCTATGGTGGGAATGTCCAAAGATACAGTAATATTGGCAGGAGGTGCAGCAAAATATAGTCGAGATCACTGAAGTGCAAGAACCGGATGATCCACGGAGTAGTTTATTCCACAGTACAGATAAAACAATAAAACAGTATAAACATACAATAGTTCCATCTTTATTAAATGCAGCCAAAGGAGTATTACCAAAAAAATGGCTTGATCCAGAAAGGCCTACAGTAAAGGAATGGTTTAAAAGAATCGATTTTAAATATATATATATGTAAGATTAGGGGTTATCAGCTCTCGTAGTAGATGCGTTTTTCCAGTGATTCAAGCCAGTCAGGAACTCTATTTAAGGGCATGGTAGCCCACTTTTATTTCAGTTGCCCTTGCAGTTGGGTTCTACCATTACTGTGTCTTGCATACTCAACAGTTTACCTCCTGGCTTCCCCTCAGAACTAAATAGCCCAAGACACAGTTGTTCAATCAGCATGTCTTTCTTTACCAAATCTGGCGTAAACCAACACTCTTGAAGGACGTACAGGGTCTCACCATCACAAAATATATATATATATATATATATATATATATATATATATGTAGCACACCCCCAGTTAAGAGGACTGCTGGTTTTATTTTGGGCCTGTACCTTACTGCTGTCAACCCCCCAAGAAACTGGCTCTGACCCTCCACTGGCACAGCGGTTAAGCAAATGAAATTGTGGAACCTACTAACAATGGAAACCACAATAAAGTATACATTTAAAGTACCTGTGTTGACCGTCTCTCTCTCTCTGGAACAGTTAATACTCCACACAACGTGTTTGCTTAACCATGAAATATCTTTACTAGATAGGAAAATTAGGTTAACAGATATGCATTTATATACGCAGGGCCCTGCAAGTCAAAATTATGCACAGTGTGAACAATACCGAAATATACAAATCTTATACACTCTAAATGTCTTTAAAGGAACTACGCTTGCGAGCTTCCCCCTCGTGGGCAATATGGCGCCCAAACAATGTCTCCGTGAGTTACAGTCAAGCCTGACTATTTTACACACAGTTACTCCAATAGAAGGGATCTTCGCTAGCCTCATTGGTGCACTTTTATATTTGTAATCCAAGGGATATCAACAGTTAGATGTAATCCTGCTATAGTTTAGGACCTATAGTCACAGGCAATGAGACGCCCAACTTTAACTGCGCAACACACTGCTGTAATGGCGGTGGGCCCTATGCAAGGGGTCTCGGGCCTAGCAAACAGTTAGGAATCCTGAGCAAGTGCTCTCTCACCCGACCGGACCAATCCGTTTAACCGATCCCTCTGCTAGGCTCCAGCACACGATCTCCCGGTCACCCGTAGTCTCCGATCTTCCAGAAAACCAAAGGGAATTTGAAGGTGACTCGACTCCTGGATGCTCCGAGATGTCAGCAGGCTCTCTGGATAAAGGCTCTCTCCCTCTCTGGCAAGCAGGCTTTTCCAGGTTCAGTAGGCCCGGACTCTCCGGCCTAGACCAGCATGACAGGCCCCAACACAGGTTCCAACTTGCTGCGCGGGCGATGTCCAAATCGACCACACCTTGCTCCTCCTTCCCTTAAATAACCAATCCCCAGCAGACCTTGCACCGGGCAATGCACGATGGGTGTACAGTTGCACTGTGGGTATAGTAGTCTGTGTAGTATCCACGCCATTGGAGTCCAATTCTCCCTGTACCACAAATCCCACCATGCACTTTTCTACTCATAGTCAAACAGTAGTCAACGTATTATCCAATAGAGAACCAGGGGAGATCCGGGTTCACTTGAGGAAATATAGTTTCTATGAACACCATAAAGTGACACCCGGCTACACACTCCCCCGACTTAAAGTCTTTGGTCCCCAAAGGTATCAACAATTCCTGTAGGAGAACTTGGTTAGCATACATGGAGAATACAGTTTACCGTTACAAAAGAGTCCGACAGGGGAATCTCCCACCAAGCTTTGGAAGGGGGATTGTTCTGTCTACAGGTCACATTAATGGAGGTGGCCTGTCTAGCTGTGCCAGGGAGTGAGCTAGGGTTGCCCTCCACCAAATGCACAGTGGAGGGACCAGCCTCATCTAATGTCCTTCTTGCAGTAAAAACAGTTTCTTCAGAACATTCACCCATCTGAGTATAAGTCAGTCTTTTTGGAGGGTGAATGACTCTTCTCTCTCTCTGTGGCATTGAGGTTGGTATATCCAAAGTAACAGGTCCAGCTACTTCTGTATCCTCCTCACTGATTCTCTCCTCTTGGTTAGGTGTGCTTGATCCTGCGGTTCCAGAAACATCCAGATCAGCTACAAGAGGGGATGAGGGTTCCCTGTGGTCTTCTGTTTGGAAAGAATCTAAAGCGTCCTCCCATTCCTCAGTGAGAGTAGGGTGTGGCATAAACTCAGGAGCCTCCGGGTTTAAAGGATCTTCAGATGGCAATGGGGTAACAGCCAGGGATTCCGGCCCTTGGGATGACCACAACCAATCAAGTTTCATCTCTTCAGCTTCACTGGACTCGTCCTCGATTCTACCACCCCCTTCGTCTAACAGGGTTGCCTGAGACCTGGTAACTGGTCCGGGGGTACGAGAGGTTGAAGGGGTCTCATGAGAACCCAAGGTGGGGGGTAAGCGGACTGCTTCAGAGAGAGGCAATAGATGATTTCTGTGCCAAGTCTTAAAAGGCCCTACACCTCCTTCTGGTTTGATCTGATACACCGGCAGGCCAGGCAGCTGTTTACAGATCACATATGGCTGTGATCTCCATCGGTCATCCAACTTATGTTTTCCCGGGACACCTAAGTTTCGCAACAGCACCCTTTCTCCTGGTTGTAGATCATGTATCCGGACCTTGAGGTCAAAGCTTCTCTTATTCCTTACTCCTCTTTGATCAGAAGTCGCCCGAGCCTTCTCGTATGCCAGCCTTAAACTCTGTCGCAGCCGGTCTACATACCCCTTGTGGGAAGCTGAGGAGGTATGATCCAGAGAGGTGCCAAAGGCCAAATCCACCGGTAACCGTGCTTCCCGCCCGAACATCAGTCTATATGGGGAGTACCCAGTAGCATCACTGGTCGTGCTATTATAGGCATGCACAATAGCAGCTATGTGCTTGCTCCAATGTTGTTTCTTCTCTGCACTCAAAGTCCCCAACATATTTAACAGTGTCCGAATAAATATTTCAGGCTGAGCATCACCTTGTGGATGGTAAGGAGTTGTTCTGGTTTTCTTGATGCCCAGCGAGTCTAACAACTTTCTTATCAGCCAACTCTCAAAGTCTCTTCCCTGATCTGAATGGAGGCGCTGAGGCAACCAGTAGTGCACAAAGAACTTTTCAACAAGCACCTTGGCCACTGTTGAGGCCTTCTGGTCTTTAGTTGGGAATGCTTGAGCATATCTAATGAAATGGTCGGTTACTATCAGAACATTCCCTTGTCTACTCAGATCAGGCTCCAGACAGAGGATGTCAATGCATACCAGATCCAAGGGTCCCTGACTTTGTAGGTGGCCCATTGGGGCAGCTTGATGAGGCAGGGTCTTCCTTTGTATACAACGTGCACAAGAGTGACAGTATTCTTCCACTTCAACCCGCATACAGGGCCAATAGAACCTGTTCCTTACGAGTTGGAAAGTCCTCTCAGATCCCAGATGACCATGATCGTCATGCAAAGCAATCAAGGCAGGAACAGCTGCCATTTATCCTCTAGATCCTCAGAGGGGCCCCTTCGGTAGACCACCCCTTGATGTATCTGTAACCGGTCCCATTCCCTTCTTAACAGGTGAGCCTCTCTTGAAGAGTCCTTTAAGAGCACATCTGGGTTCTGATTCTCCAATGCCTCCAATACCAACTTCCCTAGGGGGTCTTCCAGTTGATCTCTTCTCAGATCTCCCTTCGATAGCTTTGGTAGGTTTTCTTCCCCAATCTGAGTTACATCACAGTAGTACTTAGGCACTCCGATGACCGAGACTCCAATTTCTTCAGCTCAGGATCCTCCATTAGCCTGGAGATCTGCCCCCTGGTAAAGAGCTCGCACTCCCTCTGGGGCCAGCTGAGTCCATTCTTTGGTAGAGCCCTTCGGGATAGGGCATCTGCATAGGGCATCTGCATCTCTATTTCCAGCCCCAGGCCTGTATTTTAAGCTGAAGGTAAATCCCGAAAGGGCTGCCAGCCAACGGTGGCTGGTGGCATCTAGTTTGGTGGGGTTCAGAAGGTAGGTGAGCGGGTTATTGTCTGTTTTAACCACAAACTCAGCCCCATACAAATAATCTTTTAGTTTGTCCACCACAGCCCATTTCAAGGCCAGGAATTCCAGCTTGTGTGTGGGGTAGTTTTTTTCCGCCTGGGCCAAGCTTCTGCTCACATAAGCAACAGGCCTCAATTGGCCATCATGCTCTTGATACAGCACCCCTCCCAGACCATCACGACTGGCATCCACATGTAACTCATAGGGTTTCCTGGTGTCTGCATAGCCCAAGACTGGGGCAGTGGTGAGGCTTTCCTTCAACCTGGTAAAAGCTTCTTCACATTTGATGATTCACTGGTCTTCTATAGACTCCCCTGGTCTCCTAGGCCCTGAGTCCTCTTCTTCCCCTTCAATCTTCAGAAGCTCATTCAAGGGCCTATCAATCTTGGCAAAACCCTCCACAAATCTTCTGTAGCAGGAGCAGAACCCCAAAACCGACCGAAGTTCAGTCATGGTAGTAGGCCTGGGCCAAGAGGTGACCGCCTCCAACTTTTCTGGATCTGTGGATACTTCTTCTGCGGACAAGATGTGGCCCAGGTAATGCACCAAAGACTGGTAAAACTGACACTTCTCGGGGGAAAGCTTGAGGCCTTCATCATGGAGCCTCCTCAGGACCTTCTCCAATCTTTCCTCATGTTCTTCCAGGGTTTTTACGAACACAATGATGTCATCCAAATATACCTATACTTCAATTAGATTCATGTCCCCTACTGTCTTCGCCATAAGTTGTTGAAAGGTGGCTGGGGCTCCGGACAACCCTTGAGGCATGCGATTAAATTCGAAGAAACCCACAGGGGTAATGAAGGCTGTTTTCTCCTGATCTTCTGGGTGCATTGGGATTTGGTAATACCCGCTTTTCAAGTCCATCACACTGAACCACTTGGCTCCAGACAAGCTCTGTAATGCGTCCTCTATGCGGGGAGTGGTGTACTGATCCGATATTGTCCTTCTATTGAGTGTCCGATAGTCAATACACAGCCTCAGTGATCCATTTCTCTTCCTGAACACCACTATTGGGGAAGCGTATGGACTCCTGGATTCTCGGATGACACCGGTTCTTTTAAGTTCTGCCAGTTGCTCACGCAGATCTTCCAAGTCAGCCAAGGGGATCCGCCGGACTCTTTCCCTGAACGGCTTGTTCCCCTGTAGGCGAATCTTGTGGGTGGCACTTTTTGCACACCCCACATCAAACTCATTCTTGGAAAAGATCTTCTGCCACCTAGCCAACTGAGTTTTGGCCCTTTCCTTCCAAGCCGGTGGGAGGGTCGTGTCTTCAAAACATAGCTTCTCCACCGTGACCTCTTCCTTTTCTTCTTTCTCCAAGTCCAATAGGGCGACTGGGGTGGCAGGGTTCACTCGGCCCAACAACATTCTGGCTAGAATCTTCACAGGGGTGGGGCCAGTATTTCTAATGCTCACCAATACCCTGCCATTACTCTTCTTTAGTGCCCTCAACTGAACCACTTCAGGGATTACTTCCAACCCTTGATGAGCATCCAGAGGATCTGGTTCTAGAACAAGAAAGGGCCCGGTTGCTCCCAGGTGAGTTTAACAGTGGCCCTCAGACAGGTTACTTCTCCTGGGTGTAGCACCTTCTCCACCTTGTCTAGCTTCCAGACCTTCCCCACTCCTTCTTTTGGGGCCTTCTGTTCTAGCACCAAGCGCTGATATGCCCGGTGCAACATAGGGTGAACTCTGGGCTTTGGGATATCCTGTTCCTGGGCCACAGGTGTCAGTAACCTCCTGACCAAGTCAGTGTTGGTCCCTATTATGAGGGAACTCTTATTAGCTCCTGGTGGGCGAGGACAAACCACAGCATGATACGGGAAGCTCTGGGTCCCAATGCCCCATATTTCCAAGTCTTCTAGCTTCTGCAAGGACAAATGTCTCAGATATTTCTGGTAAAAATCCCGATACAGAAGGGTCACTTGAGCTCCTGTGTCCAGAAGGGCCTTAGTGTAGATTCCTTCTACTTGAATGGGGACCACTGGGGAGGGTCCCACCAGTTTAACGGGGAATTTCCTCTGAGAAGTCTTCGGACTGGATTCTATAACTTGAGTTTTTTTCAAATTTTTCTTTTTCAGTCTCTTCCGGGACCTTAGTCCTTGTTGGGCCTGGTATGCACTGATTTCCCGCCTTTGGACATTGTATTTGGACCTAAAGTAGAAAGCATCAGATTTATTGGGTGGGGAATTGTTCTCCCTTTGCGACCTCCCTTGGTCTCTTATTTCTTTGTAATTGGCTGGAACTGATGGGCACCTGGTTGACTCCTTCACCGGGGCCCTCAGAAGTTTTCTGCCGGCTTGCAGTATGAGACTGCGGTTTTCCTTGGGCTGGGGCACACTTGCCTGTAGTGCCCAATCCCCCCGCAGTTGAAACAAGCTTCCTCATCTTTGTTCTGTTGATAGATGGGGTTTGAGGTATTCCGAACCATTCCTTTCTTGCCTTCTTCTTCCTTAGTGGCTCCTGAATCTTTTGCCATCAAAGAAGTCAGCATCTCCAGTACTTGAGTCATCTGTGACTTTAAAACAGCCACTTCAGAGTCCCGTTCCGTGGCCATGGCTGCTCTAACCCCAGCGTAGGGAAGAGGGGTGTGTTTATCAGTCGCTTGTTGATCATTTAGCAAAGCCTCCTCATCTCTCATTATTAACACAAGGTCTGGGTAAATTAAGGACATGACTTCTCCTGTAGTTTTCAAATGGAGCCAAACTGGGTCTTTGCGCAGAGCCCCTCTTAAAATCTGTTGCATCCTGGCTCGGTCTATGTCCTGTGGTACCATCCCTTTCTTCAGTACTATCTGGCAGAGCATTTTATTCAATCTTCGGACATACTCAGACAAACGCTCTCCTGGCTGCTGATGAGTGTGCTCAAACTTGTAAATTAGGTCAGTAACTTTCTCCAACTGGCCGAACTCCTCTTGCAACATGACTAAATAATCATAGGCAGTACAAGTGACATTGCTGAACCTTAGATTCTTCACAGCTTCTGCAGCAGCTCCCTTCAAGCTTTAATTTATGCGCTATTTCTTTTGGGCTTCTGACAGTTCCCAACCTTCCACAGCCTGCATTGCTTGTTCTATCCAGGTATCAAAGTCCTCTTCTCCAAGCGGCACAGGTTGTTTCCCTGAAAAAGTCCTCAGCTTCCTGTATCCAGTCTCCACGCACACCGTGTTGCTCTTTTGGCACTTTGTCACGAGGTCCCCTAAAGTGTTAAGAAGTTCAGGGCCTATAGTGGTCAGGGGTGCTGGGGGGGTTGTCGTTTCTCTGAGAGGCTTTCCTTGGCTAGTTTCAGGGACCTCTTCTTTTATAGTCTTTGGGTGCACTAGATAGTACGTCTTCCGATCCTTGGACTGTCACTCCGGCCTTTGAAGTTCTCAGGTATTTCATCTCTCCACTCCACTAATGCGTAGGTACGGGAGGTTTCCTCTTCTGGTTTGAGGTCAATTACCCATGCCTTCCTGCTTGGAGACAGTGACTTCATGAGCCTGTCAACTTCATCCTCTTCCCAGTTCTTGCCAGGAAGTTCAATAGTCACACTCGCGCCTGGAAGAGCGCCTGCTGATCCGCACCACTGGTCCACAGTGAAAGGGTCCATGCTGGCACCACGGGCAGGGGTTTGATTGCAGAGTGCAGGATCCCGGACTCGAGCCCCCACGTGTAGCACACCCCCAGTTAAGAGGGCTGCTGGTATTATTTTGGGCCTGTACCTTACTGCTGTCAACCCCTCAAGAAACTGGCTCTGACCCTCCACTGGCACAGCGGTTAAGCAAATGAAATTGTGGAACCTACTAACAATGGAAACCACAATACCACAATAAAGTATACATTCACCGTTCAAAACTAGAGTACCTATGTTGACCGTCTCTCTCTTTCTGGGACAGTTAATACTCCACACAACGTGTTTGCTTAACCATGAAATATCTTTACTAGATAGGAAAATTGGGTTAACGGATATGCATTTACATACGCAGGGCCCTGCAAGTCAAAATTATGTACAGTGTGAACAATACCGAGATATACAAATCTTATACACTCTAAATGTCTTTAAAGGAACTACGCTCGCGAGCTTCCCCCTCGTGGGCAATATGGCGCCCAAACAATGTCTCCGTAAGTTACAGTCAAGCCTGACTATTTCACACACAGTTACTCCAATAGAAGGGATCTTCGCTAGCCTCGTTGGTGCACTTTTATATTTGTAATCCAAGGGATATCAACAGTTAGATGTAATCCTGCTATAGTTTAGGACCTATAGTCACAGGCAATAAGACGCCCAACTTTAACTGCGCAACACACTGCCGTAATAGCGGTGGGCCCTATGCAAGGGGTCTCGGGCCTAGCAAACAGTTAAGAATCCTAAACAAGTGCTCTCTCACCCGACCGGACCAATCCCTTTAACCGATCCCTCTGCTAGGCTCCAGCACACGATCTCCCGGTCACCCGTAGTCTCCGATCTTCCAGACAACCAAAGGGAATTTGAAGGTGACTCGACTCCTGGATGCTCCGAGATCAGTAGGCTCTCTGGATAAAGGCTCTCTCCCTCTCTGGCAAGCAGGCTTTTCCAGATTCGGTAGGCCTGGACTCTCCGGCCTAGACCAGCACAACAGGCCCCAACACAGGTTCCAACTTGCTGCGCGTGCGATGTCCAAAGAGACCGCGCGTTGCTCCTCCTTCCCTTAAATAATCAATCCCCAGCAGACCTGGAGTCCAATTCTCCCTGTACCACAAATCCCACCATGCACTTTTCTACTCATAGTCAAACAGTAGTCAACGTATTATCCAATAGAGAACCAGGGGAGATCCGGGTTCACTTGAGGAAATATAGTCTCTATGAACACCATAAAGTGACACCCCGCTACATATATATATATATATATATATATATATATATATATATATATATATATAT
Organism: Rana muscosa; assembly: GCA_029206835.1. Classification (NCBI taxonomy): domain Eukaryota; kingdom Metazoa; phylum Chordata; class Amphibia; order Anura; family Ranidae; genus Rana; species Rana muscosa. The sequence continues at coordinate 10,421,714 of JARGYO010005562.1, forward strand.
ATATATATGAGTACTTGAGTAGTAAAGAGGTAGATCAGACCGAAAAGTTTGCTAGAATTTGGAAAAAGTTGATGGAATTTAAAAAAACAAGTATCGGTAAATACAGTATGTGGAGAATTATGTAGAGGTGTAAAGTTCCAGAAGAAAAGGGAAGGAGGAATGGGAGAGGTCACTCTTGGCAGGAGGAGGGAGGGAGAGTTGAGGGATAGGGGAATTATAAAAATGTATTTATTTTTATTGATGAAGAGATGTAATAATCTTTTTGTATTAATGATTTTGTATAATGAAATTTAATAACATTTAAATAATAAAAAAATCAGACAGCTATAGTCACATCACTTACCTGTAATAAAGGATGTCCCATGTTATGAAGGCAGCTAGAACCTGGAGAAATCTTCAGTGCATGGATGAATGTCCTCTTCCTGTCTCTGAATTTCCCACATCCGGAAAGTATTCACAGCGCTTCACTTTTTCCATATTTTGTGGCCTTTTGTGGCTGTGGCCTTATTCCAAAATTGATTAAATTTGTTATTTTTTCTCAAAATTCAACAAACAGTACCCCATAATGACAACGTGAATGAAGTTTGCTTGAAATCCTTTCAAATTTATAAAAAAAAAGACGAAAACAAAATCCAATGTACATACCGTATATTCTCGAGTATAAGCCGACCCGATTATAAGCCGAGGCACCTAATTTTACCCCATAAAAATGGGAAAACTTATTGACTCGAGTATAAGCCTAGGGTGTCCATCTGCAGGCCTCACTGTGCCTCACTTTGCCTCACTGTGTCCATGTGCATGCCTCACTGTGCCTCACTGTGTCCATGCCTCACTGTGTCCATTCTTCACTGTGTCCATGCCTCACTGTTCCCATGCCTCACTGTGCCCATGCCTCACTGTCACTGTGCCCATGCCTCACTGTGTCCATGCCTCACTGTGCCCAATCTCCCTACCTGATCTCCGGCGCTGTGTGACTAGACTGACTTTTAACATGGAAGTCTATGGAAGGGGTGCCCGGGTTTGAAAAATCAGTGCTCCCCGGCCGTAGGTCCCTTGGACAACAACCTTTGCACACTTGTAAATGAAGAGTGGGGCTACATGTGTGCCAAGTTTGGGGTCCAAGGGACCTAGGGCCGGCCGGTACCGGGTCCCCAAAATCATATGAGAAATGACCGTTTAACATTGGAGTCTGAGGAAGGCCTGGTTTGAAAAATTGGTGCTCCCCGGCCGTAAGTCCCCCGGACACCAAACTTTGCACACTTGTAGATGAAGAGTGGGGCTACATGTGTGCCAGGTTTGGGGTAAAGGGGCACACAAAGTTGAAGTTGGACACAGACTCGAGTATAAGCCAAGGGGGGCATTTTCAGCACAAAAAAATGTGCTGAAAAACTCGGCTTATACTCGAGTATATACAGTAAGTATTCACACCCTTTACCATGACAAAATTGAGCTCAGGTGCATCCTGTTTTCTAGACATGTGCAATTCGTTTTTTAACAAATTTTGACAAATTAGTTAATTCTAAAATTTCCGAATTTCCAAATTTTTCGAATTCCGAATTTTCGAATTCCGAATTTTCGAATTTCCGAAATTTAGAATTTCCAAAATTTAGAATTTCTGAATTTTCGAAATTAGAAATTTCGGAAATTAGAAATTTCGGGAATTCAGATATTCGAAATTCAAAAATTTGAAATTCCAAAAATTGAAAATTCTAAAAGCGTTAATTAGAAAATTCGAAAATTCGAATGATCACAATTTGAAAATTAAAAGTTAGGAAATTTGAAATTTCGGGAATTCGGGAATTCGAAAGTTCAAAGTTAGAAAATTAGAAAATCTGAAATTCGAAAAGTGTTAATTTGAAAATTCAAAAATTAGAAATTAGAAAATTAGAAAATTAGAAATTCGAAGTTCGAAAATTCGAAGTTAGGAAATTTGAAAATCGGAAATTCGAAAAAGCAGAAACTCGAAAATTCAAAAATCCAAAATTCAGAAATTCGAAGTTAGGAAATTCGAAATTTGGAAGTTAGGAAATTTGGAAATTTGGAAGTTAGGAATCTCAAATTCTAAAATTCGAAATTTGAAAATTCGAAAAATCGAACGTAACGAATAGGAATTCTTTCGACGTTATGAATTATCTAAAATAAAAATGCCACATCAAAAACTTATGGAACGTAACAATCTAATAATAATAAAACGTTTTATTATTATTATTATTATTATTAATTTGTTCCATTCCATTTGTTTAGATGCAGCATTCGTTTTTTTGGTAAGTTCATAACTTCAGATAAATTTGTATTCGTTACATTCACTAACAGACAAATTTGAAAGGAAATTCCAATACCTATAATTTAATAGTTATTATTAGTTAATTATTTCGAATTTTACTATTTATTTTTTTTCAGATTTTCGAAAATCCAAAATTCTAAAATTCTAAATTCCAAAATCGGAAATTCAAAAATGCGAAAATTCGAAGATCTCAAAATCTGGATTTTTGAATTTTCTAATTTTCTTATTTCCTAACTTTCGGAATTCGGAAATTCGGAAATTCTAATTTCCAAATTTCTGAATTCCGATTTTTCGAATTTCCGAATTTTCGAATTTCCCAAATTTTTGATTTTCTGAATTTCCGAAAAAAGGAAAAAAACAAATGAAAACGAAAACGAACAATTTTTTTGGCAGTGCACATGTCTACTGTTTTCACTGATCATCCTTGAGATGTTTCTACAACTTGATTTGAGTCCACCTGTGGTAAATTCAATTGATTGGACATGATTTGGAAAGGCACACACCTGTCTATATAAGGTCCCATGGTTAACAGTCCATGTCAGAGCACAAACCAAGCCATGAAGTCCAAGGAACTGTCTGTAGACCTCCGAGACAGGATTGTTTCGGGGCACAGATCTGGGGAAGGGTACAGAAAAATGTCTGCAGCATTGAAGTTCCCAATGAGCACAGTGGCCTCCATCATCCTTAAATGAAAAAACAATTGGAACCACCAGGACTCTTAGACTCTAGAGCGGGTGGCCCGGCCACACTGAGCGATAGGGGGAGAAGGGCCTTAGTCAGGGAGGTGACCAAGAACCCTATGGACTCTCTGACAGAGCTCCAGCATTTCTCTGTGGAGAGATCAACCATCTCTGAAGCACTCCACCAATCAGGTCTGTATGGTAGAGTGGCCAGATGGAAGCCACTCCTCAGTAAAAGGCACATGACAGCCCACCTGGTGTTTGCCAAAAGGCACCTGAAGGACTCTCAGACCATGCGAAACAAAATTCTCTGGCCTGATGAAACAAAGCTTGAACTCTTTGGCCTCAATGCCAAGCGTCATGTCTCAAGGAAACCAGGCACCGTTAATCACCTGGCCAATAACATCCCTACATTGAAGCATGGTGGTGGCAGCATCATGCTTTGGGGATGTTTTTTAGCGGCAGGAACTGGAAGACTAGTCAGGTGTAGTGGGGGTCTCTAAATTTAGGTGGGGTACACCTGGGTGGAAGTCCAGGTGTGTAAGTATGGGAGTAATGGACCATTTGTATTCGTGGAGGATTGGGCGGTGTAATAATCTCCTTGGCCGGTGGGTGGCGGGTGCCCGCAGGCTCTGGGTAGATTCACTGCCATAGTGCTGTCCTCTTTTTGTCCCTTCTCGGAGATGGTACGGCGAGGGCGGGGAACCTGCCGTGGCGTCATTGGAAGGGATAAAAGGGGGGAGACGCCCTGGTCATGAGGTCTTGCTCTTGTGGAGGTTCTTCTTCACGCACTCAGGCACCTTAGGCCTGGGTGCGGGCGGTTCCAGAATCCGGCTCAGATGCCCTAGGCCTGACCGGAATGGAGTTGGAGTCCATCTCAGGCACCTTCAGCCTGGGGTGAGGTACTAAACCAGGAGGCCTGGGGCCCAGTGACTTCGACTGGGTCCCGCGAGGGTGGAGAAGTCCGAGGGTCCCTGAGGTGGATGGGGCCCATGTCTGAGGTGAGGAGGCCGGGGAGGTTACCCATTCGGAGAGTCTGGAGCAGCATCAACCCAGTGACGGATGGGCCTCTGGTAACTCCCTTGGAGGGACATCTTCCCCTGACAGGGGCCACAACGCAGCGAAGGTACTCCTATCTATGTTCTCTTGAGTCGCTGGTAGAGACTCTCAAGTTCTAAGTCCTTTCTAGCTAAGGCTATAGTAACCGCTGGCGAGATCGCAGTGGTTTAGCTGACAATCAGGACAGTGCCTCGACCTGCTCATCCCCTGTATCAAAATGTCATCAAGTTGCAACCAGTTGGCTACTGAAGCACTGTTTATTGTGAGATATGCAATAAAACAAGAGTTGGACTGTGATCGGTGTGTGGAACTCTGGTTAATGGGAGCAAAGGGAAGTGTTGGCACAGCAGGACTTAATCCTTTACAGAAGCACACAGGCCCGGGAAATATCTGGTACTGGCCTTCACCTCACCCACAGCTATGGGGAGGACATGGGCCGTAGCGCATATCACCCTGTCGTGTGTGATACCCTTAGAAGAAAGAGATGGGGTGAGGTCGCTACACAGGATAGAGGGAAAGATGAATGCAACAATGTACAGAGACATCCTTGTTGAAAACCTGCTCCAGAGTGCTCTGGACCTCAGACTGGGGCGAAGGCTCATCTTCCAACAGGACAATAACCCTAAACACACTGCCAGGATAACAAAGGAGTGGCTACAAGACAACTCTATGAGTGGCCCAGCCAGAGCTTAGACTTGAACCCAATTGAACAGATCTGAAAATGGCTGTGCACCGACACTCCCCATCCAACCTGATGAAGCTTGAGATGTCCCGCAAAGAAGAATGGGAGAAACTGCCCAAAAATAGATGTGCCAAGCGTGTAGCATTATACTTAGAACGACTTGAGTCTGTAATTGGTGCCAAAGGTGCATCAACAAAGTATTGAGCAAAGGCTGTGAATACTTATGTACATGACATTTTTTTTGTTCTTTATTTTTAATAAATCTGCAAAGATTTCAAACAAACTTCTTTCACATTGTCATTATGGGGTATTGTTTGTAGAATTTTGAGGAAAATAATGAATTTAATCAATTTTGGAATAAGGCTGTAACATAACAAAATGTGGAAAAAGTAAAGCGCTGTGAATACTTTTTGGATACACTGTAAATAGCTATATCAGCAACTTCTAAATATGTTTTTATTGCTTACTTTCTTTTGTTGAAATACCTGCCGAAGCCGGCACCATACTAGCTCCTGTCTTCCGATTCCAGCGTGTTATTGCTTCCGCCCTCTCTTTGCCGCTGGTCCGTAATCTCATGCATGCGCAGTAAGATTTAGCCAAGCCTCGTTTTCGTCCTCAGTTGCTATAGGAACATAGCCCTGTAAAATCAGTTCCAGCTCCAAGGACATCCAAGCATCAGCACTCTCAGGATATTACACTGCGATGAGTGCAGATGCCAATAGGATGGCAGGAGGCCATCTTAACTGACAGCACACTAATCATGCTGTGAATGAAGGAAGACTTGTGCATGCGTTGGTAACATCACTAAGGATGAAAATTACTATATCTTTTGACATGCAGAAGTGCTGACAGTATAAAGGACATGGGACAGTAAGTTGCTTCACACGGTTTATATTGAAAAAAAACGATGGATTCAAAGTCTACTACCACTTTAACAGCTTCAAGTCTTCAGGCAGAACAGCAGTACAGATGGCCTAATGGGGACACGTCCCCTACTTCCTCCTCCATTGATAAAAGTTATTTCATTGATAAACTGCTTGTATCATAATCTGTAAATGGGGGAGAGAACCCTGTGGATGATCAGACACCCCCCCCCATTCACAGATTTAGTTACAGGTAGTGGTGTCATCAGTACACATAACGCCAGGCAGTTTACTCCTGCTCACTGCACCAGCCCTACAGATTACAGCAGCTGAATAGCGGGCATGTGCCCTCTCAAAAGAGAGACAAATAATATACTTTTTTTTTACATTGCAATTTTAACCACTTGCCGACCGCGCTATAGCCAAATGGGCGCAGGTAGCGTAATCTGTAATCACAGTGTCCGGAGGACACCGCTGATCACAGATTGAGGTTCAGAGCCAATCAGTGGCTCTTTACAATGTGATCAGCTGTGTCCAATCACAGCTGAACACGGATGCCTGTTATTGGCACTCCTTTCCTCATGCTGACAGCATGAGGAGAGAAAAGAGCCGATAATCGGCATTTCTAAAAGGGTACACTGATAATCAGGGCACTAATTGTCAGTAAGGTTGCGCTAAATGTAAACGTGACACATGAAGTGACACACAGAACATAAAAATAATAACACAAGTGATCAAACGGTGTGGTAAATAAAGTAAAAAGCACGGCGGCTCACACAGTGAATGAACCACTACACAGTGACATAAATTGCAGTAATAAACAATTACACCAGCACGTTGTAGTCATATAAAAATCACTAGTAGTGGACTAAATAAAATAAATATGTCCATAAAAAGCAATAATCCAAATAAAGTTCATGTGGATGCGTATGAAAAAATGATAATCCTCCACCGTGACCAATGAAGTCCAAATTGGATGTACACCAAGAGCAAGTGATGTATAGGACAGCCTTTACCAATAAAAATACTGCCTCTTACCGCAGGACATAGATCCTTTATCACAGGGGATCATAAACCGCCTGTGGCTTGTTCCCCAGCCAAGGGATGTGTGACGTACAGCGTCCAACTAACCAGGTGGCGTCTCAACCGGGAGGTCCACAACTCGAGGTGGTAAACACAGTCCCTGTGTACTGAAAGAAGGAAGAGAAGGGGCTTTGCTATAGTCATGCAGCTGTCCTCAGGTGCTGCCCTCCCTAGGTATATATGTTTTTGTGTTGTATAACACTTATTGTTGCAGCTTAATTTAGTATTGCACTAGCACAGTTTTTTTCTATTTCCAATAATTGTCAGTGCAGTCCAAACAGTACCCACCAGTGCTGCCAATTTGTGACCACCAGTGCTGCCAATGTGTGCCCATCAGTGCTGCCAATCAGTGCCTCCTCATCCGTGTCACCTATCAGTGTCGCCTACCGGTGCCCATCAGTGCCGCCTATCAGTGCCCATCAGTGCCAGCTCATCAGTGCCCATCAGTGCAGCCTATTAGTGCCCATCAATACCACCTCCTTAGTTCGACCTCATCAGTGCCCATCAGTGCAGCCTCATCAGGGCACATCAGTGAAGGAAATAATGACCTGTTTCCAAAATATTATAACAAACTATAAAAACATTTTTGTTTTTTCAAAATTTTTGGTCTTTTTTCGTTTACTTAGCAAAAAATAAAAAAGACAGTGGTGATTAAATACCACCAAAAGAAAGCTGTATTTGTGTGAAAAAAGATAACATTTTCGTTTGGATACAGTGTTGCATGACCGTGCAATTGTCAAAGTGCGACAATGCTGAAAGCTGAAAACTGGCCTGGGCAGGAAGGGGGTAAAAGTGCCCAGTAGGCAAGTGGTTAATAGGGAATGCTTCCTTACTGTGTACAGATGTTGTATATACGGAATAAAAGATATCGTTTTACATCTACCTGATGGAATGTTACAGAATGTGTTGGCAATACTAAACAAAATTGGAACCTCAGTTTATAGTGGTCAAAGACATAGAAGCCCAGTCAATATTTTTCCTTCATCTTTTATAGTTCTGTAGCGGGGGTTTAAATTTAGGGGGATACACCTGGGTAGTAGTATGACCCAGGTGTGTTTTAATCAATGAAAGGATTTGGACCATTGTTAATTCGTGGAGGACTTGGTGGTGTACTGTTCTCCTTGGCCTGTGGGTGCCGGGGTTCCCACAGGTCTAAGGTAGATTCACTGCCGCAGTGCTGGCCTTTTTGTCCCCTTCCGGCGATGGTACGGCGAGGGCGGGGAACCCGCCGTGGCATCACGGGAGGAGATAAAGGGGAGAGACGCCCTCACCACGAGGTCTGTTTCCTCCATTGCGCGCCCAGGCACCTTCGGCCTGGGTGCGGGCGGTTCGAAGTTCCGGCCCAGGCACCCTAGGCCTGGCCGGAGCGGAGTTGGCGTCCATCCCAGGCACCTTCAGCCTGGGGTGAGGTACTAAACCGAAGGCCTGGGGCCCAGTGACTTCGACTGGGTCCCGCAAGGGCGGATGAGTCCGAGGGTCCCTGAGGTGGATGGGGCCCATGTCTGAGGTGAGGAGGCCGGAGAGGTCACCCGTCTGAAGAGTCCGGAGAAGCTTCAACCCGGTGACGGATGGGCCTTCGGTGACTCCCTTGGAGGGACATCTCCCCTTGACGGGCCACAGCGCAGCGAAGGTACTCCTATCTGCATTCTATTGAGTCGCTGGTAGAGACTCACAAGTTCTAAGTTCTCTCTAGCCAAGGCTATAGTAACCGCTGGTGAAACCACAGTGGTTTAGCGTACAAATCAGGACAGTGCCTTGACCTGCTCACCCCACCGTATTGAAATGTTATTGGGTCTCAACCAGTTGGCTGGCAAAGAACTGTTTGATTGTGAGTGTGACAATAAAACAAGTGTTGGACCCTAATCGGTGTGTTGTACTCAAGTTGATGGGAGCAAAGGGAAGTGGCAGCACAGCAAGACTTGGTCATTAACTGAAACGCACAGGCCCGAGGAAAATAACTGGTACTGGCCTTCACCTCACCCACTGCCATGGGGAGGACATGGGCCGTAGCGCATCTTACTCTCACATACAGAGTACCCCTAGACGAAACGAATGGAGTGAGGGCGCTACAGTTCTATTACAGAAACTCTGGAAGTAGTAAAACAAAAGATTTATTTCCTTCATAAGCAGAAAGCTCCTGTTTGTGGCAACTTTATATCGAAAGACAATACAATGAGTAATAAAAACAATGCATTAAGGATGAATTTTTATGATAAAAGCAAACCTATCTGCTTCTCAACAGGCCACAATTCCTGATTATAGTCAATACATTATGCATCTTTCGTTCCATCTCTAGGAAGTCGGTGATGAGCCTGAGCTATGGCAGCAGCTACATTAAATATGTAAAATCTTTAAGTTACAGTATCTTTTGAAAAGCAATCATGGCAAAGTACATATTTCCTGATGGTGTCTGGTTACTGTAGAGAACGGTTAAAAGGAAATATTCTCTTACAGCCACTAAAACCAAATCACATTTTTAAAATGTAATGGTGAATGGAAAGGTGTTGATTACTAATTTGATTGTCTGCATGAAAATTGTATTTCCTACTCAAGAACATTTTAGGTTTATGGCATTATTCAGTCAATTTAATGAACAGCGTTGCAGCACTAAATGAGGAAAAAAATGCACCTGCTGTAGTCAAAGATGTCTCTCTTCAATTTTTCTTAATGTGTTCTATTCCACAGGGGACAAAGTACATGTTATTTTTGTGTCCTATCTCCCTAGGTCCCTAGGTACTGGTCAAACAGGGTGCCCCTCCAACCTCCATGGCCAACCGACAACGCAGTTAGCTAGGACACGGCTACTTTGAAAGGCAGCACTTTTCTCTGCCCCCAAGCACTCTGCAAATTTCAGCTAACAAGCCCTATCCTTCTGCATTCCTCGGGAGACTTTTGTTTGGGCAAGTGCCTAGAGACAGAGAGAAGTACCATCTGTCAAAGGAGTCACCTCCTTGCTAGCAACATTGTTGGACTGTTGAAGGAGGAGCAGTGCCCTGTCTGACCTCACGGCTAGCCCTAGACAGCACCTAGGAAGATGGGTCAAAGTATAACTTGTCAATGTACAAACAATGTACTTTGACCCATGGGGAACTGAACACAAGAATACAAATTGAATACAAATTGAAAGGAGGCTTCTTCTTTACATGCCCCATTAGCCCACTGAATATCAGGAGGTTAGTTTGTCCCATTTGAGTGCCAGCCATGTAAGTGCCAGCTAGTATACTGTAGGTAGGTGGTTAAGCACTTATTCTCCATTCACTTTTAATTAATTTTGACAAGTGATATACTGCTAAATATTGATTCTATTTTCATGGCTGAGACATTTCATTAAATAACTTAAACAGGTATGGATGAAACTCTATATATTTATTATAGAGTGCTTTGGTGTGCTCTTTCGCCCATAGCAGACAATAAAAAGGTGCTAGGCTAAACTGGTACATGGATGGATTTTGAGTTTTTGCTATGGGGCTACTGCACTTAAGGTCCAACTCCTGTTTTCATTTTGGATAGAACTGGGAAGGGTTGGAGCCTCTATAAGGTTTGTTTTGCCTTCTATGTCTCTATTGGAGAACTCTCTGATTCAGGAATGCAAAACTGCGGCCCTCTAGCTGTTCCAGAACTACAAGTGCTATCATTCTTCTGCCTCTGTCGTAAGGAGTCATGCTTGTAACTGTCTGTCTTGCAATGCCTCCTGGGACATGTAGTTCCACAACAGCTGGAGGGTCGCAGTTGTGTCCCTCTGCTCTAATTGGACTATAGACAAAAAAACAAATTTTTGGTAAAGTAGTAAAGGGTTAAAATGTCTGACTATATTTTTTTCTGCCTGTGCCTGCCTGCCTTGTGACACCAAAGAGAGGAAATATTTCCATAATTTTGGTCACAGATACAATTTTTTTTTTACAGAAATGTTATCTCTTTACTACTCTGTCCAAAACACCCAAAAATGTGGCTGGAGTTAATAAGCATTCTTAGAATGCATGTACAGTGCCACACGGAGCAGGTGCAAACTTTGGCATCTATGTATACAAAATTTTCCCTGTGCAATGTCTTAACCACTTACTTACTGGGCACTTATACCCCCTTCCTGCCCAGGCCAATTTTCAATGCTGTCACACTTTGGATTACAATTGCCTGGTCATGTAACACTGTGCCCATATGACATTTTTTTTTTTTCATACAAATAGAGCTTTCTTTTGGTGGTATTTAATCACCACTGGGCTTTTTATATTGTTCACTTAACAAACAAAAAAAGTTTTTTTGTTATAAAATTTTGCAAACAGGTAATTATTCTCCTTCACTAATAGGCACTGATGAGGTGGCACTGATTGGCAGCACAGAGAGGTGGCACTGACGGGCAGCACTGATAGGTGACACTGGTAGGCAGCACTGATAAGTGACACTGATGATGAGGCAGTGATGGGCACTGATTGACAGCACTGATGGGCACTCATAGGGGGCACTGATTAGCATTACTGATGGGCAGAGATAGATGGCACTGGTGGGCACTTATTAGCAGCACTGGTGGGCACTAAGTGGACCGATGTCCCTCTAACAGAAGCCGGTTAACGGCTTTCTTCTTTTCTTCGCGCGTGAAGAAACAAAAAAGCTGATAACCGGCTTCTGTATACTTCTGTGATCAGCTGCCATTGGCTGACAGCTGATTACATGGTAAAGGGCCCACTGTGATTGGCCCTTTACCTTGATCAGTGATCAGCCGAGTCCCAAGGACTCGACGATCACAGAGTTTGCCGGCAGCCCACCCCAGGGGGCACACTGGCAGCGTGAGAATGGGAGGATGTACATGGACGACCTCCCGGCATTTTAAGCTTGCCCTGTAGACATCTTTTGGCTATTGCGTGGGCACCAAGTGGTTAGAGCTGAAGTTTGGCCACAAGAATGTATTCTCTATAGCTCTAGTGAGCTAACTTACCTGTAATGATGTATGCCCCATGTAGTAAACACAGCTGGATCCTGGAGGAATATTCATTGCAAGGGTGCCTTGTCCTCTTCCTGTCTGATTTGCCAGCACTGCGGGGGTTATTAGCTCCAAGTCTTCTGCGCTAACCCAACCTGGTTTTACCTTAATGTTATGCTAAAAATGTATGCAAACCAATTATTTTTCCCATGTGCTATGCCATGGAGTATTGAAAAGAGAATACAGCCCTCCTATAGTAAAATACAAATGTTAAAGAGAATATCAGGACAAAACAACTGGTTCCCTTGAGAAGAAACAACCTATTCACCATCACTGTACCTTCTCAATGCTGAAAAATACAGTGCTGAGTGCTAAGAAATACACTGTATTTCTGTGGGGGTGCATGGGACCTTCCTCCCAGGATGCAAATCACAGAAGGAGGAGGGGAGGTCATTAAACCTGTGTAAGTTCTGAAATTAACCTTACACAGGGTTTAGACTAGTGAGGGGTGGTCCTCTCTAGAGAACTTGTCACTTTGCCTTGAATGGAGACAACCGCAGCTCCTGGTAGTGGGTTTACTACTGTTATTTATTTGTTTATTTATTGGCACCTTACTACTGGTTTTGCAAAATCTATCAGGTCAGAGGCAAAGGAGCAATATAGCAGTGGGGAGAAAAGAGCTTCCTCATTCCTAGAGGCAGGTCTGGTAGCCATCTGCTTAATGAAAGGTGCCACATGTTTTTTAAAATGTAGTATAATATCTAAGGTCACCCACATATTATGATGCTATCAGTAACACATTCTGATATATAAGTAAGGCCCCTTCTACACAGGGCAGACTTTGTTGCAGTCCATTTGCTCAGCAGGGAATCTGTCCGTTGTATCCCACTGAGCAGGAGGAAGGCTGGTCCGTGTCTTCTCCGCTTATGCAGATCCTCTATGAGCGGTCAGATGTAAATAGACCCCCTGTCTGTTTTCACCTGACTGCCATCCGATCCAATCAATGGAAGGGAAACGGATCCCCATCTGTCTGCTTTTAGTGGATAGGATTGGATCCATAGAGGTGACTGGAGGGTCCAATTGGGTTTGTCTTAAAAACTGACAGGGGGACTCAATCAGTCCTCTAGTGTGAAAGGGGCCTAAAGGTTCCAGAATGACACTTGACTAGGGGTGCAACGGATCGGTGGTGATCCGTGATCCGAACGGGTCACCCTGTTCGGATCAGATCACCACGCGATCCGCGGAGCACTCCGGAGCCTCGGCCATAGGAAAGGCCGTGGCTTCGGCCTAGCTCCGGAGCGGCCATCTTGCTCCACCCCACACTCCTCACTCTCATTACTGTGAAGGGGCCAAGCGGACATCTTGTTACACCCAGAGTTTTAGATTTCAGGTATTTTATATGCTTATAAGCTTAAATACATTATTTGGAAATCCAAGGGACTGTTTACATTTAAAAATTTTAAAGCAGCAGCAAACCTTATGTAGCGATACCTTCAATTAAGAAGGCCACAGATTAGTTTGGGCCCTGAAAGACAGCTCCGCCAACCCCCGACAAGGTACTCGACCCCCTACTGGCACAGTTAGTTACGGCAGCAATAAACTCTTATACTGTATGAGAGTAATTAAACATCGAGACAATAATAGTATAAAAAGGGGTATATGATTTACTTAAACTTTTGATGAGAAAGGGGTTAACACTTATCACAGTTCACAGAGTATATATATATATATTGCAGAGCCCTGCAACACTAACACACTATGCATATGGAGTTAACAGCAACAAGTGCGCCACATGGGCGACCGTTAACTAGGCGTCCTGTGGTGCAGTAACCAAACAAAATAGAAAGCTGACCAGGCCTGGTTCAGATATCTACAACTTAGTCTATAGGGGATGATGTTCTTTTCTTCACCGGCAGGTCTTTAACGGTGGTGCACATTAACAGAGAATGATTTGTAATCCAGTGGGAAAGGTAAAGATGGGGTAAAAACTTTGCTATGTGAACTCTGAGTTCAGCTCTGATAAGGTTCTTCAGTGAGAGTATCAGGAACAACTTGTGGGCCACGGCAGTCTATAGGCCTATTAGAAATAACAGTATATGGTTTGGGCATACACCCTCTCACCCGCCCGGACTGCGGTCTCAGTCTGGGAACTTCCACCAACTGTGTCTCACACACACACACACACACACACACACACACACAGTGTCTCCAGCCATCGGGCTCCCGATCCAACGAATGCTGTAGTTAAGCGAAGTCAGATGCCACCCCGGCTCGCAGAGGGGTGGAAGGCTCTTTGGTGTTGCGCAGGGCCTCAGGCTTCAGGCCTTGCACTCCGACACATCCGCACAGGAGGATCAGTCTCTGAAGTCTCGTGTCCCAAAGAGGCCGAGCCCAGCCTCGCCTCCTCCTCTTATAACCCCTCCCATGAGTCTCTGTGGTGGAAACATTGCCGAATGGGGTTCTGGGTAATGTAGTCTCTCTGCATTAAAGGGGAACACCCCGCTACACTTACATGCTTGCTAATGTGACGGAACACCTCTGATTTTCACATTTAACGTTTAGTTAAATGTGAAAATCAGAGGTGTTCTGTCACATTAGCAACCATGTAAGGTCAGCAGGTTTGCTGCTGCTTTTAAAATTTAACATGTAAAGAGTCCGTTGGATTTACAAATACTGTAATTAAGCTTATAAGCTCCGTTTTGTGTTGAAAATAACTGTGAAATCAAAAAACCCGGTGGGTGTAACATTATTTTTTTTTTTTTTTCCTTTTTTTTTTTTGCCGATCCGAAAATGATCCGATCCGTGGCTCTGATCCGAGGATCGATCCGATCCATGAGTTTTTTGATCCTTTGCACCTGTACACTTTACAGTGTAATCCAGCTGGGTCCTCATTGTTTCTGCCTCTACACAGTTTCTCCATGTTTGTTAGTGGATTTTTGAATTGTGTAGATAGATTTTACCAAATCTGTAATGACAGCCTGCCCCACTTTTCTAGTCTTTGGTTCTAGGTGTACTGAGGCACAAAAGCCTAATTGTCTATGTAGCGATACCCCCAGTTAAGAGGGCTGCCTTGTTTGTTTTGGGCCCTGTAGTGCACCGCTGTCAACCCCTGGCAATCGGCTCTAGCCTCTCGTGGCACAGTTAGTAAAGGGGATGATAGAATTGCAATCACTCTATTATTCTATATTACACAATCCCCTTTATGATATAGCACAGTAAATGACTCTGACAAACAATATACTTAACTCTATTATTTTTTACTGTTGGTAAAAGTCAAAATGATAAAACAGTATGCAATGTCACATGCAGAGCCCTGCAATATGGGTATACTTATTAAAACATCAAACGTTCAGCAATATGATAGATAGTTTAACAGACCCCGCTGCAGCTATCCTCCCTCGTGAGCAAATGGCGCCCAGCAATGTCCTATACTACCCAGTCAGGCCTGACTATGATTTGGGTATAGTTCTGTGGAAGAAATCTTTGCAAGCAAAACACGGTGGTGCACATTCAGGAACAAATTGTAATCCAACAAAGAAATGATGATCGGTAACTTTGCAACAGCCAGGGAGACTTAATAACTCAGTTCAGCAGATAGTCTCCCTAGAGTGTAACTGCAATCACTGTGATGGCCCTGGATAAAGTTAGTGGGCCTAAAGATACTGTAATGTAGCTCTGAGCAGGTGCTCTCTCACCCGACCGGACCAGTCCTTGTCCGCTACTTCCGTTACTGTGACTCGCTTCACAGTGTCCACGACACCCGGGTCTTCGGTCCTCCTGATGGCAGCACTCAGCAACAGGATCAGACGCTCCGCAGGCTCCTCGGTGGAGTGGAAGGCTCTTTGGAAAGACACAAGGCCCAGGCTTCAGGCCTTGTGCACACAGCAGGTCAGCACCGGGATCCTCTTGCTGGGAGTGCGGTGTCCAAAGAGAGAGAACCAGGCCCCGCCTCTCCCCTATAAAGTCCACCCCAGCAGTCCTTGCGCTGGGCAATGCACCCTGGGTGCCTTAAAGCGTGCTGGGAACTGTAGTCTCTGGGTTAAAGAAAACGATACCCCGCTACATCTATTTTAGCCTTTCTTTCCCAGAGCTTTAAAGCATGTTGTGTGGCTTTGACATCAGGTCTTGTTAGTGTGATACAAAATCTAGCCAGTGACAGGAGAAGGTGGTACAAGACAAGTGACCTAGGAGGGCAAAAATGCAATTCAAGCCTTTTGTGTAGTGACAATTAGTCACTAATTAATGTAATTTGTCCAGTTAAAGAAAGTGACAGGATCCAGTGTGCATGTGGCTTCTCTAAACCAAGCCCAAACAAGTGAAAAATAATATGGAAGAGCCTTACCTACTTACAGTATGTATAGTAAGAAGATATGGCACCTGACCATTTTTCTGTCACTAAAAGAAAAGCTATTGTAAAGAGGACCCAGTGGAGACAAACAAGAGTCTGTGCTTGTAACTTCACCTGTTCAGGTGTTATAAATTAGATTTTCTGAAATTTTGGTGCATTGCCACAACCAACGTAAGCTAAACTCAACTGAATATCTTATATCAATAATTAGGGAGTCCCACCAAATTCTTATTTGTTGAGTTGAAAAGCATACAGTAGCTGTGATTCATATTAACAAAATATTGAGAGATAGTCAATCAAATGAACATCAGCAAGGAAAAGGCAAGCACATTACCACTGGGCTGAGTGTTTGGCAGACCTTGGGTGAGTCCTTCATCTGGAGGTCCCTTTTTCCTCAGTGAGACAAATTTGTTATGGGATTTTGCCTGTGCACAGCTTATACTGTATGTGCTTAACCAGCTCTTATTCAGAAATGAGATTTATAACAATGTGAAATCTTTGGCACGAGGACTTTGCATCTAAACTAAAATGACCCAATGGTCTACGAACAATAGGTTTTGTTCTTGGCTTTAGTTGCTATGCCCATGGTCAGTAAGGTTCTAATTAAATCATTTTTATTTACCTGCATGTTCTGATTTGCTGTCTTTCACAAATTACTAAATAAGGCTCACTGACAGCTGCTTCTTATGCGGGGTACACAATTTGAGCTGGGCTGAATTAAAAAAATACCTAGAAGCTCGCTGTACTAACTATGCGATGTTATGCTGAGCTCTTGTGTTCTGACAGGGAGAATGCCCCCTCGCCCGGACTTACTGGTCAGCGCTCGTAGCCATCGGCTGCGTGCACTGATTGGATGCCGATCGGCAGCTGTTTTTCCAGCATGCCGGTTTGACAGAAGCAGAACTTTAGGCAGGCTTCTGTCGGACAGGCGGCTGTACACAGAGGCCAAATATTGGCCGGTTTCTGTTAAGTCAGCTAATATTCAGCCCGTGTGTACCGGGCTTTAGAAATGCAGTTAAGCATATTCAGGGTCAAAGAGGAATGGCTACATTGGTCTGAATATTGGCTATAGCTTAAAGCTGTGTTACTAAATAGAGTTTGAGCTTACACACAATATATACTGCATATATTTGCCACTGTTTTTGTACCCACAAAGAATGCTCCAGGACAGAAACCATCTTAAACCATCAAAACTCAAACCTCAGGACAAAATATTTTTTTTTAAAACTCTTCCATTACATATGCTTTCTGTCTGACCTTAACTTAATTAAAGCACTTGGGAGCTAATAAGCAACAGTTGAGACATTAAAAGGGGTCCAGCCCCCTTTCACAAATTACCCCTTCGGATCAGTGGGTCCCAGGTGCATGTACTATGTGTGAGGCAGAAGATACCATGGAAGGAGCCACTGTTCATGTGTAATCTATAGAGTGGGTATTCCTGCGCTGCCAATCTGGAGGAGTGTGGAGGTGAATGAAACTATCGCAAGCACCTCGCAGGTTAATCCTAACCTGATAAGTAAATGATCTAAATCGAGGGGGGGGTGGTGCTGCGCTGTTTCTAATATGATAAATAATAGTGCACAATGGCTAAGAAATTATCAATCAATAAACAGGTTTAAAAAAATAGACAATAAATATAACTGATCGAATTATAGTGATGTATAAATACTAAAACCATAAGATCAGTAAAAATATAAATATATAAAAGCTGTAAAACCATAAATAAGTAAACCTGTGAATAAATACCAAAGTGAATAATACTGTGCAAATAGATGAAAGAAGTCGCCTGCAAATTGCAGTAAATTGACAATAAGTGCACCAATGTGACTGCTAAATAAACAAAGTGCAGTGCAGTGCTAAAGTGAAGCAGTAAGTTCAATGAGTAACGAAAAAACAATGAGTAATGAAAAAATAACGAAAAGTGAAAATTGTCCAATAAGCAAAGGAACACAAATTGAGCTCCAAAAATCCAGAGAAGGAGAACAATGGTAAGTGGTGCCCGTGCAGATCAATTTCTTGTAAGTGACATTCCTGCAACTTCATATAGGTGAATGGTGCTGTGGTGACAGGGTGTCTGAATCTTCACTTCCGGTGTCACACTAAGAATAATGGGTGGCCTCTTACCTTGCGGTAATGAGGTAACCGCTTTTGTATAGTGGGGGTCAGTAAAATCCTTTATCACGATCCTGACGTCCAATAGGGAAACCTTTGTAACAGGATGCTGCTGTTCCTCACATATGGGATAACTTATAGTGGATCTTAAAAAGTTGCTTACATCTCCCAACGATGGCCGGGTTAGAAGGAAAAAAAATGGGGTCTCGATCGTGAAGTACGTTTTTTTAAAAGGTGTGTACTTTAATATTGCATAGATATAACAAGGTTGCTTACATAAACTCACATAAAAAATTATAAAAACATGCACTTATCCCAAACGAACGGCGAGCTCGTGTGCTTCCGTCTGACTGTCTGCCTCTCTGTCCCTACGCGTGGCGTCACGGTCACGTGACTTCATCAGGGGATGATGGGAAGGCAATACAATGGTCTTTAAATACTGTTTCTATAGAGATTGATACGGAGGCCATTTTCCCAGAGCCCAATGTTAATCTCCATTGGCGGCCATTTTCTTATAGATCCTGTCCTAAGTTATGGCGGCGGCCATATTTTTGGAGGTAAAAAAACAATAACAAGGAAGTGGCGGTGGCAATACTTGCACCGCTAATTTCCTTGTGATTAATTTAAAGATAGGTCGGCGGCCATGTTCATGGCGTCCTTGCAATGATATGTTGTGATGACAGAACCACAACATGGCAAGGACATGACCGCAAACAATGTTGCAGAGTTGAGGGGGCATCACATTCAAATTATGTTTAAAATATGATTAAAATATATAGAGACAATTAGTAAAACAGTATTAGAAATATAAAATGGGAATAAATATATTAATATTTTATTTAAAATACACTTGTCAGTGCATTAAAAAATGGATATGTCAGAGAAATAATATTATTTAGGTCTGGTGGACATCAGGCAGACGTTTGCGTTAGAGGCTATACTAGATGTGTTTAATCCTACCAGGTGATATAAAGATATTGATAAAGATATTTGTAAAACTATATATATATATATATATATAAACATATTCTAGAAATATATATAAACATATGCACAGGAGACAGTGTTAAGGGAAAAACTTATTCTGGTGTGTATGAGGGAGATTTATTTAAGGAGAAGTTATAACCGGGGGCAACCTATGCCCCATCATGTAAATAAATATATACTAAAAATCACTGAGAAAACAATTGAGGTCGAACTCCACATTGAGTCCTTTTGGCACAAAAGTATCCAAGGTGAAAATCCATTTTGATTCTAATTGGCTTAGTGTCCTCACCTTATGACCCCCCCGCCAGTGTCTGGTATATGGCTCAATGCCCCAAAATTTTAACTGTGAGGGGTCTTTGTTGTGATGCAATAAAAAGTGTTTATATACATTGTGTTTGTCCAACCCTTTTATTATATTTTGGACGTGCTCTTTGATACGGATCCTGAGAAGTCTTTTTGTACGCCCTATATACTGCAGGCCGCAACTACACTCCAGGGCGTATACCGCCCCCTCGGTGTTGCAGCATATAAAGTCTTTAACTTCATAGGTATCTCCCGTGCTGGAGGATGTGAAGTTAGTTTTTTTCTCATTTGGTCTCTTTGTTTTCTTGCATGCAAAACATCGTTTACAAGGATAAAAGCCTTTCATTGTAAAGAAGGAGAATGGTTTGTTGGGTGGATCTGGCACGCTCTTTACTATTTTGTCCCGTATGGTTGGTGCCCTTTTATAAATGAATCTGGGATTTCTTGGTAGTGAATCTTGTAGTTGTTTGTCTGCCAATAGTAGGTGCCAATGCCTTTTGATAATTCTTTCAATCTTCTTGTGTTGTACATTATAGTCAAGGATGATAGATGTCAATGGTTTTTTAGATGGTAATTGATTTTTATTTTTGTCTCTTATCAGTTCGTCCCGGTTCATCTCTGTTACTTCGACTATATTCTTTTCTATGAATGTATTACTATATCCTTTCTCGACAAATCTTTGACCCATGGCTTCGGCTTGTTCTTTGAACGTGTCTAAGTTGGTGCAGTTTCTCCTTAGCCGTACAAGTTGACCCTTAGGGACATTAAAAAGCCAATTCTTATGGTGACAGCTTTCTATCGGTAAATAGCTGTTCCTATCAACGTTTTTAAAATGAGTCTGTGTTTTAAAACCAGAAGTGTCCTGTATGATATTTAGATCTAAAAATGTGACACTTGTTTCGCTGATCTCCCATGTAAGCTTAATATTTCTGTCATTTATATTTAGAGTTTGTAAAAATGTTGTGAGTGAATTAGGCTCTCCATTCCAAAGGATAAAAATATCATCAATATAGCGTTTATATATTGTGAGTTCGGCTGGTTTATTTTTAAAAACTGTTTCTTTTTCCCACTGGGCCATAAAAATACCGGCCACACTAGGGGCAAACTTAGCCCCCATGGCTATGCCGGTTCGCTGATGGTAATAATTCTTGTTGTGCCAAAAATAATTATTTTTGAGGCAAAAGTCGAGACATTTGATGATGAACTTTCTTTGCATGCAAGGCAATTTAGTATATGTCCTAAGTCCCCACTTAGCAGCTTCGCAAGCTTGATGATGTAGGATAATTGTGTATAAGGAAGATACGTCCCCAGTTGCCATGATCCATGGTCCTTCTTCTTTGGGAGTGTCCATTATTATTTGTATCATCTGTTTCGTATCTCTTAGGTATGCCTCTGTGCCTTGCACTACGGGTTGCAGATAATGGTCTATGTATTGGCCCATCCTGGCCGTGAGCGAATCTATCCCATTGACTATTGGTCTTGGCGGTGGATTTATTTTGTCTTTATGTATCTTGGGAATTGTATAAATAATAGGTGTTCGCCAGGAATCGGGTACTAAATATCTGGCTTCTTTTTTATTCAAGATATTCTTTTTTAGACCCAGATGTACCACCTGTTCTAGAGCTTTTCTGCATTTGAAGGCAGGGGTACTGAGCAATTTATTATATGTATTGGTGTCTTCCAACATCTCCTTCATACTATTGTTGTATTGTTCTTTTGTAAGGATGACAATTGCTCCCCCTTTATCAGCTGGTCTTATGACAAGGTCCTTCCTTTTTGTCAGTTTCTTAATACCACTCTTTATGTATTTCGGTTCCTCCTTCTTCTTTATTTTCAAGTCCTTGATTTCTTCCAGCACTACTTTCTTAAAAACATCAATGTATTTGTTATTTTTGACTGGCGGGT
Source organism: Rana muscosa (assembly GCA_029206835.1). Classification (NCBI taxonomy): domain Eukaryota; kingdom Metazoa; phylum Chordata; class Amphibia; order Anura; family Ranidae; genus Rana; species Rana muscosa. The sequence continues at coordinate 10,442,935 of JARGYO010005562.1, forward strand.
TAAAAACTGATTTGTTTCTCAGCATACTGTGTGATATTCCATCTTCTCTTATTCCTGATTTATTGTATGTGATGGGGTTCCCTGCTATATATTTATTGATATTTAGTTTTCTTACAAATTTCTGTATACCGATATAGGTCTGGAATTTGTCTAAATTCTTTGTTGGTGCATATTTTAGGCCTTTATCCAATACACCAATCTCTTCATGAGTAAGGGTTTCACCGCTTAGATTGAAAATTCCCTCTCCCTTTCTTCTCGTTTTCTTTTTGAGTCTCTTCCCGGATCTACATCCTCTCTTCTTTCTTGATTTCTCAGTCCTCTCTGTCCGTCTGGTGGATAGTTCTCCCTGTCCCTGTCTAAAAAAGACCTCTCATAATCTGGGCCATTGTATTGGCTCGTCTGTGGTCTTACGTATCTATCATCTTCACCCACCAGACGGACAGAGAGGACTGAGAAATCAAGAAAGAAGAGAGGATGTAGATCCGGGAAGAGACTCAAAAAGAAAACGAGAAGAAAGGGAGAGGGAATTTTCAATCTAAGCGGTGAAACCCTTACTCATGAAGAGATTGGTGTATTGGATAAAGGCCTAAAATATGCACCAACAAAGAATTTAGACAAATTCCAGACCTATATCGGTATACAGAAATTTGTAAGAAAACTAAATATCAATAAATATATAGCAGGGAACCCCATCACATACAATAAATAAGAGAAGATGGAATATCACACAGTATGCTGAGAAACAAATCAGTTTTTAACCCGCCAGTCAAAAATAACAAATACATTGATGTTTTTAAGAAAGTCGTGCTGGAAGAAATCAAGGACTTGAAAATAAAGAAGAAGGAGGAACCAAAATACATAAAGAGTGGTATTAAGAAACTGACAAAAAGGAAGGACCTTGTCATAAGACCAGCTGATAAAGGGGGAGCAATTGTCATCCTTACAAAAGAACAATACAACAATAGTTTGAAGGAGATGTTGGAAGACACCAATACATATAATAAATTGCTCAGTACCCCTGCCTTCAAATGCAGAAAAGCTCTAGAACAGGTGGTACATCTGGGTCTAAAAAAGAATATCTTGAATAAAAAAGAAGCCAGATATTTAGTACCCGATTCCTGGCGAACACCTATTATTTATACAATTCCCAAGATACATAAAGACAAAATAAATCCACCGCCAAGACCAATAGTCAATGGGATAGATTCGCTCACGGCCAGGATGGGCCAATACATAGACCATTATCTGCAACCCGTAGTGCAAGGCACAGAGGCATACCTAAGAGATACGAAACAGATGATACAAATAATAATGGACACTCCCAAAGAAGAAGGACCATGGATCATGGCAACTGGGGACGTATCTTCCTTATACACAATTATCCTACATTATCAAGCTTGCGAAGCTGCTAAGTGGGGACTTAGGACATATACTAAATTGCCTTGCATGCAAAGAAAGTTCATCATCAAATGTCTCGACTTTTGCCTCAAAAATAATTATTTTTGGTACAACAAGAATTATTACCATCAGCGAACCGGCGTAGCCATGGGGGCTAAGTTTGCCCCTAGTGTGGCCGGTATTTTTATGGCCCAGTGGGAAAAAGAAACAGTTTTTAAAAATAAACCAGCCGAACTCACAATATATAAACGCTATATTGATGATATTTTTATCCTTTGGAATGGAGAGCCTAATTCACTCACAACATTTTTACAAACTCTAAATATAAATGACAGAAATATTAAGCTTACATGGGAGATCAGCGAAACAAGTGTCACATTTTTAGATCTAAATATCATACAGGACACTTCTGGTTTTAAAACACAGACTCATTTTAAAAACATTGATAGGAACAGCTATTTACCGATAGAAAGCTGTCACCATAAGAATTGGCTTTTTAATGTCCCTAAGGGTCAACTTGTACGGCTAAGGAGAAACTGCACCAACTTAGACACGTTCAAAGAACAAGCCGAAGCCATGGGTCAAAGATTTGTCGAGAAAGTTTATAGTAATACATTCATAGAAAAGAATATAGTCGAAGTAACAGAGATGAACCGGGACGAACTGATAAGAGACAAAAATAAAAATCAATTACCATCTAAAAAACCATTGACATCTATCATCCTTGACTATAATGTACAACACAAGAAGATTGAAAGAATTATCAAAAGGCATTGGCACCTACTATTGGCAGACAAACAACTACAAGATTCACTACCAAGAAATCCCAGATTCATTTATAAAAGGGCACCAACCATACGGGACAAAATAGTAAAGAGCGTGCCAGATCCACCCAACAAACCATTCTCCTTCTTTACAATGAAAGGCTTTTATCCTTGTAAACGATGTTTTGCATGCAAGAAAACAAAGAGACCAAATGAGAAAAAAACAAACTTCACATCCTCCAGCACGGGAGATACCTATGAAGTTAAAGACTTTATATGCTGCAACACCGAGGGGGCGGTATACGCCCTGGAGTGTAGTTGCGGCCTGCAGTATATAGGGCGTACAAAAAGACTTCTCAGGATCCGTATCAAAGAGCACGTCCAAAATATAATAAAAGGGTTGGACAAACACAATGTATCTAAACACTTTTTATTGCATCACAACAAAGACCCCTCACAGTTAAAATTTTGGGGCATTGAGCCATATACCAGACACTGGCGGGGGGGTCATAAGGTGAGGACACTAAGCCAATTAGAATCAAAATGGATTTTCACCTTGGATACTTTTGTGCCAAAAGGACTCAATGTGGAGTTCGATCTCAATTGTTTTCTCAGTGATTTTTAGTATATATTTATTTACATGATGGGGCATAGGTTGCCCCCAGTTATAACTTCTCCTTAAATAAATCTCCCTCATACACACCAGAATAAGTTTTTCCCTTAACACTGTCTCCTGTGCATATGTTTATATATATTTCTAGAATATGTTTATATATATATATATATATATATATATATATATAGTTTTACAAATATCTTTATCAATATCTTTATATCACCTGGTAGGATTAAACACATCTAGTATAGCCTCTAACGCAAACGTCTGCCTGATGTCCACCAGACCTAAATAATATTATTTCTCTGACATATCCATTTTTTAATGCACTGACAAGTATATTTTAAATAAAATATTAATATATTTATTCCCATTTTATATTTCTAATACTGTTTTACTAATTGTCTCTATATATTTTAATCATATTTTAAACATAATTTGAATGTGATGCCCCCTCAACTCTGCAACATTGTTTGCGGTCATGTCCTTGCCATGTTGTGGTTCTGTCATCACAACATATCATTGCAAGGACGCCATGAACATGGCCGCCGACCTATCTTTAAATTAATCACAAGGAAATTAGCGGTGCAAGTATTGCCACCGCCACTTCCTTGTTATTGTTTTTTTACCTCCAAAAATATGGCCGCCGCCATAACTTAGGACAGGATCTATAAGAAAATGGCACACGAGCTCGCCGTTCGTTTGGGATAAGTGCATGTTTTTATAATTTTTTATGTGAGTTTATGTAAGCAACCTTGTTATATCTATGCAATATTAAAGTACACACCTTTTAAAAAAACGTACTTCACGATCGAGACCCCATTTTTTTTCCTTCAAACCCGGCCATCGTTGGGAGATGTAAGCAACTTTTTAAGATCCACTATAAGTTATCCCATATGTGAGGAACAGCAGCATCCTGTTACAAAGGTTTCCCTATTGGACGTCAGGATCGTGATAAAGGATTTTACTGACCCCCACTATACAAAAGCGGTTACCTCATTACCGCAAGGTAAGAGGCCACCCATTATTCTTAGTGTGACACCGGAAGTGAAGATTCAGACACCCTGTCACCACAGCACCATTCACCTATATGAAGTTGCAGGAATGTCACTTACAAGAAATTGATCTGCACGGGCACCACTTACCATTGTTCTCCTTCTCTGGATTTTTGGAGCTCAATTTGTGTTCCTTTGCTTATTGGACAATTTTCACTTTTCGTTATTTTTTCATTACTCATTGTTTTTTCGTTACTCATTGAACTTACTGCTTCACTTTAGCGCTGCACTGCACTTTGTTTATTTAGCAGTCACATTGGTGCACTTATTGTCAATTTACTGCAATTTGCAGGCGACTTCTTTCATCTATTTGCACAGTATCATTCACTTTGGTATTTATTCACAGGTTTACTTATTTATGGTTTTACAGTTTTTATATATTTATATTTTTACTGATCTTATGGTTTTAGTATTTATACATCACTATAATTCGATCAGTTATATTTATTGTCTATTTTTTTAAACCTGTTTATTGATTGATAATTTCTTAGCCATTGTGCACTATTATTTATCATATTAGAAACAGCGCAGCACCACCCCCCCCTCGATTTAGATCATTTACTTATCAGGTTAGGATTAACCTGCGAGGTGCTTGCGATAGTTTCATTCACCTCCACACTCCTCCAGATTGGCAGCGCAGGAATACCCACTCTATAGATTCCACGTACTTACATCCCACCCATTCCTGCAGCAACCATGGATGTCTTCTCTTTTTTGGAGACAAGACAAGTTAACCTAGAGGAGATTTTCAGTACCACTAATATTACTCAGAAAAAAACTTTGGATTTAGAAAGTTTAATGAGACGCCTAGGACACAACATGGAGAAAAAGATAAGCCTATGGTGGGATGTTAATACTTTTGAAACCTATTTAAAAGAGAGTATTGTCCCAAGAAGGCTAAGATGGGATATTCCCCCAAATGATGGACTACTTGACCAAGAGTCTAATGATGAATGGTTCAAGTTTTTTAATGAACGAGGGTTAGAGCTAATAAGATTTTTACTAGCACGGAAACATAGGAAGACAAAGAAAATCGAACAAAATATCGCGGAAATAAAAGAAGAATTGGAAATACACAAGGATACAACCGAATACAAAACACTCACTACACAGTTAAATAAAGATCTCACCAAAAAGGATAGAGAAGTACAGCAGAGAAAAAGTAAGAAATACATTAGAGACATAAATGATTTTAAATCTGATGAGGTGTTTAAGTGGCAAAAACAAATCAGCCGAATGGACCCAATTTCTACATATTCCACACCAGAAAAAATCGTAAGGGTCCATTCACAACATATTAATGAACAGCAGAGACCAAATGTCCAAAATAGTAGACAAAACGACCACAATGGAATACGGACACCAAGACAACAACCATATAACGAGAGGCAGGGCAATCAGCAATACCATACACCAAGGCAACCAGACAGGAGGCCACCACACAACGATAAAACACCATATAAAGGATGGAAGAAACCCTACTTTTGGAAGAACAAAAAAACATATAATGGGAACAACTGGTACAGACCGCCTTATGACCAAAGGGAATATAGGGGCCCTCCACAAGATCATCGAGACCAAAGGCAACCACCCCATTACAACAGAGACTACAGAGCTCCCCCATATGAACAGAACAAACCAAGAGGGAGGAGCCCACCAAGAGACTATGGATATGGAAGAAATAACCGACAGAACGAACGAAGCCCGATCAGAACCAACAACTATTATGCCCCATTGGCAAGTTATAATGAAGATGATAGATACGTAAGACCACAGACGAGCCAATACAATGGCCCAGATTATGAGAGGTCTTTTTTAGACAGGGACAGGGAGAACTATCCACCAGATGGACAGAGAGGACTGAGAAATCAAGAAAGAAGAGAGGATGTAGATCCGGGAAGAGACTCAAAAAGAAAACGAGAAGAAAGGGAGAGGGAATTTTCAATCTAAGCGGTGAAACCCTTACTCATGAAGAGATTGGTGTATTGGATAAAGGCCTAAAATATGCACCAACAAAGAATTTAGACAAATTCCAGACCTATATCGGTATACAGAAATTTGTAAGAAAACTAAATATCAATAAATATATAGCAGGGAACCCCATCACATACAATAAATCAGGAATAAGAGAAGATGGAATATCACACAGTATGCTGAGAAACAAATCAGTTTTTAACCCGCCAGTCAAAAATAACAAATACATTGATGTTTTTAAGAAAGTAGTGCTGGAAGAAATCAAGGACTTGAAAATAAAGAAGAAGGAGGAACCGAAATACATAAAGAGTGGTATTAAGAAACTGACAAAAAGGAAGGACCTTGTCATAAGACCAGCTGATAAAGGGGGAGCAATTGTCATCCTTAAAAAAGAACAATACAACAATAGTATGAAGGAGATGTTGGAAGACACCAATACATATAATAAATTGCTCAGTACCCCTGCCTTCAAATGCAGAAAAGCTCTAGAACAGGTGGTACATCTGGGTCTAAAAAAGAATATCTTGAATAAAAAAGAAGCCAGATATTTAGTACCCGATTCCTGGCGAACACCTATTATTTATACAATTCCCAAGATACATAAAGACAAAATAAATCCACCGCCAAGACCAATAGTCAATGGGATAGATACGCTCACGGCCAGGATGGGCCAATACATAGACCATTATCTGCAACCCGTAGTGCAAGGCACAGAGGCATACCTAAGAGATACGAAACAGATGATACAAATAATAATGGACACTCCCAAAGAAGAAGGACCATGGATCATGGCAACTGGGGACGTATCTTCCTTATACACAATTATCCTACATCATCAAGCTTGCGAAGCTGCTAAGTGGGGACTTAGGACATATACTAAATTGCCTTGCATGCAAAGAAAGTTCATCATCAAATGTCTCGACTTTTGCCTCAAAAATAATTATTTTTGGCACAACAAGAATTATTACCATCAGCGAACCGGCGTAGCCATGGGGGCTAAGTTTGCCCCTAGTGTGGCCGGTATTTTTATGGCCCAGTGGGAAAAAGAAACAGTTTTTAAAAATAAACCAGCCGAACTCACAATATATAAACGCTATATTGATGATATTTTTATCCTTTGGAATGGAGAGCCTAATTCACTCACAACATTTTTACAAACTCTAAATATAAATGGCAGAAATATTAAGCTTACATGGGAGATCAGCGAAACAAGTGTCACATTTTTAGATCTAAATATCATACAGGACACTTCTGGTTTTAAAACACAGACTCATTTTAAAAACGTTGATAGGAACAGCTATTTACCGATAGAAAGCTGTCACCATAAGAATTGGCTTTTTAATGTCCCTAAGGGTCAACTTGTACGGCTAAGGAGAAACTGCACCAACTTAGACACGTTCAAAGAACAAGCCGAAGCCATGGGTCAAAGATTTGTCGAGAAAGGATATAGTAATACATTCATAGAAAATAATATAGTCGAAGTAACAGAGATGAACCGGGACGAACTGATAAGAGACAAAAATAAAAATCAATTACCATCTAAAAAACCATTGACATCTATCATCCTTGACTATAATGTACAACACAAGAAGATTGAAAGAATTATCAAAAGGCATTGGCACCTACTATTGGCAGACAAACAACTACAAGATTCACTACCAAGAAATCCCAGATTCATTTATAAAAGGGCACCAACCATACGGGACAAAATAGTAAAGAGCGTGCCAGATCCACCCAACAAACCATTCTCCTTCTTTACAATGAAAGGCTTTTATCCTTGTAAACGATGTTTTGCATGCAAGAAAACAAAGAGACCAAATGAGAAAAAAACTAACTTCACATCCTCCAGCACGGGAGATACCTATGAAGTTAAAGACTTTATATGCTGCAACACCGAGGGGGCGGTATACGCCCTGGAGTGTAGTTGCGGCCTGCAGTATATAGGGCGTACAAAAAGACTTCTCAGGATCCGTATCAAAGAGCACGTCCAAAATATAATAAAAGGGTTGGACAAACACAATGTATCTAAACACTTTTTATTGCATCACAACAAAGACCCCTCACAGTTAAAATTTTGGGGCATTGAGCCATATACCAGACACTGGCGGGGGGGTCATAAGGTGAGGACACTAAGCCAATTAGAATCAAAATGGATTTTCACCTTGGATACTTTTGTGCCAAAAGGACTCAATGTGGAGTTCGACCTCAATTGTTTTCTCAGTGATTTTTAGTATATATTTATTTACATGATGGGGCATAGGTTGCCCCCGGTTATAACTTCTCCTTAAATAAATCTCCCTCATACACACCAGAATAAGTTTTTCCCTTAACACTGTCTCCTGTGCATATGTTTATATATATTTCTAGAATATGTTTATATATATATATATATATATATATATATATATATATATATATATATATAGTTTTACAAATATCTTTTATCAATATCTTTATATCACCTGGTAGGATTAAACACATCTAGTATAGCCTCTAACGCAAACGTCTGCCTGATGTCCACCAGACCTAAATAATATTATTTCTCTGACATATCCATTTTTTAATGCACTGACAAGTGTATTTTAAATAAAATATTAATATATTTATTCCCATTTTATATTTCTAATACTGTTTTACTAATTGTCTCTATATATTTTAATCATATTTTCAACATAATTTGAATGTGATGCCCCCTCAACTCTGCAACATTGTTTGCGGTCATGTCCTTGCCATGTTGTGGTTCTGTCATCACAACATATCATTGCAAGGACGCCATGAACATGGCCGCTGACCTATCTTTAAATTAATCACAAGGAAATTAGCGGTGCAAGTATTGCCAACGCCACTTCCTTGTTATTGTTTTTTTACCTCCAAAAATATGGCCGCCGCCATAACTTAGGACAGGATCTATAAGAAAATGGCCGCCAATGGAGATTAACATTGGGCTCCGGGAAAATGGCCGCCGTATCAATCTCTATAGAAACAGTATTTAAAGACCATTGTATTGCCTTCCCATCATCCCCTGATGAAGTCACGTGACCGTGACGCCACGCGTAGGGACGGAGAGGCAGACAGTCAGACGGAGGCACACGAGCTCGCCGTTCATTTGGGATAAGTGCATGTTTTTATAATTTTTTATGTGAGTTTATGTAAGCAACCTTGTTATATCTATGCAATATTAAAGTACACACCTTTTAAAAAAACGTACTTCACGATCGAGACCCCATTTTTTTTCCTTCTAACCCGGCCATCGTTGGGAGATGTAAGCAACTTTTTAAGATCCACTATAAGTTATCCCATATGTGAGGAACAGCAGCATCCTGTTACAAAGGTTTCCCTATTGGACGTCAGGATCGTGATAAAGGATTTTACTGACCCCCACTATACAAAAGCGGTTACCTCATTACCGCAAGGTAAGAGGCCACCCATTATTCTTAGTGTGACACCGGAAGTGAAGATTCAGACACCCTGTCACCACAGCACCATTCACCTATATGAAGTTGCAGGAATGTCACTTACAAGAAATTGATCTGCACGGGCACCACTTACCATTGTTCTCCTTCTCTGGATTTTTGGAGCTCAATTTGTGTTCCTTTGCTTATTGGACAATTTTCACTTTTTGTTATTTTTTCATTACTCATTGTTTTTTCGTTACTCATTGAACTTACTGCTTCACTTTAGCACTGCACTGCACTTTGTTTATTTAGCAGTCACATTGGTGCACTTATTGTCAATTTACTGCAATTTGCAGGCGACTTCTTTCATCTATTTGCACAGTATCATTCACTTTGGTATTTATTCACAGGTTTACTTATTTATGGTTTTACAGTTTTTATATATTTATATTTTTACTGATCTTATGGTTTTAGTATTTATACATCACTATAATTCGATCAGTTATATTTATTGTCTATTTTTTTAAACCTGTTTATTGATTGATAATTTCTTAGCCATTGTGCACTATTATTTATCATATTAGAAACAGCGCAGCACCACCCCCCCCCTCGATTTACACTGTTCATGTGTGCCCACCACCTGCCATTGGATAGTGATAGGTGGTGACCAGAAATGGCATTTGTGACAGACAGGTGGTGGGTGGGTACTACATTGTGGCCGATTTCTGGCCACCACCTGTATGCAGCCATGGGTGCACTTGGTGATATCCTACAGCTCAGCCGCTACAACTGGTTAGAAGAAAAAGGATTGTTACCTGCATAAGCTACTGGATGAACTACTAGCAACCCTAGGTCTAACAGTTAAATAGTGACCATGGCTCTGAACATACCAGGACATGCCCATGAATCAGTGCAAGTAGTTAACACCCTATCCTTGCTAAAATAGTTAGAGGGTCTGCTATATTTATGTAGCGCCCCTTTACTTTTCCGGGGTGCTATGTACTTAAATTTAGGGTTGGTCTGAGCTAGTAGCCAGGCTCAGACCACTTTGATTTGTTAGTACTCGCTTCTGCCTATGTGATGTAACCTGATGTGCAGTTCCCTGTGGCCTGTAGGTGGCACTGCCATATCAGGTCAGGGTTGAACCGTGGGTGACATTGCTATGCCTTAGGGTGTCCTCTCTCAGCAGTGGTGCGGTGGGTGTGGTTAGCCTGCTGTGCATGCTGGGAGAGGATACATAAGGGGCATACGCCATCTTTTCGGGGGTCGAGTCGGGAGTCTGGAGTGTGAGCGGTTCGCGCCACCCGGCCCTCCAGGCCAGGGGTGCGCATGTGTATCAGTCTCAGGCACCATTAGCCTGGGGCTGCAATCCCACTAGTAGGCCCAGCGCCTTTGGCTGGGGCCTGTCTCCGGGGGAGGAGTCCCAGGGTGCCCTGCGGGGGTGGGCCCGCTCTGGGAGGGGAAGACCGGGGGAGGACCTTTCTAATGGACCGGTGGGAGTTTGCGGTGAAAGAGAGGCCTGGTTACCTTCTGGAGGGATTCAAAGATCCATCACAGGCCTTGCAACGTGCTATCGCTGGCACCTGTCCTTGTGGGATAACTTGCTGCAGGACTCAAAATTGTTAACACATCTCAACCTCTTCAACCAGGAGGGTACGGGCATATAGCGCGGTGTGCCTTGACCTGCAAGGGAGCCAAAGGCAGGAAAAAGGTCCGTGTGCTAAACGTGGGGGCTCGTCCGGGATTCTGCAGCTATACCCCCCAGAAGTTGGACTTTATTTTCCCGTGTGGTTCCGTAGAGGTCGGCCATTTTGGAGAATTTGAACTACGCCACTTATGAGAGAAATGGAGGTACAGGCCTAACTGTATTTCTAACTGCGTAGTTCATGGGCGTGTCTCAAAAATAGAAAAGCCTGCAAGTTACGTGCAGTAGGAAGAAGAAGGGGAGGAGCCCCACCAAGTGTGTGTTGCACGTGGTGTCTTTGGCGCCAAAGGACAGTACAGATTGGACTAGTGAGTAAGCAACATGTCTGCCGCCCCATGAATTCCTGTTTCATCTGGACTTCGTGTGTTCCCACCTGTTCCATCTATTGACGTTGCTCCACTAACTGCCCCCCTGACGAATACAGGGATCCGGCTGAAGTCTTGAGGCCGCTTTGTGCTTTACACATGCAGAGATGCAGAGGCCTTGGGCATGATCTGTCCTAAGTGCCAGGGACTGGTGGTACAGCTTCTGCCCTTTGGAAGATGTACCCAGTGTGGAGAGTTCCATTTTGAGGTAGATAAACCCACGGAAAAGCCTCAGGTCTACTGGGTAAACTGCCCAACAGGCACTACCACTCTGGAAGAGGAAACCTGTGCTCCCACAGCCATGCCCACGTGCACCACCATGACTACAAAGGAAGTCAAGGATGAGGCTCCGGTCACCACCGAGCCTGAGACGGTGAACCCAGCGGATGCTGCCTCCGTAACAACCGAGACCTCTCTTCCACCTCCCAAGCGGAAGGAGGGCTATGTTAAAGCCTCCTGCGGCCGCGGTCGAGGCCCACCCCAGCACCTACCCGAACCGGAGCTGAGAACCGGAGGGACCTCCAGGAGATCTGTGACTGGGGACGGTAAGGAGGCTGGGGACAGTGTAGTACAAAGTTTGCCGGGGAAGGGAAAGAAGCCTGCGCTCCGTACTATTGGGGATGTGCGGAGAGCCAGCCCACGGGAACTTTTGCCCTCAGAAGGCAGTGTGTCCGTGTCTACTCGAAATTGCCTGCCCGCAGAGATGTATGACACCTCTGATATAGACTCATCATCTGATGTGGGAGATGACTTTGCCATATCTATGCGGACAGGGTGGTGATCTGCAATAAGGACAGAGACGATGCTGTGTATTCCATAGAGACACTTGATAAAGAATGGAAAACTCTTGTCCTTCCAGACCCACACTTCTACCTCTAGAGTGAGAACTTGTTTTTTTTTTTACTCACTTTAGAAACTAAACTGCCTGAACATGTAACTTTGTCCCTGCCAGGGAATCTACTCTGTTGAGGACCGGAGAGCTGTTCTGTTTTTTTTCTCTCCTCCTCAGCTAACGGAAAGAACGTTTTTTTTTTAAAGAACTGAACTTTGGGGTAGATTTAGCTAGGGTCAAGGTTGGAAGTCGCCGTGTTCAAGATGGAGAATGTTTTATAACAGTGATACATTTCCATGCGAGTTAGTGCTAGATGTGATGACAGTTGCACTACCACCAGGTGGCGGTGATTTGCAGAACTTTAATGATTAACACATGCTAGGATTAGAAAAAATTATAGCACTTAGTGAAGGGAGTTGTCTTTCTTCGGGGAGAGAGCTCACTTCTTTTGTATAGCGGTTAGATAGGATGTTTGTTTTGTGTGCTGTTTTTTTCTCTCCCTCTCCAGGTGAACTACTAGGAATTCTGCCAGAGGATGGGTGGAGTGGTAGTTTAGAAGGGGGTGGAACATGTATATTATGCCATGTAAAATGTGACATTGAGAATGGGATGTCAATGTTTGTACTCTGTGTTATCTATCCCTTCCTCTCTTTTATTCCTGCCCTTTCCCATTATATTGGTTCCGGCACAAAAAATGTAACATTTTGTACATAGTTCAGAAATAAATCTGCGCTTGCTCAGGCTTGAGGGGCGTGAATTTATTTCAGACACTGGGGACAGTGTCTATTTCAGAGGGGGGTGTATGTAGCGCCCCTTTACTTTTCAGGGGTGCTATGTACTTAAATTTAGAGGTTGGTCTGAGCTAGTAGCAAGGCTCAGACCACTTTGATTTGTTAGTACTCGCTTCTGCCTATGTGATGTAACCTGATGTGCAGTTCCCTGTGGCCTGTAGGTGGCACTGCCATATCAGGTCAGGGTTGAACCGTGGGTGACATTGCTATGCCTTAGGGTGTCCTCTCTCAACAGTGGTGCGGTGGGTGTGGTTAGCCTGCTGTGCATGCTGGGAAAGGAAACATAAGGGGCAGATGCCATCTTTTCGGGGGTCGAGTCGGGAGTCTGGAGTGTGAGCGGTTCGCACCACCCGGCCCTCCAGGCCAGGGGTGCACGCGTGTATCAGTCTCAGGCACCTTTAGCCTGGGGCTGCAATTCCACTAGTAGGCCCAGATCCTTTGGCTGTGGCCTGTCTCCGGGAGAGGAGTCCCAGGGTGCCCTGGGGGGGTGGGCCCGCTCTGGGAGGGGGAGACCGGGGGGGTGGGCCCGCTCTGGGAGGGGGAGACCGGGGAGGACCTTTCTGATGGACCGTGGGGGTTCGCGGTGAAAGAGAGGCCTGGTTACCTTCTGGAGGGATTCAAAGATCCATCACAGGCCTTGCAACGTGCTATCGCTGGCACCTGTCCTTGTGTTGCAATTGCTGAGAAGTTTGGGACTTAAAGATTCTGTGGCAGAGGATCTCCCGATCGTATCTCTAGGAAACCTAAAGTGAACGTTCGAGCATCACTCGGGCTGCTAGGATCCACTCTTACAGGGGACTATCTGGGTGAGCTAAACCCACTCGGGATCGAGTGGTGACTATTGTACCAGTTTGTGCCTGGACCTATCTCCCAAACCTTACTGTCCTTTCTCTCGTCCACCTTTCCTGTCTGCTGAACTTGAACTTTGCTTATAAAATAAACTCAGCGTTAGAGTTAAAGTGGTGTGGACATTGGCCTTCCTGGGGAGAAATAGAGACTTGTCCCTACAATCTAGGAGACGAGAACCAGTCTAATGGGATAACTTGCTGCAGGATCCAAAATTGTTAACACCGCTCAACCTCTTCAAACAGGAGGGTACGGACATATAGCGCGGTGTGCCTTGACCTGCAAGGGAGCCAAAGGCAGGAAAAAGATCAGTGTGCTACATTTAACTTTACACCCTTTTACATTTTTAAATCAATAAAGATACCCTTAAAAAATGTGGGTGTAAGTGTAGCGCTAATTTTGTTAATCTATATATAAACTATACATAGGAGTGGTAAAAACGTGGTAAAGTGTGCACTAGATGAAAACCAGTGCAAAACCCAAAATATATAAAAATATATAAAATTAATGAATCATATAATTATACATGAACCAAAATCCTTACAGTGTTATTATAATACATGTTAATTGTGATAACTAAAATGTTTAGAAGGTGAATCCACAAGGAACGTCCATCAGTTTGAAAGTGAAGTGAAGGTCAATCCAAGAAGATGAAGAGTGTTCATTTAAGGAAAAAATTATATTTCAAAATGTGGAATGCTGTGAGAACCGCCACCAAGAGTGAGTTGAAGGAGGCTTACCGGAAATCTCAGACTAGGAAAGGCATACGCCCACCGAGTCGAGAAAAGCTTTGGGGGTTAACAAACCCAATGTAGGTAATCTGGAGTCTGAGGGACTTGTTATTCAACTTCAGTCAAACAGGACATCTAGTGTGTTGATCTCATGTTCATAGATGTATACAAAGGCTTGGTATCCATATTGGTACGTATGAAAGTGAAAAACAAACTCACATAGCGTAATACCGTATGGAATGTTTAATATAAAAAGAGGAGTAACAATAAAACACTCACATTTGAGATGACATAGAAAGGCATGAATTCAGGAACGATAGCGATGCGTGTAGACAGATCCACCCAACTAGTTTCGACTAATCAGTCATCATCTGGGGTATGGATTCTGTCCCCCACACATCGCATTAAATAGATAAGATAACCTCTATGATCCCGGAAGTGAACCACCATTACATCACTTCCGGTTCTTTAATCAAGATAAATTTGTTTAAAATTAGTTTGAAGTTGATGTTACATGTGTGGTCAATAAGTAGTGGGACTAATTATATCCTACAGTATAAAAATGTTAAAATTATTATCAATGGCTAAATATATGTGTAAAAACAGCGTGTCACATATTCTGACATCGCCGCATATATATCCAAGCCTCGCTTTGGGAACCGCTACCTCATATCCTGCTGTAACATCATTGTTACAGCACTGAGCGGCATTCAAGCCTCGCTATGGAAACGAGGTCTGGACGTGGCGCCAATACGTCACATCCGCCGCGCGGCAGAGATGCAACCAAGCCTCGATATGAAAGCGAGGCCTGGAAGCAGCGCCGCAACAGCACGTAGTCCACGCATCGCGGCCAGGAAGGACGAATCAACGCATCTTGCCATGTAAACAAGGCGTGACCACGGCGTGACACAGAGCTGCGCCTCCAAAGGAGAAACAGCACTAATGCAATGATTAGTAAGGCTCGAAATAGAGCCAATGGCTGGCTATATCATCTCAAGCAAAAGAGATGTAAATATGCACAGTAAACAAACATGGTGACGAGTGAAATGGGAAAGACACATATAGGAGAGGGATGTTGCTGCTCACCCCGGTGATTTGAAGGATGGGATGTTCCCCCAGTGGGGTTTTTGGGCAGCTGGATTCAAGAATTAGCAACAATGTATGTATAAAAGGGATTGCTTATTAAAATAAAAATAGTCAAATAGCAAGTTAAGATATGAGCTCTGGTAACATGTAATAAAAGTACTACACAATTGCAAACACTAAAAATTGTCATACAGCTTGACACATTGTATATCAAAGCATGTGGCAATTCCTCAGGAATATCTTAACTTGCTATTTGACTATTTTTATTTTAATAAACAATCCCTTTTATACATACATTGTTGCTAATTCTTGAATCCAGCTGCCCAAAAACCCCACTGGGGGAACATCCCATCCTACAAACATGGTGACTAGCCAAATTACTCACGGTCAAAAGGATATATATGTTGCCTACAAATTAATGAAAAATCATACACCTGTAGGCAAACAGACGTGTATAATGTAATACCAGTCTTGCACAAAACCTAATGTAATAGAAACTATTGCCACACAAGTCCATCTTGACACATGGTCCATGTATATATAATTATGCCTCAAATACAAAAATATATAAGGATAAAATGAAAAAGAAGTGAAAATTAAAATTAAAATTATTATATATATATCTTGAAAAACATATATAAACAAATAGTATATAAATGTACGTTGCTATGAAAATATAAAATTACTGAATTTTTTTTTAAAGAAATATTGAGTAATATATTAAAAATTATTGTAAATGTTAAAGAGAAGTCACATCCTATTAACTGTCACTCAAGACTGGTTAATAAAAGAATTAATGTCCCACTCTATATTCATTCCTAGTGGGTGATGGGTCTGGAGCTCGTATATCCAGAACGTTTCTAGCCTAGATACTCCCCTGGTAGTGGCTCCTCCCCTCCATGGAGCCACAAACCGGTCAATAACTAAAAATTGAGTACCACTAGGATTTCTGGCATGATGGTGACGGTAGCAAGATAAAACTTGGGAGTATAAAACACACTGTCCCCAGACACTACCATCACCATCATGCCAGAAATCCTAGGGTTAAATATGTTCCCTCTATGTGTTCTTACTGTGGGGGGAGGGGACTGACTGGGGGAGGTGACCGATGGTTGTCCCTATGTACAAGGGACACACCATCGGTCCCCTCTCCCACACAGGACGTGGATCTCTGTGTTTACACACAGAGATCCACTTTCTTGCTCGTTTCCCGGGCAATCACGGGTGCCCGGCGGGAATCGCGGCCGCCGGGCACGTGCACCGGGGCCTTGTGAACGCGCGCGCGCGCCTCCTAGCTCGTTTTAATGGGAGGACGTCATATGACGTCCTCCCAGAACGAGAGTATCCTCCGCCCGCCGTCAATTGACAGTGGGTGGGGGACAAGTGGTTATATATACATGGACCATGTGTCAAGATGGACTTGTGTGGCAATAGTTTCTATTACATTAGGTTTTGTGCAAGACTGGTATTACATTATACATGTCTGTTTGCCTACAGGTGTATGATTTTTCATTAATTTGTAGGCAACATATATATCCTTTTGACCGTGAGTAATTTGGCTAGTCACCATGTTTAATAGAAATATGAAGGTATTGGGACTTTTAAGGTGCAACAACTACACAATTTTAAATAGAAAAATATAATTTTATTACAAAATATATATGAAAAATCATATGTACAAATATACATGAACCATCAAAATAGACATAGTAGAGTTTCCAAAGTGCATACAGAAAAAATTCTCTACATGTTTCGCCATTTATTAGGCTTCCTCAGGAGTTTGTCATGCAAATACTGGAAACAAATAAAAGAAAATAAATACATAATAATATTTACTCAAAATTCAAACTCAAAATTACAAAACATAATATTTTTTTGTATATTTTTAAAAAAAAGGATGACTGAAAACCATAACCAGCCCAATGGTTGCTCAAAAGTTCATCTCAGAATTGGATCTATTTATTCAAAGTATAAATGACCCTATTAATATCAGTTATGAGTACATTACCTGTAAATTTTGATGGTACAATCTAAAAAGAAGAATGACCAGATAGCCAATGAGCTATCCCACACGGGGGCGCCCGTAAGGAGGGGATCATATGGTGTATCATAGAGGGGGAGAAATACTGGCACAGATAACCACCCGGATATTACTAGCACAGGAACAGAGGGCCATCTGGGGGAAATTACAAAGAAAAATCTAATGAAGTCAAATAACAATCTATATATAAGAGTAAAGGCGTCTCCATCTAATTATACGGCACATACCCCATCAGTATTTACCTGTTTATGGCTTGTTGATAGTAAAAAATATTAGAATAGGCAAAAAGGGGGGTAATATCTCCAAAGTACCCCAATCAGTGTCCACTCTAAAGGAAAAATTATGTTTTGTAATTTTGAGTTTGAATTTTGAGTAAATATTATTATGTATTTATTTTCTTTTCTTTGTTTCCAGTATTTGCATGACAAACTCCTGAGGAAGCCTAATAAATGGCAAAACATGTAGAGAATTTTGTCTGTATGCACTTTGGAAACTCTACTATGTCTATTTTGATGGTTCATGTATATTTGTACATATGATTTTTCATATATATTTTGTAATAAAATTATATTTTTATATTGAATATTGTGTAGTTGTTGCACCTTAAAAGTCCCAATACCTTCATATTTCTATTTAGCTTCTTAATGAAGGGATGTGGTGCCTATGAGATACAGGTGACAGGTATTATTTTCAAATAGTCACCATGTTTGTTTACTGTGCATATTTACATCTCTTTTGCTTGAGATGATATAGCCAGCCATTGGCTCTATTTCGAGCCTTACTAATCATTGCATTAGTGCTGTTTCTCCTTTGGAGGCGCAGCTCTGTGTCACGCCGTGGTCACGCCTTGTTTATATGGCAAGATGCGTTGATTCGTCCTTCCTGGCCGCGATGCGTGGACTACGTGCTGTTGCGGCGCTGCTTCCAGGCCTCGCTTTCATATCGAGGCTTGGATGCATCTCTGCCGCGCGGCGGATGTGACGTATTGGCGCCACGTCCAGACCTCGTTTCCATAGCGAGGCTTGAATGCCGCTCAGTGCTGTAACAATGATGTTACAGCAGGATATGAGGTAGCGGTTCCCAATGCGAGGCTTGGATATATATGCGGCAATGTCAGAATATGTGACACGCCGTTTTTACACATATATTTAGCCATTGATAATAATTTTAACATTTTTATACTGTAGGATATAATTAGTCCCACTACTTATTGACCCCACTTGTAACATCAACTTCAAACTAATTTTAAACAAATTTATCTTGATTAAAGAACCGGAAGTGATGTAATGGTGGTTCACTTCCGGGATCATAGAGGTTATCTTATCTATTTAATGCGATGCGTGGGGGACAGAATCCATACCCCAGATGATGTTTTATTGTTACTCCTCTTTTTATATTAAACATTCCATACGGTATTACGCTATGTGAGTTTGTTTTTCACTTTCATACGCACCAATATGGATACCAAGCCTTTGTATACATCTATGAACATGAGATCAACACACTAGATGTCCTGTTTGACTGAAGTTGAATAACAAGTCCCTCAGACTCCAGATTACCTACATTGGGTTTGTTAACCCCCAAAGCTTTTCTCGACTCGGTGGGCGTATGCCTTTCCTAGTCTGAGATTTCCGGTAAGCCTCCTTCAACTCACTCTTGGTGGCGGTTCTCACAGCATTCCACATTTTGAAATATAAGTCTTTCCTTAAATGAACACTCTTCATCTTCTTGGATTGACCTTCACTTCACTTTCAAAATGATGGACGTTCCTTGTGGATTCACCTTCTAAACATTTTAGTTGTCACAATTAACATGTATTATAATATCACTGTAAGGATTTTGGTTCATGTATAATTATATGATTCATTCATTTTATATATTTTTATATATTTTGGGTTTTGCACTGGTTTTCATCTAGTGCACACTTTACCACATTTTTACCACTCCTATGTATAGTTTATTAGTGTACATAGATTAACAAAATTACACCCACATTTTTTATTGCTTTGTCTACAGCAGTGTTGGCGGCTGTTTTTGTTCTTTTTGGTTTCATACCTATCTCAGCGCAATATACCCTCCCCAATAAAGATACCCTTATCTGTATAAATGCTTATATTTATTTTAAGTATGTTGTTGAACCCAAGACAAATATTTAAAAAAGCAAAAGCAAAAAGCAAAACACTTTTGTGCTTGTGCATATTTGGTATTCTTTGTCCTTCATTCTCCATAGTGCTATTCTTTTGGCAATATATGGTCTCTGAACATTGACCCGCTAACCCTGGCTGTCATAGTGCAGTACGTTCTTAGTCTGCATCTTCTCCTGGTGACACAATATTGGTTGTTGCTTCTCCTTTCCACCTAGTATTATAATCTCCAACTGTTCTCCCAGTGGTCCACTTTTAGTTCATGCTCTTCATTCATTTTCCTCCTGGTCTTTGATTGGCTCATGACTGCAAGAAAATAAACCAGTAAGGGTCCCAACAGGATGAACATATAGCCCCATTTGCAACCATGAAGGTGTACCTTCATGCAGAGGGCTTAGTGGATAGTTTTTCCTTGTCAAAAATATTTATTGATTACACAATAATAAGTACATATATTGGTTATTTATGCGAGGATACAGATAATGACGTTTACATAAAGGTTTTTTAAAAAATAAATAATGCATAACATAGAATATTTAAATAGAATTAATTAGATCTTCACTAACTAGATAGCCGGTGAGTAGCATTGTATACATGACTACCGTGCCTTAAAGTATAATTAAACTACTGTCATATTAACTACATGAGTTGTGACCTAACAACTTAAACTTATTGTAGTGAAGAACAATATATCTATAATAAATAGGGAGAGTAAAGAAAAGAGTAGTGAGAGAGAGAGAAAGTCCACAAGGGCGATCCAAGAACCAGTACGATGTGTAATGATTACCATTTCTTAGGTATATGGGGTTTGCATTGAATCAATTAATCAGCTACTATGGCAGAAGGACATCATCATTGAAATCCGGAGGTAAATAGTGTTTTATCCAAGGGAGCCAAAGTTTTTTGAATTTTGGGATTTGGTCCCCGTCAGTGGCTATCATTTTGGCATGTGACATTGTGTTTTTCATTCTATGAATTGTTTCTGCTAACCCCAAAGTGGGGGATTTCCATGCTTTGGCTATCGTTTGTTTTGCTGCAGTTAGAAGTGGAATAAAAAGATTACATTGAAAAAATGTTAAGCATTCCGGTTTTAGGTTAAGTAGTGTCGTAAATGGGTCTAGTTGTATCTGTTGTCGGAACATTTTAGAGGCCATTGCAAAGATTTCTTTCCAGAAAGATTGCACTATCGGACACGTCCACCATATATGCAAGCGAGTGCCCAAATCTGAGCAGCCCCTAAAACAAAGAGCTGAATGTGTAGGCGCAAATTTGCCCACTCTAGCAGGTACAAGGTACCACCGCGTCAGGACCTTGTAATTTGTTTCCATCGCCGTGACATTGGGCGAGGATGATTTTATGGTTGACCAAATCTTAGTCCAATCAGCATTATCTAGGGTACGCCCCAGGTCCTCCTCCCATTTCTGCACATAGGTTGGTTTGTCATAATTGGGGTCTATAATGAAGTTGGGTGTAGAGGGTTGATGTCATTCCCCTGGCTAATGGATCTTTTTTACAATTTTTTTCAAAATTAGATAATTGGGTCAGTGGTGTTGCAACTTGTAAAAGTGGAGAAAATAAATTTTTAATTTGGAGATTTCTAAACTCTTCTGTTTCTGGTAAATCGTGTTTCTCTCTGAGTGTAGAAAAAGGTACAACGTTTTTTGAAGTGTCATGTAACGTCAGTATTCCAGTTTTTGTCCAAGCTTTAAAAGTGTTCGAGAAAATCCATGCCGGATAAAAAGCTGGATTTTTGAGGAAAGATAAGAGGGGATTGTGTTCCAATTGTAATTGGTGTTTACGTTTAAATTTATCCCAAAGGAATAAAAAGTGTTTTGTGATAGGGTTACTCAATTCACATCGATCTCTGGGCCGAAGCCATAGTATGTTGGAGATCAATAAAGGGTCACTTTCTAAGGACTCTATCGATACCAATAAGGGAGATTCCTGTGTTGCGTGGTACTTTGGAAGACTAGCTAAGTGAGCAGCATTGTAATAGGTTGCAAAGTTGGCATAGCCTAGTCCACCTTGTGATTTAGGGAGATGTAGTGTGCGAATCGGTATGCATGGTTTGGAGGTACCCCATATAAAGCTAGATGTTCTTTTTTGTATCAATCTTAAATAATATGAAGGGATTGGGATTGGCAGGACTCTAAACATATATAGTAGTTTGGGTAGGATAGTCATTTTAGAAGCATTGATCTTCCCTATCCAGGACAGCGGGAAATGGGACCATTGTTTTAGTAAATTTGTAATCTGTTTTAATAGAGGGGGTAATTAGCTGAAAATAAATCTGTTATGGCGGCTGTCAGGTTTACTCCTAAATATGGTAGTGATTTCTCTGCCCAAGAAAAGGGGAGTGCTATTTTTGTTGGGATTAATTCTGCTTCTGTAAGTGAAATATTAAGCACTACACATTTCTTGGGATTGATGACCAAGCCAGAGAACGTTGCAAATTTATCTAGGATAGGTAAAAGGTTAGGACCTGACACCTGTGGTGATGACATGAAGAGCAAAATATCATCCGCAAACATGCAGATTTTATGCGGATAACCTCCAATCTCAATGCCGGTAATTGTGGGATTGGTTCTAATATATTTGGCTAATGGTTCTAATACTAGGGCAAATAGCAGGGGAGATAATGGGCATCCCTGTCGTGTACCTCACTTAATGTTGAAAGAATCCGATTTATATCCAGCATATTTTATGTATGCTTTTGGATTGTTATAGAGTGCCTCAATCCATTTTATAAAATGAGGACCAAAACCCAATTTTTGTAAAGAATAATACATATAAGGCCAGGATACCGTGTCAAAAGCTCTCTTTATATCGAGGGATAAAAATCATGAGGGAATACTTCGCTTCCTGGCAATATGTGCAAGAAGCATTGCTCTGCGGACATTGTCACCCGCTTGCCTGTTTGGCATAAAGCCTACCTGGTCTCTATGTATAAATTTATTTATGATACCATTAAGGCGTTTAGCCATAATTTTTGCCAACAGCTTGATATCCAGATTCAAGAGAGAGATTGGACGGTAGTTTGTACATGAGGTGTCATCGGTGTGTGGTTTTGTAATCATGCAGACAATTGCCAATAATGATTCTTGTGTAAAGGAGTGTCCATTTAATAATGTATTGAATGCCACAGCTAACATGGGGGAAAGGGTTTCTGTAAATGTTCTATAATATAATGCTGAATATCCATCTGGGCCTGGTCGCTTGTTTATTTTTAAATCTTTGATGGAAAAAGCTACTTCTTCAGTCGTTATAGGTTCCTCCATCAGATTTCTTTGGGTTTGCGATAATTCTGGTAAGGTGATATGAGAAAAGAAAGATTCCGCTTCTGAGAGGTTGAATTCATTGGTTGATTCATATAAAGAAGCAAGGTGTGAGTGGAATTTGCAAACTATTTTGGTGGGGTTGCTAGTATATATATCTTTTGCTAATTTTAAACGGATTGGCTTGAACTTTTTGTTTAATAAGTGTAGAGCCCGTGCCATGTATGTACCTGGTTTGTTGCTTTTTGTTTAGAAATTGTGTCTAGAGCGTTTGTAAGATTTATCCACTGATTCCATGAGTGTTAAAGGGGATATGTCGGGGGTTCTATTGTGAAGCAAATATTCCTTTAATGTTTGTTCAATTTTTGAGGGATGGGTTTGGTGTTTAAGCAATGTGTCAGGGAAATACCAGGTTGGATCTTGCGCTTTTGGTATGGTAGATGCAATAGTTGTGTATACTGCATTATGATCAGACCATGGTTTGGGAATTATATGAGAGTCAAAGATTTCTGGAATCATTCCAATGGTTAAAAAGATATGGTCGATACGGGTGAATGATTGTGGGTGGGAGAAATAGGTGAATCTTTTTTTTGTCGGGTTGCTTTCTCTTCATGTATCTACCATATTATATTTCGAAAGGAGTTGTGAGAAAGATAATTTGTTTGGGCTAACAGGTGGGACATAAGGTGATTTGTCAAGGAACGGGAGGAGGACCTGGTTCGATTCCCCGCACATAATTATTGTTCCGAATTTGTGGTCATTGATCACTTGCATTAAGTGGGAAAGAAAGGAGTTGGGTTGCTTATTGGGGGCATAATACGAGACTATCGTGACAGGAGTATCCATTATATGACCCATCAGTAATATGTATCTACCTTCTGGATCTGTAATGTCTTTTGCAAGAGTAGATCTATGGAACGCTATTAGAGTTCCCCTTTGTTTAGTGTTGGCAGAAGCAGTGAAAAATTGTGGGTATGAGGGAGACATGAATTTGGGAGTGGATTCTTTTGTGAAATGTGTTTCTTGCAAGCACACTATGGGGCTGATTTACGAAATGTTTGCGCCGTGAGTATCGGCGCATCTGCGTGCGCAATGGCAGTTTTGGTATTTACAAAACATTTGCGTCGGTAACGCAGCGCTATTCCCTATTTACTATAGTGTTCTCGGCGCACGGGAGGAGGCGCTCAGTGCGCCACTATGGACCTGGCGCACAGCATCTTCAAATAAAAATATAAAGAAGCTGGAATGGCCAATATAATGGGGTGATGTGCGGTGATGTGAGGACGTTTAGTGACAACTGCCCAAGTAACAAATATGCCCAAAATAGAATGAGAAAGTAACTTTTTCTGAACCAGCCTGCTGCGCCGGCAATTACATTTAGAACTGCAAGAGGTTTTTTTGTGCTCTGCGCTGCAATTTCACTCATTCAAATGCGCCGGTTCACTGCGCCAGCAAAATCTTAGTAAATGTCAAGTCAGGGAAGTGCATTTGCATAAGTTGAACAGGCGCACCTCCTAAACTTGCCATTATATAACAGTCCCTGCACAAAATGACATTTCTAAAAAAAGAAAAAAAAAGGAATTTAAAAGCACTCGCGGCTATAATTGAATTGTCGGCTCCCGTCAATACAGAGAAAAGTCATTGAAAGTCTTTGAAAAAAATAAAATAATGCGTGGGGTCCCCCCAAATTCCATTACCAGGCCCTTCAGGTCTGGTATGGATATTAAGAGGAACTCTGCGCCAAATAAAACATTTTTTTTACGTGGGGGGTTCCCCTCAAAATCCGTACCAGGCCCTTCAGGTCTGGTATGGATTTTAAGGGGAACTCCGCGCCAAACTTAAAAAAAAATGGCGTGGAGTCCCCCTAAAAATCCACACCAGACCCTTTATCTGAGCACGCACCCTGGCAGGCCCCTGAAAAAGAGGGGGGGACGAGAGCACGCCCCCCCTCCTGAACCATACCAGGCCACATGCCCTCAACATTGGGAGGATGCTTTGGGGTCTGTGATCCCAAAGCACCATGTCCCCATGTTGATGGGGACAAGGGCCTCATCCCCACAACCCTTGCCGGTGGTTGTTGGGGTCTGCGGGCGGGGGGCTTATCGGAATCTGGAAGTCCCCTTTAACAAAGGGGACCCCCAGATCCCACCCCCCCTGTGTGAAATGGTAATGGGGTACAAATGTACCCCTACCATTTCACAAAGAAAGTGTCAAAAATGTTAAAAATGACAATAGCCGGACTTTCCCCGCCCCCCTCTGACACCACGGGGAAAGTCCCCATGAAATCCATGTGCGTCAGACGGGGTGGGGTCACCGGGTGGCAGCGGACCCAGAGGAGAACTGATGAACTGAAGCGTCACACAGCGGGAACCTCGAATTCAAGCGGATCGTCCGGAGAAAGAAGAGGGGAACAAGAAGCCGGAGCAAGATGTGGACGAGAACACCGATGGAAGAAGGGAGATGAAGATGAAGAACAAGATGGAAGAAGAAACCCGAATGGAGAAAAGAAGAAGATGGAAGAAGAAGGTGGAAGAAGAAGAAGGAAGAAAGGAGAAGACATTAATAAAGGAATTGTCAAAAACCGGCTATTGTCATTTTTGACACTTTCTTTGTGAAATGGTAGGGGTACATTTGTACCCCATTACCATTTCACACAGAGGGGGGGCCGGGATCTGGGGGTCGTGGGGATGAGACCCTTGTCCCCATCAACATGGGGACATGGTGCTTTGGGGTCACAGATGCCAAAGCATCCTCCCCATGTTGAGGGCATGTGGCCTGGTATGGT
Organism: Rana muscosa; assembly: GCA_029206835.1. NCBI lineage: Eukaryota > Metazoa > Chordata > Amphibia > Anura > Ranidae > Rana > Rana muscosa. The sequence continues at coordinate 10,468,738 of JARGYO010005562.1, forward strand.
TCAGGAGGGGGGGCGTCCCCCCTCTTTTCCTGCGGCCTGCCAGGTTGCGTGCTCGGATAAAGGGCCTGGTACGATTTTGAGGGGAACCCCCACGCCATTTTTTTTTTAATTTGGTGCGGGGGTCTCCTTAATATCCATACCAGACCTGAAGGGCCTGGTAATGGAATTTGGGGGGACCCCCACGCATTTTTTTTTCAAAGACTTTCAATGACTTTTATCTGTATTGACGGGAACCATCAATTCATTACAGCCACGAGTACTTTTAAATGACTATTATTTTACTTTAGAAATGTAATTTTGCTCTCGGACTGTTATAAACATGGAAAACATGCACTACTTTACAGGCATACTATAGACACCCCCCAGGTATGATATTTAGGGCCAGTTCACACCGGATGCAGTGCAGTGCGTTTTTTTGATGCATGAAAAACGCAAAGAAAGTTGATCACATTAATGCCAATGGCATAGTTCACACCACTGCAGTCCGTTCCAGTGCATTTCAGAAAGCCAAAAAATAATTGGTCATGCTGCATTTTTTAGGTACAAAACTGTAAAACACATCAAAACCGCAACGGAACGTACCAAAAATGCACTGGAATGCACCGCAACGCACCTAAATGCACCAAAGACGCACTGCAACACACTTGTCCTAAGTGAAAAGAGGGGGAAAAAAACACTGGACTGCATCAAAAACGCCTCAAAAATGCACTGGAATGTGTCAAAAACGCGCATGCAGAAAAGCACCTGGAACGCACCCAGACTGCGTTTCTATAGTGTGAACTAGGGCCAGTTCACACCATAGAAACGCAATCCGGATGCGTTCCAGGTGCTTTTCTGCATGCACGTTTTTCATGCATTCCAGTGCATTTTTGGTAAGTTTTTGATGCAGTCCAGTGCTTTTTTTTCACCCCTCTTTTTTATTAACCATAGATAAGGACAAGTGTGTTCCAGTGCGTTTTTTGTACATTTAGGTGTGTTCCTGTGCATTCCTGTGCGTTTATGATGCGTTTTGATGTGTTCCAGTACAGTCCAGTGCAGGTAAAATGCAGCATGTTCTACTTTTTTTGTGGAACTGGAACGCACTGGAACAAACACTGCCATTTAGAACCATATAACCAACTTTCCATGCATTTTGGATGCATAAAAAACGCAATGCACTGCATGTGGTGTGAAATGGCCCTTAAGCAATTTGGCATATTTAAAGGCACTTCTCCTTGTTTTGTTTTTGGTGTTTTCCAAATTGGTGACATTGATATATGTCCCTTAGGGTGGGACCTGGGCCCCATTTTAAGGCCAATAACTAGAAGATAAGCCAGCCAAGTGGGGACTAGCAAAATTAACAAGTCAGTTCCCATAGACTGCAATGGTATTTGTTGGTGGGGGGAGGGGTGATTGTCCCATCTCTAATTTTGTAGCATGCTGGATGATGTGCTTAATTTTGGACGGGGGGAGGTTATTTTTTGCTAGCTGCATTGGTGTTGTTCTGCACATGCCCAGCCAGTTATTTTTTTTGGCGTGCTTTTTGTGTGTGAACAGCGCCTGGATATTTCTGGGCATGCTCACTCAGAGAGTGTTTTTATGGGTTAGAAATTGAAGGACATCCTTAACAGGTGTGCCCACTTTGAATTTCAGTCTCTACATTGGGAGAACTTGCATTCTGGGTGTTTCATGGACTGTGCATGTGTTTTCAATTGCCTCATTAGCACACAAACATATGTTATATAAAGCTCACAGAGCATTTGGTCGCTTGCCAATGGCATAGTTCACACTACTGCAGTCCGTTCCAGTGCCTTTCTGAAAGGAAAAAAAAAATGGTCATGCTGCATTTTTTATGTACAGAACTGTACTGGACCACAGTAAAACACATGAGAAACGCACCGGAACGTTCCTGGAATGCACCGGAACGCATCTAAATGCACCAAAGACGCACTGCAACACACTTGTCCTTATTAGGGCCAGTTCACACCAGACGCAATTCCTTGTGCTTTTTTTCTGCACAAAGTGCATGCACAGTATTTTCCATGTATTCCAATGGCTCTAGTTGGCTCTAGTTTACACCATGCAGTCAGTTTCCGGTCAGTTTCTGCACCGGAAACTGACCGTAATCTGACTGTATAACTAGAGCCAACAAGAGCCATTGGAATACATGGAAAACACTGTGCATGCATTTTTAGTGCAGAAAAAATGTGCACGAAACTGAACGGAACTGCGTCTGGTGTGAACTGGCCCTTAAGGTTAAGTGAAAAGAGGGGGAAAAAAGCATTGGACTGCATCAAAAATGCACCCTTAGGGCCAGTTCACACCATAGAAATACAATCCGGATGCGTTCCAGGTGCTTTTTTGCATTCGCGTTTTTGATGCGTTCCAGTGCATTTTTGGTACGTTTTTGATGCAGTCCAGTGCTTTTTTTCACCCCTCTTTTTTATTAACCATAGATAAGGACAAGTGTGTTCCAGTGCATTTTTGGTGCAGTTAGGTGTGTTACGGTGCAATCCAGTGCGTTTTTGATGCGTTTTGCAGCGTTCCAGTACAGTCCAGTGCAGGTAAAATGCAGCATGTTCTACTTTTTTTGTGGAACTGGAATGCACTGGAACAAACACTGCCATTTAGAACCATATAACCAACTTTCCATGCATTTTTGATGCATAAAAAAGCAATGGACTGCATGTGGTGTGAAATGGCCCTTAAGCAATTTGGCATATTTAAAGGCACTTGTTTTGTTTTTGGTGTTGTCCAAATTGGTGACATTGATATATGGGTGGGACCTGGGCCCCCATTTTAAAGCCAATAACTAGAAGATAAGCTAGCAAAGTGGGGACTAGCAAAATTAACAAGTCAGTTCCCATAGACTGCAATGGTATTTGTTGTATAACTTTTGCCCATGTTAGGCTCTTTGCTGGGGTGTTTGTCCCATGTCTAATTTTGTAGCATGCTGGATGATGTGCTTAATTTTGGACGGGGGGTGGGGGGGGGCTTATTTTCTGCTAGCTGCATTTGTGTTGGTCTGAGCATGCTCAGGAACTTCGTTTTTTTTTTTTTTTTGGTGCTTTTTGTGTGTGAACAGCACCTGGATATTTGTGGGCATGCTCAGAGAGAGTGTGTTTTTTGGGTTAGTAATTGAAGGACATCCTTAACAGGTGTACCCACTTTGAAGTTCAGCCTCTACATTGGGTGAACTTGCATTTTGGGTGTTTCATGGACTGTGCATGTGTTTTCAATTGCCTCACTAGCACAAAAACCTATGTTATATAAAGCTTGCAGATAGCATTCTCTCCCTTGCCCTGAAAAGAGGCAAGATTGTGTGTGTGTGTGTGTGTGTGGCCGGCAAAAAGTACATTTTGGTGTCCTTATCGAGTTTGTAACACATGCATTTTATTTGTTATGTCTTTGCAAAACAGATGTTTGTTTTACTTTTGTTGATTGTTTTTTTTTGTGTGGGGGATATGTTCCCCTGAAATATTTTTGATGTTGTTAATGTGTGTTGTTTGTTCGCTTTGATTTAATTGTCTGTGCTGCATTATTTTGCTAAATCTTTCTCAAGATGTGACTAATGTTTCAAATTTACCTTCATATGTTTTTATTTTTTTGCTTCACTTTGTGTTTTCCAAGTCCTGTTTTGTTGACCAATAAAATTTGATGCAAAGTTTGATGTTTGTGTTTTGTTTTCTATGCAACAAATGTGACAGCTGCAGCTTAACTATGCTTCTTGGCATAACAAAACAGGTGTGATTTGTGTAGCTATAAAAAGTAAAATTTATACTGCGCTGTCTAAAAGAAAAAATAACTAGCTATATAGCAACCTGATATGCTTCAGTGACAGATGCTGCAACTTAAATGTGAGACACACACAATAAATCCAAATAAACTTAAAAAAGCTGCGCAAAATATGTAAATAATAAATCCTTAGAGTGAATAAAGGATTATCCAGAATCTAATCCTTATGATTGCAAATAAACAATGGTGACAAATTAATCCAAAAATGTGACTAAATATAAATCTGCCAAAATCAAAGAAATAGTCCTGTATATAAAAAATTAACAGAAAGTGTCCAGTAGAATGACATAAATGAATCAAGGTCTCCTCAGTTCACTGTTGGTGACTTCAAACACAAACACCAGATGAAAGAGTGCTGTTATTCTGATAGACAAAGATTCCACCACCATTAGAGATTACTGCCGCTTACCGGAACACCCGATCCCATCTGAGATCAGTAAAAGCAGATAGCTGATATCCCCTGCCAGGGTCTCTAAGAGTGGCTAGAATCTGTATTCCTCCACTAGGATTATACGCCAGTCCTCTCCATGCAACCCGAATCCAAAATGCAAATGGAAAAGAGAGCCACCATAGCGTAATCCAGTATAAAAAATGATATTTATTAAATAAAAGTTGCACTTACAATGAGATGTAATATAAAAGCGTGTGGTATGTAGTATAATAGCCGGCCGGCTAAAAACAGCCCGTTCCTTCCGGACTCTCGGTATGTTGGTGACGTCAGCACGCCGCTCCTCCCTACGCCGTTTCGTCACAAATGACGTCGTCCTGGGGCACGGGCGGCGTGCTGACCCACCGCCATATATAGTGCACACACAGCAGGGACACCCAGATCTGATCTCCCCGCATCGCTGCCGCATGGATCGCCATTTTAGTAATGGGCAAAACTGCCCTTAAATATGGTACCCCATACTGTACTATTCTGGCTTCATACCTCCGCGATGTATTAATACATCAGAATCGGAGGTCTACTTAAAACACTATTAAACACACACAGCAGGGACGCCCAAATCTAATCTCCCCGCGTCGCTGCCGCATGAGTCGCCATTTCAATAGTGGGCAAAATTGCCCTTAAATATGGTACCCCATATTTCACTATTCTAGCTTCTTACCTCCACAATATATTAAGTATATCGGGATCAGAGGTCTATTTAAAACACTAATATACTTATAAAACTTCCCATATCCAAGACGGATCCTGCGGGCTGGTGGAGCCCCGCATCCATTCATTCTAGATACAGGATATTTCCTGTTAAAAGTCCGCAGACTTAAAAACACAAAAATATGACTGAAAAATACCATTAACGTTACAATAGGCTGTAAAAATGTATATCCCATTAGTTAAGGGCCCCTACTGGATATAACATGTAGTACATAATGACAGCCTAATGCACTTGTGTTGGTAAAATTTAAATGTATAAAGGAAGAAAAGTACATAATACAACCCAAATTACTGGGCTAATAAAAACCAAATATTTGAACATAGTTAAATATTTGTTCTTTTGAGAATATGAGGGCAATGTCATGCTCATATGATTGAAGGGAAATCTACCCCTTTAGTGGAAAAAATCATCGGACGCCAACATAACCCCAACCAACAGAGATAATAGGGCAGTCTAACCCCAGAGCTGCATCTCCCCAATTAATGAGACAACGCAATCTCTGAGGATACCAACCTCCCTGAATAGGGAATAATGATTGGGACATAAGAGTTAGTAAATACTTAATAGAAAATTATGAATTAGAAAATAATATTTCCCTCTCTTTCCAAGAATATTGTCTATCCCATACCGTTTCCCCTCTATCTGATTAACAATAAGGAAAAGGTCAATAAATCCCTAATACAAATCATGGACAATGAGGAAATCAATGAAATTAATGAACCACTGTCCATAAGATATCAACATAAATCTAATTGACAGATCTATCCTCTCTATACTGAAAACAACCCCCCCTTGCAGGAATCCAAATAATTATTCCCAAATTGCAGATCCTATCCCCATGGCGACTGAGAAATCAGATCTAGTTCACAGATCATTGAATCCACCACCCAGATAACATCATAGACAATGTAACTCCATGTGGATATTCTAAGCATTATCTATAAATGCATTCACATCTATGTCTATGTTCAGGCCGTAGGGGGTATAACTACGTACCTTATATATCCAAGCCATTTCCATTTTTGATATTTCCCTCACTAGGGAGCCACCCCTCCAATGTGGGCTATACCTATCTATCCCCAGGAACACTGTACCTGCTGGGTTACGCTCATGATGTAAATCATAGTGCCTTGATACTGAGTGGTCTTTAAATCCACTTTTAATGTTGGTAATATGCTCACCCAAACGCACCTGCATCGATCTTTTTGTGCGGCCTATATATTGCATCCCGCAGGGACATTGCAATAAATATACAACCCCTGTGGAACTGCAGGTGACAAATGCCTCAATCTGATGTTCACTAGAGGTACTTGTTGATTGAAACGAAACCGTTTTTTTAGATTTGATTTTATTGAGTCTACATACTTGGCATCTGCGGCACTGATGATATCCAGAAATATTCTGGAAAAAATATACTCTTTTGGGTGGTGGGTCAACCACATTAGGTGCTACCTTATCACGAAGTGAGGGAACTCCCCTAAAGATAACCTGTGGTGCTGCTGGCAAAAAAGTGCTAATAATTTGATCGCTCTTCAGCACATGCCAGTGTTTCCGCAGGATCTTTTTCACTAAGAAGTGTTGGGTGGAATAAGTGGTGACAAGTGGTAGGAGTGGTCCAACACGTTTCTTTTTTGGACCTCCATATAATAAGACTCTTCTATCCATTTTCCCAACCTCTTTTATTGTTGTTTCTAAGGAATTCAAGTCATACCCTTTCTCCACCAATCTCTCTTTTAAGATATTGGCTTGAAGAGCATAGTCCACCATATCTGAGCAATTCCGCCTCATCCTTATGAATTGGCTTTTAGGCACTGATTTGAGCCAGGAATCCTTATGGCAGCTTCCTAGAGGTATATAAGCGTTACGATCCGTCTCTTTAAAGTATGATATTGTTTTGAAGTCAGTCCCTTCTTTGATCACTATAAGGTCCAAGAAGTGGATTCTATCTTGACTTGCTTCGTATACAAAACTAATACCCCTATCATTCTTGTTTAAATCCACAAAAAACTCCTCAAGTTGGGAGAATGTACCTTCCCATAGGAGGAGGACGTCATCAATATACCTCGCCCAAAAGGCGAGGTATGGACTACGTTCCTTATAGATGACGTCCTCCTCCCATTTGGCCATAAAAAGATTGGCCAGACTAGGGGCATATTTAGCCCCCATAGCGACACCCCTTCTTTGTCTATAGAAATTGTGGCTAAACCAGAAGTAGTTGTGGCCAGCCGCATATTCCAGTAAATCCATGACAAAAGATTGCTGTTCCTGCGGTATCGCAGAAAACAACTCTAAATAGTATTTTACTGCTGACAATCCCAATACGTGTGGTATGACAGTATAAAGGGATGCCACATCTGCCGTGACCATCCATGTATGTTCAGTTACCTTTTGGCCTGCCAATAGATTGATTACATGACGTGTGTCTTTGAGGTTTGAGGGCATTAGTGTAGCGACCTCACCTCTCACTCCCTCCTTCTCTGTCAATGTCAATGGCTCTCGTCTAGGGGACCAGGGAGGAGAGTGTGACGCACCACCAGCTCGTACCCTCCAGTGTGTAGAGGTGTGAGCTATACCCAATTACCTTCGGGTCTGTGCCCCTGTCCAGAGCCAAAGCTCCCCTTGAGGATGATCCTTGAACTCCCAGAAAGCCAAGTTCCACCCCATTGAAAGTCCAACACTTATTTATTCTTGTAGAGCAATAAATAGTCCTTTGCGAGCAGACTGGTTAGACAATGAACAGGCAAGGTGAAGAGGAAGGTCCAGGCACAAACATAAACTTATTACTCTCCTGTTTCAGTATGCGCAAACAGGCTTGGCGCACGGTCGCTGCCACCGACCGTGAGGGTGGTCGCTGCCACCGACCGGGTGAAATAGGATTTAGGCCTCTGCCACCGACCTGGATTTAAGTTGGGTCGCTGCCACCGACCATGAGAACATGAACTACCTTCTTGAGATGCGGCCCCTGTCAGGGGGGTCATCCATCTGGATGGTCACCAGAGGCCTCCGCCGTCACCAGCCAATGCTGCGCTGGATCTCCGAGAAGGTCACTTCTCTAGTCCCCCTCGCCCTAGATTCGGGTGTCCAAAACCGGAGGACACTCTAGGAATCCTCCATCCCATGCGGGACCCAGTCGAAAGTACTGGGCCCCAGGCCTCCAGAGAGTACCTCACCCCAGACCTAAGGTGTCTGGGGTGGAATCACAGCTCCGTCCCCGGGCCGAGGGCGCCCGGAGACCACCAGTACGCACCCCCAGGCTGAAGGTGCCTGGGCGTGGACCCCGAGCGGAAGATGTCCGCCCCTTTTATCCCCTCTCCCAGTATGCACAGCAGGTTCCCCGCCCCGCTGTACTACTGCTGCGAGAGGACAAAAAGGGTACAGACTTACAATGGTGGTTCAACCCCGGCCTATGGCGACAGCGCCACCTACAGGCCGCAGGGAACTGGACACCCCTGTATCCTCCACTGGCATAAATTGGTCCATGAACCCTAACAATTGCTGCATCTGAGCCATTTATCACTCTGATGCCTCCCCTAAATGTAACCACCAGCTACATTTGTCTAACCTGGTGCCTTCATGGTAGCATATGCATGTATTGTGTGCTGCCATTGATAGTCACCAGGAAATACAAAATACAGAGCGGTAAGTATTACATTTTCCTTTTTACAGCAGTGGTTCTCAGCCTCAGTCCTCAAGTACCCCCAACAGGACATGTTTTGTGAATTTATCTTATCGAGAATTGCTGTCCAAAATACAAAACCATTGACTGTGATTTAAAGCACATGTGCAAGATGAAGGAAAACCTGCAAACATGGCCTGTTGGGGGTACTTGAGAAGCACTGATTTAGAGCACTGCACTTAAAATAGCTCAAGGCAATACTTTTTTTTTTGTTTCCTTGCATGTCCCCCTCGGATATCCAGCAAGTGCACTTGTAGTGCAAAGTGGATTTGCCTTTAGTAAATAAACCCCAAAGTCCAAAATACCTAATAGTTTTGGGTGTACCCAGCAAAATGCTGGAGTGCAATGTACATAATAGGGAATGTATTTCAATTGACCTGTGTGTCCCCAAGGAAAGACATTGGTAGGGATTTACCCTCACTTCCTGTGTGGCTATGTGACAGGAAGTGAATTATTTGGAAGGATAAAGTGGCCAAATTTGGGAGTTGTCTTAAATCTATCAGGGGTGCAGACATCCCCAAAAACTGTCTAGACTTCTAATCCCTCTGCACCATGGGTGTCCGCTCCATAGGGCAAGGGGGGTCGTTTGCCCCCCCTAGAATCGTAAGATTAGACAGTGACACTTGACTTGCCCCCTGTGATGGCCGCTGTGGCAGCCGTGGACTTTTCTTTCTAAGTCTGCTGGCTAGGGCTGCTCTCCACCGCACCGGGTGCCACACATTTGGGGGGGGTGTCAGGCAGCTCCCCCATCCTCCCCTGTATGAAACAGTGAGAGCTTGGTAGTGTAGCGGCGATGTGACATGCTGACAGTGCAGGGAGAAGCTCAGGCGGACTGACCCATTGTCACACACTACTGTGCATCTCACTCTCTGTTAAATTCTAAGAGATCAGCGAGTACAACTCCCCCCCTCCACAGGAATGGAAGAGGCTGCTTCGGCTCTGCCTCCCCCCTCCCCTCTGTTTCTGTGTCCTGTCCATGCTCCGTGCAGCCCGTCTGAAAGGAATGTGGGGGCGGGAACATTTAAACAAGTAGCAGACAGCTAAAGAGCTGCCGACTGAACTAGTGTGAGACTGAGCATCCTGGGAACATCAAGTGAGTTACAGTATCAGCACTGTCACGGTGTCCAGACTCTGCCCTCTCTCTCTCCCAAATCTTTCACTCCCCCTCTTTCCTCTGTTGTCCTCCAGCAGAGTCTTTCATTAACTCTATGCTGATATTTTTTCACTAGTGTGTGATCATAGATGTAGCGGGGTCTTTAAATTTAGGTGGGGTACACTTGGGTGGAAGTTCAGGTGTGTAAGTATGGGAGTAATGACCATTTGTATTCGTGGAGGATTGGGCGGTGTAATAATCTCCTTGGCCTGTGGGTGGCGGGGTACCCGCATGCTCAAGGTAGATTCACTGCCATAGTGCTGTCCTTTTTGTCCCTTCTCGGAGATGGTACGGCGAGGGCGGGGAACCTGCCGTGGCGTCATTGAAGGGGATAAAAGGGGGGAGACGCCCTGGTCATGAGGTCTTGCTCTTCTGGAGGTTCTTCTTCACGCACTCAGGCACCTTAGGCCTGGGTGCGGGCGGGTCCGGATTCCGGCTCAGGTGCCCTAGGTCTGACCGGAATGGAGTTGGAGTCCATCCCAGGCACCTTCAGCCTGGGGTGAGGTACTAAACCAGGAGAACTGGGGCCCAGTGACTTTGACTGGGTCCCACGAGGGTGGAGAAGTCTGAGGGTCCCTGAGGTGGATGGGGCCCATGTCTGAGGTGAGGAGGCCGGGGAGGTTACCCATTCGGAGAGTCTGGAGCAGCATCAACCCAGTGACGGATGGGCCTCTGGTAACTCCCTTGGAGGGACATCTTCCCCTGACAGGGGCCGCAACACAGCAAAGGTACTCCTGTCTATGTTCTCTTGAGTCGCTGGTATAGACTCTCAAGTTCGAAGTCCTTTCTAGCTAAGGCTGTAGTAACCGCTGGCGAGATCGCAGTGGTTTAGCTGACAACCAGGACAGTGTCTCGACCTGCTCATCCCCTGTATCAAAATGTTATCAAGTCGCAACCAGTTGGCTACTGAAGCACTGTTTATTGTGAGATATGCAATAAAACAAGAGTTGGACTGTGATCGGTGTGTGGAACTCTGGTTAATGGGAGCAAAGGGAAGTGTTGGCACAGCAGGACTTAATCCTTTACAGAAGCACACAGGCCCGAGGAAATATCTGGTACTGGACTTCACCTCACCCACAGCTATGGGGAGGACATGGGCCGTAGCGCATCTCACCCTATCGTGTGTGATACCCCTAGAAGAAAGAGATGGGGTGAGGTCGCTACAGGTGGGGGCTCGTGAGTCCGGGATGATGTGTGTTTTGACTTTGGAAGTAAGAATGGCTGTGTCTGGACTTTGCTGCCCGGAGGAGTTCCGAGCAGGTCGGCCATGTGATCGGCCAAAGTGCATCCCTGCTCAAAGTCGTGGAAATGACCCTAAGTTGGGAAAGGCCCATGCGGAGGAGCGAGAAGAGGGAAAAGTCCAGCCGTGTGACGTACTACATGTGGGGGCTTTTACTGCACTGCGCCATGAGGCACCCCGTGACTACACAGTTCGTGGGCGGAGCTTGATGGAAGCCCGCGAAAACGTGCAAGTCGTGGGAGGAGTCTGGCCATGTGGAGGAACTCACGTGGAGACTTTGGCGCGTGGTCAGTGCGTGATGGAGCAGCAGACAGTCGGGATGGCCTCAAGCTCCCCGTGGATTCCGGTTCCCTACCCCACGAAGATGACTACCTTTGCTGCTCCCCTTACAGACACGGGGATAAGACTCAGGCCCCGAGGACAGTTGGCTCTGTACACCTGAAGAGACACGGAGGCCCTCGGTGTGATCTGTCCCGGATGCTCGGGACTGGTGGTTCACCTGAAGCCATTCGGGCGTTGCGAAGCATGCAAAGAGTTCTTGTTCGAGGTGGAGCCATCCACAGTAAGGCCCTGGGCCCTTGGCCTCAACAGCCTCACAGGTACCGCTACTCCGGAAGGGGAGATCCAGGCCTTTGCGGAGGTTCCCGTACGCACTGACCAGGGCGATGTGACTGCCCAATCAGAGACTGAGAAGGAAAAATCCGAGGATGCTGCTTCGGTCACCACAGATTCTTTGCTCCCACCTCCGAAGAGGAAAGTCGGCCTGGTGCAGGCCTCCTATGGTCGTGGAAGAGCTTCACCCCGTCGCTTGCCTGGCCTGGATGGATCCGGTTGGAAGAGTCCTGGACATCCCAGTTCTACAAAAGGTCAAGGTGAGCCAGGGGCTGGGACTGTGGTGGTGGTTGGAGGTGTTGGGGGTCCACAGTCGGTGGAGCCCACTAGGGAGGGTAGTACCACGTCTACCAGAGACTACCTTCCCGCGGAGATGTATGACACCTCCTGTAACGGGAAGGCCCGGGGAACTCAGAATCGCTTAGGAAGTATGAAATACCCTTGCGCCAGCTTCCCCAATGGCTCTTATGTGTCAATCACCCTGTGTCTCTATTAGGGGCACAGGGTGAATGAAAACCCCAATATGGTCTATGATGGCCATATTCAATGCTGTACATACATTTTATCTAGATTGGGTCTGTAATATTCATCCACCATATTACCCAGGATACCTGCAAAGAACTCTCTACTGTTTGATTATGACCTCAACAGGTTAATTGGAAAGTGACGCCTTTATGATGTTTAGACACATACTCTTAGATGCTAATATCATCACCAACAGCCCTGACTTTGTGTAATCATGGCTGTGAGGAATTAAGTTGTTTTGCATTCTATTGTTCAGTATGACTTGGGAAGGTCTGGTGTGAATAGAAGTAATTAACCCTATACTTGGACTGGGATTTACAATACAAAGGGATTTAAGATGTAAAGGGTTTAGAACCTGTTGTCGCCAGACAGACTGGCTGCCAACCCTTTGTGGGAAGATGTGTATTGGAGATCGTATATTCTATTGTGTTGGGATCTTTTGAAGCCTAGCAGACGTCAGGATGAGGTGTTGAGTTTTGGGATGCGTGGGTGGAGCTGGGCCCTTGTTCATGTTAAATCATGTGCCCTGAATTGTGTATAAAGTTACAATGTTTGTCAATAATAAATTCATTCCTACTACAGAAGAGACAGAGTGCGTCTCGTCTTCTTCCAGAGGGGTCGGCTCCTATAGGAAAGGGTCGTTTAGCTGTGGATATCGGTAGCGAGTGGATGTGTGTCTAGGAGAGGGAACATCGTAAACGGCGTTAATACCCCTTGAGATTGGGGTGCCGTTACACCTCCGACCTAGAGTCACTGTCGGATTGTGGAGATGACGGTGAGATCGATGAACTGTTTCACCAGAAGGGTTGGGACAAACGCCCATTACCTATACTACGTGCACCCCAAGATTCGCCTATGTCCAAAGGAGACAGCACGCCCCGGGCGGAGGCCCCAGAATCTACGATGAAGCCTAGTCCTCCAGTTGCTCTACCACCATCCACAGCATCACCAGTTTTGTTGGCGGGGAAACAGCGAGCATCACTACGGGCACCGAGAGAAAAGCCATCCGAGGTAGTGAAAGTACCTCGGCAACCGGAGGCCATCGTTCAACCAGGAGAAGGTGAGCGGGCCACAATGCCTCCTTTAGCCCGATTGCAACGACTCTTTTCTCAGAGGGTCGCTCACGAGTATGGATGGGAATATCCGTACTTGCCCAGAGACTTGTTGTTTGAGGTTGAAGTTCTGCGACAGCGATGGTACGATGAGTTCGTTTGGGATAAACTTAAAGTGCCTCATGCCCGGCGATACTTGTCCTGTTCGCCACCCGTGTCGAAAAAGTTTAGGGACTGCAGAGCAGACTGGATGTGGGGCTGCTATATCCACGAAGACAAGGTGCGCATCTGCAGGAAAGATGGAGAGGACGCTGACTATTCGATTGAGGTTTTCGATAAGCATCTGAAGCCCTTGTTTTTGCCTGACCCGAGGTTTTATTTGTGAGAAGAGACTCACTTGTTTTCCCGTGACAACTTTCCGGAGGTGTTCTTGCCGGAGCATCGAACTGTACCCTAGTTTTTTATTTGGGTTTTTGTTTTTTTCTACTCTTTGGAGGAATGAGAGCTGTTTGTTTGTTCTCTCTTCTTCACAGTTCAAAGACAGAGACTTTGGGGGTAGAATCAGAGTAGGGACGCAGGAAGACTGAAGATTTTACCAAGTGTCATCACCGTGGCATCGTCACTAGGTGGCGGTGTTGCGCAACGGCTGTTGCTTGTACATTTGCATCATTTACTTATTGGAGCGAGTGGGTCTCTCGGCTGATAGGCCCATTCATTCCAAATTAACACAGAATGTCAGGATGTGGTTTTCCTTGCGTGTTGTTTTTTTTCTTTCCCTCTGCAGGAGATTCGTCTGTCAAGACTACTGAGTATGGGGTGGTTCTTAGACAGAAAAGGGAGGGATTGTGTATGTGTACATGCTTAGAGGGTTTTATGAAAAAGTTTATTGTTTTATGTTCCCCTCCCCTTTGAGCAGGTCTTGGTATGGTTAAGGTTCAAATTTTTAGGGATGCCTCTGGGGTCAGACTTATGTCACCACCTTTGGGAGACATGGGTTTGCACCAGACGCTGGGGACCAGCGTCAAATCACAGGGGGGAGTATGTAGCGGGGTCTTTAAATTTAGGTGGGGTACACTTGGGTGGAAGTTCAGGTGTGTAAGTATGGGAGTAATGACCATTTGTATTCGTGGAGGATTGGGCGGTGTAATAATCTCCTTGGCCTGTGGGTGGAGGGGTACCCGCAGGCTCAAGGTAGATTCACTGCCATAGTGCTGTCCTTTTTGTCCCTTCTCGGAGATGGTACGGCGAGGGCGGGGAACCTGCCGTGGCATCATTGGAGGGGATAAAAGGGGGGAGACGCCCTGGTCACGAGGTCTTGCTTTTCTTGAGGTTCTTCTTCACACACTCAGGCACCATAGGCCTGGGTGCGGGCGGGTCCGGATTCCGGCTCAGGTGCCCTAGGCCTGACCGGAATGGAGTTGGAGTCCATCCCAGGCACCTTCAGCCTGGGGTGAGGTACTAAACCAGGAGGCCTGGGGCCCAGTGACTTTGACTGGGTCCCACGAGGGTGGAGAAGTCCGAGGGTCCCTGAGGTGGATGGGGCATATGTCTGAGGTGAGGAGGCCGGAGAGGTTACCCATTCGGAGAGTCTGGAGCAGCATCAACCCAGTGACGGATGGGCCTCTGGTAACTCCCTTGGAGGGACATCTTCCCCTGACAGGGGCCGCAACGCAGCAAAGGTACTCCTGTCTATGTTCTCTTGAGTCGCTGGTAGAGACTCTCAAGTTCGAAGTCCTTTCTAGCTAAGGCTGTAGTAACCACTGGCGAGATCGCAGTGGTTTAGCTGACAACCAGGACAGTGTCTCGACCTGCTCATCCCCTGTATCAAAATGTTATCAAGTCGCAACCAGTTGGCTACTGAAGCACTGTTTATTGTGAGATATGCAATAAAACAAGAGTTGGACTGTGATCAGTGTGTGGAACTCTGGTTAATGGGAGCAAAGGGAAGTGTTGGCACAGCAGGACTTAATCCTTTACAGAAGCACACAGGCCCGAGGAAATATCTGGTACTGGCCTTCACCTCACCCACAGCTATGGGGAGGACATGGGCCGTAGCGCATCTCACCCTATCGTGTGCAGGGATGAGCTGAACACCCCCCTGTTCGGTTCGCACCAGAACCTGCGAACAGACAAAATGTTCGCGCAAACTTTAGAACCCTATTAAATACAATGGACTCGAACGTTCGAAATCTAAAGTGCTAATTATAAAGGCTAATATGCAAGTTATTGTCCTAAAAAGTGTTTGGGGACCCGGGTCCTGCCCCAGGGGACATGTATCAATGCAAAAAAAGGTTTAAAAAATAGACGTTTTTACGGAGCGGTGATTTTAATAATGCATAAAATGAAAAAATAAAAGTGAAATATTCCTTTAAATTTCGTACCTGGGGGGGGGTGTATGATATGCATGTAAAGTGGCGCATGTTTCCCGTGCTTAGAACTGTCCCTGCACAAAGTGTCATTTTTGAAGGAAAAAAAGTCATTTAAAACTCACTCGCGGCTATTAATGAATTGTCGGCTTTTATCAATACATAGAAAAGTCATTGATAAAAAAAAAAAAAAAGCGTGGGGGTTCCCCCAAATTCAATTACCAGGCCCTTTAGGTCTGGAATGGATATTAAGGGGAACCCCACCGCAAATAAAAAAAAAATGGCGTGGGGTTCCCCCTAAATATCCATACCAGGCCCTTGAGATCTGGCATGGATTTTAAGGGGAACTCCACCCCAAATTTAAAAAACAATGGCGTGGAGTCCCCCCAAAAATCCATACCAGACCCTTATCCGAGCACGTAACCTGGCCGGCCGCAGGGGAAGAGGGGGGGACGAGAGAGCGCCCCCCCTCCCTCCTGAACCGTACCAGGCCACATGCCCTCAACATGGGGAGGATGTCCCCATGTTGATGGGGACAAAGGCCTCATCCCCACAACCCTTGCCCGGTGGTTGTGGGGGTCTGCGGGCGGGGGGCTTATCGGAATCTGGAAGACCCCTTTAACAAAGGGGACCCCCAGATCCCGCCCCCCCCATGTGAATTGGTAAGGGGTACATTGTACCCCTACCATTTCACGAAGAAAGTGTAAAAAAATGTAAAAAAAAACACACAAACACCTTGAAAAAGTCCTTTATTAAAAAAAAAAAAAACATTCCAGCGATGAAATCCAGTGTCCCGCGGCGATCCCGATGTCCAGCGCCGTCCGTCATTGGTTTTGCCTGAGCGGACCTGATGGGGAACTTCCTCCTCAGTGTTTTAAATGTATAGACCCGCCCCTTCTAAAGTTCCCCATCAGGTCCGCTCAGCGGACCAGATGCGGAACATGAGAAGGGGCGGGTCTATACATGTATTACCAAAGTGAGAGAAGTTCCTCATCAGGTCCGCCCCCTCCGTATGTCGGACCCGCCTACATCATTGGCTTGAGCGGGGAACTTCCTTCACTGTGTAATTTAAATTTACACAGTGAAGGAAGTTTCCCGCTCAAGCCAATGACATAGGCGGGGTCCGACATACCGAGGGGGCGGACCTGATGGGGAACTTCTCTCACTTTGGTAATACATGTATAGACCCGCCCCTTCTCATGTTCCGCATCTGGTCCGCTGAGCGGACCTGATGGGGAACTTTAGAAGGGGCGGGTCTATACATTTAAAACACTGAGGAGGAAGTTCCCCATCAGGTCCGCTCAGGCAAAACCAATGATGGACAGCGCTGGACATCGGATCGCCGCGGGACACTGGATTTCATCGTTGGAATGTTTTTTTTGTTTTTTTTTAATAAAGGACTTTTTCAAGGTGTTTGTGTGTTTTTTTTTACATTTTTTTACGCTTTCTTCGTGAAATGGTAGGGATACAATGTACCCCTTACCAATTCACATGGGGGGGCCGGGATCTGGGGGTCCCCTTTGTTAAAGGGGTCTTCCAGATTCCGATAAGCCCCCCGCCCGCAGACCCCCACAACCACCGGGCAAGGGTTGTGGGGATGAGGCCCTTGACCCCATCAACATGGGGACATCCTCCCCATGTTGAGGGCATGTGGCCTGGTACGGTTCAGGAGGGAGGGGGGGCCGCTCTCTCGTCCCCCCCTCTTCCCCTGCGGCCGGCCAGGTTACGTGCTCGGATAAGGGTCTGGTATGGATTTTTGGGGGGACTCCACGCCATTTTTTTTTAAATTTGGGGTGGAGTTCCCC
Organism: Rana muscosa; assembly: GCA_029206835.1. Taxonomy (NCBI): domain Eukaryota; kingdom Metazoa; phylum Chordata; class Amphibia; order Anura; family Ranidae; genus Rana; species Rana muscosa. The sequence goes on from JARGYO010005562.1 coordinate 10,486,101, forward strand.
TTAAAATCCATGCCAGATCTCAAGGGCCTGGTATGGATATTTAGGGGGAACCCCACGCCATTTTTTTTAAAATTTGCGGCGGGGTTCCCCTTAATATCCATTCCAGACCTAAAGGGCCTGGTAATTAAATTTGGGGGAACCCCCACGCTTTTTTTTTATTTTTTATCAATGACTTTTCTATGTATTGATAAAAGCCGACAATTCATTAATAGCCGCGAGTGAGTTTTAAATGACTTATTTTCCTTCAAAAATGACACTTTGTGCAGGGACAGTTCTAAGCACGGGAAACATGCGCCACTTTACATGCATATCATACACACCCCCCAGGTACGAAATTTAAAGGAATATTTCACTTTTATTGTTTCACTTTAAGCATTATTAAAATCACTGCTCCCGAAAAAACGGCCGTTTTAAAAAAAAAAATTTGCATTGATACATGTCCCCTAGGGCTGGACCCGGGTCCCCAAACACTTTTTAGGACAATAACTTGCATATTAGGCTTTATAATTAGCACTTTAGATTTCTCCCATAGACTTTTCGAATTTGCCGCGAATACCCCAATTTGTTCGCTGTTCGGCGAACAGGCGAACAGGCAATGTTCGAGTCGAACAAGAGTTCGACTCGAACTCGAAGCTCATCCCTAATCGTGTGTGATACCCCTAGAAGAAAGAGATGGGGTGAGGTCGCTACATAGACATTGCATGTGATTTGCATGGCATTGCTGTGTAAATCACATGGGATGTCTGTACGATGCAAATTCAACCATACAAACTGTATGGCTGAAATCTCATTTGCACCAAAAGCGATTGGTGCAAGACCCTCTTTTTTTTTGGTCCGCACTGGAATCGGAGTGGATGGGTGTTTACACCTATGCAATCCGATTCCTGCACTATTTCACAGTTCTCACTGCAATCTGCAAACCGATCTGGGGGTGTCATTAATTTTACATTGACACCCGTAACAGTTTGCAAAGGGCAGTGTGAACCGCCGACAAGCGACATGCGATGCGGGAATCCACACTGGAATCACGCTGATTCCTGCATCGCATATATGTGAACCAGGACTCAAGTGGGATCGCACTGATGCACTGTGGTTCAGTTGCAGTGCTGGTGTATACACAGTTTCCCTGCATTTACCTTCATTTTCACTACAGTCCCACAGACTTCTATTAGGTTACACATTTTTGCAACATTTTCTGAAAGCGCACCAAATGTTCTCTATACTGCATCTTTGGTGTGCTTTCAGAAAACACAGTAAAATTACACAAGTGTGAGGGGGTTAGCTCGGCAGCGGGTGGGTGTGACCCCCGGGATGGGCTCCCCACACAAAAACAGGCCCAGCAAACGGAGGTTGTGGTTTTCAAAATCAAAAAAAGGTGCGGTTTATTTTCTATTTACAGTGACAAAACACAGCAAAGCCAAAAGAAACATAAACAAAATAAATCCTGGTCAACTTGACCTCTGACTGAACATACAGGTTTCCTAACTAACAACTGGGATCAGCCTAGTGCTGTCCTAGTCCCTAAGTCCCTGGTTTTAAATGTCCAAGCAAATAGCCACACAGGCTTTGTCTCACCGCACAGGGGTTCACTCTCCCTAGACAGTCCACACAGGTCTGGGTCCAGGCATGAGCTAACATCTAATGAAGCTGGGAGTTCTTATAGAGGCCTAAATGAGCTGACAAGCTTCAGCTGGTCTCATCAACTCCCTGTCTGCACGACGCCCAGCACTCTCCCTAGAGGTATGAATCATCCATGAGCCCACTAGCCTTAGCTGGGCTTATACAACTCTCCACCTAGTTGTATAAGTCGGCGTAAAGCCTGAATCTGGGCGAAATATATCTACCCCCCTGGATGCAACCAGGTGACTTTACCTTCCTGCTGTCACATACCCCCCCTCTTGTTTTAACCTCGGGGTTGGAACACCAGCAATCAGGCATTCATGTACTCGAGACAAAGCATCCACATTCCCCATTTGAACGCCAGGGCGATGCTTTACTGTGAAGTTGAATTCCTGTAGGGCCAGGAACCACCTATTCACTCTTCTATTTGTTTCCTTGTTTTGAGCCATCCACTTTAACGGAGCGTGATCCGTAACCATGTCAAAGTGCCTACCTAGCAGGTAGTACCGAAGGGAATCTAGAGCCCACTTCACCGCTAAACACTCCTTTTCAACGGTGGCGTAATTTACCTCATGGGACTTCAACTTCCTGCTGAGGTAAATGACTGGGTGCTCTTCCCCGTTCCAGACCTGGGACAATACTGCTCCTAACCCCACATCTGACGCATCACTTTGTACGACAAAGTCTTTAGAGAAGTCGGGTGAGTACAACACTGGCTGGCTACATAAGGCTTGTTTCAAGAATTGGAATGCTGCCTCAGCCTCGGGGGTCCATTTAATCATGACCGACCCTTTCCCCTTCGTTAGGTTGGTTAGGGGCACAGCCTTAGAAGCAAAGTGGGGAATGAATCGCTGATAATACCCAGCGATTCCCAGAAAGGCTCGTACCTGCTTCTTGCTGTTGGGACGTGGCCAACTCTGGATGGCCTCGACTTTGTTGAGTTGGGGTTTTATTACTCCCCTCCCAATGGTGTACCCAAGATATTTGGCCTCCTCCTGCCCAATGGTACACTTCTTGGGGTTAGCCGTAAACCCCGCTTCCCGAACAGAGTCCAGGACTGCTTGCACTTTTGGCAGATGTGAGGCCCAATCTGTGCTATGGACAATTACGTCATCCAGGTAAGCCGCAGCATACTTCCGATGGGGCCTCAGCATCTGGTCCATTTTCCGCTGGAATGTGGCCGGCGCATTCTGTAACCCGAACGGCATTCTTTTATATTGGAACGCCCCGTCTGGGGTTACAAATGCGGTTTTCTCTTTGGCCAATTTGGCCAGGGGGATTTGCCAATACCCTTTTGTGAGGTCAAGAGTCGTCATGTATCGGGCTGTTCCCAGCCGGTCGATCAACTCATCTATACGTGGCATGGGGTAGGTGTCAAATTTTGTAACTTTGTTCAACTGACGAAAATCGTTACAAAATCGCCAGCTCCCATCCTGTTTAGGCACCAACACAATGGGACTAGACCAATCACTTTGGGACTCCTCTATCACCCCTAAGTTCAGCATTTTCTGTACTTCCTCCCGTATTGCCTCCCGTCGGGCCTCTGGGATCCGATAGGGTTTTAACTTCACCCTTTCACCGGGCGGGGTAATGATGTCATGCTCTACCCCAAATGTTTGTCCCGGCAGCTCAGAGAATACCTCCTTGTTGCGAAGCACAAACTCCTTAACCTCCTGTTGTTGGGGTTGTGACAAGGTGGCTGCTATTCCAACCTCAGGAATCACGCAACCAGTTTGAGCTGGTGACCAAGTGTCTGCGACTAGGGACTCTCTATCCCTCCAGGCTTTCAACAGATTAACGTGATAGATCTGTTCGGGCTTTCGCCTTCCTGGTTGTCTGACCTTGTAATTCACTTCGCTCACTTTTTCCATTATCTCGTAGGGGCCTTGCCATTTGGCAAGGAATTTACTTTCAACCGTAGGGACAAGCACCAGTATCCTATCCCCCGGGGAAAAGGTACGGGTCTTGGCTCCACGGTTGTACACTCTCTGCTGTGCTAACTGCGCTTGGGCCAAATGTTCCTTCACGATGGGCATTACCTGTGCAATTCGGTCTTGCATCAGGGCGACATGCTCAATCACACTCCTGTGGGGAGAACTCTCACTTTCCCAAGTTTCCTTGGCAATATCCAACAGCCCTCTTGGGTGTCTCCCATACAGTAACTCAAAGGGGGAGAATCCCGTAGAGGATTGGGGCACCTCCCTAATAGCAAACATCAGATAAGGAAGTAGACAGTCCCAATCCTTTCCATCTCTATCCACCACTTTCTTCAACATTTGTTTTAGGGTTTTGTTGAATCTTTCAACCAGCCCATCGGTTTGGGGGTGATACACAGATGTACGTAATTGCGTCACTTTGAACAATTTACACAGCTCCTTCATAACCCGGGACATAAAGGGTGTACCTTGGTCCGTAAGCAGTTCTTTACAAATACCCACCCGGCTAAACACAAGAGATAGCTCTTTGGCTATGGTTTTGGCCGAGGTATTTCGGAGAGGGATCGCTTCTGGATAACGGGTGGCATAGTCCATTATAACTAATATGTACTGGTGCCCCCTAGCGGACTTGATTATAGGACCTACCAAATCCATGGCGATCCTCTCAAACGGGACCTCAATGATGGGTAGAGGGACCAGCGGGCTACGGAAATGTGGCATCGGGGCCGACCTCTGACACACAGGGCAGGAGGAACAATAATTTTCTATGTCCTTCATCACCCCCGGCCAATAGAATCTCTGTAATACCCTCTCTCGGGTTTTCTCTGTCCCCAGATGACCTCCAAGAATGTGCCCATGGGCCAACTCCAACACCAACTTCCTGTAAGGTTTGGGCACCACAAGCTGCTCAACGGTTTCTTCTGCCCTTTTTGCCACCCGATACAGTAGGTCATTCTCTACGCTGAAGTATGGGTAAGTGCAGGTATTATCTGGGTTCACTAACTCGCCATCTATTTTCACTACGTTTTCCCGTGCCTTTATTAGGGCGGGGTCTTTCAACTGTTCTGTGGCAAAGTTTTCCCTGTGAACCTCAAGATCAGAAAACTCCACAGACGGTAGGTTTTCGTCTGAGGAGGTGGGCTCCTCTCCAGTTTCTTGGGTCTCCCCTGCCAATACTGATAAGGGAAATTCCGGAGAGTCCTCACCACTCTCAGGGGAGTTCTGGCTATCACATTCCTGGTACATAGGGGCACCAGTGGGGGGCTCAGGATCATCCCACAGTTCCCAGAACTTCGGAAAATCCCTTCCCACAATGGCGTCATACGGTAACTGAGATACTAAGCCCACTGGATGAGAGAGGGTACCTTTGGGGGTCTCGAAACACACTGTAGTCACTGGATACTCTCGGGTGTCCCCATGCACACAAATAACAGCTACCTTGCTATTCCCAGAGACCTCTGTTTTAACTAACTCAGCCTTTATCAGGGTCACAAGGCTACCTGAATCCAGCAATACCACAACATTTCTACCATTAACACACATTTTGCATAAATGTTTCTCAGTTCCTCGAATGGCAGTGCATGCGACTGTCGCACACAGCGACTGACGTCTGCCCGTCAGAAAGTCACACTGCATGGGTTCCTCCACAACCGGGCAATTGGCTGCAATATGTCCCGCTTGCCGGCAGCGGTAGCAAATGATCCTTCTTGCCGCCTCTTGAGCCGCTGATTTCCCAGGCTGTTCTCGCCAAACTTGGGGTAGAGCTCCCACCCTCTCACTCTCTCCACCCTTACCCCTTGGAATCCTCTTATCCGCCCCTGGGGATGGTCTGGTCTTAGGGTGGAAAGTCCGAGTGTCTCTGGAAGAGGCCGTCAGGTTCTCTGTAGCCAAGTATTTCTCCACACGATCCACAAGACCATCGGCCGTCTCTGGGTCTCCATGGCTTACCCACTTTTGGATGGCAGTAGGAAGAGCTCTCAAAAACCGATCCATTACAACACGTTCCACAATCTTTGGTGCGGACAAAGTCTCTGGCTGTAGCCACTTTCTGCTCAGGTGAATGAGATCATACATTTGAGACCTGGGGGGTTTTCCAAGCTGGAAAGTCCAGTTATGCACACGCTGAGCCCGGACAGCCTGGGTGACACCCAGCCTTGCCAATATCTCAGCTTTTAGCATCACATAGTCTTTTGCTTGGTCAGGCTCTAGGTCATAGTAAGCCTTCTGCGATTCACCAGTTAACAGAGGAGCCACCAGTCCAGCCCACTGCTCCTCAGGCCACTTTTCTCTTTCAGCAGTCCTTTCAAATGTGGTCAAAAATACCTCTGGATCATCCTCTCCAGTCATTTTTGTCAATAAACGACTCACCCCAAAGGACGCGGTATTAGTGGGACGGCTTTCCTCACTGGTCTGCGGACGTTGCTGCATTACTGCTTCCATTTGTTGTAGTCTCTGCTCTTGCTTCTGTAACAGGTCTATGAAGCGGGCCTCAGATTGCTGCTGGGCTTGTTGCTGAGCTTCCAGACTCTGTTGGTGAGCTTGCTGCTGGGCTGCAAGGCTCTGTTGATGAGCTTGCTGCTGGGCTGCGAAGTTCTGTTGTTGAGCTGCAAGGCTCTGTTGATGAGCTGCAAGGCTCTTTTGCAAACCTGCATTTGTCTGCTGTTGATTGGCATTTGCTAGAGCCAGCTGCTTCAGTATCTCCTCCATGCTGGCTTAAAAAAAACTGCCACTGGTTCTCCACCAACTGTGAGGGGGTTAGCTCGGCAGCGGGTGGGTGTGACCCCCGGGATGGGCTCCCCACACAAAAACAGGCCCAGCAAACGGAGGTTGTGGTTTTCAAAATCAAAAAAAGGTGCGGTTTATTTTCTATTTACAGTGACAAAACACAGCAAAGCCAAAAGAAACATAAACAAAATAAATCCTGGTCAACTTGACCTCTGACTGAACATACAGGTTTCCTAACTAACAACTGGGATCAGCCTAGTGCTGTCCTAGTCCCTAAGTCCCTGGTTTTAAATGTCCAAGCAAATAGCCACACAGGCTTTGTCTCACCGCACAGGGGTTCACTCTCCCTAGACAGTCCACACAGGTCTGGGTCCAGGCATGAGCTAACATCTAATGAAGCTGGGAGTTCTTATAGAGGCCTAAATGAGCTGACAAGCTTCAGCTGGTCTCATCAACTCCCTGTCTGCACGACGCCCAGCACTCTCCCTAGAGGTATGAATCATCCATGAGCCCACTAGCCTTAGCTGGGCTTATACAACTCTCCACCTAGTTGTATAAGTCGGCGTAAAGCCTGAATCTGGGCGAAATATATCTACCCCCCTGGATGCAACCAGGTGACTTTACCTTCCTGCTGTCACACAAGCTAATAGACGTCTGTGGGACTGCAGCTAAAAATGGGGATAAAATGCAGAAAAACTGCATATACCCCAGCACTGCAACAAACTCCAGGACACCAGTGTGAACCCAAAGGCTTCAGGATGCTGTGTAATGTAAAGGCGTCCAGAGGTGCAGGGGGTTGTGTAATGTAAAGGGGTCCAGAGGTGCAGGGGGTTGTGTAATGTAAAGGTGTCCAGAGATGCAGGGGGTTGTGTAATGTAAAGGGGTCCAGAGGTGCAGGGGGTTGTGTAATGTAAAGGTGTCCAGAGATGCAGGGGGTTGTGTAATGTAAAGGGGTCCAGAGGTGCAGGGTGCTGTGTAATGTAAAGGAGTCCAGAGGTGCAGGGTTCTGTGTAATGTAAAGGGGTCCAGAGGTGCAGGGTGCTGTGTAATGTAAAGGGGTCCAGAGCTGTGGGGTGCTGTGTAATGTAAAGGGGTCAAGAGCTGTGGGGTGCTGTGTAATGTAAAGGGGTCCAGAGGTGCCGTTGTAGAGAGGGGGTACACAGTAGTGACAACGAGATATTGAAGGATGCAGGGGGCACAGTGGGGTGTATTTACATTTTAACGTGGGGGGGCACGCTTTTAACCCCCGCTAGTGGTCGAAGAAAGGGTTAAATGCGACTGTGTATCGCCGCTGCCGAAGCGCCCCCCCCCCAGAAAAAATTTCAGTGGACGCCCATGCTCTGCACTCTATCCCCAAGCAAAAATAAGAAAGGATTTCACTTAGTTTAACTTTGCAAAGACACATTCCTAAGTTGAATTGTGATGCATGTCAATGGCCCATTTATACCCTCTTTAATCGCTTGAGATCAGCGCTATAGCTGATCTACGGCCACAGCACGGTCCTCAATTGCTGGGAGTCCGTCAATAGACGTCCTCCCCTTCACGCGCTCGCTGTTGTCACCGAGTCACTGAGACTCGGGTGATGACAAATCCGAGTAAGGGGCCGATCCCTGCCCTTTACCATGTGATCAGCTGTCAGCCAAAGACGTGATCACGTGATGTAAACAAAAGCTCGGTAATGGTTTTTGTTTTCTCCTTGTGCTGACAGCGTGAGTATAAAAAAAAGGCAATCACCGGCTTATGTGCAAGGGACATCGGGCCCGAAGAGGAAATTCTGCGTCATCTGTGACAATCAGTAGCCCCTGCCAGTGCCACCTATCAATGCCCACCACTGGTGCCAATCAGTGCCACCTAGCAGTGCTACTTCTCAATGCCCACCAGTGCCAACTAGCAATTTCACTTCTCAGTGCCCACCCTTGCCACCTTATCGGTGCCCATCAGTGCAGCCTCACCAGTGTACATCAATGAAGGAGAAAAATTACCTTTTTTCAAAATTTTCGAACTAAATATTAACCACTTCCCTACCGCTCACCGTCAAATGACGTCCTTGACTTTATGCGGTGACATCTGAATGGTATGGCAGGCATCATTCAGATATCATTCTTTTCAGCCGGCAATTCTGTGCACAATAAAAACGGTCATAGCGGCAGTTCCGCTGCTTGATCGTTCTTATAGGCGGCGGGAGGAGACGTTCCCCCCCCTCCCGCAGCCATCCGGTGCTTCTCCGGGCTCTGCCATGCCATAGGGGGCCCAGAGAACGAATTGGCCAGCGCCGGATGGGAAGCATAGAGATGACTGGTGACCAGATGGTCACCAGTCATCTCTATGACCGTCGGAGGCCCGGGTGCGATGTTATGACATCACGCCGGGTTCCCGTATGTAAACAAAGCCGTGATCTCGGCTGTCAGCATGAGATCGGTAATTTTTTTTTACCAATCTCATGCTTTCCAGCCTGGAGGAGAGATGTGGGGTCTTATTGACCCGCATCTCTCCATAAAGAGGACCTGTCACAATAGATTCCTATTACAAGGGATGTTTACATTCCTTGTAATAGGAATAAAAGTGCCCAAAAAAAACAAAAAAGTAAAAAAAAAGTGTAAAAAAAGAAAAAAAAGAATAACCTGTCCCCGGTAGCTCACGCTCAGAAGCGAACACACACGTAAGTCCCACCCACATATGTAAACGCCGTTCAAACCACACATGTGAGGTATTGCTGCTGGAGATTTTTAAGTACTGAAGTTTGGTGTCATTCCATGAGTGTGAGCAATTTTAAAGCGTGACATGTTAGGTATCTATTTACTCAGCATAACAACATCTTTCACATTATACAAAAAAATTGGGCTAACTTTACTGTTTTGTTATTTTTTAATTCATGAAACCATTTTTTTTTGCCAAAAAAAAAAAAGGCGTTTGAAAATTTATTGCGCAAATACCGTGCGAGATAAAAATTTGCAATGACCGCCATTTTATTCCCTAGGGTGTCTGCTAAAAAAACATATATAATGTTTGGGGGTTCTAAGTAAATTTATAGCCAAAAAATGATGATTTTTACATGAAGGAGAAAAGTGCCAGAATAGTGGCGGTGCTGAAGTGGTTAAAATATCCCAAAAATTTTTAGTCGGTCTTTTGTATTTATATAAAAAAAAAAAAAAAAAAACACAGAGGTGATTAAATAACACCAATAGAAAGCTCTATTTGTGTGCAAAAAATGATTACATTTTCACTGGGTTACAGTGTTGTATGACCGCACAATTGTCATTCAAAGTGCATGAGCGCTAAAAGTTGAAAATTGGTCTGGGCAGGAAGGGGGTTTAAGTGGCCAGTAAGCAAGTGGTTAATATAAGGCTATATGTACACGGACGTTTTTCCAGCCGCTTGTTTGAGCGTTATTTGCAGCTTAAAAACGCCTCTCCATGTTAGCCTATGGCAGTGATGGCGAACCTTGGCACTCCAGATGTTTTGGAACTACATTTCCCATGATGCTCATGCACTCTGCAGTGTAGTGGAGCATCATGGGAAATGTAGTTCCAAAACATCTGGGGTGCCAAGGTTTGCCATCACTGGCCTCATGGCCACCATGGCGTTTTTGAGCTATAAATGGCATAGCCGTTTTTAAACCCCATGTACACGGGACGCTGGTGCTAAGTCTTCAGAACTAAGGTTGAAAGCAGTGTTTATAAACGCAGGTTGTGTCGCAATTGCATGCTGCGTTTTACCGCATTTGCGTTTATAATCGTTTAGTTAGAAAACATCATAAGGAGCCGCCCTAAGCTCAAAAAACACTATTATTAACCATTTCAGCTATTTTTTGAGACCAGTGAGTAGCAGCAGCTGAGAGAGCAGCAGTGTACTTGTATTTAGCGTGCCACTTGCCACAAGTTGTGGATTGTCCACTTGCCTTGTCACCTGGCACAAGTTGTGAATTGTCCACTTGTCATGTTACCTGGCCATGTCACCTGGCATGGCCACCCCGCCCCCAAATGACGTCGCAGTTCCATCATTCCCCGGGACTGTGACGTCATAAGGGGCGGGGTCACCGGGTGGCATCACCCGGTGACCACGCCCCATGCCAATATAAGTCGTTGCGCTCCGCGCACACAGCATTGTAGCAGCAGACAGCGTCGAGGCAACATCGGGCGGAGAAAAGAGGGAAGAAGACGACGATGAAGACCGGGAGCAAAAGAGCTGGAAGAAGATAGCGGGGCACCCGTCAGAAGGCAGAAAGAACCAGAGAGCGCGGAGACGACACCGGAGAGCAGAAGAAGAGACCCCCAAAGTTGGAAGAAGACCCCCGAAGTCGGAAGAAGACCTCCGGAGCTGCCTAATAAATTACTTTAAAAACCTGTGTTGTGTGTTTTTATTGAATTTTTTTGCCACCAGGTGAATAGGTAGGGGTACGATGTACCCCATACTCATTCACATAGGGTGGGGGGGCTGGGATCTGGGGGCCTCCTTATTAAAGGGGGCTCCCGGATTCGATAAGCCCCCCGCCCGCAGCCCCCGACAACCAACGGCCAGGGTTGTCGGGAAGAGGCCCTTGTCCCCATCAACATGGATGCAGGGTGCTTTGGGGTGGGGGGGCGCAGGGCGCCCCCTGCCCCAAAGCACCCCCCCCGATGTTGAGGGTATACGGCCTGGTGCGGTTCAGGAGGGGGGGGGGCGCTCGCTCGCCCCCCCTTTCCTGACCTGCCGGGCTGCGTGCTCGGATAAGGGTCTGATATGGATTTTGGGGGGACCCCCACGCCGTTTTTTCAGCGTAGGGGGGTTTCCCTTAAAATCCATACCAGACCTAAGGGCCTAGTATGCTCCTGAAGTAGGGTTGCCACCTGTCCAGGATTCACCCGGACAGTTCAGGTTCGGAATCATGTGTCCAGGTTTCAGACTGCCTGAAACCCAGACACATTATTCAGACCAGACTATGGCTTCCAGATACATCTGGATGAGAGGTGCTGACTGCCAAGGGGTGAGTGAGCTCACCATCCATCCCTGTCTGTGACTGAAGTCTCCCCCCTTCTCTCCTGCCTCTTAGTAAGTACACTAAGGTAATTCAGGGTTCTCAGAGCACCCCTTACATCAGAGTTCCCCTTTACACCAGAGGACACAGTGTCACCCCTTACATCAGAGTCCTCTCCGTACTTCAGAGTTCCCAGTGTTCCCCCTAAATCAGGGTTCCCAGAGCATCCCTTATGTTAGAGTTCTCCCTTACATCAGAGTCTGTAGAGTCTCTCCTTACAATAAAAGGGAACTCTGCGAGTTCAGATTTAAAAGGGAAACTCTGTGGACTCTGATGTAAAGGGGGACTCTTGTTATTAACTTCATATGATTAGAAATGTTATTTAATAGCAAAATATATGAATAGTTTATACTTTAAGGCCTCATGCCCACGGGCGTTTTTTCAGCCGCGTTTTTGAGCGTTTTTTACAGCTTAAAAACGCCTGTCCATGTTAGTCTATAGCTTCATGCCCACCTAGGCGTTTTTGAGCTGTAAAGAGCATAGGCGTTTGTAAGCTGTAAAAAAAACCCAGGGCCAGTGCGTTCCTCAGCGTCAGAATTAGGCAGGAAAAAACGCGAGCGTCAAAAAACGCGCAAAAACGCGCACTAACGCGCACTAACGCGCACTAACGCGCAAAAAACGCGCACTAACGCGCGGTCGCGTTTTTAGCTCTGACGTTTTTTGTTTTGTTTTTTTTGTTTTTTTTTTTTCAAAAAAAAAAAAAAATATTTACAATAACATGGACAGGCGTTTTTAAGCTGCAAAAAACGCAGCTGTAAAAACGCCAGTGGGCATGAGGCCTAAACAAAAAAGTACTGTGTGCCGCTAAAGTGTTCGGGTTTGACTTGAAGAAAAGGTGGCAACCCTATCCTGGAGGGGAACCCATGCCGGTTTTTTTATTTAAAATTTGGCGTGGAGTTCCCCTTCCCCTATTTGATCCAACAGGTGTAGTTGATTCACTTCATTGACCTTCTATTGGAGCATTCCTTTGCCCCAATGTTTCTTGTTTTTGTTTAGTGTCACTTTTGGTCACACAAAGTGGATCCCGTCCATTTGGACGAATCACATTGTTGGTCAAGTTTAAACTTTGCAGTATTGGATTTAGTTAATTTTATTTTCTAATATATCATTCAGATGTCACCGCACAAAGCCAAGGACGTCATTTGACAGTGGGCGGTAGGAAAGTGGTTAATATTTAGAAAATTTCGAAAAAAGGTAATTTTTCTTCTTCATTGATTTACACTGATGAGACTGCACTGATGGGCAGCACTGATGGGCACCGATAAGGTGGCAAGGGTGGGCACTGAGAGGTGGCATTGCTAGTTGGCACTTGTGGGCATTGAGAAGTGGCACTGCTAGGTGGCAATGATAGTTGGCAGTGATGAGCACTAATAGGCAGCACTGCTAGGTGGCACTGATTGGCACCAGTGGTGGGCATTGATAGGTGGCACTGGCAGGGGCTACTGATTGTCACAGATGATGCAGAATTGCCTCTTCCTCGTCGAGCCCCATATCCCTTGCACATAAGCCGGTGATTGCCTTTTTTTTATGCTCACGCTGTCAGCACAAGGAGAAAACAAAAACCATTACCCAGCTTTTGTTTACATCACATGATCAGCTGTCATTGGCTGACAGCTGATCACATGGTAAGTGGCAGGGATCGGCCCCTTACTCGGATCTGTCATCACCCGAGTCTCAGTGGCATCTATTGACGGACTCCCGGCAATTGAGGACCGTGCTGTGGCCGTCGATCAGTTATAGCGCTGATCTCAAGTGATCAAAGAGGGTCTAAATGGGCCATTGACATGCATCACAATTCAACTTAGGAATGTGTCTTTGCAAAGTTAAACTAAATGAAATCCTTTCTTATTTTTGCTTGGGAATAGAGTGCAGAGGGATTAGAAGTCTAGACAGTTTTTGGGGATGTCTGCACCCCTGATAGAGTGAAGACAACTCCCAAATTTTGCCACTTTATCCGTCCAAATAATTCACTTCCTGTCACATAGCCACACAGGAAGTGAGGGTAAATCCCTACCAATGTCTTTCCTTGGGGACACACAGGTCAATCTAAATACTTTCCCCATTATGTACATTGCACTCCAGCATTTTGCGGGGTACACCCCAAATTATTAGGTATTTTGGACTTTGGGGTTTATTTACTAAAGGCAAATCTACTTTGCACTACAAGTGCACTTGCTGGATATCTGAGGGGGACATGCAAGCAAACAAAAAAAACAAAATTTTTGCTTTTACATGTATAGCGATACCCTCAGTTAAGAGGGCTGCCTTTATTGTTTCGGGCCCTGTAATGCATCGCTGTCAACCCCTGGCAATCGGCTCTAACCTCTCGTGGCACAGTTAGTAAAGGGGATGATAGAATTGCAATCACTCTAAAATTCTCTATGACACAATCCCACAGTAAGGCATACAGTAATGGTATAGACCAGTAAATGACACTGACAACCAATATACTTAACTCTATTATTTTACTGTTGGTAAAATGATAAAACAGTACGCAATGTCACATGCAGAGCCCTGCAATATGGATATGCTTATTAAAACATTAAACGTTCAGCAATATGATAGACAGTTTAACAGACCCCGCTGCAGCTATCCTCCCTCGTGAGCAAAATGGCGCCCAGCAATGTCCTATACTACCCAGTCAGGCCTGACTATGATTTGGGTATAGTTCTGTGGAAGAAATCTTCGCTAGCAAAACACGGTGGTGCACTTTCAAGAACAATTGTAATCCAACAAAGAAATGATGATCGGTAACTTTGTAATGCCAGGGAGACTAGTAACTCAGTTCAGCAGATAGTCTCCCCAGAGTGTAACTGCAATCACTGTGATGGCCCTGAATAAAGTTAATGGGCCTAAAGATACTGTAATGTAGCTCAGAGCAGGTGCTCTCTCACCCGACCAGACTAGTCCTTGTCCGTTACTTCCGTTACTGTGACTCGCTTCACAGTGTCCACGACACCCGGGTCTTCGGTCCTCCTGATGACAGCACTCAGCAACAGGATCAGACGCTCCGCAGGCTCCTCGGTGGAGCGGAAGGCTCTTTGGAAAAGCACAAGGCCCAGGCTTCAGGCCTTGTACACACAGCAGGTCAGCACAGGGATCCTCTTGCTGGGAGGGCGGTGTCCAAAGAGAAAGAAACTGGGGTCCGCCTCCCTCTTATAAAGTCCACCCCAGCAGTCTTTGCACGGGGCAATGCACCCTGGGTGCCTCAAGGTGTACTGGGTACTGTAGTCTCTTGAGGTTTAAAGGGCAATACCCCGCTACACACTCCCCCCACTTAAAATCTTTGGTCCCCAAAGACAGTATTAACAATATGCACAGACAAGGTCATTGAGGGCTGCAAGGGAAGCTATATAGAAATATGAAGGTATTGGGACTTTTAAGGTGCAACAACTACACAATATTCAATATAAAAATATAATTTTATTACAAAAAATATATGAAAAATCATATGTACAAATATACATGAACCATCAAAATAAACATAATAGAGTTTCCAAAGTGCATACAGACAAAATTCTCTACATGTTTCGCCATTTTGTAGGCTTCCTCAGGAGTTTGTCATGCAAATACTGGAAACAAAGAAAGGAAAATAAATACATAATAATATTTACTCAAAATTCAAACTCAAAATTACAAAACAGAATATTTAAAAAAAAAGGATAACTGAAAACCATAACCAGCCCAATGGTTGCTCAAACGTTCATCTCAAAATTGGATCTATTTATTCAAGGTATAAATGACCTTATTAATATCAGTTGTGAGTACATTACCTGTAAATTTTGATGGTACAATCTAAAAGGAAGAATGACCAGATAGCCAATGAGCTATCCCACACGGGGGCGCCCGTAAGGAGGGGATCATATGGTGTATCATAGAGGGGGAGAAATACTGGCACAGATAACCACCCGGATATTACTAGCACAGGAACAGAGGGCCATCTGGGGGAAATTACAAAGAAAAATCTAATGAAGTCAAATAACAATCAACAATTCAAATTAGACTGGGAATCAAACTTACAGTCATGTTCATTTAGGATGATGGAGGCTCTTTGCCAAAACTATGCTAAAGATTTAGAGATAGTCAATAACGACATAGAAAAATTGTATGTTGAAAATTCCAACCTGACTACGGAGGAAACCTTCTCTAATAGAGAGGCTATCTTAGAAAAACATTTGGAGTCTTTTGTCTCCAATATCCTTAAAACTAAGGATAAAAAATATTATAGGGATCGTCTGGCATATGAATCAAACACAGCCTATCGGTGGACTACTGAAAACCAATGGAGGAAATCCAAATCCTCAGCTCGTAAGCAAACAAATATAAATCAGGAAGCCACTGATTCCGATGAATCGTCTTTATCTTCCTCGTCCCTACCAGGTAATGCCTCAAACACTTCAGCTAGTTCTAATAAAAGAAAGACTGATCGAGCACCTTCGATGTCAGCGCTTTCTAAACGTACCCAACAGGACACGAATCGTCAGGGTTTACGTTCACAGTCCAAAAATGTACCCCCTCCCACTCATCCCACAGGTGATGGTCACCTTAATTTGTCTACACCCAGTTTTTCTAATATCCTTAATGCACCTAAGTTAAATCAATCAATAGTTACCCCTTCGGGGGACTTTCAAATCCCCAATATAGGGGATCTTCGCACTGTGCCAATCTTTTCACCACCCCCAACTGTGGACACCAAAAAGACACCCATTCTTTCACAGGCACCCAAAGCAACTTCCAAAGTAACTTCCAAGTAATCAATCTGTCTTCACATTTACTTACACTGGATCAGACGGAGGTTTTGGGCCTTGGCCTGACTTTTTGTCCTGATCAGGAGGTTGATGCCTTTGAAATTATAAAGGACGTCAATCTCTTTGCGAGAAAACTTACTTTTAAGATCATGTTTGACAGGGATTATAAACGTTCTCCCATGGATTCCATGGGGGAAGATCTCTGGCAAAATAAAACAATTAAGGAGATTCAGGCAATAAACGATTTAATGGAATTATGGGAAGAAGGTAATCCACTAGATGACCCCCTTGAGGAACCCCAGTCTGGCCTCGTAGATGAGATTCCCACGGAGAGAATTTTTCCTCCACCAAATCTATATAAACCGAAATCCAGGACCTTTCCTACTCTCCAAGGAAACCCCAACATTTGGGCATTCACCCAACAAGTTACAAAGGAACTACAGAGTACCAATTGGAAAAGGTTGAGAAGAAATACCAACCTTAAGCCATCCCAACAAAAAGCCGTGTTATCTTTAAAACAGAATGAACATTTAGTGATAAAACCCTCGGATAAAGGAGGTAACATAGTGGTAATGGATTTAAACAAATATAAGCAGATGGTCATGAACCTTCTTTCAAATAAAAGTTGGTATCGCTCTATTCCTTTTGCACAGGTAAAATATGCGGAGACAAAATACTGTATCCTCATTAATCGGGCATTTTGTGATAACCTTATAGACAAGAAGACGTGTGAATTCTTGGTTATTGACAAGCCGAGACTTCCCACGCTTTATGCTCTGCCAAAGGTGCACAAAAATTTGGAAAATCCCCCTGGCCGTCCGATTGTGTCAGGGATTGGCTGTCTTACAGAACCAGCTAGTAAGCTGGTAGACGATTATTTGAGGCCCCATGTAGGTTCCTTAAGTTCCTACATTCAAGACACCGCCGATCTGCTGAGATCCCTGGATGGTCTATGTGTACCACCTGGGTCATGGCTAGTAGCTATAGACGTTGAAGCCCTCTATAACTCTATCCCCCACACTAGGGGTATTCAAGTTATAGACGGCTTCCTCTCTGAGAGAGGACCTGGAGCCAGGCCCTACAACAATTTCATTTTGGAATTGTTGCTGTTTATACTTACCAACAATATTTTTGTTTTCGACCATTCCCACTACCTCCAGGTGCAGGGTGTTGCGATGGGGACCAAGTGTGCCCCGTCGTACGCCAATCTGTACCTGGGGGGTGGGAACGGGAGATTTTTTCTTTGGAATCATTTGAAATGTTTTTTGATAAAGTCTTGATATGGCGACGCTTTATCAATGACATTTTTGTTGTGTGGACTGGCTCCTTAGAGGAACTAACCTCCTTTATGTCTTCATTAGCTGTAAATTCCTTCAATCTCAAATTTACGATGATTTGTGACCAGAATGTGATAAATTTTCTGGATATTTCTATTTACTTAAATTCTGATGGCACCTTGGGCTCTTCATTATATAGAAAGCCTTCTTCAGGCAATACCATCTTGCATGCCACAAGTTCTCATCCCAGGACTCTGGTACAAAGTATCCCATACAGTCAGTACTTACGAATTCAAAGAAATTGTAGTAAGGAAGTAGATTTTGAGACGGAGGCTTCTGCCCTCCAATCTCGACTAATTGCTAGAGGGTATAGTCGTTCAACCCTCAAAAAAGCTTACAAACGAGCAAAAAATAAAAATAGGAAAGATCTAATACATCCTAAGAAATCTCAAACTACTGACCAATCGGTACGACTAATTACCAGGTTCTCTGGTGAACATCAGAAAGTAAGAAAAATTATTGAAAAATTCTGGCCTTTGCTAGCAACAGATGAGATTATCTCCAAATATATTAAGCCATTTCCCCAAATTACCTATAGAAAATCTAGGTCTTTAAAAGATCAACTAGTTCATAGCCATCTCCAAATCAAGAGGGTTGAGAATAGAAAGGGTTCGGCCCCATGTGGTCATTGTGAATTTTGCAGGTTTATATATGATTCTACTGAAATAGTTCTCCCTAATGGAGTCACGTACAGACCAAATTTCTTTAGCAATTGCCAGTCAATTGGCGTTATTTATTTGATGATCTGTGATTGTAAGGCCTTTTATGTTGGTAAAACAAAGAGGCCTTTCTTTCACAGAATGAGAGACCATGTATCTCTCATTCAAAAGAAAAAAATGGAGACTCCTATTAGTAGACATAGTGGTCTTTTCCACTCCTTTGATCTGTCAAAGATTAAATTCTTTGCTTTAGAATACATACCTCTTAATGAAAGAGGTGGGGATGTGGACAAAAATCTCCTACAACGAGAAACCAGATGGATACATACCTTGAGAGCTACTATGTATCCCGGGTTAAATGAGTCCATCAGTTTCAAACCCTTTTTGTAGGATAAAAATAGTTATGCTGTATATGTAGACTCTGCCCAAAACAAATAAAATTTTGTTTTGTTATCTTATTTTTGTTTATTAAATTTGTCTTTATGTACAGGTGACTGAATGTACCATTTCTATATTCCATAGGGGCTCCTTTTAATTATTGATAATCTACATTATATGTAATTGATTTCAATGGAGTTTACCACATTTTTTTAGGGTGGCGTTTCCCCTTTCTTTTGGGGGGGATTTGGTGATCATATGGGCGCCCAGGGCGTTTCTCTTTGTTCTCCTTTGGGAGACAATGTGAGCGCCATCTGACCAAGCCCACCGGATATCCTGGCCCTCTTCTTCTAACATCGTATTGTGCCATTTCTGCCGTGATTTTAAAGGGAAGTCTGCCCTTTTCTATACTTTAGGCATGTTTTTCCCCTTCCGGATCCGTCTTATGGTGCGTCCAGCTCGTCAGGATGTTTTCTCCTGACGAGCGGGGTGGCGCTTCCGGCGGACGTCTCCGGTTTTCGGTGGTGGAATTGTCACTTCCGGGTCGGATCTGACGATGGGCGGATGTCGGAACTGACGTGCCCGCTCCGCCCATTGATTTGGCGCCATTGTGCGTCCAATGGGAACGGGGAGGGGGGTATATAGTCCGGATCGCAGCCTTGCAAATCAGTAGCATGACCAACATCCTGGGGAGAAGACGTTCTTAGATATCAGTCAAAGGTAAATTACTTAGGCACTAGATTTCTTTACGGGCAACATTGGTTTTTATCCTGTTGTCTGGTTTACTTGGTCTTTAATCTAAAATGGTTTTTATATTTTATATATATTTTTTCAGTAAACTGATTGATCGGTTTTGTAAAACAAGTTTTTCGGCAGAGATGCCCTAATGTGGACACACTTTATCCAATTGGATTAACCAGGTATATATCAGCTAGCAAGTATATGGCTAAAATTCTGATTACCAACTAGAGTGGATTATTATATATTTATAGTAATTTCCACTAATTCTTTTTCCTTTAGAGTGGACACTGATTGGGGTACTTTGGAGATATTACCCCCCTTTTTGCCTATTCTAATATTTTTTACTATCAACAAGCCATAAACAGGTAAATACTGATGGGGTATGTGCCGTATAATTAGATGGAGACACCTTTACTCTTATATATAGATTGTTATTTGACTTCATTAGATTTTTCTTTGTAATTTCCCCCAGATGGCCCTCTGTTCCTGTGCTAGTAATATCCGGGTGGTTATCTGTGCCAGTATTTCTCCCCCTCTATGATACACCATATGATCCCCTCCTTACGGGCGCCCCCGTGTGGGATAGCTCATTGGCTATCTGGTCATTCTTCCTTTTAGATTGTACCATCAAAATTTACAGGTAATGTACTCACAACTGATATTAATAAGGTCATTTATACCTTGAATAAATAGATCCAATTTTGAGATGAACTTTTGAGCAACCATTGGGCTGGTTATGGTTTTCAGTTATCCTTTTTTTTTAAATATTCTGTTTTGTAATTTTGAGTTTGAATTTTGAGTAAATATTATTATGTATTTATTTTCCTTTCTTTGTTTCCAGTATTTGCATGACAAACTCCTGAGGAAGCCTACAAAATGGTGAAACATGTAGAGAATTTTGTCTGTATGCACTTTGGAAACTCTATTATGTTTATTTTGATGGTTCATGTATATTTGTACATATGATTTTTCATATATTTTTTGTAATAAAATTATATTTTTATATTGAATATTGTGTAGTTGTTGCACCTTAAAAGTCCCAATACCTTCATATTTCTATATAGCTTCTTAATGAAGGGATGTGGTGCCTATGAGATACAGGTGACAGGTAGGGATGAGCTTGGAGTTCGAGTCGAACTCATGTTCGACTCGAACATTGCCTGTTCGCCCGTTCGCCGAACAGCGAACAAATTGGGGTGTTCGCGGCAAATTCGAAAAATCTATGGGAGAAATCTAAAGTGTTAATTATAAAGGCTTATATGCAAGTTATTGTCCTAAAAAGTGTTTGGGGACCCGGGTCCTGTCCCAGGGGACATGTATCAATGCAAAAAGAAGTTTTAAAAACGGCCGTTTTTTCGGGAGCAGTGATTTTAATAATGCTTAAAATGAAAAAATAAAAGTGAAATATTCCTTTAAATTTCGTACCTGGGGGGTGTGTATGATATGCATGTGAAGTGGCGCATGTTTCCCGTGCTTAGAACTGTCCCTGCAAAAAATGTCATTTTTGAAAGAAAAAAAGTCTTTTAAAACTGACTCGCGGCTATTAATGAATTGTCGGCTCCCGGCAATACATACAAAAGTCATTGATAAAAAAAAAAAAAAAAGCGTGGGGGTTCCCCAGAATTCAATTACCAGGCCCTTCAGGTCTGGAATGGATATTAAGGGGAACCCCGCCGCAAATTAAAAAAAAATTGACGTGGGGTTCCCCCAAATATCCATTCCAGGCCCTTCAGATCTGGCATGGATTTTAAGGGGAACTCCACCCCAATTTTTTTTAAAAAAATGGCGTGGAGTCCCCCTAAAAATCCATACCAGACCCCTTATCCGAGCACGCAACCTGGCCGGCCGCAGGGGAAAAGGGGGGGACGAGAGAGCGGCCCCCCCTCCCTCCTGAACCGTACCAAGCCACATGCCCTCAACATGGGGAGGATGTCCCCATGTTGATGGGGACAAGGGCCTCATCCCCACAACCCTTGCCCGGTGGTTGTGGGGGTCTGCGGGCGGGGGGCTTATCGGAATCTGGAAGACCCCTTCAACAAAGGGGACCCCCAGATCCCGGCCCCCCCCCCTATGTGAATTGGTAAGGGGTACGTTGTACCCCTACCATTTCACGAAGAAAGCGTAAAAAAATGTTTAAAAAAACACACAAACACCTTGAAAAAGTCCTTTATTTAAAAAAAAAAAAAAAAACATTCCAGCGGTGAAATCCAGTGTCCCGCGGCGATCCCGATGTCCAGCGCTGTCCTTCATTGGTTGTGCCTGAGCGGACCTGATGGGGAACTCCCTCTCAGTATTTTAAATGTATAGACCCGCCCCTTCTAAAGTTCCCCATCAGGTCCGCTCCCTCGGTATGTCGGACCCGCCTACGTCATTGGCTTGAGCGGGGAACTTCCTTCACTGTGTAATTTAAATTTACATAGTGAAGGAAGTTCCCCGCTCAAGCCAATGACGTAGGCGGGTCCGACATACCGAGGGAGCGGACCTGATGGGGAACTTTAGAAGGGGCGGGTCTATACATTTAAAATACTGAGAGGGAGTTCCCCATCAGGTCCGCTCAGGCTCAGCCAATGAAGGACAGCGCTGGACATCGGGATCGCCGCGGGACACTGGATTTCACCGCTGGAATGTTTTTGTTTTTTTTTTAAATAAAGGACTTTTTCAAGGTGTTTGTGTGTTTTTTTAAACATTTTTTTACGCTTTCTTCGTGAAATGGTAGGGGTACAATGTACCCCTTACCAATTCACATAGGGGGGGGCCGGGATCTGGGGGTCCCCTTTGTTAAAGGGGTCTTCCAGATTCCGATAAGCCCCCCGCCCGCAGACCCCCACAACCACCGGGCAAGGGTTGTGGGGATGAGGCCCTTGTCCCCATCAACATGGGGACATCCTCCCCATGTTGAGGGCATGTGGCCTGGTACGGTTCAGGAGGGAGGGGGGGCCGCTCTCTCGTCCCCCCCTTTTCCCCTGCGGCCGGCCAGGTTGCGTGCTCGGATAAGGGGTCTGGTATGGATTTTTAGGGGGACTCCACGCCATTTTTTTTTAAAATTTGTGGTGGAGTTCCCCTTAAAATCCATGCCAGATCTGAAGGGCCTGGAATGGATATTTGGGGGAACCCCACGTCAATTTTTTTTTTAAATTTGCGGCAGGGTTCCCCTTAATATCCATTCCAGACCTGAAGGGCCTGGTAATTGAATTCTGGGGAACCCCCACACTTTTTTTTTTTTTTATCAATGACTTTTGTATGTATTGCCGGGAGCCGACAATTCATTAATAGCCGCAAGTCAGTTTTAAATGCATTTTTTTCTTTCAAAAATGACATTTTTTGCAGGGACAGTTCTAAGCACAGGAAACATGCGCCACTTCACATGCATATCATACACACCCCCCAGGTACGAAATTTAAAGGAATATTTCACTTTTATTTTTTCATTTTAAGCATTATTAAAATCACTGCTCCCGAAAAAACGGGCGTTTTTAAAACTTCTTTTTGCATTGATACATGTCCCCTGGGGCAGGACCCGGGTCCCCAAACACTTTTTAGGACAATAACTTGCATATTAGCCTTTATAATTAACACTTTAGATTTCGAACGTTCGAGTCCATTGTATTTAATAGGGTTCTAAAGTTTACACAAACATTTTGTCTGTTCGCAGGTTCTGGTGCGAACCGAACAGGGGGGTGTTCGGCTCATCCCTGGTGACAGGTATTATTTTCAAATTCTGGCTGCAACCGAAGTTGGCATGGGAAGCTCCCATCAAAACTGGGAAAGGAGCTTGTCCTGCCCACAGGTCACATCAATGGGGGAAACCTGCCTAACTGTGCCAGAAAGTGAGCTGGGGTTGCCCTCCACCAAATGCACAGTGGAGGGACCAGGTGTTTGTATTGTCCTTCTTGCAGTAGTTACTGTGTCCTCATAGCTTTCTCCCATTTGGGCATAGGTTAACTTCCGTGGAGGATGAATGGTTCTCTTCGCTCTCTGTTCTCTTGGGGTAGCTGTCTCTGTCACCACAGGCTCTTCCTCTGGGGTAGGTGTATTGGGTTCCAATATTTCTGGAGCATCCAGATCAGGTGCAGGAAGACACAGAGAATTCCTTTGATCTTCAGCAGGAGGCGACTCTATGGCATCTTCCCACTCCTCAGGCCTCGTACACACGGCCGAGATTCTCGTTGAAAAAAACATGTCGTTTTTTTCGACGAGATTCTTGGACAAGAAACTTGTCCCGGCCGAGTGTACACACGCTCGTTTCAAAGAACCCGCGGTTCTTTGAAAGGAGTGTACGCGGTGACGTCATCGACTACGTCGAGCATGCGCTCGTCACATTCGATGCCGTCGCCGCCATCTTGGTATACCCTACGTATGCCTAGGAAGCTACCGCGCATGCGTCGAATTCATTTCGAACATGCGCGGGCTTCCCGGCGGACAGGTAAGTGTACACATACTCACTTTTCTCGTCGAGAAACATGCCGAGGAGAATCTCGACGAGAAAATAGAGAGCAGGTTCTCTATTTTCTCGTCGAGGTTTCTTGTCGTTTTTCTCGACGAGAAACCCGATAGCAGCGTACACATGACCGATTTACTCGGCAAGACCTCTCTGCCAGCAAGTTTCTTGCTGGTTCTTGCCGAGAAAATCGGTCGTGTGTACGAGGCCTCAGAGTGAAAACTGGACGGGACAAACTCGGTGGCTTCTACATTCAATGTACTATCTAAAGTATCTTCAGAGGGCAGAAGGTCTATGGACAGAGGCTTGGGACGGCCACAACCATTCAAGCTCTTCCTCTTCATCATCACTTTGATCAGTGACATCCATTCCTCTAGACTGAGGTGCCTGAGACCGAGTGTTGGGCCTAGGTGTATTCAGACTTGAGGATGATCCAGGGGAATCCTCTACAGGAGGTATCTGAACTGCTTCTGAAAGTGGAAGTAAATGGTTTCTGTGCCAGGTCTTCAGCAGCCCTATCTTCCCTTCTGGCTTCAGCTGATATACCGGCAAGCCTGGTAACCTTTTGCAGATCACATAAGGTTCGGGTCTCCATCTGTCTGCTAGTTTGTGCTTCCCAGGGACTCCTAAGTTCCACAACAGCACTCTGTCTCTGGGTTGCAAATCCTGGATCCGAACTTTAAGATCAAAGTTCCTCTTGTTCCGGGCTCCTCTTTCCTCTGATGCCACTTGGGCCTGTTCAAACGCCAGTTTCAGGCTCCTCCTCAGCCTTTCTACATATCCCTTGTGTGAGGTGGCTGATGTGTGATCCATCGATATGCCGAAGGCCAGATCCACAGGCAGTCTTGCTTCCCTGCCAAACATTAATCTGTAGGGAGAGTACCCTGTGGCATCACTGGTTGTGCTGTTATAGGCATGCACTATTGCTGCTATGTGCTTACTCCAATGCTGCTTCTTCTCGCTGCTCAGAGTCCCCAACATATTTAACAGAGTCCTGTTGAATCTTTCCGGCTGGGCATCACCTTGGGGGTGATGAGGGGTAGTACGAGTTTTCTTTATACCTAAAGAGTCCAGCAATTTCCTAATCAGTCGACTCTCAAAGTCTCTCCCTTGGTCTGAGTGCAGGTGCTGTGGTAGCCCGTAATGCACAAAGTATTTTTCCACCAAGATTTTGGCTACGGTGGAGGCCTTCTGGTCTTTAGTTGGAAAGGCCTGGTCATAACGGGTGAAATGGTCGGTTATCACCAGAACATTTCCATGTCCACTCAAGTTAGGTTCTAGACAGAGAAAGTCGATGCATACCAAGTCCAAGGGTCCTTGACACTGCAGATGGCCCATTGGGGCAGCTTGACTTGGTAATGTCTTCCTTTGAACGCAGAGAGCACAAGAGTGACAGTACTCCTCCACTTCAGCCCGCATACAAGGCCAATAGAACCTATTCCTCACAAGCTGGAAGGTTCGTTCGGCCCCCAAGTGGCCATGGTTATCATGTAGGGCAGAAAAAGACAGTTCTTCTGTGTTTTTCCGGCAAGAACAGTTGCCACTTCTCTTCCAGGTCATCAGAGGGGCCCCTTCGGTAGACCACCCCTTGATGCACCTGTAACTTGTCCCATTCTTTGTGGACCAGTCGAGCCACCTTTAAGGGGTCCTGCAGGAGCCTGCCTGGATCCTGGTCTTCCAATGCCTTCAAAGCTAATCTTCCCCAGGGATCTTCCAACTGGTCTCTTCTTATGTCCTTCTTGGACAGCTTTGGCAGGTCATCCTCGACAATCTGGGTCACGTCACAATAACACTTGGGCACCCCCACTACCGAAACTCTGATTTCTTCTGCCCTTGACCCACCACTAGCCTGAAGTTGTGCTCCTTGACACAAGGCCCGTACCCCTATCCGGGGTCACCTGGGTCCAGTCTTCTGTGTGGTGGGTGGGTGCATGAGCCCTTTTGGACAATGCATCTGCATCACGATTCCCAGCTCCAGGCCTATACTTGAGACTGAAGTTGAATCCGGCCAGGGCTGCCAACCAACGGTGGCCAGTGGCATCCAGCTTGGCCGTGGTGAAGATGTAGGTGAGTGGATTATTGTCAGTCTTTACTGTAAAGTCAGCTCCATACAGGTAATCTCTGAGCTTATCCACGACTGCCCACTTTAGGGCCAGGAATTCCAACTTGTGGGTGGGGTAGTTCTTTTCTGCTGGTGTTAGACTTCTACTAACATAGGCAACTGGCCTTAACTGTCCTTTATACTCTTGGTACAGCACACCTCCCAGACCATCATGGCTGGCATCTACATGCAGTTCATATGGTTTCTTAGGGTCAGCATAGGCCAGGACTCGGGCAGTGGTCAGACTTTTCTTCAACATTTTGAAGGCTTCTTCACACTTCTCTATCCACTGGCCTTTCACGGACTCTCCAGGCTTTCTGAGGCCAGTATCATTCTCCTCTCCTTCTGTCTTCAGCAGCTCATTCAGAGGTTTGGCAATTTTCGCAAACCCTTCCACAAATCTACGGTAGTAAGAGCAGAACCCCAGGAAGGATCTGAGCTCAGTCACTGTAGTTGGTCTGGGCCAGGAGGTAACTGCGTCCAGTTTTTTGGGATCTGTAGACACTCCTTCTACAGACACTATGTGTCCCAGATAGTGGACAGAGGACTGGTATAACGGGCACTTCTCCCTGGAGAGTTTTAGTCCCTCTTCACGAGTCTCTTCAGGACTTTCTCCAATCTCTCTTCATGCTCCTCCAGAGTCTTCCCGAAGACAATGATGTCATCTAGGTACACCAGAACTTCGATAAGATTTATGTCCCCCACTGTCTTCTCCATCAATCTCTGAAAAGTGGCGGGGGCCCCCGACAGGCCTTGAGGCATCCTATAAAACTCATAGAATCCCATTGGGTTGATGAAGGCCGTCTTCTCTCTGTCTTCAGGGTGCATTGGGATTTGGTAATACCCACTCTTCAGGTCCATGACGCTGAACCACTTGGCTCCAGACAGACTCTGTAAGGAATCTTCTATCCTGGGGTTAGTATACTGGTCGGGTATGGTCCTCCTATTGAGAGTCCTGTAGTCTATACAGAGTCTCAACGACCCGTTCTTTTTCCTGACCACCACGATGGGGGAGGCATATGGACTTCTGGACTCTCGAATAACCCCAGTTCTCTTAAGCTCTGCCAATTGTTCACGCAAATCTTCCAAGTCAGCCAGGGGGACTCGCTGGACCCTCTCCCGGAAGGGTTTGTCTTCCTGCAGACGAATCTTATGAGTGGCACTCCTTGCACACCCTACGTCGAACTCGTCTTTCGAGAATATTTTTCTCCATCTAGTCAGCTGGGCCTTGGCTCTCTCCTTCCACTTCGGTGGTAAGGTGGTGTCTTCCAGGCAGAGACCCCCCCAGGGTGAGTTCCCCTCCTTCTGCTTTCTTCAAGTCCGACAGGCCCACTGGGGTAGCAGGGTTTACGTTGCCCAGCAGCACCCGGGCGGGTATCTTCATGGGAGAACTAGTGACATTCCTGATGCTCACTGGAATCTGGCCCTTCGCCTTCTTCAATGCCCTCAACGGGACCACTTCAGGGATCACTTCCAATCCTGGGTGGGTGTTCAAGGGGTCTGGCTCCAAGACCACAAAGTGGCCAGGCTGCTCCCAGGAGAGTTTTACCGTAGCCTGAAGACAGGTCACCTCACCAGGCTGCAATATCTTCTCCTTTCTTGACAGTCTTCAGACTTTTCCCACCCCCTCTTCCGGGGCCTTTTGTTCCAGGACCAACTTCTGGTAGACCTGTCGCAGCATGGGGTGAATCTTGTCTGTGGTAGGACACCGCTCCTGCACTAGAGGGGTCAGCAGCCTCCTGACCAGGTCAGTGTTGTTCCCTATTAGCATGGAACTGGTGTTGGCCCCTGACGGGTGAGGACAAACTACCGCCAGGGTGTCAAAGACTTCCGCCTTTCCTGTCACTGATGGATCAAAGGCCAGCGTGATTGAGACATAACCGTCGTAGGGAAAGCTACGAGTGCCAATTCCCCCTATCTGTAGGTCTTCCAGCTTCTGTAAGGGCACGTGACTCAAATGCTTCCAGTAAAAGTCTCTGTATAAAAGAGTCACTTGGGCTTCTGTATCTAGGAGAGCCTTGGTGTAGACTCCCTCCACTTGAACAGAGACTAGAGGGGAGGGTCCTATTAACTTGTCTGGAAACCTCTTCTGGGGTGTTTCCTTCTTTGGACTACTTGTTTTTCCTATTGATGTTTTATTTTTCTTCCATTTCTCTCTGGACCTCAACCCTTTTTGGACCTGGTATGCATTGGTTTCCCTCAGATTGTTAAATTTCAACTCCCGACAGGTGGTATGGGGGGTTTTAGGAGGGGCATTGTTTCCCTTCTCTTTTGCCTCTTCTTGCTTTTGAATCTTTTTGGAGCTTTCTGTAAGTAGTGGGCGCCCAGCTGACTCCTTCACCGGGGCCCTCTGAAGTTTTCCGCCGGCTTGCAGTATCTGGATGCAACTTCATCTGGGCTGGGACACACTACTCTAACATGCCCGATTCCCCCACATTTGAAGCATGTTATCAATCTCCTAGGCTTCTGTACTAGTTCCGTATTGGAGCTAGGAGGGTTTTTTAGTTCCTCTGATGTGTTCTTATTGTGTAGCACAGAGGCCTGGCTAGTCAGCATGGATACCATTTCTACTAGTTGTGACACCTGGGTCTTTAGGAGTTCAACTTCTGAATCACCTCCTTCTGCACTTAACATTCTGACTCGGGCAGTTGGTTCGGTGTGCTGACTCCTCCTTTAGTCTTCCAACATGGCCCTGCTCCTCCCTGACTATCAAGTCAGGGTATTCCAGGCTGCTCCCGTCCTGCCGGGTGCGTAGCATTAATGCGATGGGGTCCAAGGGTTGAGCTCCCCTCAACACCTGCTGGGCACGGGCCTCATCCACTTTCCTTGGATCGATCCCTTTCTTCAGTAGAATCTGATGCAGGATCTTATCCAGACGTCTTATGAATTCTGACAGCTTCTATCCCTCCTTTTGGTAGCAATGCTCTAGCTGGTAAGTGAGTTCAGTGACCTTCTCCATCCCGCCGAACACATTCTGCAGAATATTCAGATAATCCTGTGCATTGCAGTCCTTCTTGCATAACTTGAGGTTACGTATGGCCTCCAGAACAGGCCCCTTTAAGCTTTCCGCAATCCTTTGTTTTTTTTTGTTGTTCTGGCAACTCCCATTCTTCTAGGGCCTTAGTGGCGCCATCTAGACACTCTTCAAATCCATCCTCCACTGAAGGTACAGATTTCTTCCCAGAAAAAGTCCTGAGTTTCCTGTATCCTGACATCAGGTAGTCTGGAGGGTCCTTTTTACACTTGGCCACAATCTCCCCTAGGACAGTGCATAATTCTGAGCTAAGGGTGGTCAATGGTGGTGAACCGGGACCCTGTTGTTGGGCGCTTCCTCCTGTGCTGGGGCCTCCTGAAGTAGTGGATGTGGGGCCATTTTTATTCTCTGCTGGGTGTATCAGGAGGAGTTCTACTTGGATTGTAGTTTTTATGCTGGCACCCTTGAAGTAGTCAGAGATTCCGTTCCTCCACTCACACAATGCATAGGTGTGGGGATTTACAGTATCTGTCTTCATGTCAATCACCCGTGGCTTCCTGTCCATGGACAATGCTCTCAAGTCTGGAGTTAGCTGCTCCTCTACCCAGGCCTCTCTCTGGATTTCAACCACCAGGCCATTCCCAGGTAGGATGCCTTCATCCCTGCACCACCGGGCTACGGCAGCAGGGTCCATTCTGGTGCTTCTGACTGGCTAGATTGCAGCGTGCAATATACAGGAATCCCGGACCCGAGCCCCCATGTATAGCGATACCCTCAGTTAAGAGGGCTGCCTTGATTGTTTCGGGCCCTGTAATGCACCGCTGTCAGCCCATGGCAATCGGCTCTAACCTCTCGTGGCACAGTTAGTAAAGGGGATGATAGAATTGCAATCACTCTAATATTCTCTATGACACAATCCCACAGTAAGGCACACAGTAATGGTATAGACCAGTAAATGACACTGACAACCAATATACTTAACTCTATTATTTTACTGTTGGTAAAGGTTAAAATGATAAAACAGTATGCAATGTCACAGGCAGGGCCCTACAATATGGATATGCTTATTAAAACATTAAACGTTCAGCAATATGATAGACAGTTTAACAGATCCCGCTGCAGCTATCCTCCCTTGTGAGAAAAATGGCGCCCAGCAATGTCCTATACTACCCAGTCAGGCCTGACTATGATTTGGGTATAGTTCTGTGGAAGAAATCTTCACTAGCAAAACACGGTGGTGCACTTTCAAGAACAATTGTAATCCAACAAAGAAATGATGATCGGTAACTTTGTAATGCCAGGGAGACTAGTAACTCAGTTCAGCAGATAGTCTCCCCAAAGTGTAACTGTAATCACTGTGATGGCCCTGAATAAAGTTAATGGGCCTAAAGATACTGTAATGTAGCTCAGAGCAGGTGCTCTCTCACCCGACCGGACTAGTCCTTGTGCGTTACTTCCGTTACTGTGACGCGCTTCACAGTGTCCACGACACCCGGGTCTTCGGTCCTCCTGATGACAGCACTCAGCAACAGGATCAGATGCTCCGCAGGCTCCTCGGTGGAGCGGAAGGCTCTTTGGAAAAGCACAAGGCCCAGGCTTCAGGCCTTGTACACACAGCAGGTCAGCACAAGGATCCTCTTGCTGGGAGGGTGGTGTCCAAAGAGAAAGAAACTGGGGCCCGCCTCCATCTTATAAAGTCCACCCTAGCAGTCTTTGCACGGGGCAATGCACCCTGGGTGCCTCAAGGTGTACTGGGTTCTGTAGTCTCTTGAGGTTTAAAGGGCAATACCCCGCTACACATGATTGGATGTTACAATCACCAGTGCTTCCCCTCAGATTTTCAGCAGCTACACTTTTACTGCAGAGTGGATTTGTCTTTACTAAACCCCAAACTACCCAATGATTTGGGGTGTACACAACAAAGTGCTAGAGTGCAATTTGCTTAATGGGGACACTAGTTTGATTGATCTGTGTGTCCTAGGGTTGCCACCTCATCCCTTTTAAACCCGAACACATATTAATTACACAGGTTCTGCGGCTGATTAAGGTGGTAATTAAACACACTTGGTGCCTTATCTGCATTAAATCAGCCACAGAACCTGTGTAATTCATATGTGTTCGGATTTAAAGGGATGAGGTGGCAACCCTAGTGTGTCCCCAAGAAAAGACATTGGTACGGTTTTACCTTCACTTCCTGTTTAGCTGTGTGGCAGGAAGTGAAGCCAATTTTACTAAAAGGGACACAAAGCCCAACCTAAAAAACAAACAAAAAATAAGCAGGGGTTCTAACACGTACTTGGTTTCCCTCAAAATGCCCACAATTAGAATCGTATTGCCTTGAGCTATTTTTAAGTGCAGTGCTCTAAATCAGTGCTTCTTAAGTACCCCCAACAGGCCATGTTTGAAGGTTTTCCTTTATCTTGCATGTGCTTTAAATCACAGTCAATGGTTTTGTATTTTGGACAGCAATTCTCGATAAGATAAATTCACAAAACATGTCCTGTTGGGGGTACTTGAGGACTGAGGCTGAAAACCACTGCAGTAAAAAGGAAAATTGAATACTTACCGCTCTGTATTTTTCATATCCTGGTGACTATCCATGGCAGCACACAATACATGCATATGCTAGCATGAAGGCACCAGGGTAGACAAATCACACCTGTTTTGTTTTGACATGCCAATCAGCTGTCACATTTGTTGCATAGAAAATAAAAAGGAAACATCAAAACTTTGTATCAAATTTTATTGGTCAACAAAACAAAGGGAAGCCAAAATAAAAAACATGGTCAATTTGAAACATTAGTTACAACATCTTGAGAAAGATTTAGCAAAATAATGCAGCACAGACAATTAAATCAAAGTGAACAAACAACACACATTAACAACATCAAAAATATTTCAGGGGAACATTTCCCCCCACACAAAAAAATACAATCAACAAAAGTAAAACAAACATCTGTTTTGCAAAGACATAACAAATAAAATACATGTGTTACAAACTCGATAAGGACACCAAAATGTACTTTTTGCCAGGCAGGCACACACACACACACACTTGCCTCTTTTCAGGGCAAGGGAGAAGATGCTATCTGCAAGCTTTATATAACATAGGTTTGTGAGCTAATAAGGCAATTGAAAACACATGCACAGTCTATGAAACACCCAAAATGCAAGTTCACCCAATGTAGAGACTGAACTTCAAAGTGGGTACACCTGTTAAGGATGTCCTTCAATTACTAACCCATAAAAACACTCTCTGAGCATGCCCAGAAATATCCAGGTGCTGTTCACACACAAAAAGCACCAAAAAATAAATAAGTCCCTGGGCATGCTCAGACCAACACAAATGCAGCTAGCAGAAAATAACCCCCCCCCTGTCCAAAGTGAAGCACATCATCCAGCATGCTACAAAATTAGAGATGGGACAAACACCCCCCCCCCCC
Organism: Rana muscosa; assembly: GCA_029206835.1. Taxonomy (NCBI): domain Eukaryota; kingdom Metazoa; phylum Chordata; class Amphibia; order Anura; family Ranidae; genus Rana; species Rana muscosa. The sequence goes on from JARGYO010005562.1 coordinate 10,518,214, forward strand.
CCACCAACAAATACCATTGCAGTCTATGGGAACTGACTTGTTAATTTTGCTAGTCCCCACTTGGCTGGCTTTTCTTCTAGTTATTGGCCTTAAAATGGGGGCCCAGGTCCCACCCTAAGGGACACATATCAATGTCACCAATTTGGACAACACCAAAAACAAAACAAGGAGAAGTGCCTTTAAATATGCCAAATTGCTTAAGGGCCATTTCACACCACATGCAGTCCATTGCGTTTTTTATGCATCAAAAATGCATGGAAAGTTGGTTATATGGTTCTAAATGGCAGTGTTTGTTCCAGTGCTTTCCAGTTCCACAAAAAAAGTAGAACATGCTGCATTTTGCCTGCACTGGACTGCAGCAAAACACATTGAAAACGCACTGGATCGCACCGGAACACACCTAAATGCACCAAAAACGCACTGGAACACACTTGTCCTTATATATGGTTAATAAAAAAGAGGGGTGAAAAAAAAGCAATGGACTGCATCAAAAACGTACCAAAAATGCACTGGAACGCATCAAAAATGTGCATGCAAAAAAGCACCTGGAACGCATCCGTATTGCGCAGTCTGGATGCGTTCCAGGTGCTTTTCTGCATGCGCGTTTTTGACACGTTCCAGTGCATTTTTGATGCTTTTTTGATGCAGTCCAGTGTTTTTTTTCCCCTCTTTTCACTTAGGACAAGTGTGTTGCAGTGCGTCTTTGGTGCATTTAGGTGCGTTCCGGTGCATTCCAGTGCGTTTTTGGTACGTTTCGTAGCGTTTTTGATGTGTTTTACTGTGGTCCAGTACAGTTCTGTACATAAAAAATGCAGCCTGACCAATTTTTTTTTTCCTTTCTGAAACGCACTGGAACGGACTGCAGTGGTGTGAACTATGCCATTGGCATTAATGTGATCAGCTTTCTTTGCGTTTTTCATGCATCAAAAAAACGCACTGCACTGCATCCGGTGTGAACTGGCCCTAAATATCATACCTGGGGGGTGTCTATAGTATGCCTGTAAAGTAGCGCATGTTTTCCATGTTTATAACAGTTCGAGAGCAAAATGACATTTCTAAAGTAAAATAATAGTCATTTAAAAGTACTCGCGGCTGTAATGAATTGCTGGTTCCCGTCAATACAGATACAGAAAAGTCATTGAAAGTCTTTGAAAAAAAAATGCGTGGGGGTTCCCCCAAATTCCATTACCAGGCCCTTCAGGTCTGGTATGGATATTAAGGGGAACTCCGCGCCCAATTAAAAAAAAATGGCGTGGGGGTTCCCCACAAAATCCGTACCAGGCCCTTCAGATCTGGTATGAATTTTAAGGGGACCCGCGCGCCAAACTTAAAAAAAATGGCGTGGGGGTCCCCCTAAAAATCCACACTAGACCCTTATCCGAGCACGCAACCTGGCAGGCTGCAGAAAAATAGGGGGGACGAGAGAGCGGCCCCCCCTCCCTCCTGAACCGTACCAGGCCACATGCCCTCAACATGGGGAGGATGCTTTGGGGGTCTGTGACCCCAAAGCACCATGTCCCAATGTTGATGGGGACAAGGGCCTCATTCCCACAACCCTTGCAGGTGGTTGTGGGGGTCTGCGGGTGGGGGGCTTATCAGAATCTGGAAGACCCCTTTAACAAAGGGGACCCCCAGATCCTGCCCCCCCCTGTGTGAAATGGTAGGGGGTACAAATGTACCCCCTACCATTTCACCAAAAAAAGTGTCAAAAATGTTAAAAATGACAATAGCCGGTTTTTGCCAATTCCTTTATTAATGTCTTCTCTGGGGGTCTGCCACCCGGTGTCCCCACCCTCCTCTGACGCACATGGATTTCACGGGGACTTTCCCTGTGGTGTCAGAGGGGGCAGAGCCACCGGGTGGCAGCGGACCCAAAGGAGAGCTGAAGAACTGAAGTGTTACACAGCGGGAACCTCGAATTCAAGCGGAGCGGCCGGAGAAAGAAGAAGGGAACAAGAAGCCGGAGCAAGATGTGGACGAGAACACCGAAGGAAGAAGGAAGATGAAGAGGAAGATGAAGAACAAGATGGAGGAAGAACCCCGAATGGAGAAAAGAAGAAGGTGGAAGAAGAAGATGGAAGAAAGGAGAAGACATTAATAAAGGAATTGTCAAAAACCGGCTATTGTCATTTTTAAAATTTTTGACCCTTTATTTGTGAAATGGTAGGGGTACATTTGTACCCCATTACCATTTCACACAGGGGGGGCCGGGATCTGGGGGTCCCCTTTGTTAAAGGGGTCTTCCAGATTACGATAAGCCCCCCGTCCGCAGACCCCCACAACCACCGGCAAGGGTTGTGGGGATGAAGCCCTTGTCCCCATCAACATGGGGACATCCTCCCCATGTTGAGGGCATGTGGCCTGGTACAGTTCAGGAGGGAGGGGGGACCGCTCTCTCGTCCCCCCCTCTTTTCCTGTGGCCTGCCAGGTTGCGTGCTTGGATAAAGGGCCTGGTACGGATTTTGAGGTGGACCCGCACGTCATTTTAAAAAAAGAAATTGGCGCGGAGTTCCCCTTAATATTCATACCAGACCTGAAGGGCCTGGTAATAGAATTTGGTGGGACCCCACGCATTTATTTTATTTTTTTTATTTTTATCAATGACTTTCAATGACTTTTCTCTGTATTGACAGGAGCCGACAATTCATTACAGCCGCGAGTGCTTTTAAATGCCTTTTTTTTTCCTTTAGAAATGTCATTTTGCTGGCGAACTGTTATATAACGGCAAGTTCAGAGCTGCGCCTGTTCAACTTATGCAAATTGATTTACGTGACTTGACATTTACGAAGATTTTCCTGGCGCAGTGAACCGGCGCATTTGAGTGAAATTCCCGCGCTGAGCTAAAAAAAAAACCCTTGCAGTTCTAAACGTAATTGCCGGCGCAGCGGGCTGGTTCAGAAAAAGTTACTTTCTCACTCTATTTTGGGCATATTTGTTACTTGGGCAGGTGTCACTACACTTCTTCACATCACCCCACGTCACCCCCATTATATTGGCACTTCCAGCTTCTTTATATTTTTATTTGAAGATGCTGTGCGCCAGGTCCATAGTGGCGCACTGAGCGCGTCCTCCCGTGCGCCGAGAAGACTATAGTAAATGGGGAATAGCACTGCGCTACCGGCTCAATTGTTTTGTAAATACCAAAACAGCCATTGCGCACGCAGATGCGCCGATACTGGCGCAAACATTTCGTAAATCAGCCCCATTGAGTTTTTAGTGGGCATAACCTTGTTTAGGCTATGAGAATATGAAAATGGCCCAATATTGTCATTCGACCAGACTATTGAAGAACCACTTGTGTGGCAGTCCAATGATAGGAGAATAGAACTGGTGCAGATCTTCACTCCATGGAGTCTTCTGGCTCTACTGGTGAAGAGGCATAGCGGCTCCTCTTGTGTGAATGGTGAACTCTTTTTTTCTCCCATGTTTGTGAAGCCTTGATTGGAGGTGAGGATGAGGCTGCTCTTCTTCGTGCTGAAGAGGTACTAGTTGAAGCTTCTGTCAGATGTAGTTTTAACAAGGTCTGTTGTAGCTCCTCAGCAGATTTACATATGTATTCGGTACCTTGGTAGGTAAATCGAATTGAAAAGGACAACCCCATTGGTAGGTTATATTGTGGCGTTGCAGCTCCATGAGCTGAGATTTCATAGATCTTCTCTTTGCGATAGTAAGCTGGGATATGTCAGCGAACAATTGATTATTATGGCCTTGGAAGGTTAGATCTTTTTTCTCCCTTGCTGCAGCCATTAGTTGTTCCTTTGTTCTGTAATAATGTAGTTTTGTGATTATATCACGTGGAGGACCATCTACTTTTTTGGCTGTGAGTGCACGGTGCACTCTATCCAGTTCCAAACATTCAATGGGGATTGCTGGCTGTAGCTCTTGAAAAAGGGCTGTGACTGTAGATTGTAGGTCTAATATTGTTTCAGGAATTCCTCTTATGCGGAGGTTGGAACATCTGTCCCTGTTCTCTTGGTCTTCCAATCAAGATTGAAGTGATAGGTTCTCTTCTTTTAGGTTTTCCAGTTCTGCCATACAGTCCTGTGAATTCATTTCAATTTCTTCCACTTTGAGTTCCAGCGCAGCTGTGCGGTTTCCCAGCTCTCTAATCTCTTTTGTAAGGCTTTTAGTTATTTGCTCTGAGGTCTGTTTCAATGCTTTATGTTCAAATTGCTGTAGTATAGCAGGAGGTACTGAGGAGACTTGTGAGGAGTTTTGTGAGGGAATTTCTTCAGTTTCTGACTCAAGTGGGGAGTCTGGTTGAACTAGCTTCTGTCTGTGTGAGCGCACTGAGGCAGTGTGTGAGGAGATGACAGGTGCCATTCTATCTGCAGTGCGCGCCTGAGTGTCCCTTGTGAGGGGATTCTTTGTTTTGCCACGGCCGCCTCCCAGAACCATTATTCTAGTCCAAATTGTGCCAGCTAGTTCCCGGGTACTTAGTCTTCCCATCTGGTACCTTTCTGTAGCTTTGTCACCATTAGAATTGCGGCTTTTCTCCTCAGCGGAGCGGAGCTCTAGCTATGCATGTCTGCTCTGCTAGACTCAGCCCAGTGCCCTCCGTGGACAGTTTTTCTTTGTATAACTGAAAAATTCAATAAAAACTGTTATTGAAAAAAAAACCTGGAAGCATCGTTTCTATGCACAAGTGAGCCTTATTTTGCACTCTCAAGCTTTAGTAAATACACCCATATGCCTTGAAAAGTGGGCTGATCCTCCAACTGTAGCACCAAATCAATAAGGTTAGAAGCAACACCTTATAAATCTGTGTCATATGGAGCCTGCTGAAATACAGGAGAACATTTGTTAACTCTTCATCTAAGTAGGTCAGCACCACATCCCTTTGATATAGTAATATGAAGGAAAAGGTAATTGGGATTTTAAAGGTGCGATTTCACAACAAAATATAAGAAAAATTATTTTATTTAGAAAAAGTTAAAAATACAGAATATAAAAATCCATCCAGTAATACAATACAGTTTCATGAATGTGCAGTCTGAGAATTTTTCTCTACATGTGTCGCCAAGATTATTGGCTTCTTCAGGAGAACTAATTTTGTCAGGCACTGTCTACTGAAAATAGAAAGACAAGACATAAATATAAGTACAATACAGAAAACACACATAATTTTTAATTGATACAAATTCAAAAATTCCCAAGTTGGCTGGGACCCGAATGACTCACTATAGAGGAAGGGACAATTACCTGAATTATGGAATTGATCTACATATGGATGAAAATAAAATAAAATAGGCCAGGAGATCAGAGGAGAACCCCTAACATGATGGATCATCTGGTGTAACCACAGAAGCTGTTAAATAATTGAAAATCCCACAGAAGCCAGATTAATGGCCCGTCTGGATATCTGAGGGTAAGAAGGAAAAAGTCAATGAAAATCACAAAAAAATTATAAATGAATAAATAGGATATATGGTTATTGAAACTACCTTCAATAGTAGTGAATGTCGGTACATTCAAGAAATAGAATAATAGAATGGGGTCCAACGTAATGCTAATATCTGATGCTTCCAAAGTTCTCATCAAACACCATCAAGATCTAAGACATAATAAAAAATCAGAACCGCTATCTGAGAACAATCCCAAACAATCAGAGAGTTCATATAGGGAATCTAAAGCTAACCTGTGGAGTTGATGGATGCAAATAAGTTCAAAGAATGAACAAGAAGCAAATCCAAGATTTTCTGAAAACTCGCAGTTCAAAGATGGACCACCAAGATCTGAGAAAATCAATCAAAAAGGTAAGTCTAAAGTAATAAAAGTATGTAGCTCCCAACCGGAAAGAAAATATTCACCTAGGTAGTGGTTTCCATAGAGTATGTCTTCCCCCTTTGACGTCCAGACCGTACTGAAATCCTCTAGCAGAGGGTTTAAATAACAGCCTCCACCTCCCTAGTGGGCACCAGTTTGTTGCCAAACAAGGGAGGAGCGGACGCTTGCAATTACGTCCGACCGCCTGGTTGGTCGCTCCGGAAATGACGCAATCACGCCATAAAGGAAACCGCAAGTGACACCGCGGGACTCGGAAGTGATGAAAGTCACAGAACCAGCAAGCCTAGAGCAAACGTCAGCACAAAACCGTGGAAGCGGATGTGCATATAAGCAAATACCGCTGTAGATGGAAAAATCCTAACAGGCAGATTAGATGGTAATAATCATTAAAGTGGTTGTAAACCCTCCTAAATTTTTTTTTTTTTTTTAACTAGCTGTAAGAGAAAGCCATAATGAGCTAATATGACTAGCATAATAGCTCATTATGCATCACTTACCTTAGATCGGGGCCCCCGAAGCCGTCCTCGTCTCCCTCTTCAGCCGCATCCATCGCTGCGGCGATAGCCGGAAGGTTACTTCCGGGTATCGCCGCTCCAGCCAATCACAGCACCGCTCCGGCGCTGTGATTGGCCGGAGCGGCGAAGACGTCACTCCACGCATGCGCGCGTGAGCCGTCGAATTCGGCTACGTCGTCGAATGTTGCGACCTAGCCAAATTTGTGAATGGGGTTAACCCCATGCGCATGCGCGTGACGTCAACGTCGCCGCATTTAAATGCAAATATCTCCTTAACCGTGTAGGTTAAGGAGATATTTCATGCACCTACAGGTAAGCCTTAATCTAGGCTTACCTGTAGGTCTTTGTTTATAAAGTGGGTTTACAACCACTTTAATAGATGGTAAAAGGAGCAGTCGGTCTGAACCCCATTTCAACCGAGGAGGCAGAAGGGAAATCCTTCGACACACGAGGGGAAGAGGGGCAAGAATGACCCAAGCATATTGGAAGGACATATGGCGTTGACCACTGATGCCCCAAATTAGCGGCAGTTGGAGGAACAGCCTATTAAGAATACATTAACAAAGACATCTGTCAAAAATAAATAAATGCAGGATATCCTCTATTCCGCAAGTCACTAAACACTCGGGGCTCAGCCATAACAAGGGTTACAATTGATGAGGTAAATACACAGAGCCAAAATAAGGCTAGAATATTGACCAAATTATAAAAGGTCAAAAAAATTAACATTTGCATCGTGGCTTATTTTAAAAAACCCATTTAGAGGAACGGTTTGTAGCTGATGGATTCATTCAAGCCTGGATATGATGTAGCTGCCAGGGAATGAATCCATCTAATTTCCCTCTATAGGAGACTTTTGTCCACATCTCCCCTCTCTCATGTGTGGGCAAATATTCTAAAGCGAAAAATCTAATTTTAGATGGTTGGAAAGAATGATATGGTATAAGCCTACATGTCGACTTATAGGGGTTTCCATCTTCTTCTTTTTAATAAGGGAAATACGGTCCCTTATTCTGTGGAAGAATGGCCTTTTAGTCTTACCTTCATAAAAAGCGTGACATCCACACTCCATATAATAGACTACCCCAATAGACTGACAATTTGCAAAGAAATTTGGTTTATGGATGTTCCCATTACGAATAATTATTTCAGAGGAATTCATAAGGAACATACACAATTTGCATTTCCCACACAGAGCTGTACCTCTACGTGTCCGTCCAGATTGGGCATTAGGTGGCTATGGACTAATTGATATATAAACAAATAGTGAAGCAGCGCTAATTGTTAAAGTGCAGAGTGCTAATTATTCTCCCATAAAGTGCTAATAAACAAGGTAAATCAATATATATGCGCAATCTACTCAAAAAATAATGAATATATATACGTGTAACCATCCAATTTAAAGTGCAACAAAGCTAAACAATTATTCAATAAATAAGTCCATAATAAAGGTGTTATCAGAAAAATGTGATCGTTCAAAAAGAGAGTAATGATCTCCTAGACTAAAAAATATTTTCCCAGCAGGCAAACAGAGAAGAGAGGGAGCAGAACAGGTATGGGAGTCTGAGTAATCACACTTATGGGAAACAAATCGTACAGGTGTCCTTTCACAAACCTCTCCCGGTGATACCAGCCTCTCACCTTGTTAATGGACCCAAAAGGGTCAAAGAATGCCTCAATAGATATCCAGCATCAAGGATGATGATTTCCAGCTCCTTTTGTGTATTCAGGAAAGGGCGTGCCCTTGATAAAGTCATGTGAGGTGTGACGCAATGAGTCGGGAGGAAGAGCTTAGTGACGTTGACTTCCGGTTGCGGCCGTGACCGGAAGTGTATGCATTTGGAAGCGATTTTTTATGTCTGAAGTTTTTGCAATTTTTTAACTATGTTGTAATTTTTAATAAACGCATATAAATACTTTTCATTACCTACTACACCATGGAGTTCCTTTTTTCTTTTCCCTGAGTTCGTGGATTAAAGAGATTTTGGATCCTAGGAATACTCTGTTGGAATTGGTGAAAAGGCTGCAGTGATCCTCTTTCCTTGCACTTTAAATTGGATGGTTACACGTATATATAACCACTAAAAGATACTATAAAAACTTGCCCCTCCTATTAGTATCACTCTGCGCTTCTGGATAAAATGCAAGAATAGAAACAACAACAGAAACAAAATGCAATGTGTGTGTTAAAAGCGGCTGCTAAAAATCAAACGTAAAATGCAAACACAGTGATATAAAACTTCAATCCAAAGTCCAAAATAAAACTGTAGCAGCGCTACGAACAAATATTAAAATGTGCGTATTCCATATAGTCATAAATATGGGTAGCTTAGATAGTGAATGGTGATTCAGGTTGTGATTGGTCCAAATGCTAGTTTCAGTGCTCCTTTCACCTGGCGTCCAGGTTGCCGGGGAGCCGCTGTCCTTGTATGTTGAGGCATGCAAACCCAAGACATTTAGAAGAAATAGAGGTACTTCCCTGAAACATCAGTGACTGATTCACCCGGGAGGCTGTTGAGCGCATACCTGATGATGCGGTACCTTACAATTATCACTGTGGTAAGAAGACAGAATACCTGAGGAGGATGGTTAATATATGCCTATATTGATCTGATATCTGGTGAGTGCATCCCCATAGGGGGACCCCTTCCCCCCCCCCACGCGGTGAACATACCTGGGTGAAAGGAGCACTGAAACTAGCATTTGGACTAATCACAACCTGAATCACCATTCACTATCTAAGCTACCCATATTTATGACTATATGGAAGACGCACATTTTAATATTTGTTCATATCGTTGCTGCAGTTTTATTTTGGACTTTGGATTGAAGTTTTATATCACTGTGTTTGCATTACACGTATATATATTCATTATTTTTGAGTAGATTGCACATATATATTGATTTACCTTGTTTATTCGCACTTTATAGGAGAATAATTAGCACTCTGCACTTTAACAATTAGCGCTGCTTCACTATTTGTTTATATATCCATTTGTGCTGGCAAAACTGCAGGAGTCCAGCCGCTGTTTGTTATTGTTATTCTCACTTAGCACTTTAGTACATTAGCACCTTACTCTTTTTCATACACTGTGTGGTAAGCGCATTAGTACTTCACTTCTAATTGTGGACTAATTGATCCTTGATGGATCTTGATTTCCTATACGTGATCTAAGGGAAGGGCTTAACGTATTTGGAAATTATTATTATTATTATTATTATACACGATTTATATAGCGCCAACAGTTTACGCAACACTTTACAATGTAACAATGTAATAATGTAATAATTTTTTGAAAAGGTATTCAATTGGCGTAGTTTCATAGATGACATTTTTGACGTCTGGACCGGCACCAGAGAGGAACTTTCCCTTTTTTAGCCAAACTGGAAAACAATCGCTACAACCTGAAGTTTACTCTGTCTTGTGATTTAAAAGTAATTAATTTTTTGGATATTTCGATCTATTTTAATTCCGATGGTACAAACGTCTTTTCGTTGTTCAGAAAGCCATCAGCGGGTAACACGATATTACATGCTGCTAGCTCTCATCCCAAGCCTCTTGTGCAGAGCATACCCTACAGTCAGTATCTCTGTATAAGGAGAAACTGTAGCTTGGACCAAGACTTTGAATCAGAGGCCAAGGCACTCCAGTGCCGCCTTTTGGATAGGGGCTACAGTCGTTCTATCTTATCGTTCTATCTTAAAAAAGGCTTACCACAGGGCTAAGCAAAGAAATCGAGCTGATTTGATACATTCCAAAAAAATACACAAGACAGATCATCAGGTGCGACTGATAACAAGATATTCAGCTGAACATAGGAAGGTACGTCAAATCATTGAGAAATACTGGCCGTTATTAGCTACAGACAAGGTTATTTCAAATACGTTAAGCCCTTCCCTCAGATCACGTATAAGAAATCAAGATCCATCAAGGATCAATTAGTCCACAGCCACCTAATGCCCAATCATGGTGGACGGACTCATACAGGTACAGCTCCGTGTGGGAAATGCGAATTTTGTATGTTCCTTATGAATTCCTCTGAAATAATTCTTCCTAATGGGAACATCCATAAACCAAATTTCTTTGCAAATTGTCAGTCTTTTGAAGTAGTCTATTATATGGAGTGTGAATGTCACGCTTTTTATGTAGGTAAGACTAAAAGGCCATTCTTCCACAGAATAAGGGACCATGTTTCCCTTATTAAAAAGAAGAAGATGGAAACCCCTATAAGCCGACATATAGGCTTATATCATTCTTTCCAACCATCTAAAATGAAATTTTTCATTTTAGAATATTTGCCGACACATGAGAGAGGGGGACATGTGGACAAAAGTCTCCTACAGAGGGAAATGAGATGGATTCATTCCCTGGCAGCTACATCATATCCAGGCAGGAATGAATCCATCAGCTACAAACCGTTCCTCTAAATGGGTTTTTAAAAAATAAGCCACAATGCAAATGTTCATTTTTTTGACCTTTTATAATTTGGTCAATATTCTAGCCTTATTTTGGCTCTGTGTATTTACTGTGTCAATTGTGACCCCGGATGATTTCAGTTATGACAAAACGGTCGTAGGGTCGTCACGTACACGCACTGCGCATGCGCGAACTGGAAGTATTTTGACACGCACTAGAGCTGTTTTTAAATCCCTGCAAGGAATCCTTTTAACCACTTGACCACTGGGCACTTAAACCCCCTTCCTAAACAGAACAATTTTCAGCTTTCGGGGCTCTCACATTTTGAATGACAATTACTCAGTCATACAACATTGTACCCATATGAAATTTTTGTCCTTTTTTTTCCCAAAAATAGAGCTTTCTTTTGGTGGTATTTAATCACCATTGGGTTTTTTTATTTTTTGCGCTATAAAAGAAAAAAGACTGAAAATTATGTATACAAAATGCATTTTTCTTTGTTTCTGTTATAAAATTTAGCAAATTAGTAATTTTTCTTCATAAATTTTGGCCAAAATTTATACTGCTACATATCTTTGGTAAAAAGAAGTACAAATTGGTGTATATTATTTGGCCTTTGTGAAAGTTATAGAGTCCACAAGCTATGGTGCCAATCTCAGAAAATTTATCACACCTGAAGTACTGACGGCCTAGCTCATTTCTTGAGACCCTAACATGCCAGAAAACTATAAATACCCCCCAAATGACCCCTTTTTGGAAAAAAGAAGACATTCCAGGGGATTTAGAAAGAGGCATGGTGAGTTTTTTGAAGTTGTCATTTTTTCCCACAATTCTTTGCAAAATCAAGATTTTTTTTTCATTTTTTTTTTCACTAAATTGTCATATTAGCAGGTTATTTCTCACACACTGCATATGCATACCACAAATTACACTCCAAAACCCATTCTGCTATTACTCACAAGTATGGTGAGACTTTTACACAGCGTGGCCACATACAGAGGCCCAACATGCAGGGAGCATCTTCAGGCGTTCTGGAGCACCCAGGCAAATTCTGACATTTCTCTCCTACATGTAGAAATCATCATTTATTTGCTAGAAAATTACATAGAACCCCAAAACATTATATATGTTTTTTTAGCAAAGACCCTAGAGAATACAATGGCGGTCGTTGCAAATTTTTATCTCGCACAGTATTTGCGCAACAATTTTTCAAATGTGTTTTTTGGGGGAAAAAAAAAACAGGTAAAGTTAGCCCAATGTTTTTGCATAATGTGAAAGATGAAGTTACGCCGAGTAAATAGATACCTAACATGTCACCCTTCAAAATTGCACACGCTCGTGGAATGGCGCCAAACTTCGGTACTTAAAAATCCCCATAGGCGACGCTTAAATTTTTTTTACTGGTTACATGTTTTCAGTTACAGAGGTCTAGGGCCAAAATTATTGCTCTCACTCTAACATTCGCAGAGATACCTCACATGTGTGGTTTGAACACAGTTTTCATATGTGGGCGGGACTTACGTATGTGTTCGCTTCTGCATGCGAGCGCACGGGGACAGGGGCTCTTTACATTTTTTTATTTTTTTTATTGTTCATTTTACTTTATTTGTTTTAGTTTGACGCTTTTTTTCCCATAAATAAATTTTTTGATCACTTTTATTCCTATTACAATCCCTTGTAATAGAAATATGGCATGACAGGTCCTCTTTACAGTGAGATATGGGGTCAATATGACCCCACATCTCACCTCTAGGCTGGGAAGCCTGTAAAAAAAACGATCCTGGCTTTGATCGTAGAGGTGAGTCGTTAGAAGCACCGTAGGGCGGCCGGAGGGGGGGACGTCCCCTCTCGCCTCCCGTAAGAATGATCAAGCGGTGGAACAGCTGCTATGATTGTTCTTATGGTGTAGGGAATTGCCGGCTGAAAAAGCTGATATCTGAATAATGCCTGTAGCTGCACCCATCATTCAGATATCAAGAGATTTTTACAGCTCCAGGTGAACACGCTCCAGCAATTTGTAGTATCAGGACTACCGTGGGTGCCAGCAATGCACGTAGCATATAGAGAAGAAAATAAAAAATATGGACAGCCGCACTCCAAAAAACCTTTGATGGTTGCCTTTATTGTAAAAACTGGAAGATCACACCAAAAATCATCACAGCATAGCTATGATTAAGCACTGACCTTCAGTGTGAAACATGTAAGCTGTTACCCCGGCTATGTTGTGATGATTTTTGGTGTGATCTTCCATTTTTTACAATAAAGGCGACCGTCAAAGGTTTTTTGGAGTGCGGCTGTCCATATTTTTTATTTTCTTCTCCATCATTCAGATATCCCCGCACAAAATCAAGGATGTCATATGACGACCGGCGGGCGGGAAGTGGTTAAAATGCATTTTTTTTAACACAAAGTTGTCCATTTATACAATATTTCTAACACATAGCATGTACATACCAAAAATTACATTCGGCTATGGCCTGGTCGTCAAGTGGTTAAGTATCTTAGGACTTGGTCCTACCTTTTGGAATTGGCATTTTTAATAAAGACATTGCTGCAACCTCCACACTATCGGATATCTTTTGTTCTCCTCTCTTTTTTTTGTCAATCCAATATTCTTTATTTCTTTTCCATTTGATAAAAAAAAAAAAACATACATCCATTTTTCCATATACAGTAATACATACATAACTTAACCATGTATTCCTCACTTTATCCCTCATTCACACCCACCCAGCCTCCCTACTCACCTACTCATCCATCCCCCACCTATTAACGTGTTTCCACTTCTAACCATTTTCCCCATATATTATTAAATTTATTTTATTTCCTCTCTTAATATAAATATATTCTTCTTTTGTCACAGTGTCAGCTATCACCCTCGTCCATTCTGTCACTGTGGGAGGTTTTTCCGCCTGCCACTTCTGCGCTATGAGTTTCCTTCCCTGGAACAGACATCTTGTTATTGCTGTTCGTACATCTCCCGAAAGTCCCCTTTCTTCCAGGAGACCCAATACACATAGCCTGACTACTGGTTACAACGAAGTCACAAACACTGTATTTATATTTTCAACTATTTGCTTCCAGTATTGATATAACTTGGGACACCTCCAGATCATATGCACTAGGTCTCCCCTCTCATACCCACATCTCTGACATCTCGAATCCGATCTCATACCAAACTAAAACATCCTTTGGGGTGTATAATATACTCTATGTATTAGGTAAAGATAGGAGATGATTTGAGATGATGACAATGACACATTTGGTCCTATTGCTAATATTCTCTCCCATTGTTCCTGTGACAGTGGGCCCACTTCTTCTCCCATTTACTCTTATTTTTATTATCCGGTGTTTCCCTCCAATCAGCTTTTACTAAGGAGTTATACATCTCGGAGATTGCTCCTCTAGTGGCCTCTGTATTTACTAATTTTTGGAGAAGAGGCATGTCGTTCCACTCCGGTGTACTCTGTCCAAATTGTGCATGCAGCGCATGCCTAATTTGTAAATATCTGTAAAAGGATTTATTTGGGACCGCATAATCCTCCCTTATTTCTTGGAATGATTTTATTCTTCCTGCCTTAAAGAGTTGTGCCAATATATGTATTCCTAATCCATCCCACTCCTCTACCTTCCCCATAACTTTAAGTTCCTGCAGGTTGATGTTATGCCATATAGGAGAGAATTCAGAGAATCCCTTGTATCCTAGGATTCTCTTAACCTCTTTCCAACATTTAACCATTAATTGGGCTGTCATGCATCTAGAACTAAAGGAGTCTGCCTCCACTGCCTCCACCTCTGTATAATGGCATGTGTCGTTAAACATAAGCCCTTCTTTCCTGCTGTTCGGTTACTGCCCCTCATATACTGCACCTGAGCGGCTAAAAAATAGTATCTGGGATTCGGGAGGGCCAATTCTCCCTTCTCTTTGGGTTGTTGTAGGACTCGGTGACTAATCCTTGCTGCTCCGTTCCTCCAAATTAATTCTCTAAACACCCCCTCTATTTTTTTGAACCACTGTTTCGGTATCCATACCGCGGAGTTATGGAGAATATATAAAATTTGTGGCATCCATATCATTTTTACCAGGTTACTCCTACCGGCCACTGAAAGAGGAAGCCTATTCCAGACCCGACATTTTTGTCTGAGTTTTGTCAGCAATGGCACTAGGTTTCTGTCTATATACTGCCCTGGATCCCTTGTTATATTTACTCCCAAATATCTCATTTCAGCTACCACCTTCACTTGAACAATTTGTCCTATCAATGGGTCTATCGGCAAAAGCGCTGATTTATCCCAATTAATTGTCAGCCCCGAGAACTTACCAAATTCCCCTATCATATCTATTGCGTTCTCCAATGAGGTTTGTGTATCCCCCAAAAAAGCAGGACATCTTCCGCATACATGGCTACCTTCTCTTCCCTCAGTCTCCTCTTGAAACCCTTTATACCCGGGGATGCCCTTATAGAGATGGCCAATGGTTCCATGGCGAGGGCAAAGAGCAGGGGTGATAACAGGCATCCCTGCCTTGTCCCTCTCGCCAACTGGAACCAGTCTGAACATTCACCATTTATCCTTACCTTTGCTCTGGGACTTTCATACAGTGTTTTGATCCATTGGATAAATTTAGGGCCAAACTGAAACTCTACCACAACTTTCCAAAGGTAGTGCCACTCCAGGCTGTCAAACGCCTTGGTTGCATCTAAGGATAAAATGGCCCTTGACCCTTCTACTTCTGTTGGCAGTTGCGTATTCAAAAATGCTCTCCTTATATTAGAGCTAGTAGATCTGCCTGGGATGAATCCCGTCTGGTCCGAGTGCACCAGTTTTGGGATTATTTTGTTTAAACTTATTGCCAAAATTTTGGCCAGGATTCTTACATCGGCACACAGTAAAGATATCGGTCTATACGAGGCCGTCTCCAACTGATCTTTCCCTTCTTTCAATAATACTATAATTGTTGGTTCCGTCATGGACACAGGTAGCTTTCCTTCCTCTGCTGCCCAATTAAATACCTCCAGGAGTCCTGGAAGCAGCACCTCACTGTATTTTTTGTATATTTCTGTTGGCAAGCCATCAGGCCCTGGAGCCTTTTGGCCTGCCATCTCCATTGTTGCTTTTTGCAACTCTTCCAGTGTAAGTGGTGCCTCCAGGCCCTCCCTATCTTCCCTTGACAACCTTGGGATCTGCAAACCTGAAAAGAATGTACTCATATCTCCCTCCTCATTGCCATGTAGTGTACTGCTATACAGGTTCTGATAGTATTCCTTAAAGACTTCTTTTATTTCTGATGTGCCTCTCCTAATTTCCCCCTTCTCATCACGGACCACCGGGATGACAGATAGGGGAGCGTTAGCCCTAGCTATTAGGGACAAAATTCTCCCCACTCTCTCCCCCTCCCCATAGAAGGTCTGTTTCTGAAATAATTTTTTATTTTCTGCTTTTCTTAATTCTATTTTTTTATAGTCTTCCTGTGTCTCCGACCCCTCCTTATATTTCTCTGTAGTTGGGTTTCTTATGTAATTCATCTCTGACCTTTTCACATTTTCCCTTGCAACAGTTTCTTTGGCACTTGATTGTTTTTTAATAAATTATATTAGGATTCCCCTTAGGAACGCCTTCAAAGCGTCCCAAATCACTCCCATTGAGGCTGATCCCTTATTTATTGTTAAAAATTCCTTCAGACTGGTCTCTATTCCCCCCGGGTCCTCAATTACCTCCAGCCAAAATGGATTTATTTTCCAATCCCCAATTAACTGGGGAATGGTCTGATATACTTCTTGGTTCGTATTCCACCTCCCCCACCTCACCCAACGCCTCCTCATTGCAAAGTATAATGTCTATCCGGGACAGGGTCGCATGTGTCCTTGAATGGCAAGAGAATTGTCTCTCTCCCGGATGCCTCCTTCTCCACACGTCTACCAGACCCACCTCCTCACAAAATTGGCGGAGAGGGCTGCCGGGCGTATATCCCCTGGAGCCACCCTCCGGGAGTCTATCCATGTTATTATCCATAGTCATTTTAAAATCCCCCGCCACTATTACGGGCACACCCTCCCTGTCCATGACAAACTCCATTAATTCCCTCAGTATCAAACGGGGGGGATATATACATTCGCCACCACATATTCCTTTGTTTTCTATCCAGCAATGAAGAAACACATAGCGTCCTTTAGCATCTATCTTGCTCTGTCTGCAGGAGAACACCACCCCAGAATCTATCAGGATACTCACACCCCTTGAATAAGAAGTGTGGGTGGAGTGATATTGTACTTTGTATTTCTTATTTCTTAATATTTTACTGGTTTCTTTATCCAGATGCGTCTCCTGCAGACACAGCACTTTTATATTACTTATTTCTGCTGTAGAGAAAATTGACCGTCTTTTAATTGGGTCATTTACCCCTCGCACATTCCATGAGCTCACCTTTATGCTTTTACCTTGAATTGGTGTCCCCCTCCCCTTTTCTCTATTCTCCATCATCTACCCCCATTTAGTTTAATCGTTTTAGTGTACTTCCCACCTTGACAAACTGTGTATTAATAATATCTGATCATGAAAACATATTTTGTGTGGATATTCTTCTTCTAGTGTCCCATACACACATTCTTGCCCCCCCCCAATACTCCCATCCCATCCCCCTCCCTCTCACCCCCCCCCTGTATCCCTCCCCTTCCCTTGCCCTGTTTGGGGCCCATATAGAGGGCTTCTAAAGTGACCGTTTCCTACTCTTAAGGTGAACATTCCCCCTTTCACTCCTATCATTTTTTGTTTTAGTGTTTTAACTATTTTGCATATACCCTTCCTTTTCACACATCTCCTCCTTACACTTTGATACATTTTTTTGTCTTTCCCTTCTACCTTTGTGCCATTTACCACAAAAAATACAAAAAACACATTTCCCACCCCCTCCCTTCCCCCCCCCCCCATATCAAAAAAATGTATTTCTTTGTAAAAAAAAAAGAAAAGAAAAGAAAAAAACAAAAAAGCCCCCCCTCCACCCCAAAAAGGAAGAAGAAAAGAAAACGGGAAAAAAATAAAAAAATAATAAAAAAAATAAAAATAAAATAAATTCATTTTCCCACAAATAACACAAATAATTCAAAAAAAAAATTCAGTTTTTCCCCCGCCTCTCCCCCCCCCCTCTTCAGGGTATGGAGAGAGAGCACCGGTGTCTCTGATTTTTGGAATGTTTACTTCTCTTTTCTATCTTGCTATGTCTCCCCTTCTTTTGTATTCATCCAAAGTCTCAATTCCGCAGGCGTGTTGAAAAACTTGTTTTCCCCGTTTACGGTTATCCGTAAACGTGCCGGATAGAACATTGCATATTTTATCCCTTTTTGATGTAGTCTGTGTTCACACTCATTAAATTTGTCCCTTTGCCTCTGCAATTCAGAGGAAAAATCTGGATAAATTGAAATTCTTGCTCCCATGACTTGTATGTCTTTCATCTCTCTTGCTTTCTGAAGGATAGTGGTTTTGTCCGTGAAATGTAGCAATTTAACAAGAATTGGTCTCGGCTGACCTCCCTCCGCAGGTGCTCTGAAGGGGATTCTGTGGGCCCGCTCTATTGAAAAAAAAATTGATAAACAGTCCTTGCCAAATACCTCTATCAACCAGTTTTCCATAAATTCCGTGGGGCGGTTACCTTCGCTTTTCTCGGGGAGGCCCAGTACCCTTATGTTTTTCCTTCGTAATCTATTGTCCATGTCATCAATTTTATTAACGCACATGTTCAGCTGTTCTCTCATTGCTTTCATCTCATTTATCATAGGGTTGACATCATCCTTGACCTGACTTAATCTCTCCTCTAAAGCAGAGGTCCTCTCCCCAATCCCCTGAACATCATGTTTTAGCACTGTAATGTCCTCTTTTATCCCCTTTAATTGGTCGAATATTTCAGTCAATGAGGATTTGCAATTATTAATTGCCAAAAGAATCTCTCTCATAGAAGGCTCTTCCTCTGATATTAACCTGGTCATTGTCCCTGTCGGTTTTCCCTGTGCTTTTTCCTGTACTCTCTCCTTTAGTCCTTGATCGCCTGACGTCTTTCCCGCTGTCCCTGTGGTAGTTGTCTGTCCCTGGCTCCTTTTCTGAGTGTTCGCTTGTTGAGTCTCTTGCCCTTTTGTGGGTGTTATGCCTGTTATTTGTGCTGGTACATGTGCGTATTTTTCCAGTTTGGCTGCAGCCGCAGCCTGGCCTGTTTTAGCCCCCCGTGTGGACTGTGACTGTGTCTGAGGCTGGGGGTGGGACTGTGGCTGTGTTCCTGGACTAGGCCCCTCTTTAGAGGCATTCCTCGTCATCACTGATAGTGTGCCCGGCATTCTCCAGTGGATGTGTGATTATAGGAGATCAACTATCAAATATTATAATATATTATATACTATGTATTATACTGCTAGTTAATCAGGGGTTTCATCAGAGTCCCCGGACTCTGCCACCGAACAAATATGCCGACCAAACTTTTATTCAGCATAACTCACCTCAAACCCCATAATACTATCCTAGTATGTTTTTAGCAGCTGTTCCAACTTTAATCACAGGGAAATGCCAGTTGTCTGGGTGTCACATTAATTATAGCAACCTCCCCCTTACTGTAGTAAGAACAGTAAGGACAGTAAAGACAGCGGTATTGGCAAAAATATTGGCAGAGCATTAGCAGGTCCTTATAATAATACCGTATTTCTGGATGTCTCCACAGAGCCGATGTGTTTACCCGTCTAATATCGGCAGCTGGCAGCTAGCAGATGAGTTGTCACAAATTTGCCTCAGGGACAGTTCCCCTGGTTTATTTCATAGTTCCTGTTTCACAGCCTTCTGCCCTGCTGCTCAGACCACCCAAACTGTCCATGTATGTCAGGTTGTCTCAATAATCAGACAGGTTTAAGCAAGTTAAGCAGGTTTGTTTGGCTAATGCGGCTGCTGCTACTGCACTTGTTACTCATAGGCCCCCTTCATGTGTGTCTACAGACTGTCTTTTGTCCATTCACTTTACAGCACATACCGGTTGTTCTGTCGCTTCCTGCAGTAAGTGTACGTCTGTCCATCCGTGGTGATCCCGGTGTCTTGGAGTCTCCTCCACTCCTGCCGTGCAAGTAGCCCTGTAGACAGCGTTTATTCCAGGCCCGCTGTCCTCCTCTCCTTCCTCCGCTCGTATCTCCCGCCGAACTGCTCGAGATCTCGTGAGACCATCCAACGCACGGAGGGGTACCGCCACTGTCAGTGCTCGGCACTCAATGCAGGGATCCCAGTGCCCAACTCCCCCCACACATGCAGGAGAGAGACTGCCGGCTGCAGGAAAGAAGACTGCCAAGGTAGAGACTAGTCTGATGACATAGCTGGGAGCTAAGCCGTGGGGAGGGGGATAAACCAGGCAGAGGTCACACAGGCATCCTCTCTCTCCTTCCTCACTCCACGCTCCTCACACCCTCCACCTCCATCTGCATCCGGTCACGCCCCCACTGACACTATGTTCTCCTCTCTTTACCCCCTGGATGTCTGCCTCTACACCCGCGGAATGAGATATCTACTGAAGTGGTTAGATTGCCTCCTGGTGGTGCACCTGTGATCACGGATTTATCATTCGCTGGCTGATCGGTTGCGGAAGGAGTTCCCAACGCTCCAGTGAGGACCTTCACTCTACTGAGCCTTGTTTGACCCCAATGAAAAAGGGCGGTCGCAGGCTTTCTGGTAAGCCTCCATTTCTACTCTGGGTGGCGGGTAGTGCTATTGGATGACTACATCCTTGCCCATACACTGCAAATCTTACTGGATTTTCACTTTTATGAACTTTCACTTCACGTTTACAAGGAATGTGTTCTGACCTATGGACCATTTAGTACTTTTGTGTCACTTATATTATTTGTTCAATTTTTTTATTCACTTTCATCACCATTATTGAGTTAATAGGTTTATACTAACCATTATCCAGCGCTACACTCTTACTGTATATGACCCTTGCTATGGTTGAGCCCCGAGTGTTTAGTGACTTGCGGAATAGAGGATATCCTGCATTTATTTATTTTTGACAGATGTCTTTGTTAATGTATTCTTAATAGGCTGTTTATCTTATTTGATTTTTGTTTCAACCTTGGGATCTGTTTATAGATCATTTTTATATATTATTACATTTTTTACTTCTTTCATTTTGGATCAGGTGACCACATGGACGCCCAGGGCGTTCCTCCAACTGCCGCTAATTTTGGGCGTCATTGGTCGACGCCATATGTCCTTCCAATATGCTTGGGTCACTCTTGCCCCTCTTCCCCTCGAGTGTCGAAGGATTTCCCTTCTGCCTCCTCGGTTGAAATGGGGATCAGACTGACTGCTCCTTTTACCATTTATTAATGACTATTACCATCTTATCTGCCTGTTAGGACTTTTCCATCTACAGCGGTATTTGCTTATATGCACATCCGCTTCCATGGTTTTGTGCTGACGGTTGCTCTAGGCTCGCTGGTTCTGTGACTTTCATCACTTCCAGTGCGCCATTGAGTCCCGCGGTGTCACTTCCAGTTTCCTTCATGGCGTGATTGCGTCATTTCCAGAGCGACCAACCATGCGGTCGGACGTAACTGCAAGCGTCCGCTTCTCCCTTGTGTGGTGCCAACTGGTAGCCAATAGGGAGGTGGAGGCTGTTATTTAAACCCTCTGCCAGAGGATTTCAGTACGGCCTGACGTCAAAGGGGGAAGACGTACTCGATGGAAACCACTACCTAGGTAATACATACTTGTATTACTTTAGACTTACCATTTTGATTGATTTTCCATATATATTTCTCAGATCTTGGTGGTTTGGGATTGTTTTCAGATAGCGGTTCTGATTTTTTATTATGTCTTAGATCTTGATGGTGTTTGATGAGAACTTTGGAAGCATCAGATATTAGCATTACGTTGGACCCCATTCTATTATTCTATTTCTTGAATGTACTGACATTCATTACTATTGAAGGTAGTTTCAATAACCATATATCCTATTTATTCATTTATTATTATTTTTGTGATTTTCATTGACTTTTTCCTTCTTACCCTCAGATATCCAGACGGGCCATTAATCTGGCTTCTGTGGGATTTTCAATTATTTAACAGCTTCTGTGGTTACACCCGATGATCCATCATGTTAGGGGTTCTCCTCTGATCTCCTGGCCTATTTTATTTTATTTTGATCCATATGTAGATCAATTCCATTATGCGGGTAATTGTCCCTTCCTCTATAGTTGGTCATTCGGGTCCCAGTCAACTTGGGAATTTTTGAATTTGTATCAATTAAGAATTATGCGTGTTTTCTGTATTGTACTTATATTTATGTCTTGTCTTTCTATTTTTAGTAGACAGTGCCTGACAAATTTAGTTCTCCTGAAGAAGCCAATAATCTTGGCAAAACATGTAGAGAGAATTTCTCAGACTGCACATTCATGAAACTGTATTGTATTACCGGATGGATTTTTATTTTCTGTATTTTTAACTTTTTCTAAATAAATTTTTTTTTTGTATATTTTGTTGTGATATCGCACATTTAAACTCCCAATTCCTTTTTCCTTCTTACTGCTGAAATACAGGTTCTTCAGGAGTAGACCATGAGGGATCTATATCAAATACAGTGGAACCTTGGATTAAGAGCATACTCCGTTCCAGGAGAATTCTTGTAATCCAAAGCATATCAAAGCGAGTTTCCCCATAGAAGTCAATGGAAATGAAGATAATTTGTTCCGCATTGACTTCTATGGCATGCAATACCGCATGTGGCCAGAGGTGGGGGCGCCGGAGAGCCTCGGAAATATTCGGGGACAGCTCGGCTGATCTCGGAAATGTTCGGAAACACTCGGGAACGGAGTATTTCAGAGTATTTACAAGTGATTCCGAGTATATTCGAATGGCTCCGAACCGTTCCTAGTGTCACCGTTGCCCCCGCACCTCTGGCCAAATGCGGTACTGCACACCCCCATTAGCTTAAATTCTGCTCGTTTAGCGAGACAACACTCGCAAACCCAGTCAGAATAAAAAAAAAAAAAGTTCCTTGTTATTCAAAACGCTTGTTAACCGCGTTACTCGTAAACCAAGGTTCCATTGTATAGTAATAGTGGCCTTGGGGTAAAATTGTATCAGAATTAAATGCTGTAGTGGATGGCACCCTCACAGCTTTTTCGAGCAGATTGTTTCATTAATTGTGCACAGAACAAAAATCCTAGGTGGATATCAGGGGTTATGTGAACACATGGGTATCTTAGCCTCACACTTTGAAGTTATAGAACACTCAATGAGCATCACCTTTAGATTATAAGTGAATAGTAGGGGTCTTGTGGACACATGGGAGATTTCAGCTTTATACTTTGGAGATATAGAACACTCTAATGAGTAATACCTTATAATAATCAGGGTTCCAGGGTCTATGGTACGGGCATCAGTTCCTTCTGGGGATACAGAGAAATAGCCTCTAAAAACAATGAAAAATATAGGCTGACAACTAGTTTCAGAGTGTAACAAGGCCTCTTATACTCACAAAACCAAGCAAGTTACTGAAGGATAAACAAGTTGTTAAAGATTGCTTTTGTTGAGAAGAAACAATCCCCTCTGGGTGATTAATGTACATTGCAGGGATTTTATCAAACTTTGTAGCAGATTTTTTTTGCTACTCTAAGCTAATAGCTGTTTGTTTCACCATGTACTTTGCAGACTGATCTGAACGGGAGGGTCTAGTTCATTATTATCAGCTGGTGCATTCTCAGTATTCTTAAGAGAAAAGCTGCCTGTAAAATTTTACTCCTTGGGGAGTATCTCACCAAAACTGAAATTCCTATTGTAGGGGGTGCCTAAAATTTGAGACAATCACACAAGCAGAAAATTACGTTTTTTGGGGTGTTCCATTAACCAATGGTGTACAGAGTGCCTCCAGATTGCCATATTGCATTAAATTTATGGAAAACAGGTACAGTCTAGGAGAGTGACATTTGTAGAAATCAAGAGGCGTCTGAGGCAGTTAAATTTACAATATGTTATATTATACCCCGCACAACTGAAGGTCGTAGCAAACGGGGGGTACCCATTTTTTTAAAGCACCTGCCTCGGCAGCTTCTTGGCTGGAAACGAATGAGCAATCCCTGCAGGCATAATAGAATTAAAAAAACAAGACACCTAATATTTTATATAATTTAAAAGAATACACGGTTTGTACTTTATTACTTTATGATTATTTTGTTATTAGGCTCAAGTGTGTAATTGTTTAGAGAGTCACTAGTGAATTGGCATTGACACAAGATAGTAGAAGTAGTAGAAGTAGGGGGGAAGGGAAAATCCTTATATTTACACAAAAAGAGATGGGGTCACATCTAAAGCCCCTAGGAGGGATGGGGGAGGGTAGGGGGGAGAGTAGTGGGGGGGGTATATGTGTGTGTGTGGTATTTCTTTGTTAGAGAGGGTCAAACACAGGTGCAGTAGTTTTTTTTTTTTTCCTTCTCCCTTTTTGGAAGAAAATATGTTTTTTGCCTCCAGTCTAAACAGAAAACTGCCAGCGTTCTTCTCACTTTAGAGAGATGGAGTTCTTGGGGACGGATGCTCTCTCCTTCCTGTGGGATTTCACTCTGGCCTACGCCTTCCCTCATTTTCCCCAATTGCCTCTAGTAGTTCGGAAAATTATTCAGGACCGGGCAGAAGTGATTCTGATTGCCCCCTGGTGGCCCAGGAGGAGTTGGTTTTGCTCTCTGAAGGCCCTTTCTGTAGATCCTCCCTAGCCCCTACCAGATCGGAAGGATCTGCTCCATCAGGGACCAGTGTTGCATCCAAACCCTCAGACCTTCCATTTGACGGCCTGGAGGCTGAGCGGCGCATCCTGCAGTTGAGGGGATGTTCAGAGAGGGTTATTCAAACTATCCTGGACAGCCGTAAGTTAGTCACAAGAAGAATCTATGGGAAAGTTTGGAAAACTTTTATTTCCTGGCAAAGGAAATCCGGTTTAGATTCTTTCTCCACTCCCTGTATATTGGACTTCTTGCAGAGGGGAGTAGAGAAAGGACTCTGTCAGCACCCTTAGGGTTCAGGTTACTGCCCTGTCTTTGTTCGCAGAAAGGAGACTAGCGGAAGACCCTTTAGTCAGGAGGTTCCTTTCAGCTAGATCTAGACATGCTCCCAAGATCTTCAAACATGTTCCTCCCTGAGATCTGTCATTAGTATTCAATGCTCTTACAAGGGCTCTCTTTGAGCTTTTGCATGAGGCTTCCCTGAAATTCATTTCTTTGAAGATATCCTCTCTTTTGGCTATTACGTCAGGGAGAAGGATTTCTGATCTACAGTCTCTTTCCTGTAAA
Organism: Rana muscosa; assembly: GCA_029206835.1. Lineage (NCBI taxonomy): Eukaryota > Metazoa > Chordata > Amphibia > Anura > Ranidae > Rana > Rana muscosa. The sequence goes on from JARGYO010005562.1 coordinate 10,543,230, forward strand.
GACCCCTTCCTGAGGATTCTAGAGGACAGGGTAGTGATTGGGCCTGATCCTTTCTATTTTCCCAAAGTATTTTCAAACTTTCATAGGTCCCAGGAGGTAGTCCTTCCTAGTTTCTGTACCTCTCCCAAGAATGTGGAGGAGGAAAGGTTTAGTCTTTTAGACGTGAAAAGTTGTCTTCTGCTTTATCTAGAAAAATACAGTGGTTTTAGGAGTTCATCCCAACTGTTGGTGTTGTTCAGTGGCCCCAAGAAGGGGTCCAAAGTATCTAAAAGTTCTATTGCTAGGTGGATTAGGGGAGCTATTTGTGAAGCGTGCAAAGCATCAGGTTGCACCCCTCCTTCTAGAATTAGGGCTTATTTAACGAGATCCTTGGCCACGTCATAGGCAGAAAGAGCGGGAGCATCATGGGAAGAAATTTCTAAAGCTGCCGTCTGGTCCTCCTCTCATGCATTTGTCAAACATTATAGAGTTCAGATGCTTTCCAGCCAGGACCTCTCCTTTGGTAGGAAAGTGCTTCAGGCTGTCGTCCCTCCCTAAGGTATAGAATCTTGCTTATCCTCTCAAGTAGCTGTCCTGGAAGGTGAGAGGGGAAAACCCCCATTAGACTTACCGGTAACAGTATTTCCAAGAACCTTCCAGGACAGCGTCTATATTCCCCCCCTATACAGTTTTTTTCACTGGTCAACCTTGTTTACCTGGTGGTGGTGTTTTTTTATGAGTTTCTGTGGTTTTTTTCCCTGCCGAGTACACTTTTGGTGGGGGTTTACTTGATCTTCTAACAACTGAGGGTCAGAGGAAAGGGAGGGGCCTTTTAAATTGTATCCGATTTGTGTTTCCTGTAGAGGGCGGAGCCAATCATCTCTCAAGTAGCTATCCTGGAAGGTTCCTGGAAATCCCGTTACAGGTAAGTCTAACGGGGTTTTCCGCATGGAGTCAATCCGGTCAGTCATATCCACCCTAAGGGGAGAAGTTCTAGCATCAATGGACATCAAGATGCATATCTACATGTGCCAATTTTCCCCAATCATCAGAAGTTTCTGCGTTTTGCGGTGGAACAGCGCCACTTTCAGGTGGCCTTGCCTTTCGAGTTAGCCACCGCTCCCTAGGTATTTACGAAAGTCTTGACCCCAGTATTAGCAAGACTAAGGACCCAGGGTATAGCAGTAATGGCATACCTAGACGACCTGCTACTGGTAGATCAGTCAGTAGCACGGTTAAACCCAGGGGTGTCCAGAACGATCAGGTATCTGGAACACCTAGGTTGGATTCTCAACCTAGAGAAATCATCCTTACAACCAGTAAAAAAACTGGAGTATTTGGGCTTGGTCATAGATACAGCCCAGGAAAGACTGTTTTTGCCCCAGGCAAAATTCAACGCTATAAGTGAGCCGGTCCAGGTGGTCAGGGCAAGGAAGGGTCCTTCCATTCGCCTTTGCATGAGGTTGCTAGGGAAGATGGTGACTTCATTCAAAGTAATTCCCTATGCCCAGTTTCATTCAAGACTGTTACAATGCAGTATTCTGTCTGCTTGGGACAAGAAAACCCAACTTTTGGATTACCCAATGAATCACAATGTGTCAAACTACATGCTAAAAGAAGCACCAAAATGTGTGTTACAAAGCACATCAAAATGCGTGTTAAAATAACCTGTGTCAAAATGTGTGCTAAAGGGCCAAAATGTGTGTTTAACCACTTGCTGCTTAATGACCAGGCCATTTTTTGCGATACAGCACTTTAACTGACAATTGCATGGTTGTGCAATGCTGTACCCAAACAAATTTGATGTAATTTTTTCCCCACAAATAGAGCTTTTTTTGGGGGGTATTTGATCACAGCTGCGGTTTTTATTTTTTGCGCTATAAACAAAAAAAGTGACAGTTTGCTATAATAAATATCCCCAAAAATGTTTTTAAAAAACAAATTTCTTCATCAGCCAATATATATTATTGCATTTTTTTCTTTTTTTTTACCAAAAATATGTAGAGTGTATATTGATTGGTTTGCGCAAAAGTTATAGCATCTACAAACTATGAGAAAGATTTATGGCATTTTTATTATTATAATTTTTTTCCGAGTAATGGCGGTGAGCTGCGATTTTTAGCGGTACTGCGACGGACAGATCTGACACTTTTGACACATTTTTGGGACCATTGACATTTAGCGATGCACGGATTACTGTGTAAATGTGTTGGATATAGGGGGCGCTAGTGATGTCTACTATACCAAAGTGCTAAATAAAGTTTTAACAATAAAGCAAACTTAATAACTCTTAACTAATAGCCCAATCTTAAGCATTAATTACAGTCCCAATCTGAGTCCTTCAAATTGCATTGTGTTTAAAGTCCATAACCAACATAAATTCACATTTGCTGTTGTGATCAATCTTGAAAAAAATATATTGAGTTGAAATCCCTCTAACATCAAAACTTGTTCATTCAGTATCTCTGATAAGGAAATAGTAGTGATATAGAAAATGGATCCTCCACCAGTGTTTTTAAAACCACGCACCCGATGTGTCTGTAGTTTAATTCTGCTTACCAGAATTACATGACCTCTTTCACCAAAAAGTAGGTCATTAAGGCTTGCGCAGGATTGTGCCTGCTCACATTGATGATAATGGAGACGTGCAGTAACCTTCCTCCTCACAAAGTTATGGCTGGATGATATGTAGAAATGATGAAAAAAATCCCCATAGTGTAAAACCGTTTATTAAATAAAATGTTTGTAAAACAGAGAGCCAAGTGGCTTACTCACATTAAAAGGTGCCCATTCCCGGCACTGGGGCTGCTGGTTTTCAAATTGGTGTGCTGGCGGGGAACTATTCTAACGCAGCCACCTCCGTCTGCGGCGTGCGTTCCACCTCCTAGCTTTCGGCAAACCACTCAGTCCGGAAATGACGCACGAACGTGACCAGGTACCGCCTCGACGTACGTTTCGTTGTGAACGTCCTCAGGAAGCGTACCTGGTCACTAAGGTCACGTCTATTTGTATCATGAATTGCCCGGGGAAATTTGGATGCGCAGCCGCAGTCTCGGTCGGCATCCATCCAGATGCTTCTTATGTAAATGCATAGCCTAATCACTGCATATAAATATACATAGGAGTGACTTATGTCTATATCAAAATCGATTTTGTGAATATAAAATAAGATATATTTTAGATGTATATTGTAATTTTGATGGGATTATTTTGGCCAGGTGTACATTTCCACCCCTTGATAGGTATAATTAATTGGTACAATTGTGACCCCTAATGGTCATATAAAGGTATGACTCGCATACATTGGTATTTATCTTACCTAATTCTTTTAATGATCTTATTTATTTATTTTATCGGACACAAAAGGAGGAAGAGGGGGAATTACTTCAATGGGGATGTATATTAATTGTTATAAGACATATAAATATATAGATTATCCGATAAGCTATATGATTAACCATCTTAAAACATCTTGGTAATAATATTACCAAGATGAGAGGTAACCATCTGACATGAATAAAATGGGAAATATATAACAATTGAAAATATTTCAATGTTCATACCCAACGGTTGCATTGTTTTTAATTTATATAATCACTTGGTCTCATTTTGTGAGACTTCACGGGTCATATGTGTACCCCTCCAATGTCTTGATATTTTATCGATACCATAAAAGGTACACAATGATGGATCACTATTATGGTACCTTTTGAAGTGTCTGGAGACACTATGGTTGGGAAAACCATTTTTTATGTTTTTAAGATGTTCATTAATCCTTATTTTCAAGTTTCTTGCAGTGCGGCCCACGTATTGGAGGGAGCATGGACACTCCAGCACGTAGGTCACATGATCAGAATTACAGGTGATGTATGTTTTTATCTTAAAATTTTCCCCAGTCACCTTTGATTGGAAATTGGAATTTTTTTTGGAAGTTCCTGGTTTTCTAGTTGTTCTGCATGCTTTGCATCTGGTGCAGAAATGAAAACCAACACTATCCAAAAAAGTAGATGTTTTTTTTGGGGGATCCGGTATATTCTTGGCTATCCTATTTCTGAGACCTGGAGCTCTCCTATAGATGAACCTCGGCCTCTCAGGAATAGTGGACTTCAGCTCAGGGTCCCGAAGCAATATAGGCCAATGTTTTTTTATAATTGCTTCAACTTGTTTGTACTGCCTATGAAACCCGGAGACAAAAGCCACTTCACCTTTATATTCAGGTTTGGGTTTCGTAATCAAAAGGGATTTTCTATCCATTGAGGACACCTGGGACAACACCTGAGTGAGTGTCCTCAATATCCCTTTTCCAAAAATCTCCCCAAGAGTACCTCAGCTTGGATTTGAAAATCTTGATCATTGGCACAATTCCGTCTGAGCCTCATAAATTGTCCTTTGGGGACCGCCCCTATCCACTGTGGGTGGTGACAACTGTGAGTTGGCACAAACCCGTTCCTGTCCATTGCCTTGAAGTATGTTTTTGTTTCATAGACCCCTTTATTCTTAATTATAGTTAAGTCCAAGTAGTTTATACTAGTGATACTACACTCGGCCGTAAACTTCAGACCATACTCATTCCTTGTACAAATGATATAAATGCATTCATATTCCCTTCCCAGAGCATAACGATATCATCTATATATCTTTTGTAAAAAATCAATGATGGCTTTTGGTTTTTGAAAATGTTTTCCTGTTCCCACTTGTTTAACACTACATTGGCCACGCTTGGGGCATAGTGTGCCCCCATGGCCACGCCTCCAGTCTGGTTGTAAAACTCATCCTTTATCCAGAAAAAAATATTACTCATGGCCAACTCAAGGCCTCGAATGAGAAAATTTATCTGTACTTTTTTGAGTTTAGATTCCCTCAGGAGTGCCCATTTGAGGGCTGCTAAAGCATCTTTATGTTTTATATTGGTGTACAGGGACTCAATGTCTACTGTAACCATAATAGTAGTGTCAGTGGCTATAATTTGTTCTAGGAATATTATGAGATCTTTGCTATCTTTTAAGTAGGATGGACTCTGTGATACCAACGGTTTAAAAAACCCATCAAGGTATTCTCCCAATCTTGAAAATAGGGAATCTATCCCACTTATTATGGGTCGGCCTGGTGGACTTTCTTTATTTTTATGGATTTTGGGTACTATGTACAGCACAGGAACTTTGGGGGCTTGTATTTGAATATAATTGGCTTCTTTTTGATTTAGTAGCGATTTCTTGAGGCCCTCTTCTACCCATGCATAAAGTTCCTCTTTCACTTTTGTTGTAGGATCCCCTTTAAGTTTTTTATATGTTACTGTATCACTAAGGAGTCTGGCTATTTCTTGGTAGTAATACTCTCGGGTCATTACCACCAACCCTCCCCCCCTTATCTGCTGGTCTTATAACTATTTGTTTGTTTTCTTCAATGGATTTTATGCCAGCCCATATAGCCTGATTAGACCCCTGTTTTTTGATTTCCAATTCCCTAACTTCATCCTGTACCATTGTTCTAAATACTTCTATGTGATGATTTTTTCCCTTTCCAGGGTTAAACACTGAGTTATTTTTGAGATTGCTATGTGTATATAGCTGATTGGTGACAATCTCACCAATCACAGGTACCTGTTTGGCATAATGTTTTTTTATATTTAATTTGCGGACATATTTTTCGACGTCCACAAATAATTCAAATTTGTCTACATTTTTGTTTGGTGCAAATTTTAATCCCTGATTTAACACTGTTAATTCTTGTTCAGTAAACGAAACCCCTGCCAGATTATAAATCCCTTGGTTGCCTATTTCCTTTTCTTTCTCTCTCCTCCTCGTCTTCCTCTCTTTCGGAAACGTTTCTGGGGACTTGTGGGGCACTGGGTGGAATACAATAAGGTTCCTTCCACTCTCTCCATCCCCCCCCTGGAATGGACCCTGATATGGTCCCGGCCTACCTCTAAAGTTGCCCCTAAAGGCTCCCCGTGGTGGTCTTGGCGGATAGTAATTCCTATTCTGTTCATAATAGCCATAGTCCGACCCTCTATTGTCCAGAGGTGCGAACCGATTGTGGGTATGCACTGGATGAGCTGGTGGATAAGGGTATGGACTAGGCTGATGGTAATAAGAGTTTTTTGGATTATTAGGTGTTTTAGTCATTTTTTTAGGAGTACTCAAGTTTTTTGATGGTAGTTTACTCTGTTGTCCTATTACTACAGGGGCCTCAGGCTCTTTCTCCAGTGGTGATTCCATACTGGGAGAGGATGTTATGTTATCCTGCCATTTATACACTTTGTTTTCTTCAAAATCCTTGACATCCCTTTGATATTTTTTAAATTTTTTTTTTTTAATTTCCCCGTCATATTTTTGTAAATGGTTTTGAAGATTTTTTGCTTTTTCTACATAATCATTGTTAGATTTGAATGGCTCCATTCTTTCCTTGAGGTCAGCTATCTTAGCTTCCAATATTATATTTTTGTTCTTTCTTCTTCTAATCATAAGTTGCATGAGCTTTTGTTCACATGCGTTGAAAAACTGGTACCATTCGTCTAACAACTGTAGATCTTCAATCCCATCATTGGTGTCCTCAATGGATAGAAAATCCCTTTTGATTATGAAACCCAAACCTGAATATAAAGGTGAAGTGGCTTTTGTCTCCGGGTTTCATAGGCAGTACAAACAAGTAAAAAAACATTGGCCTATATTGCTTCGGGACCCTGAGCTGAAGTCCACTATTCCTGAGAGGCCGAGGTTCATCTATAGGAGAGCTCCAGGTCTCAGAAATAGGATAGCCAAGAATATACCAGATCCCCCCCAAAAAAATCTACTTTTTTGGATAGTGTTGGTTTTCATTTCTGCACCAGATGCAAAGCATGCAGAACAACTAGAAAACCAAGAACTTCCAAAAAAAAATCCTATTTCCAATCAAAGGTGACTGGGGAAAATTTTAAGATAAAAACATTCATCACCTGTAAATCTGATCATGTGACCTACGTGCTGGAGTGTCCATGCTCCCTCCAATACGTGGGCCGCACTACAAGAAACTTGAAAATAAGGATTAATGAACATCTTAAAAACATAAAAAATGGTTTTCCCAACCATAGTGTCTCCAGACACTTCAAAAGGTACCATAATAGTGATCCATCATTGTGTACCTTTTATGGTATCGATAAAATATCAAGACATTGAAGGGGTACACATATGACCCGTGAAGTCTCACAAAATGAGACCAAGTGGTTATATAAATTAAAAACAATGCAACCGTTGGGTATGAACATTGAAATAGATTTAAACTGTTTTCTTTCTAATAATTAATATTTTCAATTGTTATATATTTCCCATTTTATTCATGTCAGATGGTTACCTCTCATCTTGGTAATATTATTACCAAGATGTTTTAAGATGGTTAATCATATAGCTTATCGGATAATCTATATATTTATATGTCTTATAACAATTAATATACATCCCCATTGAAGTAATTCCCCCTCTTCCTCCTTTTGTGTCCGATAAAATAAATAAATAAGATCATTAAAAGAATTAGGTAAGATAAATACCAATGTATGCGAGTCATACCTTTATATGACCATTAGGGGTCACAATTGTACCAAATTAATTATACCTATCAAGGGGTGGAAATGTACACCTGGCCAAAATAATCCCATCAAAATTACAATATACATCTAAAATATATCTTATTTTATATTCACAAAATCGATTTTGATATAGACATAAGTCACGCCTATGTATATTTATATGCAGTGATTAGGCTATGCATTTACATAAGAAGCATCTGGATGGATGCCGACCGAGACTGCGGCTGCGCATCCAAATTTCCCCGGGCAATTCATGATACAAATAGACGTGACCTTAGTGACCAGGTACGCTTCCTGAGGACGTTCACAACGAAACGTACGTCGAGGCGGTACCTGGTCACGTTCGTGCGTCATTTCCGGACTGAGTGGTTTGCCGGAAGCTAGGAGGTGGAACGCACGCCGCAGACGGAGGTGGCTGCGTTAGAATAGTTCCCCGCCAGCACACCAATTTGAAAACCAGCAGCCCCAGTGCCGGGAATGGGCACCTTTTAATGTGAGTAAGCCACTTGGCTCTCTGTTTTACAAACATTTTATTTAATAAACGGTTTTACACTATGGGGATTTTTTTCATCATTTCTACATATCATCCGGCCATAACTTTGTGAGGAGGAAGGTTACTGCACGTCTCCATTATCATCAATGTGAGCAGGCACAATCCTGCGCAAGCCTTAATGACCTACTTTTTGGCGAAAGAGGTCATGTAATTCTGGTAAGCAGAATTAAACTACAGACACATCGGGTGCGTGGTTTTAAAAACACTGGTGGAGGATCCATTTTTCTATATCACTACTATTTCCTTATCAGAGATACTGAATGAACAAGTTTTGATGTTAGAGGGATTTCAACTCAATATATTTTTTTCAAGATTGATCACAACAGCAAATGTGAATTTATGTTGGTTATGGACTTTAAACACAATGCAATTTGAAGGACTCAGATTGGGACTGTAATTAATGCTTAAGATTGGGCTATTAGTTAACCACTTAACGACTGCTCACTGTATATATACGTCGGCACAATGGTGCCACCGACAGGCACAATCACGTAGAGCATACGTGATTGCCTTTGTACAGTTGGGGGTTCCGATCGGACCCCCCTTCTGTACAGTGAGCGGTCGGAATTCGTTGGGGAGCGATCCGACATGAGGGGACGGCCGTTCGATTTCGGCCACCCCCCCGCGATCGCTCCCGGCGAATGGAAATGCCCCCTCTGTCTGTCGAATGTAGACACAGACAGAGGAAGCAGGAGGAAGTGATGTCATCTCCTGTGCGGCGCTCACATATACCGAGCGCCGTACAAGAGAAGACATCAAGGTTAGTGCACAAAACTACACTAACACCAGCACACATAGGCACATAAATCGCCCCCCCCAGATCACCCCCCAGCCCCCAGTCACAGTGTCACTGATTGCAGTGACCATTTATTTACTGATCACTGCAATCAGTGACATTTGTGACTGTAAAAGTGTCACTACATTTAGTTTTAGGTCCAGTGTAGCCCCCTATCCCCCCATATAAAGGTTTAACCCCTTGATCACCCCCCAGATAACCCTTTCACCCCCTAGCACCGCCGTCGCTAAGCGATCATTTTTCTGATCGCTGTCTTAGCGTCAGTGATGCAGTTCGGTAGCCAGTAATTTTTTTGAGGTTCGCCGCAGGTTTTTATAGCGTCAGGTACCCCCATAAATTATCTAATAAAGGTTTAACCCCCTTGATCGCCCCCCAGGTAACCCTTTCACCCCCTATCACCACTGTCGCTAAGCGATCATTTTTCTGATCGATGTCTTAGCGTCGGTGATGCAGATCGGTAGCCAGTATTTTTTTTTAGGTTCGCCGCAGGTTTTTATAGTGTCAGGTACCCCCATAAATTATCTAATAAAGGTTTAACCCCCTTGATCGCCCCCCAGGTAACCCTTTCACCCCCTATCACCACTGTCGCTAAGCGATAATTTTTCTGATCGCTGTCTTAGCGTCGGTGATGCAGATCGGTAGCCAGTAATTTTTTTTAGGTTCGACGCAGGTTTTTATAGCGTCAGGTACCCCCATAAATTATCTAATAAAGGTTTAACCCCCTTGATCGTCCCCCAGGTAACCCTTTCACCCCCTATCACCACTGTCGCTAAGCGATCATTTTTCTGATCGCTGTCTTAGCGTCGGTGATGCAGATCAGTAGCCAGTATTTTTTTTTTAGGTTCGCCGCAGGTTTTTATAGCGTCAGGTACCCCCATAAATTATCTAATAAAGGTTTAACCCCCTTGATCGCCCCCCAGGTAACCCTTTCACCCCCTATCACCACTGTCGCTAAGCGATCATTTTTCTGATCGCTGTCTTAGCGTCGGTGATGCAGATCGGTAGCCAGTATTTTTTTTTAGGTTCGCCGCAGGATTTTATAGCGTCAGGTACCCCCATAAATGATCTAATAAAGGTTTAACCCCCTTGATCGCCCCCCAGGTAACCCTTTCACCCCCTATCACCACTGTCGCTAAGCGATCATTTTTCTGATCGCTGTCTTAGCGTCGGTGATGCAGATCGGTAGCCAGTAATTTTTTTTAGGTTCGCCGCAGGTTTTTATAGCGTCAGGTACCCCCATATATTATCTAATAAAGGTTTTAACCCCCTAATTGCCCCTAGTTAACCCTTTCACCAGTGATCATCATATAAGTGTTACGGGTGACGCTGGTTAGTTAGTTTGCTTTTTATAGTGTCAGGGCACCCGCCGTATATAACCCAATAAAGGTTTAACCCCCTGATCGCCCGGCGGGTGATATCAATTAGGTTTTAGCATCAGAGAGGGTCTGCGTCACACCCCAGGCAGCGTCAGGTTAGTGCCAGTAACGCTAACACCCATGCGTGAAGCATACACCTCCCTTAGTGGTATAGTATCTGAACAGATCAATATCTGATCTGATCAGATCTATACTAGCGTCCCCAGCAGTTTAGGGTTCCCAAAAACGCAGTGTTAGCGGGATCAGCCCAGATACCTGCTAGCACCTGCGTTTTGCCCCTCCGTCCAGACCAGGCCACCCAAGTGCAGTATTGATCGATCACTGTCACTTACAAAACACAACACACATAACTGCAGCGTTCGCAGAGACAGGCCTGATCCCTGCGACTCCCGTGCTGTAGGAGGTGATTTCACCACCACAGTTAAAAAAAAAAGCAAATATGCCAAAGCATTGGGGCAGCAGGGGCGGAGGAGTGATTTTGCTCCTAATGCCGCGTACATACGATCGAAATTCCGACGGAGGCTTGCCCGTGGAAAAGTCCGACCATGTGTGTGCGGCATAACTTTTTTGCGGGAGGATACCCCCATGCTTCGGCATATATAAATGGTGCATGTATGCCCATCATTAGAAGTGGGTGGATGAAGGGCGGTATTCTAATGGTGGGCATACCCACCGATCAATCTCTTTTTTCGTTCAGCCACCTGGCTGCATGAAAAAAAAGATTACAATACATGTCCAACAAGGACCAGCAACGTACTGGTATGTTGCTGGACTTTGAATGGTTATACCAGATTGATGCCTGCGGGTTTAGGCATCATCTTGGTATCATTCTTTTCAGCCAGCGGCCGGCTTTCATGTAAAAGCAATCCTAGTGGCTAATTAGCCTCTGGACTGCTTTTACAAGCAGTGGGAGGGAATGTCCCCCCCCGGATATAAAAAGCGCCATTGGGAAATTGGGAAAGCATTTTATCACACCGATCTTTGTGTGGTCAGATGCTTTGAGGGCAGAGGATAGATCTAGGGTCTAGACTCCAGTTTTTTCAAAAAAAGAGTACCTGTCACTACCTATTGCTATCATAGGGGATATTTACATTCCCTGAGATAACAATAAAAATGATAAAAAAAATAAATATGGAAGGAACAATTTAAAAAAAAAAAAAAAAAAGCTAAATTAATAATAAAAAATAAAATAAAAAAAAAAGCACCCCTGTCCTGCCCTGCTCCTGCCCAATGGCGAACGCAAGCGTCGGTCTGGCGTCATATGTAAACAGCAATTGCACCATGCATGTGAGGTATCACCGCGAAGGTCAGATCGAGGGCAGTAATTTTAGCAGTAGACCTCCTCTGTAAATCTAACGGGGGAACCTGTAAAGGCTTTTAAAGGCTTTTAAAAATGTATGTAGTTTGTTGCCAATGCGCGTTTGTGCGAAATTTTAAAGCATGTCGTGTTTGGTATCTATGTACTCGGCCTAAGATCATCTTTTTTATTTCATCAAACATTTGGGCACTATAGTGTGTTTTAGCGCATTAAAATTAAAAAAAGTGTATTTTTTCCCCAAAAATGCGTTTGAAAAATCGCTGCGCAAATAATGTGTAGGAAAAAAAAATGCAACACCCACCATTTCATTCTGTAGGGCCTTTGCTTTAAAAATATATATAATGTTTGGCGGTTCAACATAATTTTCTTGCAAAAAAAAATATGTTTTCATGTAAACAAAAAGTGTCAAAAAGGGCTTTGTCTTCAAGTGGTTAGAAGAGTGGATGTAAGCTTCCTAATGTTGTGTATAAAATGCCAGAACAGTTCAAAACCCCCCCAAATGACCCCATTTTGGAAAGTAGACACCCCAAGCTATACACTGAGAGGCATGTCGAGTCCATGGAATATTTTATATGTTGACACAAGTTGCGGAAAAAATACAATTTTTTTTTTTTTTTGCACAAAGTTGTCACTAAATGATATATTGCTCAAACATGCCATGGGCATATGTGGAATTACACCCCAAAATACATTCTGTTGCTTCTCCTGAGTACGGGGATACCACATGTGTGAGACTTTTTGGGAGCCTAGCCGCTTAGGGACCCCAAAAACCAATCACCGCCTTCAGGCTTTCTAAGGGTGTAAATTTTTGATTTCACTTCTCACTGCCTATCACAGTTTCGGAGGCCATGGAATGCCCAGATGGCACAAAACCCCCCCAAATGACCCCATTTTGGAAAGTAGACACCCCAACCTATTTGCTGAGAGGTATTGTGAGTATTTTGCAGATCTCGCTTTTTGTCACAAAGTTTTGAAAATTGAAAAAAAAAAGAAAAAAAAAATGTTCTTTCTTCATTTTCAAAAACAAATGAGAGCTGTAAAATACTCACCATGCCTCTCAGCAAACAGCTTGGGGTGTCTACTTTCCAAAATGGGGTCATTTGGGGGGGTTTTGTGCTATTTTGGCATTTTATGGCCTTCGAAACTGTGATAGGTAGTGAGGAGTCAAATCAAAAATTTGTGCCTAGAAATCCTGAAGGCGGTGATTGGTTTTCGGGGTCCCGTACGCGGCTAGGCTCCTAAAAAGTCCCACACATGTGGTATCCCCGTACTCAGGAGAAGCAGCAGAATGTATTTTGGGGTGCAATTCCACATATAACCATGGCATGTGTGAGCAATATATCATTTAGTGACAACTTTTTGTAATTTTTTATTTTTTTTTGTCATTATTCAATCACTTGGGACAAAAAAAAAAATATTCAATGGGCTCAACATGCCTCTCAGCAATTTCCTTGGGGTGTGTACTTTCTAAAATGGGGTCATTTGGGGGGGTTTTGTACTGCCCTGCCATTTTAGCACCTCAAGAAATGAGATAGGCAGTCATAAATTTAAAGCTGTGTAAATTCCAGAAAATGTACCCTAGTTTGTAAACGCTATAACTTTTGCGCAAACCAATAAATATACGCTTATTGACATTTTTTTTACTAAAGACATGTGGCTGAATACATTTTGGCCTAAATGTATGACTAAAATTGAGTTTATTCGATTTTTCTTATAACAAAAAGTAGAAAATATCATTTTTTTTCAAAATTTTCGGTCTTTTTCCGTTTATATCGCAAAAAATAAAAGTCGCAGATGCAATCAAATACCATTAAAAGAAAGCTCTATTTGTGGGAAGAAAAGGACGCAAATTTCGTTTGGGTACAACATTGCATGTCCGCACAATTTACAGTTAAAGCAGCGCAGTGCAAAATTCTGAATTCACCTCTGGTCCTTTAGCTACCAAATGGTCCGGGGCTTAAGTGGTTAAGAGTTATTAAGTTTGCTTTGTTGTTAAAACGTTATTTAGCACTTTGGTATAGTAGATATCACTAGCACCCCCTATATCCAACACTATCACTGGGAGTCTACCACTTCGCAGGGGAGCAGCTTTTTTGTTATTGGTTTTTAGTTTATCAGTACATATTGGCGCGAGGTTCTTTTTATTACTATACTGTGTAAATGTCACTGGTAAGGAAGGAGTTAACACTAGGGGGCGATCAAGGGGTTAAATATGTGTTCCCTCGTGAGTGTTTCTTACTGTGGGGGATGGAACTGACTGGGGGAGGATACATATCGCTGTTCCTACTTACTAGGAACAAACGATCTGTCTCCTCTCCCCTGACAGAACAGGGATTTGTGTGTTTACACACACAAATCCTTATTCTGGCTTTTGTGCCCGTGATCGCGGGTGGACGGCGGCGATCGCGCCCGCCGACCACACGCATTGGGTCCCCGGCCGTGCAGCAGGCTCTTAAAACAATGTACCCATACACCGTTTTGCAGGAACGTGCCACTTTGCCGACGTATTTTGGCATGAGCTGGTCGGCAAGTTTTTAAAAAAGCACCAGTGCTTATTATTTTCAGAACTGCGGAGAACTGAAATTAGATAAATTATCTCTGTCTCATAAACGTACACCACAGGTCGGTTCTTTTTACCTGTAGGTGGGTGAGGATTAACAGTGTAGGACATTATGTATTAATTTATTGTTTTTTAAGCAGGTATTCCATGCATATTGATTGATGTGTATATCCACCCCCCCCCCCCCCCTTTAAAATTGAGGTAATTAGAAAAGTACTAGACTTTACACTCTGTTCCAAATTATCATGCCAATGATATTTTTCTCATAATTATAACCTACATAATTGATGTAAACAACAGTCAGCATAATTCTCATGTTATCAACTATTAAAATTATAATTCAAATTTTATTGAACAAACCTCATAATGATAACATATTTTTTTTTCAAAATAAAAAACTTACAATGCACTGTTCCAAATTATTACGCACAGTAAGTTTAAAAACAAATTATAGGTTGTAAAGAATTGAAAATTGTTATTTGTTGTGTTTATATTTACTGAAATCAAAAGCTATTTCAATCAAACTTTGAACAACATTTTAACTTTTTAAACATTTTAACAGGTCACGTTACATTTTAACATAGGACCCCTTATTTGAAAGCAGCTTCACAAGTCTTGCATCCATTGAAATTGTGAGTTTTTGGATAGTTTCTGCTTGAATTTGTTTGCAAGATGTCAGAATAGCCTCCCAGAGCTGCTGTTTGGATGTAACCTGCCTCCCACCCTCATAGATCTTTTTCTTGATTCTCAATAGGACTGAGGTCAGGGGAGGATGGAGGCCACACCATGACTTTCTCTCCTTTTAATCCCCATAGCAGCCATTTATGCAGAGGTATTCTTTTCAGCATGAGATGGTGCATTGTCATGCATGAAGATGATTTTATTACGGAAAGCATAGTTCTTCTTTCTGTACCAGGGAAGGAAGTGGTCAGTCAGGAACTCCACATACTTTGCAGAGGTCACCTTTACACCTTCGGGGACCCTAAAGGGGCCGACCAGCTCTCTTCTCATGATTCCTCCCCAAAACATGACCTTGCTGACATCGGAGCCTTGTTGATTGCATGGCACTCATCAGTGAACAGGACTGTTTGAAATGTAGTCTTCATGTATTTTTCTGCCCAATGCAGCCGTTTCTGCTTGTGAGCATTGGTTAGTGGTGGCCGAATGGAAGGTTTATGCACAGTTGCAAGACTCTGGAGGACTCTACACCTTGATGTCTGTGGGACTCCAGAGGCACCAGCAGCTTCAAATATCTGTTTGCTGCTATGTAATGGTGTTTTAGCAGCTGCTCTCTTGATCCGATGCATGGATCTGGCAGAAATCTTCCTCAATGTGCCTTTATCTACACAAAACCCGTCTGTACTCTGAATCAGCCACAAATCTGTTAATAGTGCGATGATCACGCTTACATTTTCGTGAAATATCTAATGTTTTTATACCTCGTCCAAGGCATTGAACTATTTCACTCTTTTCGGCAGCAGAGAGATCCTTTTTCTTCCCCATATTGCTTGAAAATGGTGCTCTGCTTAATAATGTGGAACACCCTCCTTTAATAGTTTTTCCTTTAATTAGGCTCACCTGGCAATCTAATTATCACAGGTGTCCGAGATTGTTTTCAGTGATCAAAAAAGCCCTGAGACACAATGCCATCCATGAGTTAAACTGAAAAACAAAATATTTAATCTTTGTGACACTGAAATAGAATTTGCATAATAATTTGGAACAGGGTGTATATCCAATAAGCCGAGAGTTCCAGTATTAGTAGTGGGGGCTTTTACCCCGCTTGCAGACCAGCCCCCCCCGCAGTTACACTGCGACAGGTTGGTATGGCTGCGTAAAGCGCAGTAGCCGTACGTTGGCCGCTTTAAGGGCTCTAGGGGGCGTGCGCGCGCCCGCGGCACGATGCCGGAGCCGATGCGTGTGGCCAGCGGGTGTGATGTAGAGACAGAACGGGGATCTGTCAATGTAAACAGACAGATACCCGTTCTGTCAGGAAAGTAGAGAGTAGAGATCAGGAACAGCGATCTCTCTCTACTCCCTGTCACTACACTGCCCCCACAGTTAGAAACACCTCCCCAGGGAACACTTAACCCCTTGATCACCCCTAGTGTTAACCCCTTCCCTGCCAATGACATTTTTGCAGTAATCAGTGGCTTTTTCTAGCACTGAACGCTGTATAAATGTCAGTGGTCCGAAAAAAGGGTCAAAAGTGTCCAATCTGTCTGTCGCAGTCCCGCCAAAAATCACTGATCACCACCATTACTAGTAAAAAAAAAATAATAATAAAAAAAACATAAATATATCTCCTATTTTGTAGACGCTATAACTTTTGTGCAAACCAATCAATATATGCTTATTGCAATTTTACCAAAAATATGTAGAATACATATTGGCCTAAACTAATGAAGAAATTCGTTTTTTTTCCTCTTTTTTTGGGGATATTATAGCAAAAATGTTAAAATAAAGTTCTTTTTTTTTTTATTGTCGGTCTTTTTTTGTTTATAGCGCAAAAAATAAAAACCGCAGAGGTGATCAAATACCACCAAAAGAAAGCTCTATTTGTGGAAAAAAATGTTGTTTGGGTACAATGTTGCACAACCGCACAATTTTCAGTTAAAGCGACACAGTGCCGTATCGCATAAAATGGCCTGGTCATTAAGGGGGCAAATCCTTCCAGTCCTTAAGTGGTTAAACCACTTCCCATCCGGGCTAATTCTTGTACTTCGCTCCTACATGTAAAAATCATAATTTTTTTTCTAGAAAATTACTCAGAACCCCCAAACATTATATATGATTTTTTAGCACATACCGACCCTAGGGAATCAAATGGCGGTTGTTGCAACTTTTTATGTCAAATGTCGAAAAAAAAAACAGTTTCAAGAAATAAACAAACCAGCAAAGTTAGCCCAATTTTTTTGTATTATATGAAAGCTGACGTTACGCTGAGCAAATAGATACCTAACATGTCATGCTTTAAAATTGCGCACACTCGTGAAATGGCGCCAAACTTTGGTACTTAAAAATCTCCATAGGCGACACTTTAATTTTTTTTACAGGTTACCTGTTTAGAATAAAAGAGGAGGTCTTGGGCTAGAATTGTTGCTCTTGCTCTAAGGCACGCGGCGATACCTCACATAAATGTGGCCGTAACTTACGTATGCATTCGCTTCTGTGCGTGAGCACACAGGGACGGGGCGCTTTAAAAATGTTTTTTTTATTCTTTATTTTACTTTTTGTATCACTTATTCCTATTACAAGGATTGTAAACATCCCTTGTAATAGGAATAGTGCATCACAGGTCCTCTTTATGGAGAGATGTGGGGTCTACAAGACCCCACATCTCTACTGCAGGTTGGAAAGGCTGAGATAAAAAAATAAACTGTCTCGGCTTTTTCAGCCACGTTCCTGGCATTGTTTACTTCCGCCGGATCGGATGTGACATCATAACGTTGCGGCCGGGCCTCCGAGGGTCATAGAGATGACTGGGCCCGCTGATCGCATGGGCGAGCCGGTAGAAGCACCGGAGGGGCGGTGGGAGGGGCTGAACTACCACTATGATTGTTCTTACGCACAGAATCGCCGGCTGAAAAATATATCTGGTTGATGCCTGTATCTCAGGCATCATTCAGATATCCCCACTCAAAGTCCATGACGTACCTTGGGCAGGAAGTGGTTAATATGGTGTTGAACACACAGATAGATTCCCCTTAGGGAAAACAGGGGCACAGGAAGGATATACCCCATTACACAAAGTACTTAACGACCCACCCATAGACGAATGACGTCTACAAGGCGGTTCGTTAAGTCTGGGAGGGCATACATTGATGTCCTCCCAGAATCACGCTCCCGCGCACCCCCTGGGGCGTGCACACGGGAGTGTCCATGAGCTAATAGAGGCCGTTTGTTTGTAAACAAACCTCTTTCCCCTCTCTGTACCGATCGGTACAGTAGGAGAGATGCATCCACCATGCTCAGCCAACCCTGCCATACTCTGCAATACCCAGCCATACTCTGCAATACCCTGCCATACTCTGCAATACCCTGCCATACTCTGCAATACCCTGCCATACTCTGCAATACCCTGCCATACCCAGCCATACTCTGCGATACCCGGCCATACTCGGTGATACCCAGCCATACTCTGCGATACCCAGCCATACTCTGCAATACCCAGCCATACTCGGCCATGCTCAACTATACTCTGCCTCTGTATGTGGCCAGTCTGTGAAAGTCTCACACATGTGGTATTGCCGTACTCAGGAGGGGTGTCATTTTTGGTATGTACATGCTATGTGTTAGAAATATTGTATAAATGGACAACTTTGTGTTAAAAAAATGTGTTTTAACCACTTCCCACCCACCGCGCGTCATATGAATTCCTTGACTTTGTGCGGGGATATCTGAATGATGCCTGCAGCTACAGGCATCATTTAGATATCATCTTTTTCAGCCGGCGATTCCCTACACCATAAGAATGATCATAGCAGCTGTTTCACTGCTTGATCGTTCTTATGGGAGGCGAGAGGGGACATCCCCCCTCCCACCGCCCTCCGGTGCTTCTACCGACTCACTACGCTACGATCGAAGCCAGGATGTTTTTTTTATTTTTTTTATTTCAGGCTTTACAGCCTAGAGGTGAGATGTGGGGTAATAGGAATAAAAGTGATCAAAAAAATTTTGCTGGGGGGAAAAACGTGTCAAACTAAAATAAATAAAGTAAAATGAACAATAAAAGTTTTTTTTTTTTTAAAGCACACCTGTCCCCGTGTGCTCGCATACAGAAGCGAACGTATACGTAAGTCTCGCCCACATAAAAAAAGGTGTTCAAACCACACATGTGAGGTATTGCTGCAAACGTTAGAGCGAGAGCAATCATTTTGGCCGTAGACCTCCTCTGTAATTAAAAACATGTAACCAGTAAAAATACTTAAAACGTCGCCTATGAGGTTTTTTTTATTAGTAGCGAAGTTTGGCGCCATTCCACGAGTGTGTGCAATTTTGAAGGATGACATGTTAGGTATCTATTTACTCGGCGTAACTTCATCTTTCACATTATACAAAAACATTGGGCTAACTTTACTGTTTTGTTTTTTTAAAACACAAAACTTTTTTTTTTTAAAGCGTTCGAAAAATTGCTGCGCAAATACCGTGCGAGATAAAAAGTTGCAACGGCCACCATTGTATTCTCTTTGCTAAAAAAACATATATAATGTTTTGGGGTTCTATGTAATTTTCTAGCAAATAAATGATGATTTTTACATGTAGGCGAGAAATGCCAGAATTGGCCTGGGTGCTCCAGAACGCCTGAAGGTGCTCCCTGCATGTTGGGCCTCTGTATGTGGCCATGCTGTGTAAAAGTCTCATACATGTATAATCGTCATACTCGGGAGTAATAGCAGAATGTGTTTTGGGGTGTAATTTGTGGTATGCATATGCTGTGTGTGAGAAATAACCTGCTAATATGACAATTTTGTGGAAAAAAAAATCTTTATATTGCAAAGAATTGTGGGAAAAAATTACAACTTCAAAAAACTCACCATGCCTCTTTCTAAATACCTTGGAATGTCTTCTTTCCACAAAGGGGTCATTTGGGGAGTATTTGTACTTTTCTGGCATGTCTCAAGAAATGAGATAGGCCATCAGTACTTCAGGTGTGATTAATTTTAAGATATTGGCCCCCTTATTATTATTAAACACTGCTTATAAACGCAGTCTTACCTGTGGGCCTCGATACATATGACCATAGTGAGCAGGGAGATACTGATCTTCTGAATCTAGCTCCTTTTACTGGCCAGGATGTAGTGAAAGACTTGTATAGCGCTACTATGCAAACTGAATCGCCTCAAGGCGCTTTTTACAGCCAGTGCCTTGCTGGCTGATGTGGCTATTTACACCATAGGATCTTGACACGCTTGGGACACACATATACACATATATACTAGGCCAATTTTGGACAATCCAATTAACCTGCCAGCATGTCTTTGGAGTGTGGGAGGAAACCAGAGGAACACACAGGGAGAACATGCAAACTCCAGGCAGATGGGATTTGAACCAGTGACCCTATTGCTGCTAGGTGAGGGTGCTCACCACTGTGCTGCCCATAGCTTGTGGAATATAACTTTCACAAAGACCAAATAATATACACCAATTTGTGCTTATGCTTACCAAAGATATGTAGCAGTATAAATTTTGGCCAAAATTTATGAAGAAAAATTATTAATTTGCTAAATTTTATAACAGAAACAAAGAAAAATGCATTTTTTTACAGAATTTTAAGTCTTTTTTCTATTATAGCGCAAAAATTAAAAACCCAACGGTGATTAAATACCACCAAAAGAAAGCTCTATTTGTGTGAAAAAAGGACAACATTTTATTTTGGGTACAGTGTTGTATGACTGAGTAATTGTCATTCAAAATGTGAGAGCACCGAAAGCTGAAAATTGGTCTGTTATTAAGGGGGTTTAAGTGCCCAGTTGTCAAGTGGTTAAAGTGGACCTTCAGTCATTTTTTCAACTTTCCATCTATTAAATCTTCTGCCCTTGTTGTTTTAACTTTGGATGACATCATGCACAGTTCACTCTCTCAATTTCGTGAGTTTGCCATGAATGGAGGGTGGATGAGTCATAAGAGGGCCAATGAGAGCTGCAGGGCCAAAGGGCTGGAAATGTGCTTCTGTGTGTCTGTGTAAATCCAGGAAGTGATCAGGCAGCAGCTTCAGCTGCCCACAGTTAAAATGGATGGAGCCAGACTCAGTGGAGGGAGATTTCTGCAGCATATTTGGCAAGTACAGAATAACAGTATATATAAAATAATATGCAAAGTGTTTGGAGGGAAGCATCAGAATGTTTGTATTACAAATGATGTGAGGAGACTGCAGTTCCTCATTTTTTTTCATGCCAGTCTGGTACTTACTCTACACTCTCCACAACAGACCTGGCATTGGGTAATGAAGACATTTTTCTCTTAATAAAGGATATAAAATATATGACAAGGGGGTTATTGGAACACTCCCTTTTGATTCGGACAATGGGAGGAAGGGAAAGCCAAAAACAAAAGGAATGGAGGGTGAACCCTAGTTGGCTGCAATTGATAGCTTCGGAGGCGTATATGAAGGAG
This sequence comes from Rana muscosa, assembly GCA_029206835.1. NCBI lineage: Eukaryota > Metazoa > Chordata > Amphibia > Anura > Ranidae > Rana > Rana muscosa. Next base: position 10,564,489 of record JARGYO010005562.1, read on the forward strand.
GTACAAAAAATGGAGAGAACATGGGAATCCCGCCTGGTCTATATGTGTAGTACTCAGCGATAAATTGTCAGGGGGTGTAATCAAAAGTATACTATACCAATATAAAAAAACAAAAAAAGGGGAAAGAAATCTACACACCCTAATGAGTTAACTACAAAATATTTTAATAGCTTAAAAGCGATACAAAACAAATTATGAACACAAAGCCCTTGATCCCCTATATTTGGACCACGGGATTCCCCAATGGTCCAAAAACTCCCCAAAGCTGTCTCCTCAATACACAAGTAACTAATGTGAGGCAGATTGGCTCCTCATTAACCAATAGGAGAGGGCAGACCACACAATCCACACAACCCCCCTTTTTCCCCAGTATACAGCACCCCCTAAATACCTTATAATAACCAGAGCCACCTAAACACGGCATAGTACAGTGTGGTCATAAAGTTTTCTTCATACCTGAAATTTTCCTAGTTCCCTGTAACTAGGGATGAGCCAAACACCCCCCGGTTCGGTTCGCACCAGAACCTGCGAACGGACCGAAAGTTTGCGCGAACTTTAGAACCCTATTAAATACAATGGACGCGAACGTTCGAAATGTAAAGTGCTAATTATAACGGCTAATATGCATGTTATTGTCCTAAAAAAGGGTTTGGGGACCCGGGTCCTGCCCCAGGGGACATGTATCAATGCAAAAAGAAGTTTTGAAAACGGTCGTTTTTTCGGGAGCAGTGATTTTAATGATGCATAAAGTGAAAAAAATAAAAGTGCAATATTCCTTTAAATATCGTACCTGGGGGTGTCTAAAGTATGCCTGTGAAGTGGCACGTGTTTCCCATGTTTAGAACTGTCCCTGCACAAAATGACATTTCTAATGGAAAAAAAGCCATTTAAAACTGCTTGCGGCTTTAATGTAATGTCTGGTCCTGGCCATATGGATGAAAATCATTGAGAAAAATGGCATGGCTACCCCATCACCCACCCCTACCCCAGCCCATTACCAGCCCCTTTGGGTCTTGTATGGATATTAAGGGGAACCCTGCACCCAAAATAAAAAAAGGCCCTATATACTCTGAACAGCAGTATACAGGCGGTGCAAACAAGACACGGACTGTAGGTTTGTTCTTAAGTAGAATCTGTTCTTAATTTGGAACATGTAAATTTTTTAAGTGTAGCTCTAGCCAAAAAAAATATTTTTAAGCTTTTTGGAGTACATAGGGAAGGGTTAACACCCCTGTAACATTTGTTTTGCTGTCTGTGCACCTGTTCAGAACATTTCACCTCACTTTCCATCCCAATGACAAATGTTTTTGGAAAATTTGGGTTTTTTATTGAAACAAGGATTGGTGATAAAGCATCAGTAGAGAGGAGACACCTATTTCCCATATTAACTCTTACAGGAGAGAATTTCCCTTCCTAGGGGTAGATTTCCTCTCACTTCCTGTTGTCTCCTTCCGTTTGCAAGTAGGAGTCGTTTGTAAGTTGAATGTTTGAAAGTAGGGGCCTGCCGTAGATACTCTGCAGAAATTTGCCCTTTAGGTGTTGGTTTTGCCACACCACTGTAAAGCCCTGTACACACGATCGGACAACCTATGGATTTTCGTCCGATGGATTTGACCATCGGAAATCCGATGAAACTGTTTTTCATCAGTCTTGGCCACACACCATCAGTTTAAAAACCGACGGCAACAAAACGACGGCACGTACAAAACGTACGACGCGCTATAAAAGGGCCAAACAAATCTAATGGCGCCACCCCTTGGGCTGCTTTTGCTGATTTCGTGTTACCGCGTGTTAGTAAAAGTTTGGTGAGAGCCGATTCGCGCTGTTCAGTCTCCGTGCTTTGCAGATCGTTTCCTGTTGTTCAGTTTGTGCTTGTGGGTTTGTATTTGTGATTCAGTGCGTGCAGTCAGGTTGTTACTTGCAGTGCCTTGCAGTGCCGACTTGGCCGTTCGTTTACTGTTTTTCAGATCGTTCTTTTCAGGCCTTGCTGTTCCACGGTGCGTTCTGTTTGAGTGCGTTCTGACCAGCCGACCGGTTTAAAACCATGTTTGAAGTGCGTTCTCGTTCTCGAGCTCGTGCTGGCTTTGGGCTTGGTGTTGCAGTTAACACTGTAACCCGAGTTCAGTCTGTGAACAAGGTGAGGAGGAGTTCATGGACTAAGAATTGGTTGCTCCAGCTGGACCAATTCTCTCATATGCCTCTGCTGCGGGAAATCCATGAGAATAACCCTGACGATTTCAGGAATTATCTCAGGATGACGGACCCCGTATTTCACCGTCTGTTGGATTTGCTGTCCCCCTATATCACGAGGCAGGACACTGTGATGCGCCAGGCCATCACTGCCGAGCAGAGGCTTATTGCCACGTTGAGATACCTGGCGACTGGGAGAAGTTTGCAGGACCTCAAGTTCTCAACAGGCATCTCCCCCAGGCTCTCGGGATCATTATCCCTGAGATGTGTTCGGCCATCATTCAGGTCCTGCAGAAGGACTATATGAAGGTAATTATGCTCCTTTAACCTCACATTATCTTTTTTTATTCTCGTTTTTTATTATTTTTTTTCCTCCTAACACAAATATGCCTGTTTGTAATATCCTGGTAATGTCCCCATTTTCCACATGCCTTTTTTACCTGTAAATCCCTTTTTGGGCCCTACATGCCTATTTCCCTTCACTAACCTCTCCAGCATGCTATCGTGGGCGCAAACCCAGCTAGCCTTCTATTTTCCTTTTCATTTTTGGGGGGTCATTGCCCTCGTAGTTTGACAACCTTCCCTCCCCCCCCTAAAGATGTTAAAAAATTAGTAGTTCTCAATCAAGCTCAGCAAAGTGGTAGAGCCTTTTTTGGGATCCCCCACAATCACCTTAGGCCCCCCCCCCTTAGATTATTTTAGAATGTCTACTCAGCAGGGGTGAGGCATCTGCTAAGTGGGCCTTTGTTTATTGTTCGGAAAAACTCCCTTAAATAATAATGTTACTCAACAATGTTTTTTTGTGTGTAATCTGCTTGCACTGTAACCATAAACCGTACTAATGTCTTCTTTTTGTTTGACTCCACAGTTCCCTAGAACACCACAGGAATGGCTGACTGTGGCCTCCCAATTTGCCCAGCGGTGGGATTTCCCCAACTGTGGAGGGGCAATTGATGGGAAGCACGTCCACATAGTGCCGCCACCCCGTTCGGGGTCATACTATTTCAACTATAAAGGTTTTAATAGCATAGTGTTAATGGCGGTGGTGTCGGCACGGTACGAGTTCCTGTATGTGGACATGGGGAAGAACGGCCGGATGTCCGATGGCAGATCATTCGCGGAGACGGAGTTCGCTCACCGTCTGCAGGCTGGGGGTCTTGCACTGCCTCCAGATGCAGAGAATGTTGAAGGGCTCCCGTTCGTTTTCATTGCGGATGAGGCTTTTGAACTAGGACCACACCTGATGCGGCCGTTTCCCCAACGCACCCTCACCCCGGAGAGGAGGGTTTTTAATTACCGGCTGGCCAGAGCCCGGAGAGTTGTGGAGAATGCCTTCGGGATAATGGCCAGCCGGTTCCGCCTGTTCAAGACAGCGATACATTTGGCGGATTATAAACTGAACCACATCGTCTACTGCTGCTGCATATTGCACAATTTTCTCCGCAAATTTGCAAACAATTATGTTTCTTCGTTTGGGCCTGAGGCCGGTCCATCTGAACTGATTAATCTGACCGGCCTCAGCACTGCCCGTACTGGCTTGGCCCCCCAAAGTGCCCGTGAAGTACGCCAGAAATACGTAGAGTACTTCACGGGTAGGGGGGCCATCGCAATGCCAGACCACATCTGAGCAAGTATTAAACCTTTTAAAAATAAAAAACATGGAATTCATACAAACTTGTGTTGTCATTCTTGTATTTTGGGTTTATGTGTCTCCCAGGTTCTAGTAGTGCCAAGTGTAATTGTCCTTAGTAAATAGCCTCAAAACTCAGAGCGAAAACCACGGTTTTTGCATCTTCAGAACTGCTCTTGAGCATAGAAAGAACAAGGCACACCTTTTTTAGACTTCCCAAATGTTTTTATTGTTTGCACCGCATTTTTTTTGGTTTTTAGAAATGCTTTTTTTTTTTTATGTGCGGCTTTTTTTGCAGAAACATGCATGGGTCGTAAGCCATTTTTTTAAGTCTGAAAAAGTAATAAAATAACACTGTGAAAAATACCAACTGGAGATGGGGTGATGGTACCCCTGATCCATCCCAAATGTTAACAAACACACTTTCTTTTGGGGCTCAAATGGGTATCTTCAACAAGATCCCATGGCTAGGGTAAACATGTGCTATCTGCCATCATGGGGGATCAATGGTCGTGCTTTGGGGATGTAAACCCTTCCTCTCCCCTACTTGAGGAGGGAGGAAGAGGTTGCACCCCCAAAACAGGGACATAGATATCCTGTGACGGCAGATAGCACATGTTGAGTCTTCAGTGTCTGCATCTTCACATTTGGGATGTTGGAAATCCCTGAGATAATTTCAGACGCATAACAAAAAACACAAAAGGGGGGGGTTCACACTATTCTCCCCAAAATATCTATCATGTTTTTATATTTTTGCTCAATCACAATCATTCTCTTTCTCATAATGTCCATTTCGCTACTGCATTCCATGATTTCCTGAATGATTATTTTGGCGCTGGCACTCGAGAATGGCGGATTTGGACTTCCTGACACACCCCCACGTTCAGTCCCTAAAACAAAAAAAAAGGTTTTACACTAGGCAGTCCTACATCTGTATTTACCTTGAAGTTGTGGTGACAGACACTGACCTGTTGTGCTGATAAGTTCCACCTCTCCTTCCTGCACCTCCCCTTCCTCCACCTCCGCTTCCTCCACCTCCGCTTCCTGAACCTGCTGATCTTGGTCTGCTTTGGGAGCTTCGGGGATTTTCTGTGGTGTTGGGTTCCTCGTCTCATGAGCATGGTGTCCTCCCACTCTCCTCTCCCCTATGGGAATTTACAACAAAAATGTATACTTTAGCACACAGACTTTTTTAAGGCCTGAAAAGGGATCCTCAATGTTTTGAAGTGGGGTACAATTGATATTTGGCCCTGAGTTCCAACATGAACATATGTGATCTTGCAAACTCAACAAAGCAACCTGTTATTTTTGAGGACATTCACAAATACACTTGGATAACCACCAAGGTATCCACCTGTGTGTGACACCGTTAATAAATTTGGTCATGTGGCCCAGAGTATAGTATCTTGCTGAAGAACAAAAAAGAGTACACAACTGCTGGAGTGTCATCTCCTTTACCCAGAATACAGTTTCTTCTTTCAGTCACATTCTAAATTTCCTTACAACACATCATCTAGCCAACAATGTGTAGATAAACATTGTTGAAGTAAAATGAGGCATGCCCACATGTAGTTTACGTGCATATGTGCCAAACATGTTTGGGGGAAGAGCAGCAAGTTATTGGTCAAAACATTGGGCAAATAAGTGGACTCTCCACTTAGCCTAAAAGATGAGATTTCAAAATGTGAACCCAGTCAAGCCAAGCACATGGTGCAAAACATGGAAGAATACATATTACAATGTGAAAGAACACAGTAAAATATACTTACTTTTTTCTATGCTTTTTATAAGCTTCCTATACTGCTCCGGCTCCCTGATCTTCAGGTCTGACCACCTTTTACGGAGTTGTTCCTTGGATCTCCTGACCCCATATTTTTTATAGAGAGTCTTCGCCACTTTATCCATAATTTGTGACTTCCGGAGATTAGGGTGTCGTATGGGCCATGTTTGCCGTCGTAATCCTTCCTCCGCAGAATGTCCACCATCTCCGCCATCTCAGAAAAAGACATATTAGTCGCCTTGTATCTTTTTTTACAGGATCGGGACGTTTCCGCCTCCGGGCTTTCCTCGTCGGTAATTTCAAGTAAAGAAGCCACCTGTGTCTGCGACATGTCGCCGTCTCACACTGTGCGCCGATCGTTAAGGGGCGGGGAAATGCAGAAAAAGTCCGTCATGGGCGGGCGACGAGGGCGGAGTTACACGCATGCGCAGGGTATAAAAAGGGGAAAGAAGGTATTAGGGATGCGCGGAGTAAGGACGACCGGAAGTGAACCCACGAAGTGAACTAAGGTAAGAAGGGAACTCGGGCCTGCAGTGGCATATTAATGGGTCATGATTGTAAAGGGCAATATTGTGATAAGTTGAGGAGAATCAATTCTGATCCTTTTTTTTTGTACTTGCTGATCCTAATAGATGCATAAACTAAGAGAGCCGGAGGTGATGCTTGTTTTTATTGAAAAGTATAAGGAACAGCGCAACCTTTGGGAGCTCAAACACCCTGCGTATCACAAAAGTGATGTATGACGGGCAACTATTACCAAATTAGCCGAGGATATGAAGCCATGGATCCCAGATGCAGACTACACTATGATCAATAATAAAATCAACAACCTGCGCAATTCTTATAAAAAAAAATTCAAGGAAGTGCGCCAGTCCAAGAGATCAGGAGCAGCAGCCGACAATGTAGTAAAGCCCAAGCTGTGGTACTACAGACATCTTCAATTCCTGGATGACCAGATCGAGGCCAGGGAATCTATTTCCAGCCTTCCCTCAACCCTTCCTTCCACCCTTCCCTCCAGCGTTCCTTCCACCCTTCCCTCCACCCCTGCAGAGGCGGAGGAGGAGCCTCCCGAGCTAGAAGAGCCAGATCTTCACATCTTCAGCCCGGTATAGTATTTTTGATGCTAATTATTGTCCACTAAGTAATATGGAGTTGAACTGTTTGGCTTAGCCATAAATGATCCCACCCCCCCCTCCAAAATAAACCAGTAATGAGATCAAAATTGTGTGTGATTGATTCCTCAAATAATAGAAATCTACATTTTATTTTATAAACAGGATGAGGCAAGCCAGGAGGAAGAAGGTCAGGAGTGTGACAGGCAGGAGGAGGCAGGGCCCAGTGGGACTCAGCAGGTCCCCAGGCCTAGTGGCAGCACCGTCTCCCAAGTGGCTCCCCTCCACGTCAGACCGCCAAAACAACGGCGGATGACACAAGTGGAGGAGGAGTCACTAAAGATGATTCAGGAGGCTGCTGCCATTATGAGGGCCCCCCTCAACCCTACGGAGGGGTTTAGCACCTATCTGGCGGATAAGCTGCTCAGAATGGAGGCGGGACAACGGGCCCTCTGTGAGCATCTCATCTATTAGGCCGTACACATGGGGGCGAGGGGGCTGCTGACTGAGGCCACCCATATATTTTGCAGCAGCCCAATCCCTCTCCTCCTTCTCCTCCTCCTCCTGCCATATCACCACCCACAGTGGCCCAGCCTGCAAGGGTGCGTGGACGGGGCCGTGGAGAGAACGCTGCAGAGAGGTGTGGAAGGAAGGCTACAAGGAAGAGCAGGAGGTGATTCCCTGGCCTCGAGCTGCTCATCCAGAAATTGAAGGTTGATGGAGTACCACAGCTTGGGATGATGTATGTCTTTGGCTGCTGCTCCTGATTTCATGCTGTTGTTGATTTTATTATTGATCATAGTCAGGTCTGCATTTGGGATCTAATGACTTTATATTCTCTGCTAATTTGGGAATAGTTGCCCTTCGGTTTTTGATTAGTTTTTTCCAAAATAAAGGGAAATTTGATTTCAGCCAACCTACATGCCTGATGTGTTTTTTTGAGAAGTAGCAATAAGATTGCATAAATACAATGTGTAATTAAGAACAAGGGACACCAACCTCCATGATTTTTCTAAAATTAAATATTATGTTGTTCTGAGAAATTGACACACCAAAAAATGCACAACAAATTTTAAGAGTCAAAAAACATAAAGGTGTAATTTGGGAGGTCGGCCTTGCAGAATTTTACTAATTATTCCTAAGATCACTAGAAAAAAGAAAGACATACATTTGTCAGAACTCAGGAGAAAGTTCTGCTGCCAAAATGACATTTTAAAGACCGTTCGAAAGCAAAAAAACATGCGCTGCATTAAACGAAGCAATAACTTGCAGAATGACGAATGTGCTCTCTCCATTAGGAACGCTAGTTTTACAAGAACGAGCGCTCCCGTCTCCTAATTCAGTCTGAGCATGCGTGGGTTTTTAAACCGATGGACTTGCCCATAGACGATCGGAAATTCCCATCGGTTTTTTATCCATCGCAAAATTTTTCTAACAAGTTCTATTTTTTCCATCCGATGGAAAAAAGACCGATGGGTACCATACACGATCGGTTGGTCTGATGAAAACCATCCATCGGACGGTTTTCATCAGTTAAACTGATCGTGTGTACGGGGCTTAAGTCCTCACAGTTACTCTTGGTGGGCGCTGGAACGCCCTGCTGTCAACTATTATATCAGGAATTGTAATTACATGCCATTGTTGAACAGTGGTAGGAAAAATTGGGCCTTTGGTGGTAGTGCTGGTGCCACAACACTGTAAGCCCTCACAGTTACTCTTGGTGGGCGCATGAATGGGCCCTGCTGTGAATTATTAGATCAAGAATTGTAATTGCATGCCCCTATTGAACAGGGGCTGAAAAATTGGGCCTTTGGTGGTGGTGCTGGTGCCACAAGACTGTAAGTCCTCAGTTACTCTTGGTGGGCGCAGGAATGGGCCCAGCTGTGAAATATTAGATGAAGAATGAGCCCTGTTTCAAAGTATTAGACCAAGAATTGTAATTACATGCCCCTGTTAAACAGGGGCAGAAAAATTGGGCCTTAGGCACTGGTGCCAAAACACTGCAACCCCTCACAGATACTGTACTTAGAGCGCAGCAATGAGCCCTGCTGCAAAGCATTGCATAAAAATTTTTAAATACACGCCCCTGTTAAACAGGAGCTGAAAAATTGGGCCTTAGGCACTGGTGCTGGTGCCACGACACTGCAACCTCTCCCAGATACTCTTGTTAGAGTGCAGTGCGTCGCTTCCTCTCGCAGTAATGCTAAATCTTCCGTCCGCAGAGATTTATATAGGCTTCTCATGACGTCACAGTCACATGTTCCCATGACGTCACAGTCACATGACTGTGACGTCAAGAGAAGCCTATATAAATCTCTGCGAACTGAAGATTTAGCATTACTGCGAGAGGAAGCGACGAGTCAACATCGAGGAGGAGAAGAGGGAAAAAGACGCCGACGGCGACGACGGGAGGACCGGCTCCTCCACTAGCAAAAGAGCTGGAAGAAGATAGTGGAGGAGCCGGCAGAAGGACAACGGAGAGCCGGACGAGACGACGGGGAAGACCGGGCCTCCGCTAGCAAAAGAGCTGGAAGAAGATAGCGGAGGCCCGGCAGAAGGAAGAAAGAACCGGAGAGGAGAAGAGGGAAGAAGGCGACGGAGAAGACCGGGCCCCGCTAGCAAAAGAGCTGGAAGAAGATAGCGGAGGCCCGGCAGAAGAAAGAACCGGAGAGCGCGGCGACGACACCGGAGACCCCTGAAGTCGGAAGAAGACTCCCGGAGCTGTGCAATAAAATATTTTAAAAAGCTGTGTTTTTTTATTGCCATTTTTTTCCACCAGGTGAATGGGTAGGGGTACGATGTACCCCATACTCATTCACATAGGGTGGGGGGGCCGGGATCTGGGGGCCCCCTTATTAAAGGGGGCTCCCGGATTCCGATAAGCCCCGCGCCCACAGACCCCGACAACCAACGGTCAGGGTTGTCGGGAAGAGGCCCTGTCCTCATCAACATGGGGGCAGGGTGCTCTGGGGTTGGGGGGCCGCAGGTCGCCCCCCTGTTCCAGAGCACCAAACCCCCCATGTTGAGGGAATGTGGCCAGGTATGGTTCAGGAGGGAGGGGGGGCCCCTCTCTCGTCCCCCCTCTTCCCCTGCGGCCTGCCAGGTTGCGTGCTCGGATAAGGGTCTGGTTTGGATTTTGAGGGGGACCCCCACGCCGTTTTTTCGGCGTAGGGTTTCCCCTTCAAATCCAGACCAGACCCAAGGGCCTGGTATGCTCCTGGAGGGGGAACCCATGCCGTTTTTTTCTTTAAAAATTGGCATGGAGTTCCCGCTCAGGATTCATACCAAACACAGTGCCTGGTATTGGCGGGAATCCACATTGGATCTCCGTCTACCGGCAATGCGTGTCGCTCATCGTGAAAGGAACATTTTTCCTTTCCCGATGACGAGACAGCTCGGCGCTGGCTCTCGCGACGGAGCTCATAGGGTGTCAATCTCGCCGCTAGAAGCGGCGAGATTGACACAATATCGGCGGCACCTACTGTACCTTGGAGCTGCGGACTAAAAAATTGTCTGAACGCATCGGTCAGACGGCCACCTTCTCCACCGCTCCTTCTCTGACTGACCGAAGCCTCAGCAACTCGTTGTCCAGGACCAGGAGTTTGAAACCTCCCAGTCTCTGGGAACGAGTTGCACAGACCTTTCTGCAAGGCCTCCCGGAGATGTCTCATCCTCTGCTCCCTCTGCGACGGCAAGATAAGGTCCGCAACCTTACCCTTGTACCGTGGATCAAGGAGAGTGGCCAGCCAGTAATGGTCCCTCTCCTTGATCCGAAGAATACGAGGATCCTTCCGCAGGCATTGCAGGATCAGGGAGGCCATGCAGCATAGGTTAGCTGAGGCATTCGGTCCGGAGTCCTCTGGGTCACTAAGGACGACATGATCTGCAGCCACCTCCTCCCAGCCACGTACAAGTCCATGGGTTTCTTGGGACTGTAAATCATCCCTAAAAGACTGCTGCTGCTGATGCTGAGTGCCAGGCTCCACCTCCATGCTGACACAATCCTCCTCCTCTTCCTGTGTGATGGGTGGGACAGAAGGAACACTGTCTGGATAGAGGGGGCCTTGAGAGGCAAGGAAGTCCTCCTCTTCCTGTCTCTGGTGCCTTGTCCATTATTCCATGCAGCGTATGCTCCAACAGGTGGACAAGAGATACAGTGTCACTGATGCATGCACTGTCACTGCTAACCATCCTCGTGGCCTCCTCAAATGGTGTCAGGACAGTGCATGCATCCCTGATCATGCCCCACTGGCGTGGTGAAAAAAACCAAGCTCCCCTGACCCTGTCCTGGTGCCGTAGTCACACAGGTACTAATTGATTGCCCTCTGCTGCGTGTGCAGCCACTGCAGCATGGCCAATGTTGAGTTCCACCTGGTGGGCATGTCACATATAAGGCGGTTCTTGGGCAGGTTCAACTCCTTTTGCAGCTCAGCCAGCCGAGCACTGGCATTATATGATCTGCAGAAATGCACACAGACTTTCCTGGCCTGCCTCAGGACATCCTGTAAGCCTGGGGACCTGCCCAAGAACTGCTGCACCACCAGGTTAAGGACGTGAGCCACACAGGGCACATGGGTCAGTTGTCCCTGTCAGAGCGCGGAGAGGAGGTTGGTGCCATTGTCGCAAATCACCATTTCTGGCTTAAGCTGGCGTGGTGTCAACCACCTCTCGGCCTGTCCCTTGCAGAGCTGACAGAACCTCTGCCCCAGTGTGGCTCCTGTCCCCCAAACACACCAGCGCAAGCACGGCATGGCATCTTTTTGCCTGCGTACTTGTGTAGCCCCTTGAATGCCTACCGAGCACCGCTGGTTCCGAGGACAAAGCACAGGAAGAGGCCATGGAGGAAGAAGAGGAGGGGGTGGAGGAGAGAGGTGTGTCACAACCAGTAGTAGCATTTTGGAGGCGTGGTGGCGGAACAACCTCCAACACTACTGCACCTTGTCCTGCATCCTTCCCAGCTGCCAAAAGAGTGACCCAATGGGCCGTGAAAGATAGGTAACGTCCCTGTCCATGCCTGCTGGACCATGAGTCAGCTGTAATATGCACCTTACCGCTGACCGCCCTGTCCAGCGAGGCATGGACATTGCCTTTCACATTGCGGTAGAGAGCCGGAATCGCCTTCCGTGAGAAAAAGTGGCGTTTGGGAAACCGCCACTGAGGAACCGCACATTGCACAAACTCACGGAAGGGGGCAGTCTACCAACTGAAAAGGCAGCAGTTGAAGTGCTAGCAATTTAGCCAAGCTAGCATTCAACCGCTGGGCATGTGGATGGCTGGGAGTGAACTTCTTTTGACGGTCCAGCAGCTGGGGCAGGGAAATTTGCCTACTACAATCAGACGTCGGTGTACTGCTAGCAAAGTGCCCGCAGCTACTTAGCTGTGACACACCTAATTCTACACCTTCATTCCTCTCAGTGCAGGTTTCAGAGAGGACTGAAGGTATAGTGGGGTTGGAGATCCCAGCTGATGAGGAGCAAGGAGAGGTCCGCTTTGTTCTTTGGTGTGGGTCTTTAAGATACGGTACGCTTGCCAATGAGCTGCATGGCAGATCAACATATGTCTGGTCAAGCATGTGGTGCCCAAGTGGCTGATGTTTTGGCCACGCGAGATACGCTTGAGACTATTGAAACTATTTAAGCAACAGACAGCATGGATTCATGAAAGACAGAAGTTGTCAGACAAACCTGATTTCTTTTTATGAAGAGGTAAGTAAGACCTTGGACAAAGGGGTGGCTGTGGACGTGGTATACTTGGATTTTGCAAAAGCGTTCGATACAGTTCCCCACACACGGCTCATGTGCAAGGTAAAGTCTACAGGATTGGAAATATCAGTTTGTAAATATATAGAAAACTGGCTAAAAGACAGAATTCAGAGAGTAGTGGTTAATGATTCTTACTCTGAATGGTCCAAGGTTATCAGTGGTGTACCCCAAGGTTCAGTGCTGGGACCCTTACTTTTTAATATGTTTATAAATGATATTGGGTCTGAGATCAAAAGTAACATTTCTGTCTTTGCAGATGACACCAAGCTATGCAGTGGAATAACGTCCTTACAGGATGTTGCCAATTTACAAGCCAACCTCAATGCTCTGTCTAATTGGGCGACTATGTGGCAGATGAGGTGTAATGTTGATAAATGTAAAGTTATGCACTTGGGGGCTAAGAATATGAATGCATCATACATACTAGGGGGAGTAAAACTGGGGGGATCCATAGTGGAGAAGGATCTGGGGGTTTTGTTAGATCATAAGCTCAATAATGGCATGCAATGCCAAGCTGCGGTTTCCAAAGCGAGCAAAGTCCTTTCTTGTATTAAGAGAGGTATGGTCTCCAGAGAGAGAGATATCATTTTACCCCTGTTTATATCATTAGTAAGACCTCATCTGGAATATGCAGTTCAGTTTTGGGCCCCAGTTCTCGAAAAGGATATTGGAGAACTGGAGAAAGTGCAGAGAAGGGCAACCAAACTGATAAGAGGCATAGAGGAGCTCAGCTATGAGGAAAGATTAGAGGAACTGAATTTATTCACTCTTGAGAAGAGGAGATTAAGGGGGGATATGATCAACATGTACAAATATATAAGGGGTCCAGATAGTGAAGTTGGTGTTGAATTATTCACTTTACGGTCAACACAAAGGACAAGGGGGCACTCTTTGCGTCTAGAAGAAAAGAGATTTCACCTCCAAATACGGAAAGGTTTCTTCACAGTAAGAGCTGTGAAAATGTGGAATAGACTCCCTGCAGAGGTGGTTCTGGCCAGCTCAGTAGATTGCTTTAAGAAGGGCCTGGATTCTTTCTTAAATGTACATAATATAACTGGGTACTGACATTTATAGGTAAAGTTGATCCGGGGAATATCCGATTGCCTCTCGGGGGATCAGGAAGGAATTTTTTCCCCTGCTGTAGCAAATTGGATCATGCTCTGCTGGGGTTTTTTGCCTTCCTCTGGATCAACTGTGGGTATAGAATTGGGTATATGGGATTGTACGATATATTTTTTTTTTTTTACGGTTGAATTTGATGGACTTGTGTCTTTTTTCAACCTGACTAACTATGTAACTATATGTTGCAAATAGCAGCGGTGCGATCTGATGTACTCGACTCAAAAAAGGCCCACACCAAAGACGTTTTGGAATAACGCGCAGAGGCAGCGCTCTGCACAGGCGGAGCTCTGCGGTGTGATTCAGTCGGTGTGCTGCCCTTACGCTGGCCCCCGGAGGGCATCCTGCCTCGTTGGAGATGTGCCTCCTCCTCACTCCTATCAGGCACCCACGTGGAGTCAGTGACCTCATTATCCCCTCCCTCTTGATCACTGGAGCATACCTGGCAGTATGCTGCAGCTGGTGGAACATAACTGCAAGATTGCTGTCCTACTTGAGCATCCCCTCTCTCTGTGCTCACGCTACTGCCTTCCTCTAGCTGGATATTGGTCATCCACTGAGGAGGGCTTGGTCATCCACTCTACCAAGTCTGATGCGGCTCAACACGTCCAGCTGCCGAAAATAAGGACAAGCGTGTCCCATGACCACGTGCTGATGACAATGCACCGCGTCCATGACCAGCCTTGTTGCCCCCAGACACAGAGCCTGCTTGCCCTATTTTATTGGCTCGTGGCTGTCTGCCTCTCCTTGTTGGCCTTCCAGACATTCTAATGGCCTGCAGGGAGATGGAAAAACCAGCAATAATGGGTAGCTTCAGGTGTATACTGTGCAGGAGGCACCTACACCCACCTTAACTGCTTGCAGATGCCTGTCTGTGTTACACAACAGAAAAACACCAGCAATACGGGGTAGCTTCAGGTATATACTGTGCAGGAGGCACCTACACCCACTGTAACTGCTTGCAGATGCCTGTCTGTGTTACACAACAGAACAACACCACAAGCAATAAGGGGTAGCGTATACTGTGCAGGAGGCACCTACACCCACTGTAACTGCTTGCAGATGCCTGTCTGTGTTACACAACAGAACAACACGAGCAATAAGGGGTAGCTTCAGGGCCGGTCCTAGGCGGGTGCGCCACGTGCACCGCACCCAGGCGCCTGCAGAGGGGGGGCGCTGAAGTGCCAGAGTGCTCCCCTCCCGCCTCCCCCTTATTGTCACTGTCTCAGGCTGTGGTGAACCCCTAGCTGGCAGAGAGCCAGAGACCCCTTTTTACTTTATTTACTACGCCGCTGGCTCAGTGCCCAAACTGGTTGCTACTTGACGCCCGCTTGGCGTGTAGCAACCAGTGACGTCAGAGCAGGAGAGAGGCAGAGACCTATCAGAGCGGAGGAGATTTAACTTCCTCCTCCGCGCCTTCTGTTTAGCTCCACCCACATCCTCCCTGTATGTTCGGGACTCCAGCCAGGCAGCGGCATGCAGAAGAAACCTCTGAGACAGACTGCAGTGCACAGATGAAACGAAGAGATGGTGAAAGGCAAGTGACATGCAAAGCACTGATTGACCAACATTACACATCCATCTGGGTTAAAATCCTGTCATCTCTCCCCCAGCAGCCACAGTTCAGCACTTCTCAGAAACTCGAGTGTGTGTGTCAGCCTGGAGCCTGGAGCCTGGAGGAGCCTCTTAGTGTAGTGTGCAGAATAAGGAGATAAGGGTCAGATAAGGGGCTGGCACTCGGCAGGAGAGGACACTGACAGATTACACCTTGGATGGAAGGAGGACACATCCTTAGATATCAGGGCAGGGTTCATGCTGGGACTTGTAACCCTTCACTTTTGGGGGATGTGACTCCCCCCCCCACCAAAAGTGAAGAACTACAGGTCCCAGCATGAACCCCTCAGAGCTGAAGATGTTTCCTGCATCCCTGCACACAACTCCTCCCACTCGGCCCTTCTGTCCAGCTGCTCACTGTCACTTCTCTCCCAATACTTGTTTGCCTCTCACTGCAGCAGCCCCCCCCCCTCCTCCTTCACCCTCATTTAGAGCAATGTCCCTCTGTCCCTCATTTTGGTCTGATCTATATAGTTGTATTAAAAATGCACTAATTATCTATTAAAAAGCATTTTACAGAGCAAAACCTTTAACCCATATTCCAAATTGCTGCATTTGTAAATCCCAGAAGCCAATATAAAAGAATAGTAGTGGTAAAAAGCACCTGTGGGTTTAACCAGTTTTTTTTTGTATAATTCTCCCTTAAAGGGGGCGTGTCCTATGTCTACATATTTTTGCTAATAGGTGTGCCTCATTCCCATCTCAGAAAATTGGGAGGTATGCTTCTATCCATCCCACGGTCCCCCTGTCCATCCCACGGTCCCCCTGTCCATCAGTCCCCCTGTCCATCCCACTGCCCCCCTGTCCATCCCACTGCCCCTCTGACTACTCTGCGGCCCCCCTGACCACTCTGTTGTTCTTCTTGATGCCTAGAGCCCACTTTTGATCTTGCACACAGGCCCGCTAATTTCATACGCCCCTGCCCCAAAAATATGCAAAAAAATATGTCAAAAATCATCTTTTTTGGGGGGGTGTCCCTGAATGGCAGTTTGGAAATGTGGTCACCTTAGCATAAATAAAACTACTTCCGAACTGTCCCAGCTTTGGAACAGCATGGACAGTTCATGGCCGAATCTAGGGAGGTGTGCTGTGTGCCCGCCTCCCAGGCAACAACTACCAGGATGTAGATTGTGCCTGGGCAGTGTTGCTAAACTTCAGTGAGAAGAAGCTGTCTCCGGGCATGGCATGGCAGGGCGGGGCGGGATGGACAGGCTGGCTGCACCTGTGTGTGTTGATTTTCCCCCAAAGCCATGCCAGCACACTCCCCCTTTCTGCAGAGACGGGACAGGAGAGGAGATATTGATTTGCTCATTCTCCTCCCGCCCCTCTCGTCTGTGTCTGCCCCGCCCACACTCCAATCCCTGGCTTAGTACTGTGCACGAGAAAGGGGTGTGGCGGGAAATTTTAAGCAATGGAGGAGACAGATCCACCTGAGTGTATGATTGTCACTGTCAGAGCCTGCAGAGACCAGCCCTGGAGTAAGTGAGTTCTACATGACTACTGGGCTCTCCCCAGGGAGTGAGTGTATGGGAGGGGTGGAAGACTGCAATCTCCTCATGCTGTGTGGAGGACTGGTGGCAGCCCACTATGCTGGGACTTGTAGTGCCCTCTGTGGGGGGACTGAGGAATCTTCAGTTCCTCACAAAGGGCACTACAGGTCCCAGCATAGTGAAATGCATTCTTCAGTCCCCTCTAGGGCACTACAAGTCCCAGCATAATGGGAATGCATTCTTCAGTCCCCTCTATTCTAGTGCACTACAGGTCCCAGCATAATGGGAATGCATTCTTCAGTCCCCTCTAGTGCACTACAGGTCCCAGCATAGTGGGAATGCATTCTTCAGTCCCCTCTAGTGCACTACAGGTCCCAGCATAGTGAAATGCATTCTTCAGTCCCCTCTAGGGCACTACAAGTCCCAGCATAATGGGAATGCATTCTTCAGTCCCCTCTATTCTAGTGCACTACAGGTCCCAGCATAGTGGGAATGCATTCTTCAGTCCCCTCTAGTGCACTACAGGTCCCAGCATAGTGAAATGCATTCTTCAGTCCCCTCTAGGGCACTACAAGTCCCAGCATAGTGGGAATGCATTCTTCAGTCCCCTCTAGTGCACTACAGGTCCCAGCATAGTGAAATGCATTCTTCAGTCCCCTCTAGGGCACTACAAGTCCCAGCATAATGGGAACGCATTCTTCAGTCCCCTCTAGTGCACCACAGGTCCCAGCATAGTGGGAATGCATTCTTCAGTCCCCTCTAGGGCACTACAAGTCCCAGCATAGTGGGAATGCATTCTTCAGTCCCCTCTATTCTAGTGCACTACAGGTCCCAGCATAGTGGGAATGCATTCTTCAGTCCTCTCTAGTGCACTACAGGTCCCAGCATAGTGGGAATGCATTCTTCAGTCCCCTCTAGTGCACTACAGGTCCCAGCATAGTGGGAATGCATTCTTCCGTCCTCTCTAGTGCACTACAGGTCCCAGCATAGTGGGAATGCATTCTTCAGTCCCCTCTAGTGCACTACAGGTCCCAGCATAGTGGGAATGCATTCTTCAGTCCCCTCTAGTGCACTACAGGTCCCAGCATAGTGGGAATGCATTCTTCAGTCCCCTCTAGGGCACTACAGGTCCCAGCACAGCAGGTTGCTCTGACAGAACAGAAGGAGCCTGAGAAGATTGGCGCCGCTCTGCGTGATCCAGGGGCACTGGCAGACTTAATTTGCTGGGCACTGCTAGGCTGCAATTGAGGTATTGATCTCTTGTATCATATCTGCAGTCTCTGGCCATGTCTTGTATCATGTCTGCAGTCTCTCACCATCTCCTGTACTATGTCTGCAGTATGTCTGGGGGCTCTTTCTAACAGCCCTCTCTGTGTCCGTTAGAGAGACCCCCCTTCCAGTTCCCATTAGAGCACTCTCTTCCTGTATTTTGTTTATTGTTAAAGGAGTAGTAAAGTTACATGTTTTTTCACCTTAATGCATCCTATGCATTAAGGTGAAAAAACATTCGACAATACCGCCCCCCCCCCCGAGCCCCCGTTTTACTTACCTGGCCCCTCGAAAGTCCCACGCTCGTCCCCGTCATCCTCTTCGTTTTTCAGCCTGGCCGCCGATTGGCTACACTGGATGGATTGAAAGCAGCGCAGCCATTGGCTGGCGCTGCTGTCAATCACATCCAATGACGCGGGGGGCGGGGCCGAGTGATACAGTCGGCGGCTATGGCCGCCGCTGTATCACGGGAGCGCGCCCGCAATCACTCCACACCATGCGAGCTCACTCGCATTATGGTGTGAAGTCCTTGCGGGGAGGAGCCAAGACAGCCGCCGAGGGACCCCAGAAGACCAGGATCGGGGCCACTGTGTGCAAAACGAGCTGCACAGTGGAGGTAAGTATAACATGTTTGTTATTTTTAGGCAAAAAAAAAGGGAAGCTTTAGTGCTCCTTTAAGAGATCATATGAGGATCCCAGGGTATCAAAGACTTCTTAGGGGAGCATCTCTGTGTTTAATTCGTTGCCATAGAAACATTTGTAAAGGGGAGGAGTTAGTATAATGAACACACCCATGCGAGGGCGCAGAAATATTTTTGCACCCAGGCGCCTGTGACCCTAGGATCGGCCCTGGGTAGCTTCAGGTGTATACTGTGCAGAAGGTTTAGCAAAGAATATCACTTACACTGTCCCTGCCTATCCTGCTCTCTCCCTGCACGCCAACACACTGTAACTGCACAAGGTTTAGCAAAGAATAACACTGACACTGTCCCTGCCTATCCTTCTCTCTCCCTGCACGCCAACACACTGTAAATGCACAAGGTTTAGCAAAGAATATCACTGACACTGTCCCTGCCTATCCTTCTCTCTCCCTGCACGCCAACACACTACACAAGGCCGCCGCGCTGGCGGGCTTATATAGTGTGGGGCGTGTACTAAACCACCCTGAGCTATAATTGGCCACAGGCATCCTGCCTGTGGCCAATTATGGCTCTCCTCGCTGCAGGCGCTGTGATTGGCCAAGCATGCGGGGTCACAGTGCATGCTTGGCCAATCACAGCGCCGGCAATGCACTGCGATGACGCAGTGCATTGTGGGCCATTCGCGTCACACGAATTTGGCGCGAACGGCCCACAAAGTTCTGGTTTTGCCGAACAGCCGAGCTCATCCCTAGCCAGTACCCTGAGCCTGGGTAAGATAGGATGAGGAGGGCTTGGTCATCCACTCTACCAAGCCTTCGGCATGATGCGGCTCAACACGTTAAATACACCACAATCCATTTACCTTGCAGGACTAATATGTCCTAATGTTTGACTGATTTTTTTGAGATTTTCTCCCACATACCTTTCTTAGGTGGTTTCAGTTTAATTCCACACATCATTTTCCACACCCACGGCTGAGTCAGAGGTTTACTATTTAACACACAAGGTATTTATTTAGAAAAATCCTGCACACATACCTCTAACAGCTCATTTTACACATTTCACTGACTACACCACACACTCACCTGCTATTTCTTCTTCCTCATCCTGGTTTTTCATATCGGTTTTTTTCATCTATCCCCTCTCCTAGAGCCTGGCATGCATCTAATGGACTTGCCTCATCCCCAGCGGTGTGCTGTGGCTCCCCGGTCCACCCTCTGGCCGTGTGTGTCCGCTATTCCCCCCCTGGCCCTCTTGGAGCCCCCATGGGGGAAGGGGGGATCATCTCCGCCTCAATGCAGAGCCACCATCCCATTCCACCATGGGCTACATTCTGGCCTTTATATACATTAATACTTGGGTTTTACCATAGGTAACGTATCAGCTTTTTTTCGTTTACTCTCATAGAGTTCATGGAACACCCTTTAAGTATTTTTTCATTTACTCTTGTCTTTTTCATTTTGCCCTGTAGCCAAAGTATATGCATCCTTCTCCTGATGAGTGGCTACTAACTGCCACGAAACGCGTCGAGATATATGAGTCCTCTGATTCAAGAATGCCAAACCTAGCTCTTTTGTAATAATGCACCTTATTGTATGATATAGTCTCTTCATGACAATTATACATTATTGGATCTGTATATGTATTGTTTTAATTTTATATATCAATTGCTCTTCTTTGTATTAATTATGTTTATTAAATATGTCAACTTGATCATGTTCATCTTCATTGTATTATTATGTTTCTTTTTGAAACCGTGTGTCATGCATCTTTACATGACACAATCTATGTGCTCCTGGGTACTATGTGTATTCATGAACTTTAAATTGATCAAATGTTAATAATTGGATATTATTGCTTAAGGATCTTGTGCTGCCCTGCTTTGGGAATTACAACACATGACCCGGATAGAATAAGTTCCATTCCTTTTATTATATTACATACACATGCTTCATTCAAAGTCCCAAAACTTTTCTTTTTTCCCTCCCACTAGACAAATATTGATGGGGATGGAAGCATGTGTATGATACATTCGGCTTGGGCGCTATGAGGTCACTCTCCCCCCCTTTTTTGTTTTTCACATATATTTAGGGTGGAAGACACCCGCTTTTTTAGTGACCCTACATGCCCAACACATTCTAATTATCAACTGTATAGCTTTGGATTCCTTTTTATATATACCTTTATATGAATTGGCATCTGTTCGTATATTTATACACACATTATTCTCAACCAATTTAACATCCAGTTAGATTAACCTTGGCCCAGGCCATTTTTAATGGACCTTTGTTTTCCCCCGGGCGTGTCTCTGTTTTTGTGCGCCTGGTCCCGGGGCTGCGATGCGCCTAGCTCTGGCCTCCTCCCTTGCCCTGGATGGCGGTGGGGGTGGGACCAGGATCTCGGACGTAGCGTGGGTTTTGGCGCCAATCCACCTAACGTGTACCTGGGGGTTGGGCGGGCCTCCGCCAAAGTCTTCGTTGCCGGAGGCGGGGCCCTGCCCTATCACCGATTGGTTCACACGTCATTGCATGACGCTGGCAGGGATTTGCCCCCCACCTGTGGATATATTGCGGCCTGGGGACTCACTTCACACCATACCACCACCGCGCTGGTGGCCTTATGTAGTGTGGGGCGTGTACTAAACCCCCTGAGCTATAATTGGCCACAGGCATCCTGCCTGTGGCCAATTATGGCTCTCCTCACTGCCGGCACTGTGATTGGCCAAGCATGCGGGGTCACAGTGCATGCTTGGCCAATCATCAGCCAGAAATGCACTGCGATGGCGCGAACGGCCCATAAAGTTCTGGTTTCGCTGAACAGCCAATGTTCGAGTCAAACATACGTTCGACTCGAACTGCGAGCTCATCCTTACCTGTAACCTACTGCTGAGACGAAAGTATTTGGGACTGATCACACCGTTGGATATATACACCTGTCTGGCAGCGGGGCTTTTTCCACCTATGGACAGCAATTATTTGCCTTTTCCATACCAAAGCATTTGACAGCGTTGAGTGGGATTATGTGGCAAGTCATGTCAGAGTTTACATTTGGGCTGGTCTTTATCAGATGGGTGAAACTGCTTTTTAGTGCTCCTAAAGCAAGACTGAGGACCAATAATGGGTTGTCAAAGTACTTCTCTTTGACCCGGGGGACAAGGCAGGGGTGTCCTTTGTCACCCCTGCTTTTCACCCTGGCCATAAAACCATTAGCCATAGCCATCAGGACAATAGGAGAAATAAACAGTTTTCGTAAAGGAGTAGACCAGGAAAAAAATCTCACTATATGCAGAGGATATCCTCTTATTCCTGGGAGACATGAAGGGCTCTTTGACCACAGTAGTGGATACTATTAAGAACTTCGGCATATTTTCCGGGTTAATGATTAACTGGGAGAAATCGACCCTGCTCCCAGTGGACCCACTAGAAGGGGAAATACCAGACGGTGCTAGGCATATACAAGTGGTGGATAGCTTTGAAATATCTAGGAATAAAGGTAACAGTAAACCCCAAATGATATATTGTGAAAAATCTGGTCCCCCTACAATAAGGCTCAGTTCACACCAGTGCACTGTACAACCTTGCATGCGATTCTCACCACACTGCAGTGTAGTGCAAATCACATGCAATGTCTGTGCGATGCAAATTCAGCCATACAGATTGTATGGCTGAATTTGCATCGCATTCGGACCAAAGTCATGTAGGACCCTTTTTTTGGTCTGCACCAGAATCGGATCGCATGGGTGTTCACACCCATGCGATCCTATTTATGTCTGAACTGACAGTTCGCACTGCGATATGCAAACTGATCGGGGGAGTCATTTACTTTGTATTGACACCCGCAGAGGTTCGCATATGGCAGTGTGCCTGCGTGTTGGGTGCGATGCAGGAACCCGTGCTGGCTTTGCATGGGTCCTCGCATCGCACCACTATGAACCAAGCCTAAAAGAAAAATGTAAGACATGGTATTGGCTACCACTTTCAGTGGTAGGGCACTGTAGTCTAATTAAGATGGTGTGGATACCCCCAAATTTTATATATTTTGCATAACTCACCAGTATGGATTACTGTAATGGAAGCTGGTTTAGAAAGATAGACATATTATTTAGGGAATTGGTGTGGAGAAGGAAATAGGCCCGGATATGCCTCTGGGTATTACAGTTGCCAAAGAACAGGGCAAGTTTTGCGGTCCCACATCCCTGGAGATATTTTTTGGCAGCCCAATTACAACACCTATGGGGGTGTGCATTGGAAAGAGGCACTGTATGTTACAGTACGTGGCATTGCTGGCTTGCACGCCACACTCCACACTAATTGAGGCATTAGATGCAAGGTCATTGAAAATGCACATAGACTGCCATACTTTCAACAATAAGTGGATCGTAGGGCAGACAGTAAGGTCCCTATTTCAATATGTAGGCCCCGCTGAGTACACGCCAATATGGGATAATGAAAACCTGCCAGAATTTAGGAAAATTGAAAACTTTAACAACTGGAAACAAAGGGGTGTGGTAAAGCTGTCACAATTATATAGTGATAAAACACTGAAATTGTTCCAGGAGTTAAGAGAAGAGGTTGGATTCTCAAATAAGTGTCTTTACCAAAACCTACAGATAAGAAATGCGCTGATGGCCCAATTTAAGACAACAAAATTAGAATGGAGTAAGGCCCCTTTCTTAAAAATGGTAGTGAATGCCATCTCCTCTAAAGGGATAACATCAAAACTGTATACTAATACACATTTAGCAGCAGTAGAAAAAGATTTGGTCCTTTCTTGAAGGGCAAAATGAGAAAAAATGTGGGGGCACTGACAGACGACCAATAGGATAGTATTTTAAGCTCAGTAGAATTCGTTTTTGTGCCAGGGCCAAAGTTATTAACACAATTTTTTATAATTCATAGAACATATTATACACCAAGAAAGCTTTTTATGTTTGGGAGATGCTCAGAGCCATCATGTCCTACTGTAGATGTGGAGATCCAGACAGAAGTCTTATACATATGCTCTGGATGTGTCCCAAGCTTCATAGGTACTGGGAAGAAGTTGTGGATACAGTAAAATCAACATTTAAAGTAGAGTTTCAGTTAGAACCTAAGTTATGTGTACTGGGATATATGGAACATCAACTAGCTTCTGCCCGACGCAACAAGCTATTTCTATCAGGCTAGAAAATGAATTGCCCAGAGATGGCTTTCCCCTTCACTCCTACCCATGAAGAGTGAAAAAGTCAGCATACAGTATGTAAGGAGGGGATGTATGAATACATTTTATTAAATATGAAAACCATGGAATGTAATAAATAGACATTTGTAAAATAATTTGTAGATGAAAATGTCTGTGTTGGTTTCTGCACTTTTCTTTTTTTGGGTGGGAGATGGATAGAAAATATTTGTGCAGGAAGGTGAAATATTATATTACTATAACTATTTTGTATGGAATGATGAAAATTAAGAAAACTTTGATTAATAATTAATAAAAAGGAAAACAAATTGAAATCTGTGTAGAAATTCTTACATGCTATATATTTTTTTTAATTTGCTATATTTTTCTATATTTTTCCCACAAAAGTGGAACTACACTTTAAATATTACCAAACATTTTTTAAACAAGGTACTGCTGAGAAAAGAAAGTACCAAAGAAGCTGTGAATTGATCCGGATTCAATGTACTGGGCTCTCATTCAGCACCTTCTCTTTGTGTCTCATTTAGGAGAAAACCGGGAAATCCTGGCTTCACCTTTCCAAATTCCACTCTCTCTTGCTCAGTCAAACACCATTTATGACTTAAATTTTCATCCTTTTATTTTATTAAAATTAGAAAATAAAACACAAACTCTTTTGCAGTAGTTGTTTAATCACACAAAACATTGATGTTAACATGCACAGGCAAATGTGAGTAATTTTAGTCTGTCAATAAACCACAGATTTCACGTTTACCTATGCATGGTTCAATCATGTAGGCACCCGTATTGTAAAATAAAAGACACACAGTTAAAAAAAAAATCACACATTACAACTATCAAGACTGATATAATTGTTTCATAAAAACAGGTGAACTTAGTTAAAAAATGAATGAGTCTATGTATCAAAACAGCATGGAAGGATAAAATTATCACATTTGTTCAGGCTCTGTTGAACTATTTTACTATTCTAAACAGTTGTATTGTGCTTCGCTTGAGTGAGGTATCTCAGTGCATGTCATTGTTCAACTTATTTAGGAGTATCTAAAGCTAAAATGTTTTTATATTGAGCTTGAATGTTTTAGAAACCCTGTTAGGATTGTATTGCTGCCGGAGTACATTAGGAGCGTGAGATAAGCTCCTACTCCAAGCATCTTGTGATGGCATTTCTACATGGCTCCTGTAGTCTTGTCTTGCCTGTTCCTGTAAGACTTGCCTTGTCATCTCTAAATTCTCCTGTTACTGATCCCTTCAACTGTATACCAGATTATTCTTTCAAATTGCCACCTTTCTTGACCCTTGCTTGGATAACAGTCTACTCTTTCTGATTGCCGCCTGTTCTGACCCTCACTTGGATAATAGACTCTGCCCATTGCCAGCCAGTCCTTACCACTGCATGCTTGGCATCCTTCCATTCCTTGCCCTCTGGACTCTCCTGCATTAGGCACCTGCTTTGTACTTTTTCCACATCATAAAGATATTCGCCTTCTTGCTCCAGTGTGGTTGGATAGTAGTGAAGTTTGGTGCGCTGTTCGATCACACTGCTCAGCAATAACAGCACAGATTTCAACAGAATCCAGTGCCATCTTCACTGTGTCCCCTGGTTGGTTTAACACAGGTTTTAGAATTCTGGCAATACACCGTCTTTAAGCTCAACGTTCACTTTTTTATTTATAAGGACTTTCTTATTTTAATCCTACATTAGGCCCCACACAGGAAAAAATATGTGTTTGCATAAGTTGTTACTTTGTGATAAGATCAAGTGTAATTTTATATTGATCTATTAATATATTAAAAAAATATAACATTTACACATTTTTCTTCACTGGGGTCCTGATGAGGTCAGAGGTGCACCCCCACTCCCCATGCACCCTGTAACAAAAGATTATATATAATAGTAAATTATTGCTAGGTATAATAAAGAAATAGATTAATATTGTGAAAATCTACTGTTGGGGTTGGGGGAAGCAGGACAGGGCTGAATCAGATATGCCCTACTCAAAGATGGCTAACATTTTAAACTTTTAAAGCTCAACTTCACCCTAAAGGGGAAGTTCCGCCTAATGCCCTACTCCCCCTTCTTCTGTTTTTTTTTTTTTTTGGGGGGGGGGACGGGTGCATGGTGTTGATAGGCACCTACTCCCACTTCTGGCCAGTTTTCTGTGGCGAACCATCTACCCCCCCCCCGTAACCTTCTGGGATACATCACAGATCCCAGAAGGCTCTGAGGGACTGTTCACAAAGTGCAGCGTGGCTTGTGAATGCACGGTGGCAAGCTGGCAGTGAAGGCACAAGGAATCACAGCCGGCTGCTCACAGGCAGGTGAGTGACCTTTTATTAAAAGTCTGCAGCTAAGGTATTTGTAGCTGCTAACTTTTTAGTTATTTTTAATACAAAGCGAAGGTCCTCTTTAAATGTGTGCAAAATCTAGTGCAGCTCTGCATAGAAACTAATCAGCTTCCAGTTTTTTTTATTTATTTTTTGTCAAAGCTTAAGCTGATTGGCAACTATGCAGAGCTGCACCAGATTCTGAACTCTCCAGTTTTATTAAACCAACCCCAATGTGTTTGTAAACAGAGCATTGCACTGTAACCTTTTTTAATACAGTTCTACTGGCCTAAGCACAGTGCGATGCAGTGAACTGTGGCACACCACACTGTGCTGAAAAAAGTGTTGCATGTTGTAATTTTTTTCAGTGCACACCACCACAGCATGGTGGTGTAAACCTGCATGAAAAGGAACAAGGCTTTTTGCATTGTCTATGCTTTAGGACTGCACTAGGCAAGGTTGCCCAGTGCAGTCCAATGCATTGAGTGTGACCGGGCCCGCAAGGTACCCAAATAAACACAATGCATAGGAAAGCTATAACAAAAAAAAATCCACATTTTACAGGTTAAACAAACAATTAATTGAAAAAAATATATTGTGTTCCTTTTGTTAATATTAAAGTTATCAAATTATTATTTTTTTCAACCTTCAACAATTTCCTTACCCATTATGTTATCAAGAAGTCCATCATAAATATGCACCATGTCTTGTTTATTCTCATTTAGTAATAAGGAGCTAGTAAGAAGGGCTTTCTCAGCATGTTTCTAAGACAAGTGTGCTTCAAGAGATACATAGGAGGTGAACTTTCTAGAAATATACTGCATGTCACATTTATTTCAACTATACACAAAACTTTTTATTTCATTTTTAATGGAGTAAGGACAGGTTATAACCCCCATCCATTTTTTTTTTTTGCATCTGTGTTCCATTGGGGAGATTTGCCCTCAGTTCCTGTCATATCCAAATGAAAGCAAATCCATGCAAATTAAGGGAATTTATGATGCCCCCCACAGGTCACCAGAACTAATGTCCTCATTTGGGCTGTCCCCTCTATTACTGTTCTGGGGACAACCCAAAATTTGGGATTTTCTTTCACTTTTGATGATAACCATAAACAGGACAAATAGAGAGGGTGAATCTACCCTACCCTACCTTCTTTACTCTATCCAAAACAAAAAAAAGTTTTGCCTTTAGTTATACTTTAATACTCTTTCAATCAGAACAATTAATAGTTAAACATAGATACATATGTTGTGATAAAGATGCTATTATACAACTTACATCAATGTGCATAGAACGTCAATGAAATTTGGTCCTCATTAAGATATGACTTGGGAAATCCCTCCTTACTCTAGATGTTTTAATATGCTTTTTTAACTTGTACAATAAAATGTTGAAATTTTGATGATATGTTTTCAATGCATTGTATTTACCTTGGAAGTTTTTGCCATTGAAGTTATTCTACTGTCACAGTGCACATTGAATTAAAAAGAGAGACGCTTAAAATAAAAATACAGCACATCAAAGAAAGCTGAAGAGTAGATGTTCTTAAAATTTCCTTTGCAGCGATACTACTTCAGTATCACACTTCTGAGACTTGCAATAACAGTGTAGCTAAGGCAGCGCTTTATAACTACTATTAAATGTGTTGATACATAGACCCCAAAAATATCAAAACAAAATGAACCCAAGAGGTCAAAATAGAAAAGGTTAATACTGAAAACAGAATGGCATTGAACAAAGAAGTGCTAAAAGGAACGAGTCATGCTGGTTACAGTAGATATCAGTGAAACAGATGAAAGGCAGTCCCTTATGGTTTATTTTGTATTTAATTGCTGTTGCGAGAAGTGGTAGACTTTACAAAAAATAAACCAAACTAAAAAGGATTGTTCAACTGGACTTTAAAAAGTATACAGCTAAGTGTATTTGGCAACTCAGTTACGAAAAGACGAACAACACTAAGCCACTAGGAAAACCCTAACTAAATATTTTTATATTTGTTGCTTTTAATTAAAGTGATCCTATCATCCACACCCAGTGGAGGTAGCCATTTTTTTTCTTTTTATTTGAGGCGTGAGTTGGGGAACGCTGAGGCTACAAAGACAATAATATAGCCCACTGCTTACTTTTAGAATATTATTAATATACAGCCTGTGTCCTGCATATGTTTACTATAGCTAGCTCACCCTACAGACTTTACACTCTATTTTCTAAGTCTACTATTATTTCCTTAAATACCCCAAACCATGTAACGTCTAACACTACTGCTAAACACCTACCCCATTATTCTTCAGTGACCAAAACAGCAGGCTATCTGAGCTATGCTCTACAAAGTTTAGTTATCCCCAGTAGGAGATGGACAGACATTAAAGAACCAAACCACCTAATATTTTCTTACCATGTCCAAACACCACACGTAGACACCTAAACTCCACTGCCTAAATACCTACCCCATGTTTCTTCAGTGACTGAAACATGAGATTGCCATAGATATAGTCTATAGAGGTTAGTTAAACCCAATGGGAGATGGGCAGAGAGTAAAAGACTGATTTCTGCAGGCAGCTCAGGTACTTCTAATTCCTAAATTTAGCCCATTTCAAAGCTTCAGCTGGATGAAAATTTTATATAAATATAAATTAGAAATGCTCAATTGCAAGTATCACATTTTGAAATGTCATCAGGGCATATTTTAGTGTAGTTGCTTGGAATGGTCTTTAGGCTACAATCTCATGTACATAAACTCACCCTACAAAAATGGTCACCTCCTCTGTATGCAGGTTTTGGTGTCTACTTTAAAATTCCTGCTATGGGAATACATTGTACTTATAGCACTAATACAGTAGTTCTGGGGTGGTATTAACTCTTGACCTTTCCCTCTGACACAAGCTTTTCATTGAGCTGGCAAAGCTGTTTCAGAAAACCATCATTAGGTCCAATCTCCCTCTTCTGCCTGACTGTAGCCACAGTTGTTTTTACATCCATCTTGTGACGTAACATGAGGTAAGCTATGACCAACGTGGGAGAACGGCTGTAGCCCTCACGGCAGTGGACAAAGACCCGACCTGAAAGGGGAAAAAACAAAGAGACAGGTTTGATGTAAGAAAATCTGATAAATGTAGAAAGGATTCTAATGAAAAGAAATGACAATGTGCTATTCTGAAATAACTTGTGGTTTATGTTTTGCAGTATGCAAGATAGCTCAATTTAGTTTTCAGCAATGACAGTTTATAATATCAATTACATGACTTAAAGTGTATGTATTAGCAATACATTGCTTTTAGTTTAGGATAAAATAAGGAAGGATTAAAAACCCTGTTAATTGTTTGGTGCTGTCTGTATCGCCTGTGTTGAGATTTTCTTCCGCTTCTTGTTCTGGAGATAAAACTGGAAGCGAGAGAAAATCTCAATAAATTGAGGAGAATATCATTATATGTTGGTTTCCCATCAATTTTTGTCTTGGTGATAATAGGTACTATGACAAATAGTGAGGGTAATTCTCTTCAACAGGGACACAAACAGCAAATAAAACCTGTAACAAATCCATTCAGCAGCTGATTCCTACTTTCACTGGTGGGGAGTGCATGTCTAACAGCACCACCATAAGAACAAGCCAGCACTCAACCCACAGACTTCAAAATTGTAATCATATTGATCATACTGAAATGGGGCAACAGAATGTGAAATACCAGCCATAATACACCAGCAATGTTTCAAGGCTACGACAGACCATTTCTCTGTTACCATGAAAAAGGGGTACCAAAACTAGGGATGCACTGAAAAACATGTCGTCCGATAATGGCCTTTCCGGCAATTTGCCAAAAGGGAATTCACGCCGATAATGGTGCCGAAAATGGGGCGGGGCCCGCCCCGAAAATGGCGCCCGTCCTTACTCTCTCCACCTCCCCTCCCTTCCCGCCCATGCTGCAGGAGGCAAGTGGGGTCTCCGTGTGCCCCCCTTCCCGAGCGATGGCTGCATATGAAACCAAGCTCCCCGATCCTCAGCCGATGTGTAAATCGGCTGTGCAGGAGCTCGATCACGCTGTGTTTACTCTGAAAGTGAAAGCAAGGGAGAGGTGTCTAGCAGTGTGTGCTGTGCTCTCTGCCTCCCCCTACAGTGCAGTACCCGGCTTGGAGAGTGAAGATACAGTGCTGCAGCTGCCGATTTTTAAAAAGGCTGTCTATATATGTTTGTATGTGTTTATATGTGTGTGTCTGCATGTTTGGGTGTGTGCATGTGTGTGTCTGCATGTGTGTGTTTATTTGTGTGCATGTGTGTATGTTTTATGTGTATGTGTGCATGTTTGTGTGTGTGCATATGTGTATGTTTATATGTGTGTTTGTGTGTGCTCGTGTGTGTGTTTTTATATGTGTATGTTTATATGCACTGGTGAGGCGCAGGCAGGTTGCATGATGGGCACTGGTAGGCTGCTGGGCACAGGCAGGCTGCATGACGGGCACTGGTAGGCTGCTGGGCACTGGTGAGGCACAGGCAGGCTGCATGACGGGCACTGGTAGGCTGCTGGGCACTGGTGAGGCACAGGCAAGCTGAAAATTATGGGCACTGGTAGGCTGCTGGGCACTGGCAGGCTGCATATGATGGGCACTGGTGAGGCTGCATTGATCTCCTGTACCATGTCTGCAGTCTCTGACCATCTCCTGTACCATGTCCGCAGTCTCTCACCATCTCCTGTACCACATCTGCAGTCTCTGACCATCTCTTGTACCATGTTCCCAGTCTCTGACTATCTCCTGTACCATTTCCCCAGTCTCTGACCATCTCCTGTAATGTGTCTGCAGTCTCTGACCATCTCCTGTACCATGTCCTCAGTCTCTTACCATCTCCTGTATAAAAATATATTTTAAAAACAGTCATTTTCGTTATCGGTCATTTTCGGTATCGGCCTAGTGTATTTTTCATTTTCGGTATCGGCACCAAAACACCCATTCGGTGCACCCCTAACTAAAACATTGGGGGTATATAATGCCTGCAAACTGAAATTTTCTCACATTCACTAAATTCCCATGCAAAGTGCAAGCTCCCTTACAAAGTGAACAGCCTATCTGCCCTTAGTCAATCAACCCCAATGTGTGCAAAGCCATTCTGGTTTACATATTTACACATACATGTACAAACAGTCACAAAAAAATATGTACACCCCATAATTGTTGAAACCGTTGAACTTTGAACAGGCAAACATCAGAGTAACTTAAATTTTGTTGAGAGAAAAACATTCCCCTCTAGGTGATTAATATACAGTGTTGCGAGGATTTTTTCCTGCTTGGCGAAAGACGGGTACTGCATGGCAGTCCTATTCTGGGAGGGCGTCTACCCAGAGCCCTGCCCCCCGTGCGCCTACAGGGTGCACCTCAGGCACGCTCTGTGGTGGCTCTGACTTCACACACAGATCAGGGTAAAGAACCAATCACAGCTGACCCCACGTAAACAAATGCAAGTTATCAGCATTTCCTTTGCTTAACGCTGTCACTGTCTGAGGAAAGAAAAGGCGATAACCGGCTATCCTGTGACAGGGCACATTTACACTGATAATCTGGGGACTGATCATTAGTGCCCGGATTATCAGTGCAGCCCCATCAGGGGCAATATGTGTTCATCAGTGCTATCTATCAGTGCCTCCTCATTAGTGCAGCTTATCAGTGCCGTCTCATCAGTGGCCCTCCGTGCAGTCCATCAGTGGCCATCCGTGCAGCCCATCAGTGGCCATCCGTGCAGCCCATCAGTGGCCACCCGTGCAGCCCATCAGTGGCCACCCGTGCAGCCCATCAGTGGCCACCCGTGCAGCCCATCAGTGGCCATCTGTGTATTCTCATCACTGCACATCAGTGGAGAAGAAAAATTACTTATTTGCAAAATTTTATAACAGAAATAAGGAAAGGTTTTTTTTTTCAAAATGTTCTCTTTTTTCGTTTGTTTAGCAAAAAATTTAAATTCCAGCGGTGATTAAATACCTCCAAAAGAAAGCTCTGTCTCCAAAAATGTATACAAATTTCATACAGGTACAGTGTAGCATGACCACACAATTGTCATTTAAAGTGCCACAGCACCGATAGCTGAAAATTGGCCTGGTTTGGAAGGGGGTTCAAGTGCCCAGTAGGCAAGTGGTTAGCAAACTTTGTTGCAGATTCCTACCTGTTGTTATTCTGTAGAAATAGCTGTTTGTTTGTCTGTGTGCAAAGCAAGTGTGAATGGAAGTGACTTAAAGTGGTTGTAAACCTGTTAAAACCACTTTTACCTACAGGTAAGCCTAGATTAAGGCTTACCTGTAGGTGCTCGAAATATCTCCCAAACCTCCACGGTTTAGGAGATATTTACAAATGACGGGCGCCGATGTCTATGGCGCAGGCGCACTTTAGAAACCTTTAGAAACGGCGAGCGTGACGTTTCTAAAGGAGAAGGAGATAGTGCCGTGACTGGCAGCTCCCACGGGCATGCGTCATTGCGGCGCAGTGACATCACCGCGGCTCCGGCCAATCACAGCGCCAGAGCCACGATACCCGGAAGGAAGATGGATGCTTCGTGGAAGAGGGGACAGCGGTGACATTGCAGGCTTTAGTTTCAGGTAAGTGACACATAATGGACTACTATGCGATGCATAGTAGCCCATAATGCTTTACCTTTGCAGGGAAACAATTAATTATCAATCAGCTGCTGCACTAGCAGGGTTCTAATGAAAGTGGAGTTACCCCTTAAACAGTGCTCACAGAAAATAGGTGATATACTTGAATAAGAAGAAAAAGTTGCCTTCTTAATTACTTCAGCCCCCGAAAGGATTTACCCCTTCCGGACCAGAGCACTTTTTGCGATACGGCACTGCGTCGCTTTAACTGACAAATGCGCGGTCGTGCGACATTGCACCCAAACAATATTTACGTCCTTTTTTTCCCACAAATAGAGCTTTCTTTTGGTGGTATTTGATTCCCTCTGCGGTTTTTATTTTTTGCACTATAAACAAAAAAAGAGACAATTTTGAAAAAAAAAGCAATATTTTTTACTTTTTGCTATAATAAATATCCCCCAAAAATATATATATAAAAAAACAAATGTTTTCCTCAGTTTAGGCCGATATGTATTCTACATATTTTTGGTAAAAAATAAAGATCGCAATAAGCGTATATTGATTGGTTTGCGCAAAAGTTATAGCGTCTACAAAAGAGGGGATAGATTTATGGCATTTTTATTATTATTATTATTTTTTTACTAGTAATGGCGGTGATCTGCGATTTTTATCATGACTGCGGCATCATGACAGACACATTTGACACTATTTTGCGACCATTGTCATTTATACAGCGATCAGTGCTATAAAAATGCACTGATTACTGTGTAAATGACACTGGCAGGGAAGAGGTTAAACATTAGGGGGCGATCAAGGGGTTAAGTGTGTCCTAGAGAGTAATTCTAACTGTGGGGGGATGGGCTACCACTGGCATGACAGCGATCACTGCTCCCGATGACAGAGAGCAGTAGATCCCATCATGTCACTTGGCAGAACAGGGAAATGCCTTGCTTACATAGGCATCTCCCTGTTCTGCCTCTCCGTGTCATGATCGCGGGCCACCAGCGAACATCGAGTTCACAGGGCCCTCAAGCACGCTCACGAGTTTACGCTCGCCCGCTACACGGCAAATTAAAGGGGATGTACAGGTACGCCCATTTGTCCACCGCAGCCATTGTGCCGACGTACATCGGCATGCAGCGGTCGGCAAGTTGTTAATCATTTATTCAGCAAAAATATCAATAGGTGTAACGGTGTACTTTAGAAACATTAATTATACCCTTGCCATCAAAAGGTGGTACTATCCATGTAGCAGAAATTACTTCTTGTATTTTGTATAACTGCCCACCAGTCTGACATCAACTCAAATTTTTTTACCACTTTTCCATGCAAAATTCTTTCAAAATCCCCCTATTTTCAATGGGAATCAAATCATGGCTTTGACAGTAGCAGTCTATATCCCTCTATTTCTTCAAGAGAATGGATTTGCTTATGTGATTTGGATCGTGTTAAAATACTTATTTCTGGTTCAGATTTAAATTTTAGATGCACATTATCACAGATCATTAATATGTATCAGCAAACCATGTCAATTCTGTGTGCCATTTGTTCAAGTATATCACCTTTATCTGTAGACATTGTTTGAATCCAGATCTAGTGTTTGCATGTTCAAATGTGTAAAGCCCTGTACACACGATCGGTTTGACTGATGAAAACCGTCCGATGGATGGTTTTCATCAGACCAACTGATCGTGTATGGGACCCATCAGTCTTTTTTCCATCGGTTTTAAAAAATAGAACGTTTTAAATTTTTCCGATGGATAAAAAAACGATTGAAAACTCAGATCGTCTATGGGCAAGTCCATCGGATCAAAAACCCACGCATGCTCAGAATCAAGTCGACGCATGCTCAGAAGCATTAAACTTCAACTTTTCTCGGCTCATCGGAGTGTTTTACGTCACCACGTTTGGAACGGTCGGTTTTTTGACTGATGGTGTGTGGGCAAGACTGATGAAAAACAGTTTAATCGGATTTCCGATGGACAAATCCATCGGACGAAAATCCATAGGTTATCCGATCGTGTGTACAGGGCTTTACAGTCAACAATTTCCATGGGGTGTACTTACTTTTTCACATGACTGTTTATACATGTCCAGCATGAACAGCAAATCTCAAAAGATACATTTTCTATTTTCCTCACTCACATTGCTTCCCTGCATTTCAATATAGATATCTTGCACTGCAAGTTATGGCTTGTCTTGATATCAGAAAATGAATTCATACTCTACAACATGATCACAAAATGAATGAAACACAGTGGTTACATAGCTGCAAAATGCAACGGTAGCAATAAAAGAGCGAATTGACCTGTCAAGCCTGGAATTTAATTACTGCTGCTGTTGACACTTTGCTAAAGAGAAAAAAGAGCAGGAGAAGAACCACATCTAGAACATGAGTTTTGTGCCAATGAAGATAACTGCATGTTGTCTTCTCTGCATTGGAATTGTGTTTTCGATATAATGTCATTTTGTTAATGTTTATTTAATGTGACAATTTGGTTTTCTTTCAACAGACATATAACTTCTTTCCAAATGGCAGCTGAAGAGCACAAAAATGATGTCTCAACTAGTTACTGCTGCAGATGAAGTACACATGAAGGCGATAGAATGAATTAGAATGTTGAAAATCTTGCAACCTATTTTAGTCCTGCTGATAAGGATTCTTGGGATGTGAATGTCAATGAAGTCTAGGCTTTTCCTTCCATATACAAGCACAGTAGCTTTTTTTTCCATACTGTGTAGATGCTACATGTTACAACTTGCAACAATTGTTCATATATCATTGGGTATAATGATCTCAAAGTGGAAGTCCATGCTAAAACTAAAATTCCTGCATCTATAGCCACCAGCATTCTAACACTAACCTCTCTAGCCCTGTAAAGAAAAACTTAGTATACATACCTTTTCTGCGATCCGACCCGATCCCATGCTGAGCTGTCAGCCGCGGCTTTGCTGTGGAGGTAGGTGCAGAAGACACATCCAACAATGGAAGCCCCATAGTAAGTCTATGGGTGACATCACATCCCATTAATTTCACAGCCGTTGTCATCCGTGTCCTCTGCAGAGCTTCCGCTGCTGGAGATCGGGTCGGAATGCCTGCAGAAAAGGTATGTATACTCATTTTTCTTTACATGGCTAGAGAGGTTAGTGTTAGAATGCTGGTGGCTATAGATGCAGGGATTTTCGTTTTAGCATGGACTTCTACTTTAACCACTTCGCATCCGGGCCAATTCTGACACTTCGCTCCTACATGTAAAAAGCCTAATTTTTTTGCTAGAAAATTACATATAACCCCCAAACACTATATATATTTTTTTAGCAAAGACCCTAGAGAATACAATGGCGGTCATTGAAACTTTTTATCTCGCACGGTATTTGCGCAATAATTTTTCAAACGCATTTTTTTTGGAATAAAAACGGTTTCATGAATTAAAAAATATTAAAACATTAAAGTTAACCCAATTTTTTTGCAAAATGTGAAAGATGAAGTTACGCCGAGTAAATAGATACCCAACATGTCACCCTTCAAAATTGTACACGCTCGTGGAATGGCGCCAAACTTCGGTACTTAAAAATCCTCATGGGCGACGCTTAATTTTTTTTTACTGGTCACATGTTTTGAGTTACAGAGGAGGTCTAGGGCTAGAATTATTGCTCTCGCACTAACGTTCGCTACGATACCTCACATGTGTGTTCTGAACACCGTTTTCATATGTGGGCGGGACTTACATATGTGTTCGCTTCTGCGTACGAGCTACCGGGGACAGGGGCGCTTTACATTTTTTTTTTTTATTATTTATTGTTAATTTTACTTTTAACTTTTTACTTTGACAGTTAGAAAAAAAAAAAAAAAAGATCACTTTTATTCCTATTACAAGGAATGTAAACATCCCTTGTAATAGGAATAAGCATGACAGGTCCTCTTTACAGTGAGATATGGGGTCAATAAGACCCCACATCTCACCTCTAGGCTGAGAAGCCTGAAATAAAAAAATAAAAAAAAGATCACCGCTTCCTAGCCGAAGCGGCGCAGTTTTTTTGAATGCAGAGGCTGGGCGTGACGTCATAACATCGCGCCCGGCCTCCGAACGATCATAGAGACTCCGGCGACCATCTGGTCTGCCGGAAATCTCTATGGTTAGAAGCCGGGGCCGGCGGATCCTGTCACCGACTCACCGATCGCTCAGGTGAGTCGGTTGAAGCACCGGAGGGCGGCGGGAGGGGGGGATGTCCCCTCTCGCCGCCTGTAAGAACGATCAAGCGGCGGAACAGCCGCTATGATCATTCTTACGGTACAGAGAATCGCCGGCTCTAAAAAACGATATCTGAATGATGCCTGTAGCTGCAGGCATTATTCAGATATCCCGGCTGAAAGTCAAGGACGTCCCACGGACGTCCTTAGATGCGACGTGGTTAAGGTATTCTTAATCAAGTTGTTGTGCTCCTAAAGCACGGTAGACACGAGTCAAATATAGGCTGGTTCAAAAGAAAACGGCTGGCATTCGGCGTGTGTGTACGGCAACCTGTCCGACAGAAGGCGGCCAAACCTCAAACTTGTTTAGAAGGGGCATGCCAAAAAACATCTGCATATTGGCATCCGATTGGCTGCGAGCATTGACTGGTGTGTTCTGGTGAGGGGGGGAGGCTATCAAGATGAAGATCGATGAAAAGTCAAGATCCAGGAAAAGTCTGTACTCCAGATCATTAAAATTGTCATCTTAAAGCAGAGGTCCCACGAAAAAAATAAAAATAATTAAAAGCCAGCAGCTACAAATACTGCAGCTGCTGACTTTTAATAAATGGACACTTACCTGTCATGGAGTCCAGCGATGTCGGTAGCCGAAGCCGAGCAATCGTTTGTCTCTCGGCTTCCTCCGCCGCCATCCTCGGGTGAGGGAATCAGGAAGTGAAGCGTTGTGGCTTCACTACCCGGTTCCCTACTGCGAATGCGCGAGTAGTGCGGCGGGTTCCCAGTGGTCCCCGCTGTCTCCTGGGACCAGTGTGATTCCCAGAAGGCAGCGGGGGGGACGGGAAGTGGAGTGACTCCCGTGGGAGTCATTCCAGGAAGTGGGTGCAAATACCTGTATTATACAAATGTGACACCGGAGGGGGGAGGGTTCCGAAAAGCGGAAGTTCCATTTTTGGGTGGAACTCCGCTTTAATACAAATCATTGATAAAATTATTTCTTAAAGCAAGATTTTGATGTTATATCCCAGTGCAGTGTTTACTGCTAAAACTAACCACTCTTGACGACTGACCTGCTGTAGTTCACAATTGAGCTGTGCTGAGTTCCGGTACCAATCTTGGATGGATTATCAAAATCATGGGACTGATGGGTAACTGCCAGCACCACATCCCAAAACAAGTGTTGTACTATAAAACACACACAGTATAGAAAAGGGGATATTTAAAGTTTTACCTTGAAGCCAGCAACACTTCAACATCTATTTAGTAATAAAATGTATGTAGTGATACTCCCGTAGGAGCTGCTGGTTTAAATTTGGGCCTGCCGTTACCCTACTGTTCTGTATGCTCGTCTCAGGGGTTCTCCTTGAAGAGTTGTCCAGAAGAAGTTTGCACCAACACAAAGGGGCTGATTTACCAAACGTTTGCGCCATGAGTATTGGCGCATCTGCGTGCGCAATGGCTGTTTTGGTATTTACAAAACATTAGCGCCGGTATCGCAGCCCTATTTCCCATTTACTATAGTGTTCTCTGCGCCCAGGAGGAGGCGCTCAGTGCGCTACTATGGACCTGGCGCAGGGCATGTTAAAATCGAAATATAAAGAAGCTGGAAGTGAGAAAATATTGGGGGTGACATGGGGTGCTGTGAGGAAGTGTAGTGACACCTGCCCAAATAACTAATATGCCCAAAATAGAGTGGGAAAGTAACTTTTTCAAAACCAGCCCGCTGCGCCGGCAAGTACGATTCGAGCTGCGGGAGGTTTTTTTGAGCTCAGCGCGGGAATTTCAATGGTTTAAATGCGCCGGGACACTGCGCCGGCAAAATCTTAGTAAATGTCAAGTCACCTAAGTCAATTTGCATAAGTTGAACAGGCGCAGCTCTGAACTTCTCAGTGCGCCTGCAAAATGACATTTCTAAAGGAAAAAAAAGCCATTTAAAAGCAGCCGCGGCTGTATTGAATTGTCGGCTCCCGGCAATATAGAGAAAAGTCATTGAAAGTGTTTGCTAACCAAAAAAAAAAAGCGTGGGGGTTCCCCCAAATTCCATAACCAGGCCCTTCAGGTCTGGAATGGATATTAAGGGGAACCCCGCTGCAAATTTAAAAAAAAAATGACGTGCGGGTTCCCCCCAAATATCCAAACCAGGCCCTTGAGATCTGGCATGGATTTTAAGGGGAACTCCACCCCAAATTAAAAAAAAAATGGCGTGGAGTTCCCCCAAAAATCCATACCAGACCCTTATCCGAGCACGTAACCTGGCCGGCCGCAGGGGAAGAGGGGGGGACGAGAGCGGCCCCCCTCCCTCCTGAACCGTACCAGGCCACATGCCCTCAACATGGGGAGAATGTTCCCATGTTGATGGGGACAAGCGCCTCATCCCCACAACCCTTGCCCGGTGGTTGTGGGGGTCTGCGGGCGGGGGGCTTATCGGAATCTGGAAGACCCCTTTAACAAAGGGGACCCCCAGATCCCGGCCCCCCCCTGTGTGAAATGGTAATAGGGTATAAATGTACCCCTACCATTTCACAAGGAAAGTGTCAAAAATGTAAAAAATGACAAGAGCCGGTTTTTGACAATTCCTTTATTAATGTCTTTTCCTTTCTTCCATCTTCTTCTTCCATCTTCTTCTTTTCTCCATTCGGGTTTCTTCCTCCATCTTCCTCCTTCCTCCTTCCTCCTTCCTTCTTCCTTCTGTCTTCTCGTCCGCATCTTGCCCCGGCGTCTTCCCTTCTTCTTTCCAGAGGCGAACTGAAGCGTCGCACAGCGGGAACCTCCAATTCAAACGGAGCGGCGGAGAAGAAAGAAGAAGGGAAGGCGCCGGGGCAAGATTCGGACGAGAACACCGAAGGAAGAAGGATGATGAAGATAAAGATGAAGATGGAGGAAGAAACCCGAATGGAGAAAAGAAGAAGATGGAAGAAGAAGAAGGAAGAAGATGGAAGAAAAGAAAAGACATTAATAAAGGAATTGTCAAAAACCGGCTCTTGTCATTTTTTACATTTTTGACACTTTCCTTGTGAAATGGTAGGGGTACATTTGTACCCCATTACCATTTCACACAGGGGGGGGGGGCGGGATCTTGGGGTCCCCTTTGTTAAAGGGGTCTTTCAGATTCCGATAAGCCCCCCGCCCGCAGACCCCCACAACCACCGGGCAAGGGTTGTGGGGATGAGGCCCTTGTCCCCATCAACATGGGGACATCCTCCCCATGTTGAGGGCATGTGGCCTGGTACGGTTCAGGAGGGAGGGGGGCCGCTCTCTCGTCCCCCCCTCTTCCCCTGCGGCCGGCCAGGTTATGTGCTCGGATAAGGGTCTGGTGTGGATTTTTGGGGGTACTCCACGCCATTTTTTTTTAAATTTGGGGTGGAGTTCCCCTTAAAATCCATGCAGATCTGAAGGGCCTGGTTTGGATACTTGGGGGGAACCCCACGTCATTTTTTTTTTTAATTTGCAGCGGGGTTCCCCTTAATATCCATTCCAGACCTGAAGGGCCTGGTTATGTAATTTGGGGGAACCCCCACGCATTTTTTTTTGGTTAGCAAAGACTTTCAATGACTTTTATCTGTATTGACAGGAACCAGCAATTCATTACAGCCGCAAGGACTTTTAAATGACTATTATTTTACTTTAGAAATGTCATTTTGCTCTCCAACTGTTATAAACATGGAAAACATGTGCTACTTTACAGGCATACTATAGACACCCCCCGGGGATGATATTTAGGGCCAGTTCACACCGGATGCAGTGCAGTGCGTTTTTTTGATGCCTGAAAAACGCAAAGAAAGTTGATCACATTAATGCCAATGGCATAGTTCACACCACTGCAGTCCGTTCCAGTGCATTTCAGAAAGCCAAAAAATAATTGGTCATGCTGCATTTTTTAGGTACAAAACTGTAAAACACATCA
The DNA here is from genome assembly GCA_029206835.1 of Rana muscosa. Lineage (NCBI taxonomy): Eukaryota > Metazoa > Chordata > Amphibia > Anura > Ranidae > Rana > Rana muscosa. Next base: position 10,605,267 of record JARGYO010005562.1, read on the forward strand.
AAACCGCAACGGAACGTACCAAAAATGCACTGGAATGCACCGCAACGCACCTAAATGCACCAAAGACGCACTGCAACACACTTGTCCTAAGTGAAAAGAGGGGGAAAAAAACACTGGACTGCATCAAAAACGCCTCAAAAATGTACTGGAATGTGTCAAAAACGCGCATGCAGAAAAGCACCTGGAACGCACCCAGACTGCGTTTCTATAGTGTGAACTAGGGCCAGTTCACACCATAGAAACGCAATCCGGATGCGTTCCAGGTGCTTTTCTGCATGCACGTTTTTCATGCGTTCCAGTGCATTTTTGGTAAGTTTTTGATGCAGTCCAGTGCTTTTTTTTCACCCCTCTTTTTTATTAACCATAGATAAGGACAAGTGTGTTCCAGTGTGTTTTTTGTACATTTAGGTGTGTTCCTGTGCATTCCTGTGCGTTTATGATGCGTTTTGATGTGTTCCAGTACAGTCCAGTGCAGGTAAAATGCAGCATGTTCTACTTTTTTTGTGGAACTGGAACGCACTGGAACAAACACTGCCATTTAGAACCATATAACCAACTTTCCATGCATTTTGGATGCATAAAAAACGCAATGCACTGCATGTGGTGTGAAATGGCCCTTAAGCAATTTGGCATATTTAAAGGCACTTCTCCTTGTTTTGTTTTTGGTGTTTTCCAAATTGGTGACATTGATATATGTCCCTTAGGGTGGGACCTGGGCCCCATTTTAATGCCAATAACTAGAAGATAAGCCAGCCAAGTGGGGACTAGCAAAATTAACAAGTCAGTTCCCATAGACTGCAATGGTATTTGTTGGTGGGGGGAGGGGTGATTGTCCCATCTCTAATTTTGTAGCATGCTGGATGATGTGCTTAATTTTGGACGGGGGGGAGGTTATTTTTTGCTAGCTGCATTGGTGTTGTTCTGCACATGCCCAGCCAGTTATTTTTTTTGGCGTGCTTTTTGTGTGTGAACAGCGCCTGGATATTTCTGGGCATGCTCACTCAGAGAGTGTTTTTATGGGTTAGAAATTGAAGGACATCCTTAACAGGTGTGCCCACTTTGAATTTCAGTCTCTACATTGGGAGAACTTGCATTCTGGGTGTTTCATGGACTGTGCATGTGTTTTCAATTGCCTCATTAGCACACAAACATATGTTATATAAAGCTCACAGAGCATTTGGTCGCTTGCCTTGAGAAGAGGCAAGTGTGTGTGGGGGGGCAAAATGTACATGTTGGTGTCCTTATCGAGTTTTTAACACATGTATTTTATTTGTTATGTCTTTGCAAAACAAGTGATTGGTTAACTTTTGTGGATTGTATATTTTTGGTGTGGGGGACATATGTTCCCCTGAAATAATTCTGATGTTGTTAATGTGTGTTGTTTGTTCACTTTGATTTAATTGTCTGCTGCATTTTTTGGGCCAAAAATTGCTCAAGATGTTGAGTCTGTAACTGTTTCAAATTGACCATGTTTTTTATTTTGCCTTCCCTTTTGTTTTGTTGAACAATAAAATTAGATGGAAAGTTTTCATGTTTGTTTTGTGTTTTCTTTGCAACAAATGTGACAGCTGATTGGCATGTCAAAACAAAACTGGTGTGATTTGTCTAATCTGGTGCCTTCATGGTAGTATATGCATGGATTGTATTGTGTGCTGCCATGGAGCGTCACCAGGAAATGAAAAATACAGAGCGGTAAGTATTACATTTTCCTTTTTTACGGCAGTGGTTCTCAGCCTCAGTCCTAAAGTACCCCCAACAGGACATGTTTTGTGAATTTAGCTCATCGAGAATTGCTGTCCAAAAATCAAAACCATTGACTGTGATTTAAAGCACATGTGCAAGATGAAGGAAAACCTGCAAACATGGCCTGTTGGGGGTACTTGAGAAGCACTGATTTAGAGCACTGCACTTAAAAATAGCTCAAGGCCATACAATTCTAATTGCGGGCATTTTGAGGGAAACTAAGTAAGTGTTAGAACCCCTGCGTGTGTGTTTTTTTTTTTTTAGATATTTTTCTTTGTAGTTTGGCCTTTGTCTCCTTTTCTTAACATTGGCTTCACTTCCTGTCACACAGCTAAACAGGAAGTGAAGGTAAAACCCTACCAATGGCTTTTCTTGGGGACACACAGATAAATCTAACTAGTGTCCCCATTAAGCAAATTGCACTCTAGCACTTTGTTGTGTACACCCCAAATCATTGGGTAGTTTGGGGTTTAGTAAAGACAAATCCACTCTGCAGTAAAAGTGTAGCTGCTGAAAATCTGAGGGAAAGTACTGGTGATTGGATGTTACAATCATGTAAAAGCAAAGATGTTTTTTTTTTTTGGCTTGCATGTCCGCCTCAGATATACAGCTAGTGCAAAGTAGATTTACCTTTAGTAAATAAACCCCACAGTCCAAACTACCTAATAAATTGTGGTGTACCCCGCAATATGCTGGAGTGCAATGTGCATAATGGGGGAAAGTATTTAGACTGACCTGTGTGTCCCCAAGGAAAGACATTGTTAGGGATTTTCCCTCACTTCCTGTGTGGCTATGTGACAGGAAGTGAATTATTTGGAAGGATAAAGTGGCCAAATTATTTAGTTTAACTTTTCAAAGACTTATTCCTAAGTTGAATTGTGATGCATGTCAATGGCCCATTTTGACCCTCTTTAATCACTTGAGATCAGCGCTATAACTGATCGACGGCCACAGCATGGTCCTCAATTGCCGGGAGTCCGTCAATAAACGTCCTCCCCTTTGCGCGCGCTGTGGTCACAGAGTCACTGAGACTCGGGTGATGACAGATCCGAGTAAGGGGCCGATCCCTGCCCTTTACCATGTGATCAGCTGTCAGAAAATGACAGCTGATCACGTGATGTAAACAAAAGCTGGGTAATGTTTTTTGTTTTCTCCTTGTGCTGACAGCGTGAGCATAAAAAAAAGGCAATCACCGGCTTATGTGCATGGGACATGGGGCCCGAAGAGGAAGAGGCAATTCTGCATCATCTGTGACAATCAGTAGCCCCTGCCAGTGCCACCTATCAATGCCCACCACTGGTGCCAATCAGTGGCACCTAGCAGTGCTATCAGTGCCCATCACTGCCAACTATCATTGCCACCTAGCAGTGCCACTTCTCACTGCCCACCAGTGCCAAATAGCAATGCCACCTCTCAGTGCCCACCCTTGCCACCTTATCGGTGCCCATCAGTACAGTCTCATCAGTGTACATCAATGAAGAAGAAAAATTACCTTTTTTAAAAATATTAACCAGTTTCCTACCGCCCACCGTCAAATGACATCCTTGGCTTTGGGTGGTGACATCTGAATGATGCCTGTAGTTGCAGGCATCATTCAGATATCATTCTTTTCAGCCGGCGATTCTGTGCACAATAAAAACGATCATAGTGGCAGTTCCGCCGCTTGATCGTTCTTATAGACGGGGGGGAGGGGATGTTCCCAGCCCCCCTCTTGCCGCCATCCGGTGCTTCTCCGGGCTCTCCCGTGCCATCTGGGGCTCGGAGAACGATTTGGAGATGACTGGTGACCAGATGGTCATCAGTCATCTCTATGACCGTCGGAGGCGCGGGCACGACGTTATGACATCATGCCGTGTTCCCGTATGTTAACCAAGCCGTGATCTTGGCTGTCAGCATGAGATTGGTGATTTTTTTGGAACAATATCATGCTTTCCAGCCTGGAGGAGAGATGCGGGGTCTTATTGACCCTGCATCTCTCCATAAAGAGGACCTGTCACACACATTCCTATTACAAGGGATGTTTACATTCCTTGTAATAGGAATAAAAGAGATCCCAAAAAATAAAAAAAAAATAAAAAAAAGAGTAAGAAATACAAAAAAGTCAAAAAAAATAAAAAAAATAAGAAAAAACGCCCATGTCCCCGATAGCTCGCGCTCAGAAGCGAACACACACGTAAGTCCCGCCCACATATGTAAACGCCGTTCAAACCACACATGTGAGTTATTGCTGCGTGCGTTAGAACGAGTGCAGCAATTCTAGCACTAGACCTCCACTGTAATGCCAAAATGGTAACGTGTAAAAAAAATGTAAGCATCGCCTAGGGAGATTTTTAATTACTGAAGTTTGGTGTCATGCCATGTGTGTGTGCAATTTTAAAGCGTGACGTGTTAGGTATCTATTTACTCAGCATAACAACATCTTTCACATTATACCAAAAAATTGGCCGTAACCTTACTGTTTTGTAATATTTTTAGCAAACAAAAGGCGTTTGAAAATGTATTGCGCAAATACCGAGCGAGATAAAAAATTTGCAATGACCGCCATCTTATTCCCTAGGGTGTCTGCTCCAAAAAAATATATAATGTTTGGTGTTTTGAAGTAATTTTATAGCCATAAATTTATGATTTTTACATGAAGGAGAGAAGTGCCAGAATAGGCCCAGTGCTGAAGTGGGTAAAATATCCTTTTTTTTTTTTTTAAACTCGGTCTTTTGTATTTATAGAAAAAAAATAAAAAATAAAACACAAAAGGTGATCAAATAGCACCAAAAGCAAGCTCTATTTGTGTGCCAACAAATAAAACATTTTCATTGGGTTACAGTGTTGTATGAGCGCGCAATTGTCATTAAAAGTGCATCAGCGCTGAAATGTGAAACTTAGTCTGGGCAGTGCGCAAGTGGTTAATATAAGGCTACATGCACACGGACGTTTTTCCAACCGCTTGTTTGAGTGTTTTTTGCAGCTTAAAAACATCTCTCCATGTTAGCCTATGGCCTCATGGCCACCATGGCGTTTTGGAGCTGTAAATGGCATAGGCGTTTTTAGGCCCCATGTAGACGGGACGCTGGTGCAAAGTGTTCTGAACTAAGGTTGAAAGTGGCGTTTAGAAAGGCGCGCTTTGTGGCGTTTGCATGCCATGTTTTACCACATTTGCATGTATATGATAAGGAGCCGCCCTAAGCTCCAAAAACAGTATTATTTACGATTTTAGCTATTTATTGAGACCAGAGTGATATGAGCAGCTGAGAGCAGCAGTGTAGTTGTATTTAGCGTGTCACTTGCCACAAGTTGTGGATTGTCCACTTGCCACGTCAGCTGCCCCAAGTTTATGGTTTTTCCTCATTTGCCATAAATTTGGAGTTTATCAATGTAAAAAAAAAAGGTCACCTTTAAAAACGCTTCTAAACTAAAATGCGGCTAAACGCTGGTACCGCGTCTGAAACGTGGAAATCTTTGGCGTCTGAAGGCATTTTGAGGGTTTGTGAAAAACGATTTTAAACGCAACTGCAGATTTTTTTTGCCAGGACAAAAACAGTGTTTTGGATGTAATAGAATTCAATGGACCCGCATCCAAAACGCAAGTACCGCAATTTTGCGGCGATTTTTTGTTTGACCTGTTTATAGCTGGTTGTTAAAGGAAATGTAAAAAAAAAAAAAAAACCAGTTCAAAAAACAAAACCAAAAGAAAACACAGCGTGGGGTCCCCCCCCAGGTCCATACCAGGCCCTTGGGTCTAGTATGGATTCAAAGGGGACCCCCCCCAAAAAATGAAAAAAAAAATGGCGTGGGGGTCCCCCCAGAATCCATACCAGGCCCTTCAGGTCTGGCATGTATTTTAAGGGGAACCCCGCGCCAAAAAAATAAATACAAATTTGCGTGGGGTCCCCTTAGAATACACACCAGACCCTTTATCCGAGCACTCAACCTGGCAGGCCGCAGGGGAAAAGGGGGGGACGAGAGAGCGGCCCCCCTCCCTCCTGAACCGTACCAGGCCACGTGCCCTCAACATGGGGGGTTTTGTGCTTCGGGGCAGGGGGGGCGACCTGCGGCCCTCCCCACCCCAAAGCACCCTGCCCCCATGTTGATGGGGACAAGGGCCTCTTCCCGACAACCCTGGCCGTTGGTTGTCGGGGTCTGCGGGCGGGGGGCTTATCGGAATCCGGGAGCCCCCTTTAATAAGGGGGACCCCAGATACCTGCCCCCCACCCTATGTGAATGAGTATGGGGTACATCGTACCCCTACCCATTCACCTGGTGGTAAAATAAGTCAATAAAAAAAGACAACACAGGTTTGAAAAGTAATTTATTGGGCAGCTCCGGGGGTCTTTCTCCCGGGCCTATCTTCTGCTAGCTCTTTTGCTAGCGGGGGTCCCGGGCTTCCTCGCCGTCTTCTTCCGACTTCGGGGGTCTCTTGTTCTGTTCTCCGGTTCTTCTCCCGCTCTCCGACGCCTTCTCCTCGATCTCCGGTTCTTTCTGCCGGACGCCCCGCTATCTTGTTCCAGCTCTTTTGCTAGCGGGGGCCGGTCTTCTACGTCGCCTTCTTCCTTCTTCTCTTCGCCCGATGTTGACTCGTCGCTCTCCACCGCCGCAATGATCTTTCCAAGCAGCGGTGCCACTTTTATTGGCATGGGCGTGGTCACCGGATGATGCCACCGCTGACCCCGCCCCCGTATGATGTCACAGTCCCGGGGAATGATGGGACTGTGATGTGAAATGGGGGCGGGGTCAGCGGTGGCATCATCCGGTGACCACGCCCCATGCCAATAAAAGTGGCACTGCTGCTTGGACAGATCATTGCGGCGGTGGAGAGCGACGAGTCAACATCGGGCGAAGAGAAGAAGGAAGAAGGCGACGTAGAAGACCGGCCCCCGCTAGCAAAAGAGCTGGCACAAGATAGCGGGGCGTCCGGCAGAAAGAACCGGAGATCGAGGAGAAGGCGTCGGAGAGCGGGAGAAGAACCGGAGAACAGAACAAGAGACCCCCGAAGTCGGAAGAAGATTGCGAGGAAGCCCGGGACCCCCGCTAGCAAAAGAGCTAGCAGAAGATAGCAGGGGCTCGGCAGAAAGACCCCCGGAGCTGCCCAATAAATTACTTTTCAAACCTGTGTTGTCTTTTTTTATTGATTTATTTTGCCACCAGGTGAATGGGGGCAGGGTGCTTTGGGGTGGGGGGGCCGCAGGTCGCCCCCCTGCCCCGAAGCACCAAACCCCCCATGTTGAGGGCATGTGGCCTGGTACGGTTCAGGAGGGAGGGGGGGCCGCTCTCGTCCCCCCCTTTTCCCCTGCGGCCTGCCAGGTTGCGTGCTCGGATAAGGGTCTGGTTTGGATTTTGGGGGGACCCCCACGCCGTTTTTCGGCTTGAGGGGTACACCTTAAAATCCAGACCAGACCTAAGGGTCTGGTTTGGATTTTGGGGGGACCCCCGCGCCGTTTTTCAGCTTAGGGGGTTCACCTTAGAATCCAGACCAGACCTAAGGGCCTGGTATGCTCCTGAAGGGGAACCCATGCCGGTTTTTTCATAAAAATTTGGCCTGGAGTTCCCCTTCATGATTCATACCAAACATGGGACAGCGAGGCTGCCGAGGACCAGCGTGATGACATCGCGCTGGACACATTCTCGGCCGGCTAGTCGCCTCTAGGACACGACTTGAGCGGCTGCTGCACGCTTAGGTCGTGTCCAGATCGCCTCGCAAAGTCGCGCTGTCCCTGTGTCAGCCGGCACACGAGTCGCCCGCAAGTCGGATCCGACTTCCCGGGCGACCTCTATTCAAATCAATGGGCTCCCATAGGGAACCATTCATTTTCAATAGAGCGCCGCTGACATTTATATTTACTATAACAGTGCGCCGCTGCTTCCTGCGCCCAGTGAAGGAGTTATCCGGTGCACCAATTAAGGTTAGAACCAGAGCAGCGCACTGTTATTAGTAAATCAGCCCCAAAGTCTCTTTCAAGAGTTTTATTGCATAAAGTTTCCAACAGAGGGGGTTGAAGGAATGGGGAGGACTCAGGTACCTTGGTTGCATATCACAGGAATTTTCCTAGGTCCAGAGGAACAACTGTCTCCACGCCGGACTCAGCAAACACCGGATAGGCCCAATCTCACCGGCCTAGCAACTGATGTATAGCTCGATCACCTATAGTCTCTGCCACAGACTTGGTGCAAATAGAACAGTCTCTGCCACAGACTTGGTGTAAATAGAACAGTCTCTGCCACAGACTTGGTGTAAATAGAACAGTCTCTGCCACAGACTTGGTGTAAATAGAACAGTCTCTGCCACAGACTTGGTGTAAATAGAACAGTCTCTGCCACAGACTTGGTGTAGCCCTTCCCTGGGTTACCTTCTGAAATAAGAACACAACTCTGTGCCAGGATCTTTCAGCCGTTCCGGCAGCACTGTGAGGTAGATTATGACCCGGATGCATCCTTCAATTGAGTCCTCAATTGCTTGGTCCCTTCCAGCAGGCAAGGCGACACAGGATCATCCCTGGATCAGTAGGCCCCCAATAACTCCCGGGCCCACTCTTCAGCAACGGAGCCTCAGGCCAACATGGCCCCGAGGCGGAAACTGCCAGCACTTCCCTGAGGCCATGAGAGCCCTCAGGTCGGGGTCGGGTGGGTGGTGCCCACCACCACCGAACGACGACCCCCAACTCTCCGGAACTCCCCACTAAAATGACGTCTGTCCCTTAAGTACCCCCTCCCAGCAGGCACAGCGGATCAACCACACCCCTGAGCCGCTGCTGGGAAAGAGATACCCAATGCGTCCAGCCTGTTGCCTTTCCTATCCTGACCAGTGGTGACAGCGACACCCCCTGTTAGGAGGAAAATCACGCAGCCAGCTGAACTGAAACAGAGTACAATTTGTAACACAATCCTTCTGAGCCAAACTATTGCTCAGACAACTATAATTTTACCACATAGTGCCCACTCATTAGGAGCAGGGCGCTACATGTATATTGATTTGTTGGCAAAAGAATTAAGAATGAAAGATGAACCATTAAAAGGATGCTGCAAGGCAACAAAAATGATAATGTACTACAGGCAATACGCAGAAGAGAAAACCTCTGATAGACACCCCCTGTTTCTGCTATTTAGATAGTCATAAACCACCTATCAATGTTATCACAAATATACAGTTGTCACTATCTTATTTTGAGTTTAGAGGTATAGAAGTACATAACATCGCATAGTACATGTGGTGGTTGTCATGGCATTTGGACTAAAAAAAAACATTTCTGACCCCGGAACAGGCCACAATTGGGGGGTGGGGAGGAAGCGGAGATGCAGATAGCAGGCAAACCTGCAAATTAATAACTCCAAGTTTAAGGAGAAGGAAGAGAGGTTTGGTTGAACAGACTCCCTTCAAATGAGTACCACATTACTACCCGGTATCAATGGAACTGGAAAAACATAGATTTGTTGTTTTTTCCTATCAAGGGGTCCTTCTATGTTATATAGCGACCAGAGGGAATCATCAGCTTGAATTACTTACTGGTAAAAAATAGCTGTTTTCTCCAAAGGGTATGATGGAGAGATATAGTAGGAGGAAGACATGTTTGAAGGCCTGTCTGGGTAACAAAAATGGCTCCCTCCATAGATACAGTAGAATGAGTGAATGTAGCCACACTAGCACAGGAAGTGTATCAGGCAATTTAGGGTTGACTGGTTGTTGACAGCTGAGGACTATGTGTATAGAGTGGTAGACCCCACATCATAGCACACATGTACAAAACTGAAAACAAAACCAACAGTGAATTGATCTGCCTGGCTATAAATACTCCAGATTAAAACCATTGGGGATATTGTAGAGCCATTATTGCAGGTAAAAAAACAAGACATAAAATAAAAGAGTAGACTGAATTTTACAGACCTCGAGTAACATTTCTTACTCCCCATTTTGTGACTGTAATGCAGGAAGGCTTACATCTGGTAAGGAGGCTTAAAAGAAGCTGTGGTAAGGTTTAATAAAGAGTATATCAGGGTAATTATATTAATAAAAAATACATATGCAGCACATACAGTGCCTTGAAAAAGTATTCATACCCCTTGACATTTTCCACATTTTGTCATGTTACAACCAAAAACGTAAATGTATTTTATTGGAATTTTATGTCATAGACCAACACAAAGTGGCACATAATGGTGAACTGGAAGGAAAATGATAAATGGTTTTACATTTTTTTACAAATAAATATCTGAAAAGTGTGGTGTGCATTTGTATTCAGCCCTCTTTACTCTGATACCCCTAAATAAATTCTAGTGGAACCAATTGACTTCAGAAGTCACCTAATTAGTAAATAGAGTCCACCTGTGTATAATTTAATCTTAGTATAAATACAGCTGTTCTCTGAACCCCTCAGAGGTTTGTTAGAGCACCTTAGTGAACAAACAGCATCATGAAGGCCAAGGAACACACCAGACAGATGTGCAAAGCTGGTAGAGACATACCCAAAAAGACTTGCAGCTGTAATTTCAGCAAAAGGTGGTTCTACATGTGACGTCATGAGGTGCGGGCTCTCCGGTCGGCATCATTGGATGGCCACGCCCCATGCCTATATAAGAGGCACTGGACAGCAGGGAACATAACAATGGAGGAAGACAGCTTTGCGACAAGACCAGCTTTTTTTTTTTTTTTAGAGGGTAACCGGGGGCGGCGAGGAAGAGAAAGAAGAAGACGGCGATGCCAGGAGGAAGAAGAACAATGTGGTGAGGAGGAGGTGAGGAGGAAGAAGACGATGACACTGGGAGATGACAGCTCTGGGAGAAAAAACGGTAGCAGAAGAAGACGAGGGCACCAGGAGAGATGACACCGGGAGAGATGGTGGCTCCGAGCTATTTTACTAATAAAGGAATTGTTAAAAACCGGCTCTTTTTTTTTACTTTTTACTGCTTTTTTGGTGAATGGGTAGGGGTACGATGTACCCGATACCCATTCACATAGGGTGGGGGGCCGGGATCTGGGGGTCCCCTTGTTAAAGGGGCTTCCAGATTCTGATAAGCCCCCTGCCTGCAGACCCACGACAACCACAGGCTAGGGTTTAGGGTTGTCGGGAAGAGGCCCTTGTCTTCATCAACATGGGGGCAAGCTGCTTTTGGGTGGGGGAGCACAGAGCCCCTCCCCCCTGCCCCAAAGTACCCATCCCCCCATGTTGAGGACAAGCGGTCTGGTATGGTTCAGGAGGGGGGTGCTCGATCGTCCCTTTCCTGACCTGCGGGGGGCATGCTCGGATAAGGGTCTGGTATGGATTTTGGGGGAGCCACATGCCGTTTTTTTATTTTGGCGTGGGGGGGGGCCTTTGAATCCATACTAGACCCGAAGGGCCTGGTATGGACCTGGGGGGAACCCCATGGCGTTTTTTTTTCGAAAAAATAATTGCCGGCAATATTTTTTCTACATTCAGCTTTCAGCAGGGAACTCCGCTGACAACTGGTGACTCATCGGCTGCCAAGGACGCGGAGGCCGGCTTCCCGGCCCCCTGTTTAGCAACCAGCTATATACAGTGGTAAAATAAGAAACACAAAACACATCAAAATTGCACCACTTGCGTTTCTGGTGCAGGTCCATTAACCGCAAAGCGTGGGAAAAAGTCTCCAACCCTTTCCAAAAACGCACAAGCCGCAAAACGCATAGATGTGAACTAGTACCATAGGAAACCATGTTAAATGGACTGTAGTGTGTTTCTGCAAACTGCAAATCGCACAAAAAACGCATAGGTGTGAACGTAGGGTAAATCAGGTCCCTTCTTCCCATGTCCCCAACGTCTGTTCAAGGTTCGATATTTAACCAGTTGTCCACTGCCCACCGTCAAATGACGGCGGGCAGAAGACGCTATTGTTCTGACCGGACGTCATATGATGTCGGCCCCTTTAAACAGAGAATGCGCGCGATCGTGTGCGCGCATTCCTGTACTGTCGGTGGCGGCGTGTCACCGAGACACCGCTCGTCACCGACAGGGGTGAACAGCCGCCAGCATGTGCGGTTTACCACGTGATCGGCCGTGATGAAGACACTGTAACGAACCGTTTCCAGTGTGAGGAGAGAAGAGCCAGGAGCAGTGAGTTACAGATCTATGTTTAGTAGTGTCTGCACCAACACCACACCTGTCCCATCGCCCCCCCAATTGTCATCTGTCACCCAAGAGTCACCCCATAAAGTGCACCTGTCACATAAGAGACTTCCATCAGTGACCATCAGCGGTGCAACCGTCACCCATCAGTGACCTGCCCTACCACCCGTCACCCGTCAGTGACCGTGCCCTGTCACCCGTCACCCATCAGTGACCTACCCTGTCACCCGTCACCCATCAGTGACCGTACCCTGTCACCCATCATCTGTCACATAAGAGACTGCCATCAGTGACCATCAGCAGTGCAACCGTCACCCATCAGTGACCGTGCCCTGTCACCTATCACCCATCAGTGACCATGCCTTGTCACCCATCAGTGACCGTGCCCTGTCACCCATCAGTGACCATCAGTGGTGCACCCATCATCCATCAGTGACCGTGGCCTGTCACCCATCACCTGTCACCCATCAGTGACCGTGGCCTGTCACCCATCTGTGACCATCACCCGTCACCGTCCGTGGCCTGTCACCCATCAGTGACAGTGCCCTGTCACTCATCACCCGTCACTTATCAGTGACCGTGCCCTGTCACCCATCACCCATCAGTGACCGTGCCCTGTCATCCGTCACCCATCAGTGACCATCAGCGGTGCACCCATCATCCATCAGTGACCGTGGCCTGTCACCCATCACCCATCAGTGACCGTGGCCTGTCACCCATCTGTGACCATCACCCGTCACCATCCGTGGCCTGTCACCTATCAGTGACCATCGCCTGTCACCCATCAGTGACTATCTCCCGTCACACCATCATCACCTATCAGTGAACGTCACCTGCCACCCATCGCACAGCCCATCAGTGACCGTCACCTGCCACCCATCTGTCACCTATCGCACAGCTACCCACCACACAGCCATGTCCAAAAGAGTCTATACCAGTGAGGAGGCGTTCCAGATCCTCTCCATGACTGATGAGAGTACCGGGGAGTTCTCATCAGATTCCAATTCTGATTCCGAATCAAATTCGGAATTTGAACCGATCGAATATAGTAACGATTCAGATGAAGAATGGCTATCTCCTAAAAGGGCACGGCACTCTGGAAACCAGGCAGCCGCCAGCAACCAGGATTATATTCCCAGGCCCAGTACCAGCTCTGCCACCAGCAATAGGCCCTGGGAACAAAGGCCCAGTACCAGCGCTGCCGCCAGCAATAGGCCCCAGGAACAAAGGCCCAGTACCAGTGCTGCCGCCAGCGAAAGGCCCCGCGAACAAATGCCCAGGGCCAGTACCGGTGCTGCCACATCACACCTGAGTACCAGCACAGGAAATTCAAGTCCCCCAACTACTGGAGTGTCACGTCCCCCAAGAGCCAGGGCCGCTACATACATGCCAGATGGTCTTGCTAACCCAACATGGCTGCCTTCCGACTCAGGATCACCAATTAATCCCCCTTTCACAGCACAGCCAGGTGTGCAGGCCAACACCCAAAATTTCAGTGAGATCGATTACTTTCATCTGTTTTTGCCCGACACTATTCTGCAGTTCATTGTGGACCAGACAAACTTATATGCCCAGCAGTATATTGCCAACAACCCCCAATCATCTTATGCCCGTCCATTTGAGTGAAGAGATTTGAATTTGGAGGAGTTCAAATTGTTTATGGGCCTCACCATAAACATGGGGCTTACAAAAAAAAATCAAGGACATGCCTATTGGTCCATGAAACCCATCTACCACATGCCCATGTATTCTGACGTAATGCCCAGGTCCCGATATGAGATTCTTTCATTTTAAATGACAACACCCAGTGCCCTCCCCGCAATCATCCAGATTCCAATAAGCTGTATAAACTTCGCCCACTGATAAATTTCCTTTCCAATCGATTTGCAGAACTCTATGTCCCCGAGAAACATATATGTGTGGATGAGTCCCTGGTACGCTTTTCAGGCCGGCTAGGAATAAAACAATATATTCCTAGCAAAAATGCCAAATATGGAGTAAAATTTTACACGCTCTGTGAGAGAGCCACGGGATATCGTTATGCGTTCCGCATATATGAAGGAAGAGATTCCCAGATCCAGCCCCCTGAGTGCCCGGGCCTACATGGGCACAGCTGGACAATTGACCTGGCTTACCCACTTCTAAAAAAAAGGATATCATATATACCTTGACAACTTTTATACCAGCCTGCCCCTTTTCAGACACTTGTACATCGAAAAAACCCTGGCCTGCGGAACCTCCAGGAAAAATAGGAAGGGCTTCCCACAATCCATTGTGAACAAAAAGCTGCGAAGGGGGGGAAAGAGCAACACTGAGGTGCAACGAAGTGCTGGCCTTGAGGTGGAAGGATAACAGGGACGTGCACATGATGTCCACCATTCATGATGACACTGCAGTTTTAGTTCAGCAAAGACGACGAGGTCCCACTGAAAAGCTGACAGGTGTCCAAGACTATAATCTCTACATGGGGGGGTGGATTTCAATGACCAAATGATTCAGCCCTATTTGTCCATTAGGAGGTCCCAATTCTGGTACAAGAAGGTAGCAATTTATCTCATCCATTTATAATTCCTACATAGTCTACACCAAATCCACAGACAACCCAGCCCCCTTCCTACTATTCTCAGAAGAATTAGTCACGTCCCTCATCTATTAACAAAGACCCCCCCCCCCCCAGAAAACCTTCGCTCTGATGCTGTTAGCAGACTTCATGAACGGCACTTCCCGTACAACATCCCACCATCCGAAGCAGGCCGAAGACCGCAAAAAAAGATGTCTCATGTGCAGCAAAGGAGGACTTCGAAAAGATACCAGCTACCATTGTCCCCGGCGTCCCTCCCATCCTGGCCTTTGCATTGGTGAATGCTTCGAATGTTATCACACATCCCTAAAATATTAGCCCATATTTTTAACCATTCCCACCCCCCATTTTCATAATCTGTGCTGACCATTTTCCATGCTTCCCCAAATAACCATGCCACTGCCACTTCCACGTGAACTGACCCTGGCCTGCTTTTTGACTATGCCTCTGCCTACTGTTTGGACTGCTTCCACGTAAACTAACCCTGGCCTGTTTTGTGACTATGCCTCTGCCTACTGTTTGGACTGCTTCCACGTGAACTGACCCTGGCCTGTTTTGTGACTATGCCTCTGCCTACCGTTTGGACTGCTTCCACGTGAACTGACTCTGGCCTGTTTTGTGATTATGCCTCTGCCTACCATTTGGACTGCTTCCATGTGAACTGACCCTGGCCTGTTTTATGGACTATGCTTTTGGAATGATCTGTTGCCCTGCTACTGTAGTACACAGGGGTCTCACATATGTGAGGAGCTCCAGAATAGTTTTTCCGGATGGAGAAAACTATTTTTTTTGTTTTCTCCGGGTTTAATTTCCGGATTAGGGTCTGGAGATTTGGGTGGGTCGAAGCCTCTACCCCTGTGCACAGGTCTTACCCGAATGCTGCCCTCAGCCTGCTGCTGACTTACTGCCATCATGCCTTTGCCTCCCGCATGAACGGACCACACCACTGCCTGCTACCTGGACTATGCAAATAATTAGCTGTAGCAAGAGGCAGTATGTTTATGAAGGGCTGGAGAGCGGTACAATAATGAGTGTCTGCAGGTAACCGTGTACCAGGACCAATATTATGGCTGTGCTGGCTGTCTCTGCCTGGACAATTTCTATGGACAAATGTTTTGGCTGTGCTGACAATATCCTTGTGCTGACCATAAACAATATTCCTGCCTGCTGCCGGGATAATTACTATTGCGGTCGCTAAGCACATCCCTGACTGCTGCCTCTTCTGTGGGCACTACTAAACGCACAGGTAATACTTTTTTTTTACCCTTTCCACAATATAATTTATTTTGGATTGTAATTCTTGGTATGTACATGCTATGTGTTAGAAATATGAAGGGCCTTCAAAAATGATAGGTTGCCAGGAAATTATATATGTAATGTATGCTCCTAGAACGCCTGATGGTGCTACTTGAATGTTGGGCCTCTGTATGTGGCCAAGCTGTGTAAAAGTCTCACACATGTGGTATCCCCATACTCAAGAGGAGTAGCAGAATGTATTTTGGGGTGTCATTTTTGCTATGTATTTGCTATGCGTTGGAAATATCTTATAAATGGACAATTTTGTGTAAATAAAATGCGTTTTCATTTTTTTTCCACATTTTCCAAAAGCTTCTGGAAAAAAAATAACCATTCAAAAGACTCATCATGCCTCATAGATTATACGTTGGGGTGTTAGCTTTCCAAAATAGGGTCATTTTGTGGGAAATTCCATTGTCCTGGTGCTCCAGGGCCTTCAAAATTGTAATAGGTGGTTGAGAAATGAGATGTGCAATTTATGCTCATAGATCGCCTGATGGTGCTACTTCAATGTTGGGCCTTTGTATGTGGCCAGGCTGTGTAAAAGTCCCACACATGTGGTATCCCCATACTCAGGAGGAGTAGCAGAATGTATGTTGGGGTGTAATTTGTTGTATGCATATGCTCTGTGAGAGAAATAACCAGTTAAAGCGGTTGTATAGTCTTTTTTTTACTTTTACCTACAGGTAAGCCTATACTAAGGCTTACCTGTAGGTAAAAAAAATATCTCCTAAACCTTTACGGTTTAGCAGATATTCCCCTTGCACTGCGCCACTGACTGCAGCAGCGCATGTGCACAGGGGATTCTCGGCTGAAGGCCCGGCGGACGCCGGACCTCACCGGAAAGAAGTCTCCCGCGCGCATGCGCGGGAGTGACGAATCGCGGCTCCAGCCACTCACAGCGCTGGAGCCGCGATACCCGGAAGATACGCCGAGGCATAATGTTGGCTGCCTCGGCGTGGACCGGGAGGGACACCGACGCCTCGTTCTAAGGTAAGTATTTCATAATGAGCTAGTATGCTGTGCATACTAGCTCATTATTCCTTTTCCTTTACAGGTGTAAAAAAAAAAAAGTCAGCGGGTATACAACCGCTTTAATATGAAAATTTTGTAAAAAAATTAAAAAATTCTTCATTTTGCAAAGGATTGTGAGAAAAAATTACAACTTAAAAAAACTTACTATACTACTTACCTAATACCTTGGAATGTCTTCTTTCTAAAAAGGGGTCATTTGGGGGGTATTTGTACTTTTATGACTTAGTACCTCAAGAAATTAGATATGCCGTCAGTACTTCAGGTGTGATCAGATTGATCAATTTTCAGGGATTGGCACCATAGTTTGTAGACTCTATAACTTTCACAAAGACCAAATAATATACACTAATTTGGGTTATTTTTTACCAAAGATATGTAGCAGTATAAATTTTGGCCAAAATTTATGAAGAAAAATTACTAATTTGCTAAATTTTATGACAGAAACAAAGAAAAAGGCAAATTTCCACAAAATTTACGGTCTTTTTTTATTTATAGCACAAAAAATAAAAAACCCACTAGTGATTAAATACCACCAAAAGAAAGCTCTATTTGTGTGAAAAAAAGAACGCAAATTTTATATGGGTACAGTGTTGCATGACTGAGTAATTGTCATTCAAAGTGTGAGAGCACCGAAAGCTGAAAATTGGTCTGGGTAAGAAGGGGGTTTAAGCAGTGGCGGCTGGTGCTCCAATTTTTTGGGGGGGCGCAAACAAACTGAAAAAAAAACAAAAAAACATCAATTGCCGCCACTGTGCCCATTAAACGCAGCCACTGTGCCCAAACGCCACTAGTTTCCCCCCATATACAGCCAGTTTGTCCCCCCAATAATACAGCCAGTTTGTCCCCCCAATAATACAGCCAGTTTGTCCCCAAAATACAGCCAGTTTGTCCCCAAAATACAGCCAGTTTGTCCCCAAAATACAGCCAGTTTGTCCCCAAAATACAGCCAGTTTGTCCCCCATATACAGCCAGTTTGTCCCCACAATACAGCCAGTTTGTCCCCACAATACAGCCAGTTTGTCCCCCCAATAATACAGCCAGTTTGTCCCCCCAATAATACAGCCAGTTTGTCCCCCATATACAGCCAGTTGCCCCCCATAATACAGCCAGTTGCCCCCCATAATACAGCCAGTTTGTCCCCCATACACAGCCAGTTTGTCCCCCATATACAGCCAGTTTGTCCCCCATATGCAGCCAGTTTGTCCCCCATATGCAGCCAGTTTGTCCCCCATATGCAGCCAGTTTGTCCCCCATAATACAGCCAGTTTGTCCCCAATATGCAGCCAGTTTGTTCCCCAATATAAAGCCAGTTTGTCCCCCATAATACAGCCAGTTTGTCCCCCATAATACAGCCAGTTTGTCCCCCATAATACAGCCAGTTTGTCCCCCATAATACAGCCAGTTTGTTTCCCAATATACAGCCAGTTTGTCCCCCAATATACAGCCAGTGTGTCCCCCAATATACAGCCAGTTTGTCCCCCAATATACAGCCAATTTGTCCCCCAATATACAGCCAGTTGCCCCCCCAATATACAGCCAGTTTGTCCCCAAAATACAGCCCGTTTGTCCCCAAAATACAGCCAGTTTGTCCCCCATATACAGCCAGTTTGTCCCCACAATACAGCCAGTTTGTCCCCACAATACAGCTAGTTTGTCCCCCCAATAATACAGCCAGTTTGTCCCCCCAATAATACAGCCAGTTTGTCCCCCATAATACAGCCAGTTTGTCCCCCATACACAGCCAGTTTGTCCCCCATATACAGCCAGTTTGTCCCCCATATGCAGCCAGTTTGTCCCCCATATGCAGCCAGTTTGTCCCCCATAATACAGCCAGTTTGTCCCCAATATGCAGCCAGTTTGTCCCCCAATATACAGCCAGTTTGTCCCCCAATATACAGCCAGTTGCCCCCCAATATACAGCCAGTTTGTCCCCCGTATGCAGCCAGTTTGTCCCCCATAATACAGCCAGTTTGTTCCCCATAATACAGCCAGTTTGTCCCCCAATATACAGCCAGTTTGTCCCCCAATATACAGCCAGTTGCCCCCCCAATATACAGCCAGTTTGTCCCCCGTATGCAGCAAGTTTGTTCCCCAATATACAGCCAGTTTGTCCCCCATAATACAGCCAGTTTGTCCCCAATATACAGCCAGTTTGTCCCCCAATATACAGCCAGTTTGTCCCCCAATATACAGCCAGTTGCTCCCCAATATACAGCCAGTTTGTCCCCCGTATGCAGCCAGTTTGTCCCCCATAATACAGCCAGTTTGTCCCCCATAATACAGCCAGTTTGTCCCCCATAATACAGCCAGTTTGTCCCCCATAATACAGCCAGTTTGTCCCCCAATATACAGCCAGTTTGTCCCCCGTATGCAGCAAGTTTGTTCCCCAAATACAGCCAGTTTGTCCCCCCCAGCCCTGCACTTACCTTCCTCGAGTCAGCGCCCTCCTTCTTCCGTCCTCGATGTCTTCTCCCGCCCTCGATGTCGCTTCAGCCAATCAGGTTACCGGTAACCAGACCCGGTGAACCCGATTGGCCAGGGAACGCACCCCTGTGCGTCCTCTCATTAGATATTTAGAAGCCGATTACAGCCCTCAGGCTGTAGTCGGGAAGCCTATCAGAGCCTGCTGGCTCTGATAGGCACTTCTAAAGGCCAACCAGACGCTGTTATTTAGATGGCCGGCGCTCAAGGGGCCGGCCATCTGAATAGTGGGCGGCAGCAATACATAGGTTCATGCAATGCATGAACCTATGTATTGTGAGTGACGGCCGGGCGCAGAAGCGAGCGGCGGCGGCGCTTCTGCGCCCACTATGGACGCACCGCCACTGAGTGTGTGAAGAAAAGGACATTTAAAAAAAAAAAAAACTCTTAAAGGGCCCGTTTTTTTTTGGTGACCACAGGAGGGGGGACGGCGCCCGGGCGCCCCCTATGGACGGGCCGCCACTGGGTTTAAGTGCCCTGTATTGAACTGGTTAAATATGTTACACTCGTATTTAGGGTTCAATATGTAAAATGGTAATGCAGATCCCCCTCTCTTCCTAACCCCCACCTTCCCCGTAACAGTGAGCGAGGGTTTCTCTGTCCTGCAGCCACTTGTCACAAATAAAAATTGGGGCAACTGTGCAGGGCTCTACCTTCACAGATGCATCATTCATTTACACAGAAATTAGGGAATGAAGAAACTACAAGTCCTGTCTGCCACCATTGCAGACGGCTCGTAGTTCTCAATAGACTAGGAGGGCGCAGCTCTTGCAGTCCAGTGACACTTCCTCAGAAAACAGAAAGTCCGTACAGAGATACAGGGAAGAAAGCTGGGGGACGTGTCCGCAGAAGCCTGACATGGGTGCAATGATTTGCTGGCTCCTGTGGAAAAAAAAAATGCACATTTTTTCTTGCAAAAAAATTTGCATTTATTATTGATTTCAAAAAGGTGAACTTATCCTTTAAGATTTAAATACTTTGTAAAACGTGAGGAACCTTATTAGACACAGACAGGTGATTTTGCCAACCATTTTTCCTGATGTTATATACATTATAAATGAGCCTGATCTCTGTAAATTATATATTGGCACAAAATGTTGGGGTTCAGAACAATATGGGCACGAAAACTGCTAGAATATATAGCATGTAAGCCAATGAGCATAACAGGACAATGTCTGTGTCAAGACACACACAGGTCTGAGGATCCAATCCAGTGGCGGCTGGTGCTCAAATTTTTTTGGGGGGGCGCAAACAAACTGAAAAAAAAAAATCATCAATTGCCACCACTGTGCCCATTAAACGCAGCCACTGTGCCCAAACGCCACTAGTTTGTCCCCAAATGCAGCCAGTTTCCCCCCCATATGCAGCCAGTTTCTCCCCCATAATGCAGCCAGTTTCTCCCCCATAATACAGCCAGTTTCTCCCCCATAATGCAGCCAGTTTCTCCCCCATAATGCAGCCAGTTTCTCCCCCATAATGCAGCCAGTTTCTCCCCTATAATGCAGCCAGTTAATCCCCCATAATACAGCCAGTTAATCCCCCATAATACAGCCAGTTTGTCCCCTATATGCAGCCAGTTTGTCCCCCATAATGCAGCCAGTTTCTCCCCTATATGCAGCCAGTTTCTCCCCCAATATACAGCCAGTTTCTCCCCCATATGCAGCCAGTTTGTCCCCCAAATGCAGCCAGTTCTCCCCCATAATGCAGCCAGTTTCTCCCCTTAATGCAGCCAGTTTCTCCCCCATATGCAGCCAGTTTCTCCCCCAATATACAGCCAGTTTCTCCCCCATAATGCAGCCAGTTTCTCCCCCATATGCAGCCAGTTTGTCCTCATAATACAGCAAGTTTGTCCCCCCCAGCCCTGCACTTACCTTCCTCGAGTCAGCGCCGTCCTTCTTCCGTCCTCGATGTCTTCTCCCGCCCTCGATGTTACTTCAGCCAATCAGGTTACCGGTAACCAGACCCGGTGAACCTGATTGGCCAGGGAACGCACCCCTGTGCGTCCTCTCATTAGATATTAAGAAGCCGATTACAGCCCTCAGGCTGTAGTCGGGAAGCCTATCAGAGCCTGCTGGCTCTGATAGGCACTTCTAAAGGCCAATCAGACGCTGTGACTCAGATGGCCAGCGCTCAAGGGGCCGGCCATCTGAATAGTGGGCGGCAGCAATACATAGGTTCATGCAATGCATGAACCTATGTATTGTTGTGGTGAGTGACGGCCGGGCGCAGAAGCGAGCGGTAGCGGCGCTTCTGCGCCCTCTATGGTCGCGCCGCCATGTGTAAAAAAAAGACATAAAAAAAAAAAAAAAAACTCTTAAAGGGCCCGTTTTTTTTTTTTCAATTTTTTGTTTTGGTGACCACAGGAGGGGGGGGGGGGGGGCGGCGCCCGGGCGCCCCCTATGGACGGGCCACCACTGATCCAATCACTAGTAAATGATATCTAGGAGAAACTGAAGACCTTTGTGACACTACAAAATATTTTGCTGAATTCCCAATGTGTGTTATTCAGCCGGTTCTATGTATGTTATTTTGTGGCAAATTCTGCTCTGGCTGGTAATGTGACTACAGTATTGAAACAAAAGGTTTACTGCTTGCTCTTAGTTTTGGAAAATGCTTTCCTTTTACATAGTTAAATTGTTATAAATGGGGTTAAAAAAAAAAATGCAAGTCTTTTAGATGTATAGACTAAACCCAGGAATGCAAAATATATCATGCTAATGCATGCCTTACTTTGTCATGATAGCCTAAGCTATATTTGAGATCTAAGCTACATTTACTTTTCATCCTTGGTCAAACTACACAAGTGGCTTTAATCTCTAGCTACTAAGTGATTTCAGTACTTACTGGCAATCATCTCTCACATAGAATATGTTGATTTTAGTGTAGCGGGTGTTTGAATTTATGTGAGGACTCTGGTGGTGTGGGGTTCCTTGGGGCCTACAGGTGGCGTTGTTGCCTTGGGCCGGAGCTGAACTCACACCGCAAACTGTGCCTTTTTGTCCTCCCCTGGAGCTGGTACAGCGGGGCGGGGAACCCGCTGTGACGCAAAGGGAGAGGTCATAAAAGGGGCGGACGCCCTGACCTTGGGGGCAGAGAGTTGGAGGACGCGGCCGCACCCAGGCACCTTTATCTTGGGTGCTGGCGTTCCAGTGTTCCGGGCCTAGGTGCCCTTGGCCTAGCCGGAGCGGAGATGGAGTCCATCTCAGGCACCTTTAGCCTGGGGTGAGGTACTATGGCGGATGCCTGGGGCTCAGTACCTTCGACTGAGTTCCGCGAGGGTGGAGGAATCCGAGGGGACCCTAACTCCTTGGGTGCCCGTGTCTGAGTTCGTGAGGACTGGTGCGCAGTAACTTCTCCGAAGAGCCCGGCGCGGCATCGCTGGTGACGGAGAGGCCTCCATTTCTCCCTTGGACGGATTTCTTCCTCTGACAGGGGCAAAGTGAGCGAAGGTAATTCACGTTCTATATTACCTAGTCAGTGGCAGTGACTATTCACCCCTGGTGACAGCACAGTGGGCAGCAGCAAGAAGGGAAAGGATTGTGCCTCGATCTGTCCCCATTTTCCAAAGGAGAAATATTGTTTTATTGCTTGGCAAGAAGAATAAAACTGAGTTGTACCTATTCACTGTGTGGAACTTGGGTTACTAAATCAAAGGAGTCAGGGACGAAGGACTGGACTTGACTCTAGGACACCTACACAAAAGCCCAATCTTCTGGCCTTCACCTCTTAGTTACGGAGGACATGGGCCGTGGTGTGTATCATCTCTCTCTCCCAGGTACCCCTAGACAACAGCCATATAACCGATAAAGCAAGGGAGAGGGGTGAGGCTGCTACATTAGTAATAAGGTGATTGCAGAAAAGAAGAGAATTTGCTCAACAATACATATAAAGCACCTGAGAAAGTTTATGTCTCAGGCAGCAAAAAAGCTAGGATTGCAAACTACTCAGGGATATTTTGTGTGCAATTTTAAAGCCAAACCCCTGGCTCCATCAGGACTGAACGAAAAAAAACCTGACAGCTCAGGCCACTTTACTAACTATCTGACGTTAGTGGAGTGATCTCCCCTGCTGTTCTATTGTGTTCTGACAGGGGGATGGTCAGTGTAACGGCACCCCAAATATGAAAGGGGTTTAACGCTGTTTAAGATCTCTTCCCTCTCCTGGACACACATTCGCTGCCGATCCTCCACAGTCAGACGACCACTTCCCATAGGAATTAATCCTTCCAAAAGAACGAGACGCACTCTGTATCTTTCCAAAATGAACTGACTTTTTTATTGAGAAAACACAGGTCTTTTATACACTCAAGGAATCCTGCATTAATCTACATGAACAATGGTCCAACTCCACCCACTACATAACAAGGTCCAATACACATTATTTTGACACCTCTTAGAAGACAACAGGTTAGCCTTTGTCTCCCAATCCACATCCAATCCACATTTCAGTTTAAAGGATTATGCAAGACCTTTTGTGTTCCTCCAGCCTGTCTGGCTGCCAGAGGACAATACCTATAATTACAGGCTTAATTCCCACAAGCCACAATCGATACATAACGGCTCTCAATACACATTTCCCATTGAAAGGCTCTGTAGCATAAAAGTGAGGTTCATTACCATTACACAAGCAGACAGGGAACATATCAGCATCTCTTAATTTAACCTGTTGAGTTCAGGATCAACAGAACAACTATTTACAGATCCTGGGAAATATTGGCGAATAATATTACAGACCCATTTTAAAACAATCCAATACATATTCTCAATGTCCATTATTTCCTTGCTCACCCTGTGCCCAACGTGACCCCTGTCACAACAATGTATATACAGCATTGAATCTGATTAGCACAGGTCATAGTGGGGTTTACATTCACCCTGTGCCCCTATTAGGGGCACAGGGTGGTTTACACATAAGAGGCATTGGGGAAGCTGAAGCAAGGGTATCTCATACTTTCTAAGGGATTCTGGGTTCCCCAGGACTTCCCGTTACAGTCGGTTAACACTCTTAGCCATTGGCTGAGAGTGCTGATCGGGAGCCGATCGGCAGACCTTTATCCGTAATGCTCTTTTGACAGATGCCGGCTGTTCACACCACTGGACCGACTCCAGTACACAAGGATCAAATGTCGGCCGGTCATTCAGCCTGTGTGTACTAGGCTTTACAGTGCAGCAGTGAATGAATGTGAACAAACCTGCTGCCACAATAGTGGCCACTGGCCTGTTTACATTTAATCACGCAGGGCGCTGTTCTCATTTAAATAGAATTAATTTAGGCTGCTGTACTTGATTGCTTCCACACCCTAGCCAAACGGGCGATTTATCCTTAACCTTCTGCTCCTCCCATGTTTAACCCTTTCTAGCCACCCTGAGCTGACCTTGCTCCTTCACTCACTGTCCTTCCCTGTCCCTAGAAACAAGGACTCGCACAGTGAAAGAAACTGACACTCTCCCTACCTAGAGTTTTCTGTCCCTAGAAAAAATGTTTTTTAAAAGCACACTATAGCACAAGGAGAATTCCCCTCACTTTCCTTCTTTGTCCCTAGAAACAAGGACTCGCACAGTGAAAGAAACTGACACTCTCCCTACCTAGAGTTTTCTGTCCCTAGAAAAAATGTTTTTTAAAAGCACACTATAGCACAAGGAGAATTCCCCTCACTTTCCTTCTTTGTCCCTAGAAACAAGGACTCGCACAGTGAAAGAAACTGACACTCTCCCTACCTAGAGTTTTCTGTCCCTAGAAAAAATGTTTTTTTAAAGCACACTATAGCACAAGGAGAATTAACTCACTGTCCTTCCCTGTCCCTAGAACCAAGGACTCGCACAGTAAAAGAAACTGACACTCTCCCTACCTAGAGTTTTCTGTCCCTAGAAAAAATGTTTTTTTAAAGCACACTATAGCACAAGGAGAATTCACTCACTGTCCTTCCCTGTCCCTAGAAACAAGGACTCGCACAGTGAAAGAAACTGACACTCTCCCTACCTAGAGTTTTCTGTCCCTAGAAAAAATGTTTTTTAAAAGCACACTATAGCACAAGGAGAATTCCCCTCACTTTCCTTCTTTGTCCCTAGAAACAAGGACTCGCACAGTGAAAGAAACTGACACTCTCCCTACCTAGAGTTTTCTGTCCCTAGAAAAAATGTTTTTTAAAAGCACACTGTAGCACAAGGAGAATTCCCCTCACTTTCCTTCTTTGTCCCTAGAAACAAGGACTCGCACAGTGAAAGAAACTGACACTCTCCCTACCTAGAGTTTTCTGTCCCTAGAAAAAATGTTTTTTAAAAGCACACTATAGCACAAGGAGAATTCCCCTCACTTTCCTTCTTTGTCCCTAGAAACAAGGACTCGCACAGTGAAAGAAACTGACACTCTCCCTACCTAGAGTTTTCTGTCCCTAGAAAAAATGTTTTTTAAAAGCACACTATAGCACAAGGAGAATTCCCCTCACTTTCCTTCTTTGTCCCTATAAACAAGGACTCGCACAGTGAAAGAAACTGACACTCTCCCTACCTAGAGTTTTCTGTCCCTAGAAAAAATGTTTTTTTAAAGCACACTATAGCACAAGGAGAATTCACTCACTGTCCTTCCCTGTCCCTAGAAACAAGGACTCGCACAGTAAAACACACTGACACTCTCCCTACCTATCCTTCTCTTTCCCTAAACTAAAGGAATCCAGGTTAAGCAAGAAAGAAATAAATCTCACTGTCCCTGCCTATGCTGCTCTTTCCCTGCTCCGGAACACACTACACTAGGCCGCCGTGCTGGCGGCCTTTTATAGTGTGGGGCGTGTACTAAACACCCTCAGCAATAATTGGCCACAGGCATCCTGCCTGTGGCCAATCATTGCTCTCCTCGCTGCCGGCGCTGTGATTGGCCAAGCATGCGGGGTCACAGTGCATGCTTGGCCAATCACAGCGCCTGGATGACACTGTGATGGCGTAGTGCATTGTGGGCCGTTCGCGTCACTCGAATTTGGCGCGAACGGCCCAAATCGTTCGATCTTCGTCGAACGATCGAACAGCCGATGTTCGAGTCGAACATATGTTCGACTCGAACACGAAGCTCATCCCTACTCTGAGCACAGAAGTAATCCAGGGAGCTCTGGGATAGCAGAGTGGAAAAAGATCGGTGAACTCTATTCATTGGTCTCCTCAGCATAGAGCATGGGTGCTCAACCTGTGGCCCTCTAACTGTTGCGGAACTACAAGTCCCATGAGGCATTGCAAGGCTGACAGCTCCAAGCATGACTGCCAAAGGCAGAGGCATGATAGGACTTGTAGTTTCTCAGCAGCTGGCGGGCCACAGGTTGAGCATCCATGGCATAGAGAGTGACCAGGAAGTGCTCAGCTCTAAGAACTTTTGGGTCACAGCTGTCCAAATCACGAGGATGATGGGCAGGTTAGCAGCAGGTCAGGGATGCTCTCTGTCCCTGATCTGTACTGGATGAAGTTATCAGGGGTAGATGCTAAAAAGTTGACTGTACTGAAAAAGATTTAAGGAAATATAAAGATTGTAATATATATAACTAAGTCCAGCTGGCAAAGAATTACATTTGAAAAATGGAGTGAAGTAACCCAAAGGTTTTTAAAACATAATAATCTGGAGGAAAATAAATTAAAGTGATACTAAACACACTGTTTAATTTACATTGTCCCTTCTCTCTCTGTATATGGATAATGGTAGTGTAATTTTTACAAATAAAATTAAAAAAATATTTTCCTAATCAATATACAGCTGTCACATGACCTAGCTCTTTCCCAGCCTGTCTGCAGGGAAACAGTGGCAGAAGGAGCTTCTAGTCCTCTGCTACTGGTCACATGTTCAAAATAAAAAAACAGCCTTTGGGATACAGAGTAAAAATAAATGATTAATATCAATGATCTATATATATATATATATATATATATATATATATATATATATATATATATAGTGTATATATATATATATATATGTAGCGGGTATATACTTTACAAGTATAATTTTAAACTTTACAAGTATAATTTTAAACTGGCAGAGACACCAGTGATGTATAGTTCCCTGGAGTCCAGCAGGTGGCGCTGTCACATTGGGCTGGGGTTGAACCATTGCTGAGTGCCGTACCTCTTTTCGGCCTCTCTCAGCGGTTGTATGGTGAGGTGGGGAGCCCGCCGTGCTTGCTGGGGGAGGGTATAAAGGGGACCGGCCATCTTTGTCGGGAGGAGTCCCAGGCACCTTCAGCCTGAGGACGGTGGTTCGTGTTCGTGGGGGGGCCTAGGCCTGGAGGCCACCCCGGGAGTTGGTGTTCCATCCCAGGCACCTTTAGCCTGGGGTGAGGTTCTCGGATGGAGGTCTGGAGCCCTGTGTCCTTCGCTGGGTTCCTCGGGGGAAGGATTTCCCAGGGGACCCCGGGAGTGGGTACCCGAATCCAGAGGCGTAAGGGACCGGAGGAGTTACTCACCTGAAGACCTGGTGCAGCAAATTGCTGGTGCCGGGTGAGCCTCCGGAGACCGCCTGGAGGGATGTCTTCCCCGAACAAGGGACCAAAAGCCACTTTCGGGAAGGAAAGAGGAGAGTAAGTTGTGCCTGGGCCTACTCGCATCCACACCCCCTGTCTGTTCTGTTCGTTGAGGGAGTCCAACTGATTGTGTTTTGCTCTGATGTAAGAAGAATAAAGGAGTGTTGGACTTTTGATGGTGTGGGGCTCATTTTACTGGTAGACACGGTTCAAGAGAGGAGGTGGAGGTTCCAAGGGCAGGACACCGACCCGAGGGTAAAGAAACTTTGCTTACACCTCACAGGCATCTGTGGTGAAGGCTTGGCGTGGTGACCCCGCACTCTCTCCTCCGGAGTAACCCCTAGACATGAAAAAGAACGAAGCCAGGGAGTGTGAGAGTGGAGGCCGCTACACGTGGGGGTTCTCGTCCGGGATGGTGTTGCGTACTATGGACAGAGTTGAACATGTCTGCCGGGAGAATTTCAGAGTAGGTCGGCCATATTTTTGGCCAAAGTGCAACCCTGCTCGAAGTCGTGAGAATGACCCTAAGAAGGGAAAGGACTACGCAGAAGAGCGAGAAGAGGGGGGAGTCCAGCCGTGTGAGGTACTACACGTGGGGGCTTCTATTGCACTGCGCCACGAGGCACACCCTCCCTGCTCAGTTCGTGGGCGTGACCCAGGGAAGGAGAAAGCCCGCGAACTGGAGCGCAAGAGGGGAGGAGTCCAGCCGCGTGAAGGACTACACGTGGGGACTTTGGTGCAAAACTTGCAGTGCGCAATGGATCAGCAGCGAGTCGCCATGTTCAGAAATACATAGTGGATTCCACTTCACCCTTCTACCACGACCTTGACTACTGCTGCTCCGGTGACCGATACGGGGATTCGGCTAAAGCCCCGGGGAAGATTCGCCCTGTACTCATGCATGGACGTTGAGGCCTTGGGTGTGATTTGTCCCGGCTGTTCGGGACTGGTGTGTCAGCTGAAGCCATTCGGGCGATACGAAGCCTGTGGGGAGTTCTTATTCGAGGTGGATGCAGTCATCGAGAAGCCAAGAACCATTTACCCCGGTCGTACCACAGGCAGCACCACTCAAGTTGGAGGAATCACTGCTTTTGTAGCTGCCCCCATGCGCACTGCAGCGACCGCGGAGGAGGTCGTAATCACTCAAACACGGGAGAAATCCGAGGATGCTGACTCGGTCACCACTGCCTCACAGCGTCCACCGCAGAAGAAGAAGACCGGCATGGTAGACCCGTCCAGCGGTCGCGGTGGATCATCCTGCCCGCTTACGCCCGGCTGGAACCGGAGAGAGGAGTTACGGACATCCTGTCTCAAGTAAAGGCCGAGGTAAGCCAGGCGGAGGGACTTGGTGTATGGGTGGAGGTGTCGGGGAGTCGCGGCCCTGTGTGTCCGTGGGAGGTGGCAGTTCAGTCTCCACTACAGGCTACCTGCCCGTGGAGGAGTGTGACACCTCCGACCTGGAGTCGCTCTCCGATCTGGGAGACGATGTCGCCATAGATGAGCTGTTTGCTCAAAAGGGCTGGGACAAAGTGCCTCTTGCCTCGTTCCGCAGAACCAGGGACCCACCCATGTCTTGGGGAAGCTGAAGCAAGGGTATCTCATACTTTCTAAGGGATTCTGGGTTCCCCAGGACTTCCCGTTACAGTCGGTTAACACTCTTAGCCATTGGCTGAGAGTGCTGATCGGGAGCCGATCGGCAGACCTTTATCCGTAATGCTCTTTTGACAGATGCCGGCTGTTCACACCACTGGACCGACTCCAGTACACAAGGATCAAATGTCGGCCGGTCATTCAGCCTGTGTGTACTAGGCTTTACAGTGCAGCAGTGAATGAATGTGAACAAACCTGCTGCCACAATAGTGGCCACTGGCCTGTTTACATTTAATCACGCAGGGCGCTGTTCTCATTTAAATAGAATTAATTTAGGCTGCTGTACTTGATTGCTTCCACACCCTAGCCAAACGGGCGATTTATCCTTAACCTTCTGCTCCTCCCATGTTTAACCCTTTCTAGCCACCCTGAGCTGACCTTGCTCCTCTGAGCTAGTGATGAGCCGAACACCCCCGGGTTCGGTTCGCACCAGAACCCGCGAACGGACCGAAAGTTCGTACGAACATTAGAACCCTATTAAATACAATGGATGCGAACGTTCGAATTCTAAAGTGCTAATTATAACGACTATTATGCATGTTATTGTCCTAAAAAGGGTTTGGGAACCCGGGTTGTGCACCAGGGGACATGTATCAATGCAAAAAGAAGTTTTAAAAACGGTCGTTTTTCGGGAGCAGTCATTTTAATGATGCATAAAGTGAAAAAAAAAGTCAAATATTCCTTTAAATATCGTACCTGGGGGGTGTCTAAAGTATGCCTGTGAAGTGCCACGTGTTTCCCGTGTTTAGAACTGTCCCTGCACAAAATGACACTTCTAAAGGAAAAAAAAGCCATTTAAAACTGCTTGCGGCTTTAATGTAATGTCTGGTCCCGGTAATATGGATGAAAATCTTTAAGAAAAATGGCATAGCTACCCCATGACCCCCCCCCCTACCCCAGCCCATTACCAGCCCCTTTGGGTCTTGTATGGATATTAAGGGGAACCCCGCACATAAAATAAAAAAGGCCCTATATACTCTGAACAGCCGTATACAGGCGGTGCATACAAGACAGGGACTGTAGGTTTGTTCTTATGTAGAATCTGTTTGTAATTTTGAACAGGTACATTGTTGAAGTGTAGCTCCAGCCCAAAAATCTATTTTTTAAACTTTTTGGAAAACATAGGTAAGGGTTATCACCCCTGTAACATTTGTTTTGCTGTCTGTGCCCCTGTTCAGAACATTTCACCTCACTTTCCGTCCCAATGACAACTGTTTTTGAAATGTGGTGTTTTTCTTGAAACAAGGATTGCTGATAAAGCATCAGTACAGAGGAGACACCTTTCTCCCATATTTATTCTTACAGGAGAGAATTTTCCTTCCTAGTGGTAGATTTCCTCTCACTTCCTGTTGTCTTCTTGCGTTTGCAAGTAGGAGTCGTTTGTAAGTTGGATGTTTGAAAGTAGGGACCTGCCGTATATACTCTGCAGAAATAGGCCCCTTAGTTGTTGGTGTTGGCACAACACTGTAAGCACTCACAGTTACTCTTGGTTGGTGCTGGAACGCCCTGCTGTCAACTATTATATCAGGAATTTTAATTACATATAATTGTTGAACAGTGGTAGTAAAAATTGGGCCTTTGATGGTGGTGCTGGTGCCACAACACTGTAAGCCCTGACAGTTACTCTTGGTGGGTGCAGCAATGGGCCCTGCTGTGAATTATTAGATCAAGAATTGTAATTGCATGCCCCTGTTGAACAGGGGCTGAAAAATTGGGCCTTTCGTGGTGGTGGTGGTGGTGGCGTTGCCACAACACTGTAAGCACTCAGAGTTACTCTTGGTGGGTGCAGGAATGGGCCCTGCTGTGAATTATTAGATCAAGAATTGTAATTACATGCCCCTTTTGAACAGGGGCTGAAAAATTGGGCCTTTCGTGGTGGTGGTGGTGGTGGCGTTGCCACAACACTGTAAGCCCTCAGAGTTACTCTTGGTGGGTGCAGCAATGGGCCCTGCTGGGAATTATTAGATCAAGAATTGTAATTGCATGCCCCTGTTGAACAGGGGCTGAAAAATTGGGCCTTAGGCACTGGTGGCACAACACTACAACCCCTCACAGATACTGTACTTGGAGCACAGCAATGAGCCCTGTTGCAAAGTATTGCTTCAAAAATTGTAATGACACGCCCCTGTTAAACAGGGGCTGAAAAATTGGGCCTTAGGCACTGGTGGCACAACACTACAACCCCTCACAGATACTGTACTTGGAGCACAGCAATGAGCCCTGTTGCAAAGTATTGCTTCAAAAATTGTAATGACACGCCCCTGTTAAACAGGGGCTGAAAAATTGGGCCTTAGGCACTGGTGCCACAACACTCCAACCCCTCACAGATACTGTACTTGGAGCACAGCAATGAGCCCTATGGCAAATTATTGCTAAAAAAATTGTAATTACACGCCCCTGTAAAACAGGGGCTGAAAAATTGGGCCTTAGCCACTGGTGGCGGCACCCATAAACAAAAATGATCTTCCAAGCTATCATCATCAATCGTATCATTGAGGACTCGGAGGAGGAGGATAACCAGTCAACATAACAGCACAGGCACTCAGCATCAGCATCAGTCTTGAAGGGATGTGACATGTTAAAATCAATTAGTCTGTTATATCAGCATCAGGTGTGTGGTAGCTGGTGGTGATCCAAGACTGGTTCATCTTGATGAAAGTCAGTCGATCAACCGAGTCGGTGGACAGGCGCACCCTGTGATCCGTGACAAATCCTCCAGCAGCACTGAATGTGCGTTCCGAAAGAACGCTGGATGCAGGACAGGCCAGTAGCTCAATTGCATACTGTGCAAGCTCTGGCCAGTGATCCATCCTCAAGACCCAGTAAGCCAGAGGATTTTCGGTGGGGAAGGTGTCCAAGTCTGACCTTGCCCCTAGATATTCCTGCACCATGTTTATCAGACGCTGGCGATGGTTGCTGGAACCGATCATACTTTGGGGCTGCGGACTAAAGAATTGTCTGAACGCATCGGTCAGACGGCCACCTTCCCCACCGCTCCTTCTTTGACTGGCCGAAGCCTCAGCAACTCGTTGTCCAGGACCAGGAGTTTGTAACCTCCCAGTCTCTGGGAACGCGTTGCACAGACCTTTCTGCAAGGCCTCCCGGAGTTGTCTCATCCTCTTTTCCCTCTGCGACGGTAACATAAGGTCCGCAACCTTACCCTTGTACCGTGGATCAAGGAGAGTGGCCAGCCAGTAATGGTCCCTCTCCTTGATCCGAAGAATACGAGGATCCTTCCGCAGACTTTGCAGGATCAGGGAGGCCATGCAGCGTAGGTTTGCTGAGGCATTCGCTCCGGAGTCCTCTGGGTCACTAAGGACGACATGATCCGCAGTCACCTCCTCCCAGCCACGTACAAGTCCACTGGTTTCTTGGGACTGTAAATCATCCCTAAAAGACTGCTGCTGATGATGCTGAGTGCCAGCCTCCACCTCCATGCTGACACAATCCTCCTCCTCCTCCTCCTCCTCTTCCTGTGCGATGGGTGGGACAGAAGGAACACTGTCTGGGTAAAGGGGGCCTTGAGAGGCAAGGAAGTCCTCCTCTTCCTGCCTCTGTTCTGCCTCAAGTGCCCTGTCCATTATTCCACGCAGCGTGTGCTCCAACAGGTGGACAAGAGGTACAGTGTCACTGATGCATGCACTGTCACTGCTCACCATCCTCGTGGCCTCCTCAAATGGTGCCAGGACAGTGCATGCATCCCTGATCATGCCCCACTGGCGTGGAGAAAAAAAAACAAGCTCCCCTGACCCTGTCCTGGTGCCGTAGTCGCACAGGTACTCATTGATGGCCCTCTGCTGCGTGTGCAGCCGCTGCAGCATGGCCAACGTTGAGTTCCACCTGGTGGGCATGTCACATATAAGGCGGTTCTTGGGCAGGTTCAACTCCTTTTGCAGCTCAGCCAGGCGAGCACTGGCATTATAAGATCTGCGGAAATGCACACAGACTTTCCTGGCCTGCCTCAGGACATCCTGTAAGCCCGGGTACCTGCCCAAGAACCGCTGCACCACCAGGTTAAGGACGTGAGCCACACAGGGCACATGGGTCAGTTGTCCCTGTCGAAGGGCGGAGAGGAGGTTGGTGCCATTGCCGCAAACCACCATTCCTGGCTTAAGCTGGCGTGGCGTCAACCACCTCTCGGCCTGGCCCTGCAGAGCAGACAGGACCTCTGCCCCAGTGTGGCTTCTGTCCCCCAAACACACCAGCGCAAGCACGGCATGGCATCTTTTTGCCTGCGTACTTGCGTAGCCCCGTGAACGGCTACGGAGCACCGCTGGTTCATAGGACAAACCACAGGAAGAGGCCATGGAGGAAGAAGAAGAGGAGGGGGTGGAGGAGAGAGGTGTGTCACAACCAGTAGTAGCATTTTGGAGGCGTGGCGGTGGGACAACCTCCAACACTACTGCACCTTGTCCTGCATCCTTCCCAGCTGCCAAAAGAGTGACCCAATGGGCCGTGAAAGAAAGGTAACGTCCCTGTCCATGCCTGCTGGACCATGAGTCAGCGGTAATATGCACCTTACCGCTAACCGCCCTGTCCAGCGAGGCCAAGACATTGCCTTCCACATGCCGGTAGAGAGCCGGAATAGCCTTCCGTGAGAAAAAGTGGCGTTTGGGAACCTGCCACTGAGGAACCGCACATTGCACAAACTCACGGAAGGGGGCCGAGTCTACCAACTGAAAAGGCAGCAGTTGAAGCGCTAGCAATTTAGCCAAGCTAGCATTCAACCGCTGGGCATGTGGATGGCTGGGAGTGAACTTCTTTCGACGGTCCAGCAGCTGGGGCAGGGAAATTTGCCTGCTAGAATCGGACGTCGGTGTACTGCTAGCAGAGTGGCCGCAAGTACTTGGCTGTGACACACCTAATTCTACACCTTCATTCCTCTCAGTGCATGTTTCAGAGAGGACTGAAGTTATAGTGGGGTTGGAGATCCCAGCTGATGCGGTGCAAGGAGAGGTCCGCTTTGTTCTTTGGTGTGGGTCTTTGAGGTAGGCTTGCCAACGAGCTGCATGGCAGGTCAACATATGTCTGGTCAGGCATGTGGTACCCAAGCGGCTGATGTTTTGGCCACGCGATATACGCTTGAGACATATGTTGCAAACAGCAGCTGTGCGATCTGATGCACTAGCCTCAAAAAAGGCCCACACCAAGGAACTTTTTGAATGACGGGCAGAGGCAGCGCCCTGCACAGGCGGAGCTCTGCGGTGTGATTCCGTCGGTGTACTGCCCTTACGCTGGCCACCAAAGGGCATCCTGCCTCGTTGGAGATGTGCCTCCTCCTCATCCTCCTCCTCCTCTCTCCTATTAGGCACCCACGTGGAGTCAGTGACCTCATCATCCCCTCCCTCCTCATCACTGGAGCCAATCTGGCAGTATGCTGCAGCTGCTGGAACATGACTGCCAGATTGGTGTCCTTCTTGAGCATCCCCTCTGTCTGCTCTCACCCTACTGCCTTCCTGTAGCTGGGTTTCATCATCAGACCCTTCGAAACGCTGGGCATCCTCCTGGAGCATGTACCCAACACTGTGCTCAAACAGTTCGGGGGACTCCTCAGGAGGAGGACATGGTGGGTCTAGGGAAGGAGTGACTGATGATGAGTCTGACATTGATACCAGGGAAGAGGACGCTTTGGCAGCTGCTTTGCCAGTACCCTGAGCCTGGGTGAGAGAGGATGAGGAGGAGGAGGAGGGCTTGGTCATCCACTCTACCAAGTCTTCGGCATGATGTGGCTCAACATGTCCAGCTGCCGAAAAGAAGGACAAGCGTGTCCCATGGCCATGTGCTGATGACAATGCACCGCGTCCACGACCAGCACTGTTGCCCCCAGACACAGAGCCTGCTTGCCCTCTTTTATTGCCTCCTGACTGTCTGCCTCTCCTTGTTTGCCTTCCAGACATTCTAATAGATGGCCTGCAGGGAGATGGGAAAAAAGCAATAAGGGCTACCTTCAGGTGTCCTTCTCTGTCCCTTTACTTAAGGATTTCTAAATATGGTTGAGGATGATTGCTTTTGCACAGAATAGCACAACGACAATTTCCCTGACTGTCCAAAAAACAAGGATTTCAAAGATGGTTGATGAGGAATGCTTTAGCACACTATAGCACAAGGAGAATTCCCCTCACTTTCCTTCTTTGTCCCTAGAAACAAGGACTCGCAGAGTGAAAGAAACTGACACTCTCCCTACCTAGAGTTTTCTGTCCCTAGAAAAAATGTTTTTTAAAAGCACACTATAGCACAAGGAGAATTCCCCTCACTTTCCTTCTTTGTCCCTAGAAACAAGGACTCGCACAGTGAAAGAAACTGACACTCTCCCTACCTAGAGTTTTCTGTCCCTAGAAAAAATGTTTTTTAAAAGCACACTATAGCACAAGGAGAATTCCCCTCACTTTCCTTCTTTGTCCCTAGAAACAAGGACTCGCACAGTGAAAGAAACTGACACTCTCCCTACCTAGAGTTTTCTGTCCCTAGAAAAAATGTTTTTTTAAAGCACACTATAGCACAAGGAGAATTAACTCACTGTCCTTCCCTGTCCCTAGAACCAAGGACTCGCACAGTAAAAGAAACTGACACTCTCCCTACCTAGAGTTTTCTGTCCCTAGAAAAAATGTTTTTTTAAAGCACACTATAGCACAAGGAGAATTCACTCACTGTCCTTCCCTGTCCCTAGAAACAAGGACTCGCACAGTGAAAGAAACTGACACTCTCCCTACCTAGAGTTTTCTGTCCCTAGAAAAAATGTTTTTTAAAAGCACACTATAGCACAAGGAGAATTCCCCTCACTTTCCTTCTTTGTCCCTAGAAACAAGGACTCGCACAGTGAAAGAAACTGACACTCTCCCTACCTAGAGTTTTCTGTCCCTAGAAAAAATGTTTTTTAAAAGCACACTGTAGCACAAGGAGAATTCCCCTCACTTTCCTTCTTTGTCCCTAGAAACAAGGACTCGCACAGTGAAAGAAACTGACACTCTCCCTACCTAGAGTTTTCTGTCCCTAGAAAAAATGTTTTTTAAAAGCACACTATAGCACAAGGAGAATTCCCCTCACTTTCCTTCTTTGTCCCTAGAAACAAGGACTCGCACAGTGAAAGAAACTGACACTCTCCCTACCTAGAGTTTTCTGTCCCTAGAAAAAATGTTTTTTAAAAGCACACTATAGCACAAGGAGAATTCCCCTCACTTTCCTTCTTTGTCCCTATAAACAAGGACTCGCACAGTGAAAGAAACTGACACTCTCCCTACCTAGAGTTTTCTGTCCCTAGAAAAAATGTTTTTTTAAAGCACACTATAGCACAAGGAGAATTCACTCACTGTCCTTCCCTGTCCCTAGAAACAAGGACTCGCACAGTAAAACACACTGACACTCTCCCTACCTATCCTTCTCTTTCCCTAAACTAAAGGAATCCAGGTTAAGCAAGAAAGAAATAAATCTCACTGTCCCTGCCTATGCTGCTCTTTCCCTGCTCCGGAACACACTACACTAGGCCGCCGTGCTGGCGGCCTTTTATAGTGTGGGGCGTGTACTAAACACCCTCAGCAATAATTGGCCACAGGCATCCTGCCTGTGGCCAATCATTGCTCTCCTCGCTGCCGGCGCTGTGATTGGCCAAGCATGCGGGGTCACAGTGCATGCTTGGCCAATCACAGCGCCTGGATGACACTGTGATGGCGTAGTGCATTGTGGGCCGTTCGCGTCACTCGAATTTGGCGCGAACGGCCCAAATCGTTCGATCTTCGTCGAACGATCGAACAGCCGATGTTCGACTCGAACACGAAGCTCATCCCTACTCTGAGCACAGAAGTAATCCAGGGAGCTCTGGGATAGCAGAGTGGAAAAAGATCGGTGAACTCTATTCATTGGTCTCCTCAGCATAGAGCATGGGTGCTCAACCTGTGGCCCTCTAACTGTTGCGGAACTACAAGTCCCATGAGGCATTGCAAGGCTGACAGCTCCAAGCATGACTGCCAAAGGCAGAGGCATGATAGGACTTGTAGTTTCTCAGCAGCTGGCGGGCCACAGGTTGAGCATCCATGGCATAGAGAGTGACCAGGA
Source organism: Rana muscosa (assembly GCA_029206835.1). Classification (NCBI taxonomy): domain Eukaryota; kingdom Metazoa; phylum Chordata; class Amphibia; order Anura; family Ranidae; genus Rana; species Rana muscosa. The sequence continues at coordinate 10,642,663 of JARGYO010005562.1, forward strand.
AGTGCTCAGCTCTAAGAACTTTTGGGTCACAGCTGTCCAAATCACGAGGATGATGGGCAGGTTAGCAGCAGGTCAGGGATGCTCTCTGTCCCTGATCTGTACTGGATGAAGTTATCAGGGGTAGATGCTAAAAAGTTGACTGTACTGAAAAAGATTTAAGGAAATATAAAGATTGTAATATATATAACTAAGTCCAGCTGGCAAAGAATTACATTTGAAAAATGGAGTGAAGTAACCCAAAGGTTTTTAAAACATAATAATCTGGAGGAAAATAAATTAAAGTGATACTAAACACACTGTTTAATTTACATTGTCCCTTCTCTCTCTGTATATGGATAATGGTAGTGTAATTTTTACAAATAAAATTAAAAAAATATTTTCCTAATCAATATACAGCTGTCACATGACCTAGCTCTTTCCCAGCCTGTCTGCAGGGAAACAGTGGCAGAAGGAGCTTCTAGTCCTCTGCTACTGGTCACATGTTCAAAATAAAAAAACAGCCTTTGGGATACAGAGTAAAAATAAATGATTAATATCAATGATCTATATATATATATATATATATATATATATATATATATATATATATATATATAGTGTATATATATATATATATGTAGCGGGTATATACTTTACAAGTATAATTTTAAACTTTACAAGTATAATTTTAAACTGGCAGAGACACCAGTGATGTATAGTTCCCTGGAGTCCAGCAGGTGGCGCTGTCACATTGGGCTGGGGTTGAACCATTGCTGAGTGCCGTACCTCTTTTCGGCCTCTCTCAGCGGTTGTATGGTGAGGTGGGGAGCCCGCCCTGCTTGCTGGGGGAGGGTATAAAGGGGACCGGCCATCTTTGTCGGGAGGAGTCCCAGGCACCTTCAGCCTGAGGACGGTGGTTCGTGTTCGTGGGGGGGCCTAGGCCTGGAGGCCACCCCGGGAGTTGGTGTTCCATCCCAGGCACCTTTAGCCTGGGGTGAGGTTCTCGGATGGAGGTCTGGAGCCCTGTGTCTTTCGCTGGGTTCCTCGGGGGAAGGATTTCCCAGGGGACCCCGGGAGTGGGTACCCGAATCCAGAGGCGTAAGGGACCGGAGGAGTTACTCACCTGAAGACCTGGTGCAGCAAATTGCTGGTGCCGGGTGAGCCTCCGGAGACCGCCTGGAGGGATGTCTTCCCCGAACAAGGGACCAAAAGCCACTTTCGGGAAGGAAAGAGGAGAGTAAGTTGTGCCTGGGCCTACTCGCATCCACACCCCCTGTCTGTTCTGTTCGTTGAGGGAGTCCAACTGATTGTGTTTTGCTCTGATGTAAGAAGAATAAAGGAGTGTTGGACTTTTGATGGTGTGGGGCTCATTTTACTGGTAGACACGGTTCAAGAGAGGAGGTGGAGGTTCCAAGGGCAGGACACCGACCCGAGGGTAAAGAAACTTTGCTTACACCTCACAGGCATCTGTGGTGAAGGCTTGGCGTGGTGACCCCGCACTCTCTCCTCCGGAGCAACCCCTAGACATGAAAAAGAACGAAGCCAGGGAGTGTGAGAGTGGAGGCCGCTACACGTGGGGGTTCTCGTCCGGGATGGTGTTGCGTACTATGGACAGAGTTGAACATGTCTGCCGGGAGAATTTCAGAGTAGGTCGGCCATATTTTTGGCCAAAGTGCAACCCTGCTCGAAGTCGTGAGAATGACCCTAAGAAGGGAAAGGACTACGCAGAAGAGCGAGAAGAGGGGGGAGTCCAGCCGTGTGAGGTACTACACGTGGGGGCTTCTATTGCACTGCGCCACGAGGCACACCCTCCCTGCTCAGTTCGTGGGCGTGACCCAGGGAAGGAGAAAGCCCGCGAACTGGAGCGCAAGAGGGGAGGAGTCCAGCCGCGTGAAGGACTACACGTGGGGACTTTGGTGCAAAACATGCAGTGCGCAATGGATCAGCAGCGAGTCGCCATGTTCAGAAATACATAGTGGATTCCACTTCACCCTTCTACCACGACCTTGACTACTGCTGCTCCGGTGACCGATACGGGGATTCGGCTAAAGCCCCGGGGAAGATTCGCCCTGTACTCATGCATGGACGTTGAGGCCTTGGGTGTGATTTGTCCCGGCTGTTCGGGACTGGTGTGTCAGCTGAAGCCATTCGGGCGATACGAAGCCTGTGGGGAGTTCTTATTCGAGGTGGATGCAGTCATCGAGAAGCCAAGAACCATTTACCCCGGTCGTACCACAGGCAGCACCACTCAAGTTGGAGGAATCACTGCTTTTGTAGCTGCCCCCATGCGCACTGCAGCGACCGCGGAGGAGGTCGTAATCACTCAAACACGGGAGAAATCCGAGGATGCTGACTCGGTCACCACTGCCTCACAGCGTCCACCGCAGAAGAAGAAGACCGGCATGGTAGACCCGTCCAGCGGTCGCGGTGGATCATCCTGCCCGCTTACGCCCGGCTGGAACCGGAGAGAGGAGTTACGGACATCCTGTCTCAAGTAAAGGCCGAGGTAAGCCAGGCGGAGGGACTTGGTGTATGGGTGGAGGTGTCGGGGAGTCGCGGCCCTGTGTGTCCGTGGGAGGTGGCAGTTCAGTCTCCACTACAGGCTACCTGCCCGTGGAGGAGTGTGACACCTCCGACCTGGAGTCGCTCTCCGATCTGGGAGACGATGTCGCCATAGATGAGCTGTTTGCTCAAAAGGGCTGGGACAAAGTGCCTCTTGCCTCGTTCCGCAGAACCAGGGACCCACCCATGTCTTGGGGAAGCTGAAGCAAGGGTATCTCATACTTTCTAAGGGATTCTGGGTTCCCCAGGACTTCCCGTTACAGTCGGTTAACACTCTTAGCCATTGGCTGAGAGTGCTGATCGGGAGCCGATCGGCAGACCTTTATCCGTAATGCTCTTTTGACAGATGCCGGCTGTTCACACCACTGGACCGACTCCAGTACACAAGGATCAAATGTCGGCCGGTCATTCAGCCTGTGTGTACTAGGCTTTACAGTGCAGCAGTGAATGAATGTGAACAAACCTGCTGCCACAATAGTGGCCACTGGCCTGTTTACATTTAATCACGCAGGGCGCTGTTCTCATTTAAATAGAATTAATTTAGGCTGCTGTACTTGATTGCTTCCACACCCTAGCCAAACGGGCGATTTATCCTTAACCTTCTGCTCCTCCCATGTTTAACCCTTTCTAGCCACCCTGAGCTGACCTTGCTCCTCTGAGCTAGTGATGAGCCGAACACCCCCGGGTTCGGTTCGCACCAGAACCCGCGAACGGACCGAAAGTTCGTACGAACATTAGAACCCTATTAAATACAATGGATGCGAACGTTCGAATTCTAAAGTGCTAATTATAACGACTATTATGCATGTTATTGTCCTAAAAAGGGTTTGGGAACCCGGGTTCTGCACCAGGGGACATGTATCAATGCAAAAAGAAGTTTTAAAAACGGTCGTTTTTCGGGAGCAGTCATTTTAATGATGCATAAAGTGAAAAAAAAAGTCAAATATTCCTTTAAATATCGTACCTGGGGGGTGTCTAAAGTATGCCTGTGAAGTGCCACGTGTTTCCCGTGTTTAGAACTGTCCCTGCACAAAATGACACTTCTAAAGGAAAAAAAAGCCATTTAAAACTGCTTGCGGCTTTAATGTAATGTCTGGTCCCGGTAATATGGATGAAAATCTTTAAGAAAAATGGCATAGCTACCCCATGACCCCCCCCCCCCTACCCCAGCCCATTACCAGCCCCTTTGGGTCTTGTATGGATATTAAGGGGAACCCCGCACATAAAATAAAAAAGGCCCTATATACTCTGAACAGCCGTATACAGGCGGTGCATACAAGACAGGGACTGTAGGTTTGTTCTTATGTAGAATCTGTTTGTAATTTTGAACAGGTACATTGTTGAAGTGTAGCTCCAGCCCAAAAATCTATTTTTAAACTTTTTGGAAAACATAGGTAAGGGTTATCACCCCTGTAACATTTGTTTTGCTGTCTGTGCCCCTGTTCAGAACATTTCACCTCACTTTCCGTCCCAATGACAACTGTTTTTGAAATGTGGTGTTTTTCTTGAAACAAGGATTGCTGATAAAGCATCAGTACAGAGGAGACACCTTTCTCCCATATTTATTCTTACAGGAGAGAATTTTCCTTCCTAGTGGTAGATTTCCTCTCACTTCCTGTTGTCTTCTTGCGTTTGCAAGTAGGAGTCGTTTGTAAGTTGGATGTTTGAAAGTAGGGACCTGCCGTATATACTCTGCAGAAATAGGCCCCTTAGTTGTTGGTGTTGGCACAACACTGTAAGCACTCACAGTTACTCTTGGTTGGTGCTGGAACGCCCTGCTGTCAACTATTATATCAGGAATTTTAATTACATATAATTGTTGAACAGTGGTAGTAAAAATTGGGCCTTTGATGGTGGTGCTGGTGCCACAACACTGTAAGCCCTGACAGTTACTCTTGGTGGGTGCAGCAATGGGCCCTGCTGTGAATTATTAGATCAAGAATTGTAATTGCATGCCCCTGTTGAACAGGGGCTGAAAAATTGGGCCTTTCGTGGTGGTGGTGGTGGTGGCGTTGCCACAACACTGTAAGCACTCAGAGTTACTCTTGGTGGGTGCAGGAATGGGCCCTGCTGTGAATTATTAGATCAAGAATTGTAATTACATGCCCCTTTTGAACAGGGGCTGAAAAATTGGGCCTTTCGTGGTGGTGGTGGTGGTGGCGTTGCCACAACACTGTAAGCCCTCAGAGTTACTCTTGGTGGGTGCAGCAATGGGCCCTGCTGGGAATTATTAGATCAAGAATTGTAATTGCATGCCCCTGTTGAACAGGGGCTGAAAAATTGGGCCTTAGGCACTGGTGGCACAACACTACAACCCCTCACAGATACTGTACTTGGAGCACAGCAATGAGCCCTGTTGCAAAGTATTGCTTCAAAAATTGTAATGACACGCCCCTGTTAAACAGGGGCTGAAAAATTGGGCCTTAGGCACTGGTGGCACAACACTACAACCCCTCACAGATACTGTACTTGGAGCACAGCAATGAGCCCTGTTGCAAAGTATTGCTTCAAAAATTGTAATGACACGCCCCTGTTAAACAGGGGCTGAAAAATTGGGCCTTAGGCACTGGTGCCACAACACTCCAACCCCTCACAGATACTGTACTTGGAGCACAGCAATGAGCCCTATGGCAAATTATTGCTAAAAAAATTGTAATTACACGCCCCTGTAAAACAGGGGCTGAAAAATTGGGCCTTAGCCACTGGTGGCGGCACCCATAAACAAAAATGATCTTCCAAGCTATCATCATCAATCGTATCATTGAGGACTCGGAGGAGGAGGATAACCAGTCAACATAACAGCACAGGCACTCAGCATCAGCATCAGTCTTGAAGGGATGTGACATGTTAAAATCAATTAGTCTGTTATATCAGCATCAGGTGTGTGGTAGCTGGTGGTGATCCAAGACTGGTTCATCTTGATGAAAGTCAGTCGATCAACCGAGTCGGTGGACAGGCGCACCCTGTGATCCGTGACAAATCCTCCAGCAGCACTGAATGTGCGTTCCGAAAGAACGCTGGATGCAGGACAGGCCAGTAGCTCAATTGCATACTGTGCAAGCTCTGGCCAGTGATCCATCCTCAAGACCCAGTAAGCCAGAGGATTTTCGGTGGGGAAGGTGTCCAAGTCTGACCTTGCCCCTAGATATTCCTGCACCATGTTTATCAGACGCTGGCGATGGTTGCTGGAACCGATCATACTTTGGGGCTGCGGACTAAAGAATTGTCTGAACGCATCGGTCAGACGGCCACCTTCCCCACCGCTCCTTCTTTGACTGGCCGAAGCCTCAGCAACTCGTTGTCCAGGACCAGGAGTTTGTAACCTCCCAGTCTCTGGGAACGCGTTGCACAGACCTTTCTGCAAGGCCTCCCGGAGTTGTCTCATCCTCTTTTCCCTCTGCGACGGTAACATAAGGTCCGCAACCTTACCCTTGTACCGTGGATCAAGGAGAGTGGCCAGCCAGTAATGGTCCCTCTCCTTGATCCGAAGAATACGAGGATCCTTCCGCAGACTTTGCAGGATCAGGGAGGCCATGCAGCGTAGGTTTGCTGAGGCATTCGCTCCGGAGTCCTCTGGGTCACTAAGGACGACATGATCCGCAGTCACCTCCTCCCAGCCACGTACAAGTCCACTGGTTTCTTGGGACTGTAAATCATCCCTAAAAGACTGCTGCTGATGATGCTGAGTGCCAGCCTCCACCTCCATGCTGACACAATCCTCCTCCTCCTCCTCCTCCTCTTCCTGTGCGATGGGTGGGACAGAAGGAACACTGTCTGGGTAAAGGGGGCCTTGAGAGGCAAGGAAGTCCTCCTCTTCCTGCCTCTGTTCTGCCTCAAGTGCCCTGTCCATTATTCCACGCAGCGTGTGCTCCAACAGGTGGACAAGAGGTACAGTGTCACTGATGCATGCACTGTCACTGCTCACCATCCTCGTGGCCTCCTCAAATGGTGCCAGGACAGTGCATGCATCCCTGATCATGCCCCACTGGCGTGGAGAAAAAAAAACAAGCTCCCCTGACCCTGTCCTGGTGCCGTAGTCGCACAGGTACTCATTGATGGCCCTCTGCTGCGTGTGCAGCCGCTGCAGCATGGCCAACGTTGAGTTCCACCTGGTGGGCATGTCACATATAAGGCGGTTCTTGGGCAGGTTCAACTCCTTTTGCAGCTCAGCCAGGCGAGCACTGGCATTATAAGATCTGCGGAAATGCACACAGACTTTCCTGGCCTGCCTCAGGACATCCTGTAAGCCCGGGTACCTGCCCAAGAACCGCTGCACCACCAGGTTAAGGACGTGAGCCACACAGGGCACATGGGTCAGTTGTCCCTGTCGAAGGGCGGAGAGGAGGTTGGTGCCATTGTCGCAAACCACCATTCCTGGCTTAAGCTGGCGTGGCGTCAACCACCTCTCGGCCTGGCCCTGCAGAGCAGACAGGACCTCTGCCCCAGTGTGGCTTCTGTCCCCCAAACACACCAGCGCAAGCACGGCATGGCATCTTTTTGCCTGCGTACTTGCGTAGCCCCGTGAACGGCTACGGAGCACCGCTGGTTCATAGGACAAACCACAGGAAGAGGCCATGGAGGAAGAAGAAGAGGAGGGGGTGGAGGAGAGAGGTGTGTCACAACCAGTAGTAGCATTTTGGAGGCGTGGCGGTGGGACAACCTCCAACACTACTGCACCTTGTCCTGCATCCTTCCCAGCTGCCAAAAGAGTGACCCAATGGGCCGTGAAAGAAAGGTAACGTCCCTGTCCATGCCTGCTGGACCATGAGTCAGCGGTAATATGCACCTTACCGCTAACCGCCCTGTCCAGCGAGGCCAAGACATTGCCTTCCACATGCCGGTAGAGAGCCGGAATAGCCTTCCGTGAGAAAAAGTGGCGTTTGGGAACCTGCCACTGAGGAACCGCACATTGCACAAACTCACGGAAGGGGGCCGAGTCTACCAACTGAAAAGGCAGCAGTTGAAGTGCTAGCAATTTAGCCAAGCTAGCATTCAACCGCTGGGCATGTGGATGGCTGGGAGTGAACTTCTTTCGACGGTCCAGCAGCTGGGGCAGGGAAATTTGCCTGCTAGAATCGGACGTCGGTGTACTGCTAGCAGAGTGGCCGCAAGTACTTGGCTGTGACACACCTAATTCTACACCTTCATTCCTCTCAGTGCATGTTTCAGAGAGGACTGAAGTTATAGTGGGGTTGGAGATCCCAGCTGATGCGGTGCAAGGAGAGGTCCGCTTTGTTCTTTGGTGTGGGTCTTTGAGGTAGGCTTGCCAACGAGCTGCATGGCAGGTCAACATATGTCTGGTCAGGCATGTGGTACCCAAGCGGCTGATGTTTTGGCCACGCGATATACGCTTGAGACATATGTTGCAAACAGCAGCTGTGCGATCTGATGCACTAGCCTCAAAAAAGGCCCACACCAAGGAACTTTTTGAATGACGGGCAGAGGCAGCGCCCTGCACAGGCGGAGCTCTGCGGTGTGATTCCGTCGGTGTACTGCCCTTACGCTGGCCACCAAAGGGCATCCTGCCTCGTTGGAGATGTGCCTCCTCCTCATCCTCCTCCTCCTCTCTCCTATTAGGCACCCACGTGGAGTCAGTGACCTCATCATCCCCTCCCTCCTCATCACTGGAGCCAATCTGGCAGTATGCTGCAGCTGCTGGAACATGACTGCCAGATTGGTGTCCTTCTTGAGCATCCCCTCTGTCTGCTCTCACCCTACTGCCTTCCTGTAGCTGGGTTTCATCATCAGACCCTTCGAAACGCTGGGCATCCTCCTGGAGCATGTACCCAACACTGTGCTCAAACAGTTCGGGGGACTCCTCAGGAGGAGGACATGGTGGGTCTAGGGAAGGAGTGACTGATGATGAGTCTGACATTGATACCAGGGAAGAGGACGCTTTGGCAGCTGCTTTGCCAGTACCCTGAGCCTGGGTGAGAGAGGATGAGGAGGAGGAGGAGGGCTTGGTCATCCACTCTACCAAGTCTTCGGCATGATGTGGCTCAACATGTCCAGCTGCCGAAAAGAAGGACAAGCGTGTCCCATGGCCATGTGCTGATGACAATGCACCGCGTCCACGACCAGCACTGTTGCCCCCAGACACAGAGCCTGCTTGCCCTCTTTTATTGCCTCCTGACTGTCTGCCTCTCCTTGTTTGCCTTCCAGACATTCTAATAGATGGCCTGCAGGGAGATGGGAAAAAAGCAATAAGGGCTACCTTCAGGTGTCCTTCTCTGTCCCTTTACTTAAGGATTTCTAAATATGGTTGAGGATGATTGCTTTTGCACAGAATAGCACAACGACAATTTCCCTGACTGTCCAAAAAACAAGGATTTCAAAGATGGTTGATGAGGAATGCTTTAGCACACTATAGCACAAGGAGAATTCCCCTCACTTTCCTTCTTTGTCCCTAGAAACAAGGACTCGCAGAGTGAAAGAAACTGACACTCTCCCTACCTAGAGTTTTCTGTCCCTAGAAAAAATGTTTTTTAAAAGCACACTATAGCACAAGGAGAATTCCCCTCACTTTCCTTCTTTGTCCCTAGAAACAAGGACTCGCACAGTGAAAGAAACTGACACTCTCCCTACCTAGAGTTTTCTGTCCCTAGAAAAAATGTTTTTTAAAAGCACACTATAGCACAAGGAGAATTCCCCTCACTTTCCTTCTTTGTCCCTAGAAACAAGGACTCGCACAGTGAAAGAAACTGACACTCTCCCTACCTAGAGTTTTCTGTCCCTAGAAAAAATGTTTTTTTAAAGCACACTATAGCACAAGGAGAATTAACTCACTGTCCTTCCCTGTCCCTAGAACCAAGGACTCGCACAGTAAAAGAAACTGACACTCTCCCTACCTAGAGTTTTCTGTCCCTAGAAAAAATGTTTTTTAAAAGCACACTATAGCACAAGGAGAATTCCCCTCACTTTCCTTCTTTGTCCCTAGAAACAAGGACTCGCACAGTGAAAGAAACTGACACTCTCCCTACCTAGAGTTTTCTGTCCCTAGAAAAAATGTTTTTTTAAAGCACACTATAGCACAAGGAGAATTAACTCACTGTCCTTCCCTGTCCCTAGAACCAAGGACTCGCACAGTAAAAGAAACTGACACTCTCCCTACCTAGAGTTTTCTGTCCCTAGAAAAAATGTTTTTTTAAAGCACACTATAGCACAAGGAGAATTCACTCACTGTCCTTCCCTGTCCCTAGAAACAAGGACTCGCACAGTGAAAGAAACTGACACTCTCCCTACCTAGAGTTTTCTGTCCCTAGAAAAAATGTTTTTTAAAAGCACACTATAGCACAAGGAGAATTCCCCTCACTTTCCTTCTTTGTCCCTAGAAACAAGGACTTGCACAGTGAAAGAAACTGACACTCTCCCTACCTAGAGTTTTCTGTCCCTAGAAAAAATGTTTTTTAAAAGCACACTGTAGCACAAGGAGAATTCCCCTCACTTTCCTTCTTTGTCCCTAGAAACAAGGACTCGCACAGTGAAAGAAACTGACACTCTCCCTACCTAGAGTTTTCTGTCCCTAGAAAAAATGTTTTTTAAAAGCACACTATAGCACAAGGAGAATTCCCCTCACTTTCCTTCTTTGTCCCTAGAAACAAGGACTCGCACAGTGAAAGAAACTGACACTCTCCCTACCTAGAGTTTTCTGTCCCTAGAAAAAATGTTTTTTAAAAGCACACTATAGCACAAGGAGAATTCCCCTCACTTTCCTTCTTTGTCCCTATAAACAAGGACTCGCACAGTGAAAGAAACTGACACTCTCCCTACCTAGAGTTTTCTGTCCCTAGAAAAAATGTTTTTTTAAAGCACACTATAGCACAAGGAGAATTCACTCACTGTCCTTCCCTGTCCCTAGAAACAAGGACTCGCACAGTAAAACACACTGACACTCTCCCTACCTATCCTTCTCTTTCCCTAAACTAAAGGAATCCAGGTTAAGCAAGAAAGAAATAAATCTCACTGTCCCTGCCTATGCTGCTCTTTCCCTGCTCCGGAACACACTACACTAGGCCGCCGTGCTGGCGGCCTTTTATAGTGTGGGGCGTGTACTAAACACCCTCAGCAATAATTGGCCACAGGCATCCTGCCTGTGGCCAATCATTGCTCTCCTCGCTGCCGGCGCTGTGATTGGCCAAGCATGCGGGGTCACAGTGCATGCTTGGCCAATCACAGCGCCTGGATGACACTGTGATGGCGTAGTGCATTGTGGGCCGTTCGCGTCACTCGAATTTGGCGCGAACGGCCCAAATCGTTCGATCTTCGTCGAACGATCGAACAGCCGATGTTCGAGTCGAACATATGTTCGACTCGAACACGAAGCTCATCCCTACTCTGAGCACAGAAGTAATCCAGGGAGCTCTGGGATAGCAGAGTGGAAAAAGATCGGTGAACTCTATTCATTGGTCTCCTCAGCATAGAGCATGGGTGCTCAACCTGTGGCCCTCTAACTGTTGCGGAACTACAAGTCCCATGAGGCATTGCAAGGCTGACAGCTCCAAGCATGACTGCCAAAGGCAGAGGCATGATAGGACTTGTAGTTTCTCAGCAGCTGGCGGGCCACAGGTTGAGCATCCATGGCATAGAGAGTGACCAGGAAGTGCTCAGCTCTAAGAACTTTTGGGTCACAGCTGTCCAAATCACGAGGATGATGGGCAGGTTAGCAGCAGGTCAGGGATGCTCTCTGTCCCTGATCTGTACTGGATGAAGTTATCAGGGGTAGATGCTAAAAAGTTGACTGTACTGAAAAAGATTTAAGGAAATATAAAGATTGTAATATATATAACTAAGTCCAGCTGGCAAAGAATTACATTTGAAAAATGGAGTGAAGTAACCCAAAGGTTTTTAAAACATAATAATCTGGAGGAAAATAAATTAAAGTGATACTAAACACACTGTTTAATTTACATTGTCCCTTCTCTCTCTGTATATGGATAATGGTAGTGTAATTTTTACAAATAAAATTAAAAAAATATTTTCCTAATCAATATACAGCTGTCACATGACCTAGCTCTTTCCCAGCCTGTCTGCAGGGAAACAGTGGCAGAAGGAGCTTCTAGTCCTCTGCTACTGGTCACATGTTCAAAATAAAAAAACAGCCTTTGGGATACAGAGTAAAAATAAATGATTAATATCAATGATCTATATATATATATATATATATATATATATATATATATATATATAGTGTATATATATATATATGTAGCGGGTATATACTTTACAAGTATAATTTTAAACTTTACAAGTATAATTTTAAACTGGCAGAGACACCAGTGATGTATAGTTCCCTGGAGTCCAGCAGGTGGCGCTGTCACATTGGGCTGGGGTTGAACCATTGCTGAGTGCCGTACCTCTTTTCGGCCTCTCTCAGCGGTTGTATGGTGAGGTGGGGAGCCCGCCGTGCTTGCTGGGGGAGGGTATAAAGGGGACCGGCCATCTTTGTCGGGAGGAGTCCCAGGCACCTTCAGCCTGAGGACGGTGGTTCGTGTTCGTGGGGGGGCCTAGGCCTGGAGGCCACCCCGGGAGTTGGTGTTCCATCCCAGGCACCTTTAGCCTGGGGTGAGGTTCTCGGATGGAGGTCTGGAGCCCTGTGTCCTTCGCTGGGTTCCTCGGGGGAAGGATTTCCCAGGGGACCCCGGGAGTGGGTACCCGAATCCAGAGGCGTAAGGGACCGGAGGAGTTACTCACCTGAAGACCTGGTGCAGCAAATTGCTGGTGCCGGGTGAGCCTCCGGAGACCGCCTGGAGGGATGTCTTCCCCGAACAAGGGACCAAAAGCCACTTTCGGGAAGGAAAGAGGAGAGTAAGTTGTGCCTGGGCCTACTCGCATCCACACCCCCTGTCTGTTCTGTTCGTTGAGGGAGTCCAACTGATTGTGTTTTGCTCTGATGTAAGAAGAATAAAGGAGTGTTGGACTTTTGATGGTGTGGGGCTCATTTTACTGGTAGACACGGTTCAAGAGAGGAGGTGGAGGTTCCAAGGGCAGGACACCGACCCGAGGGTAAAGAAACTTTGCTTACACCTCACAGGCATCTGTGGTGAAGGCTTGGCGTGGTGACCCCGCACTCTCTCCTCCGGAGCAACCCCTAGACATGAAAAAGAACGAAGCCAGGGAGTGTGAGAGTGGAGGCCGCTACACGTGGGGGTTCTCGTCCGGGATGGTGTTGCGTACTATGGACAGAGTTGAACATGTCTGCCGGGAGAATTTCAGAGTAGGTCGGCCATATTTTTGGCCAAAGTGCAACCCTGCTCGAAGTCGTGAGAATGACCCTAAGAAGGGAAAGGACTACGCAGAAGAGCGAGAAGAGGGGGGAGTCCAGCCGTGTGAGGTACTACACGTGGGGGCTTCTATTGCACTGCGCCACGAGGCACACCCTCCCTGCTCAGTTCGTGGGCGTGACCCAGGGAAGGAGAAAGCCCGCGAACTGGAGCGCAAGAGGGGAGGAGTCCAGCCGCGTGAAGGACTACACGTGGGGACTTTGGTGCAAAACTTGCAGTGCGCAATGGATCAGCAGCGAGTCGCCATGTTCAGAAATACATAGTGGATTCCACTTCACCCTTCTACCACGACCTTGACTACTGCTGCTCCGGTGACCGATACGGGGATTCGGCTAAAGCCCCGGGGAAGATTCGCCCTGTACTCATGCATGGACGTTGAGGCCTTGGGTGTGATTTGTCCCGGCTGTTCGGGACTGGTGTGTCAGCTGAAGCCATTCGGGCGATACGAAGCCTGTGGGGAGTTCTTATTCGAGGTGGATGCAGTCATCGAGAAGCCAAGAACCATTTACCCCGGTCGTACCACAGGCAGCACCACTCAAGTTGGAGGAATCACTGCTTTTGTAGCTGCCCCCATGCGCACTGCAGCGACCGCGGAGGAGGTCGTAATCACTCAAACACGGGAGAAATCCGAGGATGCTGACTCGGTCACCACTGCCTCACAGCGTCCACCGCAGAAGAAGAAGACCGGCATGGTAGACCCGTCCAGCGGTCGCGGTGGATCATCCTGCCCGCTTACGCCCGGCTGGAACCGGAGAGAGGAGTTACGGACATCCTGTCTCAAGTAAAGGCCGAGGTAAGCCAGGCGGAGGGACTTGGTGTATGGGTGGAGGTGTCGGGGAGTCGCGGCCCTGTGTGTCCGTGGGAGGTGGCAGTTCAGTCTCCACTACAGGCTACCTGCCCGTGGAGGAGTGTGACACCTCCGACCTGGAGTCGCTCTCCGATCTGGGAGACGATGTCGCCATAGATGAGCTGTTTGCTCAAAAGGGCTGGGACAAAGTGCCTCTTGCCTCGTTCCGCAGAACCAGGGACCCACCCATGTCTTGGGGAAGCTGAAGCAAGGGTATCTCATACTTTCTAAGGGATTCTGGGTTCCCCAGGACTTCCCGTTACAGTCGGTTAACACTCTTAGCCATTGGCTGAGAGTGCTGATCGGGAGCCGATCGGCAGACCTTTATCCGTAATGCTCTTTTGACAGATGCCGGCTGTTCACACCACTGGACCGACTCCAGTACACAAGGATCAAATGTCGGCCGGTCATTCAGCCTGTGTGTACTAGGCTTTACAGTGCAGCAGTGAATGAATGTGAACAAACCTGCTGCCACAATAGTGGCCACTGGCCTGTTTACATTTAATCACGCAGGGCGCTGTTCTCATTTAAATAGAATTAATTTAGGCTGCTGTACTTGATTGCTTCCACACCCTAGCCAAACGGGCGATTTATCCTTAACCTTCTGCTCCTCCCATGTTTAACCCTTTCTAGCCACCCTGAGCTGACCTTGCTCCTCTGAGCTAGTGATGAGCCGAACACCCCCGGGTTCGGTTCGCACCAGAAACCGCGAACGGACCGAAAGTTCGTACGAACATTAGAACCCTATTAAATACAATGGATGCGAACGTTCGAATTCTAAAGTGCTAATTATAACGACTATTATGCATGTTATTGTCCTAAAAAGGGTTTGGGAACCCGGGTTGTGCACCAGGGGACATGTATCAATGCAAAAAGAAGTTTTAAAAACGGTCGTTTTTCGGGAGCAGTCATTTTAATGATGCATAAAGTGAAAAAAAAAGTCAAATATTCCTTTAAATATCGTACCTGGGGGGTGTCTAAAGTATGCCTGTGAAGTGCCACGTGTTTCCCGTGTTTAGAACTGTCCCTGCACAAAATGACACTTCTAAAGGAAAAAAAAGCCATTTAAAACTGCTTGCGGCTTTAATGTAATGTCTGGTCCCGGTAATATGGATGAAAATCTTTAAGAAAAATGGCATAGCTACCCCATGACCCCCCCCCCCCTACCCCAGCCCATTACCAGCCCCTTTGGGTCTTGTATGGATATTAAGGGGAACCCCGCACATAAAATAAAAAAGGCCCTATATACTCTGAACAGCCGTATACAGGCGGTGCATACAAGACAGGGACTGTAGGTTTGTTCTTATGTAGAATCTGTTTGTAATTTTGAACAGGTACATTGTTGAAGTGTAGCTCCAGCCCAAAAATCTATTTTTAAACTTTTTGGAAAACATAGGTAAGGGTTATCACCCCTGTAACATTTGTTTTGCTGTCTGTGCCCCTGTTCAGAACATTTCACCTCACTTTCCGTCCCAATGACAACTGTTTTTGAAATGTGGTGTTTTTCTTGAAACAAGGATTGCTGATAAAGCATCAGTACAGAGGAGACACCTTTCTCCCATATTTATTCTTACAGGAGAGAATTTTCCTTCCTAGTGGTAGATTTCCTCTCACTTCCTGTTGTCTTCTTGCGTTTGCAAGTAGGAGTCGTTTGTAAGTTGGATGTTTGAAAGTAGGGACCTGCCGTATATACTCTGCAGAAATAGGCCCCTTAGTTGTTGGTGTTGGCACAACACTGTAAGCACTCACAGTTACTCTTGGTTGGTGCTGGAACGCCCTGCTGTCAACTATTATATCAGGAATTTTAATTACATATAATTGTTGAACAGTGGTAGTAAAAATTGGGCCTTTGATGGTGGTGCTGGTGCCACAACACTGTAAGCCCTGACAGTTACTCTTGGTGGGTGCAGCAATGGGCCCTGCTGTGAATTATTAGATCAAGAATTGTAATTGCATGCCCCTGTTGAACAGGGGCTGAAAAATTGGGCCTTTCGTGGTGGTGGTGGTGGTGGCGTTGCCACAACACTGTAAGCACTCAGAGTTACTCTTGGTGGGTGCAGGAATGGGCCCTGCTGTGAATTATTAGATCAAGAATTGTAATTACATGCCCCTTTTGAACAGGGGCTGAAAAATTGGGCCTTTCGTGGTGGTGGTGGTGGTGGCGTTGCCACAACACTGTAAGCCCTCAGAGTTACTCTTGGTGGGTGCAGCAATGGGCCCTGCTGGGAATTATTAGATCAAGAATTGTAATTGCATGCCCCTGTTGAACAGGGGCTGAAAAATTGGGCCTTAGGCACTGGTGGCACAACACTACAACCCCTCACAGATACTGTACTTGGAGCACAGCAATGAGCCCTGTTGCAAAGTATTGCTTCAAAAATTGTAATGACACGCCCCTGTTAAACAGGGGCTGAAAAATTGGGCCTTAGGCACTGGTGGCACAACACTACAACCCCTCACAGATACTGTACTTGGAGCACAGCAATGAGCCCTGTTGCAAAGTATTGCTTCAAAAATTGTAATGACACGCCCCTGTTAAACAGGGGCTGAAAAATTGGGCCTTAGGCACTGGTGCCACAACACTCCAACCCCTCACAGATACTGTACTTGGAGCACAGCAATGAGCCCTATGGCAAATTATTGCTAAAAAAATTGTAATTACACGCCCCTGTAAAACAGGGGCTGAAAAATTGGGCCTTAGCCACTGGTGGCGGCACCCATAAACAAAAATGATCTTCCAAGCTATCATCATCAATCGTATCATTGAGGACTCGGAGGAGGAGGATAACCAGTCAACATAACAGCACAGGCACTCAGCATCAGCATCAGTCTTGAAGGGATGTGACATGTTAAAATCAATTAGTCTGTTATATCAGCATCAGGTGTGTGGTAGCTGGTGGTGATCCAAGACTGGTTCATCTTGATGAAAGTCAGTCGATCAACCGAGTCGGTGGACAGGCGCACCCTGTGATCCGTGACAAATCCTCCAGCAGCACTGAATGTGCGTTCCGAAAGAACGCTGGATGCAGGACAGGCCAGTAGCTCAATTGCATACTGTGCAAGCTCTGGCCAGTGATCCATCCTCAAGACCCAGTAAGCCAGAGGATTTTCGGTGGGGAAGGTGTCCAAGTCTGACCTTGCCCCTAGATATTCCTGCACCATGTTTATCAGACGCTGGCGATGGTTGCTGGAACCGATCATACTTTGGGGCTGCGGACTAAAGAATTGTCTGAACGCATCGGTCAGACGGCCACCTTCCCCACCGCTCCTTCTTTGACTGGCCGAAGCCTCAGCAACTCGTTGTCCAGGACCAGGAGTTTGTAACCTCCCAGTCTCTGGGAACGCGTTGCACAGACCTTTCTGCAAGGCCTCCCGGAGTTGTCTCATCCTCTTTTCCCTCTGCGACGGTAACATAAGGTCCGCAACCTTACCCTTGTACCGTGGATCAAGGAGAGTGGCCAGCCAGTAATGGTCCCTCTCCTTGATCCGAAGAATACGAGGATCCTTCCGCAGACTTTGCAGGATCAGGGAGGCCATGCAGCGTAGGTTTGCTGAGGCATTCGCTCCGGAGTCCTCTGGGTCACTAAGGACGACATGATCCGCAGTCACCTCCTCCCAGCCACGTACAAGTCCACTGGTTTCTTGGGACTGTAAATCATCCCTAAAAGACTGCTGCTGATGATGCTGAGTGCCAGCCTCCACCTCCATGCTGACACAATCCTCCTCCTCCTCCTCCTCCTCCTCCTCCTCTTCCTGTGCGATGGGTGGGACAGAAGGAACACTGTCTGGGTAAAGGGGGCCTTGAGAGGCAAGGAAGTCCTCCTCTTCCTGCCTCTGTTCTGCCTCAAGTGCCCTGTCCATTATTCCACGCAGCGTGTGCTCCAACAGGTGGACAAGAGGTACAGTGTCACTGATGCATGCACTGTCACTGCTCACCATCCTCGTGGCCTCCTCAAATGGTGCCAGGACAGTGCATGCATCCCTGATCATGCCCCACTGGCGTGGAGAAAAAAAAACAAGCTCCCCTGACCCTGTCCTGGTGCCGTAGTCGCACAGGTACTCATTGATGGCCCTCTGCTGCGTGTGCAGCCGCTGCAGCATGGCCAACGTTGAGTTCCACCTGGTGGGCATGTCACATATAAGGCGGTTCTTGGGCAGGTTCAACTCCTTTTGCAGCTCAGCCAGGCGAGCACTGGCATTATAAGATCTGCGGAAATGCACACAGACTTTCCTGGCCTGCCTCAGGACATCCTGTAAGCCCGGGTACCTGCCCAAGAACCGCTGCACCACCAGGTTAAGGACGTGAGCCACACAGGGCACATGGGTCAGTTGTCCCTGTCGAAGGGCGGAGAGGAGGTTGGTGCCATTGTCGCAAACCACCATTCCTGGCTTAAGCTGGCGTGGCGTCAACCACCTCTCGGCCTGGCCCTGCAGAGCAGACAGGACCTCTGCCCCAGTGTGGCTTCTGTCCCCCAAACACACCAGCGCAAGCACGGCATGGCATCTTTTTGCCTGCGTACTTGCGTAGCCCCGTGAACGGCTACGGAGCACCGCTGGTTCATAGGACAAACCACAGGAAGAGGCCATGGAGGAAGAAGAAGAGGAGGGGGTGGAGGAGAGAGGTGTGTCACAACCAGTAGTAGCATTTTGGAGGCGTGGCGGTGGGACAACCTCCAACACTACTGCACCTTGTCCTGCATCCTTCCCAGCTGCCAAAAGAGTGACCCAATGGGCCGTGAAAGAAAGGTAACGTCCCTGTCCATGCCTGCTGGACCATGAGTCAGCGGTAATATGCACCTTACCGCTAACCGCCCTGTCCAGCGAGGCCAAGACATTGCCTTCCACATGCCGGTAGAGAGCCGGAATAGCCTTCCGTGAGAAAAAGTGGCGTTTGGGAACCTGCCACTGAGGAACCGCACATTGCACAAACTCACGGAAGGGGGCCGAGTCTACCAACTGAAAAGGCAGCAGTTGAAGCGCTAGCAATTTAGCCAAGCTAGCATTCAACCGCTGGGCATGTGGATGGCTGGGAGTGAACTTCTTTCGACGGTCCAGCAGCTGGGGCAGGGAAATTTGCCTGCTAGAATCGGACGTCGGTGTACTGCTAGCAGAGTGGCCGCAAGTACTTGGCTGTGACACACCTAATTCTACACCTTCATTCCTCTCAGTGCATGTTTCAGAGAGGACTGAAGTTATAGTGGGGTTGGAGATCCCAGCTGATGCGGTGCAAGGAGAGGTCCGCTTTGTTCTTTGGTGTGGGTCTTTGAGGTAGGCTTGCCAACGAGCTGCATGGCAGGTCAACATATGTCTGGTCAGGCATGTGGTACCCAAGCGGCTGATGTTTTGGCCACGCGATATACGCTTGAGACATATGTTGCAAACAGCAGCTGTGCGATCTGATGCACTAGCCTCAAAAAAGGCCCACACCAAGGAACTTTTTGAATGACGGGCAGAGGCAGCGCCCTGCACAGGCGGAGCTCTGCGGTGTGATTCCGTCGGTGTACTGCCCTTACGCTGGCCACCAAAGGGCATCCTGCCTCGTTGGAGATGTGCCTCCTCCTCATCCTCCTCCTCCTCTCTCCTATTAGGCACCCACGTGGAGTCAGTGACCTCATCATCCCCTCCCTCCTCATCACTGGAGCCAATCTGGCAGTATGCTGCAGCTGCTGGAACATGACTGCCAGATTGGTGTCCTTCTTGAGCATCCCCTCTGTCTGCTCTCACCCTACTGCCTTCCTGTAGCTGGGTTTCATCATCAGACCCTTCGAAACGCTGGGCATCCTCCTGGAGCATGTACCCAACACTGTGCTCAAACAGTTCGGGGGACTCCTCAGGAGGAGGACATGGTGGGTCTAGGGAAGGAGTGACTGATGATGAGTCTGACATTGATACCAGGGAAGAGGACGCTTTGGCAGCTGCTTTGCCAGTACCCTGAGCCTGGGTGAGAGAGGATGAGGAGGAGGAGGAGGGCTTGGTCATCCACTCTACCAAGTCTTCGGCATGATGTGGCTCAACATGTCCAGCTGCCGAAAAGAAGGACAAGCGTGTCCCATGGCCATGTGCTGATGACAATGCACCGCGTCCACGACCAGCACTGTTGCCCCCAGACACAGAGCCTGCTTGCCCTCTTTTATTGCCTCCTGACTGTCTGCCTCTCCTTGTTTGCCTTCCAGACATTCTAATAGATGGCCTGCAGGGAGATGGGAAAAAAGCAATAAGGGCTACCTTCAGGTGTCCTTCTCTGTCCCTTTACTTAAGGATTTCTAAATATGGTTGAGGATGATTGCTTTTGCACAGAATAGCACAACGACAATTTCCCTGACTGTCCAAAAAACAAGGATTTCAAAGATGGTTGATGAGGAATGCTTTAGCACACTATAGCACAAGGAGAATTCCCCTCACTTTCCTTCTTTGTCCCTAGAAACAAGGACTCGCAGAGTGAAAGAAACTGACACTCTCCCTACCTAGAGTTTTCTGTCCCTAGAAAAAATGTTTTTTAAAAGCACACTATAGCACAAGGAGAATTCCCCTCACTTTCCTTCTTTGTCCCTAGAAACAAGGACTCGCACAGTGAAAGAAACTGACACTCTCCCTACCTAGAGTTTTCTGTCCCTAGAAAAAATGTTTTTTAAAAGCACACTATAGCACAAGGAGAATTCCCCTCACTTTCCTTCTTTGTCCCTAGAAACAAGGACTCGCACAGTGAAAGAAACTGACACTCTCCCTACCTAGAGTTTTCTGTCCCTAGAAAAAATGTTTTTTTAAAGCACACTATAGCACAAGGAGAATTAACTCACTGTCCTTCCCTGTCCCTAGAACCAAGGACTCGCACAGTAAAAGAAACTGACACTCTCCCTACCTAGAGTTTTCTGTCCCTAGAAAAAATGTTTTTTAAAAGCACACTATAGCACAAGGAGAATTCCCCTCACTTTCCTTCTTTGTCCCTAGAAACAAGGACTCGCACAGTGAAAGAAACTGACACTCTCCCTACCTAGAGTTTTCTGTCCCTAGAAAAAATGTTTTTTTAAAGCACACTATAGCACAAGGAGAATTAACTCACTGTCCTTCCCTGTCCCTAGAACCAAGGACTCGCACAGTAAAAGAAACTGACACTCTCCCTACCTAGAGTTTTCTGTCCCTAGAAAAAATGTTTTTTTAAAGCACACTATAGCACAAGGAGAATTCACTCACTGTCCTTCCCTGTCCCTAGAAACAAGGACTCGCACAGTGAAAGAAACTGACACTCTCCCTACCTAGAGTTTTCTGTCCCTAGAAAAAATGTTTTTTAAAAGCACACTATAGCACAAGGAGAATTCCCCTCACTTTCCTTCTTTGTCCCTAGAAACAAGGACTCGCACAGTGAAAGAAACTGACACTCTCCCTACCTAGAGTTTTCTGTCCCTAGAAAAAATGTTTTTTAAAAGCACACTGTAGCACAAGGAGAATTCCCCTCACTTTCCTTCTTTGTCCCTAGAAACAAGGACTCGCACAGTGAAAGAAACTGACACTCTCCCTACCTAGAGTTTTCTGTCCCTAGAAAAAATGTTTTTTAAAAGCACACTATAGCACAAGGAGAATTCCCCTCACTTTCCTTCTTTGTCCCTAGAAACAAGGACTCGCACAGTGAAAGAAACTGACACTCTCCCTACCTAGAGTTTTCTGTCCCTAGAAAAAATGTTTTTTAAAAGCACACTATAGCACAAGGAGAATTCCCCTCACTTTCCTTCTTTGTCCCTATAAACAAGGACTCGCACAGTGAAAGAAACTGACACTCTCCCTACCTAGAGTTTTCTGTCCCTAGAAAAAATGTTTTTTTAAAGCACACTATAGCACAAGGAGAATTCACTCACTGTCCTTCCCTGTCCCTAGAAACAAGGACTCGCACAGTAAAACACACTGACACTCTCCCTACCTATCCTTCTCTTTCCCTAAACTAAAGGAATCCAGGTTAAGCAAGAAAGAAATAAATCTCACTGTCCCTGCCTATGCTGCTCTTTCCCTGCTCCGGAACACACTACACTAGGCCGCCGTGCTGGCGGCCTTTTATAGTGTGGGGCGTGTACTAAACACCCTCAGCAATAATTGGCCACAGGCATCCTGCCTGTGGCCAATCATTGCTCTCCTCGCTGCCGGCGCTGTGATTGGCCAAGCATGCGGGGTCACAGTGCATGCTTGGCCAATCACAGCGCCTGGATGACACTGTGATGGCGTAGTGCATTGTGGGCCGTTCGCGTCACTCGAATTTGGCGCGAACGGCCCAAATCGTTCGATCTTCGTCGAACGATCGAACAGCCGATGTTCGAGTCGAACATATGTTCGACTCGAACACGAAGCTCATCCCTACTCTGAGCACAGAAGTAATCCAGGGAGCTCTGGGATAGCAGAGTGGAAAAAGATCGGTGAACTCTATTCATTGGTCTCCTCAGCATAGAGCATGGGTGCTCAACCTGTGGCCCTCTAACTGTTGTGGAACTACAAGTCCCATGAGGCATTGCAAGGCTGACAGCTCCAAGCATGACTGCCAAAGGCAGAGGCATGATAGGACTTGTAGTTTCTCAGCAGCTGGCGGGCCACAGGTTGAGCATCCATGGCATAGAGAGTGACCAGGAAGTGCTCAGCTCTAAGAACTTTTGGGTCACAGCTGTCCAAATCACGAGGATGATGGGCAGGTTAGCAGCAGGTCAGGGATGCTCTCTGTCCCTGATCTGTACTGGATGAAGTTATCAGGGGTAGATGCTAAAAAGTTGACTGTACTGAAAAAGATTTAAGGAAATATAAAGATTGTAATATATATAACTAAGTCCAGCTGGCAAAGAATTACATTTGAAAAATGGAGTGAAGTAACCCAAAGGTTTTTAAAACATAATAATCTGGAGGAAAATAAATTAAAGTGATACTAAACACACTGTTTAATTTACATTGTCCCTTCTCTCTCTGTATATGGATAATGGTAGTGTAATTTTTACAAATAAAATTAAAAAAATATTTTCCTAATCAATATACAGCTGTCACATGACCTAGCTCTTTCCCAGCCTGTCTGCAGGGAAACAGTGGCAGAAGGAGCTTCTAGTCCTCTGCTACTGGTCACATGTTCAAAATAAAAAAACAGCCTTTGGGATACAGAGTAAAAATAAATGATTAATATCAATGATCTATATATATATATATATATATATATATATATATATATAGTGTATATATATATATATATATGTAGCGGGTATATACTTTACAAGTATAATTTTAAACTTTACAAGTATAATTTTAAACTGGCAGAGACACCAGTGATGTATAGTTCCCTGGAGTCCAGCAGGTGGCGCTGTCACATTGGGCTGGGGTTGAACCATTGCTGAGTGCCGTACCTCTTTTCGGCCTCTCTCAGCGGTTGTATGGTGAGGTGGGGAGCCCGCCGTGCTTGCTGGGGGAGGGTATAAAGGGGACCGGCCATCTTTGTCGGGAGGAGTCCCAGGCACCTTCAGCCTGAGGACGGTGGTTCGTGTTCGTGGGGGGGCCTAGGCCTGGAGGCCACCCCGGGAGTTGGTGTTCCATCCCAGGCACCTTTAGCCTGGGGTGAGGTTCTCGGATGGAGGTCTGGAGCCCTGTGTCCTTCGCTGGGTTCCTCGGGGGAAGGATTTCCCAGGGGACCCCGGGAGTGGGTACCCGAATCCAGAGGCGTAAGGGACCGGAGGAGTTACTCACCTGAAGACCTGGTGCAGCAAATTGCTGGTGCCGGGTGAGCCTCCGGAGACCGCCTGGAGGGATGTCTTCCCCGAACAAGGGACCAAAAGCCACTTTCGGGAAGGAAAGAGGAGAGTAAGTTGTGCCTGGGCCTACTCGCATCCACACCCCCTGTCTGTTCTGTTCGTTGAGGGAGTCCAACTGATTGTGTTTTGCTCTGATGTAAGAAGAATAAAGGAGTGTTGGACTTTTGATGGTGTGGGGCTCATTTTACTGGTAGACACGGTTCAAGAGAGGAGGTGGAGGTTCCAAGGGCAGGACACCGACCCCAGGGTAAAGAAACTTTGCTTACACCTCACAGGCATCTGTGGTGAAGGCTTGGCGTGGTGACCCCGCACTCTCTCCTCCGGAGCAACCCCTAGACATGAAAAAGAACGAAGCCAGGGAGTGTGAGAGTGGAGGCCGCTACACGTGGGGGTTCTCGTCCGGGATGGTGTTGCGTACTATGGACAGAGTTGAACATGTCTGCCGGGAGAATTTCAGAGTAGGTCGGCCATATTTTTGGCCAAAGTGCAACCCTGCTCGAAGTCGTGAGAATGACCCTAAGAAGGGAAAGGACTACGCAGAAGAGCGAGAAGAGGGGGGAGTCCAGCCGTGTGAGGTACTACACGTGGGGGCTTCTATTGCACTGCGCCACGAGGCACACCCTCCCTGCTCAGTTCGTGGGCGTGACCCAGGGAAGGAGAAAGCCCGCGAACTGGAGCGCAAGAGGGGAGGAGTCCAGCCGCGTGAAGGACTACACGTGGGGACTTTGGTGCAAAACTTGCAGTGCGCAATGGATCAGCAGCGAGTCGCCATGTTCAGAAATACATAGTGGATTCCACTTCACCCTTCTACCACGACCTTGACTACTGCTGCTCCGGTGACCGATACGGGGATTCGGCTAAAGCCCCGGGGAAGATTCGCCCTGTACTCATGCATGGACGTTGAGGCCTTGGGTGTGATTTGTCCCGGCTGTTCGGGACTGGTGTGTCAGCTGAAGCCATTCGGGCGATACGAAGCCTGTGGGGAGTTCTTATTCGAGGTGGATGCAGTCATCGAGAAGCCAAGAACCATTTACCCTGGTCGTACCACAGGCAGCACCACTCAAGTTGGAGGAATCACTGCTTTTGTAGCTGCCCCCATGCGCACTGCAGCGACCGCGGAGGAGGTCGTAATCACTCAAACACGGGAGAAATCCGAGGATGCTGACTCGGTCACCACTGCCTCACAGCGTCCACCGCAGAAGAAGAAGACCGGCATGGTAGACCCGTCCAGCGGTCGCGGTGGATCATCCTGCCCGCTTACGCCCGGCTGGAACCGGAGAGAGGAGTTACGGACATCCTGTCTCAAGTAAAGGCCGAGGTAAGCCAGGCGGAGGGACTTGGTGTATGGGTGGAGGTGTCGGGGAGTCGCGGCCCTGTGTGTCCGTGGGAGGTGGCAGTTCAGTCTCCACTACAGGCTACCTGCCCGTGGAGGAGTGTGACACCTCCGACCTGGAGTCGCTCTCCGATCTGGGAGACGATGTCGCCATAGATGAGCTGTTTGCTCAAAAGGGCTGGGACAAAGTGCCTCTTGCCTCGTTCCGCAGAACCAGGGACCCACCCATGTCTACAGGGGATAGTACACCCGGGGGTGGAGGCACCAGCGCCTGAGGAGGGATCCTGTCCCCAGCCTACTCTTGCATCCTCGGTGCCACCTGCACCTAATGCTGGGGATAAGAGACTGTCGCTACGGGCACCTAGGCCCGGAACGGAGGTGACCACAGCACCTCGCCATCCAGATGTTATAGTTTTTCCAGGTGAAGGAGACAAAGCCACCATGCCTCCACTGGCGAGATTACAACGCCTATTTTGCCAGAAGGCTGCTGCTGAGTACGGATGGGAGTACCCATACTTGTCTAAGGAGTTGTTGTACGAAGTGGAAATTTACCGGGAGCATTGGTACAATGACTTTGTGTGGACCCACCTTCAGGTTCCGCACGCCCGCAGGTACCTCGCGTGTTCTCCCAAGGCGTCTAAGCGCTTCAAAGACTGCAAGGCAGAATGGATGCTGGGGCGGCATATCCACGCGGACAAGGTGCTGATTCGACGCAAGGAAGGAGAAGACGTTGAATAGAACTTGGAAACCATGGACCAGCATTTGAAACCACTTGTCCTGCCGCACCCTCGTTTCTATCTGTAGGAGAAAAGAGACTCCGTTCTTGTTTTCTTTACACTGCTGAACTTTCCGGGGTTGTTGTTCTTGTTACCCGGGGGAACTTCAGTGACTGTGTCCAGCAAAGGGTGTTTATGAAATGAAAATTGAAGCAGCGCTAAGTGTCAGTGAGTACAATAACCAGGTGTTTATGCTCTTCAAAGGAATGGAAGAACTGTTTCTGTTTGTTCTTCATTATTCAGTCAGTGATCATGGACTCTGGGGTAGACAGGGCCAAAGAAGAAGAGATTTCCACAGGTGCAGTTACTGCGATGCTGTCACCAGGTGGCAGTGTCATGCATCGGCATTCACTTTCCACACACACACTTTAAGAAGGATAGGATTTCTCTGCAGAGAAGTTTTTTCGTTCTCACACGAACATCTGTGTCAGGGATTTGTGTGTTTAATTTTCTTTTCCCCTCTACAGGAGAGCATCCCATCAAGACCACTGAGAATGGGGTGGGTCTTAGTCAGTATGGATGGGGAGAGATGTTATGTGAGATGTGATTCTCAATGTTGTTGTTATGTGTTGCTGTTTCCCTTCCCTCCCTTTTTTTTATGTGAGGCTCAGGTACAACTGCTCTAGTAGTTATTTTCCAAAGTTTTAATTTTTTTTCCCAATTTATAGTTGGTTTCTGGATTGGGCTATGTCAGCCATGATGGGCATAGTTTGTTCCAGACACTGGGGACCAGTGTCAAATGACCCGGGGGAGAGTGTAACGGGTATATATTTTACAAGTATAATTTTAAACTGGCAGAGACACCAGTGATGTATAGTTCCCTGGAGTCCAGCAGGTGGCGCTGTCACTTAGGGGTGGGGTTGAACCATTGCTGAGTGCCGTACCTCTTTTTGGCCTCTCTCCACGGTTGTATGGTGAGGTGGGGAGCCCGCCGTGCTTGCTGGGGGAGGGTATAAAAGGGGGCCGGCCATCTTTGTCGGGAGGAGTCCCAGGCACCTTCAGCCTGAGGACGGTGGTTCGTGTTCGTGGGGGGCCTAGGCCTAGAGGCCACCTCGGGAGTTCGTGTTCCATCCCAGGCACCTTTAGCCTGGGGTGAGGTACTCGGATGGAGGTCTGGAGCCCTGTGTCCTTCGCTGGGTTCCTCGGGGGAAGGTTTTCCTAGGGGACCCCGGGAGTGGGTACCCGAATCCAGAGGCATAAGGGACCGGAGGAGTTACTCACCTGAAGACCTGGTGCAGCAAATTGCTGGTGCCGGGTGAGCCTCCGGAAACCGCCTGGAGGGATGTCTTCCCCGAACAAGGGACCAAAAGCCACTTTCGGGAAGGAAAGAGGAGAGTAAGTTGTGCCTGGGCCTACTCGTATCCATACCCCCTGTCTGTTCTGTTCGTTGAGGGAGTCCAACTGATTGTGTTTTGCTCTGATGTAAGAAGAATAAAGGAGTGTTGGACTTTTGATGGTGTGGGGCTCATTTTACTGGTAGACACTGTTCAAGAGAGGAGGTGGAGGTTCCAAGGGCAGGACACCGACCCGAGGGTAAAGAAACTTTGCTTACACCTCACAGGCATCTGTGGTGAAGGCTTGGCGTGGTGACCCCGCACTCTCTCCTCCGGAGCAATCCCTAGACACACAAAAGAACGAAGCCAGGGAGTGTGAGAGTGGAGGCCGCTACATATATATATGAAATCACTTTCTTTTTTTTTAATTTGGGCAATAACATGGTGTGGGTGAATTTCTGCCAATCATAGGCTGTGTCACTCCTCTCCAGCCTATGTCTTAGAATAACAGGGAGTGATGCCTCCATAAATCATGATAAAATATCCCACCCCCATTGTATTTAGCTGGTTAGCCAGCATGAATGAGGAGGGAGGGAGTGGGCTGTCATATACCCCTGTTGTATACGCCCACATCTGTGACTCTATAGTCACATGGGCTGCTCAGATGTGATAGGGAGAAAATGCTCAAGATTGAAATACACTGAAAACTGAGCATGTGCACAATCTGCCTACAGCTGCTCTGAATAATCCCCAACTGTAGTGAGGACCTGGGCTAGAAGGGCAGACATAGAACAGCAGGATTCATCAGGCTTTTTGCAGAATACAGAAAGTGAATCCCATAGTGACCGAATGAGTATGAACAGCATGTAATACAGCATTGATTGATAGTTTTTAATGATGTGGGTTTAATGACACAATAAAAATACATGCCCACATACAGTTAAAAGGCAACATATAGGTGTAGAGATGAAAAGAGTTGTCAGTTCCAGATGTTAAAAAGAAAGGGTTACCCAGCGCATGACAATAAGAAAGCCTGTATTGTAGTTCAGCTTTATATTGTCCTTTTTATAATTGGAATTTGTCGGAATAAACGGTTATGTCAACAAGAGACGTTCTGGATTTATTCCCTTAATACACTCAAGCCTGGGGAACTTAAAGAGATTAAAATCGATATTGTAACATGTATAGTACTAATAATAGTGCTTATATTGCCCAATGTTCTTTTATGCCCCTTTTTCACTATGTTATTTATTATTATTCCCTACAGCAGACCCTTATGGTCATTTAATCTGGATATTGTATAGTTCTATCCTGGGGGTGGTGGTTCTGAGATCAGTAGTAAGCATGCTTCTTGCCCCTCCCCCTCTTTTTATTCCCCTTCCCAGATCAGCTCAGGGTGGCAGGGCAGACACAAACACCCCTTCAGCCTCTCATATCACAACAGCTCAGGTGATGGACAGTGGATACCATGCCAGCCCACACCTTGCACCCCCTTATCACCAGCTCACCTCAGGCAGTGGAGGACACTGCCATTACAATGCACAACCCCCACTGGCTGGCTCTCAGCGTCAGATACACCCGGGCAGCAGCTAGGAAGGAGGACTGAGGACATAGTTTGCAGCAGCAGCGGCCAGTGGAGAGAGGCAGGAAGTGAGACTGGGCCAGACCACGGCGACGGGGGTGTTCCAGCTGAAAAAAAAGCCATCCAGGGCTCTTGTCGCTTGCAGGATGGGGTCACATCTGGTGGGTGTCAACTTACCTGGGTGCAGAGCGCACCAATATAGCAACACCACTGACACCCCCCATGTTTTGGCACCTGGGGCAGACCACCTCCCACCGCTCCCCCCTTGGTATGCCCCTGCAAGGATCTGCCTCACATCCTGTCCTCTCTCCTCCACAGAGAAGTCGAGTGTCTGTATTCTGACATGGTGGCGGTGACGAGGGGACAGAGCCTGCTCAGTATTCGCTCCATAAGACGCAGGGACACTTTCCCCTATTTTTTGAGGGGGAAAAAGTGCGTCTTATGGTGCGTAAAATATGGTATATGTAGTTTGATTCCAAAAAATATATCATTAGGCAGTAAAATTATCCCCTCCCCCCCCCTTTTTATTTAAAAAAAGCCCTTGATCACCTCTCCACTTACCCCTTCTCTCCATGTACCCTTCCCCTTTACCCTCTCCCACCCTTGACCCCACTCTCCTCCCCCCTCGTGGGTATGTATATATATATATGTACTGTATATATGCATCTATGCATCCCATATATTTTATATATGTATGTATATTTTTCATATTCAATAATTTTTTATGTGTTCACTTGCCTAGATATTTTCTACAATGCTTTAAGATAGTTACTTGCATATCAGTTGTTGTTTTTTAATACTTACGTTTTTTCTACAATTTTTATATGTGCCATTCAAATGTGTGTTGTAATACTGCTGCTTTTCCATATGCTGTTGGTCAGCTGGCTCTTGTAGTCCCATAGCCACGGCCGGACTGCATTTAAGCTGCTCCTATCACAGACACTGACAGGCCAGTAGAAGGAGCTGTATGCTCCGAGTACGTAGCCTTGTTTCTTTCCTGTCCTCCTCACATCAAGGTCCGCCCACCGGGTGGTGTCATTTCCCCCGTGCGGTCCACGCCAGGCCAGCCAGGATCTCCTTCACTTTCTGCTTTGGAAACAGCCTCCTGTGCATGCGAAAACACTGCCAAATGCTAGGAAAAGCCGGACTGTTGGCACCCCTCAAGGAGGAACCTCTTACATGACAGATATGCCAGTGAAGTCTTTGTTCTTGTAAGTGCATTTATGTTTGCGCTATTAAAAAAACCTTATAATATTGCACTTAGGTGCGCCTC
Organism: Rana muscosa; assembly: GCA_029206835.1. Classification (NCBI taxonomy): domain Eukaryota; kingdom Metazoa; phylum Chordata; class Amphibia; order Anura; family Ranidae; genus Rana; species Rana muscosa. Next base: position 10,672,333 of record JARGYO010005562.1, read on the forward strand.
CCTCCTTCTGTCTTTTGCAGTTCCAGATGTTAAAGGACAAGTTCGCTAATCACATAAACTTCTCCCAGCTATCCTCCCTAGCACCCTAAACTACCCTAAATTGAAACTTCTTCCAGAAGGTGCTTACTTACCTCCTCTAATGGTAGTGTCCTCCAGCATTGTCTACATACCACTCAGTAAAATCCTAGCACTGGATGACCAACGTCCCATAGCCTTGAGTATTATGTTGCTCTTGCTAGTCAGGTACATCCTATTCAAGTACAGTATATGGGATGTTAATGTGAAGGCGCGGGCAGTAAAATTGAAAGTTTAAAATATTTAAAGGTATACCAAGGAATGACATAAAAATATGTAGTAGAGAATGATCTAATAACACAGAATCGGTATGGGTTTAGGAAAGACAGCCCATGTCTAACAATTAGGAGGTAGGTTCAAACCTGCACGTTGAAAATGTCAATTATGTAATATACATTTTGCAAAGCATCTGAAATCATTTTATCTTAATTGCCTGATATGATAGTTAACAATAAATTTGTACTGTATATACAGTAGGTCAGCAAATAGCTGCTTTATGAATAGAAGCAAATGGTAGCCATTACTTGAATAAGATAAATATAAACTGAAATATGCAGTTGTATACCATATGGATCTGCATTTGCGTCTGTTTGTTAATCACCCAGTTTGCCATTTTTGCTGATCACACAAAATATACTTATTTAATAACATTCAGCAAGTAATGAAATATTAGTGAAGAACTTTTACAAAATGGAAACGTACATCCAAACTGCAGCCTGAAGGCCAGATGTGGCCCTTTGCTAGCCTTTATCTGGCCCTTGGGGCACTATTTCTCCCACAAATATGGGGCACTATTCCTCCCACTGACAGCCAACAAGAGGGCACCATTTCTTCCTCTGATACCAATGATGGGATACTATTCCTCCTACTAATAGGGGCATGACGACTCCTCCTACTACCAACCCTGAGGCCATATTTATTCTCACTGATGCTAGACCCGGGACATTTTCTGCCCCCACTGGCTACAATACGGCCTTTCTAAAGTCTAAAGCACAATAAACTGGCCCTTTGTTTGAAAAGTTTGGAGACCCCTGTCTTAGGCCATAGTAATATTACTAACTCTAATGCATCACACAAAGTAACTGTTGGGGAAACAGATCTTGGGGATGGATTTGGGGGTTGTGTCCAACAGTAAGCTAAAACATAGAAGCACTTAAGCCTAAACTGGAGAAGATTAAGTAGGTGTAGTTTTCCTGTATAAACTACTACTAAAGCCACACTTTTATATGGGGTACACTGTTGAGCACCCCACCTTAAATAGGTCATAGGATATCAGGGGAGAGATAAAAGGTAAGATAATCTGGAAAATTAGCTCAGTAAATAGCATTGACAGAAAAAAGGAGGATGCAGCAGAGGACATAGGAGAGTGTCAGGATTACCAGGTCTTCTTAGTTCACTTTCATGAAAATTAAATATAGAAACATAGTTTATCAAGTTGTACAATTAAAGTACTTTTTTATTTTTAGGTGTACAAACACTTTAAAAAGAATAGTATGGAAATCATTTTATTCTGTGAGTCAAGTGTACAAAGTTGTCCAGGAAATTTGTTTGCTTTCTCTATGCAAATTTGATGGAATTTGTGACAGGCTGTACCTAATGAACATGTCCCATTCTTTGGCCTGGTTAGCTGTGTAACACTGAGGGTGTTGATGTCCAATATATCTTCCAAATACCCAATATTATATTACTTTAACACTATAGCTGCAATGTGTATTACAATGGCACATTGTATCCACATGCAGATGGCAAGGCAGATGGATGAGACGCAAGCCTTCATCCTGTCAAATGGCAACTCAGAAATTGACAGCACATAGAACTATACAGTTGGTTGAGAATGCTGTTAGCGTGGGTTATGCCGGACACAGTTTAGGACTAGTATATTTTTTATTATTGCATATTCATAACATGTATGAAAACGTTTTATAGTCATGGAAGTGTGAAGGGTCATTTATGTAGTTGTATATTCCACAAAATATTAAAAATGCACCCTGCTTATTTGAAAAGAAATGACCTGGTAAAACCAAATTTGAGTGAGGTAAACAACTAAGACTTACAACTATGACCCAGGGAACATCTACACAGCTAAATATCGCATGTACAGTAAGCATTCACAAAAAGGTACAATTGTAAAGAGGTGACAGATTTTCTCTTCATGAATTTGCAATGTGTAGCTGTGGTGGTATTGGACTACTAAAACAAATGTATACAATGGTTTTGTCTAATTAAAAGAATAGGATGCAAACCTAACAACCACGTGTAAAGACTGGCATGTCAAAGTTAAAGAGTGTTCAACCGCTGTAGATAAGCTCAGATTGATACCTACAATACAAGCTTGTATTTTCTGTTCTTGTGTTGTTACGTGGACCACTACATACAAAAAAAATAGGATTTTTTGTACTCACCGTAAAATCCTTTTCTCTGACATCCATGAACTGACACGGTGTCTCTTTTACACTTTACACGTGGGTTATGTCCCTGCTTGCAGGAGAAGACCTAGGCAGAATGTCAGATGTTATACATACATTCTAAAAGCCAGAGCTGAACAGCCCCACCCAGGGGGCGGTCCCTCTGGACATAACCCTCCCACTGCAGTCAGCAGACCTCGGTTCGTAACAAAGCAATACAAACATAAAAGGAAGGGTGGGTGCCGTGTCAGTCCATGGATGTCAGAGAAAAGGATTTTACGGTGAGTACAAAAAATCCTATTTTCTCTTACCATCCATGGACTGACACGCTGTCTCTTTTACACTTTACACGTGGGATGTCCCAAAGCAGTGTCAAGAGGGATGGGAGCAGTATAAATGGAAAAACCAAAAAACTTCACTCCAAAGAAGGCAGAGCTCCTCAACGGAGGAGTTGCAACTTTAAGCAGCGGCCTGCAGCACTCTGCGGCCGAAGGAAGCATCCGAAGATGCAGCCACATCAACCTTATAAAACTTAGAAAAGGTATGAACGAACGACCAGGTCGCCACCTTGCACACTTGTGCAACCGACGCTTGATGTCGGAAAGCCCAGGAAGCACCAATTGCCCTGGTAGAATGCGCCGTAACCGGCAAGAGAGGCGCCCGCCCCTTGAGAGCATAGGCTTGAATGACGGTTTGTCCGATCCACCTAGAAATGGTGGCAGACGAGCCGCTTGGCCCTGTTTTGGACCAGAGACAGTCACAAACAGTGAGTCAGACTTCTGAATAGAAACAGTAGCAGACAGGTACACCCGCAAGGCTCGTACCACATCCAATGCGTGAAGCGCAAACTCTCTGGGATGCGATGGGTGAGGACGCAAGGACGGGAGGACAATGTCCTCATTTAGGTGAAAGGCCGAGACCACCCTTGGCCAAAAGAAGGACGCGGACGCAACACCGCCTTATCCTTAAGGATGACTAAATATGGCGACTTGCAGGACAAGACTGCCAACTCAGACACTCGTCTAACGGAAGTAATGGCCACCAAGAAGGCCACAAAGTCAAGAGGGGAATATCTCGGATATTTTCAAAGGGAGGTTCCTGCAGAACCGAGAGCACCAAATTCAGATCCCACGGTGGGGGAGGAGGCTAGACAGGAGGGAGCACATGGCGAACCCCAAACACAAGGTGCTAACCAAGAAATGACTCACTAGAGATCGCTGAAAGAAGACGGCCAAGGCGGAAATCTGATCCTTAAATGGTACTCAAAGCCAGCTTTTGGGTCACTCCACGCTGCGGAAGACGCAGGATTCTAGGGACGGAATACGTCCGAGGACGCCAGTCCAGCTCTTCGCACATTGCGATGTAAGCTTACCATGTATGGTGAAAGATCATTCTGGAGAAGACCTCCGTGCCCTAAACATGGTCAAAATGACCGAGTCCGAGAGACCTCGGTCCTTCAACACCTGGCTTGTAACAGCCATGCCCTTAAAGCCGGAGACTGTAAAGCCGGATGAAATATATGACCTTGAGGCAGAAGGTCCTCCCTTATAGGCAACCGCCAGAAAACGTCCGCGACGAGACGTACCAGATCAGCGTACCAGTGACGCCGAGGCCAATCCGGAGCAATTAGGATCCCCAGAGATCCCTCGGTCGCCACCCTGCGCGGCAGACGAGGGAGCAGCTGCAGCGGAGGATAAACGTATATCAGGAGATAAGGACCCCATGGGGCCGCCAACGTATCCGAGGCATCCGCCAAAAGATCCCTAGATCTGGCCACAAACCTTGACACTTTGCAATTGAGTCGAGAGGCCATCGGTCCACATCCGGCGTGCCCCACCGTCGGCAAAGGAGCTGAAATATGCAAGGACCACTCTCCGTGGTCCACCGTCTGGCGACTCAGATAGTCCGCCTGCCCATTGTCTATGCCCGGAATGTAAACGGTCTACAGAGCCGGAACGTTTTCGTGGTTAACATACGCCACCGCTGTGGCGGTGTCAGACTGGATCCTGATGGAGCGGCCCTATAATCTCTCCAATCCCGAGGACAGGCACCGTCCGATTGCTCGTAATTTCCAGAACAGCGATTGGTAAACAGGCTTCGTCCGGAGTCCAAAGCCCTTGGGCCGACAGGACTCCCCGGACTCCACCCCAGCCCGCCAGGCTGGCGTCCGTCGTGAGTACCGCCCATTGGACGGGGAGGAACGACTTTCCGGACCGAAGAGCCGAGGATCTCAACCACTATGTCAGGGACGCCCTGCTCAAGTGACTCACCTGGACCTGAAGATCCAAGGACAATGGGGATTTGTCCCAAGTGGGCAAGATCTCCTTCTGCAATGCCCTGGTGTGTGATTGGGCATACGGAATGGCCGCGAAGGAGGCCACCACGAGTCCCGGGACTCCTATGCAAAAACGGATTGACGACCATTTTCGGGACGACAGCACCCGCACTGCAGACTGAGAGTCAGCAACTTCTCCGGAGGTAGGGTACCTTTGCCTCCAAGGAGTCCAGAATCAGAACTAGATACTCCAGACACTGAGTCAGAACCAGGACTGACACCCGAATGTTCAGGAACCACCCAAAGTCCCAGAGGGCCTGATTGACTATAGTCACTTCTAAGTCTGAGACACTTACTGCTCTTAGCAGAAGATCGTCCAGATAGCCCACGACAGCAATGCCTCGCTGTATCAGAAGGGCTAGAACCGGAGCAAGCACCTTGGTGAACACCCTTGGTGCCGAGGCTAGGCCGAAGGGAAGAGCCACAAATCGATAGTGGACTTCGCTGATCGTAAAGCGCAGAAACTTCTGGTGACTTGTGCAGATCGGAACATGCAAGTAGGCGTACTTGAGTCCAAGGACGCCAGAAAAAACTCCCCTCGGAGGAGTGTATTGATCACCTGCGAATGGATTCTATGCAGAACTTTTGCACCTTCACCAAGGCCTTCAGGGCCTTGAGGTCCAAGAAAGGCCGAACCCCGTCCCATTTTTGGGACGACAAACAGATTCGAGTAGAATCCCAGAAAACTCTCCTGTGACGGAACAGGCACAATCACTCTGGACCTGATCAAATCCTGTACAGCCCCCAAGAGGGCTGCCCGACGGGTAGAAAGGAGAAGAAGATTCGAGGGAAGGAATCTGTCTGGGGCCAGGATGGGAATACCATCCCGTATCCTGAGGTGACCAGCTTGCACACCCACCGGTCGGAGATTCGGGAAGTCCACCGATCCATGACCTGCGAAGTCCCCCCCCCACCCCAGAGTCGGGCGGAGGCAAGACTTCACGTGGAGGCAGGCTTGTGAGCCGCTTGTTTGGCTTACGCACCAGAGGCACTTGTGCCCACCAGCCGCACTGCCGTCAGTCTGAGAGGGTCTACCCGTGGACTCCGACTGACGAAAAAGACCCATTTTTTGCTGGAAAGGAAGGACCCTGTTTGCGGCGGGCCTCCTTATCCTGCTAGTATAAGGAAGAAGAGTGCTTTTACCTCCCGTGACATCCTTGACGATGTCATCCAGGGCAGCACCGAAAGGTCTACCACCTTTAATGGTAGATCCGTCAGGAGTTTCTTAGAGGCTAGGTCAGCAGACCAGCATTTCAACCAGATAAGATGACGCAATACCACCGCCGAGACAGAGGCCCTGAATATTAAAGGGGCCGCGTCCAACGTGGTGTCGCACACATAAACCAGGCCCTGCACCAGTTGGTGGGCCAGAGCAACTGTGTCTGGAGGAAGATTATGCTCCTGTACAGCTAGGTGCAACATTTTTGCCCAACCTGTAAGTGTCTGAGACACAAGGGTCGCCGCTACCACAGGCCGTAGGGCGGGTCCCAACAGGGCAAAACATGGCTCTGCTCACCACTTCTGACCTCCTGTCAGTGGGGTCCTCAAACGTAGGAGCCCTCTCCATCGGGAGAGTGATGGCCTTGTTCAAGCCGGGCGACTGGAGGGTCGACCACTGGGGGAGAAGCCCACTTTTTAAGTAGGGCATTCCAAAGGGGCATCTGATAGACAACGCCGCAGGACCATAAAAATCTTCTGCGGCTTTTCCCAGACCTTATCAATGAGCTAGTCAAAGAAAGTTACATATGGAAAAACCTCTTTAGAAGGCCTGGCCTTAAAAGAACCAAAGGAGACTGAATCCGCCTGAGGTCCTGCATCCGCAGCATTTAGCTTGAGAGTGTCCCTCACCGCAGTCATGAGTACACCAACAAGCGCCCTGTCATTTACTGACTCAGAACTGGAGTCTTCCTCATAAGGAATGTCCTGTTCAACACCATAAAACATATTCAGAACTAGGGTCCTGAGCGGTAGTGGCTAGGCCCATATCTGAATCAGCACACACCCCTTGTGTAGATAAAGTGGGGAGAGGGTACCTTTTTTGCTCCCTTGCGCTCGCACACCACTCCCATCCTGGTCAGAAATGATTCCAGGACTGCCCACAACAGGTCCATAGGGACCGCAGGTGCTGAAGCACTGCCTGTTGCCACTGACATGTTAGGGGAAGCTGGTGACACAGACTCCATATAGTCCCCCTCTGAGACTCCTCAGATAAAAAGTCCACCCACAGGCTGTGCTGACTGAGGAGGGGGCGCCCAGGGGACTCACCAAACCGGATCAGGGACCGCTCAGTTCCGCTGTCTGTGTCCCCCTCTTACCGCGCTGTGTCAGCGCTGGTGAGCTGTGAGGAGACTGTGAGGAGATTCGCGCTGTTACAGCAGCGCTAGAGGCCAAAACTAGTGCTCAAAAGCGCGCAGGCTACCAGAAAATGGCTTCCGCACTTCACTGAGGCGATCTGCAGCAAAATGGCCGCCATGACGCAGATAAAGTGAAACAGCACACACACACAGCACCACTCGGCGCTCAGGCCCCAAAAAAACTCACAAAAAGGCCCCAAAGCATATAATGCCGACCAGCATGAGTCCCCCAAGAACAGTGTGACCCCCAAGCACCCCACAGAGCCAGCGCCAGTAATGGTGACAGAGAGCGACAATAAAATACAGGGGGAGACAGGGAAAATCCCCCACAGAGAAACACACAGCCTTGTGTACTCACCTGCAGGCAGGAGAGACTACTTACCCGTCCCCTGAGGGACCCACTGGTGTGTTTCTGACAGGACTATCACAGTGCAGTACTGAGTAGCTGTCGGCCTGGTCCACCGCGAAAGATACAGTCAGTCAGGAGCTGTTCAGTCTTGAGAGGACCGTGGGAGCATGAAAGCAAACCCGGCCACCCCTGGAGTCATGGGGCATGTCGTGAACTGAGTCTCACGCACACAAGGCGAGGATCAGCACGCTCGATGGTCGGACAGGGAAGACTACGAGGATATCTTGTACCCAACCTGTTGCCCAGCCGACAGTTGATAGAAGATTCTCAAAAATAAAATAAAAAAGAATTCCAAAAAGGAACAAAAAATAGGTCAGGAGACTGGCTCCTGAGAGAGCCATGTCTTCTCCTTCTGCTAGGCAGAAAAAAACTGAGGTCTGCTGACTGCAGTGGGAGGGTTATGTCCGGAGGGACCGCCCCCTGGGTGGGGCTGTTCAGCTCTGGCTTTTAGAATGTATGTATAACATCTGACATTCTGCCTAGGTCTTCTCCTGCAAGCAGGGACATAACCCACGTGTAAAGTGTAAAAGAGACACCGTGTCAGTCCATGGATGGTAAGAGAAAATGCATTTTCTGACAGCAATACCAAATTCTGGAAACCTTATGGGTAATTCCATTCCTTATGATTCCTAAAGTGTCAAATAATGCATTGTTATGCCAATGATACCATCACTCTGCACCTCTCAATCTGTATCTCTAGTCCTCTATGTGGATTACATTCCAACATCTGGTTTGTCCCCTTTTCAGCGCTCATTCCACCTCTCTTACTTCCTTCAACACACCTTCCAGCTTTTTCTAGCTGTCTAGCTCACTGCAATGTCTTTTAAAATCCCCCTCTGTCAGTCATAATAATCAAGTAGAGCCCAATACACCTGACTAACAGTTCTGAAATCATGTCTATACGTTAGCTTCAGAAGTAGCATTGAACTGCATACTATATTAATAAAGGCAACAAATAATTACTAAAAGGACTTACCAAATTAAAATAATGTTCATGCAGGTGTAGCAAACAAAATGTGCGTCCAGATACCTTTGGGTCCCTGCTAGCAGACCATGCACTTAAAATAGGTGGAAGAGATGAAGTTCACTTTAACTCAGATGATGTAGTTAGTAGCCTGAGCATCAGTGATGTAGGAGAAGAATTTGTAAAGCACATTTGACCTATGGAAACCAAATACCGAAGCGCCCTAGTAGTGGAGTGTGAACACACACATAGATTTGCTTTATTCAGCCTGCAGACTGTACAAGAGAAACAGAACAGGTCTCTACATTCACGCTAAACAGTGTGGTATGATAAATCTTCCCTGCCAGCTATTGTACTCTGACAGTGGGGCACCTGCAGCTTTCAGAATATCAAACAGTGACAGTAGCTGATTAGCTGCGTTCACTGTTCAGCCCACAGTTTTCCTCAATTCTTTCAATCTTCAGATTGAAGTTGGTTGATTTGCCAGGCAGGGCAACCCATGAATTCAATTTTGGCCAATTCAGGAACAGATAAAAATTCCATCTGAGTATGGCCATATTAACTAGTCCATTTTAAGGGAAGTGTATCAAAGGGAAAAGTATCAATTAGTCACATATTTTCCATTAGACTGGAGTTTTCTCCAGTGAACCATGGATTTACTCATACAGTTTGTGCCATCCAAGCAACATTAAAACCTGCTGCCAGTGTAAAAAGGTACACTGGTATGGTGTGTGTACTTGAAGTCGGGCAGATGTTTGCACCTAGTTCACAATACAATCATTTAAAAAAAAAATGCACCTCTACCTGCTGTAGCCTCTATATTTGCAGGGCAGCAAAGGACAACCAAGTCAACCTTATGCCTCGTACACACGATCACGATTTCCAAAGAGAAAAGTGCGATGTGAGCTTTTTGTCGCGATTTCTGACCGTGTGTATTCTCCATCACACTTTTTTTGTCAGAATTTCCGACAAGAAAAGATTGAGAGCAGGTTCTCTATTTTTGTGACAGGAAAAATTCCTATCGCGAATCGCGTTCGACTGTATGTAATTACGACGCTCAAAAAAAAAAACAGGCATGCTCAGAATCAAGCAGAAGAGCCGAACTGCCTATTGAACTTTATTGATCTCGGCTCGTCGTACGTGTTGTACGTCACTGCGTTCTTGACGGTCGGAATTTCAGCCAAGATTTATGTGACCGTGTGTATGCAAGACAATTTTGAGCCGTTTTCCTGCTGAAAAAAATACACGGTTTTCGTGTCGGAAATCACGAACGTGTGTACGAGGCATTAAAGAAAAAATGTTGTTTGTTTTGCATGGGCAAAGTCCAGGTTTTCTTTAAAAGCAGCCTGTCGGTCAACTTCCTTTGTCACACTTGAGATGCATCATCCCACCAGTATTCAGAACAGACAGGTAGGTTAACCAGGAAGAGTTGTTTTTCCATGAATTTTTTAAATGATTGCATCGTGTACTAGGTAGGTACAAACATCTGCATAATTTTAAGCAATTTAAAGCTATCCTATCACTAAACCAAAAAATCAAGCAAGCTAAACCTGTAAAAGAATACAATATATACATTTCCTGCTTTTTGTGTCACTGGACTCCTCTCCAGTGCTAAGAAAGCATAGCACAGAGCAGGCAAGTATGACATGTTTGTTATTTTATATAAAAAAACTTCATGGACAGACACAGCACTTAAGCCCTGTACACATGATCGGATATCCTATGGATTCTAATCCGATGGATTTTTCCATCGGAAATCCGATGAAACTGTCTTCCATCAGTCTTGCCCACACATCATCAATCAAAAAACCGACCGCACCAAAACGACGTGACGTATAACACGTATGGCGGCACTATAAAGGGGAAGTTCAAATCTAATGGCGCCACCCTTTTTGCTGCTTTTGCTGATTTCATGTTACCGCGTGTTAGTATAAGTTTGGTGAGAGCCGATTCGCGCTTTTCAGTCTCCGTGCTTTTCAGATCGTTTTCTGGTGTTCAGTTTGTGCTTGTGGGTTCGTATTTGTCATTCAGTGCGTGCAGTCAGGTCGTTACTGTTTTGCAGTGCCTTCTTGGCCGTTCATTACTGTTTTTCAGGTCGTTCTTCTCAGGCCTTGCTGTTCCTCGGTGTGTTCTGTTTGAGTTAGTTCTGACCAGCCGACCGGTTTAAAGCCATGTTTGAAGTACATTCTCGTCATAGAGCTCGTGCTGACTATGGACTTGGTGTTACGGTTAACACTGTAACCCGAGTTCAGTCCATGAACAGGGTGAGAAGGAGTTCATGGACCAAGAATTGGTTGCTCCAGCGGGACCAATTCTCTCATATGCCTCTGCTGATGGAAATCCAGGAGAATAATCCTGATGATTTCAGGAATAACTGTATCTCCAGATGACGGACCCCGTTTTTCACCATCTGTTGGATTTGCTGTCCTCCTATATCACGAGGCAGGACACTGATGCACCAGGCGATCACTTCCGAGCAGAGACTTATTGCCACCTTAAGATACCTGGCGACTGGGAGAAGCTTGCAGGACCTCAAGTTCACGACAGGCATCTCCCCCCAGGCTCTTGGAATCATTATCCCTGAGAAGTGTTCTGCCATCATTCAAGTAATGCAAAAGGACTATGTTAAGGTAAGTTTTCTCCTTTAACATCACATTCTATGTTTTGATTGTTTGCAAAAGTTTTGCATTTCTTTCATCCTTCCCAAATTACCATGATTGTAATATTCTGGGAATGTCCCCTTTCTCCCCATGCATGTTTTTAATTTTAACTGATCATTTTTTTGCCTACATGCCTATTTCCCTTCACTAACCTCTCCTGCATGCTATTCTGGGCCCATACACACCAAGCCTAGTCTGTTCTTAATGGTGTTTTTTGTCAGTGCCATTGTAGTTTTGAACCCCCCCCCCCCCCTAAAATGTGTCCTAAAGATTTATTGCACATTCAAGGTCAACAGAGTGGTAGAGCCTTTTGTTTGGGGGCACAAAATCAGCATTAACAACGTCTGTCCCCCCTTATAATTTGTTCCAATGAGTGAGTCATCTGATAAGTGGGCCTTCTATTTTTGTGTTTAAATACTCCTTCAAATAAATGTTATACTGACGTTGGCCAAGAATGTATTTGTGTAATCTGCTTGCAATGTTATGTGCAAAAGTACAAATTTTTTCTTTTTGTTTGACTCCACAGTTTCCTACATTGCCACAGGAATGGCAGACTGGGGCCTCCCAATTTGCCCAGTGGTGGGACTTCCCCAACTGCGGAGGGGCAATTGATGGGAAGCACGTCCACATAGTGCCACCACTCTGTTCGGGGTCATACTATTATAACTATAAAGGTTTTAATAGTATAGTGTTAATGGCGGTGGTGTCGGCACGCTATGAGTTCCTATATGTGGACGTGGGGAAGAACGGCCAGATGTCCGATGGCGGAGTGTTCGCGCAGACGGAGTTGGCTTACCGTCTGCAGTCTGGGGGCCTGGCACTGCCTCCAGATGCAGACAGCGTGGATGGACTTCCTTTCGTCTTTATCGCGGATGAAGCTTTCGGGCTGGGACCACACCTGATGCGGCCGTTCCCCCAGAGGACCCTCACCCCAGGGAGGAGGGTTTTTAATTACCGGCTGGCCAGAGCCCGGAGGGTTGTTGAGCATGCCTTTGGGATAATGGCCAGCCGGTTCCGCCTGTTTCTGACAGCCATACACATGGCGGAATACAAATTGAACTACCTTATTTTAAGCTGCTGCATATTGCACAATTTTCTGAGAGAATACTCTCCTTCATATATCTCAACTTTTGGGCCTGAGGCCGGTGTTTCTGAAATGCCCATTCTGACCGGCCTGGACACTAGCCGTACTGGCTTGGCCCCCCAAAGCGCCCGTAAAGTACGTGATAAATACGTTGAGTACTTCACGGGTAGGGGGGCCATCGCAATGCCAGACCATATCTGATACTTTTTACCAAAAAAGAATAAATAAAAAAAAATCTTTGAAAAGCTTGTTTTGTCATTATTTTTTTTTTATTATTATGTGTATTTTTATTTTCAAAATACAATCTTGACATTTTGGCCTCCAAATTTTTGAGACATTTTTTTGTTTTTGTTTGCAGAAACATGCATGGGTCAAAAAAAAACATATAAAAAAAATGGAACTTACAAAGTTCAACCTTAACCACTTAACGACCGCTCACTGTATATATACGTCGGCAGAATGGCACCGACAGGCACAATCACGTAGAGTGTACGTGATTGCCTTTGTACAGTTAGGGGGTCCAATCGGACCCCCCTTCTATACAGTGAGCGGTGGCTAAGTGTCCGGGAGCATTCCGGGATGAGGGGGCAGCCATTCGTTTCTGGCCACCCCCTCGCGATCGCTCCCGGCGAATAGAAATGCCCCCTCTGTCTGTGTCAGACAGAGGGAGCAGGAGGAAGTGATGTCATCTCTGGTGCGGCGCTCACATATACCGAGCGCCGTACAAGAGAAGATACCAGGTCAGTGCACACAACACTACACTGACACCAGGACACATAGGGACATAAATCGCCCCCTCAGGCCCCCCCAGACACCCCAGATCACCCCCCAGCCCCCAGTCACAGTGTCACTGATTGCAGTGACCATTTATTTAGTGATCACTGCAATCAGTGACATTTGTGACTGTAAAAGTGTCACCAAAGTTTAGTCTTAGGTCCAGTGTAGCCCCCTAACCCCCCCTAATAAAAGGTTTAACCCCCTGATCACCCCCCAGATAACCCTTTCACCCCCTATCACCACTGTCGCTTAGCGATCATTTTTCTGATCGCTGTCTTAGCGTCAGTGATGCCGATCGGCAGCCAGTAATTTTTTTTAGGTTCGCCGCAGGTTTTTATAGCGTCAGGTACCCCAATATATTATCTAATAAAGGTTTAAACCCCTTGATCACCCCCCAGGTAACCCTTTCACCCCCTATCACCACTATCACTAAGCGATCGTTTTTCTAAACGCTGTCTTAGTGTCTGTGATGCAGATCGGTAGCCGGTAATTTTTTTTAGGTTCGCCGCAGGTTTTTATAGCGTCAGGTACCCCAATATATTATCTAATAAAGGTTTAACCCCCTTGATCGCCCCCCAGGTAACCCTTTCACCCCCTATCACCACTGTCGCTAAGCAATTGTTTTTCTAAACGCTGTCTTAGTGTCGGTGATGCAGATCGTAGCCAGTAATTTTTTTTAGGTTCGCCGCATGTTTTTATAGCGTCAGGTACCCCAATATATTATCTAATAAAGGTTTAACCCCCTTGATCGCCCCCCAGGTAACCTTTTCACCCCCTATCACCACTGTCACTAAGTGATCGTTTTTCTAAACGCTGTCTTAGTGTCTGTGATGCAGATCGGTAGCCGGTAATTTTTTTTAGGTTCGCCGCAGGTTTTTATAGCGTCAGGTACCCCAATATATTATCTAATAAAGGTTTAACCCCCTTGATCGCCCCCCAGGTAACCCTTTCACCCCCTATCACCACTGTCGCTAAGCAATTGTTTTACTAAACGCTGTCTTAGTGTCGGTGATGCAGATCGTAGCCAGTATTTTTTTTTAGGTTCGCCGCATGTTTTTATAGCGTCAGGTACCCCAATATATTATCTAATAAAGGTTTAACCCCCTTGATTGCCCCCCCAGGTAACCCTTTCACCCCCATCACCACTGTCGCTAAGCAATCGTTTTTCTAAACGCTGTCTTAGTGTCGGTGATGCAGATCGGTAGCTGGTAATTTTTTTTAGGTCGCCGCAGGTTTTTATAGCGTCAGGTACCCCCATATATTATCTAATAAAGATTTTAACCCCCTGATTGCCCCTAGTTAACCCTTTCACCAGTGATCACCATATAAGTGTTACGGGTGACGCTGGTTAGTTAGTTTGCTTTTTATAGTGTCAGGGCACCCGCCGTGTATATAACCCAATAAAGGTTTAACCCCCTGATCGCCCGGCGGGTGATATCAATTAGGTTTTAGCGTCAGAGAGGGTCTGAGTCACACCCCAGGCAGCGTCAGGTTAGTGCCAGTAACGCTAACACCCACGCGTGAAGCATACACCTCCCTTAGTGGTATAGTATCTGAACAGATCAATATCTGATCTGATCAGATCTATACTAGCGTCCCCAGCAGTTTAGGGTTCCCAAAAACGCAGTGTTAGCGGGATCAGCCCAGATACCTGCTGGCACCTGCGTTTTGCCCCTCCGTCCAGCCCAGGCCACCCAAGTGCAGTATCGATCGATCACTGTCACTTACAAAACAAAAACACACATAACTGCAGCGTTCGCAGAGACAGGCCTGATCCCTGCGACTCCAGTGCTGTAGGAGGTGATTTCACCACCACAGTTAAAAAAAAAAAGCAAATATGCCGAAGCATTGGGGCAGCAGGGGCGGAGGAGCGATTTTGCTCCTAATGCCGCGTACATACGGTCGAAATTCCGACGGAGGCTTGCCCGTGGAAAAGTCCGACCATGTGTGTGCGGCATAACTTTTTTGCGGGAGGATGCCCCCATGCTTCGGCATATATAAATGGTGCGTGTATGCCCATCATTGGAAGTGGGTGGATGAAGGGCGGTATTCTAATGGTGGGCATACCCACCGATCAATCTCTTTTTTCGTTCAGCCAACTGGCTGCATGAAATAAAAAGATTACAATACATGTCCAACAAGGACCAGCAACGTACTGGTATGTTGCTGGACTTTGAATGTTTATACCAGAATGATGCCTGCGGGTTTAGGTATCATCTTGGTATCATTCTTTTCAGCCTGCGGCCGGCTTTCATATAAAAGCAATCCTAGCGGCTAATTAGCCTCTGGACTGCTTTTACAAGCAGTGGGAGGGAATGCCCCCCCCGGACATAAAAAGCGCCATTGGGAAATTGGGAAAGCATTTTATCACACCGATCTTGGTGTGGTCAGATGCTTTGAGGGCAGAGGAAAAATCTAGGGTCTAGAAGACCCCAGTTTTTTCAAAAAAAGAGTACCTGTCACTACCTATTGCTATCATAGGGGATATTTACATTCCCTGAGATAACAATAAAAATGATAAAAAAAAAAAATACTTGGAAGGAACAATTTAAAAATAAAATAAAAAAGCAAAATTAATAATAAAAAAAAAAAAAAAAAGCACCCCTGTCCTGCCCTGCTCTTGCCCAATGGCGAACGCAAGCGTCGGTCTGGCGTCATATGTAAACAGCAATTGCACCATGCATGTGAGGTATCACCGCGAAGGTCAGATCGAGGGCAATCATTTTAGCAGTAGACCTCCTCTGTAAATCTACTGGGGTAACCTGTAAAGGCTTTTAAAGGCTTTTAAAAATGTATGTAGTTTGTCGCCAATGCGCGTTTGTGCGAAATTTTAAAGCATGTCGTGTTTGGTATCTATGTACTCGGCCTAAGATCATCTTTTTTATTTCATCAAACATTTGGGCAATATAGTGTGTTTTAGTGCATTAAAATTAAAAAAAAGTGTATTTTTTAACCCAAAAAATGCGTTTGAAAAATCGCTGCGCAAATACTGTGTAGAAAAAAAAATGCAACACCCACCATTTTAATCTGTAGGGCCTTTGCTTTAAAAATATATATATAATGTTTGGGGGTTCAACATAATTTTCTTGCAAAAAAAAAAATGTTTTCATGTAAACAAAAAGTGTCAAAAAGGGCTTTGTCTTCAAGTGGTTAGAAGAGTGGATGTAAGCTTCCTAATGTCGTGTATAAAATGCCAGAACAGTTCAAAACCCCCCCAAATGACCCCATTTTGGAAAGTAGACACTCCAAGCTATATACTGAGAGGCATGTCGAGTCCATGGAATATTTTATATGTTGACACAAGTTGCGGAAAAACGACAATTTTTTATTTTTTTTTGCACAAAGTTGTCACTAAATGATATATTGCTCAAACATGCCATGGGCATATGTGGAATTACACCCCAAAATACATTCTGTTGCTTCTCCTGAGTACGGGGATACCACATGTGTGAGACTTTTTGGGAGCCTAGCCATGTACGGGACCCCAAAAACCAAGCACCGCCTTCAGGCTTTCTAAGGGTGTAAATTTTTGATTTCACTTCTCACTGCCTATCACAGTTTCGGAGGCCATGGAATGCCCAGATGGCACAAAATCCCCCCAAATGACCCCATTTTGGAAAGTAGACACCCCAAGCTATTTGCTGAGAGGTATTGTGAGTATTTTGCAGATCTCGCTTTTTGTCACAAAGTTTTGAAAATTGAAAAAAAAAAAATATATATATATATATATATTTTCTTTCTTCATTTTCAAAAACAAATGAGAGCTGTAAAATACTCGCCATTCCTCTCAGGTAGGTCAGTGTAGGGGGTCAGGGTAATGGTCATGTAGGTCAGGTAGGTCAGTGTAATGTGAGTAGTGCAGGAAGTAGGAGTCAGATGGATCAGTGCATGTGTCACATAGGTGTGTCAGGGGGTCAGTGTAGGGGTCAGATAGGTCACGTGTTCAAAAAATGTGCAGCGCTATGTGGTTAAAACCATGTGTGAAATAAATGTTAAACCTTGAAATGTGAAAAATTAATATATGAAAAATTAATTAAAAAGAAAACGAATGCAGAGTCCAAAAAGAACACAACATAGTCCGTGAAGAGTTAATTCCAAAAGCAAATCCGTGAAGGGTTAAGGGCTGTAGCCAATAAAGAGACTAGGGTCTAGTGGAGCATAATAAAATAAAAATAAACATTTCTTGATCAGTTTAGGTCGATATGTATTCTTCTACATATGTTTGGTAAAAAAAATGCAATGTGTATATTGATTAGTTTGCGCAAAAATGCCAAAAGTCTACAAAATAGAGGGTAGATTTATGGCATTTTTATTATTATTATTTTTTTTTTACTAGTGTAGCGGGGTCTGGTGATCTGCGATTTTTAGCTAGACTGTGACATTGCGGTGGACAGATCAGACACTTTTGACACTTTTTTGGGACCAGTGACATTTATACAGCGATCTGTGCTAAAAAAATGCACTGATTACTGTGTAAATGTCACTGGCAGGAAAGGGGTTAAATGTGTTCCCTGGGAGGTGTTTCTAACTGGGGGGGGGATGGGACTGACTGTAGGAGGAGAGAGATCTCTGTTCCTAATCACTAGGAAGAGCAGATCTGTCGCTCCTCCCCTGTCAGAATAGGGATCTGTCCGTTTACACTCTCTGGAGCGATCGCGGCCACCAGCCACGCACAGGTCCTTTTATACTCCTTTACATGTATAGAGCCATGACAGTTCCACTTTAGTTATCATGATATAAAATAATGAATGTGGGGTATTTGGTGGGCGTGATTTTTTTTTGGGGGGGGCAGCATTTAATTCTTGGTACCAGGCAGCACAATGTCTTGGGCCGGCACTGCCTCCAGCGTTCCTTCCACCCTTCCCTCTACCCCTGCAGAGGGGGAGGAGGAGCCATCTGAGCTTGAAGAGCCGGATCTGCGCATCTTCAGCCAGGTATATTATTTTCAAAGATATTTATTGTCCTCAAATTATTTTTGTGAACTACATGTTATTATTCAAAAATGAAAAAAATAAAATAAAAAACAAAAACAAATAAAAAATGGCCAGAAATGATTGATACGGTATATAAAAAAGCTGGGGTCACAATGAGAGTCTTTTAGATTTATTAAGATTCAAATTGCAACAGTCATGAGATGAAAATTGTGTGTGATTGATTTAACCAAAAATTAAACTATGTCCCTTTTTTATACACAGGATGAGCTCAGCCAGGAGGAAGAGGCTCCAGAATGTGGCAGGCAGGAGGAGGCAGGGGTGAGTGGCAGCCAGGAGGAGGCCGGCTCAAGTGGCACTCAACAGGTCCCCAGGCCTAGTGGCAGCACACAGTCCCAAGTGGCTCCCCTCCACGTCAGACCCCCAAAAAATCGGCGGATGACACAGGTGGAGGAGGAGTCACTTAAGATGATCAGGGACGCTGCTGCCATAATGAGGGCCCCCCTCAACCCTGTTGAGGGCTTTAGTGCCTACCTGTTAGAAAAACGAATGAAACTGGAGGAGGGACAACGTGCCCATTGTGAGCACCTGTTGTATACAGCAATTCACACGGCGGGGAAGGGGCAGCTGACAGAGGCCAGCCATCTCTGCCATCTGCCCCATCCTTCTCCTCCTTCTCCTCCTGCCACATTACCACCGACAGAGCCACAGCCTGCAAGTGGAACAAACGCTGCAGGGAAGCGTGGAGGGAACACTGCAGGGAGCAGTGCAAGGAAGGCTACAAAGAAGTCCAGAAGGTGATTCCCTAGCTTCAAGCTGCTCTGCCAGAAGTTGCAGTTTGTAGAAGTACCACAGCTTGGGATGATGTATGTTTCCGGCTGCTGCTCCTGATTTCCTTATGTTGTTTATTTTATTATTCATCAAAGTAATGTCTGCCTTTGGAGTCCAAAGTCTTCATAAATTCCACTAATTTTACAATTGTTGCCCTTCGTGTTTATTTAGTTTTTGCCAGAATAAATGGATTTTTGATTTATGAAAAATACTTGCCTATGTGTTTTTATTGGGAGTAGCAATAAGATTTCATAAATGTGTAATTAACAAGGGACACCAACCACCTTGAGGGTAAAAAAATATATAAAAAATATGTTGTTGTGAGAACATGACACCCAAAAAACTGAGCCCACAAGAACCAAAATAAAAATAAAAATAAAAATAAAAAAGGTATATCTTGATTCTAAATAAAAATTAAAATTAGGGAGATCTGGCTTTAAAAAAGATAAAATTATTCTAGAGATGACAAGAAACAATAAAGACATAAGTTTGTCAGAACTCGGGATAAAGATCTGCAGCAAAAAAAAAACATTGACCTCCCTGGCGGTATGATTCTGGCAGATTTTAGGTGCTGAAATCGGTACCATTATTCTGCATGGAAATTTGGCGTTTTATATTGCAGGCCTCTAATTCTTAGGAATAACTCACTTAAATCTGTCCAAACCAGAGTCTAGTAGACATCCCGGGTATGATAAAGTTCAAAAAACAAAATCATAAAATTATAATATAATAAATAACTATAAAATAATTATAACAAATAATAATATAATAATAATAAATGTGTTTTTCAGTGTTTGATGATGAATTTCCCCACAAATCGATATCGCTTAATTCTGCGAGTGATTCTAATTTATTATCGCTGTTTTCTAGCTGGTCTAAAACCACTTTTGACATAAAGGGACACTTTTTGGTTGCTATGGACAATCTCCAAATTCCAGACAGAAAGAACAGTTTTTATTATATAAAAGTGCATGCAGGACACTGGGCAGACCACTAGGGACAAAGGGGGTGTGTAATTGTTTATACAGTACTGTAATCTGTAAGATTACAGTATACTGTATGTGTACTGTGTTAACTTTTTTGAATTTGGCGCCGATCTCCGCCCCCGTGCGTCGTAACGTCACAGGGAACGGAGCTCGGCGGCACTCGGCACTGTGTGAATCGAGCGAGGAGACAGCTCGATCACACAGCGGGGAGGCATCGCAGGATCCAGGGGACAAGGTAAGTAACTCTGCCTGGATCACTGTGATGCAATCCCGAGTCTGGCTCGGGGTTACCGCTTTTGGTGCTGAAACTTCACCCTGAGCCAGACTCGGGAATACCGCCAGGGAGGTTAAACCTGTACATTACCACCCAGGGGGCGGTCCCTCTGGCTATAACCCCTCACACTGCATCCAGCAGCTCAGTTCGTCAAAAAGCAGTACAAACATAAAAAGAAGGGGTGGGTGCTGTGTCCATCCATGAACTTCAGAGAAAAGGATTTTACGGTAAGTACAAAAATCTTATTTTCTCTTTCGTTCATGGACGGACACAGCACTTAGTCTTGACCTTAGGGACATCCCCAAGCAGTGCAAAAAGAAATGAGGGGTGGGAACAGCAAGCAAACAAAACTCCACCCATTACAACCAGAGCTCCTCAACGGAGGAGTTGCAACCTTAAACAGCCGCCTGCAAAACTTTGCGGCCGAAGGAAGCATCCGCAGATGCACTCACATCAACGTTGTAAAATTTAGTGAAAATGTGAACGGACGACCAGGTCGCCGCCTTACACACCTGGGAAACAGTCGCTTGATGTCGGAAAGCCCAAGAGGCACCTATTGCCCTGGTCAAATGCGCCGTGACAGGAAAGGGAGGCACCCGCCCTTTTAGGGCATAAGCCTGAATCACGATCTGTCTGATCCACCAAGAAATGGTGGCAGACGAGATCGCCAGGCCCTTCTTTGGACCAATTACCGACACAAACAGTGAGTCTGACCTCCGAAACGGAGCTGTAGCAGACAGATACACCCACAGAGCTCGGACCACGTCCAAGGAATGCAAAGTAACCTCTTTGGGGTGCGACGGCCGAGGACACAAGGATGGAAGCAAGATGTCCTCATTTAGATGAAATGCCGAAACAACCTTCGGAAGAAACGAAGGCTGCGGGCGTAGCACCGCCTTATCCTTGTGGAGGATCAAGTAGAGGGACTTGCAAGACAAGGCTGCCACTCCTGGCAGATGTAATAGCCACCAGAAAGACTACTTTCTGAGAGAGTGTCAATAGGGGAATTTCTCGAATGTTCTCAAACGGTGGTTTCTGAAGTACCGAGAGCACCAGATTCAAATCTCACGGAGGAAGCAGTGGTCGAACCGGAGGGGCCACATGTCGAACCCCTTGCACAAACGTACTCACCAGTGAATGAGCCGCCAAGGGTCGTTGAAAGAAGACAGCCAAGGCCGATATCTGCCCCTTAATGGTGCTTAAGGCAAGTTTTTGATCCACTCAACGCTGTAAAAACAGCAGTATCCTGGAAACCGAATATGTACGTGGCCTTCCACTTGCAATGATAAATCTTCCGAGAAGATGACTTCCGTGCCCTCAGCATGGTGGAAATTACTGAATCCGACAGGCCTCGGTCCCTTAGCACCTTAATTTCAACAGTCATGCCGTTAAAGCCAGCGACTGTAAAGCAGGATGAAGTATAGGACCTTGCGATAGAAGGTCCTCTCGCATCGGCAGTCGCCAAGGAACATTCGCCACCAGTCGTACTAAGTCGGCGTACCAGGGACGCCGAGGCCAGTCTGGGGAAATTAGAATCATCGGAATCCCCTCGGTCTCTACTTTGCGAAGCAGACGAGGAAGAAGTTTTAGCGGGGAAAGGCATAAATTAAACAATACTGTCCCCACGGAGCCACCAGCGCATCTGTCGCGTCCGCCAAGGGATCTCTGGACCTGGCCACAAACCTTAATACCTTCCAATTGGGTCGAGAAGCCATGAGATCCACGTCTGGCGTGCCCCATCTCAGGCAAAGGAGTCGAAACTCAACCGGGTGTAGCGACCATTCTCCTTGGTCCAGCATCTGACGACTTAGGTAGTTTTGCCAGTTTTCTACGCCCGGAATGTATACGGCCGATAGAGCCGGCAAGCTCCGCTCTGCCCAACGCAGGATGTGAGGGACCTCCAATGCTGCAGCCGAGCTACTTGTTCCTCCTTATTGGTTGACATATGCCACCGCCGTGGCGTTGTCCGACTGGATCCTGACTGGGCGTCCCTGCAGCCTCTGTGACCATGTGGAGAGGCACCGCCTGATCGCCCGAAGTTCCAGCACATTGATCGGCAGGCGGGATTCTTCCTGTGTCCAGCGAACCTGTGTCGACTGTACGCCCCAAACTCGGTCGTGATCACCGTCCAGTAAAAAGGAAGGAATGACTTCCCGGACTGAAGGGCCGGAGACCTCAGCCACCAGATCAGGGAAGCCCTGACTAGTCGGCTCACCCGGATTTGACAATCCAGGGACAACGGAGATTTGTCCCATTTTGACAAGATGTCCTTTTGCAAGACTCGAGTGTGGAATTGAGCATACGGTACTGCCTCAAAGGTGGCTACCATGAGACACAAGACTCGCATGCAAAAGCGTAGCGACGACCACCTGCGGGACGCCAACAGCTTCACCGCAGCCTGAAGAGTCTGCAACTTGTCCGAAGGGAGAAAAACTCTTGCCTCTGAGGAGTCCAGAATCAAGCCCAGGTATTCCAGGCGCTGAGTCGGCACCAACACCGACTTTTGGAGGTTCAGTACCCAACCAAACTCCCGAAGAGTCTGACTGGCGATCGCCACATCCTCCTATAATTCTGAGGCGGAAGCTGCTCTTAGAAGGTCGTCCAGGTAGCCCACGATAGCGATCCCTCGCTGCCTCAGCAAAGCCAGAATCGGGGCAAGCACCTTGGTGAAAACTCTGGGTGCCGACGCCAGGCCAAAAGGTAGAGCTACAAATTGGTAGTGCTCGTCTCCGACTGCGAACCGCAGAAACCTCTGATGCCTGACGCATATGGGGACATGCAAGTATGCGTCCTTGATGTCCAAGGACGCCAGAAAATCCCCCGGATGGAGTGCAGCGACCTCAGAGCGAACTGATTCCATCCTGAACCTTTGTACCTTTACAAAGCAGTTGAGGGCCTTGAGATCCAGGATTGGATGGACTACATGTAGGATGTAGTCCTTCTTTGGGACTACAAACAGATTGGAGTAGAATCCCTGAAAACTTTCCGGCGATGGCACAGGTACTATCACCCTCCGCATCAGCAGGTCCTGCACTGCCCCAAACAGGGCGCCCTGACGAGCCAGAAGAAGATGAAGGTTGGAGGGAAAAAATCTGTTTGGTGGACAAGAAAGAAACTATCTTGTACCCTGATAAAACCAGTTCGCAAACCCACTGGTCGGAAAGCAGGGAGGCCCACCAAGCTACAAACTCGCGGAGGCGACCCCCCACCCGAGAGTCAGGCGGGGGGCAAACCTTCATGCTGTTGCAGATTTGTTTGCAGGCTTGTTTGGCTTGCGAAATCATGGACGCTTTTGTCCCTCAGCTGGCACCTTGTCGGCCTGGGAATGCTTACCTGCGGCCCCGGGCGGACGAAAAAATTGCTTATGAGCGGAGAAGGAGGGCCCTGGCCTACGGCGTGGCTCCTTACCTTTTTTGGATTGTGGGAGCAGCGTGCTCTTACCTCCAGTGACATTTTTAATAATGTCATCCAGCGAGGCTCCAAATAGCCTCTCTCCCTGGAAGGGCAAATCCACCAGTGCCTTCTTGGAAATATGGTCTGCAGACCACCATTTTTAGCCAAATCAGGCAACGTAGCACCACAGCAGATACTGAGGCTCTGGACAGCAGGGGAGCTGTATCTAAGGCCGCATCGCAGACATACTTAAGGCCTTGCACCAACTGGTCGGCCAGTTCCACGCAGACCGGGGAAGCGTGTTGCTTTTCCAACTCGTGGTGCAACATTTTTGCCCATTCTGTAAGTGTCTGTGATACCAGGGCTGTGGCCAACACTGGCCACAATGCTGACCCCACTACCGTGAACATGGACCAGGCCACCGCCTCGGCCCTCCTGTCTGCAGGGTCCTTAAAAGCAGGGGTCCCCACCAGAATCGTGGTTACCTTGTTTAACCTGGATACCGGGGGGTCCACAATCGGGGGAGATGTCCATTTTTTTCAGGAAACTCTCGTCAAGGGGGTAACTGACTGCCATGCGTTTTGGGACCCAAAAGGCCCGCTGCGGCCGTTCCCATTCTTTGTATATAAACTTATCAAAATAAGTTAGGTAGGTAAACACCTTAGCAGTGCGGGCCGGCTTGTGGGACCCAAAAGGGACCAACACCTCAGTAGATGCCCCCGCCGTATCTTCCAGTTTTAGGGTATCCCGCACTGCGGTGATAAGTGCTCCAACAAGTGCCTTTTCCTGCACTGACCCGGACACGGAGTCATCCTCACTATCCGAATGGTCCTGGTCCGCATCCTCTGACACGTCAGAACAGGGGCCGTGTGCCACAGCAAGGCCCGAGTCTAAATCAGAGCTTTCCCCAGAAGATGGTGGGGGGAGGGGGCATTTTTTACCCCCCTTGTGCCCACACACCACTTCCACCCTGGCAACAAAGGACTCCAGAACCGCTGACAAAGCGCCATAGGCACTGCAGGTGCAGGGGCACCGGTTGCCACCACAGGGATGTCTGGGGAAGAAGCGCCAGCTTCTGACGCCATGCTGACCCACACTCCCCTGACACCCTCAGGGACCAAGGCAAGGTACACAAAAGGTCCACCCTCCTAGCTGCCACAGACTGAGGGCCCCCCCAGAGGACTCACCACACTGACCCAGGTACTGCACAGCGCTGCCGTGCGCTCTCTCTGTAAGTGAGGTGTTACCCTGTGTCTGAGGTGTTCTGTGCTCTTTGCGCCATTCAGAAAGAACATTCCCAGCGCTAGAGGCAAAAACTAAGCTGGGGCTACAGAAAATGGTCAATGGCTGCCTCAGCAAAACAAGCGTGGGCTACAAGAAAATGGCTGCCAGCCGCCTCAGCAAAAACGAGCGCGGGCTACAAGAAAAAGAAAATGGCCACCGGGCTCCGCTAAAATGGCCGCCAGCCATCCTGAGGTAAAGAAAATGGCGGTGAACAAGCTGACCCTCCGCGCGGAGGCATACCACATGGACAGACCAGAACCCCCCCACTATGGAGAGCGGACCCCGCACACCCAGCACAGCCCCCAGCCAGGACTCAGAGCCCCACCCGGAGGACCCCCGGTCAGGTACACAGCAGGCCCAGCCACCACAGATGCATGGGTAGGAGGGAAGGACAGGGAGAGAAGAAAGGGAGAGTGAGAGACCCCCTAGTTGACCTCCCCAGGAATGCCCAGCTGTTCCATCCTGCCAAAGCAAGTGGAACCCTACTTACCCGTCCTGCGGGGACTACTGGAAGCATTCCGGACAGACTCATCACCCGAGCGGTACGGGGTGGCTGTCAGCAACGGCACACTGTGACTCGGACAGCAGTAGCCCGGTCATATGTGTGCCCCGGAGCATTTAGCTCACTGGCCACCCCTGGAGCAAACGGGGCATGTTGTGGCTGACCCAGCGCTAAAGGTCTGCTCACGCTCGATGGCCGAGCTGGGGAGACTACTAGGATCTATATTATCCAGTCTGTCACCCAGCCGGCAGTTGATAGTAGATCTCAGGATAAAAAGTAGAAAAAAAAAGCATAAAATCTCCTGGACCAATGGTCCCAACCGGGACCTTCTCCTATGCTAGGCAGAAAAAAAACTGAGCTGCTGGATGCAGTGTGAGGGGTTATAGCCAACGGAACTGTACAGGTTTTCTGTTTTGTTAACATGTTCTGCCTAGTCCGCTCCTGATAGAAGGCGTATAACCCTAAGGTCAAGACAAAGTGCTGTGTCCGTCCATGAACGAAAGAGAAATAATTAAAGCTTTATGATCACTCACTCTAGACGTGGATGTTAACAGCTGCCATACAAAGCCAGCGTCAGAGAAGTGGAAGGTTCAGACAATCTGGAAGGGCCTACAGAGAAACTCACCAGGCGTCTTTCCAAGTACCTGGTCTTCCTGGGCCGGTTTGCTGAAATAGGAATAATGGGAATGCCCTCCATCTTGATCCTGCAAAGCAGGAAAGGATGAAAAGGAAGAAGCTGTAAAGGAAGAAAGGCATAGATCAGGTTGAACTGATCTCATACAGTCACCAAAGCGTCCACAGCAAAGACCCGAAAAACCTTGGCTCTAGAAACAAATCTGTCCAGTTTGTTGCTGAATGTGGACACCAGAAAATCCATGTCAGGTGTCCCCCAAATATGGCAAATGGCTTGAAATGCCTCTGAGTCGAGATATATATGGATATCCCACATACGACCAAAGACTTGCCAATGGTGGGTGTCAGCCCCAAATGATATACAACAGAATCCACAAGGGAAATTGGGAAATGGTGAGGAGCACTGGGGCTTTGTGACACCCAAGGAGTAAAAAGTTGAGTATAACACACTCAATGTAAAAATCCAATATTTATTGGAAAGGTTTAAAAAGTCCCCTCTACATGAAAGTAGCAAAAATTACTGAACATTTAAAAAATGCATAACGTCAAACGTCTCTGAGTGGAGAGCTTATCCCCAGATCAAGACACTTATGGCAGAGGAAGTCCACCTGTCACATGCCTGGGATGTGGATGGTAGACAGGATTGTAACATGCATCTCCATCAAAGTGAGAACCAAGTATGCTTCTCTTAGAATAGCACAACTTCTGGTGCCTTTTTGATGCTTTATGTAGGCCACTGCTGTAGCATTGTTGAATTCTAGTTAAATGACATCATAGCTGAGAGGTCCAGTGTTAGGGGGACAACCTAAGCTCCCTTAGTTCCAGGATGTTAAAGGGAAGCTTAGCTTTCTCCGATGACCAAGTCCCCTTCACCAAAAGGAAATTTGTGACAGACTGTCATTTATTGTGAAAACCATACATTAAATATAAATATTGAAATCACTCCATTGCCACATCCGTACACTAATAATTTGAAAACAAGAACAACCCCCACACATTTATAGTAAAATTGGACCACAACAAATTATTAAAAAAAATCTATATTTTATTATACATAGAAAACATAAAACATTTTTTCTACATAAATGGACACAATTTCACATCTCTTACACATCACATTTCCTGTCAAACTAAATGGGTCATCTATATAATATTATGACAATGTGGTGCCTAGGTTGGCAAAACAATCAGACAGTTTTGGAAGTGGATAAAAGACCACATGTATTACCCGACCAATGGCTTGTTAACCACTTCCCACCCGGCCGGTGGTTCAGTTATCCTGACTGGATGTCATATGACTGGTAAAAAGCCTCACGGCTGATCTCGATGTAGACAGGAAGAGCCGTTGATCTGCTTTTCCTCACTCGCGTCTGATAGACGCGAGTAGAAGAGAGCTGATCAGCTGCTCCCCTGACAGGGGGGGTCTGTGCTGATTGTTTATCAGCACAACCACCCCTTGGATGCCCGCCCAGGACCACCAGGATGCCACACTGGACCACCAGGGAAGGCCACCACACTGAACCACCAGGAATGCCAACTAGACCACCAGGGAAATGCCAATCTGTGCACAAGGAGCTGCCAATCAGTGCCCAGGCAGCTGCCATCCAGTGGCAAACAAAAATGCCTACCAGTGCCATCAGTGATGCCTATCAGTGTAGTTCATCAGTGCCAGCCATCAGTGCCACCTTTCAGTGTCCAGAGCTTATCAGTGCTGCCTATCAGTGCCCATCAGTGCAGCCTTTTAGTGCCCATTAGTGTCGCCTATCAGTGCCCATCGGTGCCACCTATGAGTGCCCATCAGTGCCGCCTATCAATGGCCATCAGTGCTGCATATCAGTGTCACCCACCAGTGCCGCCTATCAGTGCCCATTAGTGCCGCCTATCAGTGCCCATTGTTAATGCCCATCAGTGCCGTCTTATCAGTGCCTGTCAGTGCAGCTTATTAGTGCCCATCAGTGAAGGAGGAAACTTACTTATTTACAAAATCTTATAACAGAAACAAAGAAAAACATATTTTTTTTCAACATTTCCAGTGATTTTATTTGATTTTTTTCAAATATAAGTTTTATTAGGCACCAAGGGAAAAAAAAAACATCACCACAACAGATGCATAGATGTTACCATGCCTATGGTACATGGTAATTACAAACATTAGACCCACTGGGTCAATAGCATCATCACCTGTCTGGCACATTCATAAACATAGGATTACATGTGAACAAGGTAGATGACGGGATCCTCCCCAGATTTTTTTTTTTCTTTTACAATACTAGCCTGGAAACATCCAAACTCTATATATAAAAAATAAGAAAGTTGGCAATTAAAAGAAGGGAAAAAGAAGAGGCAAAAAAAAAAGGGGATAAGAAAAAAGGGGGGAAAGAGAAGGGGAAAGGGCCGAGACCGGGCGAGTGCACGGGGGAATGGAGCCGTATCAGAGCGCTATAGTTCTATGTCCCCAAGAGGGCCATCCCCTCATCAGAGTAGATAAAGATGTTCCAAATTCTCCAAGTCTCTGTAAATTTCTCATGTTTATGCTGTTCCGTGAGAATCAGGTCTTCCCATTTCTTTATCTCCTCCACCTTTCTCAGCCAGCACCCAATGGTTGGTGGGCACTGCTGTTTCCAGTAGAGGGGTATGCACGCCTTAGTGGCGTTTAGTAGGTGTCGTAGCAAAGATTTTTTGTACGTTTTGGTTGAGATCTTGGATAAGTGCAGAAGGAAAAAAGATGCGTCTGCAGGGATTGTGTAGTCTGTAAACCTTTGCGTTGTATTGCGCACGTCTTCCCAAAAGTTCTGCAGTTTTGGGCAGGACCAAAAGATATGTAATAGGGAACCCTTGTCTTCCCCACAGCGCCAGCACAGGTCTGAGGCCGTCGGGAAGCACTTGTGCAACCTGGTGGGTGTGAGATACCATCTAGTGAAAATTTTAAAATTTGTTTCCTGAAGTTTAGTGCACATGGAGGACTTGATGGCAAAGGTGATAATGCGTTGTTTTTGCGACTCCGAAAACTAACAGCCAAGATCAGCTTCCCACTTCTCCAGACATAGGAGACGTGGTTGTTCAGCGGGAGAGTTTAAAAGTGCGTACATATTAGAGAGTGTCCGGGATACCGGCTCGGGCTCCGAGCAGCAATCCTCAAAGGTTGTCTGTAGAAGAGAGAAGGAATGTGGGTTCGGGATTGAATGCAGGAAGTGGTGCAATTGGGCTGCCCTCCAAAAAGGGAAGGCGGTAGTCGCCCAGCATGTCTGTTAATTCCACAAGAGACACCCAGCGGCCCGACGTCACAAACCTGGAGGCCCGCTCCCATCCCAACTCCCTCAGGTCAGTATAGTTTGTGTGTTGTAAGCCTGGCGTGAATTTCGGATGACCTAAAATCAGGAACAGGGGTGACGTCTTTGTCATCAGCTGTGTTTGCATGGCTAATTGGGTGCTGTGCCGCAGAGTAGGTCCTATCAAAGGGTGAGATTTCAATCTCGGAGGTAGAGATTCGGAGCACCATAACGCGCTTTTCAGAGGGATTATGGTCTGGGATTGTTCTATCTGCGTCCACAGTTTGTGTGATGTGTTTCGATTCCAGTCCAGCACCCTGCCCAAAATGTGTGGCCTGATAATATCGTCGGACATCAGGAACAGCCAGGCCCCCGTTGCGTTTCGGGAGTGACATTTGTGTGCGGCTTAGCCTAGGCTTCTTGTGGGCCCAGATAAAGTGAGTAAAAAGGGACTGCATTCGTTTGAGTAAAGGGTTAGGAATTTGTATAGGGAGGGTTTGAAACAGATAGAGGAACTTGGGGAGGATGCACATTTTTATTAAATTGCATCTGCCAAACCAAGTGTGTAAGCCCTTATGCCAGCTTTCCAGGAGGGCGCGTGTCTTATTCAGCAGTGGAGGGAAGTTGAGGGCAAACGTATGAGGAACGTCATGGGGGATATATGTACCTAGATATTTAAGGGCCGAGTTCGTCCATTTAAAGTGAAAATTGGATTGAATGTTTTGTATGAAATGAGGGGTGATCGCGATACCCATAGCTTCCGATTTGGAAAAATTTATTTTTAGGTTCGAGAGGCTACCATACATGTCAAACTCTTTCATGAGATTAGGTAATGAAATTATGGGATTTGTCTAGCTGAAGAGTAGATCGTCCACGTATGCAGAGACCTTGCATTGCGAATCTCCGACGTGAAGGCCCTGTATGTCCGGGTTCAGTCTCACTTTACACAAGAACGGCTAAAGGGAAAGGGCAAAGAGAAGGGGCTACAGTGATTTTTTTATTCGTTTAGCAAAAAATAAAAACAGCAGAGGTTATCAAATACCACCAAAAGAAAGCTCTATTTGTGGAAACAAAATGATAAAAATTTAGTTTGGGTACAGTGTAGCATAACCGCGCAATTGTCATTTAACCACTTCAATACAGGGCTTTTTGTACCACTTCAATACCGGGCCTATTCTAGCACTTCTCTCCTACATGTACAAATCATCATTCTTTTGCTAGAAAATTACTCAGAACCCCCAAACATTATATATGTTTTTTTAGCAGACACCCTAGGGAGTAAAATGACGGTCATTGCAACTTTTTTTCTTGCACGATATTTGCGCAATTATTTTTCAAACACCTTTTTTTTTTTAAAAAAATGGTTTCATGAATTAAAAAATAACAAAACAGTAAAGTTAGCCCAATTTTTTGGGAAAATATCAAAGATGATGTTACGCCGAGTAAATAGATACCTAACATGTCACACTTTAAAATTGCGCACACTCATGGAATGGCGCCAAACTTCGGTACTTAAAAATCTCCATAGGCGACGCTTTAATTTTTTTTACAGGTTACCAGGTTAGAATTACAGAGGAGGTCTAGTGCTAGAATTGTTGCACACGCTCGAACGCACGCGGCGATACCTCACATGTGTGGTTTGAACGGCGTTTACATATGTGGGTGACTTACGTGTGCATTCGCTTCTGATCGCGAGCTACCGGGGACAGGGGCGTTTACATTTTTTTTATTTATTTATTTTTTTACTTTTTTTTTTTTTTTTTACAATTATTTTACTTTTTTTTTTTTTTATCACTTTTATTCCTATTACAAGGAATGTAAACATCCCTTGTAATAGGAATGTGTGTGACAGGTCCTCTTTATTGAGAGATACGGGGTCAATAAGACCCCACATCTCTCCTCCATGCTGGAAAGCATGAGATCAGTGAAAAAAAATTCACTGATCTCATACTTACAGCCGCAATGGCAGCTTTGTTTACATTTGAGGACCCGGACATGACGTCATCACATCGCGCCCGGGCCTCCGACGATCATAGAGATGACTGGTGACCATCTGGTCACCAGTCATCTCTATGCTCGTCACGTGACCCACCAACGGCACCGGAAGATTTGCTCCGGGTCCCCGATCGCACGGGAGAGCCCGGAGAAGCACCGGACATCCCCCCCTCCCGCCGCCTATAAGAATGATCAAGCGGCGGAACCGCCGCTATGATCGTTCTTATGGTGCACAGAATCGCCGGCACTTTAAAAGGATATCTGAATGATGCCTCTAGCTGCAGGCATCATTCAGATATCCCCCTACAAAGCCGAGGACGTCAAATGACGTCCACCCAGGATGGGAGATCCCATCTGTGGACGTCATTTGACTATGGCTGGGTAGGGAAGTGGTTAAACAGCGACAGCGCTGAAAGCTGGAAATTGGCTTGGGCAGGAAGGGTGGAAAGTGCCTGGTATTGAAGTAGTTAAATACCACCATTGGTCACCATATAAGCATTTAAACAATGCTATTATCCCTTTGTCTTTATACGAGGATCATCGAGGGGGGAATTTTGATAAAAATTCATGTAGAATTATGAACGTGGATACAGTGAATCAATATTACCAATAAGGTGTTTTCATACACCAATGGATATGGTTGCATTGTACGCATTGGTTTTATGATATTGTTAATTTAAATAAAATATGATATACTTTTATAGTTATTGTTTATGTATTTATACTTCAGTTCACCCATAAAGTCCCATATCCCTCCAATTTCTTGTTCTTTTTTGTATAACATCCCCCCCCCCCCGTCCAGGTGACAACCCCCACACACAAACACTTATTGTATTATGGTGCGGAGTGATATGTAGTGGAGGGAGAAACTTTCCAATAAAGTCAGGTAAGAAAAAAACCTACTAAAAATAAAATAATAATAATAATAATTGAGCTTACGTATGTAGCGCACCAACCCCAGACTTTACCTGCTTTTCTTCTGCTTGGCTCCTCCGCAGGAAAGAATGAGGCACACCGCACCACAAGCCCGTACCCTCCTGAATAGGGAGGTTGAGCGGTGTTAGTTTCTCTGGCCTGCTTGCAGCCAGTGTTAAAAACCTCCAAACAAGTCTTTAGTTCTCCCCAGTAAGCAACTGTCCACACCAACTGAAAGGTCCAACACTTATTTATTCTTTTTAGCACAATAAACAGTCTCTTTGAGAGCAGACAGGTTGGGACAAGACACAGGTCAGATAAGGTGGGAGGAGGTCCAGGCACAAACTTGAATTAGGTTTTCTCCTGCTCTGATTAGCACGAACAGGCTTGGCGCATGGTCTCTGCCACAGACCATGAAGTTGGTCATTGCCACTGACCGGGTGAAAAAGATGAAAGTCACTGCCACTGACCTTGGGTGCGTAGTATCACTGCCACTGTGACTTAAAGAACATGCACTTCCTTCCGTTAGTAAACTAGCCCTTTATAGGACAAGAACATCCCTCTGGAGAGTTACCAGAGGCCCCATCTGTCACCAGGACTCTGCGCTGGGTCTTCAGGAAGGGTCACCTCCCTGGCCTCCTCATCCTGGAATACGGGTCCCCTCACAAGGCAGATCCCTGGGAGTCTTTGTCCCCGGCGGATCCCAGCCGAAGGCTGCTGGGCTCCGGGCCTTTCTCCAAAGTACCTCACCCCAGACTGAAGGTGTCTGAGATGGAACAGCAGCTCCGTCTCTGGGCCTAGGGCACCCAGAGACAACCCGTCCAGGCCTTCAAGCCTAGGGCACCCAGAGGCGACACACACGGACCCAGGCCTAAGGTGCCTGAGCGCGGAACCAACCCCTCTGGAAGATGGCCGCCCCCTTTTATATCCTCTCCCGACAGGCACAGCAGGTTCCCCGCCCCGCCGTACTGCTGACGAGAGGGGACAAAAAAAGGCACAACCTTGTACTGCGGTTCAACCCGGGCCCATGACAACAGCGCCACCTATAGGCCCCAGGGAACTTACACACCAATACTATCTCCCAGGGACAGAAATGGTCCATGAGACCTAACAATTAGTGCATCTGAGCCTAGTTACCTCTCAGATGCTTCCCCCTAAATGTAACCACCCGCTACATGTGCATAAAAAGTGAAAGTGTATCTAAAAGCTTTAACAGTACTATGAGATATTTATCACGGTAAAAAAAAAATATATCTGATGATAAAATAGGTAATAATGGCACAAAGAAGGGAAATTCAGAGTCCATATATAGTGATGATAAAGTCCAATGCACTCAGCAAAAATGGCTGCTGTCCCAAGAGTAAGCCAACTCTATTGAAAGAACAAATAAATGGAGAGAGAGGGAAGTGCCACCTAAGTGCAGTATATCAAAAAATCTGACATCAGAAGGGAGGCCTCTTTTTATTATGACGAGCATGTCTTTCAACTTGGTCTTGCAAGTTTTTATTACCGCTGCTATATTAAACCATTTTGATATACTGCACTTAGGTGGTGCTTCCCTCGCTCTCCCTTAACCACTTCAGCCCCGAGACTCTTTTTGACACTTGTTGTTTACAAGTTAAAATAATTTTTTTTTGCTAGAAAATGACTTAGAACCCCGAAACATAGAAAAAAATATATTAACACCCTAGAGAATAAAATGGCGGTCGTTGCAATACTTTCTGTCACACCATATTCGTGCAACGGTCTTACAAGCACACTTTTTTGGGGAAATAATACACTTTTTTTTAATCAAAAAATAAGACAACAGTAAAGTTAGCCCAATTTTTTTTATATTGTGAAAGATAATTTTACGCCGAGTAAATTGATACCCAACATGTCACGCTTCAAAATTGCACCCGCTTGTGGAAGAATGGCGACAAACTTTTATCCTTAAAAATCTCCATAGGCGATGTTTAAAAATTTCTACAGGTTACCAGTTTTGAGTTAGAGGAGGTCTAGGGCTATAACTATTGCTCTTGCTCTAACGATCGCAGCAATACCTCACATGTGGGGTTTGAACACTGTTTTCATATGCGGGCACTACTCACATATGCGCAAGCTCGGCGGGAGGAGGTGGGCATCTCTCCCGCCACCGATAAAAGTGATCTTGCGGCGATGTAAACATCCCTTGTAATAGAAAAAAAAGCACAACAGGACCTTTTAAATATGAGATCTGGAGTCAAAAAGACCTCAGATCTCATATGTACAACAAAATGCAATAATAAAAAAAAAATGTCACTTTAAAAAAAAAAAAAAAAAAAAAAATCTCCTTTAAGAGCTATGGGCGCAAGTGACGTTTGACGTCGCTTCCACCCTCCCATGCTATGGAGGAGAGCGGGGGGCCATCTTCCCTTTAGGTCGGCAGCCAGGCATCCACGGGAGAGGACGCGATCATCTTTGCCACTACCGGCAGGCCAGGTAAGCGGCGGAGATGACCGGAGCGCGGCGAGAGGGGGGTGGACACCTCTCCCACCACTGATAAAAGTAATCTCGCGGCGAATCTGCTGCGGAGACCACTTTTACCTTAAAGAGAAACGCACAGCCTTCCCGAAAATACCGGGGTTATGGCAGCTAGCTGCTGCCATAGCCCCGGTGTCTGGCGTCAAAGTACCGACGTACGGGAATGTCGTTTTGCGTGAAGTGGTTAAAATATATCTGTGGCGCTAATCAGATTACTCTCACCCAAAAAAAAAAATCAAATCATATATAACATTAAAAATTATTTCCATCAATAGGTGTATTAAGATAAAGTAAAACATCAAAAATGTCCAAACAATCAAGTCCACGTGAAGGAAAACCAATCCACTCTTATGTATATAGCATAAATCCGCCACCACAATTGCTCCTTATGATCCATGTGATTTTCAACTCCACCGAAGATAGATGTAAGCTTATCAGCCAATTTTGACCCTCTATACATAGAGAAGTAAAAAAGTGCTTGTATTTAGTATATTCAGATTACAATACCCTTCTCCACCTGCATCCAGTACAGCCCACCAGGTACGAGGAATCCAGGAAAGCGTTATTCTGATTCACACGCCAAAAATCAGTGCACGGGCTCTCAGAGGAAACATAATACGCTCCACATAGTGTGAAATCTTTTAGAAACAACTTTAAAACATTAATATTGCACGTGAATATGTATAACTGTTCTGCCCTGGCAGTGGAGACCAGGCATTTTCCCTGCTCATTATCTTTTTGGGCACCAGCCAATAGGAGGTGTCCACATCACACAGGAAGTTCTGTGGACACCCGAAGAATAAACCCAGGAAGTAAACAGAAGGAGAGAAGAGTTTTATGTGACTGCAGGTTCAGGTAAATAAAATGGTATTTTGGATATATTTGTTTTCATTTTTTATACCAGCAGTTAGAGGAGACAGGAGGGGTGGGACTAGCGATTGCTAATATTCTGGAGTTGGGATTTAAGAAAAGAAAAACCTCTGACCAGATGAAAAACAATATCCAGGTGGAAAAGGTAACTGCCCTTCTCATACATATTTAAATTTTGTTTTAAACTAAACCTTGAAAATTTACCATAATGAGTAATATAATACAGCTCTCAGCACATTCCATGCTGTATAATCAAACAGCATCTTTCTGGCATTCACATAATACAATTTATAACATGGGTACATTTCATGGTTCAGTGGCAAAAGAGATAAAATCATGTCAATTTTATGGATATCTCCTGTGCCGACACTACAGACACAGGCACAGTGTGAAGCTTGTGAAATGAGTAGGGATGGGGGCATGGCCAGCAGCTGAGGAGATGTCAGCGTGAGGAGAGAGCTCCTGGAGTATCCAGACCCATCCAGTGACCTACAGCGACATAGAAAGGCATCGTGAGGAAATATCGATAGCCTATATCTCCAGCTACCTCCTGATACCACTATGCATAAAAGAAAACCCGAGAGAGTCCCGAGGAAGCTCACAGACTTCTTCGGCCTAGCAGATGAGCAAAGCCCTCAATATGGCGGTGCAGCCCGTGACACGCGGCGCGGCCGAGGCAGTGGCGGAGCCTCTAAAAAGGATCTTAAGTTCCAGGCTTCATCTCCCGGTAACAGCAGCAGATCCTCTCCCGCAACATCTCCGGTTCATAGCCCGCAGAAAGCTACGCAAAAACGATCAGCGGAACACAGATATCCAGGTGAGCTTGGGGGCCATGATACTTCACAAGATAGTACCAAAGAGTTCATAGAACTGCTCCATGATTTTCCCACCCTGGGCCAGCCCCTGACTGATACTATGATGAAGGACATGCTGGTCACATTAAGGGGCTCACTCCATAGAGACATGCTGGAATGCACAACCCAGCTGAAAGCCGAAGTAACAGCCATTGGGGAAAGGGTGTCTCATGCGGAGGATAAAATGGGGGAATTTGCTACCGCCCATAATGAGCTGGTGGAGGCAAACAATGGAGCAGAGGAGGAAATCTTAGCAATGAAAAGCAAGATGGCGGACTTAGAGGAGCGCGCAAGGAGGAACAATTTGAAGCTGAGGGGGATTTCAGAATCCATTCAGCCAGCAGACCTCAGGATCTATGTACAGGAATTTATCTCTGCATTGCTGCCGGATACGCCTGAGAGGGAGGTGGTGGTTGATCGGGAACACCGTTTACCTAAACATCTACCAGACAAAGTGCCGAGAGATGTAATAGCACGTGTAGCGGAGCCTCACTCTCCCTCTCGGGTTTTCTCGTTTGATTGGCTTGTGTCTAGGGGTACCTGGGAGAGGAGAGTGCAGGAAAACTACGCCAAGCTCTCCCCTCGTATATGTATGAGGGTTGAGCAGAGTTACTTGAATTACCTCCGGGTCTGTTCACTGCATACGAAGCCTCCAGCTGTTCCGTGGAGATGTG
This sequence comes from Rana muscosa, assembly GCA_029206835.1. Lineage (NCBI taxonomy): Eukaryota > Metazoa > Chordata > Amphibia > Anura > Ranidae > Rana > Rana muscosa. The sequence continues at coordinate 10,709,309 of JARGYO010005562.1, forward strand.
TCTGCCAATAACATAGAGCCCCACACCAATCGAAAGTCCAACACTCCTTTATTTCTCTACCTTTCAGGGTGAACACAATCAGTTGAACCTTCAGTAACAGACAGACAGGGGTGTGGATACGAGTAGGCCCAGGCACAACTGAGCTCTCCTATTCCTTTGCTAGCGAATAGGCCTGGCGCAGGTCTCTGCCACCGACCGTGAGTTTTGGTCACTGCCACCGACCGGATTAACCGTTGAGACCCCTGCCACAGGCCTAATAGCAGGTCTCTGCCACTGACCTGAGTTGAATAGTTGGACCGCTGCCACCGGTCATTGAACATGAACCACCTTCCTCTCTGAACTTGGCCCCAGTTCGGGAAAGATATCCCTCCGGGCGGTCTCCAGAGGTTCACCCGGCACTGGCAATCTGCTGCACCAGGTCTTCAGAGGAGTCCCTCCTCCGGTCCCTTACGCCTCTGGATTCGGGTGCCCCACTCCCAGGGCCCCCTAGGACAATCCCTCCCTTGTGGGACCCAGCGGAAGGTATTGGGCCCCAGGCCTCCGGCTGAGTACCTCACCCCAGACTGAAGGTGTCTGGGATGGAACACGAACTCCAGGTGTCCAGGCCTAGGCCGCCTGGACACCGACCGCGAACAGCAGCCCTCAGGCTGAAGGTGCCTGGGACTCGAACCTCGTGGCAAAGATGTCCGCCCCTTTATACCCTCTCCCAGCAAGCACGGCGGGTTCCCCACCCCGCCGTACAACCGCTGCGAGAGGTCACAAAGGGTGAAAATGGGGGAATTGGGGGGGGGGAAACTTGGGACTTTAAATGAGGCAGTGACCGGGTAAGGTCGGTTGCCTCCATCCCTATCTAATTTGAAGAGCGACAAAGGTTGGGACTTTAAATGAAGCAGGCAGGTGTAGGTAATTAAATTTATTGGAAATCAATGAAACGTTGCATGAAGGTAATCATGAGAACAAGGAAACCAATAATTCAATGGATATACATACAGCAATAACAATTGGCCACACACTGATAAAATTTCACAAATCACATGGTACAGGTGATCTTAAGGTAAAACATGTAGTGGGCATAAAAACATGGCATATAGTAGCTCTATGCATTTCGTGGATTCATCCACTCTTCAGGAGCATGCGCATGGAAAACTGAAAGCTGTTGTATAATGGTAATAGAGATATCTGTAAGGTCTGACCCTGTCACGGAAAAAATTTAAATAAAATTGGGTAATTAGAGATAATATTGCCTAGGATAGACCCCCCAAAACCACTCTCAACAGTACTTACATTGTCTGTGTCTAAGCAGTAGCATGGTTCCATGTGGATGAGAAAACCGCCCCCTAAGGGTGTCGCTGGTGGGAGCTGAGGTGGTGATGGCAGACAGGACTCAAAAACAAGGATGGTTTCCAAAGAAAGGTTCCAAAGGTAGGGTCAAAAATGACCACAAGTGCTAGAAACAAGGTGAGATAAGAAAATAGGCTAAAGGGCTCATACTATGTGGTATAGTGAGTCATCAGCCCTAACCTTGGTAAAGGATAGGGTGTAAAGATGTTAATGAGTGTATAGGTATGGTAAACTTAGTGAGAGTGAAGTATAAATTAATAGAAGGTGAAAAGCATAGAAAATAGAAAAACCCAGTTTCCAACAGAGTAAAATAGATCAGATGAAATTTCATGTAAAAAAGGTAAATAAAGTTACCTAATAACCACTTGTATATACCCTAAACCTGATAAGGGATAGGGTAATGAGATGCTAATGAGTGTATAGGTATGGTTAACTTAGTGAGAGTAAGAGGTAGACAGATATAAAGGTGAAAAGCATAAAAGGTTGAAAAACCGAGTTACCCATGAAAGTAAATTAGATCAGATAAATCTTCAATGTGAATAAGTGATGAAAAGTAACATGAAATTACCTAATAAACACGTCAATTGTGAAGGATCAACAGGATGTGCAGGTAAGAAGCTGGAACCACCATCTGAGTCAACCGCCCCAGAATGGCTTATAAGGGCTGGTCAGCCACACCCACCAACATCACGTAGGCGTGAACTTATGGAGAGTAGACAACTGCAGCTGGGGAAAAAACGCCCCCAGACAATAAGTGCCAAAAGGTCCCTCCACCTGGCTGCTAGATGTAAAACGATGGGAGGTAACGGCGCCAAAAACATGGCACAACTATTTCATCGCATATGCGTGATGTCGATGCGTAGTGGGAGCGGTCCATCCACCCTGTAAATAAGGGGAGGGGGAGGAGCACTCGCAGTACGCATCGCAGCTCCCCAAAGCGATGGAGCCAATGCTCCTATCTAAAGCACATGAACCATGCAGCTGCCCGGGGTATAAGACTACCTAGTATAAGGATGGGGAGGAAAAATTGCCCGATCCCATGGGGATAACCCGGTGGAAGGAGGGGGAATTCCTATATTATGTAAAGTAAATTATGGCAAAAATAAAAGAGGTATTAATCAGACCTAAAATGATATCAACAAGCGTGCTTCCATCCCTGTATTATGAAAATGGGGGAATTGGGGGGGGGGGGGAAAACTTGGGACTAACAATTGGCCACACACTGATAAAATTTCACAAATCACTTCCGTGACAGGGTCAGACCTTACAGATATCTCTATTACCATTATACAACAGCTTTCAGTTTTCCATGCGCATGCTCCTGAAGAGTGGATGAATCCACGAAATGCATAGAGCTACTATATGCCATGTTTTTATGCCCACTACATGTTTTACCTTAAGATGACCTGTACCATGTGATTTGTGAAATTTTATCAGTGTGTGGCCAATTGTTATTGCTGTATGTATATCCATTGAATTATTGGTTTCCTTGTTCTCATGATTACCTTCATGCAACGTTTCATTAATTTCCAATAAATTTAATTACCTACACCTGCCTGCTTCATTTAAAGTCCCAACCTTTGTCGCTCTTCAAAAAAGGTCACAAAGGGTACGGCACTGCAGCGATGGTTCAACCCCGGCCCAAAGTGACAGCGCCACCTGCTGGGCCGCAGGGAACTATGCATCACTGGTGTCTTCACCAGTTTTAAAAGTATATACCCGCTACACACGTATCCACTTCTTCCATGTGAAAGAGGACATAATGAGGTTCAGCAGGAAGAACTCCCCTCTGCCTGACCCGTACGCAGACGTTTCTGTGTTCTCACATATATCACAGCACACTATGCAGGCTCGCAGGAACCTTGCTACACTGACCAAGTTGTTCCAAAACAATAAGTTACCCTATACATGGGGGTTCCCAACAAAAATCATTATAACCAGAGAGAACAAGACTTATGCTATTTCCAACCTGGAGTATGGATTGAAGTTAGCTAGACAATGGCAGCTTCTCCCCACAGAGGAGGGAGATTCGCCTTGCATTTCCAAATCACCAAAAGATCTCTTCTGAGTGGCAGAAAGTCTAACGGGGAAATGAATATGTTGATAAGTAATAGGCTTGAGCACTACCTCACATTCCTTTACCTGAACTAGATTTGGGTCTGGTTGCTGGGGAGCATTTACCCCCCACTCTATTGAAGCAAAAGATTTCGCATTTAGTGACATGTTTCACTTTTTTTACCTTTTGTTCTTGTTTGTTTTTTCTTGTTCTCTTTTATTTTTTTCAAGTACCAGCAAACTGTGATGAACCTCTCTTCTGTGCTCCAAGTATGACTTCTAATCTCCCCATCTTGCATAAGGATTTCTATGCTCATCCTCCCATTCCTTATCCTATACCACCACCTACAGGCCATGGCGAGTCATTACACAATAATATAAATTTTTGCTTAAATTGTTTAGCAATACCCCAGGATATTGACTATGACTATTAAGGTGATATCACTTAATGCACATGGACTAAACAGCCCATATAAAAGGAGGCTCATGTGGAAAGAAGCGAAAACGCTCAAGGGAGACGTTATTTGTATTCAAGTGACCCATTTTGCCCGGGACGACCTAAATGCTCAGATGCCCTATTCCCACATGTTTTTCATGCTTGTGCCCCAAAGAAGAAAAGAGGCGTGATGATTGCCATAAACAAATCTGTGGGTTTCAATCTCATTGAAGCTGTCACTGACACCAAAGGTCGATTTCTTATACTGGTATGTGAATTGAACAATCTGGTTTACACTCTAGTCAACCTCTATGCACCTAATACGGGTCAAGCGTCTTTTTTAAAGGGCCTCCACAGCAAGATAAGTAAACACAAAAAAGGAGCACTCCTTCTGTGCGGGGACTTTAACTGCGTAGTGGATAAGGCTATAGACTGTTCTTCTCCCTACACTGCACATAGATACAAAATGAAACCATTCCTCACTGCAGCTGAACTGTTTGATACCTGGAGATGTGTTAACTCCTCTGAACGGGATTATACGTACTATTCGGCACCTCATAACACCTATTCAAGGATTGACTGTATCCTATCTGACCTTACCCTTCTACAACGGACGGTAGAAGTGAAGATACATGCAATTACATGGTCTGATCATGCCCCAGTGTCTATTATCTTGCATGAACAGTTTACTTGTAACCCCTCCTACCTATGGAGCAACAATCTTGCACTGCTTTCTAACCAGACTCATGTGGCTCCAATATCTAAATTTTTGGAGGAATATTTTAAGTTTAACTGTACTACTGAGGTGAATGCTAGGTCTGTATGGTGCGCACATAAGGCGTATAGCAGAGGGCTATTGATACAGGCGGCGGCTCGGGAAAAGAGACGGAAAGCTAAACATCTTACTGATATCCTCCAAAGCCTAAACATGGTTGAGTCCAACAACAAATTAAACCCCTCCCAGGCCACCCAAGCAGCTTTATTAGAGTGCAGGAATAGACTTAGGATTGCTCTGCTGGAAGATCATACTGCTTCCCTAAATTGCTTTAAAGCAACATACTATTCCCATGGTAACAAAGCAGGCAAACTCTTGGCCAATTACATTAGGAGGAGGCAACAAAACTCTAAATTGAATTCCATTACTGATCCCCATTCAGGGCAAGCAGTTTACCATCCCCATAAAATTGCTAACGCATTCCAGAAATACTATGGAGATTTATATAATCTAAATAAAGATCCCACTACCCTACAACCTAGTGATGAACAAATAAATCAGTTCCTGACCTCAGTTAACTTACCCAAATTAAGTACATAAGCCCTGGATTCCCTTAATGCACCGGTCACAGAAAAAGACATAATGGCAACTATAAAAGCACTCCCAAAGCATAAGTCCCCTGGTAGCGATGGGTTCTCTGCTGAATACTACCAGACCGTTGCACATATTCTATCTCCACATTTACAAAAGATGTTTACTTTTGCTGCCTCTACTGTCTCTTTTCCTGAGGAAATGCTGCAGGCCACGGTAGTAGCTCTGCCTAAGCCGGGGAAGAGGCCGGATTGTCCTCAAAACTTTAGGCCTATTTTGTTGCTCAATACGGACTTGAAAATATATGCAAAAATCATAGCTAACAGGTTGTCTACTGTAACTCCCAAGCTGGTCAAATCAGACCAGGTGGGGTTTGTGAAAGGGCGTCAAGCCCCTGATGGCACCCGGAGACTGTATAATTTGTTACATATTGCAGAAACTCGCGGGGCCCCCACTGTAATCCTGACTTTGGATGCCGAAAAGGCGTTTGACAGGGTGCATTGGGGGTTCCTGGGGGCGACCTTGCAAAGGTTCGGAATAACTGGCTTTATCTATTCAGCAATCATGGCGCTTTACACTAAACCATCGGCTAGGGTATTTACTTCAAGTGTGTTATCTGATACGTTCAACACCACTAATGGTACCCGCCAGGGGTGTCCCCTATCTCCGTTGATCTTTACATTAATGATGGAGCCTCTGGTGGAGGCCATTAGATCCTGCGACTCTGTGTCTGGCATTGAGGTGGGAGGATACTCCCACAAGATTGGACTGTTTGCAGATGACGTAGTACTAACTTTGACAGACCCGGGTACTTCCCTGGAAAAGGTACAAGATATTCTGCACACCTTTGGGTCAGTATCCTATTACAAATTAAATTCTACTAAATCCTCTATCCTACCCATAGGCATATCGAGGAAATTGAAAGACCAACTTAAAGCAAAATTCCCTTTTCAATGGGTCACAAATAATTTAGCATACCTGGGGGTCACTTTGGCATCCCCAACGTCATCTACTTATGAGGCCAATTATCCTAAGCTGATTAGTACAATTAAACAGGATATTCATCATATATCTACGTTTGAAATGTCGTGGGTGGGGAGGGTTGCAGCGCTGAAAATGATTGTGTTACAAAAGATAATCTATTATTTTAGAACAATCCCAATAGCAGTACCTGAGAGATTTTTCACTGATGTAGATAAGCTATTTAGGCAATTTGTGTGTGTGTGTGGGGGGGGGGGGGGAGATGGCAAGGCTCTCATATCCCCTACTGGGGAGGCACAAAAAAAATGGTGGTATAAATTTTCCCAACCTTAGACACTACTGTTATGCAGCACGCCTTGACCAGACTAAAACGTGGTTTGACCTGACCACCGATAAATTGTGGGTTCAGATTGAGAGGAGTGTGGTGAGCAACAAATCGTTGCCTGCTTTGCTGTTGTTGAGCTTGACCCATATGACTCATTACAGAACTTGTCCATCTATAGAGGCAACCCTGTTAGCATGGAAGAAATTACACACTACAATACCCCCAGAGATACTGGAATGCTGCAGAGACTTCCCTCTGCAACTCTATGACTATTTTATCCCTGACTTAGATATCAAACCATGGGTGGGTAAAGGTATTCTAACCCATAAGGAGGTATTAGCTAGACAACAGGAGCTGGCTTCATTTTCTTTCTGCAGACTTGTCCACTTCCATGATAAAAACCCGGACATTTCCTATAGCGTACATAGAGAGACGTGGACATATTTGGAGTCTTGCGGCGACGGGCTAAAGGCCTCTCGAAGTTTTACTCCACATTGCAATATGGGGGAGCTTTTAAGAAGACCGCTAATATGATGAATTGGGAGAAAGACCTGGGGACTCCCTTCTCACAGGGGGAGTGGCAGAGTGCTATACAATCATACTATCGTTACTCCCACTGTGCGAACCACTGGGAACTGATACTGAAGGTAATATATAGATCATATTTGACACCTGTGAGGCTAGCACAAATATATTCCAACTCCTCGCCTAGTTGCTGGAGAGAGTGCGGAGAGAAAGGAGGTATAATGCACATATTGTGGACATGTAAGGCTGTAAGGAGCTTTTGGAAGTCAGTGTTCTCATTAATTACCAAAGTTACGGGTCTGATTATTTTACAGTCTCCACAGTTGGCTATATTGAGCATAGGTATCCACCTGGTGCCTAAAATCTTCAGACCAGTGATTACGCACATTCTGATAGCAGCAAAATGAACGATTACTGCCAAATGGAAATCCTTGAATGCCTTTAATGTATCTGAAGTCATATCTAGAGTTAAACAACAGTATGTTTATGAGAGATATTTTGCTGTTAGGAATCATACTCTAACTAAATTTAAACCTTGTTGGGAGACCTGGATAGCGTCCTATCCTAGTGAATAAGTGACCATTTGCAGTCCTGTCTGGTACATGTTGTTTTTGGTTAATGTTTTGTTTTCTTTTATGTTATTTTACTTTTCTGTTATGTGGTCATGAGTTGTTCAACAGAATTATTGAAATACAATTGTGCTTAACAATTTAGATGGTAAACTAATATATGGTGCGGCACTGCACTCTGGGCACAGTTAGTCCCCATTTGGGGTGTCTGGAGTGCGGAGGCGGTACAGTAGAAAACAACTAGTTTAAGACTCCATCCATCTATGGTCTCATTATTATAGTTTTGTATGTAAAATTACCTATATACAACTTTGCATTCTTAGTGACAATTCAGTGTATCTTCTGTTTGGCTGTCAATGTATGTGTTTCTTTTTATGACAAAACTCAATAAAAATAATTGAAAAGAAATGAGTAGGGATGAGCAGAACCTGCGAACGGACCGAAAGTTTGCGCAAACTATCGAACCTCGTTAAAGTCTATGGGACTCAAACGTTCGGAATCAAAAGTGCTAATTTTAAAGGCTAATATGCAAGTTATTGTCCTAAAAAGGGTTTGGGGACCCAGGTCCTGCCCCAGGGGACATGTATCAATGCAAAAAGAAGTTTTAAAAATGTCAGTTTTTTCGGAAACAGTGATTTTAACCACTTAAGCCCCGGACCATTTTGTAGCTAAAGGACCAGAGGTGTTTTCAGAATTTTGCACTGCGCTGCTTTAACTGTAAATTGTGCGGACATGCAATGTTGTACCCAAACGAAATTTGCGTCCTTTTCTTCCCACAAATAGAGCTTTCTTTTAATGGTATTTGATTGCCTCTGCAATTTTTATTTTTTGTGATATAAACGGAAAAAGACTGAAAATTTTGAAAAAAAATGATATTTTCTACTTTTTGTTATAAGAAAAATCAAATAAACTCAATTTTAGTCATACATTTAGGCCAAAATGTATTCAGCCACATGTCTTTAGTAAAAAAAATGTCAATAAGAATATATTTATTTGTTTGCGCAAAAGTTATAGCGCCTACAAACTAGGGTACATTTTCTGGAATTTACACAGCTTTTAATTTATGACTGCCTATCTCATTTCTTGAGGTGCTAAAATGGCAGGGCAGTACAAACCCCCCCAAATGACCCCATTTTGGAAAGTAGACATCCCAAGGAAATTGCTGAGAGGCATGTTGAGCCCATTGAATATTTTTTTTTTTGTCTCAAGTGATTGAATAATGACAAAAAAACATAAAAAATTACAAAAAGTTGTCACTAAATGATATATTGCTCACACATGCCATGGTTATATGTGGATTTGCACCCCAAAATACATTTTGCTGCTTCTCCTGAGTACGGGGATACCACATGTTTGGGACTTTTTAGGAGCCTAGCCGCGTACGGGGCCCCGAAAACCAAGCACCGCCTTCAGGATTTCTAAGGGCACAAATTTTTGATTTCACTCCTCACTACCTATCACAATTTCGAAGGCCATAAAATGCCAAAATAGCACAAAACCCCCCCAAATGACCCCATTTTGGAAAGTAGACACCCCAAGCTATTTGCTGAGAGGCATGTTAAGTATTTTACAGCTCTCATTTGTTTTTGAAAATGAAGAAAGAAAAATTTTTTTTTTTTTTTTTCAATTTTCAAAACTTTGTGACAAAAAGCGAGATCTGCAACATACCTCTCAGAAAATAGCTTGGGGTGTCTACTTTCCAAAATGGGGTCATTTGGGGGGGTTTTGTGCCATCTGGGCATTCCATGGCCTCCGAAACTGTGATAGGCAGTGAGAAGTGAAATCAAAAATTTACACCCTTATGCCGCGTACACACGATCGTTTTTCTTGCCATTTTTTTTCTTGCCGTTTTTCACGTCGTTTTTTTTCATGTTTCCTCTCAAGCCTGTCGTGCGTACACACGATCATTTTAAAAAACGATCAAGCAAAGCGCAGCGACGTATACCACATACGACGGCACTATAAAGGGGAAGTTCCGTTCTAATGACGCCACCCTTTGGGCCGCTTTCGCTAATTCCGTGTTACCGCGTGTTAGTAAAAGTTTGGTGAGAGACGATTCATGCTTTTCAGTATTCGTGCTTTGAAGATCGTTTTGTGGAGTTCAGTTTGTGCTTGTGGGTTCGTATCTGTTTGGCAGGGCTTGTAGTCAGTTCGTATCTGTTTATTCAGTGCGTTCTCGTCTGCTCGGTCCTGTTTTTCAGCTTGTTCTTCATAGGCCTTGCTGTTCTTCCGTGCGTTCTTCTAGTTCGTTCTGAGCTTGCAACCGTTATCTAGCCATGTTGCGGCTACGTACTCGTCGGAGAGTTCGTGCTGTAGTTGGTGCAGGGGTTCATGCTGTATCCCGACTCCATGCCATGAGCAGGGTCAGGAGGAGTTCATGGACCAAGAATTGGTTGCTCCAGCGGCACCAGTTCTGTCATATGCCTTTGTTGCGGGAGATCAGGGAGAATAATCCTGATGACTATAGGAATTTTCTCCGGATGTCTGACCCCGTATTTCAGCATCTGTTGGCTTTGGTGTCCCCCTACATTACCAGGCAGGACACCGTTATGCGTGAAGCCATCAGTGCTGAGCAGAGGCTCATTGCCACGTTGCGATACCTGGCGACTGGGAGAAGCCTGCAGGACTTAAAGTTCTCCATAGGCATATCCCCCCAGGCTCTGGGTATCATTATACCAGAGACGTGTTCTGCCATCCTCCAAGTTTTGCAGGAGGACTATATTAAGGTAAGTGTTCTTTTTTTTTCCACAAAAGTGTATTTTATTAAGGCAAAAACAAGGTTACATTTCAATACGTTTTTCAAGGTTATCATGAACAGAAATGAGGAAGACTCGGGTCTTCTTTGGCAAATAACAACGTTAGATATATCGCATAGTGTGTTATAACAAACAAATGGTGAAGAGAGTAACACATTTGGGTAATTGTATTGTCATAGAGATCTATTCAGCATATAGGTTAAACAAGAACAACGAGCATATCAGCCACTTTAGGGAAGAGCACCCCATTCATGTCAAGTCAGATCATATTTGTAGGCATTACCACGTAGGCCAATCTCTACAGGCCCAATCGTGGCACTTAGATGCGGGCAAGTAGACTGGATTCCCGAATGGGATGGGTATAACTCGGTGATTATGTCGGGGCTTCCATTTAGAGAGAGGTTCATTGTCGTTGTGTGGTTTAAGGGGAAGGGGGGGAAATGGGGATGAGAAGGGAAGATAATTAATGAGAAATTGGGAGTTTGGGGGGAATGTAAGAGTGTAAAGGTAAGAAGGGGTGAAAGAAAGAGAAAGACAAAGAGTTAAGAGAAAGGAAGAGAGACAGGCGCCACTCCTCGCCCCCGGCCCCCCGAGTCGTCTTAAATCGTGGGCCATACCGAATTCAAGGCAGGGAGCTCCTCCAGGTATTTACTAAGGTAGATAGGCTTTGTAGTGGTCTGACGTTTTGAAGTGATACCAGCATGCCCATGTTTGCATAAATTTCTGTATGCGTTCCTGAGAGGAGAATATCAGTTCCTCCATTTCTTCTATCTTGGCTAACCTAAGCAGCCATTCTCTGATGGTGGGTGCCTCTGATGAGCGCCAGTGTACAGGTATGCATAGTCGAGCTGCATTGACCATGTGCATGGCCAATGATTTAAAGTAGGTATGTTTAGAAAGGGTTGTGTGATGTAAGAGGTATTGTGCAGGGTTGTAATCCAGCTCATAGGTGGTCACGTGTTTGATAATGGCGTGGACCTCAGTCCAGAAAGGTTGGATGGAACTGCACTCCCACCAAATATGGATCATGGAGCCTATTACTTCCTTGCATCTCCAGCAGATGTTTGAGATTGAGGGTGTGAATTTGTGTAGGCGTGAGGGAGTCCTGTACCATTTAGTTATGATCTTATACCCATTTTCTTGGATTGCTATATTCATCGATCCCTTATGGGCGTGTGTAAAAATTGTTTCCCACTCCCCGTCAGTCAGAGTCAGGTTCAGGTCTTTTTCCCACGAGGTACGTGTGGGTTTAGTCGCTGGATGGAGGGAGTCCTCCTGGAGAAGAATGTATATGTAGGATATGAGATGTCTTTGTGGTGCGTTACGTAAGCAGAGGACTTCATATGGAGTAGGTTGTCTGGACCACGTCACACTTGGAGTTTTAGATGTGAAGAAGTGTCTCAATTGTCTGTAAGACCAAAAAGGGAACGAGTGTGTGCGCGATTCGGACAATAAGTCCTCATACGCTCTAATAACACCTCCCCGGAAAAAATGTTGCGCTCGTATTTCTTTGTGGGGCCATTCTTTCTGGAGGAACGTAGGGTCCCCAGGAGGGAAATCCGGGTTCCCTCTCAGGGGGGTCATTGGTCCTAGGTATGAGGAAAGTTTGTGGATCGAAATTGCTTTGTCAAGGACCTTTAATGAGGCGTATATTAGTGGGTGTGTCTTAACTGCGAGGGGCCATAGACGGGGCAGGAGCCAGGGGAGTACATGAGTAGGTGTTTGTATGAAATGTTTTTCTAAGGTCACCCAAGTCTTTCCCCGGTAGTGTACCCTCCAATCCACGATTCTAGTCAGGTGACACGCAAGATAGTATTTTTGGAGGTCTGGTAGGCCAATGCCACCCATGGTCTTTGAGAGGGTCAGGCGAGAGTATTTAATGCGCGGGAGAGTATTCTTCCATAGGAAAGTTGTGCAGGCTTTCCTATAGGTAGCAAAGAAGGAAGGGGGTAAATGGATTGGGATTGTCTGCATCAGGTATAACAAGCGAGGGAGTACCACCATTTTGATTATGGCTGCACGGCCGAACCAGGATACATTCATATTAGTCCATTCTTTAAGGTGGGTCTGTATTTTAGAAAGGGCAGCTAAGAAGTTATGGCTATAGAGATCGGTAGTTTTCCTCGTAATTTGGACACCTAAATATGTAAGGGCTACAGTCTTCCACTGAAATGGGAAGAATTGTTGGCAGTGTTCTACTTCCTGCGGGGGTAGAGAGATATTTAACGCATGAGACTTTGAGTAGTTAATTTTGAGATTTGAAATCTCGCCAAAGTGTTGTATGTCCTTCAGTAAGTTGGGTAGGGAGGTTCGGGGGGATTGTAAGGAGAGTAAGATGTCATCTGCAAAGGCAGCCACTTTGAATTCTCTGCTTGCTAAGTTGATGCCCTTGACGTCTGCATTGCTGCGCAGTCTGTTTAAGAGGGGTTCTAGTGTCAGAACAAAGATTAAGGGGGATAGAGGGCACCCCTGTCGTGTGCCATTGCTGATAGAGAAGGCGTTTGAGAGGAGGCCATTGATCCTCACCCTTGCCGAGGGATTAGTATAAAGGGCGTTAATGTGCGTGAACATGCGGGGTAGGAGGCCTATTCCCTTCAGGACCTCCTGCATGTAGTCCCAAGCCACCCTATCAAACGCCTTCTCAGCATCTAGGGATAGAAGAAAGCCTTTGGATCCCGAAGAGTGTAACCAGTGTTGTATGTTCAGGGTGCATATGGTGTTATCCCTGGCTTCCCTGCCCGGGATGAAACCCACCTGGTCGGCTGTTATGAGGTCAGGGATAAGAGGTAATAATCTGTTGGCTAGGATTTTCGCGTACAATTTGATATCTACATTGAGTAGGGAAATAGGTCTGTAGTTTGAGGCTAGTGTGGGGTCTTTTCCATCTTTTGGGATGACTGTTATGTGGGCTTCTAATAGTCTACCTGTTGATGTATGAGGATCCGCTAGAGCGTTACACATTTTAAGTATCTCGGAGTCAGTATATCCTGAAAGGATTTATAATATATTAGTGGAAGACCATCAGGGCCGGGACTTTTTCCTACTTTCATTTGTTTTATAGCTAGATGAAGTTCCTCCTTGGAAAATGGAGTTTCCATGGCCTCCGCCTGCTGTGGGGAGATAGGTTTGGGGCAGTATTGGGCTAAAAAGTCCTTTATTTGGGAGGTACGTTGGGCTGCCCTAGTCCCTCCTACGCCGCGTTGGGGCAAGTTGTACAGTTTGGAGTAGAAGTGTTCGAAGTGATTGGCTATCTCCTCGTTTCTAGAGAGGAGTGTGCCTTGGGTGTCTCGTACTTCGTGGATTCTAGATGTGAGCCTAGCTGCTTGTATAGTGCGTGCCAGCAATCTACCACTCTTGTTGCCGTGTTCATAGAACACCTTTTGTTGGAGGACATAGCGTCTCCTTGTGCGTTTTCCTAGTTCATCTAGAAGTACTGATCTAGCATGTAGTAGGTCTTGCAGCATGGATTGCGAGGTCGATTGTTTGTGTGCATTTTTAAGTCTGTGAATTGTGTTGATGAGTGATCTAATTTGCTCTTGGTGTCTCTTTTTGGCGTTAGTTGCTAAGGAGATAAGTTTCCCCCTCACCACGCACTTGTGTGCCTCCCATAGTGTGACTGGGGAAATATTTGGGGTGGAATTTTCTTGGAAATAAGTTGGATATGGGATCTCATCTGGTTGATGATTTCTGGGTCTTTTAGTAGGGCGGAGTTCAGGCACCATGATTTAGAAGTCTTGGTCAGTTCAGGGAATGTGAGTGTCATGGAGATTGGGTGGTGGTCGGATAAGAACATTGGTTCTATGGTGGCCTGAGTAAGAGAAGATAAGTCTGTCTGGGAGAGAAAAAAGTAGTCGATCCTAGAATATTTTTGGTGTGGGGGAGAGAAGAAGGTATAGTCTTTGTCGTTTGGAAAAAGGGTGCGCCAGGTATCATGGAGAGTCAGGTGTTGGAGCTAAAGTTTAATCTGGTGGAGTGCTCAGTAGGATAGCGCAGATTTACCTGATGAGGTGTCCAGTGCGGGGTTCAGTGGTACGTTAAAGTCCCCGCCCAGGATCAGTATGCCTTCCTGAAAGGTAGTAAGAAGGTCACCTACTTTTCTAAAGAATGCGACTTGATGTTCGTTGGGGCTGTAAATGTTTGCCAGGGTTATTGGTTTGGAGGCATATGTACCCTTAAGAAAGATGTATCTGCCCCCGGGGTCAACCAAAGAGTCTGCTAATTGAAAATCTGCTTGCTTAGAAATAAGAATGGAGACTCCCTTAGTTTTAGAGTCTGGGCTTGTGGAGTGCAGTGCTTGTCTGTAGAGATGATTTGCTAATTTAGGAATTGCATCAGACCGGAAATGTGTTTCCTGAAGTAGCAGAAAGTGTGCTTTGTGTTTAGACAGGGCAGAGAGAACCTGAGATCTTTTTTCTGGGAGGTTTAAACCTTTAACATTTAGCGACACACATTTAAGGGATAATTGCCTGTGTTTGGACAGCTGGTCAGGTAGCATTTTGTTGGGTAATTGGGTTAGGTTGCCTCAAGACGTTCGGTTAACGAGGCTTACTATGTAGATACAACGATCCACGCAGGGGGGAACGAGAGCGAGGAGGGGCGCTCTCCAAAAACGATCAAAAAAGAGAGAAAGAGAGAAAAAGGGGGAGAGAGAAAAAAAAAGGGCGGGGAGTGGGGGGGGGGGTGAGTAGAAAAGAAGGAGAGAACAGAGAACAGAAAGAGAAGAGAGGTATAGGTTAGAGCTTGGGGTGCAGAACTTCGGGTAGTAGGATCTCAAGGGGGAGAAGGAATGGGGGGAAGGGGGTAGATGGGATCGGACCATAGTGTGGAATCTACTAGTCCTATGTAGAGGGTCTCCGGAGGTGGAACTAGGTATACCTAATCACCTAAAGAAAGAGGTCCGGGGTTCCAGCTATAGTCCTACTGGACCGCTGTGTGTGGGCAGTAAACTGGGAAGGGGTCAAGAGGTGGGCACTAGAGAGGACCATGAGTGCATAAGGATGCGGAATGGGGGAGAGTCAATTACTTGTAGAGTGTGGGCTCTGAGATCAAAATATGTAGGATATCCTCAATGGGGAGAACCGAGGTAAGGTAATCAAGCAATACATTTAAGCTAAGCGCGGAGAGGTAAGACTGACAGTCAGCATCCCATATTGTTATAAAACTTATCATATAACTGAACATTCAGTACAGGGTATAACTTATAACTCACCACAAGGGGGCTGCGTTTAAAGAACACTGACTAAACCTAGGTAGTATTAGAGCATACAGGGTTCTCAGGTGTTTCATCGCAGTTATCTCCTCCCTACTCCACCTCTCCAACCAGGGTAATGTGCATAGATGTTTACGGGTTAGAGTTGTGTTGCATCCGACGCTGTATATCCCTAGGAATAGGAGGGGTCTTATCAGGTTGCTTCCATTGAGTGGCCTGTGGGCTTTGCAGTTAGGTAGATGCGTGGATTTGAGATTGTGTAAAGTTTAGTTGACAGGGGTGTGTCATACGTGAAGGCTGGTTTTCATCGGAAGCCTAAAAGTAAGAACCATATTCGTGATGTCGCAGACATCGATCTGGTGGTGAGGCTTTGGTTTAGTATGGTAGGGGCCTACCCACGTATGTACGCCCAGATATTTTACCCGTCTGGTTCTGTTTTCCTATTCTCTTTCCTTCTCTTCCTTTCAGCTATAGAGGCTACTAGTTTAAGTGAGCATCAGGAAGGATATTAAGCTAGGTGGGTTAGCAGCCTGTCTTCCGAATAACTCTACTAATCTGGTGTGGATATCTGTCTATCCTTAACTGCTAGGTTAGGAGCACAACTTACAAACATAGGTAAAGCGTATACAGTGAGGCCTAAAGAGAGATTCAGCTAGACGATCTAGACATAGTAACATATAACCAGCATCATCAGACGTTAAAAAAAAAAAGGCGGGGGGGTGGGGTGTAAAACCCCTGGGGGGGGGAAGGTAAGTGTTCTTATTTCAAACATCACATTGTATGTATTTTTTAGAATGTTTTTTTTTTTGGGGGGGGGGGTTTCTTAGCAGTCCCTAATTCCCATGATTCTTAGCTGCAGGGAATTTCCCCTTTCACCACATGCTAATTTTTTATTTTAAATTTTTTCATTAGGCCTACATTAACATTTCCCTTACCTAACCTCTCCAGCATGCTATCCTGGGGCCATACCCACCTTGCCTAGTCCTTTCCATGTATTTTAATCTATGCTCCATCGTAGTGCTTTACCCTAAACGCCCCCTAAAGATTGCCTAGGAATGTAACATTTGTCCTAAATTCAGACAGAGTGCTCCAGCCTTCATTTGTGATCTCCCCAACTCATCTTCAACCCCCCCCCCCCCCCCATTCTTTTTTTTTTCGCTTTTTTTGTTGCTTACTACTAATGTTTTAATTTTTCTGTTTGCCCCAATGTTGGCCATGAATGTTTTTCTTTAATCTGCTTTCAATGTGTCAGTCTCAAAATATTAATTTATTTTTGATTTCATTACACAGTTCCCTTCTACGCCACATGAATGGCAGAATGTGGCATAGGACTTTGCCCAACGATGGAACTTTCCAAACTGTGGAGGGGCCATCGACGGCAAACATGTTCGGGTCGTCCCACCACCCCATTCGGGATCCTTTTATTATAACTATAAGGGGTTCCACAGCATCGTCATGATGGCAGTGGTGTAGGCCACCTACGAATTCCTCTATGTGGACGTTGGCAAGAATGGCAGGATGTCTGATGGAGGAGTTTTTGCACAGACGGAGTTTGGGGAACGGCTCCTTTTGGATCAGCTGGCCTTGCCACCAGTGGAGCAGAATGTGGAGGGACTCCCATTTGTGTTTGTGGCGGATGAGGCTTTTGGCCTGGGTCCCCATTTGATGAGGCCATTCCCGCAGCGCACCCTCACCCCTGAGAGGAGGGTGTACAACTATAGGCTGGCCAGAGCAAGAAGGGTGGTTGAAAATGCCTTTGGCATCATGGCCAGCCGCTTCCGCCTGTTCCTCACCTCCATCCACCTTGCCCCTTACAAATGGAACCATGTTGTAATGGCGTGTTGTGTCCTACATAATTATCTCCGGGTGCATTCCACAAATTATCTGACTTTGACTGGGCCTGAGGCCACCTTAATGGAAGCAGAACATCTTGTGGCCCTGGAAGCTGGCCGTCCAGGCTTGGTTTTGTGTATAATTTTTTTTTTTGTTTACAAAAGTTTTATTTGGAAGATTTGAAAGAAAAATACGTTACAGAGTTGCGAGGATATTCTTCAGAAGAAGATATAAAGCAGTACAAGATAAACAATGGTGATTAAGTGATGGTTCAAGTAAGAGCAGAAGATAAGATAATATGTCAATATGTGGAAAGGGTGCCAGTTGGAGTTGTTACCAGTCAGAGTAAGAGGTGTCATGGGGAGTGTGGGTACCCAGAAAAGGTCAGCACATAAAAATATACAAAAGATCCGGGAGGCATATGGATCATTCATTGGACCAGAACATCCATTTCGAATTAAAGGTGGGGATGCTATCAAATAGTGTGTGATGAATTCTTTCGGATAACTGAATATTTCTCATTCTGG
This sequence comes from Rana muscosa, assembly GCA_029206835.1. NCBI lineage: Eukaryota > Metazoa > Chordata > Amphibia > Anura > Ranidae > Rana > Rana muscosa. Next base: position 10,727,172 of record JARGYO010005562.1, read on the forward strand.
ATATTACCTGGGACCAGGGGAGATTGTTGGATCTCCAGTTGAGGGCAATCATCCATTGGATTGAGCTTACTAATGAGTGAATCAGTCTAACACAGGGAGGGGGGATATCAGGGATATTAGCATAAAGAATACATATTTGTGGGGAGAGGGAGATTTTTTTTTAATCATGGATTCTATTTTCAGTTCTGCCTGTCGCCACACTGCCTCCAGGCATCTACAGCTCCAGAAAATATGAGTGTATGTACCGATTTCTGAGCAACCCCTGAAGCAGTATGGAGAAGCAGATGAATAGAAAGAGTGGATCTTATCAGGGGTTAGATATAGTCTAGAAAATAGTTTCATAGGGGATTCTCTGTATGCTGGAGCTATATTACATTTGCGGAGATTCTCAGACATAGTGTTCCATGTATCTATGGAAATGTTGCAGCCTAGTTCGGATTCCCAGTGTAGCATTTGGGTCGATTTTTCAGGCAATGAGGTACTGTTAAGGTCTTTGTAAAGCGTGGAGATTAAGCCTTTATCTCTTGAGGAGTGTATGCAGATGTGTTCAAAAATCGTCGTAGGAGGACGTATAGTTAAAGAATAATGCTCATTGAAGAAGTTTTTAATTTGAATATAGTTTGTGAGTTCCGAGGAAGGAAGATTGTATTTAGATTGGAGTGCAGAGAACGTGAGGAAAGTATTGTTAGAGGACAATGCTTTTAGGGAGGACAAATTGTTATTTCGCCATAGGGGGAACGAATGCATGTTGTTCAAGTTCTGTATAAGCCTAGGGTCCCCCAAGAAGGAAGCAAGAGGGGGTGTGTCAGAAGAGAGTTTGAGGGTTTTAGTGAGGACGAGCCATAATCGAAGGAGATGGGCCACTATAAGATTAGATTTGAGAAGTTTTTGGTGGAGAATAAAATTAGACCAAATAATTCCTTGGAGATGGTATGGGGTAATAGAAAAAGATTCGAAAATAAGCCAAGGGAGATTTAAGGTGGGAGCATGCCATTGGGCTATTTGTGAGAGCTTAGTAGCAATGAAATAGTGCCAGATATTGGGGATGCCTAGGCCGCCCTTATTTTGGGGTCTGAACATGAGTGGGTAGCCACATCTTGGTTTTTTTGAAGACCAGATGAATTTGTTGATCTCCCTTTGAAGAGATTCAATTCTTGTTTTAGGGACATTGATAGGTAAAGCTAAAAAAATATAATAATTTTGGAAGGAGGGTCATTTTAAAGGCGCAAATCCTTCCAAGGAGGGAAATGTGGTATGTGGACCATATTTTGAGTAGAGAGCTTATCTGTTGGAATAGAGGGGTGAAGTTGGTAGTATATAAGGTTTTATGATGGGAGGTGATGTGGACCCCAAGGTACCTAAAAGATTTATAGCACCATGTGAAGTTGAAGTTTTTTTGTAGAGTAGTGGTAAGGTTAGGGTCGAGGTTGATAGGGAGAGCAGAGCACTTATTAATGTTGATACCCAAACCAGAGATGATGTGGAAAGATTTAAGTTCAGAGATGAGGTTTGGTAAAGACGTTAAGGGACTTGATAAAAACACCAGAGCATCATCAGCATAAAGGCTAATTTTGGATTCGTACTGGCCCTTGATATACCCTTTGATATTTGGGTTGTTTCTAATAGCTTGTGCTAGAGGTTCAATAGCCAGGGCGAATAAAAGAGGGGAGAGGGGGCAGCCTTGTCTGGTACCTCTACTTAAGGGAAAAAAATCAGAGTTATGGCCTGGGATTTTAATTCTGGTATGGGGGAGGTGATAGAGGGCATTAAATCCATGGATAAATCTGTCTGTGATGCCAAATTTAGGGAGAAGATAATTAAGATAGGACCAGTTCACACTATCAAATGCCTTATGGATGTCAAGGCTAAGAAGGCATAGTGGGTTAGAGAAAAGATTAGCATCTTGAATGATGTTAGTAACAAGTCGGATGTTATCTGTGATTTGACGGCCAGGGATAAACCCAGATTGGTCGATATGGATAAGGGAAGTGATAACAGATGCCAATCTATCAGCTAAAAGTCGGCCAAAGATTTTCAGATCATTATTAAGAACCGAAATTGGGCAAAAATTTTGGGGAAGGGAATGATCTTTAAGAGGTTTAGGAATCAGAGACAGATTCGCAAGGAGCATGTCCTCAGGGAAATGTCCGCCAGTGAGAATATGATTGAATAATTTAGTTAGTCTAGGAGCTAAGAGGGGTGCAAATTTTTTGTAGTACAATGTGGAGAAGCCGTCAGGGCCTGGCGCTGTCGAAGTCTTAAGTGATTTAATGATGTTCGTAATCTCTAAATCCGTGCAAGGGTTGTTGAGAATGGAAGTTTGTTGATCATTGAGGGAGGGAAGGTGTAAATTATCTAGCCAATTAAGGGCGGAGGAAGAAGGATGCGTCTGAGGCCCTGAAAGGAGATTTTTATAGAAGGAGGAGAAAATGTCTAAAACATCACAGGGATGTGTAACCAGGTTGCCCTTATGATTACGCAGTTTGTATGTGTGGGGGGGGGGGGGGTTATGTTCCTGGTTGAGTTTGCGAGCAAACATTTTAGATGTGGTGTTGCTCTGTAACAAGAATTTAGCTTTAGAAAATCTAAGGGATTTCTCAGTGTCTGATGAGAGGATCGTGTCTAAGGATTGGCGTTTAGAGAGGATTTGTTTGGTGATATCAGGGGATGGAGATGAAGATTGGCTAAGTTTGTTGTATAAGAGATCCAAGTCTCTAGTTAGCGATTTAATTTCAGTAAGTTTAGCTTTATTCTTGGCTGCAGCAATGCTAATCAGGTGTCCTCTCAGGACTGCCTTGTGTGCAGACCAGAGTGTAGTAGGAGCAATGTCTTCGGTATAGTTATTAGCAAAATAATCTTCAATGTGAAAGTTTATGTCTTGAAGTATGTGTGGGTCCGATAGAAGTGAGTCATTGAGACGCCAATTAAATGCAGAGGGGACGAGCCCCACATGAGAAGTGTCAAATTCAACCATGTCATGGTCAGACCAGGGACAAGGGTGAATTAGAGCTCTCGAAGAGTTCGCAAGAAGAATAGGGGTGCAGAATATATAATCGAGTCTGGCATAACTGTCATGTGGGTGGGAATAGTGGGTGTAGGCCTTTATGCCAACGTTGTGGGATCTCCACGAGTCAATCAGTTGGAGTTTATTAAGTGTGCGGTTCATTGATCTGGAGAATGCTTTTGTGGAGGGAGTCACTTTGCTCCTGTCTAGGAAGGGGTGTGCCGCTAAATTGAAGTCGCCCCCTAGCACCATGTGAGGGGAGCTATATTGGTCGAGAGTGTCAAAAAAAGAATTAAAAAAAGTAGAGTGTGCTTCATTAGGTGCGTAAATGGAGGCGATCGTGATCGATCGTTTGTTTATAGTGCCTTTTAGGATAATGAAGCGGCTTTCTGTGTCTCTATATATCCTTTGTATGTCAAACATGATAGAGTTACGGATGAAGACTGCAACCCCTTTCGATTTATTCGAGAAAGTGGTAAAGAAGTGTTGACTATATGTTTTGTCAAAGTAATTAGGGTGGTTTTCTGTGGAGAAATGGGTTTCTTGGAGAAGGATGATGTCAGCACCTAATCTTTTATAGTGCTTGAAAGCTTTTTTGCGTTTGTGTGGAGAGTTAAACCCATGGACGTTGTGGGAAAGGATTTTAAGACCCATTGGCAGAGGGGGTGTGTGTGCTGAGTGCTGGGGAGAATATAGAAATAGTGCTGTATGAGAATTGGATAGTGGAAGTAGGTATTGTAGGGAAGTGTATGACATCACAGTGTATAACAACATACAGAGCAAGGTTATGAAGGGCATAGTTATGAAATGTAAAAGGAAGGCATACATATAGCAGTAATACGAATATCTTCAAGTGTCTAGCAACAGTAACGAAACTGTAGAGAATTTCGATGAAAGATCTAGTACAAAAAAGTGCTATTTGAGCAATACAACATACTCTGAAAAATTTCAAAGAAGGGTCAGGTAGCGGGATGATAACCGACCATTTGCGATTGAATCTTCCATAGCGTTTTCTAGAAACATAGTAAGCAATGTGAATAACTGATAACATATAGAGAAAAAATAAAAGGGGGTCAGAGGACCGGAGGCCCAATGACCAAAAAATTTGTGAAGAGGGACAATAAAGTCCAAAACTCACAACCAAGGCCCAGCACCGCCACCCACGCAAATGGGAGGCCACACCGGGCCACGGACGAGAGCGTGGGGACAAACCAGCAGCAGCGGATGAGCCAGGATATGAAAAATTTCCTATATCTGCTGTGTGCAAAATAAGGGTTAGAGATCGAGGGCAAACAAAGCGTAAAAATAAAACCGTAATAATAAGTAGGCCCAAAGCCAAACAAGAAGGAAGGGACACTCTATTATCTATAGACTGCTCCCAAAACATGGGAAGATCCCTATTACATGTTTAAATACGCCGTCATCATCCTTTCGGAAGAGGAGGTGGAGAGGGAGAGACAAAAAAAAAAGGAGGGGGAAGGGAGGGGGGAAAGGGGGAAAGAACCATGATGAACATATATATTGGTTGTCTGCGAGACAGGTAATCTTGAATATAGAGTTATAGCTCAAAATGTAAAATTTTAGGTCTGGGTGGTAAAAATATGGCAAAAAAAAAAAAAAAAAAGGGGGGGGGAGAGATGGTAGGATGATGAGAAGAGGAATCAACTTATAATCTATTAATCTTGGTCTTGAAGGGAATTTCGCCATCTTCTCTGATCTCTTGGGTTACGACGGGTGGAAGGGGTGGTCCAAATAGGCGAAGAGCGAGGAGTCGCAGGAGGACGGTTGGGGGGTTCAGGGTCAAGCAGGCCTAGCTTGACCAGAAGTTATTTTCCTTCAATGACATTGTATATCGTATGTGTCGCACCATTATGCATCACAGACAGTTTGAAGGGGAAGCCCCAGCGGTATTTAATTCTGGCTGTTTGTAGGATTGTGGTAACTTCTTTCATCCTGCGTCTGCGATCCAGGGTAGCAGGAGATATGTCAGGATAAATTTGTAGTCTGGAGCCATCTAGTTCAATATTAGGTGTGTTTCTGGAGGCCCTCATTATGTCCTCTTTGATGAGGAAGTCCTTAAGGCACAAAATTATGTCACGTGGAGGTTTGTCAGGAGGAGGTTTGGGGCGAAGAGCTCTATGAATCCTGTCGCAGACAAAAGCTGAGGCAGGTTTGTCAGGCAGGAGCATATTAAACACTCTAGAAACTGCGGGAAGTAATTCAGTGATGGATTCAGGAATGCCGCGCAGTCTAATATTATTCCTGCGATTTCGATTGTCCAAATCCTCTATGTGTGCCTGCATATAGGAGAAGCTATCTGCTAATGTCTCATAATCCCTTCTAAGGTCATTGTGAGCAAGGGAGAGTTCATCGTGCTTGGTCTCCAGGACATCAGTGCGCCCCCCAATACTGGCAATCTCCTGTGATAAGGCATGAGGGGATTTATGTAGTTCCTGCTGAAATTTATCTGCTAATTTATCATACATAGCAGAGAGGCTTGCATCAAGATCAGCCTTAGATAGAGAGGAGTACCCACAGTCTTTTGCAGGCTGGTGTTGTTTCTGTGTAGAGTTGTGAGAGGCAGCTCTCTTTCCGGCGCCATTTTGGGACATCTTCCCTGCTTGTTCCTCCAGGCTCAGGAGATAACCAGTAAGGGAGTAGTTGTAGCGGCGTTTACCCTTATTTTTATGAAAATTCATGCACCGATATGTTTCCCAGGGGTGCTGGGGAAATGTTGCTCGATGATAGTCGAGTTTAGCCCCGGGAATCAGGCCTGGCAGAGCCGGTCAGACGGAGCTTTCAGCAAACACGTCCGCTCCGCATCGCGCCGCGCATGCGCCCCCGGTTTTGTGTATAATTTTAATAATGGTTTCTGTTTTTCGGAGGTTTACCTAGTGGACTTGTATTGCCATGTGTATTGTGCATTCTTAATTCGCCTTCATTGTCAGTGTAAACATAAAACATTGCTTAGTTCACAGTAGCACAACATTTACATAATGAAGCCACAACTTCTTGATACCAAAATGCCATTTTTTTATTTTAGTATTGGACAAATCCTTTTAAATGTAGATGTCCTAAACATTTTTTGCTTGTTAAAACGCATGAACAGCCATGCATACCAAAAAAATATTAAAATATATATATATATCGGAAAAATTTACATTTACTAGTCCTAAAAGGTTCAATGAAAAACATACCTGCCAAAACACAGCAAGTTCAACGTTAATTTTTTAAAAAACATTAGACACGCCCAAGCACAGCCATGATCTTTTGTAGCCTTTCCTCCACCCGCTTGGTATTTTCCCTGATCTCTATCAAGTCTCCCTTTAATTTTTGAAGGTCACGACAGCAGACCATCAGGTATTGGATCAGGATCTGGGCACTGTGATGTGTCAAATTTTTGGGGTCTTCGGCCAGAACTGCACCTACATTTAAAAAAAAAAAAACATGTAGTATAGAATATGTAGGCCTACATCTATTAACCTGCATCTGTCTGGTTTGACACTGACCTGTTGAGGTGCCACTTTCCACTTCCACAACCTCACGTTCCTCTCCATCATGTGGGTCTGGGGCTATTGTTGAAGGTGTTGGATTTCGAGGCTCATCTGACGTAGCTTTTTGAAGCCCTATGGAGATTGCAAGAAAAGGTATAGTTTCATTATTAAGGTTGATTTTTGGGAGAAAAATAAAGCATGATAAAATAATTTGCAAACATTCTTTTGAAGTGTGGTCCATTTTTCAATGGACCCCCAGTGACAACAGGAACACATGATTGGATACATAGCCAAATACAAAGCATATATTTTTTTCAACAAAGTTTGACACATTGTAACACCCCAAAGTATATACACAGGATCACCTGTGTGTGACACCCTTAAACTTTGGGGCTTTCAGAAGGTGGGGGGCGTGACCGGATGTAGAGGGGAGAGGTGAGGTGAGAGGCCATAGCAGCACGGACCGCACACCCGCTCCCATGTTACTCACTGTCTGAGCCGATTCTATGGAGGAGGAGGGAGAACTGAGGGAGGAGATGCCGGAGATCCAGTGACCCCGGAACTGACCTGAGCCGTCTGAGCCGCCTGAGCCCCTGACGCTGCCGCTGCCGCCGTTGAGCTGCCTGAGCTGCCCTATGGGGGAGGCAGGAGGATTGTAAAATCCGGACGTCTAGCAGCCGTAACACCGCAATCCTGCAACATTTCAAACACAGCAAACAGCGCACACCGCCGGCAACAGCTGAGCCGTCCTGCATGGAGGAGGACGCCCTGCATGGAGGAGGAGAAGGGTAAGCCCAAGATACCTTACAGGACAGCAGGATAGCCTTACAGGATAGCCTTATAACATACATGGTAAGGCAACATATGCAGTGGAAGCAATATACATCTCCTTTTCTTTTTTTTTTTTTTTTTTTTTTAAAACAGACTGCACAGACTGCTTTTTCTGAAGACCGCCATTGGTATGTAGGAATGGACAGCTGAAGTCTGAGGCGGAGGTGGTGAACACAAGGCTGGTGTTGGCCACGCTACAGGGTGTATGGTGTACCTGGGATACTACAGGGACACCATAGGGACATTACAAGGAAGAACTGTGGGGGTAGTGCAGGGGCACTGTGGAGCACTATGAACAGGGCTCAGAATCAGTGGAAAGCATACATTTTTGTGCAGACCCTGTGCCTATAGACACCCCATATGCCAATTTACAGTGAGGTTGCAGCAGGGGTTGGTGGATGAAGATCCCTTAGATATACTATATATGGTACTATACATGGTATAGATCTCCCGCAGGGATCTGCTACACTGGCACCTTGCACTTTGCACTTTCACCCTAAAATATAAAATATACACCCTGCCTCCGGAGATTTGGGATAAAGGAGATAAAGGGACAGAGTTAAATAGCTGTACGGCCTGGGTGCCGGGAGAACGGTAGGAACAAGAATGTTTGACTTGGAACTACGGGGGGAAAAAAATAACTACACAGCCCTATAAACTCTACAGTTCTAACAAAAACCGGAGGATAGCGCTGGATATTCTGTCAGTAATGACAAAAAAAAAAAGGTGTGGAAGCTACTTCTCAGGAAAGAACCAGCTCAGGTGGCAGGGAACAGATGAATTCTCAGACACAGCCACAGCTACAGATACATACAACGCGAGGAACTAAGGCAAGCCAGGCCGCAGCGGCGGCTGCAGCGGCAAAGTTGGAGAGATTTGCGCATACGGCAGGCCATACACCGAGCCATACACCGAGCCAGACACCCAAAAAAACACAGGGGGAGCAACAACCCACCTCTCAGAGGAGAAGCCAGGGAAAGACATTAATAATGGATACATTAGCAGCTGCGGCTGGTAACACGGGGGAAAAGAATAAGACACAGAAGGAAAACGTAAAACTGACTGTAGAACAGATGAAAGAGGGGGAACCATCTATGAGAGAGATTCTCCAAGCAGTGAATAATTGCAAGTCCTCACTAACTGATATATTTGGTCAACTAAAAGTCATAAGAGAAGACATGTCAGCGCTTAAGCAAGATGTGCAGGGGATTGGGGAACGGACATCTGTACTAGAGGGGAGACTTAGCCAGGTAGAAGACGATGTGGACCCATTAAAAAAAGAGATAAAAGTAATGCGGGAACAGCTAAATACATGCATGAATAAGATGGATGATATGGAGAATAGGATACGCAGGAAAAATATTAGGGTACTAGGTCTCCCCGAAAAAAGCGAAGGTAACAACCCCACAGAGTTTATGGAAGACTGGCTTGGTGAAACACTCGGTAAAGATTGCCTGTCAAAATTCTTTACAATTGAACGAGCCCACAGAGTGCCATCTAGGAATCTTGCTACTGGAGGTCAGCCTAGGCCCCTCCTCATTAAACTGCTTCATTTTGGGGACAAGGTTGCAATTCTGCGAAGGGCAAGAGAAATGGGGGAGATACAGTATAAAGGCGTGAGAATCTCAATCTATCCGGATTTCTCCCCGGAACTACAGAGACAAAGGGCAAAATTTATGGACTGTAAACGCAGGCTGCAACATAATAAATTTAAATATGCAATGTTTTACCCAGCTCGCCTAAGGATAACGGACAAGGGGGAACATACCTTCTTTTCCACACCTGCAGAAGTGACACTGTGGTTGGATGGGAGGGAATAGGGTGGAGGGGGGGTAGGGGACAGAAGGAACAGGAGGGTAAAGGATAAAGTGTCTGTCCCCCCTCCCACCCATTGCCTTGGTTTATCTTTTCTCCCCTCCCTCCTTCCTTCTCTCCTTTTTTTTTTTTCTTTTTCTCCCCTCCCCCTCCTTTTTTTTTTCTCCCCTCCCCCTCCTTTTTTATTTTTATTTTTTCTCCCCTCCCCCTCCCTTTTTTTTTTTTTTTTCTTTCTTTTTTGTCGGTTAGGATACAGGGAAGTGAGAAAGGGGGTGGAGTGGGGAAGTGTTGTAAAATGGCCAATCTGAAATGTGCATGTGTTTTGGTTATTTTTTGGTACTATGTGTGAAGGGGAAAAGGTAGAATATAAATATAAATGGTTGAAATTGGAAAAATTGAGAATAGGGGGAAACACAGTAACAGACAAAATAGCACTAAGCACCTTAAGGGGAATATGCGGTCACTTTAGAAGCTCTCAATATAGGCCCAATGGAGGGCAGGGAAGGGGAGGGGGAGGGGAGAGGGAGCAAGAGTGGGATAAAGATATGAGTGAGGAGTATGATTGGGTGAATCCACTAAATATAAAACACGATTTTTGGAAAGGAACTAAAAACAAAGACATAAAAACTAAAAGAAACGTATGTTTGAGGCACAAATGTTGGAGACACAGAATCACAATATGGGAAATACATTGATAAAGTTTGAATAATGGTAGTAAATAGACAGGATCAAGGGATACTCCTAGGACAGACTAAAAGTATAAGGGTATGTTCCTGGAATGTCCGGGGGGTAAGAGAACCAGTTAAAAGAAGTATGATTTACTCGATGGCAGCGTTGGATAATATTGGGATACTATGTCTGCAGGAGACGCACCTGGGAAAAGGACACCATCAGTACATTAAAACATAGAAAATATCAAATACAATACCATGCCACTCATACCTCATATTCAAGGGGTGTCAGTGTGCTGGTTGATCCTGGAATAGTGTTCACCTGCAGGCAGAGTAGAGTGGATGATAAAGGGCGATTTATATTTCTTTTCTGTCAGATAGAGGCAAGGGAATATGTGCTGGCTAACGTCTATATCCCACCACCCTTTAGTACCGAAATTTTAGAGGAGCTAATAAAGTTTTCCATGAACAGGGAAGGGGTGCCAGTTATAGTGACAGGAGATTTTAACATGACTATGAATAAGAAGGTGGATAGGTTTCCCCCCGGGGTCTCCCGCAGTGTCACGCCTAGCAGCCCCCTCCTCCAATTTTGCGGAGAGACGGGACTGGTGGACGTGTGGACGTGTGGAGGGTGAGGCACCCGGAGGAGAAACAGTTTTCTTGTCACTCTAAAACGCACGCAACCTTGTCCAGAATAGATATGGTGCTGTGTAGTGAAGATGCCCTGAGGGAAGTGGGGGAAGTGAAGTATGAACCGAGAAGTATTTCAGACCATGCTGCAGTAATTTTTTAAATAAATACAAGTAGGAAACTTAGTAAAGGGGATTGGAAGTTGAACCCATTCTGGCTAGGAATAATTAACGATGTGGGGGGAGTCAATGCCAACCTGGAAGAATTTATAAAACTAAATGAAGGATCTGCATCTAAAGGAACTATTTGGGATGCCCTGAAGGCTTTCCTTCGGGGAGTCTTAATACAAAAAATATCAAATAAAAAAAAAAAAAACACAAGCTAAGGAAGTAACAGCAAGGGAAAAGGTGAGAAGGTCTGAAGTAAAATATGTGGAAAGTCCAACACTAGAGAAACATAAAGAGTGGGTAAAAAGTCAGGAAGAATATAAAAACTTGCTATTAAAAAAAGCAGAAAATAAAATGTTGTTTCAAAAACAGACCTTCTTTGGGGAGGGAGAGAGAGTGGGAAGGATGCTGTCTCTGATCACTAGGGCTAACACCCCCTCTTCGGTTATATCGGCCATACGTGATAAAGAAGGGGAGATTAGGAGAGGTACTAACAAAATAACAGAGGTTTTTAAAAACTACTACCAAAATCTGTATAGCAGTATCCCATCAGATAATATAGAAAGGGAGATGGGAACCTTCTTCGAAGGGCTACAGGTCCCCCAACTATCAAGGGAAGATAGAGAAGGATTGGAGGCACCACTGACGCTGGAAGAATTACAAAAAGCAACAGCAGATATGGCAAACCAGAAGGCCCCGGGACCGGATGGTTTGCCAATAGAAATATATAAGACTTACAGCAAGGTACTGCTTCCAAAACTTCTGGATGTATTCAACTGGGCAGCTGTAGGGGGGAAGCTGCCACTGTCTATGACAGAGGCAACAATTATAGTGCTTCCAAAGGAGGGGAAAAGTCAGCTTGATGTAGCATCATATAGGCCGATATCTCTCCTATGTTCAGATGTGAAGATACTGGCTAAGGTACTGGCAACAAGACTCAATAGGATAGTCGCAAAATTGGTGCACTCGGACCAAACTGGATTTATTCCAGATAGATCTACAAGTATTAATATAAGAAGGACATATTTAAACATCCAATTGCCAATAGAGAATGAAGGGACAAGAGCCATTCTGTCCCTAGACGCAGCCAAGGCGTTTGATAGCCTAGAGTGGCATTTTTCGTGGAAGGTACTCGCTGAGTTCCAGTTTGGTCCGAGATTTATCCAATGGGTTAAAACATTGTATGAGGGTCCAAGAGCAAAAATAAGAATAAATGGAGACTGTTCAGAGTGGTTCCAGTTGGCGAGAGGGACAAGACAGGGTTCCTGTCGCCCCTGCTGTTCGCCCTCGCAGTGCAACCGCTGGCTATAGCAATAAGGGCATCCCCAGAGATACATGGATTTAAGAGAAAACTTGGGGAAGAAAAAATTGCCATGTATGCAGACGACATCTTGCTCTTTCTGAGATACACAGACCTCACTGGATACAGCAATGGGGATAATTGGAGAATATGGGAAAATCTCAGGCTTGAGGATTAATTGGGAAAAATCTGCGCTTTTGCCGATAGACCCAATAACACAGCAGATAACTCAAGTTAAGGTTGTGAGTCAGATGAGGTACTTGGGAATAAACGTAACAAAAGAACCAGGACATTACATAGCTAATAACCTAGTACCACTGATGACAAAGTTGAAACAGAAGTGTCGCGTGTGGAAAAGACTCCCACTTTCGGTAGTTGGACGTTGCAACCTTGTTAAAATGGTTTGGATGCCTCAGATCCTATATATAATGCATAACTCCCCAGTATGGATTCCAAAATACTGGTTCAAAAGAATAGATAGTATATTCAGGGAACTGATATGGAGAAATGGAGCAGTGAGAATCCGTCTTTGCACCCTACAGCAACCTAGAGAAAGGGGGGGACTGGCATTGCCTAACCCGAGATATTATTTTCTAGCTGCACAAATGCAGCATATGAGGGGAAGTAACCTACCGGGGAGTAAGGAAGGGGGAAAGAGTCTACTACTGAATGACACAAGTCATGATACAGAGGTAGAGGCAGTGGAGGCTGACTCTTTCTGCTCCAGATGTCCAACAGAAAAACTAATAGTAAAATGTTGGAAGACGGTCAAGGAGATATTGGGCTACAGAGGACTCTCAGAATTCTCCCCCATCTGGGACAATAGTAACCTAGAAGAGCTTAAAAAGATGGGAAAAGTTGAGGAATGGGATATATGTGGAGTGCATCTCCTGATACAGCTTTTTAAAGAGGGAAGAATAAAAACTTTTCAAGAGCTAAGAGAGGAGTACCCAATCCCCAATAAATCATTTTATAGATACCTACAGGTAAGACATGCTTTGAATGCACAATTCGGGCAGGTAATACCAGTATGGAACGAAATGACCCAACTCAGGAGGTTAGTAAACGCGGATTTAGCCAGAGGGACGATATCGGAGATGTATAAATTGTCAGGGTCACCTGTGGCCAGGTGACAGATGCACACCGTAGGGGGACAGGAGTGCACCGCGAGGTAGTGAACCCTATGGCTGGCTTCTGTGGGTAGGAAACTGGGTGGTTGTGGAAAGCGGGACCAGAGGAGCACAACCGGGATCCCAACGGAAGCGAGAGCCAAGATTCCCCAGGGCGCGGAGTCTAAGACCCAGCTGGTCTTCTCCAGGGCCTCTAGTGGTGAGGATGTTACGCTGCAGGCTGGGACCAGGTCGCGGCCCCTGGAGTTTCCTAGCTCACGCCCCGTAGGATAAGGGGAAGCAGCGGCACACGATAGAGAGAACCGAATAACAAGCCGAAGGTCAGGGGCCACAAGCAGACAAGGATAACGAAGAACGAGCCGAAGGTCAAGGGTCACGAGCAGACAGGGATGGTCGGGGACAAGCCAATAACGTAACAGAGAGACAGACGTAGCACACGGCAGGCAGGAACCCAAACACACAATGCCTAACAAACACGTTGATCAGCAAAGCAGGCTTGCAGTGCACAGGTTAATATAGTGTTCAGTGATAGGGCCTGGGGTGGAGTCAGGCTGGGAGGAGATTATAAAGGAAGCCAGGTGAAGGAGGTCTGGTCTCTAGATGAACACATGAGGAGGAAGGTAAGATGGCAGACAGACATTAATGCATATCCATGACAGTACCCTCCCTCTTATGGGCCCTCCCCCGCCTGGACCCAGGCTTAAAGGGAAATCTCTGATGAAACCTTCTCAACAGATGAGGTGCAGCGACATCAGATGCAGCGATCCAAGACGCCTCCTCAGGACCAAAACCTCTCCAATGCACAAGGTACTGAAGAATGCCTCTGCAGAGCCGAGAATCCAGAACTTGTCTAACCTCGTACTTAAGATTATCCTCAGAGACTGAAAACGAGGTAGGGAGATGACAAGAAGATCTATTGAGGACCAAAGGCTCTCTAGGAATAAGCAAGGGCATGAGACGATCAACAGGAATCTGAGGAGGGTCCCCTAGACCCTTAAAGGGGAACTGGTCATCTTGCACAGGACCATCAGACTGGGCAGATGTCAGTGGAACCCTGAAGTCAGGTTGGTTAGAAGGTGACATGTCGCCGGAGTCAAGCTGAATAGCTGAAGGACAAGCAGAATGTCCCGAACAAGAAAAAGTGAGAGGCTCACTGGGCATGGGCTGGACTGGCATAACTAGTACAGAGGCAGAGTGAATAGCTGAGTCAGGTGTAGCGACTACCTGAATCGCATCGCAAGACGTAGCGACTGCAGGACTTGTAGACAAGCTAGCCTGGCTGTGCGTCCAAGGGTGGTTAGGGACAGAGAAATGTAAATGGTTATGCAACCTGGAATGAATGACCGGCTCAGATTCACAGGGGGCAACCTTGGGTAGGCAGGACGAGGAACAGGAGGGACCCCAAGCCAGGATCTGTCCAGTAGTCCAGTCCACATGAGGAGAATGGAGCTGTAACCATGGGAGACCCAAAATTATAGGCGTTGAGGCCTTGGGTAAGATAAGGAAGGATATCCACTCCTGGTGGAGTGTACCCACCGACATCTTAACAGGGAGGGTCTGGAAGCGGATAGGTCCCCCTGGGAGAATAGTACCATCAATCGCCAAGACCACCAATGGCGTGGTGAGGGGCAAAAGAGTAAGTCTCATGGACGATGCGATTTCCCAGTCCATGAAATTACCAGCGGCTCCGGAATCCAGATATGCTGAGACCGAATGAGAAGAAGCACCAACATGAAGGAACACAGAAAGCAGAAGACGAGAAGGGGAAGGTGATATTTCTGGGTCCAATACTCCACTTTCCAGATGAAGTGGACCCAAACGTTTTTCTGGACAAAGAGAGCAAGTGTCACGAAAATGACCTTTGCCCCCACAGTAGAGACACAGGCCTAGATTTCTGCGCCTAGCACGTTCCTCTGGGGATAGCCTGGTCCTGCCCAGCTGCATGGGTTCCTCAGCTGGCAGGAGATGCTCCACGGGTCGAGGAGAGGGGAGCTCAGGCTGACTAAGGACCAAGGAGTGCTGGCGCCGCTTTTCTAGGGTCCTTTCCTGAAAGCGAATATCGATCTGGTTACACAAGGAGATAACTCCGTCCAGATCAGTGGGGATGGTTCTTCCTGCTAATTCATCCTTCACTCTATCAGAAAGGCCATGCAAAAAGGTTGCGACTAAGGCCTCATTGTTCCAGCTCAACTCAGCCGACAGTATGCGGAAATTAAGGGCGTACTGTCCCACTGAAGCAGACTCTTGGCGGAGACGTAGAAGGGCGCTGGCCGCTGAAGAGACACGAGCCGGTTCTTCAAAGATATTCCGAAAAAGTTTCAAGAAGCCAGACAGGCTAGAAACCACTGGATCATTCAGTTCCCACAGAGGGGCTGCCCAGGCTAAAGCTTCACCGGAGAGGAGGGAAATGATATAGGCTACCTTTGCCCTATCAGACAGAAAGTTTTGAGGCTGAAGCTCAAAATGAATCGTGCATTGGCTAAGAAACCCTCTGCAGGCCTTGGAGTCCCCAGAGAAACGGAACGGAGCTGGCAGTATTAGTGAGTGTGTGGCTGCGACTGGTGCGATAGGTACCACCGCTGGTTGTACTTGAGGTTGCGGATTCGGGGTTCCCAAGGAGGCCTGAAGCTGCTCGAATCGAGAAGCCAGATCCTGGAGGAATCGCATCACCTGAGTCTGATTCGATTCCTGGGTTTCAAGTCTGTGGACTATGCCCTGCAATGGATCATCCGCGGGGATCGGGATGTCAGCCGGGTCCATGGCTGATCAAACTGTCAGGGTCACCTGTGGCCAGGTGACAGATGCACACCGTAGGGGGACAGGAGTGCACCGCGAGGTAGTGAACCCTATGGCTGGCTTCTGTGGGTAGGAAACTGGGTGGTTGTGGAAAGCGGGACCAGAGGAGCACAACCGGGATCCCAACGGAAGCGAGAGCCAAGATTCCCCAGGGCGCGGAGTCTAAGACCCAGCTGGTCTTCTCCAGGGCCTCTAGTGGTGAGGATGTTACGCTGCAGGCTGGGACCAGGTCGCGGCCCCTGGAGTTTCCTAGCTCACGCCCCGTAGGATAAGGGGAAGCAGCGGCACACGATAGAGAGAACCGAATAACAAGCCGAAGGTCAGGGGCCACAAGCAGACAAGGATAACGAAGAACGAGCCGAAGGTCAAGGGTCACGAGCAGACAGGGATGGTCGGGGACAAGCCAATAACGTAACAGAGAGACAGACGTAGCACACGGCAGGCAGGAACCCAAACACACAATGCCTAACAAACACGTTGATCAGCAAAGCAGGCTTGCAGTGCACAGGTTAATATAGTGTTCAGTGATAGGGCCTGGGGTGGAGTCAGGCTGGGAGGAGATTATAAAGGAAGCCAGGTGAAGGAGGTCTGGTCTCTAGATGAACACATGAGGAGGAAGGTAAGATGGCAGACAGACATTAATGCATATCCATGACATAAATGTATAAGTGAGGTAGATCAAGAAGAGAGACCTGAAAACAAGGGAAAATGGGAAAGAGACCTGGGCCCAATAACACAAGATCAGTGGAAAAGGATACTAGAGGCAGGGCCGAGAGTTACACTTTGCCCTTCCCAAATGGCCTCACAATTATACTTAGTACATAGAGCATACTATACGCCTCGAAGAATGTACCAGCTTGGTGGTAGGAAAGATGCAAAATGCCAGAGATGTAGAATAGAGGAGGGAGACTTAGTGCACATGGTGTGGAGATGTCCCAAATTGTACTGGTACTGGAAAGAGATAGTAGATAGAATAAACTTTGTATTTGGGACATCTTTCCAACCAGAAGCTAAATTGTGTGTGTTAGGATTGATAGAAGACAGGGGAATACCAGTAGACACACAAACGGCAATATTAAGGTGCTTGTTCCAAGGTAGGAAGCTTATAGCACAAAGGTGGCAAGCAAAAGACCCCCCAACAGGGACAGAATGGAGGAAAGTAATAGATAATACTATCAGAAAAGAAGAATTTATATATGATAAGAGGGGAAATAGGAAGAAATTCATGAACATATGGAAACACTGGCTAGAGGTGGAGGCACAGTAGAGAGTGTGGGGAAGAATGTGGGAATAAGAGGGGGGGAGGGAGGGAGGGGGAGAGGAGAGGGGGGGGTGGGTATGCCATTAATGTTTGTGTTTATATGAGATATGTGGTGGATTAAATATGCATATGGATATAGAGATATGTATAATCAGAATGTTCATAAGAAAAAGGAAATAAAGAATATTTGATTGAAAAAAAAAAAAAAAAAAAAAAAAAAAAACTTTGGGGCTTTGGGCCCACACTTGTACTACTGCGTTCAGATGTTTCACCAGCTGCTGAGCATTCTCTCCCTTAACATTACCATGCATATCCTTTTTTGTTTCAAAAATGTCCTTTGGATTTGATCCCTAAAAATATTTGGTGACCAAATTTGCTACCCCCAAAAAAAAAAAATGGGTGTTCACACTGGATGATCCAAAAACATTGTTTGATGAACTGTACGGAGAATGAGGTTTAATACGTCCGTTTACTTTGCGGACGAATATGAAAGATGGTATCTTTCACTGTACGATATCAAAGACAAACATACACGACATAATACAAGTAATAATCTCTAGCAGGGAAAATAGCACTATAAAACTTACTTTTTCGTATAACTTTCTTGATTTGTTTGTATTGGTCGGCCTCCCGCAACTTCAGATCAGACCATCGTTTTCTGAGCTGTTCCTTCGTTCTGCACACCCCGAATTTTTGGTGAAGACTTTTGACCACTTTGCCCATAATTTTTGACTTGACCAGATTCGGCCTTTTATACGGCCCATGCTTGGCATCATAATCCTCCCTCTTTAAAATGGCGACCATCTCCACCATTTCCTCGAATGACATTTTGGATGCCTTATATCTTCTGGATCGGGATTTGGCCTCCTCTGGAATTTCATCATCTGTCGAGGTAATCTCAGCCACCTGCGTCTCCGCCATGTTGCTAAGCACTACGACGAGCGAGAAGGGGCTGGGAAAGTACAATATCGAACGTCAGGGGCGGGGAAAGCGTGCGTAGTTCCACGCATGCGCAGTGTATATCAAGTGCCGATCCATGTGTCGAAAATACGTTCATTTGGCGGGAGAGGGAGTTCGCAACGAACGTGTTGACCAAGGTACATAACATTCTTAAGGATTTTGGGTTCCGCAGAGGAGGAGATTTGGGGCTTTTATATCTGTTCAAAATGCTGATTTGATGATTGTTGCCTGAAACATATGTCTTTTCTTGGTTTTTGATTTTACAGAGAGAATGAATACATTCAAAAACCCGGAGTTCATGGGGGAGTTCATTGACAAATGGAAAGAGCTCCCTATCCTGTGGCAGACCAAAAGTGGGTCCAATAAAAACAAAACGGGCAGGACAGCAGCACTGGAGAGCCTGCTTGCAGTTGTCCAAACCCAGATACCCACAACAACTCTCCAAGATGTGAAAACCAAAATTGCTACCATCAGGGGGACATTCAGGACCCAGAGAAATATGGTCCTGAAGTCCCAGAGGTCAGGTGCTGCAGCAGATAAGGTTTATAAACCCAGTCTGTGGTACTACAGCAAGCTCTCTTTTCTGGATGACCAGCTGGAAGTGCGGGAATCTCTCTCCACCCTTCCCCCCAAAGGTCAATCCAGCCTTCCTTGTAGCCAGCCCTCCAGCCTTCCTTGCAGCCAGCCCTCCAGCCTTCCTGGCAACCCTGCTCTGGCTTCCTCTGAGGATCAAGATCAGGCCCTTAAGGAGGCAGATTTGGATATATGGAGCCAGGTAAAGTATTGATCTCTCCATTTAGATGTTACAAACGTGATGCATTTAAAATGAGGTTAGTATTGTTAGGTATTTTATGTAAAAAAAAAAAAAATTAAAGACCAAGATACAGTAGTGGTCAATTTTGATGTGGACAAGGCAACAATATCAGGAGGCGGAATCTGTGAGAATTTTCTAAATTTGCACATTCATGTCAAAAATGTCTGGAGGTGAACAATGTGTGTGATTGATGGTGGCAAAAAAATAATAAAGTCCCTTTCTTTTTTTACAGCCAGAGCAGAGCCAGGAAGAGGGTGATGGTGGGGACCAGGAAGAGGCAGGGCCAAGTGGCACCCAGGAGTAGGCTGGGCCAAGTGGCACCCAGGAGGAGGCTGGGCCCAGCACAAGAGCCCAGATGCCTCCCCTGGTAATGAGACCACGAGGGCCAAGGAGAGGTAGGCAGGTGGAAGGGGAAACAAGAGCCTTCCTCAAAGAGGCTACTGCGGCCCTCAGAGAGGCACCCTCTGCTGAGGAGGGCTTTGCCGCAGTCCTGGCCAATAAGCTAGCCCAAATGGACCTGCGGCAAAAGCTGTATAGCGAGACCCTCCTGTTGAAGGTGATCAACAAGGGATTGCTCGGTGAACTCACCAAGTTCACCGACATCACAGAGGTTGTCCCTACTCCTCCACCTCCTTCTCCTCCTCCTTCTACTCCTCCTGCTACAACCTCTCCTCCTGATCGCCAGCCTCCGAGGAAAAAACCAACCAAGGCTGCAGGGAAGGCTGGAGAGAAGGCTACAAGGAAGAGAAAAAAATAATACCTGCTGTAGTACCACAGACTGGGGACATATATGACTTTTAGCTGCTGCGGTTCCTGACCTCTGGGAGTTCAAGCCAAGATTGGCCTCCTTTTTGGTTTTCACATCTTGGATGGTTGTTGTGGGGTCCAAGGGATGAACAAATGCAAGCAGGCTCTCCAGTGCTGCCATCCCCTTTAATTTGTTATGTTCCGAAATAAAGGATACTTTTTTTTGGCTTTAAATACTAGACTATGTGATTTGTATTTCAAAAGAGAGTTTGCTAGGGAGCAGGCAGGGACATTTCAAATTATATTATTGTTATTAACAAGGGACACAACACTCCTTGAGGCAAAATGAGACAAATTTTGAAGGTTGGTGTGGGACATTTCCCCAAACATAATTTAAGGGAAAAAAAAAAAAAAAAAGGCACAGAAAAATGAAGAGGCTAACTTAAGTACTAAAAAAAAATGCAAAAAGAACAAAAATAAAAAAAATGATCTTTACATTTCTTCAGGAATTTATGAGGGAGATGTGGCTTGAAAAGAATATTTTTCTAGCATTAAAAAAAATAGGAATTACTTTAGAAACAAGTTTGGCATAACTCTCAATATCATTACAAAAGAGGGTAATTGTTCAAGCATTCTCTAAAGAAGAACGGATTGCGCAGCATTAAAACGATGCTATTAATTCAACCGTGACGAATGTGCCATATCGATTTCCAACACTAGCTTTACCAAAACGAGCGCTCCCGTCTCATACTTGATTCTGAGCATGCGCGTTTTTTTTCACGTCGTTAAAGCATTCACACTATCGTTTTTCACGTCGTTAAAAAAAACGACATGAAAAACGACGTGAAAAAAGAGAGCATGTTCGAAATTTGTAATGGCCGTTTTTCACGTCGTTAAAAATGCTCTGGAGCATACACACGATCATTTTTAATGGGCATTTTTTTTAATGGCATTTTTAACGGCATGAAAAACGATCGTGTGTACGCGGCATAAGAAAGCCTGAAGGCGGTGCTTGGTTTTTGGGGTCCCGTACGCGGCTAGGCTCCCAAAAAGTCTCACACATGTGGTATCCCTGTACTCAGGAGAAGCAACAGAATGTATTTTGGGGTGTAATTCCACATATGCCCATGGCATGTTTGAGCAATATATCATTTAGTGACAACTTTGTGCAAAAAAAAAAATTGTATTTTTTCCGCAACTTGTGTCAACATATAAAATATTCCATGGACTCGACATGCCTCTCAGTATATAGCTTGGGTTGTCTACTTTACAAAATGGGGTCATTTGGGGGGGTTTTGAACTGTTCTGGCATTTTATACACAACATTAGGAAGCTTACATCCACTCTTCTAAGCACTTGAAGACAAAGCCCTTTCTGACACTTTTTGTTTACATGAAAACATTTATTTTTTTTTGCAAGAAAATTATGTTGAACCCCCAAACATTATACATTTTTTTAAAGCAAAGGCCCTACAGATTAAAATGGTGGGTGTTGCATTTTTTTCCACACAGTATTTGTGCAGCGATTTTTCAAACGCATTTTTTGGGGAAAAAAATACACTTTTTTTAATTTTAATGCAGTAAAACACACTATATTGCCTAAATGTTTGATGAAATAAAAAAGATGATCTTAGGCCGAGTACATAAATACCAAACACGACATGCTTTAAAATTTCGCACAAACGCGCATTGGCGACAAATTACATACATTTTTAAAAGCCTTTAAAAGCCTTTACAGGTTACCACGTTAGATTTACAGAGGAGGTCTACTGCTAAAATGACTGCCCTCGATCTGACCTTCGCGGTGATACCTCACATGCATGGTGCAATTGCTGTTTATATATGACGCCAGACCCACGCTTGCGTTCGCCATTGCGCAAGAGCAGGGCAGGACAGGGGTGCTTTTTTTTTTATTATTAATTTTGCTTTTTTATTTTATTTTTAAACTGTTCCTTCCATACTTTTTTTTTTTATCATTTTTATTGTTATCTCAGGGAATGTAAATATCCCCTATGATAGCAATAGGTAGTGATAGGTACTCTTTTTTAAAAAAAAAACTGGGGTCTATTAGACCCTAGATCTTTCCTCTGCCCTGAAAGCATCTGACCACACCAAGATCGGTGTGATAAAATGCTTTCCCAATTTCCCAATGGCGCTTTTTATATCCGGGGGGGGGGACATTCCCTCCCACTGCTTGTAAAAGCAGTCCAGAGGCTAATTAGCCACTAGGATTGCTTTTACATGAAAGCCGGCCGCTGGCTGAAAAGAATGATACCAAGATGATACCTAAACCCGCAGGCATCAATCTGGTATAACCATTCAAAGTCCAGCAACATACCAGTACGTTGCTGGTTCTTGTTGGACGTGTATTGTAATCTTTTTTTTTCATGCAGCCTGTTGGCTGAACGAAAAAAAGATTGATCGGTGGGTATGCCCACCATTAGAATACCGCCCTTCATCCACCCACTTCTAATGATGGGCATACATGCACCATTTATATATGCCGAAGCATGGGGGCATCTTCCCGCAAAAGTTATGCCGCGTACACATGGTCAGACTTTTCCACGGGCAAGCCTTCGCCGGAATTTCGACCGTATGTACGCGGCATTAGGAGCAAAATTGCTCCTCCGCCCCTGCTGCCCCAGTGCTTCGGCATATATGCTTTTTTTTTTTAACTGTGGTGGTGAAATCACCTCCTACAGCACTGGAGTCGCAGGGATCAGGCCTGTCTCTGCGAACGCTGCAGTTATGTGTGTTGTGTTTTGTAAGTGACAGTGATCGATCGATACTGCACTTGGGTGGCCTGGGCTGGACGGAGGGGCAAAACACAGGTGCTAGCAGGTATCTGGGCTGATCCCGCTAACACTGCGTTTTTGGGAACCCTAAACTGCTGGGGACGCTAGTATAGATCTGATCAGATCAGATATTGATCTGTTCAGATACTATACCACTAAGGGAGGTGTATGCTTCACGCGTGGGTGTTGGCGTTACTGGCACTAACCTGACGCTGCCTGGGGTGTGACGCAGGGTTAACTAGGGGCAATTAGGGGGTTAAAACCTTTATTAGATAATATATGGGGGTACCTGACGCTATAAAAACCTGCGGCGAACCTAAAAAAAATAACTGGCTATCTATCGGCACCAGCATAACTAATACAGCGATCAGAAAAACGATCGCTTAGTGACACTGGCAAAAGGGGGTGAAAGGGTTACCTGGGGGGGCGAGCAAGGGGTTAAACCTTTATTAGGTAATATATGGGGGTACCTGACGCTATAAAAAACTGCGGCGAACCTAAAAAAAATAACTGGCTACCTATCGGCATCACCGACAATAAGACAGCGATCAGAAAAACGATCGCTTAGCGACAGTGGTGATAGGGAGTGAAAGGGTAATCTGGGGGGCGATCAAGGGGGTTAAACCTTTATTAGGTAATATATGGGGGTACCTGACGCTATAAAAACCTGCGGCGAACCTAAAAAAAATAACTGGCTACCGATCGGCATCACCGACAATAAAACAGCGATCAGAAAAACGATCGCTTGGCGACAGTGGTGCTAGGGGGTGAAAGGGTTATCTGGGGGGTGATCAGGGGGTTAAACCTTTATATGGGGGGTTAGGGGGCTACACTGGACCTAAAACTAAACTGTAGTGACACTTTTACAGTCACAAATGTCACTGATTGCAGTGATCAGTAAATAAATGGTCACTGCAATCAGTGACACTGTGACTGGGGGCTGGGGGGTGATCTGGGGGTGTTTGGGGGGCCTGGGGGTGGCGATTTATGTTTCTATGTGTCCTGGTGTCAGTGTGCGGTTTGTGCACTAACCTGTGTGTCTTCTCTTGTACGGCGCTCGGTATATGTGAGCGCCGCATGAGAGATGACATCACTTCCTCTGCCTGTGTAAACATTACACAGCAGAGGAAGCTTTCTCATTCGCCGGGAGCGATCGCGAGGGGGTGGCCGGAATCGAACGGCCGTCCCCTCATCCCGGATCGCTCCCGAACAACTAACGACCGCTCACTCTATAGAAGGGGGGTCCGATGGGACCCCCCAACTATACAAAGGCAGTCACGTACTGGTACGTGACTTTGCCTGTCGGTGCCATTCTGCCGACGTATATATACAGTGGGCGGTCGTTAAGTGGTTAATGATGCAAAAAGTGAAAAAAAAAAAAAAAGTGAAATATTCCTTTAAATATCGTACCTGGGGGGTGTCTATAGTATGCCTGTGAAGTGGCACGTGTTTCCCGTGTTTAGAACTGTCCCTGCACAAAATGACATTTCAAAAGCGAAAAAGGTAATTTAAAACTGCTTGCGGCTTTAATGTAATGTCTGGTCCCGGCAATATGGATGAAAATCATTGAGAAAAATGGCATGGGTACCCCAGCCCCTTTGGGTCCCCAGGCCCTATATACTCTATACAGCAGTATACAGGCGGTCCCACGAAAGCCAGGGTCTGAAGGTTTGTTCTTAAGTTGACTCTGTTTGTAATTTGGAACAGGTACATTTTGTAAGTGTAGCTCCAGACAAAAAAAACTATTTTTAAGCTTTTTGGATCTCATAGGGAAGGGTTATCACCCCTGTAACATTCGTTTTACTGTCTGTGCACTTCTTCAGAAGATTTCACCTCACTTTCTGTCCCAATGACAAATGTTTTTAGAAAATTTGGTTTTTTTAGTGAAACAAGGATTGGTGATAAAGCATCAGTGGAGAGGAGACACCTTTTTCCCATATTAACTCTTATGCCGCGTACACACGATCATTATTCACGGCGGTTTAAAAACCGCCGTGAATAATGACATTTTAAACGAGGGAACAGCTTGTTCCCCACACACGGTCATTTTTCTCGTCATTTTTTAAAATGACGAGAAAAACGATCGTCTATGGGCTCCGCGGCAGTGTTTCCCTATGGGAAACACTGCCGTGGAAGAAATGTCAGGAAAAACGACGAGAAAAATTAGAACATGTTCTAATTTTTCTCATCGTGATTAATGCTGTTTTTCCCGTCGGGAAAAACGGCAAAAAGCCCACAGACGATCGTTTTTCTCGTCCAAAGGAAAAAAATTCATTTTTCCCGACGGGAAAAATGATCGTGTGTATGCGGCATTAGGCTCCATGTACACTGAAGCTGATAAACTGCAGTTTATTGGCGTTTTTTTTAAAAAGCCCATTAACTGCACTCTATGTTAGCCTATGAGTTCATGTACACATGGACGTTTTTTAGCGTTAATGAGCAGGGGAGTTAATGGGCTTTTTTCTGAACGCAAGAAATTTGCGTTCAAAGTGCAGTTTTTTGGTGGGAAAAACCGCGAAAAAATGCAAAACACTGAAAAACGCAAATAAACGTTCAAAAACGCTCAAACACGCTCAAGAACGCAGGTCACCAGCGTTTTTTAGCGTTTTTTGATCCATTGAAGAAAAAAAAAAGAAAAAAAACGCTAACACTGAAAAACGCTAATAAAAGCTATATTTTAAAGCAGCTTTTTCTGCCAGAAATCTGGCGTTCAAAACTACAGTTTTTGAGCTTCTGTGTACATGGAGCCTTACAGGAGAGAATTTCACTTCCTAGGGGTAGATTTCCTCTCACTTCCTGTTCTCTCCTTCCGTTTGCAAGTAGGAGTCGTTTGTAAGTTGGATGTTTGAAAGTAGGGGTCTGCCGTATATACTCTGCAGAAATTTGGCCCTTAGGTGTTGGTGTTGCCACAACACTGTTAGCCCTCACAGTTACTCTTGGTGGGCGCTGGAACACCCTGCTGTCAACTATTATATCAAGATTTGTAATTACATGCCATTGTTGAACAGTGATAGGAAAAATTGGGCCTTTGGAGGTGGTGTTGGTGCTGGTGCCACAACACTAAGTCCTCACAGTTACTCTTGGGTGCAGGAATGGGCCCAGATGTGAAATATTAGATCAAGAATTGTAATTACATGCCCCTGTTTAACAGGGGCAGAAAAATTGGGGCTTAGGCACTGGTGCCACAACACTGCAACCCCTCACAGATACTCTAGTTGGAGCGCAGGAATGAGCCCTGCTGCAAAGTATTGCATCAAAAATTGTAATTACACGCCCTTGTTAAACAGGGGCAGAAAAATTGGGCGTTAGGCACTGGTGCTACAACACTGCAACCCCTCACAGATACTCTAGTTGGAGCGCAGGAATGAGCCCTGCTGCAAAGTATTGCATTCCGTATAGATATGTCCCTCTGACCCCTTGATCGTCAGTAGTAAGTATAATGACCAGACCATAACATAACATAACATAGTATAACATCATTCATCAGTCCATTCCATTATCAGTTGATCTTATTAGTTCCCAATTTGTTGATTTTAACAGCTCTTAATATGTCTTTTAAATTTGACCTGTTGAACTTTATTGTTGTATGATTACCATGATGACCGCCGTGCAGACTCGGCTTGCTAGTTTATTTAAACCCCCTCCCCTAACATGGCCACCATCCAATGCCTGAGGAAGGAGTATGAATACTCTGAACACTAGCACCGCCCCGCTGACCTGACCCGGAAGTGACGTTGTCCACAGTGCACCGCCGTCCGAGTTCCTCCCATCCGGAAGCATCGTTGCCAGCCTTGTTCTCGGAGGACAGACTCAACCGCGGACATCCGTCCACTACAGCAACGCCAGACTCACTCTCCCCCTCTCATCTCACCCAGAAGTCAGGAGCGGATGATCTATACCATACCTGCTTTCACCACAATCCTGTGAGTGCAATCATTTTATTTGTTCCTTATTAAAACGTATTAACTGCACTTAGAGGGCGCTGTTCTCTCTTCCCTTCTTGTATTGCAGAGTTCTTTTACTGTGACCTTACATGGACTAATACTCCCTCAAAAATACTGTTATTACCACCCTGTTTCTCTCCTCTCCCCAATTCGTTCTTACTATTGAGCCATAACCAGAGTGCGCCATATTACCCATTTTTTTGTTTATGGCCAACGTTGAGTTCCACCTGGTGGGCATGTCACAGATAAGGCGGTTCTTGGGCAGGTTAAATTCCTTTTGCAGGTCAGCCAGCCGAATACTGGCATTATATGACCGGCGGAAATGCACACAGACTTTCCTGGCCTGCCTCAGAACATCCTGTAAGCCCGGGTACCTGCCCAAGAACCGCTGCACCACCAAGTTAAGGACGTGAGCCAAACAGGGCACATGGGTCAGGTGTCCCTGTCGGAGGGCGGA
Source organism: Rana muscosa (assembly GCA_029206835.1). NCBI lineage: Eukaryota > Metazoa > Chordata > Amphibia > Anura > Ranidae > Rana > Rana muscosa. The sequence continues at coordinate 10,753,987 of JARGYO010005562.1, forward strand.
GAGGAAGTTGGTGCCATTGTCGGAAACCACCATTCCTGGCTTAAGCTGGTGTGGCGTCAACCACCTCTGAGCCTGCCCCTGCAGAGCTGACAGAATCTCTGCCCCAGTGTGGCTCCTGTCCCCCAAGCACACCAGCTCAAGCACTGCATGGCATCCGTTTGCCTGCGTACTTGCATAGCCCCTTGAACGCCTACGGAGCACCCTGGTTCCCGAGGACAAAGCACAGGAAGAGGCCATGGAGGAAGAAGAGGAGGGGGTGGAGGAGAGAGGTGTGTCAGAATCACCAGTAGTAGCATTTTGGAGGCGTGGTGGCGGAACAACCTCCAACATTACTGCACCTTGTCCTGCATCTTCCCAGCTGCCAGTAGAGTCACCCAATGCACCGTGAAAGATAGGTCACGTCCCTGTCCATGCCTGCTGGACCATGAGTCAGCGGTAATATGTGCACCTTAACGCTGACCGCCCTGTCCAGCGAGGCCAAGACATTGCCTTCCACATGCCGGTAGTGAGTCGGAATCGCCTTCCGTGAGAAAAGGTGGCGTTTGGGAACCTGCCACTGAAGAACAGCACATTCCACAAACTCACGGAAGGGGGCAGAGTCTACCAACTGAAAAGGCAGCAGTTGAAGTGCTAGCAATTTAGCCAAGCTAGCATTCTACTGCTGGGCATGTGGATGGCTGGGAGCGAACTTCTTTCGGCGGTGCAGCAGCTGGGGCAGGGAAATTTGCCTGGTACAATCTGACGTTGGTGTACCGATAGCAGATTGCCCGCAAGAACTTGGCTGTGACACACCTAATTCTACACCGTCATTCCCCTCAGTGCAGGTTTCAGAGAGGACTGAAGGTATAGTGGGGTTGGAGATCCCAGCTGATGAGGAGCAAGGAGAGGTCTGATTTGTTCTTTGGTGTTGGTCTTTTAAGTGTGCTTGCCAACGAACTGCATGGCAGGTCGACATATGTCTGATGAAGCATGTGGTGCCCAAGCGGGTGATGTTTTGGCCACGCGAGATACGCCTGAGACATATGTTGCAAATAGCAAAGCTGCAATCTGATGCACTTGTCTCAAAAAAGGCCCACACCAAAGAACTTTTGGAATAACGCGCAGAGACAGCAGCGGCCTGAACATGCGGAGCTCTGCGGTGTGATGTTGTCGGTGTGCTGCCCTTAAGCTGGCCTCTGGAGGGCATCCTGCCTAGTTGGAGATGTGCCTCCTCCTCCTCTCTCCTATCAGGCACCCAGGTAGAGTCCGTGACCTCATCATCCCCTCCCTCCTCATCACTGTAGAAAACCTGTCAGTATGCTGCAGCTGGGGGAACATGAATGCCATATTGCTGTCCTTTTTGGGCACCCCCTCTGTATGGGCTCACGTTACTGCCTTCCTCTAGCTGGGTACCATCATCGGAGCCTTCAAAACACTGGGCATCCTCCTTGAGCTTGTACCCAACACTGTGGTCAAACAGTTCGGGGGACTCCTCAGGAGGACATGGTGGGGCTAGAGAAGGAGTGACTGATGCCATTGAGCCGAGGGAAGAGGCCGCTTTGGCAGCTGCTTTGCCAGACAAAGTACCCTGAGCCTGGGTGAGAGAGGATGAGGATGGCTTGGTCATCCACTCTACCAAGTCTTCGGCATGTTGAGGCTCAACACGGCCAGCTGCCGAAAAAAGGACAAGCGTGTCCCACGGCCACGTACTGATGAGGATGCACCGTGTCCATGACCAGCACTGTTGCCTCTAGACACAGAGCCTGCTTGCCTCTTTTATTGGCTCGTGACTGTCTGCCTCTCCTTGTTGTCCTTCCAGGGAGATGTAGCTGCACAAAGCTGGGATGTATATATATACTGATTATACTGCAGCTAGCAGAATCAACTGCTTGCCTGTATTATTATTAGTATGAGAACACCAGAAATTGTCTTCAGTTAGCTTTAGTTGCACACTGTGCAGAGGACACAGTACACTAACTGAAAATACTGCAGCTCCCTGCCTGTGGTATTTGTATGAGAACACCAGCAATTGTATTGAGGTAACTTTAGGTGCACACTGTGCAAAGGACACTAAAACAAAATACTGCAGCTCCCTGCCTGTGGTATTTGTATGAGAACACCAGCAATTGTATTGAGGTAAGCTTTAGGTGCACACTATGCAAAGGACACTAAAACAAAATACTGCAGCTCCCTGCCTGTATTTGTATGAGAACACCAGCAATTGTTATGAGGTAAGCTTTAGGTGCACACTGTGCAAAGGACACTAAAACAAAATACTGCAGCTCCCTGTCTGTGGTATTTGTATGAGAACACCAGCAATTGTATTGAGGTAAGCTTTAGGTGCACACTGTGCAAAGGACACTAAAACAAAATACTGCAGCTCCCTGCCTGTACTTGTATGAGAACACCAGCAATTGTATTGAAGTAAGCTTTAGGTGCACACTGTGCAAAGGACACTAAAACAAAATACTGCCACTACCTGCCTGTATTTGTATGAGAACACCAGCAATTGTATTGAGGTAAGCTTTAGGTGCACACTGTGCAAAGAGCACTAAAACAAAATACTGCAGCTCCCTGCCTGTATTTGTATGAGAACACCAGCAATTGTATTGTGGTAAGCTTTATGTGCACACTGTGCAAAGGACACTAAAACAAAATACTGCAGCTCCCTGCCTGTATTTGTATGAGAACACCAGCAATTGTATTGAGGTAAGCTTTAGGTGCACACTGTGCAAAGAGCACTAAAACAAAATACTGCAGCTCCCTGCCTGTATTTGTAGGAGAACACCAGCAATTGTATTGAGGTAAGCTTTAGGTGCACACCGTGCAAAGGGCACTAAAACAAAATACTGCAGCTCCCTGCCTGTATTTGTAGGAGAACCCCAGCAATTGTATTGAGGTAAGCTTTAGGTGCACACTGTGCAAAGGACACTAAAACAAAAAATACTGCAGCTCCCTGCCTGTGGTATTTGTATGAGAACACCAGCAATTGTATTGAGGTAAGCTTTAGGTGCACACTGTGCAAAGGACACTAAAACAAAATACTGAAGCTCCTTGCCTGTGGTATTTGTATGAGAACACCAGCCATTGTTATGAGGTAAGCGTTAGGTGCACACTGTGCAAAGGACACTAAAACAAAATACTGCAGCTCCCTGCCTGTATTTGTAGGAGAACACCAGCAATTGTATTGAGGTAAGCTTTAGGTGCACACTGTGCAAAGGACACTAAAACAAAATACTGCAGCTCCTTGCCTGTGGTATTTGTATGAGAACACCAGCAATTGTATTGAGGTAAGATTTAGGTGCACACTGTGCAAAGGACACTAAAACAAAATACTGCAGCACCCTGCCTGTATTTGTATGAGAACACCAGCAATTGTATTCAGGTAAGCTTTAGGTGCACACTGTGCAAAGGACACACTACACTAAGTGAAAATACTGCAGATAGTACAATCACCTGCCTGCCTGTCAGTATATTATGAAGAGAATAACATGAACGGATCTAGCTAAACTGAATACAGTGTATAAATATATATACACAACACCTAGGATGCATATATAATCCTCTACACACTGTAACTGAAGCCAACTGACTCGCCTGCCTGCTCTATCTAACTCAAATTAAATTACACTATCACTCTGTCTTTACCCACCGCCGCAACACACTACACAAGGCCCCCACGCAGGCGGCCTTATATAGTGTGGGGCGTGTACTAAACCCTCTGAGACATAACTGGCCAAAGCAACCCTGGATTTGGCCAATTATGGCTCTCAGTTTTTTCGGCGAACAGTGAACAATTTGGGGTATTCGCGGCAAATTCGAAAAGCCGCGGAAAACCCTTTAAAAGTCTATGTGAGAAATCTAAAGTGCTCATTTTAAAGGTTAATATGCAAGTTATTGTCATAAAAAGTGTTTGGGGACCTGGGTCCTGCCCCAGGGGACATGTATCAATGCAAAAAAAGTTTTAAAAACTGAATTTTTTTCGGGAGCAGTGATTTTATTAATGCTTAAAGTGCAACAATAAAATTGAAATATTCCTTTAAATTTCGTACATGGGGGGTGTGTATAGTATGCCTGTACAGTAGTACATGTTTCCCGTGTTTAGAACTGTCCCTGCACAAAATGGCATTTCTAAAGGAAAAAAATAGGATTTTTGTACTCACCGTAAAATCCGTGGACCGACACGGCGGCTCTTAATCACTGAACGTGTGGGTATATGTCCCTGCTTGCAGGAGAAGACCTAGGCAGAATGTTAAATGTTAAAACATTCTAGAACAAACCAGAGCTGAACAGCCCTGCCCAGGGGGGCGGTCCCTCCGGACATTACCCTCCCACCTGCAGCTAGCTAGCAGACCTCAGTTCGTAACAAAGCAGTACAAACTTAAAAGGAAGGGTGGGTGCCGTGGGGGTCCATGGATGTCAGAGAAATGGATTCTACGGTGAGTACAAAAATCCTATTTTCTCTTATCATCCATGGACCGACACGGCGGCTCTTAATCACTGAACGTGTGGGATGTCCCAAAGCAGTGTCAAGAGGGATGGGAGCAGTATAAATGGAAAAACCCAAAAAACTTCACTCCAAACAAGGCAGAGCTCCTCAACGGAGGAGTTGCCACTTTAAACAGCGGCCTGCAATACCTTGCGGCCGAAGGAAGCATCCGGAGATGCAGCCACATCAACCCTATAAAACGTAGAAAAGGTATGAACAGACGACCAGGTCGCCGCCTTGCACACTTGTGCAACCGACACTTGATGTCGGAAAACCCAGGAAGCACCAATTGCCCTGGTGGAATGCACCGTAACCGGAAAGGGAGGCGCCCGCCCCATGAGAGCATAGGCTTGAAAGACGGTTTGTCCGATCCACCTAGAAAATGGTGGCAGACGAAGCCGCTTGGCCCTGTTTCTGACCAGAGACAGTCAAACAGAGAGTCAGACTTCCGAATAGAAGCAGTAGCAGACAGGCACACCCGCAAGGCTCGTACCACATCCAAAGTGTGCCGCGCACACTCTCTGGGATGCGATTCGAGATCACCCTTGACAAAAGAGAAAATTGCGGATGCAACACCGCCTTATCCTTATGGATGACTAAATATGGCGACTTGCAGTACAAGGTCGCCAACTCAGACACTCGTCTAACAGAAGTGATGCCACTAAAAGGGCCACCTTCTGAGACAAAGTCAAGAGAGGAATATCCCTGATATTCTCAAAAGGAGGTTCCTGGAGAACCGAGAGTACCAATTCCGATCCCACGGGGGGAGAGGAGACTTGACAGGAGGGAGCACATGGCGAACCCCCTGCACAAGGGTGCTAACCAAGGAATGACCCGCTAGTGGTCGCCGAAAGACGGCCAAGGCCGAAATCTGACCCTTAATGATACTCAAAGCGAGCCTTTGGGCCACTCCATGCTGCAGGAAACGCAGGATTCTAGGGACGGAATACGTCCGAGGACGTCAGTCCAGCTCTTTGCACATGGCGATGTAAGCTTTCCAGGTACAGAGATAGATCATCCTGGAGGAAGACTTCCGTGCCCTTCATATGGACGAAATGACCGAGTCCGAGAGACCTCGGTCTCTCAACACCTGGCTTTCAACAGCCATGCCGTTAAACCCAGAGACTGTAAAGGCAGGATGAAATATAGGACTTTGAGACAGAAAGTCCTCCCTTATTGGCAACCGCCAGGGAACGGCCGCGACGAGACGTACCAGATCGGCGTACCAGTGAAGCCGAAGCCAATCCGGAGCAATGAGGATCACCGGAATTCCCTCGGTCGCCACCCTGCGCAGCAGGCGAGGGAGCAACTGCAGCGGAGGATAAACGTATATCAGGTAATATTGACCCCATGGGCCATTAATGCCTCTGAGGCTTCCGCCCAAGGATCCCTGGATCAGGCCACAAATCTCGACAACTTGCGATTGAGTCGAGAGGCCATCGGGTCCACCTCCGGCGTGCCCCACCGTCTGTGTGGCAAAGGAGTTGAAATACCTCCGGGTGCAAGGACCACTCTTCCTGGTCCAACGTCTGGCGACTCAAATAGTCCGCCAGTTCTATGCCCGGAATGTAAATGGCCGACAGAGCCGGCACGCTTCTTTTAGCCCACTTCAGGGTACGGGGGACCTCGGAAGCCGCAGCTGAGCTCCGAGTCCCCCCTTGATGGTCAACATACGCCACCGCCATGACTTTGTCCGACTGGATCCTAATGGAGCGATCCTGCCATCTCTCAGACCACGAAGAGAGGCACAGTCTGATAGCCGTATTCCCAGAACATTGATCGGCAAACGGGCTTCGTCCGGAGTCCAAGCCCTTGGGCCAACAGGACTCCCCAGACTACACCCCAGCCCTTCAGGCTGGCGTCCATAGTGAACACCGTCCATTAGACGGGGGGGAACGACTTCCCGGACCGAAGAGCCGGGGACCCAAACCACCATGTCAGGGACGCCCTGACCAGGTGACTCACCTGGATCGGAAAATCCAAAGACAACGGGGATTTGTCCCAAGGGAACAAGATCTCCTTCTGCAATGCCCTGGTGTGTGATTGGGCATATGGAACGGCCTCGAAAGAGGTCACCATGAGTCCCAGGACTCCCATGCAAAAATGGATTGACGACCATTTTTTGGGATGTCAGCACCCGTACTGCAGACTGAAGTGTCAGTAGCTTCCCCGGAGGTAGGAATACCTTTGCCTCCAAGGAGTCCAGAATCAGACCGAGATACTCCAGATCTTGAGTCGGGACCAGGACTGACTCCTGAATGTTTTAGGAGCCACCCGAAGTCCCTGAGGGTCTGACTGACGATAGTCACACTGTCTCCTAATTCTGAGCCATTTCCTGCTCTGAGAAGAAGATCGTCCAAATAGCCCACGACAGTAATGCCTCGCTGTCTCGGCAAGCTAGAACCGGCACAAGCACCTTGATGAACACCCTCGGTGCCAAGGCTAGGCCGAAAGGAAGAGCCACAAATTGATAGTAGGCGTCCTTGATGTCCAAGGTCGCCAGAAAATCCCCTTGACGGAGTGTACGGATCACCGTGCGAATGGATTCCATGCGGAATTTTTGCACCTTCACGAAGGCATTCAGGACCTGGAGGTCCAAGATAGGCCGAACCCCGTCCTTTTTTGGGACGACAAACAAATTCAAGTAGAATCTCTGAAACCTCTCCTGTGACGGAACCGGCACAATCACTCCGGACCTGAGCAATCCTGAATAGGCCCCATAGGGCTGCCCGACGGGCAGGAAGGAGAGGAAGATTCGAGGGAAGAATCTGTCTGGGACCAGGAACGGAAACCTATCCTGTAACCTGAGGTGTTTACCTCGCCCACCCACTGGTAGGAGATCCGGGAGGTCCACCGTGATCCGTGAACCTGCAGAGTCGGGTGGGGACAAGACTTCACGCGGAGGCGGGCTTGAGGAGCCGGCTTGTTTGGCTTACGCACCCAGGGGCGCTTGTGTCCACCAGCCGCACCGCTGTCAGTCTGGGAGGGCCTCCCCGTTCACTGACGGAAAAAAAAACTTTTTAGCTGGAAAGGAAGGACCCTGCTTACAGCGGCCTCCTTACCGTTGCTAGCCTGAGGAAGAAGAGTGCTTTTACCTCCCGTGTCATCTTTGATGATGTCATCCAGCGCAGCACCGAAAATCCTACCACCTTTAAATGGTAGATCGTCAGAGGCTTTTTAGAAGCTAGGTCAGCAGACCAGCATTTCAACCAGTTTAGACAACGCAATACCACCGCCAAGACAGAGGCCCTGAGATATAAGGGGCCGCTTCTAATGTGGCGTCGCAACATAAACCAGGCCCTGCACCATTTGGTGGGCCAGAGCAATAGTGTCTGGAGGAAGATTATGCTTCTGTACAGTTTGGTGCAAAAAATTTTGCCCAACCCGGAAGTGTCTGAGACACAAGGGTCGCCGCTACCACAGGCCGTAGGGCAGACCCCAACAAGGCAAACATGGCTCTGCTCACCACTTCTGACTGTCACGCCGTGTCTGGGATTTGATCCCAGGGCCTGGTGTTCATAGACTGTTTTCCTATGTTCTGAACCACCAGTGAACTGGTTTTATGTTAGCATCGTAGTTATGTTCTTTTTCTCTAGTGGGGATGTTTGCTCCACCCTGGGACCAGCTGTCAGCAGTCTTCTCATTAGTGTCCCTATATATTCCCACTTCCCCTTCCTGTCCGTGCCTTAGGATAGGTTCCTGTTTATGGATGCGCTTGCTTTTTGGTTACCTACTTGGCTCGTCTTGACTACGATTCCTGGATTATCCCTTGAACCTGGTTAACCTTGCTGCCGACCCTCCCTGGCTTGTTCTGACTACGTTACCTGGATTGTCCTTTTCCCTCCTGGGATCCTGTCTTCTGCCTACTAACCCTGAGTTGTTGCTGGGGGTTGTGGTTAGGCTATCTGCACCTTCCTTTGTGGTTCCTTATTTCCTGTCTGTGGGAGATCTCAGCCGTCCCTCCACCTGACACCGGGATAACAAGACTACCGGTCAGGAAAGCGGAGGGACGGTTGTAGTTTCCTGGCAGACCTGACATTATCCTAAGGCCAGATGGACCTCAGCAAGCTGGTGCAGGCAGTCTCTCTACAGGGTCAGATGTTGGGTGAGCAGGCTAATCATGTACAGTCATTGGAGGAGAAATTGGGTGCCATCGCTACTCTGTTATCTACTTTGGCCTCGGCACATGGTACTAGTCCTGCTACACCAAAAAATCTTGAGTCTGGGGTTGGGGAACCTGTAGTTGTGTCTAAATCTGTGGGCTCTCCCGCTCCAAAGATACCTCTCCCTGATAAGTATGATGGGAACCCCTTGGATTGCAGGGGATTTCTCAACCATTGCCGGTTGCATTTTAAAAATCAACCTTCTGTGTTTACCTCTACCCAAGCCAAGGTGACATTTATTATTTCCTTGCTTAAGGGTAGAGCTCTGTCCTGGGTGTCGCCTCTTCTTGAGAAAGATTCTCCTGTACTTACTGATTACCCCACGTTTATGCAAACCGTTGAGAGAATATTTGACGTTCCTGACAGAGTAAGGGCAGCTGAGGCCAGTATTCTTGACTTACACCAGGGTAAACGCACAGTAGCATCTTATGCAATAGAATTCCGCACACTTGCGGCAGATACTTCCTGGGATAATTGCGCCCTTAAGGCCACCTTCCGCAGAGGTCTAGCGGAACGCATTAAGGACGAATTAACTTACCGTGAGATCCCAGTGGCATTGGAGGATTTCATCAATTTGTGTATCCTCGTGGATACTCGCTTCTCTGAACGCCAGTCTGAGAGGGAGCGTCAGAGACAATTTTTTCCTCCAACCGCCGGGTTTGAGGAAGAACCCATGGATGTAGGGGCTGTGCGTTTGTCTGATGATGAACGTACCAAACGCAGAACTCTAGGCCTCTGTCTATTTTGTGGTAAGCCGGGTCACTTCCTGCATTCTTGTCCGATGCGACTGAAAAAACTCCCGGGCTTAATGGGAGATCAAGGAGCCCCATTAGGCCACACTGTTTTGAAACCTCCTCTAGAGAGATTAGTAGTACCCGTATTATTATCTTGGAACAATAAGAGCTACTCCACCGTTGCCTTTGTTGATTCCGGTGCAAGTGGGGTATTTCTCGATGCAACGCTGGTTAAGAGTCTTCAGATTCCGACGGTTCCGAAAGATCCACCTCTGTGTGTAACTACTCTTGGCGGAGAACCTCTTGGTGATGGACTTATCTCTCTAGAGACCAAGCCCCTTTCCGTTCTAGTGGGGGCTCTGCATTCTGAAGAGCTATCATTTAATGTCATTCCGTCTCCTAAGTATCCTGTAATTCTTGGGTTCCCTTGGTTATGTAAACATAACCCATCTATTGACTGGTCCTCTGGTCAAATTTCTGCCTGGAGCACCTTTTGTCATGTTCACTGTATCCAAAAGTTTATACGTAATAAAGTGTCCATTCTTGGGGTCTCTACTGTCCCTGAACTACCGGAGGCTTATGCCGGGTTTGCTGATGTATTTTCTGAAAAAGAAGCAGAGGGCCTCCCTCCACACCGCCCGTATGACTGTGCTATTGACTTGCTTCCCGATTCTCCTCTTCCTAAGGGGAGAACCTATCCTCTTAACCTTGCGGAAACCAAGGCTATGGAGGAATACATTGAAGACAGTCTAAAAAAGGGTTTCATCCGGCCTTCCTCCTCTCCTGTGGGAGCAGGCTTCTTTTTCGTGGAGAAAAAGGATGGAGGACTTAGACCCTGCGTTGACTACAGATCTCTCAACCGTATTACTGTAAAGAATCGGTATCCGTTGCCCTTAATTACTGAGCTGTTTGACCGTGTCCAGGGGTCAAAGATCTTTACCAAATTGGATCTTCGGTCTGCATATAACCTCATTAGAATTAAAGCAGGAGATGAATGGAAGACAGCTTTTAATACCAGAAGGGGGCATTATGAGTGTCTTGTGATGCCTTTTGGGCTTTGCAATGCTCCCGCGGTATTTCAAGAGTTTGTGAATGATATTTTCAGGGATCTACTTGACTCTTTTGTTGTTGTCTATTTAGATGATATACTCATTCACTCTAAAGACTTAAAGCTTCACCGTGGCCATGTTTGCACTGTTCTCCAACGTTTAAGAGATCATAAGCTGTACGCCAAACCTTCCAAGTGCTCTTTTGAACAAACGGAAATACCTTTCTTAGGTTATATAATTTCTTCTAATGGATTCCAGATGGACTCCAAGAAACTCGATGCTATCTTACAATGGCCTAGACCTTCTACCTTAAAGGAAATACAGCGTTTTATTGGATTTTGTAACTACTACCGCAAATTCATCAAGAATTTCTCCAAAATTTTGGCTCCCATCACCGTCCTCACAAAAAAAGGGACCAAATGCTCTCAGTGGCCTCCTGAAGCTCTGGAGGCTTTCAACCTTCTAAAATCTGCTTTTTGCTCTGCTCCTGTTCTTCGCCATCCTCAGCCTTCGGCTCAATATTTCTTGGAAGTTGATGCCTCCGAAGTAGGGGCCGGAGCAGTATTATCCCAACGAGAACCCACTTCTAACAAGTTGCATCCGGTTGCCTTTTTCTCCAAGAAGTTCTCTGCTGCAGAACAAAAATATGACATAGGGAATAGAGAACTTTTAGCTATAAAATTAGCATTTTCCGAATGGAGACATCTTTTAGAAGGTACGGAACTTCCTGTTGTGGTTCAAACTGACCATAAGAACCTAATCTACTTAGAGAAGGCCCAAAGACTGAATCCCAGACAAGCCCGCTGGGCGTTATTCTTCACCCGATTCAACTTTGTAGTGACGTACATTCCTGGCACCAAGAACACCAAGGCCGATGCCCTGTCTCGGCAATTCCCTTGTGAGAATCTGCAAATACCTCCTGATCATATTGTTCCTCCGGAACGAATTATTGCACAACTGGATACTGCTTTACAAAGGAACTTGTTGGCCGCACAGTCTCGGGCACCTTCTAATCTCTCAGTTCCACCCAATACGTTGTTTGTTCCCCTAGAATTACGAAAAGAAGTGTTACAGTGGGCCCATGGCCAGATGGTATCCGGACACCCTGGTATCAACCAAACCTTCCTACGTTTGAAGTCCCTGGTTTGGTGGCCTACTCTAAAAAAGGATGTTATAGCCTTTGTTAGAGCCTGTTCGGTTTGTGCTGCCATCAAAATGCATCGTTCTGTTCCTCAAGGTCTACTTCAACCGTTACCTGTTCCTCGTGCTCCCTGGACTCATATCAGCATGGATTTTATCGTGGACTTGCCCACCTCCAGTGGAAATACCGTAATTTGGGTGATAGTGGACCGATTTTCAAAGTTGGCCCACTTCATTCCCATGCCCGCACTACCTTCTGCCCCAAGCCTGGCTTTATCCTTTATTGAGAATGTCATCCGCTTACACGGCATCCCTGTTGATATTGTTAGCGATAGAGGCCCTCAATTCATATCCTCGTTCTGGAGAGCCATTTGCAAACATCTGGGGATCAAGAATTCCCTGTCCTCTGGATACCATCCTCAATCTAATGGCCAGACAGAGAGGGTCAATCAAGATTTGGAGATCTACCTACGAGCTTATATCAATGCTGAACATGACAACTGGAGCGAGATGTTACCTCTAGCAGAACTAGCACACAATTCGCAGTGGCACTCTTCCCTTAGATGTTCCCCTTTCCAAGCTGCCTTTGGGTATCAACCCAGGGTTCTCCCCTTCCAGTCTTCCTTGGTGGAGGTACCTGCGGCAGCCAACATGGTATCAAGATTGACTACGCACTGGAGAAACATAAGAAAGGTTCTGCTTCAGTCTGTACATAGATACAAGGGGTATGCAGATCGTCACAGAAAACCTGCACCCCGCTATCGTCTTAATCAGCTGGTTTGGTTGTCCACCAAGAACATGAAACTGCGACACCCTTCCTCCAAGTTAGGTCCTAGATTTATAGGACCTTTTCGCATTCTCTGTCAGGTCAACCCTGTGGCTTATAAACTACGCTTGCCCCTTCATCTTCGTATTCCCAATACATTTCATGTATCTTTGCTTAAGCCCTTTGTCAAGAATAGATTCTCTCTCCCCTCTAGACGTCCCTCTCCAGTCTCTGTGGATGACCATCAAGAGTATGAAGTTAGCAAAATTCTGGATTCCCGACATAGGGGTAGACAATTACAATATCTGGTGGACTGGAAGGGCTACTCCATTGCAGAGAGGACTTGGGTGCCTGCTCGTGATGTTCATGCCCCACGGCTGGTCAAGTCCTTCCACGACAGGCACCCATCCAAACCCAAATAGGTTTGGGGGCATCTTTGTGTGGGGGGTACTGTCACGCCGTGTCTGGGATTTGATCCCAGGGCCTGGTGTTCATAGACTGTTTTCCTATGTCCTGAACCACCAGTGAACTGGTTTTATGTTAGCATCGTAGTTATGTTCTTTTTCTCTAGTGGGGATGTTTGCTCCACCCTGGGACCAGCTGTCAGCAGTCTTCTCATTAGTGTCCCTATATATTCCCACTTCCCCTTCCTGTCCGTGCCTTAGGATAGGTTCCTGTTTATGGATGCGCTTGCTTTTTGGTTACCTACTTGGCTCGTCTTGACTACGATTCCTGGATTATCCCTTGAACCTGGTTAACCTTGCTGCCGACCCTCCCTGGCTTGTTCTGACTACGTTACCTGGATTGTCCTTTTCCCTCCTGGGATCCTGTCTTCTGCCTACTAACCGTGAGTTGTTGCTGGGGGTTGTGGTTAGGCTATCTGCACCTTCCTTTGTGGTTCCTTATTTCCTGTCTGTGGGAGATCTCAGCCGTCCCTCCACCTGACACCGGGATAACAAGACTACCGGTCAGGAAAGCGGAGGGACGGTTGTAGTTTCCTGGCAGACCTGACACTGACCTCCTGTCAGTGGGGTCCTTAAATGCAGGAATCCCCTCATCGGGAGAGTGGTGGCCTTGTTCAACCGAGCGACTGGAGGGTCGACCACTGGAGGAGAAGCCCACGTTTTAAGTAGGGCATCTTCAAAGGGGTATCTGATAGACAAACGCCGCGGGACCATAAAAGTCTTCTGCGACTTTTTCCCCAGACCTCATCAATGAGCTGGTCAAAGAAAGGTACATATGGAAAAAAACTTTTTTAGAAGGCCCTGCCCTAAGGAACCAGAGGAGACTGTCCGCCTGAGGTTCTGCATCCGCAGCATTTAGCTTGCGAGTGTCCCTCACAGCAGCAATGAGTTCACCAACAAGCGCCCTGTCATTTACTGACACAGAACTGGAGTCTTCCTCGCAAGGAATGTCCTGTTCAAAACCATCAAAGATATTCAGAGCTAGGGTCCAGAGCGGTAGTGGCTAGGCCCATATCTGAATCAGCGCACACCCCCTTTTTTTTTGTGGAAATAAAGTGGGGAGAGGGGCTTTTTTGCTCCCTTGCGCTCACACACTGCTTCCCTCCTGGTCAGAATGATTCCAGGACTGCCGACAACTGGTCCATAAGGACCGCAGGTGCAGGAGCACTGCCAGTTGTCTCTAACAAGTGTGAAGAAACAGGTGAACCAGACTCCATGTTGCCACCCTCTGAGACCTTATTCACCATTACAGTGAATAATACAGCCCACCCACTGGCTGTGCTGGGGCTGAGGAGGGGATACCCGGAGTACTCACCACCCCTAGGGACCGCTCGGTACTGCTGTATGAGCCGCGCTGTAGCACGAGCCTGAGGAGAGTGAAGAATCTGTGAGGAGATGTGGATTCTGCGCCGTTCAGGCAGCGCCGCTGGAGGCCGAAAATGAAACTGAAAGTGCCGCGGCTACAAGAAAATGGCTGCCGGGCGCCTGTATAACTGATTTGAGCCGCGGCAAATGGCCGCCGATGGCGCACTTTTTAAATTTAAAACACCGCGCCAATGGCGCACGTAAAAAAGCACACACATTCCCCCAGAACACTTCCCAAGTCACTAACTGCCATGGAGCGCCCAAGCATCCCCACACAGCACAGCAGCAGAACAGGGTGCAGAGAGCAGCATAACAGGGGGGAGACAGGGAGAACCCCCCACACACAGAAACACAGCCAACATGTACTCACCTTGCAGCAGGAGAGACTACTTACCCATCCCGCAAGCACCTTGGAGAACACCCTCGGTGCCAATAGAGGGACTCACTGGCTTGTTTCAGACAGACCTATCACAGAGTCGTACTGCGTAGCTGTCGGCCCGGTCAACCGCGAAAGATACAGTAGGTACTGTTCAATCTTGAGAGGACCGCGGGAGCATGAAAGCAACCCGGCCACCCCTGGAGCCATGGGGTATGTCGTGAACTGAGTCTCAGGCACACAAGGCGAGGATCAGCACGCTCGATGGTTGGACAGGGAAGACTACGAGGATACTAGTGTACCCAACCTGTTGCCCAGCCGACAATTGATTGAAGGTCTCAAAAATAAAATAATAAAGTTCCCAAAGGAATACAATTTAAAAGTAAAATCTTCCAGGAGACTGGCTCCTGAGAGAGCCATGTCTTCTCCTTCTGCTAGGCAGAAAAAAACTGAGGTCTGCTAGCTGCAGGTGGGAGGGTAATGTCCGGAGGGACTGCCCCCCTGGGCGGGGCTGTTCAGCTCTGGTTTGTTCTAGAATGTTTTAACATTTAACATTCTGCCTAGGTCTTCTCCTGCAAGCAGGGACATATACCCACACGTTCAGTGATTAAGAGCCGCCGTGTCGGTCCATGGATGATAAGAGAAAAGTAATTTAAAACTACTCGCGGCTATTCATGAATTGTCGGGTCCCGGCAATACAGATCACAGTCATTGAAAAAACCAGGCCCTTCAGGTCCCCCCAACAATCCATACCAGACCCTTATCCGAGCACGCAACCTGGCAGGCCGCAGGAAAAGAGGGGGGGACGAGAGAGCGGCCCCCCCTCCCTCCTGAACCGTACCAGGCCACATACCCTCAACATGGGGAGGATGTCCTCATGTTGATGGGGACAAGGGCCTCATCCCCACAACCCATGCCCGGTGGTTGTGGGGGTCTGCGGGCAGGGGGCTTATCGGAATTTGTAAGCCCCCTTTAACAAAGGGGACTCCCAGATTCCGTCCCCCTATGTGAATTGGTAACCGGGTACATTGTACCCCTACCATTTCACAAAGAAAGAGTAAAAAATTGTAAAAAAACACACAGACACAGTTAAAATAAAAAAAATATGTTCTCTATGTCCCGCAGTGATCTGATGTCCAGCGATGCTGCAGTCTCCTCCAGTCTCCACTCCACATGAATCCCCCATGACATAAGAGGGGGCGGGGTCACCCGTCCACATCATAGGGTAAGCCCCAGCTTTCCCCGCTTGCCGGGGAATACCCAATGATGTCGGCGGGTGACCCTGCCCCGTGACGTCACGGGGTGGGGTCACCCACCGACATCATTGGATATTCCCCGCTTCCTGGGTAAAGCCGGGGCTTACCCTATGATGTGGACGGGTGACCCCGCCCCCTCTTACGTCATGGGGGTTTCGTGTGGAGTGGAGACTGGAGGAGACTGCAGCATCGCTGGACATCGGATCACCACGGGACATAGAGAATAACGCTGGAGAGACTGGATTACATCGCTGGAATGTTTTTTGTTTTTTTTAATAAAGGACTTATCCCAACTGTGTCTGTGTGGTTTTTTACAATTTTTTACACTTTCTTTGTGAAATGGTAGGGGTACAATGTACCCCGTTACCAATTCACATAGGGGGGGCCAGAATCTGGGGGTCGGCTTCCAGATTCCGATAAGCCCCCTCCCGCAGACCCCCACAACCACCGGGAAAGGGTTGTGGGGATGAGGCCCTTGTCCCCATCAATATGGGGACATCCTCCCCATGTTGAGGGCATGTTGCCTGGTACGGTTCAGGAGGGGGGGCGCTCTCTCGTCCCCCCTCTTTTCCTGCGGCCTGCCAGGTTGCGTGCTTGGATAAGGGTCTGGTATGGATTTTTGGGGGGACGCCATTTTTTTTTTATTTTGGTGCAGGGTTCCCCTTAAAATCCATACCATGGATTTTTGGGGGGAACCCCTGCCAATTTTTTTATTTTATTTTGGTGCGGGGTTCCCCTTAATGTCCATACCAGACCTGAAGGGCCTGATATGGAATTTGGGGGGGACCCGCACATTTTTTTCCCCTTAATATTCATACCAGACCCAAAGGGCCTGGTAATAGACTGTGGGGGGACCCCTGACGTTTTTTTCAATGACTTTGATCTGTATTGCCGGGACCCGACAATTCATGAATAGCCGCGAGTAGTTTTAAATGACTTCCTTTCCTTTAGAAATTACATTTTGTGCAGGGACAGTTCTAAACACGGGAAACATGTGCTACTTTACAGGCATACTATACACCCCCCCCCCCCCCCAGGTACGAAATTTAAAGGAATATTTCACTTTTATTGTTTCACTTTAAGTATTATTAAAATCACTGCTCCCGAAAAAACGTTTGTTTTTGCATTGATACATGTCCCCTGGGGCAGGATCTGGGTCCCCGAACACTTTTTATGACAATAACTTGCATATTAACCTTTAAAATTAGCACTTTTGATTTTTCATGTTCGTGTCCTATAGACTTTAATGGTGTTCGCGTGTTCGAACCAAAATTTTTGCCTGTTCGCATGTTCTGGTGTGAACCGAACAGGGGGGTGTTCGGCTCATCCCTATTGTTTAGCTTACTGCCTATTACCCTGCCACTATTGCAGCAGCTTTGCAGCTCTCTTGATTTGAATGCTAATCTTCTACCTTGGTGGTGAATTGCTTTTAATAGATAAATTATAAATTTATAAAAAAAAATTGTTTTTATTTATCAAGGCCAGGACTTACATTTTTTTTATAAAATTAAGGCCCCTTTCACACTAGCGGACCAGTTGGGTTTGCCTGTCAGTTTTTCAGGAGAACCCAGTCTCCTCTATGGAGCGGCGGGTGTAAACAGGCATCTGTCTGTTTATACCTTCTGACATCCGATCCGCTAAGAACAAACGGATCTGGGTTCTGTTCCTCATCCGTCTGGCGTAACGGATCGGATGGCAGTCAGGTGTAAATGGAATGGACAGACAGTCCATTTAAATCCGACCACCCATAGAGCAGAGCAGGCTGTGTCTGTGTCCACTCCACCTACTCAGTGGGGATCAGCGGACAGAGCATGAGGACTCCAACAGGCAATGGGCCTTATGCCCCATACACACGATCCATTTTCCTGTTGGAAAAAGTCTGATGAGAGCTTTTGGTCGGGAATCCCGACCGTGTGTCAACATCAGAAGAACAGTGGGAGAAGACCCAGCAAAAGACCAGAAGAGTATATGTGGTAGGATGTGGTAGGATAATAGTATATATATATATATATATATATATATATATATATACACACTATATTTCCCAAAAGGGGTTTACTGCAGATATCCTACCACATATACTCTGCTGGTCTATTGCTGGGTCTTCTTCCACTGTTCTTCTGATGTTGACTCGACGCAATCTCCCGGTGTAATGCTGGCTTCGCCGTGTGCAAGGACTTATATTGGCATGGGGCGGGGCCACGCGATGACGTAAGTTTGAGACCACGCCCCCTCGTGACGTCATCACCCCATAATGCCCTGGGCCATGACGTCACAAGGGGGCGTGGTCTCAAACTTAAAGGGGTGTTCCAGGCAACCCCGGCAATTTTTTTTTATTAAAAGCCAGCAGCAACACATACTGCAGCTGCTGGCTTTTAATAAATGGAGACTTACCTGTCCTGGTGTCCCTCAATGTCGGCACCGCAGCTGATGTTTCACATCAGCTGTCGGTGCTTCCGTCGCCATTGAGGGTAAGGGAACCCGGCAGTGAAGACTTTCGGCTTCCCGCCGGGAACCCTACTGCGCATGCGCGAGGCCCCGCTCCTCTCTCCTATTAGCCCAGCAGCCAGAGGAGGAGGGAGCCTCGCGCGACTTCACAGCCGCGGCCGGAATCCAGTACGTGGGTAAGGATACCTGTCTTTGACAGGTATCCTGTCCCCCCTCCCCCCGAAAGGTGCCAATTGTGGCACCGGAGGGGGGGAGGAATCCGATGAGTGGAAGTTCCACTTTAGGGTGGAGCTCCGCTTTAAGTCATTGGGTGGCCCCCTCCCATTCCAAAATAAGTCATTGCACACGGCAGAGCCAGCATTACACCGGGAGATCGCGTTGAGTCAACATCGGAAGAACAGTGGGAGAAGACCCAGCAAAAGACCAGAAGAGTATATGTGGTAGGATATCTGCGCTAAACCCCTTTTGGGAAATAATAATATATATACATATTGTAACCTGGGGGACAGGTAGTAGGTACAAAAACTCCCTGGGATGAGCAGGCACAGATACCAAGTCCATTGGATCAGTGAAAACAGTGTTGTTTATTGGTGCTATATACAAAGTCTAATGACAGGTGCTGTACAGTGTGCTGAAAACAAACAGAAGAAAAAAATAGCTAAACAAAAGCCTAGCCGTGTCTCGGCTCTAACTACACAGTATGTACAGGCCCTCACTACCAGGCTGGACAAGCCTAACGCTTGTCAGCTTCCACATTCACAGGGTAACAAGTTTTACCAACCTTCTTGCTCTCACAAACCAACGTTGTCTGTGTTTCCCAGGCTGAGCAAAGGCTGTCTGCTCAGGTGAGCTTTTAATTAACCTGTGGGAGAGAACCAACACCTGAACTGGACCCTGGCTCAGAGATCCCTGAATGTATATGAGAGGAGACTGGGAGATGTATAAACCCCGAATAGGACTTTCCCAGGCTCTCTCTGGGATGCTCTGTCACACATCCTCCCCCCTTGTTTCAACCCCAGGGTTGGAACACCTGTAGCCCAACAGGAGTGAACACGGGAGAGGGCATCTACATTCCCCATCTCAACACCTGGCCTGTGTTTTACTGTAAAGGCGTAGTCTTGTAGGGCCAAAAACCACCGGTTCACCCGCCTATTAGTCTCCTTCTTTTGGGCCATCCATTTCAGGGGAGCATGGTCAGTTATCAACTCAAACTGGCGCCCCAACAAGTAGTACCTGAGCGCGTCCACGGCCCACTTTATGGCCAGACACTCCTTTTCAATGACTGCGTACTTCTTTTCATGGTCATTGAGCTTTCTGCTTAAGTACACCACAGGGTGTTCTTCCCCATTGTGTACCTGTGAAAGTACTGCCCCGATACCCACATCAGATGCATCCGTCTGGACCAAAAAGTTTTTGGAGAAATCGGGGGAGTATAGGATTGGCTGTGCACAAAGAGCCTTCTTCAGTACTTGAAAAGACTCTTCTGCTACTGGAGACCATTTCACCATTACGGAGGCTTTCCCTTTTGTAAGGTCTGTCAGTGGGGCAGCTATAGTTGCGAAATTTGGGATGAATCTTCTATAGTACCCCACAATGCCAAGAAAGGCCCTGACCTGCTTCTTGTTTGCAGGACGTGGCCACTCCTGGATGGCTTCTATTTTATTCACCTGGGGCTTTATGACACCCCGGCCAATAGTGTAGCCCAAATACCTGGCTTCCTCTAGCCCAATGGCACATTTTTTGGGATTTGCCGTAAACCCTTCTTTGAAAAGGGAATCCAGGACAGCCTGGACACGGGGCAAGTGAGACTCCCAGTCAGTGCTATGCACCACTATGTCATCCAGATAGGCTGCAGCATACTGTCGGTGAGGTCTTAGGGTCCTGTCCATAGCCCTCTGAAATGTTGCAGGGGCATTTTGCAACCCAAAAGGCATTTTCTTATACTGAAACGACCCCTCCGGGGTCACAAATGCAGTCTTTTCTTTGGCCCTACCAGTCAGGGGTATTTGCCAATATCCTTTGGTCAAGTCCAAAGTGGTCAGATAACGGGCCTTGCCAAGTCGGTCTATAAGCTCGTCTACCCTGGGCATTGGGTATGTGTCAAACTTTGTTACCGCATTAAGCTTCCTGAAGTCGTTACAAAACCTCCAAGTGCCATCCGGTTTTGGGACTAATACAATGGGGCTAGACCAGTCACTATTGGATTCCTCAATAACATCTAGCTCCAACATCCTTTTAACTTCCTCACTGATGTCCTTTCTTCTAGCTTCGGGAATTCGGTATGGTTTGAGCTTGACACGGACCCCAGGTTCAGTAACAATATCATGCTGAACTGCTGAAGTCGTGCCCGGCAACTCTGAAAATTTCTCTTTATTCCTTATCAGGAACTCTCTAGCTTCCTGTTTCTGGGAACATGACAGGGTGTCTGGAATCGTGACCTCAGGGATCAGAGGGGATTCAGTACCCTTAAGGGTTACCGGGAGAGACCTGGCAGTTAATGCCAGTCTATCCTTCCAGGGCTTTAACAGGTTTATGTGGTAAATCTGTTCGGGCTTCCTTTTACCTGGTTGATACACCTTGTAATTGACCTCCCCAACTCTTTCAATTACTTCAAAGGGTCCCTGCCACTTAGCCAGGAATTTGCTCTCAACAGTGGGAACTAACACGAGGACCCGGTCACCAGGTGAGAAAACACGAAGTTGGGCCCCCCTGTTGTATATCCTCTGTTGGGCGGCTTGGGCCTGCAGTAAATGTTCTTTTACTACCGGCATGATTGCTGCAATCCTATCCTGCATTTGAGCGATATGCTCAATAACACTTTTGTGAGGTGTCTGCTCCCCCTCCCAAGTTTCCTTGGCTATGTCTAAGAGTCCCCGAGGGTGTCTCCCATAAAGCAGCTCAAATGGAGAGTACCCCGTAGAGGACTGGGGAACTTCCCTGATGGCGAACATCAAGTAAGGTATCAGGAAGTCCCAGTTTTTCCCATCCTTATCAACAACCTTTTTTAACATACTCTTTAATGTCTTATTGAAGCGTTCCACCAAGCCATCCGTTTGAGGATGGTACACTGAGGTACGCAACTGCGTCACCTTAAATAACTTGCAGAGCTCCCTAGTTATTCGTGACATGAATGGGGTACCTTGGTCTGTAAGGACTTCTTTCGGGATGCCAACCCGACTGAACACCATAAACAGCTCTTTGGCAATGTTTTTAGCAGATGCAGTGCGTAAGGGAACGGCCTCGGGGTAACGGGTAGCGTAATCCATGATCACGAGGATATGTTGATGACCGCGGGCAGATTTGGGGAGTGGACCCACCAGGTCCATGGCAATCCTTTCAAAGGGCACTTCAATAATGGGCAAGGGCACTAACGGACTTTGAAAGTGGGGTTGGGGGGCTGACATCTGACATATAGGACAGGATTGACAATAATTCTCGATATTTTTCCATATCCCAGGCCAGTAAAACCTGCGCAACACCCTTTCAGTGGTTTTCTCAACCCCTAAATGGCCTCCTAGCAAATGCCCATGGGCAAGTTCCAACACCACCCGTCTGTATAGCTTAGGGACTACCAACTGTTCAACCACTTCATCATTAGTTTTACATACACGATACAGTAAATCCTCATTGCTGCAGAAATATGGAAAACAGGGCCCGTCCCCCGGTTCGACAGGTACCCCATCAACCACCACCACATTTTCCCAGGCCCTGGAAAGGGTAGGGTCTTTTCTCTGTTCCGTACCAAAATTTTCCTTGTGCACATTTAGATCGGTAAACTCTAACGTAGGCTCAGATTCAGCAGACGGCTGTCCAGCTCTACTGGTTGTGGGGACTTCTTCAGGCTCCCCCAGCTCTCCTGCCATAACTGAGAAAGGATCACCCGGAGAGCCCTGAGAGGAGTCCCCTGAACTCACAAGGTCAGTAATGGCCATGAGTTCTGGCTCTGCGACTGAGTTAGGTACTGCGACTGGGTCGGGACAATCCCACAGTTCCCAAAACTTAGGGAAGTCCCTACCAATGATAGCCTCGTGCACCAAGTGGGGCACCAGTCCGACCGAATGGGTCACCGTACCTAAGCCAGTTTTAAACTGAACAGTGGCTATTGGATACTCGCGGGTATCCCCATGTACACAGATCACAGCAACTTTTTTTGCATGAAAATTCACAGTTTCAACCATCTCAGCTGTAACCAAAGTAACTAGACTTCCTGAGTCCAGCAAGGCCGTAATAGGCTTATTATTAATAGTCACTTGACACATGTGTTTTCCCACATTTGGCACTGCAGCGCATGAAACGGCAGCAAACATAGACTGCCTTCTAAAAGATAGATCACACTGCATTGGTTCATCTGTTAATGGACAGTTTGCTGCAACATGTCCCAGTTCTTGGCAACGAAAACACCTGATGTTTCCCCAATCTGGTTTGCTGACAGGCAGTGGCTTCCCTTGCTTGGGCCGCCAAACTTCAGTCCTGGCACCAAAATTCCTCCCCCCTATTTCCTTGCCATGCTTACCACCCACTTCCCCTGGAACAGTCTTACCGGTTGCCTGGGGAGACCGTGGTTTTGGATGGAAAGTCCGTGCGGCTGTAGGGGTGGTGACCAGGTTCTCTGCAGCAAAGTACCTCTCAACGAGCTCCACCAGGTTGTCTGCTGACTTGGGGTCTCCTTGACTCACCCACTTCTGCAGGGGAATTGGCAGTGACCTCAGGAATTGGTCCATGACCACACGCTCCACTATTTGTGGCGCAGACAGGGACTCCGGCTGTAGCCATTTCCGCACCAGGTGGATCAGATCAAACATCTGCGATCTTGGGGGCCTCTTTTCTTGGAAGAACCAGCTGTGGACCCGCTGAGCTCGAACAGCCAAGGTAACGCCAAGTCGTGCCAGGATTTCCCGCTTGACCTTCTCATAATCTCCCGCTTCTGCTGACTCCAGATCATAGTAGGCCTTCTGCGCTTCTCCAGAAAGTAAGGGGGCGATCAGTCCTGCCCACTGGGTTTGGGGCCAACCTTCCCTCTCAGCGGTCCGTTCAAATGTTAGTAGGAAAGCCTCTGGATCATCATCTGCCGTCATCTTTGAAAGAAAGCGACCCACATGGATGGTTGAGGGCTTGTCTCCAATATCCTTCATTATCGCAGGTGACCCCTGTGCTAGCGTCTCCAAAACCTCAGTAAGGGTTTTCCTATCCGCTTTTGCAGCAGTGGCAAGCTGTTCAAACAGCCTCTGCGATTGCTCCTGTACAGCACCAATCTGTTGGAACAGCACCTTGGTTTGCTCCTGTGCGATAGCGTTGGCTTGCTGTTGTGCAGCGTTTGCTTGCCGCAATTCAGCGTTAGTTTGCTGTTGTGTAGCGTTTGCTTGCTGCCATGCAGCGTTAGTTTGCTGTTGTGCAGCATTTGCTTGCTGCAACGCGGCATTTGCCAACACCATTTGTTTGAGGAGGTCCTCCATGTTGTCACTTTAGGTACTGGCCTTTTAAGTAGTAACTTACTACAGCTGGTCGCAGCCTCCACCATATGTAACCTGGGGACAGGTAGTAGGTACAAAAACTCCCTGGGATGAGCAGGCACAGATACCAAGTCCATTGGATCAGTGAAAACAGTGTTGTTTATTGGTGCTATATACAAAGTCTAATGACAGGTGCTGTACAGTGTGCTGAAAACAAACAGAAGAAAAAAATAGCTAAACAAAAGCCTAGCCGTGTCTCGGCTCTAACTACACAGTATGTACAGGCCCTCACTACCAGGCTGGACAAGCCTAACGCTTGTCAGCTTCCACATTCACAGGGTAACAAGTTTTACCAACCTTCTTGCTCTCACAAACCAACGTTGTCTGTGTTTCCCAGGCTGAGCAAAGGCTGTCTGCTCAGGTGAGCTTTTAATTAACCTGTGGGAGAGAACCAACACCTGAACTGGACCCTGGCTCAGAGATCCCTGAATGTATATGAGAGGAGCCTGGGAGATGTATAAACCCCGAATAGGACTTTCCCAGGCTCTCTCTGGGATGCTCTGTCACAATATATATATATATATATATAAATAAAATATACACACACACACTATGTGTAAAATCAATATATATATGTGAAATTAGCAGGTGCTGCAATTATAAAACCTAAATATTCAGTTTGTGCAATTGTGTAACAAAATAATTGCGCTACCCAAAAAAATTTGAACTTGTTACTGCTCATAAGCAAGTGTGCAATTTTAAAGTGATTGCTAATAAATAGAAAATAATAAACAATACAAAAAATAAACAATTAAATGTCCATGAATTGTTTTGTTGACCAGTGAAACAAACAAACGGCTTGACAGAAGATTAATCTTACGTTCTGTTCATCAAGCAATAAGCGCCGCTTACCAGATAAGATGGCTCTCAGGTTATAGAGATCATATAGGCATGCATATCCAAGATGGATCAGCTAGCCACAGGCGGTGTATCCACGGATTCCTCCAATGGTAGAACCTCTCCACTCACTGCTGTTTTACCCCTGCTACGATGTTCCTTGTAGATTTGGGAAGGCAAAGTTCACGCCCAAGGCCGGTTTAGGAAGGATAAAGAAGAGACTTCATGGTGCAGTACTCGGTTTAAGAATTTATTCAAATAACGATACCGACATCCAGCAAACAAAGATTTTCAAAACACAGCCGCGACTCAAAGCCAAACCAGCTGGTGCGTGGTGACGTCAGAGACTGTAGCTCCATCTGACCCATTTCCCCGTAGAAGGCATCAACTGGGAAAGGAGACCATGTCTGGACGTCACATACCACGCTATTGAAATATAAAAAGGCGCGAAAAAACAGGAGAGATACCGGAAACAACATTGCCACACCTTATCCAGAGGTGTCACCGGTGTACCATATACAAACAAGTACCGGGGAATCACTCAATAGTGCATAATATTTACCAATACTAGTGGTCCTATTATTCCTACCCGGCACTTGCAAGTATATACCGTATATACTCGAGTATAAGCCGACCGAATATAAGCAGAGGCACCTAATTTTACCACTAAAAACTGGGAAAACTTATTGACTCGAGTATAAGCCTAGGCTGTCCATCTGCATGCCTCACTGTGCCTCACTTTGCCTCACTGTGTCCATGTGAATGCCTCACTGTGTCCATGCCTCACTGTGCCCATGACTAGACTGACGTTTAACATCAAAGTTTATGGAAGGGGTACCCGGCTTTGAAAAATCGGTGCTCCCCGGCCGTAGGTGCTCTAGACAACAAACTTTGCTCACTTGTAGAGGAGAAATGGGGCTACATGTGTGCCAAGTTTCGGGTCCAGGAGACCTACGACCGGCCGGTACCGGGTCCCTAAAGTTACCAGAGAAATTACCGTTTAACATGGGAGTCTATGGAAGGGGTGCCCGGCTTTGAAAAATCGGTGCTCCCCGGCCGTAGGTCCTCCGGACAAAAAAACTTTGCACACTTGTATAGGAAAAGTGGGGCTACATGCGTGCTAAGATTGTCGGTACCAGGTCCCCAATGTCTGGGAGATCAGGCGCAAAAAGTTGACTCGAGTATAAGCCGAGGGGGGCATTTTCAGCACAACAAAATGTGCTGAAAAACTCAGCTTATACTCGAGTATATACGGTACATATATCAATCCTTTTTACATTTTGTCACATGTCTTACAAACATTATTTAAATAATATTATATGGTATACAAACAAAGTATTAAAAATATTTTAAACCATATGACCACATTTGAAATAAAAAAACAAACATAAAATTTATATCATATTGAATAATATAAAAATTATATCTAAAAAAAATAATATGCTTTTAGCAGAATGTATACACGTATTGAGGATATTTATAACATGTATACACTGCCAAATACACATATGTTAAAAACCTTGATAAGATTAATACTAGACAGCTCAAAAAGAACGCCAGAACGCCAACATTGGGGAGACATGTGATCTGCCAAGATCTAATTTACCTTTCTTATTTATATGTGTCTCCCTCAATGTGAGATGTCTCTAGAGTAGTAAAAAGTGCACTAGCAGCATTTAAAGAAACACGGATACTTAATACATTACCAAAATATGTCTATACATATACCTGCCAGGGAAGGAACAGAGAGGAGCAGGATATGAACAGGCACCTTTGGGGACATGGAACTAGCTATTATCTATATAGCAATTAATGTCCCATTCCACGTTGAGTCCCAGAGGGCTGTAACAATGAATGTCAAAATCCATTTGGTTTCCCTACGTGAAATGTGTATTTTGATGTTACTCCCTCTCCAATAGGGGACAAACCACTCAATGGCTATAACTTGGAGTAAGGAGGGGTCCCTGAGTATTTTACAGCTCTTATTTGTTTTTGAAAATGAAGAAATAAAATAATTTTTTGACAAAAAGCGAGATCGGCAAAATACTCACCATACCTCTCAGCAAATAGCTTTGGGTGTCTACTTTCCAAAATGGGGTCATTTGGGGGGGTTTTGTGCCATCTGGGCATTCCATGGCCTCCGAAACTGTGATAGGCAGTCAGGAGTGAAATAAAAAATGTATACCCTTAGAAAGCCTGAAGGTGTTGCTTGGTTTTTTGGGTCCCGTACGCAGTTAGGCTCCCAAAAAGTCTCACACATGTGGTATCCCCGTACTCAGGAGAAGCAACAGAATGTATTTTGGGGTGTAATTCCACATATGCCCATGGCATGTTTGAGCAACATATCATTTAGTGACAACTTTGTGCAAAAAAAAAAAATAGTCTTTTTTCCGCAACTTGTGTCAACATATAAAATATTCCATGGACTCGACATGCCTCTTAGTATTAGGGATGAGCTCGGTGTTCGAGTCGAACATACGTTCGACTCGAACATCGGCTGTTCGACCGTTCAGCGAACATCGAACGATTGGCCAACGATTGCTTGGCCAATCACAGCGCCGGCAGCTAGGAGAGCCATAATTGGCCACAGGCAGGTTGCTTGTGGCCAATTATAGCTTAGGGGGTTTAGCACACGCCCCACACTATAAAAGGCCGCCAGCGCGGCGGCCTTGTGTAGTGTGTTCCGGCGCAGGGAAAGAGAAGGATAGGCAGGGACAGTGTTGATATTCTTTGTGCTATTCTTGTGTGCAGGGAGAGAGAAGGATAGGCAGGGAGAGTGTCAGGCCTCGTACACACGACCGATTTTCTCGTCGTAAAAAACACGTCGTTTTTTTCGACGAGATTCTTGTTAAGCTTGTCGATTTTCTCGTCAAGCTTTCTATGCGTACACACTGTCATTTCCCAATTTCCTTGTGGTTCTCTGCGCTCACGTCCAGCACGTACGACGGCACTATAAAGGGGAAGATCTTTTTTCTTGGCGCCACCCCTTGGGCTGCTTTTGCTGATCTCGTGTTACCGCGTGTGAAGTAAAAGTTTGGGAAGAGACGATTCGCGCTTTTCAGTCTTCGTACTTTTCAGATCGTTTTCTGCCGTTCAGTTTGTGCTTGTGGGTTCGTATCTTGACTTTCAGGGCGTCTAGGCAGGTCGTATCTGTTTTACAGTGCGTTCTTGCCTGTTCGTTTCTGAATTTCAGTTCGTTATTCATAGGCCTTGCTGTTCTAAAGTGCGTTCTGTTCTGTACGTTCTGATTAGACGACCGTTTCCTAGCCATGTCGCCTGGACGTTCTCGTCGTCGAGTTCGTGCTGTGCGTGCGCTTGGTGTTGGTCTGCTTGTTTTGGACCAAGACCAGTCCATGAATGGTGTGAGGAGGAGTTCATGGACCAAGAATTGGTTGCTCCAGCGGGACCAATTCTGCCACATGCCTCTGCTGCGGGAGATCGTCGAGAATAATCCTGAGGACTACAGGAATTTTCTGAGGATGTCTGACCCCGTTTTTCAGGAACTGTTGGCTTTGGTGTCCCCCTATATTACCAGGAAGGACACCGTTATGCGGGAAGCCATCAGTGCTGAGCAGAGGCTCATCGCCACGTTGCGTTACCTGGCGACAGGGAGAAGTCTTCAGGACTTGAAGTTCACCACAGGCATCTCCCCCCAGGCTCTGGGCCTCATAATCCCAGACACCTGTTCTGCTATTATACAAGTCCTGCAGGAGGACTATATTAGGGTAAGTTTTCTCCCTTCACATCACATTTTATGTATTACATGTATGCTAATGTATTGTATTTCTTTCATCCTTTCCTAATTACCATGATTGTAATATGCTGAGAATGTCCCCTTTGTCCCCATGCATGCTGGAAGTTTTTAAATGCCCCTTTTTTATCCTCCCTAAATATTTCCCCTCACTAACTTTTCCAGCAGGGGCGCCTGTTGCTCCAAATGTTGGGGGGTTACAACCCCAATTTCGGAAATAAACTTCCTCCTTTTTTGCTCTGTTGCCTAATAAACGCCCCCAGTTGTCCCCTCCAATGCAGCCATTTAGTCCCCTCTATTGCAGCCAGTTTCCCCCCAGCCCTGCACTTACCTTCTTGTGGTCAGCGCCATCCTTCTTCTGTCCTTGATGTCTTCTCCTTCCCTTCATGTTGCATCAGCCAATCATGTTACCATTAAACAGACTTGGTGAACATGATTGCCAGAGCTGCCTGTCAGTGTTTACACAAGGAATGCCCCCTCCTTGCGTCCCCGATTTTTCTTTGAGGAAGCCAATTACATCCCTCAGGTTGTAATTTGCAAGACTTTTTTAATACCTGTTTCTGCTCTGCAATTTTAACCCCCTAAATGACGCAATTAATCATATGTCGGTCGCTTTACAAGAGGCCATCCACCTGAATAGTGTGCGGCATAGACAATACATAGGTTCATGCAACGCATGAACCTATGTATTGTTCTGAGTGATGGGCACAGGAGAGAGGGGACAGTGCTCCAGCGCCCACTCTGGACGCACCACCACTGCAATGCTATCCTGTGGCCAAACACATCTCCCCCCCCCCCAAAATAATTTAGTAATGGCCCATCAGAGGGGGTGATGAATATGATAAATGAGCCTTCCATTATACTTTTTTTACACACCTTAATAAACGTATAATTAGATTGATGTTGGTCTCTAATTTTTTGGTCTTGAATTTGCTTGTAATGTATGCCTTTGTTTTTCTAATATTATTTCATCTTGTTTCACTCCACAGCTTCCTTCAAAGCCACAGGAATGGCAGACTGTGGCATCGGAGTTTGCCACGCGGTGGGACTTCCCCAACTGCGGTGGTGCCATAGACGGGAAGCACGTCCGCATCGTGCCGCCACCCCGTTCTGGATCCTACTACTACAACTACAAGGGGTTTCATAGCATTGTGCTGATGGCGGTGGTGTCAGCACGGTATGAATTCCTCTATGTTGATGTAGGGAAGAATGGCCGGATGTCCGATGGGGGATCCTTCATCCAGACGGAGTTTGCCCTCCGTCTCCAGAGTGACGACCTTGCATTGCCACCGGATGCAGGGAATATTGAAGGACTCCCCTTTGTTTTCTTGGCTGATGAAGCCTTCGGACTCGGACGGCATCTTATGAGGCCATTTCCACAGAGGACCCTGACCCCAGAGAAGAGTGTGTTCAATTACCGGCTGGCCAGGGCCCGAAGAGTCGTTGAAAATGCCTTCGGCATAATGGCCAGCCGGTTCCGCCTTTTTATGACTTCCATCCACTTGGCGGACTACAAAATAAACTATGTAGTGTTATGCTGCTGTGTGCTACACAATTTTCTTTGCCGCAAAGCGAATTCATATATGGCCTCAGTTTTGCCAGAGGCTGGACTTTCCCCTGCAAATCCCCTTCCGGGCCTGGAATCTGCCCGTCTTGGCTTGCCCCCCCAAAATGCCCGTGTGGTTCGGGACAAATACATGGAGTATTTCACGGGTAGGGGGGCAATTCCTATGCCAGCCTATGTCTAAGTATCCCAATAAAAATCTTGTTTAAACCTTTAATTATTTGTTCTTTCCTGTCTCCTAGTTTGTCTTTGTGCATTTGTAGTGGCAAGTGTATTTTACTTTAGTAAATAACAACCAATTTCACTATGTTACCTTACAAAAGAACCAAATAAGCTTAGAGAGTATTATAAAAAGAAGCTACACGTTGTTTGTGGTCAAATATTTTACTCTCTGCACATTTTTTTTTGTTTTACTTTGGGGTTGGCCTGACCACAACCCGTCAAATTTTGGCTTATGAAAATACAAAAATACCACTTGCATTTCTAAAATGACAACATTGGATACCTCTGAGCAATCTGAGACATTCAGTTACACAAACTATGTCTCTATGTGCCCGTCCTAATATGGGGTCCTGCCACCCCTTGCCCAGCCAAAAATTCAATATGCACACATTTTTACTTTTTTGCAAATAGGAAGTTTACAATCCTGATCCCTATTGTCAACATGTGCTATCTGCCATCAGGGGTGATCAATGGATGTGTTTTGGGGGTGCATCCCCTTCCTCAGTTCACCGACTTTTGATACGAGGAAGGGGTTGCACCCACAAAAGACGTACATGGATATCCCCTGATGGCAGATAGCACATGTTCACACACTGTGTGCATATTCAATTTTTGGCTGCTTTGTTACTCAAAAAATTAGTAAAAATATAAAAACAAACATGTAAAAACAAATGTGTTTGGATGGCTTATTGAATTCTCCCCAAAACATCGAGAATGTCTTTAAATGTTTGTTCCATCACATGGATTCTTTGTTTAATTAGGTCCAGTTCCGTGCTACATTCCATCACTTGCTGGATGAGGCGGAGGGCACTGTCAGCAGAGAACGGTGTGCTATCCTTCACAACATTTCCATCCCCTAAAAACCATAAAAAAAAATTAATAAAACTCTGCAGGCCTACCTCGCTTACCTTAAGCTGTGGTGTCAGATACTGACCTGTTGTGGTGACCAGATCCACAACGTCATCCACCTCTCCTTCCTGCACTTCTCCTTCCTCCACCTCAACTTCCTGCACATCTTTCGGTTGTGGATCTTTGGGAGTTTGGGGTTGCTTGGAAGTTGTGGGGTGCATGTGCTCCCTGGAGTGTCCTCCTCCCAGTCTTCTCTCCCCTATGAGAATAAAACCAAAGGTCTATTTATCACACTGTAAAAATCTCATTTTTAAACTTAAAACAGGCTAAATTGTTTGGAAGTGGGGTACAAGTGTGTGTTTGTGCGGAATTTAAAGAAAAAAATGCATTCTTTATGACCCCAAATATGTTTATTATTCACATTTGGATGTAATTTTTTGGACATGGAGGCACCACAAATAAACTCTGATGCACCTGTGTGGGACACCCAAAAAAGGCGGGTCTGGTGGCCCACACTATAGTGCTCCAAAGTACAGATGTGGAAGCAGCTGCTGAGTGTCCTCTCCTTTACACTGATTAAAGTTTGCATTTCATTCTCCTTACAAACACATCATCTAGACTTAAAAATTATCCACAATACTTGATCAAAAATGGCAGATGTCTAATTACTTTTGGGGGTCTTAAATAAGCCAAAACCACGGATAGTGGCCGAACGAAGTGTCGGTAACGTAACGAACGATTACTGTGCCCAACCTAGTTCAAAATAATACATTTTGGAAGGGAGTCCAATATGCTTTAAAAAAAAAAAAAGTCAGTTTCTAAAAAGATTAATAGCAGAAAGGTCGTCATTTTACTTACTTTTAGCGAGCATCCTCTTTATGCTCCTCAACTGGTCTGGCTCCCTCAGTTTGAGGTCTGACCACCTCTTTCTGAGCTGCTCATTTGAGCGTTTCACCCCGAACTTCGCCCTCAGACTCTTCACAACTTTAGTGAGGATTTTGGCCTTCCTTCTATTTGGTTTGCTATACGGCCCATGCTTGGCATCATAATCAGCCTTGACCAAGATGTCCACCATCTCCGCCATCTCCGCCAAAGACATATTCGATGCCTTGAATCTCCTCCTTGATCGTGACGTGTCCTCGGTCTCCGGGCTTGTCTCCTCGCTAGTTGCGGAATTATCAGACACCTGCTGTAACTCCGCCATATCTGTCTGCGCGCCGAAAGAGAAGGGGCGGGGAAAAGATGTTAGTTAGAACGTCATGGGCGGGCGACGTGTGCGGAGCGACGTGTTCGAATTTGGACGCATGCGTGGTGTGTATATAGCAAACACACATGTGACTATAGTACGTTCGGTGTGCGGAGAGAGGAGTTCAAGTGACGGACGTGCGAACGAAGGTATGTGATTTTGTGAGACTTGTTAAAATTGTTGGCCTATACTGTCTTGAGATTGTTGGAGGATATATATGGTGACTAGGATGTGAAGGAGGTTAGACTGTTTGCCTCACATTATTTAAATATAATTTATTTTACTTGCAGATACAATATGAATGTATTTATTAGCGACAAAGAGTTCCTGGCGGAATTTATTGACCGGGTAAGGGAGCTGCCGGCTCTGTGGGAGACCAAAAACCCCATCCATAAAAAAAAAGGGGTGAGAAAAGCAGCGCTGGAGAAGCTGCTCCCATTTGTGCATACCAAGGTGCCCACAGCCACAGCAAAACAAGTGGACACTAAAATTGGGAGCTTGAGAGGTACCTACAGGACTGAACGCTCTAAGGTGCTGGCTTCTCAGAGGTCAGGAGCAGCAGCAGATGATGTTTATGTCCCGGTTTTGTGGTACTACAGCAGGATGTCCTTCCTGGATGACCACATTGAGCCAAGGCCATCACTCTCCACTCTTCCCCCCAGACTTCCCTGCAGCCAACCTGAGCCTTCTCTGGAGCAAGAGGAGGCAGCCATCCTGGATGATCCTGATTTGGCCATCTGGAGCCAGGTATAGTATTAACTGAAAATGTAGTGGGATAAAATTAATGTTTCCCAAATATGTCAGGATGAGAAACATACATTATTTTGTATTCAACAAGTGAAATCATGATCTGTAGACATTATTCTGCACTTAATTGTGTGGTAAATAGTCAAGCTGATGTAGTGGTAAATTTAAAGCAAGGATTTATGCATTTACATTCTAATTGCTTCCATCAGGATTACAAAGTTTGATGCAAAGATTAAACCAACATATTAAACTATGTTTCTTTTTCATACACAGGATGAAATCAGCCAGGAGGAGGGTCTGGAAACTGTCAGGCAGGAGGAGGAAGGGCCCAGTGGCAGCCAGGAGGTGGCAGGGCCCAGTGGCAGCCAGGAGGTGGCAGGGCCCAGTGGCAGCCAGGAGGTGGCAGGGCCCAGTGGCAGCCAGGAGGTGGCAGGGCCCAGTGGCAGCCAGGAGGTGGCAGGGCCCAGTGGCAGACAGGAGGTGGCAGGGCAAAGGAGAAGCACCAGATCCCAGGTGCCTCCCATCAGGCTTCACAAAAGAGGCAGGAGGGACAGGACCACCAGTGAGGCAGCAATGGCCCTTATTAAAGAGGCCCATGCCACCCTCAAGGAGCCCACATCCCCTGAAGAGGCCATTGCCGGCCTAGTGGAGGCTAAGTTCAAGGTGATGAGCATGGAGCAACGCCTCCTATGCGAACCCCTGCTCATCACCTTGCTCAACAAGGGGGTGATGGAGCAAATTACCCCCAATACCGCCATATGTGAGGTGGCCCAACTGACCCAACCTCAACCTCCACCTCCACCTTCCTCTTCTGCCCCACCCCCTTCTGCTACCCCTCCACCTTCTGCCCCACCCCCTTCTGCTACACCTCCACCTTCTTCTTCTGCCCCACCCCCTTCTGCTACACCTCCACCTTCTGCCCCACCCCCTTCTGCTACACCTCCACCTTCTGCCCCACCCCCTTCTGCTACACCTCCACCTTCTTCTTCTGCCCCACCCCCTTCTGCTACACCTCCACCTCCTCCTCCTGACAGGAGTACCCCTCCAGTGGGCCAGCCTCCAGCTAAACGAAGAAGGAAGGCTTCAGTAAAGGCTGCAGGGAAGGTTGCCAGGAAGAAGAGGAAGTGATGGCCTTGCTTCATTGTGGTCGCACTGGTCGGACAGAAGGCAGCCTGTTGTAGTACCACACACTTGGGACATATATCTCACCTGCTGCTGTTCCTGACCTCTGGGAGGCCAGCATCAGATTGTGTTCTGAAATGTGGGCCTTCTCAAGCTCCCAATTTTAGTGTCCACACAGGGTTGCTGTGTGCTCTGGGGTCCCTGGGATGCACAAATGGCAGCAGCTTCTCCAGCGCTGCCTTCTCTTTATTTAATTTATAAACATGAATAAATGTGTTTTTTGTTTAAGTTCATACTTGACTATGTGTATTTTTAAATAAAAAAAAACAAGCTTTGGAGTAAGCAGATACATTTGACTGACAATAAAAGGCACAGATATCACCCCCCCAAAAGAATAACTAAATCTGATTAGCTCAAAAACATGGTGTGAAATTTTAAAAATATAGATTAGAAAATTAAATGGGAGATCGCTATCAAAACATTGAGAAATTATAATTAACATCATTTTGAAAAATCTAACCATTTAAATTATTCCTAAAAACTTGCACGATATAATACACATAAATCTTATAAAGAGCAGCATGAAAAAGGTTAAAAATAAGGCATAACTCTGTGTGAATATCAGCAGCAAAAGAAGGTCTCTCGTTTTGATTAATGTAACATTCTAACGAAGAATTCAATGCAGAACATTTAAACGATGAAATATTTATGAGCGTGACGAATGTGCTCTCTCCATTATGAAGGCTTGTTTTACCAGAAGATGCGCTCCCGTCTCATAGTTGCTTGTGAGCATGCGCACTTTTGGAAGAGTCGTAAAAGCATACACACGAACCATTTTCTCGTCACAAAACAGGCCGACGAGAAACACGACGAGGAAATCTGGACTCCTGACGAGAAAATAGAGAGCAGGTTCTCTATTTTCTCGTCGAGATTCTCGTCAAGTTTCTCGTCGTAAAACCATACACACGAACGTTTTTCTAGACAAAAAAACTCTCGCGGCACTTTTCTTGACTGTTTACGACGAGAAAATCGGTCGTGTGTACGAGGCCTCAGGCCTCGTACACACGACAGATTTTCTCGTCGTAAACAGTCAAGAAAAGTGCCGCGAGAGTTTTTTTGTCTAGAAAAACGTTCGTGTGTATGGTTTTACGACGAGAAACTTGACGAGAATCTCGACAAGAAAATAGAGAACCTGCTCTCTATTTTCTCGTCAGGAGTCCAGATTTCCTCGTCGTGTTTCTCGTCGGCCTGTTTTGTGACGAGAAAATGGTTCGTGTGTATGCTTTTACGACTCTTCCAAAAGCGCGCATGCTCACAAGCAACTATGAGACGGGAGCGCATCTTCTGGTAAAACAAGCCTTCGTAAAGGAGATAGCACATTCGTCACGCTAAAACGAACTGAAAGCACGAAGACTGAAAAGTGCGAATCGTCTCTTCCCAAACTTTTACTTCACACACGGTAACACGAGATCAGCAAAAGCAGCCCAAGGGGTGGCGCCAAGAAAAAAGATCTTCCCCTTTATAGTGCCGTCGTACGTGCTGGACGTGAGCGCAGAGAACCACGAGGAAATTGGGAAATGACAGTGTGTACGCATAGAAAGCTTGACGAGAAAATCGACAAGCTTAACAAGAATCTCGTCGAAAAAAACGACGTGTTTTTTACGACGAGAAAATCGGTCGTGTGTACGAGGCCTGCGTGTCATATTCTTTGCTAAACCTTGTGTGCAGGGAGAGAGAAGGATAGGCAGGGAGAGTGTCAGTGTCATAATCTTTGATAAACCTTGTGTGCAGGGAGAGAGAAGGATAGGCAGGGGACAGTGTCAGTGTCATATTCTTTACTAAACCTTGTGTGCAGGGAGAGAGAAGGATAGGCAGGGAGAGTGTCAGTGTCATATTCTTTGATAAACCTTGTGTGCAGGGAGAGAGAAGGATAGGCAGGGGACAGTGTCAGTGTCATTGTTGCTAAGCCTCCTGCACAGTATACACCTGAAGCTAGCCCTTATTGCTGTGTTTTCCTGGTGTGTTACACTAACAGGCATTTGCAGCACTTACAGCGGGCGGAGTGTGCCTCCTGCACATTATACACCTGAAGATAGCCCGTATTGCTGTGTTTTCCTGGTGTGTTACACCAACAGGCATTTGCAGCACTTACAGCGGGCGGAGTGTGCCTCCTGCACATTATACACCTGAAGTTAGCCCGTATTGCTGTGTTTTCCTGGTGTGTTACACCAACAGGCATTTGCAGCACTTACAGCAGGCATAGTGTGATTCCTGCAAAATATACTCCTGAAGCTAGGCCTTATTGCTGTGTTTTCCTAGTGTTACACCAACAGGCATTTGCAGCACTTACAGCGGGCGGAGTGTGCCTCCTGCACATTATACACCTGAAGATAGCCCGTATTGCTGTGTTTTCCTGGTGTGTTACACCAACAGGCATTTGCAGCACTTACAGCGGGCGGAGTGTGCCTCCTGCACATTATACACCTGAAGTTAGCCCGTATTGCTGTGTTTTCCTGGTGTGTTACACCAACAGGCATTTGCAGCACTTACAGCGGGCGGAGTGTGCTTCCTGCACATTATACACCTGAAGTTAGCCCGTATTGCTGTGTTTTCCTGGTGTGTTACACCAACAGGCATTTGCAGCACTTACAGCGGGCGGAGTGTGCCTCCTGCACATTATACACCTGAAGTTAGCCCGTATTGCTGTGTTTTCCTGGTGTGTTACACCAACAGGCATTTGCAGCACTTACAGCGGGCGGAGTGTGCCTCCTGCACATTATACACCTGAAGTTAGCCCGTATTGCTGTGTTTTCCTGGTGTGTTACACCAACAGGCATTTGCAGCACTTACAGCAGGCGTAGTGTAATTCCTGCAAAATATACTCCTGAAGCTAGGCCTTATTGCTGTGTTTTCCTAGTGTGTTACACCAACAGGCATTTGCAGCACTTACAGCAGGCGTAGTGTGATTCCTGCAAAATATACTCCTGAAGCTAGGCCTTATTGCTGGTTTTCCCATCTCCCTGCAGGCCATTAGAATGTCTGGAAGGCAAACAAGGAGAGGCAGACAGTCAGGAGCCAATAAAAGAGGGCAAGCAGGCTCTGTGTCTAGAGACAACAGTGCTGGTCGTGGACGCGGTGCATCGCCATCAGCACGTGGCCATGGGACACGCTTGTCCTTCTTTTCGGCAGCTGGACGTGTTGAGCCGCATCATGCCGAAGACTTGGTAGAGTGGATGACCAAGCCCTCCTCATCCTCCTCATCCTCTCTCACCCAGGCTCAGGGTACTGGCAAAGCACCTGCCAAAGCGTCCTATTCCCTGGTATCAATGTCATCATCAGTCACTCCTTCCCTAGACCAACCTCCTGAGGAGTCCCCCGAACTGTTTGAGCACAGTGTTGGGTACATGCTCCAGGAGGATGCCCAGCGTTTCGAAGGGTCTGATGATGATACCCAGCTAGAGGAAGGCAGTAGCGTGAGAGCAGAGAGAGGGGATGCTCAAGAAGGACACCAATCTGGCAGTCATGTTCCAGCAGCTGCAGCATACTGCCAGATTGGCTCCAGTGATGAGGAGGGAGGGGATGATGAGGTCACTGACTCCCCGTTGGTGCCTAATAGGAGAGAGGAGGAGGAGGAGGAGGAGGAGGATAAGGAGGAGGCACATCTCCAAAGAGGCAGGATGCCCTCGGGGGGCCAGCGTAAGGGCAGCACACCGATGGAATCACACCGCAGAGCTCCGCCTGTGCAGGGCGCTGCCTCTGCCCGTTATTCAAAAAGTTTTTTGGTGTGGCCCTTTTTTGAGTCGAGTGCATCAGATCGCACAGCTGCTGTTTGCAACATATGTCTCAAGCGTATATCGCGTGGCCAAAACATCACCCGCTTGGGCACCACATGCTTGACTAGACATATGTTGACCTGCCATGCAGCTCATTGGCAAGCCTACCTTAAAGACCCACACCAAAGAACAAAGCAGACCTCTCCTTGCACCGCATCAGCTGGGATCTCCAACCCCACTATACCTTCAGTCCTCTCTGAAACCTGCACTGAGAGGAATGAAGGTGTAGAATTAGGTGTGTCACAGCCAAGTACTTGCGGGCACTCTGCTAGCAGTACACCGACGTCCGATTCTATCAGGCAAATTTCCCTGCCCCAGCTGCTGGACCGTCAAAAGAAGTTCACTCCCAGCCATCCACATGCCCAGCGGTTGAATGCTAGCTTGGCTAAATTGCTAGCGCTTCAACTGCTGCCTTTCAGTTGGTAGACTCGGCCCCCTTCCGTGAGTTTGTGCAATGTGCGGTTCCTCAGTGGCAGGTTTCCAAACGCCACTTTTTCTCACGGAAGGCGATTCCGGCTCTCTACCGGCATGTGGAAGGGAATGTCTTGGCCTCGCTGGACAGGGCGGTCAGCGGTAAGGTGCATATTACCGCTGACTCATGGTCCAGCAGGCATGGACAGGGACGTTACCTTTCTTTCACGGCCCATTGGGTCACTCTTTTGGCAGCTGGGAAGGATGCAGGACAAGGTGCAGTAGTGTTGGAGGTTGTTCCGCCACCACGCCTCCAAAATGCTACTACTGGTTGTGACACACCTCTCTCCTCCACCCCCTCCTCTTCTTCTTCCTCCACGGCCTCTTCCTGTGCTTTGTCCTCGGAACCAGCGGTGCTCCGTAGGCGTTCAAGGGGCTACGCAAGTACGCAGGCAAAAAGATGCCATGCCGTGCTTGCGCTGGTGTGTTTGGGGGACAGGAGCCTCACTGGGGCAGAGGTTCTGTCTGCTCTGCAGGGGCAGGCCGAGAGGTGGTTGACGCCACGCCAGCTTAAGCCAGGAATGGTGGTTTGCGTCAATGGCACCAACCTCCTCTCCACCCTCCGACAGGGACAACTAACCCATGTGCCCTGTGTGGCTCACGTCCTTAACCTGGTGGGGCAGCGGTTCTTGGGCAGGTACCCGGGCTTACAGGATGTTCTGAGGCAGGCCAGGAAAGTCTGTGTGCATATCCGCAGATCTTATAATGCCAGTGCTCGCCTGGCTGAGCTGAAAAAGGAGCTGAACCTGCCCAAGAACCGCCTTATATGTGACATTCCCACCAGGTGGAACTCAACGTTGGCCATGCTGCAGCAGCTGCACACGCAGCAGAGGGCCATCAATGAGTACCTGTGCGACTACGGCACCCGGACAGGGTCAGGGGAGCTCGGGTTTCTTTCACCACGCCAGTGGGGCATGATCAGGGATGCATGCACTGTCCTGGCACCATTTGAGGAGGCCACGAGGATGGTGAGCAGTGACAGTGCATGCATTAGTGACACTGTACCTCTTGTCCACCTGTTGGAACATACGCTGCGTGGAATAATGGACAGGGCACTTGAGGCAGAACAGAGGCAGGAAGAGGAGGACTTCCTTGCCTCTCAAGGCCCCCTTTACCCAGACAGTGTTCCTTCTGTCCCACCCATCGCACAGGAAGAGGAGGAGGAGGAGGAGGATTGTGTCAGCATGGAGGTGGAGCCTGGCACTCAGCATCATCAGCAGCAGTCTTTTAGGGATGATTTACAGTCCCAAGAAACCCGTGGACTTGTACGTGGCTGGGAGGAGGTGGCTGCGGATCATGTCGTCCTTAGTGACCCAGAGGACTCCGGACCGAATGCCTCAGCTATCCTACGCTGCATGGCCTCCCTGATCCTGCAAAGTCTGCGGAAGTATCCTCGTATTCTTCGGATTAAGGAGAGGGACCATTACTGGCTGGCCACTCTCCTTGATCCACGGTACAAGGGTAAGGTTGCGGACCTTATCTTACCGTCGCAGAGGGAGCAGAGGATGAGACAACTCCGGGAGGCCTTGCAGAAAGGTCTGTGCAACGCGTTCCCAGAGACTGGGAGGTTACAAACTCCTGGTCCTGGACAACGAGTTGCTGAGGCTTCGGTCAGTCAAAGAAGGAGCGGTGGGGAAGGTGGCCGTCTGACC
Organism: Rana muscosa; assembly: GCA_029206835.1. NCBI lineage: Eukaryota > Metazoa > Chordata > Amphibia > Anura > Ranidae > Rana > Rana muscosa. The sequence continues at coordinate 10,794,020 of JARGYO010005562.1, forward strand.
GATGCGTTCAGACAATTCTTTAGTCCGCAGCCCCAAGGTATGATCGGTTCCAGCAACCATCGCCAGCATCTGATATACATGGTGCAGGAATACCTAGGGGCAAGGTCAGACTTGGACACCTTCCCCACCGAAAATCCTCTGGCTTACTGGGTCTTGAGGATGGATCACTGGCCAGAGCTTGCACAGTATGCAATTGAGCTACTGGCCAGTCCTGCATCCAGCGTTCTTTCAGAACGCACATTCAGTGCTGCTGGAGGATTTGCCATGGATCACAGGGTGCGCCTGTCCACCGACTCGGTTGATCGACTGACCTTCATAAAGATGAACCAGTCTTGGATCACCACCAGCTACCAAACAGCTGAAGCTGATATAACAGACTAATTTATTTTCAAATGTCACATCCCTTCAAGACTGATGCTGATGCTGAGAGACTGTCCTGTTATGTTGATTGACTATCCTCCTCCTCCTCAATGATCTGATTGATGATGATAGCTTGGAAGAACATTTTTGTTTCTGGGTGCCGCCACCAGTGGCTAAGGCCCAATTTTTCAGCCCCTGTTTAACAGGGGCATGTAATTAAAAAAATTTATGCAATGCTTTGCAGCAGGGCTCATTCCTGCACTCCAACTAGAGTATCTGGGAGAGGTTGCAGTGTCGTGGCACCAGCACCAGTGCCTAAGGCCCAATTTTTCAGCCCCTGTTTAACAGGGGCGTGTAATTAAAATTTTTGATGCAATACTTTGCAACAGGGCTCATTGCTGTGCTCCAAGTACTGTATCTGTGAGGGGTTGCAGTGTTGTGGCACCAGTGCCTAAGGCCCAATTTTTCTGCCCCTGTTTAACAGGGGCATGTAATTACAATTCTTGATCTAATAATTCACTGCAGGGCCCATTCCTGCGCACACCAAGAGTAACTGTGAGGCCTTACAGTGTTGTGTCAACACCACCACCAAAGGCCCAATTTTTCAGCCCCTGTTCAACAGGGGCATGCAATTACAATTCTTGATCTAATAATTCACAGCAGGGCCCATTCATGCGCCCACCAAGAGTAACTGTGAGGGCTCACAGTGTTGTGGCAACACCAACATGTAAGGGGCAAATTTCAGCAGAGTATATACGGCAGGCCCCTACTTTCAAACATCCAACTTACAAACGACTCCTCCTTGCAAACGGAAGGATACAACAGGAAGTGAGAGGAAATCTACCCCTAGGAAGGCAAATTCTCTCCTGTAAGAGTTATTATGGGAAAAAAAGTGTCTCCTCTCCACTGATGCTTTATCACCAATTCTTGTTTCAATAAAAAGCCCAAATTTTCAAAAAACATTTGTCATTAGGACGGAAAGTGAGGTGAACTGTTCTGAACAGGTGCACACTGCACAGACAGCAAAACAAATGTTACAGGGGTGATAACTAGACATGTGCATTTCGTTTCATTCCGAATCGAAATTCGGACGAATTTTTCATTATTCGGATATTCGGATGCATCCGAATTACCGAATTACAATACTAACGAATTTAACCGAATCCGAATTTTTTCGAATCTAAAAATATTTTTGACCAGAATTTGGGTCCATGTATCTCGGGGTTACTTGGTGATAGAAACCCCAAATTTGGAGATGTTGTAGTGCTAGTTCTTCTGTGTTTGCATACCAAATATGGGGTTTCTATACCTAAGTGACCCCGGGATACGTGGACCCAAAGTCGGGTCGCAAAATGTCAAGCACTTTACTGGAGCAGAGAATGACATTTTGCGACCCGATTTTGGGGCCACATATCTCGGGGCCACTTGTAGCTAGAAACCCCAAATTTGGTATGCAAACACAGTAGAACTAGCACTACAACATCTCCAAATTTTGGGTTTCTATCACCAAGTAACCCCAAAATACATGGACCCAAAGTCGGGTCGCAAAATATTTTCGAATCCGGTTGAAATAGTATCAACATGATTCGAAATTATTTCAACTGCATTTGAAACTATTTCAACCGGATTAGAAAATATTTTGTGACCCGAATTTGGGTCCATGTATCTCGGGGTTACTTGGTGATAGAAACCCCAAATTTGGGGTTATTGTTTTTCTAGTCTATTTTCTATTTTATTATAATCTTTTCTATCCAAAGTTAAAATTAATTAATTAAAAAATTTGAATTCATACTATTCGAAATTCAAATTTATTCTATTCGAAATTCGAATTTCAGAAGATGGTTGTATATTCTTTCTATTTTATTCTTCTAAATTATATATTTTTTCTATTCTGTTCTAATCTTTTCTATTTGAATTATAAATTTTGGAAGAAGGTTATTTACTTACTTATATACATCTGTCACATAAAAAAAAAGGATGTGAAATGGCTGTCACGGATGTCGATCGCAAGGCAAGTACATATGCTGTATGTCATTGTCCACTTACCACAACACCTGCCACGAGTGCCACGACACCGGCCACGAGTGCCACAACACCGGCCACGAGTGCCACGTGACCTGCCACGAGTGTCACGTGAACGGCCACGAGTGCCACGTGACCTGCCACGTGACCTAGTTGTGGATTTTCTACTTGCCACGTCACCTGCCACAAGTTATGGGGCTCCTAGCACCAAGTGACCCCCAGATATGGGCGATATTTCAAGTACTTTTCTGCAGCAGAGAATGACATTTTGTGACCCGACTTTGGGGCCACGTATCTCGGGGCCACTTATAGCTAGAAACCCCAAATTTGGTATGCAAACACAGTAGAACTAGCATTACAACGGGGTTACTTGGTAATAGAAACCCCAAATTTGGGGTTATTGTAGTGCCAGTTGTAATGTGTTTACATACCAAATATTTTGGGATTTCTAGCTATAAGTGGCCCCGAGATACGTGGCCTCAAAGTCGGGTCACAAAATGTAATTCTCTGCTGCAGAAAAGCACTTGACAGATCGCCCCTATCTGGGGGTCACTTGGTGCTAGGAACCCCATAACTTGTGGCAGGTGACGTGGCAAGTGGACAATCCACAACTTGGTCACGTGGCACTCGTGGCCAGTCACGTGGCACTCGGACAATGACATACAGCATATGTACTTGCCTTGCGATCGACATCCATGACAGCCATTTCACATCTTTTTTTTATGTGACAGATGTATATAAGTAAGTAACTAACCATCTTTCAAAATTTATAATTCAAATAGAAAAGATTAGAACAGAATAGAAAAAAAATATAATTTAATAGAATAAAATAGAAAGAATATGCAACCATCTTATGAAATTCGAATTTCGAATAGAATACATTTTAATTTCGAACAGTAGGAATTAAAAAAATGTAATTAATTAATTTTAACTTTGGATAGAATAGATTAGAATAGAAATAGAGAATACACTAGAAAAACAATAGAATAGAATAGAATATAGATACTATCTATTTCATGTTTAATTTTTTTTGCAGATTACTATTTTTTACATAAGATCTCCTGCAGACTATTAGCATTTATTTTATTTTTTTTAAGCAGATCTCCTGTAGACTATTAACAGCCATTTCACTTCTTTTTTTTTTGCAGATCTCCTGCAGACTGTTAGAATCAATTTCATTTTTTTTTCAAAGTCGGGTCGCAAAATATTTTCGAATCTGCTTTAAATAGTATCAACATGATTCGAAATTATTTCAACCGCATTTAAAATTATTTCAACCGCATTTGAAACTATTTCAACCGGATTCAAAAATATTTTGCGACCCGACTTTGGGGTTTCTATCACTAAGTGACCCCGAGAAACGTGGACCCAAAATCGGGTCGCAAAATGTCAAACACTTTTCTGCAACAGAGAATGACATTTTGCGACCCGAATTTTGGGCCACATATCTCGGGGCCACTTGTAGCTAGAAACCCCAAATTTGGTATGCCAACACAGTAGAACTAGCACTATAACATCTCCAAATTTGGGGTTTCTATTACTAAGTGACCCTGAGATACGTGGACCCAAAGTCGGGTCGCAAAATATTTTCGAATCCGGTTGAAATAGTTTCAAATGTGGTTGAAATAATTTCGAATCATGTTGAAATAATTTCGAATCCGGTAGAAATATTTTCGAATTCGGTTTAAATATTTTCGAATGCGACCGATTTTCGAATTCGGTCGAAAACAAAACGAAATCCGAAAACGAATTTAACAAATTTAACGAATCTAACTAAACGAAATTAATTAATTAACAAATTAAAACGAAACTAAACAAATTTTTTCCTTTTGCACATGTCTAGTGATAACGCTTCCCTATGTTTTCCAAAAAGCTTAAAAATAGACTTTTTGGCTGGAGCTACACTTCAACAATGTACCTGTTCAAAATTACAAACAGATTCTACAGTACATAAGAACAAACCTACAGTCCCTGTCTTGTATGCACCGCCTGTATACGGCTGTTCAGAGTAGGGATGAGCTTCGTGTTCTAGTCGAACATACGTTCGACTCGAACATCGGCTGTTCGATCGTTCGACGAAGATCGAACGATTTGGGCCGTTCGCGCCAAATTCGAGTGACGCGAACGGCCCACAATGCACTACGCCATCGCAGTGTCATCCAGGCGCTGTGATTGGCCAAGCATGCACTGTGACCCCGCATGCTTGGCCAATCACAGCGCCGGCAGCGAGGAGAGCAATGATTGGCCACAGGCAGGATGCCTGTGGCCAATTATTGCTGAGGGGGTTTAGTACACGCCCCACACTATAAAAGGCCACCAGCGCGGCGGCCTTGTGTAGTGTGTTCCGGAGTAGGGAAAGAGAAGCATAGGCAGGGACAGTGTCATTATTTTTCCTTTACATAATCCTGGATTCCTTGTGTTTAGGGACAGATAAGGATAGGTAGGGAGAGTGTCAGTGACAGTGTGCTATTCTGTGCTAATCCTTGTTTGTAGGGACAGAGAGGTACAGTGAGGGAAAGTGTCAGTGTGCTATTCTGTTCTAAACCAATCTTGCTGAACCATATTTTCAATCCTTGAGTTTAGGGACAGAGAGGTACAGTGAGGGAAAGTGTCAGTGTGCTATTTTGTGCTAAATCTTGTTTGTAGGGACAGAGAGGTACAGTGAGGGAAAGTGTCAGTGTGCTATTCTGTTCTAAACCAATTTTGCTGTTCCATATTTTCAATCCTTGAGTTTAGGGACAGAGAAGGACACTCGTGGCAATTTTCAGTCTGCTATTCTGTGCTAAATCTTGTTTGTAGGGAGGGACAGAGTAGGACAGTGAGGGAAAGTGTCAGTGTGCTATTCTGTTCTAAACCAATCTTGCTGAACCATATTTTCAATCCTTGAGTTTAGGGACAGAGAGGTACAGTGAGGGAAAGTGTCAGTGTGCTATTTTGTGCTAAATCTTGTTTGTAGGGACAGAGTAGGACAGTGAGTGAAACTGACAGTGTGCTATTCTGTTCTAAACCAATTTTGCTGTTCCATATTTCAAATCCTTGAGTTTAGGGACAGAGAGGTACAGTGAGTGAAACTGACAGTGTGCTATTCTGTTCTAAACCAATTTTGCTGTTCCATATTTCAAATCCTTGAGTTTAGGGACAGAGAGGTACAGTGAGTGAAACTGACAGTGTGCTATTCTGTTCTAAACCAATTTTGCTGTTCCATATTTCAAATCCTTGAGTTTAGGGACAGAGAGGTACAGTGAGTGAAACTGACAGTGTGCTATTCTGTTCTAAACCAATTTTGCTGTTCCATATTTCAAATCCTTGAGTTTAGGGACAGAGAGGTATAGTGAGTGAAACTGACAATGTGCTATTCTGTTCTAAACCAATTTTGCTGTTCCATATTTCAAATCCTTGAGTTTAGGGACAGAGAAGGACACTCGTGCAAATTATCAGTGTGCTATTCTGTGCTAAAACTTGTTTGTAGGGAGGGACAGAGTAGGACAGTGAGGGAAAGTGTCAGTGTGCTATTCTGTTCTAAACCAATTTTGCTGTTCCATATTTTCAATCCTTGAGTTTAGGGACAGAGAGGTACAGTGAGGGAAAGTGTCAGTGTGCTATTTTGTGCTAAATCTTGTTTGTAGGGACAGAGTAGGACAGTGAGTGAAACTGACAGTGTGCTATTCTGTTCTAAACCAATTTTGCTGTTCCATATTTCAAATCCTTGAGTTTAGGGACAGAGAGGTACAGTGAGTGAAACTGACAGTGTGCTATTCTGTTCTAAACCAATTTTGTTGTTCCATATTTCAAATCCTTGAGTTTAGGGACAGAGAAGGACACTCGTGCAAATTATCAGTGTGCTATTCTGTGCTAAAACTTGTTTGTAGGGAGGGACAGAGTAGGACAGGGAGGAAAAGTGTCAGTGTGCTATTCTGTTCTAAACCAATTTTGCTGTTCCATATTTTCAATCCTTGAGTTTAGGGACAGAGAAGGACACTCGTGGCAATTTTCAGTCTGCTATTCTGTGCTAAATCTTGTTTGTAGGGAGGGACAGAGTAGGACAGTGAGGGAAAGTGTCAGTGTGCTATTCTGTTCTAAACCAATCTTGCTGAACCATATTTTCAATCCTTGAGTTTAGGGACAGAGAGGTACAGTGAGGGAAAGTGTCAGTGTGCTATTTTGTGCTAAATCTTGTTTGTAGGGACAGAGTAGGACAGTGAGTGAAACTGACAGTGTGCTATTCTGTTCTAAACCAATTTTGCTGTTCCATATTTCAAATCCTTGAGTTTAGGGACAGAGAGGTACAGTGAGTGAAACTGACAGTGTGCTATTCTGTTCTAAACCAATTTTGCTGTTCCATATTTCAAATCCTTGAGTTTAGGGACAGAGAGGTACAGTGAGTGAAACTGACAGTGTGCTATTCTGTTCTAAACCAATTTTGCTGTTCCATATTTCAAATCCTTGAGTTTAGGGACAGAGAGGTACAGTGAGTGAAACTGACAGTGTGCTATTCTGTTCTAAACCAATTTTGCTGTTCCATATTTCAAATCCTTGAGTTTAGGGACAGAGAAGGACACTCGTGCAAATTATCAGTGTGCTATTCTGTGCTAAAACTTGTTTGTAGGGAGGGACAGAGTAGGACAGTGAGGGAAAGTGTCAGTGTGCTATTCTGTTCTAAACCAATTTTGCTGTTCCATATTTTCAATCCTTGTGTTTAGGGACAGAGAAGGATAGGCAGGGGACAGTGTCAGTGTCATTGTTGCTAAGCCTCCTGCACAGTATACACCTGAAGGTAGCCCTTATTGCTCTTTTTCCCATCTCCCTGCAGGCCATCCATTAAAATGTCTGGAAGGCAAACAAGGAGAGGCAGAGAGTCAGGAGGCAAAAAAAGAGGGCAAGCAGGCTCTGTGTCTGGGGGCAACAGTGCTGGTCGTGGACGCGGTGCATTGTCATCAGCACATGGCCATGGGACACGCTTGTCCTTCTTTTCGGCAGCTGGACATGTTGAGCCACATCATGCCGAAGACTTGGTAGAGTGGATGACCAAGCCCACCTCATCCTCCTCATCCTCTCTCACCCAGGCTCAGGGTACTGGCAAAGCAGCTGCCAAAGCGTCCTCTTCTCTGGTATCATTATCTTCATTAGTCAATCCTTCCCTAGACCCACCATGTCCTCCTCCTGAGGAGTCCCCCGAACTGTTTGAGCACAGTGTTGGGTACATGCTCCAGGAGGATGCCCAGCGTTTGGAAGGATCTGATGATGATACCCAGCTAGAGGAAGGCAGCAGCGTGAGAGCAGAGAGAGGGGATGCTCAAGAAGGACACCAATCTGGCAGTCATGCTCCAGCAGCTGCAGCATACTGCCAGATTGGCTCCAGTGATGAGGAGGGAGGGGATGATGAGGTCACTGACTCCACGTGGGTGCCTAATAGGAGAGAGGAGGAGGAGGAGGAGGATGAGGAGGAGGCACATCTCCAACGAGGCAGGATGCCCTTGAGTGGCCAGCGTATGGGCAGCACACCGACGGAATCACACCGCAGAGCTCCGCCTGTGCAGGGCGCTGCCTCTGCCCGTCATTCAAAAAGTTCTTTGGTGTGGGCCTTTTTTGAGGCGAGTGCATCAGATCGCACAGCTGCTGTTTGCAACATATGTCTCAAGCGTATATCGCGTGGCCAAAACATCAGCCGCTTGGGCACCACATGCTTGATCAGACATATGTTGACCTGCCATGCAGCTCGTTGGCAAGCCTACCTTAAAGACCCACACCAAAGAACAAAGCTGACCTCTTCTTGCACCGCATCAGCTGGGATCTCCAACCCCACTATACCTTCACTCCTCTCTGAAACCTGCTCTGAGAGGAATGAAGGTGTAGAATTAGGTGTGTCACAGGCAAGTACTTGCGGGCACTCTGCTAGCAGTACACCAACGTCCGATTCTAGCAGGCAAATTTCCCTGCCCCAGCTGCTGGACCGTCGAAAGAAGTTGACTCCCAGCCATCCACATGCCCAGCGGTTGAATGCTAGCTTGGCTAAATTGCTAGCGCTTCAACTGCTGCCTTTTCAGTTGGTAGACTCGGCCCCCTTCCGTGAGTTTGTGCAATGTGCGGTTCCTCAGTGGCAGGTTCCAAAACGCCACTTTTTCGCACGGAAGGCGATTCCGGCTCTCTACAGGCATGTGGAAGGCAATGTCTTGGCCTCGCTGGACAGGGCGGTCAGCGGTAAGGTGCATATTACTGCTGACTCATGGTCCAGCAGGCATGGACAGGGACGTTACCTTTCTTTCACGGCCCATTGGGTCACTCTTTTGGCAGCTGGGAAGGATGCAGGACAAGGTGCAGTAGTGTTGGAGGTTGTTCCACCGCCACGCCTCCAAATGCTACTACTGGTTGTGACACACCTCTCTCCTCCACCCCCTCCTCTTCTTCTTCCTCCATGGCCTCTTCCTGTGGTTTGTCCTCGGAACCAGCGGTGCTCCGTAGGCGTTCAAGGGGCTACGCAAGTACGCAGGCAAAAAGATGCCATGCCGTGCTTGCGCTGGTGTGTTTGGGGGACAGAAGCCACACTGGGGCAGAGGTCCTGTCTGCTCTGCAGGGGCAGGCCGAGAGGTGGTTGACGCCATGCCAGCTTAAGCCAGGAATGGTGGTTTGCGACAATGGCACCAACCTCCTCTCCGCACTCCAACAGGGACAACTGACCCATGTGCCCTGTATGGCTCACGTCCTTAACCTGGTGGTGCAGCGGTTCTTGGGCAGGTACCCGGGCTTACAGGATGTCCTGAGGCAGGCCAGGAAAGTCTGTGTGCATTTCCGCAGATCTTATAATGCCAGTGCTCGCCTGGCTGAGCTGCAAAAGGAGTTGAACCTGCCCAAGAACCGCCTTATATGTGACATGCCCACCAGGTGGAACTCAACGTTGGCCATGCTGCAGCGGCTGCACACGCAGCAGAGGGCCATCAATGAGTACCTGTGCGACTACGGCACCAGGACAGGGTCAGGGGAGCTCGGGTTTTTTTCACCACGCCAGTGGGGCATGATCAGGGATGCATGCACTGTCCTGGCACCATTTGAGGAGGCCACGAGGATGGTGAGCAGTGACAGTGCATGCATCAGTGACACTGTACCTCTTGTCCACCTGTTGGAGCACACGCTGCGTGGAATAATGGACAGGGCACTTGAGGCAGAACAGAGGCAGGAAGAGGAGGACTTCCTTGCCTCTCAAGGCCCCCTTTACCCAGACAGTGTTCCTTCTGTCCCACCCATCGCACAGGAAGAGGAGGAGGAGGAGGAGGAGGAGGATTGTGTCAGCATGGAGGTGGAGGCTGGCACTCAGCATCATCAGCAGCAGTCTTTTAGGGATGATTTACAGTCCCAAGAAACCAGTGGACTTGTACGTGGCTGGGAGGAGGTGGCTGCGGATCATGTCGTCCTTAGTGACCCAGAGGACTCCGGACTGAATGCCTCAGCTAACCTACGCTGCATGGCCTCCCTGATCCTGCAAAGTCTGCGGAAGGATCCTCGTATTCTTTGGATCAAGGAGAGGGACCATTACTGGCTGGCCACTCTCCTTGATCCACGGTACAAGGGTAAGGTTGCGGACCTTATCTTACCGTCGCAGAGGGAGCAGAGGATGAGACAACTCCGGGAGGCCTTGCAGAAAGGTCTGTGCAACGCGTTCCCAGAGACTGGGAGGTTACAAACTCCTGGTCCTGGACAACGAGTTGTTGAGGCTTCGGGAAGTCAAAGAAGGAGCGGTGGGGAAGGTGGCCGTCTGACCGATGCGTTCAGACAATTCTTTAGTCCGCAGCCCCAAAGTATGATCGGTTCCAGCAACCATCGCCAGCGTCTGATATACATGGTCCAGGAATACCTAGGGGCAAGGTCAGACTTGGACACCTTCCCCACCGAAAATCCTCTGGCTTACTGGGTCTTGAGGATGGATCACTGGCCAGAGCTTGCACAGTATGCAATTGAGCTACTGGCCTGTCCTGCATCCAGCGTTCTTTCAGAACGCACATTCAGTGCTGCTGGAGGATTTGTCACGGATCACAGGGTGCGCCTGTCCACCGACTCGGTTGATCGACTGACTTTCATCAAGATGAACCAGTCTTGGATCACCACCAGCTACCACACACCTGATGCTGATATAACAGACTAATTGATTTTAAAATGTCACATCCCTTCAAGACTGATGCTGATGCTGAGTGCCTGTGCTGTTATGTTGACTGGCTATCCTCCTCCTCCTCCTCAATGATACGATTAATGATGATAGCTTGGAAGATCATTTTGGTTTATGGGTGACGCCACCAGTGGCTAAGGCCCAATTTTTCAGCCCCTGTTTAAAAGGGGCGTGTAATTAAAATTTTTGATGCAATACTTTGCAACAGGCCTCATTGCTGTGCTCCAAGTACAGTATCTGTGAGGGGTTGCAGTGTTGTGCCACCAGTGCCTAAGGCCCAATTTTTAAGCCCCTGTTCAACAGGGGCATGCAATTATAATTATTGATCTAATAATTCACAGCAGGGCCCATTGCTGCGCCCACCAAGAGTAACTGTCAGGCCTTACAGTGTTGTGGCACCAGCACCACCATCACCACCACCACCACCACCACAAAAGGCCCAATTTTTCAGCCCCTATTCAACAGGGGCATGCAATTATAATTATTGATCTAATAATTCACAGCAGGGCCCATTGCTGCGCCCACCAAGAGTAACTGTCAGGCCTTACAGTGTTGTGGCACCAGCACCACCATCACCACCACCAAAGGCCCAATTTTTCAGCCCCTGTTCAACAGGGGCATGCAATTATAATTATTGATCGAATAATTCACAGCAGGGCCCATTGCTGCGCCCACCAAGAGTAACTGTCAGGCCTTACAGTGTTGTGGCACCAGCACCACCATCACCACCACCACCAAAGGCCCAATTTTTCAGCCCCTATTCAACAGGGGCATGCAATTATAATTATTGATCGAATAATTCACAGCAGGGCCCATTGCTGCGCCCACCAAGAGTAACTGTCAGGCCTTACAGTGTTCTGGCACCAGCACCACCATCACCACCACCACCACCACCAAAGGCCCAATTTTTCAGCCCCTATTCAACAGGGGCATGCAATTATAATTATTGATCGAATAATTCACAGCAGGGCCCATTGCTGCGCCCACCAAGAGTAACTGTCAAGCCTTACAGTGTTCTGGCACCAGCACCACCATCAAAGGCCCAATTTTTACTACCACTGATCAACAATTATATGTTATTACAATTCCTGATATAATAGTTGACAGCAGGGCGTTCCAGCACCCACCAAGAGTAACTGTGAGGGCTTACAGTGTTGTGCCAACACCAACACCTAAGGGGCCAATTTCTGCAGAGTATATACGGCAGGTCCCTACTTTCAAACATCCAACTTACAAACTACTACTACTTGCAAACGGAAGAAGACAACAGGAAGTGAGAGGAAATCTACCCCTTGGAAGGAAAATTCTCTCCTGTAAGAATTAATATGGGAGAAAGGTGTCTCCTCTCTACTGATGCTTTATCACCAATCCTTGTTTCAATAAAAACACCACATTTCAAAAACAGTTGTCATTGGGACGCAAAGTGAGGTGAAATGTTCTGAACAGGGGCACAGACAGCAAAAAAAATGTGACAGGGGTGATAACCGTTCCCTATGTTTTACAAAAAGCTAAAAAAAAGGAATTTGGCATGGAGCTACACTTAAACAATGCAGCTGTTCAAAATTACAAACAGATTCTACATAAGAACAAACCTACAGTCCCTGTCTTGTATGCACCGCCTGTATACGGCTGTTCAGAGTATATAGGTCCTTTTATATTTTGTGTGCGGGGTTCCCCTTAATATCCATACAAGACCCAAAGGGGCTGGTAATGGGCTGGGGTAGGGGGGGGGGGTTGATGGGGTAGCTATGCCATTTTTCTTAAAGATTTTCATCCATATTACCGGGACCAGACATTGCATTAAAGCCGCAAGCACTTTTAAATGGCTTTTTTTCCTTTAGAAATGTAATTTTGTGCAGGGACAGTTCTAAACACGGGAAACACGTGGCACTTCACAGGCATACTTTAGACACCCCCCAGGTACGATATTTAAAGGAATATTTGACTTTTTTTTTGCACTTTATGCATCATTAAAATGACTGCTCCCGAAAAACGGCCGTTTTTAAACTTCTTTTTGCATTGATACATGTCCCCTGGTGCAGAACTCGGGTTCCCAAACCCTTTTTAGGACAATAACATGCATAATAGTCGTTATAATTAGCACTTTAGATTTCGAACGTTCGCATCCATTGTATTTAATAGGGTTCTAACGTTCGTGCAAACTTTCGGTCCGTTCGCGGGTTCTGGTGCGAACCGAACCCGGGGGTGTTCGGCTCATCACTACTCAGTATATAGCTTGGGGTGTCTGCTTTCCGAAATGGGGTCATTTGGGGGGGGGGTTTTGAACTGTCCTGGCATTTTATACACAACATTAGGAAGCTTACATCCACTCTTCTAACCACTTGAAGACAAAGCCCTTTCTGACACTTTTTGTTTACATGAAAACATATTTTTTTTTTTTGCAAGAAAATTATGTTGAACCCCCAAACATTATATATTTTTTTAAAGAAAAGGCCCTACAGATTACAATGGTGGGTGTTGCATTTTTTTTTCCACACAGTATTTGCGCAGCGATTTTTCAAACGCATTTTTTTGGGAAAAAATACCCTTTTTTTAATTTTAATGCACTAAAACACACTATATTGCCCAAATGTTTGATGAAATAAAAAAGATGATCTTAGGCCGGATACATAGGTACCAAACAGGACATGCTTTCAAATTTCGCACAAACGCGCAGTGGCGACAAACTACATACATTTTTAAAAGCCTTTAACCACTTAAGCCCCGGACCATTTCGGGCCATTAGGACCAGGCCTGTTTTTGGGATTCGGCACTGCGCTGCTTTAACTGTAAATTGTGCGGACATGCAATGTTGTACCCAAATGAAATTTGCGTCCTTTTCTTCCCACAAATAGAGCTTTCTTTTAATGGTATTTGATTGCCTCTGCGATTTTTATTTTTTGCGATATAAACAGAAAAATACCGAAAATGTTGAAAAAAAATGATATTTTCTACTTTTTGTTATAAGAAAAATCGAATAAACTCAATTTTAGTCATACATTTAGGCCAAAATGTATTCAGCCACATGTCTTTAGTAAAAAAAATGTCAATAAGCGTATATTTATTGGTTTGCGCAAAAGTTATAGCGTTTACAAACTAGGGTACATTTTCTGAAATTTACACAGCTTTAAATTTATGACTGCCTATCTCATTTCTTGAGGTGCTAAAATGGCAGGGCAGTACAAAACCCCCCAAATGACCCCATTTTGGAAAGTAGACACCCCAAGGAAATTGCTGAGAGGCATGTTGAGCCCATTGAATATTTTTTTTTTTTGTCCCAAGTGATTGAATAATGACAAAAAAAAAAAAAAAATTACAAAAAGTTGTCACTAAATGATATATTGCTCACACATGCCATGGTTATATGTGGAATTGCACCCCAAAATACATTCTGCTGCTTCTCCTGAGTACGGGGATACCACATGTGTGGGACTTTTTAGGAGCCTAGCCACGTACGGGACCCCGGAAACCAAGCACCGCCTTCAGGATTTCTAAGGGCGCAAATTTTTGATTTCACTCCTCACTACCTATCACAGTTTCGAAGGCCATAAAATGCCAAAATAGCACAAAACCCCCCCAAATGACCCCATTTTGGAAAGTAGACACCCCAAGCTATTTACTGAGAGGCATGTTCAGTCCATGGAATATTTTATATTTTGCCACAAGTTGCGGGAATATGACAAACTTTTTTTTTTTTGCACAAAGTTGTCACTAAATGATATATTGCTCACACATGCCATGGGCATATGTGAAATTACACCCCAAAATACATTCTGCTGTTTCTCCTGAGTACGGGGATACCACATGTGTGGGACTTTTTGGGAGCCTAGCCGCGTACGGGACCCCAAAAACCAAGCACCGCCTTCAAGGTTTCTAAGGGCATAAATTTTTGATTTCACTCCTCACTACCTATCACAGTTTTGAAGGCCATAAAATGCCAAGATGGCACAAAACCCCCCCAAATGACCCCATTTTGGAAAGTAGACACCCCAAGCTATTTGCTGAGAGGCATGTTGACCCCATTGAATATTTTTTTTTTTTGTCCCAAATGATTGAATAATGACAAAAAGAAAAAAAAAAAATGTACAAGAAGTTGTCACTAAATGATATATTGCTCACACATGCCATGGTTATATGTGGAATTGCACCCCAAAATACATTCTGCTGCTTTTCCTGAGTACGGGGATACCACATGTGTGGGACTTTTTGGGAGCCTAGCCGCGTACGGGACCCCAAATCCAAGCACCGCCTTCAAGGTTTCTAAGGGCATACATTTTTGATTTCACTCCTCACTACCTATCACAGTTTTGAAGGCCATAAAATGCCAAGATGGCACAAAACCCCCCCAAATGACCCCATTTTGGAAAGTAGACACCCCAAGCTATTTGCTGAGAGGCATGTTGACCCCATTGAATATTTTTTTTTTTGTCCCAAATGATTGAATAATGACAAAAAGAAAAAAAAAAAATGTACAAGAAGTTGTCACTAAATGATATATTGCTCACACATGCCATGGTTATATGTGGAATTGCACCCCAAAATACATTCTGCTGCTTTTCCTGAGTACGGGGATACCACATGTGTGGGACTTTTTGGGAGCCTAGCCGCGTACGGGACCCCAAAAACCAAGCACCGCCTTCAAGGTTTCTAAGGGCATAAATTTTTGATTTCACTCCTCACTACCTATCACAGTTTTGAAGGCCATAAAATGCCAAGATGGCACAAAACCCCCCCAAATGACCCCATTTTGGAAAGTAGACACCCCAAGCTATTTGCTGAGAGGCATGTTGACCCCATTGAATATTTTTTTTTTTTGTCCCAAATGATTGAATAATGACAAAAAGAAAAAAAAAAAATGTACAAGAAGTTGTCACTAAATGATATATTGCTCACACATGCCATGGTTATATGTGGAATTGCACCCCAAAATACATTCTGCTGCTTTTCCTGAGTACGGGGATACCACATGTGTGGGACTTTTTGGGAGCCTAGCCGCGTACGGGACCCCAAATCCAAGCACCGCCTTCAAGGTTTCTAAGGGCATACATTTTTGATTTCACTCCTCACTACCTATCACAGTTTTGAAGGCCATAAAATGTCAAAATAGCCCAAAACCCCCACAAATGACCCCATTTTGGAAAGTAGACACCCCAAGCTATTTGCTGAGAGGCATGGTGAGTATTTTACAGCTCTCATTTGTTTTTGAAAATTAAGAAAGTCATTTTTTTTTCTTTTATTTTTTCTTTTTTTACATTTTCAAAACTTTGTGACAAAAAGCGAGATCTGCAAAATACTCAACATACCTCTCAGCAAATAGCTTGGGGTGTCTACTTTCCAAAATGGGGTCATTTGGGGGGGTTTTGTGCCATCTGGGCATTCCATGGCCTCCGAAACTGTGATAGGCAGTGAGGAGTGAAATCAAAAATTTACACCCATAGAAATCCTGAAGGCGGTGCTTGGTTTTTGGGGTCCCGTACGCGACTAGGCTCCCAAAAAGTCCCACACATGTGGTATCCCCGTACTCAGGAGAAGCAACAGAATGTATTTTGGGGTGTAATTCCACATATGCCCATGGCATGTTTGAGCAATATATAATTTAGTGACAACTTTTTGTACATTTTTTTTTTTGGTCATTATTCAATCACTTGGGACAAAAAAAAAAAATATTCAATGGGCTCAACATGCCTCTCAGCAAATAGCTTGAGGTGTCTACTTTACAAAATGGGGTCATTTGGGGGGGTTTTGAACTGTCCTGGCATTTTATGCACAACATTAGGAAGCTTATGTCACACATCATCCACTCTTCTAACCACTTGAAGACAAAGCCCTTTCTGACACTTTTTGTTTACATGAAAACATATTTATTTTTTTTGCAAGAAAATTATGTTGAACCCCCAAACATTATATATTTTTTTAAAGCAAAGGCCCTACAGATTAAAATAGTGGGTGTTGCATTTTTTTTTCCACACAGTATTTGCGCAGCGATTTTTCAAACGCATTTTTTGGGGGAAAAACACACTTTTTTTATTTTTAATGCACTAAAAAACACTATATTGCCCAAATGTTTGATGAAATAAAAAAGATGATCATAGGCCGAGTACATGGATACCAAACACGACATGCTTTAAAATTGCGCACAAACGCGCAGCGGCGACAAACTACATTCATTTTTAAAAGCATTTAAAAGCCTTTACAGGTTACCACGTTAGATTTACAGAGGAGGTCTACTGCTAAAATGACTGCCCTCGATCTGACCTTCGCGGTGATACCTCACATGCATGATGCAATTGCTGTTTACATATGACGCTAGACCGACGCTTGCGTTCGCCTTGCGCAAGAGCAGGGGGGGACAGCGGTGCTTTTTTTTTTTTTTTTTTTTTTTTTTATTATTTATTTGGCTTTTTTATTTTATTTTTAAACTGTGCCTTCCATATTTTATTTTTTTACCATTTTTATCGTTATCTCAGGGAATGTAAATATCCCCTATGATAGCAATAAGTAGTGACAGGTACTCTTTTTTTGAAAAAAATTGGGGGGTTAGACCCTAGATCTTTCCTCTGCCCTCAAAGCATCTGACCACACCAAGATCGGTGTGATAAAATGCTTTCCCAATTTCCCAATGGCGCTTTTTATATCCGGGGGGGGGGACATTCCCTCCCACTGCTTGTAAAAGCAGTCTAGAGGCTAATTATCTGCTAGAATTGCTTTTACATGAAAGCCGGCTGCTGGCTGAAAAGAATGATACCAAGATGATACCTAAACCCGCAGGCATCATTCTGGTATAAACATTCAAAGTCCAGCAACATACCAGTACGTTGCTGGTCCTTGTTGGACATGTATTGTAATCTTTTTTTTCATACAGCCTATTGGCTGAACGAAAAAAAGAGATTGATTGGTGGGTATGCCCACCATTAGAATACCTCCCTTCATCCACCCACTTCTAATGATGGGCATATATGCCGAAGAATGGGGGCATCCTCCCGCAAAAAAGTTATGCCACGTACACACGGTCAAGCCTTCGTCGGAATTTCGACCGTATGTACGCGGCATAAAAGGTTATGCCGCATACACACGGTCGGACTTATCCACGGGCAAGCCTCCGTTGGAATTTCGACCGTATATACGCGGCATTAGGAGCAAAATCGCTCCTCCGCCCCTGCTGCCCCCATGCTTCGGCATATATGCTCTTTTTTTTAACTGTGGTGGTGAAATCACCTCCTACAGCGTTGGAGTCACGGCTTTATGTATCGTGGGAGCAAACGCTGTTGCTGTCAAGATAAATAGATCCGCGCTGCAACTGAATGGCGTACCTGCTAAGCAAATGGTGGTTAACATTAAAACAAAGTAACATTACAGTACAACAGTAAGACCTTACCATGCCATACCTGCAAAGCAAATACCAAAACAAAACCTAGTAAAAAATAAAAAAATGTTTTAACGCAACCTGTGCCTAAAATATATATATGCCGAAGCATGGGGGCATCCTCCTGCAAAAAAGTTATGCCGCGTACACACGGTCGGAATTTTCCACGGGCAGGCCTCCGTCGGAATTTCGACCGTATGTACGCGGCATTAGGAGCAAAATCGCTCCTCCGCCCCTGCTGCCCCCATGCTTCGGCATATATGCTCTTTTTTTTAACTGTGGTGGTGAAATCACCTCCTACAGCACTGGAGTCACGGCTTTATGTATCGTGGGAGCAAACGCTGTTGCTGTCAAGATAAATAATTCCGCGCTGCAGTTGAATGGCGCACCTGAAAACAAAAAATTACATACCTGAAAAGCAAGCATGATAAAACATTGCAGAATAGAATACAGTAAAAAAGAGCAGAACAATAGAGAGAAAATAGAGAGAGAGAGAACAATAAAACGACAACTATTTTTGGTTTTTTTATTTTATATTTTTTTGTGTTTTGTTTTTTACGTTTTTTTTTTTTCTTTTTTACACTTTTTTTTGTAACTTTACAACTGTAATGGTTCGGGTCTCTCAAAATGTAATGGCATCTTGGGAGACCCTGTGTAAGTGTGTCCTTGTCTGTGAAATGCTGTACCCTACGCTAAAACTTCACTTTTGAGTGGTAGCGTTCAAAACATTCACCTTGGCAAAGACCAGGCTTGTCAGGACAGAGTGGACAAAAACTACGGGTGTCACGCCTAAATCCGCGCTTGCTACAGACACGACATCTTTTTTGGGGGTGGCTTTGGGTAGGGGTACTCGGGAGGACATACGAATAATGCCTCTCATGCAGCCGGCTTACTGCATTTGGTAGGGGATGGTGAGGTGCAGAACCGCCTGGATACAGGAGTTCTGTGACTATCTCATTCTGGAATTTTAGAAGAGATAACGTCCCGCCTGAAGCTCTGTATAGCACATGAGCGTTCAGCAAAGCCAATTGGAATAATGATAGAGACACTTTTTTGTACCAGCGTCTCGCCTTACGGTCAATTAGATACGGCGCCATCAACTGGTCGTTGAGGTCCACCCCTCCCATATTTTGGTTATATTCGTGGACACAGAGGGGTTTCTCCACAACACCAGTCGCCGTACGAATTTGGACTGTCGTGTCTGCATGAAGGGAGGTAAGAAGGAAAACATTCTTATTGTCCCTCCACTTCATAGCGAGCAAGTTATTACACTTCAAGCAGGCTCTCTCCCCCAGCCTAAGACGGGCATCTACAAGCCGCTGGGGAAAGCCCCGGCGATTAGGTCGCACGGTGCCACATGCTCCAATCTGATGATCAAACAAGTGACTAAACAGTGGCACGCTCGTGTAATAATTGTCCACATACAAGTGGTACCCCTTTCCGAATAAGGGTGACACCAAGTTCCACACTATCTTGCCAGCGCTCCCTATGTAATCCGGGCAGTTGACCGACTCAATCTGACTATCTTTTCCCTCATAAACCGTAAAGTTCACTACATAGCCTGTTGCCCTGTCACAGAACTTGTAGAGCTTGACCCCGTATCTGGCACGCTTGCTGGGAAGGTACTGCTTGAAAGACAAGCGGCCAGAAAATTTAATCAGGGACTCATCAACGTAGACAACTTGATCGGGAGTAAACAAGGCTGCAAAACGTTAGTTGAAGTGGTTTATGAGGGGCCGAATTTTATAGAGCCGGTCGTATTCAGGGTCCCCACGTGGACGACAAAGTTCATTGTCATTGAAGTGCATGAACCGCAAAATCTGCTCGTATCGTGCCCTGGACATGGAGGCAGAGAACACGGGCATGTGGTCAATTGGGTGCGTGGACCAATAAGCACGCAATGACGGAAATTTATGTGTGCCCATGTTGAGGGAAAGGCCCAGAAAGGTCTTAAATTCGGAAACCGTAATTGGTTTCCAATTTCTGGTAATTTTAGGCAACTGGGGGTTAGCGGCGATAAATTGACCAGCATATAAATTACTCTGGTCCACAATAGATCTATAGAGATCTTCCGTGAAAAACAGCGAATAAAAATCAATTGGAATAAAATCAGCTGTTTCCACCTGAATACCCGGTTGGGCAGTGAATGGGGGAAGTACGGGTTCTGCAGAAGTGGTGGGGACCCAATCAGGATAGGCAAATTCTGCAGGAAGGGCAGTATGGGCACGACGGGCCTGCCTTTGTCTTCTTGGTGGCAGCGGGACACTACTTGTGCTTGCCACCTCGCCAGCTTGAACTGCACTTATGGGACTCGCCACGTCACCAAGTGTTACTGCAGTGCTGGATGTACGTCCAGGCTGTACTAGGCCGCTGGTGCTTGCCAGTTCACCAGAAGGAATAGCGGCGCTAGTACTACTCTGCTCCATGATACGAGAGACCTGCGGTTCTTGCTCCTCAACAACCTCAGAAGATCGGGATCGGGTACACCTGACCTTAGCAGGGACCTCAACTTCGTCGTCAGAGCTATCTGACGTGGGGCCGCTGACGTCACTGTCTTCTACGGGAAGATATTCTGAGCGTGAATCTGACAGATACGTGACCTCCTCTTCACTATCTGTCATGCTCAGAATCTCGTAGGCCTCTTTACTAGTGTACCTTCGTCTTGCCATTTTGGGCTCTAAATTTAGGGGTACACTAGTAAGATTCACAGGAAAAAAAGCACCTGACTGTCGTCAGCAAATATATCAAACGCTACAAAAAAACTGTTAGCGATCGCAGGGATCAGGCCTGTCTCTGCGAACGCTGCAGTTATGTGTGTTGTGTTTGGTAAGTGACAGTGATCGATCGATACTGCACTTGGGTGGGCTGGGCTGGGCTGGGCGGAGGGGCTAAACGCAGGCGCTAGCAGGTATCTGGGCTGATCCCGCTAACACTGCGTTTTTGGGAACCCTAAAGCGCTGGGGATGCTAGTATAGATCTGATCAGATACTATACCACTAAGGGGGGTGTATGCTTTGCGCGTGGGTGTTAGCGTTACTGGCACTAACCTAACACTGCCTGGGGCGACGCAGACCCTCTCTGGCGCTAAAACCTAATTGATCTCACCCGCCGGGCGATCAGGGGGGTAAACCTTTATTGGGTTATATACGGCGGGTGCCCTGATGCTATAAAAAGCAAACTAATCAACCAGCGTCACCCGTAACCTTTATATGGTGATCACTGGTGAAAGGGTTAACTAGGGGCAATCAGGGGGTTAAAACCTTTATTAGGTTAAATATGGGGGTACCTGACACTATATAAAAACCTGACGGGTAACCTAAATAACTAAATAACTTACTGGCTAACCAGTGACACCAGTGACGCTTATACGGCGATCACTGGTGAAAGGGTTAACTCTAGGGGCAATCAGGGGGTTAAAATAATATATGGGGGTACCTGACACTAATAAAAACCTGCGGCGAACCTAAAAATAACTGCCTATCTAAAACACCAGCGACACGAATACAGCGATCGGAAAAACAATCGCTTAGTGACGCTGAAGTTAGGGGGTGAAAGGGTTACCTGGGGGGTGATCAAGGGGTTAAACCTTTATTAGGGGGGGTTAGGGGGCTACCCTGGACCTAAAGGGGCCTAATCCTAACTGCCCTGCAACTTTTTACAATCACAGATGACACTAAATGCAGTGATCAGTAAAATAAATGATCACTGCAATCAGTGACACTGTGATTGGGGGCTTTGGGGTGACCTGGGGGGTGATCTGGGGGTGACTGGGGGGTGATTTGTGTGCCTATGTGTACCTACGTGTCAGTGGACTGTTGGAGCACTAACCTCTGTCTTCTCTCCTCGGCGCCGGGAACGAAAAGACCGCGGCGAGGGAGATGACATCACTTCCTCCAGCCTGTGTTTACATTTCAGGCAGGAGGAAGCAATTTCATTCGCCGGGAGGGATCGCGAGGGGGGGGGGGCGGAATCGAGCGGCCGCCCCCTCATGCCTGATCGCTCCCGAACACTTAACGGCTGCTCACTGCAGTGAAGGGGGGTCCGGATGGACCCCCCAACTGCACAAAGGCGATCACGTAGATCTACGTGATTCTGCCTGTCGGTGCCATTCTGCCGACGTAAATCGGCGGTGGGCGGTCGTTAAGTGGTTAAATGCCTTTACAGGGTACCACGCTAGATTTACAGAGGAGGTCTACTGCTAAAATGACTGCCCTCGATCTGACCTTTGCGGTGATACCTCACATGCATGATGCAATTGCTGTTTACATATGACGCCAGACCTGCAAGAGCAGGGCGGGACAGGGGTGCTTTTTTTTTTATTATTAATTTTGCTTTTTTTTTTTAAACTGTTCTTTCCATATTTTTTTTTTTTTATCATTTTTATTGTTATCTCAGGGAATGTAAATATCCCCTATGATAGCAATAGGTAGTGACAGGTACTCTTTTTTTTGAAAATACTGGGGTCTATTGGACCCTAGATCTTTCCTCTGCCCTCAAAGCATCTGACCACACCAAGATCGGTGTGATAAAATGCTTTCCCAATTTCCCAATGGCGCTTTTTATATCCGGGGGGGCGGGGACATTCCCTCCCACTGCTTGTAAAAACAGTCCAGAGGCTAATTACCCGCTAGGATTGCTTTTACATGAAAGTCGGCCGCTGGCTTTAAAGAATGATACCAAGATGATACCTAAACCCGCAGGCATCAATCTGGTATAACCAAAGTCCAGCAACATACCAGTACGTTGCTGGTCCTTGTTGGACATGTATTGTAATCTTTTTTTTCATGCAGCCTATTGGCTGAACGAAAAAAAGAGATTGATCGGTGGGTATGCTCACCATTAGAATACCTCCCTTCATTCAGCCACTTCTAATGATGGGCATACATGCACCATTTATATATGCCGAAGCATGGGACCATCCTCCCGCAAAAGTTATGCCGCGTACACACGGTCAGACTTTTCCACGGGCAAGCCTCCGTCAGAATTTTGACCGTATGTACGCGGCATTAGGAGCAAAATCGCTCCTCCGCCCCTGCTGCCCCCCTGCTTCGGCATATGTGCTCTTTTTTTTTTTTAACTGTGGTGGTGAAATCACCTCCTACAGCACTGGAGTCGCAGGGATCAGGCCTGTCTCTGCGAACGCTGCAGTTATGTGTGTTGTGTTTTGTAAGTGACAGTGTTCGATCGATACTGCACTTGGGTGGCCTGGGCTGGACGGAGGGGCAAAACACAGGTGCTAGCAGGTATCTGGGCTGATCCCGCTAACACTGCATTTTTGGGAACCCTAAACTACTGGGGACGCTAGTATAGATCTGATCAGATCAGATATTGATCTGTTCAGATACTATACCACTAAGGGAGGTGTATGCTTCACGCGTGGGTGTTAGCGTTCCTGGCACTAACCTGACGCTGCCTGGGGCGACGCAGACCCTCTCTGACACTAAAACCTAATTGATATCACCCGCCGGGCGATCACGGGGTTAAACCTTTATTGGGTTATATACGGCGGGTGCCCTGACACTATAAAAAGCAAACTAACTAACCAGCGTCACCCGTAACACTTATATGGTGATCACTGGTGAAAGGGTTAACTAGGGGCAATCAGGGGGTTAAACCTTTATTGGGTAATATATGGGGTACCTGACGCTATATAAAAACCTGACGGGGAACCTAAATAACAAAATAACTAACTGGCTAACCAGTGTCACCAGTAACACTTATATGGTGATCACTGGTGAAAGGGTTAACTAGGGGCAATTAGGGGGTTAAAAGCCTTTATTAGATAATATATGGGGGTACCTGACGCTGTAAAAACCTGAAGCGAACCTAAAAAAAATAACTGGCTACCTATCGGCATCACCGACACTATGACAGCGATCAGAAAAACGATCGCTTGGTGACACTGGCAAAAGGGGGTGAAAGGGTTAGCTGGGGGGCGATCAAGGGGTTAAACCTTTATTAGGTAATATATGGGGGTACCTGACGCTATAAAAAACTGCGGCGAACCTAAAAAAAATAACTGGCTACCTATCGGCATCACCGACACTAAGACAGCGATCAGAAAAATTATCGCTTATTGACACTGGCAAAAGGGGGTGAAAGGGTTACCTGGGGGAGCGATCAAGGGGTTAAACCTTTATTAGGTAATATATGGGGGTACCCGAAGCTATAAAAACCTGCGGCGAACCTAAAAAAAAATAACTGGCTACCTATCGGCATCACCGACACCAAGACAGCGATCAGAAAAACGAACGCTTAGTGACAGCGGTGAAAGGGTTACCTGGGGGCGATCAAGGGGTTAAGCCTTTATTAGGGGGGGGGGGGTTAGGGGGCTACACTGGACCTAAATCTGACACTTTTACAGTCACAAATGTCACTGATTGCAGTGATCAGTAAATAAATGGTCACTGCAATCAGTGACACTGTGACTGGGGGGTGATCTGGGGGGGCCAACGTGTGCCTATGTGTCCTGGTGTCAGTGTGCTGTTTAGTGCACTAACCTGATGTCTTCTCTCATGCGGCGCTCTGTATATGTGAGCGCCGCATGAGAGATGACATCACTTCCTCCTGCCTGTGTAAACACTACACAGGCAGAGGAAGCATTTGATTCGCCGGGAGCGATCGCGAGGGGGTGGCCAGAATCGAATGGCGGCCCCCTCATCACGGATCGCTCCCGAAGCGATCCCGGCCGCTCAATGTACCGGAGGGGGGTCCGGTTGGACCCCCCACCCATACGAAGGCAGGCACGTACAGGTATGTGATTGTGCCTGTCCGTGCCATTCTGCCGACGTATATATACAGTGGGCGGTTGTTAACCACTTAACGACCGCCCACTGTAAAAATACGTTGGCAGAATGGCACCGACAGGCAAAGTCACGTATATCTACGTGATTGCCTTTGTATAGCTGGGGGGTCCGATCGGACCCCCCTTCTTTACAGTGAGCGGTCGTTTTCCATTGGGGAGCGATCCGGGATGAGGGGATGGGCGTTCGATTCCGGCCACCCCCTCGCAATCGCTCCCGGCGAATGAAAAGCTTCCTCTGCTGTGTAAATGTAAACACAGGCAGAGGAAGTGATGTCATCTCTCCTCGTGTCGGTCTTTTCGATCCGGCGCGAGGAGTGAAGACATCTCACAGTAAGTGCACCAACAGCCCACTGACACCAGTACACGTAGGCACACTTTTCACCCCCCCAGTCACCCCCAGATCACCCCCAGTACCCCCAGTCACAGTGCACCGTTTGCAGTGGTCATTTTTTTACTGATCACTGCAATCAGTGTCATTTGTGACAGTAAAAAGTTGCAGGGCAGTTAGGTTTAGGCCCCTTTAGGTCCAGGGTAGCCCCCTAACCCCCCCTAATAAAGGTTTAACCCCTTGATCGCCCCCCAGGTAACCCTTTCACCCCCTAACGCCAGCGTCACTAAGCGATCGTATTTCCGGTGCCGGTGGTGCCCTAGATAGCCAGTTATTTATTTTTAGTTTCGCCGCAGGTTTTTATAGCGTCAGGTACCCCCATATATTATTTTAACCCCCTGATTGCCCCTAGAGTTAACCCTTTCACCAGTGATCACCGTATAAGTTTTACTGGTGACACTGGTTAGCCGGTTAGTTATTTAGTTATTTAGGTTACCCGTCAGGTTTTTATATAGCGTCGGGTACCCCCATATATAACCTAATAAAGGTTTTAACCCCCTGATTGCCCCTAGTTAACCCTTTCACCAGTGATCACCATATAAGTTTTACGGGTGACGCTGGTTGGTTAGTTTGCTTTTTATAGCATCAGGGCACCCGCCGTATATAACCCAGTAAAAGGTTTAACCCCCTGATCGCCCAGCGGCTGATATCAATTAGGTTTTAGCGCCAGAGAGGGTCTGCGTCGCCCCAGGCAGCGTCAGGTTAGTGCCAGTAACGCTAACACCCACGCGCAAAGCATACACCTCCCTTAGTGGTATAGTATCTGAACAGATCTATACTAGCGTCCCCAGCGGTTTAGGGTTCCCAAAAACGCAGTGTTAGCGGGATCAGCCCAGATACCTGCTAGCCCCTGCGTTTAGCCCCTCCGTCCAGCCCAGCCCACCCAAGTGCAGTATCGATCGATCACTGTCACTTACCAAACACAACACTTATAACTGTAGCGTTCGCAGAGACAGTCCTAATCCCTGTGATCGCTAACAGTTTTTTTGGTAGCGTTTGATACATTTGCTGACAGTCAGGTGCTTTTTTTACCTGTGAATCTTACTAGTGTACCCCTAAATTTAGAGCCCAAAATGGCAAGACGAAGGTACACTAGTAAAGAGGCCTAAGAGATTCTGAGCATGACAGATAGTGAAGAGGAGGTCACGCATCTGTCAGATTCAGGCTCAGAATATCTTCCCGTAGAAGACAGTGAAGTCAGCGGCTCCTCGTCAGATAGCTCTGACGACGAAGTTGAGGTCCCTGCTAAGGTCAGGCGTACCCGATCCCGATCTTCTGAGGTTGTCGAGGAGCAAGAACCGCAGGTCTCTCGTATCATGGAGCAGAGTAGTACTAGCGCCGCTATTCCTTCTGGTGAATTGGCAAGCACCAGCGGCCTAGTACAGCCTGGGCGTACATCCAGCACTGCAGTATCACGTGGTGACGTGGCCGAGTCCCATAAGTGCAGTTCAAGCTGGCGAGGTGGCAAGCACAAGTAGTGTCCCGCTGCCACCAAGAAGACAAAGGCAGGCCCGTCGTGCCCATCCTGCAGAATTCGCCTATCCTGATTGGGTCCCCACCACTTCTGCAGAACCCGTACTTCCCCCATTCACTGCCCAACCCGGCATTCAGGTGGAAACAGCTGATTTTATGCCAATTGATTTTTATTCGCTGTTTATCACGGAAGATCTCTATAGATCTATTGTGGACCAGAGTAATTTATATGCTGGTCAATTCATTGCCGCTAACCCCCAGTTGCCTTCCATTGCCAAAGATTGGAAACCAATTACGGTTTCTGAATTTAAGACCTTTCTGGGCCTTTCCCTCAACATGGGCTCACATAAATTCCGGTCACTGCGTGCTTATTGGTCCACGCACCCAATTGACCACATGCCCGTGCTCTCTGCCTCCATGCCCAGGACACGATACGAGCAGATTTTGCGGTTCATGCACTTCAACGACAATGAACTTTGTCGTCCACGTGGAGACCCTGAATACGACCGGCTCTATAAAATTCGGCCCCTCATAAACCACTTCAATGAACGTTTTGCAGCCTTGTTTATTCCCGATCAAGTTGTCTGCGTTGATGAGTCCCTGATTAAATTTTCTGGCCGCTTGTCTTTCAAGCAGTACCTTCCCAGCAAGCGTGCCAGATACGGGGTCAAGCTCTATAAGTTCTGTGACAGGGCAACAGGCTATGTATGGAGCTTTACGGTTTATGAGGGAAAAGACAGTCAGGTTGAGCCGGTCAACTGCCCGGATTACATAGGGAGCGCTGGCAAGATAGTGTGGAACTTGGTGTCACCCTTATTTGGAAAGGGTTACCACTTGTAGGTGGACAATTATTACACGAGCGTGCCACTGTTTAGTCACTTGTTTGATCATCAGATTGGAGCATGTGGCACCGTGTGACCTAATCGCCGGGGCTTTCCCCAGCGGCTTGTAGATGCCCGTCTTAGGCTGGGGGAGAGAGCCTGCTTGAAGTGTAATAACTTGCTCGCTATGAAGTGGAGGGACAATAAGAATATTTTCCTTCTTACCTCCCTTCATGCAGACACGACAGTCCAAATTCGTATGGCGACTGGTGTTGTGGAGAAACCCCTCTGTGTCCATGAATATAACCAAAATATGGGAGGGGTGGACCTCAACGACCAGTTGTTGGCGCCGTATCTAATTGACCGTAAGGCGAGACGCTGGTACAAAAAAGTGTCTCTATCCTTATTCCAATTGGCTTTGCTGAACGCTCATGTGCTATACAGAGCTTCAGGCGGGACTTTATCTCTTCTAAAATTCCAGAATGAGATAGTCACAGACCTCCTGTATCCAGGCGGTTCTGCACCTCACCATCCCCTACCAAATGCAGTAAGCCGGCTGCATGAGAGGCATTATCCGTATGCCCTCCCGAGTACCCCTACCCAACGAACCCCCCAAAAAAGATGTCGTGTCTGTAGCAAGCGCGGATTTAGGCGTGACACCCGTGTTTTTTGTCCACTCTGTCCTGACAAACCTGGTCTTTGCCTTGGTGAATGTTTTGAACGCTACCACTCAAAAGTGAAGTTTTAGCGTAGGGTACAGCATTTCACAGACTAGGACACACTTACACAGGGTCTCCCAAGATGCCATTACATTTTGAGAGACCCGAACCATTACAGTTGTTAAAGTTACAAAAAAAAGTGTAAAAAAGAAAAAAAAAAAACGTAAAAAACAAAACACAAAAAAAAATAAAAGAAAAAAAACCAAAATAGTTGTCGTTTTATTGTTCTCTCTCTCTCTCTCTATTTTCTCTCTATTGTTCTTCTCTTTTTTACTGTATTCTATTCTGCAATGTTTTATCATGCTTGCTTTTCAGGTATGTAATTTTTTGTTTTCAGGTGCGCCATTCAGCTGCAGCGCGGAATTATTTATCTTGACAGCAACAGCGTTTGCTCCCACGATACATAAAGCCGTGACTCCAGTGCTGTAGGAGGTGATTTCACCACCACAGTTAAAAAAAAAAGAGCATATATGCCGAAGCATGGGGGCAGCAGGGGCGGAGGAGCGATTTTGCTCCTAATGCTGCGTACATACGGTCAAAATTCCGACGGAGGCTTGCCCGTGGAAAAGTCCGACCGTGTGTACGCGGCATAACTTTTTTGCGGGAGGATGCCCCCATGCTTCGGCATATATATATTTTAGGCACAGGTTGCGTTAAAAAAATGTTTTATTTTTTACTAGGTTTTGTTTTGGTATTTGCTTTGCAGGTATGGTATGGTAAGGTCTTACTGTTGTACTGTAATGTTACTTTGTTTTAATGTTAACCATCATTTGCTTAGCAGGTACGCCATTCAGTTGCAGAGCGGATCTATTTATCTTGACAGCAACAGCGTTTGCTCCCACGATCCATAAAGCCGTGACTCCAACACTGTAGGAGGTGATTTCACCACCACAGTTAAAAAAAAGAGCATATATGCCGAAGCATGGGGGCAGCAGGGGCGGAGGAGCGATTTTGCTCCTAATGCCACGTATATACGGTCGAAATTCCGACGGAGGCTTGCCCGTGGAAAAGTCAGACCGTGTGTACGCGGCATAACCTTTTATGCCGCGTACATACGGTTCGAAATTCCGACGAAGGCTTGCCCGTGGAAAAGTCCGACCGTGTGTACGCGGCATAACTTTTTTGTGGGAGGATGCCCCCATGCTTCGGCATATATAAATGGTGCATGTATGCCCATCATTAGAAGTGGGTGGATGAAGGGAGGTATTCTAATGGTGGGCATACCCACCGATCAATCTCTTTTTTTCGTTCAGCCAACAGGCTGCATGAAAAAAAAGATTACAATACATGTCCAACAAGGACCAGCAACGTACTGGTATGTTGCTGGACTTTGAATGTTTATACCAGGATGATGCCTGCAGGTTTAGGTATCATCTTGGTATCATTCTTTTCAGCCAGTGGCCGGCTTTCATGTAAAAGCAATTCTAGCAGATAATTAGCCTCTAGACTGCTTTTACAAGCAGTGGGAGGGAATGCCCCTACCCGGATATAAACAGCGCCATTGGGAAATTGGGAAAGCATTTTATCACACCGATCTTGGTGTGGTCAGATGCTTTGAGGGCAGAGGAAAGATCTAGGGTCTAACCCCCCAATTTTTTTCAAGAAAAGAGTAGCTGTCACTACTTATTGCTATCATAGGGGATATTTACATTCCCTGAGATAACAATAAAAATGGTAAAAAAAATAAAATATGGAAGGAACAGTTTAAAATAAAATAAAAAAGCAAAATAAATAATAATAAAAAAAAAAAAAAAAAAGCACCGCTGTCCCCCCCTGCTCTTGCGCAAAGGCGAACGCAAGCGTCGGTCTAGCGTCATATGTAAACAGCAAATGCATCATGCATGTGAGGTATCACCGCGAAGGTCAGATCGAGGGCAGTAATTTTAGCAGTAGACCTCCTCTGTAAATCTAACGGGGTAACCTGTAAAGGCTTTTAAATGCTTTCAAAAATGAATGTAGTTTGTCGCCGCTGCGCGTTTGTGCGCAATTTTAAAGCATGTCGTGTTTGGTATCCATGTACTCGGCCCTAAGATCATCTTTTTTATTTCATCAAACATTTGGGCAATATAGTGTTTTTTAATGCATTAAAAATAAAAAAAGTGTGTTTTCCCCCCAAAAAATAGGATTTTTTGTACTCACCGTAAAATCCTTTTCTCTGACATCCATGGACTGACACGGTGTCTCTTTACACTTTACACGTGGGTTTATGTCCCTGCTTGCAGGAGAAGACCTAGGCAGAATGTGAGATGTTATACATACATTCTAAAAGCCAGAGCTGAACAGCCCCACCCAGGGGGCAGTCCCTCCGGACCTAACCCTCCCACTACAGTCAGCAGACTTCAGTTCGTAACAAAGCAGTACAAACTTAAAAAGGAAGGGTGGGTGCCATGTCAGTCCATGGATGTCAGAGAAAAGGATTTTACGGTGAGTACAAAATATCCTATTTTCTCTTATCATCCATGGACTGACACGGTGTCTCTTTAAACTTTACACGTGGGATGTCCCAAAGCAATGTCAAGAGGGATGGGAGCAGTATAAATGGAAAAACCAAAAACTTCACTCCAAGAAGGCAGAGCTCCTCAACGGAGGAGTCGCAACTTTAAACAGCGGCCTGCAGCACCCTGCGACCGAAGGAAGCATCCGAAGATGCAGCCACATTAACCTCATAAAACTTAAAAGGCATGAACAGACGACCAGGTCGCCGCCTTGCACACTTGTGCAACCGACGCTTGATGTCGGAAAAACCAGGAAGCACCAATTGCCCTGGTGGAATGCGCCGTAACCGGAAAGGGAGGCGCCCGCCCTTTGAGAGCATAGGCTTGAATGACGGTTTGTCTGATTCCCCTAGAAATGATGGCAGACGAAACCGCTTGGCCCTGTTATGGACCAGAGACAGTCACAAACAGTGAGTCGGACTTCCAAATAGAAGCAGTAGCAGACAGGTACACCCGTAAGGCTCGTACCACATCCAATATGTGCAGCGCAAACTCTCTGGGATGCGATGGGTGAGGACACAAAGACGGGAGGACAATGCCCTCATGTAGGTGAAAGGTCGACACCACCTTTGGCAAAAAGGAAGGTCGCGGATGCAACCCCGCCTTATCCTTATGGATGACTAAATATGGCGACTTGCAGGACAAAGCCGCCAACTCAGACACCCGTCAAACAGAAGTGATTGCCACTAAAAGGCCACCTTCTGAGACAAGACAAGAGGGGAATATCCCGGATATTCCCAAAAGGAGGTTCCTGGAGGACCGAGAGCACCAAATTCAGATCCCACGGTGGGAAAGGAGGCTTGACAGGAGGGAGCACATGACGAACTCCCAACACAAGGTGCTAACCAAGAAATGACCCGCTAGAGGTAGCTGAAAGAAGACGGCCAAGGCCGAAATCTGATCCTTGATGGTACTCAAAGCAAGCTTTTGGGTCACTCCACACTGCAGAGGACGCAGGATTCTGGGGACGGAATACGTCCGAGGACGCCAGTCCAGCGCTTCGCATATGGCGATATAAGCTTTCCAGGCACGGTGATAGATCTGCCTGGAGGAAGACTTCCGTGTCCTTAACATGGTCAAAATGATCGAGTCCGAGAGACCTCGGTCCCTCAACACCTGGCTTTTAACAGCCCTGCCGTTAAAGCCAGAGACTGTAAGCCGGATGAAACATAGGACCTTGAGACTGAAGGTCCTCCCTCATCGGCAACCGCCAGGGAACGTCCGCGACGAGACGTACCAGATCAGGGTACCAGTGATGCTGAGGCCAATCCGGAACAATTAGGATCGCCAGAGTTTATATCAGGCGATAAGGACCCTATGGGGCCACCAACGCATCCGAGGCATCGCCCAAGGATCCCTGGATCTGACCAAAACCTCGACCCTTGCGATTGAGTCGAGAGGCCATCAGGTCCACATCCGGCGTGCCCCACCGTCGGTAAAGGAGTTGAAACATGCAAGGACCACTCTTCTTGGTCCGGCGTCTGGCGATTGGCGACTCAGATAGTCCGCCTGCCCATTGTCTATGCCCGGAATGTAAAATGGCCTACAGAGCCGGCACGTTTCTTCCGGCCCACTTCAGGATACGGACTACCTCGGAAGCCGCAGCTGAGCTCCGAGTTCCCCCTTGATGGTTTACATACGCCACCGCCGTGGCGGTGTCCGACTGGCTCCTGATGGAGCGACCCCGTACTCTCTCCGACCTGAGGAGAGACACAGTCCGATGGTCCGTATTTCCAGAACAGTGATTGGTAAACGGGCTCGTCCGGAGTCCAAGGCCTGAGCCGACAGGACTCCCCAGACTCCACCCCAGCCCGTCAGGCTGGTGTCCGTCGTGAGTATCGTCCATTGGATGGGAGGGGAACGACTTTCCGGACCTAAGAGCCGAGGATCTCAACCACCATGTCAGGGGCGCCCTGACCAGGTGAATCACCTGGATCTGAAGATCCAAGGACAACGGGGATTTGTCCCAGGTGGACAAGATCTCCTTCTGCAATGCCCTGGTGTGTGATTGGGCATACGGAACGGCCGCGAAGGAGGCCACCACGAGTCCCGGGACTCTCATGCAAAAAACGGATTGACAACCATTATTGGGAAGTCAGCACCCGCACCGCAGACTGAAGTGTCAGCAACTTCTCCAGAGGTAGGATACCTTTGCCTCCAAGGAGTCCAGAATCAGAACTAGATACTCCAGACACTGAGTCGGGACCAGGACTGACTCCTGAATGTTCAGGAACCACCCGAGTCCCTGAGGGTCTAATTGACGATAGTCACCTTTCCTCTAAGTCTGATCCACTTTCTGCTCTTAGCAGAAGATCGTCCAGATAGCCCACGACAGCAATACCTTGCTGTAACAGAAGGCTAGAACCGGAGCAAGCACCTTGGTGAACACCCTTGGTGCCGAGGCTAGGCTGAAAGGAAGAGCCACAATCAATAGTGGACTTCGCTGATCGCAAAGCACAGAAACTTCTGGTGACTTGCGCAGATCGGAACATGCAAGTAGGCGTCCTTGAAGTCCAAGGACGCCAGAAGAAAATCCCTTTGGTGGAGTGTAGCGATCACCGTGCGAATGGATTCCATGCAGAATTTCTGCACCTTCTCGAAGGCATTCAGGGCCTTGAGGTCCAGGATAGGTCGAACCACGTCCTATTTTTGGGACGACAAACAGATTCGAGTAGAATCCCTGAAAACTCTCCTGTGACGGAACCGGCACAATCACTCCGGACCTGATCAAATCCTGTACAGCCCCCAAGAGGGCTGCCCGACAGGTAGGAAGGAGAGGAAGATTTGAGGGAAAGAATCTGTCTGGGGGCCAGGATCGGAATACTATCCTGTATCCTGAGGTGACCACCTCGCACACCCACCAGTCTGAGATGGGCCTACCCGTGGACTCTGACTGACGAAAAAAACCCGTTTTGCTGGAAAGGAAGGCCCCTGTTTGCGGCGGGCCTCCTCACCCTTGCTAGTCTAAGGAAGAAGAGTGCTTTTACCTCCCATGACATCCAAGACGATGTCATCCAGAGCAGCACCGAAAGGTCTACCACCTTTAAATGGTAGATCCGTCAGGAGCTTCCTAAGGCTAGGTCAGCAGACCAGCACTTCAACCAGATAAGACGACGCAATACCACCGCCGAGACAGAGGCCCTGGATATTAAAGGGGCCGCGTCCATCGTGGCGTCGCACACATAAACCAGGCCCTGAACCAGTTGGTGGGCAAGAGCAACTGTGTCTGGAGGAAGATTATGCTCCTGTACAGCTAGGTGCAACATTTTTGCCCAACCTGTAAGTGTTTAAGACACAAGGGTCGCCGCTACCACAGGCCGTAGGGCGGATCCCAACAAGGCAAACATAGCTCTGCTCACCACTTCTGACCTCCTGTCAGTGGGGTCCTCAAATGCAGGAGTCCCCTCCATCGGGAGAGTGATGGCCTTGTTCAACCGGGCGACTGGAGGGTCGACCCTGGGGGAGAAGCCCACTTTTTAAAGTAGGGCATCTTCAAGGGGTATCTGATAGACAAATGCCGCGGGACCATAAAAAAAATTCTTCTGCGGCTTTTCCCAGACCATATCAATGAGCTGGTCAAAGAAAGTACATATGGAAAAACCTCTTTAGAAGGCCTGGCCTTAAAAGAAACAAAGGAGACTGTATCCGCCTGAGGTTCTGCATCCGCAGCATTTTAGCTTGAGAGTGTCCCTCACTGCAGTCATGAGTACACTAACAAGCGCCCTGTCATTTACTGACTCAGAACTGGAGTTTTCCTCATAAGGAATGTCCTGTTCAAAACCATCCAATACATTCAGAACTAGGGTCCTGAGCGGTAGTGGCTAGGCCCATATCTGAATCAGCGCACTGCCCTCATGAAGTAAAGTGGGGAGAGGGCGTTTTTTTTGCTCCCTTGCGCTTGCACCCAGCTCCCATCCTGGTCAGAAATGATTCCAGGACTGCCCACAACTGGTCCCTAGGGACCGCAGGTGCTGAAGCACTGCTTGTTGTCCACTGACATTTAGGGGAAGCTGGTGACAGAGACTCCATATTGCCCCCCTCTGAGACTCCTCAGATAAAAAGTCCACCCACGGGCTGTGCTGACTGAGGAGGGGGCGCCCAGGGGACTCACCAAACCGGACCAGGGACGGCTCAGTTCCGCTGTCTGTACCGCGCTGTGTCAGCGCTGGTGAGCTGTGAGGAGATTGTGAGGAGATTTGCGCTGTTACAGCAGCGCTAGAGGCCAAAACTAGTGCTGAAGAGCGCGCGGGCTACAAGAAAATGGCCGCCGCACTTCACTGAGGCGATCCGCGGCAAGATGGCCGCCATGACTCAGCAAAAGTGAAAAAGAAAAAAAAAAACAGCACAAACACAGCGCCACTCGGCGCTCAGGCCCCAAAACACACAAAAAAAGGCCCCAAGCATATCTGCAGACCAGCATTAGCCCCTCCAAGAACAGTGTGACCCCCAGGCACCCCACACAGCACAGTACCAGCAATGGTGACAGAGAGTGACAATGAAATACAGGGGGAGACAGGGAAAATCCCCCACAGAGCAACACACAGCCTTTTGTACTCACTTGCAGGCAGGAGAGACTACTTACCCGCCCCCTGAGGGACCCACTGGTGTGTTTCTGACAGGACTATCACAGTGCAGTACTGAGTAGCTGTCGGCCCGGTCCACCGCGAAAGATACAGTCAGTCAGGAACTGTTCAGTCTTGAGAGGACCGTGGGAGCATGAAAGCAAACCCGGCCACCCCTGGAGTCATGGGGCCTGTCGTGAACTGAGTCTCACGCACACAAGGCGAGGATCAGCACGCTCGATGGTCGGACAGGGAAGACTACGAGGATATCTTGTACCCAACCTGTTGCCCAGCTGACAGTTGATAGAAAATTCTCAAAAATAAAATAAAAAAGAATTCCAGAAAAGGAATAAAAATAGGTCAGGAGACTGGCTCCTGAGAGAGGCACGTCTGCTGACTGTAGTGGGAGGGTTATGTCCGGAGGGACCGCCCCCTGGGTGGGGCTGTTCAGCTCTGGCTTTTAGAATGTATGTATAACATCTCACATTCTGCCTGGGTCTTCTTCTGCAAGCAGGGACATAAACCCACGTGTAAAGTGTAAAGAGACACCGTGTCAGTCCATGGATGATAAGAGAAAATGCGTTTGAAAAATCGCTGCGCAAATACTGTGTTGAAAAAAAAAATGCAACACCCACTATTTTAATCTGTAGGGCCTTTGCTTTAAAAAAATATATAATGTTTGGGGGTTCAACATAATTTTCTTGCAAAAAAAAAAAAATGTTTTCAAAAAGTGTCAGAAAGGGCTTTGCCTTCAAGTGGTTAGAAGAGTGGATGATGTGTGACATAAGCTTCCTAATGTTGTGCATAAAATGCCAGGACAGTTCAAAACCCCCCCAAATGACCCCATTTTGTAAAGTAGACACCTCAAGCTATTTGCTGAGAGGCATGTTGAGCCCATTGAATATTTTTTTTTTGTCCCAAGTGATTGAATAATGACAAAAAAAAAAAAAAATGTACAAAAAGTTGTCACTAAATTATATATTGCTCGAACATGCCATGGTTATATGTGGAATTGCACCCCAAAATACATTTTGTTTCTTCTCCTGAGTACGGGGATACCACATGTGTGAGACATTTTGGGAGCCTAGCCGCGTACAGGACCCCGAAAACCAAGCACCGCATTCAGGATTTCTATGGGTGTAGATTTTTGATTTCACTAGTCACTGCCTATCACAGTTTCGGAGGCCATGGAATGCCCAGATGGCACAAACCCCCCCCCCAAATGACCCCATTTTGGAAAGTAGACACCCCAAGCTATTTGCTGAGAGGTATGTTGAATATTTTGCAGATCTCGCTTTTTGTCACAAAGTTTTGAAAATTGAAAAAAGAAAAAAAAAATGTCTTTCTTCATTTTCAAAAACAAATGAGAGCTGTAAAATACTCACCATGCCTCTCAGCAAATAGCTTGGGTGTCTACTTTCCAAAATGGGGTCATTTTGGGGGGTTTTGTGCTATCTTGGCATTTTATGGCCTTCAAAACTGTGATAGGTAGTGAGGAGTGAGATCAAAAATGTATGCCCTTAGAAACCTTGAAGGCGGTGCTTGGTTTTTGGGGTCCCGTACGCGGCTAGGCTCCCAAAAAGTCCCACACGTGTGGTATCCCCGTACTCAGGAGAAGCAGCAGAATGTATTTTGGGGTGTAATTTCACATATGCCCATGGCATGTGTGAGCAATATATCATTTAGTGACAACTTTGTGCAAAAAAAAAAAAAAAAGTTTGTCATATTCCCCCAACTTGTGGCAAAATATAAAATATTCCATGAACCCAACATGCCTCTCAGTAAATAGCTTGGGGTGTCTACTTTCCAAAATGGGGTCATTTGGGGGGGTTTTGTGCTATTTTGGCATTTTATGGCCTTCAAAACTGTGATAGGTAGTGAGGAGTGAAATCAAAAATTTACGCCCTTAGAAATCCTGAAGGCGGTGCTTGGTTTCCGGGGTCCCGTACGTGGCTAGGCTCCTAAAAAGTCCCACACATGTGGTATCCCCGTACTCAGGAGAAGCAGCAGAATGTATTTTGGGGTGCAATTCCACATATAACCATGGCATGTGTGAGCAATATATCATTTAGTGACAACTTTTTGTAATTTTTTTTTTTTTTTGTGATTATTCAATCACATGGGACAAAAAAAAAAAAATATTCAATGGGCTCAACATGCCTCTCAGCAATTTCCTTGGGGTGTCTACTTTCCAAAATGGGGTCATTTGGGGGGGTTTTGTACTGCCCTGCCATTTTAGCACCTCAAGAAATGAGATAGGCAGTCATAAATTTAAAGCTGTGTAAATTCCAGAAAATGTACCCTAGTTTGTAAACGCTATAACTTTTGCGCAAACCAATAAATATATGCTTATTGACATTTTTTTTTACTAAAGACATGTGGCTGAATACATTTTGGCCTAAATGTATGACTAAAATTGAGTTTATTTGATTTTTCTTATAACAAAAATTAGAAAATATCATTTTTTTCAAAATTTTCGGTCTTTTTCCGTTTATATTGCAAAAAAAAAAATCGCAGAGGCAATCAAATACCATTAAAATAAATCTCTATTTGTGGGAAGAAAAGGACGCAAATTTTGTTTGGGTACAACATTGCATGTCCGCACAATTTACAGTTAAAGCAGCGCAGTGCAAAATTCTGAAATCACCTCTGGTCCTTTAGCTACCAAATGGTCCAGGGCTTAAGTGGTTAAGTGGTTAAAAGGACCACTTGAGAGCTCCTCCTTCTGCATTGCTTTAAATTCCAGAAGACTGAATTCAAAGGGCTTCACCCTTTTTGATATGCGGTCTACCAGCCCCCCAGAAACAACTCATCACTAAAATCTAGCTGACACCTGCTCCAGATTGCACCTTCCCACCTATTTTTAAACCAATTACTGGGGAGTTAACAAAATAGCAAATTGGGCATGCTTGGTCAAATCTAAAGGCACCACATCCCAATTATTAAATATGAAAAACAAGGGGAAACAATGGATACAATTTGTACCCAGGGACTTTAAACTACGGTGCCAAATAGAGAATAAACACTGGAATAAAATCGTAGAAAATTTTTATTTTATACAATACAAATAAAAAATGAGCATAAAATAACCATCCTTGCAGATGTATGGCTAAATGGCCATATGTGCGAATCGCTGCTATGTTGTCACTCGACTAGTTTCGCTACATAGAACTTCCTCAGAAATGATTTAAACTTAAGCAGGTTACACTGAAAACACACAATACATGAAGGATTGGTTAAATAATCAATGCATTGCAATTAGTTTATTGAAACAAAAATAAATAAAGATTGCAAATCAGGCAGAGCCTAATTGAAATAACATGATTTACTGAAGATAAGTATTGACATACATATATATATCTCATGACCCAGACTGGACAAAAAAGTAGTACACTCACCCACTTGCTAGGCTAGTAAGTAGTCACGGAAAATGAGACTGGAATTTTTTTAAAAAAATTCAACAGGTTATATCAGACATTCCACACCGGTTAGACAACCACCTATCCAAGAACCAGTGACCCGCCACTGAAAACGGCAACCATAGGGGTTAAGAGCATAAGAGAGCTCAACCTATAATGTAATATAGGAAAGTGAACTATATATTATATATGTCAATCAATGAAAAAAAAAAATTCTACAATTTTATTCCAGTGTTTATTCTCTATTTGGCACTGTAGTTTAAAGTCCCTGGGTACAAATTGTATCCATTGTTTCCCCTTATTTTTCATATTTAATAATTGGGATGTGGTGCCTTTAGATTTGACCAAGCGTGCCCAATTTGCTATTTTGTTAATTCCCGGGTGTTACCCACCCTTTCTTCCCCCTATGGACATTCTTGTTCTTTGTCAAATCACCTTTTGGATTGATTCAACATACTATATCTTTGTTGAGAGCATGATATCAACAGTATAATTTTCATGTAATGTAATTTTCTTTCTTTTTCCTTTTTTGCCTATTTCTACATAATTTTCTTTACTTTTATTTCCTTTTGAACGTAGATATTAGTAAGCAGCTTCACTTTTCTCATTCCATATTTATTTGAACTTAGGACATTTTGTCCAGCTACTGTGGAAATGCGCAAAAATACAGCCAGTGGGGGTCTGTCTATGGATCACTTTATTCTAAGACTCCAACGGATGTTGGAAAGAAAATCAAGGCTATTCTGGAATAGATGGTATTTTTTTAAATACATAGAGGACAACATCGTCCCATGGGGCCTCAGAATTCAGATATTTCCCACTCTCAATCAGATAGAGCCCGACTTTAAAATGGATTGGGAAAAGAATCTTCAAATCTGCTCCATCCATATGATGAAATTATTAAACAAATAATACACAGTGGATTTAACTGCCATAGATGGTGAGATTGGGGACCTCTATGAGGCCAATGGAGCCATTGTCTCTGATGAATCTTTCCCTGCTAGGGAAATTACTCTTAAAGTTGATCTTGAAGCTTTTGTTTCCAACATTCTCAAAACAAAAGAAAAAAAAAATCATCAGAGACAAGTTGGCCTATGACAACGCCCAGGCCTACAATTGGGGTGCTACCTCTAAAAATCGCAGACGTTTTCAGAATAACAAAAAACGTCAACCTAATGAATCTCCTAATGACCCAAGTGAATCTGACTCCTCTGCTTTCTCTTCTTTTTCTTCCACACAGGCACCTGATCATTCTACCATGCCCAAAGTTCATGGCTTTTTCAAGTCGCGTAATGGTAAGGCGACCACCAAACCCACCACTTCCCAACGCACTACCTCTTCTCGGGCACCCATCAACACCAGAGCAACCACAGCCAAAAATCTTTCTACAAGTGCACTGGTTCACCAAGACAACCCACCGAACACCCTCACTTCCTCTTTGTCCTTCACTCACTCACAAATCGCACAGGTAAGCAACTTGCCGTCTCTTTCCTCTCAGGTGGATTTTCGGCCGGCCCAGATATTCACCTCACCGGCACTAGACTCAAGGAGGCAGATAAGTACGGACTCAACAAGTCAAAAACCCCCCAAACAGAACTTGAGGTGATAAATTTATCATCACACGTTCTGACCCCAGATGAAATCTCTATTTTAAAACTGGGTCTTACTTTTTGTCCCACTGAACAAATTGACAAGTTCGAGTTTATCAAAGATTTGAATCTTTTCTCTAGGAAGCTACTTTTTCGAGTTCTGTATGACAAACCTAAAAATCCCTCACGAACCACCACCCATGCTTATCCTCTGTGGCAGGAGATGAGTTTGGAGGACATTAAGGCCATGGAGGATTAATGGAGCTTTGGGAGGAGGGTAACATCGATTCCACAGACCTAGATGAGGCATCTGCCTTAGAGGGGGAACATGTGGTCTCTCCACTTCCCTTGGCTCCATCTTCCACCACCCCCTTGTCCACCATATCCATCTAGAGAGAATACAAACCCAAGTCCAATGTGTTCCCAGTATTGCAGGGGAACCCAAACATTTGGGCCTTTACCAAACAGGTAACACAGGAAATCAATCAGGCCAAATGGAAATCATGTGCGGAATCCAATATTAGCAACAGTCAACTTGAGGCAATGCGATCTCTACAGCTCAACAAAGACATAATTATCAAGCCCTCTGATAAGGGGGGCAA
This sequence comes from Rana muscosa, assembly GCA_029206835.1. Taxonomy (NCBI): domain Eukaryota; kingdom Metazoa; phylum Chordata; class Amphibia; order Anura; family Ranidae; genus Rana; species Rana muscosa. The sequence goes on from JARGYO010005562.1 coordinate 10,834,793, forward strand.
TTTGGTAGTCATGAACACCCACGAATATGAACAGATGGTTATGAATTTGCTGACAAACAAAGATTGGTACCGTAAAGTATCAAAAACCCACCTCAATTTGACTACAAGTCGCTATAAGCATTTGATTGGCAGTGCCTACCATGAGGGTTTGATTACAAAGAAAACATGGGAATTTCTTAATATCACCAGTCCTCGGACCCCGACTTTATATGCGCTACCCAAGGTTCATAAAAGTTTGTCTTCTCCCCCTGGACGCCCCATTGTCTCAGGCAATGGTTCCTTGATGGAAACTGCCAGTCAACTTGTTGACGACTTTCTTAGGCCGCATGTGGAGGGGCTAGTGTTGTATCTTCAAGATACGACTGACCTCTTGAGGACTCTTGATGGCATTTCTCTACCCTTGGGATCCTGGTTGGTGGTGCTTGATGTTGAAGCCCTCTACAACTCTATACCACACCATTTGGGTGTGCGAGTTGTGGAGGGCTTCATCACTGAGGATCGGGCATCTCTGGGGCCTATATCAAATTCATTCTCAACCTTTTGGAATTTATTTTGTGTAACAACATTTTTCTTTTTGGGGACTCCCACTACCTCCAGATACAAGGGGTGGCAATGGGAACCAAGTTTGCTCCCTCCTATGCCAACTTGTAGCTGGGGGGGTGGGAGCGTGACCTTTTCTTTAGAGAGGACCTACAAACTCATCTGGAACACATTCCAATTTGGAGAAGGTTCATTGATGACATTTTTTTCATCTGGACTGGCCCCAGAGATGCCTTGAATACCTTTCTCGACTGTTTGAAGATCAACAATTATCATTTAAAATTCACCTTTGAAATGAACCAAAGTGATCTAACTTTTTTGGATCTCCAAATTAGGGTACAGGAAGACGGTACAATCAACACCTCTCTATTTCGAAAAGCCTCGGCTGGGAACTCTCTGCTGCATGCGGGAAGTTCACATCCCAAATCCCTAATTTCGAGTGTGCCCTATGGGCAATACCTTAGACTACGTCGCAATTGCAGTAGTCAACAGGATTTTGAATTTGAGGCCAGACTGCTCAGGACTCGCTTTCAGGAATGAGGCTATAACAACAGATGTCTAAAAAAAGCATATCCCAGAGCTAAAAAGCAAGACAGGAGTTTTCTTCTGCACGGTCCCAAAAAACAAAATCAAACCCCGGGATACGCCTGATCCCAAAATTTTCAAATCAGCATCAACAAGTTTGTTTAATCTTACAAAAATATTGGTACTTGTTAACTAGTGATGATCAAGTTTCGAAACATATTAAATCATACCCGGTGGTCACTTATAGGAGAGCTCACTCCCTACGGGACACTCTGCTACACAGCCATTTTTCCCAGCAGTCATTGTCCCCCTCTGCCCCCAGGGGCACCAGACCATGCCACAAATGCAATTTTTGCAGATATATTCACTCTGCACCCACTGTAATTCTTTCCAATGGATGCATTCATAGACGGTTTTTCTCTGTGACTTGCCAGTCCATTGGAATTGTCTATCTCATGCAGTGCCAATGCAATGCATTTTACGTTGGAAAGACCAAGAGGCCGTTCTACCATCGTATTCGAGACCATGTCTCTTTAATTAAAAAGAAGAAAATGGAGACACCCATCGGTCGCCATGTGGATCTTTTCCATCAGTTCGACAGTACAGTCATGCATTTTGTGGCACGTGAGTCTGCCCCCCCTGGGGATAGAGGGGGAAACTATGATAAGGCCTTACTCCAAAAAGAGGCCAGGTGGATTTACAAATTGTCAGCCCTCAAACATCCCGGCTTAAATGACGCCTTCAGCTTTAAGCCTTTCCTATAGAACTCGTTCTAATATCTAATTTCAATAGCTTTTACATTTCCTTTTTCTTCTTTTCTTTATGGATTTTATCAATTATTTTGTGCAAGGAATATTGTAGTGAAATCAGCCATGTTAATATACTTAGGCTGATCAGGCTTTCATGCAAAGTGAATGTATGCTGTTTTCTCATGACCCATTCTGGATATATATATATATATATATATATATATATATATATATATATATTGTGAGGGGTTAGCTCGGCAGCGGGTGTGTGTGACCCCCTGGATGGGTTCACCACACAAAAACAGGCACAGCAGACAGAGTTTGTAGTTGCAAAAACAAAAGGTGCGGATTATTTAAACTATTTACAGGGGAAAAACAGCAAAACAAAAAGAAACATAAAAAAAGAAATCCTGGTCAGCTTGACCGCTTACTACACACGTAGGTTCCCTGTCTGACAACTAGGTGCAGCCTGGTGCTGCCCCAGCCCCTATCTCCCTGTTTTTGAAGGTTTTAGCCACACAGGCTTTGTCTCACCGCACAGGACAGAAACATACTCCCCAGTCTTGCTCAACACAGAACTGGTTCCAGGATGGAGCATCTCCCTTAGCATGCTGGGAGTTCTTGTAGAGGCCTTAATGAGCCACTTGATTCAGCTGGGCTCATTAACTCTTCCCCCGCAAGACTCCCAGCACTCCCCCTAGTGGTATGAATTTGCATAAAGCCTGAATCTAGGGCATACGTACCTACCATCCTGGATGTAACCTGGTGATTTTACCTGCCTGCTGTCACAATATTTTTAAAAACTCAACCACTTGCACTTCTTTTCTAGTTTTCAAAGTGGCCCCTCCTTTTTAATGCGTCTAAGGACTGCCCTTTATCTATTTTTGTATGTCTCTACTTTCTCCCAAAACGGAAATTGTGTACGGTAAATATGACCTGGAGTATATCTATTGATAACATTTCTCCTTTGTCACTATTTTATTCTTATCCATCTCTCATTTGATTTGTTCCACCAGGTATTCCCCTGTCCAGGGTCCTGAATATGCCCCGCCACAGCGCAACCATACGGACGCCCGGGGGCCCCTGTTTGATATAGCCGCCATGCCAATCGACTGTCCACTAGGGTTCCCCAACGTCAGCCTGTCCTAGTCAAATTAGTCTGCAGCCTCATTTTTATATATATATTTTTATATATGTATTTCATATATGTATATTTTTTGTTTTCAACCATCCTGTAGCGTCACACACTTGCCTTGCCATCTTTTCAATCTGGCCTTTCCTTTTGTAAAATGGCGCTGTGGGCCTCTGCAGTGCAGTGGGCGGTGGCGCACACGTCTCAGGACCTGTGACGCACCGCGCCGTCTGTTGCTCTGGCAACGCACGCTTCAACCCAACCATTGGGCCGGCCGCGATAGCGTCCGCGTCGCGGCGATGACGTCAGACGTCGCCGCGGCGGGGGTTTTAAGAAGCGTGGCTTGCACCGCCGAGTATCTGCTAGGATTCCTCTCTGCATAGGGGGAGCTGGATGTACCCTCCCCAGCTAGGTAAGGACCTAGAAGGAGCTCATGTCCTCTGTGACTTACCAGCTTTTCCAGCTGACATGATGCTTACCCTATGCCTAATCCTCTCATCTCTCCAACAGTGACTCCATTGCTTGCAGCTTTCAACTCACTATTCAGTTCATCTGTTCCTATTACTTGCCCTTCTAAATAGCAGTGCCATCCATATATATTAATACTTAGAAGATTACTACCTTATTGGCATATTTGTTGTGCTGTCTGCAACACAAGTATCCAGGTATGACTTTGCAGAGCTACCTTAGCTTCTCAGTTTTTTGTTACTGACTACTTACTAGCCTAGCAAGTGGGTGAGTGTACTACTTTTTTGTCCAGTCTGGGTCATGAGATATATATATGTATGTCAATACTTATCTTCAGTAAATCATGTTATTTCAATTAGGCTCTGCCTGATTTGCAATCTTTATTTATTTTTGTTTCAATAAACTAATTGCAATGCATTGATTATTTAACCAATCCTTTATATTAATTTCATGTATTGTGTGTTTTCAGTGTAACCTGCTTAAGTTTCAATCACTCCTGAGGAAGCTCTATGTAGCGAAACTAGTCGAGTGACAACATAGCAGCGATTCGCACATATGGCCATTTAGCCATACATCTGCAAGGATGGTTATTTTATGCTCATTTGTTATTTGTATTGTATAAAATAAAAAATTTCTACGATTTTATTCCAGTGTTTATTCTCTATTTGGCACCATAGTTTAAAGTCCCTGGGTACAAATTGTATCCATTGTTTCTCCTTGTTTTTCATATTTAATAATTGGGATGTGGTGCCTTTAGATTTGACCAAGCATGCCCAATTTGCTATTTTGTTAACTCCCCAGTAATTCGGTTAAAAAATAGGTGGGAAGGTGCAATCTGGAGCAGGTGTCAGCTAGATTTTAGTGATGAGTTGTTTCTGGGGGCTGGCAGACCGCATATCAAAAAGGGTGAAGCCCTTTTAATTCAGTCTTCTGGAATTTAAAGCAATGCAGAAGGAGGAGATCTCAAGTGGTCCTTTTAACCACTTAACGACCGCCCACTGTATATATACGTCGGCAGAATGGCACGGACAGGCACAATCACGTACCTGTACGTGCCTGCCTTTGTATGGGTGGGGGGTCCAATCGGACCCCCCTCCGGTACAGTGAGTGGCCGGGATCGCTTCGAGAGCGATCCGTGATGAGGGGGCCGCCATTCGATTCTGGCCACCCCCTCGCGATCGCTCCCGGCGAATCAAATGCTTCCTCTGCCTGTGTAGTGTTTACACAGGCAGGAGGAAGTGATGTCATCTCTCATGCGGCGCTCACATATACCGAGCGCCGCATGAGAGAAGACATCAGGTTAGTGCACTAAACAGCACACTGACACCAGGACACATAGGCACACGATCGCCCCCCCAGATCACCCCCCAGCCCCCAGTCACAGTGTTACTGATTGCAGTGACCATTTATTTACTGATCACTGCAATCAGTGACATTTGTGACTGTAAAAGTGTCAGGTTTAGGTCCAGTGTAGCCCCCTGCCCCCCCCCCTAATAAAGGTTTAACCACTTGATCGCCCCCCAGGTAACCCTTTCACCGCTGTCACTAAGCGATCGTTTTTCTGATCGCTGTCTTGGTGTCGGTGATACCGATAGGTAGCCAGTTATTTTTTTTAGGTTCGCCGCAGGTTTTTATAGCGTCGGGTACCCCCATATATTACCTAATAAAGGTTTAACCCCTTGATCGCCCCCCCCAGGTAACCCTTTCACCCCCTTTTGCCAGTGTCACTAAGCAATCGTTTTTCTGATCGCTGTCTTAGTGTCGGTGATGCCGATAGGTAGCCAGTTATTTTTTTTCAGGTTTGCCGCAGGTTTTAGCGTCAAGTACCCCCATATATTATCTAATAAAGGTTTTAACCCCCTAATTGCCCCTAGTTAACCCTTTCACCAGTGATCACCGTATAAGTGTTACTGGTGACACTGGTTAGCCAGTTAGTTATTTTGTTAGTTATTTTGTTATTTAGGTTCCCCGTCAGGTTTTTATATAGCGTCAGGTACCCCCATATATTACCTATTAAAGGTTGTAACCCCCTGATTGCCCCTAGTTAACCCTTTCACCAGTGATCACTGTATAAGTGTTACGGGTGACGCTGGTTAGTTTGCTTTTTATAGTGTCAGGGCACCCGCCGTATATAACCCAATAAAGGTTTAACCCCCTGATCGCCGGGCGGGTGATATCAATTAGGTTTTAGCATCAGAGAGGGTCTGCGTCACACCCCAGGCAGCGTCAGGTTAGTGGCAGTAGCGCTAACACCCACGCATGAAGCATACACCTCCCTTAGTGGTATAGTATCTGAACAGATCAATAGCTGATCTGATCAGATCTATACTAGCGTCCCCAGCAGTTTAGGGTTCCCAAAAACGCAGTGTTAGCGGGATCAGCCCAGATACCTGCTAGCACCTGCGTTTTGCCCCTCCGTCCAGCCCAGGCCACCCAAGTGCAGTATCGATCGATCACTGTCACTTACAAAACACAACACACATAACTGCAGCGTTCGCAGAGACAGGCCTGATCCCTGCGACTCCAGTGGTGTAGGAGGTGATTTCAGCACCACAGTTAAAAAAAAGAGCATATATGCCAAAGCATGGGGGCAGCAGGGGCGGAGGAGCGATTTTTCTCCTAATGCCGCGTACATACGGTCGAAATTCCGACGGAGGCTTGCCCGTGGAAAAGTCCGACCGTGTGTACGCGGCATAACTTTTGCGGGAGGATGGTCCCATGCTTCGGCATATATAAATGGTGCATGTATGCCCATCATTAGAAGTGAGTGAATGAAGGGAGGTATTCTAATGGTGGGCATACCCACCGATCAATCTCTTTTTTTTCGTTCAGCCAACAGGCTGCATGAAAAAAAAGATTACAATACATGTCCAACAAGGACCAGCAACGTACTGGTATGTTGCTGGACTTTGAATGGTTACACCAGAATGATGCCTGCGGGTTTAGGTATCATCTTGGTATCATTCTTTTCAGCCAGCGGCCGGCTTTCATGTAAAAGCAATCCTAGCGGCTAGATAGCCTCAGCAGTGGGGGGGAATGTCCCCCCCCCGGATATAAAAAGCGCCATTGGGAAATTGGGAAAGCATTTTATCACACCGATCTTGGTGTGGTCAGATGCTTTAAAACATGTCGTGTTTGGTATCCATGTACTCGGCCTAAGATCATCTTTTTTATTTCATCAAACATTTGGGCAATATAGTGTGTTTTAGTGCATTAAAATAAAAAATATATATTTTTTCCCCAAAAAACGCGTTAGAAAATCGCTGCGCAAATACTGTGTGGGGGAAAAAAATGCAACACCCACCATTTTAATCTGCAGGGCCTTTGCTTTAAAAAAATATAGAATTTTTGGGGGTTCAACGTAATTTTCTTGCAAAAAAATTTTTTTTTTTCATGTAAACGAAAAGTGTCAGAAAGGGCTTTGTCTTTAAGTGGTTAGAAGAGTGGATGATGTGTGACATAAGCTTCCTAATGTTGTGTATAAAATGCCAGGACAGTTCAAAACCCCCCCAAAATTACCCCATTTTGGAAAGTAGACACCCCAAGCTATTTGCTGAGAGGCATGTCGAGTCCATGGAATATTTTATATGTTGACACAAGTTGCGGAAAAAATAATTTTTATTTTTTGTCAATAAATGATATATTGCTCAAACATGCCATGGGCATATGTGGAATTACACCCCAAAATACATTCTGTTGCTTCTCCTGAGTACGGGGATACCACGTGTGAGTTTTTGGGAGCCTAGCCACGTACAGGACCCCAAAAACCAAGCACCGCCTTCAGGCTTTCTAAGTGTGTAAATTTTTGATTTCACTCCTCAATGCCTATCACAGTTTACGAGGCCATGGAATGCCCAGATGGCACAAAACCCCCCCAAATGACCCAATTTTGGAAAGTAGACACCCCAAGCTATTTGCTGAGAGGTATGGTGAGTATTTTGCAGATCTCGCTTTTAGTCACAAAGTTTTGAAAATTGAAAAAATACAAAAAATAAAAAATAATTTACTTTCATCATTTTCAAAAACAAATGAGAGCTGTAAAATACTCACCATGCCTCTCAGCAAATAGCTTGGGGTGTCTACTTTCCAAAATGGGGTCATTTGGGGGGGGGGTTTGTGCTATTTTGGCATTTTATGGCCTTCAAAACTGTGATAGGTAGTGAGGAGTGAAATCAAAAATTTGCCCCCTTAGAAATCCTGAAGGCGGTGCTTGGTTTTCGGGGACCCGTACGCGGCTAGGCTCCTAAAAAGTCCCACACATGTGGTATCCCCATACTCAGGAGAAGCAGCAAAATGTATTTTGGGGTGCAATTCCACATATAACCATGGCATGTGTGAGCAATATATCATTTAGTGACAACTTTTTGTAATTTTTTTATTTATTTTTTGTCATTATTCAATCACTTGGGACAAAAAAAAAAAATATTCAATGGTCTCAACATGCCTCTCAGCAATTTCCTTGGGGTGTCTGCTTTCCAAAATGGGGTCATTTGGGGGGGTTTTGTACTGCCCTGCCATTTTAGCACCTCAAGAAATGAGATAGTCAGTCATAAATTAAAAGCTGTGTAAATTCCAGAAAATTTACCCTAGTTTGTAGACGCTATAACTTTTGAGCAAACCAATAAATATACGCTTATTGACATTTTTTTTACTAAAGACATGTCACTGAATACATTTTGGAATAAATGTATGATTAAAATTGAGTTTATTCGATTTTTCTTATAACAAAAAGTAGAAAACATTCATTTTTTTCAAAATTTTCGGTCTTTTTCCGTTTATATCGCAAAAAAAAAAATCGCAGAGGCAATCAAATACCATTAAAAGAAAGCTCTATTTGTGGGAAGAAAAGGACGCAAATTTCGTTTGGGTACATCATTGCATGTCCGCATAATTTCCAGTTAAAGCAGCGCAGTGCCAAATTGTAAAATCAGCTCTGGTCTTTATGCTGCGTATTGGTCCGGGGCTTAAGTGGTTAAAGTTTGCTGCACAACATTTAGACAAACCTGTGAAATACTGGGAGAATATAGTCTGGTCAGACAAGACCAAAATGAAACTCTTTGGATGCCATAATACACACCGTGTTGGAGGTCAAATGGCACTGCACATCACCCCAAAAACACACCCATAGCATCAGTGAAGTGTGGAGGTGGGAACAGCATGGTGTGGGCGGGGCTGTTTTCCAGCATATGGTACTGGCAAATTTCATATAATTAAAGGAAGGATGAATGGAAAAATGTACCAAGATATTCTGCTATCATCTAGCTGGATGATGAAGATGAAACAAGGATGGACATTTCAGCAAGACAATGATCCCAAACACAAAGCCAGGGAAACGCTCAATTGGTTTCAAATAAAGAAAATGGAGATGCTAGAATGGCCCAGCCAATCACATGACTTAGAGTTGTTTACAGATGTAAAGGCAGAAGCTTTTGCAAAAAACCTTTTGTGTGTAGCAGCCTCCCCAGCACCCCCTAATTACCTACCTGAGCCCCATTTCTCTCCAGCGATATCCATGAATATCTAAGTGGTCTGGGACTCTCCTCCTGATGGACTGAGACACAGGAGCAGCACCATTGGCTCTCACAGCTGTAAAAGTCAGTAAGCCAGCCAGCCAGCCAATCAGGGGAGAGGGGGGAGGGGGGACGGGGCCGGGGCTCCATGTCTGAATGGACACACGGAGCTGTGACTCGGCTTCAGTGCCCCCCTAGGAAGCTGCTGACTGTGGGGACACTCGATAGGAGGGGGGGGGGGTTAGGAGCAGCAAAGAGGGACCCGAGAAAGTGGGACCCAACCCAGGCTGGTCTGTGCAAAACAAACTGCACAGAGGATGTAAGTATAACATGTTTGTTTTTTTGTTTTTTAAACTAGATTTTACAATCACTTTAAATCCAATAGACAATCTATGTAAAGAACTAAAGTTCAGAGTTCATAGAAGAGGCCCATGGAACCTTCAAGATTTGTGTGGAAGAATGGGCCAAAATCACACCTGAGCAATGCATGCAACTAGTTTCTCCATACAGGAGACGTCTTGAAGCTGTCATTACCAACAAAGGATTTTGTACCAAGTATTAAAAACATTTCAATTAGAATGCTCAATACTTTTTCCCAGTGTCATTCCATTTTATTACACATACCGTATATACTCGAGTATAAGCACATTTTTTTGTGTTGAAAATGCCCCCCTCGGCTTATGCCGCGTACACACGATCGTTTTTAATGTCATTTTCAAAAACAAAGTTTTTCTCTATGTGATTTTTCTCGTTTCCTCTCAAGAATGTCTTGCATGCACACGTTCATTAAAAAAAACGCTCAAGCAAAGCGTAGTGACGTACAACACGTACGACGGCACTATAAAGGGGAAGTTCCGTTCGAATTGCGCCACCCTTCATGTTAGTAAAGTTTGTTGAGCGACGATTCGCACTTTTCAGCCTCGTGCTTTTCAGTCCGTTACAGCGTGACGAATGTGCCATCTCCATTACGAACGCTAGTTTTACCAGAACAAGCGCTCCTGTCTCATACTTGATTCTGAGCATGTGCGTTTTTTTCCCCACGTAAAAGCATACACACTACCGTTTTTCACGTCGTTAAAAAAAACGACGTGAAAAAATAGAGCAGGTTCTCATTTTTTTTAGACCATTTTTCACGTTGTTAAAAATGCTCTGGAGCCTACACACAATCGTTTTTTTTTTTTTTTTCCATAAATGATTTTATTGAAAGAAAAATAAGGTTACATGTACATACAAGACATACAAGCTCATGAACATTTCAAGAATAACCACCAATCAAATAACGCAATATCTATTATCTGAATAGGAGCAAGTAACCCTGCGTAAGCGTGCAAAGACCCTCTGTAGACCAATATCAGCAGGTCTATCCGGGGTCATGGTAAAACTTCTCAATTCGGGAATTACAATGGACGTATAGATGTTGGGAGCCTATGGCAAGGCTCCAGGCTATTATTTGGTCGGTTATAACGTAATCTGGGAAGAAGAATAAAGTAAAATCAACAAACAAAAAAAAAAAGGGGGGGGGGAGAAAGGGAATCAGAAAAGAGGTTGACGATGACATAGGTGAGGGAAAGGAATAAGGGAAGGAGGGTAGGTAAAGGGTAACAGTCAAGAATAGAAAGTAGAGAGTATAGATTATAAAGTAGTGGGGGCCGCCCTCCACCCCGGACCCCCACACCAGTCCAAAACGCAGGGAAGATATCAGCAAGCAATCTAAATACTTCAGGACAGCGTTTAGAAGAAGGATTTATAGTGATCTGTGGTCCTAAAATGCGTCCAACAGGCCCAGGACTAAACTTCTGTAAGTGGTCCTGGGCTGTATGTATCAATTCCTCCATCTCCTCTATCTTGGAAACTCTGCTCAACCATTCTCGAATGGTCAGGATATCTTTTGAACGCCAATGTGTAGGAACACAGAGTCTAGCTGCATTAACCATATGCATAGCTAGTGATTTTTGGTAAGTTTGTTTGGGTAAAGTAGTATGGTGCAGAAGGTATTGAGCAAGAGTGTAGTCTAAAGTGAAAGTGGTGACCCGTGTGATGATGGAGTGGACCTCCCTCCAAAAAGGCTGGAGCAGAGCACACTCCCACCAAATGTATATCATGGATCCTACCTCTTCTGTGCACCTCCAACATGTATTTGGAATTGAGGGTGAGAATTTATGTAAAAGAGCTGGGGTTCTATACCATTTTGTGATAATTTTATAACCGTTTTCCTGGATTGCTACGTTCATCGACCCCTTATGGGCAAGAGTGAATATGGATTCCCAGTCATCATCCTCAAGTGTCAGTTGCAAATCCCTTTCCCAGGAAGCACGTACAGTCTGCATCGTAGGAGTGCCAGGAACGTCCTGCAGTAGGGCGTAAATGTATGACACAAGGTGTCGCTGTGGTGCATTGCGTGAGCATGGTGCTTCAAATGGCGTAAGTTGTCTATTCCACGTGACATTCGCATCTTTAGAGGTAAGAAAGTGAGTCAGCTGTCTAAAAGACCAAAAAGGAAAAGTGTTAGTACGTGATTCAGAGGTAAGCTCCTCATAGGATCGTCTACAGCCCCTGTGAAAGAAGTGACACGCCAGAACCTCCTCGTGTGGCCATTCCATGTGGAGGAATGTGTTTGATTGTCCCGGAGGGAACTCAGGGTTACCTCGCAGAGAGGTCAGCGGACCCGGTTGTGAGGTTTAGTTAAAGCGAGCAACCACCCTCCCAAAGGCCGATAGGGAGGGTGCGATGAGCGGGTGCGTCTTGAGGGACAGGGGCCAGAATCGCGGTGACAGCCAAGGTAGTGTGGCAATCGGGGTACATGTGAGAGAGTTTTCCAGCATCACCCTAGTTTTCCTTGGTTTGTGAATTTTCCAGTCCACCACTCTAGTTAGGTGGCAGGCCAGATAATATTTATAAAGGTCAGGCAGACCAATGCCACCTGTTGCTTTGGAGCATGTCAGCCGTGAGTATTTAATTTGTGGGGCATTATTCTTCCATATGAAGATAGTGCACATATCTTTATATGCCGCAAAGAATGAGGGGGGTAAGTGGATCGGAATCGTCTGCATTAAATACAGTAGGCGGGGGAGAACAACCATCTTAATGAGGGCCGAGCGCCCAAACCAAGAAACGTTGAGGTTGGCCCAATCCTTCAAATTTGCCTGGAGCTTAGAGAGGGCATGAAGGAAGTTGTGGCTATACAGATCCACTATGTTCTTAGTGACCTGGATGCCTAAGTAGGTAAAGGCTGTCGTCTGCCAATGAAAGGGAAAGGATTCCCGGCAATGAGTGACTTCTTGAGGTGCAAGGGATACAATTAGGGCATGCGATTTGGAGTAATTGATCTTGAGATTTGATAACTCGCCAAAATATTTTATGTCTTTCAAAAGATTAGGTAACGATATCTGAGGGGATTGTAGGGATAGTAAAATATCGTTAGCAAAGGCCGCTACTTTAAATTCTCTATGGGCAATGGGTACGCCTTTGATATCCGTGTTGGACCTTAGTCTGTTTAGGAGGGGTTCTAACGTCAAAATAAAGATTAGGGGAGACATCAGGCAGCCCTGGCGGGTGCCATTACTTATTGAGAAGGCGTCTGACAGGAGGCCATTAGCCCTCACCCTTGCGGAGGGATTAGTATAGAGGGCAGTGATGTGTGCAAGTATACGAGGCAGAAGGCCTGTGCCCTCCAATACCGCCTGCATGTAATCCCATGCCACCCTGTCAAACGCCTTCTCAGCATCAAGGGACAGGAGGAATCCCCTGGTCTCCGATGAAGTCAGCCAATGCTGTATATTCAAAGTGCAGATAGTATTATCCCTAGCCTCTCTACCTGGGATAAAGACCACTTGGTCAGATGATATGAGGCCAGGGATCAAAGGCAGTAACCTATTTGCAAGCATCTTAGCGTAGATTTTTATGTCCACATTAAGCAGAGAGATCGGCCTATAGTTAGAAACTTGTGTGGTATCTTTTCCATCCTTCAGGATAACTGCTATATGGGCTTCCAATAATCTGCCTAGGGAAGTGTGCAGGGACGAAAGAGAGTTAAATGTGTTTAGCATTTTGGGAGTAAGGTCTTCTTGAAAGCATTTGTAGTATAACAAAGGGAGGCCATCAGGACCTGGTCTCTTACCTACTTTCATCTGTTTAATTGCTAAGTGGAGTTCTTCCATGGAAAATGGACTCTCTATGGCTTCAGCCTGCTGGGAGGTGATAGGTGTAGGGCAATATTCCGCTAGGAAGTCCTTTATTTGGGAGGATCGACTGGCCATATTGGTCACCTCGCCCCTTTCTTGCGTCAGATTGTAAAGTTTAGAGTCAAATTTTTCAAAGTGTTTGGCTATTTCTTTGTTCTTTGAAATGAGTGTGCCTTGACTGTCTCTGTGATGAATTACAAACGAGGCCTTATCTGCCTGTATCGTGCGAGCCAACAGTCTCCCACTTTTGTTACCATGTTCATAGAACACCTTCTGCCTGAGGACATAACGCCTTCTAGTGCGCTTCCCCAACTCTTCCACCAATGCTGAACGCGCCTGCAAAAGCTCCTGTAGTGTAGCTTGCATGGTGTCAGGGTCACCTGTGGCCAGGTGACAGATGCACACCGTAGGGGGACAGGAGTGCACCGCGAGGTAGTGAACCCTATGGCTGGCTTCTGTGGATAGGAAACTGGGTGGTTGTGGAAAGCGGGACCAGAGGAGCACAACCGGGATCCCAACGGAAGCGAGAGCCAAGATTCCCCAGGGCGCGGAGTCTAAGACCCAGCTGGTCTTCTCCAGGGCCTCTAGTGGTGAGGATGTTACGCTGCAGGCTGGGACCAGGTCGCGGCCCCTGGAGTTTCCTAGCTCACGCCCCGTAGGATAAGGGGAAGCAGCAGCACACGATAGAGAGAACCGAATAACAAGCCGAAGGTCAGGGGCCACAAGCAGACAAGGATAACGAAGAACGAGCCGAAGGTCAAGGGTCACGAGCAGACAGGGATGGTCGGGGACAAGCCAATAACGTAACAGAGAGACAGACGTAGCACACGGCAGGCAGGAACCCAAACACACAATGCCTAACAAACACGTTGATCAGCAAAGCAGGCTTGCAGTGCACAGGTTAATATAGTGTTCAGTGATAGGGCCTGGGGTGGAGTCAGGCTGGGAGGAGATTATAAAGGAAGCCAGGTGAAGGAGGTCTGGTCTCTAGATGAACACATGAGGAGGAAGGTAAGATGGCAGACAGACATTAATGCATATCCATGACAGTACCCTCCCTCTTACGAGGCCTCCCCCTTCCCCGCCTGGGCCCAGGTTTAGAGGGAAACTTCAGATGAAACTCCTTTAACAGACGAGGTGCAAAGACCTCAGATGCAGTGATCCAAGACCTCTCCTCAGGACCAAACCCTTTCCAATGAACGAGGTACTGAAGAACGCCTTTACAGAGTCGGGAGTCCAGAATTTGACTGATCTCGTACTCCTGATTATCCTCAGAGACAGGCGCCACGGTAGGAAGAGGACGAGAGAATTTATTGAGGACTAAAGGCTTTAGAAGAGCAACATGAAAGGAGTTAGTGATTTTAAGGCTCTTAGGAATCTGGAGTTTGAAACAAACCGGATTCAGTTTAGCAGTTACCGTGTATGGACCGATGAATCGTGGAGCAAACTTCAGAGAAGGAACTCGGAGCTTGATGTTCCTGGTAGAGAGCCAGACTTTGTCCCCTGGCTGAAGAGAAGGCGGTTTACGCCTGCGGCGGTCGGCAAAGCCTTTGAATTTTTCAGCAGCTGCCCGGAGGGAATCATGAACGTGACCCCAAACGGAATTGAGAGACTCCTGAACCGAAGCCAAAGCTGGAATGTCTGGAGAACAGATCATAGGAAGAGGAAGTTGAGGGTGTTTTCCATAAACTGTGAAAAAGGGTGTCTTCTGCGAACTGGTATTCACATGATTGTTATGGGAGAATTCTGCCCACGGGAGTAGAGAGGACCAATCGTCATGGTGAGAAGACACAAAGGTGCGAAGAAAGACCTCTAACTCCTGATTAACCCTCTCAGTCTGTCCATTGGATTGGGGATGGTAAGAAGAAGAAAAATCCAAGACAATATTGAGGGATTTGCAAAAGGCTCTCCAAAAACGAGACGTGAATTGGACTCCCCTGTCGGAAACAATATGAGAAGGGACCCCATGTAGGCGGAGAATTTCTCGAATGAAAATGGGAACCAAGGCAGGGGCAGAAGGAAGACCAGGAAGAGGAACAAAATGAGCCATCTTGGAGAATCGATCGATTACCACCCAAATGACTGTATTATTCTCAGACAGTGGGAGATCGGTGATAAAATCCATGGCAATATGGGCCCAGGGTTCCTTAGGAATAGGCAAGGGCATGAGGAGACCAGCAGGAGCTTGTGTGGAGGATTTGGACTGAGCACAGACATGACAAGCTTTAACGTAGTCTTTGACGTCTGAGCGGAGATTAGGCCACCAGTAGTGACGACTGATGAGTAGGAAGGATCGGAGGAATCCAGAATGCCCTGCCACCTTGGAATCATGTCCCCAACGAAGGATCTTAGCTCTTAGCCCAGTGGGGACAAAGGTCTTACCAGGCGGAATTTTAGACTTCAGGGTGGTAGAGTGGGCAACAATGCATGAGGTGGGAATGATCGGCTCAGGTTCAGGGGCGGACTCCTCGTCCAAAGTGTCAAATGACCTAGAGAGCGCATCAGCCCGACCGTTGCAGGAACCAGGTTTGTAGGTAATCGTGAAATTAAAACGGGCAAAGAAGAGACTCCACCTGGCCTGTCTAGGATTCAGACGTTTAGCATTCTGTAGATACTGTAAATTCTTGTGATCGGTAAAGATCGTTATGGAGTGAGGGGAACCCTCCAAGAGATGACGCCACTCCTCTAACGCCAATTTAATTGCGAGAAGTTCCCGATCACCGATGGCATAATTCCTCTCTGCCTGAGAAAATTTTTTGGAGAAGAACGCACATGGTTGGCGTCTCTTCTCAAAGATTTGAAGAAGCACAGCTCCCACCCCCATTGAGGAAGCGTCCACTTCAATAAAAAATGCATTCCCAGGATTTGGTCTCCTCAAGAGGGGGCCAGAAACAAAGGCCTGTTTCAGGTTGTGAAATGCAGAGACAGCTTCGGGAGGCCAGTCTCTGGCATTCACACCCTTCTTGGTCAAAGCGATAATAGGCGCGGCAATGGAAGAGTAATTCCTTATGAACTGCCTATAATAATTAGTGAAGCCAAGAAAGCGCTGTGTGGCCTTGAGGCTAGCAGGAAGAGGCCAGTTGGTGATAGCCAAGACCTTCCCAGGGTCCATACGAAGCCCCGAACATGAGACAAAGCACCCCAAAAACAGGACCTCAGAACATTCAAAGGAACATTTCTCCAGCTTGGCATAGAGATTGTTCTCTCTAAGACGTTGAAGTACAGTGCGGACATGGTTTCTGTGGACGAGCAGATTTTCAGAAAAGATCAGAATGTCATCCAGATAGATGACAACAAACTGGTACAGCAGATCTCTGAAGATTTCATTGACAAAGTTTTGAAACACGGCTGGAGCATTACACAGACCAAAAGGCATCACCAGATATTCGTAATGCCCGTCTCTAGTGTTAAATGCAGTCTTCCATTCGTCACCCTCCCGTATTCGAATGAGATTGTACGCGCCTCTGAGATCCAACTTGGTGAAAATGGAGGCACCCTTCAACCTATCGAATAGCTCAGATATTAAGGGTAAGGGGTATCGATTTTTAATAGTAACCGCATTTAAAGCCCGATAATCGATGCAGGGTCTTAAGGTACCATCCTTTTTGGCAACAAAAAAGAACCCTGCCCCTGCAGGCGATGAGGATTTCCGGATGAACCCTCTCTCCAGATTCTCTGCTACATACTCCGACATGGCCTGGGTCTCTGGGATGGACAGAGGGTAGGTACGACCCCTGGGTAGAGTTGCTCCGGGGACAAGATCAATAGCACAGTCAAAAGACCTGTGGGGAGGAAGCACCTCAGCTGATTTTTTACAGAACACATCCCGGTAATCGCTGTATGCGGCGGGAAGATCAGAAGAAACAGAAGTGGCAGCAACCGGAAGACTCTCCTTGGGGGTCACCTTGAGAAGACACGACGAGAAACATGAGGAACCCCAGGCCAGGATCTGCCCAGAGACCCAGTCCACATGTGGAGAGTGGAGCTGTAGCCAAGGGAGGCCCAATACAACTGGGGTAGAGGCCTTGGGTAGAATAAGAAAGGATATCCACTCCTGGTGGAGAATCCCTACCGACATCCTAATGGGTAGCGTCTGGAAGCGAATAGGGCCCCCTGGGAGAACAGTGCCATCAATTGCCGAGACTACCAATGGGGTAGTGAGAGGTGAAAGGGTAAGCTTCATAGAAGAAGCAGTTCTCCAATCCATGAAATTGCCGGCAGCCCCGGAATCCAGGTATGCAAGGGTTGACTGAGGAGAAGTGCCTACATGAAGGGACACCGGCAAGAGCAGGCGAGAAGGTGATGTTTCTGGGTCCAATACTCCACCTTCCAAATGTATTAGACCCGAGCGTTTCCCGGACGAAGCGAGCAGGAGTCACGAAAATGACCCTTGCCCCCACAATAGAGGCACAAGCCCAGAGTTCTGCGCCTAGCACGTTCTTCGGGGGTTAGTCTGGTCCGGCCCAGCTGCATAGGTTCTTCAGCAGGAAGAGGATGCTCCACGGAATGAAGGGAGGGGAGCTCAGACTGGCTAGGACCCAGAGAGTGCTGGCGTCTTTTTTCTAAGGACCTCTCTTGAAAACGAATGTCGATCTGGTTGCATAATGAAATTACATCGTCCAGACCGACGGGAATGGCTCTTCCCGCTAATTCGTCTTTCACTCGGTCAGAGAGGCCATGTAAAAAGGTAGCGACCAGGGCCTCATTATTCCAGCTCAATTCAGCTGTGTGGATACGGAACTGAAGAGCATATTGCCCCACTGAACTAGATTCTTGGCGAAGACGTAAGACAGCACTAGCCGCTGAAGAAGCCCGAGCCGGCTCTTCGAAGATATTACGAAAGAGCTTCAAGAATTCGGACAGACTGGAAACCACCGGATCGTTCCTCTCCCACAGGGGGGCAGCCCAGGCCAAAGCTTCACCGGAGAGGAGGGAAATGATATAGGCTACCTTAGCCCGGTCAGATAGGAAGCTTTGAGGCTGAAGCTCAAAATGAATAGTGCATTGGCTGAGAAACCCCCTGCAGGCCTTGGAGTCCCCAGAGAAACGGAACGGAGCTGGCAATCTTAGTGAGTGTGAGGCTGCGACTGGTGCGATAGGTACAGCCGCTGGTTGTACTTGGGGTTGCGGATTCGGGGTTCCCAAGGAGACCTGAAGCTGCTCGAATCGAGAAGCCAGATCCTGGAGGAATCGCATCACCTGGGTCTGATTTGATTCCTGGGTCTCAAGTCTGCGAACTATGCCCTGCAATGGATCATCCGCGGGAAGCGGGATGTCAGCCGGGTTCATGGCTGATCAAACTGTCAGGGTCACCTGTGGCCAGGTGACAGATGCACACCGTAGGGGGACAGGAGTGCACCGCGAGGTAGTGAACCCTATGGCTGGCTTCTGTGGATAGGAAACTGGGTGGTTGTGGAAAGCGGGACCAGAGGAGCACAACCGGGATCCCAACGGAAGCGAGAGCCAAGATTCCCCAGGGCGCGGAGTCTAAGACCCAGCTGGTCTTCTCCAGGGCCTCTAGTGGTGAGGATGTTACGCTGCAGGCTGGGACCAGGTCGCGGCCCCTGGAGTTTCCTAGCTCACGCCCCGTAGGATAAGGGGAAGCAGCAGCACACGATAGAGAGAACCGAATAACAAGCCGAAGGTCAGGGGCCACAAGCAGACAAGGATAACGAAGAACGAGCCGAAGGTCAAGGGTCACGAGCAGACAGGGATGGTCGGGGACAAGCCAATAACGTAACAGAGAGACAGACGTAGCACACGGCAGGCAGGAACCCAAACACACAATGCCTAACAAACACGTTGATCAGCAAAGCAGGCTTGCAGTGCACAGGTTAATATAGTGTTCAGTGATAGGGCCTGGGGTGGAGTCAGGCTGGGAGGAGATTATAAAGGAAGCCAGGTGAAGGAGGTCTGGTCTCTAGATGAACACATGAGGAGGAAGGTAAGATGGCAGACAGACATTAATGCATATCCATGACACATGGATGACAGTTTATGGGCTCTTTCCAGGCGATTAATTGTTTCAAGTAATGATTTAACGTATTCCTGGTGTCTTTTTTTGGCTATCGTAGCTAGAGAAATCAATTTCCCCCTTAGGACACATTTGTGTGCTTCCCAAAGTGTGATGGGTGAGACATCTGGGGTAGTATTTTCATGAAAGTACAATTGGATTCGGGTACGCACACGATCGTTTTTGATGCCCAATTTAAAAAATTGCATTTTTAACGTTGTGAAAAACGGTCATGTGTATGCGGCATTATACTCGAGTCACCTTTTTGCGCCTAAACTCCTGGATTTTGGGGACCCAGTACCGGCCGGCTGTAGGTCCCCTGGACCCCAAACTTGGCACACATGTAGCCTCACTCTTCTTCTGCAAGTGTGCAAAGATTGTTGTCCGGGGGGACCTAAACGTCAGTCTAGTCATGGACACAGTGAGGCATGGGCACAGTGAGGCGTGAAGATGGACACCCTAGGCTTATACTCGAGTCAATACGTTTTCCCAGTTTTTTGTGGTAAAATTAGGTGCCTCGGCTTATATTCGGGTCGGCTTATTCTCGAGTATATACGGTAACTTAATTTCTCAACTTTTTTGTTTTGGTTTCTTTGTATGTACGGATTGCAAGGGTTGTTACCGACATGTGGTGAAAATGTAAGGTCAATAGCACCTTTAGAAATATATTTACCTAGAAAAATGGTGACACGTTCAATACCTATTTTTCCCGCTGTATATACCATAGTTTTCAGGCGTTATAACTTTCAAGCAAGCCAATCAATATACACTTATTGGAATTTTGTTTATCAAAAATATGTTTGCATAACTAGGTTATTACCAGTTAAAGTAGTGCAGTGCAAACAGGCAAAAAAATGGCCTGGTCATGAAGGGGGTAAAATCTTCTGAGCTCAAGTGGTTAAAAAACTGAAAGATATTTAGAATGATAATTAAATATTTCAGTCCAGTCTCTGTCCAAATCGGCATCTTTTGGAAAGCATTTTAAGTAAAATGCTTGAGTCAAAAATGGAAAAAAAAATCATTTAATGACCTCAGAGATAAGATTAAACTGTTTGACCCTATTTACATATCAGAGATGAATTGATCACTTTATTTATGCAAGAGAAGAAAGCCATGGGACAATCTGTAAAGATTAGCAGTTCTACAAATCTAATAAAGCTGTCCACTTGCTTTTTATTCCGGTCAGATTCCTCTGGGAAAAAAAAATCCATTCCAAGAGAAGATTAAATAGATTAAGCAATCTACTTTGAAATATTAATAACAAGTTAAAATTATATTTGGATTCTTTATTTTACATTTCCGAAAAGGACCTGTCACGTCTTACAGTATTTCTGGCTTGAAGCTTCCTGAGATTGGAGAAACAGACTTGGTCCCATTAAATAAATTATGGAGGCCAAATTTAAAAAATGTAATAGCAACACCTCTGTTTGGATCTTCCTTCTAAAAGTAATATCTACCTTAATCTGCACATACAGAAGCTTTAAACACTATTCTGGTTATAGGACACAAGCCTTCAGGAAGAGTATTTAGCATCACTTAAATAATAAATCAAAATTAAGATATTTTTCTTCCTTGGTCATATCATCGTATCATGGTTCTAAATCTAGACATTAGAGGAAACCTGTGTCAAAAGGGCTGCCATTGCTGACCTCCTTATGAAATTGCCAGTGCTTGGCAGTGATTTTGGTACACTGACTTGAGTGCTCTTCCGAGCCACTGGCCTGTGACAGGCATGCAGTCAGTGAAATCAGTCTGGGTTAGTAAGCCATTGGATCAGTGTGACAGCACTCACTATCCCGCAGGGCATGCATTTAGCAATTGAATTGAAAATCATTCTTATTATTATGTAGGGTATGTAACAAAGTTCTGTGGATGGGTGAATGTTGCATGCTTTCAGGTGCATTTAGCTTACGTTTGAGATCAGGTTGAAAAGCTTCTGAGACCATATTAAGTTCCTTTACAGGTGTGTGTTGACCTCATTCTGGCCTGTATTTAAAGTGGAGTTCCACCCTAAATATCAACTTTTGCTATTTGGAACCCTCCCCCCCTCCGGTGTCACAATTGACACCTTTCAGGGGGGAGGGGGGTGAAGATACCTGTCTAAGACAGGTATTTTCACCCACATCCGGAAGTCATCTCTCCGGGAATCTGCGGGAGTGACGTCACTTCCCCCAGACTTCCCGTAGTGTTCTGGGAGACACTCGGCTCCCAAAACACAGGAGGACGAATCAGAACGGCGCAGCGCGACTCGCACATGCGCCGTAGGGAACCGGGCATGAAGCCGCAGGACATCACTTCCTGGTTCCCTCAGCGAGGATGGCGGAGGGAGCAGCAGAGTGACGAGCGATCACTCGTCCTCTGCTGCGGACGTCGCTGGACTCCAGGACAGGTAAGTGTCCAAATATTAAAAGCCAGCAGCTGCTGTAGCTGCTGGCTTTTAATATGTTTTTTTCCGGCGGAGCTCCGCTTTAACTTCCATAAAAGCTTCAAGGAGTGGTTGGATATGGATATGAGTAATTTTCACATTGGCTTGTATGAGAAATGCCATTATGATATATACACATTTCCATGTACTCAATCTCTAACATGCACCAATATTGCCACTTTATGAACTTCATTGCAGAACTATGTAGTGCTAGGTATTCCAAGTTGATTCTAACCAACTCAGTGCTTGATCAATAATTGCCATCTCTCAACTACCATTTTATCATTATCCAAAATCCTTTAGTCTTGAAAATACAGAATTAGGTGAGGGTCTTTGCTTTGAATATATTGCCCTAAAGTTATCCTTACCGGCGTGTCCAAGATGGCGATCTGAGAGGAAGCCTGATCTAGAGCTCTGCTGGCTATTCTCCTATTATCCTTGCTCTTGCCTGTTTTACCGGGACTCCACTGCTCTGATCCATTCCGGATGTCCCACAGGACTCGGCAGAGGGGAAAGAAACTTCATTTTCCACAGCAAGCGGAGGCTATAGCTCCGCAGGCAGTGGCGCACGTGCTGACCCCCTCTGAGAGAGCTCGCAGCATGGCGTCGCAAACGGAGCTGGAGGACTCGACGCTTGACACCCGGCTCGGATTTCAGGAGGTGATGGTGGTGATTGCGACATGTCAGGCCACCTTAACCAGCAAGATCGAGGCCGTGCAAATGGATGTTGGCCTCGTTCGGCAGGACTTAGACAAGCTCAGCTCGAGGGTGACGGAGGTGGAGCAGCGGGTTGGCCAGACGGAGGACACTGTCCTGGAGCACTCGGCGTCTCTCCGCACTCTACAGATGAAGTACAAGGTGGACGACGCCGAGAACCGGAACAGAAGAAACAATCTCCGGATTCTCGGCCTGCCGGAAGGCGTGGAGGGGAAGAATCCTACGGTGTTCGTGGAAGGCCTGCTGAAAGACCTGCTGCCAGACGCGCAGTTCTCTCCGTACTTTACTGTGGAGTGCGCTCATCGAATCCCTCCGACCCCGGGACCCCCTGGAGCTCGCCCTCGCACCTTTATTCTTCGGGTGCTCAACTTTAGGGATCGGGATGAGATCCTCCGGGCGGCTCGCAGGGCGGGTGAGTTGAGATTTCAGAATGGCAACTTATTGTTTTTCCCTGATTACTCGGCTGAGACTCAAAAGCTCCGTAGGTTATTTGACCAGGTGAAGGGGGGGCTGCGGGCAAGGAACATCAAATACAGTGTCCTCTTTCCTGCCAAGCTGAGGGTACAGGATGGGGAGACTGTTAAGTTTTTTACTACCCCCCGGGATGCTGCGGCCTGGTTGGAGTCGCTGCCCCTCTCCATGGATAGTCACTTGCCCCTCCTTTCTGCCTTGCCTTTATGTTTCGCTTGTGCCTAAAGTATGTTAAACTGCCTGTGCATGGATATACTGCCACTGTGATCTATGTTGCTTTGTAGATCGCGGCTCTGGAACTAATTTCACTCCTGCACGCAGTGGCGACTTGTGCTTTTGTTCCAGCACATTGCCCCCTTATTATAGGATGGTGGGGAGCGCAGAGCTGCGCATGTGCGACCCCCACTTTTATCGCCCATCTAGGGTGCCTTTGGACCTGGGAAGTTGGGGACCTCCCTGGGAAACTGTGACTGGTTGCTATGCTCCTATTAATCGGAGGGTCCTCTACACTTCCCCTTGGCGCGCTCGTTTGGCACCGCATGTGGGTTGGGGGAGTGCAGCCGTTGCTGAAGACACTGGGCTGACCTATGACTAACTCTGCTAAATAGATGTGTTACCGCCCCCCTCCCACCATCCCTGCACTTGGCTCCCTGCAGCTCTGCGCGCCACCACGCACTACCGGTCCTCCCATCCCTGGTTCTGGCTCTGGACTAGCTGGTCTGTGCTGGGGGCTGGCGGGTGGATACACAATTTGCTGCCCTTCTGTGGGCTGTACTCTCATGAGGCACAAGCGACTGTTCAACTGTTTCAATGTTTTATAAGTAACCAAGTTTTATACCCCTGGGTTCACCTAGGAGACTGATTATGCTAGCTTTTACCAGCATCTCTATGGATCTCGAGTTTGGTGCACGCCCTCTTTGAACTGATGTTATTGTTGGGGTTAGGGGAATTGATGCATCACCGGTCTTTGCTGGGGGTGTGGGGTGGGGGGGAAAGTTTCTGCCGTTGCAGACAATTGGGGAATGTTTTAGTGGTTTTGTTTTTCAGGAGTTGCTTAATTCTAAGGCTGATGTTACTACTTTACTTATACATGGTGCTGCACTTGCTACTCACAATCTGTGTTTCATTGGGATTGTATGTTCCCTGGATGGGGGGGGGGGGGATCTGCAGAATTGGCCCTTTCTTTATACCCAGTAAGCTATGGCGAATATTAATATTGTTTCCTGGAACGTTCGGGGCCTCAACTCGGCCACCAAGCGATCGCTAGTTTTTAAATATCTGCAAAAATACAACCCTCAGGTGTGCATTCTCCAGGAGACACATTTGGTGGGCACCAGAATCCTCGGTCTCCGGAGGGCCTGGGTAGGTACCCACTATCATTCCACTTATTCTACTTATGCCAGGGGTGTTAGCATTCTGATCCGCAGATCTCTCCCACTCCAGGTATTGGATGTCCGGACGGACCCTGGGGGCCGCTATGTAATAATACATGTTTTGCTGTATAACAAAAAAATGGTCTTGGTGGGCCTCTATCTGCCCCCTCCAGCCAATGCCCAATTGTTATATGATATTATGCAGATAGTGATGGGATTTCACACACAGGAGGTGTTTCTCCTTGGGGACTTTAACATGGTGCCATCACAGGACCTAGACAGACTGCATGCGGTGGGACGCCCTTCCTCAGAACTCCAAAGCTGGGCAGCTACG
Source organism: Rana muscosa (assembly GCA_029206835.1). NCBI lineage: Eukaryota > Metazoa > Chordata > Amphibia > Anura > Ranidae > Rana > Rana muscosa. The sequence goes on from JARGYO010005562.1 coordinate 10,859,231, forward strand.
TTTGCTCTTACAGATGTGTGGCGAGAATTTCACCCTCAGGATAGGGAGTACACATGCCACTCCGCCTCCTACAGGGCCCTGTCCCGCATAGATCTGGCATATGCCTCATCAGGGGCATTGTGCTGGACTAGAGAGGCCAAGCATTTACCCCGTGGAATTTCGGATCATGCCCCTCTTCAACTCACTATCTCCCTGGCTAGGCCCCCAAACCTGAAACTTTGGCGTCTGTCTAGGTTCTGGGCATTGGATGAGAGGGTGTAGGACTCCATGGTGGAAAGTATTTGTAATTATTGGATGCTAAATGGGGAGTCTGCCACTCCGGCCGCATTATGGGATGCTTTCAAAGCTTGGATAAGGGGGGAATATATATCCTGAATCTCTTCCCTGCAGAGAGAGGCTTCTCGGTCACTGGAGAATCTGGAGGGGGTGGCTGCACAATGCGAGAGGGAATACGTGCGCTCCCCCAGTGACGCGGCTCACCTCGGGCGGGGGGCCCTTCGGGATCTCTCCCTACACAATGTTGAGTTGAAAAAAAAATCTATGCTGTACTCTAAGCAGAGAATATTTGAACACGGCAATAAAAATGGTCGGTTGTTGGCCTGGCTGGCGGGGGCCCGGATGGCCTCCACACATATTGCTGCTGTCCAGGATAATCAGGGGCGATTGGTGTCCTCTCCTGAGGACATCAGTGCTAGATTTTTGGAGTTTTTTCAGGGGCTATACTCCTCTAGGACCTGTTTCTCTCCATCTGAACTCCAGGACTACCTGGATGCTGTCCCCTTTCCTACCCTGTTGGAGCACCATAGGACGTGGTTGGAGGGGGATATATCTCTGGAGGAGGTTCAAGCTGCGATTGGAGGTCTCCAAAGTGGTAAGACCCCAGGAGCAGATAGCTTACCTACGGAGTTCTATTCTCAGCATGCGGATCTTCTTGCCCCTAGAATTCAAACTCTTTTTTTTGAACTCGCGGAAAATGATGTTTTACCCGAGTCTTTGGCAGAAGCCATCATTGTCTTGATCCCCAAGCCCGGTAAAAACCCCCAGGACTGTGCGTCGTACAGGCCCATTTTGCTGCTCAATGTGGACGCAAAGGTACTGGCGAAGATTTTGCCCACCCGTCTGTCGTCGGTAATTTCTACATTGATACATATTGACCAGACTGGTTTTATGCCGGGTAAGGGTACAGACATTAACATCAGGCGTCTGTTTCTAAACCTGTCTATAACCCATGATAATGCCGGTTCTCGAGTGATTGCCTCACTGGATGCCGAAAAGGCATTTGACTCAGTGGAGTGGGAGTATCTTTGGGGCGTCCTGCAACGCTTTGGTTTCGGTCCCAGTTTTGTGCGCTGGATTCAGCTACTATACAGGGCCCCGAGGGCCAGGGTGCGGACTAATGATTGGGTCTCTGACTCCTTCCGTTTGCATAGAGGCACTCGTCAGGGATGTCCCTTGTCACCCGGCCTGTTCGCCCTGGCGCTGGAACCTCTGGCGATTTTGGTCAGGGAGTCTCTGGAAGTCAGGGGGCTACAGATCGGTAACCTGGAGGAGAAGTTGTCCCTCTATGCGGATGATGCCCTTTTATATCTGAATGATGCAGGCCCATCCCTGACCGCGGCCCTGGAGCTGTTTGATAAATTCGGGTCCCTGTCGGGTATCCGTATCAACTGGTCGAAATCGATCCTTTTTCCCCTTGATGATCGGACTCAGGTTCTGCCCAATCCCACACCGTTACAATGGGTTGAAGAATTCAGGAACCTTGGGATACGAGTTGCTAGGACTCCTGACCGATACTATTCACTTAATATACTCCCCTTGCTCCAGCTCCTGAGGGAACGGTGTCAATACTGGTCTGGCCTTCCGCTGAACTTGATTGGGCGTATAAACATCTTAAAGATGGTTGTCTTACCCAAGTTCACTTATCTATTTCGGAATTGTCCGATATGGATTCCGGCGGCCTTCTTTCGGGAGGTGGATAAGTGTATAATTTCCTTTATCTGGAGTGGGTGCATCCCGAGACTGGCGAGAGCCACTTTACAGTCCCCTACTCATCTGGGGGGCCTGGCCCTTCCTAATCTACGGGTATACTACTGAGCAGCTATGTTGGTCACTGCGTACTGGTGGTTTGGGGCTCGGCGCTCTAATGCTGCGGTTTGTGTGGAGGCGGCCCGGCTGGGCTCCCTGCAGGTACTCAAAAATCTAGCTTATAGAGGATCAAGAGCTTATGGAGGACCTGCCGGTCCTGACTAGGGCGACGCTTAAAGTGTGGGTGGTGGCACGGCACAGATTCTCACGGGTGGGGCGCTGGTCCCCGGTTCAGCCCCTCTGGGGAAATCCTAACCTGCCTCACTTTCGAACCATACCAGATCCTCAGGTGTGGGCGAAATATGGCATCAAGACGTTAAGAGATATTATGCCGGCGGGAGTCTTGCTGACATTTTCCCAGCTGACCCAGACCTATGGCTTGCCCGTATGGATGTACTTTCGTTATGCCCAGCTTCGGCACGCGGCTAGGGCCCAATTTCCCTCGCCCCCGTGTCTTCAATTAGACCCGGTGGAAGACTTATTGTCCTGTGATGGCCTACAGAAGCCTCTCTCTGCACTTTATAGCACCTTGCTTCCCATTGACTCTCTCAGGATGGATAGACTCTGGGAGGCTTGGAGGGCGGACTTGCCAGCTCTGGAGAGGGAGGACTGGGAGGAATGTTTTGAGAGGGGCCCTAAGCTGGTTGTATCTGCGGGTGATAAACTTATACAAACCAAATTCCTTCACAGAGTTTACTTTACCCCAGTGCGTTTATCAAGAATCTATCCAGATAGGGACCCGCAATGCCCACAGAGTCGGACGACCCAGGGCACTTACATCCATATGTTCTGGACATGCCCTGCTCTGGCGTCTTTCTGGTCAGGGGTATTTGAACAATTAAATGTTAGACTGGAGCTGTCTGTTCCCATGACGCCTGAATTAGCTTTGCTGGGTATCATTGATGATGAGCAAAGGTCCCATCACAGTAAACTGCTGATCTTCTACCTTCTGTTTTATGCCAAAAAGGAAATCTTATGTCAGTGGACTTCCCCCTCCCCTCCTTCTGTCTCTTCCTGGGAGGGCAAAATCAATGCAGCTCTACCTCTTTACAAATTGACATACATTAGTCGTGGATGTCCATGGAAGTATGACGGGGTCTGGTTGGCTTGGACAGCATTCTGAGGCTCTGGAGCCATCTGGGTATTGTCCCTTCCCTCCTTGTCTGCCTTCCTTCCGCCCCCCCACCCTTTTTCCCTCCCCCCCTGGAGTCCTCACCCCCCTCTGTCCCCCCCCTCTCTTCCACCCCCCCCCCACTCACCCCCCCTTTTCCTCCCCTCTTTCTTTTCTCCCCTGGGGATCTGAGGTCCGGTTATCCTGCTTTTGCTATGTCTCTTTCCCAACTGAGTCTACTCTTTTTTTCCCTCTTGCCCGCAATTTGGTACTTGCAGAGAGTTTCGCTATGCTAGATCCTATTTTGAGTTCGAACAATGTACATACCATGTGCTGTATTCAGTGATTGTACTGTGTTACTTCTAACTTTTATTGTTCTCCTTTGTGCTTAACAAAAGTCTGTAATGCTGACCTACTGTACTGTACTTATCCTTCAATAAAGCACTCCTGTTTTGTAAAAAAAGTTATCCTTACCATTCCCCTAAAATGCCAACATGGCAATAGGTTTAAAACCTATGAGCTGCTTAGCATCTTTTCCCAAAATTAGCAGATTTAAATGAAGACTATAAAAGCTGTTGTTACCAATATGGAAATGTAGAATTTTTGTAAATAGGTACTAGCTAAGCACTCATCTCTATAGCCAACCACTCCCCCTGACTGCTGACATATGCAGAAAGCAGTGACACAACTGTCACTAAAAGGGCAGGATGTCTCAGACACGAGGGCTGTGATTCATAGCCTGGCTTTACCGCCTCTTTGTAGTCAGGGTGGCAAAATGTCAGAATCTAAAAGGAGAGCAATTCGATCTTTGGAAACACGCAAGAGCAAAGTATAGGTTTACTCATTTTGCACCAATAAATTGCTTATAACTTATAATTTAATATAAGAATTGTGTAAACATTGGCAAAGGAAAATATATACAATGTAGCCAATGTCATGAAAAACCCTTGTCTGGTGGTAGAGGTACCTTAATCGTCTTTTGCAGACTCTAACATATGTGTTTTTGAATTTTGGAATACTGACTTTTTGATTTTCTTACCCTCAGGCATTTCAAAACGGGTCCAGGATCTGGCTTTAGATGGGCTCTCTATGTATTAACTGGTCTCTGTGGTAAACCAGATGATCCAATATGTTTAGGGATCCCTTTGATCTCTTGGACTCTATTTCCATCCATAGGTAGATTGATTCCACCTGCAGGTAATTGTCCGTTCCCATATGGTCTTCTATTTGTGTCCCAGCCAACAGGGGATTTGATTCAATCTTGTATTGTTTAACAATTGAATTGTGTATATTTTGTTTTGGATGTATTTTGATATTGTGTCTCTTTATTCTAGTAGATAGTGCCTGACAAATTCACTCTCCTGAAGAAGCCAGAACATTGGCGAAACATAGGTAGAGACATTTTCTCAGTCTGCATATCTATCAATTGTACTGTAATACTGGATGGATTTTTATATCTTTGTATGTCACGTATTTCTAATATTTTTCAATAAATTTATATTTTTGTATATATATATATTTGTGTAATTGAGTGGTGGGAGCAAGGAAATTACAGAAAATGTAGTAAATGTGAAACAATGACTTTAATGAGGAAAAGGTTGGCATATGAATAAATTCAGAAAAAGGAAATCTCTTAATCACATAAATCCTTTACCATTTGACACAATGAAAAAAAGATTAAGGCCCCTTCACACTTGTACGAATTGTCTGGCGACTTGGGACTGCAAATTCACATGACAAGTCGTTCCCCATGATTTCCAATGACAACCATTAATATTAGTACAACTTCAAGTCGTGCCGACTTCAAAGTATTCCCTGCACTACTTTGGTCTGACTTTGATGCAACATCACGTGACTTTGAAGTCGCGGTAGTCTGAAAAGGGCCTTATGCGCTTTGATTAAACAAAAAAGATCCAGATTAGAGACCTACACATGCTGGGCTCTACAGACTAGCACCCAATCCACAAACCATCTGTATACATAAGCCAACCAACCCTCACAGGACAGAAGTTCTTCACCCGGTCCCTCTGCCTCTACTGCCGCTTCCCCTGTTGCTTTTGCCATAAAATCCCTGCTCTCAAAATGACAGCCAGAACTTGTTACGTATTAGAAACGGAGCTTATAAAAGTGTTTAGAACACTTTTCAGAAGCGTAAAGCCCAGGAACATTTAAAATGATCCCTTGCAGTGGGGCTGTGCCCTCACTACAGGGGTTAATTTCTTGTTTTGTCTAGGGGAGAGGAAAAACTTACCTGGTCCTCCGCTCCCCTGGCAGATGGTGCTTCCCAATGCTCTGGTGTTGGACTGTGCCTCTGCATTATCACGTCCAATGCAGGGCTAATGGACCCTGCTTTGGTCTTGATAATGTCAGAACCCTAGACTGCTGGAGCATAGGGAAGAAGAAGCTTGCAGGGACCAGTCTACCTGCAGGAAGGAGCGGAGGATTGGGTAAGAAAATCTCCCTTTTTTGCTCCCCTAGACCAAAACAAGCAAAGCCCCAGAGTTGGGCTTTACTTTAGAAATACAAGGTAACAATATTGTTACCTTGTATTTTTTTTCATTCATCTGTAGATCAAAGGGGTGATTTGCAAATAACTTCAGTTAAAGCAACCCTGTCAGTAAAAAAAAATATCCAAAAATACGTGTTACTATTTAACCATTAATTCAACTATCTATATATTTCAATTATTTCTAGCCTACTCCTATCTGAAGTTTGTAAACTTAGTTTGTGAAGATCCTCACACATTTACTTCCTTGAATTCTGGGACAGGTATTCACTATGCCCTGTGGTTAGGTACTGCTATGTCACACATTTCACAGAGCCTGCCATCTGAACGGCAGAGGTGCTTATGGGAGGCATTTCAGGAGGCAGAGTATGTACAGGAATCACTGCTTGCAGGTGGCAAGGTACCATGGGATATGTAGTCCTTAGAAATCAAAAGTAAACAGCAGGAGAGAAGCTGCAAAGCATGCAGGGAATCCAGGAAGTAATTTGCACCAGAATCATACTTTTATTGTCATTATAAACACAACGACAAATTATAGAATATATACTTAGAATTAGAGATGCATCTAAATTTTAGGCGCCAAAACATTTCCGCCGAAAATGGCGTTAGCATTCGGCCGAGAAGAGAAAAAGGTGCCGGTAATGGACCGAAAACGCATGTGCTTATACTGAAAATTCACTGCTATTTTGCCTTGATTTTACCATGATTTTGCAATGATTTTACCACAATTTTACTGCTATTTTGCCTTGATTTTGCAATGATTTTACCACGATTTTACTGTGCTTATGATGTGTTTTTCATAGATCATGTGACTCAAAAATCACATTAAAAACCAACATGGGTGTGTTAATGATGTGTTCTTGCTGCCTTTTCAATGCATTTCAACTGGGAGGTGCTTTTTTGCGCGCTTTTTTTATAACTGACCAAAAATGCAGCAAGCAGGATTTGTAACAACACAATGGAAGCCCAACAGACCAGTGTGCAGACATACATAGAATTTAAAGAGATACATTTTTATTGAGCTTTTCTCAAGCTAAAAGGTGCCAATAATGGCTGACAATAAATTCATATTCATTTGAATTGATGATATTAATTAAAAAGTAGAATATAATACAATTATCAGATTTTTCGCTCCATAAGACGCACTCCCCCCCCCCAAAAAAACGGGGGGAAATGTCTGTGCGTCTTATGGTGCGAATACTGACCAGCAGAGCCGCTAATAGGGGGATTGTTTTGGTGGCAGAACGATGCCCTATTCATCTCTCTGCCCCAGCTAAATACTGTTTCTCCCCTGCCTTCAGCTGCTATAGGGAGAGAAACAAAAGGCATTGTTCTTAAATTAACATAGGCATTCACATGTAAATCGCGCGGGCATTGTTATGCAAATTAGATCGGCCGCCGCGATTCATATGCAAATCACGCCCCATCCTCTGCATGCCGCCCACCTAGACAGCATACAGGTAAGCATAGGGGGCATGTAGAGGTAATCAAAAAGGGGGGCTTGAGGTGCAGAGGTGAGCAGAGGAGGTGTGCAGTCAGAGGTGGTGTACAGAGGTGCAGCGTGGATGGGAAGGAAGGGTTGGATTGCAGAGGTTAGCAAAGTAGGGGTTTGGGGGACAGAGGTTAGCAGATGATGAGTTAGGGGCAGAGTTGTACTGATGGGAGATAGAAAAATGCAGAGATTAATAGAGAGATGGGGGGGGGGGGTTACTGTAAATAAACCTGTTATATGGCTAGTCACTAAATGTCTCAATTACATTGGTGGTTGATGAAAATACTCCTGTTGTGTCGGGGTCAGTGTAAATGTCCCAGTTACATTGGGGATCAGTTTAGGGTGCCCCCTTACATTGGTTGTCAGTGTAGAAATATTAGTTGGTTACATTTTATTAAATATTTTAGTCCACCATTTGGTTCAGATTTTTTTTTCAGATTTTCCTCCTCTAAAACCTAGGTGCGTCTTATGGTCAGGTGCGTCTTATGAAGCGAAAAAATTGGATTTTGTACTCACCGTAAAATCCGTTTCTCTGACATCCATGGACTGACACAGCTGGATACTGTAAATGTGTGGGTATATGTCCCTGATTGCAGGAGAAAATCTAGGCAGAATGTTAGATGTTAGAAACATACATTCTAGAACAAGCCAGAGCTGAACAGCCCCGCCCAGGGGGGAAGTCCCTCCGGACATTACCCTCCCACCTGCAGCTAGCAGCCTCAGTTCGTAACAAAGCAGTACAAACCTTAAAAGGAAGGGTGGGGGGCGTGGCTTACTGCATAGAGCAGTGAGATGTGTTTCCTCACAGCTCCCTGGTCTTTTGGCTCCACGGGACTTGAAACTTCTTGAAACTTACCTAAACTTGGCACATGGGGAAGGATAAGACCCGGGCACAGAAGGGCACCTCCGGGAATCGAAAAGGGGGCGATTTGGAGGACTTTTTCGCCCGATCCCGGGCCGCATCACAGCGCCGTTCCGAATCCAAGATGGCGCCGGCACCTCCGTCTCCTGCCTGCTCTGAATCATCCCTGCATTCCCAGGTGAGCTCCCGCAGCCGTTGCCCCCCTCCTGAGGACTCTGATTATGTGCTCACTAGAAGCCGCTCTAATGCATCCCTGGGCTCTGGTGACGGATGGGACATGGAGGCACAGATTCGTTCGCTGCACAGCTACATTAGATCCCTATATAAGTGAAAAAACTGCGCTAAACCTAAAATGATAATAAAGCTGCTGACACTCAAACAAACAAAGCAAAGAACAAAATGGATTCAAAATATTGCAGCGCTAAAATTAAATACTGAAAAATAGCTACTGGACGTAGCTCAAATGTGTGATAAACTGAAGAACACAGTGAATATATAAATCAATACATAGAGTTCATGAACAGTCCATTCCAATGGGTGATTTCTGATGTGAGCTATCCTCCATGGGAACTGAGGAACATACCCCTATGGGTGAATATAGAGTGGATACAAGATTTATATATAAAAAGTAATCCAAAATGACATGTGTGTGTTGAAGAGGATGTCTATTCATGGACAACACCGCCACAGCATGGAAGGACCAAAGGACCCAAACGTTGATGGTGGGAACACAAAAGAAGAACACAGTTGATACAATCAGGTACTCTTACCGGAAACGGTGGACAGTGGGTCAGAGAAGCCTTCCTCTCCTGAGTTCTCTTGAGATGTTTCATCTCTTGAGATGTTTGCATTAACATCACCAGCCACGGCAGAGCAATTCTCTGCCGTGGCTGGTGATGTTAATGCAAATACAACTTTAAAAGCCATTGATGAAACATCTCAAGAGAACTCAGGAGAGGAAGGCTTCTCTGAAGCAGCACATGAATTTCAAGAACTTCCATTCTTCAAAGAAGACATTTTGACTGTGTTTGAAAGAGCCTGTATGACTGGAGGGATTACCACCGTGTGAGCTGATCATTCATCACCCTGCTGGAATCGGTCCTAGGCATCCAGGATATTCAGTTCCATCTTCTGGTCACGGCGACCACTAAGCTCGATTGACCCACTGTCATACGACAGGTGTGTCCACCGTTTCCGGTAAGAGTACCTGATTGTATCAACTGTGTTCTTCTTTTGTGTTCCCACCATCAACGTTTGGGTCCTTTGGTCCTTCCATGCTGTGGCGGTGTTGTCCATGAATAGACATCCTCTTCAACACACACATGTCATTTTGGATTACTTTTTATATATAAATCTTGTATCCACTCTATATTCACCCATAGGGGTATGTTCCTCAGTTCCCATGGAGGATAGCTCACATCAGAAATCACCCATTGGAATGGACTGTTCATGAACTCTATGTATTGATTTATATATTCACTGTGTTCTTCAGTTTATCACACATTTGAGCTACGTCCAGTAGCTATTTTTCAGTATTTAATTTTAGCGCTGCACTATTTTGAATACATTAGATCCCTGCCCACTAAATCTGATCTTGAGCAATGTGTCCACAGAATTGAGAAAGTATACAGGAAAGAAGTCTCCGACCTCAAAAGAGACATGGGTGCGCGCTTTGAAGATCTGGACGCTACCACTGACAGTCTCAGTACCGCCGTGAAGTCGCACGACAAAATACTTAATACCCATACCGTCATGCTGCAGCAACTCGCGTATCAGCAGGACGACATCGAAAATCGCAATCGCCGCAATAATATCCGCATACGTGAGATCCCCGAGTCTGTAGATGCCAAACATCTGCCTGCGGCTGTGACCGCCATCTTTAACCAACTGCTGCAGCGCCCTAAAGATGACCCTATTGAGCTGGACCGCGTTCACAGAACCTCAGGCCCGCGGACCCCGGACCCCTCCTTTGTACGGGACACGCTGTGCCGGGTTCATTTCTACAAGATTAAGGAAGACATCATGAGAGCTGCTAGCTCGCAGGACACCATACTCTTTAATGACACCCCCGTGATGCTTCTCCCAGACCTGTCCCGTCAGATGCTGGCGATGAGAAAAGCACTTAAGCCGCTAACACAGCTTTTGCAATCCAAACAGATGAAATATCAATGGCGGTTTCCATTCCATCTCAGAGTACACCACAAGGGCAAAACCGCAATCTTCCGCACGCTGGGAGACCTGCCGTCCTTCCTCGGCACGCTGGATCTTCCACAGGTGTCTATCCCGGATTGGCCGTTCACACCGACTACTCCTGGCCTGCCTTTTGCACCACAATGGCAATTGCGAGGTCGCAAACATAATTCCAAGCCCCAGCCTCAACGGGACCCTAATGATTGAACCAGACTCGATCACAGTTGTTCTTTCACTTGCAATGACTTTCCTGGGGCCCCTTCTGGGACACCGCAGGACTGAAACGTATGTGATCCTGTTGCCGTCTGCCCCCCTGTTTATGGACCACCACCATCATTGTTTCCCTTTTGCCTCTCTTTTTTTTTTTTGAGGCCTGTTTTGACCCCTTCATCTCCTTGTTGCTTCTCCATTGTGGTCCTACTACCCTGAGCACTGGACTATAGTGTCTGTTTTATTTTTGTTAACCCCATTATATTTCTTCCAGGTTGCTCCGAATATTTGACTCAGACTGCCTACCCATTGAAATGTGTTAATATGTGTTATCTCCTTGCCTCCCGTGTTACTATTTGGCTGCCACCTCTCATGCCACCTCCCACCTATGGTTTCTCTACGGTGGTTGCCTTAAGCGTGGTTGGCTGCCTTCTTGAATCCTGAAGTTTCCCTATTATCTGTTTAGGACCAACTTTATGCGTAACTATTTTCATGTTGTGACTTTTGTATGTTGGTCCTGTTTGTTGACTGATTTCCCGTGGAGCTGGGGACCAGGGGACTGCCCTGCCCAGCAAGTTTCCACTGCACTCCCCCCCCCCCCCCAAGGGGTTTTTCTTTTTTTTATCAGTGTCATTATGGACACTGTCTTGTATGCGGCTGCATGCCGTACTGTAAGGTTTCTTTTTATTCTACTTACAGTCTTTTGGAGCCACCTAGTGGCCTTTTTTGTTTATGTTAATTTTCTTATTTTTTTCTCATTATTACTCCGGCTATGTTGGTCTTCCTCCACTTTGCCCCGATATGAGTATGCTCTGATGTTTATGCTTTTTCTCATGGGCTGTGGGGACGACGACCATGTCCAATCAAATTGTTTACATACTCATATGGTCCTACGGACCTGTTCCACCCCCCCTCTTTTTTCCCTTTGTCTCCTCTTTCCTCTCTTCTCCTCCCCTCCTCTGCCTTCATCTTTTTTCTTTCCATCTTTAGGCCTCCTATGGCGCTGTTTTCTTCTTCAAGAGCAACTGAAATATGAACCACCTACCGTGACTTACTTCCTCCCTTACCCCCGCTCCCCACACCTGAATATATTATGGCTTCTGCTTGCCCAATATCTTTAGCGTCCTTCAACTGCAGGGGTTTCAACACACCAGAGAAGCGGAGCCAGATTCTGTATCACTTCCATAAACGACGCTCCAGTATCTTGTTGTTACAAGAAACCCACTTCCGTACGGATTCTGTACCTGTTCTACGTAACAGGTACTACTCACAATGGTACCACAGTACTAACCCCCAAGCCAAATCGAAAGGTGTATCAATTGCCTTCCATAAATCTTTTAAACCTGAGGTCCTAGACTCTTTTGTTGATGTTAATGGTCACTTAATTTTTCTTGAACTGAAACTAAACGATTTTCTCTTCACAGTGGCCAACATATATTTACCTAATGTGGATCAGGCTCGGTTCCTCTCGTCAGTTCTCACCAGACTATCCTCCTTTGGGGGTCCCTGCTTCATCATCGGTGGGGATCTAAATGTCGTTATGTGACCGTCTGTAGACTCATCCTCGGGTAAGTCCTCTGTTCCATCCTCCACACTTGCACACATCAAATCCCTACTACATTCCTCTCACCTGGTGGATGTCTGGCGTATCCAGCACCCTACGGAGAGGGACTACAGCCATTATTCAGCGGCACACAATTCATATAGTAGACTTGACCATTTCCTGATATCCCAATCTCTACTAGATACCCCCATCCAGGCGTCGTTGGGCCACCTTCTCTGGTCTGACCACGCCCCGGCCTACTTGACCCTGTCACACACCCCAAAATCTCGTAGAGGTACGCAATGGAGGCTCAATGACAATTTACTGCGGGACACTGTTTGTGTAGCGGATGTCTCCAAAACCATTCGGAACTTTGTTTCCGATCACTCCTCGGATCCCACCTCCCCCCTCATTCAGTGGGAGGCTCTGAAGTGTGTGGTTCGGGGCATACTTATACAACATGGTTCACGCCTCATGAAGATACGTACGGATGATATCCGCCGTCTCCTCTCTACTATAGCAGAACTCGAACCTCTGCACAAACGAGATTTAGACCCAGACATTTTTGTCCGATTGTCGAATGCAAGTAGGGACCTACTTTAACTTCTAGACGCGCATTCTTTAATAGCCCGTGATAGGGCCCGCAATTTCCATTACTCCTTAGCAAATAAATGTGGCAAACACTTAGCACGGGTCCTCCACCCCAGGCCTCCCCGATACTCCATTCCCTCTATTGCGCATCCCGATCAAACCACAAAGTTCTCCCCGAAGGGCATATCCTCTGCCTTTCGGGAGTACTATTCCCAACTTTATAACCTACAGCCCACAGGTCCAAACGCACGCACTGCCTCCTCGAACGACGACATGCGAGATTATATTTTGGAAACAGCATTACCCAATATCAATGAGCCAGATGCTGATGAACTCGACAAACCTCTGGTCGTGCCCGAATTTCTGGGCGCCATCAAAGATTTGAAGATGGGCAAATGTCCCGGCCCGGATGGGTACACCCCCCGCTTTTACAAAACTTTCGCCACCCTCCTCACCCCACTTATGGCTAAGGCGTTCAATGCCCTGGATGACTCTCATACGCCACCTAAAGGCTTATTATCCGCCAATATCTCCGTATTACCCAAACCGGGCAAAGACCCTTCCCAATGCAGCAGCTACCGGCCAATATCCCTGCTCAACATAGATCTCAAACTGTTCGCAAAGGTATTGGCCACACGCCTATCCCCTCTCCTCCCTGGAGTGATCCATAATGATCAGGTGGGTTTTGTCCTGGGCCGCGAGGCGAGGGACAATACGACCAAAACTATTCACCTCATCTCCTATATCCAACGCAAGGACCTAAAAGCCTGTCTCCTTTCCTTCGACGCTGAAAAGGCGTTCGGTAGGGTCAGTTGGAGATTCCTCCGACTTTCCCTAGAACAGTTAGGATTAGGAACATCCTTTATCTCTAAGGTGATGTCCCTATACTCTCAACCTTCGGCCTCGGTGTTGGTCAATGGCACTGCCTCTGAGCCGTTCGATATTTCCAATGGCACTCGACAGGGCTGTCCCCTTTCCCCTCTCCTATTCGTGATTGTTATTGAACATCTGGCCTGTGCCATTAGACAAAACTCTTCCATGCACGGTATTCAGATGCCCTCCTCCCACTACAAACTATCCCTTTATGCCGATGATCTACTGGTCTACGTGCAACACCCCCATATCTCATTGCCATCTCTTTTCTCAGAATTTCAACGATTTGGTTCTTTTAGCAATTTTAAACTTAATCTTTCCAAGATTGAAGCCCTCAATATTTCCCTCACCTCCACTACGATGTCCGCTCTTAGATCGAACTTCTCTTTTCGGTGGCAGAAGAAGGGGATTTCGTACCTAGGGGTAGTTATACCCTCTAACCTTTCTAATCTTTTCTCCTTGAATTACGTTCCTTTGCTCTCCCGCATTCGGAAGGACCTCGAGGAGTGGGGGGGATCTTCCTTGCCTTGGTTTGGACGAATCAATACCCTAAAAATGGATACCCTACCCAAACTTCTGTACCTTCTCCAAACAATACCCATCTTGATCCCCAAGTCTTTCTTTACATCCTTGCGTTCTATCGCTATCAGATTTATGTGGAGCCGTGGGCTACCTAGGGTTAAATATAATTTGCTCTCCTGTCCGAAACTTCAGGGCAGAGCGGGCCTCCCCGATTTTGAACTCTATTATAAGGCCACCCATGTGGCACGCACTCTGGAATGGTTCCCTCGCCCTTTCTTAAAGGCTTCTGTTGCCATTGAGCGAGCAGGACCTGGCTCCGGTCGATCTTCGAGCACTGCTTTGGGGATACAAATCCGATCTCACCCGTATACCCTCTTCCTCTCCCCTGATGCTGGCCTCTCTTAGACTGTGGTATAACAGGGGTTTGTGTTCCATTCTGTCCTCTGATCCCTCTCCATTATCCTCTCTATTTGACAACCCTGATTTCCCCCAGGGTATAGGAACGTCAACATTGGGTCCCTTCAAAAGGACTGACTGGCCCCAGGTGCACTCCTTCGTACACCCCACGCGCGGAACACCTATCACGCCGACGGGATCCTCTGATTGGCTCACCACACTGCATTTATCTATACTCGCAAAGCACTTGCACTCTTCCTCCCAAATACACCGCTCTAAAACCGAGTTTGAATGGCTGTGCTCCCTCTCCGAGACACCCAGACACCTACTCTCGACCATTTACTGTCTCTTACAAAATCTTACGCATGCTGACTTGCCTTCTTACACCGGGGCATGGTCTACAGATGTGGGTGAGGACATCCCAGGTTCAGATTGGCAGACTTCGTTTCATTTCACTCATAAATCTACGATATCCTGCTATTCGCAGGAAAAAAATTACAAGATTCTGTCAAGATGGTACAGGGACCCCTATACATTGCACAAAATCTTTCCGTCCACTCCGGCATCCTGCTGGCGATGTTCTACCTCTACAGGGACCTACTTACATGTCTGGTGGGAATGCGAGAGGATCCGCTCCTTCTGGACTCAGGTATTTGATTGTTATGACAAACGCTATGATGATACGCTGACGCCCTCCCCTAAGATTGCCCTTCTCTCTATTCTCCCGGGTTCAATATCCTCCCAGAAACAGAACCTCCTCCGTTTCTTTATGTTGTCAGCTAGACAACTCATCCCTTCCTACTGGAAGTCGACCACCACTCCTCCCTTGTCACACTGGGTCTTGATTATGAATGACACTATGAGAATGGAGGAGATGCTAGCCCTTGACAACGATACTTTTGACAAATATAAAGCACTATGGTTCGTCTGGCTCCGCTTCTCCTCTTCTGACACTCTGGCGAGCATGTTATCGAACCCAACTTGATTATCTTTGCACCTAAAGTGACAGTGGGACGAACGGGACATGTATCTGAGGGTCCCCCTCCCACCACGGTCACTTACTTATCTCTCCCTGTTCCCCGACTCAGTAGCTCTGACACTCTTCTACGATTTCTCCTTGCCTACTTTTCTCTTTTCTGTCCTTCCTTCTCTTTTCTCATCTCTCTCTCCCTTCCTCTCCTCCTCTCCCCTCTTCCTCTCCCCCTGTACCCCTCCCCACTCCCAACACCTGACCCCCACTACCACTCCTTTTGTTCCCCCTTTTTTTTTGTTTTAATCTTAATCCCTACCGTGTCTGTTTACAATCCTGCCATATATGACGACGGGGCTCTTCTAGCTGTACCCGTTTTCTATTCCAAATACCGGTCACCAAATCTGATACTGTATAACTATGTATTATGAGTTATGCTGTGGGCGATAGCCCTTTGGCTGACTCTTTGCACAAACTTATATGTGACTACTTACGGATTGTGACTTCATATATGTTTTCATGTACTCACTGTTAAAATACCAATAAATATATTTTCAACCCTAAAAGGAAGGGTGGGTGCTGTGTCAGTCCATGGACGTCAGAGAAACGGATTTTACTGTAAGTACAAAAATCCTATTTTCTCTTATCGTCCATGGACTGACACAGCTGGATACTGTAAATGTGTGGGACGTCCCAAAGCAGTATCAGAAGGGTGGGAGCAATAGTAAAGGAACAACCAAAACTTCACTCCAAACAAGCAGAGCTCCTCAACGGAGGAGTTGCAACATTAAACAGCGGCCTGCAACACTTTGCGGCCGAAGGGAGCATCCGAAGATGCAGCCACATCAACCTTATAGAATTTTGAAAAGGTATGAACGGACGACCAGGTCGCCGCCTTGCACACTTGTCCAACCGACGCTTGATGTCGTAAAGCCCAGGAAGCACCAATTGCCTTGGTGGAATGCGCCGCAACCGGAAAGGGAGTCGCCCGACCCTTAAGGGCATAGGCCTGTATGACGGTCTGCCTGATCCACCTCAAGACGGTGGCAGACGACACCGCTCGGCCCTGTTTTGGACCAGAGACAGACACAGTGAGTCAGACTTCCGAAACAGTAGCAGACAGGTACACCCGTAAGGCTTGTACCCATCTTAATGTATGAAGCGCAAACGCTCAGGGATGCGATGGGTGAGGACACAAGGACGGAAGAACAATGTCCTCCTTAAGGTGAAAGGCCGAGACCACCTTTTGAAAAAAAGGACGGTCATGGGCGCAACACCGCCATATCCTTATGGAGGACCAAGTAAGGTGACTTGCAGGACAAGGCCGCCAACTCAGACACCCGTCTAACCAAAGTAATGGCCACTAAGAAGGCCACCTTCTGGGACAAGGTCAAGAGAGGAATCTCTCTGATATTCTCAAAGGGATGTTCTTGGAGAACTGAGATGCATCAAATTCAGATCCCAAGTAGGGAGAGGAGGCTTGACAGGGGGGATCACATGGCAAACCCCTTGCACAAAAGGTGCTAATCAAGGAATGGCCCAGTAGCGGTCGTTGAAAAAGACAGCCCGGGCCGAAATCCGACCCTCAATGGTATGCAAGGCCAGCTTTTGGGTCACACCATGCTGTAAGAACAGCAAAATCCTGGAAACGGAATACGTCCGAGGATGCCAATCAAGTTCCTCGCACACAGCGATGTAAGCCTTCCAGGTACGGTGATATATCTTTCTGGAGGAAGATTCCCGTGCCAACAACATAGATGAGATGACCGAATCTGAGAGACCTCGGTCCCTCAGCACCTGGCTTTAAACAGCCATGCCATTAAAGCCAAGGACTGTAAAGCAGAATGAAGTATGGGATCATGAGACAGAAGTCCACCCCAATAGGCAGTCGCCAAGGAACGCCTGCGATTAGCTGAAGTAGATCGGCGTACCAATGTCGCCGTTCCGGAGCAAGGAGGATCACCGGAATGGCCCCGGCCCCTACTCTGCGAAGCAGGCGAGGCAACAACAGTAGCAACAAGTTGTACCCCTGATACCAGGGATCCTTATGACAATGCTCCATCCAGCAGCTACCCCATTGATAAGTGCTGATTGTACAAACACATAGTTTATACTGTGTATTGTGTCAAAAAGCGCAAATAGAGTGTGGGAGGAAACCCACCCAGCCACAAAGAGCATAATACAACCACATACGGCGTATGTAGTTTAGTATGTGTGGATAAATATATTAAACACGTTTATACTGTGCCAGCGACGAAGGCGCACACATCATCGGGGCTTGGAGGGAAACCAGCCACGCAGATTGCGTACACAACCGTGTAGGTATGTTAGCCTGCGAATAAACAAATTGCACATGTTTATACTGTGCATAGCGCTGAAAATGCGCACACCATTGGAGTGCGGGGGAGAAACCGGAGCACCCGGATGAAACCCACGCAGACTGCATACGCATACCGTGTAGGTACTATAGTATGTGTGATAAACATTTTGCACAAGCCTATGTGTGCATAGCACCGAAGGCGCGCACACCGTTGGCGCGTGGGAGGAACCGAAGTACCCGGAGGACCCCATGCAGACCCAGAGAATGCAATACATACAACTACTGTGAATGTATTTAGTGTTGTGTATAAACATAATGTGTATGTTTACACCGTGTATTGCACCAAAGGCACGCATGTCATGTAGCGTGGGCGGAAACCCGGAGGAAACCCACGCAGACTGCACAGACATACCGGGTAGGTATGTTAGTATGTGGATATCAAATCGCACAAATTTAGGCTGTGCATAGCGCCGAAAGCGCCCATACCAATGGAGTGTGGGAGGGAACCGGAGTACCCGGAGGAAACCCACACAGACTGCACAGACATACCGGGTAGGTATGTTAGTATGTGGATATCAAATCGCACAAATTTAGGCTGTGCATAGCGCCGAAAGCGCCCATACCAATGGAGTGTGGGAGGGAACCGGAGTATCCGGAGGAAACCCACACAGACTGCATACACATACCGTGTAGGTATTATAGCATGCGTGATAAACATATGAACATGTTTAACTGTGCAGAGGGCCAAAGGCGCACATACCGTCAGCGCGTGGGAGGAAACCGGAACACCCGGAAGAAACCCATGCAGACAGCACACAGATACCGTGTAGGAATGATAGCATGTGAATAAACATATTACACATGTTTATGCTGTGCATTTCTATTGGAGCGTGGGAGGAAACCGGAGTACCTGGAGGAACCCCACGCAAACAGTATACTCATACTGTAAATATGTATAGTATGTGCAATAAACATATTGAACATGTCTATACTGTGCAGAGAGCCGAAGCGCACATACCATGAGAGCGCGGAAGGACACCGGAGCCCCCGGAGGAAACCCGCGCCGACCCAGGGAGTATAATACATACATATACTGTGAATGTATCTAGAGTCGTGCATAAACATATTGTGTACGTTTATATCATGTATGGCACTGAAACACAGCATTGGAACGTGGGGGGACTCAGAGCGTTCCCCAGGAAATGGCGGGAAACCACAGGTGCAGAGACCCTGTTGTTGCCTCAGGACATCACACAGAAGGCTCACAGGGACTAGAGACATAAATGAATAAAGTCCCCCCCCCACCATGCTGCACCGACCAGGGGGGGGGGGGACACTGTGTACCACTGTATCATCCATGCTGCTCTCGACGCAGTGTGTGAGGAAAACAGTGAGGAAGCTGTGTAAAAGAAAAGCTTGAAGGAACCAAGGGAAACAGCGTCCGCCTGAGGTACCACAGCCACAGCATCCAGCTTGAGAGTGTTCCTCACATCATCAATGAGTTCACTTACAAGCACCATGTCATTCACTGACACAGAACTGGAGTCTTCCCCACAAGGGAATGTCCTGTTCAAAAACATTAAAATATTCAGAGCTAGAGTCCTGAGCACAGTAGCTAGGCCCATATCTGAATCAGAGCACTCCTCCATTAAAGATTTTTGTGGGGAGAGGGGGCTTTATAGCTCCCTTGCGCTCGCACACCGCTTCCATTCTGACAAGGAATGATTCCAGGACTGCCGACAACTGGTCCATAAGGACCGCAGGTGCAGGAGCACTGCCAGTTGCCTCAGGCAAGTGTGGAGAAGCAGGTGTATCAGACTCCATATCGCCACCCTCTGAGACCTTATACACTACTACAGTGAATATACAGTCCACCCACTGGCTACGCTGAGGCTGAGGAGGGGATACCCGGAGGACTCACCAACCCTTAAGAACCACTCAGTTCTGCTGAGGAAACCGCGCTGTTAAGCCTGAGGAGAGTGAAGAATCTGTGAGGAGATTGTGAGGAGATTTGCGCCGTAGCGCCGCCACTAGAGGCCAAAACCGAAAGTAAAAGCGCACGGCTACAAGAAAATGGCCATTTGAACCACGGCAAGATGGCTGCTGAGCGCATTATTTAAAAAACAACCAGCGCTAATGGCGCACACAATAAGTCCTTACCTCACACACCAGAACACTGCTCCTCTTCCACTAACAGACATGAGCGCCCCCAGCCAGGCCAGAGTGATCCCCAAGCACCCCCACAGCACAGCACCAGTACAGGGTGCAGAGAGCAGCATAACAGGGGGGAGACAGGGAGAAACCCCCCCCATATAAAGAAACACAGCCAGCATGTACTCACCTGCAGCAGGAGAGACTACTTACCCGTCCCAGAGGGATCCACTGGCTTGTTTCAGACAGACCTATCACAGAGCAGTACTACGTAGCTGTCGGCCCGGTCCACCACGAAAGATACAGTCAGTCAGGTACTGTTCAATCTTGAGAGGACCGCGGGAGCATAAAAGCAACCCGGCCACCCCTGGAGTCATGGGGCATGTTGTGAACTGAGTCTCACGCACACAAGGCGAGGATCAGCACGCTCGATGGGGAAGACTACGAGGATATCAGTGTACCCAACCTGTTGCCCAGCCGACAGTTGATTGATGGTCTCAAAAATAAAATAATACAATTCCCAAAGGAATAAAATTTAAAAGTAAAATCTTCCAGGAGACTGGCTCCTGAGAGAGCCAAGTCTTCTCCTTCTGCTAGGCAGAAAAAAACTGAGGCTGCTAGCTGCAGGTGGGAGGATAATTGCGGAGGGACCGCCCCCCTGGGCGAGGCTGGTCAGATCTGGCTTGTTCTAGAATGTATGTTTCTAACATCTAACATTCTGCCTAGATCTTCTCCTGCAAGCAGGGACATATACCCACACGTTTACAGTATCCAGCTGTGTCAGTCCAGGGACGAAAAGAGAAATACGGTATATATAAAACAGTTTAAAATCGGTTTTCAGCCAAGTGCAGCCTGCATTTTTGGCTTCGGTTTCAGCACCAAAATTTTCGTCTCTACTTACAATGTATTCTTTTTATCTACAGTAACACTCATTTTACACGAGGCACTGTTAAAAATAGAAAAAATATGTAATTTTTTTTTTTCCTATAGATTGCATAGAAAAAAAAAACAAAGATTATTATCAGCAAAAGAAATGCTTGCTCAAAAAAAAAAATGTATTGCCTGGCAATGCCTGGGAGTGGTGACATCACCCATAATCCTACTATGGCCCATCTGTTGTCAGTGCTCCCTCCATTCCCCTGCAGCCACTACCTGGATGACACAGGGGAGTCAGCATAGGTGTTTGGATGGGGAAGGGACCATTTTTAAGATTTGTTAGATATATATTGGAATTCATTTAAGTAATGACAAACTTACTGCTTAAAATTGATAGACCCTTGATAGAAATGTAAAACATTTCTGTGGTCCATAAGCAGAATGCAGGAGAGAGAGAGAGAGCAAGACTGCCAAAGACTGTTTACATTACAAAACCATGCCCAATGGAGAAAACTCACTGCCTCTGAAACTGGAAATACCTTGCTATACAGAAAGCCTACACCATATCAACTACAACGGTTATATAGGCACACCATGAATATGAGGAAAATAAAACATATTGTAAAGGTTTCAGTGGTAATACAAGATTATGGGGGTCATTTACGAAAGGCAAATCCACTTTGCACTACAGGGGTCCGGTGCGTCTCTATTTACCGTTTTAGGTCAAATTTCAGCCCAAATTTTTGGCTAAATAAGGAAAAATAACAATGAAGTATATAGTATGGCAGATACAAATACAACTTTAATCTCTAGGGGTACTTACCATCTTTTTGTGACAATGCTTTATCAATGAAGTCCGAGGCTTCTTCAAAGTAAGAGCTGAGGTCAAATGTTGGTCTGTCATTAGCTTTAATACCATGGTAGGTAATGCCCGTTCCTTCATAAAAAGCAGCATTTGTGTTTACATGCATGAAGGAATTCCCTTCTGCAGCATTTAGGATGTGAGTGATTCCAAGGCGTTGTAATCTCATTATGTTCTGGGCAATAAACCTGAAAGACAAAAAATTTCTACATTTAAAAAAAATCAGCCTTTAGCCCAGGTTCACACTGGGGCTGCGGGAGTGAAGCCGTGCGAGTTCAGCTGAACTAGCAAGATTTCAATCGTGACTGTCAGTCCCGATTTCAGCTCGATTACAGAGACATCTGACACAGATGTCAATGTAAATCGCGGCTGAAATCGCAAAAAGTAGTACAGAAACTACTTTTTGAAATCGGTGCAGCGCCGCAGATGCGGCGTCGCACCGATTAGGACGGTGCCATTGCCCGCAATTTGCGTCAAATTTCGCCGATTTGACATGTCAAATCGCACCAGTGTGAACCAGGGCCTTAACCCACCTATAAACAAAGCAGAATGTATTCTTTATGAGCCTCAAACAAATAGGTATTTGTAATACCCTCAGATTCCACTCTTGAACTGTTTGCGTATTGTGTTTACATCGGCAGTCTAGTGATGTCATGAGAGATAACACAAAACATTCCCTGAGTACAGAGACTGACATGCAGCTGTTGCAACTCTATCCAGTATCATCCTGCAGCAATAGATCATCGCTATAGTGAGATATTATTGGCTGATTACACGGATCAGATCCAGACCACTCATGAAGAAGAAAAGTGTGTAAAAAAAAGAATAAAAAAAAAAAAAAAAAGTAATTTTTTTGTTTTTTTTCCCTTAAAAATAAAACCAAAACTCCCTCCCCGGAATAATCCCCAAGACCCAACAATGACATCTGATGATTTGGATGACATCTGTATTTACTGCACAAGCATTAAATGCTTACAAATGTTGACATAAGGTAATTTAAATTTTTAACCATCATAAGCCATCATGCTAATTTGTGTCTTCGCCCGCCCAACTTTTTGCCTGTGTTCATCGCAATGAAGTGTGGAAAGGAAACTAAAAACTTAGAATAAACACATGTTCACTTTGAGCTACGTTACATAAAAGAATTATGGGGTTTATAAAAGGGGGTGCACAAATTGTGTAAACACAAAATTTGGAAAAAGTCCAGGAAAAAGCATTTTATTTTCAAAATTTACACTACTTATTCACAATAAAAAAACAAGGAAATAAAAATATATGTACCCGAATTTGCTACTAAATAAAAGCCATATCTGCCCTAAAAAATATATATAAAACTTTTGGGTAGACTACAAATGCTAAAAGGTATAATATACAGAACCAAGACATCTTGAAATGAAAAAAAAACTAAAAAACTGGAAACTCAAAGGGAATTTTTAAAGAAAAAGGCCTGGGGACTCAAGCAGTTATGAACAAAAAAAGGCAGGAGACATGACAGTATCAATAAGAGCTTTCACCACCCTATAGAGCAGTGGTTCTCAACCTGGGGTCGGGACCCCCTCGGGGGTCGAATGACGATTTGCCAGGGGTCACCAAATCCTGGGCTGTTCCTGTAGCCCACACTGCTCTCCCAGCCTTTTTGTGGCCGCCCAGCAGGGCTATCCCTGGAGCCTATGGCTGCCCAGCTGGGCTGTTCCTAGAGCCCACAGCCGCCCACTCAGCCTCTTTGCAGCCGCCCACTCAGTTCACGGCATGGATGGGGGGGGCAGAGACTAGAGGTAAGCTGACTGGTGAGGAATATGAGGTGGGAGGGGCTGGAGGAGACCCTATCTGCTGATTTCGGCATAGGTGTCACTGCTACGAGTCACCACAAAGCCGGACACACAGTGAGGAACACTACCTGCAATTATAGTTGCAATTAAAAGTCCCCACTACAGTTCTCAGATCAGCAGATGACTTTGATCCAGAGCACCTAAGTTGGCTGATCAGAACTCCAACTAGTATTGGCACTCATCCCATCCCCCCACCCCCCACCAAGGAGTAAGAGAAGAAATAAAAATAGAGAATACATGGAAGGGAGAGGAAAAGAGGGGGGAGGAACAAAGAAAAAGGAAGAGAAAGAATAAGAGAGAGAACAAGCTAGAGAGAGGGGTGATGGGGGGGGGGCAAGAAATAAGGATAGAGAGGGATAAAAGGGAAATAAAGCATAACAAAGAGAAAGAGTGATACATCCTAAAATGTATTATAAGGGGTTTTAATATTGTACGAGTGGAAGGGACTCGGGGAGCGATAAATGTCAATGCGTTAGGGGCGCAAATTACTTGTCTTGCCTTGGGTGCTGACAACCCACGCTACGAAAATAACTTTGCTGTTAGGAGTCCCCACAACTTGGGAAACTTTATCAAGGGGTCCCGGCACTAGACAGGTTGAGAACCACTGCTATAGAGAGTTTGTGTTAAGAACCTAAAGCAGAAGACATAACAGTATCAGTGGGAGCTTGGAGCCTGGAGATAGTTTGTGTTTTCCAAGACTAATACCCCGTACACACGATCCGAATATCGTACGACAGATCGTACAACTTTTTTCGCTTAATAGTCGCAAGTAGAAATTAAATAGGTTACTAAAGTCACGAAAATTCTCGTACAACAGAAAAAAAAAATCAGAAGTGATGTCATGTGTTGTAATGTATTTGTATTGTATTTTCGGACAACAACTGTACTGACTAAACGAAAATCGTACGATCTGGTATCGTACAAGGAAAATTTTCGCTCATGTCCGATAAAATAATATCGGATGAACTGTCACACGATCCGAATATCGTACGACAGATCGTACAACTTTTTTCGCTTAATAGTCGCAAGTAGAAATTAAATAGGTTACTAAAGTCACGAAGATTCTCGTACAACAGAAAAGAAAAAAAAAAAATCGGAAGTGATGTCATGTGTTGTAATGTATTTGTATTGTATTTTCGGACAACAACTGTACTGACTAAACGAAAATCGTACGATCTGGTATCGTACAAGGAAAATTTTCGCTCATGTCCGATAAAATAATATCGGATGAACTGTCATGATCGGCTCTCGAAAGCTCTGTACCAACGATCCGATTATCGTACGATTCTTCCTCGGACGACATTTTTCGTACGATATTCGGATCGTGTGTATGGGCCATAAGGCAGGAGATATGACAGTATCAGGTGAAAGTAATCATAAGTTAAGTGAGAGTTTGTGTTTTCAGAACCTGAGACAGGAGATATGATAGTATACAGTGGGAGCTTTCAGAACCCTGGAGAGAGTTTGTGTTTTTAAAACTAAAGGCAGGAGACATGACAGTATTAGGGGGAGCTTTCAGAACCCTGGGGAAAGTTTATGTTTTCAGAACCTAAGGCAGGAGACATGACAGTACCAGGTGGAAGCGTTCAGAAGTCTGGGGAGGGGAGAGTCTGTTTTCAGAACCGAGGCAGGAAACATGACAGTATCGGGGGGAAATTTCAGAACCCTGAAGTTTATGTTTTCATAACCTAAGGCAGAAGACATGACAGTATTGGGGGAGCTTTCAGAACCCTGGAAAAAAGTTTATGTCTTCAGAGACTAAGGGCTCCATTCACAGAACCAGATCGCATGCAATATTTAGGTGTTTTCCCAAATTCGGCATGCATTCCTGGAAATGTCAATTCACTACTGCTGTATGCGATATTTACCGCTTAAAAACAGGAGTGAAAGTCAATAAAAAAAATTAAAGAAATGCATGCAGTAAATAAGTAGTGTTCCCGGCATGCGATAATTAAGGAGTCGGCAGCTGCCCGCATCCTTAAAAAACAGTAAACAACCTGGTTGTTAAGGAGTGAGTGGCTGCCATGTTCTTAACAACCGATGAGTCATCAGCTGGCTGTCAGTGGGGTACCCCGTTGACAGCTAAAAGTAAAAAAAAACAATTGTGGCAATCAAAAAAATTGGGAAAACAATGGTGTCGGGTCTGGTATGGATTTCGAAGGGAACCCCAACTCCAAAATTTGTTAAAAGAAATGGCGTGGTGTCACCCCAAAATCCATGCCAGACCCTCATCTGAGCATGCAGCCTGGCAGATCAGGAAAAGGAGGGTACGAGCGAATGAACGCCCCCCCCCTTTCCTGAACCATACCAGACCACAAGCCCTCAACATGGAGGGGGGGTGTTTTGGGGCAGGAGGGGCTCTGGTCTGACCCATCTGAACATCTGACTGACTATCTCCTGTGGAAAACTGCACTTATGGAACCACAGGAACTCTTTTGTTTTTTACTTTCCTTAGCCTCCAGCACTTCCTGGCCAGTGAACATGGCATTTTTGGACACATACCAATAAGCTAGGTTTGCTTTGCTTATAGGAACAGGGACTGCTATAGGTGACGCTACATTCCCTGACCACCTGTTGTATAGTGGTGACCATTACGGTACATTGCTTTTGATACAACAGGTTGATTTGTGTGATACACACAAGATAAAATATCCGGTACATACCGTATTTATTGGCGTATAATACACAATTTTAAGAGGGAAGTTTAAGGAAAAAATTTTTTCACAGCCCCCTTACAGTACACAGTCCCCCTGTACAATACACAGCCCCCCTCCACAGTACACAGCCCCCATCCATTATACATCCCCCATCCAGTACACAGCCCCCCATCCATTATACATCCCCCCTATCCAGTACACAGCCCTCCATCCATTATTCATCCCCCCATCCAGTACACCCCCACCCATTATACAGCCCCCCTCCCAGTATACAGCCCCCATCCATTATACATCCCCCATGCACTCCCAGGAGACCCCCAGTCTCCTGGGACAGTGCTGCCAGCATTCTCTACAGTTAAGAAAAAAAATCACCGTCAGCCCCTTCCACACTGCTCCTCCTGTGTCACTCCTATTGCAAAACGAAGCTTCCATATACCTCAATAGCTCCGTTTTTTTCACTGACCTGGTCACATGACTGCTCTCCTCTGATGTTACATAGATGGTCATATGACCGCTCTTCTCCTTCAATCAAAGCTACACTCGGAGGAGGAGAGCAGCCAGAAAAACTGAGCTATTAAGATATTTACAAGCTTTGCTTTACAATGACACTGACACAGGAGGAGCAGTGTAGAAGGTGCTGGCAAGTGATTTTTTTCTTAACTTCAGACTATGCAGGGAGTGCTGTCCCAAGGCCAGGAGAGGCGGGATGGCCGGCCTGACACCCCCCCCCCCCAATGGGTGCTCCTGGGGCGGACCGTCCGATCCCCGCCCCCTGTTGGTAAAACATGATTTCGGGAATAACACGCAGGCACTGTTTACCCTCTGTTTCAGGGGGAAAAAGTGTGTGTTATACGCCAATAAATATGGTAATCAGTCCAGGCATTGAAAAAGGCTCATGTTAAGCGTGAAAAATCTGCGCTACCCCCATATGTATAAAAAGTGCATGTAGTGCAACAAGTTTGCGTGGGTGCAAAGAGATGGTCCAGAGATGGGTTTTTTTGCAATAGAGCAAAAAAAACAAATGACTTCTTAACAGTAATACTAATTGATATTAAAGTGACAGTGCTGCAACTATAAAGACAACTGGAATATTCAGTAATATAAGTAGGTAAAAAAGTAAAAATAGATGTACAAGGGACCATATGTATGAAGAGGAAAGATAAAAAACACTTCATGGTGCAGTACTTTGATAAAAAAAAGTGTACCCTTTAATCGTACACTAACACAGCTGTGGGTGTGGAGCCTTTCCCAGTAGACGCCTCATACGGAGAAACGCAGCGTCGGGTGGAGCCGGGGATCCTGACGTCACCACACCCACAGCTGTGTTAGCTTGAGCCACGGCTGTGTGAATGTCTGTTTTTTAAACTACGCTTTAAAACCTTGTTTGATGTCAGTTGCCCAGCTATTCGATTAAAGGGTACACTTTTTTATCAAAGTACTGCACCTTGAAGTGTTTTTTATCTTTCCTCTTCATACATATGGTCCCTTGTATTGCTGCATGAACCATTCCACCTGCACTGAGACAGTGAAGGATTTTTTTTTAAAACACACACCCAGCTAACCAGTGGATTCAGTGCTTGAAGGTTGACCAGATCGCTGCTGTTACCAGGAGGATATCTTTTGATACTGAGCTCATAAGACCTCCGTTATAGAGATACAACCTATCTGGTAAGCGGCCACTTTGCACTTTTAGTATCCTGTGCTTGCAGCTTGGAAACAAAAGGAGGAAGATTTGTATCTTTGCTCCCTGGATCACCACCAAGCTTTAGGAGCTGTTCTTAATTGGACTTTTCCTTTGCATCTTAATTGGACTTTGCTGTTCCCTATGGACTTTTTTTCTTTATAATCCACTTATTTCAGAATATAATATATATATATATATATATATATATATATATATTTCATAATTTTTGCACTGTGTTTTGCAATATTTTAGATTTTGCATCTATTTTTACTTTTTTACATATTGAAAAAGGCTCACACATGTGGTATCCCTATACTCAGAAGGAGTGACAGAATGTGTTTTGGGTTGACAAGTTTGTGTAAATAAAAAATAATTTTCATTACTCATTTTACAAAAACTTGTGGCCAAAAATTAAGTCTTAAAAAATACCTTGGAGTGTTTGCTTTTCAAAACGTGGTTTATGTGGGCCTTTCCTCTATCCTGGTGCTCCTAGGCCTCCAAACTTGTAATAGGTAGTCAGGAAATTAGATGCGTAATTTATGCCCCTAAAAATTCTGAAGGTGGTCTTTGAATGTTGGGCCCCTCTGTGTGGCTAGGCTGTAAAAAGTTTCATACATGTGGTTTACCATGTGTTTTGGGGTATAATTCTAAGTACACCTATGATGTGTGTTGGAAATATCTTAATAATTTATAGATTTTAATTTTCTTTCCTGCATTTTCCAAAAGCTTGTGGCAAAAAAAATTATTTTCAAAAAACTCATGCCTCTTAGAAATTGAGAAATTAGATGCATTTACAGTACATGTAATTTATGCTCATTAAAACCCCAAAGGTGTGGATTATGGGTCGCTCTATGCATCTTGGTCAGGCATGTCCAAAGTCCGGCCCGCGGCCCGCGTTCCGGTTTTGAACGGCCCACCTGGTTATCTGGACATATATATATATTTTGTGGCCCCCGACGATCTCCCAGCGCCGGGGCCACAAAAGATATATATGCTGGCTGCCTTGGAGGGGACAGCGAGGAGGCGGGATGAGTGCCGTACATACAGGAGGAGAATTTCCTGTTTACGGGCGGTCTCTGTAATAGGAGGTCCCGTCTCTGGCACTGCCATTAGACAACTGTTCTGTCCATCAAAAGAGGCGGGACTTTCTATTAAAGAGGCCGCTGTGTAAACAGGAGATTCTCCTGTAGGTAAAATTTGCCGCTCATCTCGCCCCCGTCCCTGTCCCCTCCGAGGCTGCAGATGGATGGGCATCAATCAGGCTGCACTGATGGCAATGGCGGGTGCTGCATTCCTGGCAATGGTGGGTGCTGCATATGGGCACTTGTGAGGCTGCAGATGGGCACTGACCCATATTTTGCTTTACAGTTCTTTATTTAAAATTTAAGTTTTTTTCCTGAAACTTCCCTCTTAAAGTGAATAAATACGGTATTTCCAAATAATACGCCTGAGCTCATCTCTTTTTACTCACACACAGCCACAAAGGCAAGAGAATTCTTGTTGGGCAGTCCCCATACTCTGGAGGCATAGCAGAATGTTTTTTGGGGTGTACACTATATTACCAAAAGTATTGGGACGTCTGCTTTTACACGCACATGAACTTTAATGGCATCCCAGTCTTAGTCCGTTGAGTTCAATATTGAGTTGACCTGCCCTTTGCGGCTATAACAGCTTCAACTCTTCTGAGAAGGCTGTCCACAAGGTTTAGGAGTGTGTCTATGGGAATGTTTAACCATTCTTCCAGAAGCGCATTTGTGAGGTCAGGCACTGATGTTGGACAAGAAGGCCTGGCTTGCAGTCTCCGCTCTAAATCATCCCGAAGGTGTTATATCGGGTTGAGGTCAGGACTCTGAGCAGGCCAGTCAAGTTCCTTCACCCCAAACTCACTCATCTATGTCTTAATGGACCTTGCGTTGTGCACTGGTGCGCAGTCATGTTGGAACAGGAAGGGGCTATCCCCAAACTGTTCCTACAAAGTTGGGAACTTGAAATTGTCCAAAATGTCTTGGTATGCTGTTGTCTTAAGAGTTCCCTTCATTGGAACTAAGGGGCCAAGCCCAACCCCTGAAAAACAACCCCATACTATAATCTCCTCTCCACCAAATGATTTGGACTAGTGCACAAAGCAAAGTCCATAAAGACATGGATGAGCGAGTTTGGAGTGGGGGAACTTGACTGGCCTGCACAGAGTCCTGACCTCAACACGATCGAACACCTTTGGGATGAATTAGAACGAAGACTGCGATCCAAGCCTTTTCGTTCAACATCAGTGCCTGACCTCACAAATGCGCTATTGAAAGAATTGTCAAACATTCCCATAGACACACTCCTAAACTATGTAGACTTGAGAGAAGAGCTGAAGCTGTTATAGCTGCAAAGGGTGGGCCAACTCAATATTGAACTCTACGAACTAAGACTGGGATGACATTAAAGTTCATGTGCATTTAAAGGCAGGTGTCCCAACACTTTTGGTAATATAGTGTAATTATAATTATGCCTATACTGTGTGTGAGGCAACACTTATTAAAATGAAAACTCTGAGCAAAAAATTATGACAAAAAAAATAAATAAAAAAATACAAACTCACCATGTTGTCTCTTACTAAATACCTTGTTCTGTCTACTTTCCAAAAATGGAAGAAACGAGATAAGCAGTTAGGACATCAGGATTGATCGATTTTCCAATAAACTGTATACCATAGTTTGCAGACACTATAACTTTCACATACTAAATAATATATAAGGATTTGGGTTTCTTTTTTGTTTTTTATAGAAAAAAAAAAACAGTGGTAATTAATTACCACCAAAAAAAAAAGCTCTGTCAGTCTAAAAAAACGCTAAAAAATGTATTTGAATACTGTGTTGCATGTCTGAGTAACTGTCATTCACATTGTGATAGCACTGAAAAATGGCCTGGGCAGGAAGGAGGTGAAAGTGTCTGGTATTGAGGTATGCACTGCAGTCAGTGGCAGCGGGTGGTATTTTTTTTTTGGGGGGGGGGGGAGCGGCAAACAGTAACACCATCCCCACCCCCCCAACGGTCGGACGGTGGGTGGGTCTGGGGCACTTACCTAATCTATGCAGCGCTTCATCGGCAGCTTCCCTTGCTCGGCGGTGACAGCTTTCCCTTCTTTTACTCTCCACGGGCATCGGCGGCTTCCGTTTCCTCCCTCCTCCTCTGTGGCCAATCCGGAGTCTTCTCTTTTCGGACAATCGGAAAACTGGTCTTAGACCTGCTTCTGATTGGCTGGATTGAGGATCAGTGTTACAACAGTGAATATTCATTCGCTGTTGTAACACCTGGATGGGCTCATGGCGCAATGCTCTGCACTCCAAGCCCACCCTGTTTTGAAGCCTATTAGAGCCTCTGGCTCTAATCAGGTGCTTCAAAAAAACACCCCTGCCGCTGTAATTCAGATGCCCGGCATCCTGAAATGGGCCAGTCGCATGAGGGGGTGGCTGCGGCGGGCGTGGATAGATTCATGCCATGCATGAATCTAGCCATCATTCATATAGGGGGTGGCGTGGATAGAAGGGGCTGCGCCCGGGCGCCCCTAATGGACGGGCTGCCACTGTAATAACTGAAATGATATGCTTGTTGAAGCTACACTATGCATTTCCTTCAAGTATATTCATTCGACTTGAGTTCAAGCAATTAAACCGATTTAGTCAACATGAAACTCACAGTTTAAAGTGTTCATTATGCATGCAGTGCTGTGAAGACGTATTCATTACACCTTTCCTGACACAGCATGACAGCATATATGTATGGGTAGGCTCCGCACCCTGCCCAATTTCAGGACCGGTTATACTATAAAAGTAGGTCTCCTCCCTGCCTGCAGTATTCTCTTTTTTCTCACTGCTACAGCCGGTCATGCTACTGCTGAAAGCAGAATTTAAATTTTTCCCTCACCTTGCCGGACGCTTCTGGCCAAGCCACACAGGTTCAAGCCTCTCCTGTGACGAAGCTCCCCGCTGTACAGGCAGACATGAACACATATATGGGGGAGACCTCCCCCACCTCAAGATCCAGGAAGAAAGGGGGGTGAGGGCATCTTGTCTCTAGGGATTGCTTCTTTATCATGATGCCATGGATGGACATTCATTGAACTTTTTGTTTGGACATGAAGCATGCAGGTGGTAAGACACCACATGGTGCACAAATCCATATTATTCCGTTACTGCTGCAAGTATGTGGTTAAGCTTGCATTTCTGAAGGGTTGTGGTTGTGTCTGCAATACTGCTAATGCTGATAGCAGGTGTGCTGTGCTGTGCTGAAGCCTTCCTATTAACTGAACAAGCCTGACCCTACAGTCTGCAGGTATGCTGTTGGTTTGCATTTCTGAAAAGCATATATCACACATGCGAATCTTACTGGCTGTCCATAGTGCCACTCTGTTTACTAATGTTTCACAGGTTCAAGTCTGTATCTGCAGTATTTCTAATGCTTGGACTGATAACAGGTGATACTGAGCCCTTTCCTATTATAGCAGGGCCTGGCCCTGCAGGCTGGGCCCACTGTGTATTGATGCATGGTTGTGGTATGATCCTTGGCGGTACATGTGTCCAAGGTAGGTTTAACCTGCTAGTGCGAATTGTCAGATGACTATTAACTTGCGCTGCTTGCCTGTGATTACATTAACTCTACAGTATGAATGACTGTTATGTGTTTATTTCTATGCCTTTACATGCTGAACTTGGTGCTAAAATAAAAGTCAGGAGCTGTTTAGTCACATTCCTTAGTACTTACCTGTTAGCAATATGTAATTGTTTGTGTTATTCGGGGTACCCCACAGAGAGATATGTGGTTTGTAGTGGTTACTACTTATGGCAAATACTCTCAGGCATGGCTCCAGGCTTTCAGCTCATCTGTGAACCAGTAGCAATCAGCCTTCCTAGAGACCAGCAACTTTAGCTAAGGTGAGGGCAGGTAGGTATATGCTATATCCTAAAAGAGTGCACATTATGGGCATAATGAGTGTAAATCTCTCCAGCCCTCAACACCAACACCAGTCAACCTGCTTCTGCAACAAGGGACAGATCCTCTTCAGCCCTGAAGAAACCACTATGTAGTTAACTGCCAGAAGAGGCAGATCAAGAAATCTCTACAGTAATCGTAGTGGTCTGGTGGTAACTGGTGTGTCGGCCAAAATGCAAAACAAAGTTGCAGGCCAGAGGCAGTGACAAATGGGCAGAGACTGAGAAGGCCTACAGTCACTAATGGTTCCATACCAAGCCTAATCAAACAGCTGTGTTTAATTAAAGGCAACCTCTACCTCAGAGCTTGCTTCTGGGAAATTGCTATGGCAAGTTGGCATATCAGAAACAAATGGTGGATACTTTAACCCCGTCCAAACTGACTGTGTGTGTATACTGTATACACACTTCGAGATACCCATGTTTCGGAAAGTACCTTCACTTGGCCGTTAGAGTTCACTATGAGTTCATCTGGCAGACTGTGACCTTTCCACAAACTCTGGGCATTTCCCTGGATATTGGGTCCAGTAGGGACCGACTTGCGGGAATAAGGACTTCTGGTGAGCCTTGTTTGGACAACAGACTGGTGCAATGACTTTCAGGTTCTGGGAAAAGAGTCCTAGTACAGACTCTGATCGAGTCAGGAGGAGCCATCACCTAGAGACCAACTAGTCTGATTACAACAATGACCTACCGGGAAGCAGTTCTGAATCTCTGAAAAAATACAAGAAAGTTACCCTCAGAGAGAGCAACAGTATAAGTATCTCACTTGAACAAATAGCTCTTTCCCATTGGTTGCATTCCACGATCGCAAGATGGGTAAAGTAGCCTGTAGTAACCCATGTGGTCCGAAGGGCGCAAGGGAAGGTTGAGAACTGTATTAACTGGTTTTGTAGTAAGGAAAGACTTGCTGTCATGCCGTGTCTGGGATTTGATCCTAAGACCCGGTGTTCTTGGACGGTTTCCCTTGGCCTGAACCACCAGGGAACTTGTATTATGGTAGAATCCTGATTATTTTCTACTTCATGAGTTGGGATGTTGCTCCACCCTGGGACCAGCTGTTAGTAGTCATCTCATCAGTGTCCCTATAAATCTCCATTTCCCCTTCCTGTCCGTGCCCTAGTATAGTTTCCTGTTTATGCTGTAGTAGATGCTGTGTTTTTTTGGTTGCTGACTTGGCTCGTTCCGGACTTCGATACTTGGATCACCCCTTGGACTTTGCATATCTTGTTGCCGACCTTGCCTGTTTCCGATGCTGCTTCTGGTTGACCCCTGTGTATATCCACTTGCTTGGATTGTCCTTCCTCCTCCTAGGTTCCTGTCTTCAGCCTCTACTAAACCGTGGGGGAGCTAATGTCCATAATAGGGGTGGTAGTGACACAGCCCCAAATCCACAATGGCTCAAAAGTGATATGGTCCAGAAATATTTAGACAGAATAAAGGTGGATAAAGCACCTGGACCAGATGGCATACACTCACGGATCCTAAAAGAATTGAGCTCTGTAATTTCAAAGCCAGCGTATCTAATTTTTAGGGACTCATTAATGACGGGAATAGTACCACTGGATTGGCGCAGGGCCAATGTGGTGCCTATATTTAAAAAGGGAACAAAGTCTTTACCAAGTAACTATAGACCTGATAGTTTAACTTCTATAGTTGGGAAGATATTGGAGCGTTTAATAAAAGACCACATAGATGAGTTCTTGCTGGAAAAAAACTATTTAAGCAACAGACAGCATGGATTCATGAAAGACAGAAGTTGTCAGACAAACCTGATTTCTTTTTATGAAGGAGGTACGTAAAACCTTGGACAGAGGCATGGCTGTGGACGTGGTATACTTGGATTTTGCAAAAGTGTTCGATACAGTTCCGCACACATGGCTAATGTGTAAGGTAAAGTCTACAGGATTGGAAATATCAGTTTGTAATTGGATAGAAAACAGGCTAAAAGACAGAATTCAGAGAGTAGTGGTTAATGACTCTTACTCTGAATGGTCTAAGGTTATCAGTGGTGTACCCTAAGGTTCAGTGCTGGACCCTTACTTTTTAATATCTTTATAAATGATATTGGGTCTGGGATCAAAAGTAAAATTTCTGTCTTTGCAGATGACACCAAGCTATGCAGGAATAACGTCCTTACAGGATGTCTCCAATTTACAAGCCAACCTCAATGCACTGTCTAATTGGGCAACTATGTGGCAGATGAGGTTTAATGTTGATAAATGTAAAGTTATGCACTTGGGGGCTAAGAATAGTAATGCATCATACATACTAGGGGGAGTACAACTGGGGAGATCCATAGTGGAGAAGGATCTGGGGGTTTTGGTAGATCATAAGCTCAATAATGGCATGCAATGCCAAGCTGCGGTTTCCAAAGCGAGCAAAGTCCTTTCTTGTATTAAGAGAGGTATGGACTCCAGAGAGAGAGATATCATTTTGCCCCTGTTCAAATCATTAGTAAGACCTCATCTGGAATATGCAGTTCAGTTTTGGGCACCAGTTCTCAAAAGGGATATCGGGGAACTGGAGAAAGTGCAGAGAAGGACAACCAAACTGATAAGAGGCATGGAGGAGCTCAGCTATGAGGAAAGATTAGAGGAACTGAATTTATTCACTCTTGTGAAGAGGAGAATAAGGGGGGATATGATCAACATGTACAAATATATAAGGGGTCCATATAGTGAACTTGGTGTTGAGTTATTCACTTTACGGTCAACACAAAAGACAAGGGAGCACTCTTTACGTCTAGAGGAAAAAAGATTTCATCTCCAAATACGGAAAGGTTTCTTCACAGTAAGAGCTGTGAAAATGTGGAACAGACTCCCTCCAGAGGTGGTTCTGGCCAGCTCAGTAGATTGCTTTAAGAAAGGCCTGGATACTTTCCTAAATTTACATAATATAACTTAGTACTAACATTTATAGGTAAAGTTGATCCAGGGTAAATACGATTGCCTCTCGGGGGATCAGGAAGGAATTTTTTCCCCTGCTGTAGCAAATTGGATCATGCTCTGCTGGGGTTTTTTGCCTTCCTCTGGATCAACTGTGGGCATAGAATTGGGTATATGGGATTGTACGATTTTTTTCTTTTTTTTTATGGTTGAACTGGATGGACTTGTGTCTTTTTTCAAACTAACTATGTAACTATGTGAGTTGTTGCTGGGGATTTTGCTTAGGCTGTTTGCACCATCCATTGAGGTTCCTTATATTCTGGTTGCAGGATCTCAATCGTCCCTCCATCTGATACTGGGATAACAAGACTACCGGTCAGGAAAGCGGAGGGATGGTTGTAGTCTCCTGGCAGACCTGACACTTACTTCCTGCACCAGGAACAGTGGCTCCACAGAGGAGACAAGTCCCCTTTTGGGGAGGTAGCTATTCTAACGAATCTTTCAGCGTATCAACTATTAGGCATACCAATCATCACAAGTTGTTACTCGTCGGGTATTCATGACGATGGAGGACAAGGTGTCCAAAAGTCAGAGTTGCAGTTGTCGCAGACTGAAGTCCTTCCGAACCACAACAAAAAGAGCCTCAACTATGCTGCAAAGACTCAGCAAAATGGGGAAGGCCTATCTTCGCTGTCAAGAAGGAATGCAAAACTAGTCAACTTCTGTCAGAGGCATCTCTCAGTCAGGTCTACCAGCCCATTAGGTAGGGTTTGCTAGAACTTACTGCCAGGCGGTGTAAGGTACAAAGCCATTGGATGACAAGGGATAGTGTCCAAACCAACAAGCCGATCAGGGGGTCGGCAACAAGTAAGGCTAGAAAAATATTGGTCTGACAGTAATCTGGGTGGCTTCCCAGAGGTGGAAGCTGAGAAACTAATGACAGCCAGCTGGGTCTGCAGATTAGCCAATATGTACATTGAACAAACCTAATAGTCTCCAGGAACCTTATCCGGATTTGCAGCCGTTCGGTAGTGATAACAATAATTGTCCTGTGGCTTGCTGGCCACGATATATGCGGGTACAGTCTCATCCTATTCTCCTTCTGGAGATCCAACACCTCATACAGCGTGGCCAGCGGTATCTCCCAAATTCATACAAGTTATATCTAGATGCTGGAGACCAAGAAGTGGAGGTCTCACCTTTAGTGTTTGAAATCCTATGGAGGTCAAAGCGCCTACTCCAGACTTCAAGTACATTAGATACGAGAAAAACCTACAGAATTTAAAGGATGAATTCTCTGTTCCTCGCTGTAAGGATTGAATTGTATAAGCCTAGAGATGGCATTAACCACTTAAGCCCCGGACCAATTTGTAGCTAAAGGACCAGAGGTGTTTTCAGAATTTGGCACTGCGCTGCTTTAACTGGAAATTGTGCGGACATGCAATGTTGTACCCAAATGAAATTTGCGTCCTTTTCTTCCCACAAATAGAGCTTTCTTTTAGTGGTATTTGATTGCCTCTGCGATTTTTATTTTTTGCGATATAAACGGAAAAAGACTGAAAATTTTGAAAAAAATTGATATTTTCTACTTTTTGTTATAAGAAAAATCGAATAAACTAAATTTTCGTCATTCATTTAGGCCAAAATGTATTCAGCCACATGTCTTTAGTAAAAAAAAATGTCAATAAGCGTATATTTATTGGTTTGCGCAAAAGTTATAGCGTTTACAAACTAGGGTACATTTTCTGGAATTTACACAGCTTTTAATTTATGACTGCCTATCTCATTTCTTGAGGTGCTAAAATGGCAGGGCAGTACCTAACACCCCCAAATGACCCCATTTTGGAAAGTAGACATCCCAAGGAAATTGCTGAGAGGCATGTTGAGCCCATTGAATATTTTTTTTTTTTTTTGTCTTAAGTGATTGAATAATGACTAAAAAAAAAAAAAAAATTACAAAAAGTTGTTACTAAATGATATATTGCTCACACATGCCATGGTTATATGTGGAATTGCACCCCAAAATACATTTTGCTGCTTCTCCTGAGTACGGGGATACCACATATGTGGGACTTTTTGGGAGCCTAGCCGTGTACGGGCCCCCGAAAACCAAGCACCGCCTTCAGGATTTCTAAGGGCGCAAATTTTTGATTTCACTCCTCACTACCTATCACAGTTTCGAAGGCCATAAAATACCAAAATAGCACAAAACCCCCCAAAATGACCCCATTTTAGAAAGTAAACACCCCAAGGAAATTGCTGAGAGGCATGTTGAGCCCATTGAATATTTTTTTTTGTCCCAAGTGATTGAATAATGACAAAAAAAAAAATTACAAAAAGTTGTTACTAAATGATATATTGCTCACACATGCCATGGTTATATGTGAAATTGCACCCCAAAATACATTTTTCTGCTTCTCCTGAGTACGGGGATACCACATGTGTGGGACTTTTTAGGAGCCTAGCCACGTACGGGACCCCGAAAACCAAGCACCGCCTAAAGGATTTCTAAGGGCACAAATTTTTGATTTCACTCCTCACTACCCATCACAGTTTCGAAGGCCATAAAATGCCAAAATAGCACAAACCCACCCCAAATGACCCCATTTTGGAAAGTAGACACCCCAAGCTATTTGCTGAGAGGCATCACGAGTATTTTACAGCTCTCATTTGTTTTTGAAAATGAAGAAAGAAAAAAAAAAAAAATCTTTTTTTTTCAATTTTCAAAACTTTGTGACAAAAAGGGAGATCTGCAAAATACTCACCATACCTCTCAGCAAATAGCTTGGGGTGTCTACTTTCCAAAATGGGGTCATTTGGGGGGGTTTTGTGCCATCTGGGCATTCCATAGCCTCCGAAACTGTGATAGGCAGTGAGGAGTGAAATCAAAAATTTACACCCTTAGAAAGCCTGAAGGCGGTGCTTGGTTTTTGGGGACCCGTACGTGGCTAGGCTCCCAAAAAGTCTCACACATGCGGTATCCCCGTACTCAGGAGAAGCAACAGAATGTATTTTGGGGTGTAATTCCACATATGCCCATGGCATGTTTGAGCAATATATCATTTAGTGACAACTGTGTGCAAAAAAAAAAAAAAAATTGTCTTTTTTCCGTTGACTTGTGTCAACATATAAAATATTCAATGGGCTCGACATGCCTCTCAGTATATAGCTTGGGGTGTCTACTTTCCAAAATGGGGTCATTTGGGGGGGTTTTGAACTGTCCTGGCATTTTATACACAACATTAGGAAGCTTACATCCACTCTTCTAACCACTTGAAGACAAAGCCCTTTCTGACACTTTTTGTTTACATGAAAACATATTATATTGCCCAAATGTTTGATGAAATAAAAAAGATGATCTTAGGCCGAGTACATAGATACCAAACACGACATGCTTTAAAATTTCGCACAAACGCGCATTGGCGACAAACTACATACATTTTTAAAAGCCTTTACAGGTTACCACGTTAGATTTACAGAGGATGTCTACTGCTAAAAAGACTGCCCTCGATCTGACCTTCGCGGTGATACCTCACATGCATGGTGCAATTGCTGTTTACATATGACGCCAGACCGACGCTTGCGGTCGCCATTGCGCAAGAGCAGGGCAGGATAGGGGTGCTTTTTTTTTTATTATTATTCATTTCGCTTTTTTATTTTATTTTTAAACTGTTCCTTCCATTTTTTATTTTTTTTTAATCATTTTTATTGTTATCTCAGGGAATGTAAATATCCCCTATGATAGCAATAGGTAGTGACAGGTACTCTTTTTTTGAAAAAACTGGGGTCTATTAGACCCTAGATCTTTCCTCTGCCCTCAAAGCATCTGACCACACCAACATCGGTGTGATAAAATGCTTTCCCAATTTCCCAATGGCGCTTTTTATATCCGGGGGGGGGACATTCCCTCCCACTGCTTGTAAAAGCAGTCCAGAGGCTAATTAGCCACTAGGATTGCTTTTACATGAAAGCCGGCTGCTGGCTGAAAAGAATGATACCAAGATGATACCTAAACCCGCAGGCATCAATCTGGTATAACCAAAGTCCAGCAACATACCAGTACGTTGCTGGTCCTTGTTGGACATGTATTGTAATCTTTTTTTTCATGCAGCCTGTTGGCTAAACGAAAAAAGAGATTGATCGGTGGGTATGCCCACCATTAGAATACCTCCCTTCATTCACCCACTTCTAATGATGGGCATACATGCACCATTTATATATGCCGAAGCATGGGGGCATCCTCCCGCAAAAGTTATGCCGCACACACATGGTCGGACTTTTCCACGGGTAAGCCTCCGTCGGAATTTCGACCGTATGTATGCGGCATTAGGAGCAAAATCGCCCCTCCGCCCCTGCTTCGGCATATATGCTTTTTTTTTTAACTGTGGTGGTGAAATCACCTCCTACAGCACTGGAGTCGCAGGGATCAGGCCTGTCTCTGCGAACGCTGCAGTTATGTGTGTTGTGTTTTGTAAGTGACAGTGATCGATCGATACTGCACTTGGGTGGCCTGGGCTGGACAGACTCGGCCCCCTTCCATGAGTTTGTGCAATGTGCGGTTCCTCAGTGGCAGGTTCCCAAATGCCACTTTTTCTCACGGAAGGCGATTCCGGCTCTCTACCGGCATGTGGAAGGCAATGTCTTGGCCTCGCTGGACAGGGCGGTCAGCGGTAAAGTGCATATTACCGCTGACTCATGGTCCAGCAAGCATGGACAGGGACGTTACCTTTCTTTCACGGCCCATTAGGTCACTCTTTTGGCAGCTGGGAAGGATGCAGGACAAGGTGCAGTAGTTTTGGAGGTTGTTCCGCCGCCACGCCTCCAAAATGCTACTACTGGTTGTGACACACCTCTCTCCTCCACCCCCTCCTCTTCTTCTTCCTCCATGGCCTCTTCCTGTGCTTTGTCCTCAGAACCAGCGGTGCTCCGTAGGCGTTCAAGGGGCTACGCAAGTACGCAGGCAAAAAGATGCCATGCCGTGCTTGCGCTGGTGTGTTTGGGGGACAGGAGCCACACTGGGGCAGAGGTTCTGTCTGCTCTGCAGGGGCAGGCCGAGAGGTGGTTGACACCACGCTAGCTTAAGCCAGGAATGGTGGTTTGCGACAATGGCACCAACCTCCTCTCCGCCCTCCGACAGGGACAACTGACCCATGTGCCCTGTGTGGCTCACGTCCTTAACCTGGTGGTGCAGCGGTTCTTGGGCAGGTACCCGGGCTTACAGGATGTTCTGAGGCAGGCCAGGAAAGTCTGTGTGCATTTCCGCAGATCTTATAATGCCAGTGCTCGCCTGGCTGAGCTGCAAAAGGAGTTGAACCTGCCCAAGAACCGCCTTATATGTGACATGCCCACCAGGTGGAACTCAACATTGGCCATGCTGCAGCGGCTGCACACGCAGCAGAGGGCCATCAATGAGTACCTGTGCGACTACGGCACCAGGACAGGGTCAGGGGAGCTTGGGTTTTTTTCACCACGCCAGTGGGGCATGTTTAGGGATGCATGCACTGTCCTGGCACCATTTGAGGAGGCCACGAGGATGGTGAGCAGTGACAGTGCATGCATCAGTGACACTGTACCTCTTGTCCACCTGTTGGAACATACGCTGCGTGGAATAATGGACAGGGCACTTGAGGCAGAACAGAGGCAGGAAGAGGAGGACTTCCTTGCCTCTCAAGGCCCCCTTTACCCAGACTGTGTTCCTTCTGTCCCACCCATCGCACAGGAAGAGGAGGAGGAGGATTGTGTCAGCATGGAGGTGGAGCCTGGCACTCAGCATCATCAGCAGCAGTCTTTTAGGGATGATTTACAGTCCCAAGAAACCAGTGGACTTGTACGTGGCTGGGAGGAGGTGGCTGCGGTTCATGTCGTCCTTAGTGACCCAGAGGACTCCGGACCGAATGCCTCAGCTAACCTACGCTGCATGGCCTCCCTGATCCTGCAAAGTCTGCAGAAGGATCCTCGTATTCTTCGGATCAAGGAGAGGGACCATTACTGGCTGGCCACTCTCCTTGATCCACGGTACAAGGGTAAGGTTGCGGACCTTATCTTACCGTCGCAGAGGGAGCAGAGGATGAGACAACTCCGAGAAGCCTTGCAGAAAGGTCTGTGCAACGCATTCCCAGAGACTGGGAGGTTACAAACTCCTGGTCCTGGACAACGAGTTGCTGAGGCTTCGGTCAGTCAAAGAAGGAGCGGTGGGGAAGGTGGCCGTCTGACCGATGCGTTCAGACAATTCTTTAGTCTGCAGCCCCAAGGTATGATCGGTTCCAGCAATCATCGCCATCGTCTGATGTACATGGTGCAGGAATACCTAGGGGCAAAGTCAGACTCGGACACCTTCCCCACCGGAAATCCTCTGGCTTACTGGGTCTTGAGGATGGATCACTGGCCAGAGCTTGCACAGTATGCAATTGAGCTACTGGCCTGTCCTGCATCCAGCGTTCTTTCAGAACGCACATTCAGTGCTGCTGGAGGATTTGTCACGGATCACAGGGTGCGCCTGTCCACCGACTCGGTTGATCAACTGACCTTCATAAAGATGAACCAGTCTTGGATAGAGGTCGACCGATATATCGGCTGGCCGATATATCGGCCGATATTTAGGCATTTTTGATAAATCGGCTTTGGCCGATTAATATCAAAACTGGCCGATATTATTCACTGGCTGCACTTCCTCCCCCCTCCTCCTCCCTCCTCCACACTTCTCCACACTCAGCAGCATCAAGCGCCGTGCTGTGTGTGTGTGTGTGAAACTGAAAGTAAGAGGAGAGAGAGAGGATGTGTCAGCTTGATGTCGGGGGTGGGCGGGACCCAGCAGATATTACACCAGCCAATGGGATGGTATCTGGGCGGGCCACTACGTCTAAAGCAGCCCAATCATTGGCTGGTGTAATTTAGCTGCTGGCCCGCCCACCCCCACATCGAGCTCAATTCTAACAGCTCTCTCTCTCTCTCTCCTCTCTGTCAGTTTCACACATTACACTCGGCTTAGTGTGAAACCTGCCAGTGCCCCAAGCCAGTGCCATCTGTCAGTGCCCCCAGCCAGTGCCATCTGTCAGTGCCCCCAGCCAGTGCCATCTGTCAGTGCCACAAGCCAGTGCCAATCAGTGCCACCGCCAATCGGTGCCATCTGTTAGTGCCACCAGCCAGTGCCAATCAGTGTCACCCAAATCAGTGCCCCCAGCCAGTGCCATCTGTCAGTGCCCCCAGCCAGTGCCCCCAGCCAGTGCCATCTGTCAGTGCCCCCAGCCAGTGCCATCTGTCAGTGCCCCCAGCCAGTGCCATCTGTCAGTGCCCAAGCCAGTGCCATCTGTCAGTGCCCAAGCCAGTGCCCCAGCCAGTGCCCCCAGCCAGTGCCCCCAGCCAGTGCCATCTGTCAGTGCCCCCAGCCAGTGCCATCTGTCAGTGCCCCCAGCCAGTGCCATCTGTCAGTGCCCCCAGCCAGTGCCATCTGTCAGTGCCACAAGCCAGTGCCAATCAGTGCCACCGCCAATCGGTGCCATCTGTTAGTACCACCAGCCAGTGCCAATCAGTGTCACCCAAATCAGTGCCCCCAGCCAGTGCCCCCAGCCAGTGCCATCTGTCAGTGCCCCCAGCCAGTGCCATCTGTCAGTGCCCCCAGCCAGTGCCATCTGTCAGTGCCCCCAGCCAGTGTCAGTGTCACCGCCAATCGGTGCCATCTGTCAGTGCCACCAGCCAGTGTCAATCAGGGCCATCTGTCAGTGCCACCCAAATCAGTGCCACCGCCAATCGGTGCCATCTATCAGTGCCACAGCCAGTGCCATCTGTCAGTGCCCCCAGCCAGTGCCACCAGCCAGTGCCATCTGTCAGTGCCACAAGCCAGTGCCAAACGGTGCCATCTGTCAGTGCCACTGCCAATCAGTGCCATCTGTCAGTGCCACCGCCAATCAGTGCCATCTGTCAGTGCCACCAGCCAGTGCCAACCAGTGTCACACGCCAGTGCCACCCAGTTCCAATTGCAAGTGCCACTGCCAATCAGTGCCATCTGTCCCAAACTAGTGCCATCTGTCCGTTCCAAACCAGTGCCCCCTGCTGCCAATCGGTGCCATCTGTCAGTTCCGAACCAGTACCACCTGCCAGTGCCATCTGTCAGTTCCAAACCAGTGCCATCTGTCAGTTCCAAACCAGTGCCACCTGCCAGTGCCAATAGAGCCATCTGTTAGTTCCAAACCAGTACCGCCAGCCAGTGCCACATGCCAGTGCCATCTGTCAGTTCCAAACCAGTGCCATCTGTCAGTTCCAATAGTGTCACCTGCCAGTGCCATCTGTCAGTTCCAAACCAGTGCCACCTGCCAGTTCCAAACCAGTGCCATCTGTACTGAGGACATCAAGTGTGTGCTAGAGTGACAGGAGTAAGCAGGAAGGAATAGAGTGGGTGAGGGTTTTTTTT
The DNA here is from genome assembly GCA_029206835.1 of Rana muscosa. Classification (NCBI taxonomy): domain Eukaryota; kingdom Metazoa; phylum Chordata; class Amphibia; order Anura; family Ranidae; genus Rana; species Rana muscosa. The sequence goes on from JARGYO010005562.1 coordinate 10,903,232, forward strand.
TTTTTTTAATCGGCCTAAAATATCGGCCACAAAAATCGGCATCATATATCGGCCATCGGCCGCCCCAATTTCAAAATATCGGCATCGGCATCGGCCAGAGAAAAACCCATATCGGTCGACCTCTAGTCTTGGATCACCACCAGCTACCAAACACCTGAAGCTGATATAACAGACTAATTTATTTTCAAATGTCACATCCCTTCAAGACTGATGCTGATGCTGAGAGACTGTCCTGTTATGTTGACTGACTATCCTCCTCCTCCTCAATGATCCGATTGTTGATGATAGCTTGGAAGAACATTTTTGTTTCTGGGTGCCGCCACCAGTGGCTAAGGCCCAATTTTTCAGCCCCTGTTTAACAGGGGCATGTAATTACAATTTTTTATGCAATGCTTTGCAGCAGGGCTCATTCCTGCACTCCAACTAGAGTATCTGGGAGAGGTTGCAGTGTCGTGGCACCAGAACCAGTGGCTAAGGCCCAATTTTTCAGCCCCTGTTTAACAGGGGCGTGTTATTACAATTTTTTATGCAATACTTTGCAACAGGGCTCATTGCTGTGCTCCAAGTACTGTATCTGTGAGGTGTTGCAGTGTTGTGGCACCAGTGCCTAAGGCCCAATTTTTCTGCCCCTGTTTAACAGGGGCATGTAATTACAATTCTTGATCTAATAATTCACAGCAGGGCCCATTCCTGCGCCCACCAAGAGTAACTGTGAGGCCTTACAGTGTTGTGTCAACACCACCACCACCAAAGGCCCAATTTTTCAGCCCCTGTTCAACAGGGGCATGCAATTACAATTCTTGATCTAATAATTCACAGCAGGGCCCATTCATGCGCCCACCAAGAGTAACTGTGAGGGCTCACAGTGTTGTGGCAACACCAACATGTAAGGGGCAAATTTCAGCTGAGTATATACGGCAGGCCCCTACTTTCAAACATCCAACTTACAAACGACTCCTCCTTGCAAACAGAAGGATACAACAGGAAGTGAGAGGAAATCTACCCCTAGGAAGGCAAATTCTCTCCTGTAAGAGTTAATATGGGAGAAAAAGTGTCTCCTCTCCACTGATGCTTTATCACCAATTCTTGTTTCAATAAAAAACCCAAATTTTCAAAAAAAAATTGTCATTAGGACGGAAAGTGAGGTGAACTGTTCTGAACAGGTGCACACTGCACAGACAGCAAAACAAATGTTACAGGGGTGATAACCCTTCCCTATGTTTTCCAAAAAGCTTAAAAATAGATTTTTGGGCTGGAGCTACACTTAAACAATGTACCTGTTCAAAATTACAAACAGATTCTACATAAGAACAAACCTACAGTCCCTGTCTTGTATGCACCGCCTGTATACGGCTGTTCAGAGTATATAGGGCCTTTTTTATTTTGTGTGCGGGGTTCCCCTTAATATCCATACAAGACCCAAAGGGGCTGGTAATGGGCTGGGGTGGGGCGGGGGGGGGGTGTGTGATGGGGTAGCTATGACATTTTTCTCAAAGATTTTCATCCATATTACCGGGACCAGACATTACATTAAAGCCGCAAGCAGTTTTAAATGGCTTTTTTTCCTTTAGAAATGTAATTTTGTGCAGGAACAGTTCTAAACACGGGAAACACGTGGCACTTCACAGGCATACTTTAGACACCCCCCAGGTACGATATTTAAAGGAATATTTGACTTTTTTTTCTTCACTTTATGCATCATTAAAATGACTGCTCCCGAAAAACGGCCGTTTTTAAAACTTCTTTTTGCATTGATACATGTCCCCTGGTGCAGAACCCAGGTTCCCAAACCCTTTTTAGGACAATAACATGCATAATAGTCGTTATAATTAGCACTTTAGATTTCGAACGTTCGCATCCATTGTATTTAATAGGGTTCTAAAGTTCGTGCGAACTTTCGGTCCGTTCGCGGGTTCTGGTGCGAACCGAACCCGGGGGTGTTCGGCTCATCACTAGTGCCTATGTGTCCTGGTGTCAGTGTAGTGTTAGTGCACTAACCTGTGTGTCTTATCTCGTACGACGCTCGGTATATGTGAGCGCCGCATGAGAGATGACATCACTTCCTCTGCCTGTGTTTACATTACACAGGCAGAGGAAGCTTTCTCATTCGCCGGGAGCGATCGCGAGGGGGTGGCCGGAATCGAACGGCCGTTCCCTCATCCCGGATCGCTACCGAACAACTAACGACCGCTCACTGTATAGAAGGGGGGTCCGATGGGACCCCCCAACTATACAAAGGCAGTCACGTACAGGTACGTGACTTTGCCTGTCGGTGACATTCTGCCGACGTATATATACAGTGAGCGGTCGTTAAGTGGTTAAAGGATACATGAAACTCAGTCATGTCCTCACTCTCTGGGATCCAGTAACGGTTGCATGTCTTGGCAACCAATTCCGAAACACCTGGGCAGATTATTCTTTCCCCCATGGGGTCTTCCATATAGTGTGAGACACATTGTCTCACTCTCCATTCAGAGGGATAAGACATCCTCCATATGGCCAGTAACACCAAATAAGTATTCTGTATGGCAAATAGGTCTAGAAGGATCTCAGACATTCAAGTGTCAAGCCATAATCTACCTTGTTGCAAAATTGCAAAATTGCTCGTCTCTTCCCCAACATTATACAAAAGGTTGGTATCTTTGCAACCTTGGTTAGAACATCATCCTTCTGGCATATCCAAACTAAAGTTTTTTTTAAGTACCACAAACATTGAAAATAGATTCAAGGTTGAAGGGAGACATAGAATTGGCCCTTCTTCAAGGAGCAAAACGATGGGCTCGTTAGGCCTAACGACATCAGAAGATAAGCACTGTCCAACGAAGACAATCGCAGGGGTGCGAATCAAGTCAGTCAAAAGGGTTAGATGGCTAGGACAAATCTATCAGATAAGGCAGAGACCGCTCTTCCAAACTGATTGTGCATCCATGGACGGAACTCCAAAGGAGTCCCTCGAGTTAATATGTAAACTACGACCTGGTCTACATTCAACACGCTGGGGGTCCATGCTTGTGGACCCAGTAGTCTTAACTACAATACATTTCAGTCATTAGTGGGGATATATCGAATCCTCGACTTAAACACTTCAGCAGTACCCACCCTTGTTGTCTGGCGATTGGTACATCCCATACGTATATGCTGTCATGCTGTGTCAGGAAAGAGGAACATTTTATACTTACCTGACGGTAATTTAACTTTCTTGATGCAAGCATGACAGCATATAGGTCCCCTCCCCAAAAAAATAATAAAATGAATATGTAAAGAAAGGCTTCGCAGTGATACCAAGTTACGAGAATACTGCAGGCAGGGAGGAGACCTAATTTTATAGTATAACCGGTCCTGAGATTGGGCATCCATACCTATATGCTGTCATGCTTGCATCAGAAAAGGAAATTACCGTCAGGCAAGTATAAAATTTTCCTCTTTCCAATTTTGCATAATATGACATTAAATTAGACCAGATTCTTTTGTCACTTCTGCTAGAAAATGTGTACCTAAATGAATGCCGTTTATTGGTTATCTTATTGGACTGGAAATAGAAATACACATTTGGTTTCTTCTTCGAGCATAATACAGTACTGAATGTGACAACCACAGTTGGATGTCATCATTCTGACACAGACTGGTATTTGCTGTCATATATATTGGAAAATACTGACAGTGATCAGCAGAGGTTTTGAAGAACTGACACCTATTTTGAAGATAATGCCTCGTACACACGGCCTAGTTTCTCGTCCAAAACCGGCAAGAAAAGTGCCGCGAGAGCTTTATTGGTCGAGAAAACCGTTCGTGTGTATGGTTTTACGACGATAAAACTGCCGTGAATATCGACGAGAAAATAGAGAACCTGCTCTCTATTTTCTCGTCAGGATTCAAGATTTCCTCGTCGTGTTTCTCGTCGGCCTGTTTTGTGACGAGAAAATGGTTCGTGTGTTTACTTTTACGACTCTTCCAAAAGCGCGCATGCTCAGAATCAAGTATGAGACAGGAGCGCATCTTCTGCTAAATCAAGCCTTCGTAATGGAGATCGCACATTCGTCACGTAAATTATTGCATCGTTTAAACGTTGTGCATTGAAATCTTCTTTAGAATGTTACATTAATCTAAACGAATGAACTTGTTTTGCTGCTGATATTCACAGAGTTATGACTATCTTTTTTAAAGCTTTTTCATGCTGCTCTTAATTAGATTTCGGTGTATTATATCGTGCAAGATCTTCTGAATATTTTAATGTTTTATATTTTTGAAACAGATGTTAATTGTAATTTGTCAATGTTTTGATAGTGATCTCCCATTGTATATTTGAATATTTTTTGTGTCAAGTTTACACCCTATATTTTTTAAAGATTTTTTATTTTTTTTATTTGGGGTTGTTATCTGTCCCTTTTTTTTGGTGTCAAATGTATCTGCTTACTCCAAAGCTAAATTAAAAATTTGAAAAAATAAAAAACATAGTCAAGTATGAACTTCATGTTTTTACCAAAATAAAGAGAAGGCAGCGCTGGAGAACCTGCTGCCATTTGTGCATCCCAGGGACCCCAGAGCACACATCAACCCTGTGTGGACACTAAAATTGGGAGCTTGAGAAGGCCAACAGTTCTGAGCACAATCCGATGCTGGCCTCCCAGAGGTCAGGAACAGCAGCAGGTGATATATATGTCCCAAGTGTGTGGTACTACAACAGGCTGCCTTCTGTCCGACCACAATGAAGCAAGGCCATCACTTCCTCGTCTTCTTGGCAGCCTTCCCTGCAGCCTTCCCTGCAGCCTTCCTTCTTCGTGTGGCTGGAGGCTGGGCCACTGGAGGGGTACTCCTGTCAGGAGGAGGAGGTGGAGGAGAAGGGGGTGGCGCAGAAGAAGAAGGTGGAGGAGGAGGTGGAGAAGGGGGTGGGGCAGAAGAAGGTGGAGGAGGAGGTGAAGGCGGTGGGGCAGAAGAAGAAGGTGGAGGTGGAGGAGGAGGTTGAGGTTGCGATAGCTGTGCCACCTCACATATGGCCGTATTGGGGGTAATTTTCTCCATCACCCCCTTGTTCAGCAAGGTGATGAGCAGGGGCTCGCATAGGAGGCATTGCTTCATGCTCATCACCTTGAACTTTGCCTCAACTAGGCCGGCAATGGCCTCTTCAGGGGATGTGGGCTCCTGGAGGGTGGCATGTGCCTCTTTAATAAGGGCCATTGCTGCCTCACTAGTGGTCCTGTCCCTCTTGCTTCTTTTTGGAAGGCGGATGGGAGGCACCCGAGATCTAGTGATTCTCCTGGGCCCTGCCACCTCTTGGCTGCCACTGGGCCCTGCCACCTCCTGGCTGCCACTGGGCCATGCCACCTCCTGGCTGCCACTGGGCCCTGCCACCTTCTGGCTGCCACTGGGCCCTGCCTCCTCCTGCCTGACAGTTTCCAGACCCTTCTCCTGGCTGATTTCATCCTGTGTATGAAAAAGGGACATAGTTTAATATTTTGTTTTATTATTTTCATACAACTTTCAGATCATGAATGTAGCAATTTGAATGTAAATCAAGAAAAAAACAAATTTTTTTTAGGACTACATCAGATTGACTATTTAGCACCCAATTTAGGGCAGACTAATGTCTTGAGATCTTGATTTCACTTTTGGAACCCCAAATAGTTTATGATTTTCATCTTGACTTTTTTTTCCATCATTAAGTTTATCCCAATACATTTGCATTAAATACTATACCTGGCTCCAGATGGCCAAATCAGGTTCATCCAGGATGGCTGCCTCCTCTTGCTCCAGAGAAGGCTCATGTTGGCTGCAGGGAAGTCTGGGGGGAAGAGTGGACAGTGATGGCCTTGCCTCAATGTGGTCATCCAGAAAGGACATCCTGCTGTAGTACCACAAATTGGGGACATACACATCATCTGCTGCTGCTCCTGACCTCTGAGAAGCCAGGACCTTAGAGCGTTCAGTCCTGTATGTGCCTCTCAAGCTCCCAATTTTAGTGTCCACCTGTTTTGCTGTGGCTGTGGGCACCTTGGTCTGCACAAATGGGAGCAGGCTCTCCAGCGCTGCTTTTCGTACCCCTTTTTTTTATGGATGGTGTTTTTGGTTTCCCACAGAGCGGGCAGCTCCCTTACCCGGTCTATAAATTCCGCAATGAATTCATTGTCACTTATAAAGACATTCATTTTGGGTCTGCAAGTCAAAAAAAAATTTAAATAAATAATGTGAGGCACACAGTCTAACCTCCTTAAAATCTTATTCACCATATATATCCTCCAACATTCTCAAGACAGTATAGGCCACCAATTTATCAAAGTCACAAAATCACATACCTTCGTTCGCACGTCCGTCACTTGAACTCCTCTCTCCGCACACCAAACGTAGTATAGTCACATGTGTGTTTGCTATATATACACCACGCATTCGTAAAACTACGCACACGTCGCTCCGCACACGTCACCCGCCCATGACGTTCTAACTAACATCTTTTCCCCACCCCTTCTCTTTCGGCGCGCAGACAGATATGGCGGATTCACAGCAGGTGTCTGATAATTCCTCAAATAACGAGGAGGAGACAAGCCCGGAGACTGAGGAAACGTCCCGATCAAGGAGGAGATTCAAGGCATCTAATATGTCTTATGCGGAGATGGCGGAGATGGTGGACATATTGCTAAAGTCGGATTATGACGCAAAGCATGGGCCGTATAGCAAACCTAATAGAAGGAAGGCCAAAATCATGAAGAAAGTCGTGAAGAGTCTGAAGAAGAATTTCGGGGTGAAACGATCAAATGAGCAGCTCAGAAAGAGGTGGTCAGACCTCAAACTGGGGGAGCCGGAGCAGTTAAGGAGCATTAAGAGAATGCTAGGAAAAAGGAAGTACTTTTTCCACATTTTTCCTATTATTGTATTTCACAACTTACATGTTGCTCCATGTTATTGCATTTTTCTATTGTACTACCTTACAAAATGTCATAGTTTGAACTTGGTTGGGCACAGTAATCTTTCGTTACAGACACATCGTTCGCCCACTATCCTCGTTTTTTGGAGATTTTACAGGGTTAAATTAAATTAGACATCTGCCTGTTTTGATTCAATTGTTGTTCTTACATTGTTGGCTAGATGATGTGTTTGTAAAGAGAATGAAATGCAAACTTTAATCAGTGTAAAGGAGAGGACACTCAGCAGCTGGTTCCACATCTGTACTTTTGAGCACTATAGTGTGGGCCACCAGAACCGCCTTTTTTGGGTGTCCCACACAGGTGCATCAGTGAATTTTTGTGGTGCCTCCATGTCTCAAAATTGACAGCCAAAGGTGAATACTAAACATATTTTTGGGAAGAAATAATGTCTTCATGTGAAAATTCCACACAAACAGACACTTGTACCCCACTTCCAAGCAATTTAGCCTGTTTTTAGTTTTCATAGAGAATTTCAGTGTGATAAATAGACCTTTTGTTTGATTCTCATAGGGGAGAGAAGACTGGGAGGAGAACACTCCGGGGAGCACAGGAACCCCACAGCTTCGAAACAACCCCAACCTCACAAAGACCCACAACCTGAGGGTGTTGAGGAAGTTGAAGAGGTGGAGGAAGGAGAAGTGCAGGAAGGAGAAGTGGATGACGTGGTGGAACTGGTCACCACAACAGGTCAGTATCTGTCACCACAGCTTCAGGTAAGAGATGTAGGCCTGCAGAGTTAGAATACCTTTTTATTTTGTTTTTAGGGGATGTAAATGTTGTGGTGAAAGAAAGTACACGTTTCTCTGCTGACAGTGCCCTACGAATAATACAGCAAGTGAATGAATGTAGCACAGAACTGGACAGAATTAAACAAAGAATTCATGTGATGGATCAAACCTTTAAAGACATCCTAGATGTTTTGGGGAGAATTGAATAAGGCATCAAAACCCCCATTTTTGTTTACAGATTGTTCTTCCCCCTTTTACTCTCTTTTAGACAATCCAACCAGCCAAAAATTGAATATGCACACAGTGTGTCAACATGTGCCATCTGCCATCAGGGGATATCCATGTACGGCTTTTGGGGGTGCAACCCCTTCCTCGTATCTCAAGTAGGTGAACTGAAGAAGGGGTTGCACCCACAAAACACATCCATTGATCACCCCCGATGGCAGATGGCACATGTTGACAATAGGGATCAGGAGTCTCAAATCCCTATTGGAAATGACTTCAAGTTGTGTGCATATTCAATTTTTGGCTTGGCCAGGGGTGCCAAGACCCCATATTAGGACGGCCAGATAGAGACATATTTTGTGTAAGTGAATGTCTCATATTCCCCAGAGGTATCCAATGTTGTACTTTTTGGAATGCAACTGATGGTTTTGTATTTTCATTTAAAAAAAATTGCCGGTTTGTGGCCAGCCAACAAAAAAAAAAGTATTTACCATGTGTGTGAATGTGCACAGAGTAAAATTTTTGAACACAAACAAAGTGTAGCTTCTTTTTCAAATACGCTCTAACCTTATTTGTGTATATTTTTGAGGTTCATAGTGAAATGGTTGTTATTTACTAAGGGAAAAAAAAACTTGTCACTACAAATGCACTAAGACAAACTAGGAGACAAGAAACAAAGTTCCAAGATAAAAGATGATTTTTAATGATTTCTTTATGCACCAATCTTTACTCATGGCCTGGCATAGGAATTGCCCCCCTACCCGTGAAAAATTCCATATATTTATCCCGAACCTCACGGGCATTTTGGGGGGGCAAGCCAGGATGGGCAGATTCGAGGCCCGGCAGGGGATTGGCATATGAAAGTCCTGCCTCAGGCAATACTGAGGCCATATAATTACTTGATTTTCGGCAAAAAAAATTATGGAATACACAGCAGCATAAAACGACATAGTTTATCTTGTACTCCGCCAAGTGGATTGGAGTCATAAAAAGGCGGAACCGGCTGGCCATTATCCCGAAGGCATTTTCAATGACTCTTCGGCCCCTGGCCAGCCGGTAATTGAACACCCTCTTCTCTGGGGTCAGGGTCCTCTGTGGAAATGGCCTCATGAGGTGCGGTCCGAGTCCGAAGGCTTCATCAGCCAAAAAAACAAAAGGTGAGTCCTTCAACATTCCCTGCATCCGGTGGCAATGCAAGGTCGTCACTCTGGAGACGGAGGGCAAACTCCGTCTGGATGAAGGATCCCCCATCGGGCATCCGGCCATTCTTCCCTACATCCACATAGAGGAATTCATACCGTGCTGACACCACCGCCATCAGCACAATGCTATGAAACCCCTTGTAATTGTAGTAGTAGGACCCAGAACGGGGTGGCGGCACGATGCGGACGTGCTTCCCGTCAATGGCACCACCGCAGTTGGGGAAAATAAATTAGAAATTTAAAACATAACATTGCAAGCAGATTATAAGAAAATACATTCGAGGCCAACATCAATCAAAATCTCAGTTTAAAGGTGTTTTGACTAAGTATAATGGAAGGCTCAAGTTTCATATTCATCACCCCCTCTGATGGTCCATTCTAAACAAATTTGGGGGGGGGAGGAGGAGATGTGTTTGGCCACAGGATAGCATTGCAGGGGCGGTGCGTCCAGAGTGGGCGCTGGATCGCTGCCCCCTCTCTCCTGCGCCCGTCACTCCGAACAATACATAGGTTCATGCCTTGCATTAACCTATGTATTGTCAATGCCGCCCACTATTCAGGTGGATGGCCCCCTGTTGAGCGACGGTCATATGAATAACTGCGGCATTTATGGGGTGAAAATTGCATATCAGAAACAGGGGGGCAAATTGGCTTGGCGATTACAGCCTGAGGGATGTAATTGGCTTGCTAAAAGTTAAATAGGGGACGCAGGGGGGAGGCATTCCTTGGGTAAACACTGACAGGCTGCTCTGGCAATCATGTTCACCAAGTCTTTTTAACGGTAACATGATTGGCTGATGCAACATCGAGGGCAGGAAAAGACATCAAGGACAGAAGAAGGATGGCGCTGACCAGAAGAAGGTAAGTGCAGGGCTGGGGGGGAACTGGCTGCATTGGAGGGGACAAAATGGCTGCATTGGAGGGGGCAAAATGGCTGCATTGGAGGGGACAAAATGGCTGCATTGGAGGGGACAAAATGGCTGCATTGGAAGGGGCAAAATGGCTGCATTGGAAGGGGCAAAATGGCTGCATTGGAAGGGGCAAAATGGCTGCATTGGAAGGGGCAAAATGGCTGCATTGGAAGGGGCAACATGGCTGCATTGGAGGCGGCAACTGGTGGCGTTTAATAGGCACAGTTGCAAAAAAGGAGGAAGTTTATATATCTAATTTGGGGGTGGTCCCCCAAACATTTGGAGCAGCAGTCGCCACTGATGGAGAGGTTAGTGAAGGGAAATATGCATGGAGGAGAAAAAAGGGGCATTTAAAAGCTTCAGGCATACATGAGGACAAAGAGGACATTCTCAGCATATTACAATCATGGTAATTAGGGAAGGATGAAAGAAATACAATACAATACAATACATTAGCATACATGAAATACATAAAATGTGATGTTAAAGGAGAAAACTTACCCTAATATAGTCCTCCTGCAGGATTTGGATGATGGCAGAACAGGTGTCTGGGATTATGAGGCCCAGAGCCTGGGGGGAGATGCCTGTCGTGAACTTCAAGTCCTGAAGACTTCTCCCTGTCGCCAGGTAACGTAACGTGGCGATGAGCCTCTGCTCAGCACTGATGGCTTCCCGCATAACGGTGTCCTGCCTGGTAATATAGGGGGACACCAAAGCCAACAGATGCTGAAAAACGGGGTCAGACATCCGCAGAAAATTCCTGTAGTCCTCAGGATTATTCTCGACGATCTCCCGCAGCAGAGACATATGGCAGAATTGGTCCCGCTGGAGCAACCAATTCTTGGTCCATGAACTCCTCCTCACCCCGTTCATGGACTGGTCTTGGTCCAAAACAAGCAGACCAACACCAAGCGCCCGCACAGCACGAACTCGACGATGAGAACGTACCCGCGGCATGGCTAGGAAACGGTCGTCTGATCAGAACGTACAGAACAGAACGCACTTTAGAACAGCAAGGCCTATGAAGAACGAACTGAAAATCAGAAACGAACGGGCAAGAACGCACTGTAAAACAGATACGACCTGCCTACACGCCCTGAAAGACAAGATACAAACCCACAAGCACAAACTGAACCGCAGAAAACGAACTGAAAAGCACGAAGACTGAAAAGCGCGAATCGTCTCTTCCCAAACTTTTACTTCACACGCGGTAAAAGCAGCCCAAGGGGTGGCGCCAGGAAAATTGATCTTCCCCTTTATACTGCCGTCGTACGTGCTGGACGTGACCGCGCTGAACAACGAGGAAATTTGGAATTGTCAGTGTGTATGCATGGAAAGCTTGACGAGAAACTCATCAAGGTTAATAAGAATCTCGTCGAAAAAAACGACGTGTTTTTAACGACGAGAAACTCGGCCGTGTGTACGAGGCTTAAGGTATCCTCTCACTCTTCACATCTAAATGTAAGGTGGTGATGGGAAAAGGCCTTTGAGGTTTTTAAAAAATGCTAATCAAGGGCTGGAAAAAGAACTCGCTTACTAGAAATATTCAGTATAAAATGATAGTGACTCAGAGTAAAATGCCTCTATTTGGACCACAACTCAGATTTAAAGCGGTATTAAACCCAAAAAGAAGAATGCAATATATTACAGCGTACCAGTTCTTAAATGAAATATATTGTTTTAATATATAAAATTTAAAACATAATCTTTGGACACTAGCGGGCAGTGTCTATATATATTTTACTTCTATTTTTATTTTATCTTTTATTTTTTATATAATTTGTTCATTCAATGATATATATTTATGCATTATGGTGAGCCTCCCTCCCCTTTTTCCTCCCTTTAGTGCATATATACATATACATTTTTTATATTGTTTAAATGTGTATATTTTTCATTATATGAGTTTGTCATATCATGTATATTGTTAACTTTTATACTGATAATTTTTAGTTGATTTTAAGAATTATTATATCTTAATAATTTTTTTGACAGTTTTGCATGTAACCATGTCAAGCTGTCCCCTGTTTTGTATCGTGTCCCCTGTTTTGTATCATGTCTCTAATGCTGCGTACACACGATTGTGATTCACGGCAGTGAAAACACCGCCTTGAATCACGACAGGAAAAACGAGGGAACGGCTTGTTCCCCCACACGCGGCCGTTTTTCCCGTCATTTTTTCTATTGGCGAGAAAAACGACCGTGTGTAGGCTCCGCGGCAGTGTTTCCCTATGGGAAAACTGCCGCGGAAAAAAATGCGGTGAATCACGACGAGAAAAATTAGAGCATGTTCTAATTTTTCTCGTCGTGATTAATGCCGTTTTTCCCGTCGGGAAAAAGCGGCAAAAAGCCCACAGACTATCGTTTTTCTCGTCCAAAGGAAAAAATTTAATTTTTCCCGACGGGAAAAATGATCGTGTGTACGCGGCATAATAGTTTTGATACATCTGTCAGTCCCCTTCTTTTGGTGTGCAATGGAACGCAGTGATTGAATGGGATGATTTTTTTCTGATGTTGTCTCCGAGGCAGTGAACTTCCCTAGACCGGAAGTTTACATCTTGAAGGAAGGTGCTTTCTGCAGTGATTGGGTGCCTTTTTTTCCTTTCTAGTTGTGGAGGATTTTGGTCCACCCATCGGAGCTGTCAATCTACATGCCTTCACTCACTCGCATAGCGTGACCATTGACGTAAGCGTGGCCGCGTCTATCGCGCCTTCTGTTCCGCCCACCGGGAAATGCGGACTTAGCCCTGGTTTTTCTTCCTGTTTATATGAACCGCACGGTCGTCTGCGCATGCGCGCCCGCGTCTGTTCTTTAGATTTATTTTGGTTCTGGTTTACTACCACTGCGGCCGCGATGCGCATGCGTGGCCATTGCGAGTTGGATGATACTGACAGGGAACAGCTGGACATACGGCCACACTGCCCTATCATGGGTCAGTTTGGTTACTGATTTTTTGTATATATATGGGCGTGCTTGTATTGGTGGCCACGCCTCTGATGATATCCACTCGGATGAAACATGTCAGGCTGGCCGATACAAGCACGCTGAGAGTCGCGGATATTTATCTTTTATGCCATGATGATCTTTACCTCCTGTAAGTAAAATACAATAAAACCCTTGTTCTTTACCTTATGGGCTTCACTATGCTGGTTTTTTCTTTTCATTGGGAAAACACTTCCTGCTGAGGACTGCATAATATCTCCATTTTTAACCAAGTCCTGGATGTTTTTTCTGATGTGGGGGAAGTTGACCATTTCTGATTGTGATCCATCAAGCTTGGACAGCCTTGTGTATCATTGACCCTCTGCAATTATACATACATTGCCTGTGTATGTTTGCCTTCTGGTAAGCAGTTTGTGAGCACAAATGGTGTGGTGTGCTTTTTGTTTTGCACACTGAAGTTTGGTGGTGGTTCCTTTATCAGTTTCCACATTCATCTCATCATATGCTGATTTTGCACCTGGACGGTTTTATATTGATTTCACTAAGAGCTGCACTTTGGACTACCAGTTCTTAAATGTGTTCACTACATTTGTTTTCTCTTTTTCTTTTTTTCTGTATTTTCACCTTGTGATTTGACCAGTAACACAATTCCTGTCTTATGGTGTATGGATGAGCAATGAAGTCACCCTTGGAAAGCAGCATTGTCTGGAGAATGTAGTGCTAGATGGACTAGATTAATAGCTTTACATGGACTTTTACATATGTGACCAACACATTAAAGCAGGGATATGCAATTAGCGGACCTCCAGCTGTTGCCAAACTACAAGTCCCATGAGGCATAGCGAGACATTTGACAGCATCAAGCATGACACCCAAAGGCAGAGGCATGATGGGACTTGTAGTTTGGCAACAGCTGGAGGTCCGCTAATTGCATATCCCTGCATTAAAGCATAACTCCAGCTAAACTTTCAAAGCTGTCAGAGCCGTGTTTTTTTTTGTTTTTTTTTCCTTTTTGAGATACAGGATTTAAATAAATGAATAAAAGCTAATCATTCTAAGTACACCTGTCAATGGTAAAAGGTTTGTCTCAACCCTCTGCCACTTTTGTTGGACAGCTTAGTTTGTTAACCCCTTCCATACCGGGCCATAGCAAAATGACGCCGGCAGGAACTCTCTCTCCCTCCAGGTGGACGTCATATGACGTCCTGGGTTTGAGGGGGGATATCTGAATGATGCCTGCAGCTAGAGGCATCATTCAGATATCCTTTTTTTCAGCCGGTGATCCTGCGCACCATAAGAACGATCATAGCGGCGGTTCCGCCACTTGATCCTTCTTATAGGCGGCGGGAGGGGACATCCCCCCTCCCGCCGCTATCCGGTGCTTCTCCGGGCTCTCCCGTGCGATCGGGGACACGGAGAGAATCGTCGGCGCCGGTGGTAGGTCACGTGATGAGCATATGTCACCAGTCATCTCTATGATCGTCGGAGGCCCGGGCGCGATGTGATGACGTCACGTCCGGGTCCTCAAATGTAAACAAAGCCACCATTGCGGCTGTAAGTATGAGATCGTGAAAAAAATGTCACTGATCTCATGCTTTCCAGCCTGTAGGAGAGATGTGGGGTCTTATTGACCCCGCATCTCTCCATAAAGAGGACCTGTCACACACATTCCTATTACAAGGGATGTTTACATTCCTTGTAATAGGAATAAAAGTGATCAAAAAAAAAAAAAAAGTGTAAAAAAAAAAAAAGTAAAAATAGAAAAAAATAAGTAAAAAAAAAAAAAAATTATTATTTTTTTTTTTAAAAACGCCCGTCCCTAATAGCTCGCGCTTAGAAGCGAACACGTAAGTCCCACCCGCATATGTAAACGCCGTTCAAACCACACATGTGAGGTATCGCCGCGTACGTTAGAGCGCGTGCAACAATTCTATCACTAGACCTCCTCTGTAACTCTAACCTGGTAACCTGTAAACATTTTCAAAACGTCGCCTATGGAGATTTTTAAGTACCGAAGTTTGGCGCCATTCCATGAGTGTGCGCAATTTTAAAGCATGACATGTTAGGTATCTTTTTACTCGGCGTAACATAAGCTTTCATATTTTACAAAAAAATTGGGCTAACTTTACTGTTTTGTTATTTTTAATTCATGAAACCATTTTTTCCCCAAAAAAGGCGTTTGAAAAATTATTGCGCAAATACCGTGCAAGATGAAAAGTTGCAACGACCGTCATTTTATTCCCTATGGTGTCTGCTAAAAAAAACATATTTAATGTTTCGGGGTTCTGAGTAATTTTCTAGCAAAAGAATGATGATTTGTACATGTAGGAGAGAAGTGCCAGAATAGGTCCGGTATTGAAGTGGTATAAAAAGCCCTGTATGGAAGTGGTTAAAGGAAGTTGAAACAGCAGGGTTAACAGAAAAAAATTATAATAATTTGCTTTGGTAATGCTGGTGGCAGACTGTATCACACTAGATTGTCAAAAGTATTGGGACACCTGCCTTTACACGCACTTTAAATGGCATTCCACTCTTAGTCCGTAGGATTCAATATTGAGTTGACCCACCCTTTGCCGTTATAACAGCTTCAACTCTTTTGGGAAGGCTGTCCACAAGGTTTAGGAGTGTGTCTATGGGAATGTTTGACCATGCTCCCAGAAGCGCATTTGTGAGGTCAGGCACTGATGTGGACAAGAAGGCCTGGCTCGCAGCCTCTGTTCTAATTCATCCCAAAGGTGTTCTATCGGGTTGAGGTCAGGACTCGGTGCAGGCCAGTCAAGTTCCTCCACCCCAAACTCACTCATTCATGTCTTTATGGACCTTGCTTTGTGCACTGGACCAAATCATTTGATGGAGAGGGGATTTTGGTGTGGGGTTGTTTTTCAGGGGTTGGGTTTGGCTCCTTAGTTCCAATGATGGGAACTCTTAAGGTGTCAGCATACCAAGACATTGTGGACAATTTCAGGCTTCCAACTTTGTGGGAACAGTTTGGGGATTGCCCCTTCCTGTTCCAACATGACTGCGCACCAGTGCACAAAGCAAGGTCGATAAAGACATGGATGTGTCATGATTTTTTTTTTTACCTTTAGTACCACTGTAGTTTCTATATTAGTTTATACATAACCAACTTTCTGAAATGAAAAAGAGGGACACCTTTTAGCACAAAATATATACGCAAAGGAAACACCCCCCCCCCCCACCAACCTCTAACATAAATACCTTCTTTTTTTACCACTTCTTATCCTTTTAACAGGCTTTTCAAAATGTACAAATTACCTATCTAGGGATCCAGTGCTGTCCTAAACCCAGGTCATTTTTTTTGCCGGTTTTCGGGTCCCTGGCACCAGCATATTTACTAAGGGAAGCCAGCGGTGACTCCATCACCGCTAGCTTCTCACTGCGCAGGCTGCCCTGCACTGTATGAATGGTTCTACAGCCTCCCAAGACCTGTGACATGTCCCAGAAGGCTGTGGGTGGGGGGATTACTTCCCATCTGATCGCCTAGGCAGTCAGAGAGGAAGTAGGAGTGGGTACCTGCTATTGCATGAACCTCCAAAAGTCGGAGAGGAGGAGGGAGGAAGGAAGTGTTAAAGTGGAACTTCTCTTTTAGGGTGAAGTTCCATCCAGGCCATTTAATGCTGACATTTCAACTGAAAGCGGAGTTCCACCCAAAAAATAGGATTTTTGTAAAATCCTTTTTTCTGAAGTTCATTGACGGACACAGCAACTTAAATCTTGACCTTATATCGCCACCTTCAGGAGAGGACTAGGCAGAACATGTTAAAACAGCAAAAAACTGTACAGTACCACCCAGGGGGCGGTCCTACTGGCTATAACCCCTCACACTGCATCCAGCAGCTCAGTTAATCAAAAAGCAGTACAAACACAAAAAGGAGGGGTGGGTGCTGTGTCCGTCAATGAACTTCAGAGAAAAGGATTTTACGGTGAGTACAAAAATCCTATTTTCTCTTTCGTTCATTGATGGACAAAGCAACTTAAATCTTGACCTTAGGGACATCCCCAAGCAGTGTAAAAAAAAAAACCAGGGGTGGGAACAGCAAGCAAACAAACTCCACCCATAATACCCAGAGCTCCTCAATGGAGGTGTTGCAACCTTAAACAGCCGCCTGCAAAACCTTGTGGCCGAAGGAAGCATCCGCAGATGCACTCACATCAACCTTGTAAAATATAGTGAAAGTGTGAAGGGACGACCAGGTCGCCGCCTTACACGCCTGGGAAACGGACGCTTGATTTCGGAAAGCCCAGGAGGAACCTATTGCCCTGGTCGAATGTGCTGTGACAGGAAAGGGAGGTGCCCGCCCTTTAAGGCATAAGCCTGGATTACGATCTGTCTGATCCACCGAGAAATGGTGGCCGACGAGACCACCAGGCCCTTCTTTGGACCAACTACCGACACAAACAGTGAGTCTGACCTCTGAAATGGAGCCGTAGCAGACAGATACACCCGCAGAGCTCGGACCACGTCCAAGGAACGCAAAGCAACCTCCTTAGGATGCAAGGGCCGAGGACACAAGGACGGAAGCACAATGTCCTCATTTAGATGAAATGCCGAAACAACCTTAGGAAGAAATGAAGGCTGCGGGCGTAGCACCGCCTTATCCTTGTGGAGGATCAAGTAGGGAGACTTGCAAGACAAGGCCGCCAACTCAGAAACCCTCCTGGCAGATGTAATAGCCACCAGAAAGGCAACCTTCTGAGAGAGTGCCAATAAGGGGATCTCCCTAATGTTTTCAAACGGCGGATTCTGAAGAACCAAGAGCACCAGATTCAAATCCCACGGCAGCAGCGGTGGCCGAACCGGAGGGGCCACATGTCGAACCCCTTGCACAAATGTAGTCAAAGAATGAGCCGCCAAGGGTCGCTGAAAAAAGACAGCCAAGGCCGATATCTGCCCCTTAATGGTGCTTAAGGCAAGTTTTTGATCCACGCCCCGCTGCAAAGACAGCAGAAGCATGGAAAACGAATACGTACGCGGACGCCACCCCATCTCCTCACACATAGAGATGTAGGCCTTCCATGTGCGATGATAAATCTTACGAGAAGACTTCCGCACCCTCATCATAGTGGAGATTACCGAGTCCGACAGACCTCGGTCCCTTAGTACCTGACTTTCAACAGCCACGCCGTTAAAGCCAGCGACTGTAAAGCAGGATAAAGAAGTATAAAGCCCTACGACAGCAGGTCCTCCCGCATCGGTAGTCGCCAAGGAACATCTGCCACCATTCGCACTAAGTCGGCATACCAGGGACGCCGAGGCCAATCTGGGGCAATTAGAATCACCGAAATCCCCTCGGTCTCCACCCTGCGAAGCAAATGAGGCAGAAGTTTTATCGGGGGGGAGGCATAAATCAGCCGATAATGCCCCCAAGGAGCCACCAACGCGTCTGCCGCGTCCGCCCATGGATCCTTGGACCTGGCCACAAACCTCAGTACCTTCTGATTGAATCGAGAGGCCAGGAGATCCACATCTGGCGTGCCCCATCTCAGGCAAAGGAGACGAAAAAGACCTCCGGATGTAGCGACCATTCCCCTTGGTCCAGCATCTGGCGACTTAGGTAGTCTGCTTGCCAGTTTTTCACGCCCGGAATGTACATGGCCGATAGAGCCGCTCTGCCCACCACAGGATGTGAGCAACCTGCAATGCTGCAGCCAAACTCCTTGTTCCTCCTTGATGGTTGCTGACATACGCCACCGCCGTGGCGTTGTCTGACTGGGCGTCCCTGCAGCCTCTGTGACCATGTGGAGAGGCACCGCCTGATCGCCCGAAGTTCCAGCACATTGATCGGCAGGCGGGATTCTTCCTGCGTCCAGCGACCCTGTGCCGACTGTACGCCCCAAACTCCCCCCCAACCAGTTAGGCTGGCGTACGTCGTGATCACCGTCCAATGAAAAAGGAACGACCTCCCGAACTGAAGAGCCGTAGACCTCAGCCACCAGTCCAGGGATTGCCTGACTAGGTGGCTCACCCGAATCCGACAATCCAGAGACAACGGAGACTTGTCCCATTTGGACAGAATCTCCTTTTGGAAGACTCGAGTGTGGAATTGAGCATACGGTACCATCTCGAAAGTGGCCACCATGAGACCCAGGACTCACATGCAAAAACGCAGTGACGACCACTTGCAGGACGTCAACAGCTGCACCACAGCCTGAAGAGTCTGCAGCTTGTCCGAAGAGAGAAAGACCCTCGCCTGAGGAGTCCAGAATCAAGCCCAGGTACTCCAGGCGTTGAGTCGGCACTAACACTGACTTCTGGAGGTTCAGAACCCAACCAAACTCCCGAAGAGTCCGACTGGCTATCGCCACATCCGCCTCTAATTCTGAGGCTGAAGCTGCTCTCAGAAGGAGGTCGTCCAGGTAGCCCACGATTCCTCACCGTCTCAGCAAAGCCAGAATTGGGGCGAGCACCTTGGTGAAAACCCTTGGTGCCGACGCCAAGCCAAAAGGGAGAGCTACAAATTGGTAGTGCTCGTCCCCGACCAAAAAAACCTCTGATGCCTGACACATATGGGGACATGTAAGTATGCGTCCTTGATGTCCAAGGACACCAGAAAATTCCCCAGACGAAGTACAGTGACCACAGTGCGAACTGATACCATTCTGAATCTTTTCACCTTCACAAATCTGTTGAGGGCCTTGAGGTCCAGAATCAGACGGACCCCTCTCTTTTTGGGACTACAAACAAATTGGAGTAGAATCCCTGAAACCTTTCCTGCGACGGTACCGGCACTATCACTCCGTGCAGCAGAAGGTCCTGCACTGCCCCTAACAAGGCTTCCCGATGAGCCAGGAGAAGATGAAGGTTTGAGGGAAAAAACCTGTTTGGTGGACAAGAGAGAAACTATCTTGTATCCAGATGAAACCACTTCGCAGACCCACTGGTCGGAAAACCGGGAGGTCCACCGAGCTGTAAACTCCCGAAGGCGATCCCCACCAAAGAGTCGGGCGGGGGCAAACCTTCATGCTGTCATGGATTTGTTTGCAGGCTTGTTTGGCTTGCGAAACCAGGGACACTTATGTCCCTCAGTGGACACCTTGTTGGTCTAGGGACGCTTACCCGCCACCCCGGGCAGAAGAAAAAAAATTGCTTCTGAGCGGAAAAGGAAAGTCCTGGCCTACGGCAAGGCTCCTTACCCTTTCTGGATTGTGGGAGCAACGCACTCTTACCCCCAGTAACATTTTTAATAATGTCTTCCAGGGAGGCTCCCAAGAGCCTTTCCCCCTGGAAGGGCAAATCCACCAGAGCCTTCTTAGATGCCTGGTCCGCAGACCAGCATTTTTAGCCAAATCAGGCGACGTAGCACCACAGCAGATACTGAGGCTCTAGAAAGCAAGGGGGCCGTATCTAAGGCCGCATCACAGACATACTTAAGGCCATGCACCAACTAGTCCGCCAGTTCCACGCAGACCGGGGAAGCCTGTTGCTTTTCCAACTCACGGTGCAACAATTTTGCCCATTCAGTAAGTGTCTAGGACACCAGGGACGTGGCCAACACTGGCCGCAATGCTGACCCCACCACCGTAAACATGCACCGGGCAACTGCCTCGGCCCTCCTATCGGCAGGGTCCTTAAAGGCAGGGGTCCCCTCCACTGGAATCGTGGTTACCTTATTTAACCTGGAGACCGGGGGGTCTACAATCGGGGGAGATGTCCATTTCTTCAGGAAACTCTCCTCAAAGGGGTACCGTACCGTCATGCGTTTAGGGACCGAAAAGGCCCGCTGCGGCCGTTCCCATTCTTTGTAAATAAACATATCAAAGTAAGTTAGGTATGTAAACACCTTAGCCGTGCGGGCCGGCTTGTGGGACCCAAAAGGGACCGACACCTCTGTAGATGTCCCCGCCGTATCTTCCATCTTTAGGGTATCCCGCACCGCTGTAATAAGTGCTCCTACAAGCACCCTTTCCTGCGCTGACCTGGACACAGAGTCATTCTTACTGTCCTGGTTCTGGCCTGCATCCTCTGAAATGTCAGAATAGAGGCCGTCTGCCACAGCAAGGCCCAAGTCTGAATCAGAGCTTTCCCCAGAAGACGGTGGGGGGGGGCGTTTTTTACCACCCCTTGTGCCCGCACGCCACTTCCACCCTGGCAACGAAAGACTCCAGGAACCGGTTGCCACCACAGGTATGTCTGGGGAAGAAACGCCAGCTTCTGACCCCATTGCTGACCCACACTCGCCTGACACGCGATCGGTAAGCCAAAAGTCCACCCTCCTAGCTGCCACAGACTGAGGGGCCCCCTGCAGGACTCACCACCCTGACCCTGTGTCAGTCACAAGGTGTTCTGTGTATTCGCTCCATTCCAGACTAACAGTCCCAGCGCTAGAGATAAAAACAAGCTGAAAACCACAAGAAAATGGCCGCCAGCCGCCTCAGCAATGCCCGCGGGCTCCGGGAAAATGGATCATGCTGCGCAGCGGCCTACACACAAAAAAGTACACTAGAACACCCCACAATGTCCAGAAAACAGGGAAGGACCACCAACCCCCAGCGCAGCCCCCACCAGGACTCAGAGCCCCCCCCGGGGACCCCCGACCAGACACACAGCGGCCCAGCTTGGGGAGGAGGGAAAGGGACATGAAGAGAAGAAAGGGAGAGTGAGAGACCCCCTACTCGACCTCCCAAGGAATGCCCAGCTTCTCCATCCTGCGGGACAGGTGGAACATACTTACCCATCCTGTGGGGATTGCTGGACCCATTCCATGGACAGACCCATAACCCAAAGCGGTACGGGGTGGCTGTCGGCCACGGCACACTGTGACACGGACAGCAGTAGCCCGGTCATATGTGTGCCCCGGAGCATATAGCTCACCAGCCACCCCTGGATCAGTCGGGGCATGTCGGGGCATGTCGTGGCCGGCCCAGCGCATAGCTAAGGCCTGCTCACGCTCGATGGCCGGGCTGGGGAGACTACCAGGATCTATATTATCCAGCCTGTCACCCAGCCCGGCTGTTGATGGTAGATCACAGGAACCGAAAAAATCACCAGGACCAATGGTCCCCACCGGGAGCCAGGTCCTTCTACACTAGGCAGAAAAAAACTGAGCTGCTGGATGCAGTGTGAGGGGTTATAGCCAGTAGGACCGCCCCCTGGGTGGTACTGTGCAGTTTTGCTGTTTTAACATGTTCTGCCTAGTCCTCTCCTGAAGCTGGCGATATAACCCTAAGGTCAAGATTTAAGTTGCTGTGTCCGTCAATGAACGAAAGAGAAATGGAACTTCCGCTTTTTGGAATCCCCCCCCCTCCCTCCGGTGTTACATTTGGCACCTTTCAGGGTGGAGGATGGAGCAGATACTTGTGTAATACAGGTATTTGCTCCCACTTCCAGGCATAGATCACCGCGGTGACCAACGCTAAGGCCGGTGCCTACTCTACCCCCCCCCCCCGCTATCTTCTGGGAGACACACAGGTCTCAGAAGACAGCAGTAGGGAACCAGGAAGTGAAGCCTGATTCCCTTACCGAAGATGGCGGCAGCAGCACCCGAGAGCCGCAGGACAAATCGGTTTCGGGACAGACAGGGCAGGTAAGTGTCCATATATTAAAAGTCAGCAGCTGCAGTATTTGTAGCTGCTGACTTTTAATATTTCTTTTTCGGCGGAACTCCGCTTTAAAAATATGCCATCAGGCTGATTGCACATTGCTGACATTTTCATGTTGACTTTAAGCAGGTGATTAAAGTACATTTGTGCTATATGCTGTACACATGTACATTTTAGCACAATTACCTGCGTTTAGCGCAAAATGCGATACATATGCAGGACCGTGGATGCAGATTTTTCTATTTTGCCTTTAGAGATCAGATTGTAAACAAAATTTACTGATCTTTACACAACTGGGTGCATAGAAAACAATACGTCTATGTTCAAATCCCCCCAAAAAATTATGTCCCTTTAAAGGTTATGTCCCGGTGGTCCTACACCTCAGTCAGAATTGCACGGCGTCTTCCTTCCTATCCTTCCTCCTGTTTGCGAGGCTGTTTGGAATTGGGGGACATGAAACAAATTTGGTGGACTTGTCCTAAAAGTTCAGAGTATTCATATCAACCTGCAAAAGGACCCTTGGGAAGCACTCCTACACCGACCAATTGCTTCTATCTCCCGACGGGAATGTACACTAATCACTCTTCTAAACACACTCTTCTAAACACATCTTCAGGCGATAGTGAGGGCATGAAAATCACAGATTCTCTGCCTCGACAAGGTAAAGCACCGCATTAAAGGGTTCAATGAGTAACAAAAAAAAAACTTATGGCAAGTATTTACTGCGCCCTCTGAAAGGTTAGCTGGCCTCTCTTTGTCCCTTTTGTCCGATGGTTAATGACTACCAGTTGCTAGTTAAAGCGTTTGTTACCCCAACACTTCATATTCCTCATATGTGCCTGCTGTACTATGTACTTATATGAGAAAGTATCCTGTTCTCTTTGTATTGCTTCACTTGTGTGAAAATCCCTGGTGTTCCTCCCAGTCCCTCTGCTTTCCTATTAAAAACTGACCACACTAAGCAGAGCACAATGTGGTCAGTTCTCTAGCTATGCAGGGAACTCAGGCGGCTCTCCTTCAATGATCAGACTTGTCCTGACACGCCCTCCCCTGCACAGCCATGCACTGGTAAGCTCAGTGTGCTGCTGCTTCTCCTCCTCCCCCCAGCTCTTATGCAGCTGAGAACAGATGGAATGTGATCAAAGGGAAAAAATAGGCATTTATATTTTTTAAATATAAACAAAAATAGGTTGCTTTTCAAGGTGATCGTTTACAATAACTTTAAAGTGGTTGTACAGGCAGAAGCTTTTTTTATCTTAATGCATTCTATGTGCAGCCCCCCTAATACTTACCTGAGCCCCATCTCGAACCAGCGATGTTGCATTAGAGACTCAACTGTCTGGGACTCTCCCTTCCGATTGGCTGAGACACACAGCAGGCGCCATTGGCTCCCGCTGCTGTCAAAGTCAGTGTGCCAATGAGGAGAGAGAGGGGCGGAGCCAAGCAGCGGTTCCATGTCTGAATTGACACACAGAACAGCAGCTCGGCTCGGGTGCCGCCATAGCAAGCTACTTGCTATGGCGGCACCCGAGACGAGGAGGAATGCGAGAAGAGGAGGATCAGGGCTGCTTGCTATGGGGGACCTGAGAAGAGGAGGATCCAGGCTCCTCTGTGTAAAACCACTGCACAGAGCAGGTAAGTATAACATATTTTTATTTTTATATTTTTTTAATAACAAACTTTAGTATTCCCATTTTTTTTCTTTACACATTACGGGTTAGGATTGCGACTGGCTTTGTTTTCGGTAGCTATTGCAACCATTACCCTTCTTATGATATGTTCTCGGCTATACTATTCGACTAAACTGCCCTTGGTTTGTTCACACGTGTTACTTTTTGGTACTCGACGGGTTTTGTACTTGACGTTATCTGCACTATATACCTTTTGATTGGCTGTGCTGGCGAGTGCAGTACCCTGTGTTGTGGAATTATCTACTATTCTGCTAACAAGGCAATCATTTATTTGGGCTGTATTGTATTCACAAATTTAACAACTGTTGGTTGTCTGTATACTCCGTTTTATTCCTTTAATAAAAACGAAGTGAAAGAAAAAAAACGGATGTACCGATAAAAACATGGCATTTTTTGCAGCATGTTCCCCACAGTGCAGTTAACCTGACAATATTTATTTTATGGCTTCTTCTAGAGAAATAAGATGCTACGTGAACATCAATTTTGCTGTTTTAAGTAAATATATTAGTTGCTGCAGAGTATGTTTAATGCTCCCTACATAAAGTCCTAGGGCAGGGGTAGGCAACCTCAGCCCTCCAGCTGTTTTGAAACTACAAGTTCTATGAGACATTGCAAGACCCTACCAATCACAGGCATGACTCCTAGAGACAGAGGCATGATGGGATTTGTAGTTTGACCACAGCTGGAGGGTCAAGGTTGCTTACCCCTGTCCTAGGGGGTAATCCACAGACATAAGGCATAGGAAATATAAAGAGTTATATAAAAAGTAGAACAACAAAAGATAAAAGAAAAAAAGCAAGGACTTCTACACACCCTAAAGAGTTAACTACAAAAAATGATTTTATTAATATAACATACATAATAAAATTACTAGCACTTTGCACGAATCCCCCTATATACCGATACAAGACTCCTTATATCAAAGGGAGTTCTATATAAATTAATTCCCTCCACAACAAAATTCCTCTAAAAGAACCAAACACACTGTGTAGGGCAAAGGTGTACCCCTAGTATACCTAAGGGGCAAGACGCACAATCCCCACAGTCAGCAAGCCCACCCTTCTCAATATAAACACCAACCGTTTTATATAAAAAGTACTCTGCTTCTGTACTCCCGGTCCCAACCTGGTGCCTGGTTTTGTACTTCTTTGGTCATACAGATGTGTAGGAAGGCTTTACACATTTATGCATATTTTTGCCCAGGGAACTTCTTACAATAAGTAAAAAAGACAGTCAAAATAGAGGAAATATTTCTTGCCTGCCTTCATTTTGCAGAAAAAAACATGCACATACATAATAAATAAATCATATGGCAGGGCAGTCAAGCTGGCAAAACCAACATTCAGATATGCACCATGGAAAACTTAAAGCGGTTGTATATCCTCCCTGACATGTTTTACCTACAGGTAAGCCTAGATTAAGGCTTACCTGTAGGTTTTTGCAATATCTCCTAAACCTACATGGTTTAGGAGATATTTGCCACAAAGAATGCACCGATGTCTACGGCGCAGGCGCACTGAGAATAGCCATTCATAAAACCAGCAATGCCGGCTTTGAGTGGCGCCAATCACAGCGCCGGAGCGGCGATACCCGGAAGTAACCTTCCGGATAGATATCTGCGGCCGGAGGGGGAGACAAGGACGGCTTGGGGGGCTTCGATCTAAGGTAAGTAACTCATAATGAGCTAGTATGCTAGTCATACTAGCTCATTATGCCTTTGTCTTGCAGGTTTTTATTTAAAAAAATAAATACAATTTTTGGGTATACAACCGCTTTAAAGAGTAACTCCCTTTTTTTTGTGTCATTAGTACAGTGACAGTGTATATTTTAAGCACTAATCACTGTATTAGTGTCACTGGTACCTGCAAAGTGTCAGTTAGTGTCATATTGTTCTCCGCAATATTGCAGTCCCGCTATAAGTAGCTGATCATCGCCATTACTAGCATAAGAAATAAAAAAAGAATAAATTCAGTATATATCCCATAGTTTGTAGATGCTATAACTTTTTTGGGCTTTTTTTTTTACCAAAAACATGTAGCAGAATACTTATTGGCCTACATTTATGAAGAAATTAGATTTTTTAAACATTTTTATTGGATATGTTTTATTGCAGAATGTAAAAAATATATATATATATATATATATATATATATATATATATATATATTTTTCAAAATCAGTGGCTTTTTTTTCTTTATAGTGCAACATCAACAAAAGAAAGCTTTATTTGTGGTAAAAAAAAAAAAAAAAAGACAAATTTAATTTAAGTACAGGATTGCGCTACCATGCAATTGTCAGTTAAAGTAATGTAGTGCCGTATCACAAAAAATGGCCTGGTCATGAAGGGGGGTAAATCTTCCGCAGGGCAAGTGGTTAAACAATATCCTTCTTCGCCAAAAACATCCATACACATCCACTAATTAATGGCCCTGTCATGTATTTTCTATGCAATCATTTCTTAATGCCTTTTTCTGTCTCCTTGTATGGTCCTCTGTGAGCTCCCCGAACCTCTCCTTTCCCCCCTCCCTTCTGTTTGTTGGGTATAAGTAGTGCATGTTAGTTGTGGTCATGTGCACTGTTCTATGCACACTATAGATTTCATAGTCCATAAGCTGCACATACATGGGTCAGTTTTTTTTTTTGTTCAGCCAGCCGGTTGAACAAAAAAACAAACACGATTCCACCATCCACACATTCTGTATGGATGCGCGAATATTCCCTGCTGTGTCTTTGTATTCTGACAGCTGGGAGACTCCCCTGCTTCCCTGCTGTCAGGATACACTGATCCGTACCACAGCCTATTGGCTGCAGAACTGATCTAGCTGAAGTTTTGCAGCAGTCTGTTTGTGTGAAGTCATTCTCATTAACGGAAGCCGCCATACATGGATCAAAATTTGTCTGGTTCCTGCAGAACTGGGCCAAATTTTGATCCATGTATGGACAGCCTAAAGCCCCATACACACGGTCCGACTTCCATCTGACTTTTCCCTGGATTTTTGTCCGAACGGAGTTGGCCGAGCATACACACCACAGGACTTTTCTGCAAACTTTCCCAAAACTTTTTGCAACCTCACGTGGTTTTTCTGCTCTTTACCGCCACCCTATAGTCAACTTCTGCTATTGTTGGTTGATTTTAACATTAGTTGTTTTGTCCATCGGACAAAAGTCCTATGGTTTTCTGTACACACGGTCGGACTGTGCTCCATCGGACTTTTGTTGGCCAAAAGTTTGTCCGTTTGCAGACCCAACTTTTGTCTGATGAAAACATAAAAAAAAAAAAAAAAGTTTGTCCGATGGAGCGTACACATGGTCGGATTGTTGGTCCAACTTGCTCAAAATGAAGTTTGTTGGCCAAAAGTCCGACCGTGTGTACGGGGCTATAGTCTCCTGTCCAACTTGGGAGTGAGCAAGAGAGGCTGGCTACGTTCCTACATACAGTGGGACCCTGGAGAACAAATACAGCCACCCTTTAAGGCTGGATTCACACTGAAGCACAAAGCGGCTAACAGCAGGGGTCTGGTGCGTCCCTGTTCAACGTTTCAGGTCTGATTTCCATCCAAAATGTTTGTCTGAATTCGGACCTGAAGCGGACCAAAAGACGCACAGGGCTCCTGTGCAATTCGCACCGGAACCGCTCTGGAGATGTGTGAACCGGCTCCATAGAGAGCCAGTCACAATCTCCTGTCATGCGAATTGGATGCGGCGAAACCCACATCCGATTCACAATAGTGTGAACCCAGCCTGAAAGGAAAGTTGGATCACAGCAGCAAAAAAAAAAAAAAGAAGGAATTTGGAGATTTGGAGGAGGCAGAGAGCGATACAGAGTTTAGTTTGACTTTAAAAACGTAAGAAATATCAAGCTGTTATTCAAAATGATTTGTCTCAGCCAAAAAACAACAAATTAATGTTTGGTTGAATTCTTGCCATCCATAAAACAATGGAAAATGATTTAATTCTGTTAGTTCCATGTACAGTGTTTCAATTTTCTCCATCCAGAAACTAATTTACTGCCCCTCTTGGGAGACTGATTAAAAATTTCACTTTTTAATAATACGAACCATTGTTTCATTCCTCATCCCAAAGAGAACTCTCTCTCTCCACAATCTTGTGAGAGGCATAAAGTCTCATCTTTCAGGCAGGACACCAATAAATCGAATAAAATGGAATATGCAAATATAAAGTCACATTCTTCTATTACATTTTATCACCTAAATAAATTAAAGCCTGCCTAGGCTGCTCTCCTAATCCCTGTAGAGGACTTTTTATTATTCTACTGCCAATCTTAACAAATGTGGCTTAACAGCATACAGCAAGTAAGATGAAATGTATATTCACAAGGTTACAGTATATGTGTGTGTCTCATTGTCACATTTGACAGGCAGCTCGGAGGTAATATATTGCCTGCCATTCATTCCACAACCCCATGCATTACACATGGTTGTAGAGCAATTCTGGAACAGCCCCATTCAATTTAATAGGTTGCGTTTGGTGGCGGTACTGCCTCCTGAATGTGATATGTGCTATAAAATTTATCAAAGTGGTTCTAATGGCTAGACATTGTTTATTCCCTTGCATTCCCTGCATTAGTTTAAAAAATGTCCCAGTAATAATATTGCCCCTCAACCCACTAAATACTTGCCAAAGTCTGGACTCGATCCAGGGCTGTGCCCATCTGTAGCATCTCTCTCCTCCCTCTTCGCTCTCATACACTTTGCTGAGGCAGCAGGAGCCATTGGCTCCTGCTGCTGTCAATCAAATCCTGTAAGGAGGAAGAGGAGGGCTGAGCCGTGTTGTGTGTGTCAGTGGACACACACAGCCTGGCTCTGGAGCAAGCCCGCAGCTTTCTATGGAGGCACGCCAAGAAGAAAAGCAGCCTAGAGCACCAGCAGGGGATCCCAGAAGTGGAGGTTCTGGACTACTGTATGCAATACACTTGCACAGAGCAGGTTAGTATAACATGTTTGTCATTTCAAAAAACTGAGCTTTTACAACCGCTTTAAATAAGGATGCTTAAAAAAATTGAATTGGACACTGATTTTTCTACAATAGACTTCTAATTGACCCTGAATTGTCACAGCCAGGTAGCTGAAGAATAAATCATAAGAAGCCATGCCATAACATTTCACACAGAGAGCAAAGCCGAATGTAGACGTTTTGTGAAAGGCGCGTGATTATTGCTGAAACTTGGCGATCTTTCACTCAAATCTGTAGGAGATGCAGTAGGAGTTTTTATTTTTAGTTTTGCACAACAGGACTGCTTAAAAAGTAACAGATGTCACCTTGTACATAGCATAATAGAAAAGTGGGTCAAATGGGTGTACAAAGTACTAGTAGAAGTCATCAAGATTCAGTACGGAGTAAAAATAGGATTTTTGTACTCACCGTAAAATCCGTTTCTCTGACGTCCATGGACTGACACAGCTGGATACTGTAAACGTGTGGGTATATGTCCCTGCTCGCAGGAGAAGATCTAGGCAGAATGTTAGATGTTAGCAACATACATTCCAGAACAAACCAGAGCTGAACAGCCCCGCCCAGGGGGGCGGTCCCTCCGGACATTACCCTCCCACCTGCAGCCAGCAGCCTCAGTTCGTAACAAAGCAGTACAAACCTTAAAGGAAGGGTGGGTGCTGTGTCAGTCCATGGATGTCAGAGAAACGGATTTTACGGTGAGTACAAAAATCCTATTTTCTCTTATCATCCATGGACTGACACAGCTGGATACTGTAAACGTGTGAGACGTCCCAAAGCAGTGTCAGAAGGGTGGGAGCAGTAGTAAAGGAAAAAACAAAACTTCACTCCAAACAAGCAGAGCTCCTCAACGGAGGAGTAGCAACATTAAACAGCGGCCTGCAACACTTTGCGACCGAAGGAAGCATCCGAAGATGCAGCCACATCAACCTTATGGAACTTAGAAAAGGTATGAACGGACGACCAGGTCACCGCCTTGCACACTTGTGCAACCGACGCTTGATGTCGGAAAGCCCAGGAAGCACCAATTGCCCTAGTGGAATGCGCCGTAACCAGAAAGGGAGGCGCCCGCCCCTTAATGGCATAGGCCTGTATAACGGTCTGTTTGATCCACCTAGAAATGGTGGCAGACGAAACCGCTTGACCCTGTTTTGGACCCGAGACTTCCGAACGGAAGCAGTAGCAGACAGGTACTCCCGTAAGGCTCGTACCACATCCAAATTGTGAAGCGCAACCTCTCTAGGATGCGATGGATGAGGGCACAAGGACGGAATGGATGTCCTCATTAAGGTGAAAAGCCGACGTCACCTTTGGAAGAAAAGAAAAGTCGCCTTATCCTAATGGAGGATCAGGTAAGGCGACTTGCATGATAGAGCCGCCAACTCAGACACCCGTCTAACAAAAGTGATGGCCACTAAGAAAGCCACCTTCTGAGACAAGGTTAAAAGCGGAATATCTCTGATATTTTCAAATGGAGGTTCCTGACGAACCGAAAGCACCAAGTTCAGATCCCAAGGAGGGAGCAGGGGCTTGGCAGGGGGAATCACATGGCGAACCCCCTGCACAAAAGTGCTAACTAAAGAATGACCTGCTAGGGGTCGGTGAAAGAAAACGGCCAAGGCCAAGGCTGAAATCTGACCCTTAATTGTGCTCAAAGCCAGCCTTTGGGCTACACCACGCTGCAGGAACCGCAGGATTCTGGGGACAGAGTACGTCCGTGGACGCCAGTCTAGCTCCTCGCACATAGCGATGTAAGCTCTCCAGGTACGCTGATAGATCTTTCTAGAAGAAGACTTCCGTGCCCTAAGCATGGTTGAAATCACTGAATCCGACAGGCCTCAGGCCTTCAGCACCTGGCTCTCAATAGCCATGCCGTTAAAACCAGAGACTGTAAAGCAGGATGAAAGATAGGACCTTGAGACAGAAGGTCCTCCCTCATGGGCAGTCGCCAAGGGACGTCCGCGATGAGACGTACCAGATCGGCGTACCAATGACGCCGAGGCCAATCCGGGGCAATGAGGATTACCTGAATGCCCTCGGCCGCTACCCTGCGCAGCAGACGAGGAATCAACTGCAGAGGAGGGTAAGTGTAGATCAAGTGATACTGACCCCACAGAGCCCCCAACGCGTCCGAGGCATCCGCCCAGGGGTCCCTGGACCTGGCCACAAACCTTGACACCTTGCGATTGAGGAGAGATGCCATCATGTCCACATCCGGCGTGCCCCACCGCTGACAAAGGAGTTGAAACACCTCCGGATGCAAGGACCACT
Source organism: Rana muscosa (assembly GCA_029206835.1). Taxonomy (NCBI): domain Eukaryota; kingdom Metazoa; phylum Chordata; class Amphibia; order Anura; family Ranidae; genus Rana; species Rana muscosa. The sequence goes on from JARGYO010005562.1 coordinate 10,934,653, forward strand.
CCCCCTGGTCCAAGGACTGGCGACTCAGATAGTCCGCCTGCCAATTTTCTACGCCCGGAATGTAGACGGCCGACAGCACCGGCACGCTTCTTTCCTCCCATCTTAGGATATGGGCGACCTCGGATGCCGCAGCCGAGCTCCGAGTGCCCCCTGATGGTTGACGTACGCATGGCCGTGGCGCTGTCCGACTGAATCCTGATTGAGCGGGCCTGTAGTCTCTACGACCACGCAGAGAGACACAGTCTGATCGCTCGCAATTCCAGAACGTTGATTGGGAGACGAGATTCGTCAGGAGTCCAGAGGCCTTGCGCTGACAGGACTTCCCAAACTCCTCCCCAGCCCGTCAGGCTGGCGTCCGTCATGACCACCGTCCACTGAATGGGGAGAAACGACTTTCCGGCCCGAAGAGCCGGGGATCTCAGCCACCACGTCAGGGATGCCTTGACTGAGTGACTCACTCGGATCTGAAGATCCAATGACAATGGGGACTTGTCCCAAACAGACAGAATTCCTTTCTGCAATGCCCGAGTGTGTGATTGAGCATACGGGACCGCCTCGAAGGAGGCCACCATTAGTCCCAGGACCCTCATGCAGAAACGGATAGATGACCATTTTCGGGCCGTCAGGACCCGAACCGCCGACTGAAGTGTCAGTAACTTCTCTGCGGGTAGAAGAAAATAAAAAGGAAAAAAAAAAAAGAAAAAAAGGGGTTCCCCTGGGTGGACTTTTAAGGCACTAGTAGTATTAATTCCAAATATACAGGATATTGAAGTAAAAAATAGTTTTTATTCACAATTATACATATTTATCAAAAAATGAAATAGTAAATTAAAATATATAGTTCCAAAGATTGTCACCATATAGGTAAATACATGAAAACCTTATTTACACCATAATGTCCGCTGTCAAACAGTACACTGTATTATTGACAGAGTCAACCTCACACCATGACAGTCCAGCAAAGAGTGCCACTCTTTGCTGGACTGTCATGGTGTGAGGTTGACTTTTCAATGTTTTTAAAAAATTGCATCCAATGAAATATTCATCATTCTTCTACTACATTTATAATACATGAACTAATTGTCCTTCTCTACACACCCCTGAAGAAGGTTACCCCGAAACGCGTTGGGGGTAAAGAAGGTTTTCATGTATTTACCTATATGGTGACAATCTTTGGAACTGTATATTTTAATTTAATATTTCATTTTTTGATAAATATGTATAATTGTGAATAAAAACTATTTTTTACTTCAATATCCTGTATATTTGGAATTAATACTACTAGTGCCTTAAAAGTCCTCCCAGGGGAACCCCTTTTTTCTTTTCTCTGTATATATACTGGATGTGGCACAAGCATATATTTGCCATTCACCCCCCCTTTTCTCTGCGGGTAGAAACACCTTCACTGCTGAAGTGTCCAGAATCAGGCCCAGATACTTCAAACGTTGAGTCGGGACCAGAACAAATTTCTGCATGTTCAGAAGCCACCCGAATTCCCGGAGGGTCTGACTGACTATTGTCACATTTTCCTCCAATTCTGAGCCAGTGTCTGCTCTTAGAAGGAGGTCGTCCAGATAGCCCACGACAACAATTCCTCGCTGTCTCAGCAAAGCTAGAACCGGGGCAAGCACTTTGGTGAAAACCCGTGGTGCCGATGCTAGGCCGAAGGGAAGAGCCACGAACTGATAGTGGACTTCGCCTATGGCAAAGCGCAGAAACCTTTGGTGACCTGCGCAGATTGGGACGTGCAAGTAAGCGTCCTTGATATCCAAGGACGCCAGGAAATCCCCTTGGTGGAGGGTCGCAATGACCATCCGGAATTTTTGTACCTTCACGTAGGCATTCAAAGCCGTACCCCGTCCTTCTTCGGGACAACAAACATGTTCGAGTAAAACCCCTGAAACCTCTGTGACGGAACCGGCACAATCACTCGACACCCGAGCAAATCCTGTACGGCTCCCAAGAGGGCCGCCCGGCGGGCAGGAAGGAGAGGGAGGTTTGCGGGGAAGAACCTGTTTGGGGGCCATGAGCGGAACTCTATCCTGTATCCGGAGGGGACAACCTCACACACCTACCGGTTGGAGATCCGGGAGGTCCACCGAACCGTGAACCTGTGAAGACGTCCCCCCACCCCAGAGTCGTGCAGGGGCAAGACTTCATGCGGTGGCGGGCTTGGGAGCTTGCTTGGTGGGCTTACGCACCCAGGGACACCTGTGTCCCCCCGCCGCACTTTTTTCAGTCTGGGCGGGCTTACCCGTGGATTCTGACTGACGAAAAAACATCTTCTTCGCCGGAAAGGAAGGGCCCGACCTGCGGAGGGGCTCCTTTCCCTTAACAGACTGAGGGAGGAAAGTGCTCTTACCCCCTGTGACATCCTTAATAATGTCATCCAGGGCGGTCCCAAACTGTCTACCGCCCTTAAAGGGCAAGTCAGCCAGGAGCTTTTTGGAAGCTAGGTCGGCCGACCAGCATTTCAGGCAGATAAGGCGACGCAGCACCACAGCAGAGATAGAGGCCCCAGATATTAAGGGAGCCGCATCCAAAGTGGCATCGCACACATAGACCAGGCCCTGCACAAGTTGATGAGCCAGGGCAATGGTCTCAGGAGGGAGATTATGCTCCTGAACCATCTGGTGCAGAATCTTTGCCCATCCCGTGAGTGTCTGAGACACAAGCGTCGCCGCCACGATAGAGCGTAAGGCAGACCCCAATAAGGCAAACATAGTTCTACTCACCACCTCAGACCTCCTGTCAGTGGGGTCCTTAAATGCAGGAGTCTCTTCCATTGGGAGCGTGGTAGCCTTATTCAAATGGGCGACCGGGGGGGTCGACCACTGGGGGGTGAGCCCACTTCTTAACCAGGTCCTCTTCAAAGGGGTACCCCTTAAGGCTAAGCGCAGCGGGACCGTCAAAGTCTTCTGCGGCTTATCCCAGATTTGGTCAATGAATGTATTAAAAAAAGGCACATATGGAAAGACCTTTTTTGAAGAGACGGTTTTAAAAGAACCAAAAGGGAGACAGTTTCCACCTGGGGTTCCTCAGTCTGAACATTCAGGTTGAGAGTGTCCCTCACAGCATCAATGAGTTCACTTACAAGCACCCTGTCAGTTATCAGTTCAGGACTGGAGTCTTCCTCACAAGGAATGTCCTGTCCAAACACATCAAAATCCTCAGAGCTAGGGTCCTGAGCGGCAGTAGCTATATCTGAGACAGAGCACTCCCCTATAGGAGAATGTGTGGGGAGGGGGCGCATTACAGCTCCCTTGCGCTCACACACCGCTTCCATTCTGACAAGGAATGATTCCAGGACTGCCGACAACTGGTCCATAGGGACCGCAGGTGCAGGAGCACTGCCAGTTGCCTCAGGCAAGTGTGGAGAAGCAGGTGTACCAGATGCCATACCGCCACCCTCTGAGACCTTATACACAATACAGTGAATATACAGTCCACCCACTGGCTACGCTGAGGCTGAGGAGGGGATACCCGGAGGACTCACCAACCCTTAAGGACCGCTCAGTTCTGCCCGCGCTGTGAGCCTGAGGAGAGTGAAGAATCCTGTGAGGAGATAGTGAGGAGATTCGCGCCTCAGCGCCGCCGCTAGAGGCCGAAACCGAAAGTAAATGCGCCGCGGCTACAAGAAAATGGTGGCCGGCCGCAGCTATAACTGCACCATTGAACCACAGCAAGATGGCCGCCAAGCGCGAAATTCAAAAGGTCAAACAGCTCTAATGCGCGTGCTAATGGCGCACGCAATAACCTCCTCAAACCGCGCTAATGGCGCACGCAATAGCCACCTCACATATCAGAAAAACTGCCCCTCTCCCAAGAACCCACTACAGACATGAGCGCCCAGCCAGGCCAGAGTGATCCCCAAGCACCCCCACAGCACAGCACCAGTACAGGGTGCAGAGAGCAGCATAACAGGGGGGAGACGGGGAGAAACCCCCCATAAAAAGAAACACAGCCAGCATGTACTCACCTGCAGTAGGAGAGACTACTTACCCGTCCCTTTCAGGGACCCACTGGCTTGTTTCAGACAGACCTATCACAGAACAGTACTGCGTAGCTGTCGGCCTGGTCCACTGCGAGAGATACAGTCAGTCAGGTACTGTTCAATTTTGAGAGGACCGCGGGAGCTAAAAGCAACCCGGCCACCCCTGGAGTCATGGGGCATGTCGTGAACTGAGTCTCACGCACACAAGGCGAGGATCAGCACGCTCGATGGTCGGACAGGGAAGACTACGAGGATACCAGTGTACCCAACCTGTTGTGCAGCCGACAGTTGATTGAAGGTCTCAAAAATAAAATAATAAAATTCCCAAAGGAATAAAATTTAAAAGTAAAATCTTCCAGGAGACTGGCTCCTGAGAGAGCCACGTCTTCTCCTTCGGCTAGGCAGAAAAAAACTGAGGCTGCTGGCTGCAGGTGGGAGGGTAATGTCCGGAGGGACCGCCCCCCTGGGCGGGGCTGTTCAGCTCTGGTTTGTTCTGGAATGTATGTTGCTAACATCTAATATTCTGCCTAGATCTTCTCCTGCGAGCAGGGACATATACCCACAAGTTTACAGTATCCAGCTGTGTCAGTCCATGGACGATAAGAGAATTTTTTTTTTAATTTCTATTCTGAGGTCTTTTTCTTTTACTAAACGTCTTTTGTCAGATATAATAGTCTAAAAATGTATATGAAAAAAAGAATAAAAACTACTGTGTTGAAAGATGCAGTATTCGGTGTGAGATGACTTATGTTGACTTATTAACCACTTCAATACAGGGCATTTTCACCCCCTTCCTGCCCAGGCCAATTACTCATATGACATTTTTATGATTTTTTTTTCCCCCCACAAACAGAGCTTTCTTTTGGTGGTATTTGATCACCTCTGTGGTTCTTATTTTTTGCACTATAAACAAAAGAAGAGTGACAACATTTTTTACTTTTTGCTATAATAAATATCCCAATTTAAAAAAATAAATCCTCAGTTTAGGCCGATATGTATTCTTCTACATATTTTTGGTAAAAGAAAATCGCAATGAGCGTATATTGATTGGTTTGCACAAAAGTTATATCATCTACAAAATAGGGGATAGATTTATGGCATTTTTTTTTTTTTTTACTAGTAATGGCGGCGATCTGCGATTTTCATCGTGACTGGCGTTGCGGCGGACATATCAGACACTTTTGACACTATTTTGGAACCATTCAAATATATACAGCGATCAGTGCTATTAAAATGCACTGATTACTGTAAAAATGATACAGGCAGGGAAGGGGTTAACACTAGGGGGCGATCAAGGGATTAAATGTGTTACCTAGGGAGTGATTCTAACTGTAGGCGGAGGGGACTCACAAGAGGAGGAGACCGATCGGTGTTCCTCTGTACAAGGAACATACCATCGGTCTCTCCTCTGACAGGACGTGGATCTGTGTGTTTACACACACAGATCCACAGTCCTGGCTCCATTACCGTCAATCGCGGGTGCCCAGCGGACATCGCGGCCACCAGGTACGCGTACCGGCTCCCGAGTGACGCGGCAGGCGACCCCTAGGTGGCCGGGAAGCCCAGGACGTCATGTCGCCCGCCCAGGATGGGAGATCCGTCCTGCAGACATTAGTTGACACTGGGCGGGTAGGGAAGTGGTTAAATAAAAAATGTGTTATACTTACCTGCTCCGTGTAATGGTTTTTCACAGAGCAGCTCCAATCCTCCAGTTTCCCACAGGCGCTCCTTGCTCCTCCTCTTCAGAAAGTGCCCCTATAGAAAGCTGCTGTCTATGGGGGCACTCGTGCCAATGGCTCCCACTGCTATTAATCTGCCCAGTGAGAAGGGAGACAGCGGCAAGAACCACTGCTCTTGTGCACATCGCTGGATCGGGCCTAGGCAAGTATAAGGTGGGGGGCGTGGCAGATACTGCAACTCAGGTTTATACCTTAATGCATAGAATGAACCACTTTAATTTAGCCTCCAAAACTTCTTCCTTCCCTGTACAGCACGTCCCTGCAGAATCTTCTCACTTACTTCCATGCAATAACTATAAAGCTCTTCTTAAAGTGGTTCTAAAGCCTAAATATTGTTTACCCTAATGCATTCCTTGCAGTAATGTAAAAACTGTTTTGGTCAAAGTATCGCCCCCTCACCCCCCTTACACTTACCCGAGTCCCTACTTGATCCAGCTCTGTGCCCATCTGTAGCGACTCTCTTCTCTCACTTCCTGGTCTTACAGGCTTTGCTGAGGCTGTGGGAGCCATTGGCCTTTTTGCAGCACTCAACATAGGGAAAGGGAACTTTAGAGTACTCTATGTGACTCCATTTTGATGGAGGTGTGGTCCGGAGAACCGCCACTCCCAAGAGCTTTCAACTACAGTCTGTGAACCCTTAAAGGTAAGGTGGAGCTGGGTTGGATAGGTGCTGCCTCTTTACATATCATGTTCCGTCTTCATTGGATGAAGTCAGTCCTGCCTTACTAAAACTGCAAAGAGGCATTAAAATGACAGAGCTGGCTGGGGTGACCAGTTTTCTAAGCAGGAAATTAGGGCACAATGCCACGGTGCTGCTAGGTATGGAGTAAGATAGAGAGAAAATAGAGGACTTTTTCACTGAGGAAATTGCTGTGTTTTATATAATTTTATATGGATACACCCTGCAATAAATGTATTTTATCCACTATATAAAAGAATGTAAACAGATAATAAAAATAATATTTATATAAAAATGACATACATTACATTTGATCTAAAATTTTAGTAATTTCAGTAATTTACTGACTTCACCTTCTAACATCAGATTGCTGACAGTAGACACCTTGGTTTGTAATTTCCCTAACCTTCTTCAGTGGGATGACCATGCTGTTCTATCTGAAGTAAAATCAAGGCAGTGTTGTCACCCTGGGAATAAAGTAGTTTTATATGAACTTTAAGTGCCAACAAATTAAAGCCCAGCTTTAGCTAATGGACTTTAAAGCACATACAGCATCAGTTGTAATTTCCTTCTGGAAAAATAGGATTTTTGTACCCATCGTAAAATCCTTTTCTCTGAAGTCCATGGACGGACACAGTTTCCTTCACTCTTGACATTAGGGTTATGTTTCGTCTATTAGGAGAGGACTAGGCAGACATGTTAGATATTTAAAAACATGTAATTACAGCAAAGCTGAACAGCCCCGCCCAGGGGGCGGTCCCTCTGGTCATAACCCCTCACCCGGCACTCAGCAGCTCAGTTTGTCAAAAAGCAGTACAAACATAAAAAAGGAGGGGTGGGTGCTGTGTCCGTCCATGGACTTCAGAGAAAAGGATTTTACAGTGAGTACAAAAATCCTATTTTCTCTTTCATCCATGGATGGACACAGCTTCCTTAATTCTTGACATTAGGGATGTCCCCAAGCAGTGTCAAAAAACCAAAGGGGTGGGACAAGCAATCGAACAAACTTCACCCCAAAACAAACAGAGCTCCTCAACGGAGGAGTTGCAACCTTAAAAACAGCCGCCTGCAAAACCTTGTGGCCGAAGCAAGCATCCGCAGATGCATGCACGTCAACCTTGTAAAACGTAATGAAAGTGTGAACCAACGACCAGATCGCCGCCTTACACACCTGTAATGTCGGAAAGCTCAGGAGGCACCAATTGCCCTGGTCGAATGCGCCGTGACAGAAAAGGGAGGCGCCCGCCCTTTAAGGGCATAAGCCTCAATCACAATCTGTCTGATCCACCGAGAAATGGTGGCCGACGAGACCGCCAGGCCATTCTTTGGACCAGTCACCGACACAAACAGTGAGTCTGACCTCCGAAACTGAGCCGTAACAGACAGATAAATTCCTTAGACATGGTACGTGCTCTGCGGGTGTATTGCAACCTCTTTGGGATGCGACAGCCGAGGACACAAGGATGGAAGTACAATGTCCTCATTTAGATGAAAAGCCGAAACCACCTTCGGTAGAAACAAAGGCTGCGGGCGTAGCACCACTTTATCCTTATGGAGGATCAAGTAGGGGGACTTGCAAGACAAGGTCGCCAACTCAGAAACCCTCCTGACAGATGTAATAGCCACCAGAAAGGCAACTTTCTGAGAGAGTGTCAAGAGAGGAATCTCTCTGATGTTCTCAAAGGGAGGTTTCTGAAGTACCGAGAGCACCAGATTCAAATCCCACGGAGGTAGTGGTGGTCAAACCGGAGGAGCCACATGTCGGACCCCTTGCACAAATGTACTCACCAGTGAATGAGCCGCCAAGGGTCATTGAAAAAAAATGGCCAAGGCTGAAATCTGCCTGCTTAAGGCAAGTTTCTGATCCACTCCACGCTGTAAAAACAGCAGGATCCTGGAAACCGAATATGCCCGTGAACGCCACCCCATCTCCTCACACATAGAGGTGTAGGCCTTCCACGTGCGATGATAAATCTTCAGAGAAGAGGACTTCCATGCCCTCAGCATGGTGGAAATTACTGAATCCGACAGGCCTCGGTCCCTCAGAACCTGACTTTCAACAGCCATGCCGTTAAAGCCAGCGACTGTAAAGCAGGATGAAGTATAGGACCTTGCGACAGAAGGTCCTCTCGCATCGGAAGTCGCAAAGGGGCATCCCCTACCAGGCATACTAGGTCGGCATACCAGGGACGCAGAGGCCAATCTGGGGCAATTAGAATCAACGGAATCCCCTCGGTCTCCACTCTGCGGAGCAAACGAGGAAGACGTTTCAGTGGGGGAAAGGCATAAATTAGCCGATACTGTCTCGACTGAGCCACCAACGCGTCTGTCGCTTCCCCCCAGGGATCTTTTGACCTGGCCACATACCTTTCGATTGAGTCGAGAAGCCAGGAGATCCACGTCTGGCGTGCCACATTTCAGGCAAAGGAGTCGAAACACATCCGGGTGTAGCGACCATTCTCCTTGGTCCAGCATCTGGCGACTTAGGTAGTCCGCTTGCCAGTTTTCTAAGCCCGGAATGTATACGGCAGATAGAGTCGGCACGCTCCATTCTGCCCACCGCAGGATTTGAGCGACCTCCGATGCTGCAGCTGAGCTTCTTGTTCCTCCTTGATGGTTGACATACGCCACCGCCGTGGCGTTGTCCGACTGGATTCTGACTGTGGAAAAAGGGAAAATATTGCGCTTATCTGAAAAACGAGAAAACACAAAAATGTGACAAGAATTCAAAAAGTGATGGAAATGTGAATGTAGCGCTGGTGATTCAAGGAGAAAAAGAAATGTCTCACTGAGTGAATATAATCACTGGGTGTGAACAGTGAAAATATAAACAATAAAACCAAGTGAATATGAATATAAATGTGCTAAATATTGCCAAATAAGAAAAAATATGATATGAAAATGTCCATCAACATAACATGTGAAGTAGCGGTGAAGATGAACGTGTAGCCACATGGATCATCAGAAGGAACTTTCTTTCAGGTGAGTAAAAGAAGATGGAATACGCTTACCAGAACCAGTGGATCTACCTGTCAGCGACAGCAGATCATTCAGGCATAAGAAATCCCAACAGCGAATAGGCTCAACTTGTCTGGCGACTCTGGGTAGTAGGAACCACAAACATAGCCATTAGACCCGACAGTCCACGGCTGGGGACCCTGGATGGATGGTATCCTGAATTTGTGGAACAACACAGAGCTTGCAGGGTATCCACCCTGTTTCCAACAGCTGTTAAGACAACTTTGAATGGCAAGAACCCCGGAAGGGGTTAGTGAACGGCACGATGGAACAGCTAAAAAAAAACGTAATCCGCCAGAACATGCAAGGAGAAAGAAAAACGGTGCTCCAATGGTGCAGGTCAAAAGATAATTTGGGTTTTAATGTAATAAAACCAACAAAAACATTAAAAGTGATAACAAGTAACAATAAAAAAGCAATATGGGGAATGGCGCACCAAGCCCTACGCTTTTCGTCCGACTAGGACTTCTACTGGGGCATCTACCTGCTCCCCCATATTGCACATATATTTATAAAAAACACTCCAAATTAGACTGAAAAATTACCAATCAGTCAAGTTTCAGAATGCAGGTCTGTGATTGGAGGAGAGCCGACCACATGGCCTGCTAAGCTCGCAGCCTCCAACCATGGACCAATGAAACCAAATCATTGAGAGATCCTTCCCAGGTCAGCCATGACTCATGACTTGAACCTGGAAGTAATCTCAAACCAGCAAATACCCCATTTTAAAAAAAGCCTGCAAAAAGTCGGGAGGGGGCAAAAAAACACAGTGGTTAAAACCCACGTGGTTGCCCCTCCTTCCGCATTGGCCAGGCTATACAAAATAAATGATCAATAAGAACACTTGGTACAGAGCCCTGGCGGGAACCCAACTGAATGGGTATTGACAAAATGGAGCGTGTCCGGCGTCACAGCATCACACGTGGGCCGCCTATACAAAGAGGCCCAGCCTACATTGCCGTAGTGTAACAACTGTCACGCCCGCATCCAGATAGACACAACACTGCATGTGCTAGGTCGCTACGCCACACGCGCCGCGATACGCACACACGCTCACAGGGGCCAAGCATGAGTAACTAGGCATAACACGGGGCCGCGAGCGTGACGTCACGACGTACAAAGAACGTCGCGTCATGTGGTCGTCATGTGACCACGCGGCAGTGGAGCGCAGCGCACAGCCCAGTGGAGCCTAGTGATGGATGGCCACATGAGGAAGTGTATCCTAATAGGCCAAATCTACAGAACGTCCAGACGGGAATGAAACAGCGCCATCTCGTGGAGATGAACAATATTTCAACCGTCCAGACAGAAAGGGCCTATGGTAATCTAATGGGGCTGACAATACATCTTAGAAAGACCGGCCTTACATAATATGCAAAACATAAAAAAATTAAAAGATATACAAAAAAGTACACATGAATCAGAAAGTAACAAATTACATCTCTACCAAAGTCATGTATGGCAGACAAACCTGAAAAGGAAACGGACTGGCCGACATACATCACGTGGAGGGTGCTTAAGCCAAATTGATAAAAAAAAAATGTATGTCCTACTCTACAATCATGCCAAATGGCAAGTAAGTACGGAGTTCATGAATCCAATAGGTTTCAAGGCAAGACACTCCACGTACACGGGACTCTCCTCTCCAGTGTGGAACAAATTGATCAATCACCAAAAATTTTGTCCCCATAGGGTCACGATTGTGGTGTTGTAGATAATGAAGGGGAACACTGATTAATCTTGACTTTCTTGATATTGGCTATGTGTTCATTAACCCGGATGGTAAAGGTCCTAATAGTGCGCCCTACACATTGTTTTTTGCAGGGGCAAGTCAGAAGATAGACAACGTACTGTGTAACACACGTAGTGAAACACTTCATCTGGTACACCTGTAATGCCCCATACACACGATCGTTTTTCTTGCCATTTTTTTCTTGCCGTTTTTCACGTCGTTTTTTTTCATGTTCCCTCTCAAGCCTGTCTTGCGTACACACGATCATTTAAAAAAACGATCAAGCAAAGCGCAGTGACGTACAACACGTACGACGGCACTATAAAGGGGAAGTTCCGTTCGAATGGCGCCACCCTTCATGTTAGTAAAGTTTGTTGAGCGACGATTCGCTCTTTTCAGTCTCGTGCTTTTCAGTCCGTGACTGCGTGACGAATGTGCTATCTCCATTACGAACGCTAGTTTTACCAGAACGAGCGCTCCTGTCTCATACTTGATTCTGAGCATGCGCGTTTTTTTTCACGTCGTTAAAGCATACACACTATCGTTTTTCACGTCGTTAAAAAAAACGACATGAAAAACGACGTGAAAAAAGAGAGCATGTTCGAAATTTTTAATGGCCGTTTTTCACGTCGTTAAAAATGCTCTGGAGCCTACACACGATCATTTTTAATGGCCATTTTTTTTAATGGCATTTTTAACGGCATGAAAAACGATCATGTGTATGGGGCATTAGGTGACCGTTGACTGAAACGTCTCACTTTTATGTTGTTTGCTGATGTTATGCAAACAAACATTACACCTGCGGCAGGGGAAATAGCCCTTGCAATCTTGAAAAAACGTGACCCTTTTGGGGGGTCAATGACGTTAGGCGCAATCTGACCTTGAATAGATCTAGCGCCCCTGAAAAGGACACCAGCTCGTTCCGGCAGTGCCGGTCCCAACACTGTCATTTTGGTGGACACCCCAATGTTTTTTGAGGATTTCTTTGATTTGCCTGTATTGAATCGAGTATGTGGTAAAAAAAGACCATCTGAACTTCTCATCCTTGGCCTTTTTAGGGCACACCTGTAATAGTGAACTCAGATCGATCCCTGAGATCCGATCGATTTCCACATCAAGGTCGCCGGCCACATAACCCTTCTCCACAAATCTGTCCCTCAAAGTGGCCGATTGGGTGGTAAAGTCCTCTACTCTAGTACAGTTTCTCCGAAGCCGGAGAAACTGGCTACGGGGCACGGACTAACCACTGTGGGTGGTGACAACTATCAACCGGGATGTACCCGTTGCAGTCAGTAGGCTTGAAGTAGGTGGTAAACTCCAAGTGGTGATCAACCACCTTAATCTCATGCTAGAACTTACTAAAACAGCTAATGATACTTGATGTTAAAAACCAACAAAAATAGAAAAACTTGATAGTAGCAAATACATTTCTTTGCACTGTTCATTAGGGAAACTGTAGCCGACTAAACCCGAAGGAAATATCTTCCTCCTTATTGTGACAGGTGGTAATTGTGTCAACTTCCAAGTGGTTTGAGTAAAGTAATGCAAATCTAAGGACAATATCTCCTGCGGGATCTGTCAGTTTCACAGCCCTCTGAAATGAAGGTGTTTAAAAAAGAATAGGAGAAAGTGATTTGTGTATGACAGTTTATGCAAAAACCTAAATCTCACTTTGGATGTTTCAAACACCTCATCAATTGTGCTCATTAGTACCTTGATCAAATTGCTGTGCCACTAATAATTCAAGCAAGTTAAATGTAAGGGGTCTGTTTCATGTAAAACTGAAATGACTAATGCAAACATAATCCAGCTAATTAAAACGTCACTAACAGGCACATGCTTACAATATCTCCTGCATAACCTGTTCTTTTCTAATAATGCAAACTGCTTTGTTCATATAAGCTCAACACCAGGACACTGGAGTCTAAAAACAATGTTCTAATACATGTGAATGTACAGTATTTCCATAAAACCTAGATCACATGGCTTGTATGTAGGGTTGTCCTGATTACACTTTTTAAGACCAAGTACAAGTACCGATACTTTTTTTCAAGTACTCACCGATACCGATTACCGATACTTTTTTTTTTTAATGACACGTGATGCACTGATAGATGGTACTGGCTGATGGGCACTAAAAGGTGGCACTGACTGATGGCTGGGACTGATGGCTGGCAGTGGCACTGATGGATGGCCACTGATAGGTGGCACTGATTATGCAGCACTGATGAGCACTGATAGGTGGCACGCACTGATGACTGGCACTGAAAGATGGCACTGATAGGTGGCATGTACGGATGGCTGGCACTGAAAGATGGCACTAATAGGTGGCACACACTAAAGGATGGCACTGATAGGTGGCACGCACTGATAGCTGGCACTGAAAGATGGCACAGATAGGTGGCAATGATGGGCACAGATAGGTGGTAATGATGGGCATTGATGAAGTGACACTTATAAGGCTACACTGATGTGCGACACTGATAGGCGGCAATGATGGGCACAGATAGGCAGCAATGATGGGCACAGATGAAGTGGCACTGATAGGGCTGCACTGATGTGTGACACAGATAGGCGGCAATGATGGACACAGATAGGCGGCACTGATAAGGGGGGGGGCATTGATATAAGGTGGGCTGTGAGCTAATGGGGGTCTCCAAGGGGGGTGCTGCTGATCTAATGGTTGGTTACCACACATTATATCAGCAGTCAGTACCCCCTCTTAGAGACCCCATTAGCTCAAAGCCCCCCCTTTCTTTAGAGACTTCCAGAGATCAGACAGCCCCCCTTATAACAGCAGGCCCTGCCCTCTTTAAGACATAATTCATATCTCACCAGCGTGACCCGGGAGCCACTGCAAGGAGGGAAGTGTGAGAGTCAAGCTGGGGGGGGGGGGCAGAGCTGCTCTTGGGCTCCTCGCACTATGCAGACAGTGTGTGTGTGAACAGATCGGCAGGTTATTACTCACATGCAGACTGTTCTCCCGCAGCGCCAGCAGCACTTTTTTCTCCTCTTCTATCCCACCTCCCGAACTGCTGAATAATGTCACAGCGGGGACAGTGATCTGCCAAGCTGGTTCCGCCTTTTTGTATGGTTCCGAGATCGACTGTGCAGGCGCAATCCGAGGCGACGGAAATCTCCGAGCTTTAACAGCTGTTCGGCAGCGCCTGCGCAGTCAAGGGGGAAGCATATCGATAGGACGCGCTCGCTCCCGTTGCTTAGATACACACGCCGCTTTCCTCTTTATACAGCAAGGGGCAGCTCAGATGTGATATTGAGCAGTGCGATTTGTTTGTTTATACACACCGCTCTATCCAGCAAGGGGCTGGATAGAGCGTTGTGTATAAACAAACAAATCGCACTGCTCAATATCACATCTGAGCCGCCCCTTGCTGTATGAAGAGGAAAGCGGCGTGTGTAATGAAGCATCGGGGGCGAGCGCGTCCACAGCTGCCGAGCCTATGGTTCCTCCTATCGATCTGGTTCCCTGTTGACTGCGCAGACGCAAGCCAAGCCGACGGAAATCTCCAAGCTTTAACAGCTGTTCGGCAGCGCCTGTGCAGTTGAGCTCGGAACCATATCGTTAGCGGAACTAGGTCAACAAGACACTGGCACTAGAAGGCATCTGTCGGGTGGAGCTCATTCTGCCTGACAGGGAAGAATATATGCCGGGTGCAGGAGGAATGCACTCAGCATACCGCAGCCATCTCTGTACGGTGAGGGATTTCCCCTGCGCGCCTGCTGACTTCCTGTTGTACGCCGCCTCTCTCTCCCATCCTAGGTATCGGGTGAAGCATCGCGAGCATTTGCACGAGTACAAGTACTCGCTCAAATGCTCGGTATCGGGACAACCCTACTTGTATGTACCACATTATTATTTGCTACTGGGAAAGCTAATAGTTTTCCTAATTTATTTTTGCTGAAAATGAAACTGGGTAAGAGGATGATGTGATTCCAGCTCGCATGTGCAGGAGTTGCACTGTCAGTGGCCACCCTATGGCTGAGGAAGCCAATGGATGCAGAAGAGGCAGTAGAGAATATGGCAGCTGTGGCAAAAAAGCAGCAAAGGAGAGTATTGGCCTGTCAGTGCTGAAGAACGGCCATAATGTACAAGTGCAGTACATACCTGGAGCAATTTTTTCTGTTTTGTTTCTGTTTGTGTTTATGCCACCATTATTGCCGCCTTTTTTGTGTGGACACACAGAGCAGTGGCTTGGCTCCATTCTCCCCCAAAGCAAGCCGATTGCTGTGGAGGCACGCGGCATGAGGGTGGGGCCAGGAGCGCTGGCGAGGGACCCAAGAAGAGGAGGATCTAGGCTGCTCTGTGCAAAACCAACTCCACAGAGCAGGCAAGTATAACAGGTTTGTTATTTTTAAACAAAAAAACAAGACTTTAATATCACCTTAATGCAGAGAAGGCATTAAGGTAAAAAAAAGAAAGTAACTTTAGCCTTTACAACCACTTTAAGGCTGAACTAAACAACAAGTAAACCACTGTTGGGATACAGTTACACCACATAACAGAGCATGGGATTAGAATAACTAAAATCTGCAAGCTAAAGACAACAGAACTGTCAGGCCTCGTACACACGACCGAGTTTCTCAGCAAGAACCAGCAAGAAACTTGCTGGCAGAGATGTCTTGCCGAGAAATTTGTTTGTGTGTATGGTTTCTCGTCAAGAAAACCGACAAGTAATCTCGACGAGAAAATAGAGAACCTGCTCTCTATTTTCTCGTCGAGATTCTCGTCGGCATGTTTCTCGATGAGAAAAGTGAGTGTGTGTACACTTACCTGTCCTCCGGGAAGCCCGCGCATGTTCGAAATGAATTTGCATGCGCGGTAGCTTTCTAGGTATAGGTAGGGTATACCAAGATGGCGGCGACGGCATCGAATGTGACGAGCGCATGCTCGTCGTAGTCAATGACGTCACCGCGTACGCTCCATTCAAAGAACCGCGGGTTCTTTGAATCGAGCGTCTGTACACTCGGCCGGGACAAGTTTCTTGTCCAAGAATCTCGTCGAAAAAAACTACATGTTTTTTTCGACGAGAATCTCGGCCGTGTGTACGAGGCTTCACTTACCTAAAGATACTACACTCTACTAGAAACAGTATGTCTGACATGCATAGAACAATTTCATTTTCCAAATCCTTTGATATCCAGTGAAAGCCTCAATAAAATCCAGAGATGAAATACCAAACTAGTGTTATATCTGACTGCAACTAGTGTCCCAGAGAGATTAGAAATACCGCACAGTATAGCTGAATAAGCTGAATAGGTCTTAAGCCCTGTACACACGGCCGAGAATCCCGTCAGGAAAAAAACCTTGTTTTTCCTGACGAGATTCCTGGCAAGCTTTTCTTGCCAAGCCGTGCATACAGACAGCCATTCAAAAGAACCGCCATTCTTTTGAATGGCAAGAACGCGGTGACGTCATCGACTATGACGAGCATGTGCTCATCACATTTGATGCCGTCGCCGCCATCTTGCTTCACCCTACACTACCCTTGTAAGCTACCGCGCATGCGTCAAAGTCTCATCGAGCATGCGCGGACTTACCGGAGGACAGGTAATCTTGTAGCCTCATACACACACACACGGTTTTCTCGTCGGGAAACAGGCCGACGAGAATCCCGACAAGAAAATAGAGAGCAGTTTAGACGAGAAAACATACACATGAACGGTTTTCTCTGCAAAAATTTCTGCCAGCAGTTTTCTTGCCGAGAAAACCGGCCGTGTGTACGAGGCTTTAGATTAACCAATAATTAGCGTATGACAATTCCCAAGTACCTGCCATAAGAGGAGCATTGGTAACATCAGGAAGCTTTTCAATCCAAGCAAAAAACAAATTACACAAAAGAGTTTGTAATGACAAAGTGAAAGAAAACCTTGTTCAGATTTGCATTAGTATTCACATCCTTTGCTGTGAAACCCCTAAATAAAATGGGTAAATGGAGACCACATATATGTGATAACAATGGCACACATTTGAACTGAAAGATTATGGTACAATTGGTTTTCTTTTATTCTTTAATCCCCTAGGCAGAATCACAATGTCAGATCTTGCTCTTAGTTTGCTAAAAAGGCATGCGAGAGTCACAGTAAGCATGGGAAAGACTTCCTGGTTTTATGAGAGCAAGTCTCTGGATGTACTCCAAAACACTGTCTTTGATGGAAAGCCAAAACTGGTCATCTGATAAGAAGAATATTCGCACAGTGAAGCATGGTGGTGGCACCATCATATTACAGGAATGCCCTACTTTGTCATAGCTAGGAAAATTTGTCAGGATTATGGTCAAGTTAGATGGACCCAAATACAGCGTAGCTCTAGAATTTAAACTGTTTCTATCAGCTAGAGACTGAAGCCTCGTACACACGACCGAGTTTTTCGTCATTAAAAACACATTGTCTTTCTCGACGAGATTCTTGTCAAGCTTTCCTTGCATACACACTGTCAATTCCAAATCTCGTCATTGTTCTGCGCGGCCACGTCCAGCACGTACGACGGCAGTATAAAGGGGAAGATCGATTTCAATGGTGCCACCCCTTGGGCTGCTTTTGCTGATCTCGTGTTACCGCGTGTGAAGTAAAAGTTTGGGAAGAGACGATTCGCGCTTTTCAGTCTTCGTGCTTTCAGTTAGTTTTCTGCGGTTCAGTTTGTGCTTGTGGGTTCGGATCTTGTCTTTCAGGGCGTGTAGGCAGGTCGTATCTGTTTTACAGTGCGTTCTTGCCCGGTCGTTTCTGAATTTCAGTTCGTTCTTCATAGGCCTTGCTGTTCTTAAGTGCGTTCTGTTTAGTACGTTCTGATCAGACGACCGTCTCCTAGCCATGTTGCGGGTACGTTCTCGTCGTCGAGTTCGTGCTGTGCGGGCGCTTGGTGTTGGTCTGCTTGTTTTGGACCAAGATGAGTCCATGAACGGGGTGAGGAGGAGTTCATGGACCAAGAATTGGTTGCTCCAGCCGGACCAATTCTGCCATATGCCTCTGCTGCGGGAGATCGTCGAGAATAATCCTGAGGACTACAGGAATTTTCTGCGGATGTCTGACCCCGTTTTTCAGCATCTGTTGGCTTTGGTGTCCCCCTATATTACCAGGCAGGACACCATTATGCGGGAAGCCATCAGTGCTGAGCAGAGGCTCATTGCCACGTTACGCTACCTGGCGACAGGGAGAAGTCTGCAGGACTTGAAGTCCACGACAGGCATCTCCCCCCAGGCTCTGGGCCTCCTAATCCCAGACACCTGTTCTGCCATTATACAAGTCCTGCAGGAGGACTATATTAGGGTAAGTTTTCTCCTTTAACATCACATTCTATGTATTTCATGTGTGCTAATGTATTGTATTTCTTTCATCCTTCGCTAATTACCATGATTGTAATATGCTGAGAATGTCCCCTTTGTCCTCATGCATGCTGTAAGCTTTTAAATGCCCCTTTTTTCTCCTCCATGCATATTTCCCTTCACTAACCTCTCCAGCAGTGGCGGCTGGTGCTCAAAATGTTTTGGGGGCCACCCCAAAATGTTAAAAGGAAAAAACATCAATTTCCGCGACTGTGCCTATTAAACGCCACCAGTTGTCCCCTCAAATGCAGCCAGTTTGTCCCCTCCAATGCAGCCAGTTCCCCCCCCCCCCCAGCCCTGCACTTACCTTCCTCTGGTCTGCGCCGTCCTTCTCTCCTCGATGTCTTCTACCGCCCTCGATGTTGCATCAGCCAATCAGGTTACCGGTAAACAGACTCGGTGAACATGATTGGCAGAGGAGCCTGTCAGTGTTTAACCAATGAACGCACCCCCCCTGCGTCCCCTGGTTAACTTTTTGGAAGCCAATTACAGCCCTCAGGCTGTAATTGGCAAGCCTATCAGAGCACTTCCCAAAAAAAACAGACGCTGTTATTCAGATGTCCACCGCTCAACAGGGGGCCATCCACTTGAATAGTGGGCGGCATCGACAAAACATAGGTTCATGCAAGGCATAAACCTATGTATTGTTCTGAGTGACGGGCGCAGGAGAGAGAGGGGGCAGCGCTCCTGCGCCCACTATGGACGCACCGCCACTGCAATGCTATCCTGTGCCCAAACACACCTAGCCTAGTCACTTCCCAATGTATTTCTGCAGCTCCATTGTAGTGCTTTACCCTCCCCCCCTAATCACCCCCTAAAATGTCTCTATAAATGTTAGTTTTCCTTATTTTTGAGCATTCCCAAACTCATCTAGCCCCCCCCAAATATTTTTAGAAAGGACCATCAGAGGGGGTGATGAATATGATACTTGAGCCTTCGCTTTGAGTTTTTTAAAACAAACACATTAAACGGAAACTTAGAATGATGTTGGGCTAGAATGTATTTTAGTATAATCTGCTTGCAATGTTATGTGCAAAAGTAATAATATTTTTTTTCTTGTTTGGAGCCATTGAAGGGAAGCACGTCCACATCGTGCCGCCACCCCGTTCTGGGTCCTACTTCTTCAACTACATAGCATTGTGCTGATGGCGATGGTGTCAGCACGGTATGAATTCCTCTATGTGGATGTGGGGAAGAATGGCCGGATGTCCGATGGGGGATCCTTCAGCCAGACAGAGTTTGCCCTCCGTCTCCAGAGTGATGACCTTGCATTGCCACCGGATGCAGGGAATGTTGAAGGACTCCCCTTTGTGTTTTTGGCTGATGAAGCCTTCGGACTGGGACCGCATCTCATGAGGCCATTTCCCCAGAGGACCCTGACCCCGGAGAAGAGGGTGTTCAACTACCGACTGGCCAGGGCCCGAAGAGTCGTGGAGAATGCCTTCGGGATAATGGCCAGCCGGTTCCGCCTTTTCATGACTCCAATTCACTTGGCGGAGTACAAAATTAACTACGTTGTTTTCTGTTGCTGTGTGCTACATAATTTTCTTATCAGGAAATCCACAAATTATATTGCCTCAATTGAGGCAGGACTTCAAACTGCCAATACCCTGCCAGGCCTAGAATCTGGCCGTCCTGGCTTGCCCCCCAAAAATGCCCGTGAGGTTCGCCAGAAATATCTTGAATATTTCACGGGTAGGGGGGCAATTCCTATGCCAGGCCATGTCTGAATATTTATTGAGAAAGAACAAAATAAAAATCTGGTTTAGTCTGTATTTTGTTGTTTTGTTTGCTGTCTCCTAGTTTGTCTTCGTGCATTTGTAGTGCCAAGTGTATTTTCCTTTAGTAAATACCAACCATTTCACTAGTAACACCAAAAATATACACAAATAAGGTTATAGCGTATTTGAGAAGGAAGCTACACTTTGTGGTTGTTCAAACATTTTACTCTGTGCACATTCACACACATGGTAAATAGAACACTTTAGCCTCGTACACACGACCGAGTTTCTCGTCCAAAACCGGCAAGAAAAGTGCCGCGAGAGCTTTTTTGTCGAGAAAAACGTTTGTGTGTATGGTTTTACGACGAGAAAATTGCCAAGAATCTCGACGAGAAAATAGAGAACCTGCTCTCTATTTTCTCGTCAGGATTCCAGATTTCCTCATCGTGTTTCTCGTCGGGCTGTTTTGTGACGAGAAAATGGTTCGTGTGTATGCTTTTACGACTCTTCCAAAAGCGTGCATGCTCACAAGCAACTATGAGACGGGAGCGCATCTTCTGGTAAAACAAGCCTTCGTAATGGAGAGAGCACATTCGTCACGCTCAAAAATATTGCATCGTTTAAATGTTCTGCATTGAAATCTTCGTTAGAATGTTACATTAATCAAAACGAGTGACCTTCTTTTGCTGCTGATATTCACACGGAGTTATGACTTTTTTTTTTAACCTTTTTCATGCTGCTCTTAAGAAGATTTATGTGTATTATATCGTGCAAGTTTTTAGGAATAATTTAAATGGTTATATTTTTAAAAATGATGTTAATTATAATTTCGCAATGTTTTGATAGTGATCTCCCATTTAATTTTGGAATCTATATTAGTTAAATTTCCCACCATGTTTTTTTGCTAATCAGATTTAGTTATTCTTTTGGGGGGGTGATATCTGTCCCTTTTATTGTCAGTCAAATGTATCTGCTTACTCCAAAGCTAGATTTTTAATTTTTACAAATACACATAGTCAAGTATGAACTTAAACAAAAATCACATTTATTCATGTTTAGAAATAAAATAAAGAGAAGGCAGCGCTGGAGAACCTGCTGCCATTTGTGCATCCCAGGGACCCCAGAGCACACAGCAACCCTGTGTGGACACTAAAATTGGGAGCTTGAGAAGGCCAACATTTCTGAACACAATCTGATGCTGGCCTCCCAGAGGTCAGGAACAGCAGCAGGTGAGATATATGTCCCAAGTGTGTGGTACTACAACAGGCTGCCTTCTGTCCGACCACAATGAAGCAAGGCCATCACTTCCTCTTCTTCCTGGCAACCTTCCCTGCAACCTTCCCTGAAGCCTTCCCTGCAGCCTTTCCTTCTTCGTTTGGCTGGAGGCTGGCCCACTGGAGGGGTACTCCTGTCAGGAGGAGGAGATGTAGCAGAAGGGGGTGGGGCAGAAGAAGAAGGTGGAGGTGTAGCAGAAGGGGGTGGGGCAGAAGAAGAAGGTGGAGGTGTAGCAGAAGGGGGTGGGGCAGAAGAAGAAGGTGGAAGTGTAGCAGAAGGGGGTGGGGCAGAAGAAGAAGGTGGAGGTGTAGCAGAAGGGGGTGGGGCAGAAGAAGAAGGGGGAGGTGTAGCAGAAGGGGGTGGGGCAGAAGAAGAAGGTGGAGGTGTAGCAGAAGGGGGTGGGGCAGAAGAAGGGGGAGGTGTAGCAGAAGGGGGTGGGGCAGAAGAAGAAGGTGGAGGTGTAGCAGAAGGGGATGGGGCAGAAGAAGAAGGTGGAGGTGTAGCAGAAGGGGGTGGGGCAGAAGAAGAAGTTGGAGGTGTAGCAGAAGGGGGTGGGGCAGAAGAAGAAGGTGGAGGTGTAGCAGAAGGGGGTGGGGCAGAAGAAAAAGGTGGAGGTGTAGCAGAAGGGGGTGGGGCAGAAGAAGAAGGGGGAGGTGGAGGTTGAGGTTGGGTCAGTTGTGCCACCTTACATATGGCGGTATTGGGGGTAATTTTCTCCATCACCCCCTTGTTGAGCAAGGTGATGAGCAGGGGCTCGCATAGGAGGCGTTGCTCCATGCTCATCACCTTGAACTTAGCCTCCACTAGGCCGGCAATGGCCTCTTCAGGGGATGTGGGCTCCTGGAGGGTGGCATGGGCCTCACGAATAAGGGCCATTGCTGCCTCACTCGTGCTCCTGTCCCTCCTGCCTCTTTTGTGAAGCCGGATGGGAGGCACCTGGGATCTGGTGCTTCTCCTTTGCCCTGCCACCTCCTGTCTGCCACTGGGCCCTGCCACCTCCTGGCTGCCACTGGGCCCTGCCACCTCCTGGCTGCCACTGGGCCCTGCCACCTCCTGCCTGACAGTTTCCAGACCCTCCTCCTGGCTGATTTCATCCTGTGTATGAAAAAGGGACATAGTTTAATATGTTAGTTTAATCTTTGCATCAAACTTTGTAATCCTGATTGAAGCAATTAGAATGTAAATCCATAAATCCTTGCTTTAAATTTACCACTACATCAGATTGACTATTTAGCACCCAATTAAGTGCAGAATAATGTCTACAGATCTTGATTTCACTTGAGGAATCCAAAATATTTTATGTTTGTCATCTTGACATATTTGTCAAACATTAAGTTTATCCCAATACATTTTCATTTAATACTATACCTGGCTCCAGATGGCCAAATCAGGATCATCCAGGATGGCTGCCTCCTCTTGCTCCAGAGAAGGCTCAGGTTGGCTGCAGGGAAGTCTGGGGGGAAGAGTGGAGAGTGATGGCCTTGTCTCAATGTGGTCATCCAGGAAGGACATCCTGTTGTAGTACCACAAAATCGGGACATAAACATCACCTGCTGCTGCTCCTGACCTCTGAGAAGCCAGCACCTTAGAGCGTTCAGTCCTGTAGGTACCTCTCAAGCTCCCAATTTTAGTGTCCACTTGTTTTGCTGTGGCTGTGGGCACCTTGGTATGCACAAATGGGAGCAGCTTCTCAAGCGCTGCTTTTCTCACCCCTCTTTTTTTGTGGATGGGGTTTTTCGTCTCCCACAGAGCCGGCAGCTCCCTTACCCGGTCAATAAATTCCGCCAGGAACTCTTTGTCGCTAATAAAGACATTCATATTGTATCTGCAAGTTAAATAAATTATATATAACTAATGTGAGGCAAACAGTCTAACCTCCTTAACATCCTAGTCACCATATATATCCTCCAACATTCTCAAGACAGTATAGGCCAACAATTTGTACAAGTCACAAAATCACATACATTCGTTCGCACGTCCGTCACTTGAACTCCTCTCTCCGCACACCGAACGTACTATAGTCACATGTGTGTTTGCTATATACACACCACGCATGCGTCAAAATACGAACACGTCGCTCCGCACACGTCGCCCGCCCATGACGTTCTAACTAACATCTTTTCCCCGCCCCTTCTCTTTCGGCGCGCAGACAGATATGGCGGAGTTACAGCAGGTGTCTGATAATTCCGCAACTAACGAGGAGGAGACAAGCCCGGAGACCGAGGAAACGTCACGATCAAGGAGGAGATTCAAGGCATCGAATATGTCTTTGGCGGAGATGGCGGAGATGGTGGACATCTTGCTCAAGGCTGATTATGATGCCAAGCATGGGCCGTATAGCAAACCAAATAGAAGGAAGGCCAAAATCCTCACTAAAGTCGTGAAGAGTCTGAAGGCGAATTTCGGGGTGAAACGCTCAAAATGAGCAGCTCAGAAAGAGGTGGTCAGACCTCAAACTGAGGGAGCCAGACCAGTTGAGGAGCATAAAGAGAATGCTCGCTAAAAGTAAGTAAAAAGTAGACTTTTATGCTATTAATCTTTTTCTAAACTGACATGTTGCTCTTTATTTTGGTTTCTCATATTGGACTCCCTTCCAAAATGTAATATTTTGAACTTGGTTGGGCACAGTAATTGTTCGTTACGTTACCGACACTTCGTTCGGCCACTATCCGCGGTTTTGGCTTATTTTAGAGCCACAAAAGTAATTAGACATCTGCCATTTTTGCTCCAATATTGTGGCGTATTTTTTCGTCTAGATGATGTGTTTGTAAAGAGAATGAAATGCAAACTTTTATCAGTGTAAAGGAGAGGACACTCAGCAGCTGCTTCCACATCTGTACTTTGGAGCACTATAGTGTGGGCCACCAGACCCGCCTTTTTTGGGTGTCCCACACAGGTGCATCAGAGAATTTTTGTGGTGCCTCCATGTCAAATAAATTACATCCAAAGGTGAATACTAAACATATTCTTGGTCATAAATAATGCATTCTTCTTTAAATTCCGCCCAAACACACACTTGTACGAATTTATAGACCAGGTAAGGGAGCTGCCCGCTCTGTGGGAGACCAAAAACCCCATTCACAGGAAGAAAGGTGTAAGGAAAACAGCGCTGGAGACCCTGCTCCCATTTGTGCAGACAAAGGTACCCACAGCAACCACAAAACAGGTGGACAGTAAAATTGGGAGCTTGAGAGGCACATACAGGACTGAGCGGTTTAGGGTCCTGTCTTCTAAGAGGTCAGGAGCAGCAGCAGCTGATGTATATGTCCCGAATTTGTGGTACTATAGCAGGATGTCCTTTCTGAATGACCACCTTGAGGCAAGGCCATCACTGTCCAGTCTTCCCTGCAGCCAACCTGAGCCTTCTCTGGAGCAAGAGGAGGCAGCCACCCTGGAAGAACCTGATTTGGACATCTGGAGCCAGGTATAGTATTTTCTCAAAATGTATTGTGAGAAAAGTAATGCATGAAAAATAAGATAATATGTAAATCCCCCCAAAAATTGGGAGCAAAAAGTGATCTCAATATCAATAGACAGTAGTGGGCCCAAAATTGGGGGAGAAGAATGAAATCTGATGGGGTCATAATAATAGTCTTTTCTATTGATTTACATTCAATTTGCAACAGTCATGAGCTATAATTTGTGTGAAAATGATGAACCACAAACTAAAACTATTTCCCTTTTTCATACACAGGATGACATCAGCCAGGAGGAAGGTCTGGAAAGTGTCAGGCAGGAGGAGGCAGGGCCCACTGTGAGCCAGGAGGAGGCAGGGCCCACTGTGAGCCAGGAGGTGGCAGGGCCCAGTGGCACACAGGAGGTGGCAGGGCCCAGTGGCACACAGGAGGTGGCAGGGCCAAGTAGCAGGACCAGATCGCAGGTGCTTCCCATCCGCCTTCCTAAAAGATCCAGGAGGGACAGGAGCACAAGCGAGGCAGCACATCCCCTGAAGAGCCCATTGCCGGCCTAGTTGAGGCCAAGTTCAAGGCGATGAGCATGGAGCAACGCCTCCTATGCGAGCCCCTGCTCATCACCTTGCTGAACAAGGGGGTGATGGAGAGAATTACCCCCAATACGGCCATATGTGAGGTGGCACAACTATCCCAACCTCAACCTCCTCCTCCACCTCCACCTTCTTCTTCTGCCCCACCCCCTTCTCCTCCACCTCCTCCTCCACCTCCACCTTCTTCTTCTGCCCCACCCCCTTCTCCTCAACCTCCTCCTCCACCTCCACCTTCTTCTTCTGTGCCACCCCCTTCTCCTCCACCTCCTCCTCCTCCTGACAGGAGTACCCCTCCAGTGGCCCAGCCTCCAGCCACACGAATAAGGAAGGCTGCAGGGAAGGCTTCAGGGAAGGCTGCCAAGAAGACCAGGAAGTGATGGCCTTGCTTCATTGTGGTCTGACAGAAGGCAGCCTGTTGTAGTACCACAGACTTGGGACATGTATATCACCTGCTGCTGTTCCTGACCTCTGGGAGTCCAGCATCAGATTGTGCTCACAACTGTTGTGCTTCTCAAGCTCCCAATTTTATTGGCCACACAGGGTTGATGTGTGCTCTGGGGTCCCATGGATGCACAAATGGCAGCAGGTTCTCCAGCGCTGCCTTCTATTTATTTTGTTAGATACATGAATAAATGGTTTTTATTTTTACAGTTAATACTTGACTATGTGTGTAACGGCACCCCAATCTCAAGGGGTATTAACGCCGTTTACGAGGTTCCCTCTCCTAGACACACATCCACTCGCTACCGATATCCACAGCTAAACGACCCTTTCCTATAGGAGCCGACCCCTCTGGAAGAAGACGAGACGCACTCTGTCTCTTCTGTAGTAGGAATCCATTTATTAATGCCAAACATTGTAACTTTATACACAATTCAGGGCACATGATTTAAACATGAACAAGGGCCCAGCTCCACCCACACATCCCAAAACTCAACACCTCATCCTGACGTCTGCTAGGCTTCAAAAGATCCCAACACAATAGAATATACGATCTCCAATACACATCTTCCCACAAAGGGTTGGCAGCCAGTCTGTCTGGCGACAACAGGTTCTAAACCCTTTACATCTTAAATCCCTTTGTATTGTAAATCCCAGTCTGCCTTTACAATACACACAAGTATAGGGTTAATTACTTCTATTCACACCAGACCTTCCCAAGTCATACTGAACAATAGAAATGCAAAACAACTTAATTCCTCACAGCAATGATACTTAACCCCCACATACAATATACATCCAATCTATATACAATGTATATACAGCCTTGAATATGGCTATCATAGACCATATTGGGGTTTTCATTCACCCTGTGCCCCTAATAGAGACACAGGGTGATTGACACATAAGAGCCATTGGGGAAGCTGGCGCAAGGGTATTTCATACTTCCTAAGCGATTCTGAGTCCCCCGGGCCTTCCCGTTACATCTCTCCCCTTTTGGCAGGAGACTAACAGAGGGGGGAACCCCAGACGGGTTGACTCCGAAGTTAGTCCATAGGTCCCTTCTTCTAATGCCGGTATCCACACAGTACCCCAAATAAATTTCTCCAGAGAATCGCTTACCCAGCCAACCTCTGCCTCTCTCAGAGAACACACCCGCCGCTGGGGAGAGGCCTGGACTGGCCCTTCTCCCTGGAGTCCTTTCTGCCGCTGGAGAGAAGACAGGGTGACTGGGCTCAGTCCGTCATGCTGTTGGGGATCTGGGTCGACTGCCCGGCATCCCTGTGGTATACAAGTGGAGACTGAAGTCCCATCCACTTGTGGTAGGTGAAAATCTCCCAGTGCTTGCAAAGCAAGGCTGACATCCTCCTGTCTCAGTGTCACACCATTTTCTGGGGTTGTGTCAGTGAGGACTGAAGTCCCATCCAATACCACAGGAACTCCCTCTTCTGTTAGTTGGGAGCCGAGGCCCGTGGCGCTCGGCTCTGTTGCCAGCTCTTCTGCTGGGTTGCTGTGAGTGGAGACCGCAGTCCCATCCACCGATATCTGCTCAAGTGGCAGTTGTGTGCAGCGGCCAGTAGCATTCTGCCCTGCTGCCAGTGATTCAGCTGGGGGTAGAAGCTTTACCACCCCAGCTTGTTGCTGGAGAGAGGGGCCAACTGCCCCGGCTCCCTGAAACTCCACAGTTGTTTCCGGTGCTGGGCAGCACAGGTTGCTATCACTCTGCCCTGTTGCCAGTACTCCTGCTGGGGACTCCACACCATCTGCTCTGGCTACCTGTTGGGGAGGGAAAATGGCTGCTTCTCCTCCCTGCATCTCTGAAATCCACTCAGAAAGAGGAACCATCACCTTCTCAATTCGGGCCTCCAACACTGCCATGGGTGTAGAGCAGGGGTCTGCAGTACTTTGTCCTGCTGCCAGTACTTGAGCGGGCGATGCATAATTCATAACATCCTCTGCACAGTCCATTAAGTCCATACCTTCTGTAATCTGTGGCTGGGGAGATGAGCCAACTGCCCTAGCTCCCTGGAGCTCCATATTATCCACTTCGGCTTTAGGGAGGGCAATCTTCATCTTTTCCACTGCCGATTCTTCAGCCAGGTTAGCTCCCTGGAACTCTGTATCATTCACTTCGGCTTTAGGGAGGGCAATCTTCAGATTTTCCACTGCTGATTCTTCGGCCAGGATTTCATAGTTGTCAACTGGTATTTCCTGATAGTCCCAGGCAAAGGGAGCCCCACCCTGCTGCTGAGCGGAGTCTAGCAGCTGTTTGTAGGCGATCTCCAGCTCCCATTCCTGAACGGCCAGAAACTCCAAATCTTCCTGTGCCCAGTGCCCTTCCGAGACATTCAGTCTTTGTTCTCTGTGCTCCATTATTTCCTCCAAACGCCACTCCTGATCACTCCCAAAGTCAGGGTCCTCGGACAGCCTCCAATACAACAATCCCAGGCCATTATAGTCAAAGCCTTCCATGGGGCTGTCATCCGCTGACCATGGGCACTCTTGGGCTACATACCACCGGAGGGCTCTGTAGCTCTCGTCCAACCGCATCTCTGCCCGGATCAGCCTGCTTAACTCAGCTGTCCACTCCTGCTTCGGTTGTTCCCCCAATAACAGCATTCGTACTTCATACTGCGACCAGTACCTTACATGGATGGAGGGGAGAACTTTTCCCTGGTGTTGCTGCTCGAGGGCTAGCACTTTCTTCCAGAGTTCGCAGCGGATCGAATCCGACCATCCCAGCAGGACCTCCTCTGATACTGGTCCTCTATGCTGTATCTGCATCTCTCGCAACCTCCTTCTGAATTCCTTTTCCATGTCGGCTGGTATCTGTATCTCTCCTCTCCTTTCCGTTGGTGCTGCTTTTTTAGGTGTTGTCTCCCATTGCCATATTTCCGCCATTCTCTGCTCATGTTGCCACTCATCCTGCCGCTCGATGTCTCTAATGGCTTCCCGTATGGCGGTCTCTGATGGGTTAGCACCATACAATGCCAACCGCTGTCGCACTCGTTGCTGAAACAAATCTTCAACTGACCGGGGTCCTGCATCACCCTCCTTCGGCTGCATCGCTGGTCAATCACTGTGGTGGTTTGGAGTGTCCCAGGAACTGGAGGGAAAATCCCGCTGCTGCCAACCAATGTAACGGCACCCCAATCTCAAGGGGTATTAACGCCGTTTACGAGGTTCCCTCTCCTAGACACACATCCACTCGCTACCGATATCCACAGCTAAACGACCCTTTCCTATAGGAGCCGACCCCTCTGGAAGAAGACGAGACGCACTCTGTCTCTTCTGTAGTAGGAATCCATGTATTAATGCCAAACATTGTAACTTTATACACAATTCAGGGCACATGATTTAACATGAACAAGGGCCCAGCTCCACCCACACATCCCAAAACTCAACACCTCATCCTGACGTCTGCTAGGCTTCAAAAGATCCCAACACAATAGAATATACGATCTCCAATACACATCTTCCCACAAAGGGTTGGCAGCCAGTCTGTCTGGCGACAACAGGTTCTAAACCCTTTACATCTTAAATCCCTTTGTATTGTAAATCCCAGTCTGCCTTTACAATACACACAAGTATAGGGTTAATTACTTCTATTCACACCAGACCTTCCCAAGTCATACTGAACAATAGAAATGCAAAACAACTTAATTCCTCACAGCAATGATACTTAACCCCCACATACAATATACATCCAATCTATATACAATGTATATACAGCCTTGAATATGGCTATCATAGACCATATTGGGGTTTTCATTCACCCTGTGCCCCTAATAGAGACACAGGGTGATTGACACATAAGAGCCATTGGGGAAGCTGGCGCAAGGGTATTTCATACTTCCTAAGCGATTCTGAGTCCCCCGGGCCTTCCCGTTACAATGCGTTTTTATAATAATTATAAATTTAGCTTTGGAGTCGGCAGATACATTTTAACAAATAAAATAAAAGGGACAGAACACAAAAAAATCTCCTTGAAGGTCTAAAAAATAAAAACAAAATAAATAAAGGGGTAAACTTGACACAACAAAAATAATAAATAAAATCATGGAGATCACTATAAAATAAAGAAGCATTTAAAATGAAGATCTGAATTCAAAATTAAAATAATATAATTATTAAGGTGATCTTGCTCGATATAATACAGCTAAATATTCATGAGATCAGCATGAAAAAGGTTTAAAATAGTTAGTCAGAACTCTGTGTGAACATCAGCAGCAAAACAAGTTCTTTAGTTTTCATTATTGTAACATGATTGAAGATTGAAGATTGAAATGCGCAACATTTAACCACTTAACGACCGCTCACTGTATTATATACGTCGGCAGAATGGCACCGACAGGCACAATCACGTAGAGCATACGTGATTGCCTTTGTATAGTTGGGGGGTCCGATCGGACCCCCCTTCTGTACAGTGAGCGGTGGCTAAGTGTCCGGGAGCGTTCCGGGATGAGGGGGCAGCCATTCATTTCTGGCCACCCCCTCGCGATCGCTCCCGGAGAATGGAAATGCCCCCTCTGTCTGTGTCAGACAGAGGGAGCAGGAGGAAGTGATGTCATCTCTGGTGCGGCGCTCACATATACCGAGCGCCGTACAAGAGAAGATATCAGGTCAGTGCACACAACACTACACTGACACCAGGACACATAGGGACATAAATCGCCCCCCCAGGCCCCCCCAGACACCCCAGATCACCCCCAGATCACCCCCCCCAGCCCCCAGTCACAGTGTCACTGATTGCAGTGACCATTTATTTACTGATCACTGCAATCAGTGACATTTGTGACTGTAAAAGTGTCACCAAAGTTTAGTCTTAGGTCCAGTGTAGCCCCCTAACCCCCCCTAATAAAGGTTTAACCCCCTGATCACCCCCCAGATAACCCTTTCACCGCCTATCACCACTGTCGCTTAGCGATCATTTTTCTGATCGCTGTCTTAGCGTCAGTGATGCCGATCGGCAGCCAGTAATTTTTTTTAGGTTCGCCGCAGGTTTTTATAGCGTCAGGTACCCCAATATATTACCTAATGAAGGTTTAACCCCCTTGATCGCCCCCCAGGTAACCCTTTCACCCCCTATCACCACTGTCACTAAGCAAACGTTTTTCTAAACGCTGTCTTAGTGTCTGTGATGCAGATCGGTAGCTGGTAATTTTTTTTAGGTTCGCCGCAGGTTTTTATAGCGTCAGGTACCCCAATATATTATCTAATAAAGGTTTAACCCCCTTGATCGCCCCCCAGGTAACCCTTTCACCCCCTATCACCACTGTCGCTAAGCAATTGTTTTTCTAAACGCTGTCTTAGTGTCGGTGATGCAGATCGTAGCCAGTAATTTCTTTTAGGTTCGCCGCAGGTTTTTATAGCGTCAGGTACCCCAATATATTATCTAATAAAGGTTTAACCCCCTTGATCGCCCCCCAGGTAACCCTTTCACCCCCTATCACCACTGTCACTAAGCGATCGTTTTTCTAAACGCTGTCTTAGTGTCTGTGATGCAGATCGGTAGCCGGTAATTTTTTTTAGGTTCGCCGCAGGTTTTTATAGCGTCAGGTACCCCAATATATTATCTAATAAAGGTTTAACCCCCTTGATCGCCCCCCAGGTAACCCTTTCACCCCTTATCACCACTGTCGCTAAGCAATTGTTTTTCTAAGTGCTGTCTTAGTGTCGGTGATGCAGATCGGTAGCTGGTAATTTTTTTTAGGTTCGCCGCAGGTTTTTATAGTGTCAGGTACCCCCATATATTATCTAATAAAGGTTTTAACCCCCTGATTGCCCATAGTTAACCCTTTCACCAGTGATCACCATATAAGTGTTACGGGTGACGCTGGTTAGTTAGTTTGCTTTTTATAGTGTCAGGGCACCCGCCGTGTATATAACCCAATAAAGGTTTAACCCCCTGATCGCCCGGCGGGTGATATCAATTAGGTTTTAGCGTCAGAGAGGGTCTGCGTCACACCCCAGGCAGCGTCAGGTTAGTGCCAGTAACGCTAACACCCACGCGTGAAGCATACACCCCCCTTAGTGGTATAGTATCTGAACAGATCAATATCTGATCTGATCTGATCTATACTAGCGTCCCCAGCAGTTTAGGGTTCCCAAAAACGCAGTGTTAGCGGGATCAGCCCAGATACCTGCTGGCACCTGCGTTTTGCCCCTCCGTCCAGCCCAGGCCACCCAAGTGCAGTATCGATCGATCACTGTCACTTACAAAACAAAAACACACATAACTGCAGCGTTCGCAGAGACAGGCCTGATCCCTGCGACTCCAGTGCTGTAGGAGGTGATTTCACCACCACAGTTAAAAAAAAAAAGCAAATATGCCGAAGCATTGGGGCAGCAGGGGCGGAGGAGCGATTTTGCTCCTAATGCCGCGTACATACGGTCGAAATTCCGACGGAGGCTTGCCCGTGGAAAAGTCCGACCATGTGTGTGCGGCATAACTTTTTTGCGGGAGGATGCCCCCATGCTTCGGCATATATAAATGGTGCGTGTATGCCCATCATTGGAAGTGGGTGGATGAAGGGCGGTATTCTAATGGTGGGCATACCCACCGATCAATCTCTTTTTTCGTTCAGCCAACTGGCTGCATGAAATAAAAAGATTACAATACATGTCCAACAAGGACCAGCAACGTACTGGTATGTTGCTGGACTTTGAATGTTTATACCAGAATGATGCCTGCGGGTTTAGGTATCATCTTGGTATCATTCTTTTCAGCCTGCGGCCGGCTTTCATGTAAAAGCAATCCTAGCGGCTAATTAGCCTCTGGACTGCTTTTACAAGCAGTGGGAGGGAATCCCCCCCCCCCCGGATATAAAAAGCGCCATTGGGAAATTGGGAAAGCATTTTATCACACCGATCTTGGTGTGGTCAGATGCTTTGAGGGCAGAGGAAAAATCTAGGGTCTAGAAGACCCCAGTTTTTTCAAAAAAAGAGTACCTGTCACTACCTATTGCTATCATAGGTTGATATTTACATTCCCTGAGATAACAATAAAAATGATTAAAAAAAAAATACTTGGAAGGAACAATTTAAAAATAAAATAAAAAAGCGAAATTAATAATAAAAAAAAAGAAAAAAAAAAGCACCCCTGTCCTGCCCTGTTCTTGCCCAATGGCGAACGCAAGCGTCGGTCTGGCGTCATATGTAAACAGCAATTGCACAATGCATGTGAGGTATCACCGCAAAGGTCAGATCGAGGGCAATCATTTTAGCAGTAGACCTCCTCTGTAAATCTACTGGGGTAACCTGTAAAGGCTTTTAAAGGCTTTTAAAAATGTATGTAGTTTGTCGCCAATGCGCGTTTGTGCGAAATTTTAAAGCATGTCGTGTTTGGTATCTATGTACTCGGCCTAAGATCATCTTTTTTATTTCATCAAACATTTGGGCAATATAGTGTGTTTTAGTGCATTAAAATTAAAAAAAGTGTATTTTTTAACCCAAAAAATGCGTTTGAAGAATCGCTGCGCAAATACTGTGTAGAAAAAAAAAATGCAACACCCACCATTTTAATCTGTAGGGCCTTTGCTTTAAAAATATATATAATGTTTGGGGGTTCAACATAATTTTCTTGCAAAAAAAAAAATGTTTTCATGTAAACAAAAAGTGTCAAAAAGGGCTTTGTCTTCAAGTGGTTAGAAGAGTGGATGTAAGCTTCCTAATGTTGTGTATAAAATGCCAGAACAGTTCAAAACCCCCCCAAATGACCCCATTTTGGAAAGTAGACACCCCAAGCTATATACTGAGAGGCATGTCGAGTCCATGGAATATTTTATATGTTGACACAAGTTGCGGAAAAAAGACAATTTTTTTTTTTTTTTTGCACAAAGTTGTCACTAAATGATATATTGCTCAAACATGCCATGGGAATATGTGGAATTACACCCCAAAATACATTCTGTTGCTTCTCCTGAGTACGGGGATACCACATGTGTGAGACTTTTTGGGAGCCTAGCCACGTACGGGACCCCAAAAACCAAGCACCGCCTTCAGGCTTTCTAAGGGTGTAAATTTTTGATTTCACTTCTCACTGCCTATCACAGTTTCGGAGGCCATGGAATGCCCAGATGGCACAAACCCCCCCCAAATGACCCCATTTTGGAAAGTAGACACCCCAAGCTATTTGCTGAGAGGTATTGTGAGTATTTTGCAGATCTCGCTTTTTGTCACAAAGTTTTGAAAATTGAAAAAAAAAAAATAATATATATATATATATTTTCTTTCTTCATTTTCAAAAACAAATGAGAGCTGTAAAATACTCGCCATTCCTCTCAGCAAATAGCTTGGGGTGTCTATATTCCAAAATGGGGTCATTTGGGGGGGTTTTGTGCGATTTTGGCATTTTATGGCCTTCGAAACTGTGATAGGTAGTGAGGAGTGAAATCAAAAAATTGTGCCTAGAAATCCTGAAGGCGGTGCTTGGTTTTCGGGGTCCCGTACGCGGCTAGGCTCCTAAAAAGTCCCACACATATGGTATCCCCGTACTCAGGAGAAGCAGAAAAATGTATTTTGGGGTGTAATTCCACATATAACCATGGCATGTGTGAGCAATATATCATTTAGTAACAACTTTTTGTAATTTTTTTTTTTTTTTTTGTCATTATTCAATCACTTGGGACAAAAAAATATATATTCAATGGGCTCAACAGGCCTCTCAGCAATTTCCTTGGGGTGTCTACTTTCTAAAATGGGGTCATTTGGGGGGGTTTTGTGCTATTTTGGCATTTTATGGCCTTCGAAACTGTGATAGGTAGTGAGGAGTGAAATCAAAAATTTGCGCCCTTAGAAATCCTGAAGGCGGTGCTTGGTTTCCGGGGTCCCGTACGCGGCTAGGCTCCCAAAAAGTCCCACACATGTGGTATCCCCGTACTCAGGAGAAGCAGCAAAATGTATTTTGGGGTGAAATTCCACATATAACCATGGCATGTGTGAGCAATATATCATTTAGTGACAACTTTTTGTAATTTTTTTTTTTTTTTAGTCATTATTCAATCACTTGGGACAAAAAAATAAAAAATTCAATGGGCTCAACATGCCTCTCAGCAATTTCCTTGGGGTGTCTACTTTCCAAAATGGGGTCATTTGGGGGGGTTTTGTACTGCCCTGTCATTTTAGCACCTCAAGAAATGAGATAGGCAGTCATAAATTTAAAGCTGTGTAAATTTCAGAAAATGTACCCTAGTTTGTAAACTCTATAACTTTTGCGCAAACCAATAAATATACGCTTATTGACATTTTTTTTTACTAAAAACATGCGGCTGAATACATTTTGGCCTAAATGTATGACTACAATTGAGTTTATTCGATTTTTCTTATAACAAAAAGTAGAAAATATCATTTTTTTTCAAAATTTTCGGCCTTTTTCCGTTTATATCGCAAAAAATAAAAATCGCAGAGGCAATCAAATACCATTAAAAGAAAGCTCTATTTGTGGGAAGAAAAGGACGCAAATTTCGTTTGGGTACAACATTGCATGTCCGCACAATTTACAGTTAAAGCAGCGTAGTGCAAAATTCTGAATTCACCTCTGGTCCTCTAGCTATCAAATGGTCCGGGGCTTAAGTGGTTAAACGATGCAATAATTTACAGTGGGACGAATGTGCTATCTCCATTACGAAGGCTTGTTTTACCAGAAGAAGCGCTCCCGACTCATACTTGATTCTGAGCATGCGCGCTTTTTGAAGACTCGTAAAAGCATACACACAAACGTTTTTCTCGTCGCAAAACAGGCCGACGAGAAACACAACGAGAAAATCGAGAATCCGGACGAGAAAAAAAGAGAGCAGGTTCTCTATTTTTCTCGTTGAGATTCACGGCAGTTTTCTCGACGAAAAACCATACACACAAACGGTTTTCTTGACAAGAAAGCACTCTCGGCAGTTTTCTTGTCGTTTTTGGACGAGAAACTCGGTCGTGTGTACGAGGCTTGAGACTGAGATACCAGGCAACGACTCTAAACCTGTAAAGACCTCTGAGCGCTGGGAGTGACTGTTATTTTCTATAGTTCTAACGTTTACTGACTCTGAGAGATAACTACCGTACTTATGCAAAAGGTTAAAATAGCAAGGTAAATTACCTTTTTATTTTATTAGGACATTTTGCAAACACTGAGGGTTGGGTACTTTCTTAACCACTTAAGCCCCGGACCATTTGGTAGCTAAAGGACCAGAGGTGATTTCAGAATTTTGCACTGCGCTGCTTTAACTGTAAATTGTGCGGACATGCAATGTTGTACCCAAACGAAATTTGCGTCCTTTTCTTCCCACAAATAGAGCTTTCTTTTAATGGTATTTGATTGCCTCTGCGATTTGTATTTTTTGCGATATAAACGGAAAAAGACCGAAAATTTTGAGAAAAAAAATGATATTTTCTACTTTTTGTTATAAGAAAAATCGAATAAACTGAATTTTAGTCATACATTTAGGCCAAAATGTATTCAGCCACATGTCTTTAGTAAAAAAATGTCAATAAGCGTATATTTATTGGTTTGCGCAAAAGTTATAGTGTCTACAAACTAGGGTACATTTTCTGGAATTTACACAGCTTTTAATTTATGACTGCCTATCTCATTTCTTGAGGTACCGTATATACTCGAGTATAAGCCGGGATTTTCAGCCCTTTTTTTGGGGCTGAAAGTCCCCCCCTCGGCTTATACTCGAGTCATATAAATTTTACATTGTAAATATTACCTGTAAAGAAGTTGCGGCTGCGGCGTCCATCGTTCGAATTCCGCGGCGTCCATCGTTCAAAATTCCGCGGTCTCTTCCTGTTCCTTCCTTGATAGGCGAGTCTCAGCAGACACTCTCCGCCTATCACGAACGTTCTCTCATCCTCAGTTTTCCAGCAGACATCTGTGATTGGCGGAATACCCAACACAGTGTCTGCTGGGAAAACTAAGGATGAGAGAATGATCGTGATAGGCGGAGTGTGTCTGCTGAGACTCGCCTATCAAGTAAGGAACAGGAAGAGACCGCGGAATTCGAACGATGGACGCCGCGGAATTTGAACGATGGACGCCGCAGCCGCAACTTCTTTACAGGTAATAATTACAATGTAAAAATTTCTATTTACAGGGAACAGTGGAGCATCAGCTTATACTCGGGTCAGTGAGGTTTCCCAGTTTTTTGGGCAACATTAGGTACCTCGGCTTATACTCGAGTCGGCTTATACTCGAGTATATACGGTAATAAAATGGCAGGGCAGTACAAAACCCCCCCAAATGACCCCATTTTGGAAAGTAGACATCCCAAGGAAATTGCTGAGAGGCATGTTGAGCCCATTGAATATTTTTTTTTTGTCTCAAGTGATTAAATAATGACAAAAAAAAAAAAAAAAAAAATTACAAAAAGTTGTCACTAAATGATATATTGCTCACACATGCCATGGTTATATGTGAAATTACACCCCAAAATATATTTTGCTGCTTCTCCTGAGTACGGGGATACCACATGTGTGGGGCTTTTTGGGAGCCTAGCCGCGTACGGGCCCCCGGAAACCAAGCACCGCCTTCAGGATTTCTAAGGGCGCAAATTTTCGATTTCACTCCACACTACCTATCACAGTTTTGAAGGCCATAAAATGCCAAAATAGCACAAAACCCCCCCAAATGACCCCATTTTAGAAAGTAGACACCCCAAGGAAATTGCTGAGAGGCCTGTTGAGCCCATTGAATATTTTTTTTTTGTCCCAAGTGATTGAATAATGACAAAAAAAAATAAAAATTACAAAAAGTTGTCACTAAATGATATATTGCTCACACATGCCATGGTTATATGTGGAATTACACCCCAAAATACATTTTGCTGCTTCTCCTGAGTACGGGGATACCACATGTGTAGGACTTTTTAGGAGCCTAGCCGCGTACGGGACCCCGAAAACCAAGCACCGCCTTCAGGATTTCTAGGCACAAATTTTTGCTTTCACTCCTCACTACCTATCACAGTTTCGAAGGCCATAAAATGCCAAAATAGCACAAAACCCCCCCAAATGACCCCATTTTGGAAAGTAGACACCCCAAGCTATTTGCTGAGAGGCATGGTGAGTATTTTACAGCTCTCATTTGTTTTTGAAAATGAAGAAAGAAAAAAAAAATATATATATATTTTTTTTTTTTCAATTTTCAAAACTTTGTGACAAAAAGCGAGATCTGCAAAATACTCACAATACCTCTCAGCAAATAGCTTGGGGTGTCTACTTTCCAAAATGGGGTCATTTGGGGGGGTTTTGTGCCATCTGGGCATTCCATGGCCTCCGAAACTGTGATAGGCAGTGAGAAGTGAAATCAAAAATGTACACCCTTAGAAAGCCTGAAGGTGGTGCTTGGTTTTTGGGGTCCCGTACGCGGCTAGGCTCCCAAAAAGTCTCACACATGTGGTATCCCCGTACTCAGGAGAATCAACAGAATGTATTTTGGGGTGTAATTCCACATATGCCTATGGCATGTTTGAGCAATATATCATTTAGTGACAACTTTGTGCAAAAAAAAAAAAAAAATGTCTTTTTTCCGCAACTTGTGTTAACATATAAAATATTCCATGGACTCGACATGCCTCTCAGTATATAGCTTGGGGTGTCTACTTTCCAAAATGGGGTCATTTGGGGGGGTTTTGAACTGTTCTGGCATTTTATACACAACATTAGGAAGCTTACATCCACTCTTCTAACCACTTGAAGACAAAGCCCTTTCTGACACTTTTTGTTTACATGAAAACATTATTTATTTTTTTGCAAGAAATTATGTTGAACCCCCAAACATTATATATATTTTTAAAGCAAAGGCCCTACAGATTAAAATGGTGGGTGTTGCATTTTTTTTTCTACACAGTATTTGCGCAGCGATTTTTCAAACGCATTTTTTGGGGAAAAAATACACTTTTTTTTAATTTTAATGCACTAAAACACACTATATTGCCCAAATGTTTGATGAAATAAAAAAGATGATCTTAGGCCGAGTACATAGATACCAAACACGACATGCTTTAAAAATTCGCACAAACGCGCATTGGCGACAAACTATATATAATACATTTTTAAAAGTCTTTAAAAGCCTTTACAGGTTACCCCGTTAGATTTACAGAGGAGGTCTACTGCTAAAATTACTGCCCTCGATATGACCTTCGCTGTGATACCTCACATGCATGGTGCAATTGCTGTTTACATATGACGCCAGACCGACGCTTGCGTTCGCCATTGGGCAAGAGCAGGGCAGGACAGGGATGCTTTTTTTTTATTATTATTAATTTTGCTTTTTTATTTTATTTTTAAATTGTTCCTTCCATATTTATTTATTTTTATCATTTTTATTGTTATCTCAGGGAATGTAAATATCCCCTATGATAGCAATAGGTAGTGACAGGTACTCTTTTTTTTTTTAAAACTGGGGTCTTCTAGACCCTAGATCTTGACCACACCAAGATCGGTGTGATAAAATGCTTTCCCAATTTCCCAATGGCGCTTTTATATCCGGGGGGGGGGGACATTCCCTCCCACTGCTTGTAAAAGCAGTCCAGAGGCTAATTAGCCACTAGGATTGCTTTTACATGAAAGCCGGCCGCTGGCTGAAAAGAATGATACCAAGATGATACCTAAACCCGCAGGCATCATTCTGGTATAAACATTCAAAGTCCAGCAACATACCAGTACGTTGCTGGTCCTTGTTGGACATGTATTGTAATCTTTTTTTTTCATGCAGCCTGTTGGCTGAACGAAAGAAGAGATTGATCGGTGGGTATGCCCACCATTAGAATACCGCCCTTCATCCACCCACTTCTAATGATGGGCATACACGCACCATTTATATATGCCGAAGCATGGGGGCATCCTCCCGCAAAAAAGTTATGCCGCACACACATGGTCGGACTTTTCCACGGGCAAGCCTCCGTCGGAATTTCGACCGTATGTACGCGGCATTAGGAGCAAAATCGCTCCTCCGCCCCTGCTGCCCCAATGCTTCGGCATATTTGCTTTTTTTTTTTTAACTGTGGTGGTGAAATCACCTCCTACAGCACTGGAGTCGCAGGGATCAGGCCTGTCTCTGCGAACGCTGCAGTTATGTGTGTTGTGTTTTGTAAGTGACAGTGATCGATCGATACTGCACTTGGGTGGCCTGGGCTGGACGGAGGGGCAAAACGCAGGTGCTAGCAGGTATCTGGGCTGATCCCGCTAACACTGCGTTTTTGGGAACCCTAAACAGCTGGGGACGCTAGTATAGATCTGATCAGATCAGATATTGATCTGTTCAGATACTATACCACTAAGGGAGGTGTATGCTTCACGCGTGGGTGTTAGCGCTACTGGCACTAACCTGACGCTGCCTGGGGTGTGACGCAGACCCTCTCTGACGCTAAAACCTAATTGATATCACCCGCCGGGCGATCAGGGGGTTAAACCTTTATTGGGTTATATATACGGCGGGTGCCCTGACACTATAAAAAGCAAACTAACTAACCAGCGTCACCCGTAACACTTATATGGTGATCACTGGTGAAAGGGTTAACTAGGGGCAATTAGGGGGTTAAAACCTTTATTAGATAATATATGGGGGTACCTGACGCTATAAAAACCTGCGGCGAATTAAAAAAAAAATACTGGCTACCGATCTGCATCACAGACGCTAAGACAGCGATCAGAAAAATGATCGCTTAGCGACAGTGGTGATAGGGGGTGAAAGGGTTACCTGGGGGGCGATCAAGGGGGTTAAACCTTTATTAGATAATTTATGGGGGTACCTGACGCTATAAAAACCTGCGGCGAACCTAAAAAAAAAATTACTGGCTACCGATCTGCATCACCGACGCTAAGACAGCGATCAGAAAAATGATTGCTTAGCGACGGCGGTGCTAGGGGGAGAAAGGGTTATCTGGGGGGTGATCAGGGGGTTAAACCTTTATTAGGTAATATATGGGGGTACCTGACGCTATAAAAACCTGCGGCGAACCTAAAAAAAATTACTGGCTACCGATCTGCATCACAGACGCTAAGACAGCAATCAGAAAAATGATCGCTTGGTGATAGGGGGTGAAAGGGTTACCTGGGGGGCGATCAAGGGGGTTAAACCTTTATTAGATAATTTATGGGGGTACCCGACGCTATAAAAACCTGCGGCGAACCTAAAAAAAAATACTGGCTACCGATCTGCATCACCGACGCTGATCAGGGGGTTAAACCTTTATTAGAGGGGGGTTAGGGGGCTACACTGGACCTAAAACTAACTTTAGTGACACTTTTACAGTCACAAATGTCACTGATTGCAGTGATCAGTAAATAAATGGTCACTGCAATCAGTGACACTGTAACTGGGGGCTGGGGGGTGATCTGGGGGGGCCTGGAGGGGCGATTTGTGTGCCTATGTGTCCTGGTGTCAGTGTAGTGTTTTGTGCACTGACCTGATGACATCACTTCCTCCTGCTTCCTCTGCCTGTGTTTACATTACAGGACAGAGGAAGCATTTTCATTCGCCGGGAGCGATCGCGGGGGGGGTGGCTGGAATCGAACGGCCGTCCCCTCATCTCGGATCGCTCCCCAACGAATACTGACCACTCACTGTATAGGAGGGGGGTCCAATCGGACCCCCCAACTGTACAAAGGCAATCACGTACACTGTACATGATTGTGCCTGTCGGTGCCATTCTGCCGACGTACATATACAGTGAGCGGTCGTTAAGTGGTTAAAGACATACATCTTTGTGAGAAATTTACCATCTTATCAGTTGTGTGTTATCCGATGTTGTTATCAAGTGTAAAAAAACTATTTTTTTTTCAAAATTGTTGGTCTTTTTTGTTTATAGCGCAAAAAAAAAAAAAAAATGCAGAAGTGATCAAATACCACCAAAAGAAAGCTCTATTTGTGGAAAAAAAATACATAAATGTTATTTGGGTACAGTTTTGCAGTAACGTGCAATTGGCAGTTAAACTAACGCAAAAATGGCCTGGTCATGAAGGGGGGGGGGGGTAAATCTTCCGGAGGTCAAGTGGGTAATGACACTTGTTGGGAATAGTGTACAGTACATCTTATCTCCTAAATCTAAGTGTAAAGAAATGTTGTCATGGGGAAAGAAGAGGAGGCCACTGTGATCTTAGCGATGTACAGGGAATGGGCTGGTGTGTGGGTGTTAACTCTTTATTGCTATGCACTGGTCCTGTGGGCAGAAGCAGAAGGGCTACCATCACATGTATGCTGCCATGGATAGGCACCAGGAAAAGAAAATGACAGGAAGTACGATACAAGTTTTTAATTTGTTTTGGTTAGACTGGAGATGGATTAGAACACCTATTAGGTTTTTATTGCTGTCTGTGCCCCCATTAGGGACATTCACCCTATTTGTCCTGATTACCATTACCATCAAAAGTGAAAGTAAAGAAAACCCAACGTTTTGGGTTGTTCCCAGAAAAACAATAGGAGGGGAAATATTTCAATGGGGACACTAGTTCTGGTGACCTGGAGGCCCCACGGAATTCCCTTAATTTGCAGGGTTATCTCTCAGTTCCTGTTTTGGCTATGGGACAGAAGTAGTGTTGCACCGATACTAGTATCCTTATCGGTGCCGATACCAAGCATTTGCATGAGTATCGGTACTCGTGCAAATTCTCTGATAACTGTTGTATTAGGCCAGGCTTCCTCAGCGTAGCAGGGAGGGCGGGCAGCCTCACAGGTGATCGGTGTGGTGGTTGGGGGAGGTACAAGCACCGATCTCCTTGTGTGGCTTTCAATAAAGCATCTGACAGCCGCTTCTCCTCCTCTCCTGTGGCTGTCAAATGCTCTATTGAAAACCACACAGGGAGATCGGTGCTTATACCTCCCACCACCACTGCACTGATTGTCCTCTGTGTCTTCCTCCCCTGGCTCTCCGGGTCCCCCTCTGGCTCCCCCGTGTGCTCCTCACTCTCTCCTGGTCCCCCCCCAGCTCCCCATATGGTCCTCGCTCTCTCCGGCTCCCCCGTATGGTCCTCACTCTCTCCGTGTTCGCCTCCGGTCCCCCCTGCCCCAGATATGTCAGGATGGAGAGTGGACTGTCCATTCATAACCGAGTAAACTGTATTTACGATGCTTCAATGTATGAATGGAGAGGAGCCTCTGTCTCCTCTTCATTCATCTTCATTGAATGACAAAGGGACTGGGGAATCTGTGTCTTCAGTTCCTTTCTCTGTCTCAAAAGGGGAGATGTCAGGGGGTCTGTTTAGACCCCTGATATCTCAAAGCCCCCCAACAGGGCTGATAAATATATATATATATATATATATATATATATATATATATATTATATAATATAAACCAAAAAAATATTTAAAGGTTAAAAAATAAATAAACACAACACTGACACCATCAACTGCCCCCCCCCCTCCACAAAAAAGCATTGTAAAAAAAGAAATAATAATAATAAAATATTAAATTGTAAAAAATAATTTAAAAAATAATTGTAAAAAAAATAAAAATAAAAAAACTACTGACACAGTCCACGTCTCATCAGTGCCCATTGGTGCCACCTATCAGTACCCATCAGTGCTGCATATTAGTACCTCCTCATCAGTGCCACCCCATCAGTGCCGCCTCATCAGTGTCCATCAGTGCTGCATATTAGTGCTAGTGTCAGATGACATTAAAAAAAAAAGTATCGTAATCAGTCTTAAAAAGTGCTACTGGTGCAAGCAGAAGTGAAGGGAAATCTCCCCAATGGGACACAGATGGAAGAAAAAAAAATTGCCAGAGGTTATAACCCTATCTTACTCTATCCAAAAATGAAAAAAAAGTTTTGCCTATAGCTTTACTTTAATGCAACCAGGAAGAGCTAAAATGTTGGACTGCCTAAGATTCAAATATGAATCTTAGGCAGAGGCTTTTAGAATCTGCCACAGGTTATTGTAGGTATCTCTCGGACCTGCACTTTATACCTGCAGCAGTGTGTCCCCTTTCACCCAATGACAGAATCTCTTTAACCACTTCAATACAGGGCTTTTATACACCCTTCCTTACCAGACCAATTTGTAGCTTTCAGCGCTCTCACACTTTGAATGACAATTACTCAGTCATGCTACACTGTACCCAAACCAAATTTTTATCATTTTTTTCTCACAAACAGAGCTTTCTTTTGGTGGTATTTAATCACCGCTAGGTTTTTTATTTTTTGCAATATAAGCGAAAAAAGTTAGATTTTTTTTTTAAAAAAACACTTTTTTTTTTGTTTTTATTGTAAAATTTTGCAAATAAGTAATTTTTCTTCATAAAATTGAGCCAAAATGTATACTGCTACATATCTTTAGTAAAAATAACCAAAAAAGTGTATATTATTTGGTCTCTGTGAAAGTTATAGAGTCTACAAGCTATGGTGCAAATCATTGAAAAATTATCACATCTGATCACACCTGATGTACTGAAGGCCTATTTCATTTCTTGAGACCCTAACAAGCCAGGAAAGTACAAATACCCCCCAAATTACCCCTTTTTGGAAAGCAGA
Source organism: Rana muscosa (assembly GCA_029206835.1). Taxonomy (NCBI): domain Eukaryota; kingdom Metazoa; phylum Chordata; class Amphibia; order Anura; family Ranidae; genus Rana; species Rana muscosa. The sequence goes on from JARGYO010005562.1 coordinate 10,979,056, forward strand.
CATTCCAATGTATTTCGTAAGAGTCATTGTGAGTTTTTTGAAGTTGTACTTTTTTCCCACAATTCTTGGGAAATTTTTTAAATTTTTTTAAATTTTTATTTTTTTGCACAAAATTGTCATAACAACAAGTTATTTCTCTCACACAGCACATGCATACTTGCAATGACACCCCAAAATACATTCTGCTACTCCTCCTGAGTATGGCGATACCAAATGTGTGAGACTTTTACACAGCCTGGCCAAATACACAGGCACAACATTGAAATAGCACCTTCAGGCATTCTAGAAACATAAATTACACATCTCATTTCTCAACCACCTATTACAGTTTTGAAGACCCTGGAGCACCAGGACAATGGAAATGCCCATAAAATGACCCCATTTTGGAAAGCTAACACCCCAACGTATAATCTATGAGGCATAATGAGTCTTTTGAACGGTTCATTTTTTTCCAGAAGTTTTTGGAATATGTGGGAAAAAAATGAAAACGCATTTTTTTTATACAAAGTTGTCCATTTATAAGATATTACCAACACATAGCATGTACATAGCAAAAATTACACCCAAAAATACATTCTGCTACTCCTCCTGAGTATGGCGATACCAAATGTGTGAGACTTTTACACAGCCTGGCCAAATACAGAGGCCCAACATTGAAATAGCCCCTTTAGGCATTCTAGGAGCATAAATTACACATCTCATTTCTCAACCACCTATTACAGTTTTGAAGACCCTGGAGCACCAGGACAATGGAAACGCCCATAAAATGACCCCATTTTGGAAAGCTAACACCCCAACGTATAATCTATGAGGCATAATGAGTCTTTTGAACGGTTCATTTTTTTCCAGAAGTTTTTGGAATATGTGGGAAAAAAATGAAACCGCATTTTTTTTATACAAAGTTGTCCATTTATAAGATATTACCAACACATAGCATGTACATAGCAAAAATGACACCCCAAAATACATTCTGCTACTCCTCCTGAGTATGGCGATACCAAATGTGTGAGACTTTTACACATCCTGGCCAAATACAGAGGCCCAACATTGAAATAGCACCTTCAGGCATTCTAGGAGCATAAATTACAAATCTAATTTCTCAACCACCTATTACAGTTTTGAAGACCCTGGAGCACCAGGACAATGGAAACTCCCATAAAATGACCCCATTTCGGAAAGCTAACACCCCAACGTATAATCTTTGAGGCATAATGAGTCTTTTGAACGGTTCATTTTTTTCCAGAAGTTTTTGGAATATGTGGGAAAAAAATGAAAACGCATTTTTTTTATACAAAGTTGTCCATTTATAAGATATTACCAACACATAGCATGTACATAGCAAAAGTGACACCCCAAAATACATTCTGCTACTCCTCCTGAGTATGGCGATACCAAATGTGTGAGACTTTTACACAGCCTGGCCAAATACAGAGGCCTAACATCTAAGTAGCACCGTCATGTGTTCTAGGAGCATAAATTACACACATAAATTCCTGACAACCTATCACATTGTTGAAGGCCCTTCATATTTCTAAAACATAGCATGTACTGTACATACCAATTATAAACCAAAATACATTCTTCTGAGAAAAAGGGTAAAGAAAAGATTACCTGCGGTTTTAGTAGTGCAGTGGTCCAAAGAGGAGAGCATCGGTCCAGGCAGCAGGCAGGAACGTGGACAGCGACAGCAAAACAGGCAGCAGGCAGGAATAGTCAGTACAGGTAGAGATGATGTCAGCACAGCCAAAGCATTGGTCCAGATAGCAGGCAGAGATGTGGTCAGCAGTAGCAAAAGGAACAAAGGATCGTCCATGCAGCAGGCAGGAATACTGTCCATAGTTAGTACATGCAGCAGGCAGAGGTATGGTCAGCACAGCCAGAGTATTTGTCCAGGGAGCAGGCAGGACCTCAAGCTTAGGGCAACGGTCAGGAAAGAATGGGGACAGGGGTAGAGGCTTCTCCCACCCAAATCGCTTTGAAGCCTCCGGACAACCAGACCCTGTTCTGGGAACACAGAAAACCAAAAACTGGTTTTCTGAACTCAGAACACTATTCTGGAGCCCCTCACATATGTGAGACCCCTGTGTAGCAGGGTGAAAGATCAGTCCAAGGGGGCAGGCAAAAACATGGTCAACAGGCCGAGGTCAGTGCAGGTAAAAGGCAGAAATAAACGGTAGGCAGAGGCATAATCCATACAGTCCAGGGTCAGTTCACGTGAAAGGCAGAAACATGGCGGATAAACAATGCAGACGGTAGGCAGAGACATAGTCGAGAAACAGGCCAGGGTCAGTTCACATGGAAGACAATGATATGGTTGGTTGAGGCAGGGAAATATTCAGGACATATTGAAAACGGGGAAATGGCAGTATTAGAAATATGGGCTAATAGTTTTCGAGAGTGTGATATCGCTTGAAGCATTTTCCGATGCAAAGGCCAGGTTGGGAGGGACAGTCGGGACAATGGAAGCTGGTGTCTTTCCTAATTCCTCTTCTGGTGCACACCCGACATTTTTTTTGGCGTCGTCTTCCGGATCGTGATGGTGGAATATGGTCTGAAAAATGGCGCTCATGTAGTCTGCTGACACAATCTGAGTGAATGCTTTCTGGGGGGGATGTTTGTTGGTAGATCAGGGCAGTGACAATGTCTTCAATAAATCTCATGAAGGTGGTGGGTCTATGTGTGGATTTCTGGTAGACTATGAAAGAATTTAACAGGGCCAAATGAAAAAAGTAAATTGCGATTTTTTTATACCAGAAGAGGGATTTTCGGGTTGAAAGATAGGGCTGCAACATTTGATCATTTAAATCCACACCCCCCATGAATTTATTGTACTCATTGATGCAGGAAGGCTTGCGAACGGTAATGCGTCTTCTGTGAAGTTCCACCGAGGTGTCATCGTGGATGGTGGACATGATGTACACATCTTTCCTATCCCTCCACTTCACAGCCAACACTTCCTCGTTCCTCAAGCTTGCCGATTCCCCCTTTTGAATGGTTGTGGTGACAAGACGCTGTGGGAAGCCCTTTCTGTTTATTCTTGTTGTACCACACGCCAGAGTTTTTTTTAGGTAGAGGTGGCGGAGAAGGGGCAGGCTGGTATAATAGTTGTCCATATAAATATGATACCCCTTTTGGAGGAGTGGAAATACCAACTCCCAAACAATTTTTCCACTTATTCCCATGTACGATGGACACTCAGGGGGCTCGAGCTGGGAATCTTTGCCTTCGTACATGCGGAATGAGTGCACATAACCAGTGGCGCTTTCACAGAGCTTGTTGAGCTTCAAGCCGTACCTCGCCCGCTTACTGGGGATATATTGCTTGATTCCCAGCCGGCCTGTGAAATGCACCAGGGATTCGTCCACAGAAATGTTTTGGTCAGGGACATAAAGTTCGGCAAACTTCTTGGAAAAAAAATTAATTAGGGGGCGAATTTTATATAATTTGTCAAAGTTTGGGTGATCTCGGGGGGGGCACTGTGAGTTGTCACTGAAATGCAGGAACCGCATTATAAGTTCGTATCGGGACCTGGACATGGCCGATGTAAAAATTGGCATATGGTGGATGGGTTTCTTCGACCAATACCTATTCATTTCATTTTTTTTTGTAAGCCCCGTGTTAAACGTTAGGCCTAAAAACAATCTAAGCTCCACCACTGTTAGGGGTCTCCATTCAAAAGGGCGGGCATAGCTGGAGCTGGGGTTGTTTTCAATGAATTGTTGAGCAAAAAGATTAGTTTGCTCCACAATGCCTTGAACCAATTCATCAGGGAAAAATAAATAAAAATAATCAAGTTTGGAAAAACCCTCAGTGTTGACCTGCACACCTGGCTGTGCTGTAAAAGGGGGGATCGTGGCTGACCCTGAGGTAGAAGGCAGCCACAATGGGTTTGCCAAGCCATCTGGAAGCTGGGTTCGGGTCCTACTTCTTTGGCGTGTACTTGCACTGGGCCTTTCCTCCTGGGGTCTAGCAGCGCTTGCACTGGGCCTTTCCTCCTGGGGTCTAGCAGCGCTTGCACTGGACCTCGCCTCCTGGGGTCTACCGCCGTTGGCACTGCTGGTCGCTGCCTGGTGTTCAGACCGTCTTCTTTTTGGACGGACTGTGTCCTCCTCTAATTCGGATCCGGATGTGCTGCCTTCGGGGGGTTCATATTCCGAACCAGAATCGGAATCAGAACTGAGCGGTGAGAGCTCCCCGTTGCTCTCATCGGTCAGACTGAGTATTTGATATGCTTCTTCTGGGGTGTACACCTTTCTGGACATAGTGGGTACGCTGGTGAGGTGGCAGGTACTCTGGTGGCAGGTTCTCTGGTGAGGTGGCGGGTACTCTAATGGACAGGTACTCCTGATGGATTGGTGGTGGGTACTCTGGTGAGTTGGCGGGTACTCTGGTGAGGTGGTGGGTACTCCTGATGGACAGGTACTCCTGATGGACTGGTGGCGGGTACTCCTGGTGAGGTGGCGGGTACTCCTGGTGAGGTGGCTGGTACACCTGATGGACAGGTACTCCTGATGGACAGGTACTTCTGATGGACTGGTGGCGGGTACTCTGAGGTGGCGGGTACTCAGGTGAGGTGGCGGGTACTGCTGATGGACAGGTACTCCTGATGGACTAGTGGCGGGTACTCAGGTGAGGTGGCGGGTACTCCTGATGGACAGGTACTCCTGATGGACTGGTGGCGGGTACTCTGAGGTGGCGGGTACTGCTGATGGACAGGTACTCCTGATGGACAGGTACTCCTGATGGACTGGTGGCGGGTACTCTGAGGTGGCGGGTACTCAGGTGAGGTGGCGGGTACTCCTGATGGACAGGTACTCCTGATGGACTGGTGGCGGGTACTCTGAGGTGGCGGGTACTCAGGTGAGGTGGCGGGTACTGCTGATGGACAGGTACTCCTGATGGACAGGTACTCCTGATGGACTGGTGGCGGGTACTCTGAGGTGGCGGGTACTCAGGTGAGGTGGCGGGTACTCCTGATGGACAGGTACTCCTGATGGACTGGTGGCGGGTACTCAGGTGAGGTGGCGGGTACTCCTGATGGACAGGTACTCCTGATGGACAGGTACTCCTGATGGACTGGTGGCGGGTACTCTGAGGTGGCGGGTACTCAGGTGAGGTGGCGGGTACTCCTGATGGACAGGTACTCCTGATGGACTGGTGGCGGGTACTCTGAGGTGGCGGGTACTCAGGTGAGGTGGCGGGTACTGCTGATGGACAGGTACTCCTGATGGACAGGTACTCCTGATGGACTGGTGGCGGGTACTCTGAGGTGGCGGGTACTCAGGTGAGGTGGCGGGTACTCCTGATGGACAGGTACTCCTGATGGACTGGTGGCGGGTACTCTGAGGTGGCGGATACTCCTGATGGACAGGTACTCCTGATGGACAGGTGGGTGGCGGGTGATCTGGTGGCAGGTACTAGATGACAGGTACTCTTTATTTAGGGGAGGCAATCTGGGCACAGTAGTACATATGTATATGTGTATAACATATGTGTAACTCACTGTTAGCTGATCTCCTCCTCACAGGTGTGTGAAGAGGAGAACCAGGCAACAGTGAGTTACACACAATTGTGTGTTTTGTTTACATTTAGTGACCTGCTGTGATTGGACACAGCCGGTCACGTGGTAAAGAGCCAATTTCATTGGCTCTTTACCCTGATCGAGGCTGGGCTGTATCCAAGGGAAAAACCTCAGCCCCGATCGCCGCGCTGCGCAGCTCTGCATCATCAATTCCGGTAAGTTTATACCGGAATCTCCGCCGCCACATTACTTGAATCGGTGTGTCCAGAGGCACACACCGGATCCCAGATCGCCGCGCTGCGCGCCCCCGGGGGCGCACGCGGCGCCGTGCACGCCGCTGCTGCAGCTCTGCATATGGGAGCCGGTAAGCCGCTCCGCTGCCCGCCGCGCCGCACAGAAAGCTCCGCTGCCCGCCGCTGCTGCTCCGCCGCCACTCATTTACCCCCATCAGGGAACTGCTGTGTCCTAAGGAACACAACGGTACCTGGGAGAGCCGGCGAAGCACCGGATGGCGGCGGGAGGGGGGGTGCCCCCTCCCGCCGCCTATAAGAACGATCAAGCGGCGGAACCGCCGCTATGATCGTTCTTATGGTGCAGAGAATCGCTGGCAGAACAAAAGGATATCTGAATGATGCCTCTAGCTGCAGGCATCATTCAGATATTCCCCTACAAAGCAGAGGACGTCATATGACGTCCACCCAGGATGGGAGATCCCATCTGTGGACGTCATATTACTATGGCTGGGTAGGGAAGTGGTTAAACAGCCTTCCAGAGTGAAACCTGATCTGGTGTGTTTAGTAGTCCTATTTAAGTAAACACTGGGTTACACCTTATTTCTCATTCGTTTATAGCAGTGATTCTCAAACTGTGTGCCGTGGCACACTAGTGTGCCGCTTGAGATTTGCAGGTGTGCCCTGGGAGTTTTGAAAAATATTTAAAATTGCTAGCATTTTGAAACCTTGAACATATCGAAAAATTTTATGGTAAATCAATGTTGCAAAAGTTAAAAAAGTAACAAATAAATATGCAATCTATAATAAGGCTTACCAAAAGGTAGTGCAAATATCTCCTAAACGTGCACCGTTGAAGGAACGGCCAGCCGTGTCGTTCCGAGCCCTGTGCCGTAATCAGCGGCTCCTGTGCGCATGCAGGAGTGACGTCATTGCGGCTCCGGCCAGTCACAGAGCCAGAGACCGCAAACCCAGATAGCAAGACGGGTGAAGATGGGAGCCGGCTGCAGCTCTGAGATCTCGGCGCATGAGGGCTTTGTTTTAAGGCAAGTTTAACATAATGTGCTAGTTTGCAATGCTTACTAGCACATTATACTTTTACCTTGCACGGTGTAAGGAAATAACAACGTAAAACAAGGAAAAAGGAGTCTAAAGCTGATGGCTGGATATAAGAATACAAAAAAGTCATATGTGATATTTTAAATTTATCTAAAAAAATAATAAAGGAAAAACATTTTTTAAGTGGTATTTTAATTTATTATATGTACAAAAACTACCATACGTTTCCCTTACAAATACATTTAAGTCCGTATAAAGGTTTCAGATATGGAAAATTTGATATTTTCCATAAGACATGCATGCATTTGACGACTGAAATGCAATGATGCTGGATAATTCTTTGTGATTACAATAAACCTGTCAGAAACCTGAACAATTCAAACTGAGGTTTTTGACACGCAGGTTCTACTAAAGGTAACCTCTGATTATGTGATCATTCATTGTAAGTGTCTATATTTTTTTTGTGAATGCAGTACTGACATCTCTGTATGACTTTCCATTGACCTCCTTCTAACCTGCTTTTGCATTCAATTTGACCTGTATAAGGAGATAAGCAGTGCTGACGCAAGCAAAAGTCCAACACAGGCCCTTATATAGCCAGGATAGAATAAGGAAGGGCCCAAAATACACCTGAAAGCTGTATTATTACTACAGTAATCCCAATAAAATCAAACTAGTCAAGTTAGAAAAATAGAAGCTGCTAACGTGTCTAATAAGGTGTAGGATTTTGGTATGTCATCCTTATCCTTCCTTCATTAATGAGGGCTCATTCACATGGACATTAAGTGTCTAGATTAGCATCTGTATGTACTGAAACAGTACACAGATCTATGGGCACATTCAGATATATGCACCTAGGGCCATAATGTTGGGCTGTCTTTAGCAGTGTGAAAAAAAAACTAGACACAGCTGTGTCCAGAGCCATACATTTCAGTGTTAGCCTGGGTTCACACTGGTCCGACAAACGCTCCGACATTGGGAGCTCATGTCGCATGACGTGTGAAAATCAATGTTTCCCTATGAGAGCTGCCTTAACTGGTCCGACACAAGTCGGTCCGACTTTGAAAATGCTCCCTGTACTACTTTGGTCCGACTTTGATCCTACTTCAGCCCTTTGAATATCATTAAAATCGGATCAAAGTAGGATCCTTGTCCTAGCCATCCGACTTTTGACATCCGACATGGTGATTACAGCAATAGTAAAAGGAATTTATCTCACACTTGGTTTGTTTTGATTGGTCAAAGGACAAGTCAGACTATCACAAAGTTGGATCAAAGTAGTATCCTGTTCATTCAAGTCGGATGGATGTAGGACCAATGTAGGACTGATGTCGCAGAGCAAAGTAGGATGAAAGTCGGATGACTGTCGTGTAGTATCAGTGTGAACCCAGCCTGATACGACTCGACAGTCATACGACTTTCATCCTACTTTGCTCTGCAACATCAGTCCTACATCCATCCAACTTGAATGAACAGGATACTACTTTGAACTGACTTTGTGATAGTCTGACTTGTTCTTTGACCAATCAAAACAATCCCAGAGTGAGATAAAATAGGATTTTTGTACTCACCGTAAAATCCGTTTTTCTGACGTCCATGGACTGACACAGCGCCTTCATACTGAAACACGTGGGTATATGTCCCTGCTTGCAGGAGAAGATCTAGGCAGAATGTTAGATCATACATTCTAAAAAAAACAGAGCTGAACAGCCCCGCCCAGGGGGCGGTCCCTCCGGACATAATCCTCCTACCTGCAGCCAACAGCCTCAACAGCCTCAGTTTGTAGCAAAGCAGTACAAACCTTAAAAGAAGGGTGGGTGCTGTGTCAGTCCATGGACGTCAGAGAAACGGATTTTACGGTGAGTACAAAAATCCTATTTTCTCTTATCATCCATGGACTGACACAGCCTCTTCATACTAAAACACGTGGGACGTCCCAAAGCAGTATAAAGAAGAGGGTGGGAGCAGTAGTAAAGGAAAAACCAAACTTCACTCCAAACCAACAGAGCTCCTCAACGGAGGAGTTGCAACTTTAAACAGCAGCCTGCAACACCTTGCGGCTGAAGAAAGCATCCGAAGATGCAGCAACATCAACCTTATAGAACTTAGAAAAGGTATGAATGGACGACCAGGTTGCCGCCTTGCACACTTGTGCAACCGACGCTTGATGTTGGAAAGCCCAAGAAGCACCAATTGCCCTGGTGGAATGCGCCGTAACCGGAAAGGGAGGCGCCCGCCCCTTAAGGGCATAGGCCTGTATGACGGTCTGCCTGATCCACCTAGAAATGGTGGCAGACGACACCGCGTGGCCCTGTTTTGGACCAGAGACAGACACAAACAGTGAGTCAGACTTCTGAATGGAAACAGAAGCAGACAGGTACACCCGTAAGGCTCGTACCACATCCAATGTGTGAAGCGCAAACTCTCTGGGATGCGATGGGTGAGGACACAAGGACGGAAGAACAATGTCCTCATTAAGGTGAAAGGCCGAGACCACCTTTGGAAGGAAAGACGGTTGCGGGCGCAACACCGCCTTATCCTTATGGAGGACCAAGTAAGGCGACTTGCAGGACAAGGCCGCCAACTCAGACACCCGTCCAACAGAAGTAACGGCCACTAAGAAAGCCACCTTCTGGGACAAGATTAAGAGAGGAATCTCTCTGATATTTTCAAAGGGATGTTCTTGGAGAACTGAGAACCCCAAATTCAGATCCCGAGGAGGCTGGACAGGGGGGGATCACATGGCGAACCCCCTGCACAAGGTGCTAATCAAGGAATGGCCCACTAGCGGTCGTTGAAAAAGACAGCCTGGGCCGAAATCCGACCCTTGATAGTACGCAAGGCCAGCTTTTTGGGTCCCACCACGCTGTAAGAACAGCAAAATCCTGGGAACAGAATACGTCCGTGGACGCCAATCTCGCACATAGCGATGTAAGCCTTCCAGGTAGGGTTATAGATCTTTCTGGAGGAAGATTTCCGTGCCCCCAACATAGATGAGATGACCGAAGCCGAGAGACCCCGGTCCCTCAGCACCTGGCTTTCAACAGCCATGCCATTAAAGCCAAGGACTGTAAAGTAGGATGAGGTATGGGACCATGAGACAAGAAAGGCCTCCCGCAGAGGCAGTCGCCAAGGAACGTCTCCGACTAGCCGCACTAGATCGGCGTACCAATGTCACCATTCCGGAGCAATGAGGATCACCGGAACGGCCTCGGCCCCTACTCAGCGAAGCATGCGAGGCAACAACAGTAGCGGAGGGTAATCATACATCAGGCGATACTGCCCCATGGGGCCACCAATGCGTCTGACGCGTCTGCCCAGGGATCCCTGGACCTGGCCACGAATCTCGACACCTTGCGAGCGAGTCGAGAGGCCAGAAGGTCCACATCCGGTGCCCCACCTCCAGTAAAGGAGATGAAAACACCTCCGGATGTAAGGACCCTTCCCCTGGAATACAAACGGCTGACAGGACCGTCCTGCAGCGAGATGGGTATGATAATCCCAAAGAAGCACCGCAATATATCGGAGAAGGGAAGCCCCGGCTTACGGGGTGCCTCAATTGTTGGCCAAAGAAAGGCAAACCTGACAGAGCCTGCCCAGAAACTCTGTCAGTGGACCAGCAACTCAGCCTCTACAGGTGGCACAAAACCACCCCGGGCACAGAGACCCTAGAGGCTAAAGCAGGTGCAGTGCACCTGCTGGTCGACTGATAGATGAAGCAGAGGCTTTTGCCCAGACATTGAGCTCCAGAAAACGCCAGAGGCGCAGCCACTAACGGGCGTAACGCTAACCTCAGCATGGCGAACACAGTCCAAGCCATCGCTTCTGATCACCACCGAAGGGCAGGTGACCACCCGGAAAGTGGTACCCCTGATACCAGGGATCCTTATGACAATGCTCCATCCAGCAACTACTTCATTGATAAGTGCTGATTGTACAAACACATAGTTTATACTGGGTATTGCGTCAAAACGCGCAATTGGAGCGTGGGAGGAAACCCACTCAGCCACAAAGAGCAGAGTACAACCACATACGGTGTACGCAGTTTCGTATGTGTGGATAAATATATTAAACACGTTTATACTGTGCCAGCGACGAAGGCGAATAAACAAATTACACATGTTTATGCTGTGCATAGCGCCGAAAGCGTGCACACCATTGGAGCGCAGGGGTCCTGTCAGAGCGTTCCCCAGGAAATGGCGGGAAACCACAGGTGCAGAGACCCTGTTGTTGCCTCAGAGACATCACACAGAAAGCTCCCAGGGACTAGAGAAAAAAATTAATAAAGTCCCGTCCACCATGCTGCACCAACCAGGGGGGGGCACTGTGTACCACTGTATCATCCATGCTGCTCTCGACGCAGCGTGCGAGGAAACAGTGAGGGAGCTGTGTAAAAGAAAAGCTTGAAAAGAACCAAAGAAGACAGCGTCCGCCTGAGGTACCTCAGCCACAGCATCCAGCTTGAGAGTGTCCCTCACAGCATCAATGAGTTCACTTACAAGCGCCCTGTCATTTATTGACACAGAACTGGGGTCTTCCTCAAGGAATGCCCTGTTCAAAAAACATCAAAATATTCAGAGCTAGGGTCCTGAGCAGCAGCAGCTAGGCCCGTATCTGAATCAGAGCACCTCCCTTGTGTAGGGAGAGGGCGCTTTTTAGCTCCCCTGCGCTCTCACACCACTTCCATCCTGACAAGTAATGTCTCCAGGACTGCCGACAACTGGTCCATAGGAACCGCAGGTGCTGGAGCACTGCCTGTTGCCTCTGACATGAATGGGGAAGCAGGTGAATCAGACTCCATAACTCGCCACCCTCTGAGACCTTAATGCACAAAGTGAAGAAAAGTCAACCCACTGGCTGCGCTGACTGAGGAGGGGATACCCAGAGGACTCACCAACCCGGGGAGGACCGCTCAGTTCCGCTGCCTGTATCGCACTGTACCAGCGCGAGTGAGCCATGAGGAGAGTGTGAGGAGATTTGTGCCGCTCCAGCAGCGATAGAGGCCAAAGTAAAGTGAAAAGCGTGCAGCTTCAAGAAAATGGCCGCTGGCAGAATGCAACTGTGCCAGCGATCCGCGGCAAGATGGCCGCCGTGTACACAGTAAAACACCACAGACAAGGCGCCGAATGGCGCCCAGGCCCAACACACACAAAAAGTCCCCAGCTCCACGCAGGCAGTCATGAGCCCCCCCCGCCAGGCCAGAGTGACCCCCAGGCACCCCCACACAGCACAGCACCAGAGAAAGGTGCAGAGAGCAGCATAACAAGGGGGAGACAGGGAAAATCCCCCATACAGAGAAACACACAGCATGTACTCACCTACAAGCAGGAGAGACTACTTACCCATTCCAGAGGGACCCACTGGTGTGTTTCTGACAGACCTATCACAGAGTAGTACCGAGTAGCTTTCGGCCCGGTCCACCGCGAAAGATACAGCAGGCACTGTTCAATCTTGTGAGGACCGCGGAGCATAAAAGCCCACCGGCCACCCCTGGAGCCGTGGGGCATGTCGTGAACTGAGTCTCACGCACACAAGGCGAGGATCAGCACGCTCGATGGTCGGACAGGGAAGACTACGAGGATACCTTGTACCCAACCTGTTGCCCAGCCGACAGTTGATTGAAGATCTCAAAAATAAAATAATAAAATTTCAAAAAGGAATAAAAAATATCTTCAGGAGACTGGCTCCTGAGAGAGACACGTCTTCTCCTTCTGCTAGGCAGAAAAAAAACTGAGGCTGTTGGCTGTATGTAGGAGGGTTATGTTCGGAGGGACCGCCCCCTGGGCGGGGCTGTTCAGCTCTGGTTTTTTAGAATGCATGTTATAACATCTAACATTCTGCCTAGATCTTCTCCTGCAAGCAGGGACATATACCCACGTGTTTCAGTATGAAGAGGCTGTGTCAGTCCATGGACGATAAGAGAAATTCCTTTTACTGCTGCTGTAATCACATGTCGGATGTCAAAAGCCGGATGGTAAGGACAAGGCTCCTACTTTGATTCGACTTCAATGATATTCAATGGGCTGAAGTAGGATCAAAGTCGGACCAAAGTAGTACAGGGAGCATTTTCAAAGTCGGACCGACTTGTGTCGGACCAGTTAAGACGGCTCTCATAGGGAAACATTGATTTTCCCACGTCATGCGACATTAGCTCCCAATGTCGGAGCGTTTGTCGGACCAGTGTGAACCCAGCCTAAATGTCTACAGTGGTAATGCAGCCTATTGGTCCCTGCTGGCCCGCGGATAAATATCAACAATGCGTAGTCTAGAATAAGAGAGAACAATCATTTAAGGCACCACATCCACTTTATGCCAAAATGGAGGAATCCCCACCCCTAAAGCGGAAGGAAGGAAGGGGAGAAAAATAACACACTGCAGACTTTTTCTGGTGCTTAGGGAAGACAGACTAAAAATATCTTTACAAATATTTTTGAAAAATATGAAGTTAAAATACAAAGATACTGTACATAAAGATTAAAATGATATAAAACTATTTTTTATCAAGGACTCCCCAAAGGATGAACACTGCCATGATTGGTAGGTACATCGGGTTCCTCGTCCACCACGTCTACGCGAAAAAAACTCACCTCCTCAGCAGTACTTTAACCACTTCAGCCCCGGAAGGTTTTACTCCTTAATGGCAGTTTTTGCGATACAGCACTGCATCGCTTTAACTGACAATTGCGTTGTACCCAATTTTTTTTCCCCCACAAATAGAGCTTTCTTTTGGTGGTATTTGATCACCTCTATTTATTTTTATTTTTTCTATAAAACAAAAAAAGAGCGACAATTTTGAAAAAGAAAACATTTTTGTTTTACTTTTTGCTATAGTAAATATCCCACGTTTATTTTTTTAAAAACAAATTTCTTCATCAGTTTAGGTCAATATGTATTCTACATATTTTTGGTAAAACAAAAAAATGCAATAAGCGTATATTGATTGGTTTGCGCAAAAATTATAGCAAAATAGGGAATATATTTATGGCATTTTTATTTTTATTACTAGTAATGGCGGTGATCAGCGATTTTTAGCGGGACTGCGACATTGCGGCGGACACATTTTGGGATCATTGACATTTGTACAGCGATCAGAGCTAAAAATAGTCACCGATTCTCCCTCCTGCCAGATGCCCCCACAGCAAGCCGCTTGCTCTGGGGGCACCCAATCAGACACCCTCCCAAGCCACGACTCTGTGTCCCCATTCACACACAGAGCTGTGGCTTGGTACCACCCCCCCTGTCTCCTGATTGGCTTACTGGCTATGATTGACAGCAGCGGGAGCCAATGCTGCCAAAAGCCAAATCAGGAGTGCGAGTCCCTGGAGAGGCAAGGCTCTCATGGACATCGCTGGACAGAATGCATGAAGGTATTTGGAGGTGGACTTGCTGTTTTTCGGATCATTGTCCTGCTGCATAACCCAAGTGCACTTGAGCTTGAGGTCACAAACTGATGGCCGGACATTCTCCTTTAGGATTTTCTGGCAGAGCTCAGAATTCATGGTTTCATCAGTTATAGCAAGTCGTCCAGGTCCTGAAGCTGCAAAGCAGCCCCAGCCCATCACGCTACCACCACCATGTCTGACTGTTGGTTTGATGTTCTTGTTATGAAATGCCATTTTATTTTTATGCCAGATGAAACGGGACGCACACCTTCCAAAAAGTTACATTTTTGTCTCATCAGTCCACAGAATATTTGCCTAAAAGTCTTGGGGATAATCAAGATGTTTTTTGGTAAATGTGAGATGAGCCTTTGTGTTCTTTTTGGTCAGCAGTGGCTTTGGCCTTGGAACTCTCCCATGGACGCCATTTTTGCCCAGTCTTTCTTATTGTTGAATCATGAACACTGATCTTACCTGAGGCAAGTGAGGCCTGTAGTTCTTTAGATGTTGTTCTGGGTTCTTTTATGACCTCCTGGATGAGTCGTCGTCATGCGCTTGGAGTAATTTTTGTAGGCCGGCCACTCCTGGGAAGGTTCAGCACTGTTCCAAGTTATCTCTATTTGTGGATAATGGCTCTCCCTGTGGTTCACTGGAGTTTCAAAGCCTTAGAAATGGCTTTGAAACCCTTCCTAGACCAATACATGTACATTACTTTGTTTCTAATCTGTTCTTGGTTTTTTTGTGATCTGTTAGCGTGCTTCACTTTGTCAGACAGCTTCTATTTATGTGATTTCTTGATTCAACAGGTCTGGCAGTAATCAGGCCTGGGTGTGGCAAGTGAAATTTAACTCAGCTTTCCCAAAAATTGTGGATAAATCACAGTTCATTCATGATTCAGCATGGGAGGGGGCAATTACTTTTTCACAAAGGGCCAGGCAGGTTTAAACAACTTTTTTCCTTTAATAAATGAAATAATAATTTAAAAACTGCATCTTAGATTTACTTGGGTTATCTTTGTGTAATAATATTTGTTTGATGATCTGAATCAATTAAGTGTGAGAAATATGCAAAGAAAAAACATAAAATCAGGAAGAGGGCAAATACTTTCACAGCACTGTAACCAATTTCAGAGCCAAGATCAGCAATCACATGACCGGCCAGCTCTCTCCTTTCCTCCCTTGAGAGATGCAGTGGGAGGGGCCGAGATTCCCTCGCTGACGTAAGTCGGGAGGGGAGGAGGAGAGGAGCAAAGAGTCGGACAGTCATTTGATTGCAGATCGCCGCTCTTAAATTAGGCATTTACAGCATCTTTTTTTTTCTGTTCAAAGTTTTTCATTGAATATAATCAAGGAATACATCAACAAATAATCTCAGTTGGACATTGGAGAACAAAACTTACAGTGCATCTCATGTGAAAATTATACAGTAATAATGAAAAAAAGTTTAACAAAAATTGTTACAATATAACAAATTCAGAGTATAGAGTATAGTGAGTTCAGGGAATTGCTATCGTAAGTTAGATCTACAGAAGACAATTGAGGGGAAAAGTCCCAATAAAATAAACAGAATTGAACAAAAAATTTCCTCTGCGAGCGAGGGAGACAAAGCCCGTAAGGTAGGTCCAGTCGGCAGACAATAATACTTTTGTAGACATTATGGATGGGACAAACAGTTACAGTGGGGATCGAAAGTTTGGGCACCCCAGGTAAAAATGTGTATTAATGTGCATAACGAAGCCAAGGAAAGATGGAAAAATCTCCAAATGGCATCAAATTACAGATTAGACATTCTTATAATATGTCAAAAAAATGTTAGATTTTATTTCCATCATTTACACTTTCAAAATTACAGAAAACAAAAAAATGGCATCTGCAAAAGTTTGGGCACCCTGCAGAATTTATAGCATGCACTGGCACATCCATGACACTGGCAGGTCTCAGCTTTGCAAAGGGGGCTGAGACCTGCCAGTGTCATGGATTGTTCTCAATCATCGTCTGGGAAGACCAGGTGATGTCAATCTCAAGGGTTTTAAATGGCCAGACTCATCTGACCTTGCCCCAACAAATCAGCACCATGGGTTCTTCTAAGCAGAAAACTGAAACTGAAAATAGTTGACGCTCACAAAGCTGGAAAAGGCTATAAGAAGATAGCAAAGCGTTTTCAGATGTCAATATCCTCTGTTCGGAATGTAATTAAGAAATGGCAGTCGTCAGGAACAGTGGAAGTTAAAGCAAGATCTGGAAGACCAAGAAAAATATCAGACAGAACAGCTCGCAGGATTGTGAGAAAAGCAATTCAAAACCCACGTTTGACTGCACGATCCCTCCAGAAAGATCTGGCAGACACTGGAGTTGTGGTACACTATTCCACTATAAAGAGATACTTGTACAAATATGGTCTTCATGGAAGAGTCATCAGAAGAAAACCTCTTCTACGTCCTCACCACAAAAATTAGCGTTTGAACTTTGCAAATGAACATATAGACAAGCCTGAGGCATTTTGGAAACAAGTTCTGTGGACCGATGAGGTTAAAATATAACTTTTTGGCCGGAATGAGCAAAGGTACGTTTGGAGAAGAAAGGGCACAGAATTTAATGAAAAGAACCTCTGTCCAACTGTTAAGCATGGGGGTGGATCAATCATGCTTTGGGGTTGTATTGCAGCCAGTGGCACAGGGAACATTTCACGAGTAGAAGGAAAAATGGATTCAATAAAATTTCAGCAAATTTTGGATGGTAACTTGATGCCATCTGTGAAAAAGCTGAAGTTAAAGAGAGAGGTTGGCTTCTACAAATGGATAATGATCCTAAACACACCCTAAAATCCACGAAGGATTACATCAAGAGGCGTAAACTGAAGGTTTTGCCATGGCCTTCACAATCTCCTGACCTCAACATTATTGAAAACCTATGGATATACCTTAAAAGAGCAGTACGTGACAGACAGCCCAGAAATCTCAAAGAAATGGAAGACTTTTGTAAAGAAGAATGGGCAAAGATACCTCAAACAAGAATTGAAAGACTCTTGGCTGGCTACAAAAAGCGTTTACAAGCTATGATACTTGCCAAAGGGAGCAGTACAAGATATTAACTGCAGGGTGCCCAAACTTTTGCAGACGCCATTTTTTTGTTTTCTGCAATTTTGAAAGTGTAAATGATGGAAATAAAATCTAACTTTTTTTGACATATAAGAATGTCTAATCTGTAATTTGATGCCATTTGGAGATTTTTCCATCTTTCCTTGGCTTCGTTATGCACATTAATACACATTTTTACCTGGGGTGCCCAAACTTTCGATCCCCACTGTATAGATAAGGTAGGAAAGATCAGGAATAGAAAGAGTAAAGAAAAGAAAAAGAATAAGAGAAACGGTCGGCGGGATCATACGGATCCCCAGAGGGTTGCACTGAAAAACTGAAATATCTTTGGGGGCTTGGAAATGGTTCTAGCAAATGAGTATCAAAGTCTGAGGGAAGAAAAATGTTCAACCCATGGTGTCCAGGTTTTGCGGTGTTGGGGTATTCGGTCTAGGATAGTAGCTTCAATTTTGCTATGAATCATAGCTTGGGTGACTCTATTTTTCACTTCCACTATACTTAATTTCAGGGTTTTCCAGGCTCTGGCTATCGTCTGTTTAGCCGCTGTAGTAAGTTGAAGAAGGAGACGAAGGTGGGCCTTTGCATAGTCCCCCTGCACATAATTCAACAATGCCAGGGATGGGTCAGGGTCTAGGGTATCCCGAAGTAATGTGGAGGCCATGTGAAATATGTTTGTCCAAAATTGTTGCACAATAGGGCATGACCACCAAATATGGACATGCGTAGCCCTCTCTCCACAGCCTCGGAAACATACGGGTGGATAGTTCGGTAAAAATTTAGAAATCCTTGCTGGGACAAGATACCACGACATGAGGACCTTAGAGTTTGCCTCCAGCGCTACAATTTTATGTGATGAAGATTTTGTGTTGGCCCATATGCTTGCCCAATCTTCTACATCCAGCTCGATCTGTAGGTCCTCGGACCACTGTGCAGCAGCATAAGAAGGGAGGTTAGCTGGTGGGGAGGTGAGGTCATTGTAGAGACGTGATATGATGCCTGGAGCATGTGGGTCTGAGTTGCAAATACCTTCAAAGATTGATAGACTGTCCAAAAGAGGAGCAAGAGCCTATTACTGTTTGGGCAAAGTGGACAATTTGGAGGTAGCGGAAGCATTCATTAGGAGGAAGTTTGGCTTGAGACTGAAGAGCAGGAAATGTTTTAAGGATGGTGTCAGTGATCAGATCACAAATTCGATTCAACCCTGCTTGGGACTGTGACAGGAGTGACTTTGGGTAGGATGCCCGAGAACTTTATTCCGATCTGTACTAGACGGACTCTATTTACAGCCACGCTGGAACCTTGTAAAATGTATATATTGTGTATCGCATGCAGTTGGACTCTTTTGCTGAGATCATTTGTGGTGTTGTTTTTACTCAATTGGTTTATTGTCTCTGTCTGCTCTGGCTGTTTGGCTGGCTCTTTCAAACGGAGGGGTGATGGTCCCGAGAGGGATAGCTTTTGTGCTCATGTGCGAAAAATAAAGCAGTTTGTGTTTGCCACTCTACAGTGAGGTGTTGTCTGGTGATTGGAGGCTAAAAAATCTTGGATCATGTGGTTCCGAACTGAGGAAGCATTGACAGCGGCCCTAGTTCTGTTTGAGGACAGAGGGTTTGTCACAACTGGTGGCAGCGGTGGGATCGTGCTTCCTGGCTGTGAAGACCTCCACCTGGATCCAAGATCGGATAGCAGCCTTCAGTCACCCCAGCAGAGGTATGGATCTGGCATCAGAGTATCACCATTGGACAGCAAGCAGTCTCCAAGAAAGAGCCAGAATGTTGGGTTTCAACCACAGGGGACTGAGTAAGGACCAGCTGGTCCAGTTGCTGGAGGAAAACAGTCAGCGGGAGGAGTCGACCACAGATGGGAGTCAGGCACTTCCCAGCGAAGACAGAGCCGAGCCTCCCAGCCCAGGCAGCAGGTGCCCTTGGGTTGTCTGGTAGGAGGAAGAGATGGCCATTCTGGGGAAGGATGCCACTACCGAAAGAAAGCTTGCAGCCATTGAAAAGGCACAAAAAAGACAAAAGGAATTGGAGACTGCAAAAAACCGAGCCACCACCCATGTCTCTCCCTGCTGTATGGGAGACCCGAAGAATTTCCCGGAAGGACTTTAAGCCCTACCAAGGCAATACAGGGGATGTGGATGGGTTCTTTCAGGACTTTGAACATCAATGCGAACTACTGGGGGTCGCGCCCGCAGACTGGACCCGCCATGTACCAGGACTGCTGGAAGGGGTGCCGCTGAGGCTTATCGAATGATGGACCCTCTCAAGAAACATAGCTATGAGGACCTAAAACTGACAGAAAAACGATTAGCCCAGGCCTTCTATTGGTCCGGGATGTCCCAAGCGGTAGCCCACTATTGTCGCACCTACGATACATGTGCAACCCTTGCCTATCATTGAGCAGCCATTCCAGCGGATAGCTATCAACATCCTGGGACCCTTGGCTCGCTCCAGCAAAACTGGAAAGCGGTACATCCTGACCATAGTGGATTATGCTACCCGTTATCCCGAAGCAGTGGCCCTTTCAAACATCACAGCTCCCAAAGTCGCAGAAGCCCTAGTTACAGTGTTCACGCGAGTGTGATTTCCATCCGAAATTCTGTCAGACCAGGGTACACAGTTTATGTCTGATCTGATTCAGTCCCTCTGGCAGACCTGTGGAGTGAGGGCCATCCGGACCACCCCCTATCACCCCCAAACCAACGGACTGTGTGAGCGTTTCAATGGGACCCTGAAGGCCATGCTACGCGCCTTTATTGACCAGGAACCAGACTGGGAGTGATACCTTCCCCACCTGTTCTTCGCCTACCAGGAGGTCCCGCAGGAATCTACTGGGTTCTCCCCGTTTGAGCTGCTGTATGGGAGGAAGGTCCGAGGCCCCCTGACCCTGCTGAAAGAATACTGGGAGGGCCAACTACACGATACGGGGGTTCCTGTGGTCCCCTACGTCCTAGAACTGCGTGAATGAATGGGACAACTTGCTGGGCTCGCGGCGGACCATCTCAAGGCTGCCCAATCCCGCCAAAAGACATGGTATGACCGCAAAGCTTGAACCCGCGAGTTTGCGGAGAGCCAACAGGTCCTCATGATAGTCCCAAATCCCCAAAACAAATTACAATCTACATGGGAGGGACCCTTTCGAATCATCAAGAAGTTAAATGAGACCAACTATGTCCTCGCTCTGGATGATCGGGGGAAGCGGCAAAAGACCAAGCACGTCAATATGATCAAGGAACACCATGACAGAACCCTTCCCGTCCTGGCGGTCTGCCCCCTACCCTCTGAAGACGACGACAAAGTTGTGCTTGATCTCCTGGTGGTAGCGCGCCACTCAGCTGACGTACACCAGGTACCCCTGGGCCCCCAGCTTAGCCAGGAGCAGCAGGTGTCCATGAAGACCGTTGTGCAACACCGCCGTCCCATATTTTCCTCTCAGCCCGGAAGAATGACCCTCACCACTCATGTGGAAACCTTGCAAACCCGGCCCATCCAACAAACCCCTTACCGAGTTCCAGAAGCCGTCCAGAACACCATAAAACAAGAACTGAACGAAATGTTGGACCTGGGAATTATCCAACCCTCCCAGAGCCCCTGGGATTCACCTGTTGTTCTTGTACCCAAGAAAGATGGCACCATTTGATTTTGTGTAGACTATCAGCGTCTTAATGACCACACCGTTAGCGACGCCTACCCGATGTCCCGTATAGATGACCTGCTGGACCGTCTGGCTGGGGCCCGCTATGTCACTACACTGGACTTGAGCAAGGGTTACTGGCAAATTCCCTTAACCGAGGAAGGGAGGGAACGTTCCGCCTTCATCACCCCCTTTGGACTGTTTGAATTTCTCAGCATGCCCTTTGGGATGAAGAATGCCACTGCCACCTTCCAGCGTATGGTGGATCAGTTGCTGCAGGGCTGTCAAGACTTCGCCTGCGCCTACCTCTATGACATTGCCATCTTCAGTGAAACATAGGAAGACCACCTCTGGCATGTGGGTACTGTCCTAGACCTAATTACAGGGGCCAAACTCACTATCCGGCCCGATAAGTGCCAGATGGGAATGGCTGAGGTCCAATACTTGGGACACCTGGTGGGGGGAGGCAGACTGCGCACCGAACCAGATAAAATTGAAGCCATTAAGGAATAAAAAAAACAGGTTATGGCCTTTTTGGGCACTGCAAACTATTATCGCAAATTTGTTCCCCATTTCAGCACAATTGCCAAGCCACTGACAGACCTGACCAAGAAGACCATGTCAAGGATGGTGACATGGACCCCGGCCTGCCAGACCGCCTTTGACCAGCTAAAAGAGGCCCTCTCCCGTGACCCCGTCCTGGCAGCTCCAAACTACAAGCAAAGGTTCATTGTACAGACAGATGCCTCCACATATGGGCTGGGGGCTGTCCTCAGCCAGGTGAATGAGGAGGGGGAGGAACACCCGGTGGTCTTCTTTAGCAGAAAGTTGCTGGACAGGGAGGTGGCCTATGCCACCATCGAAAAGGAGTGCCTGGCTATAGTATGGGCCTTGAAAAAACTGCAACCCTATTTGTACGACAGAGAGTTCACCATTCTCATGGACCACAACCCCCTTGTCTGGCTGAATCAGGTCTCCGGGGATAACGGCCGCCTGGTAAGGTGGAGTTTGGCCTTACAACCGTATAAACTTACTATTCAGTACAGAAGGGTGAGCCAACACCAAAATGCAGATGGACTCTCCCGTCAACAAGATTCCCAGTAAAGCCCAGTCACCCTGTCTTTTCTCTCCAGAGGTTGAACGGACTCCAGGGAGAAGGGCCAGTCCAGGCCTATGTTTTGGACAATTTATTTGGGGTACTGTGGAGATACCAAATGTTCTATGGGATCTGCGCTTTAGGACAAATTAATATCGGCTGCCTCCTCCCCTGAAGGCCCTGAGCACAGGGACTAGTTGTTTGAAATAAACACAAACTGCTTTATTTTTCACACATGAACTTTTTCATTACCTTTTGGGGTAGCTCCTGCTACAGGGGGCACCCCTCACTGGTATTATTTTGCTCTTGCACATTGTAACTTTATCACAGATTACTAAGCTGTCTGATATCTTATAATATCACGTTTATTTTTCCCTTACATGGGGACTTAACTCTTTGATTTACCTAAATATTTCATACCTGGGCAGCGCCACCTACCCCATCTTCAGAATATTTCAAACTGTGGAGATACCACATTGGGAACTGGAACTACTGACTAACTTTGGAGTCAACCCGTTTGGGGTCTCCTCCGGTGTTAGTCTCCTGCCGAAAGGGGAGATGTGTGACAGGAGTGACTTTGGGTAGGATGCCCGAGAACTCCATTCCGATCTGTACTAGACGGACTCTATTTACAGCCACGCTGGAACCTTGTAAAATGTATATATTGTGTATCGCATGTTGTTGGACTCTTTTGCTGAGATCATTCGTGGTGTTGTTTTTTTATTGGTTTATTGTCTCTGTCTGCTCTGGCTATAGGGGGGGGGGCGAATTGTTCCAACCGCTCTCCTTGCTGATTGGAAAATTTACCCCAACCTGAATTCCAAAGGGAGGGGTGATGGTCCCAAGAGGGATAGCTATTGTGTTCATGTGTGAAAAATAAAGCAGTTTGTGTTTGCCACTCTACAGTGAGGTGTTGTCTGTTGATTGGGGGCTAAAAGATCTTGGATCGTGTGGTACCGAACAGAGGAAGCATTGACGGCGGACCTAGTTCTGTTTGAGGACAAAGGGCTTGTCACAGGGACCAAAGCTGAAATAAACTTGGTTCGGTAAAGGCTGGATAGAAAAGTGGGTGGCCAAAGAAAGATAGTAATGGGGAGTGAGGAGAAATTAATTTGAAAGGGCCACGTAAACTGTCCCAAAGTCTGAGAGAGTGGCGTGTGACGGGATAGGTTATAAGGCCACGGGTTGAAGAGGGCAGCCATAATAAGTTAGACACCACAAGGGGGAAAGTTCTATCGCTTCCAGACTGACCCATAGTGGTATTTCAGTTATTTGGGCCAGCTGGGCTGCATGGTAATAACAGGCAAAGTTAGGAAGTCCTAGGCCTCTACTAAGTTTGCTACGGAGGAGAATGGATCTAGTCACCCTAGGTTTTATGGAGCCCCATATGTATTTAAATACCCGGTGTCACGAACGCGCCCGCCTACGGCGACTAGCTAAACGCGACGGGTGTTCCGTGACTGGGGTATATGAGGAACAAAAGGAAAAAGGGGGGATTTCTACTGAGTATGTAAGACTGGCTGTGGTAATTTCCAGCCTGCACTACCTTTGGCCACCACTAGAGGGAGACTCCACTCCCATCCAGCTAGCTGACCACACACAGGCAGATACAAATCTTACATACAATCTGGTGCACTCTAAGGGTTGGGGAACAGTCTAGCAATTACTACACTCCTCTAGGGTTCCTCCAGCTATCCGGCAAGCTTAAACCCCGGTGTTAATCACTCTTCCCACTGTCCCCACACCCACACACCAGATACAAAATAAACGATAGCCTGCCACCACTCAACAGTTTGTCCGCAGACTGGTCTGCTGAGCCACCACACACACACAGATCTCCGTCTGGCAGATCTGTCAGCTTACAATCTGCATGCAATCTGCCAACACGCAGTGAAATTGCATACAGATTGGCACGTAACTTAGACTGAGCATTTAGGCACTAAAACAACAACCTCTCCAGAGATATGAGTCCTAGCTTAGTACACAGAAGTCACTTATTAATTTTATCATTTAATATCCCGAAAAGTGGGCAATGCATACAAAGAACAAGGGTTACCAAAACAGATACAAAAAAGGCAGAGAGACACACACTTGGCAATTCGCTATGAAAATAAAAAGGGATAAAAACAGAAAATAAACGTTACCGAATTCTTTCCGTTAGTAGAAGCATACTGGAACATGTGGGAACTCCCCAGTCTCAAACTGGCTTCGTGGAAGAACACTGTCCATATCTCATGCTACCCAATTTATTGAAATATGGATGTGGGCTAGACTTTAGCCCTTGGCCAATCAACCCTGGGGGGAGGGAGGGGGTGTTAGTGTCTCAGCCCACAAGAGGTTTTGTGTTCTGAAACTACTAAAGTTGAAGTGACCCAGAATGTCGCAGAGTGCTGGGTCATGGATATGATTTCCGATACCAGCGCATCAGCCCGACCACGACAATACCAATCACTGCCTGTCTGACGCAGTCCGGCGCAATATAACAATTTTGTGTATTTTCCTAGGATTCTACACACGCTACAAATACAGATTTACATGTACACGTAACCCATCACGTGTACGATCAAAAGGGATTATTTTCATCTCTCTGCGGCTAATATTTTAGCTTTTATGAGACCTAAAATATATTCCTCAGATCTGGTGATATAAATCAGTTTTTAGACCAGCCGGGGCCTTGTGTATGCCTCCTGTGGATCTGTGTTGCCACTCTGGCTAGGATTCCCTTTGAAGGTTTCAGAAAGGTGGCAACCTATGTTTACTTGTAAATGGAACTTTTATTGGCATCTAGGTGTCAACTGGCCTCAAAGCTGATTCTGTCCTTTTTAAATGCCAAGTGACAGACCATCTGTGCATGGCTGCTATTGAATGCAATATTTGTAATAACCAAAAATTAACTACATCTACAATTACATCACATCTTGCTAAGACAAAACTATCATATTCTTTCCATGAATGTCACACCCGGGTCTGAATGATTTGATGGAAATAGGAGGGGATTGCGATCGGGAGGACTCTGTAGAGATACAGAAGTTTTGGGAGTAAAGACATTTTAACAGCCACAACATAGTCCAAGCCACGAGACACATAGCAGTCGCCAGGCGTCCAGCAGGGAGGACAAGTGTGACAGCATAGGGAGATAGTTTGCCTGATAAAGGAAAGGCGGGATTACCAGTTAGCTTTATCCCAAGTTATGGTATTGGTGATGTGGACCAGAGAAAGGGGAAGTGGTCTTGCAGGTGAGTGAGTTGCTGTTGTGGGAGAGACACGTTGAGAGCTTTAGACTTGGATTGATTAACTTCTAAACCCGTTATAGTAGCAAATTTGTCTAAAAATCCAAATGAGATTTGGGAGTGTCATGCGAGGAGAGGTTTACGAACAGGAGTGCGTCATCAGCGAATAGGCAAATTTTGTGAGACGTAGATGCAATTTCCAATCCTTTGACATCTGGACTCACTCTTATCAAAGCAGCTGGGGGCTCGATCACTAGAGCAAAAATTAGGGGAGAGAGGGGGCATCCCTGTCTAGTCCCCTTTTGTATTTGAAAGCTATCTGAACGAAACCCTGAGTACTTAACATAAGCTTGTGGTTGATTATATAGGGCACTAACCCATTGTAGAAAATGGGGGCCAAAGCCCCAACGACATAGTATAAAGTGTAGATAGGGCCAGGAAACCGTATCAAACGCTTTTCTTATATCCAAGGATAAAAGGTGCATTGGTATTTTACGAGATCGAGCTAGATGTTAAAGTAGGATAACCCATCGGATATTGCCGCTGGCTTGTCGTCTTGGTATAAAACCCACTTGGTCTTTATGGATTAGCCCCTCAATAATCGGGTTAAGACGTAGCGCCATAATTTTGGTTAGAATCTTGATGTCCAGGCTAAGTAGGGAAATGGGCCTGAAATTGGACCAAAGGAAATTATCCGTGTTGGGCTTAGGTATCATGGCTATTATAGCTGTCAACGTGTCTCGGCCAAAGGAATGATGTTGGAGTAAAGCATTAAAAGAATTAGAAAGAGGTGGAGCTAAAGTAGTAGAATTTTTTTTAAAGTAAGTGCTGGAGAAGCCGTCAGGGCCAGGTCGTTTATGGGGTTTAAGTGTTTTGATAGCTAAGAGGACCTCTTCGATCGTGACAGGGTTCTCCAGGGACTCAAGATTGGCGTTTGACAATGTGGGTATTGGGATATCTCGAAATAATGCCTCAGCCCGAGTGAGAGGGAAGGAGGGTTTTGCTTTGTATAGTTCCTCTATCCTCTTGCGGAACTCAGAGGGTAACTTAACAGGGTTTCTGGTGTAAAGGTTATCTAGTCGGAGCCCAATGGGAACGTGAACACGTTACGGGCGACGAAGGCGCATTGCCAGGAAGGTATCCGGCTTGTTGGCCTTAGTATAAATGGTGTGATTGGATAAATGGTGTGATTGGATCTGCGTATGGCCTTATCGCCGATTCGGCCAACAGCAGGTCCAATTCAGCTTTGGCCTTCTCTAAGGCCATTCTATGGGGTTCAGTAGGAGAAGATTGGAATTGAAGGAAACACTGGTGGAAATCTGCTTCCAGTTGGGTTAGTTGTAGCTTTTTATCATGTTTGAGATGAGTGGACACCGAGATGCACGTGCCCCGAATTACCGGTTTGTGTGCTTCTCATAGTAGGACAGGAGAGATGCCAGGGGTGGAGTTGTGTAATAAGTAGTCTTTAAGGGCGAGTTGAATATCTAGACAGTACGACTGATTGGTGAGGTGCGCCTCATTAATGCACCAGGTGCTGTCTCTGGTTTGTGGAATCAGGGAGGAGATTGTGGTAATTAATGCACAGTGGTCTGATCAAGTGATGGGCTGTATAGTAGAGCCGAGCAGCATCGGGGAGGATGCAACCGAAACAAAAATATGGTCAATCCTGGAAAAGGATTCGTGAGGGTCATGCATCGTACACACGGCCGGTTTTCCCGTTGGAAAAAAAATGGTTTACTGATGGAATTCCTCTCACACAAAAGTCCGGTGAACTTTTGACTGCCAAGAACGCGGTGATGTAAAAGACTACGACGAGCCGACAAAATTAAGTTCTATGCTTCCATGCATGCGCGTTTTCTTCCCGTCGGAAAAGCATACAGACGGTTTTTCGCTAGGATTTTTTCCTGAAGGGAAAAAAGAGATCCTGCTCTCTTTTTTCCGGCAGTTTTCCAGTCGGAAAAACTCAGATGGAGCATACACATGGCCGGGATTCCAGGCCAAAAGCTCTCATCGCAGTTTTTCCAACGGGAAAACCGGTCGTGTGTACGAGGCATCAGAGTAAAATGTAGTTTTTCTTAGAAGGGTTGCATTCTTGCCATGTATCAAGCAAAGAGGCTTGTTGGAGTAGTTTCCGAAAGCGTATGGAGGGAGAGTATTGCTCAGGGGCGTAAGGAGATTTGTCTAGGTGTGGGTGTGACACTAGATTAGAGTCGCCACACAGAAACAGTGTGCCTTTGCAGTGAGTACGTATCACTTGGAACCGATGTGAAAAAAATAAAAGGGGTTTGGGTTGCTATTTGGGGAATAATACGAAACAATAGTGGTTTCTACATCTTGTAATAGACCCACCAGTATAATATATCGGCCTTCGGGATCCTTAATCTCGGTTAACCACTTCCTTACCGGGCCATAGTAATATGACGCCGGCAGGAACCTCCTCTCCCTCCGGGTGGATGTCATATGACGTCCGTGCTTCCCGGCCGACTAGGGAGCGCGCACACGCGTGCCCGCCGCATCGTTCGGGACCCGGTTTGCGTGTCTGGCAGCCGCGATGTCCACCGGGCGGCCGCGATGTCCACCGGGCACCCGCGATCACAGCAGGACCGTGGATCTGTGTGTGTAAACTGACAGATCCACGTCCTGTCAGAGGGGAGGAGACCGATGTGTGTTCCCAGTACAGAGGAACACAGATTGGTCTCCTCCCCTTGCGAGTCCCCTCCACCTACAGTTAGAATCACTCACTAGGGAACATATTAATCCCTTGATCGCCCCCTAGTGTTAACCCCTTCCATGCCAGTCACATTTACACAGTAATCGGTGCAGTTTTATACCACTAATCCCTGCATAAATGTGAATGGTCCCAAAAAACGTGTCAAAAGTGTCCGATATGTCCTCCGCAATATCATGGTCACAAAAAAAAACAAAAACGCAGATCACCTCCATTACTAGTAAAAAAATGAATAAAAATGCCATAAATCTATACCCTATTTTGTAGACGCTATAACTTTTGCGCAAACCAATCAATATACGCTTATTGCAATTTTTTTTACCAAAAATATGTAGAAGAATAAATTTTGGTCTAAACTGAGGGAAAAAAAATTGTTTTTAAAAAAAGAAAACTGTGATATTTATTAAATCAAAAGTAAAAGATATTGGGGTTGATTTACTAATGGAAAATCCACTTTGCACTTGAAAGTGCACTTAAAGTGCACATGGAAGTGCAGTCACTGTAGATCCGAGGAGGACATGCAAGGAAAATAAAAAAACAGCATTTTAGCTTGCACATGATTGGATGATAAAATCAGCAGAGCTTCCCCTAATTTCAGAGCTTCCCCTCAGATTTACAGCGATCTACAGCGACTGCACTTCCATGTGCACTTTCAAGTGCAAAGTGGATTTTCCTTTAGTAAATCAACCCCATTGTGTTTTTTCAAAATTGTCGCTCTTCTTTTGTTTATAGCGCAAAAAATAAAAACCGCAGAGGTGATCAAATGCCACCAAACGAAAGCATTTGGGTACAGTGTTGCATGACCGCACAATTGTCATTCAAAGTGCGACAGCGCTGAAAACTAAAAATTGGTCTGGGCAGGAAGGGGGTGAAAATGCCCTGTATTGAAGTGGTTAATAAAGTAAAGGGAAGAGTGGGATGAAGGGCTATTAAGACGCCTCGCTGTTTCGTAGTGGCGGAGGCAGTGAACACCTGGGGATATTTAGGGCTAAAATACTTTGGAGTCGCTCGGACCGAAAAGAGGGTTTCCTGTAGGGCTACTACGCTAGCTTTCAGGGACAAAAATGATTGAAAGGCCTTAACCCTTTTGTTAGGTGAGTTAAGGCCCTTAACCTTTAGAGAGAGTATGTTCAAAGGGGCCATCCAAGGGCATATGGGGAATTATGAAGAGGTGCTTCTGGGGCCATGCCATCCGACCGACTAGAAAAGAGAGGAAAAGAGGAGAAGCAAGAGCAAAGCGGAAGGAGGAAACAAGAGAAATAAAAGGGTAAGAGGAGTATTGTAGGGCAAACAAATAGTCATGGAAAAGCAGAGAGGTTGGACTCTGTTGCCCGACCAAATAGTGCACAGACTCACCAGCAGGCCAGCCAGCTGGAGGGTGGGTGCACCTTAAGAGGGGGAGCAGTGACAGCTCCCCACTGCAAACGGGAGATAACAAACCTAATTGTGAATGTATACTCTTAGGAAGTTAACATCCTACCTTAAATTTCAACAGAAACTGTAATATAACCTATAATAATCAGAACTACAATTGTCAGGTTATTATACCTCAGAGTAGGGAGGGTGTTGGGAAAAGGGGAGGAAGGGCAGGGGAAGAACATGGAGAACTCAAGAGGGTGAGGCAGGGAGGAAGGGAAGGTTATGGGGGGGGGAGGGGAGTAGGTAGAGGGAAAAAGGGAAGTAAAGGGGGAGGGGAGGGGGTAGAGGGGAGGGGAGGGAAGAGAGAGGGAAGGGAAGATAGGAGGGGAAGTGAAGGGAAACTAACGTTCAGAACATCTTGGGCTACAATAGGTCAATGCCTGTGCGGAACATGACAGCATAGTTAGAACATGGTAGCCTTAAAAGTGAACAGAGCAGAGGTATAGAACAATTAAAATGTATAAACCAAGAAGAACAATGAATTATCAGATGGAACATACATTCAACACTAGGTGAAAGAAAAATAAATCTGAACCTGTGCAACTGTCAGGGAAATGGCCGTGGAAGTACTGGCAACCTTGCCAGTAGAAGAAATGGCCGCAATAGGCACATCATGTGACAGGTGGATCCCCCTGCTGGCCTATAAGGCTGCCACTGTCTGACCCAAATTGCTGGATTGTTGTCAGCTTCCTGTGTCTGTTTACCTTGAAACCCTTGGCTTGACCTGTGATCCTGATTATCTCCTCGCTCTGACCTTGGCATAGCTGGACTATTCTTCGATCCACTGCCCACTGTTTATGACCTGGCTTGCTCCTGTTTGCTCTTGGACTGTCTCCCGGTATATGACCTCTGGCCTGGCTGCAAACCCTGCTCCTGGTTTATCCTGCAAACCGCCTACTCAGGACTTCTTGCACGGCTACTGACATCGCTACCCAGCGCACCCCAGCCACGTTCTGCTTACCAGCCTGCTGCAGCATTACTGGCAACCCGTGCACCTTTGGGCACTGTATCCCCTGTATCACTCCCAGGGGAGCGCTGCACTTAGCCGCAAGGGGCGCCCTCTCTGCCACTCGGCCTCACATCAGAGACTTGACAGTACAATCCAGCCATGAGGCCGGCAGAGGTGCGTCCCTGTTAGAGGCATTGTGTCAACAGGCCACTACTCTGACCCAAGCAATCCAGACACTACAAGAAGGATACCTCCAGCTGGAGGATAGGCTGCAACACCTGTCAGAATCATCTGCTTCTGCGGACCCGGTTCCAGCTTCTACCAGCTCCACCCATGCACGTTCCTCTGTGGCTCCTACGATGGTGTTCCCTCCTCCAGAACCCTGAGTTCCCATCCCTGAACAATTTTCCGGGGATCGAAAAAAGTTTAGATCCTTTAAGAATGCCTGCATATTGTACCTAGCCTTGCACCCCCAGACTTTTGCTTTAGAAACTGTTAAGGTCGGGTTCCTCCTCTCCCTGCTGTCCGATGAACACCAGACCTGGGCCCACAGTTTATGGGAACAAAGGCGTCCAGTCAATAACATAGTGGACACATTCCTGGCAGCTATGGCACAACTCTGAGGACCCCCAGCGTACAGTCACCGCCGAAGCCACTCTGCATTCATTACAGCAGGGTAGTCAACCAGTGGAGGACTATACCGTGGACTTCCGTCGGTGGTCTGCAGACACAGGCTGGAATGAGGCAGCCCTCAAGCATCAGTTTCGCTTAGAACTTTGAGTCTCTCAAAGACGAGCTGGTCAGGATTGGTGTCCCCACTACACTTGAGGATCTTATCCAGTTATCCATCCAGCTGGACCGACGTCTACGAGAGAGACAGTCCGAACAAACTCAGTTCTCCAGGCCTGCCATGATGCCGCCTAAGGTTTTCCCCTTCACCAGTGCCTGTGTCCACCGGTACATCTACCCCAGTTCCTAGACAAGTCGGCCTGCTGTGTTCCGCATTAACTACGGATGAAAGGCGTCATCGTATGCAATCTAGGCTCTGCTTCTACTGTGGAGGAAGTGGACATTTCTTGTGTAATTGCCCCAGAAGGCCCAAGAAGCCACCTTCCTACCCTCCAGTGTATTTCCAGGTCTCCGGAGCTTCTCCTGCACACCTAGTTCTCCCCATCACGCTGCAGTTTGGAAAAGAGGAGATCCGGCTGCAGGCCATAAATCGATTCTAGAGCATGCAGCTGCTTTGTGGACTTGAACCTGGCGAGAAACCTTAAGTTGCCCCTTCACAAGAAACGGGGGCTCGAAGTTCGCCTGGCAGATGGCACATTGACTAGTTCTGGCCCTGTTACCCAAGAGACTATCCCTCTCCTTATCACTACTCCTGATGGTCATCAGGAATTCATACGTTTTGATGCTCTAAACTCGCCTATGTCTCCAGTTATCTTAGGAATTCCGTGGCTCCAAGCCCACAACCCTCAGATCAATTGCATCAAGAAGGAAGTCCTGTTCACCTCTCCCTATTGCCAGCAGCATTGCCTCATTCCTGAACCCAGAAACACTACCAGCTGCTAGACAGTCCACCCTGTATCTACCACAAACCAGAATGTACCCCAGGCATACCAAGAATTCCTGGATGTCTTTGATAAAAGAAAATCTAATGTCCTACCACATCGGCCATATGACTGTCCGATAGAATTACTTCCAGGGGCCAAGATTCCATTTGGACGAATATTCCCTTTCTCTGAAATGGAATTAGGAACTCTGCGACAATACATCGATGAAAACTTGGCTAAAGGCTTCATCCGAGCTTCCTCCTCTCCTGCCGGTTCCGGCATTTTCTTTGTCGAAAAGAAAGACAAGACTTTAAGACCATGCGTGGACTATAGGGAGCTAAATAAAATCACCATAAAAAAAACGCTACCCACTGCCACTAGTTCCTGAACTTTTCCAGAGATTCCGTACAGCCCAAGTATTTACCAAGCTCGACCTCTGGGGTGCCTATAACCTTGTTCGTATTCGTGAGGGTGATGAATGGAAGACAGCATTCAGAACGAGATTCGGACACTTTGAGTATCTTGTGATGCCCTTTGGGCTCTGTAACGCTCCGGCAACGTTTCAGCACTTCGTAAATGATATTTTCTGTGAATATCTTGACTACTTCGTCATCATCTAGCTGGATGACATCCTCATATTTTCGGCTACTCTGGAGCTCCACCGGACCCATGTAAAGACAGTGCTGCTCACACTAAGAAAACACAGACTTTACGTGAAAGCGGAAAAGTGTGACTTTGAAAAGAAATCAATACAATTCCTAGGACTGATCATCTCCACTGGCGGTGTAGCTATGGATCCACAGAAAGTGCAGGCAATCCTTGATTGGCCAACTCCATCGGATAAGAAAGGGGTGCAAAGGTTTGTGGGCTTTGCGAACTTCTATAGAAGGTTTATAAAGGCACTTTTCTTCCATCATCTCACCCATAACCCAGGTAACCCGCTCACATATCCGCTTCCAGTGGCCCTCCGAAGCCCAAACTGCTTTTGAGAGACTGAAGTCATTGTTTAACTCTGCACCCATTCTTCAACATCCTGATCCTGCCCTGCCATACATCTTGGAGGTCGATGCCTCAGAAGTAGCCACAGGGGCAGTCCTTTCACCTTTCACCAAGTCTTTGCTTCACCCCGTGGCCTTCTCCTCACGGAAAATGACCCAGCCTTTGAGGAACTATGATGTGGGTGATCGCGAACTCTTGCCCATTAAAACAGCCTTAGAGGAGTGGAGATACCTTCTTGAGGGGTCTGCTCACCCCATAATGATATTTACAGATCACAGGAACCTAGAGTGCCTCCGCACTTCCAAACGCCTGAGATCTTGTCAAGCTCGCTGGGCTCTGTTTTTTTCAAGGTTTAGCTTCCACATTACCTACCGCCTTATCCCGAATGTTCCGATACTCCAGAAGAGACAATATCTAGCACGATCCTGTCACCTCAGAACTTTCTTTTGATCCAACCCGATCTAAGATCTTCTCTTGAACAGGCTTCCCTCCCATTCCAGGAACCAGAAGCATCCTTTCTAAGAAACTGGGGGGGGGTATCTCTGGAATCAGGACAAGATCTTTGTTCCGCAACAAGCCCGAATTTAGGTCCTAAAGACATTGCATGACCACCAACTCGCTGGCCACTTCGGAGTGCGTAAAACTACGGATCTTATCCAACGATCCTTCTGGTGGCCTACCTTGAAATCTGACTTCAAGGAGTTTGTTAGCTCCTGTACTACCTGCCAGCGAAATAAAAGGGTCCAACGTCAAGTCAGAACAACCATGGAGAAATATATATCTATGGACTTTATAGTGTGGACCGTCTATCCAAAATGACGCACTTCTTGCCCATGGCAGGAACTACTCCTGCTGCAGAGACAGACAAAATTTTCATAAGGGAGATAGTCAGACTTCATGGCCTTCCTGACAGCGTTGTGTCTGATAGAGGGGTACAATTCACTTCCCGATTCTGGAGAGAGCTCTGCAAAGCACTATCAATTGAAGTGTGCCTGTCTTCAGCCTATCACCCCCAAAGCAACGGTCAAACTGAAAGGACTAACCAGACCTTAGAACAATACTTGCATTGCTTCTGCTCCTTCTCCCAGGACGACTGGATCTCTCTACTCCCTTGTGCGGAGTTCGCTTACAACAATTCAGTACACTCAACCACCAATCAATCTCTGTTTTGAGCCAACTATGGTTTCCATCCTTTATTTCTACCTTACGTCATTCTGGAAGCCTCAGTCCCAGCAGTTCAGGACAGGATAAGTTCCATTCAGGCTAATTATCAAACCCTCCGGCTAACCATGCAGAAAGTGCAAGAGGACTACAAAAAAACAATATGACAAGAAGAGGGGAGAGAGTCCTAGTTTTGAGGTTAGAGATAAGGTCTGGCTCTCTTCAGCAAATCTCAGGCTCCCTTGCCCCTCCCAGAAATTGGGTCCAAGGTTTATCGGTCCATTTGAGATTAAACGAAAAATCAACCCAGTAGCGTTTGAACTGTTACTACCAAGCTTGTATAAAGTGCATCCTGTGTTTCATGTATCTCTTCTTAAATCTGTTGTCTCTAGTCCTTTTCCAGGAAGAGAAGAAAACCCTCCACCTCCAGTCTCAGTGGGAGATGAAACCGAATTTGAGGTAGAATCTATCCTGGACTGTCGCAAGAGAGGTAGGACTATTCAATTTCTTATTAAATGGAAGGGTTACTCAGCAGAAGAGAATTCTTGGGAACCTGCAGGCAATATACATGCTCCTAGACTTCTCCAGAGATTTTGTGCCCGATACCCTGAAAGATTGGCCTGGTTGGGCATCCAAAGGCTGCCCCTTGGGGGGGGCACTGTCAGGGAAATGGCCGTGGAAGTACTGGCAATCTTGCC
Organism: Rana muscosa; assembly: GCA_029206835.1. Taxonomy (NCBI): domain Eukaryota; kingdom Metazoa; phylum Chordata; class Amphibia; order Anura; family Ranidae; genus Rana; species Rana muscosa. Next base: position 11,013,811 of record JARGYO010005562.1, read on the forward strand.
AGTAGAAGAAATGACTGCAATAGGCACATTATGTGACAGGTGGATCCCCCTGCTGGCCTATAAAAGGCTGCCCCTGTCTGACCCAAATTGCTGGATTGTCATCAGCTTCCTGTGTTCCTGTGTCTGTTTACCTTGAAACCCTTGGCTTGACCTCTGCTTCTGGCTAGACCTGTGATCCTGATTATCTCCTCGCTCTGACCTTGGCTTGGCTGACTATTCTTCGATCCACTGCCCACTGTTTATGACCTGGCTTGCTCCTGTTTGCTCTTGGACTGTCTCCTGGTATATGACCTCTGGCCTGGCTGCAAACCCTGCTCCTGGTTTATCCTGCAAACCGCCTACTCAGGACTTCTTGCACGGCTACTGACATCGCTACCCAGCGCACCCCAGCCACGTTCTGCTTACCAGCCTGCTGCAGCATTACTGGCAACCCGTGCACCTTTGGGCACCGTATCCCCTGTATCACTCCCAGGGGAGCGCTGCACTTAGCCGCAAGGGGTGCCCTCTCTGCCACTCGGCCTCACATCAGAGACTTGACAGCAACCCCCTGAGGGTGGAGGGGAACTGCGTAGGTCACCCCCCCAACTGTGAGAGGGAACCCACTACAGAACAGTCCCCCCTGTGTCTTGATTGAAGAAACATCGTCAGATGGCATGTAGAATTTCTAGAACTTCAATCAAGAGTCTGCTGTCGGTACAGGGGAAAAAAGCAAAAGAGAAAGTTTGAGCACTCAGCGGGGTATATATAGCTGCGGGTCAGTAGTGCCATCCCAACGGGAAGGGGCCCCCTTCTGAATTGAAGAAGGGCCTGGTTGGGACCGTTTTGGAGTGGCAGCATATGGATGAGCAGTAGTGCGGGCTGGGGTGCGAGGTAACAGTCTGATTGCTGGGCTTGGGTGGTCAGATGAAGGGATTCAAGGAGACATTGAAGGGATTCAGGTCATGTGCAGGAGTGTTGCTGCCCCTGGTAAGAGAACTGCAGGGCGAAAGGAAAACGCCATGTGTATTTCAGTTGGTGCTGCACTAGGATTTGGAGTTGAGGCTTCATCGCACGGCGCTTGGCTATTGTAAGGGGGGCCAAGTCAGAGAAAAGTTGGTAAGTATGGCCCTAGAACAGGAGGGCGTCTTTATTGTGAGCAGCATCAAGCAGTTGTTCCTTTGTGCGGAAGAAGTGCAGTTTTTTTTTTTTTTTAATCAAAAACGAGTTTATTGAAAAACTAGGCAGATATACATACATTAGAAATACATATGCAGCAAGAGATTCAATGGAGGTATCAACAACATTCTTCCAGCGTACACATATACAAAAACATAAAGTACCAAAAACTGGCATAGCAGCAAAGAAATGTGTACATTACATTGTTACGTATCACCCGCATTGAAATGACCTGCGGTTGGAACATCTACCCTGATCGATGACCAGTAATTGACATAAAGTATGGCATTTAGAGAACAGTGGAAACCTCAAGAACTAACGCAAATCAAGAAAAATAATAAATAATAATAAAAATAATAAAACGGCCAATCCCTTAAGGGGAATAATATAGCCAGTCTACAAAACAAAACAAAAAAACAAAAAAAGGAGAGAAAATAATAATAGGTGCGGATCATCCACTAAAATACCTTCCCCAATCCACCACAACCACTTATAGCATCACATCCCAGAGCCCACACGGACCATTCCATCTACCATATCACACTTGCAGAAGCCTATACTTCACCAATTGAGTCGGACCCAGTCCTGGGGTATCTAACCACGGTTGCCACATTGTAAACTTTAAGGAGAATCGGCAGAATTTGTGTAGAGTACCGCTTATACACTTCCGACAAAAGGCCATCAGAACCCGGCGTCCATCCGTTTTGTGCATGAGCCAATGCCTCCAATAGTTCATCTTCCGACAGGGGTGCATTCAGCTGGGCTGAATCCAAGTCGGATAAGCAGGGTATGGGATACCTATCCAAAAACGAACAGAGCTCGTCACGGGAAGGGCTGATCTTAGAAGAATAGACATCATGAAAAAATGTTTTAAATACCTCCATTATAGCGGGAGTGGAGTGACACGGTGCACCATGTGCATCAGCCACAGCCACTATATGTGAGGAAGATGGTTGTGATTTGGCCAGCAAGGCCAACATGTGACCTGTGTTTTCCCCCTTCTCAAAGTGACTTTGTGTTAGAAAATAGGATTTTTATAACAGCTTACCTGTAAAATCCTTTTCTTGGAGTACATCACGGGACACAGAGCGACATAGTCATTACTAATGGGTTATATAGATACCGTCAGGTGCTGGCACTGGCAACTTCCAAAACCGGAAGTACCCTCCCCTATATAAGCCCCTCCCATCCGGGAGCACCTCAGTTTTGTAGCAAAGCAATAAGTGTCCCTAAAGAGGGGCGGGAGCTCTGTGTCCCGTGATGTACTCCAAGAAAAGGATTTTACAGGTAAGCTGTTATAAAAATCCTATTTTCTTTCTCGTACATCACGGGACACAGAGCGACATAGTCATTACTAATGGGATGTCCTAAAGCAATGCCAAATGAGGGGGGGGATACACCATATATAAGCTGAGCGCTATCAGACATGAGGATCTTTTGCGGCCTGCAACACACTGCGCCCAAAGGCGACATCCTCCTGACTTCTAACGTCCACCTGGTAGAACCTAGTAAACGTGTGTACCGAAGACCATGTTGCGGCCTTACAGATTTGAGCCAGGGAGGCCTGGTGATGCACTGCCCATGAAGTTCCAACTGCTCTCGTGGAGTGCGCCCTAACTTTGAACGGAGGCGGTCTACTTCTCAAGCCATAGGCTTGTATTATGACCTGTCGAATCCACTTGGCTAAAGTAGATTTTGACGCTGCCTGACCCTTTCTGGGGCCTTCCGGCAGAATAAACAAAGTATCCGTTCTGCGAATCTGAGCAGTGGCTTTTAGATAAGCTTTAACTGCTCTTACTACATCCAAAGAATGCAATAACTTTTCCTCTACCGAAGTAGGTTTGGGGAAAAAAGAAGGAAGAACCACATCTTGGTTCAAATGAAACCTCGATACCACCTTAGGAAGAAAGGCTGGATGAGGACGTAACACTACTCTGTCCTTATGGATAACCAGATATGGCTCCTTACAGGACATAGCTGCTAATTCCGATACTCTTTTAGCCGAACAAATGGCTACTAGAAAAATCAATTTCCTGGTGAGAAGCACCAAGGAAATATGCTGTAATGGTTCAAATGGTTGTTTCTGTAGAACCGACAGAACCAAGTTTAGATCCCATGGACATATGGGAATATTAACCGGAGGACTAATACGCATCACTCCTTGTATAAAGGCTTTGACTAGTGAATGCGAAGCCAAGGGCCTTTGAAAAAATATTGACAAGGCCGAAATCTGACCCTTGATAGTACTCAAGGCAAGCTTCCTATCTACAGCCCACTGTAGGAAGTCCAGAATCCTACCTATTACGTACTTATGTGGATGCCATTTCTTGGCCTCACACCACGCGATGTACGCCTTCCAGATTCTATAGTAGATCTGCCTGGATACCGGCTTCCTGGCATTGATCATGGTAGATACCACAGCATTAGAGAGCCCTCTCTTTTTTAGAATGTGGGCTTCAATAGCCAGGCCGTCAAACCTAGGGCTGGTAAGGAAGGGTGGTATATCGGTCCTTGCGAAAGCAGGTCCGGACGACGTGGGAGAGTCCAAGGACTCCCCACTGAAATTTTACAATCTCCGCGTACCACGCTCTTCGGGGCCACGCTGGAGCTACCGGAATCACTGGTTTCTTTTCTACCCTGATTCTGCGGAGTAATCGAGGTAACCATTGTGGCGGTGTGAATGCATATATCAGCTTGAACTGATCCCAAGGGAACACTAGGGCATCCGAGCCGCAAGCTAGGGGATCCCTTGTCCGAGAGACAAACCTGTCCCCCTTTGCGTTGAATCTGGATGCTAGAAGATCTACATCCGATGCTCCCCACCGCTGACATATTGTCCAGAAAACCTCGGGGTGAAGGGACCCTTCCTCTGGGCCTAATTGCTGGCGACTTAGAAAGTCCGCCTTCCAATTCTCCACTCCTGGAATGAATACCGCAGATATGGCTGGGACATATTTTTCTGCCCATTTCAGGATGTAATTTACTTCCCTCTGGGCTGCACGACTCCTGGTGCCCCCCTGATGATTGATATATGCCACTGCTGTGGCATTGTCTGATTGAATTCTGACAGGGGACCCTTGGAGTTTGGATGTCCATGCTATTAGGGCATACCGGGCTGCTCGTATCTCTAAGAGATTGATGGGCAGGGCCTTTTCTGCATCCGACCATCTGCCCTGGAGAGACTATTGCTCCAGTACTGCTCCCCAGCCTATAAGGCTGGCATCTGTAGTGACCACCTTCCAAGAAATCGGACTGAAGGATTTCCTTTTTTCCAGATTCTGGGGAACCAACCACCAACGGAGGCTCTTGCGAACGGAAGGGGACAAGGACATTGTAAGTCTAGGGCCTGAACTTTTTTGTTCCAGGCTGACAGTATGGCCCCTTGCAAATTCCTTGAATGGAATTGACCGTAGGGTACTGCTTCGAATGATGCCACCATTTTTCCCAGCAGCCTCATATACAGGCGTATGGACGGCTGTCTTTTTTGTACCCACTAAGTGGATCAAATCTTTCAAAGACAACACCTTTCCTCGAGGCAAGAATATTTTTCTCTGGCCTGAATCCAACCTTAGCCCCAAGTATTCCAGACCTTTGACTGGTTTTTAGGGCTGACTTGTCTCGGTTGATAATCCAACCGTGAGATTCCAGATACTTGATTGTCTTGTGAACGACCACGTCTAGTTTTTTCACTGAGTGGTCTATCAGCAACAAGTCATCCAGATATGCCATTATCATTACACCTTGTGTTCTTAGATTGGCCAATAAAGGGCCAGAATTTTTGTAAACACTCGTGGTGCTGTGGCCAAACCGAAGGGTAAGGCTCTGAACTGAAAATGGCGCCCTTCTACTGCAAAGCGTAGAAATTTTTGGTGGACTGGAAAGATGGGAATGTGCAAATAAGCATCTTTGATGTCGATCGCGGCTAACCAATCCTCCCCTTGTAGGGCAGTGGCCACCGATCGGATCGACTCCATCGGAAAGTCCTGATATACAGGAATTTGTATAGCCCTTTTAGAATTAATATGGGCCTCCCGTCCGCGTTTGCTTCGGGACTGTAAAGAGGTTTGAGTAAAACCCGAACCCTCATTCTTCCAGGGGAACCTCCATAATTACTCCTTGGAGCAATAGTTGTTCTAGTGCCAACAGGAGGGACTCTCTCTTCCGGGGATCCCTTGGCACGTTTGACCTCAAAAATGGGAAGGAGGAGAGTCTTTTAACTCCAAACTGTATCCCAAACCTACTGCGGAGAGCACCTATCTGTCTTGATCGTGTCCCGCCAGGTCTCTTGCGAACAACTGGAGTCCTCCCCCCACCCGACTGAGTGGGGGCTTCAATGAATTTAACTTTGGGGGAGGTTTTGTACCTCCCCTGACCCAGGGTTTCTCATTACCCTGCTACTGTCCCTGTTTTTTACCCCCGGGAATTGACCGAGGAGGCCGTCGGAACTGTTACACAGCCGATGCCCCAGGGACTGGAGAAGCAGGCCTCTTAAAGAGGGACCTCTAACTCTGTTTTTAACCGGCAAGAGCGTATTTTTACCGCTGGAAATTTTCTGGATATATTTGTCCAGGTTTTCCCTGAATAAGCGTTCACGATGAAATGGGACGCTAACCAGCCATTCTTTACAGGGAGCTTCAGCAGACCAGTTTTTGAGCCATAGGAGCCTACGCATATGTACTATAGACAGCGTAAGGCGGGAGGCCTGATGGACTGAATCCTCTATGGCGTCAACCGCAAAGCCTAAGGCTCTAGGTAGATCAGCTAGGGCAAAGCCTGCTGATCTGTCAAGTCCCTCAAGACCTGTTTCAACTGATCCTTCACTGCTTAGCAGACCCCAATAGCTGCTACTGCTGGTTGTATCACCAAGCAGATTTTCATAAGGACTCCAATCTTTTATCTATTGGGTTCTTGAACATTTGGACATTATCCACTGGACATGTCAGTGATTTATACATACAAGAGATGGCTGCGTCCACTGTAGGGACCTCCATTTTTTTTTTTTTTTGATGAACTTATCCTCCATGGGATAGACCACCGGAAATCTCTTGGGGGAATAAATATTTTCTCAGGACGTTCCCAATCCTGGTAAATGAGCCCTTTCAGTAAAGGGTGAAGTGGAAAAGAACAAACAGTCTGGGGGCTTCTAGCGACCCCAACGAGGATACAGTAGTGGTTGATGGTTCCGCAAGGTGCATTTTTAAATGCTGATCGGACCATGTTTAGTCAGAGACTGAACCCATAATCTTTCAGCTTGAGATGCTGAGAAAAGGTTCCCCCACTGTTGATTCCTCTATAACAGAATCAACCTCATCCTGATCCCCTTCAGGCAGGTCGATCCCTGTATGGGACTGTTGCTCTGCTAACAGGCACTCTGAAGGAGGAGACGGAGATCGGGCGTGCTTTCCCTGACAGGGAGGCAGCGATAAATGTTGACAATCTCTCTCTAATCCTCCCAGAGCTGAGGAAAAAACCTCCTCTGTTACATACACAGGAGCAGGTGAACTGAGGACAGCCACAGTACCAAGTACCCCTGCGGGGTCTCTACGGTCACTTACCTCTGAACTTCAGGGGAGACTGGTGCAGCAGAAGTATGCCCAAGATCCTCCGAGCCCGATGAGACCCCCTTCGCTTCCTGGAAGATTCAGTTCCGGAGCTTCTGGACGGCATATTCCTAAGCCTAAAGCTGAGGTATTCCAGCCGTAATACACCACTTTTACTGAGAATAGTCTAGCACAATTGCTGCTATATCACAGTTGGTGTCTACTAATGTGCCTTTCTAGGGGATGCCTGTATCAACCGCTTGCTGTATGCCTTTAAATGTTGCCAGCTCTGTCTCTGTACTTCATAGCCAGCTCACTACAATATTGTGGTTTTTAACCTGCTGGGACGCCCGCACATGCGCAGAAGCGCTGCGGCGCGCACAGAGCGTCATCCTCCAGGCTCCGCCCCCTTTCCCGGCTCACCTCTATATATAGAGGCACGTGCACGCGCACGCGCGCGGCCACGTGCGCCTTCGGCGCTAATTTCAAAAAACGGAAACAAGGGACAGGAGCCAGGGCCCCTCTTTGCCGCAGGCCGGGGGATGGACGAGCACTGCAACATGGCAGAGGAAGCAGTTTCCTATAAGAGAACTCACCATCTGCCTGGACTTTGCTTTCTGAGAAGAAACTAGTCCACATGACAAGAAAACATTCCACAGCGGCCTCTAGTGGACAAACACAGGTACCGCAGTCTAATATATTAAATATATATATATAAAAAATTTTTTTTTTTTTTTCTTGACCACCATTAAAAATTATTACATTTTTTTAGTAGTTACAGGCATGCACAGAATTTTGCGGGAATACCATTAGGTAACAGACAGAAAGACAAATTAGGCTTGGGGGTCCCCCAATAGAACCAAGTTCCTGGGGGCCCCCACTTACCTGTTCCCCGCCGCAGGACTTTGTTTGGTCCACAAAAGCCCAAACTTCACCTATCACGGCAGGCATTGTAATCAAACCTTCAGGGACCGGGTTCCCAAGGATTCCACTCCCCTGGACCTGTATAGCACCCTGCACAGAAAACATCTTGGTCGTGGGTATGACCAGAGCTCTGGATCCCAGGGTCCAGCTCTCCTAAGAGAAACATTACAGGCAAAACCTTGCTCTTCTCTGCAAGGCCCGGGTACCGACCGTTTAGCTATGAAGCTTTTTTGGTCGGATCCGGAATAGCTTACTGAGGCCCAAAAGAACCTGTACGCAAGCTCAGTGAAAAACACATGTTTCTTCTTGGCCAACACCTTAGACACTGGCAAAAAACTGAGGTGCTCCCGGATGGGAGGGGCTTATATAGGGGAGGGTACTTCCGGTTTTGGAAGTTGCCAGTGCCAGCACCTGACGGTATCTATATAACCCATTAGTAATGACTATGTCGCTCTGTGTCCCGTGATGTACGAGAAAGAAAGAAGCGTTTATTTTCTGCCAGCTGCAAGGACAGGTCCTTGAGCAGAGATTGGGCAGCCAGCCAGGACCGTTTGGTCTCCTCCGTGGGGTCATCTATATATTTAACCTCAGAGCGCCGAGCCTCCTCCAAAACCGAAACCTCCCATTCTTTAGTAGAAGTCTTAATTTGGCGTATTACTCTAATGAACTGGCCACGCAAATATGCTTTTGCAGTGTCCCAGACCACACCTATATTTGCAGAGCCTATATTATGTTCATAAAAGATCATGAGTAGTTCAGGTAACGGATCAGGGGTTGGAATGAGTGATAACCAGAAGGGATTAAGTTTCCACAAGGTGTTTCCTCTGACCGCCCCCATCCGCAAATCAACCGAGAGGGGAGAATGATCCGAGGTCTGTCTAGGGTGATATTGAGAGGAGTCCAGTAATGACAGAAGAGGATCATTCCCCAATCCCAGATCAATTCTGGATAGACCTCCTATTGAGGCTGACTGGCATGAGAAAACCCTGGCCTCTGGGTTATGCAGTCTCCACACATCCATCAGGCCCATCTCCAAAGGAGACGAGCAAACGGGGTAGGCCCCTGTCGTCCCTGCACACCGTTCCCAATCCGGGCACGAAGTTTGTCCCTCTCTTGGTCCAGGTAATTATTAAAGTCCCCTAGGACCAGCACTGGTACCCCCAAAAAGCGAGACAAAGTCTGCCAACGTTTTGAGGAGACCGGCTGAGAACGGGGGGGGGGGGGGGGGGAATGTACAATCCTGCCAAAATGCATTTTGTTCCATATACGGAGCACAGTAGAAAAATAAAGTGACCATCTGGATCAATCTTGACTTCTATAGCTGAGAACTGCGTGCCACGTTTAACCAGAAGACTCACTCCCCTCGAGTACACCGAATAAGTGGCATGATATTGATGGCAAAATTGTCTTAGAGCAAATTGTGGGGTAGAGGTCGAAGAGAAGTGCGTCTCCTGGAGGCATACTATATCTGCATTAATACGCTTGATTGTGCGCAACACAGCCAATTGTTTAACAGGGTTATTCAAACCCCTGATATTCCATGATAAAAATCTGGTCACCCTAGACATTTCAGCAGCATCACAATAACAGCAAGGATATCATATAGTGTTATAGGGCGGTTTGAAAACAATAGGGTGCAACACACATGAAAACATGGCATGTCCCAATGGGCTGGAATAAAAAATAAAATAAAAATTGGGAACAGGAATACATGAGCGTATCTAGCAATCTTTCCATGGACCGTACTGGGCACAAGTAAACTATCTGAGGAGCAGTGACCGTAGTAGGCAGTAGGGAAATCAGCAGTGGAGATCCTTCCATAAAGCAGGGAGAAGAAAAACATAAAATAAGAGGAAAAAAAACTAATAACCGGCCAACATGGCCAACTTGTGTTGCCTAAGAGCAGTAGGTCGTCTGGACCAGACCATCTTGGGGGCAACAGTGGAAGCGCACGTTAGTGTCTTAACAACTTCTCAACAGCAAGAATACAACAACAGCTTTCTCCGCCTTGGCAAGTAGAAATGAACGATTAAAGGTGCCTGATAAAAGGAGTCTACTATCCCTCCGGGGATGCAGGGCATTGGTTGTGAGCTTCCGGGATCAGTCTTTCTTCCCGATCCAGCCATTGTGTGGCAGCCGATGGCAAATCAAAAAAGTGCACTGAGCCCAGTGCTTCCACTCTAAAGGCAGGCAGGATACAGCATGGCATATTTGAGATCCAGGGACCGGAGGCAACGTTTATTGTCCATGAATTTTGCACGTTGTCTCTGCAGCTCAGCAGAGAAATCCGGGAAAAATGACATCTTAGCGTTATCAATTCTTAAGGCCTCTGGTTTGGTCCTGGCGTTCTGGAGGACAGCGTCCCTGTCCTTGTAGTGCAGGAGTTTGAGGAGGAAAGGCCTGGGGGGGGGCTCTCGGCTGCGGAGACCGGGCCGGAAATCTGTGTGCTCTTTCCACAGAAAACATGGGGGTGAACACCTCTCTGCCGAATGCTGCAATCAACCATTTTTCAATAAAGTCAACTGGGTTCTTTCCCTCCATTCTTTCAGGGAGCCCAAACACCCCGACATTATTTCTTCTCATTCTGTTCTCTAATTCCTCCAAACGGGATGAATGCTGTGTAAGGAGATGGTTGTTGTATGACAAATCTCTCTGCATGGGCGCCATGTCATCCTCCACAGAGCTCACTCTCCCTTCCAAAGCAGAGGTCCTCTCTCTCAGTTTTTGGGTGTCCAGCCTCAGAAATGACAGTTCTGCTCTCACCCCCTTAATCTCGGTGGCCAGAGAGACATTACAGTTATTCACTGCTGCTAGGATGTCACTGAGCGAGGGTTCTCCCTCAGAGGATGGGCTGATGGGGATATGAGGCCTAGTGGCACCCCCCTCAGGAGTACTCACTGCGTCCCAGGCGAGTCCCGATCCGCTGGCATCTTCCAATGGCACGGTGTCATCAGCCTCAGATGAGCCACCGGACGTATCCCCCGGAGCATCAGAGTGTGTATTAGGCTCCAGATTGAGAGAGAAGAACTTTGCCGCAGCCGCCTTGTGTGTTTCCTTAGCAGAGCGCTGTGCCTGGGCGCCATTTTGGGTCATGCCGTCTGCGGTCCGGGCCGCGTTTTGCCGTCTCACATCTGGCAAGTAGGTAGTGGATAAGGAGCTAAGGACACCCGGGAGGCTTCCGGTTTCTGACAAGCCTTGATTGCAGCAATGTAGGGCAATCGTTCAGGATGATAAAGCGGATTTTCGGCAGAGAGATCTGAATGTGCGTCCGACTACATCCACTGCCTGGCCACAAGAAGTGCAGTTTAAGAATAATGTCCCGTGGTGGACCATCTGTTTGACGGCGGGCGAGAGCCCTGTGAATTCTAAACGTTCTATCGGTATAGAGGGTGAAAGTTCTTGAAATAGGGCAGTGGAAAAAGATTGCAGATCATCAATTTTTTCAGGTACGCCGCGTAGGCATTGGATCTGCGGGAGCGGTTCTCGGCATCTTCCAATTGTGAGAGAAGTGCGGCGTTCTCGTCACGCAGAGCTGCCTACTCTTGGGCCTGCTCCTGGAGAGCGAGTTCAATATGGTTCACCCTGGTCTCCAGGTCCGCTGTGCGTTGGCCTAACTCCCTAATCTCATGGAACAGTCTATTTGCGATTTGATCCGAGGTAGCTTTAAGGGCCCTCTGCAGCATAGCTTCCATATATTTGAGGAAGTCTGACTGGGACATACCCGAGGGCGGCAGGGTAGGGGAACCGTCGATGTGAAAATCAGCTTCGTCGTCTTCATCGTCCCTGTCAGCATGTCCTGATCTGGCCGGGGAAGTGGTGTGCTGTTTAGCTAAGGCCTTCGCCACCATTTTGGAGGAGGCGCGGGCCAGAGCTTCCTTGATGGGTTTAGGCTTGTTCTTGCCGCGGTGACCCATCAGAACCATCCCGGGAAAGGCAGTGATGTACCAAAAGGTGATCGCTGTTGTAGCGGGGTTGCAGGAAGTCCCTATATTGCAGTGGGGAGTACGGAGCTCTAGTGAAACACATCTCCTATGTCGAGCCTTGCGAATGCGCCCCCCTACCACATCTTTTTTTATAAATCACACACACTACAATGGGAGACAGTGCTGATGGTGCATACATATTACGGTTGTGCAAGCAGCAGGGGGGGAGGGGGGTGAACTGTCGCAAGATGACAGGCGGGGGGGGGAGGAGGAAGACACAGGAGCAGAAAGGAGACAGAGCCGGGCTGTGGGTGATGGAGGCACGTAAACTGATCACAGTGTCAGGGCTAGGCAGCTATGGTACACTGTGGTCAGTTTACATAGGGGAGGGCAGAAACTTGCAGGATCAGCCAGGTTTTTTTTTTTTTTTTTTTTAGATGTTACAAGGGGCCAAATCACAATCACTGTCATATGACATGCTTTAAAGGAGCAGGATCCATTGTTTTTCTGGGTTAACAAACACTAAGTTTTCTGGTGTGGGTGCCTACTGTCACCGGCTATCATAGGTAGTTGTGCACCAAGCAACACCTGCTCCAAACACCAGTGAGCAGCTCTCGGCATCTTTTTATCGTGTTCTTGTGCCAGCTCCCGTGTTTCAAACCAAACCTTAAAGTGGATGTAAACTCGAATAAAAATTTTGTTATTAACTATTGTACCTTGTAGAGTATAGGATGTCATTTCATCTGTGCCCAGTCTTGCCACAAAGAGTATATCCAGCTCTGAGCAATCCTCTTATCTTTTTTCAGTAAGAAAAAAAAAAAGAAAAAAGAAGGACACAGAGAAACAGGTGTCCGTTTGTTCCCCGTGCTGTGAGTGACAGGTAATTTTCTTATCTCATGCACGTGCATACAGAGCTTCACATCTCCCCTCTCTCAGCTGTGCTAGCTATACCGAAATCTCCTCTCCACTACAGCCTGTGTGGCACATGCGCAGGAGTCACAGGGGGGCCGTGAGCACGCTCTACTTCTGCCCAGAACGCACTCGATGTCCCCTGTGCGCGCACTTCTAGTACAACAAGCACCGCTGCCAGCACAAGGGGAGTGTAGAGGTGGGCGGGAGCCTAGTAATGTCACGGCTCCGCCCACCGAGTTCCACAGCATAGACCCGCCTATGGATGCCGGAGTTTTGCGGGGCTCGGTGTAGGAAAGGGGGTGAGTTGTGGAAGGTAGGATTATAATTAGAAGCCATATACAGATACTTTTAGTTATTATCCTGGTGTTGGAAGGCAACATGAGTTAATCTGGAATTTTGCTTCCTTGTTCATACAGCCAGACCCCAAGTTGTGAGGACATTCAAAGCTTTGAAACATATCAGAATCTACATAGCAAGAGGGCTTGGCTCCAGCCCACCTGGTGTGATACAAGCTTCAAAGAGAGCAATGATGATGATTTTTTTTTTTTTAAAGATATTTTTATTGAGTTTCAAGACAAACAAACAGACATACAGAGAAAGAAAAAAATTTATTAAAAAAACGAAGTTGCCCCAGACAATCTGGGCACACTCAGGTATTACCCATACATCAATTTGCACAAATACAAAGGAGTATACAAAAATAAAAAATAAGGGCAGTATTTAAAACACAAGGCACAAAAGGAGAAAAAAAAAGGAGCAGGCATATTGTCACTGAGGGAGATCAACAAGAGAAAATAAAAACTCAACACTTGAAATCTTCAGGGCACGGCCTAGTAGTGTCTGACAAGGATAAATTATCTGTGTTGCGAGAGAGTCAACGGGCTAGCAAGCCATTTACCCCAGATCTTATGGAACGTTTTATTCCGCTTCCGGAGCTCAAAAGTGAATTTATAATGCGGGATAGCATCGTCTACAAGTTTCAGCCAAAGGGACTTCAGAGAGGACTGTCCCTTCCAGGATAATAGGATGGCTTTCTTAACATAAAAATAGAGTATGCGTAGCAGTCTCTTGGCATGGGTGGAAATATGCAAGTCCCCAAAAATGCAGAGAAGGCAGTTCCTGGGATGAATAATGTTTGGGAGGCCTAACGCTGAGGAGACAAAGGCACCCACTTCCTCCCAGAAATCTCGAACTATCGGGCACAACCAAAAACAATGTAGGAAGTCTGCTTCCTGGCCGCAGTCGCGAAAACAGCTAGCCGAGGGCAGGAGTCCCATTTTATATAGTCTAGCCGGGGTAAGGCGAGTCTGATGGAATACTTTAATCTGTATAATTCAGTCTCGGGAGGCAATGAGAGAGGTTTTAAACATATATCCCTAAACTCTGACCAGGCCTCATCGTCCAGTGAAATATCTAGGAAAGTCCATTTCACCTGGGCCTTGAAAAACCTAGGGTTAATGTCAGTCATCAGGGCAGCATAGTATGTAGAAATCAACTTAGTGGGGTTTGGTTGTCTGAGCAGCTTTTCTAGAGGGGCAGATCTGTAGGATCATCCAGAGAGCCGAACTGGTCTTGGATAGCATGCCTAAGTTGGTAATAATAAAACAGGTAGGACCTTGGCAGGTCAAAGTCTAAACTCAACGGAGAGAAAGTTTTAAAGCCTTGGGCATTATACAGGTGGCATAAATATTTAACCCCCTTTGAATACCAACGATTGGGATCCGGGATAGAGTACAATTCTTGTAAATTGGGGTTAAACCACAGGAGGGTGTTGGGAGATTTCAGCCAAGTATGTGTGGAGACCTTAACTATATAACGAAAGACTGAAAGTGTATTGGCTATGACTGAGGTACCAGGGCGGTCAGGAGCCCGTCCCCTATAACATTATGTAAGGTTTCCATTGAAGATACAATGGCTCCCTCCATGGAGGTACAAGCGTTAGCTGGGACTGGGCACAACCAGTCATGGATATGTACCAACTAAAATTCTAAGTAATATAAATGAAAGTTAGGAAACGCCAACCCTGCCAGATGTGCAGGCAGCCTCAGCGTTTAAAGAGCCACTTTAGGGGAGCCTCCCTTCCACAAGAAAGTAGTACATAGCGAGTCTATACGTTTAAATATAGATTTAGGTATTTTCCATGGGGAGTTAGCAAGGATATAGAGGAATCTAGGTAGATAAATCATTTTAAGGACATTAGCCCTCCCCATGAGGTCTAGAGGCAGGTCCATTCACAACTTGGTCTGTTCTTGAAGGCGGGTCAACAAAGGTTCTAAATTATTAGCTATATAGGAAGACAAGGGGGCCTGCACCTGTACCCCAAGATATCTAAAGGAAGACACCACCTGTAACTTGGAATCAGGGTGAATCTGAGGACGCACAGACACATCCAATGGGAAGAGGCTAGACTTCTCCCAATTAACCCAAAAACCAGAAAAGTCTCCAAACATATTAATCTCTCTCAACAGGGCCTGGAGTGATTCACTAGTGTCTGCCAAATACACCAAGGTGTCATCGGCGTAAAGGGAGATTCGCTCCTCTATATTCGCAATCGGGAGACCTTTAATGAAGGGGGAGGAACGAATGCGGACAGCAAGCAGTTCCATGGCCAGGGCAAACAAGAGGGGGGACAGCGGGCACCCCTGCCGTGTGCCCCTGGTAATTGGGAATGAGTCAGTAATATTAAAATTAATCCTTACTCTAGCTGCTGGGGAAGTGTAAAGGAGCTTGATCCAACTTATCATTAGGAGGACTGAAGCCATACATCTGCAATACTTGAAAGAGGTAGGGCCATTCAACACTGTCAAATGCCTTACAAGTGTCTAGCGACACAATAGCATGGGTAGGGGGACAATCGTGGGGATACTGCAGGTTGTGGAACAACCTGCGGATATTCATTCTGGTAGATCTACCTGGAATAAAACCGCCCTGGTCACTATGGACCAGAGACTCCACCACAGAGATCAGACAGTTAGCTAATATTTTGGCCAGGATTTTAACATCCACATTGATAAGGGAAATCGGACTATAGGATTCGCATTTAAGGGGATCCTTATGGGGTTTCAATAAAAGTACTATTAAGGCCTCACGCATAGTTGGAGGGAGGACGCCAGCTTCCAGGGCTGCATTATAGGTCTGCAACAGATAGAGGCACAAAAAAATATCTTTAAACTGTTTATACCATTCGGTTGGGAAACCATCCAGACCAGGGGTCTTATGTGTGGGCATTTGTGAAATGGCTGTAGCAATCTCCTCAGTCGAGATAGGTGCATCTAACGCCTCGCGCCCCTCAGACGTCAAGGAGGGGAGCGATACGTCATCTAAATAGTCAGTCAGTTGAGAATTATCATAGTCAGCCCTAGACGTATACAATTCTTTATAAAAACAAAAAAAAGAGTCCAAGATATCCTCCAGTCTATCACCGATAAGGCCCTGGGTTGTGACAATACGTGGGATGGATATGGGAGAATGGTCAGGTCTAGTTAAATATACCAAGAGACGACCCGCCTTATTACCATGTTCAAACGATTTCTGAGTAGCATGCAGCATGCGTTTCTGCGTGAGGTCTAACAAGCGGAGTTCATACTCCCTACGGCTCTGCAACCATGCTTCCTTTGTATCAGAGGCAGGGTTGGAGGCATAAGCGGACTCTGCACGCACCATAGCAGACTCAAGCTGCTCAGTAAGCATCCAATTGTTCTTCCACAAAACCCCAGTGATGGACATAAAGGTGCCCCTCAAGGTTGTCTTAAATGCCTCCCATTCAGTGGAAGGGTTCATCTTACCTATGTTATCCCTCCAATAGCCAGCAATACCTTTCCGACACTCTCCCTGCACTATCTCGTCCTCTAGCCAGTAGGAATTCAGGCGCCAGATGGCTGTCCCCGAACCCGGGAGGAGGAGGAGGATGTCCACAGAGAGAGGAGCATGGTCTGAGACCCCTCTAGGTAGATAGGAGACAGCCGTAACAACAGGAAGAGTTTCGGCCGGAGCAAATGCCATATCCAACCTGGACATGGTGTGGAAAGAGTCCGAATGGCAGGAAAATTGGCGCGCATCTGGATGTTTCCATCGCCAGAGTTCTGTAAGGCCATGAACCTGGATCCAGTCAAAGAAGGAGGGGAAAGATCTGCCCCAATCGGTCTATTACCAGGTCTAGGACAGCATTAAAGTCCCCTACATAAAGTAGGGGGCCAGGGGGTCTGGTCAGCAGATGAAGAGACAACTTGGAAAGCAGGTCCACTGAAAATGGGGGTGGGATGTAAACATTCACTAAAGTAAAGGTTACAGTGGAAATTTGTATGGTTAGGGCAATATACCTCCCGTCAGGGTCTGTTTTAACCTGAACCGTCTCAGCTAGAAGAGATTTGGCCAAGAGGCTAGATACCCCTCTGGAATAGTTATTATGAGTAGCATGATATGAAGCCGACAGCCAGGGGCGTTTCAGGGCCCTCGTTTTAGAGCCTGTGAGGAGAGTTTCCTGGAGACAAATAATATGAGGATGTTTTTTTTCAGAACGGAGAAGACCAGTGACCTCTTCTGGGGTGCATTCAAACCTCTAGTGTTCCAAGAGACTATCCTCAGGGGCTTTACCATGTTAAAATACATAGTAATAAAGAAGCACACAGTAACATAACAGTAAATACAGAAATGACTAGGTAGGCCGCACTACCCGAAGCACATACAGGCATAAAACAAAAAATGCCTGGATCTGCCATCAGAGAAGTTTGGGCCAGCAGTGCAATATTGAAAACATTAGTATCCTGCCACAGGCAGCAACCTGAGAAGCCCTTATACAGGGGAAAAATAGAAACCTGAGGTGAAAAGAAACAAAAAAGAAACAAAAAAAAAAAAACACCAAGAAAGTACCAAAAAAAACTCCCGCCCCCCCCCACCCCGCTCAACCAACCCAAACATAGCGAGCTTTGGATCCCTAACCCAAAAAAAAAAAAAACGTCTCAGCAAAAACGCTGTGTAGGTCAAAAACTGTTCCGTGGCCACGCCATAACTGGTGGGAGGGTGGTGTAAAATCTGGTGAGGCTCTCAACCGGTGGTAGCAAAAAGAGCCATAATAAACATGTCCTGATGAACAATGAATGGTCCCCACGGCCGGGGGTATGGAAGGATCTGTAGGCCTCTTCTCCAGAAAAGGATGAAGTAAATCTTGGGCGAAGGGTAATGTTCGGGTAGGAGGGCCTGTGTGGGATAGTCAGCAAAGCACAGTGTTCAACTTCAGGGGTATCAGGCAGTACCCAGCAAGTAAAAAAAAAGAAAAATCTAAATAAAACTATGTAAGTCGGCCAGAAAGACGGGGAGGCCAGTATATTATATAATAGGGGCAGGAGAAAAAAAAAAGTGCGTTTTCTCTTTTGTCCACAAAATGAGATATGAGGGAGTAGGATCAATATGGCTAGTAAACCGTGTCTGAGGGCCAATAACAGCATCAGTTACCTCTGCGTCTAGGAGCAACATCGTAACGGTCATTCAGCCAGGCCATGGCTTCTTTAGGGCTGGTGTAGAAGTAGGCCTTACCATCGTGGATGATTCGTAGTTTAGCAGGAAAAAGCATGGCATATGATAGCCCTTCCGTGCGCAGGCGAGACTTCACTGCAGAGAAGGATACACGCTGGCGTTGAACCTCAGCAGAAAAGTCCGGATAGACAGAGATGGTGTTACCATTATATTTGAGTGGGACTTTTTCCCTTGCCAGGCGCAGGATAGCAACTTTATCCTGAAAGTTGAGGATGCGGGCAATAATGAAGCGTGGGGGGCCACCTTCAGGAGGGGGGGAGGGGGGGTGCGGTGCGCACGTTCAATGACATGAGAGAATGAGGGTGCGTCTTTGCCAAAACTGTCCCGTAACCAGGAATAAAAGGAACTTTTCAGGGTGGGGGCCTTCTGAACGTTCTGGGAACCCTATAAACCTGAGGTTGTTCCTTCGAGAACGATTTTCCAAATGGTCGAGTTGGGCGCGGAGTGCCGCCATTTCGCTTGTAGCATCACTCATGGCAACAGACAAGGGATTTACAGTGTCCTCCAGTGTACCAATGCGTTCTTCCGCCTCTTCGATTCGGTCACGGAGGTTCGGGACATTTTGTTTTAGTAAAGAAAAGTCCATACGGATAGAGGCAATCTGAGCATAATGGAGGATAGAGTAGGTTCAGCAGGGGGAGAATCTGCGGCCTGACTACTGTCATCAGATAGCAGGGAGTCCTGGGATAGCTGGGGGTCTGCGTGGGTCTGAAAGATAGCAGGAATAGATGCACTCGCCCCCGAAGCAGAGCACTGACCAACAGAGGAAGAAGCGTGCAGCGTGTCAGCATTCCCTGCATGTGTCCCGGCGCCATCTTGCCTCCTGAACCGCGCTAACTGGATGGGGGCAGGGGCGGCACGTATTTCCCCATCTCAGCCAGCCTGCTCGATGCCCACTGCCGTGGGGAACAAATTGGTGCCTTTGGCGAGGAGATAGGACCCAGGATAAGGTAAGGATTGTGGTTGAGAGCCGGAGCAGTGTGTCTATGCGACTGCTCTCTTCACCATCCGGCCACACCCCCCCCCCCCCGCAATGATGATGATTGATGACAAAGACGGCCCAGGGCGCATGGAGATGAGATGGGCAATACTGCCACCTAGAGGCCAATACTATTGGACAAGATGCACGTGGGCGTGGTTATGAGTGGGAGTGTATATGTAAAAAAGAGGGCCAAGGGGGGTACCACATCCAAATAAACTAATTGACAGAGATGGGACTCTGAGGGCGGACTTTAGAGGTACCAGAAAAGGAATCAACGTAATTAGAAAAAATATAAAATTTTAATAATAATATTACAATTATAAAAAAATTATATATTATATATATACCGTATATACTCGAGTATAAGCCGAGTTTTTAAGCTGAAAATGCCCCCCTCGGCTTATAATCGCGTCACCTTTTTGCGCCTGATCTCCCGGACTTTGGGGATCCAGGTACCGGCCGGCCGTAGGTCCCCTGGACCCCAAACTTGGCACACATGTAGCCCCACTCTTCCTCTATATATGTGAAAAGTTTCTTGTCCGGGGGACCTACGGCCGGGGAGCACCGATTTTTCAAAACCGGGCATCCCTTCCTTAGACTGCCATGTTAAACGGTAATTTCTCTGGTGACTTTGAGGACCCGGTACTGGCCGGTCGTAGGTCCTCTGGACCCCAAACTTGGCACACATGCAGCCCCACTCTTCCTCTACAGGTTTGCAAAGTTTCTTGTCCGGGAGACCTACGGCCGGGGAGCACCGATTTTTCAAAACCGGGCCCCCCTTCCATAGACTCCCATGTTAAATGTCAGTCTAGTGACAGTCTAGTCTAGACACAGTGAGGCAAAGTGAGGCACACCCTAGGCTTATACTCGAGTCAATAAGCTTTCCCAGTTTTTGTGGTAAAATTAGGTGCCTCGGCTTATATTCGGGTCAGCTTATACTCGAGTATATACGATATATATATATATATATATATTTTTATAATTTTAATATTAATATAAAATTTTTATATTTTTTCTAATTACGTTGATTCCTTTTCTGGTACCTCTAAAGTCCACCCTCAGAGTCCCATCTCTCACAATTAGAGTGTGAGCTTTTTACTTGAACATACACTCCCAAAGAATGAGATCAGTCTCTTTCGCTGCAGGCCTGTGCATGAGCCTGATGGCTCTCTCTATCATCTCGAAGCCTTGCTCTGACTGCGGGCTCGGGCCTAAACCATGTGGCCCAGAGCTCTGTCTCTAACATCTGAGTCCTGCCAACGAGGAGTCTACCTAGAGGATGTGGGATGTGTTAAGTATATGTACCGTTTTATTGTTGTTATAGGCTCTATAGATATCTGCTGTTTAGTTTGTGATATTCCTATTTTCTTGGGAAATAAATGTAACATTGTTTCATAAGCAGATGTGTCTGTCTTCATAGCCAACGTTATATCACTGGGCCTAGCATACTCTCGATAGTCTAGCAATTATAGGGATATACAATTAATACAAATAGGCAATAGTTATATAGGTTACAGTAGAGTGTATAGTAGGGGTGTCGAATTTAATCGCAGCATCGATGCACCGCGATTCAGCCGTCCTCGATTCGGCATCGATGCTGTGACCGAAATAATCGATTTGGGGGGGTTAACTGCACGCCCCGCTGTGCCCTGCCTCTCTGAATGGACCCGAAAGCAGCCGAAGGCGCTGTGCCCTGCCTCTGAGCCGAACTGAGCCGTGGGGGTTAGCCGCGCCCTCCCACTGACGTCATCCCCAGCCGCGTCGCCGCGTGATGAGCTGCCTGCTACAGGAGAGGAGACATGTGGAGCGAGTGTCCCCGACTCCCGGTCTCCAGAGAGTCCTCCTTGGCTCACTATCACACAGGCTGCTGCGGGACACCTGAACCAGCGTCCCGCTTTTTCCTCGCAACAGGCTGCTTCGGGAAGTGGGAGACCCGAGCGAGCCAGAAGAATACTGGATGGCCGTGCTTGTCCTCCTCACAGGCTGCAGCAGGAAACCAGTGCATGCACACTGTCACCATCATCAGTTACAGGACTTAAGTCCGACACTAATTATGGTTTATGTATGTCTTATTGATTGATTCACATCACAGCTTCATTGATACCTTTTTTTTCTGTATGATTTATGGTTTTGCTCATCACTGACCCCAAACATGCAGCCATGCATTGCATGTGTGGGGTCAGTGATGAGAAAAATCATAAATCATACAAAAAAAAAAGTTATCAGTGAAGCTGTGATGTGAATCAATCACTGAGACAATAAGACATACATAAACCATAATTAATGAAATGGCATACATTGTCGTTTGGGGGTAGGGATGTTATGGGGACAATGTCCGCAGTCTCTGACCCTCTCTTGCATCATGTCCCCAGTCTCTGACCCTCTCTTGCATCATGTCCCCAGTCTCTGACCCTCTCTTGCATCATGTCCCCAGTCTCTGACCCTCTCTTGCATCATGTCCCCAGTCTCTGACCCTCTCTTGCATCGTGTCCCCAGTTTCTGACTCTCTCTTGTATCCGCAGTCTCTGACCCTCTCTTGTATCATGTCTGCAGTCTCTGACCCTCTCTCGTATCGTATCCGCAGTCTCTAAACCCTCTCTTGTATCATATCCGCAGTCTCTGACCATCTCCTGTAGTAGGTCTGCAGTCTCTGACCATCTCCTGTATCAGGTCTGCAGTCTCTGACCATCTCCTGTATCAGGTCTGCAGTCTCTGACCATCTCCTGTATCAGGTCTGCAGTCTCTGACCATCTCCTGTATCAGGTCTGCAGTCTCTGACCATCTCCTGTATCAGGTCTGCAGTCTCTGACCATCTCCTGTATCAGGTCTGCAGTCTCTGACCATCTCCTGTATCAGGTCTGCAGTCTCTGACCATCTCCTGTATCAGGTCTGCAGTCTCTGACCATCTCCTGTATCAGGTCTGCAGTCTCTGACCATCTCCTGTATCAGGTCTGCAGTCTCTGACCATCTCCCGTAAGTAATTTGGGGGCAGTCTGGAGCTCCTCTTTAGGTTGTCTGCTGTGTTTACACTTTGCTACATGCAGGGAGTGTGGTCTTTTTTTTTTAAACCGATTTAAAAAAAAAAAAAAAAAAAATGTAGTTCTTCTGACTGCTTGAATTTTTTGGATGAAAACCGTAGGCAGTAATTGTGATGCATCGCGGAATCGAATCGTGGACAGGATAATCATAATCGAATCGTGAGGCCAGTGAAGATGCGCACCCCTAGTGTATAGTATTGCAATTTTTACTTCACCTGGCAACAGTTTATATTCATGTGTGGTGGGTTTACATCCACTTTAAGCCCACCACATTGTGCCAGCACCTTTAAACAGCCAGCCCTAAAACTGCCTGCAGCTCCATGCCTGAACTACATAAGACTCACCTCTGACAACCACCAGCCAATGATGGAGCACCTGTCATTGATCTGGGCACCATCGCTTGAATGACTCATTCGCAGGGCCAACATGTAAACATACACAGTGTGTAATCAGAAGTGCAAGGTCCGCTGACTACACATTATTAATGTAGCGGCCCCCTCTCCCCCTTTTTTTTTCTCTCTCTTCAGCCTAGGGGTATGTCACGCGACAGGGGTGAGGTGCGCTACGGCCCATGTCCTCCCCACTACTTGCGGGCGAGTGGAAGGCCAATACCTGATGTTTCCTCGGGCCGGTGTGTCCTGAGCATGTACCGAGTCTGCTGTGCAGAAACCACCAAACCACCCTTTGCTCCCATTAACAGAGTCCATACACCGATCACAGTCCAACGGTTAGATTTATTCCGTATCTTCAGTTACAAGGCAATGCGATGGCATGATACGGTGGGATGAGCAGGTCGAGGCACTCTACTGATCTGGGTCCCTACACCCCCTATGCTATGACCAAGGGTTGTAGGAGTCTTGACATGAATACCTCCGTTGCGCTGCGGGCCTCTATCAGGGGAAGATGTCCTCCAAGGGAGTTACTGAAGGCCCATCCGTCACCGGGTTGACACTACCCCGGGTCTTCGAACGAGTGACCTCCCCAGCCTCCTCACCTCAGATGCGGGTCCCCTCGCAAGGGGCGCCCTGGAGCAACTCCACCCTCGCGGGACCCAGTCGGAGTCACCGGGTCCCAGGCCTCCTCAATAGTACCTCATCCCAGGCTGAAGGTGCCTGGGATGGACTCCATCTTCATCCCGACCAGGCCTAGGGTGCCTAGGTCGGAACCTTGAACCGCCCGCACCCAGGCCGAAGGTGCCTGGGTGCGTGAAGAGATGATCCCCGAAGACGACGACCACGTGGCGAGGGCGTCTCCCCCTTTTATCCCCTCCCGACGATACCACGGCGGGTTCCCCGTACCATCTCCAGGAAGGGACAAAGAAGGGTAGCACTGCGGCAGTGATTCTACCCCGAGCCAGTAGGTACACTGACACCTACTGGTCGAAGAGAATATTACACCACCCAATCCTCCACGAATAAGAAAAAGGGGTCTGAACCCTAACATAATTACACACTTGGGTCACACTACTCCCCAAGTGTACCCCACTAAATTGAGGACCCCGCTACAAACTCCCCCCTGTGATTTGACGCTGGTCCCCAGCGTCAGGTGCACACCCATGTCTCCCAAAGAGTGATGACATGAAGTGGGCCCCAGAGGCTATCCCTCAAATTTTTGGATACTAAATGTGCCAAGACCTGCTCAAAAGGGAAAAGGGAAATATAAAACGATCAACATTTACATAAGACATCTATTCTGTACCCATGTACAATCCCTCCCATCGCTGTCTAAGAACCACCCCACTCTCAGTAGTCTTGACCGATGAATCTCCTGCAGAAGGGAAACAACAAAAAGAAAACACATCCTAACACTCTGTGTTAACTTAGCATGAGTGGGTCTGTCGGCCGAGAGACCCGCTCACTCCAATAAGCAAGTAATGCATATGTAAAATTTTCAAACATTCGTTGCGCAACACTGCCACCTGGTGACAGAGCTGCGGTAATGACACTTGGTGAGATCTTCATTCTTCCTGCTTTCCTACTCTGACTCTACCCCAAAAGTCTCTGCCTTTGGCACATGAAGAAAAGGGAGGAAAAAAAAAACAACAGCTCCCAAGTCTCCAGTGAGTAAAAGAAAAGCCCAAATCAAAACAAAAGTAGGGCACAGTTCTAGGCGTCTGGGAATGTCTCATCCAGAAAGTTTCAACAGCAACAAGATAGGAGCTCACTCCTCCTATAAGTAGAACCTTGGATCCGGCAGAAACAGAGGCTTCAGGTGCCCGTCAAACACTTCCACTGAATACTCAACATCCTCTCCTTCTTTCCTACAGATGAGCACCTTTTCCGCATGAATATGGCGCCCAAGTCTCCAATCAGCTCTGCAGTCCTTGAACTTTTTAGACACAGGCGGCGAACATGACAGGTATCGCCTGGCATGGGGTACTTTAAGCTTTTCCCATACAAACTCGTCATACCACCTTGGTCGCAGGACCTCAACTTCATACAATAAGTCCCGAGGCAAATAGGGGTACTCCCACCCATACTCACGGGCGACTCTCTGGGAGAAAAGTCTCTGCAATCTGGCTAGGGGCGGCATCACATCTCGCTCACCTTCGCCTGGCTGTACGATGGCCTCCGGGTGCCGAGGTACCTTCACCATCTCGGGTTGCTTTGTCTTTGGTGCCTGCAACGAGGCACGCTGCGTCCCCACCATCAGAGCGGGTGATGTAGTTGAATGAGGAAAGTTGGTCGAAGGGTTAGATTTCCTCTGGAACTCCGGGGTCTTCGCCCGGAGCGTATTATCTTCTATGGACATGGGGGAATCCTGTGGTTTACTCAGCACAGGTAGCTGGCGTCTGTCCCAGCCCTTCCGGTGAAACAGCTCGTCTATCTCCCCGTCATCCCCACAGTCTGACAATGACTCTAGGTCGGAGGTGTCATACATTTCGGCGGGAAGGTAGTCTCTAGTAGACGGAAGGCTACCTTCCCTTTCGGGCTCCACCGGCTGTGAACTCCCGACACCTCCAACCAACACCGCAGTCCCAGCCCCTAGCTCACCTGGACCTACTGAAGAACTGGGATGTCCGGGACTCTCTTCTCTACCGGCGCCATCCAGGCCAGGCAAGTGGCGGGGTGAAGCTCGACCACGACCACAGGATGTCTGCACCAGGCCTATCTTCCTCTTCGGGGGTGGCAGCAGGGAGTCTGTGGTGACCGAAGCAATGTCTTCGGATTTTTCTCTCTCAATCTCTGGTTGGGCAGTCACTTCGCCCTGGTCAGCGCGTACGGGGACCTCCGCAGAGGCCTGGATCTCTCCCTCCAGGGTGGCGGTTCCTGTGATGCAGTTGAGGCGTAGGGCCCGGGGCCTTTCCGTGTATGGTTCAACCTCAAAAAGGAACTCCTTGCATGCCTCACATCGCCCGAATGGCTTTAGTTGGACCACCAGTCCCGAGCATCCGGGACAGATCACACCGAGAGCCTCCGTGTCTCTGCATGAATACAGAGCCAACTGTCCTCGGGGCCTAAGTCTTATCCCCGTGTCTGTCAGGGGAGCAGCAAATGCAGTCATCTTCGTGGGGTAAGGTACCGGTATCCACGGGGAGCTTGAGGCCATCCCGACCACTTGCTGTTCCATCACGCGCTGACCACGCGCCGGAGTCTCCACGTGTATCTCCACACGTGGCCAGACTCCTCCCACAACTTGTATGTTTTTGCGGGCTTCCGCCAGCCTCCGCCCACGAATTGTACAGTCATGGGGTGCCTTGTGGCGCAGTGCATTAACAGTCCCCACATGTAGTACTTCACACGGCTGGACCTTTCCCTTTCTGCGCTCCTCTGCGTGGGCCTTTCCCGACTTAGGGTCATGTCCACAACTCCGAGCAGGGATGCACTCTGGCCAATCACATGGCCGACCCGCTCGGAACTCCTCCGGGCAGCAAAGTTCAAACACAGACGCTCTCAGTTCCATCGCCAAGACACACGATATCCCGGACGAGCCCCCACGTGTAGCGGCCCCCTCTCCCCCTTTTTTTTTCTCTCTCTTCGGCCTAGGGGTATGTCACGCGACAGGGGTGAGGTGCGCTACGGCCCATGTCCTCCCCACTACTTGCGGGCGAGGTGAAGGCCAATACCTGATGTTTCCTCGGGCCGGTGTGTCCTGAGCATGTACCGAGTCTGCTGTGCAGAAACCACCAAACCACCCTTTGCTCCCATTAACAGAGTCCATACACCGATCACAGTCCAACGGTTAGATTTATTCCGTATCTTCAGTTACAAGGCAATGCGATGGCATGATACGGTGGGATGAGCAGGTCGAGGCACTCTACTGATCTGGGTCCCTACACCCCCTATGCTATGACCAAGGGTTGTAGGAGTCTTGACATGAATACCTCCGTTGCGCTGCGGGCCTCTATCAGGGGAAGATGTCCTCCAAGGGAGTTACTGAAGGCCCATCCGTCACCGGGTTGACACTACCCCGGGTCTTCGAACGAGTGACCTCCCCAGCCTCCTCACCTCAGATGCGGGTCCCCTCGCAAGGGGCGCCCTGGAGCAACTCCACCCTCGCGGGACCCAGTCGGAGTCACCGGGTCCCAGGCCTCCTCAATAGTACCTCATCCCAGGCTGAAGGTGCCTGGGATGGACTCCATCTTCATCCCGACCAGGCCTAGGGTGCCTAGGTCGGAACCTTGAACCGCCCGCACCCAGGCCGAAGGTGCCTGGGTGCGTGAAGAGATGATCCCCGAAGACGACGACCACGTGGCGAGGGCGCCTCCCCCTTTTATCCCCTCCCGACGATACCACGGCGGGTTCCCCGCCCCGGCCGTACCATCTCCAGGAAGGGACAAAGAAGGGTAGCACTGCGGCAGTGATTCTACCCCGAGCCAGTAGGTACACTGACACCTACTGGTCGAAGAGAATATTACACCACCCAATCCTCCACGAATAAGAAAAAAGGGGTCTGAACCCTAACATAATTACACACTTGGGTCACACTACTCCCCAAGTGTACCCCACTAAATTGAGGACCCCGCTACATTAATATTTACATGTTGGCTGGTAGAGGCCAATAGGCTGCATTATTGCTGTATGCATGTAAAGCTTACAGAAACGTAATATGCATACAGCTTACAGACAACTAAACACAGGAATTTGCTGCCAGAATCTGCTAGCAAGATCCTGTGTCAATTACGTATGCTTCATCTGAATGAGCCCTAAAAAAATCACTGACCTAGAGCAAGCATGCAGCCTGTGACGTTGGGGTACCTAATCTATAAATGCTTTCTTTAAAAGGGGTTGCAAAGGTACAAGTTTTTTCACCTTAATGTATTCTAAGCATTAAGGTGAAAAAATATCAGAGGAATAGTGCCCCCCGAGCACCCGTTTACTTACCTGACCCCTCGAAAGTCCCGCGCCGTGAACGCGCTGGCTTCTCGGCCGGGCTTCTCGGCTCAGTCATTGATTGATTGAAAGCAGCGTAGCCATTGGCTCGCGCTGCTGTCAATCACATCCAATGACACGGCGCGCCGATAGATACAGTGAGCTATAGCCACCGGCTGTATCACGGGAGCGCGCCCACAAGAACTATCCACAATGCGAGAGAGCTCACATGAAGCTGTATAGTTCTTACGGGAGGAGCCCAGACAGCCACGAGGGACCCCAGAAGACCAGGTTCGGGGCCACTCTGTGCAAAGCGAGCTGCAAAGTGGAGACAAGTATAACATGTTTTTTATTTAAAAAAATAAAAATAAAAATTGCCTTTAGTGTTCCTTTAAGTCAATAGTTAAACCAAACAATGAAAGAAGACAAGGATGGGAGCCGTGAAACCTGAAGCTTCAAAATCAGCAATATTTCCCATTTCTTCAAGTTCCCTATTATTTACAGTGCATAATTATTCTGAAATATTTTATAAGGAATTCTCTGGAGGTGCTCATTGCCGTGCGTTATTGAATTTGCTTTGCAAGCTAAACAAGGTCAGGAACATCTGCAGTAATGGAGTGTCAGATGGTCTTCTGTGTCTGTACTTCTCAGAGGGGGGGTGTGTGTGTGTCACTTGGGAAAACGCTTTATTTTTTTTTAAACTATGTAATTTTTGTAACCCCCCTTTATTTTAAACTTATTCAACGACTAAAACTGGAAATCAGACTCACAGTGGAAAGACCTCTAGTGGTTGTTGAAGTGAATCATAATTAGAATCTTATCTGAAGCTGTAATCCTTTAAACTGGCCCTATAACTGTGAAAATGGGGGAAATGTATCATTTTGGTTGAACAAGAAAAGATCAAAATAGTGTGTCCAAGAATTCAATGGTGCTTTCATGGACTTTAACCACTTGCTTACTGGGTACTTAAACCCTCCTCCTGCCCAGACCAATTTTCAGCTTTCAGCGCTCTCACTCTTTGAATGACAATTGCACGGTTATACAACACTGTACCCAAATTACATCTTTATCATTTTTTTCCCCACAAATAGAGCTTTCTTTTGGTGATATTTTGATCACCTCTGCGGTTTTTATTTTAAAAGTACAGAATAAAAAAAAAATTAAAAAAAATACAAAACCTGTTTATATTTTTTTATAAAATTTTGAAAACAGGTGATTTTTCTCCTTCATTGATGTACGCTGATGAGGCTGCACTGATGGGCACCGGTGGGCTGCACTGGTGGGCACTGAAGGGCATTGATAGGTGGCACTGATGGGTGTCACTGATGGGCATTGATAGGTGGCACTTTTTGCACTGGTGGGCACTGGCAGGTGGCATTGGCAGGTGGCACTGGCAGGCAGTAATGGTGGGCACAGATGAGGCAGATGTGCCTCTTCCTCTTCGGGACCGATGTCCCTTGCACAAGAGTCGGTAATCTGCTTTTTTTTCCGCTGTTAGCAGGAGAAAAAAAAAAAAAGATTACCAAGCTTTTTTTTACATCATGTGATCAGCTGCCATTGGCCGACAGCTGATCACGTGGTAAGGGGTGGGGATCGGCCCCTTACTCAAATCTGTGACCACCTGAGTCTCAGTGACTCGGTGATCACAGCACGCAACGCGCACGCCCCTGCGGAGCTTGCAAAGGGGAGGATGTCTATTAAAGGCCACCCAGTAAAGCAGGCCTGCGCTGTAGCTGTCATTCGGCTATAGCGCGGACGCAAAGTGGTTAATGGGTAATTGAATTTTTTTTTTTTTTTAATTATGCAATTACCACGTCGATGTCTCAATTTTCGATTACCGATCCGTATTAACTTTGACAAGTGCATGAACATAAAATACTAGTCATTTTTCTCCAACTAATTTAACAAATAGAAATGTGTTTATTACCATTAGATTCAAAAAACAAAATGTCCAATCTGTCCTTCAATCTTTCTGCTTTCTAATAAATGCATATATTTTGTAGAAAAAAATGTGCATTTATTATATTTTCCTGTAGCATTGCGCCTGTGATCAGTGGATCAGGGTTGCAAAAACCAGGCTTCTGCAGACAAGCCTGATGGAAATTTTGCATATTTCATATTTCGGTATTAAAACTTGTCTCACAATATCTAAGAACGCCTCCAATATCCTGGTTACCTTAGCTGACTTCATGCCAAGGGAATGGCATTACAAACTGACCAAGTCCTTAACCACTTCAATACTGGGCACTTTCACTCCTTTCCTTCCCAGGCCAATTTTCAGCTTTCAGCGCTCTTGCATTTTCAATGACAATTGCGCGGTCATGCTACGCTGTACCCAAATGAAATTTTTATCATTTTGTTCGCACAAATAGAGCTTTCTTTTGGTGGCATTTATTCACGACTCCGTTTTTTATTTTTTGCAATACAAGTGAAAAAGTGCAGAAATTTGGAAAAAAACTATTTTCTTCTTTCTATTTTAAAAGAAATCCAATTTAATCTAATTTTGTCTTAAATTTAAGCCAAAATGTATTCTGCTACATGTCTTTGGTAAAAAAAATCTCGTTAAGTGTATAATAATTGGTTTGTGTGATCACGGACAGATGTACACAGATGATCATGTACAGATGTGCGCAGGTGATCACGGACATGTGTGCAGATAATCATTGGGACATATGATTTTACTGTTACATATGTGGGGGACAGGTGTTTTTACTATGTGGGGACGTGTGTGTGGTGACATGTGTGTTTAACATTGTGTGTTACTAGGCTGGTGATCAGTGTGTAAAAAGCTGTAAATAACAGCTCATACACACTGATCACCAGCCGGCTGCAGAGATCTGCTCTCCTCTCCTCACCGACAACTAATGTGTGAGGAGAGTCGATCGCCTAGCAATCGGCTCTCTGTTTACATCACATGGCAGCTGTGATTGGACACGACCGTCATGTGAACAGGAGGGCCAATCAAAGAGCCCTCTTGCCGATCTGAGATGCGCCGTGTCCGGGTGACACGAGTGCATCGAGATCACGATGCTGCACAAGAGTGCAATCCCCCTCCTTCTGAGATACGTTCCTGAACGTCCACTCAGGAGAGAGCGCCAACCCTGCCGTACATGTGCAGTGGCCGGGTGGGAAGTGGTTAAAAGGTCATGTTGCTTGCAGTGGGGGTTGACCATTTCCTTACCTTCAAGTCCTGTATATACTACAGCTATAACTTGGCATATTCAGTCTCATGCAGAGCTGCATCATCCATGCGTCTGATTATCTGTGCCACGCCGCGCAAGCGGGTTGGACTCTGTGTCGAAAAGGCATCTTTAGTTAAGTATTCTTGTTATATTTTATAATATACCGTATATACTCGAGTATAAGCCAAGTCTTTCAGCACATTTTTTGTGTGCTGAAAATGCCCCCCTCGGCTTATACTCGAGTCACATTTTTGCACCTGATCTCCCGGACTTTGGGGACCTGGTACCGGCAAACTTGGCACACATGTAGACCCACTCGTCCTCTAAAATTGTGCAAAGTTTGTTGTCCGGGGGACCTACGGCCAGGGAGCACCGATTTTTCAAATCCGGGCACCCCTTCCATAGACTCCCGTGTTAAACGTCAGTCTAGGCATGGGCACAGTGAGGCATGGGCATGGACACAGTGGGGCAAAGTAAGGCATGCAGATGGACACCCTAGGCTTATACTCGAGTCAATACGTTTTCCCAGTTTTTTGTGGTAAAATTAGGTGCCTCGGCTTATATTCGTGTCGGCTTATACTCAAGTATATATACGGTAATTACATTTGCTATCTGCATCTCTCATTACTGAAAGCTGAATTCCACTCAAAAGTGGAAGCTCTGCTTGTTTGCTTCCTCCCCCCCTCCGGTGCCACATTTGGCACCTTTCGGGGGGGAACGTGTACCCTTCCCTACTTCCGGGAGACCTGGCTGCGGCGAGATGTGGCAAGATCCCCTGGAAGTTTGGCCCCCTTCCCTTTTCTCCGCCGCCAAAAGGCTTCACTGCCGGTTTCCCTTACCAAGAATGGCGGTGGTAGCACCCAGGAGTCAATCGCAAAATCGGATGAGGTGCCGACATCGCGGATTCCTGGACAGGTAAATGTCCTAATATTAAAAGTCAGCAGCTACAATATTTGTAGCTGCTGACTTTTAATTTTTTTGTGGGGGGCTGGACCTGCTCTTTAATTAAATATTATACTTATGAGTATTTGTGATCTCTCTTTGCACATCTCCAATACAACCTTTAAAATGTAAATTATCACATAACCGTGATAAAATAAAGCCCTACAGCTTGAGCTTGTGAATGAACTCCGAGAGTGCTCATCACCCCTCACAAGTTCATTCAGCCATCAGCCGCGGTGGATATCCATACTTGTAGTCCATTCATTCACAGGAAACTGTGAATTAATGTGGCAGCTGTGTGTGCCAAGCCCCACACAGCCATGTTTTTTTCAAAAAGTGACAGCAGGTGCGGGGAGATGGTTCCCCGCTTGCTGTCACCCTGAGATGGGGGGGGGGGTAGGCGAAACTGGCAACAGGAGTGGGAACATGTTACATGTTCCACCCTAAATACGACATGTTTCAAACGGTGAACTTGAAAAGGGACACCTAAATAAAACATATTTTTTTAAGCACTTTCAGCAGCTTATGTAATCTCGTACTGAGTATACAGCTTCTTTATCTTTTAATCCTTGCTATGTTCCGCTGATGGGATGCTGCAAGAGAAAGGAGCCATCCTGAAACAGGAAACCCATGAAGTCACCTTGGTTGCAGGGATCAGAGAGGTGTCTCCCTACACTGTGTAAGTCATTATAAACACACAGCGCCATAGCCTAGGATGGCAAAGCACTCTCCTGCTCATCCCTCCTCCAAACAGGCTAGCTGGAGACTGCACTGCCCACTATTAAACTTTCCTGTGACGAATAGAAGTTCAGGGAAGCAGCACTGAGACAGCAGGAGCCAGCAGCTTTGGAAGTTGTAAAGTGCAAGTGCTGGGGTAAGAATTTGAAATCTTTGTTTTATTATGTTCAATGTGTCAAACTAAAAAGCCTGAGGGAGGTTTTTTTTTCATCTTAATGCATTCTATGCATTAAGATAAAAGACCTTCTGTGTGCAGCAGCTTCCCCAATACTTACCTGTCAAAGTCAGTGAGCCCATGAGGATAGAGAGGGGACAGGGCCACGCCACAGCTTTGTGTCTGAATGGACACACAGAGCAACGGCTTGGCTTCTCCCCAATTGCCCCCAAGCTGCTTGCTGTGGGGGCAATTGGCAGGAGGGAGGGGCCAGAAGTGCCGGCGGGGTACCTGAGAAGAGGAGGATCTGGGCAAAACCATTACACCAGTGGTTCTCAACTCCAGTCCTCAGGGCCCACCAACAGGCCAGGTTTGCAAGATAACTGAAATGCATCACAGGTGATATCATTTGCTGCTCAGGGATTGCAGTATTCTAGTCTGCATCTCACCAAGGTAATACTTAAAATCTGGCCTGTTAGTGGGTCCTGAGGACAGGAGTTGAGAAGCACTGCATTACACAGAGCAGGTAAGTATAACAAACATGAAAACAAAATGGATTGAATTCTTCTTTTTGGTGTCACAGGCTAAATCCCAGGAATGTTTTTGTTTTAATATTCATATTCAGCCATCACTATCCACTTGAGCTCTGGAAGATCTCACCCACTTGACCAGGCTATTTTTTGCCATTAGCATGGTCATGCAACACTGTACCCAAACTAAATGTATATAATTTTTTTCACACAAATACATCTTTCTTTTGGTGATATTTGACCACTGGGTTTTTTTATTATATAAAAAAGGAAAAAATACAGAAAATGACTTTCTGCTATAAAACATCCAAAAACAAAATAAAATAAAAAAAATGAATTTCCTCATAAATTTTGGCCAAAATGTACCCTGCTACAGGTCTTTGTTAAAAAAAAAAAAAAAAAAAAACTGAATAAATGTGTATTAATTGGTTTGCGTGAAAGCTATAGCATCTACAAACTATGGTATAGATACTGGATTTTTTTTTATGCTACTAATGGTGGCGATTAGCGACTTATATTGGGACTGCAATAGTGCGGCGGAAAATCTGACACTAACTGACGTTGGGTGGGAACTGACTAAATGACAGTGACACTAATGCAGTGATCATTGCTAATCAAATACACTGTCAATGTACTAATGACACTGGCTGAGAATCGGTTAACATTTAGAGCCGGTTCACACAGGGGCAACGCGACTTTGCGAGACGTCTTCAGCGCGACTTACAAGGCGACTTCAAGTCGCCCCCAAGACAGGCGACTTTTCAGTGGCCAATCAAACCGTAATCAGCTCTGTGGGAGGGAGGGGTTTGCCTAAGAAATCTAGTTTCTCTTCCTGTAAAGTTGCTTCAGTTAAGACAGAGGATCCGACTTGGAGGCGACTTCCATTGAAATCAATGGGTACAAGTCGCCTAGAAGTCGCCTTGAAGTAGTACAGGAACCTTTTCTGAAGTCAGAGCGACTTCAGTAGTGTGCATTAAGACGGCTCTCATTCACTTCTATGTAATTTGACATGTCGCGCGACTTGGGGCGACACAAGTCGCCCCCCAGGTCGCGGTAGTGTGAACCGGCTCTTAGGAGCAATCAAGGGGATAAATATGTGCCCAACAATGTGTAATGTGTTTAATGTTTCACCAAGCATGGTGCTGGTTTAAAACGGACACATAGCTGCTGTCTGTGGAGAGTCCCGTGTTGTTTACTAACACAGGGCTCTCTTCTGTCATTCACTTAGCGGATTGGCAGGTCCCGGCCATAAATCATTGGCCGGGAGCCCCACTGATCGGCATGTGCTGAAGCACATGGCAACACACCGGGAGCAGCGGGCGCACCCGTTACTCGGAAGAGCCGGATCATGTACATGTACCCAATCTGGCGCAGTGGGGCTGCTCTGCTGCAGTATATCTGTGGTAGGCGGTTGGAAAGTGGCTATACTAGACAGACGGTATCAGGAGTAGTAGCATCTGCCTACCCCTACACATTCTGCTACCTTTACCAGGTCAGGTGTATGAGCTACACAACACTGAAGGAAACTTTCTTTCTGAATTGCATGCTCCTTTAAATGAATACTTGATGCAAAGGAGCATGAGGGGGATTTAATTAAGATTTCAGGTACATATTTTTTATTTATTTACTTGACAGTTCAGAGTGGTTGTGTTTATTCTTTTATAAACATAATTTTCAAGCCTACAGCCCGGAGCCCTGCTCTAATTAGAATCCCCTTCCTATACAAATCTGCATATGGTGCTGAAGTTTTTGCTATTAATGGGGGGATCCCTAAACTGGATAAAATGCTTGAGAGAAGCAGCAGGCATCTGTATTTTTTCATATGTGCGCATCATATTACATATTCATGCCTCATTAGACTATTTTTAGCATCTTTACGAACAAGTCAAAAAGTATCTGGCAAGTTATGCAACTACTGGAAAATCTATTTTTATTGAGACTAATTCTTCTCCGAAGACACATCATTTAGAAAATAGGATTTGCTGCTCATCTTACTGAATTCCGTATGAAATAGTTTTAAGATAATTCAGCCCTATGTCTCATCCTTGGGCTGCTGGCGATCTTCTACCCTTGTTAGTGCAATTATGTCTCCGGATGTTTGAGATTGTCTGCTGGAAACATAAACCACTTAACACAGCCGCTTACTTCTTCCTGGCCACAGCAAAACACTGACAAATTTGGCCAAAATCAGATTGTCAAAAAATATGAACAAATGCATGAAATGTAGAATAAATATTGGGTTAAACATGTGCCATTATAGAGGAAGTAAACCCTCCACACATTTTTTTATCTAAATATATCCCTGCAAGAGAAAGGCATAATGAGCTAGTATGCATAGCATACTAGCTCATTATGTGGCACTTACCTGAAATCGAAGCCCCCGAAGTCCTCCTCGTTCCCCTCGACCGCCGCCATCTTGCCTCAATGTCCTGTCACTGATGTCAGTGTATCGCCGCTCCGGCGCTGTGATTGGCCGAAGCGGCGATGACGTCACACGCATGTGTGTGACGTCATCAGCGCTGTTTTTATAGTAAATAGGTTAAGGAGATATTTCATGCACCTACAGGTAAGCGTTAATCTAGGCTTACCTGTAGGTGCATGTTGTCAAAGTGGGTTTACAACCACTTTAAAAACACAAAGAATGTACAGCCCAGTATGTATTATCTTATCTGATGTAGATGTAAACTGAACGATATCTGGTTTTCTATGGATCAAACAACTGCCACATCTTTAAGAAAATACCGTTTCATCTTTTCTAACCTCCTTCAGCCTTTTTGCAGCCACTTCCTGCCTGCATATTGTTCTAGACCAGCTTCCTGATGGTGACAGCAATCCATACCTGTGTAATGAGCATCAGCATTGCCGCTTATAGCAAAAATTACTGGATGACTATGCAAAGTAGCAACCAAAGCACTATTAAACCCAAAAAACAATAACAGGTAATATCCACTCACCGGCCACTTTATTAGGTACACCTGTTCTATTGCTTGGTAACACAAATTGGTAATCAGCCAAACACATGACAGCAACTCATGCATTTAGGCATCTAGACGTGGTGAAGACGACTGGCTGAAGTTCAAACAGAACATCAGAATGGGGAAGAAAGGGGATTTAAGGCCGCTTTCACACTGGGGTGGTGCCAGCATTAGCGGTAAAGCACCCCTTGTTTTAGCAGCGCTTTTCCTGCTTTTATAGTGGGTCTTTTAACTCCTGCTAGCGTCCAATGCGTTAAAAGGGCCCGTGTTCAATGGGCAGGGCGTTTTGGGAGCTGTGTATACACCACTCCCGCACCGCCTCAAAGATGCTGCTTGCAGGACTTTTTGTTCCCCATCCTGCAAGCGCACCGCCCCAGTGTGAAAGCACTCAAGCTTTTACACTGGGGAGACATGAGTTTTTTTTTTTAGGCACTTTGTATTTATTATTCATCTTACAAGGCAGACATTAAAACATTCAGACACAATTCAGGGAAAATTGAACAAATAGATATAAAGATATTCAAATGCATAGTAATTAGTAAACAAGTATAATACCCAGTACATGAGCAAGTAACCAGCACAAATACACGGGGACGTGCCAGATCATAAGAAATCCTGTAGAGATGAGGAGGGGGTGCCCCCTCCAACAGGGATCCCGGGTGCAGATCCCCAGGTTTACTGCCAAAAAAAAAAAAACACACACTTACAGCTGTTCAGTCCAAGGCAGCCATAAGCGATCAAATTTTTGGGGACAGCCTCTGTTGGTATATGTCAGCTTATAGAGGGGCAACACAGCATTTATCGAAGAGTCCCAAGATTCAACCGTAGGGGGAGAGGGGAATGTCCATTTGAGCAAAATCTCTTTCCTAGCATAAAATAGGACAAAGGAAATAGGCATCTTAGTATACCGAGGTCGCTGATCATCATCCTGAATGCCCAGCAGGGACAATTCAGGCGATATTGGAAGAGACAACTGCAGGCGGACATTGATGCATTCAAAAACTGCGGCCCAATACCCAGCCAAGGAGGGGCAGGTCCAAAACATCTGTAGGTACGTGCCATCAGGGGATTGACATCTGGGACAGTTCTGGGACCTTTGTGGGTAGATCTTGTGCAGTCTTTGTGGTGTATAGTAGACACGGTGGATAAATTTGGTGTGTATTAGCTTGTCCCTGGAGGAGATCATTAGTCTAGAACCAGCCTCGAAGCATTCTTCCCAGGTCTCCCTGTCTAAGCTAGGAATGTCAGTCTGCCAACTCTCCCACAGGGCCTCTATCTTAGGTGAGTCCACCCTAAGAAGGGCAAAGTACAGTGCAGAGAGGGTTTTTTTTTTTTAAAGAGTCTCCTGTGCTAAAAGTGCCTCAATAGCATCCGCTTTCAGTCTTATGGGGAGGGAGGGAACTGAGATCTCGCAGCATGCCTCAACTGATAGTATCTAAAGAGCATCCCACCCGGAAGTCCAAACTAAGCTGAAAGGTCTCTAAATGGCAGGAGCGTCCCCTGGGGCATAATATCCTGAAGTATTTTGACCCCAAATCGAGCCCAAAGGTGCGGGTCAGGTAGCATCTTAAAGTGTGGAAGTGCGGGGTTTCCCCATAACAGACAAAAGGGAGAGTAGTGACATGTGCAAAGGAATCATTTCCTAGCCACCCCCACACCGTTAGGGTCACTCTAGTAGGGGCCGGGAGGGAAGGGTAGGCAGCGGCGCCCCTATACACTAAATTGCCCAGCTCTCGGAGGGAACCCAGAATGGCCGCTTCTAAACAGGTGGCCGCATTGGATCTGGATTGCTCGAACCACCAACGCACAGTGACCAACATTGCCGCCCAAAAGTACACTTTCAAGTTGGGTGATGCAAAACCCCCACAGCTCACTGGGAGCTGCAGGGTCGACCTGGCCAGCCTAGGGCTAGCACCCTTCCACAGAAATGTGCCTATACAGCTGTCCAGCTCCTTAAAAAAATAAATAAGCCAAACCGGGCAATTACGAAACATATAGTTAAACCTAGGCAGGTAAAGCATTTTCAGCACATTAATATGGCCAAGAAGATTGAGAGGCAAGTCCCACAACTTAGTGCACTGGTCTTTGAGTCGCGACACTATGGGTTGCAGGTTGAGAAGACGAAAGGCCTGGGGAGGTGTCGCGACACCACAATCCCCAAGTATTTGAATTCCTCCACCCAGAGTAGTGGGGCCTGCGACGACGCCCCTCGGGCCTGAGGATCCAGTGGAAACACTATGGACTTCATCCAATTAATCCTGACCCTCGAGAAGTGCCCAAATTTATCAAATAACTCCAGTGCTGCCTGCAAAGATGGCCCGGCGTCCTGCAAGTATAACAAAGCGTTGTCCACATACAGTGAAATTTTCTCCTCCAGAGGGCCAATCCTGAGGCCCCTAACAGCGGAGGGCTCCCGGATCCGTATCGCCAGTGGCTCAAGAGCCAGGGCGAACAGGCTAGGTGACAGCGGACATCCTTGTCGGGTGCCCCTCTGGAGGAGAAAAGTTTCAGAGAGGGTGCCATTTGTGCAGAGCCTGGCCTTGTCGACTTGTAGAGCATGCCTAACCAGTGCAGGAATTTGGGGCCTATGCCAAAACGTTTGAGGACCTCCCATAAGTACTCCCACTGCACGGAGTCAAAAGCTTTCTCTGCGTCCAGCGAAGCAATGACTCTAGTGCCCCCGTTATCGTGAGGCGTGTCTAAGTTAAGAAACAATCTTCGGATGTTGATGTCCTTGCCCTTCCCCGGCATGAATCACGTTTGGTCCTGGTGGACCAGGTCTTCAATGACCGACGCCAACCGGATAGCCAGAATTTTTGCCAGCAACTTGGCGTCCACGTTGATCAGGGAAATCAGCCTATATGAGGCACATTCCTCTGGATCCTTACCGGGTTTGGGCACCAACACCACCACCGCCTCCGACATAGCACAGGTCTCTGCCAGATTCTAAGAGGGAAGTGAGCTTAGGAGCCAGCACCTCCTGATGTACAGTACAATTCAATAGGGATGCCGTCCGGCCCAGGAGCCTTGCCCGCCTGCATACACTGCATTGCTGTCTGAACCTCCTCTAGCGTGATATCCTTCTAACAACGTACTTTTATCCAGTTCCAAGACTGGGAGCTGGATCTGGTCTAGATAATGTGTCAGGTCAGTGGCACTATACGTCACCCTAGAAGCATAGAGTTCCTGATAGAACTAGAGAAATCTGTTACTGATTCCCTCAGGGGTAGTCAGAGGTTGGCCGTCAGTCACGTAACCTAACCACCTGCGTCGTCGCGAACTGCCCTTTGGCCAGCCAGGCTAACAGTTTACCATTCTTATTGCCATATTCAAACACCCTCTGCGCCTTGTCTAGCAGTGATTTCTTGGTAAGGTCGATCCTAAGCAAAGACAAGTTCCGCAATGTATGTTGCCAAGCCCCATAGGTAGTTTGGTTTGGGTCTATGACATATCCCCGTTCCTTATCCCCGGCCCGCTCCTCCAACTGTCTAAGCGACTACCCAAATTCCCTCTTCCGTGCCGCTATTTTGGAGATGCCCTTGCCCCTCAGCCACGATTTAAAGGCATCCCACAATACCAGGGGCCCAGAAGAGCTAACATTAGTCAACCAGAAGTTATACATAGCTTCAGGGAGATGTTCTTGGATCTCTGAGTCCATTATCCAGTACCTGGATAGACGCCATAGCCCCGGACCACCAACCAGGGCCGCCCAAAACCCCCACCATAAGCGGGGCGTGGTCGGCAATACCACGGGAAAGGCTCTCGGTAGACAAACGCCAGGTCTATACGAGATATCGTCCTGTAGGTGGTCGAGAGGCAGGTAAATTGGGCATCCGAGGGGTGGAAATGACGCCAGAGATCCATCAAATGGAACGAGGCCGCCCAGTGAGACAGGCCGGAGGAGGCAGGGGCCCACTGCTTCAACCTGTCCCGCTCCTCAGACATCACAAATTTAAAGTCCCCCACAAGCAGTACCCTGTATACCCCATACTGTGCAATCTCATGCATTAAAGTGTGTAAGCAGGTAACATCAGCTGGGGGAGGCAAATACAGTCCTGCAATGACATATGGAATACCTGAGATTACTGCATGTAACAGGACATATTTCCCTCCCGGGTCCGTCCTCACCGCTAGAAGCTGGAAGGGGAGAGACTTATGTACCAGGATGCCCATCCCCTCGCATACGTAGAGGCATGGTAGTGGGCACCGACCCAGGCCCTCTTCAGACCCAGGACCCGCGCCCCCACCAGGTGGGTCTCCTGCAGGATACAGATCTGGGGGTTATATTTCTTCAAACATTTAAACCAGGGATCCTCAAACTACGGCCCTCCAGCTGTTGCAGAACTTCAAATCCCATGAGGCATTGTAAAACTCTGACATTCACAGACATGACTAGGCATGATGGGAATTGTAGTTCCTGAACACCTGGAGGGCCGTAGATTGAAGACCCCTGATTTAAACACTAGCGACCGCTTAATAGAGTTAAGTCCCCTTACATTCCAAGATAATACTGTAAAATTTGCCATAATCAAAATACAGTGACAACAAAAGGATAAGCAACCTCCACAGTATCCGGAGCCCTCCCACCCATGTATGGTGTCCCGCATTCCACCGCACCCTGCAAGTCACAGTGCAGGGAAGGCGGACATCTGGACTTCACCAAGAATTCCCAAGATGTTTGAGCATAGAAAAAAAACAAACAGACTAACCAGGAACCAAATAAGCCATATAACAGATAAACCAAATTCAAAGCAGACGGCAACGGCCATCCAACCCCCCCCCCCCACCTCGTGCCCCCCTAAACAGCGGGCGGCACATGATCCCCAGAACTTGTTCTAGAACAGTTCTCAATTGGGAGGCGTGGTGCCCGACTAGGACTCCTCCATCATGGCGGCACAAAATCAACACAAAAAGGCTGCAGAAAAATAGGTTTCAAAAATAACAGTTATTAGGCACAGTCAAAAATCAGAGGTGCTGGAGAGTTAGAAAAAAATAGGCAGTCAGGTATACCGCCCAGTACATGCCCAAGTCATTTACCTGGGTAAAACAGGGGCTGTCTGCAGCCTGCCGCAGAGCTATTGAACATACAGGGAATAGTAGGTAGTGACATCTGGGTAGTGCTAAAGGACACAGCATAAAAGTCACTGAGCAATGCAAAGTCCATCCATGTGTCAGGGTCCCAGACATAGATCCATAGAATCAGGGCAACATACCTCTATCCCAATCCGAACTGGCAAAGAAGACAAAACAAAGGGGCAGAAAAATCTCAGGGGGGGGGGCTCTGAAGCACTATGGCGGTAGCGCCTCCAGCCATGCGTTGGCATCCTTGGGGCTGGTGAAGATGCTCACGTTTCTCTGTCAACCACCCGCAGCCTGGCCGGGAACAGGATGCTGTACCGGACTCCCTTACGGAGGAGAGCAGCTTTGACCGCGGCGAACGATCTGCGTTGCCTCTGGGTCTCGATGGTGTAGTCCGGGAACATCGTGAGCCGGACGTTGCGGTACTGGATGTCCCCTGCCACTCGAGCCGCTCTAAGGACCTCGTCTCGGTCCAGGAAATTTAACAGCCGGAGAATAAGTGTGCGGGGGGGGCGCTCCTTCTGGACCGAACCGGGCCGTGGCGGCACCCGGTGGGCCCTCTCTACAGTAAAATATGGGGAGAGCTGAGCCGTGGGTAGCAGGGATCGCAGCAGCTCCTCGGTGAAGACCGTCGGGTAGCGGCCCTCCACTCCCTCCGGCAGACCGACGATACGGAGGTTATTCCTCCTACTCTAGAGAAGGGAAGGCGAAGCCAAATGTGGATAAAAGGTGCTGCACACCCCTGATAGAACTTGTGAAAAGGAAAAAAGGTACCCCTAGGGGCTCTGAATTGCAGCAATAGATAAAAATATTGAGAAATGGTTTATTATAAAAGTATAACATTTTATTTATAGAACAATGTATCATAAAGTAGTAGGAATCAGG
This sequence comes from Rana muscosa, assembly GCA_029206835.1. Classification (NCBI taxonomy): domain Eukaryota; kingdom Metazoa; phylum Chordata; class Amphibia; order Anura; family Ranidae; genus Rana; species Rana muscosa. The sequence goes on from JARGYO010005562.1 coordinate 11,055,614, forward strand.
ACATGAGCTCCAAAAGACATGAATTTAAACTGTCACATGTATCTAAAAACAACCAATAAATGTGTAATACAACATTGGAAATGTTATGCAATGGGCGCAAAAGCCCCAACGCGTTTCGACCTTAGTAATAATGGCGGTCTTCTTCAATTTCCATAGTTTTATCTTGTAAGATACATACCCAAATGGATGTCAGCAGCCGGGAATGGTGATCAACTGGTGGCAAAAGCAAAACTCTCCCAAGCGTGCAAAGGGAGGAGGTCGGGGTGGTATCATGGACCAGGTAGTGGAGCAATAGAGAGGAAACCAAAAACCCCAGGCCTACGGGAGGTTGCAACCCACGGCCCCACACTACTGAGAAGGCAGCGGGGGGAGGGACAGGGCGGAGGCGGGGAAGGCGGAAAAACCTAGGGCAGGCAGACCCAAGAGGAAGGAGAAAGGGGGGGGGGAGGCCAGGGGATAAAGGGGGCCAAGCCCACCAAAAAAAATCGAAATTGGCCCTGTGGGGAATATCCAAAATATGAAAAAAAGTATAATATAATGTAAAGGTTTGAAAGTAAACATCTACATAACCACATGAAAAAGAAGAAAGAGTGAGAAAAGCCAAAAATAAGGGACAAGGGTGTGCAAGTATGGATGAATGATGTGGAAAAACCGAAACAAAACAAAACAAAAACAAAAAGGGGGCAGGGGTCAAGAAAGTGCCTGCAAAATATGAGAAAATGTGAATGTGTTAACAGGAATGGCATAGAGATGAATGTGTCCAAATGGGGTGAAAGTGTAGGGTAGGGATGTGATGGGATGTGTAGTGGAGTATGTAACTAATTGTGTAAGAGTGGAAAGGGGGAAAGGGAGAGGGAGGGGAGGGGGAGAAAAGTGGGAAAAAAAAGTGACTATGTGAATGTGGAATGCAAAAAAAAGAAAAAACATTGTTTTGCAAATTGAATGAAAAAGTGTTGTGGATATGAAAAAATATGAAAAGGGAAAAGGAAAAAAGGGAATGAAGAAAAAATTGGGAAGGAAATGTATACAGAAAACATGGAGTGTGGGAGATGTGAGACAAAACTGAAGACAAAATATAATTTGAATTGAAAGGAAGGCTACCTAGACCATATATTGTGGAAAACAAGAGGATTATTTGATGAAAAAGATTTCCATAGGATGTGATGCAATTCAGGTAACCTAAGCATACAGGAATCAGTATGCTGAATGTAAAGAGAAAGTATAATATTATTAATTAGGGAACAGAGGTATATGTCCATGTTAAGAAGCCATGTCAATCAGGCTGTCAACTTACAATTCAGGACCAGCGGTATGCACACACCTCCTACTCTGGTTCTCTGCGTCTTACGCACGATATTCAAGAGCCCGCACTTTGCTCTGGAGGGTCCAGATAGAAGCTGTGTGGTCCGTCACGGAGTCCTCCACATCCCCCACACGCTGTTCAGCGACCATCAGCCGGAAGCGGATCTTGTCTATGTCCTGCCTCAGCAGCCCCACGTCCATTTGAACAGCTTCTATCTTGGAGGTGAGAGCGGTCTGGCAGGTTGAAACAGCGGCCTGACAAGTTGTAATAGCCGCCATCACCTCCGGGATGCCTGACGGGGAGGCCCCCGGTCCTTCCTCGTGGTCCTTCCGCGATGCCATGTTGTGAAGGCGCGCTGTTGGTGGCTGCAGACTGGACACCGGGCTCGTAGCAACTTCAACCCCCAGGGGAAATTTCAATTTCTTACCCCGGTTTGGGCCCCCAGAGCATTTAGAAGGCATTCAGGGGCAGCAGAGCCGATAGAACGGAGGTTTAACCCAGGTTCGGATAGAAATAACGGATTCTTCTCCAGCAGAGCTCAGAGCACACGTCTGCTCAGTCCGCCATCTTGGCCATGCCCCCACAGGTGCTATTTTTAGTGCTCAAACGCCTGAAAAGCGCCCCAGTGTGAAAGGGGTCTTAGGGACTTTGAACATGGCATGGTTGTTGGTACCAGAAGGGCTGGTCTGAGAATTTAACCACTTGCTTACTGGGCACTTAAACCTCCCTCCTGCCCAGACCAATTTTCACCTTTCAGCGCTTTGAATGACAATTGCACGGTCATACAATGCTGTAACCAAATTAAATTTTTATAATTTTTTTACAAATAGAGCTTTCTTTTGGTGCTATTTAATCACCGCTGGGGTTTTATTTTTTGCTAAACAAACAAAAAAAGATGGAAAAAAAAAAATAGGATTTTTATACTCACCGTAAAATCAGTTTCTCTGAGTTCATGGACGGACACAGCCTTAAATCTTGACAAGTGGATATTAGCCTTCCTTTAGGAGAGACTAGGCAGAAAACTTATAGAAAGTGTTAAACACATCACACACCATACAGTCCCGCCCAGGGGGTGGGCCCTCTGGGTATAACCCCGCTCTCTGCATCTCGCAGATCAGTTCGTCAAAAAGCAGTACAAACATAAAAAGGAGGGGTGGGTGCTGTGTCCGTCCATGAACTCAGAGAAAAGGATTTTACGGTGAGTATAAAAATCCTATTTTCTCTTTCGTTCATGGACAGACAAGTGGGACGTCCCAAAAAAAAAAAAAAACGAGGGGTGGGAACAGCATAAAATTAAACTTCACCCCAAAACAAAACAGAGCTCCTCAACCGAGGAGTTGCAACTCTAAACAGCCGCCTGCAAAACTTTGCGGCCGAAAGAAGCATCCGAAGATTCACTCACATCAACCTTGTAGAATTTAGTGAAAGTGTGAACGGACGACCAGGTCACTGCCTTACACACCTGGAAAACAGACGCTTGATGTTGGAAAGCCCAAGAGGCACCTATTGCCCTGGTCGAATGCGCCGTGACAGGATGGTGGCCGATGGTGGCCGACGAGACCGCTAGGCCCTTCTTGGGACCAGCCACCGAAACAAACAGCGAGTCTGACCTCCGGAACGAAGCAGTAGCAGATAAGTATACTCTCAGAGCTCGGACAACGTCCAAGGAATGCAACGCCGCCTCTTTAGGATGCGACGAATAAGGACACAAGGATGGAAGTACAATGTCCTCATTGAGATGAAAGGCCGAAACGACCTTAGGTAGAAAAGAAGGCTGCAGATGCAGCACCACCTTATCCTTGTGGAAAATCAGATAAGGAGCCTTACATGACAAGGCTGCCAGCTCAGAAACCCATCTAACTGACGTAACAGCCACCAAAAAAAAGCTTTCTGAGAAAGTGTCAACAAGGGAATCTCCCTAATGTCTTCAGCCGGTGGTTTCTGAAGCACCGAGAGGACCAGGTTCAGGTCCCACGGAGGTAGTGGAGGGCGGACCGGAGGGGCCACATGCCGAACTCCCTGCACAAACGTACTCACCAGAGAGTGAACCGCCAGGGGTTGCTGAGAAGAAAAAAAAACGCCAGGGCAGATATCTGCACCTTAAATCGTACTTAAAGCAAGCTTTTGGTCCACCCCCCCCCCACTACCTCCGTGGGACCTTCAATAGCCATGCCGTTAAAGCCAGCGACTGTAAAGCAGGATGAAGTATGGGACCTTGCGACAGCAGGTCCTCTCTCAGCGGTAAACGCCAAGGGACGTCTGCTACTAGATGCACTAGATCGGCGTACCAAGGACGTCAAGGCCAATCCGGAGCAATTAGGATCATTGGAATCCCCTCTGCCTCCACTCTATGAAACAGATGAGGAAGGAGCTTCAGAGGAGGGAAGGCATAGATTAGCCGGTACTGACTCCACGGTGTCACCAACACATCTGTCGCATCTGCCCCTGGGTCTCTTGATCTGGCGACAAACCTCAATACCTTCCGATTGAGTCGAGACACCAGGAGATCTACGTCTGGCGTGCCCCATTTTAGGCAAAGGAGCTGAAACACCTCCGGGGCAGAGACCATTCTCCTTGGTCCAGCATCTGGCGACTCAGGTAGTCTGCCTGCCAGTTTTCCACGCCCGGAATGTATATGGCTGACAGGGCCGGTATGCTCCTTTCTACCCACTTTAGGATGTGAGCGACCATATGCTGCAGCCGAGCTTCCTGTTCCTCCTTGATGGTTGACATATGCCACTGCCGTGGCGTTGTCTGACTGGATCCTGACTGGACACCCCTGTAGTCTCTGAGACCATGTGGAGAGGCACAGCCTGATCGCCCGAAGTTCCAGGACATTGATCGGCAAGTGGGATTCCGCCGGAGACCGTCGACTGAACCCCCCCAGACTCCCCCCCCCAACCGGTAAGGCTGGCGTCCGTCGTGATCACCATCCAGTGAAAGGGAAGGAACGATTTCCCGGACAGAAGTACCGGTGATGCCACCAAACTAGGGAGGTCCTGACTAGGTGGCTCATCCAGATTTGACAATCCAGGGATGATGGGCACTTGTCCCATCTGGACAGAATTTCCTTCTGTAACACTCGCGTGTGAAATTGCGCATATGGTACCGCCTCGAAGGAGGCCACCATGAGGCCCAGGACTCGTATGCAAAAGTGGAGTGATGACCATCTTTGGGATGTCAACTGCCGCACCGCAGCCCGAAGGGTCTGCAACTCTCCACAGGTAGAAAAACCTTTGCCTCTGAGGAGTCCAAAATCAACCCCAGATACACTAGGCGTTGAGTCGGTACCATTACTGACTTCTGAGTGTTCAGCACCCAACAAAAGTGTCGGAGGGTCTGACAGGTTATAGACACGCACATCTCTAATTCTGAGCTTGAAGTAGTCCTCAGAAGAAGATCGTCCAAGTAGCCCATGATAGCGATGCCATGTTGTCTTAGTAGGGCCAGAATTGGGGCAAGCACCTTGAACACCCTTGGTGCCGATGCCAAGCCAAAGGGGAGAGCCACAAATTGATAGTGGTCTTCCGAGACTGCAAAACGCAGACATCTGATGCCTGGTGCATATGGGGACATGCAAATAGGCATCCCTGATGTCCAAGGATGCCAGAAAGTCCCCCAGCTGGAGGGCAGTGACGACAGAACGAAATCGATTCCATCTGGAATCCTTGTACCTTCACAAAGCAATTGAGGGCCCTGAGGTCCAGGATTGGACGAACGCCCTCTTTCTTTGGTACTATGAACAGATTCAAGTAAAACCCCTGGAACCGTTCCTGTACTGAGACAGGGATAACCACTCCGCGTTTCAGCAGGTCTTGAACTGCCCCAAGTAGGGCTTCCCGACGAGTCAGCTGTAGCTGGAGGTTGGAGGGGAAAAATCTGTTTGGTGGGCAAGATAGAATTTCTATCTTGTACCCTGAAGAGACTACCTCGCAAACCCACCGGTCGGGGACCCGAGATGTCCACCGGGTCGCGAATTCGCAAAGACAGCCCCCCACCCGAGAGATGGGTGGGGGCAGACCTTCATGCAGACGTAGCTTTGTTGGCAGGTTTGTTGGGTTTGCAAAACCAGGGACGTCTGTCCCTGAGCAGGCGCTTTATTGGCCTGAGGTCCTTTATTTGCCGAACTGGACGGACGAAAAAAAACGCTTGTGCGCGGTACAGAAGGGCCCTTGCCTATGGCGTGGCTCCTTCACCTTTCTGGTTTGTGGGAGCAACATGCTCTTACCTCCTGTGGCATCTTTGATTATGTCATACAGGGAAGCTCCAAAAAGTTTCACCCTTCCAAATCCATCAAGGTTTTCTTGGAAGATTGGTTAAAAAATTGGTCTACGGACTACGGACCAAAGTAGATGGCGTAACACCACTGCATGGCTAGATGCTCTGGCCAGTAGAGGAATCATGTCCATGGCTGATTCGCAAACTAATTTTAGGCCCTGTACCAGTTGGTCAGATAGGGCTACCTCGTTCGGGAAAGCCTGACGTGCTTCTAACCCACTGTGTAGCATCTTTGCCCATTCCGTGAATGTCTGAGACACCAGGGCCCCAACTATGGTTACAAGGCAGGGATTGCCGCTCCAAACAGACTCACCCCTATAAGGAAAAAACCTCTCCAGGAACCGAGGGTGCTGGCAATGCACAAGGCAGTGGAGAAAAAAACAAAAAAGAGGATATCTGGACCGTGAACAGGTTGCGGGTGACCACCTCAGCCCTCTTGTCCGCAGGGTCCTTGAAGGCAGGAGCCACTCCTCTGGAATGGTGGTTAGTTTGTTTAGTCTGGACACAGGAGGGTCCACTATCGGGGGCGAGGTCCATTTTTTCAAGAAACTCTTCAAAAGGGTAACGCACCGCCATATTTTTAGGGACTGAGAAAACCTTCTGTGGTTTGTCCCACTCCTTGTATAAAAGTTTGTCTAAGTAAGACACACAAGGAAACACCTTAGTAGTGCGGTTCGCCTTAAGGAACCCAAAGGAGACCGGTGCTTCAATTGCTTCTGCAGAACCCTCTATTTTTAGAGTATCTCGCACTGCGGCGATAAAGTCACTTACCAGAGCCCTCCGGACCCGGAACCGGAGTCATCCTCACTGTCCGGCCGGTCTCGGTCCGCATCCTCTGATACATCCAAGCCAGGGCCATATAAACTGTAGCTGGACCTGGCTCTGCATCCGAGTTGTCCCCAGAAGATGGCTGGGGGAGGGGGCACTTTCTAGCCCCCGTTTTCCCACGCGCTGCTTCCACCTTGGCAACAAAGGCATCTAGGATTGCCAACATAGCATCAGATACATCGAGTGCATGGGCATCAATTGCAAGCTCAGGTGTTTCAGGGGAAAAGGCGTCTGCTTCTGACGCCATGCTAACCCACATGCCTGACACAGGGACTTCAAGGCAAGGCACAGTAACCCACCCTCCTAGCTGCAGCAGAGACGAGGGGTTCCCACCCAGAGGACTCACCGGCCTGGAACAGAGTACGGCTGCCGTCCGCCACTTGGTAGAGCTGCTTCCTTGTCAGCAATACAGTCTGACCCTTCAGCAGCGTGTGTCTGTCAGTCTGCGCCGTTTAAATGCTGCCTGAAAAATGTCCGCTGAGGCCAGCAACGCCGCGGGCCACAAGAACGTGGCTGCCGAGCGTAGATAGAGCATGATGGCACCAAAAAAAAATGTCCGCCGAGTGGCAGCTAGAATACCACACAGTGTGGCCACAAAAACATGGCCGCCGACCGTAGTAGAGCATGGATCTCAGGAAAAAAAAAACAGGCCGCCAATAGAGACCAACCAATGCCACGGTTCACAAGCACATGGCCACTGGGCGTAGATAGAGCATGGAGCCCAGGACAGGGGCCGCCGAGCGGCCGCTAGAGGCAGACCTAGCGCGGCCACAAAAACATAGCTGCCGAGCATGAATAGTCAACACACTGCCTGTATCACAAGGAAAATGTCTGCCAGCACAACAGAAAGTAAACACATCAGGATCACCAAAAATATAGCCGCCAAACGGAAGAGAGAGGCCAAATACAGCGCGGCCACAAGAACATGGCCGCCAGTGTAGATAGAGCAACACAGCATGGATCACAGCAAAAATGGTCGCTGACAGCATGGAGCAGGACACACAGGTAAGCAAATCTCTTTAAGCAGCTTATAACAATGATTTAGCGTACGTACAAGCACAGTTCCCCACGGGTGAAGCCCTCCCCAGTTGAACCCCCGCCCCAGCAGCTAGCTCAGAGAGCCTAGGGAGGAGGGAAGGAAGGGAGGGGAGAAGGGAAGGATAGAACCCTTTACTCACCTTTCCAGGAATGCCCAGTCCTGTCTTCCTGCCGAAGCAGGGGATAACTACTTACCCTTCCTGGTGGATTGTGCTGGAAACATCCCAGACAGACCATCTTCCGCATGGTGACGGAGATGACTGTCAGCTAGGCTACTGCGACTCGGCCGTATAGACTGGTCCGATGCAAGCCCCGGAGCGTATAGCTCACTGGCCACCCGTAGAGCGACGGGCATGTCGTGGACGACCCAGCGCATAGCTATGGTTGGCACACGCTCGATGGCCGAAACTGCAAGGATCTGGGATCCAGCCTGTCACCCAGTCGGCAGTTGATCGAAGATCACAGGAACAAAAATAAAAAGAAAATAATATTTCAAATCTGGAATAAAAAGAAACCTTCAGGCCTATGTGCCCGAAGGGAGCCATGTCTTCTCCCTAGCTAGGCAGAAAAAAAACTGATCTGCGAGATGCAGAGAGAGGGGTTGTACCCAGAGGGCCCGCCCCCTGAGCGGGACTGTATGGTGTGTGATGTGTTTAACACTTTCTATAAGTTTTCTGCCTAGTCACTCCTAAAGGAAGGCTAATACCCACTTGTCAAGATTTAAGGCTGCGTCCGTCCATGAACGAAATTGCAAAATTTTATAACAAAATAGATTTTCTAACAGGTCATTTTTCTCCTTCATTGATATGCACTGATAGGCTGCACTGGTGGGCACAGATAAGGTGGTACTGATGGGCAGCATTGTTTATGAGGTACTGATTGGTGACACTGATAGGTAGCACTGTGGTGTGGCAATGTGGGCACTGACAGGTGGCACACGTGGGCACAGATGAGCTGGCGGCAGCTCTCCCTGATCGGGACCGATGTCCCTCTGTCTTTCGCCGGTGATCGGCCTCTCTCTCCTCGCGCTATCAGCGTAAGAAGAAAAAATAGCCGATTACCGAGTCTATTTACATCACATGATCAGCTGTCAACAACAGGAAACTAAGGCTACAATTCGTAGGAGAAGATGGCGGCGGGAGAAGACGGCAGTAGAAGACAGAGCCATTAATAATAGTCAAAAACCGATTTTTGTTTTTTTGTTGAATGGGTAGGGGTAGTATGAACTGGATACCCATTCACATAAGGGGGGGGGGGGGGTCGGGATCTGGGCCCCGCCCCTTGTTAAAAGATCTAGGCTTGTTAAAGATCTGGCTAGGCACACAGTAAATCCTTTGATCGCCCTAGATGTTTAACTTCTTCCCAACCAGTGTCATTAGTACAGTGACAGTGCATAGTTTTAGCACTAATCGCTGTATTACTGCCGCTGGTTCCCGCAAAGTGTCAAATGTGTTAGTTAGTTAGTGGCCGCAAGTCTGCCGCAATATTGCAGTCCTGGTATAAGTCGCCAATTGCTGTCATTACGAGTATAAAAAGAAAAGTCCAATATATCCTATAGTTTGTAGACACTACAACGTATGCTTAAACCAATCAAAATACATTTATTGGGATTTTTTTTACCAAAAACATGTAGCAGAATACATATTGGCCTAAACTTATGCAGACATTTTATTTTTTTAATGGATATGTTTTATAGCAGAAAGTAATTTTTATTTTTTTTGATAGTGCAAAAAAAATTAAATATCAACAAAAGAAAACTATTTGTGGGAAAAAAAGGGCATCAATTTGATTTGGGTACAGCGTTGCATGACCACGCAATTGTCAGTTAAATTAACACAGTGCCGTATTGCAAAAAATGGCCTGGTCATGAAGGGGGGTAAATCTTCAGGGAGGTCAAGTAGTTAACAAAAATCAAAGCTAAGATTTTCGGTCGACCGAACGTCTGTTTTGTGACATGCTAGTCTCATGGCGCTGCCATCCTCTGTAAGGGAAACAGGCAGTGAAGCCGTGTGGCTTCACTGCCCGTTTTCTACTGCGCATGCGCGAGCAGAGCGGCGCTTTGTGAATGGGCGGCTGCTCTCTGGGATACACACAGTTCCCAGAAGGTAGCACGCCCCATTCACAAGAAGACACTGAGTGTAGGACGAGGAAGAAGATCCACAGCGGAGGATGAAGAGGCAGATTAGGGACTCCCGCATAGCAACCGCTATTTCTGGTAAGTAAATTTTATTTTTATTTTTTTTATTTCTAGATTTTTGGTGAAAAAAAATGTTTTCAGGGTGGAACTCCACTTTAAGAGTCCAACATTTAAAGATAAAAACACACACACACACACACACACACACATGGTTTTACTACCATACAATACGTGTTCTACCTATCACCAGCACTAAAGGGGAGGCTGAATCCCAACAGGAGCACAGGCAACATTCAAATGAGGAAAGATTCTAAACTTTTCCCATTCTATCCAAAATTAAAAGAGAAAGAAAGTTATGGCTGAAATTTCACTGGCAAATATTAAAAGCTGAAGTTTAGGTATGGATATTTTTGCATATGTAGCGGACAGGGTCGCCCGACCCCCACCACATTCCCAATCCCCTCTATTAAAGTTCTCGCTCGCAATGTCTCTGGTCTAGGGGTATGATAGGAAAGGGAGTGCAGCCGCTACGCCAGGCCTCCACCACAGATGTATAAGTGGTATTAGCAGAAGTTTTTTTACCTTCGAGCCTGCATTGTGCATCGGGTCCTCCCTCCAGGAGTCATCTGCCAGGAAACGAGCCTCACACCGTTGCAAGTCCAACACTCCTTTATTTGAACATAGCATGGACTTACTTGCTTTACAAAACAGAACAGAACAGGAGGTGTGAATGTGTATATAGGCCCAGACACAAGTTCTTTCCTCCACTCTCCTCCAAAGAGTGGGCAATGGTCTCCGCACAAGGGAATTCACCTTCCGGACGGTCTCCGACAAGAGGCTCACCCGTCACCGGCAGTATGCTGCACCGGGTCTTCAGATGAGGAGCTCTTCCCGGTCCATTACGTCCACCTCGGATTCAGGCATCCATCTACGGAGCACCCTAGGATCCTTCCCTCGCGGAACTCAGTGTTGGGCACTGAGCTCCGGACCGCCAACCAGGCACCTTTAGCCTGGGGTGAGGTACTCGAGGTGGAACACGACCTCCGGTTGTCCTCTAGGCCCAGTCCGCCTAGAGGACAAACACGAACTCCGTCCGCAGGCTGAAGGTGCCAGGGACAACGAACCCCGTGACAAAATGGCCGGCCCCCTTTATACCTTCCCCCGGCATGCGCAGCGGGTTCCCCGCCCCACCACACGGCTGCCGAGAAAAGACAAAAAAGGATTCGACCCAGCAATGACTCGTCCGTCGGCCCAAAGTGACAGCGCCACCCGGAGGACCGCCGGAGATACACCACTGGTGTCACCGCAAAAATTCAAAATTACTGACGGGAAAGTAAACACCCGCTACACATAGTTAGTTTGATCTAAGCTGGACCAATGTAAGTACGTATGTGCCATAATTGGCTGATCCCTGCAGAAGCTGGAAATCACTGTCGTAGGCAGCACTACTATAATTATCTCCCCTAACTTCTGAGTCCGGTGCCGAGTGGCTGTCCTGCAATTTATTGGAAAAATGCAAAGTGTTCCCTGAATGGCATCTGTATGCAAGCAAGCAACCTTTTAAAGCGGAGTTCCACCCAAAATTGGAACTTCCACTTAAACCACTGACTTTAAATAAACATAAAAAAGGCTGGAACTCCCCTTTAAGCAGTAGGGTAGCCGTGATTTCCAGCTTCTAGGGCATCAGGGACCAATGGGTAGGTATATTGGCCTGTGCAACTATGAAAAATATCCATAACTAAACGTCAGCTTTAAGAAGTCTTTTTATCTAGGTCAGTATCTATGACAAATAAAATATATTTTAAACACAGCCAGTATAAACAAAACATCTAATTTTATCTAATTAAAAAAAGAGAAGCATGGGGCGGGACTTTGCATGAAGCACACGGAAGCAGGATAGACATGTTGGATAAACACAAACTTTAATTGGTTCAAATTGTCATAGTTGCATTTTTGAATATTATGCATTTTGCTATAAATCAAAATTACTTTGGACAGAGAGGTAGAACCTAATAGCATATAGTAGAAATTGATTTGTTCCAACAAGGACTCCATATATATACAGATACATGCGATAATAACCATATTAAAATACAATGCATATGATGTATATATAGATAAATGGCCATAAAAAACATTAGAAAAATATTACTAGGTATAAATTGATAATAGGAACGTTCGTAACATCTGAATAGGTACACTTTGCGGCAGTTGTAAACTCTACGCGTTTCAGGGTTTTTGTGCCCCTCATCAGGAGTAAACCGTGGTACCATCTAGGAATAGAAAGGGGAATATCAATAATCTAAAAGTAGGAAGAGGTGGGGAAGAAAATGGGAAAGATGGACAAGTGCAGTGGTCACTTCCCCGAGTGTGCACTTAGCCCGAGGACTTACATATTCAGACGCGCCGTGGCGGTACGGCCACGAAAGTGTCAGACCCAACAACAAAGTCGCAGATGGGAGCTGAGGGGGCATGGTAGGGCGGCAGCGGCCAACGCAGACGACCAACCTCAAGAGGGGTCAAGGTGTATGAATTGCCAAATCGGAATGTGATGGAGGGAACCCCACCGAGGGGGACCTAGTGTAAAAAAAAAAAAACACAAAAAGGAAAAATAAAACCACAATAAATAACTAGTGTAAAAAGGGGGAAAGGAGAAAGAAAGAAAGGGGATTTTAAAGTGTGGTAATGAGAGTGAGGCTGTGTGGAAATGTGCTTAAAGAAATGGAAGGAAGGAAGAAGGAAAAAGATTGAGATGAATAAGTGGAGTGATAGCTTAAGGCCTGGTTCACACTGGGGCGACAAACGCTCCGACATTGGGAAATCATGTCGCATGAAAATCAATGTTTCCCTATGGGAGCCGTCTTAACTGGTCCGACACATGTCGGTCCGACTTTGAGAATGCTCCCTGTACTACTTTGGTCCGACTTTGATCCGACTTCAGCCCATTGACTATCATTGAAGTCGGATCAAAGTCGGACCTCAGTCTTGCATGATCCGACTTTGGCATGCGACTTGTGCTGTACTGCTCGAGGGGGAACTCCAGGCCAAATTTTAAATAAAAAACCGGCATGGGTTCCCCCTCCAGGAGCATACCAGGCCCTTAGGTCTGGTCTGGTCTGGTCTGGATTTGAAGGGGCGCCCCTACGCCGAAAAAACGGCGTGGGGGTCCCCCCCCAAAATCCAAACCAGACCCTTATCCGAGCACACAACCTGGCCGGCCGCAGGGGAAGAGGGGGGGATGAGAGAGCGGCCCCCCTCCCTCCTGAACCGTACCAGGCCACATGCCCTCAACATGGGGGGTTAGGTGCTCTGGGGCAGGGGGGCGACCTGCGGCCCCCCCACCTCAGAGCACCCTGCCCCCATGTTGATGAGGACAGGGCCTCTTCCCGACAACCCTGGCCGTTGGTTGTCGGGGTCTGCGTGCGGGGGGCTTATCGGAATCCGGGAGCCCCCTTCAATAAGGGGGCCCCCGGATCCCGGCCCCCCCACCCTATGTGAATGAGTATGGGGTACATCTTACCCCTATCCATTCACCTGGTGGAAAAAAATTGCAATAAAAAAACCACACAGCTTTTTAAAGTATTTTATTACACAGCTCCGGGGTCTTCTTCCGACTTCGGGGGTCTCCGGTGTCGTCGCCGCGCTCTCCGGTTCTTTCTTCTGCCGGGCCTCCGCTAACTTCTTTTTAGCTCTTTTGCTAGCAGAGGCCCGGTCTTCTTCTTCTCCCGCTCTCCGGTTCTTCTCCCGCTCTCCGGTTCTTTCTTCTGCCGGGCCTCCGCTAACTTCTTTTTAGCTCTTTTGCTAACGGAGGCCCGGTCTTCTCCGTCGTCTCGTCCGGCTCTCCGTTGTCCTTCTGCCGGCCCCTCCACTAACTTCTTGGTAGCTCTTTTGCTAGTGGAGGAGCCGGTATTCCCGTCGTCGTCGTCTTCTTCCCTCTTCTCCTTCTCGATGTTGACGCGTCGCTTCCTCCCGCTGTAATACTGGCTCTCTGCTCCGCATTAATATAGGCTTCCCATGACGTCACAGTCACATGTTCCCATGACGTCACAGTCACATGCTCCGGGGCCATGTGCCCCGGAACATGTGACTGTGACATCATGGGAAGCCTATATTAATGCGGAGCGGAGCGGAGAGCCAGTATTACAGCGGGAGGAAGCGACGCGTCAACATCGAGGAGGAGAAGAGGGAAGAAGACGCCGACAGCGACGACGGGAAGACCGGCCCCTCCACTAGCAAAAGAGCTACCAAGATGTTAGTGGAGGGGCCGGCAGAAGGACAACGGAGAGCCGGACGAGACGACGGAGAAGACCGGGCCTCCGTTAGCAAAAGAGCTAAAAAGAAGTTAGCGGAGGCCCGGCAGAAGAAAGAACCGGAGAGCGGGAGAAGAACCGGAGAGCGGGAGAAGAAGAAGGCGACGGAGAAGACCCGGGCCCCGCTAGCAAAAGAGCTAAAAAGAAGTTAGCGGAGGCCCGGCAGAAGAAAGAACCGGAGAGCGCGGCGACGACACCGGAAACCCCCGAAGTCGGAAGAAGACCCCCGGAGCTGTGCAATAAAATACTTTAAAAAGCTGTGTGGTTTTTTTATTGCAATTTTTTTCCACCAGGTGAATGGATAGGGGTACGATGTACCCCATACTCATACACATAGGGTGGGGGGGCCGGGATCCGGGGGCCCCTTTATTAAAGGGGGCTCCCAGATTCCGATAAGCCCCCCGCCCGCAGACCCCGACAACCAACGGCCAGGGTTATCGGGAAGAGGCCCTGTCCTCATCAACATGGGGGCAGGGTGCTCTGGGGTGGGGGGGGGCCGCAGGTCGACCCCCTGCCCCAGAGCACCTAACCCCCCATGTTGAGGGCATGTGGCCTGGTACGGTTCAGGAGGGAGGGGGGGCCGCTCTCTCGTCCCCCCCTCTTCCCCTGCGGCCGGCCAGGTTGTGTGCTCGGATAAGGGTCTGGTTTGGATTTTGGGGGGGACCCCCACGCCCGTTTTTTCGGCGTAGGGGTTCCCCTTCAAATCCAGACCAGACCCAAGGGCCTGGTATGCTCCTGGAGGGGGAACCCATGCCGGTTTTTTATTTAAAATTTGGCCTGGAGTTCCCCCTCAAGATTCATACCAAACACAGTGCCTGATATTGGCGGGGATCCAAGTCGGATCCCCGTTCATTGAAAGTCGGACATATGTCGGCTTCATGTCGCAGGGCAAAGTCGGATCCAAAGTAGGACAGATGTCGTGTCGCACTAGTGTGAACCCAGCCTTAGTGTAGGAAAGATGCAGGTGGAACAAGAGAGGAGCGATGACCCAAGATAACAAGAAATGAAGAAGTGGGAGCGAGGAAATTACCTGTTACAGATAGATGAGAGCAAATATGTGATGTGTGTTGTTCCTAGTTGGGAAGTGATATGAAAGACCCATCGAAGGAGGACGTCTTCATATAGCCGCTACCCCCTAATTTTATCATTTTCATTTACAAGAAACTTAAAAGGAAAATTCCAGCCTGAGCTTTTTAGGCTGGGCTTCTCCTAAGGGTCACAGAAGTGCAATTTGTTTTGCACTCCTGTGACCTGTTTTCAGTGGAGATCGGTCTGAAGTCCAGGCACCACGTCATCACGACTTAGGAAGTCTGGATCCACCAGCTGCCTGGACTGCTGGCAATCTCAGCCTCTCAGTGAGCCGCTGAGACGGCCGCTCCCAACCCCTCCACAGGTCAGCACTCCAATGAGCAAGGAGAATCAGAGCAGGAGAGATGCTGACCGACAGGAAGCATCTCTCCCCTCGGGGAGGTGAGAGAACCGAGCCATCGCCGATGTTTGATCGCTCGGTTCTCAGTGCTGCATCCACCGAGATAAGTATGAATCTAAAAAAATAAAAATACTTCTCTTTAAAAGGGAATGTCAGTACTCTGAGCCAGTCAGAACTATATTGCTTTGAATAGTGACATACTGTAAATCTAACATCACTGGACAAGCTTGTACATGAATGAGTACCTCATCCAAGGCTGCTGCTCTTTCTCTATCCAATCAACAAGCTGAGGGAGGAGAAGTGACCAAGCTGGCCACACACACACACACACCCACTAGTAGAAATGTGTTCATAATTTACAGTCTGGAAATTAAAAGTTAAGAGTCAGCAGCTATAAATACTGAACACTTACCTGCCCAGGGATCCCAGAATGTCGGCACCCCAAGCCTATTCTTCAATCGGCTTTGGGTGCAGGCACCGGCATTGTAAGTAGGGGAAACCTTACGGCTTTGCTATCCCCATTTATGCATAAGGCTCCATCTAAATAAAGGACGGTCAATGCTTTGTACCCTGTTATGTATAAACTGGTTAATCACAGAAAAACGGTTATTCTACAACCCAAAACCTTGCCCTCACCATCTGTATTTCACGAACAGATCTTGCTGAAGAGCCAAGGGAAAGTAAATTATTTATCTGAGATTAATGTCTGCTTAGATCAATACAAAGAGGTTCACTTCATAGGCAAATCAATGATTTCAGAGCAACACGTGAGCAAGCAGATAGCTTGAGAAAATATATCACCATAGAGAAGCACTCTGAGTCAAACTGCAATTTTATCTACAAGCCCAACACTTTCATGTGCCTAGAAAACACTAATGACATCAGAATTACACTCTCAGGCACTCTTGTCATCCTGGAGAGCACATTGAGCTGAAAATGTGAGCTAGACAGGCCAAGGAAAGACTGGCACTTCTAGGGGTTAGGAAAGAGAAGAAGATGGTTTATTAAATAGCAATGATAGAGATGTAATAAAATGAAAGGAGCATTAAAGCTCAACTCCAGGCGGATATAAAAGACGCAAATAAATGCAACTCTGTCTTCATGAATATATCATTACATATATTTTTAAAGCTGAACTCCAGGCACAGAAACGTTAATTAAAATATATTCTTCGATGGCCACAAAAGATATATACTCACTATGTGTGCGCCAAATGACTTTGAAAACCTAAATATTGGGGGCGCATGCGCGGCGCGATGCGGAGCGGACGTGTTTGCTGAAAGCTCCGTCTGACCGGCTCTGCCAGGCCTGATTCCCGGGGCTAAACTCGACTATCATCGAGCAACATTTCCCCAGCACCCCTGGGAAACATATCGGTGCATGAATTTTCATAAAAATAAGGGTAAACGCTGCTACAACTACTCCCTTACTGGCTATCTCCTGAGCCTGGAGGAACAAGCAGGGAAGATGTCCCAAAATGGCGCCGGAACGAGAGCTGCCTCTCACAACTCTACACAGAAACAACACCAGCCTGCAAAAGACTGTGAGTACTCCTTTCTATCTAAGGCTGATCTTGATGCAAGCCTCTCTGCTATGTATGATAAATTAGCAGATAAATTTCAGCAGGAACTACATAAATCCACTCATGCCTTATCACAGGAGATTGCCAGTATTGGGGGGCGCACTGATGTCCTGGAGACCAAGCACGATGAACTCTCCCTTGCTCACAATGACCTTAGAAGGGATTATGAGACATTAGCGGATAGCTTCTCCTATATGCAGGCACACATAGAGGATTTGGACAATCGAAATCGCAGGAATAATATTAGACTGCGCGGCATTCCTGAATCCATCACTGAATTACTTCCCGCAGTTTCTAGAGTGTTTAATATGCTCCTGCCTGACAAACCTGCCTCAGCTTTTGTCTGTGACAGGATTCATAGAGCTCTTCGCTCTTCGCCCCAAACCTCCTCCTGACAAACCTCCACGTGACATAATTTTGTGCCTTAAGGACTTCCTCATCAAAGAGGACATAATGAGGGCCTCCAGAAACACACCTAATATTGAACTAGATGGCTCCAGACTACAAATTTATCCTGACATATCTCCTGCTACCCTGGATCGCAGACGCAGGATGAAAGAAGTTACCACAATCCTACAAACAGCCAGAATTAAATACCGCTGGGGCTTCCCCTTCAAACTGTCTGTGATGCATAATGGTGCGACACATACGATATACAATGTCATTGAAGGAAAAGAACTTCTAGTCAAGCTAGGCCTGCTTGACCCTGAACCCCCCAACCGTCCTCCTGCGACTCCTCGCTCTTCGCCTATTTGGACCACCCCTTCCACCCGTCGTAACCCAAGAGATCAGAGAAGATGGCGAAATTCCCTTCAAGACCAAGATTAATAGACTATAAGTTGATTCCTCTTCTCATCATCCTGTATTATCCCACCATCTCTCCCCCCCCTTTTTTTTTTTTTTTGCCATATTTTTACCACCCAGACCTAAAATTTTACATTTTGAGCAATAACTCTATATTCAAGATTACCTGTCTCGCAGACAACCAATATATATGTTCATCATGGTTCTTTCCCCCTTTCCCCTTTCCCCCCTCCCTTCCCCCCCCTTTTTTTTTTGTGTTGTCTCTCCCTCTCCACCTCCTCTTCCTAAAGGATGATGACGGCGTATTTAAACATGTAATAGGGATCTTCCCATGTTTTGGGAGCAGTCTATAGATAATAGAGTGTCCCTTCCTTCTTGTTTGGCTTTGGGCCTACTTATTATTACGGTTTTATTTTTACGCTTTGTTTGCCCTCGATCTCTAACCCTTATTTTGCACACAGCAGATATAGGAAATTTTTCATATCCTGGCTCATCCGCTGCTGCTGGTTTGTCCCCACGCTCTCGTCCGTGGCCCAGTATGGCCTCCCCCTTGCGTGGGTGGCGGTGCTGGGCCTTGGTTGTGAGTTTTGGACTTTATTGTCCCTCTTTACAAATTTTTTGGTCATTGGGCCTCCGGTCCTCTGACCCCCTTTTATTTTTTCTCTATATGTTATCAGTTATTCACATTGCTTACTATGTTTCTAGAAAACGCTATGGAAGATTCAATCGCAAATGGTCGGTTATCATCCCGCTACCTGACCCTTCTTTGAAATTTTTCAGAGTATGTTGTATTGCTCGAATAGCACTTTTTTGTACTAGATCTTTCATCGAAATTCTCTACAGTTTCGTTACTGTTGCTAGACACTTGAAGATATTTGTATTACTGCTATATGTATGCCTTCCTTTTACATTTCATAACTATGCCCTTCATGACCTTGCTCTGTATGTTGTTATACACTGTGATGTCATACACTTCCCTACAATACCTACTTCCACTATCCAATTCTCATACAGCACTATTTCTATATTCTCCCCAGCACTCAGCACACACACCCCCTCTGCCAATGGGTCTTAAAATCCTATCCCACAACGTCCATGGGTTTAACTCTCCACACAAACGCAAAAAAGCTTTCAAGCACTATAAAAGATTAGGTGCTGACATCATCCTTCTCCAAGAAACCCATTTCTCCGCAGAAAACCACCCTAATTACTTTGACAAAACATATAGTCAACACTTCTTCACCACTTTCTCTAATAAATCGAAGGGGGTTGCAGTCTTCATCCGTAACTCTATCATCTTTGACATACAAAGGATATATAGAGACACAGAAAGCCGCTTCATTATCCTAAAAGGCACTATAAACAAACGATCGATCACGATCGCCTCCATCTACGCACCTAATGAAGCACACTCTACTTTTTTTAATTCTTTTTTTGACACTCTCGACCAATATAGCTCCCCTCACATGGTGCTAGGGGGCGACTTCAAATTAGCGGCACACCCCTTCCTAGATAGGAGCAAAGTGACTCCCTCCACAAAAGCATTCTCCAGATCAATGAACCGCACACTTAATAAACTCCAACTGATGGACTCGTGGAGATCCCACAACGTTGGCATAAAGGCCTACACCCACTATTCCCACCCACATGACAATTATGCCAGACTCGATTATATATTCTGCACCCCTATTCTTCTTGCGAACTCTTCGAGAGCTCTAATTCACCCTTGTCCCTGGTCTGACCATGACATGGTTGAATTTGACACTTCTCATGTGGGGCTCGTCCCCTCTGCATTTAATTGGCGTCTCAATGACTCACTTCTATCAGACCCAAACATACTTCAAGACATAAACTTTCACATTGAAGATTATTTTGCTAATAACTATACCGAAGACATTGCTACTACTACACTCTGGTCTGCACACAAGGCAGTCCTGAGAGGACACCTGATTAGCATTGCTGCAGCCAAAAATAAAGCTAAACTTACAGAAATTAAATCGCTAACTAGAGACTTGGATCTCTTATACAACAAACTTAGCCAATCTTCATCTCCATCCCCTGATATCACCAAACAAATCCTCTCTAAACGCCAATCCTTAGACACGATCCTCTCATCAGACACTGAGAAATCCCTTAGATTTTCTAAAGCTAAATTCTTGTTACAGAGCAACACCACATCTAAAATGTTTGCTCGCAAACTCAACCAGGAACATAACCCCCCCCACACATACAAACTGCGTAATCATAAGGGCAACCTGGTTACACATCCCTGTGATGTTTTAGACATTTTCTCCTCCTTCTATAAAAATCTCCTTTCAGGGCCTCAGACGCATCCTTCTTCCTCCGCCCTTAATTGGCTAGATAATTTACACCTTCCCTCCCTCAATGATCAACAAACTTCCATTCTCAACAATCCTTGCACGGATCTAGAGATTACGAACATCATTAAATCACTTAAGACTTCGACAGCGCCAGGCCCTGACGGCTTCTCCACATTGTACTACAAAAAATTTGCACCCCTCTTAGCTCCTAGACTAACTAAATTATTCAATCATATTCTCACTGGCGGACATTTCCCTGAGGACATGCTCCTTGCGAATCTGTCTCTGATTCCTAAACCTCTTAAAGATCATTCCCTTCCCCAAAATTTTCGCCCAATTTCGGTTCTTAATAACGATCTGAAAATCTTTGGCCGACTTTTAGCTGATAGATTGGCATCTGTTATCACTTCCCTTATCCATATCGACCAATCTGGGTTTATCCCTGGCCGTCAAATCACAGATAACATCCGACTTGTTACTAACATCATTCAAGATGCTAATCTTTTCTCTAACCCACTATGCCTTCTTAGCCTTGACATCCATAAGGCATTTGATAGTGTGAACTGGTCCTATCTTAATTATCTTCTCCCTAAATTTGGCATCACAGACAGATTTATCCATGGATTTAATGCCCTCTATCACCTCCCCCATACCAGAATTAAAATCCCAGGCCATAACTCTGATTTTTTTCCCTTAAGTAGAGGTACCAGACAAGGCTGCCCCCTCTCCCCTCTTTTATTCGCCCTGGCTATTGAACCTCTAGCACAAGCTATTAGAAACAACCTAAATATCAAAGGGTATATCAAGGGCCAGTACGAATCCAAAATTAGCCTTTATGCTGATGATGCTCTGGTGTTTTTATCAAGTCCCTTAACGTCTTTACCAAACCTCATCTCTGAACTTAAATCTTTCCACATCATCTCTGGTTTGGGTATCAACATTAATAAGTGCTCTGCTCTCCCTATCAACCTCGACCCTAACCTTACCACTACTCTACAAAAAAACTTCAACTTCATATGGTGCTATAAATCTTTTAGGTACCTTGGGGTCCACATCACCTCCCATCATAAAACCTTATATACTACCAACTTCACCCCTCTATTCCAACAGATAAGCTCTCTACTCAAAATATGGTCCACATACCACATTTCCCTCCTTGGAAGGATTTGCGCCTTTAAAATGACCCTCCTTCCAAAATTATTATATTTTTTTAGAGCTTTACCTATCAATGTCCCTAAAACAAGAATTGAATCTCTTCAAAGGGAGATCAACAAATTCATCTGGTCTTCAAAAAAACCAAGATGTGGCTACCCACTCATGTTCAGACCCCAAAATAAGGGCGGCCTAGGCATCCCCAATATCTGGCACTATTTCATTGCTACTAAGCTCTCACAAATAGCCCAATGGCATGCTCCCACCTTAAATCTCCCTTGGCTTATTTTCGAATCTTTTTCTATTACCCCATACCATCTCCAAGGAATTATTTGGTCTAATTTTATTCTCCACCAAAAACTTCTCAAATCTAATCTTATAGTGGCCCATATGGCTCGTCCTCACTAAAACCCTCAAACTCTCTTCTGACACACCCCCTCTTGCTTCCTTCTTGGGGGACCCTAGGCTTATACAGAACTTAAACAACAAGCATTCGTTCCCCCTATGGCGAAATAACAATTTGTCCTCCCTAAAAGCATTGTCCTCTAACAATACTTTCCTCACGTTCTCTGCACTCCAATCTAAATACAATCTTCCTTCCTCGGAACTCACAAACTATATTCAAATTAAAAACTTCTTCAATGAGCATTATTCTTTAACTATACGTCCTCCTACGACGATTTTTGAACACATCTGCATACACTCCTCAAGAGATAAAGGCTTAATCTCCACGCTTTACAAAGACCTTAACAGTACCTCATTGCCTGAAAAATCTACCCAAATGCTACACTGGGAATCCGAACTAGGCTGCAACATTTCCATAGATACATGGAACACTATGTCTGAGAATCTCTGCAAATGTAATATAGCTCCAGTATACAGAGAATCCCCTATGAAACTATTTTCTAGACTATATCTAACCCCTGATAAGATCCACTCTTTCTATTCATCTGCTTCTCCATACTGCTTCAGGGGTTGCTCAGAAATCGGTACATACACTCATATTTTCTGGAGCTGTAGATGCCTGGAGGCAGTGTGGCGACAGGCAGAACTGAAAATAGAATCCATGATTAAAAAAAAAATCTCCCTCTCCCCACAAATATGTATTCTTTATGCTAATATCCCTGATATCCCCCCTCCCTGTGTTAGACTGATTCACTCATTAGTAAGCTCAATCCAATGGATGATTGCCCTCAACTGGAGATCCAACAATCTCCCCTGGTCCCAGGTAATATCCAGAATGAGAAATATTCAGTTATCCGAAAGAATTCATCACACACTATTTGATAGCATCCCCACCTTTAATTCGAAATGGATGTTCTGGTCCAATGAATGATCAATATGCCTCCCGGATCTTTTGTATATTTTTATGTGCTGACCTTTTCTGGGTTCCCACACTCCCCATGACACCTCTTACTCTGAATGGTATCAACTCCAACTAGCACCCTTTCCACATATTGACATATTATCTCATCTTCTGCTCTTACTTGAACCATCACTTAATCACCATTGTTTATCTTGTACTGCTTTATATCTTCTTCTGAAGAATATCCTCGCAACTCTGTAACGTATTTTTCTTTCAAATCTTCCAAATAAAACTTTTGTAAACAAAAAGAAAACCTAAATATTATCTTGCTAAAACTAGCAGTGCCATCATCACTGTGCTGTACAAAGCCTCAGCAGAGAGTAGAGCTGTGGGAGGGGTGCCATCAGCTCCACCCACTACAGGCTGCCTGCAGTATACTAAAGAAGGGGCGGAGACAAGACCAGTCACCCTGCACAAGGAGAGAGCGCAGCAGTGACTGGTCTTTATTACAGGAAGCTTCTACACAGGGGCAAAGTATCACACTGGATTACTGCACAGATCTGGAAGAAATATACAAAATACACCAAGGTTCAAGAAAGAATGCACATGGCTCTGGTGCAACCAATTACCTTCAGAAGTCACATAATTAGTGAAATGTCCACCTGTGTGCAATCTAAGTGTCACATGATCTGTCATTACATATATATATATACACACACACACACACACACACACACACACACACACACACTTTGAAAGGCCCCAGAGGCTGCAACACCTAAGCAAGAGGCACCACTAACCAAACACTGCCATGAAGACCAAGGAACTCTCCAAACAAGTGTAGCAGGGTGCCTATTTGTAGTGTGTTATAAAGGACTATGGTTATATTAAGAATATCCTCAGCTCCCTCCGGAGACTCTTTAAGAGATTGCAGCAACTGTTTATTTTATTGAACAATGCATTGTGGGACTTATGGTACAGGGAGAAAGGGACTCCATTGCCATGAGGTATCTAATAGACTATGGTACCCACAGTGCAGCTATACTCCCAAAGTGCATTGCATTCTTGCACAGCTTTCTGGGGGAGGTAACTTAAAGGAAGGGAGGGGCTACGCTAGCCCTCTCTGGACTTCGCCCTCAATCAAGCAGGAAGTCTGTGTGAGGCCTGCTGCTGAATCGATTAGGCCTAAAGCCTGGGCCTACAGCTTTTGCGGAGGATCATCCAGCTAAAAGAGGGATCCTCTTCTGTGTGACTAGCTCACGCTTCTCAGAGACCGGAGTCATCCTTCAACCGACATCCACTGCGGCTGTGCGAGGAACCGTAGACTGCAAGTTGCGGAGGGGTCGCGGATCAAGGTACCGACAGCGCGATGAGAGGGCACCTGCCAGGATTTCATTAACTGTTTATATAGGCCTGTGACTTTGTAGGGCCCACCATTATTAGAAGTGCTCCACACGCCAGGACATCTCACTGAGGCCGCATGGCTTAAGGTTGGCGTTTGCACCGCTATTGAGTTTCATTCACAAACATTCTGGAAGTTTAGTTTGCTTTCCTTTAATACCCATTTGGATTACAAATGTTATGTACACCAACGTTTGCTAGCAAAGACTCCTACCACTGAAGGAACTGGACATTGAATTTGGTCAGGCCTGACTAGGATTGATAGTGACGGGACACGGGCACAGTATTGCCCATATGGGGGAGCTCGCGAGCGCAGGCCTTTTCACTTATTTAGAAAGTGCGCATTTAGATCGTGTTATAATATTGCCATATATCATTGACTCTGCAGGGCCCTGCACAAGTCAACTGTACAGTTGTTTAACTCTTGCTATTTTTATAACGAAGTAAGGCCCCTTTCACACTAGCGGACCGTATGTCCGCTTTTTCATCCGTCCGTTTATGGATGAAAAAGGGACATACATTGGTCCCTATGAGATCGCGGGTGTCAGCGGATGAACATCCGCTGACACCCGATCTCCTCGGTGTCCGCAATCCCTGGTTTCTGCAGATGGAGGAAAATACTATTTTTCAATCCGTCTGCAGAGCGGATAAACACGGACAGACGGTCCATGTTCATCCGATCCCCCCATAGGGGAGAGCGGAGATCTGACAGGGCGGTCCCTGCACAGTGTGCGGCGACCGCCCTGTCATCCGACGGCTCAGCGGGGATCAACAGAGCGATCCCCGCAGAGCAAGCGGAGGTTCACGGGGCGGCTCATCACGGATCCGTCCGGTGTGAAAGGGGCCTAAACGTGATTTTTGGTTAAGCAGAATACTGTGTGGGGTTCCCTATATTATCCTGCCGGACCAGTGGCTATACAAGGTAACAATTTTATGTACCATTTTACTGTTGTGTAGTATTATTGTGTATCCCATTGCCATTGGGTTCCACAATTTAACTGAAGACCAGTTGTGCCAAGGGAGGGTTCGAGCCAGATTCTTGGGGTTGATAGCTAGGGTACAGACCCAAAACAAACCAGAAGCTCTCTTAACTGGGGGTAGTTCTACACAAGTAAGGGACAATGTTGTTGAGAAGTACAAGTCAGGGTTAGCTTATAAAAAAACACCCAAATCTTTGATGATCCCTAAGAGCACCAACAAATCTATCATAACCAAATGGAAAGAACATGGCACAACAGTAAACCTGCCAGGAGACGACCACACACCAAAACTCACGGACCAGGCAAGGAGGGCATTAATCAGAGAGGCAGCACAGAGACCTAAGGTAATCCTGGAGGAGCTGCAGAGTTCCACAGCAGAGACTGGAGTATCTGTACATAGAACGACAATAAGCCGAACGCTCCATAGAGTTGGGCTTTATGGCAGAGTGGCCAGAAGAAAGCCATTACTTTCAGCAAAAAACAAAATGGCACGTTTTGAGTTTGCGAGAAGGCACGTGGGAGACTCCCAAAATGTATGGAGGAAGGTGCTCTGGTCTGATGAGACTAAAATTGAACTTTTTGGCCATCAAAGAAAACGCTATGTCTGGCGCAAATCCATCACATCACCCAAAGAACACCATCCCCACAGGGAAACATGGTGGTGGCAGTATCATGCTGTGGGGATGTTTTTCAGCAGTCGGGACTGGGAAACTGGTCAGAGTTGAGGGAAAGATGGATGGTGCTAAATACAGGGATATTCTTGAGCAAAACCTGTACCACTCTGTTTGTGATTTGGGGCTAGGACGGAGGTTCACCTTCCAGCAGGACAATGACCCCAAACACACTGCTAAAGCAACACTTGAGTGGTTTAAGGGAAAACATGCAAGTGTGTTGGAATGGCCTAGTCAAAGCCCAGACCTCAATCCAATAGAAAATCTGTTGTCAGACTTAAAGATAGTGCTGTTCACAAGCACAAACCATCCAACTTGAAGGAGCTGGAGCAGTTTTATAAGGAGGAATAGGAAAAAATCCCAGTGGTAAGATGTGGCAAGCTCATAGAGACTTATCCAAAGCGACTTGGAGCTGTGATAGCCGCAAAAGGTGGCTCTACAAAGTATTGACTTTAGGGGGGTGAATAGTTATGCACATTTACTTTCTGTTATTTTTGTCCTATTTGTTGTTTGCTGAAAAATAAAAAATCTTCAAAGTCGTGGGCAAGTTCTGTAAATTAAATGATGCAAATCCTCAAACAAATCCATGTTAATTCCAGGTTGTGAGGCAACAAAACATGAAAAATGCCAAGGGGGTGAATACTTTTGCAAGGCACTGTACAAGCGATGTCTTGATATACAAGTAGCTTCACGTCACAACTGAGTATAAAAGAGAAGAGAGGCGCCTCCAAGTGTAGCAATATGGTTACATTTAATGAAGGTACAACATTTAGCAACTCGCATGGTTCATGATTAAAAACAGGCATATCTACTGTAAGTATGCAGACATCCGGGGTAAAGCTGTCCACATAGACCATCCCCCACACCATCAAAGTCATCCCTTCCACGCTGCGCTCCACGAGTGCATCAAGCCACACTTTCGGATCACTCTTCTACAGGGTAGTCTTCCCTGTCACGATTGCAATAAATGGTTGTGGAACGAATCACCTGAGTTTCCATTATTTCTTATGGGGAAATTCACTTTGATATACAAGTGCTTTGGATTACAAGCATGTTTCCGGAACAAATTATGCTCCAAGGTTTTAGGCCACTTTCACACTGAGGCGCTTGAAAAACTGCCAGTAAAACACTGAGCGCTTTTGAAGTGCTTTTTTAGGCGCTTTCAATTAATTTCAATGGAGAGGGACGTTTTTTCAGCGCACTGCCCCAGTGCGAAAGGATTCATTGATTTTAATGGAAATACGTTTTCAGGCCCTTTTTTTAGCGTGAAAGCGCCTGAAAGGTGCCTCAGTGTGAAAGTGGTCTTACTGTATTTGAATTTGACTTGGTATCAGCCTCTTGCTGTCCCATGTAAAGCAAAGCTCAGAATGGAAGAAGATGGGACAGGACTAGAAGCCAACAGAGTTTGCTGGATGTCAATGGGTAGAAAAGAGGCAAGGAACATGTTGATAGGAGGTGAAAGCAAAGTGACCTTGTAAGTTTGTTACTTCTCTTTACTATCCAATCAGCAGGCTGGGGATAAAAGATAAAGAAAGCACACGACTATACTGCCTAACTTTAAGAGCCCGTTCACACATGCCTGCATACTAAAACAACCCGTTTCGCATGCATGGCATTGGCTGGTGTGCCTTCTGTGACGCGTTTACTTTATGAGTCATTTGCCACACATAGTACCTGCATTTGGGTCTTCTTTAGACTGTCAGACATGCCAAAAATTTAGTATATTGCAATTTACCAGTTCTTAAATGTGGTGGCTGCATTAGTTTTCTTTTTTTTTATTCTTTTGAGGGGTGGGGGTTCCTTTATTTTCACCTGGTTATCTGGCCAATAGCACACTCTGTATTAGGATGTCTCTGCTCTGGATGGAAGAGCAATAGAAACACCTCAGACTGCAGCATCATCAGTCTAGGGAGAGGGTAGGGTTATGCCGCGTACACACGACCGTTTTTAATGACGAGAAAAATGTAATTTTTTTAAATGGTCATTAAAAATGATAGTGTGTGGGCTTTCCAGCAGTTTTCCCGACGAGAAAAACGCAGAGAATCACGACGAGAAAAATTGGAACATGCTCTAATTTTTCACCTAGTTTTTTACATCGTCGTTTTTCTCGTCATGAAAAACGGCCGTGTGTGGGCTTTAACGACGTGAAAAAAAATGCGCATGGTCAGAATCAAGTATGAGATGGGAGCGCTCGTTCGGGTAAAACTAGCGTTCGTAATGGAGATAGCGCATTCGTCACGCTGTAACGGACTGAAAAGCACGAATCGTCGCTCAAACTTCACTAACATGAAGGGTGGCGCCATCCGAATAGAACTTCCCCTTTATAGTGCCGTCGTACATGTTGGACGTCACCGCGCTTTACTTGAACATTTTTTTCCACGATGGTGTGTAGGCAAGGCAGGCTTGAGAGGAAACACGAAAAATCACGTCGAGAAAAAATAGGATTTTTGTACTCACCGTAAAATCCGTTTCTCTGGCATCCATGGACGGACACAGCGTGTCTTATACACCTTTACACGTGGTTATGTCCCTGCTTGCAGGAGAAGACCTAGGCAGAATGTGAGATGTTATACATACATTCTAAACAGCCAGAGCTGAACAGCCCCGCCCAGGGGGGCGGTCCCTGCGGATATAACCCTCCCACTGCAGTCAGCAGACCTCAGTTCGTAACAAAGCAGTACAAACTTAAAAAGAAGGGTGGGTGCTGTGTCAGTCCATGGATGCCAGAGAAACGGATTTTACGGTGAGTACAAAAATCCTATTTTCTCTTGTCATCCATGGACTAACACAGCGTGTCTTATACACCTTTACACGTGGGATGTCCCAAAGCAGTGTCAAGAGGGATGGGAGCAGTATAAATGGAAAACCAAAAACTTCACTCCAAACAATACAGAGCTCCTCAACGGAGGAGTTGCAACATCAAACAGCGGCCTGCAACACCTTGCGGCCGAAGGAAGCATCCGAAGATGCAGCCACATCAACCTTATAAAACTTAGAAAAGGTATGAACAGACGACCAGGTCGCCGCCTTGCACACTTGTGCAACCGACGCTTGATGTCGGAAAGCCCAGGAAGCACCAATTGCCCTGGTGGAATGTGCCGTAACTGGAAAGGGAGGCGCCCGCCCCTTGAGAGCATAAGCTTGAATGACGGTTTGTCTGATCCACCTAGAAATGGTGGCAGACGAAACCGCTTGGCCCTGTTTTGGACCAGAGACAGCCACAAATAGTGAGTCAGACTTCCGAATAGAGGCAGTAGCAGACAGGTACACCCTCAAGGCTCGTACCACATCCAAAGTGTGAAGCGCAAACTCTCTGGGATGTGATGGGTGAGGACACAAGGACGGGAGGACAATGTCCTCATTTAAGTGGAAGGCCGAGACCACCTTTGGCAGAAAAGAAGGTCGCGGACGTAACACCACCTTATCCTTATGGATGACCAATACAGACACTCGTCTAATGGAAGTAATGGCCACCAAGAAGGCCACCTTCTGAGACAAAGTCAAGAGGGGAATATCTCTAATCTTTTCAAAGGGAGGTTCCTGGAGAACCGAGAGCACCAAATTCAGATCCCACGGGGGGAGAGGAGGCTTGACAGGGGGGAGCACATGGCGAACCCCCTGCACAAAGGTGCTAACCAAGGGATGACCCGCCAGCGGTCGCTGAAAGAAGATGGCCAAGGCCGAAATCTGACCCTTAATGGTACTCAAAGCGAGCCTTTGGGTCACGCCACGCTGCAGAAAATGCAGGATTCTGGGAACGGAATACGTTCGTGGGCGCCAGTCCAGCTCTTCGCACATGGCGATGTAAGCTCTCCAAGTACGGTGATAGATCTTTCTGGTGGAAGACTTCCGTGCCCTTAACATGGTCGAAATGACCGAATCCGAGAGACCTCGGTCTCTCAGCACCTGGCTTTCAATAACCATCCTGTTAAAGCCAGAGACTGTAAAGCAGGATGAAATATAGGACCTTGAGACAGAAGGTCCCCCCGTATTGGTAACCGCCAGGGAACGTCTGCGACGAGACGTACCAGATCAGCGTGCCAGTGACGCCGAGGCCAATCCGGAGCACGAGGATCACCGGAATTCCCTCGGTCGCTACCCTTCGGAGCAGGTGAGGCAGCAACTGCAGCGGAGGATAAACGTATATCAGGTGATACTGACCCCATGGGGCCACCAACGCATCCGAGGCATCCGCCCAGGGATCCCTGGATCTGGCCACAAACCTCGACACCTTGCGATTGAGTCGAGAGGCCATCAGGTCCACATCCGGCTTGCCCCACCGTCTGCAAAGGAGTTGAAAGACCTCCGGGTGCAAGGACCACTCTCCCTGGTCCAGCGTCTGGCGACTTAGATAGTCCGCCTGCCAATTGTCTACGCCCGGAATGTAGACGGCCGACAGAGCCGGCACGCTTCTTTCGGCCCACCTCAGGATGCGGGCGACCTCGGAAGCCGCAGCTGAGCTCCGAGTCCCCCCTTGATGGTTGACATACGCCACTGCTGTGGCGTTGTCCGATTGGATCCTGATGGAGTGACCCTGTAGTTTCTCCGACCATGAGGAGAGGCACAGTCTGATTGCCCGTATCTCCAGCACATTGATCGGTAAGAGGGCTTCGTCCGGAGTCCAAAGCCCTTGGGCTGACAGGACTCCCCAGACTCCCCCCCAGCCCGTCAGGCTGGCGTCCGTCGTGATCACCGTCCATTGGATGGGGAGGAACGACTTCCCGGACCAAAGAGCCGGGGACCTCAACCACCACGTCAGGGACGCCCTGACCAGGTGACTCACCTGGATCTGAAGATCCAAGGACAACGGGGATTTGTCCCAAGTGGACAAGATCTCTTTCTGTAAAGCCCTGGTGTGCGCTTGGGCATAAGGAACGGCCTCGAAGGAGGCCACCATGAGTCCCAGGACTCTCATGCAAAAGCGGATTGACGACCATATTCGGGACGTCAGCACCCGTACTGCAGACTGAAGTGTCAGTAGTTTGTCTGGAGGTAGGAAGACTCTTGCCTCCAAGGAGTCCAGAATCAGACCTAGATACTCCAGACGCTGAGTCGGGACTAGAACCGACTTCTGAACGTTCAGGAGACACCCAAACTCCCTGAGGGTCTGACTGACGATAGTCACACTTTCTTCCAATTCTGAGCCACTGTCTGCTCTTAGAAGAAAATCGTCCAGATAGCCCACGATAGCAATGCCTCGCTGTCTCAGCAAAGCTAGGACCGGAGCAAGCACCTTGGTGAACACCCTCGGTGCCGAGGCTAGGCCGAAGGGAAGAGCCACAAATTGATAGTGGACTTCGCCGACCGCAAAGCGCAGAAACTTCTGGTGGCTTGCGCAGATCGGAACATGCAAGTAGGCGTCCTTGATGTCCAAGGATGCCAGAAAATCCCCTTGATGGAGTGTAGCGATCACTGTGCGAATGGATTCCATGCGGAATTTTTGCACCTTCACGAAGGCATTCAGGGCCTTGAGGTCCAGGATTGGCCGAACCCCGTCCTTTTTTGGAACAACAAACAGATTTGAGTAGAACCCCTGAAACCTCTCCTGGGACGGAACCGGCACAATTACTCCGGACCCGATCAAATCCTGTACAGCCCCCAAGAGGGCTGCCCGACGGGCAGGAAGGAGAGGGAGATTTGAGGGAAAGAATCTGTCTGGGGGCCATGAGCGGAACTCTATTCTGTATCCTGAGGTGACCACCTCGCACACCCACCGGTCGGAGATCCGGGAGGTCCACCGATCCGTGAACCTGCAAAGTCGTCCCCCCACCCCAGAAACGGGCGGGGGCAAGACTTCACGCGGAGGCGGGCTTGGGAGCCGGCTTGTTTGGCTTACTCACCCTGGGGCGCTTGTGCCCGCCAGCCGCACTGTTGTCAGTCTGGGATGGCTTACCCGTGGACTCTGACGGATGAAAAAACCCCTTTTTTGCTGGAAAGGAAGGACCCGGTTTACGTCGGGCCTCCTTACCCTTGATAGTTTGAGGAAGGAGAGTGCTTTTACCTCCCGTGACATCCTTGATGATGTCATCCAGAGCAGCACCAAAAAGTCTACCACCCTTAAAAAGGTAGATCCGTCAGGAGCTTCTTAGAGGCTAGGTCAGCAGACCAGCATTTCAATCAGATGAGACGACGCAATACCACCGCCGAAACAGAGGCCCTGGATATTAAAGGGGCCGCGTCCAACGTGGCGTCGCACACATATATCAGACCCTGCACCATCTGGTGGGCCAGAGCAATAGTGTCTGGAGGAAGGTTATACTCCTGCACAGAAGGGAGGGATGCCTGATTCACTTAGAGCCAAATATAAAAAATACCAAACGAGAGATACGTTTATGTGAAAACGGGATCCTCCTAACCAAAACGCACGTGGAAACAAGAAGGGAGAGGGGGGACGGGAGATTGGGACAAGCCCAATAGACGGTTATAGGGTGAATCAACCACAATACATTTGGTAATAGAAAAATAGAAAATACTTTATTGGTCGAATGCTATCTGAATAATCACATTTCAACCTAACAGTATGGATATACTCATGTAGGGGAAAGGGTTTCTCCTGAATATATGCACATTAGAATAAAAACATAAAAAAACACACATACACAGTGCACTGTTGGAAAAAGTAAAAATGATGGCCTGGGTGGACTTCAGCCGCCCGCTCTACTTCTCCTAAGTGTCCTTACTAAGAATGAACCCTGAATGACCGGGTAGATATGGTATCAATAACCGGAGCTTGCAGCATTTGTTGAATGAAAGGACTGTTCAAACCAAACCAATGTAGGGTTTAGGCTGTAG
This sequence comes from Rana muscosa, assembly GCA_029206835.1. Classification (NCBI taxonomy): domain Eukaryota; kingdom Metazoa; phylum Chordata; class Amphibia; order Anura; family Ranidae; genus Rana; species Rana muscosa. The sequence continues at coordinate 11,087,946 of JARGYO010005562.1, forward strand.
AATGAACGATAACTCAAATCTGAATCCAAACTGGAGTATTAGAATCAAGCCGTGTTGGCAAATATACCTGCTGATACAATGTTCATGCAGTGCAGCTCCATATATCAATAGATAAACCTGTATTAGCTGGTAAGGCTATTGATGCAGTGTAATGAGCACTGGATTGCACTCAGCAATATAGCATGGGACTTATTCTGAGTATGGTCTGTTGCAGACAGTCCATGGAGGGACAAAGGCTTGAGCCCAGTCCTGGCCGAGTATGGTGAGATGTTATTTGATAGAGGGGAGGAAGGGAGGCACGATAACCATATGGTAATATACTTGCTTACCCATCCATAACATCCATCCCGTGATTCACCTGACACCAGAGTCTCTTTTAAGCCGTTGCTCGTGGATTTATAGTGATGTCCTTGAGCTCTATAGCTCTCGCTGTGCTGCTACTCAGAAAGGTGATCCTTCCGGCTTGAAGGAGACTGCTGCGTAGAGTACGTCCCTCCGTGGAGTCGCGTGCGGCTCCTGTGATCCGCTGGCTCTGTTTCAACGCATCAGCGCTGACCGTATGACTGGAGCCGTCGCGCCGTTAGATCTGAGGATGCAAAAGCCTGTGTAATAGTAGGTTTTGGCCTCTGGGGGCAAGATCTGACTGTCCTTGTCTTATCCTCTGTTGGCTGGCGGTAAATTCATTCAATAGAGTTCATTACGAGGAGAGGAGAGGAGCGAGTGGGGTTTAGTCAACAACCCAGAATTACAACGTCGGACATGACGCGTTTCGTGACGAATATGTCACTTCATCTTGATGTGTCAGTGGATTATTAGTGCTCCTATTATATAGCCTTGTTTAGCCAATCACAGGTGAAATACCACTGACTGACGAAGTAGCGCCATCTTATGGTCACAACAGGTAATGTTGATGTCCATGCAAAAAATAAATATATACATTCACAAGGTTTCAAAAATGAAAAAATTATAACAATGTTTATAGGAAAAACACCAAACCGGACAGTGAGGCTAGGTATAGATGGATGTTGCAATAATACATACAAACAAAACCCTGTCATCATAGACTGATTATACCTATCTAATTATTGGGTGTAAATACACTGGACATTTGTACTGAGGGGAAAACAGAGGCAGGAAACATATACCGTGCTGATCATAAACATAATTAGATGTCCTATTTAAGGCTCCAGGAAGATCTTTAGGCTCATTTCTGTATTTAAGCTGTTGGGCTGGAGTGTCTGGAGCCTGAAGATCCAGGTCTTTTCATGTCGGATCAGGACGGTATCGAAATCCCCTCGTCTTTCTGATAGGTTAAGGGCATAGAACCCCTTTACTCGCAGGCCTTGTGTTTTTCCCTCATGATATCTTAAAAAATGTTGGGCCACTGGGGTGTCTTCTTTGAGGCGAATGCTCTTTAGATGTTCAGCAAAACGTACTCGAAGTTGTCGTTTTGTTTTGCCCACATAGAGTAAATGGCATGGGCATTCCAAAATATAGAGCACACGTGCTGTACCACAATTAATAAAGGATTTGATCTCATAGTGATTCTTAGATTGTGAGTCTCTAAAGCTTTTTGTTCTATCTACATGTTTACATGTGCCACAGTGGCCACATGAAAACATGCCCACTGTACGTGGTATGTCTGTCAGCCAGTTGCTATCAATAGGGCGTATATATTCACTATTAACAAGTGCATCCCTGAGATTTCTGGCCCTTTTAGCTGTTAATAGGGGCCTGTCACCTACTATTTTCTTGAGTTGTTCACAGCCAGTCAAAATGTGCCAGTGCTCTGTGAGGACCGCTAGTACTTGGTGCCACTGGACACCAAAAGGAGTGATAAACCGAGCTGGTCCATCCTGAGTGGATTTGAGGTTAGGTTTGGGCTGAAGCAGTTCTTCTCGTGGGTGTTGACTAGCAATGCTTCTTGCCCTGCGAAGTGTTCTGTGCCCATATCCCCTATCTCTAAACTGCTGGTAGAGGATCTCAGATTCCCTGCGATACATTGCTTCACTGGAGCAGTTCCTCCTGATTCTGAGGAACTGTCCCACTGGTATTCCGCGTTTAAGAGGAGCGGGATGGTAGCTATCTGCCCTTAAAAGGGTATTGGCTGCTGTAGTTTTCCTATAGGTCTGGGTGGTCAAATACCCCTCATGGATGGTTAATTTTAGATCCAGAAAGGAAATCTCACTGAGGCTGGAAACAGAAGTAAAGCGTAAGTTACGCTTATTCTGATTAAGCTCATCCATGAACTGGCTTAGCTGTGTGGGGGTCCCTGACCAAATCATGAACACGTCATCTATGTACCTCAGCCACGCTCTTGCATGGCTGAGGTACATCGAGGAGGTGTACACAGTATCCTCCTCCCACCACCCCATTGAGGTCCCCTGTAGTTGTTGGAAGAATTTAGTTGCGAATTGGAAATAGTTATTTTTCAAGGCCATTTCCAAGAGTTCCAGAATGAACTCATTCTGTACTGCCATGCGCGGGAAGCTGCGTTCTAGGAAATGGTAGACCGCCAACATACCCCACTCGTGTGGAATAGATGTATATAAGGACTCTACGTCCACACACACAAGGAGGGCTCCGTCCGGGATAGGCATGTCCTTAATATGTCTTAGGACATCCCCAGTGTCACGTACAAATGAGGGAAGAAGTGGCACTAAATCCTTAATGAGACTATCCACATATTTCCCTATCCTCTGTAAGGGACCTCTTACTCCTGCACAGTTTGGTGCAAAATTTTTGCCCATTCCGTGAGTGTCTGAGACACAAGGGTCGCCGCTACTACGGGCCGTAGGGCGGATCCCAACAAGGCGAACATGGCTCTACTCACCACTTCTGACCTCCTGTCAGTGGGGTCCTTAAACGCAGGAGTCCCCTCCATCGGGATGGTGGTGGCCTTGTTTAAACGGGCGACTGGAGGGTCGACCACCGGGGGAGAAGCCCACTTTTTAAGCAGGGCGTCTTCAAAGGGGTATCTAATAGACAAACGCCGTGGGACCATGAAAGTCTTCTGCGGCTTTTCCCAGACCTGGTCAATGAGCTGGTCAAAGAAAGGTACATATGGAAAAACCTTTTTAGAAGGCTTGGTCTTAAAAGAACCAAAGGAGACTGTATACGCCTGAGGTTCTGCAGTCGCAGCATTTAGCTTGAGAGTGTCCCTCACAGCATCAATGAGTTCACTAACAAGCGCCCTGTCATTTACTGACTCAGAACTGGAGTCTTCCTCACAAGGAATGTCCTGTTCAAAACCATCCAAATATTCAGAGCTAGGGTCCTGAGCAGCAATAGCTAGGCCCATATCTGAATCAGAGCACTCCCCTTGTGGAGATAAAGTGGGAAGAGGGCGCTTTTTTTGCTCCCTTGTGCTCACACACAGCTTCCATCCTGGTCAGAAATGATTCCAGGACTGCCGACAACTGGTCCATAGGGACCGTAGGTGCTGGAGCACTGGCTGCTGCCTCTGGCATGTGAGGGGAAGCTGGTGACTCTGACTCCATAATGTCCCTCTCTGAGACCACCCACAGGCTGTGCTGACTGAAGTAGGGGAATGCCCAGGGAAATCACCAACCTGACCAGGACCGCTCGGTTCCGCTGCCCTGTCTCACTGCGCCGCGCTGCTCAGCGTGAGTGAGCTGAGAGGAGAGAGTGTGAGGAGATTCGCGCCGTTCCTCAGCGGCGCTAGAGGCCAAACCAGTGCTAGAAAAACGTGCGGCTACAAGAAAATGGCCGCCGCAATGTGCTCCGGCGGACCACGGCAAGATGGCCGCCAATGTAAAATCAGCACACACACCAAACATGGCGCCGAACGGCGCCCAGGCCCCTCACATCCAAAACCAAAACAGCCCCAGCGAATGCAGAGCAGCATGAGACCCCCCCAGGACAGTATGGCCCCCAGGCACCCCACACAGTACAGCGCCAGCACTAGTGAACAGAGAGTGACATTAAAAAACACAGGGGGAGACAGGGAAATCCCCCACACAAGAAACACACAGCATGTACTCACCTGCAGCCAGGAGAGACTACTTACCCGTCCCCTGAGGGACCCACTGGTGTGTTTCTGACAGAACTATCACAGTGCGGTACTGAGTAGCTGTCGGCCCGGTCCACCGCGAAAGATACAGCCGGACTGTTCCATCTTGAGAGGACCGCGGAGCTGGAAGCCCACCGGCCACCCCTGGAGTCGTGGGGCATGTCGTGAACTGAGTCTTACGCACACAAGGCGAGGATCAGCACGCTCGATGGTCGGACAGGGAAGACTACGAGGATATCTTGTACCCAACCTGTTGCCCAGCCGACAGTTGATAGAAGATCTCAAAAGAATAAAATAGGAAAAAATTCCAAAAGGAATAAAAAATAGGTCAGGAGACTGGCTCCTGAGAGAGCCACGTCTTCTCCTTCTGCTAGGCAGAAAAAAACTGAGGTCTGCTGACTGCAGTGGGAGGGTTATGTCCGGAGGGACCGCCCCCCTGGGCGGGGCTGTTCAGCTCTGGCTGTTTAGAATGTATGTATAACATCTCACATTCTGCCTAGGTCTTCTCCTGCAAGCAGGGACATAACCACGTGTAAAGGTGTATAAAGGGATTTTTATAACAGCTTACCTGTAAAATCCTTTTCTTGGAGTACATCACGGGACACAGAGCGACTTAGTCATTACTAATGGGTTATATAGATTACCTTCAGGTGTTGGCACTGGCCAATTCCAAACCGGAAGTACCCTCCCCTATATAAGCCCCTCCCACCCGGGAGCACCTCAGTTTTGTAGCCAAGCAATAAGTGTCCCAAAAAGAGGGGTGGGAGCTCTGTGTCCCGTGATGTACTCCAAGAAAAGGATTTTACAGGTAAGCTGTTATAAAAATCCCTTTTTCTTTTTCGTACATCACGGGACACAGAGCGACTTAGTCATTACTAATGGGACGTCCCAAAGCAATGCCAAATGAGGGGAGGGATACATAAGCTGGGCGCCATCAGGCATGAGGCTCTTTTGCGGCCTGCAACACACTGCGCCCAAAGGCGACATCCTCCTGACTTCTGACGTCTACCTGGTAGAATCTAGTAAACGTGTGTACTAAGGACCATGTTGTGGCCTTACAGTACTTGAGCCAGGGAGGCTTGGTGATGCACTGCCCATGAAGTTCCAACTGCTCTTGTGGAGTGCGCCCTAACTTTGAACGGAGGCGGTCTCCTTTTCAAGCCATAGGCTTGTATTATGACCTGTCGAATCCACTTGGCTAAAGTAGATTTTTGATGCTGCCTGACCCTTTCTGGGGCCTTCCGGCAGAACAAACAAAGTATCCGTTCTACGAATCTGAGCAGTGGCTTTTAGATAAGCTTTAACTGCTCTTACTACATCCAAAGAATGCAATAACTTTTCCTCTACCGAACTAGGTTTGGGGAAAAAGGAAGGAAGAACCACATCTTGGTTCAAATGGAACCTCGATACCACCTTAGGAAGAAAGGCTGGATGAGGACGTAATACTACTCTGTCCTTATGGACAACCAGATATGGCTCCTTACAGGACAAGGCGGCTAATTCCGATACTCTTTTAGCCGAACAAATGGCTACTAAGAAAATCAATTTCCTGGTGAAAAGAACCAAGAAAATGTGCCGCAATGGTTCAAATGGTTGTTTCTGTAGAACCGACAGAACCAGGTTTAAGTCCCATGGACATATGGGAATACTAACCGGAGGGCTAATACGCATCACTCCTTGTATGAAAGCTTTGACTAATGAATGCAAAGCCAAGGGCCTTTGGAAAAAAAAATATTGACAAGGCCGTCTGACCCTTGATAGTACTCAAGGCAAGCTTCCTATGTACAGCCCACTGTAGGAAGTCCAGAATCCTACCTATTACGTACTTACGTGGATGCCATTTCCTGGCCTCACCCCACGTGATGTACGCCTTCTAGATCCTATAATAGATCTGCCTGGATACCGGCTTCCTGGCATTGATCATGGTAGATACCACAGGATTAGAGAGCCCTCTCTTTTTTAGAATGTGGGCTTCTATAGCCAGGCCGTCAAACCTAGGGCTGGTAAGGAAGGGTAGTATATCGGTCCTTGCGAAAGCAGGTCCGGACGATGTGGGAGGGTCCAAGGACTTCCCACTGACATTTTTACAATCTCCGCGTACCATGCCCTTCGGGGCCACGCTGGAGCCACCAGAATCACTGGTTTCTTTTCTACCCTGATTCTGCGGATTAATCGCGGTGGGAATGCATATATCAGCTTGAACTGATTCCAAGGGAACACTAGGGCATCCGAACCGCAAGCTAGGAGATCCTTTGTGCGAGACACAAATCTGTCCACCTTTGCGTTGAATCTGGATGCTAGCAGATCTACATCCGGTGTTCCCCACCGCTGGCATATTGCCTGGAAAACCTCGGGGTGAAGAGACCATTCCCCCGGGCATAATTGCTGGCGACTTAAAAAAGTCCGCTCTCCAATTTTCCACTCCTGGGATGAAAACCGCGGATATGGCTGTGACATACCTTTCTGCCCACTCCAGGATGCATTTCGCTGCCCTCTGGGCTGCACGACTCCTGGTGCCACCCTGGTGATTGATATATGCCACTGCTGTGGCATTGTCTGATTGAATTCTGACAGGTGACCCTTGGAGTTTGGATGTCCATGCTACTAGGGCATACCGGGCTGCTCGTATCTCTAAGAGATTGGTGGGCAGGGCCTTCTCTGCTTCTGACCACTTGCCCTGGAGAGACCATTGCTCCAGTACTGCCCCCCAGCCTATGAGGCTGGCAACTGTAGTGACCACCTTCCAAGAAACCGAACTGAAGGGTTTCCCTTCCCAGATTCTGGGGCACCAACCACCAATGGAGGCTCTTGCGAACGGAAGGGGACAGGGACATTGGTAAGTCTAAAGCCTGAACTTTTTTGTTCCAGGCTGACAGTATGGCCCTCTGCAAGTTCCTTGAATGGAATTGACCGTAGGGTACCGCTTCGAATGAAGCCACCATTTTTCCCAGCAGCCTTATACACAGGCGTATGGATGGTTTTTCTTTTTTGTACCCACTAAGTGGGTCAAATCTTTCAAAGACGACATCTTCTCTGGAGGTAAGAAAATCTTTCTCTGCTTTGAATCCAGTCTTAGCCCCCAAGTATTCCAGGCTTTTGACTGGTTTTAGGGCTGACTTGTCTCGGTTGATAATGCAACCGTGAGATTCCAGATACTTGATTATCTTGTGAACGACCACTTCTAGTTTTTTCCACTGAGTGGTCTATCAGCAACAAGTCGTCTAGATATGCCATTATCGTTACACCTTGTGTTCCTAGTTTGGCCAATCGTAGGGCCAGAATTTTTGTGAACACTCGTGGTGCCGTGGCCAGACCGAAAGGTAAGGCTCTGAACTGAAAATGGCGCCCTTCTACTGCAAAGCGTAGAAATTTCTGATGGGCCGGAAAGATGGGAACATGCAAATAAGCATCCCTTATGTCGATCGAGGCTAACCATTCCTGCCCTTGTAGGGCGGTGGCCACCGATCGGATCGACTCCATCCGAAAAAAGTCCTGATATGTAGGAACTTGTTTAGCCCTTTTATATTCAATATGGGCCTCATGTCCCCATTTGGTTTGGGGACTGTGACAAGGTTCGAGTAAAACCCGAACCCGTTTTCTTTCAAGGGAACCTTCATGATTACCCTTGGGGCAATAGTTGCTCTAGTGCCAGAAGGAGGGATCCACTCTTCTGGGGATCGCTTGGCACGTTTGACCTTATAAAATGGGCAGGAGGAATGTCTTTTAACTCCAGCCTGTATCCCAGACTTACTGCGGGGATCACCCATCTCTGATGGTGTCCCGCCAGGTCTCTGTGAACAACTGAAGTCTTCCCCTCACCCGACTGAGTGGGGGCAACCCTTCATGACTTAGGGGGAGGTTTTGTACCTCTCTTGACCCAGGGTTTCTTGATACCCTGTGATTGTCCCTGATTTCTGCCCCCTGGATTTGACCGCGGAGGCCGTCGGAACTGTTTCACAGCCGATGTGCCAGGGACTGGAGAAGTAGGCCTCTTAAAAGAAGGACTTCTACCCTTGTTCTTAACCGGTAAGAGTGAACTTTTACCGGCAGAAATTTTCTGGATATATTTGTCCAGATCTTCTCCAAATAAGCGTTCTCCATGAAATGGGAAGCTAACCAGCAGATTTTTACAGGGAGCTTCAGCAGACCAGTTTTTGAGCCACAGAAGCCTACGCATATGTCTATAGACAGCGTAAAGCGGGAGGCCTGTTGGATTGTATCCTTTATGGCGTCCACCGCAAAACACAAGGCTCTAGGCAGGTCAGCTAGGGCAAGAGCCTGCTGATCTGGTAAGTCCCTTAAGACTTGTTTCAACTGATCTTTCACTGCTTGGCAGACTCCAATCGCTGCTACCGCAGGTTGTGTCACCATGCTTGCTGTAGAGAAAGCAGATTTTAGTAAAGACTCCAATTTTTTATCTATTGGGTCTTTGAACATTGGAACATTATCTACTGGACATGTCAGTGATTTGTTAACAGAAGAGATGGCTGCGTCCACTATAGGGACCCTCCATTTTCTTATGAACTTATCCTCCATGGGATAGATCACCGGAAATCTCTTGGGGGGAGCAAATATTTTATCAGGATGCTCCCAATCCTGGTAAATAAGCCCTTCTAATAAAGGGTGGATTGGGAAGGAACAGACCGCCTGGGGAGCTTTTAGCGACCCCAGCGAGGAAACCGTAGTGGATGGTGGTTCCGCCAGAGGCATTTTAAATGCTGATCGGACCATGTTAGTCAGAGACTGAACCCATAATCTTTCAGCCTGAGAAGCTGAGAAAGGTTCTTCCACTGTTGATTCCTCTATAAGTGAATCAACCTCATCCTGATCCCCTTCAGGTAGGTCGATCTCTGTGTGGGGCTGTTCCTCCACTAACAGGCACTCTGAAGGAGGAGACGGAGATCGGACGCGCTTTTCCTGTGACAGGGAAGCAGCGATCAATGCTGTTAATCTCTCTTCCAATCCTCCCAGAGTTGAGGATAAAACCTCCTCTGTTATATATACAGGAGCTGGTGGACTGGGGACAGCCGCAGCACCAGGCATTCCTGCGGGGTTTCTACGGCTACTGACCTCTGCATTCTCAGGGGAGATTGGTGCAGTGCAAGCATGCCCAATATCCTCAGAGCCCGATGGAGACCCCTTTGGCTTCCTGGAAGATTATTTCCGGAGCGTCTGGACGACATATCCTTTAAGCACAAAGCTGAGGTATTCCCGTCGTCATACACCAATTTTTGCTGGTAATAGTCTAACACAGGTGCTGCTATATACCAGCTGGTGTCCACTAAAGTGCCTTTCTATGGGGATGCCTGCATCAACCGCCTCTGTGTGCCACTGTTTGTTGCTAGCTCTGTTTGCATGCAGCTGACACTTGTACTGTGTCTTTTAACCATGCTGGGACGCCCGCACATGCGCAGAAGCGCCGCGGCGCGCATCGAGCGTCATCCACCCGCCCCGCCCCTTTTTTTTCATAGGAGGCGCGTGCACGCGCCCGCGCGCGCGCCCGTGCGCCAATGGCGCCCTTTTCGAAAACCAACAGAGGACTAGGAGCCAGGGCCCTTTTTGCCGGAGGGCCTGTGCGGTGGATGAACGCAGCAACAGGGCAGAGGAAGTGGATTCCCTCAGAGAAACTTACCAGCTGCCTGGATCTTTTGAGTTGAGAAAACCAAAGATCCACATTTACAAGAAAAATGGACTACAGCGGCCTCTAGTGGTTTAACACAGGTACCGCGGTCCCTGTTTTTTTTTTTTTTTTTTCTTGACTACTATTAAAATTTTACATTTTCAGTAGTTATAGGCAAACACAGATATTTAGCGGGAATACCGTTAGGTAACAGACAGAAAGACAAATTAGGCTTGGGGGTCCCCCAATAGAACCAAGTTCCTGAGGGCCCCCACTTACCTGATCCCCGCCGCAGGACTTTGTTTGGTCCACAAAAGTCCAAACTTCACCTATCACGGCAGGCATTGTAATTAAACCTTCAGGGACCGGGTTCCCAAGGATTCCACTCCCCTGGACCTGTATAGCACCCTGCACAGACAGCGTCTTGGTCGTGGGTATGACCAGAGCTCTGGATCCCAGGGTCCAGCCCTCCTAAGAGAAGCATTACAGGCAAAACCTTGCTCTTCTGCTGCAAGGCCCGGGTACCGACCGTTTAGCTATGAAGCTTTTTTGGTGGGATCCGGAACAGCTTACTAAGGCCCAAAAGAACCTGTACGCAAGCCCAGTGAAAACACATGTTACTCTTTGGCCAACACCTTAGACACTGGCAAAAAACTGAGGTGCTCCCGGGTGGGAGGGGCTTATATAGGGGAGGGTACTTCCGGTTTGGAATTGGCCAGTGCCAACACCTGAAGGTAATCTATATAACCCATTAGTAATGACTAAGTCGCTCTGTGTCCCGTGATGTACGAAAAAGAAAAGACACGCTGTGTCAGTCCATGGATGACAAGAGAAATGCTGTTTTTTTTTCAATGACATTAAAAACGGTCGTGTGTACGCGGCATAAGATGTACTAGCAGATTTAGATGGACTTGACCAACAAATTTAAAGAACTACTGCTCACACTTTATAAGCAGTTACAGCAACAGTTTTCCTTTTGGGATAAAGAATTTATATCAAAGAATAAAAGCTGTTCATTGTAAGCACCGCTGTCAGTGTTAAAGCAGTAGTAAGCCACAAAAAAATATGTCATTACTCCCACGCATGCGGTATGCCTTTTCTTTAGATCACATGCGCTGGTGACATCACTGGCTGCATGTTTAGGAGATATTTACAGTACCTATAGGTAAGCCTTATTAGAGTCCTTTCACACTGGAGCACCCATAGCGTCGGCGGTAAAACGCTGCTATTTTTACCGCCGACACTATGGGCGGATTTGCGGCGCATTTTGGCCGACAGCGGGGCTAGCGGCCACAAAAGGGTTAAAACCGCCCGCGATGCGCTGCAGAAGAAGCGCATTGCCGGCGGTATAGCCGCGCTGCCCCATCGATTTCAATGGGCAGGAGCGGTGGAGCAGCGGTAAACACACCGCTGCTTCACCGCTCCAAAGAGCTCCAAAGATGCGGCTAGCAGGACTTTTTTTACCATCCTACTAGTGCAACGCTCCAGTGTGAAAGCCCTCGTTCACACTGGAGTGAATAGGGCAGCGGTTTGCAGGCGCTATTTTTAACGCTATAGCGCCTGCAAAACGCTGCAGTGTGAAAGGGGTCTTATAGGCTTACCTATACAGTAGGTAAAAATCATACATGGGAGTTTACTTCCGCTTTAAAGCAGAACTAAAGTCTCCAATTAAAAATCTGGGAACAAGCAGGCTCTTTATTGCAGATGAGGCATGCAATCTTCTGCAATGAAATAAACCTACCTGTCTCCTCACAGTCTTATTGAATGTATACTACATAAGCACAGCTCAGTTTACAGTTGTCACAGTTCCTGTATGCCAGGATGATGTCAATCCTGCACATGTGCAAGAATGATGTCATCCCGCTCCAGCCAATGAAGATGGCTGCAGCTGAGCATCTGGAAGAAGCAGGGTAGAAGATCCCGGACCTCAGACCATTGAAGGAGAGGTAAGTATTGTGGACTATAGTTCCACTTTAAATGGATTGTCTAGAAAGCTCTTTCTCTAAAAGAAGTTGGAAAAAACAGACTTACTGGCTAGATCATAGGTAAATATAAAAGGAAAAAGAAAAAAAAGGGTGAGAAAAGGAAATGAATGAGGCACCAAATTTAAAGTGGAACTAAACCCACTTTATTTTACAGCCAAAGAAGCTGCCATCTTAAAGAGGAAGTAAAGTCTTCCTCTTTAAAGTGGAAGTAAACCCCCCTATCGTTTTCAGCCAAGGAAGCTGCCATCTTGACCTTTGTTTAATCTTCAACTGCCATGATGCTGCACATGTGAGCAGTTATGACACCAGCCATTGGATGGTTTGACAGTTTGGTTGAGAGCACAACCAATGTGACAGTTAGCATTTCCAGCATGCCGGGAATTTAACAGTTTTTGTAAACTGTTAAATCAATGGGTTTACTTCCACTTTAATTGTATCTACAGGTAAGCCTATAATGCTTACCTGTAGGTACTGTAAATATCTCCTAAACTTGCACCTCTTAGGAGATATTTACTATATACGTTGCCGTCTACATCATCGGCACATGCACACGGAAGGAACGGACCACTCGTGCCATTTCTTCAGGTCCCGTGCCGTGACCAAGGGCTCCCGCACGCATGAGCGTGAGTGACGTCATCGCGGCTCCGGCCAATTACAGCGCCTGAGCCCGCGAACCCGGAAGTAACTCTGGGAAAGATGTCGGCCCTGTCAGCGGTGTGCCGGCGCCAATTCAGGGCATCATTCTAAGGTAAGTATTTCATAATGAGCTAGTATGCAATGCATTACTAGCTCATTATGCTTTTGTCTTGCAGGTTTGTTGGGTTTTTTTTTTTGTGGAGGTTTACAACTTCTTTAACCTCTATTTGATCTGCAGTTGCTATGGTGCTGCCCATGTGATCAGTTATGACACCAGGCATTTGATGGCTTGACAGTTCGGCATAGTGTGAATGTAACGGTTTTGAAAAACCCAAAAAATCTGCGGGTTTCGTTCATCTTGTCATTAGTTGAAGGAAGGATCGGATTAAAACACCAAACTTAAAAGAAAACACTAGCCACAATACACAATTTTTCTAAATGCATTTAAAGAAATATTACATAACAGTAAAAAATAAAAAAAATCTGCAGTTTACTATTCCTGTCTAAGGCTCAGTTCACACCTAAACCGGCCGCGGATCGCACAGCAATGCTGTCCATCCCTGTTCTCTGTTTCAGGGACGAATCAGAGCAGAATCTTTGCCTGAAACTGAGGCAAAGACGCACAGCGTTTCTGTGCAGTGCACTCCGTAGCTGCCTCGGAGACATGAAAACCGGCTCCATAGAGAGACGGTCACATTCTCCTGCTATGTAAATTAGATGCGGTGAAACCCACATCCAATTCGCATTGGTGTGAACCCAGCCTCAAGGTGCTTTTTTCAAGGTAAACACAAAACAACCAGAATGGTTGCATCCCATTTGGGCGACAATAGTTTGTCTAGCAGCTCTCCAAATGACCAAATGTTACCAATGGTTTCCCTGTTGACTTCAATGCAATTTGAGTTTGTCATTTTTATTTTTAATTCATTGAATTTAAAGTAGAATTGATCTTCAGCAGATTTGTTCATGCCTGCTAGAGATCTGACAAAGTAAAGCCTCGTACACACGATCAGATTTTTGGACGACCGTTCGTCAGTTTTTTGTGGCATGCTAGTCTCATGTTAAACTTGAAGAGGTTACTCACCACACGAAAATCCTCGTACGACAGAAGACAACTTAATAAATTACGTAATGTGTTGACTAGTTTTGTATGTGTTCTTTCGTTTCTGAGCATGCATAGTCTTGCTCTTACGATTTCTTTTCATACGAAAACCATACTAACTAAAAACGAAAATCGGATGATTGACAGTGCCAATTGGATCTGGATTCATGGTCTTCGGCCCGCGTCATGTCCGGGAGTTCGACGCACACTGCGAGGTCTACTTCCCCCCTTACTTCGCAAGTGGGTGGATACTTCCGCACTGTGCGTCGACGTCACACGCAGCGTGCGTGCGGCGTCCTCCTGAGTGCCGCCACGCCGTCTGTGTATACCATCCGGCAGCTAGTGGGGGTCTTTTTGCCGCCAAACACCGGGCATTCCTGTCCCGGTACTGGCTCCTCCCCCCACCATGCACGTCAGCGTGACGTTTGGGAACTTTGACGTGTGGACCCTTATAGATCGCATCTCGGGCAGTTCACTCATTGCTTTGGTCCTCCCTTACACCATGGCCAAACATTCTACACCTCACAATGTGGCTTAAGATGGTAAGACAGTAGGTACAATAGTTAGTCTTTTGCTCTAGTCCTAGTTTTCTGCTTTCAATTAAGTACAGATTACTTGGCATTATGTTTATTACACATATTCGCATTTTCTACAGAAATCCCTTATGACGTCCCTACTTACCATTTCTACCATACTTGATAGACCACCATTGCTGTGTTCTCCCCTGATGCGGTCATGTGGGGGCCTATATCACGCCTAATGCCGCCATACTCCCGGAAAATACTGCCTTTAGGGGTATCTCCAGCTCTCCAATGCTGCACTGCAACATGGCGGTTGTGAGTATTCTTCAAATAAGGGTACTTTTTCTATCTACATTTTTATGGACACACATATTTATGTTTAATCCTTTGTCCATGGTAGTGACCTATAAACCCATATGTTTTATTTCAGACAATGACATTGCTGCTCCTGACGAGTGAATATAAATACTTCACGAAACGCATAGAGCCTCTGTATACGCAATGTTTACACCGACTATGTTGTCAACATGATTCATATGTACAAATTTACATGATCACGAGTTTTAATTGGTTTGTGCAATAGGAAGTTCTCAGGTTGTGCAGGGTCGATCCCTTTCCACTGTCGTGTATTATGTTCCTTTTTTGTATATAGATTAATTATACCGTGACATTATTTATTGAATTGTATGAACTTGTATGGTATGTAATAAATGTACCGTGTCTTGATCCCAGAGGTGGGGGACTTGAGTCACATGACTTGACTTAAGTCACCTGTTTGAGGACTTGCTTGACAGAATTCAATAAATGACTCGACTTGACTTTGACTTGTCACTAATGACTTGCGACTTGACTTTGACTAGGGCTATATGACTTGCAATGACTTGGCACCACTAACACTAACCACAAGCCGCTGTCTGTCTACCTGATCAGCGTGTCATGCAGACAGACGGCGGCCATTGCAGAGTTCAAAAGCCACGCCTCCTCGTCTGTGATAGGCGGAACACTCAATTTCACAGCAGGCAGTGTTCAGCCTATCACGGACATCCTCTTATCCTCGTCTGTGTTATGAGGATGAGCGGATGTCCGTGATAGGCGGAACACTGAATGCTGGGAAATTGAGTGTTCCGCCTATCACAGACGAGGAGGCGGCGTGGCTTTTGAATACTGGAATGGCTGCCGGCAGTAGTGTATTTAGGTTTTGTGCTGCCCTAGGCCTGACTAAACCCGTGCATCCCCTAATTTAAATGACCCACCCCTTCCTGTCAAGGCCACACCCCTTTCTGTTTAAGACCTGCGCTGAAATTTTCGAGTGGGGACACTAGTTCTGAGGGCCTGGGGGGGGGGGCAATGGATTTCCTTTATTTGCATAGATTTCCTCTCACTTCCTGTTTGGCTATGGGGCAGGAAGGGAAGGGAAATCTTTGCAATGGGACAGGGATGGTAAAAAATAAACTGACAGGTGCTACAACCCTCCCTTACTCTATCCAAAATGAACAAAAAAAGTGTTGCCTATAGTTCTACTTTAAGCACAAATTTCTGATAATTTTATGGAGAGGACTAAGAAGATATAACCATTACAACTACTTTAACCACTTGTCCACCGCCCACTGTCAATTGACGGCGGGCGGAGGATACTCTCGTTCTGGGAGGACGTCATATGACATCCTCCCTTTAAAACGAGCTAGAAGGCGCGCGCGCGCCCGCCGCGTTCACAAGGCCCCGGTGCGCGTGCCCGGCGGCCGCGATTGCCGCCGGACACCCGCGATTGCCCGGGAAATGAGCAGGAAAGTGGGTCTCTGTGTGTAAACACAGAGATCCACGTCCTGTGAGGGAGAGGAGGCTGATGGTGTGTCCCTTGTACATAGGGACAACCATCAGTCACCTGCCCCAGTCAGTCCCCTCCCCCCACAGTAAGAACACATTGAGGGAACATATTTAACCCCTTCCCGCACCCTAGTGGTTAACCTCTTCCCTGCCAATCACATTTATACAGTAATCAATGCATTTTTATAGCAGGGATCGCTGTATAAATGTGAATGGTCCCAAAAATGTGTCAAAAGTGTCCGATGTGTCCGCCGCAATATCGCAGTCACAATAAAAAAAAAATCGCAGATCGCCGCCATTACTAATAAAAAAATAAAAAAATAAAAATGCTATAAATCTATCCCCTATTTTGTACACGCTATAACTTTTGCGCAAACCAATCAATACGCGCTTATTGCGATTTTTTTTTTTACCAAAAATATGTAGAAGAATACGTATCGGCCTAAACTGAGGAAAATTTTATTTAAAAAAAAAAATGGGTATTTATTATAGCAAAAAGTAAAAAATAGTGTTTTTTTTCCAAACTGGACGCTCTTCTTTTGTTTATAGCGCAAAAAATAAAAACCGCAGAGGTGATCAAATACCACCAAAAGAAAGCTCTATTTGTGGGAAAAAAAAGGACACAAATTTTGTTTGGGAGCCACGTCGCACGACCGCGCAATTGTCATTCAAAGTGTGACAGCGCTGAAAGCTGAAAAATGGCTTGGGCAGGAAGGGGGTTTTCGTGCACAGTAGGGAGGTGGTTAATGCGGATGCAGCTCACAGCAGGGGTCCAGTGTATCCCTGTTCTCCGTTTCAGGAATGGGGAATGAAACGGAGTAGCCTTTTAGGCTCACCTTTCCTCATGGGATCACTGTATCTGCAGGTGTTTAATTAAGATAATGTAGGTTGTTTTAAAAAAATAAAAATAAAAATGACAGGCTAGGCAAGGTTTTGGCCGCAGGGCCAAGGAGGTGAAAAGTTCAGGATGGCTCAGGTAAAGGTGAAGAAATTAGGACAGTCAGGGAATGGTTAATTAGGTCAGCTGTGGTAGTGGGTTCTGGAAGGTTTTGAGAATCAGGCAGGGATTAGTCAGCAAGGTCAGGTGTCATCTGGGAAAATTTCTGGAAGCAGGTTCTGGCCTATTTAAAGAACAGTGCCGTCTGGGTCAGTGCCATGCTACCTGAAGATTCCAGCAGGAGGAGCTCACGTACCGCTATGGAGTCCCTACTTCGCCAACTACTGACCAGAGCTGAAGCAGCGGGTGGAGAAGATTGGATCCGGCACTGCCTCACATTACCTTCATTCCCGGTCCCAGGCTTAAGCGGCGAGGACGTCCAGGCAACAGGCGGTGGAAGCGGAGCGATGGTACCTCCCCAGCAGCCATGTCCAGAGGTGGTGTCCCCAGATCCTGCAGGTCCAGCGGCGGAAGTGAGCGCTGATGTCGCAGAGGAAGGAGTTTCGGGGAGAAGAGCAAGCAAGCGGAGACTCCCTTTGAGGAGGGGTTCCAGCCCGGGTCAGCCCTCCACGAGTGATGGCAGCCGAGAGTCTCCTTTTCTTTCTTACAGGAGCCGGCACGCATGCGCAAGGGATCCCGGAGCATTGGGACAAGAGGCACCGGGCACCACAGCAGTGGCCGGTGTTTTACCCCCCCAGCCTATCCAGCAGGTCTGTCAGCAGGAGCCTAGTCGCAGCAGGAGAGGTGGTCGCGGGGCTACAAGCGCATCCACTCGACCAGAAGAACTACTGACCGTCAGTATCCCTGTACGGTGCACGTCTCCGGTGGCAACCCCTGGAGTAAACCATACTCAGGGTTTAGCTGGTGAGTTAGCAACATCTTCTCAATTATCTGCATCACTAGAGCAATTAATTAATGTTATGCGGGAACAGGCTGTTGCTCAGCAAATCCCCAGGGAGAGTGCTGTGTCTGGAGTTTGGTCAGCTGCTTCTGATGCTCCAGCACCTATGCCTCAATTACCTTTCAGCCCAGGTAACAGCTGTGGGAGTGAGTCTGCTAGACATGTATCTGATTCTATATTTAAGGAATGCATGCCTTGCTTTCTGTCACCATTGGGTTTTCATTTAACTGTTTCAACTAAGGAAAGAATCTGGAAGGGGGAATATATGGACCTCAGTACAATTGTTCCTCCTTCCAGGGATTCATCCAAATATGACAAAAAAGATGACAAGACAGATGAGGAGCGTAGGAGAGCTCTCATTAAGACATTCTATGGTTGGTTACAAGCATTTATCATTTATTCCAGTATATTATGTGAAAAATTCCCTGAGAAGAGTCCTTTTTTGTTTCAACATATTGACATAATTTTAGAAGCTTACAGGAGCTTTACCGGAATGTCATGGTTGCTGTATGACGAGGCTTTCCGGCAAAAGCTGGCTGTGCAACCTTCCTTGCAATGGGGGTCCAAAGACGTTGGGCTCTGGCTCAACTTGTTTTTACCCCAGAAACAGCCTTTCACGCGCAACAATGTCGGCTTCAACGCAGGTAACAAACAATACTGGTTATAAGAAAGGTTTGTGTTTTGCTTTTAATGACACTCATTGCAAATGGATGGCTTCATGTAAATACAAGCATGAGTGTGCATTTTGCGCCGGGAACCACCCGGTTACAAAATGTTTTCGGAACTTACAAGCAAACACAAAGGAGGGTTTTTTCAAAGGCAGTCACGCCAGTGATGTTAGCAAACATGCTGCCGTGGTTGCAGCTATACCCAAATCAGCAGATGGCCTCTCTGCTAATTAACGGTTTCTCGGAAGGTTTAAGTTACCTAGTTTCTCAGGTGAAGGTTGTACGTTAGTTGGGAATTTGAGGTCTGTCGAGGAATCGCCATCAATAGTAAAAGCAAAATTAATGAAGGAAGTCAAGGCGGGTAGAATGGAGGGTCCTTTTGACCACCCCCCCTTTTCTGATTTCAGGATTTCTCCCTTAGGTTTGGTCCCAAAGAAAGAGCATAATGAATTTCGTTTAATTCATCATTTATCTTTTCCGTTTGGCACTTCGTTATAGACTCAGTGTCAATCTGGTCATTCATCAGTGTCCTATGCATCATTCGATTCAGCCATAGAGAAAGTTTGTTTATTAGGAAGAAATGCGTTGATGGCAAAAGCAGATATTCAATCTGCATTTCGCCTCCTTCCTTTGAACCCGGAATGTTTTAACTCTTTAGGGATCTGTTTTGATAAAGCGTTACCAATGGGATGCTCCATTTCTTGCTTTTATTTTGAAGCCTTCTCCACGTTTGTTGAATGGGTGGTGAGTATAGTGTCAAATTCCACCTGCCTTATTCATTATTTGGATGTTTTTTTTTTTTAGGTTCTGGGGGCTCGGGCAATTGCTTACAGCTCTTGTCTTCCTTCCAACTGGTATGCAAGCATTTTGGGATACCTTTGGCGGAAAATAAAACGGTACCTCCTACAACTTGTATTGATTTTTTGGGGATAACATTGGATTCTGTCACTATGGAGTTTCGTCTGCCTGGTGAGAAAATCTTTAAGTTATCTCAGACATTGAGATTGTTCATTAGGAGACATAAGGTAACGGTGAGGGAGATGCAGTCCCTATTGGGCCAGTTGGCCTTTGCAACCAGGGTGCTACCTATGGGTAGGGTTTTTTCTAGGTCTCTATATGCTTCCATTGCAGGGCTGAAGAATCCCTCATCCCATATTAGGTTATCATCAGACGTCAAGAAAGATTTGATGGTCTGGTTACAATTCCTGGAGCAATACAATGGGAAAACCATGTGGCAGCACAAGTTCATCCTGGACAGTAGCTTCCATCTTGAGACTGATGCTGCTGGCTCGGTTGGTTTCGGTGCTGTTTGGAGAAACCATTGGTGTTCTGCAGTATGGCCAAGAAGCTGGGTTAGTAATGGTTTCTGCAAGAACATAGTTCTGTTGGAACTATTCCCTGTGATTGTAGCATTGGAAATTTGGGGTCCTTATTTTGTAAATCACAGGTTGCTGGTTAGTACGGACAACAAAGGGGTATCGTTTGCCATCAATAGCCTCTCATCTAAGTCACCTCCGGTTGTTTCATGTTTAAGACATTTGGTTTTTCTCTGTTTAAAGTGGAACATCTGGCTGAAAGCTAAGTACATCCCTGGCAAAACTAACATGGTCGCTGACGCTCTCTCGCGTCTGCAGATGGACCGGTTTTTCGAACTTCTGCCAGAAGTGGATCCAGTGGGGGTAATTTTCCCCTCCCATTTATGGGAACTAGTTTGATTTTTCAGAACATCCGGAACTCTGTGGCTTCTTCTACGTGGAGGAGCTATAGTTCTTCATGGTTGTTGTGGTCAACATATTTATTAGCTCTCCGTTTGTCATTGTCTGACCATTCGGAGGAGTTGGTGCTTATGTTTATTCAGTCCTTGATCCTGAAAGATTATTCATGGTCCCATATTAGCAAAACCCTGTCTGGTATTTCCTTTTTCTTGCGCCTTTTTAATCTGCCAGCTTGTCACAGCTTCTTCTCTGTTCGGCAGGTTTTAAAGGGGTATAGGAAGGGTAATCTTAGGAAAGATGTTAGGTCCCCTATTACATCAACCATTTTGGCCCAGATTTGCGGAATAACGTCGGTTTTATGCTTTTCCGCATACGAAGCTGTTCTGTTCAACTCGGCATTCTCACTTGCATTCTTTGGGGCATTTAGGGCCTCGGAGATTCTTCCTGCCTCCAAGAATAGTATTTCAGGTTTGTTATTGTCAAATTTACACGTAAGCACAGAAAGTATTTGTTTATTTCTAGGTACCAGTAAGACGGACTCAGTAGGTATTGGGACATGGATATCTTTACATAGGTGCGGTATTAGAGAAATTTGTCCGGTCAGCAATCTTCAGGCTTACTTGGATATCCGTCCACATGGTTCAAAGTTATTGTTTGTTCATACAGATGGTAATCCAGTAACTATTTACCAATTCTCAGGCAGTATTGAAGGGGTGTGTGTCTCATCTCCGGTTGGGTCATGCAAAAATAACGACTCACTCATTTTGCATTGGGGCAGCAACTGAAGCCGCGAGGGCTGGTCTTGAAGGGAGTGTTATTAAGAAATTGGGTAGATGGAGGTCGGACTGTTACAAGTTATACATTCGCCCTTATTAATCAATTATTTTATTTCAGGTACTCCACGTACAGTCTGGATTGTAGGGCATTCTTTTATTTTTTGGGCACAGAAGAGAGCTGCGGATAGAAGTTATTCTGAAACTTTGGGCCTGGATCCTTCCGCCTTTCGTATCTTTTGGTATGGTCATAGGGGTATGGTATGGGACGAGTTGCTGTTCGAGCTAGGGAGGTTATATGCTATGTACAATGCTCCAGATATACTATTAATACATATTGGTGGTAATGATATTGGAAAATTGAGAACGTTCGATTTAATTACAAATATCAAGGATACCTTTAAGTTCTTACGTTCGGCCTCCCCAGGCACGGTAATTGTCTTTTCCGAGATAATTCCGCGTTTGCATTGGTTGGAATCTCTCGTGCTTAAACCACTGGAAAAAGTTCGCAAACGCATAAATAAGGCCATGGAGAAATTTCTGGCTCCTGGGCTGGGTATATCATTTCGTCATCATGAGCTTGAAGGTGGGTTGCAGGGTTTGTATAGGTATGATGGCGTCCATCTATCGCCTATTGGTCTCGATATATTTAATATAAACTTGCAAACATGCATTGAGTTGGCCGCGGTTTGGGGTGGTGTGGACGAGAGGGGCGCTCTGAGCCCCCCTCCCGTCGGTTGGGAGAATTTACTTTAGGAGACGATTTAATTTAGTTGCTAATCAGCCCGAGTATAAGCGGCTGGGTTTGAGTATGGTTATGGATAAATATTTTGGTTTTGGAAGCTAAAGTGTTGGTGTTTGATAAAATAGTTTTTGAAAACCAATGAATCAGGCCGTGGCCAATAATAATCCAAAAGATATTATATCCATGCGTTGGTATAAATCTGTATATATACTGCAATATTTTGAATAAAACTCAGATGTTTAAGTTATAATATGTTTTCCGGGTATTATTTACTCTATGCATGTTTGCTGTATGCGTGATGCATGTGATCCCATGGGGAATGAAAGAAAGTAGCCTTTTAGGCTCACCTTTCCTCATGGGATCACTGTATCTGCAGGTGTTTAATTAAGATAATGTAGGTTGTTTAAAAAAAATAATAATAATAATTACACATATATATATATATATATATATGTGTATATGTGTGTATGTGTATATATATATATATATGTGTGTGTGTGTGTGTGTGTGTGTGTGTGTGTGTGTGTGTGTGTGTGTGTGTGTGTGTGTGTGTGTGTGTGTATTGTGACAGCAGGAAGGTAAAGTCACCTGGTTGCATCCAGGGGGGTAGATATATTTCGCCCAGATTCAGGCTTTACGCCGACTTATACAACTAGGTG
Organism: Rana muscosa; assembly: GCA_029206835.1. Taxonomy (NCBI): domain Eukaryota; kingdom Metazoa; phylum Chordata; class Amphibia; order Anura; family Ranidae; genus Rana; species Rana muscosa. The sequence continues at coordinate 11,110,062 of JARGYO010005562.1, forward strand.
GAGAGTTGTATAAGCCCAGCTGAGGCTAGTGGGCTCATGGATGACTCATACCTCTAGGGAGAGTGTGGGGCGTCGTGCAGACAGGGAGTTGATGAGACCAGCTGAAGCTTGTCAGCTCATTTAGGCCTCTATAAGAACTCCCAGCTTCATTAGATGTTAGCTCATGCCTGGACCCAGACCTGTGTGGACTGTCTAGGGAGAGTGAACCCCTGTGCGGTGAGACAAAGCCTGTGTGGCTATTTGCTTGGACATTTAAAACCAGGGACTTAGGGACTAGGACAGCACTAGGCTGATCCCAGTTGTTAGTTAGGAAAGCTGTATGTTTAGTCAGAGGTCAAGTTGACCAGGATTTATTTTGTTTATGTTTCTTTTGCTTTGCTGTGTTTTGTCACTGTAAATAGAAAATAAACCGCACCTTTTTGATTTTGAAAACCACAACCTCCGTTTGCTGGGCCTGTTTTTGTGTGGGGAGCCCATCTCGGGGGTCACACACACCCGCTGCCGAGCTAACCCCCTCACAGTTGGTGGAGAACCAGTGGCAGTTTTTTTTTAAGCCAGCATGGAGGAGATACTGAAGCAGCTGGCTCTAGCAAATGCCAATCAACAGCAGACAAATGCAGGTTTGCAAAAGAGCCTTGCAGCTCATCAACAGAGCCTTGCAGCTCAACAACAGAACTTCGCAGCCCAGCAGCAAGCTCATCAACAGAGCCTTGCAGCCCAGCAGCAGACAAACGCAACTTTGCAACAGAGTCTGGAGGCTCAGCAACAAGCCCAGCAGCAATCTGAGGCCCGCTTCATAGACCTGTTGCAGAAGCAAGAGCAGAGACTACAACAACAGATGGAAGCAGTAATGCAGCAACGTCCGCAGACCAGTGAGGAAAGCCGTCCCACTAATACCGCGTCCTTTGGGGTGAGTCGTTTATTGACAAAAATGACTGGAGAGGATGATCCAGAGGTATTTTTGACCACATTTGAAAGGACCGCTGAAAGAGAAAAGTGGCCTGAGGAGCAGTGGGCTGGACTGGTGGCTCCTCTGTTAACTGGTGAATCGCAGAAAGCTTACTATGACCTAGAGCCTAACCAAGCAAAAGACTATGTGATGCTAAAAGCTGAAATATTGGCAAGGCTGGGTGTCACCCAGGCTGTCCGGGCTCAGCGTGTGCATAACTGGACTTTCCAGCTTGGAAAACCCCCCAGGTCTCAAATGTATGATCTCATTCACCTGAGCAGAAAGTGGCTACAGCCAGAGACTTTGTCCGCACCAAAGATTGTGGAACGTGTTGTAATGGATCGGTTTTTGAGAGCTCTTCCTACTGCCATCCAAAAGTGGGTAAGCCATGGAGACCCAGAGACGGCCGATGGTCTTGTGGATCGTGTGGAGAAATACTTGGCTACAGAGAACCTGACGGCCTCTTCCAGAGACACTCGGACTTTCCACCCTAAGACCAGACCATCCCCAGGGGCGGATAAGAGGATTCCAAGGGGTGAGGGTGGAGAGAGTGAGAGGATGGGAGCTCTACCCCAAGTTTGGCGAGAACAGCCTGGGAAATCAGCGGCTCAAGAGGCCGCAAGAAGGATCGTTTGCTACCGCTGCCGGCAAGCGGGACATATTGCAGCCAATTGCCCGGTTGTGGAGGAACCCATGCAGTGTGACTTTCTGACGGGCAGACGTCAGTCGCTGTGTGCGACAGTCGCATGCACTGCCATTCGAGGAACTGAGAAACATTTATGCAAAATGTGTGTTAATGGTAGAAATGTTGTGGTATTGCTGGATTCAGGTAGCCTTGTGACCCTGATAAAGGCTGAGTTAGTTAAAACAGAGGTCTCTGGGAATAGCAAGGTAGCTGTTATTTGTGTGCATGGGGACACCCGAGAGTATCCAGTGACTACAGTGTGTTTCGAGACCCCCAAAGGTACCCTCTCTCATCCAGTGGGCTTAGTATCTCAGTTACCGCATGACGCCATTGTGGGAAGGGATTTTCCGAAGTTCTGGGAACTGTGGGATGATCCTGAGCCCCCCACTGGTGCCCCTATGTACCAGGAATGTGATAGCCAGAACTCCCGAGAGTGGTGAGGACTCTCCGGAATTTCCCTTATCAGTATTGGCAGGGGAGACTCAAGAAACTGGAGAGGAGCCCACCTCCTCAGACGAAAACCTACCGTCTGTGGAGTTTTCTGATCTTGAGGTTCACAGGGAAAACTTTGCCACAGAACAGTTGAAAGACCCCGCCCTAATAAAGGCACGGGAAAACGTAGTGAAAATAGATGGCGAGTTAGTGAACCCAGATAATACCTGCACTTACCCATACTTCAGTGTAGCGAAGGACCTACTGTATCGGGTGGCAAAAAGGGCAGAAGAAACCGTTGAGCAGCTTGTGGTGCCCAAACCTTACAGGAAGTTGGTGTTGGAGTTGGCCCATGGGCACATTCTTGGAGGTCATCTGGGGACAGAGAAAACCCGAGAGAGGGTATTACAGAGATTCTATTGGCCGGGGGTGATGAAGGACATAGAAAATTATTGTTCCTCCTGCCCTGTGTGTCAGAGGTCGGCCCCGATGCCACATTTCCGTAGCCCGCTGGTCCCTCTACCCATCATTGAGGTCCCGTTTGAGAGGATCGCCATGGATTTGGTAGGTCCTATAATCAAGTCCGCTAGGGGGCACCAGTACATATTAGTTATAATGGACTATGCCACCCGTTATCCAGAAGCGATCCCTCTCCGAAATACCTCGGCCAAAACCATAGCCAAAGAGCTATCTCTTGTGTTTAGCCGGGTGGGTATTTGTAAAGAACTGCTTACGGACCAAGGTACACCCTTTATGTCCCGGGTTATGAAGGAGCTGTGTAAATTGTTCAAAGTGACGCAATTACGTACATCTGTGTATCACCCCCAAACCGATGGGCTGGTTGAAAGGTTCAACAAAACCCTAAAACAAATGTTGAAGAAAGTGGTGGATAGAGATGGAAAGGATTGGGACTGTCTACTTCCTTATCTGATGTTTGCTATTAGGGAGGTGCCCCAATCCTCTACGGGATTCTCCCCCTTTGAGTTACTGTATGGGAGACACCCAAGAGGGCTGTTGGATATTGCCAAGGAAACTTGGGAAAGTGAGAGTTCTCCCCACAGGAGTGTGATTGAGCATGTCGCCCTGATGCAAGACCGAATTGCACAGGTAATGCCCATCGTGAAGGAACATTTGGCCCAAGCGCAGTTAGCACAGCAGAGAGTGTACAACCGTGGAGCCAAGACCCGTACCTTTTCCCCGGGGGATAGGATACTGGTACTTGTCCCTACGGTTGAAAGTAAATTCCTTGCCAAATGGCAAGGCCCCTACGAGATAATGGAAAAAGTGAGCAAAGTGAATTACAAGGTCAGACAACCAGGAAGGCGAAAGCCCGAACAGATCTATCACGTTAATCTGTTGAAAGCCTGGAGGGATAGAGAGTCCCTAGTCGCAGACACTTGGTCACCAGCTCAAACTGGTTGCGTGATTCCTGAGGTTGGAATAGCAGCCACCTTGTCACAACCCCAACAACAGGAGGTTAAGGAGTTTGTGCTTCGCAACAAGGAGGTATTCTCTGAGCTGCCGGGACAAACATCTGGGGTAGAGCATGACATCATTACCCCGCCCGGTGAAAGGGTGAAGTTAAAACCCTATCGGATCCCAGAGGCCCGACGGGAGGCAATACGGGAGGAAGTACAGAAAATGCTGAACTTAGGGGTGATAGAGGAGTCCCAAAGTGATTGGTCTAGTCCCATTGTGTTGGTGCCTAAACCGGATGGGAGCTGGCGATTTTGTAACGATTTTCGTCAGTTGAACAAAGTTACAAAATTTGACACCTACCCCATGCCACGTATAGATGAGTTGATCGACCGGCTGGGAACAGCCCGATACATGACGACTCTTGACCTTACAAAAGGGTATTGGCAAATCCCCCTGGCCAAGTCGGCCAAAGAGAAAACCGCATTTGTAACCCCAGACGGGGCGTTCCAATATAAAAGAATGCCGTTCGGGTTACAGAATGCGCCGGCCACATTCCAGCGGAAAATGGACCAGATGCTGAGGCCCCATCGGAAGTATGCTGCGGCTTACCTGGATGACGTAATTGTCCATAGCACAGATTGGGCCTCACATCTGCCAAAAGTGCAAGCAGTCCTGGACTCTGTTCGGGAAGCGGGGTTTACGGCTAACCCCAAGAAGTGTACCATTGGGCAGGAGGAGGCCAAATATCTTGGGTACACCATTGGGAGGGGAGTAATAAAACCCCAACTCAACAAAGTCGAGGCCATCCAGAGTTGGCCACGTCCCAACAGCAAGAAGCAGGTACGAGCCTTTCTGGGAATCGCTGGGTATTATCGGCGATTCATTCCCCACTTTGCTTCTAAGGCTGTGCCCCTAACCAACCTGACGAAGGGGAAAGGGTCGGTCATGATTAAATGGACCCCCGAGGCTGAGGCAGCATTCCAATTCTTGAAACAAGCCTTATGTAGCCAGCCAGTGTTGTACTCACCCAACTTCTCTAAAGACTTTGTCGTACAAAGTGATGCGTCAGATGTGGGGTTAGGAGCAGTATTGTCCCAGGTCTGGAACGGGGAAGAGCACCCAGTCATTTACCTCAGCAGGAAGTTGAAGTCCCATGAGGTAAATTACGCCACCGTTGAAAAGGAGTGTTTAGCGGTGAAGTGGGCTCTAGATTCCCTTCGGTACTACCTGCTAGGTAGGCACTTTGACATGGTTACGGATCACGCTCCGTTAAAGTGGATGGCTCAAAACAAGGAAACAAATAGAAGAGTGAATAGGTGGTTCCTGGCCCTCCAGGAATTCAACTTCACAGTAAAGCATCGCCCTGGCGTTCAAATGGGGAATGTGGATGCTTTGTCTCGAGTACATGAATGCCTGATTGCTGGTGTTCCAACCCCGAGGTTAAAACAAGAGGGGGGGTATGTGACAGCAGGAAGGTAAAGTCACCTGGTTACATCCAGGGGGGTAGATATATTTCGCCCAGATTCAGGCTTTACGCCGACTTATACAACTAGGTGGAGAGTTGTATAAGCCCAGCTGAGGCTAGTGGGCTCATGGATGACTCATACCTCTAGGGAGAGTGTGGGGCGTCCTGCAGACAGGGAGTTGATGAGACCAGCTGAAGCTTGTCAGCTCATTTAGGCCTCTATAAGAACTCCCAGCTTCATTAGATGTTAGCTCATGCCTGGACCCAGACCTGTGTGGACTGTCTAGGGAGAGTGAACCCCTGTGCGGTGAGACAAAGCCTGTGTGGCTATTTGCTTGGACATTTAAAACCAGGGACTTAGGGACTAGGACAGCACTAGGCTGATCCCAGTTGTTAGTTAGGAAAGCTGTATGTTTAGTCAGAGGTCAAGTTGACCAGGATTTATTTTGTTTATGTTTCTTTTGCTTTGCTGTGTTTTGTCACTGTAAATAGAAAATAAACCGCACCTTTTTGATTTTGAAAACCACAACCTCCGTTTGCTGGGCCTGTTTTTGTGTGGGGAGGCCATCTCGGGGGTCACACACACCCGCTGCCGAGCTAACCCCCTCACAGTATATATATATTGTGAGGGGGTTAGCTCGGCAGCGGGTGTGTGTGACCCCCGAGATGGGCTCCCCACACAAAAACAGGCCCAGCAAACGGAGGTTGTGGTTTTCAAAATCAAAAAGGTGCGGTTTATTTTCTATTTACAGTGACAAAACACAGCAAAGCAAAAGAAACATAAACAAAATAAATCCTGGTCAACTTGACCTCTGACTAAACATACAGGTTTCCTAACTAACAACTGGGATCAGCCTAGTGCTGTCCTAGTCCCTAAGTCCCTGGTTTTAAATGTCCAAGCAAATAGCCACACAGGCTTTGTCTCACCGCACAGGGGTTCACTCTCCCTAGACAGTCCACACAGGTCTGGTTCCAGGCATGAGCTAACATCTAATGAAGCTGGGAGTTCTTATAGAGGCCTAAATGAGCTGACAAGCTTCAGCTGGTCTCATCAACTCCCTGTCTGCACGACGCCCAGCACTCTCCCTAGAGGTATGAGTCATCCATGAGCCCACTAGCCTTATACAACTCTCCACCTAGTTGTATAAGTCGGCGTAAAGCCTGAATCTGGGCGAAATATATCTACCCCCCTGGATGCAACCAGGTGACTTTACCTTCCTGCTGTCACATACCCCCCCTCTTGTTTTAACCTCGGGGTTGGAACACCAGCAATCAGGCATTCATGTACTCGAGACAAAGCATCCACATTCCCCATTTGAACGCCAGGGCGATGCTTTACTGTGAAGTTGAATTCCTGGAGGGCCAGGAACCACCTATTCACTCTTCTATTTGTTTCCTTGTTTTGAGCCATCCACTTTAACGGAGCGTGATCCGTAACCATGTCAAAGTGCCTACCTAGCAGGTAGTACCGAAGGGAATCTAGAGCCCACTTCACCGCTAAACACTCCTTTTCAACGGTGGCGTAATTTACCTCATGGGACTTCAACTTCCTGCTGAGGTAAATGACTGGGTGCTCTTCCCCGTTCCAGACCTGGGACAATACTGCTCCTAACCCCACATCTGATGCATCACTTTGTACGACAAAGTCTTTAGAGAAGTCGGGTGAGTACAACACTGGCTGGCTACATAAGGCTTGTTTCAAGAATTGGAATGCTGCCTCAGCCTCGGGGGTCCATTTAATCATGACCGACCCTTTCCCTTTCGTCAGGTTGGTTAGGGGCACAGCCTTAGAAGCAAAGTGGGGAATGAATCGCCGATAATACCCAGCGATTCCCAGAAAGGCTCGTACCTGCTTCTTGCTGTTGGGACGTGGCCAACTCTGGATGGCCTCGACTTTGTTGAGTTGGGGTTTTATTACTCCCCTCCCAATGGTGTACCCAAGATATTTGGCCTCCTCCTGCCCAATGGTACACTTCTTGGGGTTAGCCGTAAACCCCGCTTCCCGAACAGAGTCCAGGACTGCTTGCACTTTTGGCAGATGTGAGGCCCAATCTGTGCTATGGACAATTATGTCATCCAGGTAAGCCGCAGCATACTTCCGATGGGGCCTCAGCATCTGGTCCATTTTCCGCTGGAATGTGGCCGGCGCATTCTGTAACCCGAACGGCATTCTTTTATATTGGAACGCCCCGTCTGGGGTTACAAATGCGGTTTTCTCTTTGGCCGACTTGGCCAGGGGGATTTGCCAATACCCTTTTGTGAGGTCAAGAGTCGTCATGTATCGGGCTGTTCCCAGCCGGTCGATCAACTCATCTATACGTGGCATGGGGTAGGTGTCAAATTTTGTAACTTTGTTCAACTGACGAAAATCGTTACAAAATTGCCAGCTCCCATCCGGTTTAGGCACCAACACAATGGGACTAGACCAATCACTTTGGGACTCCTCTATCACCCCTAAGTTCAGCATTTTCTGTACTTCCTCCCGTATTGCCTCCCGTCGGGCCTCTGGGATCCGATAGGGTTTTAACTTCACCCTTTCACCGGGCGGGGTAATGATGTCATGCTCTACCCCAGATGTTTGTCCCGGCAGCTCAGAGAATACCTCCTTGTTGCGAAGCACAAACTCCTTAACCTCCTGTTGTTGGGGTTGTGACAAGGTGGCTGCTATTCCAACCTCAGGAATCACGCAACCAGTTTGAGCTGGTGACCAAGTGTCTGCGACTAGGGACTCTCTATCCCTCCAGGCTTTCAACAGATTAACGTGATAGATCTGTTCGGGCTTTCGCCTTCCTGGTTGTCTGACCTTGTAATTCACTTCGCTCACTTTTTCCATTATCTCGTAGGGGCCTTGCCATTTGGCAAGGAATTTACTTTCAACCGTAGGGACAAGTACCAGTATCCTATCCCCCGGGGAAAAGGTACGGGTCTTGGCTCCACGGTTGTACACTCTCTGCTGTACTAACTGCGCTTGGGCCAAATGTTCCTTCACGATGGGCATTACCTGTGCAATTCGGTCTTGCATCAGGGCGACATGCTCAATCACACTCCTGTGGGGAGAACTCTCACTTTCCCAAGTTTCCTTGGCAATATCCAACAGCCCTCTTGGGTGTCTCCCATACAGTAACTCAAAGGGGGAGAATCCCGTAGAGGATTGGGGCACCTCCCTAATAGCAAACATCAGATAAGGAAGTAAACAGTCCCAATCCTTTCCATCTCTATCCACCACTTTCTTCAACATTTGTTTTAGGGTTTTGTTGAACCTTTCAACCAGCCCATCGGTTTGGGGGTGATACACAGATGTACGTAATTGCGTCACTTTGAACAATTTACACAGCTCCTTCATAACCCGGGACATAAAGGGTGTACCTTGGTCCGTAAGCAGTTCTTTACAAATACCCACCCGGCTAAACACAAGAGATAGCTCTTTGGCTATGGTTTTGGCCGAGGTATTTCGGAGAGGGATCGCTTCTGGATAACGGGTGGCATAGTCCATTATAACTAATATGTACTGGTGCCCCCTAGCGGACTTGATTATAGGACCTACCAAATCCATGGCGATCCTCTCAAACGGGACCTCAATGATGGGTAGAGGGACCAGCGGGCTACGGAAATGTGGCATCGGGGCCGACCTCTGACACACAGGGCAGGAGGAACAATAATTTTCTATGTCCTTCATCACCCCCGGCCAATAGAATCTCTGTAATACCCTCTCTCGTGTTTTCTCTGTCCCCAGATGACCTCCAAGAATGTGCCCATGGGCCAACTCCAACACCAACTTCCTGTAAGGTTTGGGCACCACAAGCTGCTCAACGGTTTCTTCTGCCCTTTTTGCCACCCGATACAGTAGGTCCTTCTCTACGCTGAAGTATGGGTAAGTGCAGGTATTATCTGGGTTCACTAACTCGCCATCTATTTTCACTACGTTTTCCCGTGCCTTTATTAGGGCGGGGTCTTTCAACTGTTCTGTGGCAAAGTTTTCCCTGTGAACCTCAAGATCAGAAAACTCCACAGACGGTAGGTTTTCGTCTGAGGAGGTGGGCTCCTCTCCAGTTTCTTGAGTCTCCCCTGCCAATACTGATAAGGGAAATTCCGGAGAGTCCTCACCACTCTCAGGGGAGTTCTGGCTATCACATTCCTGGTACATAGGGGCACCAGTGGGGGGCTCAGGATCATCCCACAGTTCCCAGAACTTCGGAAAATCCCTTCCCACAATGGAGTCATACGGTAACTGAGATACTAAGCCCACTGGATGAGAGAGGGTACCTTTGGGGGTCTCGAAACACACTGTAGTCACTGGATACTCTCGGGTGTCCCCATGCACACAAATAACAGCTACCTTGCTATTCCCAGAGCTCTGTTTTAACTAACTCAGCCTTTATCAGGGTCACAAGGCTACCTGAATCCAGCAATACCACAACATTTCTACCATTAACACACATTTTGCATAAATGTTTCTCAGTTCCTCGAATGGCAGTGCATGCGACTGTCGCACACAGCGACTGACGTCTGCCCGTCAGAAAGTCACACTGCATGGGTTCCTCCACAACCGGGCAATTGGCTGCAATATGTCCCGCTTGCCGGCAGCGGTAGCAAACGATCCTTCTTGCCGCCTCTTGAGCCGCTGATTTCCCAGGCTGTTCTCGCCAAACTTGGGGTAGAGCTCCCACCCTCTCACTCTCTCCACCCTTACCCCTTGGAATCCTCTTATCCGCCCCTGGGGATGGTCTGGTCTTAGGGTGGAAAGTCCGAGTGTCTCTGGAAGAGGCCGTCAGGTTCTCTGTAGCCAAGTATTTCTCCACACGATCCACAAGACCATCGGCCGTCTCTGGGTCTCCATGGCTTACCCACTTTTGGATGGCAGTAGGAAGAGCTCTCAAAAACCGATCCATTACAACACGTTCCACAATCTTTGGTGCGGACAAAGTCTCTGGCTGTAGCCACTTTCTGCTCAGGTGAATGAGATCATACATTTGAGACCTGGGGGGTTTTCCAAGCTGGAAAGTCCAGTTATGCACACGCTGAGCCCGGACAGCCTGGGTGACACCCAGCCTTGCCAATATTTCAGCTTTTAGCATCACATAGTCTTTTGCTTGGTTAGGCTCTAGGTCATAGTAAGCTTTCTGCGATTCACCAGTTAACAGAGGAGCCACCAGTCCAGCCCACTGCTCCTCAGGCCACTTTTCTCTTTCAGCGGTCCTTTCAAATGTGGTCAAAAATACCTCTGGATCATCCTCTCCAGTCATTTTTGTCAATAAACGACTCACCCCAAAGGACGCGGTATTAGTGGGACGGCTTTCCTCACTGGTCTGCGGACGTTGCTGCATTACTGCTTCCATCTGTTGTTGTAGTCTCTGCTCTTGCTTCTGCAACAGGTCTATGAAGCGGGCCTCAGATTGCTGCTGGGCTTGTTGCTGAGCCTCCAGACTCTGTTGCAAAGTTGCGTTTGTCTGCTGCTGGGCTGCAAGGCTCTGTTGATGAGCTTGCTGCTGGGCTGCGAAGTTCTTTTGCAAACCTGCATTTGTCTGCTGTTGATTGGCATTTGCTAGAGCCAGCTGCTTCAGTATCTCCTCCGTTTGCTGGCTTAAAAAAAAAACTGCCCGCATTCTCCACCAACTGTGAGGGGGTTAGCTCGGCAGCGGGTGTGTGTGACCCCCGAGATGGGCTCCCCACACAAAAACAGGCCCAGCAAACGGAGGTTGTGGTTTTCAAAATCAAAAAGGTGCGGTTTATTTTCTATTTACAGTGACAAAACACAGCAAAGCAAAAGAAACATAAACAAAATAAATCCTGGTCAACTTGACCTCTGACTAAACATACAGGTTTCCTAACTAACAACTGGGATCAGCCTAGTGCTGTCCTAGTCCCTAAGTCCCTGGTTTTAAATGTCCAAGCAAATAGCCACACAGGCTTTGTCTCACCGCACAGGGGTTCACTCTCCCTAGACAGTCCACACAGGTCTGGTTCCAGGCATGAGCTAACATCTAATGAAGCTGGGAGTTCTTATAGAGGCCTAAATGAGCTGACAAGCTTCAGCTGGTCTCATCAACTCCCTGTCTGCACGACGCCCAGCACTCTCCCTAGAGGTATGAGTCATCCATGAGCCCACTAGCCTTATACAACTCTCCACCTAGTTGTATAAGTCGGCGTAAAGCCTAAATCTGGGCGAAATATATCTACCCCCCTGGATGCAACCAGGTGACTTTACCTTCCTGCTGTCACAATATATATATATATATATATATATATATATATATATATATATATATATATATGACAGGCTAGGCAAGGTTTTGGCCGCAGGGCCAGGGAGGTGAAAAGTTCAGGATGGGTCAGGTAAAGGTGAAGAAATTAGGACAGTCAGGGAATGGTTAATTAGGTCAGCTGTGGTAGTGGGTTCTGGAAGGTTTTGAGAATCAGGCAGGGATTGGTCAGCAAGGTCAGGTGTCATCTGGGAAAATTTCTGGAAGCAGGTTCTGGCCTATTTAACCACCTCCCTACCGGGCACGAAAACCCCCTTCCTGCCCAAGCCATTTTTCAGCTTTCAGCGCTGTCACACTTTGAATGACAATTGCGCGGTCGTGCGATGTGGCTCCCAAACAAAATTTGCGTCTTTTTTTCCCACAAATAGAGCTTTATTTTGGTGGTATTTGATCACCTCTGCGTTTTTTATTTTTTGCGCTATAAACAAAAGAAGAAGAGCGTCCAGTTTTGAAAAAAAAAAAACACAATTTGTTACTTTTTGCTATTTGCTATAATAAATACCCATTTATTTTTTTTCAATTAAAATTTTCCTCAGTTTAGGCCGATACGTATTCTTCTACATATTGATTGGTTTGCGCAAAAGTTATAGCGTCTACAAAATAGGGGATAGATTTATAGCATTTTTTTTTTTTTTTTTTTTTTTATTAGTAATGGCGGCGATCTGCAATTTTTATTGTGACTGCGATATTGCGGAGGACACATCGGACACTTTTGACACATTTTTGGGACCATTCAAATTTATACAGCGATCCATGCTATAAAAATGCATTGATTACTGTATAAATGTGACTGGCAGGGAAGGGGTTAACCACTAGGGGGCGGGAAGGGGTTAAATATGTTCCCTCAATGTGTTCTAACTGTGGGGGGAGGTGACTGACTGGGGGAGGTGACCGATGGTTGTCCCTATGTACAAGGGACACACCATCGGTCCCCTCTCCCTCCCAGGACGTGAATCTGTGTGTTTACACACACACACACACACATCCACTTTCCTGCTCGGTTCCCGGGCAATCGCGGCCGCCGGGCACGTGCATCGGGTCCTTGGGAACGCGACGGGCGCGCGCGCCCCCCCTAGCTCGTTTTAAAGGCAGGACTGCTGGGTTGCATTTTGGGTTATTTTTGGCTCTTTTTCCTTGCAGCTTTTTAACACCTTTTTCTGGCACATTTTAAACAGCCTTTTTTTTCTCTTTTTTTCCTTCAGCCTACTAATTAAGGGGAGTGGTTAATTGGTCACAGGTGCTTGAGGCCTATATAAATTTCTGTGGAGCACATTTAGAGCCTGCTCATTTTGAGTTGCTGGAACTCTGTCCAAGTGGAACTGGACTAAGTGGTGAGTTAAAATCAAGAGTTTAAAACAGGAGGTTAAAACAGGGGTCATAGTAGATGTGTAGTGTGAGTACCTGGGTGTTGTCTGAGTAGTGTGTGTGGATCATTAGTACTTGTGTATTGTAGGTGCACGCTGGTCTGCGAGTGCACGCGGGTCCGTTGGTTTGCGAGTGCACGCTGGTCTGCGAGTGCACGCGGGTCCGTTGGTCTGCGAGTGCACGCAGGTCCGTTGTCTGCGAGTGTACGCTGGTCTGCGAGTGCACGCGGGTCCGTTGGTCTGCGAGTGCACGCGGGTCCGTTGGTCTGCGAGTGCACGCGGGTCTGCGAGTGCACGCGGGTCCATTGGTCTGCGAGTGCACGCGGGTCCATTGGTCTGCGAGTGCACGCGGGTCCATTGGTCTGCAAGTGCACGCGGGTCCGCTGGTCTGCGAGTGCACGCTGGTCCGCGAGTGCACGCTGGTCCGCGAGTGCACGCTGGTCCGCGAGTGCACGCGGGTCCGCGAGTGCACGCGGGTCCGCGAGTGCACGCGGGTCCGTTGGCCTGCGAGTGCACGCGGGTCCGTTGGCCTGCGAGTGCACGCTGGTCTGCGAGTGCACGCTGGTCTGCGAGTGCACGCTGGTCTGCGAGTGCACGCTGGTCTGCGAGTGCACGCGGGTCCGTTGGCCTGCGAGTGCACGCTGGTCTGCGAGTGCACGCTGGTCCGCTGGTCTGCAAGTGCACGCGGGTCCGTTGGCCTGCGAGTGCACGCGGGTCCGTTGGCCTGCGAGTGCACGCGGGTCCGTTGGCCTGCGGGTGAACGCTGGTCTGCGTGGTACCTGTGTATTGTCTTGTTGAGTAGTTGGGTCAGGAAGCTAGTGTTAGGTAATTTGGACAGGGTATAATCTCGAATCCTCATTAAATTAATAGGTACGATGCCCAGCGGGTGTGGCGAGGCGACTCGGTGTACATCTTGCAGCATGTATGCGTTCCTTGATCATCTGATCGAGGGCGATTACTGCTGTGCAAAATGTAAGCACATTGTTTCCCTGGAAGCCCAGGTTCTGAATCTAGGGAAGCAACGGTCAGCACTGGGAAGTCCCTCCACACTAAAGGAGAGCTGGATACGTACCCGGCAGGTGATGGCAGGGGCCAGCACAGAGGTGGGTGGAGACAAAGAGGTGCAGGCACTAGAAAATAGTAGATGGGTGACAGTCAGGAAGGGTAGAGGGCGACGTGCCAGGGAGGCCGATCCAGGGCTGGAGCATCCCAATAAGTATGCTCCATTGAGTGACATTGGTGAAACCAGTCAGGGACCAGCACTGCTGGAGCTGAGGGACTCTCCTAGCTGCCAGGGGAAGAACTCCTCCAGTGAGAGTGGGGGGAAAGGAAAGACAGATTCTGGTGGTAGGGGACTCAATTCTTAGAAGGACAGAGAGGGCAATCTGTAACAAAGACCTGAATCGCCGAACTGTATGTTGTCTACCGGGCGTTCGGGTTCGGCACATCCCAGTAATCTGTCCACCAGATCCGTGAGGGGCTGGGGAAGACCCAGCTGTCATGGTGCACGTTGGCACCAATGACAAAGTCAGAGGCAGATGGAGTGTCCTAAAGAACGATTTTAGGGACTTGGGAGCTAAATTGAGGAAAAGGACCTCCAAGGTGGTATTCTCGGGAATACTACCGGTACATCGAGCCACACCAGAAAGGCAGAGGGAGATTAGGGAAGTGAACAAGTGGCTGAAGAGCTGGTGTAGTAAGGAGGGGTTTGGGTTCCTGGAGGACTGGGCCGACTTCTCAGTCGATAACCAGTACTATAGAAGGGACGGACTGCACCTAAATGAGGAGGGTGCAGATCAGCTGGGAATAAGGATTGCCAAAAAGTTAGAGGGGTTTTTAAACTAGGCGACGGGGGGGGGGAGGGTCCAGAGATAGTGAGAGTCAGCGGGGAACATATTCTAGAGGGTAGTATTAGGGGCATTAGTGGTAGGGTAACCAAAGCACATAAACCCAAGGTAAGTATAGTAGCAAGTCGTAGCTGCAATCTGGGAACACCCAAGAGGATAATATGTGACCGGTCAAAATATATTAATGCATTAAAGTGTCTGTTCACCAACGCCAGAAGTCTGCCAAGCAAAATAGGTGAGTTGGAAGCTCTGGTGCATGAGGAGCGCTATGATGTAATCGGTATTGCTGAAACTTGGCTTCATTCCTCACATGACTGGGCTATTAATATTCCTGGCTATGCACTCTTTCGGAAAGACAGGGTAAAAAGGAGGGGTGGAGGGGTCTGTCTCTATGTGAGAAGTGATCTCAAAGCGAGTGTGAAAGAGGACCTGGTGGATGGAGAGTGTGATGAGTCTGAAGCATTATGGGTGGAACTGCATACAGATGTGCGTAGTTCAAAGCTAATCATTGGAGTTTGTTATAGACCACCCAATGTTAATGAGGAGTTAGAGACTCAGCTCCTTGCACAGATGGAAAGGGCTGGGACGGTGATAATAATGGGGGATTTTAACTACCCAGAAATTGACTGGAGTAATGGAACTGCTGGGACAGTTAAAGGGCAAAAATTTATAAACCTATTGCAGGACAATTTTATGGTCCAGTTTATTGAGGCCCCAACTAGGAATGATGCTCTGTTGGACCTGGTAATCTCAAACCATGCAGAGCGTATTACTAATGTTCAGATAAAGGAACACCTGGGTAGCAGTGACCATAACATGATTTCATTTGATGTTAGTTGTAAGCAAAAAATCACATACAGGAAAGATAAAAACACTTAATTTCAAGAGAGCAAATTTTCCAAGGATGAGCGCTGCTCTCCAGGACTTAGACTGGGAAGGAATATTGGCATCAATGGGCACAGAACAGAAATGGGAATTCTTCAAAAAGACTGTTTGTGAACTCATTGCAAAGTATATTCCCATGGGCAATAAGTTTAAAAGGCTAAAAATAAAACCTATGTGGCTCACTGCCAAAGTTAAAAAAGCTATAAACTATAAGAAAAGAGCTTTTAAAAAAAATATAAAAATGAGGGAACACTAGTGTCATTTAAATGTTACAAAGAATATAAACAGGATATGTAAAAAGGAAATCAAGGATGCAAAAATTCAAAATGAACGACAGATTGCAAAAGATAGTTGGACAAACCCCAAAAAATTCTTCAAATATATTAATAGTAAAAAGGTCAATTCTGAGCATGTAGGCCCTTTACAAAATAATCTAGAGTGGGTGACTGGGGACAAAGAGAAGGCTAATTTATTAAATACTTTCTTCAGTTCTGTGGGGGAGATATGGAGAGGAGACTCTCAGGAGTCAATGAGGTGAGAGGGATACCCGGAAATCTAACTGAAGGTGCAAGAGAGGTACAAGGTGAACCAACGTTGAAAGAAGTGCTAGCAGCAATTAATTTTTGTAAATCCTCCCTGTGCGATGTAACTACCCAACTTAAAACAATACAGGTGGAAGTAGCTCGAGTCAGACAGGACTTACAACAAGTAAATGAAAGAACAGCAGCTCTGGAGGAAAGAGTTAGCCTTGTTGAGGATGTATTGACCCCCCTCAGAAAAGAAATAAAAGAAATGAGAGAACAAATGGTTAAACAGGAACTGAAGATGGACGAAATCGAAAATAGAATGAGAAGGAAAAACATCAGGATAGTGGGACTTCCAGAAAATAGTGAAGGGGCAGACCCAGTAACCTTTGTTGAAAAATGGGAGAGAGACATTTGGTCAAGAATCTTTTTCGCAATTCTTAGCGGTAGAAAGGGCGCATAGGGTCCCAGCTAGACGTCTTAGACCAGATGGCCCCCCCCCCGCCCCCTCCTGATCAAACTGTTCTATTATAAAGACAAAATGACAGTAATCCAGAAAGCCCGGGATATGAGAAACATCCTACACAATGGAACTAGGATATCTATTTATCCAGACTTCTCACCAGAACTGCAGAAGAAAAGAGCTAGGTTCGGGGAAGTAAAGCGAAAACTACAGCAATTAAAATTTACATATGCACTACTATACCCAGCGAGACTAAGGGTGAATACACCAGATGGGACAAAGTTCTTTGACACGCCTGAAGGGGCGTTGGAGTGGCTATCGTCGGAAAGTGAAACCCCATAGAAAACATGTACATATACATGGACAGTGGCCTATAATTATTTTATTTTTTTCTCCCAGGGAACTTCTTCCTCAGATGTACTCAGATATGCATATATTCTGGGAAGGGGGGAAAGAGAGAGAGGATGAGGGAAAGGGGGAAGGAAAAAGGAAAAAGAGAAATTCTTCCCTTTTTTTTTTTTGTTTTTTGGTTTTTTTTTTTTGCGAGAGAATTTTACATGGGCTCCTTAAAAGGAGATAGGGATAAGCACAAATAATCACAAAAGAAAACATTCAATAAGAAGCACAGAAGAAGCAATACATAAGGACTCTTCTCCCTCTTAAAAAAAATATTTTTTTCTTTACTTTTATGTACATTATTTGCACATGGTAATTTACTTTTATGGGAGACACGAGGGGGGGGCGAGGAGGGGATGGGGGAGGGAAAGAGGGTATGTTTGAATTGAAGGGAACGACGTTCAGGCCATTTCCCTTATTAAGGGGGAAGCCTAAACGTCCTCCTAAGTATAAGGGTAAAATGTGTATGAGGAATGGGTGTATGAATGGGTGTATGAGGAATGGAGTAGAAGCATTTTGGAATGGGAGGGAGGAGGGAGGGGGCGGGAATAAGGGGGAATTAAAACTTGGGATGCACCAAAGGGGTGAACATCAAAAGAGGGATGTAAGCGTGGGTCACAAGGGGAAGCCTCAACCTAAGCTGAGGAAGGCGGGGAAAAGGGTATTTGAGATAGAAAGGGGGTATGTATGGAGTGAATGGAGAAAAAGAATATTTACACAAAGAAGAAAGATGAAGAAGGGGTTGAAGAAAGAAGGAAATGGGCATGCTCTGAGTATCAAAGGATTCACTATGGCTATAAACACTTATAGACTTATAGAACACTTATAGATATCTACATTTAGTCTCGCAGTAGAGAGTTATGGTAAATAAGATACAAATGAAAAATCTAACAATATGCTCGTGGAATGTATGAGGATTGGGAGACTCAGGGAAAAGGGCAGCGGCAATGTCATTGATGAGAACATATGGTGCTGTAATCATATGCCTCCAGGAGACCCACCTCACAAAGATCTCTGCATCCCAATTGAGATGGAGAGAGATTCAAGCGCAATACCACTCGGTCCACACCTCATATTCTAGAGGAGTGGGCATATTTATCAAAACGGGTATAGTGTGGGAATGTATACAGAGCAAGAAGGACGACTTCGGGCGCTATTATTTCTTGCATTGTAGGATAGACAACAAGGCATATATACTGGTCAACTTGTATATACCACCCCCTTTTAACACCACAGTGTTGACTAGCCTAACGGAGTTTGTTCTGGAGAGACCAGGAATACCAGTGATTGTCATGGGAGACTTTAATATGGTCCTGGACAGGCGAAAGGATAGATTCCCTAGTAAGATACATCAGAACAGAACAAAAAGAGGATGAATTATCTAAATTTCTAGATGAAATAGGACTGAAGGATGTGTGGAGACTACGCAATCCCGAGATCCAGCAGTACTCCTGTTTCTCCAGAACACACTCCACGCTCTCAAGAATAGACTTAGCCCTGGGTAATGATGAGGCAATATTAATAATAAAACAAGTGAAATATATGCCAAGGAGCCTCTCAGACCACGCTCCAATGCTGGTAGAGCTGGACACAGGAGAAATAATACATCAAAAGGGAGGGGAAAATAAACCCATACTGGATGGAATTAATAAAAGACCCAAAAGAGATTCTAGAGGAGATTAGAGAATTTATAGAAATTAACCAAGGTACTGCCTCAGAACAAGTGGTGTGGGATACATTAAAAGCCTTTTTTAGAGGCATAATGATCCAAAAAATCTCTCAGATAAAAAAACAATCTAGAGAAAATGAGCAAATGGCTAGTGAGATGGTTTCTAAAGAGGAAGCAAAATTTATCAGGGATCCAACAGATAACAACTCAAGAACATGGATACAAGCACAGCAGAACTATCGTATATTAATAAAAAAAAAAAAAAATAGAAAACAAACAAATATTTCAAAAACAAGTAGCATTTGCAGAAGGAGAAAGTGCAGGTAGAATGCTAGCTCAACTAATTAAAACAAACGCGCCCAGCTCAATAGTACCGGCGATAAAGGTAGATGGGGGTAGAATCACTTCCCAAAAATTAGAAATAGAGAGTTTTCAGAACTATTATGGAGGATCTGTATAGCTCAAAGCAAGAGGAAAGAAGAGAAGAAATGGATACCTTTTTTGGAAGGTTAACGATTCCTTTAATCTCTGAGAGGGACAGAGCAGAGCTAGATAGACCTATAACTTTGTACTTCTTCTAAAGTGCAGTACAGGGGATGGCAGGACAGAAATCCCCGGGACCGGACGGTCTCCCGATGGAGACCTATCGATACTTCGGGATAAGAACTGCTCCCGAAACTCACTAAGGTTTTAAATAGCTCTATAGATAAAGGAGAACTCCCACCATCTATGTTGGATTCAACTATAATAGTCATCCATCAGGAGGGAAAGGATCCACTGGACACTTCATCATATAGACCCATCTCCTTGATAAACACAGATGCAAAAATATTGTCGAAGGTCTTGGCGGCTAGACTGAGTGGGGTAGTTGAGAAATTGGTGCATCCCGACCAATCGGGATTTATCCCAGGAAGGGCCACCTATACAAATATAAGAAGAGTCTATATGAACCTTCAGATACCAACAGAGGAAGACGGAAAAAGAGCAATTGTCTCACTGGACGCCGCCAAGGCCTTTGACAATGTAGAATGGAAATATCTGTGGAGAGCTCTGGGTGAGTATCAGGTAGGACCGATCTTCATGAAATGGGTCAAATTGTTATATAAAAACCCAGAAGCAAGAGTGAAAGTGAATAATGCTCAATCTAAGAGGTTTTGATTGCAGAGGGGAACGAGGCAGGGGTGCCCACTGTCCCCCCTCCTATTTGCCCTCGCAATCGAGCCTCTAGCAATAGCCCTTAGGTCGACCCCGGAGATAAGAGGGTTTATGAGAGGGGAGATAGAGGAAAAAGTAGTATTATATGCGGACGACCTCCTCCTTCTACTAGGGGATACCCAGCAATCATTGAAAAAAGCTATGGAAATGATAGGGAATTTTGGAAGCTTTGCAGGCTTATCAATAAACTGGGGAAAATCTATGTTGCTCCCAGTGGACCCGCTTATAGACCCTTTACCACAGGAGGCTACACAAATACAAATTAAAACTCAGATAAAATATCTGGGGATAAATATATCTAAAGACCCTAATCATTACATTGTAGATAATCTGATACCCTTGCTTAATAAATATAGGGGAAAAAATAAAATATGGAAACGTTTCCCACTTTCAGTGGCAGGCCGCTGTAACTTAATAAAAATGGTCTGGATGCCACAGCTTCTCTATGTCCTACAAAACTCCCCAGTATGGATTTACAAAAAATGGTTTCAAAATATAGAAAGTATATTCAGAGAGTTAATCTGGAAAGGGGGGGGGGGGTAGCAAGAATAAAACTAAACACACTACAGAGGACAAAGCGGGAGGGAGGAGTGGCACTCCCACACCCGTTCAGTTATTTTCTTGCAGCCCAGATTCAATACATGAGGGGCAGCAATATGGAAGGAGGAGAAATAAAAAGGAGAATATTAATACAGAACCTAAGGCCTCGTACACACGACCGATTTTCTCGTCGTAAAAATCACGTTGTTTTTTTCGACGAGATTCTTGTTAAGCTTGTCGATTTTCTCGTCAAGCTTTCTATGCGTACACACTGTCATTTTCCAATTTCCTCGTGGTTCTCTGCGCTCACGTCCAGCACGTACGACGGCACTATAAAGGGGAAGATCTTTTTTCTTGGCGCCACCCCTTGGGCTGCTTTTGCTGATCTCGTGTTACCGCGTGTGAAGTAAAAGTTTGGGAAGAGACGATTCGCGCTTTTCAGTCTTCGTGCTTTCAGTTCGTTTTAGCGTGACGAATGTGCTATTTCCATTACGAAGGCTTGTTTTACCAGAAGATGCGCTCCCGTCTCATACTTGATTCTGAGCATGCGCGCTTTTTGAAGAGTCGTAAAAGCATACACACGAACCATTTTCTCGTCACAAAACAGGCCGACGAGAAACACGACGAGGAAATCTGGAATCCTGACGAGAAAATAGAGAGCAGGTTCTCTATTTTCTCGTCGAGATTCTCGTCAAGTTTCTCGTCATAAAACCATACACACGAACGTTTTTCTAGACAAAAAAACTCTTGCGGCACTTTTCTTGACTGTTTTGGACGAGAAAATCGGTCGTGTGTACGAGGCCTTAGTCACTATACCTTAGTAGAAGCTGTGGAATCGGGCTCATTCCCTATGAACTCCCCCACCTTAGACCTTATGATTAGAACATGCAAAGAAGTGAAGAGGGTGCTGGGATATAGTGGCATTAATGAGTATACCCCTATATGGGAGAATGTCAACTTAATTGAAATACAGAAGATGGGAACAATTAAGGAATGGGAAAGACAGGGCATAAAACATATCTCCCAGCTGTATCAGGATGGCACACTAAAAACGTTCCAGACATTGAAAGAACAATATAAACTCCCAAATAAATCTTTCTATAAATATCTGCAGATAAGGCATGCACTAGCAAAACAATATAAAGGAGTAGTAATGACCTGGAGCAAGATACCTCTCTTAAAGGAAATCATTAACACGAAATCATCTAAGGGTTCAATATCAAAAAGCTATCAATTTTTACATAAGGGGAGCCAAGAAGAAACCCAAGGTCAAGCAGATAGGAAGAAATGGGAAAAAGACCTGGGTAATCTGACTAAAGAACAATGGGGAAGAATCCTGGAGCTCGCCCCGGCGGTCTCACTGTCCCCCTCTCAGAGGATGTCCCACCTTTTTTTGCTAAACCGAGTATATTATACGCCGTATAAACTTTTTCGCTTTGGGCTTAGACTAGACGATACTTGTCCTAGGTGTGGAAGAGAAAGGGGGGACATGATACACATGTTTTGGCGATGTCCGAAACTCTATCGGTACTGGAGGGAGGTAGTGAGAAAAATAGAGCAGATTTGAGGTACATATAGAGTTAGATCCCCTACAATGCGTACTGGGCTGGGTGGAGGGAGAGGGGACAAATGACAACACCAAGTTAGCCATCATAAGATCCCTATTTCAAGCTAGGAGGCTGATAGCGCAGAAATGGCAATCAGTCTCCCCACCATCTAGCAAGGACTGGGAGCAAAACATGAACTTAACATTATTAAAAGAAAGGACGACATATATTAGACAAGGAGCACTAAAAAGATTTGAAAAAAATCTGGAAACCGTGGCAGGAGAAAAAACACTAATTAAATGGAAGAAAAGATGTTGAAGATAGGGAGGGATGAGTGGGAAGATGGAAGGATGGAAGGGTTGAGAATGAGGGATTAGGGAAAATCAGTGGAGGGAAGGAGTATGAAAGGAGCGGTTCGAGGTCTAGGGGAAGAGGAAGAGGGGTTGGTTTTAAGATGATATTATTAATTATTTGTTTTGTATGGGAAGTGGGGGGAGGAGGGAAAGGGGATTGAATGTATTATGAAACAGAAAATGGTTTAATAAAGATATGAAAATGAAAAAAAAAAAAAAAAAGTTACAAAGAATATAACAGGATATGTAAAAAGGAAATCAAGGATGCAAAAATTCAAAATGAACGACAGATTGCAAAAGATAGGACAAACCCCAAAAAATTATTCAAATATATTATTGGAAAAAGGTCAAGTCTGAGCATGTAGGCCCTTTACAAAATAATCTAGAGTGGGTGACTGGGGACAAAGAGAAGGCTAATTTATTAAATACTTTCTTCAGTTCTGTGTATACAAAGGAGACTGGGGGAGCTCATGTCCAAAATGGGGGTGGTAGTGACACAGCCCCAAATCCACAATGGCTCAAAAGTGGTATGGTCCAGAAATATTTAGATGGAATAGAGGTGGATAAAGCACCTGGACCAGATGGCATACACCCACGGATCCTAAAAGAATTGAGCTCTGTAATTTCAAAGCCATTGTATTTAATTTTTAGGGACTCATTAATGACAGGAATAGTACCACTGGATTGGCGCAGGGCCAATGTGGTGCCTATATTTAAAAAGGGAATTAAGTCTTTACCAAGTAACTATAGACCTGTTAGTTTAACTTCTATAGTTGGGAAAATACTGGAGAGATTAATAAAAGACCACATAGATGAGTTCTTGCTGGAAAAAAACTATTTAAGCAACAGACAGCATGGATTCATGAAAGACAGAAGTTGTCAAACAAACCTGATTTATTTTCATGAAGAGGTAAGTAAGACCTTGGACAAAGGGCTGGATGTGGACGTGGTATACTTGGATTTTGCAAAAGCGTTCGATACAGTTCCCCACACACGGCTCATGTGTAAGGTAAAGTCTACAGGATTGGAAATATCAGTTTGTAAATGGATAGAAAACTGGCTAAAAGACAGAATTCAGAGGAGTAGTGGTTAATGATTCTTACTCTGAATGGTCCAAGGTTATCAGTGGTGTACCCCAAGGTTCAGTGCTGAGACCCTTACTTTTTAATATGTTTATAAATGATATTGGGTCTGAGATCAAAAGTAACATTTCTGTCTTTGCAGATGACACCAAGCTATGCAGTGGAATAACGTCCTTGTCGCCAATTTACAAGCCGACCTCAATGCTCTGTCTAATTGGGCGACTATGTGGCAGATGAGGTTTAATGTTGATAAATGTAAAGTTATGCACTTGGGGGCTAAGAATATGAATGCATCATACATACTAGGGGGAGTACAACTGGGGGGATCCGTAGTGGAAAAGGATGTGGGGGTTTTAGTAGATCATAAGCTCAATAATGGCATGCAATGCCAAGCTGCGGTTTCCAAAGCGAGCAAAGTCCTTTCTTGTATTAAGAGAGGTATGGTCTCCAGAGAGAGATATCATTTTGCCCCTATTCAAATCATTAGTAAAGACCTCATCTGGAATATGCAGTTCAGTTTTGGGCCCCAGTTCTCAAAAAGGATATTGGGGAACTGGAGAAAGTGCAGAGAAGGACAACCAAACTGATAAGAGGCATGGAGGAGCTCAGCTATGAGGAGAGATTAGAGGAACTGAATTTATTCTCTCTTGAGAAGAGGAGATTAAGGGGGGGATATGATCAACATGTACAAATATATAAGGGGTCCATATAGTGAACTTGGTGTTCAGTTATTCACTTTACGGTCAACACAAAGGACAAGGGGGCACTCTTTGCGTCTAGAGGAAAAGAGATTTCACCTCCAAATACGGAAAGGTTTTTTCACAGTAAAGCCTCGTACACACGACAGATTTTCTCGTCCAAAACTGGCAAGAAAAGTGTCGCGAGAGCTTTTTTAATCGAGAAAAACGTTCGTGTGTATGGTTTTACGACGAGAAAATTGCCGTTAATCTCGACGAGAAAATAGAGAACCTGCTCTCTATTTTCTCGTCAGGATTCCAGATTTCCTCGTCGTGTTTCTCGTCGGCCTCTTTTGTGACGAGAAAATGGTTCGTGTGTATGCTTTAACGAGTCTTTCAAAAGCGCGCATGCTCAGAAGCAAGTATGAGACGGGAGCGCATCTTCTGGTAAAACAAGCCTTCGTAATGGAGATAGCACATTCGTCACGCTCGAAATTTTTGCATCGTTTAAATGTTGTGCATTGAAATCTTCTTTAGAATGTTACATTAATCAAAACGAAAGAACTTCTTTTGCTGCTGATATTCACACAGAGTTATGACTATATTTTTTTAACCTTTTTCATGCTGCTCTTAAGAAGATTTATGTGTATTATATCGTGCAAGTTTTTATGAATATTTTACATTTTTATATTTTTCAAACTGATGTTAATTTTAATTTCGCAATGTTTTGATAGTGATCTCCCATTGAATATTTTTTTTTTTTTAATTATATTCTCTTTATTAATTTTCTTGCATATTCAAATTTACATTGTACATAACTTACTTTTCACAACAATTAGCAAAATATTATCAATATAAGTTTCATTCCATTAACCCCTCCTCCCTCCCCCCCCATTGAATATTTTAATATATAGTTGTAAAATTTTACACCCTCTTTTTGGGAAATCAGATTCTTTTATTTTTTAGGGGGGTTGTTATCTGTCCCCTTTTTTTGTCAGTCAAATGTCTCTGCTTACTCCAAAGCTAAATTTTAAATTTTTACAAATACACATAGTCAAGTATGAACTTAAACAAAAATAACATTTATTCATGTTTCAAATAAAATAAAGAGAAGGCAGCGCTGGAGAACCTGCTGCCATTTGTGCATCCCAGGGACCCCAGACCACACATCAACCCTGTGTGGACACGAAAATTGGGAGCTTGAGAAGGCCAACATTTCTGAGCACAATCTGATGCTGGCCTCCCAGAGGTCAGGAACAGCAGCAGGTGAGATATATGTCCCAAGTGTGTGGTACTACAACAGGCTGCCTTCTGTCCGACCACAATGAAGCAAGGCCATCACTTCCTCGTCTTCCTGGCAACCTTCCCTGCAACCTTTCCTGAAGCCTTCCCTGCAGCCTTCCTTCTTCGTTTGGCTGGAGGCTGGGCCACTGGAGGGGTACTCCTGTCAGGAGGAGGAGGAGGTGGTGGAGGAGAAGGGGGTGGGGCGGAAGAACAAGGTGGAGGTGGAGGAGAAGGGGGTGGGGCAGAAGAACAAGGTGGAGGTGGAGGAGAAGGGGGTGGGGCGGAAGAACAAGGTGGAGGAGGAGGTGGAGGAGAAGGGGGTGGGGCAGAAGAAGAAGGTGGAGGTGGAGGAGAAGGGGGTGGGGCAGAAGAAGGTGGAGGTAGAGGAGGTTGAGGTTGGGACAGTTGTGCCACCTCACAAAATTGCAGTATTGGGGGTAATTTTTCCCATCACCCCCTTGTTGAGCCAGGTGATGAGCAGGGGCTTGCATAGGAGGCATTGCTCCATGCTCATCACCTTGAACTTTGCCTCCACTAGGCCGGCAATGGCCTCTTCAGGGGATGTGGGCTCTTTGAGGGTGGCATGGGCCTCTTTAATAAGGGCCATTGCTGCCTCACTGATGGTCCTGTCCCTCCTGCCTCTTTTGGGAAATCGGATGGGAGGCACCTGTGATCTGGTGCTTCTCCTTTGCCCTGCCGCCTCCTTGCTGCCAGTGGGCCCTGCTACCTCCTGGCTGCCACTGGGCCCTGCCACCTCCTGGCTGCCACTGGGCCCTTCCTCCTCCTGCCTGACAGTTTCCAGACCCTCCTCCTGGCTGATTTCATCCTGTGTATGAAAAAGGGACATAGTTTAATATGTTGCTTTAATCTTTGCCTCCAAATTTATAATCATGATTGAACCAATTAGAATGTAAATCCTGAAATCAGTTTCTAAAATTTACAACTACATCAGATTGACTATTTAGCACCCAATTAAGTGCAGACTAATGTCTAGAGATCTTGATTTCACTTGTGGAACTCTAAATAGTTTATGTTTGTCATCTTGACATATTTGGCAAACATAAATTTTATCCCAATACATTTTCATTTAATACTATACCTGGCTCCAGATTGCCAAATCAGGATCATCCAGGATGGCTGCCTCCTCTTGCTCCAGAGAAGGCTCAGGTTGGCTGCAGGGAAGTCTGGGGGGGAAGAGTGGAGAGTGATGGCCTTGACTCAATGTGGTCATCCAGGAAGGACATCCTGCTGTAGTACCACAAATTCGGGACATACACATCATCTGCTGCTGCTCCTGACCTCTGAGAAGCCAGGACCTTCGAGCGTTCAGTCCTGTAGGTGCCTCTCAAGCTCCCAATTTTAGTGTCCACCTGTTTTGCTGTGGCTGTGGGCACCTTGGTATGCACAAATGGGAGCAGGGTCTCCAGCGCTGCTTTTCTCACCCCTCTTTTTTTGTGGATGGGGTTTTTCGTCTCCCACAGAGCGGGCAGCTCCCTTACCCGGTCTATAAATTCCGCAAGGAATTCCTTGGCACTTATAAACACATTCATTTTGGGTCTGCAAGTAAAATAAATAATATATAACTAATGTGAGGCACACAGTCTAACCTCCTTAACATCGTAGTCACCATATATATTCTACAACATTCTCAAGACAGTATAGGCCAACAATTTGTCCAAGTCACAAAATCACATACCTTCGTTCGCACGTCCGTAACTTGAACTCCTCTCTCCGCACACCGAACGTAGTATAGTCACATGTGTGTTTGCTATATATACACACCACGCATGCGTCAAACTACGAACACGTCGCCCGCCCATGACGTTCTAACTAACATCTTTTCCCCGCCCCTTCTCTTTCGGCGCGCAGACAGATATGGCGGAGTTAGAGCAGGTGTCTGATAATTCCGCAACTAACGAGGAGGAGACAAGCCCGGAGACCAAGGAAACGTCACGATCAAGGAGGAGATTCAAGGCATCTAATATGTCTTTTGCGGAGATGGCGGAGATGGTGGACATCTTGCTCAAGTCTGATTATGACGCAAAGCATGGGACGTATAGCAAACCAAATAGAAGGAAGGCCAAAATCCTCAATAAAGTCGTGAAGAGTCTGCAGACGAATTTCGGGGTGAAACGCTCAAATGAGCAGCTCAGAAAGAGGTGGTCAGACCTCAAACTGAGGGAGCCAGAGCAGTTAAGGAGCATTAAGAGAATGCTAGCAAAAAGTAAGTAAAATGTACACTTTTCGGCTATTAATGTTTTTCTCAACTTACATGTTGCTCCTTTTTGTGATTTTATCATATTGGACTCCCTTCCATAATTTAATAATTTGAACTTGGTTTGGCACAGTAATCGTTCGTTACGTTACAGACACTTCGTTCGGCCACTATCCGCTGTTTTGGCTTATTTCATAGCCACAAAAGTAATTAGACATCTGCGTGTTTTTTTAACATTTGTGTTCAAAATTTTTAGGCTTGATGATGTGTTTGTAAAGAGAATGAAATGCAAACTTTAGTCAGTGTAAAGGAGAGGACACTCAGCAGCTGGTACCACATCTGTACTTTGGAGCACTATAGTGTGGGCCACCAGACCCGCCTTTTTTGGGTGCCCCACACAGGTGCATTAGTGATTTTTTTTGTGGTGCCTCCATGTCTAAAAACTGACAGCCAAAAGGTGAATACTAAACATATTATTGGTCAGAAATAATGCATTCATCTTTAACTTCCGCCCAAACACACACTTGTACCCCAGTTCCAAACAATTTAGCCTGTTTTTATTTTTCATAGAGAAACTCAGTGTGATAACTCTACCTTTTGTTTGATTCTCATAGGGGAGAGAAGACTGGAAGGAGAACACTCCAGGGAGCACAGGAACCCCACAGCTTCACAACAACCCCAAACTCCCAAAGACCCACAACCGAAGGATGTTGAGGAAGTTGAGGTGGAGGAAGGAGAAGTGCAGGAAGGAGAGGTGGATGACGTTGTGGAACTGGTCACCACAACAGGTCAGTATCTGTCACCACAGCTTCAGGTAAGAGATGTAGGCCTGCAGAGTTAGAATACCTTTTTATTTTGTTTTTAGGGGATGTAAATGTTGTGGTGAAGGATAGTACACGTTTCTCTGCTGACAGTGCCCTCCGAATAATACAGCAAGTGATGGAATGTAGCACGGAACTGGACAGAATAAAACAAATAATTCATGTGATGGATCAAACATTTAAAGACATTCTAGATGTTTTGGGGAGAATCGAATAAGTCAACCAAACCCCCATTTTTTTTTTTAGGAATGACTGTTCATCAACCTTTTATACTGTTTTTGACAATGCAACCAGCCAAAAATTGAATATGCACACAGTGTGTCAACATGTGCTATCTGCCATCAGGGGATATCCATGTACGTCTTTTGGGGGTGCAACCCCTTCCTCGTATCTAAAGTAGGTGAACTGAGGAAGGGGTTGCACCCCCAAAACACGTCCATTGATCACCCCTGATGGCAGATAGCACATGTTGACAATAGGAATCAGGAGTCTCAAATCCCTAGTGGAAAATACAAAATGTGTGCATATTCAATTTTTGGCTGGGCAAGGGGTGGCAAGACCCCATATTAGGACGGGCACATAGAGACATAGTTTGTGTAAGTGAATGTGTCAGATTGCTCAGAGGTATCCAATGTTGTAATTTTTGGAATGCAATTGTTTTTTGTATTTTCCTAAGAAAAGAATTGGCGGTTTGTGGCCAGGAAAAAAAAAAAAAGGAAACGTGTGTGAATGTGCACAGAGTAAAATGTTTGAACAGAAACAACGTGTAGCTTCTTTTTTCAATACACTCTAACCTGATTTGTGGTTTTTTTAAGGTTACATAGTGAAATGGTTGTTATTTACTAAAGGAAAATACACTTGGCACTACAAATGCACTAAGACAAACTAGGAGACAGGAAACAAACCTAAGTTAAAATTAGAAATCAGAATTTTATTTTAATCATTCTCCAGGAATCTTTAGCCATAGCCTGGCATAGGAATTTCCCCCCTACCCGTGAAATATTCCATATATTTGTCCCGAACTTCACGGGCATTTTGGGGGGGCAAGCCAGGACGGGCAGATTCCAGGCCCGGCAGGGGATTAGCAGGTGAAAGTCCAGCCTCAGGCAATACTGAGGCCATATATGAATTTGATTTTCTGCTGAGAAAATTGTGTAGCACACAGCAGCATAAAACTACATAGTTTATTTTGTAGTCCGCCAAGTGGATGGAAGTCATAAAAATGCGGAACCGGCTGGCCATTATGCCGAAGGCATTTTCAACGACTCTTCGGCCCCTGGCCAGCCGGTATTTGAACACCCTCTTCTCTGGGGTCAGGGTCCTGTGAGGAAATGGCCTCATAAAGATGCGGTCCGAGTCCAAAAGGTTCATCAGCCAAAAAAACAAAGGGGAGTCCTTCAATATTCCCTGCATCCGGTGGCAATGCAAGGTCGTCACTCTGGAGATGGAGGGCAAACTCCGTCTGGATGAAGGATCCCCCATCGGACATCCGGCCATTCTTCCCTACATCAACATAGAGGAATTCATACCGTGCTGACACCACCGCCATCAGCACAATGCTATAAAACCACTTGTAATTGAAGTAGTAGGACCCAGAACGGGGTGGCGGCACGATGCGGACGTGCTTCCCGTCTATGGCACCACTGCAGTTGGGGAAGTCCCACCGCGTGGCAAACTCTGATGCCACAGTCTGCCATTCCTGTGGCGTGGAAGGAAGCTGGGGAGTCAAACAAGATGAAAGAAAATTAGAATTTAAAAATATTACATTACAAGGAGATTATAATAAAAAACATTAAAGGCCAACATCAATCAAATTCTACGTTTATTAAGGTGTTTTCAATAAGTATAATGGAAGGCTCATGCTTCATATTCATCACCCCCTCTGATGGTCCATTAATACATGATTTTGGGGGGGGGGGGGTAGATGTGTTTGGCCACAGGATAGCAGTGCAGTGGCGGTGCGTCCAGAGTGGGCGCTGGAACACTGCCCCCTCTCTCCTGTGCCCGTCACTCAGAACAATACATAGGTTCTTGCCTTGCATTAACCTATGTATTGTCAATGCCGCCCACTATTCAGGTGTATGGCCCCCTGTTAAGCGACCAACATATGAATAACTGCGGCATTTATGGGGTGAAAATTGCATATCAGAAACAGGGAGGCAAATAGGCTTGCACATTACAGCCTGAGGGATGTAATTGGCTTCATAAAAGTTAAATAGGGGACGCAGGGGGGGGGGAGCATTCCTTGGGTAAACACTGACAGGCTGCTCTGCCAATCATGTTCACCAAGTCTGTTTAGAGGTAACATGATTGGCTGATGCAACAACAAGGGAAGGAGAAGACATCAAGGACAGAAGAAGGATGGCACTGACCACAAGAAGGTATGTGCAGGGCTGGGGACAAAATGGCTGCATTGGAGGGGACAAAATGGCTGCATTGGAGGGTTACAAAATGGCTGCATTGGAGGGGACAACTGGGGGCGTTTAATAGGCACCTTTGCAAAAATGGAGGAGGTTTATTTCCTAAATTGGGGTTGGACCCCCAAACATTTGTTGCAACAGGCGCCCCTGCTGGAAAGGTTAGTGAAGGGAAATATGCATGGAGGAGAAAAAAAGGGGCAATCTAAAGCTTCCAGCATGCATGGGGACAAAGGGGACATTCTCAGCATATTACAATCAACATATTACAATCATTAATTAGGGAAGGATGAAAGAAATACAATACATTAGCATACATGGAATACATAAAATGTGATGTTAAGGGAGAAAACTTACCCTAATATAGTCCTCCTGCAGGACTTGTATAATGGCAGAACAGGTGTCTGGGATGAGGCCCAGAGCCTGGGGGGAGATGCCTGTCGTGAACTTCAAGTCCTGAAGACTTCTCCCTGTCGCCAGATAACGTAAGGTGGCGATGAGCCTCTGCTCAGCACTGATGGCTTCCCGCATAACGGTGTCCTGCCTGGTAATATAGGGGGACACCAAAGCCAACAGTTCCTGAAAAACAGGGTCAGACATCCGCAGAAAATTCCTGTAGTCCTCAGGATTATTCTCGACCATCTCCCGCAGCAGAGGCATGTGGCAGAATTGGTCCCGCTGGAGCAACCAATTCTTGGTCCATGAACTCCTCCTCACACCATTCATGGACTGGTCTTGGTCCAAAACAAGCAGACCAACACCAAGCGCACGCACAGCACGAACTCGACGAGAACGTCCAGGCGACATGGCTAGGAAACGGTCGTCTTATCAGAACGTACAGAACAGAACGCACTTTAGAACAGCAAGGCCTATGAATAACGAACTGAAAATCAGAAACGAACGGGCAAGAACGCACTGTAAAACAGATACGACCTGCCTAGACGCCCTGAAAGTCAAGATACGAACCCACAAGCACAAACTGAACCTCAGAAAACGAACTGAAAAGCACGAAGACTGAAAAGCGCGAATCGTCTCTTCCCAAACTTTTACTTCACACGCGGTAACACGAGATCAGCAAAAGCAGCCCAAGGGGTGGCGCCAAGAAAATCGATCTTCCCCTTTATAGTGCCGTCGTACGTACTGGACGTGAGCGCGGAGAACAATGAGAAAATTGGGAAATGTCAGTGTGTACGCATAGAAAGCTTGACGAGAAACTCGTCAAGGTTAACAAGAATCTCGTCGAAAAAAACAACATGTTTTTAACGACGAGAAACTCGGTCGTGTGTACGAGGCTTAAGAGCTGTGAAAATGTGGAATAGACTCCCTGCAGAGGTGGTTCTGGCCAGCTCAGTAGATTGCTTTAAGAAGGGCCTGGATTCTTTCTTAAATGTACATAATATAACTGGGTACTGACATTTATAGGTAAAGTTCATCCGGGGAATATCGGATTGCCTCTCGGGGGATCAGGAAGGAATTTTTTCCCCTGCTGTAGCAAATTGGATCATGCTCTTCTGGGGTTTTTTGCCTTCCTCTGGATCAACTGTGGGTATAGAATTGGGTATATGGGATTGTACAATATATATATATTTCCCCGTCGCGGCCTAAGATTCATGTGGTGGCTCCCTCAGGCGATTTGCCGGAGGGGAGAATTGAGACGATTTAATTTAGTTGCTAATCAGCCCGAGTCTGGCTGGGTTTGAGTATGGTTATGGATAAATATTTTGGTTTTGGAAGCTAAAGTGTTGGTGTTTGATAAAATAGTTTTTGAAAACCAATGAATCAGGCTGTGGCCAATAATAATCCAAAAGATATTATATCCATGCGTTCGTATAAATCTGTATATATATACTGCAATATTTTGAATAAAACTCAGATGTTTAAGTTATAATATGTTTTCCGGGTATTATTTACTCTATGCATGTTTGCTGTATGCGTGATGCATGTGATCCCATGAATCAGACACAAATTTTTGCCTGAATTCGTGCCTGAAACGGAGTCAAAGATGCACAGTACCCCTGTTCAATTAGCACAGCAGACGCTCCAGAGATGCGGAGCCGGTCAGTCTCCTGTCATGCGAATTGGATGCGGTGAAAACCACATCCAATTCGCATCAGTTTGAACCCAGCCTAAAACAACGTAGTTCACAAAAATTCAATTCACATTTCCAGTGGCTCCACAATTGCCATTTTCCTTCATGCCAACTCAAGTCATCATTTTGGATACTTTCTAGTTTTTTTTCATATATCAGTGAAATGAGAATTGACAATATACTAAAAATAACTGCAGGATAACTGTAAATGAACCTGTGAAATTATGCAGTCCACGCAGCTTAAAGTGCTTGCAAAGGCATTGGGCAACATTGGTTGCCCAGCCTAATCAATCATCAGCTGACATTCACTGACTAAGCTGTACTAATGCCCCGTACACACGATCGTTTTTCATGCCGTTAAAACTGCCATTTTAAAAAATGGCCCTGAAAAATGATCGTGTGTATGCTCCAGAGCATTTTTAACGACGTGAAAAACGGCCATTAAAAATTCCGGACATGCTCTCTTTTTTCACGTCGTTTTTTTTTAACGACGTGAAAAACGATAGTGTGTATGCTTTCACGACGTGAAAAAAAACGCGCATGCTCAGAAGCAACTATGAGACGGGAGCGCTCGTTTTGGTAAAGCTAATGTTGGAAATGGAGATGGCACATTCGTCACGGTGGAATTAATAGCATCGTTTTAATGCTGCGCATTCCGTTCTTCTTTTGATAATGCTTTAAAATTACCCTCTTGATAATGACATTGAGAGTTATGCCAAACTTGTTTCTAAAGTAATTCCAAATTGCTCTAATGATTGTAAAATATTATTTATAAGCCGCACCTCCCTCCTAAATAATACTAATAATAATAAAATAATGTAATTCTCCTTTTTTCTTTAAATTATATTTTACTATTGTGTTTTTTTTTTGTGGCCTTTTTTTTATTATTTTGGCTTAAATTATTCTTGTGTAAAGTTACCACAACAACCTTCCAAATGTGTCTCATTTGGCCTCAGGGAGGTTTGTGTCCCCTGATAATAACAATAATATAATTTGAGATGTCCCTGCCTGCTCCCTAGCAAGCTCTCTTTTGAAATACAAATCACATAGTCAAGTTTTTTAAAGGGCACTAAAAAATTTTTTATTTCAGAACATTAACAAATTAAAGTGGAAGGCAGCACTGGAGAGCCTGCTTGCATTTGTGCATCCCTTTGACCCCACAACAACCATCCAAGATGTCAAAACCAAAATAGAGATTAGATCCCCAAAAAAAGGAGCCCAATCTTGTCTTGAGCTCCCAGAGGTCAGGAGCCACAGCAGATAAGTCCTATATGTCCCCAGTCCTACAGCAGGCATTATTTTCTCCTCTTCCTTGTAGCCTTCTCTCCAGCCTTGGTTGGTTTCTTCCTTGGAGGCTGGGGATCAGGAGGAGAGGTTGTGGCAGGAGGAGTAGTAGGAGGAGGAGGTGGAGGAGTAGGGACAACCTCCGTTATGTCCATGTACCTAGTGAGTTCACCCAGCACGCCCTTATTGATGACTTTCAATAGCAGGGTCTCACTGTCAATTTTTTGCCGCAACTCCATTTGCCCTAGTTTGTGGGCGAGGACTGCGGCAAATCCCTCATCAACAGAGGGTGCCTCTCTGAGGGCCGCTGTTGCCTCTCTGAGGAAGGCCCTGGTTTCGTCCTCCACCTGCCTACCTCTCCTTGGCCCTCGTGGTTTAACTACCAGGGGAGGCATCTGGGCTCTTGTGCTGGGCCCAGCCTCCTCCTGGGTGCCACTGGGCCCTGCCTCCTCCTGATCTCCAACATCACCCTCTTCCTGGCTCTGCTCTGGCTGTAAAAAAAGAAAGGGACATTATTTATTTTGCCACATCATCATTCACAGACATTGTTCACCTCTAGACATTGTTGAAATCAATGCCAAAAGTTATGTCATTTTCATTGATTCCGCATCCTGGTTTTGTTGTCTTGTGCACATAAAATTAGGCCACTACTGTATCTTGCTCTTCACAAACTTTATTGGTAGAAGTGTACATACCTTTAACAATACTAACATCTATTTAAATTCTACAATTGTGTAAGATATAAATATAGATATCAATACTTTACCTGGCTCCATATCTCCAAATCTGCCTTCTCAAGGCCCTGATCTTGATCCTCAGAGGAAGCCAGAGCAGGGTTGACAGGAAGGCTGGAGGACTGGCTGCAGGGAAGGCTGGAGGGTTGGGTACAAGGAAGGCTGGATTGACCTCTGGGGGGAAGGGTGGAGAGAGATTCCCGCACTTCCAGCTGGTCATCCAGAAAAGCAAGCTTACGGTAGTACCACAGACTGGGTTTATAAACCTTATCTGCTGGTGCACCTGACCTCTGGGACCTCAGGACCATAGTCCTCTGGGTCCTGTATGTCCCTCTGATGGTCGCAATTTTGGTTTTGACATCTTGGAGAGTTGTTGTGGGTATCTTTGTTTGCACAAATGCAAGCAGGCTCTCCAGTGCTGCTTTCCTGGCGTCTTTATTTTTATTAGCGCCACTTTTTGTTTGCCATAATATAGGGAGCTCTTGCCATTTGTCGATGAACTCCCCCATGAAGTCTGGGTTTTTAAAAGTATTCATGATATCTGTAAAAGCGAGAAACCAAAAAAAATATATATATTTCAGGCAACATTCCTCAACTGTGCATTGTCTACATATTTTGAGCACACAAATCTCCTCGTCTGATGAACCTCAAAAAGTAAAATTGTTGTTAGGTACCTTCGTCAGGACGTTCGTTGCTAACTCCCTCTCCCGACAAATGAACGTATTTCCCAGACATGGATCTTCACTTGATATACACAGCGCATGCGTGAAACTCCGCACGTTTTCCCCACCCCTGACGTTCGATATTGTACTTTCCCCGCCCCTTCTCGCTCGTAGTGCTGAACAAAACATGGCGGAGACACAGGTGGCTGAGATTACCTCTACAGAGGATGAAATTCCAGAGGAGCCCAAATCAAGACCCAGGAGATATAAGGCATCCAACATGTCATTCAAGGAAATGGTGGAGATGGTCGCCATTTTAAAGAAGGAGGATTATGATGCCAAGCATGGTCCGTATAAAAGGCCTAATCTGGTCAAGTCCAGAATTACGGGCAAAGTGGTCAAAAGTCTTCACAAAAAATTCGGGGTGTGCAGAATGAAGGAACAGCTCAGAAAACGATGGTCTGATCTGAAGTTGCGGGAGGCCGACCAATATAAAAGAATCAAGAAAGTTATAGTAAAAAGTAATTTTTTTTTAGTTTCCATGGTACATATTATTTTCTTGTATTCTGTCGTGTATTTTTAACTTTCATATAGTACACTGAAAGATACCATCTTTCAGGTTCGTCCGCACAGTAAACGGACGTATTAAACCTCTTTCTCCGTACAGTTCCTCAAACGATGTTTTAGGATCATCCAGTGTGAACACCCATGTATTTTGGTTTATTTGGGGAAGTAAATTTGGGCCTCACTTATTTTTTGGGTGCTAATCCAAAGGACATTTGTTCGTTAGAAAAAACGATATGCATGGTAATGTTAAGGGAGTGAATGCTCAGCAGCTGATGAAACATCTGAACGCAGTAGTACAAGTGTGGGCCTAAAGCCAAAAAGCTTGAGGGTGTCACACACAGGTGATCCTGTGTAGATACTTTGGGGTGTTACAATGTGTCAAATTTGTGTTCAAAATGTATATGCTCTGGTTTTGGCTATGTATCCAATCATTTGTCCCGGTTGGCACAGGGGGTAAAATTTAAAATGGAGCATGCTTCAAAAGAATGATTAAAGTATTTTTTCATGTTTCTTATTTTAGCAAAATTGAGTCGCTACTAATGAAACTATTCCTTTTATTTCAATCTCCCTAGGGATTCGAAAAGCTACCTCAGATGAGACGATAATTGCAACACCTACAACAATACCCCCAGAACCCCAGGATGGAGAGGAATGTGATGTTGTGGAAGTGGAAAATGGCACCACCACAGGTCAGAGAGAAACCAGACACATGCATGTTAAATAGATGTAGGCCTACATATTCTATCCTACATATTTCTTTTTACATTTAGGTGCAGTTCTGGCCGAAGACCCCAATAAGTTGACACATCACAGTGCCCAGATCCTGATCCAATACCTGATGGTCTGCTGTCGTGACCTCGAAAAAATTAAGGGAGACTTGCTAGAGATCAGGGCAAATACAAAGCGGGTGGAGGAAAGGCTCCAAAATATCATGGCTGTGCTTGGGCGTGTCTAATGTTTTTACACCAAATAAAGTTTTACTTGCAGAGTTTTATAAGTATTTTTGTTATTTTACCCTTTAATGACTAGCACATGTTTAGCTTTTTCAAAATTTTGACGAATATAGTTTGTTTATGCATGGCTGGTCATGCGTTTTAATACACCCGAAATTAAGGGAACATCCACATTTCTAAGGAAGTTTCCCACCTAAAAAAGAAATAAAGGTATTTTTACATAACAAATAATTGTGGCTTCATTATGTAAATGTGGTGCTGAGTGAACTAATCAATGTTTGGTGTTTACACTGACAATGAAGGCTAATTAAGATTGTTTAATCCACATGGCAAAACAAGTGCACTAGGTAAACTTACCAGAAACATCAAACATTATACAATAAAAAATCCAAACCAATCTTTACTCCAGAAAAAGTTTTATTTTTTTGGTATAAAATTATTAAAGATTGTCTGGCATTTCAATGGCCCCCCTACCCATAAAATAGTCCACATATTGGTTACGGACCTCACGTCCGGTTGGGGGGGCCAAGCCAGGACGGCCAGGTTCCAGGGCCACCAAAGTTTCTGCATTGATTAAAGAGGCCTCAGGCCCACTCAAAGATATATAACTCGTTGAATGCACCCTTAGGAAATTATGCAGCACACAGCACGTCATAACCACATGGTTCCATTTGTATGGGGCAAGGTGGATGGAGGTAAGGAAGAGGCGAAATCGGCTGGCCATGATCCCAAACGCATTTTCCACCACCCTTCTGGCTCTGGCCAGCCGATAATTGAACACCCTCCTCTCAGGGGTGAGGGTGCGTTGCGGGAATGGCCTCATCAAATGGGGTCCCAGGCCAAACGCCTCATCCGCCACAAAGACAAAAGGTAGTCCCTCCACATTCTGCTCCGCTGGTGGCAAGGCCAGCAGATCCAAAAGGAGCCGTTCCCCAAACTCCGTCTGGGCAAAAACTCCTCCATCAGACATCCTGCCATTCTTGCCAACGTCCACATAGAGGAACTCGTAGGTGGCCGACACCACTGCCATCATCACGACGCTGTGGAACCCCTTATAATTATAATAAAAGGATCCCGAAAGGGGTGGTGGGACGACCCGAACATGTTTGCCGTCGATGGCTCCTCCACAGTTCGGAAAGTTCCATCGCTGGGCAAACTCGGAAGCCACATTCTGCCATTCATGTGGCGAAGAAGGGAACTGTGGAATTAAAGAAATAATAAATTAATACTTGGAGCCAGAAACATTGAAAGCTGATTTCATACACACATTCATGGCCAACATTGGTAGAAACTGTTCAAAACATAAAAAATTGGAAGCAACAAAAAACAAACAAACCAAAAAATTATGGGGGGGGGGTTGAAGATGAGTTGGGAATATCACACATGAAGGCTGTAGCACTCTGTATTGAAGTTAACAAAAATGAAACATTCCTAGGCAAAATTTAGGGTGCGTTTTGGGTAAAGCACTACGATGGAACATAGAATAAAAAACATGGAAATGACTAGGCAAGGTAGGTATGGCCCCAGGATAGCATGCTGGAGAGGTTAGGTAAGCCAAATTTACAGGTAGGCCTCAAACCCCAAACTTTAAATAATAAAACATGGGGAGAAAGGGGACATTCCCTGCAGCTAAGAATCATGTGAATTAGGGACTGCAAATAAAGCAAATTAAAAATATCCAAAAATAAAAACCATACAATGTGAATTTTTGAAGAACACTTACCTTAATATAGTCCTCCTGCAAAACTTGAAGGATGGCAGAACAAGTCTCT
This sequence comes from Rana muscosa, assembly GCA_029206835.1. Lineage (NCBI taxonomy): Eukaryota > Metazoa > Chordata > Amphibia > Anura > Ranidae > Rana > Rana muscosa. Next base: position 11,148,632 of record JARGYO010005562.1, read on the forward strand.
GGTATAATGATCCCCAGAGCCTGGGGGGGATATGCCTGTTGAGAACTTAAGGTCCTGCAGGCTTCTCCCAGTAGCCAGGTATCGCAACGTGGCGATGAGCCTCTGCTCAGCACTGATGGCTTCCCGCATAACGGTGTCCTACCTGGTAATACAGGGGGACACCAAAGCCAACAGCTGCTGAAATACGGGGTCAGACATCCTGAGAAAATTCCTGAAATCATCAGGATTATTCTCCCTGATCTCCCGCAACAAAAGGCATGTGACAGAATTGGTGCCGCTGGAGCAACCAATTCTTGGTCCATGAACTCCTCCTGACCCTGCTCATGACATGGAGTCGGGATACAGCATGAACCCCTGCACCAACTACAGCACGAACTCTACGACGAGTACGTAGCCGCAACATGGCTAGATAACGGTCGGCTGAACAGAACGAACTAGAAGAACGCACGGAAGAACAGCAAGGCCTATGAAGAACAAGCTGAAAAACACGAACGTGCAGAGCAGGCCGCACTGAATAAACAGATACGAACTGACTACAAGCAGTGCTAAACAGATACGAACCCACAGGCGCAAACTGAACTCCCGAAAACGATCTTCAAAGCACGAAGACTGAAAAGCGCGAATCGTCTCTCACCAAACTTTTACTAACACGCGGTAACACGGAATTAGCAAAAGCGTCCCAAAGGGTGGCGTCATTCGAACGGAACTTCCCCTTTATAGTGCCGTCGTACGCGTTGAACGTCACTGCGCTTTGCTTGATCGTTTTTTTTAATGATGGTGTGTACGCAAGGCAGGCTTCAGAGGAAACATGAAAAAAAAACGAGGAGAAAAACGTTGGTTTAAAAAATGACATTAAAAACGATCGTGTGTACGGGGCATAAGGCTCAGTTCACACTGCCACAACCTGCAAGTCACACGACTAAGGCCTCGTACACACGACCGATTTTCTCGGCAAGAAGCAGCAAGAAACTTGCTGGCAGAGAGGTCTTGCCGAGTAAATCGGTCGTGTGTACGCTGCTATCGGGTTTCTCGTCGAGAAAAACGACAAGAAACCTCGACGAGAAAATAGAGAACCTGCTCTCTATTTTCTCGTCGAGATTCTCCTCGGCATGTTTCTCGACGAGAAAAGTGAGTGTGTGTACACTTACCTGTCCGCCGGGAAGCCCGCGCATGATCGAAATGAATTCGACGCATGCGCGGTAGCTTCCTAGGCATACGTAGGGTATACCAAGATGGCGGCGACGGCATCGAATGTGACGAGCGCATGCTCGACGTAGTCGATGACGTCACCGCGTACACTCCTTTCAAAGAACCGCGGGTTCTTTGAAACGAGCGTGTGTACACTCGGCCGGGACAAGTTTCTTGTCCAAGAATCTCGTCGAAAAAAACGACATGTTTTTTTCAACGAGAATCTCGGCCGTGTGTACGAGGCCTCTCACTGGGACTTTGCCAGGCGACTTTGGAGCAACTTCAGGGAATGCCTGTGTAATCTTCCTGTAATGTTGGATCCAAATCATATCAATTAAGATGAGGATCCAACTTCCATTAACCACTTCAATACCATGCACTTTCGCCCCTTCCTGCCCAGGACAATTTTCAGCGCTGTCGCACTTTGAATGACAATTGCGCGGTCATGCAACACTGTACCCAAACTACATTTTTATTTCCCACAAATAGAGCTTTCTTTTGGTGGTATTTGATCACTGCTGGGTTTTTAATTTTTTGCTAAACAAACTAAAAAAGACCAAAATTAAAAAAAAAAAAAAATAGGCGGGACTGATTATGAGGTACTGATGTGTTACTGACAAGTTGAGTTGAGAGGTATCTTGATACAGCGTGGTCTTACCCTGAAGGGTCCTGATGCGCTTGATTAGGGCCAATTTAGATGGGAGCCAATTAACTTACCAGCATGTCTTTAGAGTGTGAGGGGAAACCGGAGTACCTGGAAAAAACCCACGCAGGTACAGGGAGAACATGCAAACTCCAGGCAGATGGTGTCGTGGTCGGGATTCAAACCAGAGACCCTTTTGCTGCTAGGTGAAAGTGCTAACCACTACACCACTGTGCTGCCCGATGTGTTACTACTGGGCACTGAGGGTCTTTTTATTATGGGGACACTGTGGGCACTTATGTGATTGCCACATCTGAGGGGGCTATGCTGATAATCAATGTGCTTGATTGGCTCTCTGTCAGCGTGAACCGAGGAATGACGTTTACCAGCACTTCCTGGTTCACGCAATGATCAGCTGTGATTGGTCACATCTGATCATGTGGTAAGAAGCCTTTGTCAGAGGCTCCTTACCACGAACGGAGATTCGACGTGTCAGACTGATACGCCGCACTCGCGATCGCTGTGCTGCGCGCCCCCACGGGCGCGTGCCGGCATGTTATCCTGCTGGCCGTCATATGACGCCCAGTCAGGATAACAGCCACTTCCTGGACGTCAATATGCTATTGAGCGGGGCGGGAAGTGGTTAAAGTCTATGGGCACAAGTCGAATAGAAGTCGCCTTGAAGTAGTATAGGAACCTTTTATAAAGTCGTAGCGACTTCAGTAGTGCTAATAAAGACAGCTCTCATTGACTAACATGGGATGTTACACAACTTGGGGTCTCACAAGTCGGATCGCAAGCCACGGCAGTGTGAAACGAGCCAAAAACAAAAAGATAACTGGCTGCTATGGGCAGGGCCGCTGATAAGGCAGTACAGCCAGCCCTGTTGTACCGGGCCCCGACCTCATAAACTCCACAGGGGGGCCCGGTTAGCTCTAAAGTTAATTTCTAGCAAAAAAAATAAAAAATAAGAAATAGGACTTTATAACTCACAGTCCCACACCCACTTGATTGCCAGGGAATATAGTAATTTCCTGAGCCCCCTCAGGTCAACAGAGGGGCCCAGGAGGTGAGAGCAGAGGAGGGACTTTTTTGCCATTTTCGGGCGCAGGCACACAAACCCGCGCCACATGCTGCTTTTCACCTGTGCACTTACACAGATTATAGTTCCGGCCGCCCACTGTGTGCCTTCCCTGGCGGATGGATTCTATTGTGCAGCGGCTCTCCTGTATCAGAGTCCCGGCGCTGCAGCCCGAGGGAGAGAGCGATCACTGAGGAGGCTAAGTTCAGATGAGTACTTCTGGCGGCGATACACAGGCAAGCAGTCCCTTGCAGATAACACACTGTCAGTCACATAGGCTACTAAGGAAAGTGCAGTTCTCAGACTCCCTGCTGTGTGCTTATGATGAGGATGATCATCGTTATAGAAATCACAGCACAGCAGGTTCTCTGTGGCTCTCTCAGTGCCACATGGCTATTGGATGCTGACTTTGCTTCGGCTGTGCTGTGGTATAGTCTGTAACACACAGGACAGCCATAAGTTAACAATGTCAGCACCCAACAGCCATATGACACTGAGAGCCTCAAACTTATTTGGGAGGGGGAGAGGCATTAAAAATACACAACTGAGCTGCATTTTTACCACTCCCCTTTAAGAATCTTTCACCCCAGGTTTCCAATTAGGTCCGCCTGTTAGTTTTTCCTTTGCACCTGCTTGAAAGCACCATGTAGGTCTAGGGAGCCCGGATGTAAATGGGATTGTGTCTGCTTACACCCACCTACCTCCATGTCCATTCAGGTCAAAAAAAAACAATTTGAAAAGGACTGCCTCTCAAATGTGGCAGATCAGAGTTGGCCTGATGTAAATGGACCCAAGTCCATTTACATCTGGCCACCCATACAGCCACCACAAGTCCGTGATGTATGTGGACACACACTGAACTGGCATGGACATCAAAACACTGACATCTGATACATTCAGATCCAATTATGATTGGTGGGGTGCTGTGACCGCTTCCTGTAAGAATAGCTAAGGTGGTTTCAGACTAGAGTCCAAACACACCCGAGCTCATCCCATCAAATTAGTTGTGAAAAAAGTTCTAAAATAAGACATCTGTGCTGCTTTATAATATGTGTAGTACATTTAGAATATTAATGGTTATTAAAGGATAAGTTCACCTTTTGGAACATGTAACATGTTTCACCTGTTTTTAGGGTGGAATATGTAACATGCTCCTGCCACCAGTTTCCCCAATCCCCCCCCCCCCCAGTGAAAGCATGGGGTCAGGGGTGGGGTCGAGTGCGGATCGGGAGGGGCCCTGTCAGGTAGGCTGTACGGGGCCCCGTGATTTCTAACAGCGGCCCTGGCTATGGGCCAGCATCCCCTATTTTTGCCAATATGAAGAATTCCCCACTATTTAGACCCCTTTCACACTGAGGCGCCCATTTTTCCCGTTATGGGCGGATTTGCGGCGCATGTCGGCCGCTAGCGGGGTGGTTTTACCCCCTGCTAGTGGCCGAGAAAGGGTTAAAACTGCCCGCAATGCGCTGCTGAAGTCCTGCTAGCGCAACGCTCCAGTGTAAATGCCCTCGGGCTTTCACACTGGAGTGAATGTAAGAGCTTTTTAAAGTGGTTGTAAACCCACTTTTTCAACTTGCACCTACAGGTAAGCCTAGATTAAGGCTTACCTGTAGGTGCAAGAAATATCTCCTAAACCTACACGGTTTAGGAGATATTTACTAAAAAGACAGGCGCCGCTGTCTACGGCGCATGCGCGCCGTAGACAACGGCGCATTCATGGGGTTGATCCCATTCACAAAATCGGCTACTTCCCAGCAATCACTGGGCGTAGCCGAATGTGACGGCTCCCGCGGCATGTGCGGAGTCACGTCTTCGCCACTCCGGCCAATCACAGCGCCGGAGCGGCGCTGTGATTGGCTGGTGCGGCGATACCCGGAAGTAACATTCCGGCTATCGCCGCAGTGATGTCTGCGTCTGGACAGAGGGACGCGGACTGCTTCGGGGGCCCCGATCTAAGGTAAGTGGTACATAATGAGCTAGTATGCTAGTCATACTAGCTCATTATGCCTTTCTCTTGCAGGTGGGCAAACAAAAAAAAAAAAAAAGTTAGTGGGTTTACAACCACTTTAAGGGCAGATTGCAGGCGCTATTTTTAACGCTATAGCGCCTGCAATACACTCCAGTGTGAAAGGGGTCTTAATATTTTCCTTACCAACTGACGGATTACATTTTCTCATACACCTCTAAAATCTGCTGCCAAGGAAGGCTGCATTCTTTTTTTATTTTAGCTTTCAATATTACTTAATTTGATGGAGGATATAAAGCTCCATAATCTTATGCCTGCCATTAAGTAGGTTTAAATTGTAAATACATTTACGGGAAGGTCATACATTAATGGAATAGATTTCAATCACAAAAAGGAACAACAATTCAGTAATGCATTGCAGAAACAACACTTTAAACAAATCAGAAAAAAGGAGGGGTGTAGTCTGCTTCAACCTGCATACTGAGCGTTTATCAATTTACTGTAATTATACAGCTTTGCAGTAACCATAAACCTCACCAAACTGGAAGCTTTAGGCTCCATGTACACAGAAGCTCAAAAACGGTCGTTTTTAAAGCAGCAGAAAAAGCTAGCTTTTATCAGCGTTTTTTTACTAGCTTTTAATAGCGATTTTCAGTGTAGCTTTTTTTTTTAAAAAAAAAAAAGCTTATTTTTTTTTTCAATGGACCAAAAAACGGTAAAAAACACTCGCGGCCAGCGTTTATGAGCGTTTGAGCATTTTGCTGCGTTTTTTTCTGCTGAAAAAACTGCACTTTGAACGCGAATTTCTTGCGTTCAGAAAAAAGACCATTAACTCCACTGCTCATTAAAGCTAAAAAACGTTATGTGTACATGAACACATAGGCTAACATAGAGTGCAGTTAATGGGCTTTTTAAAAAAAAACGCCAAAACGCCAATAAACTGCAGTTTATCAGCTTCTGTGTACATGGAGCCTAACAGTGCAAGTGTGAAAAAGTTCATAAGTGGCTTGAGTTCAATGAGAAAGATCCCATGTGAGATATGAAGCATGGATCTAATACTTGACCACGTAAAACCCATCACCACAGTGAGGTAAAAGGCTTACCAGAAAGACAGCGACCACCCTTATTCAGAGAAGCCTCCACAAACACAGAGAAATATGCAAAATCTAATATTTAGGAGATTTTCACAAATCAATTGAAAGACTAATTTGTTGATCTATAATCCGGCCAACAAGCTACAGTCTTCAAAGAATGCGCATCACCCGTGTCCACATATATGTGGCTCTCACATGGAAATCAATTACAGTACTTCCGCCTTCTGGAGTCTCCTAGGTAGCGACGCACAGACCGCGGTTATTTCCTAAAACTCTTGTTCCGTACCTTAACAAGAGTCGCAGGAAATACGGAACAAGAGTCCCTGGAAATAAAGGCGATCTGTGCGTCCCTGTCTAGGAGACTCTGGAAGGCGGAAGTGATTGGGGGCAAAGGCAATGACCGCAACCCTCTCCACGCTATCCAATAGAAAAAAAGAAGGTTTTGCCTTTACTTATACTTTAACCCCTCAACACACTGTCTCTATCACATGAGAGATCATCCCTCACATTTCTTCAATGCACCACACCAAAATATCAGTCTCATCTTCACTGTCTTTGGGAATGTCAGCGCCACTGCCCAGTTTCCTGTTTAAACAATCTACACAGCAGTGTCTCCTATTCAACCTCTATTGTCCCAATTCCACTGACACACTTCTTCTGTTCCAGCTTCAGTATCCTTCCTACCACCTTCTTCCTTGGTGCAGATGACACGATTCCAGTCATTTCCACTGTCCCAGAATAACCTGCTTTAATTTTAGTGGGCTCAGGCCCTCAGCATGGATTTTGACCTAGTTTGTAAAATCCTCTGTGTGAAGAGCTTGTCTTCCATGCTGCTGCTTTATAATTTGTAAATGGGTGCCCAATTGTAACCAATAACCACCATTTTTTAGTTAAAAAATTAACTGTCATGCCCTCCACACACTTATTTACATATTACCTTTTGTCATACCCTTTACAATCCTCTTTTGCACATATTTGCCCCATGTCGTACCCTCCACACTCCTCTCCTACACATACTACTCACTGTCACACCCTTCGCTCCTCTCTCTTGCACATATTGCCCACTGTCACACCCTCCGCTCCTCTCTTGCACATATGGCCCATTGTCACACCCTCCGCTCCTCTCTTGCACATATTGCCCACTGTCACACCCTCCGCTCCTCTCTCTTGCACATATTGCCCACTGTCACACCCTCCACTCCTCTCTCGTGCACATATTGTCCCGTCATACCCTTTGCACCTCTCTTGCACATACTGCCCACTGCTGCGCCCTCCGCTCCCCTCTTACACATACTGCCCTCTATCACACCCTCCGCTCCTCTCTTGCATATACTGCTCACTGTCACACCCTCCGCTCCTCTCTTGCACATATTGCCCTCTGTCACACCCTCCGCTCCTTTCTCGTGAACATACTGCCCACTGTCCCACCCTCCACTCCTCTCTCTTGCACATATTGCCCACTGTCATACCCTCTTTTGCATATACTGCCCATTGTCTTACCCTCCACTCCTCTCTCCTAAACATACAGCCCACTATCATACCCTCCGCTCCTCTATCTTAAACATACTACATGCTGTCATACCCTCTGCATTCCTCTCCTGCACATGTCCACTGTCATACATGCCACAGGTCTCTTCTGCACATACAGAACATGCACATGTTAGCTAGTATACAATAATAAAGACTATCTACTCCTGTTGCAAACATGGGACCAAGCAGCTAACCTAATGTTCGGGTATTACAAACATAAATCAAAGTGCACTAAATAAAGGAAGCCCTGCACCCTAAACTGTAAATCAATAAAAAATAAAGTGACAATAAATGAATTCATGCATGAATGATCATCATAGAGTGTGTATTCAAGTAGACAGTAGTGAGTCACTATTCTCCCACACCTTAAAATAATTGGTGAAAAAAGTTCCAATACCACAATATAAAGTCTGGGGTGAAAGTCATTTGCACCACTCATTACATGTAGTGCTCTGCTTGTGAAATCTTCCACCATTCCACTGTGCAGGAAATGATTACTAAAGGCTTACCAGAATGCCATGACCTTCTAAACCTGGCTGGTCATGGTAAGCGTGTATAAATATCTCCCAGTGGCTCCGCTCGTCCACAATACCCAGGATATCCATGGACTCCACTCCCAGGTGTAATAGGGTAATAGGTTTTTAAAAACAAAAAAGCCTGCAATAGTATGAAATCCCTTTTAAAAATCACATTTATTAACCACTTGCTTACTGGGCACTTAAACCCCCCTCCTGCCCAGACCAATTTTCAGCTTTCAGCGCTGATGTACTTTGAATGACAATTGCGCGGTCAAACAAGGCTGTACCCAAAACACACACACACACACACACACACACACATTATATATTGTTTATTTTTTTTAGATTTTGTAAACAGGTAATTTTTCTCCTTCATTGATTTACGCTGATGAGGCTGCACTGATGGGCAGCACTTGTGGGCATTGCTAGGTGGCACTTGTGGGCACTGGCAGGTAGCTATTATTATTATTATTATTATTATTATTATACGGGCAGGCACTGATGAGGCACATCTGCATCCTTCCTCTTCGGGACCAATGTCCCTTGTGAACGAGCCAGTGATCGGCTTTTTTCCTCCTCATGCTGTCAGCGTGAGGAGAAAAAAAAAGCGATTACCGATTCTTTGTTTACATCACATGATCAGCAGTCATTGGCTGACAGCTGATCACATGGTAAGGGGTCGGGATCGGCCCCTTACTCGGATCGTTGATCACCCGAGTCTCAGTGACTCGGGTGATCACAGCGTGCACCGCGCGCGCCCTGCAGGGGCACGCAAAGAGCGCGCGAAGGGGAGGCTGTATATTGACGGCCTCCCGGATTTTCAGGTCTGCGCTGTAGCCGTCATTTGGCTATAGCGTGGGCCTCAAGTAGTTAAGCAAGATATGTATTCACATAGGATCAGTAGTAACAGTTTTACAGTCAGTATTCAGCATTGAGAAAGTCCAAATGGCATGCGTGATGATATCACTATGTAAGGTCACACCCCTACGTGTTTTGTCAGAAGTTGACGTCTTCAAGGGACCCCTTGCCATGTGTCTTGAAATCGCTGAAACCGGGCTTGTTACTTTATTTTTTATTAATAAGTTACATTTTTGGATGCAGAGCTACTCTTATTTATTGCACATTTTAGTTAGTGTTTCATACTTTTATATATGGGCATGTGATTCAGTTCCCCTACTTCCATGTGAGGGTATAAGTGCTTGTTGATATATCTCTCCCCAGCATGGGTGCCTGAGTAGACTAAGGGCTTACTTTCTTCACTTCCAGTGTCCAAACAGATCAGCAGAGGAACAAAAGGGAATGTCAGTATATGCAGCTGGGGAACAGAGATGTTAAAGTGATTGCAAAGGCCAAGATATATATATATTTTTTTTTAAATAACAAATACGTTATACTTACCTGCTCTGTGCAATGTATTGCACAGAGCATCCCCGAGCCACCTCTCCTGGGGTCCCCTGCCGGCATTCTCCACTCCTCTTCTCTGTGTGCCACCATCGGAAACTGCAGGCATAGGGGGAGGTGGGGGCAATACAAATACTGGGACATATTTCCTCTAACGCATTCCGTACATTAAGGTAAAAATGTCCTGGCTTCAAAATCAAAAACATGTGTTTTGCCTTGCATAAGCAAAGCACAGGTTTGCTTTAAGTGCTTTGCCATCAAGACACTCATATCAACTCCATTATTTTCAACAGTCTCCAGTTTTCAGTTTCTAGTTCAGAATTTTTTTCTAGAAATAAAAAAGTGTTTTAGTGCGGACCATAATAAAATAATCTCCTTTATTACAGCCTGCTAGATTCAATTTTGATGGTACATTTGAGCAGAGCACCTGTAAGAGAAACAGCTTTTCCCTGTAGTGAACAGGTGATGCGCTGACAAGTAGCACTGGGTAGGGGAGCCATCTATGTCAAGATACCGTATATTCGAGTATAAGCCGACCCGAATATAAGCCGAGGCACCTAATTTTACCACAAAAAAACTGGGAAAACGTATTGACTCGAGTATAAGCCTAGGGTGTCCATGTGCATGCCTCACTGTGCCCAATCTCCCTACCTGATCTCCGGTGCTGTGTGACTAGACTGACGTTTAACAGGGGAGTCTATGGAAGGGGTGCCCGGCTTTGAAAAATCGGTGCTCCCCGGCCATAGGTCCCCTGGACAACAAACAAACTTGGCACACTTGTAGATGAAGAGTGGTACTACATGTGTGCCAAGTTTGGGGTCCAGGAGACCTAGGGCCGGCCGGTACCGGGTCCACAAAATTACCAGAGAAATTACCATTTAACATGGGAGTCTATAGAAGGGGTGCCCGAATTTGAAAAATCGGTGCTCCCCGGCCGTAGGTTCATCGGACAAAAAACTTTGCACACTTGTAGAGGAAGAGTTGGGCTACATGTTTGCCAAGATTGGGGTCCAGGGAACCAACGGCTGGCTGGGATCAGGCACAAAGTTGAAGATGGACACAGACTCTAGTATAAGCCGAGGGGGCATTTTCAGCACACAAAAAAAAAGTGCTGAAAAACTTGGCTTATACTCGAGTATATACAGTACCGGTAATTGGATTGCATGGTCACTGCAGACCTGCGACCCAGGTGCCAACCTTGTAAGGAACGGGATATGCGCACAATCATGTGAAACTGCAAAAAGACTTATGCGGGATGGTAATGTTTAGGATACAGATAGTCGAACAGCAGCAACCAGGGCTGACGGCAGGCAAGAGACAGTAGATTCTTGCTAGTGGTTGTAAACTCTACCTGTACAAATAGCTGCAGCAGATAGTGCCAACTGTCAAATTTGTACCCTGTCAAATTTGTTGCTATTTGCATGTAACCACGCATGTGAATAAAGCCTCCGAATGACCCTGGACGCAGCCAGCTTTTCTGTGGAGATTTGACCACACAAAAACTGGCCACAGCCAACTTCCCAGTTTGTATATGGCCATAGCACAGAGTGCTGCTGCATCCAGAGGCTGTGTTTATCCACCTCTGAACATAGCAAACTATCCCTTGTTATTCAGTTGTCACAATGTTGTCAACATAGGGAACCAATGAAGAAGCCACCATGAGGGAATCAATGAAGAAGCCACCATGAGGGAATCAATGAAGAAGCGAACACATGGGAACCAATGAAGAAGCCAACATGAGAGCAGCTATGAAGAAGCCTAAATGATGCAAAATATTATAATACATTATTTATACAGCGCCAACAGTTTGTGAAGCACTTTACAACATGAAAGCAGACAGTACAGTTACAATACAATTCAATACAGAAGGAATCAGAGGGCCCTGCTTGTTAGAGCGGTTTCACACTGGGGTGGTGGGTGCGGTATAGCGCCGCTATTTTTAGCGGCACTATACCGTTGGGATTGCTGAGGTATTCGGCCGCTAGCGGTGCGGTTTTAACCCCCGCTAGCGGCCGAAAAAAGGTTAATACCACCCGCAAACCGCAGCTACAGCCGCGGTTTGCGGGCGGTATTACTGCGGTGTCCCATTCATTTCAATGTAAGGAAAGGTGGAGGAGCGGTAAACACACTGCTCCTCTCACCGCCCCAAAGACGCGGCTAGCAGGACTTTTTTTCAAGTCCTGTTAGCACACCGCTCCAGTGTGAAAGCCCTCGGGGCTTTCACATTGGAGAGGCAGCAGCCGCTGTTTAGGCTCGGTTTGCAGGCGCTACTTTTAGCAGAATAGCACCTGCAAACCGCCCCAGTGTGAAAGGGGTCTTAGAGCTTACAATCTAGGAGGGATTCACTTAGCCATTAAAGTGAACCTGAACATGAAGTAAACCTCATCTTTCTGACACCCCTCCTACTCTCCAAGGACTAGTCTAATTATTGGCTGACCACTGCATGATCTCTCCAAACCTTGAGTGACAGCACCTACCTTATTCTAGAGAGAAGAAACTCTATGCAGGACTTTAGACCACTTTCACGCTAAAAACAGCACCTAAAAAGCTCATGAAAACGTATTTCCATTAAAATCAATGAATGCTTTCACACTGGGGCAGTGTGCTGGCAGGGCTGTGAAAAACTCCCCTATCCATTGAAATTGATGGAAAGCTCTTCAAAAGCGCTTCAAAAGCGCTCAGTGCTTTTACTGGCAGTTTAGAAGCGCCTCAGTGTGAAAGTGGCCTAAGAGGAAAGATTCCCCATTTGTTTTGCTTGTTCTTGTGATTTGATACAACATCCAACAGTGCTGATTTGACACCAATGAACATTTCTCTTATGCCTTTTTGTATGGTTCACACACTGAGATCTTTACTGTCTCAAAGTTACGATCAATAGTGGATCCTTACGACCCCTAAAAACATTCACTTACAGATTATTATTAAAAAAATAGACTATTTGTATATTGAATTGAAACTAAGAGGTTAGGACTTTTAGGTGAGGCCAGCTAGATGTACCTCTATATCAGACTGTATTTGTAGTTTAAAGCAGAACTACAGTCAGGTCCATAAATATTGGGACATCGACACAATTCTAATCTTTTTGGCTCTATACACCACCACAATAGATTTGAAATAAAACAAACAAGACATACTTTAACCACTTAACGACCGCTCACTGTATATATACGTCGGCAGAATGGCACCGACAGGCACAATCACGTAGAGCATACGTGATTGCCTTTGTATAGTTGGGGGGTCCAATCGGACCCCCCTCCTATACAGTGAGCGGTGGCTAAGTGTCCGGGAGCGTTCCGGGATGAGGGGGCAGCCATTCGTTTCTGGCCACCCCCTCGCGATCGCTCCCGGCGAATGGAAATGCCCCCTCTGTCTGTGTCAGACAGAGGGAGCAGGAGGAAGTGATGTCATCTCTGGTGCGGCGCTCACATATACCGAGCGCCGTACAAGAGAAGACATCAGGTCAGTGCACACAACACTACACTGACACCAGGACACATAAATCGCCCCCCCAGACACCCCAGATCACCCCCCAGATCACCCCCCAGCCACAGTGTCACTGATTGCAGTGACCATTTATTTAGTGATCACTGCAATCAGTGACATTTGTGACTGTAAAAGTGTCACCAAAGTTTAGTCTTAGGTCCAGTGTAGCCCCCTAATAAAGGTTTAACCCCCTGATCACCCCCCAGATAACCCTTTCACCTCCTATCACCACTGTCGCTAAGCGATCATTTTTCTGATCGCTGTCTTAGCGTCAGTGATGCTGATCGGCAGCCAGTAATTTTTTTTAGGTTCGCCGCATGTTTTTATAGCGTCAGGTACCCCAATATATTATCTAATAAAGGTTTAACCCCCTTGATCGCCCCCCAGGTAACCCTTTCACCCCCTATCACCACTGTCACTAAGCGATCGTTTTTCTAAATGCTGTCTTAGTGTCTGTGATGCAGATCGGTAGCCGGTAATTTTTTTTACGTTCGCCGCATGTTTTTATAGCGTCAGGTACCCCAATATATTATCTAATAAAGGTTTAACCCCCTTGATCGCCCCCCAGGTAACCCTTTCACCCCCATCACCACTGTCGCTAAGCGATCGTTTTTCTAAATGCTGTCTTAGTGTCGGTGATGCAGATCGGTAGCTGGTAATTTTTTTTAGGTTCGCCGCAGGTTTTTATAGCGTCAGGTACCCCCATATATTATCTAATAAAGGTTTTAACCCCCTGATTGCCCCTAGTTAACCCTTTCACCAGTGATCACCATATAAGTGTTACGGGTGACGCCCGTTAGTTAGTTTGCTTTTTATATTGTCAGGGCACCCGCCGTATATAACCCAATAAAGGTTTAACCCCCTGATCACCCGGCGGGTGATATCAATTAGGTTTTAGCGTCAGAGAGGGTCTGAGTCACACCCCAGGCAGCGTCAGGTTAGTGCCAGTAACGCTAACACCCACGCGTGAAGCATACACCCCCTTAGTGGTATAGTATCTGAACAGATCAATATCTGATCTGATCAGATCTATACTAGCGTCCCCAGCAGTTTAGGGTTCCCAAAAATGCAGTGTTAGCGGGATCAGCCCAGATACCTGCTGGCACCTGCGTTTTGCCCCTCCGTCCAGCCCAGGCCACCCAAGTGCAGTATCGATCGATCACTGTCACTTACAAAACAAAAACACACATAACTGCAGCGTTCGCAGAGACAGGCCTGATCCCTGCGACTCCAGTGCTGTAGGAGGTGATTTCACCACCACAGTTAAAAAAAAAAAAGCAAATATGCCGAAGCATTGGGGCAGCAGGGGCGGAGGAGCAATTTTGCTCCTAATGCCGCGTACATACGGTCGAAATTCCGACGGAGGCTTGCCCGTGGAAAAGTCCGACCATGTGTGTGCGGCATAACTTTTTTGCGGGAGGATGCCCCCATGCTTCGGCATATATAAATGGTGCGTGTATGCCCATCATTAGAAGTGGGTGGATGAAGGGCGGTATTCTAATGGTGGGCATACCCACCGATCAATCTCTTTTTTCGTTCAGCCAACAGGCTGCATGAAAAAAAAAGATTACAATACATGTCCAACAAGGACCAGCAACGTACTGGTATGTTGCTGGACTTTGAATGTTTATACCAGAATGATGCCTGCGGGTTTAGGTATCATTCTTTTCAGCCTGCGGCCGGCTTTCATGTAAAAGTAATCCTAGCGGCTAATTAGCCTCTGGACTGCTTTTACAAGCAGTGGGAGGGAATGCCCCCCCCGAATATAAAAAGTGCCATTGGGAAATTGGGAAAGCATTTTATCACACCGATCTTGGTGTGGTCAGATGCTTTGAGGGCAGAGGAAAAATCTAGGGTCTAGAAGACCCCAGTTTTAAAAAAAAAAAAAAAGAGTACCTGTCACTACCTATTGCCATCATAGGGGATATTTACATTCCCTGAGATAACAATAAAAAAAAAAAAAAAAAAAAAAAATACTTGGAAGGAACAATTTAAAAATGAAATAAAAAAGCAAAATTAATAATAAAAAAAAGAAAAAAAAAAAAAAAAAAAAAAAAAAAAAAAAAAAGCACCCCTGTCCTGCCCTGCTCTTGCCCAATGGCGAACGCAAGCGTCGGTCTGGCGTCATATGTAAACAGCAATTGCACCATGCATGTGAGGTATCACCGCGAAGGTCATATCGAGGGCAATCATTTTAGCAGTAGACCTCCTCTGTAAATCTACTGGGGTAACCTGTAAAGGCTTTTAAAAATGTATGTAGTTTGTCGCCAATGCGCGTTTGTGCGAAATTTTAAAGCATGTCGTGTTTGGTATCTATGTACTCGGCCCAAGATCATCTTTTTTATTTCATCAAACATTTGGGCAATATAGTGTGTTTTAGTGCATTAAAATTAAAAAAAGTGTATTTTTTAACCCAAAAAATGCGTTTGAAAAATCGCTGCGCAAATACTGTGTAGAAAAAAAAAATGCAACACCCACCATTTTAATCTGTAGGGCCTTTGCTTTAAAAATATATATAATGTTTGGGGGTTCAACATAATTTTCTTGCAAAAAAAATAATGTTTTCATGTAAACAAAAAGTGTCAAAAAGGGCTTTGTCTTCAAGTGGATGTAAGCTTCCTAATGTTGTGTATAAAATGCCAGAACAGTTCAAAACCCCCCCAAATGACCCCATTTTGGAAAGTAGACACCCCAAGCTATATACTGAGAGGCATGTCGAGTCCATGGAACATTTTATATGTTGACACAAGTTGCGGAAAAACGAAATTTTTTTTTTTTTTTTGCACAAAGTTGTCACTAAATGATATATTGCTCAAACATGCCATGGGCATATGTGGAATTACACCCCAAAATACATTCTGTTGCTTCTCCTGAGTACGGGGATATCACATGTGTGAGACTTTTTGGGAGCCTAGCCACGTACGGGACCCCAAAAACCAAGCACCGCCTTCAGGCTTTCTAAGGGTGTAAATTTTTGATTTCACTTCTCACTGCCTATCACAGTTTCGGAGGCCATGGAATGCCCAGATAGCACAAAACCCCCCCAAATGACCCCATTTTGGAAAGTAGACACCCCAAGCTATTTGCTGAGAGGTATTGTGAGTATTTTGCAGATCTCGCTTTTTGTCACAAAGTTTTGAAAATTGAAAAAAAATATATATATATATATTTTCTTTCTTCATTTTCAAAAACAAATGAGAGCTGTAAAATACTCGCCATTTCTCTCAGCAAATAGCTTGGGGTGTCTATATTCCAAAATGGGGTCATTTGGGGGGGGGGGTTTTGTGCGATTTTGGCATTTTATGGCCTTCGAAACTGTGATAGGTAGTGAGGAGTGAAATCAAAAATTTGTGCCTAGAAATCCTGAAGGCGGTGCTTGGTTTTCGGGGTCCCGTACGCAGCTAGGCTCCTAAAAAGTCCCACACATGTGGTATCCCCGTACTCAGGAGAAGCAGAAAAATGTATTTTGGGGTGTAATTCCACATATAACCATGGCATGTGTGAGCAATATATCATTTAGTGACAACTTTTTGTAATTTTCTTTTTTTTTAGTCATTATTCAATCACTTGGGACAAAAAAAAAAAAAAAAATTCAATGGGCTCAACATGCCTCTCAGCAATTTCCTTGGGGTGTCTACTTTCCAAAATGGGGTCATTTGGGGGGGTTTTGTACTGCCCTGTCATTTTAGCACCTCAAGAAATGAGATAGGCAGTCATAAATTTAAAGCTGTGTAAATTTCAGAAAATGTACCCTAGTTTGTAAACTCTGTAACTTTTGCGCAAACCAATAAATATACGCTTATTGACATTTTTTTTACTAAAAACATGTGGCTGAATACATTTTGGCCTAAATGTATGACTACAATTGAGTTTATTCAATTTTTCTTATAACAAAAAGTAGAAAATATCATTTTTTTTCCAAAATTTTCGGTCTTTTTCCGTTTATATCGCAAAAAATAAAAATCGCAGAGGCAATCAAATACCATTAAAAGAAAGCTCTATTTGTGGGAAGAAAAGGACGCAAATTTTGTTTGGGTAAAACATTGCATGTCCGCACAATTTACAGTTAAAGCAGCGCAGTGCAAAATTCTGAATTCACCTCTGGTCCTTTAGCTACCAAATGGTCCGGGGCTTAAGTGGTTAAAGTGGTTGTAACCCCACTAAAAAAATTTTTTCTTTTTAGCCAACCTGCAAGAGAAAGGCATAATGAGCTAGTATGACTAGCATACTAGCTCATTATGTACCACTTACCTTAGATCGGGGCCCCCGAAGCAGTCCGCGTTCCTCTGTCCAGACGCAGACATCACTGCGGCGATAGCCGGAATGTTACTTCCGTGTATTGCCGCACCAGCCAATCACAGCACTGCTCCAGCGCTGTGATTGGCCGGAGCGGCGAAGACGTGACTCCGCGCGGGAGCTGTCACATTCGGCTACGCCCAGCGATTGCTGGGAAGTAGCCAATTTTGTGAATGGGATTAACCCCATGAATGCACCGTTGTCATTTTTAGTAAATATCTCCTAAACCGTGTAGGTTTAGGAAATATTTCTTGCACCTACAGGTAAGCCTTAATCTAGGCTTACCTGTAGTTGAAAAAGTGGGTTTACAACCACTTTAACTGCAGACGTTTAGCTTTAATTTGAGGGTATTTACATCCAAATCAGGTGAACGGTGTAGGAATTACAACAGTTTGTATATGTGCCTCCCACTTTTTAAAGGGACCAAAAGTAATGGGACAATTGGCTGCTCAGCTGTTCCATGGCCAGGTGTGCGTTATTCCCTCATTATCCCATTTATAAGGAGCAGATAAAAGGTCCAGAGTTCATTTCAAGTGTGCTATTTGCATTTGGAATCTGTTGCTGTCAACTCTCAATGTGAGATCCAAAGAGCTGTCACTATCAGTGAAGCTAGACATCATTAGGCTGAAAAAACAAAACAAACCCATCAGAGATATAGCAAAAACATTAGGTGTGGCCAAATCAACTGTTTGGAACATCCTTAAGAAAGAACGCACCGGTGAGCTCAGCAACACCAAAAGACACGGAAGACCACGGAAAACAACTGTGGTGGATGACCGAAGAATTCTTTCCCTGGTGAAGAAAACACCCTTCACAACAGTTGGCCAGATCAAGAACACTCTCCAGGAGGTAGGTGTATGTGTGTCAAAGTCAACAATCAAGAGAAGACTTCACCAGAGTGAATACAGAGGGTTCACCACAAGATGTAAACCATTGGTGAGCCTCAAAAACAGGAAGGTCAGATTACAGTTTGCCAAACATCTAAAAAAGCCTTCACACTTCTGGAACAACACACTATGGACAGATGAGACCAAGATCAACTTGTATCAGAGTGATGGGAAGAGAAGAGTATGGAGAAGGAAAGGAACTGCTCATGATCCAAAGCATACCACCTCATCAGTGAAGCATGGTGGTGGTAGTGTCATGGCGTGGGCATGTATGGCTGCCAATGGAACTGGTTCTCTTGTATTTATTGATGATGTGACTGCTGACAAAAGCAGCAGGTTGAATTCTGAAGTGTTTCGGGCAATATTATCTGCTCATATTCAGCCAAATGCTTCAGAACTCATTGGACGGCTCTTCACAGTGCAAATGGACAATGACCCGAAGCATACTGTGAAAGCAACCAAAAAGTTTAAGGGAAAGAAGTGAAATGTTATGCAATGGCCAAGTCAATCACCTGACCTGAATCCGATTGAGCATGCATTTCACTTGCTGAAGACAAAACTGAAGGGAAAATGCCCCAAGAACTAGCAGGAACTGAAGACAGTTGCAGTAGAGGCCTGGCAGAGCATCACCAGGGATGAAACCCAGCGTCTGGTGATGTCTATGCGTTCCAGACTTTAGGCTGCAATTGACTGCAAAGGATTTGCAATCAAGTATTAAAAAGTGAAATTAATGAGGTGTAAGGTACAGCCTATATAGGCATCGCATTGTCATACTTCTGGCATGATTGTAAACGTGATTTACCGGTTTCCCTCCCCTTTTCTCCCCCCCCCCCCCCCACTTTGGTTTAAACTTTATGTTGAATTGAGAATTTACGTGTGTATGCTTTGCAGCCACTGTGTTTTATTCCACTGTATTATGCAAAACCCAATAAATATTTTACCAAAAAAAAAAAAGTGTAAGTTTGATTGATGATTGTTAATCTGTCCCATTACTTTTGGTCCCTTAAAAAGTGGGAGGCACATATGCAAACTGTTGAATATCCTACACCGTTCACCTGATTTGGATGTAAATGCCCTCAAATTAAAGCATCTTGTTCATTTCAAATCCATTGTTGTGGTGTATAGAGCCAAAAAGATTAGAATTGTGTCGATGTCCCAATATTTATGGACCTGACTGTATATCCATTGATTTAACGGTTTGCCAATGCAGTTACATTCAAGCCATGTCCTGAATGATAACTGTCAGTGGCATACACTCCCAACCAAATAGCTAGTGTTATGAGTGATAACATGTACAGCTCCATGGTAACTGCAGATCAGACAGAGGCTAAGATGGCAGCTTCCTTCTCTTTTTAAAAGGTTAAGAGGGTTTAGTCCTGCTTTAACTGCTTCTGGACCGCCCACTGTACATATACTGCGGTAGGGCGGCCCAGCTGCGCGAAACAACGTACCAGTACATTGTTACCTCAGCTGGCCACCCACATGTATTCGTAGGAGAGAGAGAACGAGACAGAGAGAGAACGAGACAGAGAGAGAACGAGACAGAGAGAGAACGAGACAGAGAGAGAACGAGACAGAGAGAGAACGAGACAGAGAGAGAACGAGACAGAGAGAGAACGAGACAGAGAGAGAACGAGACAGAGAGAGAACGAGACAGAGAGAGAACGAGACAGAGAGAGAACGAGACAGAGAGAGAACGAGACAGAGAGAGAACGAGACAGAGAGAGACAGAACGAGACAGAGAGAGACAGAACGAGACAGAGAGAGACAGAACGAGACAGAGAAAGAGAGACAGAGAGACAGACCGAACGAGACAGAGAACGAGAGAGAGGGAGAGAGACAGACCGAACGAGACAGAGAATGAGAGAGAGACAGACCGAACGAGACAGAGAACGAGAGAGAGAGAGACAGACCGAACGAGACAGAGAACGAGAGAGAGAGAGAGACAGACCGAACGAGACAGAGAACGAGAGAGAGAGACAGACCGAACGAGACAGAGAACGAGAGAGAGAGACAGACAGACCGAACGAGACAGAGAACGAGAGAGAGAGAGACAGACCGAACGAGACAGAGAACGAGAGAGAGAGAGAGACAGACCGAACGAGACAGAGAACGAGAGAGAGAGACAGACCGAACGAGAGAGAACGAGAGAGAGAGAGAGACAGACCGAACGAGACAGAGAACGAGAGAGAGAGAGACAGACCGAACGAGACAGAGAACGAGAGAGAGAGAGACAGACCGAACGAGACAGAGAACGAGAGAGAGAGAGAGACAGACCGAACGAGACAGAGAACGAGAGAGAGAGAGAGAGACAGACCGAACGAGAAAGAGAACGAGAGAGAGAGAGAGACAGACCGAACGAGACAGAGAACGAGAGAGAGAGACAGACCGAACGAGACAGACCGAACGAGACAGAGAACGAGAGAGAGAGACAGACCGAACGAGACAGAGAACGAGAGAGAGAGAGAGACCAAACGAGACAGAGAACGAGAGAGAGAGAGAGACCAAACGAGACAGAGAACGAGAGAGAGAGATAGACCAAACGAGACAGAGAACGAGAGAGAGAGAGACAGACCGAACGAGACAGAGAACGAGAGAGAGAGACCGAACGAGACAGAGAACGAGAGAGAGACCGAACGAGACAGAGAACGAGAGAGAGAGAGAATGAGACAGACAGAACGAGACAGACAGAACGAGACAGACAGAACGAGACAGACAGAACGAGACAGACAGAACGAGACAGACAGAACGAGACAGACAGAACGAGACAGACAGAACGAGACAGACAGAACGAGACAGACAGAACGAGACAGACAGAACGAGAACGAGACCGAGAGAGAGACAGAGAGACAGAACGAGAGAGAGAGAGACAGAACGAGAGAGAGAGACAGACCGAACGAGAGAGACAGACCGAACGAGAGAGACAGACCGAACGAGACAGAGAACGAGAGAGAGAGACAGACCGAACGAGACAGAGAACGAGAGAGAGAGAGAGAGAGACCGAACGAGACAGAGAACGAGAGAGAGAGAGAGAGAGACAGACCGAACGAGACAGAGAACGAGAGAGAGAGAGAGACAGACCGAACGAGACAGAGAACGAGAGAGAGAGAGACCGAACGAGAGAGAGAGAGACCGAAAGAGAGAGAGAGAGAGACCGAAAGAGAGAGAGAGAGAGACCGAAAGAGAGAGAGAGAGAGAGACCGAACGAGACAGAGAACGAGAGAGAGAGACCGAACGAGACAGAGAACGAGAGAGAGAGACCGAACGAGACAGAGAGAGACGGACCGAACGAGACAGAGAACGAGAGAGAGAGAAAGAGAACGAGAAAGAGAGAGAGAGAACGAGAAAGAGAGAGAGAGAACGAGAAAGAGAGAGAGAGAACGAGAAAGAGAGAGAGAGAACGAGAAAGAGAGAGAGAGAGAGAACGAGAAAGAGAGAGAGAGAGAGAACGAGAAAGAGAGAGAGAACGAGAGAGAGAAAGAGAGAGAGAACGAGAGAGAGAAAGAGACAGAGAAAGAGACAGAGAAAGAGACAGAGAAAGAGACAGAGAAAGAGAGAGAGAAAGAGAGAGAGAAAGAGAGAGAGAAAGAGAGAGAGAAAGAGAGAGAGAAAGAGACAGAGAAAGAGAGAGAGAAAGAGAGAGAGAAAGAGAGAGAGAAAGAGACAGAGAAAGAGAGAGAGAAAGAGACAGAGAAAGAGACAGAGAACGAGACAGAGAACGAGACAGAGAACGAGACAGAGAACGAGACAGAGAACGAGACAGAGAACGAGACAGAGAACGAGACAGAGAACGAGACAGAGAACGAGACAGAGAACGAGACAGAGAACGAGACAGAGAACGAGACAGAGAACGAGACAGAGAACGAGACAGAGAACGAGACAGAGAACGAGACAGAGAACGAGACAGAGAGAGAGCGAGAACGAGAGAGAACGAGAGAGAGAGAACGAGAACGAGAGAGAGAGAGAACGAGAGAGAGAGAGAACGAGAGAGAGAGAGAACGAGAGAGAGAGAGAACGAGAGAGAGAGACAGAACGAGAGAGAGAGAACGAGAGAGAGAGAGACAGAACGAGAGAGAGAGAGACAGAACGAGAGAGAGACAGAACGAGAGAGAGACAGAACGAGAGAGAGACAGAACGAGAGAGAGACAGAACGAGAGAGAGACAGAACGAGAGAGAGAGAGAGAGAGAGAGAGAGAGAGACAGAACGAGAGAGAGAGAGAGAGAGAAAGAACAAGAGAGAGAGAGAGAGAGAAAGAACGAGAGAGAGAGAGAGAGAAAGAACGAGAAAGAGAGAGAGAAAGAACGAGAAAGAGAGAGAGAAAGAACGAGAAAGAGAGAGAGAAAGAACGAGAAAGAGAGAGAGAGAGAAAGAACGAGAGAGAGAGAGAAAGAACGAGAGAGAGAGAGAGAGAGACACAGAGAGAGAGACAGAACGAGAGAGAGAAAGAAAGAAAGAAAGAATGAAAGAAAGAGAGAGCTATGTTTCCTGCTAATCAGGAACACAGATGTCTCTCTTCCTCTAGTCAGTCCACCCCCCCACAGTTAGAAAGCATTCCCTAGGAGCACACTTGATTGTCCCTAATGTTAAACCCTTCCTTGCCAGTGTCTTTTTATACCGTAACAGTGCATTTGTTTTTAGCACTGATCACTGTATTGGGGTCACTGGTCCATAAAAAGTGTCACTCAGCCCAGGTTCACACTGGGCTGCGGAAGTGAAGCCGGGCGAGTACAGCTAAAGTCGCACGATTTCACTCCCGCTAGCAGTCCCGATTTTGGACGTGATTACAGACATCTATGCAGGTTTCTGCACAGATTGACATGTAAATCACGGCCCGAAATCACAAAAAGTAGTACAGAAACTACTTTTTGAAATCAGTGCAGTGCTGTAGATGCAGCGTCGCACCGATTAGGACGGTGCCATTGCCAGCAATAGCCACCGATTTGACATGTCAAATTGTACCAATGTGAACCAGGGCTTAGTGTCTGATTTGTCTGCCGCAATGTCGCAGCCCGCAAAAAAAAAACGCTGATCGCCGCCATTACGAGTAAAAAAAAAAAACATAAAAATATCCAATAGTTTGTAGATGCAATAACTTCTGCGCAAACGAATAAATATACGCCAATTTGGATTTTTTTTTCCCAAAAAATATGTAGCAGAATACATATTGGTCTAAACTGATGAAGAAATTTGATTTTTTACATTTTTTTTATTGGATATATTTTATATTGTTTTTTTTTTTTTTCTTTATAGCGCAAAAAATAGGTGATAAAATACCAGCAAAAGAAAGCTCTATTTGTGTAAAAAAAACATCAATTTTATTTGGGCACAGCATCGCACGACTGCGCGATTGTCAGTGAACGTAAAGCAGTGTTGTATCGCAAAAAATGGCCTGGTCATTAAGGGTGCAAAACCTTTCTAGGGCTAAAGTGGTTAAGGTGGAACTAAACCCTCCTATCATTTTCAGCCAAGGAAGCTGCCATCTTATCCTCTGTTTAAACTACAACTGCCAAGGTGCTGCACATGTGATCACTCATAACACCAGCCATTTGATGGTTTGACAGTTCGGTTCACACTAGTGCGGGCCGTGCAGCCTGCATTTGCTTTGAATGGGCTTCTTTCTGTGCCACGTGAACCGTAGAAAAAAAGATGCATGCATCTTTTTAAAAATGTGGCCGTAGGGAAACCAAATGGTCTTTTTGACCATGCGATTTCCCTGCAGTTCATGCAATCGCACTGCGGGCTAAGATGCGTGGGGGTGCCATTTAGAATAAACAAGCAGCCCCACATGCAACAGGAATTGATGCGATTCCCACACCTGCAACACACAGTGGAGGCTAGTGTGAACCTAGCCTTAAGAGTAGAAGCAAATGTGACAGTTGCATTTTCAAAATATTACTTTTTTTTTAAACCATTAAATTGATGGGTTTAGTTCTG
Organism: Rana muscosa; assembly: GCA_029206835.1. NCBI lineage: Eukaryota > Metazoa > Chordata > Amphibia > Anura > Ranidae > Rana > Rana muscosa. Next base: position 11,172,654 of record JARGYO010005562.1, read on the forward strand.
CTTTAAGGGTCACATTTATAAAGCACTGAATACCGTATTTATCGGCATATAACACGCACAGGCGTATAACACGCACCCTAACTTTAAGAGGGAAGTTTAAGGAAAAAAACTTTCCACGGCCCCCTGCGTATAACACGCAGGCACAGTTTACTCTCTATTTTCAGGGTAAAAAAGTGAGTGTTATACGCCAATAAATACAGTATACATATTTCACTAAAGCCCCGTACACACGGTCGGACTTTTTGCCAACAAACTTCATTTTGAGCAAGTTTGACTAAAAATCAGACCGTGTGTACGCTCCATCGTACAAACTTTTTTGGTTTTCATCGGACAAATGTTCGGTCTGCAAACGGACAAACTTTTCGCCAACAAAAGTCCGATGGAGCAAAGTCCGACCGTGTGTACGGAAATCCATCAGACTTTTGTCCGATGGACAAAACAAATAATGTTAAAATCAACCAACAATAGCAGAAGTTGACCAAAGGGTGGCGGTAAAGAGCAGAAAAGAGCAGAAAAACAACGTGATGTTGGAAAAAATTTGGGAAAGTTTGCAGAAAAGTCCTGCCGTGTGTATGCTATGGGTGTTCCCGACCAACTCCCTTCGGACAAAAATCCACGGAAAAGTTTGTTTGAAGTCCGACCGTGTGTACGAGGCTTAATGGTGTATCAGTCACTGTCATTTAAAAACGTATGAACCTGGAAGATTCAACTGCAGTGAATTTATGGTGAATGTCACGGCTTTATAAATTATGTCCCTAAATGTTGGGGACAACATTGGACCCTCTTTCTTTATGTACCTACACAGGGATGGAGATGCATGTTATCATGCGTCTCATTTAAAGTCCTAAAAAACATTCACTAAATGTTGGTTTGGTGCTTTTTCTTCAAAAATTCATTCTACAAGCGGACTTTCACCTATTACAATAACCTTTTTGGGTTCCTCCCATCTTACAGAACTTGAAAGGATTTTGAAATTTTAGGGAAGTTTAGTAAATTTTTTATGCTGAAAGGCAGGACTTCCTGCTTTCTCACCTAGGAGAGAATTATGTATGGACCCTGCTGTCTCTGGGACTGCCATGTCACACATCCCAGGAGGCAGAGTTTTACTGAAAGCACATGTGTGCTGTTAGGTTCAGCACATGTGCAGACACAGCATTGCATGGTATAGCTGCTCCTGTTAACTGAATGAAGCAGTGGGGGAGTGAAGGGAAGGTAAAACCTCTTTTAAAGGTCGGTGTACTCCAAGGTTGTTGCTGCTAGCTTGTTGTGCCAACTAAAGAAAACAAACCTTGGTCAATAGGTGTGCTTTCCAATCCAAAATCCCCGCCAACACCCACTGAGGGCTTCATTTATAACATTGAGGAGACATCATCATGCGTTTTCTAGTCTACTTCTCAGTACTACAGCACACCATGGCCTATTCATAACATGCAGACTAAGATATGGAGCCTTGGTATCCTAAAGAAACGCTCTCTACCTGATTGGAGGAGAACCAGCCATGTGATGGTGCACTCCTTTTTTCAACAACTTCCATTCATTGGCATTTCACGCGGCCTTCCCTGGACTCCTGAAGCTGGAAGAGCACTGGAGGTGCACACTGGTAAAGCCCACCACAGAGGGATATTTCTATAAGTTAGTGATGTGGCCGCCACAGGGTGATTTCTGGAGTGCCATTTATAATAAGCATCCATCACTTCTCTGTTTAAAAACATATGGTGGAAAATAAAAGGGAACCTGCAGTGTTGTCCTGCTGCTCAGGTGATCACCGTTCACAGGTCATCACCGATCTTGTGGTGCCATCATCTTCTCTGACATCATGGGGAGCTGCCTCTGAGTTCAGGCAGACAACCCCCGATAATGTGTGACCGCTCCCCACACTGGCAGCTGTGTCCCTGCTCATGCAGCTCCTAGAGATATCTCAGGAGGCTTCAAAGAAGAAGAAGACAGGGCATTCTTGCCTAGGTGAGAAGGGTGGCTGGGGATGGGCTGACATAAAAAAAAAAAAAAAAGAACCTTTTTTTTTTGATTGTGGAGGGGCCTCTGTCTGATCTGCAGTTGCCATGGTGCTGCACATGTGATCAGGTATGACATCAGCCATTTGAGAGCACAAGCAACTGTGACAGGTCTTAAACATTACCATTTTGGAAACCATTAAATTGATGAGTTTCTTTCCACCTTGAGTGTTTAACCCCTTCATGTCCACATAACACATATATATGCAGCCTCACTGGTCTGAACTTTTTGCAGTGGGGCTGCATATCTGCGCATCTGTCTTTGTGCTGAGAGCGCACCACACAGCACGTTCTCAGCGCAGAGACTGGGGTCTCACCGAGAGCCCTGGGTCCCGTACTAACGATTGGGACACGGAACTCCCGACTCCGGGTCACCTGACCGCTGTGGTAGCCTCTGATTGGCTACCACAGTGATCAGGCACTGTGAAGCCTGCCCCTGTGTTTCTCTCTCTGTGAATGGAGAGAAAAGATACATCTCCTTGCAGAGACAAAATGAAAAACGTGTGTGTGTAAAACATAATAATAATAATAATAATAATAATAATTAAAATCAGATAGCTAGATCAAGGTTCGATCTAGATCACTGCCAGGGTTAGGCTCCTTTCACACCTAGGCGATTTAAATCGCAGGCGGAATTGACGCAATTCTGACTGCAATTCCAAATTGCGGAAAAACGCAGGATGCGTTTATGATGCCATTTCTCCTTAATGGCACCCCAATTGTGCTGCAATTTGGTCGCGATAAATCGTGCTGCAATTGCAGCAAATTGCAACGCGCGATGCTGTCACCCAAAATAATCTTCTGCTTCTTTTTGATTGATAAGCGTCATGCACTGCAATTTGCCAAGATTGCAGCGCGATTTATCACACGGCAATCGCGGCGCAATTGGGGCGCCACTAAGTAGTAATGGCATTGCAAAGCATCCTTCGTGTTGCCGCAATTTGGAATCATGGGCAGAATCGTGGTGATTCCACACGCGATTCAAATCACCTGGGTGTGAATGGAGCCTTAGGGTTAGTGTCAAAGGTCAATGTCAGTGTCAAAGGTCATGGCCAGTATATTTTGGGCAGAATATTTTTTAAATTAGTATCAGGGCCATTGGATCCCGTTGCTGTCAATGACAGCCAGTGAGCCAATGAGGAGAGAAAGGAGGTGGGGCCAAGCCGCGGCTCTGTATGTGTATGTCCATAGCGGCTCAGGAGTGAGCACACAGCAGTGCCCCCATAGCAAGCCGCTTGTTCTGGGAGCACTCGGCAGGAGGGAGGGACCATGAGCACTGGTAGGGGATCTGAGAAGTGGAGGATCTGGGCTGCTCTGTGCAAAACCACTACACAAATGCCTTTACTAACACTTAATGCCCAGCTGCTGCACACATGTCCATGGCGATCTGAGGTTGTGTACTGACAGTGTAGTCACTGCACTCTCCCCACACACTGGCTGCTCTGTCATTGATAGCTCTCTCTGATTGGGAGCCAGCAGAACAGACTCCTGATCATATGACCATTGTGACAGCCAATCACAGTGCTCATATGATAGAGAAGCTGTGCCACCTCCTGGCATTAAAATGGAAGTAAACCCATTGATTTATGATTTGCCAGCATAGTGGTGAATAAGGACCCTTTTACATTGCATTTAGATCAGGTTTGTCTGTCTGTTTTTCAGGTGGACCTGATTGCAAGCTCTATGAATGCACCTGTGTCAGTTTTCACCACCTACCTCCCAATCTGTCCACAGAAGATGCCTGGCTCCTGGACCTAAACATGAAGAATGGGAGGTAGTGTGATGGGGCTACTGTGCAAATGTGGACACAGGTGTCACAACACCGACATTGGTCCCATCCAGCTAGGATCTGCTCACCCATCATCCCTATTGAACAGAGCCCTCCAGCTCTGTGAAAAAGGGGCCCTATCACGGTTTTTGCTCTCAATGGAACAGTCAAGCCATTATGATAACTATAGATGAGACAGAGGCTGCTAGGATGTCAGGCAGCTTCCTTGTGTGTAGAGGAGAGGAGGGTGTAGTTGTGTGTACAGTGTAGAGGAGAGCAGGGTGTAGCTGCATGTAGAGGAGAGCAGTGTGTAGTAGTATGTACAGTGTAGAGGAGAGTCTAGATGCGAGGAGAGGAGAGTCTAGATGCGAGGAGAGGAGAGTCTAGATGCGAGGAGAGGAGAGGGGTAACGGGTGTCAGTGAGGAGAGGAGGGTGTATATATGAAGTGATGAGGATGACAGGTGTCAGTGAGAGGAGGGTGTAGATGTGAGGTGATGAGGAGGGTGGACATGTGAGGTGATGAGGAGGGTGGACATGCGAGGTGATGAGGAGGGTGGACATGCGAGGTGATGAGGAGGGTGGACATGCGAGGTGATGAGGAGGGTGGACATGCGAGGTGATGAGGAGGGTGGACATGCGAGGTGATGAGGAGGGTGGACATGCGAGGTGATGAGGAGGGTGGACATGCGAGGTGATGAGGAGGGTGGACATGCGAGGTGATGAGGAGGGTGGACATGCGAGGTGATGAGGAGGGTGGACATGCGAGGTGATGAGGAGGGTGGACATGCGAGGTGATGAGGAGGGTGGACATGCGAGGTGATGAGGAGGGTGGACATGCGAGGTGATGAGGAGGGTGGACATGCGAGGTGATGAGGAGGGTGGACATGCGAGGTGATGAGGAGGGTGGACATGCGAGGTGATGAGGAGGGTGGACATGCGAGGTGATGAGGAGGGTGGACATGCGAGGTGATGAGGAGGGTGGACATGCGAGGTGATGAGGAGGGTGGTCATGCGAGGTGATGAGGAGGGTGGTCATGTGAGGTGATGAGGAGGGTGGTCATGTGAGGTGATGAGGAGGGTGGTCATGTGAGGTGATGAGGAGGGTGGTCATGTGAGGTGATGAGGAGGGTGTAGGATGCGAGGAGGGTGTAGGAGGGTGTAGGATGCGAGGTGATGAGGAGGGTGTAGATGCGAGGTGATGAGGAGGGTGTAGTAGAGAGGAGACGGGTGACAGGTGTCAGTGTGAGGAGAGGAGGGTGTAGTAGAGAGGAGACGGGTGACAGGTGTCAGTGTGAGGAGAGGAGGGTGTAGTAGTGAGGAGACGGGTGACAGGTGTCAGTGTGAGGAGACGGGTGACAGGTGTCAGTGTGAGGAGAGGAGGGTGTAGTAGTGAGGAGAGGGGTGACAGGTGAGGTGGGTGTAGTAGAGAGGAGAGGGGTGACAGGTGTCAGTGTGAGGAGAGGAGGGTGTAGTAGTGAGGAGACAGGTGTCAGTGTGAGGAGAGGAGGGTGTAGTGGCGAGGAGAGGAGGGTGTAGTGGCGAGGAGAGGAGGGTGTAGTGGCGAGGAGAGAGGGGACAGGTGCCAGTGTGAGGAGAGGGGTACAGGTGTGAGGCCTGTGTCACTATGGTGGATGAGGTGCCCGCACACCCTCCCCTAGGAGAGTCTATATATGTATATAACACAACACAATACTCCCCGGTCCCCCCCCCCCACACCCCGCCGGCCGCTAGTCACTCACGCGTTGCCCACGTAGATCCGGGGGAAGACCTCGTTGAAGTGCTGGGAGGGGAGGCAGTAGAAGCCGCCATCGTTGGCCAGCAGCTCATTGAGCGCCTGAACTGACACCTCATAGTCCGACATAACCACCGCCTCACACCGACGACACCCGAGCTGGGCAACTGCGGTCAAGCCAGCCGTGGTTTGTAAATGCACGGTCTAGCCAGCCGCACAAAAAAATAAACTGTGCGCCTATTACAAGGAGTACGGTAATTGCAGGAACATGACACTGCTCTATGACTCACCCTCCTTACTAAACATAAAGCGCTGCAATAGACGGAGGAATCAGATGGGAGCCGGAGGAGCTGCAAATGGCAAGAAGACGAATATTGCATGATCAGCAATAATAGGGAGAGCTGAGGAGCAAATACCCAAGTGGCAGGAGGTGGGGGCTGTAAGATTGGGACAGCTGGCTGTGTCTACAGCGCAATGAAAATGCAACATGAGCAGATTGTTCCAATGAATAGTTCTACCCATCTAGTTTCATTTCTATCTGTTATACATATTTGGCTATTAATTGCAGCTGTGCATGTTTGTGATCAATATACAATAAGCATCCATGCAGATTTATAACTGGATCATATCTATAGCTATTTATCTATAATTACAGCTGTGCATGCCTGTGATCAAAAGGCAATGGGCAACAGAAGCATCCGATTTTACAACTTAATCCTTTCTATCCATCTATTCCATTAATATCCTATTAAAACATATACTTTCAGTATATAATTACAGCTGTGCATGCCTACAATGCATGTCTGTGATCAAGAGGAGGAGGGGGAGGCGGCTTCACTCTGCTCGGCTGTGACAGCCGCTGTAGAGACTGATCAGAGCCGCGACCACAGAGAGAAGGGGACCGTTGTGCCGGTGTTCTATCAGTATGGGTCCCCCCATTAGATAGTGCCCGGGTTGAACTGCGCATGCGCAATTGGAGATCATGGAAATCTCAGAGACTTAACATCGGTTCCATCAGCTGTTCTTGGAGCATGCACAGTTAACAGGCCGCTCGCTCCCAATGCTTATCCACAACGCTCGCTGTATCAGATGGGGGACCCATCTCGATAGAACAGCGCTGGCCGCGCTCACAGCAATACAGCAAGGAGCAGATGGTTAAGAAATCACTGTTGAATAATACACCCGCCCCTTTTTAATAACCATCTGCCCCTTGCTGTATTGCTGTGAGCGCAGCCAGCGCTGTTCTATCAAGATGTCCAACCTGTAAAAAATCACTGCTGAATAATACACGCTCCACGGAGCGAGCGTCGTAACTGCGCATGCTCCAACTACAGCTGAGTGAACAGATGTTCAGTCTCTGAGATTTCCGTGATCTCGGACTGCACATGCACAGTCCAACCCGGGCACTATCTGATAGGGGACCCAGAATGATAGGACACTGGGTCCCAGGTGTGCCGACTGGCTCGGATGCAAAGCCACTACCTCTGGCTCTCCATGTGTGTTCTGAAAGGGGGGTCTGTATTGTAGGGGGGCTGTATTGTGTTAGGGGGGTCTGTGCACTGTAGGCGGGTCTCTACTGTAGCGAGGGGTCTGAACTGTAGCGGGGGGTCTGCAGTGTAATGCAAAGGGGTCCAGAGGTACAAGGGCTGTGTAATGTAAAGTGGTCCAGAGGTGTAGGGTGCTGTGTAATGTGAAGGGGTCCAGAGGTGCAGGGTGCCATTTAATGTAAAGGGGTCCAGAGGTGCAGTTGTGGAGAGGGGGTACACAGTAGTGACAAAAAGATATTGAATGATGCAGGGGGCACAATGTGATGTTTTTACATTTCAAGGTGGGGGGAGGTGCCAGATATAGGATCCGCCCCGTGTGCCAAATGCTCTAGGTACACCTCTGCAGTAATTTCAGTAACAGCAGAGAGAGAATGCGCTTTCAGAGCGCTTCAATTGCCCATATCTGTCTGTCTTTATTTCTCTCTCGCTCTCTCTTTCGCTTGAATTCTTTACTTATTTATTTCTCTCTTTCTTTCTCTCTCACTCTCTTTCATTCTATATTTATTTCCCTCTCTCTCTCTCTCTCTCTCTCTCTCTCTCTCTCTCTCATCTCTCTCTCTCTCTATTTATCTCTTTCTCTCTCTTTCTTTTTCTTTCTCTTTCTGTCTCTCACTCTTTCTCTCTTTCATTCTCTATTTAATAATTCATCTTTCTTTTTCTCACTCTCTCATTCTTTATTTGTTCTCTCTATCTCTCTCGCTCTCTTTCTTTCGGTCTTTCTTTATCTCTCACTATCTCTCTCTCTCTTTCAATCTTTATTTATCTCTCTTATTGTTTTATGAAAAAGTTTACAGCACAAGTGTTTATTTATTTATTATCTTTCTCTCTCTCTCTCTCTCTCTTTCTTTCTCTCTCTTTTAATTTTTTGTTTCTTTCATAGTTTTATGAAAAGCTTTACAGCACAAGCATTTATTTGTTTCTCTCTTTCTCTCTCACTCTCTCTTTCATTATTTATTTATCTCTCTTTCTCTTTTCTATCTTTATCCTTTTTTTTACCACTTCCTTACTGGGCACTTAAACCCCCCTACTGCCCAGACCAATTTTCAGTGCTGACGCACTTTGAATGACAATTGTGCGGTCATACAACGCTGTACCCAAATGATATTTTTATCATTTTTTTCCACACAAATAGAGCTTTCTTTTGGTGGTATTTAATCACTGCTGGTGTTTTTATTTTTTGCTAAACAAACAAAAATTGGAAAACTTTGAAAAAAAAAAGAAATCATGTTTCATTGTTTGTTATATAATTTTGCAAACAGGTACTTTTTCTCCTTCATTGATATGCGCTGATGAGACGGCACTGGTGGGCACTGATAGGCACAGATAAGGAGGAACTGATAGGCACAGATAAGCCGGCACTGATGGGGGGCACTGATGGGCACTGGTAGGTAACACTGATGGGCACTGGTAGGTGACACTGATGAGCACTCGTAGTGGACACTGATAGGCAGCACTGTGGGCTCTGATGGGTGGCACTGTGGGCACTGATGGGTGGTGCTGGTGGTCACTGGTAGGCAGCACTGTTGTGCAATGGCAGGTGGCACAGAAGAGCATTGACTCGCTGATCAGAGGGCACGCCGCGTGCGCCCTGCAGGGGGCGCGTAGGCTGCTCGAGCACGGAAGGACGTCCAGGGACGCCGTCCCGGCAATTCAGGTCCGCGCTGTAGCCGTCTTTCGGCTATAGCACAGGCCTGTAGTGGTTAAAAATCACATTGTCTTTGACTAATGTTTTTTCTTTATAGGTCACATCTCAATACATTGTTTTATGTAAATGTTTACAGCACTAGCAGACAAAATAAAGTGTCTATTTCTAAATACATTTACTGCATATGTTTTTTTTTGTTATCTTGTATTCAGTGTCCCATAAATTATACACACCCCATGTGATATAGGACATTTTCGACTCCAGAGGCCCTTAAAGACCTCATTTAAATTATGTAGAAAAAATAATGGTCAGTTACAGGACGTCCCATACACTAAGCACACCTAATTTGAAACCATTTTACTGTAGCATTTTGGAGATACAGTATGTCACATTATTCAACATTGGAGGCCTATAAAGACCTAATTTCTAATAAGTAGAAAAAAAAGAATAGTCAGTTCTAGTAAAGGACGTCCCATACACTATGCACACCTAATTTGAAAGCATTTTACTGTAGCGTTTTGGAGATACAGTATGTCACATTATTCAAATTTGGAGGCCTATAAAGACCTAATTTCTAATAAGTAGAAAAAAAAGAATGGTCAGTTCTAGTAAAGGACGTCCCATACACTATGCACACCTAATTTGAAAGCATTTTACTGTAGCGTTTTGGAGATATGTCACGTTATTCGACTTTGGAAGCCTATAATGACCTCATTTCTAATAAGTAGAAAAATAGAATGGTCAGTTCTAGTACAGGACATCCCATACCCTACGCACACCTCTTTTGAAACCATTTTACTGTAGCATTTTGGAGAAATGTCACATTATTCGACTTTTGAGGTGTATAAAGACCTCATTTCTAATAAGTAAAGAAAAAGAATGGTCAGTTCTAGTAAAGGACGTCCCATACACTATGCACACCTAATTTGAAAGCATTTTACTGTAGCGTTTTGGAGATATGTCACATTATTCGACTTCGGAGGTGTATAAAGACCTAATTTCTACTAAGTAGAGAAAAATAATGGTCAGTTCTAGTAAAGGACGTCCCATACACTATGCACACCTAATTTGAAAGCATTTTACTGTAGCGTTTTGGAGATATGTCACATTATTCCACTTTGGAGGTGTATAAAGACCTCATTTCTAATAAGTAGAGAAAAAGAATGGTCAGTTCTAGTAAAGGACGTCCCATACACTATGCACACCTCATTTGAAAGCATTTTACTGTAGCGTTTTGGAGATATGTCACATTATTCCACTTTGGAGGCCTATAACGACCTAATTTCTAATAAGTAGAGAAAAAGAATGGTCAGTTCTAGTAAAGGACGTCCCATACACTATGCACACCTCTTTTGAAACCATTTTACTGTAGCGTTTTGGAGATATGTCACATTATTCGACTTCGGAGGTGTATAAAGACCTAATTTCTAATAAGTAGAGAAAAATAATGGTCAGTTCTAGTAAAGGACGTCCCATACACTATACACACCTAATTTGAAAGCATTTTACTGTAGCGTTTTGGAGATATGTCACATTATTCGACTTCGGAGGTGTATAAAGACCTAATTTCTAATAAGTAGAGAAAAATAATGGTCAGTTCTAGTAAAGGACGTCCCATACACTATGCACACATCATTTGAAAGCATTTTACTGTAGCGTTTTGGAGATATGTCACATTATTCGACTTTGGAGGTGTATAACGACCTCATTTCTAATAAGTAGAGAAAAAGAATGGTCAGTTCTAGTAAAGGACGTCCCATACACTATGCACACCTTATTTGAAAGCATTTTACTGTAGCGTTTTGGAGATATGTCACATTGTTCGACTTTGGAGGTGTATAAATAACTCATTTCAAATAAGTAGGAAAAAAGAATGGTCAGTTCTAGTAAAGGACGTCCCATACACTATGCACACCTAATTTGAAAGCATTTTACTGTAGCGTTTTGGAGATATGTCACATTATTCGAATTTGAAGGTGTATAAAGACCTAATTTCTAATAAGTAGAGAAAAAGAATGGTCAGTTCTAGTAAAGGACGTCCCATACACTATGCACACCTAATTTGAAAGCATTTTACTGTAGCGTTTTGGAGATATGTCACATTATTCGACTTTGGAGGCCTATAACGACCTAATTTCTAATAAGTAGAGAAAAAGAATGGTCAGTTCTAGTAAAGGACATCCCATACACTATGCAAACCTAATTTGAAAGCATTTTACTGTAGCGTTTTGGAGATATGTCACATTATTCGACTGTGGAGGCCTATAACGACCTCATTTCTAATAAGTAGAAAAAAAGAATGGTCAGTTCTAGTAAAGGACGTCCCATACACTGTGCAAACCTAATTTGAAAGCATTTTACTGTAGCGTTTTGGAGATATGTCACATTATTCGACTTTGGAGGCCTATAACGACCTCATTTCTAATAAGTAGAAAAAAAGAATGGTCAGTTCTAGTAAAGGACGTTCCATACACTATGCAAACCTAATTTGAAAGCATTTTACTGTAGCGTTTTGGAGATATGTCACATTATCCGACTTTGGAGGTGTATAACGACCTCATTTCTAATAAGTAGAGAAAAAGAATGGTCAGTTCTAGTAAAGGACGTCCCATACACTATGCACACCTAATTTGAAAGCATTTTACTGTAGCGTTTTGGAGATATGTCACATTATTCGACTTTGGAGGCCTATAACGACCTCATTTCTAATAAGTAGAAAAAAAGAATGGTCAGTTCTAGTAAAGGACGTCCCATACACTATGCAAACCTAATTTGAAAGCATTTTACTGTAGAGTTTTGGAGATATGTCACATTATTCGACTTTGGAGGCCTATAACGACCTCATTTCTAATAAGTAGAAAAAAAGAATGGTCAGTTCTAGTAAAGGACGTTCCATACACTATGCAAACCTAATTTGAAAGCATTTTACTGTAGCGTTTTGGAGATATGTCACATTATTCGACTTTGGAGGTGTATAAAGACCTCATTTCTAATAAGTAGAGAAAAAGAATGGTCAGTTCTAGTAAAGGACATCCCATACACTATGCAAACCTAATTTGAAAGCATTTTACTGTAGCGTTTTGGAGATATGTCACATTATTCGACTTTGGAGGCCTATAACGACCTCATTTCTAATAAGTAGAAAAAAAGAATGGTCAGTTCTAGTAAAGGACGTCCCATACACTATGCAAACCTAATTTGAAAGCATTTTACTGTAGCGTTTTGGAGATATGTCACATTATTCGACTTTGGAGGCCTATAACGACCTCATTTCTAATAAGTAGAAAAAAAGAAGGGTCAGTTCTAGTAAAGGACGTTCCATACACTATGCAAACCTAATTTGAAAGCATTTTACTGTAGCGTTTTGGAGATATATCACATTATTCGACTTTGGAGGTGTATAAAGACCTCATTTCTAATAAGTAGAAAATGGTCATGGTGTAAAGAGTTTTTTCAGTGTATCCAGTGAGCTATATTTTCATGTATGTGATGTGAATGGTTTAGGCTCCAGGCAAAGGACGCAAACCCGTTTTTGAGGAACCACAGACAGTGACAGACACCAGCTCGACTGGACCCAAGTCGGATAAGGTATGACATCAATGTCATACTTAAAGTCATGGTGTAAAGAGTTTTTTCAGTATATCCATTGAGCTATATTTTCATGTATGTGATGTGAATGGTTTAGGCTCCAGGCAAACGACGCAAACCCGTTTTTGAGGAACCACAGACAGTGACAGACACCAGCTCGACTGGACCCAAGTCGGATAAGGTATGACGTCAATGTCATACTTAAAGTCATGGTGTAAAGAGTTTTTTCAGTGTATCCAGTGAGCTATATTTTCATGTATGTGATGTGAATGGTTTAGGCTCCAGGCAAAGGACGCAAACCCGTTTTTAAGGAACCACAGACAGTGACAGACACCGGCTCGACTGGACCCAAGTCGGATAAGGTATGACGTCAATGTCATACTTAAAGTCATGGTGTAAAGAGTTTTTTCAGTGTATCCAGTGAGCTATATTTTCATGTATGTGATGTGAATGGTTTAGGCTCCAGGCAAAGGACGCAAACCCGTTTTTGAGGAACCACAGACAGTGACAGACACCAGCTCGACTGGACCCAAGTCAGATAAGGTATGATTTCAATAAGAACTAGGGCTGGAAAAAAAATCGATTTTAATCTTGAATCGAGTTTGGAGGTTAAATCGATTCAGATTTGCAGAAAATTGATTTTTTTTTTCCTTGAGAGTTTACGTAGCAGGGCTACAAGGGGCGTATCCGGAATGGCACTGGGAAAATTACATCTATTCGCCGCAGGCGCAGCCGCCGCGAGTAGATGTAATGTAACACTAACTAACCGCAAGCCGCCGTCTGCCTACCTGATCAGCGTGTCATGCAGACAGACGGCGGCCATTGCAGTGTTCAAAAGCCACACCTCCCGAGTTCTCGTCGTCTTTGATAGGCGGAACACTAAATTTCACAGCAGGCAGTGTTCCGCCCATCACGGACATCCTATCATCCTCGTCTGTGTTATGAGGATGAGCGGATGTCCGTGATAGGCGGAACACTGAATGCTGGGAAATTGAGTGTTCCGCCTATCACAGACAAGGACGAGGCGCGTCTTTTGAATACTGGAATGGCCGCCGGTATAGCAGTAAAATACGTAACCCACGAAAATCTGCATCAGGTACGGGCACAGTGATTGAAGCATGGGCAAAGTGAAGCATGGGCACAGTGAAGCACGGGCACAGTGAGGCATTGGGCACAGTTAAGGACGGGCACAGTGAGGCACGGGCACAGTTCAATTCAACTAAGAGTAACCTCAGGATTTTTTGTTGTTTTATTAGCTAAATACAAATACAGTATTAATAATTTGGATGTTTAACAATCTTTGTTGCACACTGACTTTGCAGTTGGAGAAAGGGGTTTTGTTTGTTGATGCACTTTAATTAACATAATTAAAAAAAAATTGAATAGAATAGTAAATCTAGTGTTTTCTAAAAAAATTGCGTTTTTTTTTGGGGGGGAAAATCGCCCAGCCCTAATAAGAATTAACACTTTTTAAGGTGAATAATTGATGAGTTAAGTTCTATCTATCTATCTATCTATCTATCTATCTATCTATCTATCTATCTATCTATCTATCTATCACACTTTGAAAACACATATCTGTTCCACAGGAACCTTTAAGGAGCACCGACATCGCAAAGAAACCTGGGAGCACAACATCTGTAAATCAAAACTATGGACCATGCTGGCAAGGAGCAGACCCCTCTGAAAAAAAATATGCAGCAAGACTACAAAGGCCTCCACAGGTCCCAAACTATAGCAAAATGACTGCTGTTCTTCATCAGTACCACTGGCTTAACTGTGATGAGATCGATTTTGCGTCATACTTGCTTGCAAGCGAGTACCCTCACATTCATGGCTTTCAGTCAAGTCTTTTATTTGGTGTTTTACACAATGGAGGGATTGTGGGTACTCCAAGCAGCCCATTTGTGCAAATTTTGCACACTGGGGACAACCACTGGGTAACTGCTAGCAACCTGTTTTGTCTGAACAATCAAGTTTGCATTTATGACAGCCTTTCGACAGTGCTAAACAAGAAAGATGAACAAGTATTGTCATGGTTGATAAGGCCAAAGGAAGACCAATTTACAGTAATTTATCCTGCTGTCCAACAGCAGTCTAATTCGAGTAACTGTGGTTTGTTTGCAATTGCTTTTGCATTTGGATTGTGCTGCAACCTGAGGCCAGAAAACTTGAAGTTCCGTGAGGGCCGGTTAAGGACTGAACTTATAACGTCCTTCATGAAAAGCCAAATCCATTTTAAAACAGAGCCAAGAGTTGGTGCTTCAAACTCACGTCAAACACATGTGAATGTGTACTGCATATGCAGGACTGCACACTACAGTGAAGTAATGGCAGAATGTTCTATGTGCAAGGGGTGGTATCATCCTAACGGTGTGCAGATACCAGAAAATGCCATTACTGGGGATGATGATTGGAGATGCCACAATTGTACTGGCTAAATTTCTTGAATTCAGTTTACTTTTAATTGCTTTGCTTATTTAACTAAGGTTTAAAATTGTCTATTTAAAGTAGCCATGTAAAAATAAAATTTCATTGTATATATATATATATATTTTTATTAGCAGGGTCTAAAGAATACATGGCTTCAAGAATACATATGACGTCCTCCCTTTAAAACGAGCTAGGAGGCACGCGCTCGCCGCCAGCGGCGCGCGCGCGCCCGCCATATTCACAAGGCCCCGGTGCGCGTGCCCGGCGGCCGCGATTGCCGCCGGGCACCCGCGATTGCCCGGGAAACGAGCAGGAAAGTGGATCTCTGTGTGTAAACACAGAGATCCACGTCCTGTGAGGGAGAGGGGACCGATGTGTGTCCCTTGTACATAGGGACAACCATCGGTCACCTCCCCCAGTCAGTCCCCTCCCCCCACAGTAAGAACACATTGAGGGAACATATTTAACCCCTTCCCGCCCCCTAGTGGTTAACCCCTTCCCTGCCAATCACATTTATACAGTAATATATGCATTTTTATAGCAGGGATCGCTGTATAAACGTGAATGGTCCCAAAAATGTGTCAAAAGTGTCCGATGTGTCCGCCGCAATATCGCAGTCACAATAAAAAAATCGCAGATCGCCGCCATTACTAATAAAAAAATAAAAATGCTATAAATCTATCCCCTATTTTGTACACGCTATAACTTTTGCGCAAACCAATCAATACGCGCTTATTGCGATTTTTTTTTTTTACCAAAAATATGTAGAAGAATACGTATCGGCCTAAACTGAGGAAAATTTTATTAAAAAAAAAAAATGAGTATTTATTATAGCAAAAAGTAAAAAATTGTGTTTTTTTTCCAAACTGGACGCTCTTCTTTTGTTTATAGCGCAAAAAATAAAAACCGCAGAGGTGATCAAATACCACCAAAAGAAAGCTCTATTTGTGGGAAAAAAAGGACACAAATTTTGTTTGGGAGCCACGTCGCTCGACCGCGCATTGTCATTCAAAGTGTGACAGCGCTGAAAGCTGAAAAATGGCTTGGGCAGGAAGGGGGTTTTCGTGCACAGTAGAGAAGTGGTTATGTAAAAATCATAATTGTTTTGCTATAAAATTACTTAGAACCCCCAAACATTATACAGTGGGGTAAAAAAGTATTTAGTCAGCCACCAATTGTGCAAGTTCTCCCACTTAAAAAGATGAGAGAGGCCTGTAACTGTCATCATAGGTATACCTCAACTATGAGAGACAAAATGTGGAAACAAATCCAGACAATCATATTGTCTGATTTGGAGATATTTTTTTTTTTGCAAATTATGGTGGAAAATAAGTATTTGATCACCTACAAACAAGCAAGATTTCTGGCTCTCACAGACCTGTATCTTCTTCTTTAAGAGGCTCCTCTGTCCTCCACTCATTATCTGTATTAATGGCACCTGTTTGAACTTTTTATCAGTATAAAAGACACCTGTCCACAACCTCAAACAGTCACACTCCAAACTCCACTATGGTGAAGACCAAAGAGCTGTGGGGACACTAGTTAATGGGGACACTAGTTAGATTGATCTGTGTGTCCCCAAGAAAAGACATTGGTAGGGTTTTACCTTCACTCCCTGTTTAGCTGTGTGACAGGAAGTGAAGCCAATTTTACTAAAAGGGACACAAAGCCCAACCTAAAAAAAAAAAAAAAAACACAAGCAGGGGGTCTAACACTTACTTGATTTCATTTAAAATGCCCACAATTAGAATCGTATTGCCTTGAGCTATTTTTAGGTGCAGTGCTCTAAATCGGTGCTTGAATACTTACCGCTCTGTATTTTTCATTTCCTGGTGACTATCCATGGCAGCACACAATCCATGCATATAATACCATGAAGGCATCAGGTTAGACAAATCACATCTGTTTTGTTTTGACATGCCAATAAGCATAGTTAAGCTGCAGCTGTCACACTTGTTGCATAGAAAACAAAAACAAACATTAAACTTTGCACCAAATTTTATTGGTCAACAAAACAGGACTTGGAAAACACAAAGGGAAGCAAAAAAAAAAAAAGACATGAAGGTAAATTTTAAACATTAGTCACATCTTGAGAAAGATTTAGCAAAATAATGCAGCACAGACAATTAAATCAAAGTGAACAAACGACACACATTGACAACATCAAAAATATTTCAGGTGAACATATCCCCACACAAAAAAAAAACAATCAACAAAAGTAAAACAAACATCTGTTTTGCAAAGACATAACAAATAAAATGCATGTGTTGCAAACTCGATAAGGACACCAAAATGTACATTTTGTCGGCCGGCGCCACACACACAATCTTGCCTCTTTTCGGGGCAAGGGAGAGAATGCTATCTGCAAGCTTTATATATCATAGATTTGTGTGCTAATAGGGCAATTGAAAACACATTCACAGTCCATGAAACACCCAAAATGCAAGTTCACCCAATGTAGAGACTGAACTTCAAAGTGGGTACACCTGTTAAGAATGTCCTTCAATTACTAACCCAAAAAACACACTCTCTCTGAGCATGCCCAGAAATATCCAGGTGTTGTTCACACACAAAAAGCACCAAAAAAAAAAACCTAAGTTCCTGAGCATGCTCAGACCAACACAAATGTAGCTAGCAGAAAATAAGCCCCCCCCCCATGTCCAAAATTAAGCACATCATCCAGCATGCTACAAGATTAGAGATGGGACAAACACCCCCCTGGTCCAGGGGGCAAAAAAAGAGCCTAACATGGGCAAAAGTTATACAACAAATACCATTACAGTCTATGGGAACTGACTTGTTAATTTTGCTAGTCCCCACTTGGCTGGCTTATCTTCTAGTTATTGGCCTTAAAATGGGGGCCCAGGTCCCACCCTAAGGGACATATATCAATGTCACCAATTTTGACTACACCAAAAACAAAACAAGGAGAAGTGCCTTTAAATATGCCAAATTGCTTAAGGGCCATTTCACACCACATGCAGTCCATTGCATTTTTTATGCATCAAAAATGCATGGAAAGTTGGTTATATGGTTCTAAATGGCAGTGTTTGTTCCAGTGCGTTCCAGTTTTTCCACAAAAAAAGTAGAACATGCTGCATTTTACCTGCACTGGACTGTACTGGAACGCTGCAAAATGCATCAAAAACGCACTGGAACGCACCGGAAAACACACCCAAATGCACCAAAAACGCACTGGAAAACACTTGTCCTTATCTATGGTTAATAAACAAGGGGGGTGAAAAAAAAGCACTGGACTGCATCAAAAACGTACCAAAAATGCACTGGAACGCATCAAAAACGCACATGCAAAAAAGCACCTGGAACGCATCCGGTTTGCGTTTCTATGGTGTGTAGAAACGCAGTCTGGATGCGTTCCAGGTGCTTTTCTGCATGCGTGTTTTTGACGTGTTCCAGTGCATTTTTAATGCGTTCCAGGTGCCTTTTTGATGCAGTCCAGTGCTATTTCCCCCCTCTTTTCACTTAACCTTAATAGACCAGTCACACCAGACGCAGTTCCGTGCACATTTTTTCTGCACTAAAAATGCATGCACAGTGTTTTCCATGTATTCCAATGGCTCTTGTTGGCTCTAGTTCACACCATACAGTCAGTTTACGGTCAGTTTCCGGTGCAGAAACTGACCGCAAACTGACTGCATGGTGTAAACTAGAGCCAACTAGAGCCATTGGAATACATGGAAAATACTGTGCATGCATTTTGTGCAGAAAAAAAGCACACGGAACTGCGTCTGGTGTGAACTGGCCCTAATAAGGACAAATGTGTTGCAGTGCGTCTTTGGTGCATTTAGGTTCGTTCCAGTGCATTTTTGGTACGTTCCGGTGCGTTTTTGATGTGTTTTACTGCGGTCCAGTACAGTTTTGTACATAAAAAATGCAGCATGACCAATTTTTTTTTCCTTTCTGAAACACACTGGAACGGACTGCAGTGGTGTGAACTATGCCATTGGGTGTCTATAGTATGCCTGTAAAGTAGCGCATGTTTTCCATGTTTATAACAGTCCGAGAGCAAAATGACATTTCTAAAGTAAAATAATAGCCATTTAAAAAGTACTCTCGGCTGTAATGAATTGCTGGTTCCCGTCAATACAGATAAAAGTCATTGATAAAAAAACAAAAATGCGTGGGGTCCCCCCAAATTCCATTACCAGGCCCTTCAGGTCTGGTATGGATATTAAGGGGAACTCCGCGCCAAATAAAAAAAAAATGGCGTGGGGGTTCCCCTCAAAATCCATACCAGGCCCTTCAGGTCTGGTATGGATTTTAAGGGGACCCCCGCGCCAAACTTAAAAAAAATGGCGTGGGGGTCCCCCTAAAAATCCACACCAGACCCTTATCCGAGCACGCAACCTGGCAGGCCACAGGAAAAGAGGGGGGACGAGAGAGCGCCCCCCTCCTGAACCGTACCAGGCCACATGCCCTCAACATAGAGAGGATGCTTTGGGGGTCTGTGACCCCTCAAAGCACCATGTCCCCATGTTGATGGGGACAAGGGCCTCATCCCCACAACCCTTGCCCTGTGGTTGTGGGGGTCTGCGGGCGGGGGGCTTATCGAAATCTGGAAGCCCCCTTTAGCAAAGGGGACCCCCAGATCCCGCCCCCCCTGTGGTATGGGGTACAAATGTACTAGGAATATTTCAATTTTATTGTTTTCACTTTAAGCATTATTAAAAACTGCTCCCGAAAAAACGGCCGTTTTTAAAACTTTTTTTTGCATTGATACATGTCCTAAAACACTTTTTAGGACAATAACTTGCATATTAGCCTTTATAATTAGCACTTTTGATTTCTAATGTTCGAGTCCATTGTATTTGATAGGGTTCTAAAGTTTGAGCGAACTTTCGGTCCGTTCGCAGGTTCTGGTGCGAACCGAACTCGGGGGTGTACGACTCATCCCTATTCATCTCACCGAAAGGTGCTTGGTCTTGTATTGGCTATGAGGATAATGTAGACTTTGATAGCTTTCAGACACTGTGATCATAGATTTCCTTTCATCATGTAAATGCACTGGAGAGAGTCCTGAGAAGGGCAGCAAAGCTAATAAGGGGGCTGGAGGACCTCAGATATGGGGAATGACTACAAACATTAACATTAACTTTTCCCTATAGAAGAAATGGTTAAGAAATTATATGATCCCAATATACAAATCTTCGAATGGTGACTCCAGCATTGGGAGGAAAATATTTAAAATGATTGTAAAACCTGTATTTAAAACATTTTTAATTTTTTTTTAACAGAAGGAATGTTTGAGATATTCAATCAGTTACATGTTAAGCATATCAAGTGTTACAATGAAAGACAATAAGCGATATGATGGCAGGGAAAATCATAGAACAAAACTAAGGAGCCAACAAGCGTCAGGCGAGCATAGTACAGTAGGTTACATTCCAGATTGACTTGGGAACAGGATAACATCTGAACAAACCAGGGAATTACGCTGCCCAAATTTTATGAAATTTTTTAGGGCATGTATGTCAACTTATACAAAGGTAGAGCTGCGTTCACCAAGTCTTTCCAGACAGTAACCCGAGGAGGCTCCGTGGCTTTCCACTGGAGTAGTATAGCCTTCCTGGCATAAAATGCAGCATAAAAGATGAACAGCTTTTTGTGTGTAGTCGTGGGCAGATTATCTGTGATGATTTAAAACATTTTTAAATAATAAATGTTATATATACCTGCCCTATGCAATGGTTTTGCGCAGAGCAACCCCAATCCTTTTTTTCTAAGCCATAGTTTGTGCTCCAGGCTCCTCCACTTCTATGTGTGCCCCCATAGCAAGCCGCTTGCTATGGGGGCACACGTTCCGGCTCACCCTTGAGCTGCACTGCCTGTGTCCATAAACACAGACAGCATGGCTCGGGTCCACACCCGATCACTCCTCACACCATTTTATTGACAGCAGTAGGAGCCAATGGCTCCTGCTGCTACCCGAGTCCCTATGAGACAGTGTTGCAAACCCCCAAAGTCAAATTTACTGGCAGGACGCCAAAATTTACAAACACCAATTTTTTTTAATGACAAAACTCAGGAAATTTACTGCAACTTTTTGACACTGCAAAAAAGTACTTAAAATGCCCATTTTCAGTGCTTAACTGTGCACATATCAATATTTAAATTATAAACATATAGCTAGTGCTATTAGCAATGTGTTTAAGTTAAACAAAAGTCAAAAACCATATTTCTCTATTTACATGAAGGTCAGGTTAATATAACCCAGCCAGCACAGAGTTCCCTCTTACATCAGAATTTCCGGAATTCCCCAGTGCAAGGGAGAACTCTGCAGACCCTGATGTAAAGGACATTGCCACAGATCATGATCTAAGGGGGAACTCTGATGTAAGGGGGGCCTGCATTCCCCTTTACATCAGAGTTCCACTTACATCAGGGTCCGCAGAGTTTTCCCTTGCAATGTAAGGGGAGATCCTGCAGACTCTGATGTAAAGAGGAACATTGGGAACGCTGATGAGGGGGGGACTTACTGATATAAGGGGGAACCTTTATTTCAGTTCCCCATTACATTATTTTATTCACTCCCCCCTTACATAAGTGACCCATCGCCCCTCAGACTGACCTTGTGATGCGGTCACTGACCTCCTCTCAGTTGCACTGTGCAGGGCTCAGTCAGATGGCTCCAGGTTGGTGGCTCTGGTTTTATCCTATAGTCTCTTCTCCACAGTCTACACATGTCTGACTCCTCTCATGATCCCCAATTTGGCGGCGCTCCCACTCTTGACTCTTCTCCAGACTTCCCCTCAGAGACTGCAGACATGATAAATGACAGGAGATGGTCAGAGGATACGGACATGGCACAGGAGATGGTTAGAAGATACAGACATGGCACAGGAGATGGTTAGAGGTTACGGACATGGCACATGAGATGGTTAAAGATTACAGACATGGCACAGGAGATGGTTAGAGGATAAAGACATGGCACAGGAGATGGTTAAAGGATGGTTAAAGGATACGGACATGGCACAGGAGATGGTTAGAGCATACGGACATGGCACAAGAGATGGTTAGAGGATACGGACATGGCACAAGAGATGGTCAAAGGATACGGACATGGCACAGGAGATGGTTAGAGGATACGGACATGGCACAGGAGATGGTTAAAAGATATGGGCATGGCACAGGAGATGGTTAAAAGATATGGGCATGGTGCAGGAGATGATTAAAAGATATAGACATGGCACAGAGATGGTTAAAATATATGGATATGGCACAGGAGATGGTTAAAAGATATGGACATGGACTGTCTCTGACTGACCTTGTACCTTTACCAGGGTCACAGGTGTGCTTGCACTGCAGGCCAGGGCCTGGCGTGTGCTCGTCCGGCCCCGGGGAGGTCCAAGTTCGGGCTTTCCATCTCCCGTAACATAAGTTACACGCCAGCCCACTGCACTATCGCCCGGCTCCTGGGGAAGTGCACCATGACATCATCATTGCGGACAGGGCTCGCCTTGTGGCAGCAAATACCAGGCGCACCATTTGCATTGCACAGCCTTTGTCAGACTACTCCGGCGACTGAGCCCCGCTTGCCTGCGCCGGCTGAATGTAGGGTCAGTTCAGAATCGGTTAGTCTATGTGATTCACAGGTGCTGCGCATGCGCAGTTCTGACCCGAGCCAATTGCAGCCATTTTTACTGGCACTTTTCTCCTGCTATGGGCATTTACGGGCCGGAGAAAAGGGCCCTGTTATGGGCTGACCGTAAAAATATGAGCGGCTTGCAACACTACTATGAGAAGAGGAAGAGAGGGGAGAGAAGACTGCAGTTAAGCACAGTGCTGGATCCCTGACAGGCTCAGGTAAGGGTTTGGAGGGGGACTAGTTAGTGGGGTATTTTTTACCTTAATGCAGATAATACATACGGAATAAAAAAAAAAACACCCAGCCTTTAGAACCACTTTAATCTTAGGTCTCTAAAAAAGACACCCAGCCACACAATTAAATTGGATGAAAAGTGGTTTGATCCCAAACTGCATAAGGGGTTTGTTACTGTTAGAGCGGTAGGGATGTGGAACTCCATCCACAGTTGGTGGTGTTACAAGGGAGTATAGATACATTCAAAAAAAGTTTAAACGTGTTTGGTAGCAAGTGCAATCTACAGGGATATGAAAAATTATAGTCACACACACACTCAGATTGTAGTGGGTGGACTGGTGTCTTTATTCAACCTTACCATCTATGTAACTATGTCTGACCAGAGGATCATTACAGCATTTCCCATTGAAGTGGAAGTAAAGTCCACTTTTTAACTTGTACCTACAGGTAAGCCTATAATAAGGCTTACCTGTAGGTATAGTGAATATCTCCTAAACTTGCACTGTTTAGGAGATAGTCATATAGCATGCAGTCGGTGACCTCAATGGCACATACGCTCTGAAGGGAGCTTTGTGTCGGAGCTCCTGACTAAGGCCTCATGCACACATCATGTCTTTTTCCTGGGGAATAGAGTAGAGCACATGGAGGCAAAAATGGGGGACTATGCAACCACCATGAATGATTAATTGATGCTCACGATGCTCACGAGGCGCAATCTGAACAACACAACTGGATTAAAGACAAACTGGCAGACATTGAGGACCGGTCTCACCAGAATAATGTTAAAATCACAGGAACATCTAAAGATGTGCAAGATCTGTCCACATACAGTGTCTTGAAAAAGTATTCACGCCCCTTGAAATTTTACACATTTTGTCATGTTACAATGTAAATGTATTTTATTGAGATTTTATGCAATAGACCAACACAAAGTGGCACATAATTGTGAAGTGGAAGGAAAATGATAAATGTTTTTAAAAATGTTTTACAAATAAATATCTGAAAAGTGTGGTGTGCATTTGTATTAAGCCCACTTTGCTCTGATACCCCTAACTAAAATCTAGTGGAACCAATTGCCTTCAGAAGTCACCTAATTAGTAAATAGAGTCCACCTGTGTGTATTTTAATCTCAGTATAAATACAGCTGTTCTGTGAGGCTCTCATAGGTCTGTAATGCCCTGTACACACGATTGGATTTCCGATGAAATAAAATCCGATGGAAAATTCCGATGAAGCTGACTTCCATCAGTCTTGCATAAACACCATCAGACAAAATTCCGTCCAAAACGCGGTGACGTAAAAAACTCAGACGAGCCAAGAAAAAATAGGTTCAATGTTTCTGAGCATGCATCAACTAGATTCTGAGTATGCGTGGGTTTTATCTCCGTTGGAGTTCCACACAGACGGTCGGAATTTCCTATCGTTCTTTTTTCCATCGGAAAAATTTAAAACGTGTTCTATTTTTTTTACACCGATGGAAAAAAGTCAGATGGGGCCCACATACGATCGTTTTTTCCGATGAAAAAAGTCTTCAAATATGAATTTTATTAATTTTTTCAGAAATGAACAGGGTTAACATAACATTATATAGTTTATCGATAGGTGGTTAGTAACTCTCTAAGGTGGTTCACTTATATACATAACATTAATTATATTACAGATACACCATATACTAAATTTAATACAAGGATATCCTCTTATCACACTATCTCAACAACTTTTATCTCCTTCTTCATACCACCTTATATAATATAGCTCCCCTCCTCATTCCCTATACTTTAGGTTAAAACAAAATCAAATTAAGTTAAACCAAAACAAAACACACAAAAAATAAATAAATAAATAGATAAGTAAATATATCAACAAAGATGTCACCTGAATATATATGCTACTATTGAACCACGCATCTGCCACTTCCCACAGCCCAAATTCCTGTAGCTATTTTATATCCCTATAAGGGATATCCCTTCCTCTGAACAGATTCCAAGATGTCCAGGTCTCTCTATACACCTCCTGTCTGTCAGATGCTGTCAAGATCAGATCTTCCATTCTTCTAATGTCTTCTACCTTCCTCAGCCATAAAGCTATGGTCGGGGGGGTCTTTTGTTTCCATAATAGAGGAATGCAAGACTTAGCTGCATTTAGTAGATGACATAGAATAGACTTTTTATAATTTTTGATTGATATGGTAGAGACGTGTAATAGAAATAACGCTGGATTATTTGGGATCTGGAAATCGCAAAATTTCTGAGATATAGTACGGACTGTTGTCCAAAAGGCCGTTAACTTAGGGCACATCCAGAATATGTGTAACATCGTTCCTCTGTCTTTGCCACATCTCCAACAATATTCCGATATATCAGGAAACATTATATGGAGTCGACTGGGCGTCATATACCACCTCGTTAGTATTTTATAGTTGGTCTCTTGTACCTTAGTACAAATTGAGGATTTATAAAAGAGACCAATCATAGATTGAACTTGTATTGGAGTAAATGTACAATGTAAATCTTCACCCCATTTTAATATACATGTTAACTCTGTCTGTTCTCGTGGGGAATTAAGTAGCGCATATGTCTTAGAGAGAATATGAGGTAATGGTTCTGTTCCAGAGCAAAACTCTTCAAATTTGGTTAGTTGCCTAGTATATGCCTGCGGATCTGGTATGGTCTGTAGAAAGTGGTGTAGCTGAGCTGCATTCCAAAATGTGAGTCTATACGGACCCATGGAGTTTGTTAGCTCCTCTATGGTGGGCCATCTATTTCCTCTCACAAATTGTGATGCGCTCATTTGCTCAGTCTCTCGTAACGTCGAAAATTGTGTCATTGAAAGACCTGGTAGAAATTTAGGATTCCCAATAATCAGAGTTAAAGGGGATGTTTTAGTCGTTTGGCCCGCATGTAGAATAGCTTGTGAACATTGTTTCAAGGTATTCCCTATCAGGGGGTGTGATTTCAACTCTGATGGTATATGTTCCCAACACAATAATGCTCTCTCTAATGGTATGGGGGATTGATGCTGTTCTATTTGCACCCATAGCTTCAGGTCATTATTGCATTGCCAATCTATTACTCTGCTAAGGTGTACTGCTTGATAATATCGCCGGATATCTGGCAATGCTAGGCCCCCGTATTGCTTCGGCAGTGTTAATAAGGTACGAGACAGGCGTGGTTTCTTATTGGCCCATACGAATCGTGTGAACATTGCCTGTACTTGTTTAAAATAAGATAGTGGTATCCATATCGGTAGTGCCTGAAATAGGTATAAAAATTTAGGCAAGATACACATTTTTATTAAGTTACATCTACCGAACCACGAGTGAAAATTTATATGCCACTTTTCCAATAATAGCCTAGATTTTATAAGCAAAAGAGGCCTTATATAGTGTGGGGTGTGTACTAAACCCCTTGAGCCATAATTGGCCAAAGCCACCCTGGCGTTGGCCAATTACTGCTCTCTGTACAGACGGCGCTGTGATTGGCCAAGCATGCGGGTCATAGTGCATGCTTGGTCAATCATAAGCCAGCAATGCACTGCGATGCCGCAATATATTATGGGCCGTGACGCGCCACTCGAATTAGGCGCGAACGGCCCATAAGTTTCACAATTCGGCGAACAACCAAACAGGGGATATTCGAGTCGAACATGGGTTCGAATCGAACTCGGAGCTCATCCCTTCTAAAAATGAGGGCAGACTGAACAATTGTGCATAAAAGATATTAGTCTGTCATATCCATACACAAATGTTTTATTCATTGAGGGTCCATGCACACTATACTTAAAAAAAAAGCCAGTTACCTTGCCATAAAACACTCTATACATTTTTTTAGTTTTTAGCGGGTTTTTTGTGTGCTGGCGGCTAGCAGCGTTTATAATCCTTTTTACCATTGGGGACTGGTGGGGTATTTTTTGGGGGGAGGCGGTGGCGGCAGACCACTACCCCCGACCACGGTCGGTTGGTCAGTCATCCAGCCTGGCACTTACCCCATCTAGGTTGTGGGTGGGCAGCACTCCTACAAGCGGTGGGTAGCAGCTTCTGTGTTCTCCCTCCTCCATCTAGGCGCCCAATAGGATCTCCTGTCCTTTCAGCCAATCGGGTGACGGGTCTCAAGACTCGCTTCCTGATTGGCCAGGAGGAGGATCAATGTGGCAATAGTAAATATTAATTTGCTATTGTCACACTACTGGGTGGGCTTGGAGTGCAGTGCTCTGTTCCCTGAGCCCACCCTTTTTTTGAAGCCTATTAGAGCCCCTGAAGCTAATCACGTGCTTAAAACCCCCCCTCCCCATTGGAATCCATGGTCAGGCACTCTGCATGTAGATCAGGGGGCCAGACGCATTGATGGGTAATGGATGGGCCACCACTGGTTTTTACAACAAAACATTAGGGGGAAAAAATAGGTGTCAGCGTTTAGGAACGTTTAGCGTTTTTGTATTCTGCAAGAAAAAGTCTCTCAACAATGCAAGCAAAGGGTTTTTTTTCTGCCTCTAACCATTGAGCTTAAAAAAGCCTCTTGACTACCTAATGTGCATGGACACATAGGATAACATTAGCTGCTTCTATGTGGGCACGAACCTTGAAGGTATACTTTATCTGTTGTCTTTCCTTTTTGTTTTTTTTATGAACTTTTCATCATATTGCTATTGTATCTATTCTGGGAACACCGCACGTCGCAAATTAACTACATTTTCAACAAGTATGATATATATTTAGCGGCCTCCAGAAGTGGGGAAGCAATTAGAATTATACTAGGAACCGTGTGACAGAATTAATAATTTTTTTGCCAGCCTCATATTTGAAAATGTCAAAGTAATTCACTTAAAGCAAATTAAAATATTTCTAGTAGATTTAAAAGTTAAGGCTGCATTCACACGGGTGATTAGCATATCCTGCGATTTCCAGCAGTAAGAATCTGCTTATTCCTGTTTCTGGAATGACAGGTGTGTGCAGATAGCTGAAGCCGTTCAGCCCATACAATACAATAACAGACTGACCGTAGCCACAGCTATTCATGATTGTGTCTACAGCTAGTGATTACCTACATTGATCGTGGCTGGATGCATTCTATACTTACCTTGTTCCTGCCATCTTCTAGCCAATTTGGTGACATTACAGGTCCTACCTTATCTCAGCGGTGGCAGGGAGCCGTCCTTTTCCTGGACTCAGGCCTCGTACACACGACCGTTTTCTCGTCCAAAACCGTCAAGAAAAGTGCCGCGAGAGCTTTTTTGTCGAGAAAAACGTTCGTGTGTATGGTTTTACGACGAGAAAATTGCAGAGAATCTCGACGAGAAAATAGAGAACCTGCTCTCTATTTTCTCGTCAGGATTCCAGATTTCCTCGTCGTGTTTCTCGTCGGGCTGTTTTGTGACGAGAAAATGGTTCGTGTGTATGCTTTTACGACTCTTCCAAAAGCGCGCATGCTCACAAGCAACTATGAGACGGGAGCGCATCTTCTGGTAAAACAAGCCTTCGTAATGGAGAGAGCACATTCGTCACGCTCAAAAATATTGCATCGTTTAAATGTTCTGCATTGAAATCTTCGTTAGAATGTTACATTAATCAAAACGAGTGACCTTCTTTTGCTGCTGATATTCACACAGAGTTATGACTATTTTTTTTTTAACCTTTTTCATGCTGCTCTTAAGAAGATTTATGTGTATTATATCGTGCAAGTTTTTAGGAATAATTTAAATGGTTATATTTTTAAAAATGATGTTAATTATAATTTCGCAATGTTTTGATAGTGATCTCCCAATTAATTTTTGAATCTATATTAGTTAAATTTCCCCCCATGTTTTTTGCAAATCAGATTTAGTTATTCTTTTGGGGGGGGTGATATCTGTCCCTTTTTTTGTCAGTCAAATGTATCTGCTTACTCCAAAGCTAGATTTTAAATTTTTACAAATACACATAGTCAAGTATGAACTTAAACAAAAATCACATTTATTCATGTTTTGAAATAAAATAAAGAGAAGGCAGCGCTGGAGAACCTGCTGCCATTTGTGCATCCCAGGGACCCCAGAGCACACAGCAACCCTGTGTGGACACTAAAATTGGGAGCTTGAGAAGGCCAACATTTCTGAACACAATCTGATGCTGGCCTCCCAGAGGTCAGGAACAGCAGCAGGTGATATATATGTCCCAAGTGTGTGGTACTACAACAGGCTGCCTTCTGTCCGACCACAATGAAGCAAGGCCATCACTTCCTCTTCTTCCTGGCAACCTTCCCTGCAACCTTCCCTGAAGCCTTCCCTGCAGCCTTCCTTCTTCGTTTGGCTGGAGGCTGGGCCACTGGAGGGGTACTCCTGTCAGGAGGAGGAGGAGGAGATGTAGCAGAAGGGGCTGGGGCAGAAGAAGAAGGTGGAGGTGTAGCAGAAGGGGGTGGGGCAGAAGAAAAAGGTGGAGGTGTAGCAGAAGGGGGTGGGGCAGAAGAAGAAGGTGGAGGTGTAGCAGAAGGGGGTGGGGCAGAAGAAGAAGGTGGAGGTGTAGCAGAAGGGGGTGGGGCAGAAGAAGAAGGTGGAGGTGTAGCAGAAGGGGGTGGGGCAGAAGAAGAAGGTGGAGGTGTAGCAGAAGGGGGTGGGGCAGAAGAAGAAGGTGGAGGTGGAGGTTGAGGTTGGGTCAGTTGTGCCCCCTCACATATGGCGGTATTGGGGGTAATTTTCTCCATCACCCCCTTGTTGAGCAAGGTGATGAGCAGGGGCTCGCATAGGAGGCGTTGCTCCATGCTCATCACCTTGAACTTAGCCTCCACTAGGCCGGCAATGGCCTCTTCAGGGGATGTGGGCTCCTGGAGGGTGGCATGGGCTTCACGAATAAGGGCCATTGCTGCCTCACTCGTGCTCCTGTCCCTCCTGCCTCTTTTGGGAAGCCGGATGGGAGGCACCTGGGATCTGGTGCTTCTCCTTTGCCCTGCCACCTCCTGTCTGCCACTGGGCCCTGCCACCTCCTGTCTGCCACTGGGCCCTGCCACCTCCTGGCTGGCACTGGGCCCTGCCACCTCCTGGCTGCCACTGGGCCCTTCCTCCTCCTGCCTGACAGTTTCCAGACCCTCCTCCTGGCTGATTTCATCCTGTGTATGAAAAAGGGACATAGTTTAATATGTTGGTTTAATATTTGCATCAAACTTTGTAATCCTGATTGAAGCAATTAGAATGTAAATCCATAAATCCTTGCTTTAAATTTACCACTACATCAGATTGACTATTTAGCACCCAATTAAGTGCAGAATAATGTCTACAGATCTTGATTTCACTTGTGGAATCCAAAATATTTTATGTTTGTCATCTTGACATATTTGTCAAACATTAAGTTTATCCCAATACATTTTCAGTTAATACTATACCTGGCTCCAGATGGCCAAATCAGGATCATCCAGGATGGCTGCCTCCTCTTGCTCCAGAGAAGGCTCAGGTTGGCTGCAGGGAAGTCTGGGGGGAAGAGTGGAGAGTGATGGCCTTGTCTCAATGTGGTCATCCAGGAAGGACATCCTGTTGTAGTACCACAAAATCGGGACATAAACATCACCTGCTGCTGCTCCTGACCTCTGAGAAGCCAGCACCTTAGAGCGTTCAGTCCTGTAGGTACCTCTCAAGCTCCCAATTTTAGTGTCCACTTGTTTTGCTGTGGCTGTGGGCACCTTGGTATGCACAAATGGGAGCAGCTTCTCCAGCGCTGCTTTTCTCACCCCTCTTTTTTTGTGGATGGGGTTTTTCGTCTCCCACAGAGCCGGCAGCTCCCTTACCCGGTCAATAAATTCCGCCAGGAAATCCTTGTCGCTTATAAAGACATTCATATTGTATCTGCAAGTTAAATAAATAATATATAACTAATGTGAGGCAAACAGTCTAACCTCCTTAACATCCTAGTCACCATATATATCCTCCAACATTCTCAAGACAGTATAGGCCAACAATTTGTACAAGTCACAAAATCACATACCTTCGTTCGCACGTCCGTCACTTGAACTCCTCTCTCCGCACACCGAACGTACTATAGTCACATGTGTGTTTGCTATATACACACCACGCATGCGTCAAAATACGAACACGTCGCTCCGCACACTTCGCCCGCCCATGACGTTCTAACTAACATCTTTTCCCCACCCCTTCTCTTTCGCCGCGCAGACAGATATGGCGGAGTTACAGCAGGTGTCTGATAATTCCGCAACTAACGAGGAGGAGACAAGCCCAGAGACCGAGGAAACGTCACGATCAAGGAGGAGATTCAAGGCATCGAATATGTCTTTTGCGGAGATGGCGGAGATGGTGGACATCTTGCTCAAGTCTGATTATGATGCCAAGCATGGGCCGTATAGCAAACCAAATAGAAGGAAGGCCAAAATCCTCACTAAAGTCGTGAAGAGTCTGAAGGCGAATTTCGGGGTGAAACGCTCAAATGAGCAGCTCAGAAAGAGGTGGTCAGACCTCAAAGTGAGGGAGCCAGAGCAGTTGAGGAGCATAAAGAGAATGCTCGCTAAAAGTAAGTAAAATGCAGACTTTTCTGCTATTAATCTTTTTCTAAACTGACATGTTGCTCTTTATTTTGGTTTCTCATATTGGACTCCCTTCCAAAATGTAATATTTTGAACTTGGTTGGGCACAGTAATCGTTCGTTACGTTACCGACACTTCGTTCGGCCACTATCCGCGGTTTTGGCTTATTTTAGAGCCACAAAAGTAATTAGACATCTGCCATTTTTGCTCAAATATTGTGGCAACATTTTTAGTCTAGATGATGTGTTTGTAAAGAGAATGAAATGCAAACTTTTATCAGTGTAAAGGAGAGGACACTCAGCAGCTGCTTCCACATCTGTACTTTGGAGCACTATAGTGTGGGCCACCAGACCCGCCTTTTTTGGGTGTCCCACACAGGTGCATCATAGAATTTTTGTGGTGCCTCCATGTCAAATAAATTACATCCAAAGGTGAATACTAAACATATTCTTGGTCATAAATAATGCATTCTTCTTTAAATTCCACCCAAACACACACTTGTACCACACTTCCAAGCAATTTAGCCTGTTTTTATTTTAACATTGAGATTTACAGTGTGATAAATAGACCTTTTGTTTGATTCTCATAGGGGAGAGAAGACTGGGAGGAGGACACTCCAGGGAGCACATGCACCCCACAACTTCCAAGCAACCCCAAACTCCCAAAGACCCACAACCAAAAGATGTGCAGGAAGTTGAGGTGGAGGAAGGAGAAGTGCAGGAAGGAGAGGTGGATGACGTTGTGGATCTGGTCACCACAACAGGTCAGTATCTGTCACCACAGCTTCAGGTAAGAGATGTAGGCCTGCAGAGTTATAATACCTTTTGTTTTTTGTTTTTAGGGGATATAAATGTTGTGAAGGATAGTACACGGTTCTCTGCTGACAGTGCCCTCCGCCTCATCCAGCAAGTGATGGAATGTAGCACGGAACTGGACCTAATTAAACAAAGAATCCATGTGATGGAACAAACATTTAAAGACATTCTCGATGTTTTGGGGAGAATTCAATAAGCCATCCAAACACATTTGTTTTTACATGTTTGTTTTTGCACCTTTTCGAATATTTTTGACAATCAAACCAGCCAAAAATTTAATCTGCACACAGTGTGTCAACATGTGCTATCTGCCATCAGGGGATATCCATGTACGTCTTTTGGGGGTGCAACCCCTTCCTCGTATCTAAAGTCGGTGAACTGAGGAAGGGGTTGCACCCCCAAAACACGTCCATTGATCACCCCTGATGGCAGATAGCACATGTTGACAATAGGGATCAGGATTGTAAACTTCCTAGATGAAAAAAATCCCAAATGTGTGCATATTCAATTTTTGGCTGGGCAAGGGGTGGCAGGACCCCATATTAGGACGGGCACATAGAGACATAGTTTGTGTAAGTGAATGTCTCAGATTGCTCAGAGGTATCCAATGTTGTAATTTTTGGAATGCAACTGTTATTTTTGTATTTTCATAAGCAAAAAATTGCCGGGTTGGGGCCAGGCCAACCCAAAAAACAAGAAAAAACTAAAAATGGTGAGAATGTGCACAGAGTAAAATATTTGACCACAAACAACGTGTAGCTTCTTTTTATAATACCCTCTAAGCTTATTTGGTTATTTTGTAAGGTTACATAGTGAAATGGTTGTTAGTTACTAAAGTAAAATACACTTGGCACTACAAATGCACTAAGACAAACTAGGAGACAGGAAAGAACAAATAATTAAAGGTTTAAACAAGCTTTTTATTTGGATCCTTAGACATAGGCTGGCATAGGAATTGCCCCCCTACCCGTGAAATACTCCATGTATTTGTCCCGAACCTCACGGGCATTTTGGGAGGGCAAGCCAGGACGGGCAGATTCCAGGCCCGGCAGGGGATTTGCAGGGGAAAGTCCAGCCTCTGGCAAAACTGAGGCCATATAGGAATTAGATTTTTGGCTCAGAAAGTTGTGTAGCACACAGCAGCATAATACGACATAGTTTATTTTGTAGTCCGCCAAGTGTATTGAAGTCATAAAAAGGCGGAACCGGCTGGCCATTATGCCAAATGCATTTTCGACAACTCTTCGGCCCCTGGCCAGCCGGTAATTGAACACCCTCTTCTCTGGGGTCAGGGTCCTCTGTGGAAATGGCCTCATAAGATGCCGTCCGAGTCCGAAGGCTTCATCAGCCAAAAAACCAAAGGGGAGTCCTTCAATATTCCCTGCATCCGGTGGCAATGCAAGGTCGTCACTCTGGAGACGGAGGGCAAACTCCGTCTGGATGAAGGATCCCCCATCGGACATCCGGCCATTCTTCCCTACATCAACATAGAGGAATTCATACCGTGCTGACACCACCGCCATCAGCACAATGCTATGAAACCCCTTGTAATTGTAGTAGTGGGACCCAGAACGGGGGTGGCGGCATGATGCGGACGTGCTTCCCGTCTATGGCACCACCGCAGTTGGGGAAGTCCCACCGCGTGGCAAACTCCGATGCCACAGTCTGCCATTCCTGTGGCGTGGAAGGAAGCTGTGGAGTGAAACAAGATGAAATAATATTAGAATACAAAAATCATACATTACAAGGAAAATCTCTAAAAAAACATTAGAGGCCAACATCAATCAAATTCTACGTTTATTAAGGTGTTTAAAATAAGTATAATGGAAGGCTCATTTATCATATTCATCACCCCCTCTGATGGGCCATTACTAAATTATTTTGGGGGGGGGGGGAGATGTGTTTGGCCACAGGATAGCATTGCAGTGGCGGTGCGTCCAGAGTGGGCGCTGGAGCACTGCCCCCTCTCTCCTGTGCCCATCACTCAGAACAATACATAGGTTCATGCGTTGCATTAACCTATGTATTGTCTATGCCGCCCACTATTCAGGTGGATGGCCTCTTGTAAAGCGACCGACATATGAATAATTGCGGCATTTAGGGGGTTCAAATTGCATAGCAGAAACAGGTAGTAAAATAGTCTTGCACATTACAACCTGAGGGATGTAATTGGCTTCCTAAAAGTAAAATAGGGGACGCAGGGGGGGGGGGGCATTCCTTGGGGAAACACTGGCAGGCTGCTCTGCCAATCATGTTCACCAAGTCTGTTTAATGGTAACATGATTGGCTGATGCAACATCAAGGGAAGGAGAAGACATCAA
Source organism: Rana muscosa (assembly GCA_029206835.1). Classification (NCBI taxonomy): domain Eukaryota; kingdom Metazoa; phylum Chordata; class Amphibia; order Anura; family Ranidae; genus Rana; species Rana muscosa. Next base: position 11,206,851 of record JARGYO010005562.1, read on the forward strand.
GGACAGAAGAAGGATGGCGCTGACCACAAGAAGGTAAGTGCAGGGCTGGGGGGAAACTGGCTGCATTAGAGGGGACTAAATGGCTGCATTGGAGGGAACAAAATGGCTGCATTAGAGGGGACAACTGGGGGCGTTTAATAGGCACCAGAGCAAAAAAGGAGGAAGTTTATTTCCTAAATTGGTGTTTGAACCCCCAAACATTTGGAGCAACAGGCGCCCCTGCTGGAAAAGTTAGTGAAGGGAAATATTTATGGAGGAGAAAAAAGGGGCAATCTAAAGCTTCCAGCATGCATGGGGACAAAGGGGACATTCTCAGCATATTACAATCATGGTAATTAGGGAAGGATGAAAGAAATACAATACATTAGCATACATGTAATACATAAAATGTGATGTTAAGGGAGAAAACTTACCCTAATATAGTCCTCCTGCAGGACTTGTATAATGGCAGGTGTCTGGGATTATGAGGCCCAGAGCCTGGGGGGAGATGCCTGTGGTGAACTTCAAGTCCTGAAGACTTCTCCCTGTCGCCAGGTAACGCAACGTGGCGATGAGCCTCTGCTCAGCACTGATGGCTTCCCGCATAACGGTGTCCTTCCTGGTAATATAGGGGGACACCAAAGCCAACAGTTCCTGAAAAACGGGGTCAGACATCCGCAGAAAATTCCTGTAGTCCTCAGGATTATTCTCGACGATCTCCCGCAGCAGAGGCATATGGCAGAATTGGTCCCGCTGGAGCAACCAATTCTTGGTCCATGAACTCCTCCTCACACCATTCATGGACTGGTCTTGGTCCAAAACAAGCAAACCAACACCAAGAGCACGCACAGCACGAACTCGAAGACGAGAACGTCCAGGCGACATGGCTAAGAAACGGTCGTCTTATCAGAACGTACAGAACAGAACGCACTTTAGAACAGCAAGGCCTATGAATAACGAACTGAAAATCAGAAACGAACAGGCAAGAACGCACTGTAAAACAGATACGACCTGCCTAGACGCCCTGAAAGTCAAGATACGAACCCACAAGCACAAACTGAACCGCAGAAAACGATCTGAAAAGTACGAAGACTGAAAAGCGCGAATCGTCTCTTCCCAAACTTTTACTTCACACGCGGTAACACGAGATCAGCAAAAGCAGCCCAAGGGGTGGCGCCAAGAGAAAAGATCTTCCCCTTTATAGTGCCGTCATACGTGCTGGACGTGAGCGCGGAGAACAACGAGGAAATTGGGAAATGTCAGTGTGTACGCATGGAAAGCTTGACGAGAAAATCGACAAGCTTAACAAGAATCTCGTCGAAAAAAACGACGTGTTTTTTACGACGAGAAAATCGGTCGTGTGTACGAGGCTTCAGTGGCGCTCATGTACTAACATGTAAGCTCAACTCTTAAGCCCTGTACACACGATCGGAAAACCGATGAAGCTGACTTTCATCAGTCTTGCCTACACACCATCAGTCAAAAAACCGACCATTCCAAACGCGGTGACATAAAACACTCCGATGAGCCGAGAAAAATGAAGTTCAATGCTTCTGAGCATGCGTGGGTTTTTTATCCGATGAAGTTCCCCACAGACAATAGTAATTTGCTATCGGTTTTTTAACCATCGGAAAAATTTAAAACATGTTCTATTTTTAAACACCGATGGAAAAAAGACAGATGGGGCCCATACACGATCGGTTTGTCCGATGAAAAAAGTCCATCGGACTGTTTTCATCGGTTAAACCTATCGTGTGTACAAGGCTTGTAGTATGGTTAGTCCAGCTTAAATGATTATGCAACCCCAGGGGGCATGTCCGTGTCCGGCTGGGTTTAAAGGAAATGGACAGAATGATATGACTGTAGGGGACATTGCTAGAGTATAGATAGGGTATGTAAATCTCACCAGAATTATATGACTGTTGGGGATATTGCTAGAGAGTAGATAAGGTATGCAAACCTTGCCAGAATGATATGACTGTTGGTGATATTGCTAGAGTCTAGATAAGGTATGTAAACCTTGCCAGAATTATATGACTGTTGTTCTGTCCGAAGAGGACCAGCACCCCTGAACTGAGAATGAAGCTGAGGACAGTGTTAGAGTGTAGATAGGATATATAAATCTTAGTAGAGTGATGACCGTTGTTCAGCCCAAAGAGGGCTAGCAGTGCCCACAAGATGTGGGAAAACCTCTATCACACAGTGATAATCAGTGGATCTCATTGGCGAGTGAAGTACACCATCAACATCTCATACAAAGTCCCATAAAATACTAGGTATTTTATGGGTCTTTGTATGAGATGTTGATGGTGTACTAAACTCGCCAAGGAGATCCGCTGATTATCACTGTGTCTTGGTTACACTGTACTGGTATTACTGCAATGTTTTATGTTGTTGGAATCTGCTGTTCTTTAAGATAATAAACATAGAAAAAAAAAAAAGAGCTAGTAGCCCTGGACTGATAATAAACCTAAGGTTTGATACAAAATATTTGTTCACTTATATATTATAACAGTATACATAGTCATTATATTTGATTAGAAAAGCAATACAACTGGTGTTCAACTACAGGTGAAATCAATCTCATCCTAGATAAGCGCGGTAGGGTCTAGACAGGGTGAAAATTTTGAGACAGGTGTCCCCTTTTATTTTATAGTGAAGAGACCCTTTTGCCCACTTTACTTAACCTTATAGTGTAGACCACTATAGTCTTAATTTATTTAACCTTAAATTGTCCACCTATTGTCTATGATCAAGTAAATAATTTTATTTGCCACATTACCTTTTTATTATATTAAAAGTATAAATTTTAGTGAATTTGACTCGTGATCCTTCCAGCAGCATACCGTAGCACTCTCTACTTAGGTAAGTGCTAGAGGTAAGATTTTTGGTGAGGGCAAGTACATTTAGGCAGGCCTAGCTGAGTGATGGGCCTGTTTGCTTTGATCTGTGTGGGCTGGGAGTGGCCTAGAGTAGCAACTATGACTCATAGACAACATCACTCCACTGTCACCTCCCTGTTTCTTCTGGAGGATTCTAGAAGAAGAAGAGGGGAAGAGAGGTGAAGCTGTCTGGGGTGTTTCTGGGAGCCCTGACCAATCCCCAACTAGGATTGGCAGGGTGCAGGCCTCCTTGAAATACCTGGAGTCAGCCCAGCTGGGGAGGAATTGTGGAGTTGAAGAACGGAGGATGGAGTGCTAGGATTTCTTGGCCTTGGAGGGAGCTCCCCAGTCTGGGGGGGTGACCTTGGGACTGGTACTCGGGTGCAGGGTGGATCCCTTCAAGAACTCATGAAGGGTCTATTAAGGAGGCACAGAGAGGAGTCAGAGAGGACAGCAGGAGCTAGTACTGCCAGGCAAATCTTCAGTAGGGAACGACTGGTTTGCAGCCAGGAGGGCTGGTGAGTGACATGTTCTACCAGGAGGACTGGAGAGGCATGCCAAAGAGGACTGTGAGGAAACAGTTAGAGCTAAGTGTGGAGCCAGTGGGGAGGATTGCAATGTCACAGGCAGTGGAGTCGGGCAGCTGCAGCCAGGAGGGCTGGCAGGGCCTGAAGAGGGCTGACTGGGAGACGTAGTCCACCTAGGGCAGCTAGCACTAAAGACTTCCGATTTAAAAAAAATTGGCTACATTAAGGAGGCCCACGGTCCCTGCCTGCAAATGGTGGTTACAAGGCCTGGCTGAGTCAGTGTCAGGTCTAAATATGTGCTAGCTATGCCTGAGAAGTAAGAGAGGGAGGGAAAGGGAGAGGGAGACGGAGAGGGAGAGAGAGAGAGACTGTTCACTGTCTCCAAGGTATTGTGAATGCTGGGCTGGACTGGGCTGGGCAGGGTGACAGGTGGGCCACATCACTTAGCAGCCCCTATGGGGGTACCGCTACAATACTTTATGCCCCAGGGTCGCACTGTTCATTTACCATACTGTATCTATAGAGGAAGCCACCCTACATGGATTACAGAACACCTCCCCTTTCATTGTCTTGTTAACATGGGTTGTGCACAGAATAATATGCACATGCTGGACTTTTTAAAGAGAGCATAGCTGCAATTATTCGGCTTTCTTGGTGGAAGTTTTCTTAGAACTACTTGTGCCCAGTGGCGTAGCGTGGGTTGTCAGCGCCCGGGGCAAGGCAAGAAATTTGCGCCCCCTAACTTGCGGACTTTTTGCACTCCCTGAGTCCCTTCCTACAGTAGTACTGACCAGCCTGATTCCTAAACTGACCACTACACGGACCTACATGATTCCTAGACTGACCATTACACTTTCCTACCTGTCCACTGCACTGACCTACCCGATTCCTACACTGGCCACTACACAGCACTACACTGACCACCAGGGCTGGTGCAAGGATTTTTGCTGCCCTCCCACCGGCTGCGCCCTGACTCCACTTTACCCTGCAACACATGTGACCTTAGAAAAAAAGAAGCCCTAAGGCTAACGATGCGCTAATTTAAGATGATAATAAAAAAAATTATGATAAAGTGTATAAGAAAGCAGCTTGCACTTAAGTTCAGTACAAAAAACTTAGGATAGATAGCAAAAAATGGAAAGAGTGCAGCTCTATGTGGTTAAAACCATGCGTGAAATTAATGTTAAACCTTGAAATCTAAACAAATGATATGTGAAAAATTAATTAACCATTTCGCGCCTGTCATACGACTAATGACGGCCGCAAAGTGGTTCTTAAATGCCGGTAGGCCGTCATTATACGGCCTCCGCTCCTTCGGCCACTGGGAGGCGTGCGAGCGCCGCCGGCGGCACGCGCGCGTGCCCAGCGCATCACTGAGATGCCGATGCGCGTGCCTGGCGGCCGCGATGTCCGCCAGGCACCCGCGATCGGCCTGTACACAGACAAGGACATGGATCTGTGTGTGTAAACACACAGATCCATGTCCTGTCAGGGAGAGAGGAGACAGATGCTGTGTCCCTTGTACATAGGGACACAGATCGGTCACTTCCCCCAGTCAGTCCCCTCCCCCCACAGTAGCAATCACTCATAGGGCACACATTTAACCCCTTCCTCGCCCCCTAGTGTTAACCCCTTCCCTGCCAGTCACATTTATACAGTAATCAGTGCATTTTTATAGCATTAATCACTGTATAAATGGGAATGGTCCCAAAAATGTGTCAAAAGTGTCCGATGTGCCCGCTGCAATATCGCAGTCATGATAAAAATCGCTGATCGCCGCCATTACTAGTAAAAAAAAAAAAAAAATGTCAGAATTCTATCCCCTATTTTGTAGGCGCTATAACTTTTGCGCAAACCAATCACTATACGCTTATTGCGATTTTTTTTAACCAAAAATATGTAGAAGAATACGTATCGGCCTAAACTGAGAAAAAAATTGTTTTAAAAAAAAAAAATTGGGATATTTATTATAGCAAAAATCAAAAAAGTGGTTTTTTTCAAAATTGTCGCTCTTTTTTGGTTTATAGCGCAAAAAATAAAAACCGGTGATCAAATACCACCAAAAGAAAGCTCTATTTGTGGGGAAAAAAGGACGTCAATTTTGTTTGGGAGCCACGTCGCACGACCGCGCAATTGTCAGATAAAGCGACTCAGTGCCGAAAGCTGAAATTTCGCCTGGGCAGGAAGGGGGTATATGTGCCCAGTAAGGAAGGTGTTAAAAAGAAAACTAATGCAGAGTCCAAAAAGAACACAACATAGTCCGTGAAGAGTTCATTCCAAAAGCAAATCCGTGAAGGGTTAATTCCCCCCAAAAAAAGACAAATTGCTTGCCAAGAAAGTGAAGTTCGGTGAATAATAAGTCCCAAAATAAATCAGGGTATTGCCAGAGAAGTAGTGAGTGATAGAAATCTTCCCAAGAGCAGCGTGATTTTTCAGGTGTGACACCCAAGTGATTAATATCTTGCTTACCAGATTGCCGTGACTGATGCACAATCCATGCTGCTCTTGGGAAGATTTCTATCACTCACTACTTCTCTGGCAATACCCTGATTTATTTTGGGACTTATTATTCACCGAACTTCACTTTCTTGGCAAGCAATTTGTCTTTTTTTGGGGGAATTAACCCTTCCCGGATTTGCTTTTGGAATGAACTCTTCACGGACTATGTTGTGTTCTTTTTGGACTCTGCATTAGTTTTCTTTTTAATTCATTCTTCATATATTTATTTTTCACATATCATTTGTTTGCATTTCAAGGTTTAACATTAATTTCACACATGGTTTTAACCATATAGAGCTGCACTCTTTCCATTTTTTGAACACATGTGACCTATCTGACCCCTACACTGACCCCCTGACACATACACTGACCCCCTGACACACATACCTGACACATACACTGACCCCCTGACACACTTACCTGACACATACACTGACCTCCTGACACACCTACCTGACACATACACTGACCCCCTGACACACTTACCTGACACATACACTGACCCCCTGACACACCTACCTGACACATACACTGACCCCCTGACACACCTACCTGACACATACACTGCCCCCCTGACCTTACACCTACACTGACCCCCTGACCTTACACCTACAGTAGGAGTCCTACTTTCTGCACTACTCACACCCCCCTCCCCCTCCACACAGCCAATACATCCTCCTTACCTCTCTGCTCTTCGCCAGGACTCTCCTCATGACCTCAGCACTGGATCTGGATGGATGTGCAGAATTGCATCGGAGTCCCGGACTCCCCGCCAGCGCCATCCACCCAAACCTCCGCTCCATTTCATACGCCGGCTGCACCTCCAGGTGTAGAGGAGGCTCCGCTCCTTGTCAGTGTAGTGGAGGCTCCGCTCCTCCTTGTCAGACGTTGGCTGCACCTCCGCTCCATGCTCCCATCTCCACCGTGCTCGCCCTCCGCTCGACACACAGCGCCGTACCAGAGCAGAGGGACAGGCGGAGGGGAAGATAGCGTCCCCGGCAGCTCACACAGTGCACGTCTCCCGCTGCCATTTCTAGTGTTTCCCGGCGCACTGTGATTGGGCGTATGGCGGTCATGTGGCAGAGGCGGGACTTCTAGAGTGATCACAGATAGGCCAGCCACACGCCGCACATGACCCCCATACGCCCAATCACAGGGCACCGGAAACTAAACATGGCGGCCAGAGATCGGGTACACCCAGACACAGAAAATCTAAATTAGGAGGACTCGGAGGCACGGAATGGCGCCCCCCTAAATGTCGCGCCCGGGGCCACGGCCCCCCTGCCCCCCACGCTACGCCACTGCTTGTGCCTAATTCAGACAAGCATTTGTGGCAGTTATGGTAACATTACCAGTATGGCCGACAAATTCAGATTGTTCCGTCTCCATTTTAGGAAACTGTAGCAGCAACAGTATCTTACTTTTAGGCAACAACAGTATCTTACTTTTACCGCTAGTTTACAGATTAGGAAATTGGCGTTATTACGACCAGCTTTGAGCTAGCATACCAAGGTACACCAGTGCTCAAAGTAAGACATATCTATGCTGGGAAGCTGTCATGAATGTGTCAGTTTCCTGTACAATGCTCTTCCCCTACAGCCCTGTACACATGGACGGGATTCCCGGCGGTATAAAGTCCGCCGGGAATCCCAACGGGAAAACTGCGGGGAGAGCTTTGCCCAGGAATCCCGGCTGTGTGTACAGGGCTTATGCTCCCTCTGCACTGCCTCGCAGTGTTTTTAATTGGCAAGTATAGTAAATCTGGCGGGAAAAAAACGCCGGGAATCCCGGCGGGAAAATAGAGAGCAGGTTCTCTACTTTTCCCACGGGATTCCTGGCAGTTTTCCCGGCGAGGGAGCATACACACGCCCGGTTTTCACGGCAAAAAGCTCTCCCAGCAGTTTTCTTGTTGGGAAAACCGGTCGTGTGTACGAGGCTTACCACTATTTAGCTGTCATCCCTGGTCGTAAACTAAATGTAAAGAAAGGGGTTAGGGATAGTGGTGATTTCACATTTGTGAAATTACTTGTGTCACTGAGTAGGTAGAGCCTTGATGGGGAACTGAGAGGTTAGTTGGGAGGGTATAGACTTACCGTATATACTCGAGTATAAGCCGAGTTTTTCAGCACATTTTCTTGTGCTGAAAATGCCCCCCTCGGCTTATACTCGAGTCACCTTTTTGTGCCTAATCTCCCGGTTTTGGGGACCCAGTACTGGCCATCCGTAGGTTCCCCTGGACCCCAAACTTGGCACACACGTAGCCCCCCTCTTCCTCTACAAGTGTACAAAGTTTGTTGTCCAGGGGAACTACGGCCGGGGAGCACCGATTTTTCAAACCCGGGCACCCCTTCCATAGACTCCTATGTTAAACTGTAATTTCTCTGGTGAATTTGTGGACACGGTACTGGCCGGTCTTAGTTCCCCTGGACCCCAAACTTGGCACACATGTAGCCCCATTGCTTCGCTACAAGTGTACAAAGTTTGTTGTCTAGGGGATCTACGTCTGGGGAGCACCGATTTTTCAAAGCCGGGCACCCCTTCCATAGACTCCCATGTTAAACGTCAGTCTAATCATGGACACAGTGAGGCATGGACACAGTGAGGTATGCAGATGGACACCCTAGGCTTATACTCGAGTCAATACGTTTTCCCAGTTTTTTGTGGTAAAATTAGGTGCCTCGGCTTAAATTCGGGTCGGCTTATACTCGAGTATATACGGTATTTAATATGGTAGAGCAAAATAGCAATGATGATATGCAAAGTGCATAAGCCCCCAGGAACCCTTGTATCTCGCTTATCATCACTTTAGAGTGTGGGTAGGATTTACTTGTACATTCTGCTATCAAAATAAGCATGATATGAGTAGCTTTTAAAGGGGTTGTAAAGGTTCATGTTTTTTCACCTTAATGCATCCTATGCATTAAGGTGAAAAAACATCTGACAATACTGGCCCCCCCAGCCCCCCATTTTACTTACCTGAGCCCGTTCACCTGCTGCGCTCGCCCCAAATGTCCTCTTCGCCGCTCAGCCTGGCCGTTGATTGGCTAGAGTGGATGGATTGAAAGCAGCGCAGCCATTGGCTCGTGCTGCTGTCAATCACATCCAATGACGCGGCGCGCCGGGGGGCGTGGCCGAGTGATACAGGCTATAGCCACCGTCTGTATCACGGGAGCGTGCCCGCAAGAACTAACCACCATGCGAGAGAGCTCGCATGAAGGTGGTTAGTTCTTGCGGGGAGGAGCTGAGACAGCCGCCGAGAGACCCCAGAAGACCAGGTTTGGGGCCACTCTGTGCAAAATGAGCTGCACAGTGGAAGTAAATATAACATGTTTGTTATTTAATAAAAAAAAAATTGCCTTTACAACCCCTTTAACCACTTAAAGGGGTTGTAAAGGTTCATTTTTTATTTTCTAAATAGGTTCCTTTAAGCTAGTGCATTGTTGGTTGACTCACCTTTTCCTTCTATTTACCTTCTAAATATTTTTTTTCTTTGTTTTCTTTGTCTGAATTTCTCACTTCCTGTTCCTCCTCAGTAAGCTGTTCAGTAAGCTGTTCTGGATGACTCCACACCACTCGGATGATGGTGTGGAGTTCAGTGAGGAGAAACAGGAAGTGAGAAATTCAGACAAAGAAAACAAACATTTAGAAGGTAAATCAAAGGAAAAGGTAAGTGAAGCAACAGTGCACTAGCTTAAAGTGGTTGTAAACCCACTTTCTAAACAAACACCTACAGGTAAGCCTAGATTAAGGCTTACCTGTAGGTGCATGAAATATCTCCTTAACCTACACGGTTAAGGAGATATTTGCATTTAAATGCGGCGACGGTGACGTCACGCGCATGCACATGGGGTTAATCCCATTTACAAATTCGGCTAGGTCGCAGTATTCGACGACGCAGCCGAATTCGACGGGTCATGCGCGCATGCGCAGAGTCACATCTTCGCCGCTCCGGCCAATCACAGCGCCGGAGCGGCGCTGTGATTGGCTAGTGCGGCGATACCCGGAACTAACATTCCGGCTATCGCCGCAGCGATGGATGCGTCTAGATGGAGGTACGCGGACTGCTTCGGGGGCCCCGATCTAAGGTAAGTGGTACATAATGAGCTAATATGCTAGTCATACTAGCTCATTATGCCTTTCTCTTGCAAGTGGGGGAAAAAAAAAAAAAACGAAAACTGGGTTTACAACCACTTTAAAGGAACCTATTTAGAAAATAAAAAACAAACCTTTACAACCCCTTTAAGCCCCGGACCAATACGCAACATAAAGACCAGAGGTGTTTTTACAATTTGGCACTGCGCTGCTTTAACTGGTAATTGCGCGGTCATGCAATGTTGTACCCAAACGAAATTTGCGTCCTTTTCTTCCCACAAATAATGGTATAATGGTATTTGATTGCCTCTGTGATTTTTTTTTTTTGCAACATAAACGGAAAAATACCAAAAATTTTGAAAAAAAAAGATATTTTCTACTTTTTATTATAAAAAAAATCTAATAAACGAAATTTTAGTCATACATTTAGGCCAAAATGTATTCAGCCACATGTCTTTAGTAAAAAAAATGTCAATAAGCGTATATTTATTGGTTTGCGCAAAAGTTATAGCGTCTACAAACTAGGGTACATTTTCTGGAATTTACACAGCTTTTAATTTATGACTACCTATCTCATTTCTTGAGGTGCTAAAATGGCTGGGCAGTACAAAACCCCCCCAAATTACCCCATTTTGGAAAGTAGACACCCCAAGGAAATTGCTGAGAGGCATGTTGAGCCCATTGAATATTTTTTTTTTGTCCCAAGTGATTGAATAATTATTATTTTTTATTTCTTTAAGAAAAATCATTACATACATTTGAATACATACATACATACACAAAGTAATAAATACAAATTTACAAATATAACAATTATTTGGTCTCAGTTTAATCCTTTCCAGCATATCCCTTCATAAGATTTATTAATTTATATCTTAGGGGAGCCTCTTGTCCAAATGAGATATGTCCTGTCTTATACCCCCTATGCGCTTTCTCCGTTAATTTGGAGAGTTAACAACAGTAGGATAAGAGTATGTAGAAAAGAGAGAAGGAAACAGGGACACAGGGGAAAGAAGTGATTGAATAATGACAAAAAAAAATACAAATTACAAAAAGTTGTCACTAAATTATATATTGCTCACACATGCCATGGTTATATGTGGAATTGCACCCCAAAATACATTTTGCTGCTTCTCCTGAGTACGGGGATACCACATGTATGGGACTTTTTGGGAGCCTAGCCGCATACGGGACCCCGAAAACCAAGCACCGCCTTCCGGATTTCTAAGGTCGCAAATTTTTGATTTCTTTCCTCACTACCTATCACAGTTTCAAAGGCCATAAAATGCCAAAATAGCACAAAACCCCCCAAATGACTCCATTTTGGAAAGTAGACACCCCAAGCTATTTGCTTAGATGCATGGTGAGTATTTTACAGCTCTCATTTGTTTTTGAAAATGAAGAAAGAAAATATATTTTTTTTTTTTCCAATTTTCAAAACTTTGTGACAAAAAGCGAGATCTGAAAAATACTCACCATACCTCTCAGCAAATAGCTTGGGGTGTCTACTTTCCAAAATGGGGTAATTTGTGGGGGTTTACACCCTTAAGCCCTGTACACACGATCGGATTTCCTATGGTTTTTTAACCGATGGATTTTTCCATCGGAAAACCGATGAAGCTGACTTTCATCAGTCTTGCCTACACACCATCAGTCAAAAATCCGACCGTTCCAAATGCGGTGACATAAAACACTCCATCGACTTGATTCTGAGCATGCGTGGGTTTTTTATCTGATGGAATCCCCACAGACGAAAGTAATTTGCTATCGGTTTTTAACCATCTGATAAATTTAAAACATGTTCTATTTTTAAACACTGATGGAAAAAAGACCGATGGGGCCCATACACGATCGGTTTGTCCGATGAAAAAAGTCCATCGGACTGTTTTCATCGGTAAAACCTATCGTGTGTACAGGGCTTTAGAAAGCCTGAAGGCGGTGCTTGGTTTTTGGGGTCCCGTACGCGGCTAGGCTCCCAAAAAGTCTCACACATGTGGTATCCCCGTACTCAGGAGAAGCAACAGAATGTATTTTGGGGTGTAATTCCACATATACCCATGGCATGTTTGAGCAATATATCATTTAGTGACAACTTTGTGCAAAAAAAAAATAAAAAAAATTTCCGCAACTTGTGTCAACATATACAATATTCCATGGACTCGACATGCCTCTCAGCAAATAGCTTGGGGTGTCTACTTTCCAAAATGGGGTCATTTGGGGGGGTTTTGAACTGTCCTGGCATTTTATGCGCAACATTAGAAAGCTTATGTCACACATCATCCACTCTTCTAACCACCTGAAGACAAAGCCCTTTCTGACACTTTTTGTTTACATGAAAACATATTTATTTTTTTGCAAGAAAATTACGTTGAACCCCCAAACATTATATATTTTTTTAAAGCAAAGGCCCTACAGATTAAAATGGTGGGTGTTGCATTTTTTTCCCACACAGTGTTTGCACAGCGATTTTTCAAACGCATTTTTTTGGGAGAAAATACACTTTTTTTTATTTTAATGCACTAAAACACACTATATTGCCCAAATGTTTGATGAAATAAAAAAGATGATCTTAGGCCGAGTACATGGATACCAAACGCAACATGCTTGCACTGCCCTCGATCTGACCTTCACGGTGATACCTCACATGCATTATGCAATTGCTGTTTACATATGACACCAGACCGACGCTTGCGCTCGCCTTTGCGCAAGAGCAGGGCGGGACAGGGGTGCTTTTTTTTATTTTATTATTATTTATTTTGCTTTTTTATTTTATTTTTAAACTGTTCCTTCCATTTATTTCTTTTTTTATCATTTTTATTGTTATCTCAGGGAATGTAAATATCCCCTATGATAGCAATAGGTAGTGACAGGTACTCTTTTTTTGAAAAAACTGGGGTCTATTAGATCCTAGATTTTTCCTCTGCCCTCAAACATCTGACCACACCAAGATCGGTGTGATAAAATGCTTTCCCAATTTCCCAATGGCGCTTTTTATATCCGGGGGGGACATTCCCTCCCACTGCTTGTAAAAGCAGTCCAGAGGCTAATTAGCTGCCAGGATTGCTTTTACATGAAAGCCGGCTGCTGGCTGAAAAGAATGATACCAAGATGATACCTAAACCCGCAGGCATCATTCTGGTATAACTATTCAAAGTCCAGCAACATACCAGTACGTTGCTGGTCCTTGTTGGACATGTATTGTAATCTTTTTTTTTCATGCAGCAGTTGGCTGAACGAAAAAAAGAGATTGATCGGTGGGTATGCCCACCATTAGAATACCTCCCTTCATTCACCCACTTCTAATGATGGGCATACATGCACAATTTATATATGACGAAGTATGGGGGCATCCTCCCGCAAAAGTTATGCCGCGTACACACGGTCTGACTTTTCCACAGGCAAGCCTCCGTCGGAATTTCGACCGTATGTACGCGGCATTAGGAGCAAAATCGCTCCTCCGCCCCTGCTGCCCCCTTGCTTCGGCATATATGCTCTTTTTTTAACTGTGGTGGTGAAATCACCTCCTACAGCACTGGAGTCGCAGGGATCAGGCCTGTCTCTACGAACGCTGCAGTTATGTGTGTTGTGTTTTGTAAGTGACAGTGATCGATCGATACTGCACTTGGGTGGCCTGGGCTGGACGGAGGGGCAAAACGCAGGTGCTAGCAGGTATCTGGGCTGATCCCACTAACACTGCGTTTTTGGGAACCCTAAACTGCTGGGGACGCTAGTATAGATGTGATCAGATCCGATATTGATCTGTTCAGATACTATACCACTAAGGGACGTGTGTGCTTTGCGCGTGGGTGTTAGCGTTACTGGCACTAACCTGACGCTGCCTGGGGCGACGCAGACCCTCTCTGACGCTAAAACCTAATTGATATCACCCGCCGGGTGATCAGGGGGTTAAACCTTTATTGGGTTATATACGGCGGGTGCCCTGACAATATAAAAAGCAAACTAACTAACGGGCGTCACCCGTAACACTTATATAGTGATCACTGGTGAAAGAGTTAACTAGGGGCAATCAGGGGGTTAAAACCTTTATTAGGTAATAAATGGGGTACCTGCCGCTATATAAAAACCTGACGGGGAACCTAAATAACAAAATAACTAACTGGCTAACCGGTGTCACCAGTGACACTTATACGGTGATCACTGGTGAAAGGGTTAACTCTAGGGGCAATCAGGGGGTTAAAACCGTTATTAGATAATATATGGGGGTACCTGACGCTATAACCTTTATTAGATAATATATGGGGGTACCTGACGCTGGCGGCGAACCTAAAAAAATAACTGGCTACCTAGCGGCACCAGCATAACTAATACAGCGATCAGAAAAACGATCGCTTAGTAACACTGGTGATAGGGGGTGAAAGGGTTACCTGGGGGGCGATCAAGGGGTTAAACCTTTATTGGGTAATATATGGGGGTACCTGACGCTATAAAAACCTGGCGGCGAACCTAAAAAAATAACTGGCTACCTAGCGGCACCAGCATAACTAATACAGCGATCAGAAAAACGATCGCTTAGTGACACTGGTGATAGGGGGTGAAAGGGTTACCTGGGGGGCGATCAAAGGGTTAAACCTTTATTAGGTAATATATGGGGGTACCTCACGCTATAAAAACCTGGCGGCGAACCTAAAAAAATAACTGTCTACCTAGCGGCACCAGCATAACTAATAAAGCGATCAGAAAAACGATCGCTTAGTGACACTGGTGATAGGGGGTGAAAGGGTTACCTGGGGGGGGCGATCAAGGGTTTAAACCTTTATTAGATAATATATGGGGGTACCTGATGCTATAAAAACCTGGCGGCGAACCAAAAAAAAAATACTGGCTACCTAGCGGCACCACCGACACTAATACAGCGATCAGAAAAACGGTTGCTTAGTGACAGTGGTGATAGGGGGTGAAAGGGTTACCTGGGGGGCGATCAAGGGGTTAAACCTTTATTAGGGGGGGTTAGGGGGCTACCCTGGACCTAAAGGGACCTAACACTAACTGCCCTGACACTTTTTCTATCACAAGTGTCACTGATTGCAATGATCAGTAAATAAATGATCACTGCAATCGGTGACACTGTGACTGGGGACTGGGGGGTGATCTGGAGGTGACTGGGGGGGGATTGTGTGCCTATGTGTCCTGGTGTCAGTGGGCTGTTCGTGCACTAACCTGATGTCTTCTCTCCTCGGCGCTCTGGACGAATAGAGCGCCGCATGAAGAACTGACATCATTTTGACCAGAAACCAATGGCCGCCCCCTCATCACGGATCGCTCCCGAACCGATACCAACCGCCCCATGTACCCATCGGACCCCCCACCCATACGAAGGCAGTCACGTACAGGCAGGGCCGCCATTAGGAATTTTACACAGCTTCAGGAATGGGCCCCCTGGAGCAGAGAACCGGGGGGGGGGGGTGCTACCGCTGCAAATTGAGAAGCAAGCGGGGGGTGCCACGGAATTAAGAAGCGGGGGGTGCTGCCGCTGCGAATTATTGAGGTCAGGGGGTTGCCATCTGGGCCCTTGGGGACCTCCGGGCCTCTGGGGACCTCTGGGCCCCTTACAAAAGAAAAAAATATATTATTTTTTTATAAAAAAAAGGGGGGTTGCCATCCGCGGCCCTGGGGACCTCAGGGCCCCTGGGCCCCTTACAAAAAAAAGGGGGGTTGCCATCCGGGGCCCTGGGGACCTCAGGGCCCCTGGGCCCCTTACAAAAAAAGGGGGGGTTGGCATCTGGGCCCCTGGGGATCTCCGGGCCTCTGGGGACCTCTGGGCCCCTTACAAAAAATAAAAAATAAAAATAAAAAAATTAATAAAAAAAGAATTAAAAAAAGAAAGAAAGAAAATTAAAAATATATTTTTTTTATATAAAAATAAATAAAAAAAAGGGGGGTTGCCATCCGGGGTCTGAGGACCTCTGGGCCCCTTACAAAAAATAAAAAATAAAAGTAAAAAAAGAAATAAAAAAATAATTAAAAATAAAAGAAATAAAATTAATTAATTTTAATTTTTTTTTATAAAAAGTAATAAAAAAAGGGGGGTTGCCATCCGGGGCCCTGGGGACCTCCGAGCCCCTTACAAAAAAACAATTTTTTTTTAAAAACAAATAAATCTTAAAAGAAAGAAAAAAAGGGGGTGCCACCCGGGCCCCTTACAGGTGTACTGCCTGTACCCCCTGATGGCGGCCCTGCGTACAGGTACGTGATTGTGCCTGTCCGTGCCATTTTGCCGACGTATATGTACATGGGGCGGTCGTTAAGTGGTTAATGTCAAAATGTTGCATTTATTTATGTTGTTCCATCCATCTCACTACCACTGTGGAGAACCTCTGGTAACTCCCCTGCTCTCTGGAACCTTGAAGAAGTTTCCAGAAGTAGAGTGTGGCGTCTAGGAGGGGCTGCTTGGAGTATTGATGAGGGCCTCAGCCAATCCCCAGCAAAATGGGCTGGCAGGGGGCAGGTGTCTCATAAATACTTATTCAGTCATGCCAGCAGGGACAGTCAGGGGAAAGATCGAGATGGCATGCTGAGGAGGTATTCAGTGGCCCTTAAAGGATGCCTCCTAGTATGGGGGGGTGACCTCGGGCCTTGGGCTCGAGTGCTGAAGGGACCCTCTACAACACATAGAGAAATCCTTTCCTGGATGCACAGGAGCAAGTGTGAGGACAGCAGGAGAGAGTCAGCACATCTGGGAGATCTCCTGAGGAGTCAGCTGGGTGGGCTGGTGAGTAAGCAGTCTGGGAGGACTGTGGAGTAGCAGCCAAGAGGGCTAGTGAAAGGGGCAGCTGCAGCCAGGTGGGCTGGCAGTGCCTGAAGAGCTGGTGCTGAGATCAGTAGCCACAGGGATGAAAGCTGGACACTGACTTTTGCTACACATTTAAAGGGGCATCAGGTTCCTCCCTATAACAGGCTGTTGATCCCAGATCTGACTGAGTGCTGTGTCAGGATCATCTTTTTGTCAAGTGTGCCAGTGGAGTTCTGCAAGCAAGTGTGCTGGAGGAAGTGAGGAGTGTATATAGACTGTATATAGGAAAGTTGTCCCTGAAGTTGTTTGAAGTAAAGTGGGCATCCCATAATACCCCTACTCCCCATCCAAGTTCTATCCCCTCAATAAAACTCAAAAAACAAAGTGCTGGACTGTTTTCTGACTCTGGGAGACTGTGGGAATTCATGTGCCTGGCTGTGTAGGGTGTGGGATCCCAGGATTCTGCAGCTGTTTCTGGGAACTGGACTTTACTTTTCCCGCATGGCTTTTTGGAGGTCGGCCATTTTTCGGAAAAATTGGACTGCGCCACAAGTGAGAGAAAGGGAAGTACAGGCCTGGCAGTATTTTCAGCTGTGTAGTTTGTTGGCGTGTCTCAAAGTCTGGAAAAGCCAGCGAGTTGCGTGCAGCAGGGAAAAGATGGGAGGAGCCCCCGCCAAGTGTGTGTTCCACGTGGTGCGGTTGGCACCAAAGAGACAGTGCTGATTGAACCTTTGACGAGGCAACATGTCTACTGCTCCATGGATGTCGGTTTCACCGGGATCTCGTGTTCTTTTACCCGGTTCAACCATGGACGTTGCCCCTGTTATGGCCTCCCTGACGGATACAGGGATTTGGCTGAAGCCCCAAGGTCACTTTGCCCTCTATACGTGCAGAGATGCAGAGGCCTTGGGCATGATCTGTTTGAAGTGCCAGGGACTGGTCGTACAGCTTCGCCCTTTTGGGAGATGTATCCGCTGTGGGGAGGTCCTCTTTGAGATTGAACAGCCAACGGAGGTGCCGAAAGTCTACCGTGTGAACTGTATCTCAGGTGCTGTCGCTTCTGAGGAGAAAATGTGTGCTCCCACAGCCATGCTCACGCGCACTACAGCGGAGATAGTGGAAGTAAAAACTGAAGTTCCGGCCATTAAGGAGCTTGAGGCCGAAAACCCAGCGGATGCTGCTTCTGCTGCAACTGGATCCTCCCTTCCGCCTGCTAAAAGGAAGGTGCGATACGTAAAGGCTTCTCGCGGCCGCTGTCGAGGCCCACCCCAGCACCTGCCTGAACCGGATCGTCCAGTCGGGGGGATCTCCAAGCGATTCACGGAGAGGGAAGGTAAGGAGGCTGGGGACACTTCAGTAAAGAGTTTGCCGGGGAAAGGAAAGAAACTCAGTGTCCGTTCCATATGGGATAATTGGGTGCCTGACCCGCAGGAACTTTTAAAGGTAAAAGAGTCAGTGTTGACCAGGAACTATCTGCCAGCAGAGGAGTGTGACACCTCAGACATAGACTCTTCTTCTGACATTGGTGATGACTTTGAGATAGATGAAATGTTTGTCAGGAAGGGATGGGACAAAACCCTGTTGTCCACACCCCGAAGCATAAAAGAGGGGTCACCCATGGACTCTGGGGAAACCACACCCTGGGTGGAAGCCCCTGTTCTTGCTGGAGAAGTTGTTCCTGTGCCCACTTTACATGCTTCCGGGCCTGCTGTTCCAGAGGCCCGTTCCCCATTGAGGCCGCCTATGCCACAGTTAGAGCCCGTGCACCCCCGGAGATCTCCGGATGCAGTTGTTTTGCCAGGAGCAGGAGATCGGGGCAACTATGCCACCTTTGGCCCGACTGCAATGGCTCTTGCATTGGAAGGTTGCTATGGATTATGGTTGGGAGTATCCGTACGTTCCAAAGAACTTGTTGTTCGAGATTGAAGCCTCCGGGGAACGTTGGTACAGTGACTTTGTTTGGGACCACTTGGAGGTAAAGAAAGGCCATAGATACTTTAAATGTTCGGCCGTGATGACCGAAAGATATAAAGGATGCTGGAAAAATTGGACTCTCGGTCGGCACATATACGCAGATCGGGGCGTGATCTGTAGCAATGACAGAGACGATGTGATCTATTCAATAGAGACTTTGGATAAGGACTGGAAGTCTCTTGTTCTCCCTGACCCCAGTTTTTACCTCTGAAGTGGGAGTTTTTTTATTACTATTACCACCTCAGGGACAATGCCTTGAACTGCCTTGACTCTATGCCCAGGGAGTTTACTCTCTGGAGGTTGAAGGACAATTTTTTTTCTTGTTTCCTTCCCTCTTTTGAAACGAAAAGAGAATTGAACCTTGGGGTAGAGTTAGTCAGGGCCAAGCTGGAAGCCGCCGTGATCAACAAAAGAGAATCTTGTGTTGTGGTGCGCCTGTGTGCACTTAGGCTAGGTAGTGATGTGTGCTGCCACTAGGTGGTGGTGGTTTACAAAACCCTTTCATACACTGACATTGAAATTTTTTTATTACTTAGGTTAGGTTTAGTGTATCTTTTTTCGGAGAGATAGCTCACTTCTGAATATAATGATAGGATGTTTATTGTGTGCTGTGTTTTTCTTTCCCATGCAGGAAGATCATCAAGCAACTACACCGGAGAATGGGTGGGACACAGTTGTGATAGGATGATGGGAGGGATTGTTAAATAATGTGTATTGAAAACTGTTTCTGTCCTTCTTCCCTTTTCTATAATTCCAGGCTTTGATTCAGGTACCAAATTCATTGTATATAGTTCCAGAAATAGATTTGGGCTTGCTCAGGATTGAGTGTGCAGATTTATTTCAGACACTGGGTACAGTGTCTCTTTAAGGGAGGGGTGTATGTAGCGGGCCCCTACCTAGGGGGGTCGCTATGCTTAAATTTAGGGGTGACCTGAGCGGTAGTTGGCTTGGGTCTTCTAATTGTTTGGACTAACAGGTCAGGTTTGCAAGATAATTGAAACACATCACAGGTGATATCATTTGCTGCTCAGTGATTGCAGCATTCTAGTCTGCATCTCCCCAAGGTAATACTTAAAATCTGGCCTGTTAGTGGGTCCTGAGGACAGGAGTTGAGAACCACTGGGTTAAAGGGACTGTAAAGTCAATTTTTTTTGTATAAAAATAACAAACATGTCATACTTATGTAGCGGGCCCCTACCTAGGGGGGTCGCTATGCTTAAATTTAGGGGTGACCTGAGTGGTAGTTGGCTCGGGTCTTCTAATTGTTTGGACTCTGTCTTGCTGCTGTGTCACCCGGCGTGCAGTTCCCCTTTAGGCATATAGGTGGTGTTGTCACTTATACCCGGGGTTGAACCACAGGTGATGGAGTGGCTATTGGAGGTCCTCTCTCGGCTGCCGTACGAAGGGCGGTTCCGGCCTGCTGTGCATCCGGGGAGAGGGTATATAAGGGGCAGACGCCATTGTTCAGTAGGAGTAGTACCCGGGGACCTGTACCCGGAAGATGGTGCCCCTCTAAGGGGGGGTGCGCCCAACTTTGACTAAGGAGTCTCGGGCACCTTTGGCCCGAGGCTGCGGAGTTCCAGGTAGGCCCAGTACCTTCAACTGGGTCTACAAACCAGAAAGGAAACCCAGGGAGCCCAGGTGGGGGCGACCGCTCTGACATGGGGGAGGTTCGGTCCCATAGAGGAGACGAGTAATACATGATTGCTGTCTCGGGAGAGGCCTGGTGTCCTGTCGGAGGGAAGGATTCCTTTCTTCGCAGACTGCCCTTGCGGAGTGTCGTTATTAAAGGGGGCATCTCCTTGACTTTGTCCTTGGAGAGGACTAAGTCACCGTTCGAGCTTCATGCCGGCTGCTAGTGCTCTTGAGCGACTATCCGGACCGAGTGGCGACGAAGCCAAGAGTGTGCCTGAATCCATTCTATTCTGCTAACCCCTTCCCTCTCTTCAACTTTCTGGTTACTGAAGCAAAAGGGAAAATAAACTCTTGTTGGAGTTGAAGTGTTGTGTGGACATTGACCTTCTTTGGGAAAGGTAAAGACTTGCCTCTATAATCTAGAGGGAAGAACCAGTGAAAGGAAGCAACTCGCTGCGGGACCCAAATACATAACACCGCCCGACCTCTAATCCAGAGGACGCGGGAATGTGGCATGGTGTGTCTGATCCCCCTAAAAGGAAGGTAAGGGGGAAAAGGATCTGTGTGCTACACTTACCTGCCCTGTGCAGTGGTTTTGCCAGAGCAGCCCAGATCCTCTTCCCGGGTCCCACTTTGGTGCTTCTGGCCCCTCCCTCCTGCCGAGTGCCCCCTCAGCAAGCAGCTTGCTATGGGGGCACTGAGCCGAGTCATAGCTCCCTGTAATCAGACACGGAGCCGCAGCCCGGCCATGCCCCCTTTCTCTCCTCATTGGCTGACGGACTGTGATTGACACCAATGGGAGCCAAAGAAGAGGGAGAGTCCCAGGCATCTGAGAAGCTCCTGCAACATTGCTGGATCTAGATGGAAATCAGGTAAGGATTATGGGGGCTGAGGGGGGCTACTGCACACAGAAAGCCTTTTATCTTAATGCATAGAATGCAATATCTGAAACCTTTAAACAAAACACTGCAGTGTCATTTTTCCCATAAGCGTCTCTTTTTGTATTTTTATCGCTTACTTTCACTTTCCTGTCTTCCGGCTGTAGCCTGCGCCATGTTAGCTATTGGCATCCTCTTCCAGCGTGGAGTATATTTACGTCCTTTCTACAGTGTTATAGTGTAATCTCCCACATGCGCAGTAGTCCTTGGCCTAATACTCGCTCTGATGTTGCTAAGCCCTGATGCGGACACCCCTGTGACACTGCAAGTAATTTAAATGCATGCCGATCACTGCCAATGAAGTATGCATGGCACCTTAGTAAATGGACTGACAGCACATTGAGCGTGCTGTCAATTGGGGCAGAAAGGTGGATGACATCACTGAAAGGAATGGCATCCAATTTCTCTCAAACGGTGCAGATTAGGAGAGTATAAAAACACCTATATGTAAATGATGTCATAATGCTTTGGATGTTTCAAGGTCATGCAGAAGATTTTACTACCGCTTTAAACTTTGCTGCTAAAGAATGCGCAGATAAGAAAACTCTCAGTGGCATTCCTATGAATAGCTATACTGGTGCACCAGGAATGGCCTACAGTCAGGTATAGGCTTGCCTGGACTAAAATGCAGTGGATATATATTTTATGAACTGCAGCTCACTGAGTCGCCTGCCTGAAAGTGTCTTTGAACAAGTACAACAGGAATGGCCTGCAGTCAGGTATAGGCTTGGCTGGACTACAATGCAGGGGATATATATTTTATGAACTGCAGCTCACTGAGTCATCTGCCTGCCTGAAAGTTTCTTTGAACATGTACACCAGGAATGGCCTACAGTCAGGTATAGGCTTGGCTGGACTACAATGCAGTGGATATATGTAGAGAAGAGAATGGGAGGGACTATGGCGGTGCTAATTTTAGTATCTATACAACAGTGGAAAACTCAATTATCATTTAGTAAAAAAATATATCATTTATTTAAACAATCAATACAAAAAGTAAAAAAAAAAAAAAAGAATTGTGTATATAAAATATATATATCACAGTTATACAGAGGAGCATTGTACATGGTGGTTGTATTGATGTTCAATTGAAGAGATCATACGTGGTCCCAACATGTTTCACCCAACGGGGCTTCGTCAGGGGAAGTATGTCTCGGATATCAGTTTTTTAGATGAAAATAACTAATGAAAGAGAAGAGACATATTAATATGTTACCAATAAAGTCATAAGCTTTTTAAAGATCTGTCTGTAAATAAGTCCACAGTTGACACAGTAATGGCGACTTACCACCAAAAATGGCCAAAGATGGAAGGGGTTGGCGGCGAAGCCAAGAGTGACCCCACACACTAAGAGGGGAGAAAGAATATCTCCTCCTAGGTGATGAACAGAGACAGAGCCCCGAGCAAAACAAACCCTCACAGTGACTCCTCATAAGACTTGGCCAAAGAGAGATGTGAAAAATATATATGATATAATATAATAGACACCCACGGAGCTTTACTCAAAACATATTAGATAAAACCATCATAATTGTATGCGCATATATATTGCGACTTATAGATCACAGCCTGAGGTTGGATTAAATAATCCAATTGGCCTGATTAGATGTATAATAGTTTAGATAATGATTAAATCAATTGTTTAAAAATATACTTACTTAAAACCAGCAATTGAAAAGAAAGAGGAAAAATCAACTTTTCAAAAAACAAGTGGCAAGTGGGGAGGCGCCTGGTGATGTTAGATCCACAAATATACCCAATTAATCAGAATCCAAGGAATATGTACCGTCAGGGATTTCAAACCGGTCACAAAAAGTGGATTATTGTTCTAAATAAATAGAGTTTAAATATGCCAATTAATAATTCAAGAAATCAAAAACACCTAAAATTAGCAATAACAAAAGGTTGTCTATCTGAATATAGATTGCAGCAAACTAAGATAGGTTTGGATGGCCACTAATTGGTCAGATAACTAACAAGAAACAGTCCATCCAAGGCTCAATCAGAGCAGTTTGTTAGATTAAGAAACAAAAAATATATAGTTATTAGACTCATTCGAAAGAAACAGGACATTGAGCTTCTAGATGAACGGCAAGTTATTACCTTAGATTAGGAAGTGGACACGCATCAGGATGCCTCACCGGCTGGCTCTGTTGATCTGAAGCCAGAGCTGCCGGCTTATAAGGAATCACCACTCAGCCGGCGTCTGACGTCACCGGCTTAGTGCGGACGTGAAGACGTCCGTGCGCATGCGCCCAGAGTCCCAAAGCCGTGTCCAAACTACAAGATCCAGAAAGCCAAGCGCCTGGGGGAGGGCGCTCGGAGCGCGATGGAATTTATAGGAACACCAAGCTCCTATGCGATGAGACTGGGTCATTGGCGATGCCAATAGTAGTTGGACTAGGCTTGGTAGTGTAGTAAAGCCCAGAGGGGAAAAGGTGGGAATGCAGAAAACGCAACGGAACGTGAATGGGCAGAACCGGTAGATGAGTACCGGGTGTGCCCCGGGCGTCCGTATGGGGGTAGATTAAAGCCCAGTGGCTCGGTCACATCCAAACACCTTGTGGGGGTCATCAAGGGGTGCCATCAAAGGGCCTTGAGGGAGTCGCCCTTTGGTCAATAACGGCAGAGACAACTAACCGCAAAGGCCGTCTCAGCCGTTTTCCAGGGAGAGATTTACAGAGAGATCTAAAATATTTTTTTTTTTTAAAGTTAATATAACTGCTTGAAATACAAATATGCAAATATATGGGCAACAGGTTCAATAAAGAGGAAAAATTATTTTTGTAAAAAACATACTATTATGAAATAATAATAAACAAATAGGTATAGTCATCATAAATGAGATTATATATTTCGAGTAAGTTTATGTTTCTCAATATTTATTCAATAATTATATATTAAATGCATATACACAGGAATATATATAGGGAAAGAGGAAAAATCAAAAAAGGGATGAATGGGGAGGGGGGAGGGGGGGAAGAAAAAAAAAGGGGGGAAAGGGCAACAAAGATCCTTAGGCAGAGGAGGTGCAAAGGGACATACCAATACAGGAGCAGAACAGTTAAAGAAATGGTTTAAAGCTAAGATTTTCATTAAAGCCAGGAAATGCTGTTGCCTCCAAATTATAAATCCAGCGAGCTTCCAAATGTAATAAAGTCTTGTCAACACTTCCTCCCCTTACATGGAGCTGAATAATGATTTAATCATTATCTAAACTATTATACATCTAATCAGGCCAATTGGATTATTTAATCCAACCTCAGGCTGTGATCTATAAGTCGCGATATATATGCGCATACAATTATGATGGTTTTATCTAATATGTTTTGAGTAAAGCTCCGTGGGTGTCTATTATATTATATCATATATATTTTTCACATCTCTCTTTGGCCAGGTCTTATGAGGAGTCACTGTGAGGGTTTGTTTTGCTCGGGGCTCTGTCTCTGTTCATCACCTAGGAGGAGATATTCTCTCTCCCCTCTTAGTGTGTGGGGTCACTCTTGGCTTCGCCGCCAACCCCTTCCATCTTAGGCCATTTTTGGTGATAAGTCGCCATTACTGTGTCAACTGTGGACTTATTTACAGACAGATCTTTAAAAAGCTTATGACTTTATTGGTAACATATTAATATGTCTCTTCTCTTTCATTAGTTATTTTCATCTAAAATACTGATATCCGAGACATACTTCCCCTGACGAAGCCCTGTTGGGCGAAACATGTTGGGACCACGTATGATCTCTTCAATTGAACATCAATACAACCACCAAGTACAATGCTCCTCTGTATAACTGTGATATATATTTTTCATATACACAATTCTTTTTTTTTTTTTTACTTTTTGTATTGATTGTTTAAATAAATTATATATTTTTTTACTAAATGATAATTGAGTTTTCCACTGTTGTATAGATACTAAAATTAGCACCGCCATAGTCCCTCCCATTCTCTTCTCTACATTCTCTTAAAAATTGGGATGAGGTGCGTAAAAGCGGGTGTCTACCCTTAACCAGGCCACAAAACCATTTTTCCTCTATCTGCAGTGGATATATATTTCATGAACTGCAGCTCACTGAGTCGCCTGCCTGAAAGTGTCTTTGAACACGTACACCAGGAATGGCCTACAATCAGGTATAGGCTTGGCTGGACTACAATGCAGTGGATATATATTTTATGAACTGCAGCTCACTGAGTCGCCTGCCTGCCTGAAAGTGTCTTTGAACATGTACTCCAGGAATGGCCTACAGTCAGGTATAAGCTTGGCTAGACTATATATATATATATATACAAGCCTGTGTATATATATATATATATATATATATTGTGACAGCAGGAAGGTAAAGTCACATGGTTGCATCCAGGGGGGTAGGTATATTTCTCCCAGATTCAGGCTTTATGCCGACTTATACAACTAGGGAGAGAGTTGATGAAGCCCAGCTGAGGCTAGTGAGCTCATGGATGATTCATACCTCTAGGGAGAGGGCTGGGCGTCGTGCAGGCAGGGAGTTGATGAGACCAGCTGAAGCTTGTCAGCTCGTTTAAGGCCTCTATAAAAACTCCCAGATTCATTAGGTGTTTGCTCATGCCTGGACCCAGACCTGTGTGGACTGTCTAGGGAGAGTGAACCCCTGTGCGGTGAGACAAAGCCTGTGTGGCTATTTGTTTGGACATTTACTAAACCAGGGACTTAGGGACTAGGACAGCACCAGGCTGATCCCAGTTGTTAGTTAGGAAACCTGCATGTTTAGTCAGAGGTCAAGCTGACCAGGGTTTATTTTGTTTATGTTTCTTTTTGCTTTGCTGTGTTTTTTGTCACTGTAAATAGAGAAATAAACCGCACCTTTTTGATCTTGAAAACCACAACCTCCGTCTGCTGGGCCTGTTTTTGTGTGGGGAGCCCATCCAGGGGATCACACACACCCGCTGCCGAGCTAACCCCCCCCACAGTTGGTGGAGAACCAGTGGCAGTTTTTTTTTAAGCCAGCATGGAGGAGATACTGAAACAGCTGGCTCTAGCAAATGCCAATCAACAGCAGACAAATGCAGGTTTGCAAAAGAGCCTTGCAGCTCAACAACAGAGCTTCGCAGCCCAGCAGCAAGCTCATCAACAGAGCCTTGCAGCCCAGCAGCAATCTGAGGCCCGCTTCATAGACCTGTTACAGAAGCAAGAGCAGAGACTACAACAAATGGAAGCAGTAATGCAGCAACGTCCGCAGACCAGTGAGGAAAGCCGTCCCACTAATACCGCGTCCTTTGGGGTGAGTCGTTTATTGACAAAAATGACTGGAGAGGATGATCCAGAGGTATTTTTGACCACATTTGAAAGGACTGCTGAAAGAGAAAAGTGGCCTGAGGAGCAGTGGGCTGGACTGGTGGCTCCTCTGTTAACTGGTGAATCGCAGAAGGCTTACTATGACCTAGAGCCTGACCAAGCAAAAGACTATGTGATGCTAAAAGCTGAAATATTGGCAAGGCTGGGTGTCACCCTGGCTGTCCGGGCTCAGCGTGTGCATAACTGGACTTTCCAGCTTGGAAAACCCCCCAGGTCTCAAATGTATGATCTCATTCACCTGAGCAGGAAGTGGCTACAGCCAGAGACTTTGTCCGCACCAGAGATTGTGGAACGTGTTGTAATGGATCGGTTTTTGAGAGCTCTTCCTACTGCCATCCAAAAGTGGGTAAGCCATGGAGACCCAGAGACGGCCGGTGGTCTTGTGGATCGTGTAGAGAAATACTTTGCTACAGAGAACCTGACGGCCTCTTCCAGAGACTCTCGGACTTTCCACCCTAAGACCAGACCATCCCCAGGGGCGGATAAGAGGATTCCAAGGGGTGAGGGTGGAGAGAGTGAGAGGGTGGGAGCTCTACCCAAAGTTTGGCGAGAACAGCCTGGGAAGTCAGGGGTTCAAGAGGCAGCCAAAAGGATTGTTTGCTACCGCTGCCGGCAAGCGGGACATATTGCAGCAAATTGCCCGGTTGTGGAGGAACCCATGCAATGTGACTTTCTGACGGACCGACGTCAGTCGCTGTGTGCGACATTCGCATGCACTGCCATTCGGGGAACTGAGAAACATTTATGCAAAATGTGTATTAATGGTAGAAATGTTGTGGTATTGCTGGATTCAGGTAGCCTTGTGACCCTGATAAAGGCTGAATTAGTTAAAACAGAGGTCTCTGGGAATAGCAAGGTAGCTGTTATTTGTGTGCATGGGGACACCCGAGAGTATCCAGTGACTACAGTGTGTTTCGAGACCCCCAAAGGTACCCTCTCTCATCCAGTGGGGTTAGTATCTCAATTACCGCATGATGCCATTGTGGGAAGGGATTTTCCGAAGTTCTGGGAACTGTGGGATGATCCTGAGCCCCCCACTGGTGCCCCTATGTACCAGGAATGTGATAGCCAGAACTCCTCTGAGAGTGGTGAGGACTCCCCAGAATTTCCCTTGTCAGTATTGGCAGGGGAGACTCAAGAAACTGGAGAGGAGCCCACCTCCTCAGACGAAAACCTACCGTCTGTGGAGTTTTCTGATCTTGAGGTTCACAGGGAAAATTTTGCCACAGAACAGTTAAAAGACCCCGCCCTAATAAAGGCACGGGAAAACGTAGTGGAAATAGATGGCGAGTTAGTGAACCCAGATAATACCTGCACTTACCCATACTTCAGCGTAGAGAAGGACCTACTGTATCGGGTGGCAAAAAGGGCAGAAGAAACCGTTGAGCAGCTTGTGGTGCCCAAAGCTTACAGGAAGTTGGTGTTGGAGTTGGCCCATGGGCACATTCTTGGAGGTCATCTGGGGACAGAGAAAACCCGAGAGAGGGTATTACAGAGATTCTATTGGCCTGGGGTGATGAAGGACATAGAAAATTATTGTTCCTCCTGCCCTGTGTGTCAGAGGTCGGCCCCGATGCCACATTTCCGTAGCCCGCTGGTCCCTCTACCCATCATTGAGGTCCCGTTTGAGAGAATCGCAATGGATTTGGTAGGTCCTATAATCAAGTCCGCTAGGGGGCACCAGTACATATTGGTTATAATGGACTATGCCACCCGTTATCCAGAAGCGATCCCTCTCAGAAATACCTCGGCCAAAACCATAGCCAAAGAGCTATCTCTTGTTTTTAGCCGGGTGGGTATTTGTAAAGAACTGCTTACGGACCAAGGTACACCCTTTATGTCCCGGGTTATGAAAGAGCTGTGTAAATTGTTCAAAGTGACGCAATTGCGTACATTTGTGTATCACCCCCAAACCGATGGGCTGGTTGAAAGATTCAACAAAACCCTAAAACAAATGTTGAAGAAAGTGGTGGATAGAGATGGAAAGGATTGGGACTGTCTACTTCCTTATTTGATGTTTGCTATTAGGGAGGTGCCCCAATCCTCTACGGGATTCTCCCCCTTTGAGTTACTGTATGGGAGACACCCAAGAGGGCTGTTGGATATTGCCAAGGAAACTTGGGAAAGTGAGAGTTCTCCCCACAGGAGTGTGATTGAGCATGTCGCCCTGATGCAAGATCGAATTGCACAGGTAATGCCCATCGTGAAGGAACATTTGGCCCAAGCGCAGTTGGCACAGCAGAGAGTGTACAACCGTGGAGCCAAGACCCGTACCTTTTCCCCGGGGGATAGGATATTGGTACTTGTCCCTACGGTTGAAAGTAAATTCCTTGCCAAATGGCAAGGCCCCTACGAGATAATGGAAAAAGTGAGCGAAGTGAATTACAAGGTCAGACAACCAGGAAGGCGAAAGCCCGAACAGATATATCACGTTAATCTGTTGAAAGCCTGGAGGGATAGAGAGTCCCTAGTCGCAGAAACTTGGTCACCAGCTCAAACTGGTTGCGTGATTCCGGAGGTTGGAATAGCAGCCACCTTGTCACAACCACAACAACAGGAGGTTAAGGAGTTTGTGCTTCGCAACAAGGAGGTGTTCTCTGAGCTGCCGGGACAAACATCTGGGGTAGAGCATGATATTATTACCCCGCCCGGTGAAAGGGTGAAGTTAAAACCCTATCGGATCCCAGAGGCCCGATGGGAGGCAATACGGGAGGAAGTACAGAAAATGCTGAACTTAGGGGTGATAGAGGAGTCCCAAAGTGATTGGTCTAGTCCCATTGTGCTGGTGCCTAAACCGGATGGGAGCTGGCGATTTTGTAACGATTTTCGTCAGTTGAACAAAGTTACAAAATTTGACACCTACCCCATGCCACGTATAGATGAGTTG
Organism: Rana muscosa; assembly: GCA_029206835.1. Taxonomy (NCBI): domain Eukaryota; kingdom Metazoa; phylum Chordata; class Amphibia; order Anura; family Ranidae; genus Rana; species Rana muscosa. The sequence goes on from JARGYO010005562.1 coordinate 11,236,347, forward strand.
ATCGACCGGCTGGGAACAGCCCGATACATGACGACTCTTGACCTCACAAAAGGGTATTGGCAAATTCCCCTGGCCAAGTCGGCCAAAGAGAAAACCGCATTTGTAACCCCAGACGGGGCGTTCCAATATAAGAGAATGCCGTTCGGGTTACAGAATGCGCCGGCCACATTCCAGCGGAAAATGGACCAGATACTGAGGCCCCATCGGAAGTATGCTGCGGCTTACCTGGATGACGTAATTGTCCATAGCACAGATTGGGCCTCACATCTGCCAAAAGTGCAAGCAGTCCTAGACTCTATCCGGGAAGCGGGGTTTACGGCTAACCCCAAGAAGTGTACCATTGGGCAGGAGGAGGCCAAATATCTTGGGTACACCATTGGGAGGGGAGTAATAAAACCCCAACTCAACAAAGTCGAGGCCATCCAGAGTTGGCCACGTCCCAACAGCAAGAAGCAGGTACGAGCCTTTCTGGGAATAGCGGGGTATTATCGGCGCTTCATTCCCCACTTTGCTTCTAAGGCTGTGCCCCTAACCAACCTGACGAAAGGGAAAGGGTCGGTCATGATTAAATGGACCCCCGAGGCTGAGGCAGCATTCCAATTCTTGAAAAAAGCCTTATGTAGCCAGCCAGTGTTGTACTCACCCGACTTCTCTAAAGACTTTGTCGTACAAAGTGATGCGTCAGATGTGGGGTTAGGAGCAGTATTGTCCCAGGTCTGGAACGGGGAAGAGCACCCAGTCATTTACCTCAGCAGGAAGTTGAAGTCCCATGAGGTAAATTACGCCACGGTTGAAAAGGAGTGTTTAGCGGTGAAGTGGGCTCTAGATTCCCTTCGGTACTATCTGCTAGGTAGGCACTTTGACATGGTTACGGATCACGCTCCGTTAAAGTGGATGGCTCAAAACAAGGAGACAAATAGAAGAGTGAATAGGTGGTTCCTGGCCCTACAGGAATTCAACTTCACAGTAAAGCATCGCCCTGGCGTTCAAATGGGGAATGTGGATGCTTTGTCTCGAGTACATGAATGCCTGATTGCTGGTGTTCCAACCCCAAGGTTAAAACAAGAGGGGGGGTATGTGACAGCAGGAAGGTAAAGTCACCTGGTTGCATCCAGGGGGGTAGGTATATTTCTCCCAGATTCAGGCTTTATGCCGACTTATACAACTAGGGAGAGAGTTGATGAAGCCCAGCTGAGGCTAGTGGGCTCATGGATGATTCATACCTCTAGGGAGAGGGCTGGGCGTCGTGCAGGCAGGGAGTTGATGAGACCAGCTGAAGCTTGTCAGCTCGTTTAAGGCCTCTATAAAAACTCCCAGATTCATTAGGTGTTTGCTCATGCCTGGACCCAGACCTGTGTGGACTGTCTAGGGAGAGTGAACCCCTGTGCGGTGAGACAAAGCCTGTGTGGCTATTTGTTTGGACATTTACTAAACCAGGGACTTAGGGACTAGGACAGCACCAGGCTGATCCCAGTTGTTAGTTAGGAAACCTGCATGTTTAGTCAGAGGTCAAGCTGACCAGGGTTTATTTTGTTTATGTTTCTTTTTGCTTTGCTGTGTTTTTTGTCACTGTAAATAGAGAAATAAACCGCACCTTTTTGATCTTGAAAACCACAACCTCCGTCTGCTGGGCCTGTTTTTGTGTGGGGAGCCCATCCAGGGGATCACACACACCCGCTGCCGAGCTAACCCCCCCCACAGTATATATATATATTAAATGCACTGCAGCTAGCTGAATCAACTGCCTGCCTGAAGTATATTAGAAACAGTACACCAGGAACGGTCTGCAGTGAGATCTAGCTGCACAGGACACAGTATATATATATATATATATATATATATATATATATATATATATATATTTATATATACAAAGCTGGGATGTATATATATACTGAATACACTGCAGCTAACTGAATCAACTGCCTGCCTGAAGTATTTTAGAAACAGTACACCAGGAACGGTCTGCAGTGAGATCTAGTTGCAGAGGATACAGTGTATATAATATATATATATATATATATACAAAGCTGAGATGTATATATATATATATATATATATATATATATATATATATATATATATATATATACATACTGAATACACTGCAGCTAACTGAATCAACTGCCTGCCTGAAGTATTTTAGAAACAGTACACTAGGAACGGTCTGCAGTGAGATCTAGCTGCACAGGATACAGTGTGTCAGGGACTTGCCATATCGTGTGCGCTGAGCGCTGCTTGGTGCCAATGGGCCTTTAAATGGACAGCAGCTGCACTTGTGCAGTGCTGTTTGACCTGCAGCTTCTGTGCCTCATAACCTGTATCTGCTATCTGACTACCTAGACGACCCGGCACTGCTGACTTACCTGCTATCTCCAACCCTGACCTTGGCTTGCCTTGACCCTGCTGCTATTACTTGATATCCTGTTGCCAGACCTCTGCCTGCTTATCTGACCCTGCTCCAGTCCACCGCATTGCTCTTCCTGACCACCTGATCTGACCCAGCTCACCTGACCCTGCACCTGCCTGCTACTTGCTCTGTGTGTTCCTGTGTTGACCTGGCTTATCTCTCCCTGCTTCAGCCTGCTACTGATCCTGCTGTCTCCAGCTCACCAGGTCGCTGACCTGCACCTGTCTCTGCTGTCACCTGCAGTTCCAGTCACACCTGGAGGATCATCAACCAGCTACAGTGTCAACCACCACAGTCTCCACAGGCACTCCTACCACGCTGTGTTCCGAGACCACTGTCCCCACTCCAGTGGCTCCTGAACCAGAGCTGTATGAGAGGTATTCTCCTACAAGTCAGACTCGGAGGTACGTAACACAGTGTATATATATATATATATATATATATATATATATATGTAGCGATACCTCCAACTAGGGAGGCCGCAGAATTAGATTTGGGCCCTGAGTGCAGCTCCGCCAACCCCCGGCAATAGGCTCTACCCCCTTCTGGCACAGCTAGTACTAACAATCAATGATATATCCTATGCAATATAATAACTAAGCAAGGACACAGTAATGAATTGTAATAGGTACAGGCATACCCCACTTTAAGTACACTCACTTTACATACACTCGCGAGTAAGGACATACCCGCGAGTGTATGTAAAGTGCCTCACAAGTACTGTACATACATTTTGCAGCCGCAGTAGAAGGAGCTGAAGCTCCGGGAGCATAGCCTGCCCTGTTCCAGTGTGCCCCTGACACCTCCACTACAGCCCCTGAGACCTCAACTACAGCCACTGAGACCCCCACTACAGCCACTGAGACCCCACTACACCCTAGAAGTGAAAAAAGGTATTGTTTCACTTTAAGTACATTTTCGTTTTACATACATGCTCTGGTCCCATTGTGTACTTAAAAGTGGGGTATGCCTGTAAAGTGTTTTACTTATTTTCTCAATATGGATAAAGGGGGTAACAGTAATCACAGTTCAAGATAATCACTCCTAAGGGCAACGTCCTGCCACTCTAACACACTATGTAGTAACACACGCTACAGGTGCGCCATACGGGCGACCGTTAACTAAGTGCCCTATGGCGCAGTAATCAAACACGCTAGAATCCCCACCAGGCCTGGTTCTAATATTTAACTTAGTCCTTCTTTCTTCACCGGCAGGTCTGTAATGGTGGTGCACTTTAAACAGAGTATAACTTTGTAATCCAAGGGGTATAGAACTTGGTTAAATAAAGCCGCAGGCTCAGTTCTGACAAGGCTCTTCAATAGGGGTATCAAAATAACTTGTAGGCCACGGCAGTCTATAGGCCTATATACAGTAACAGTATCTTAGCTGGGCTTATGCCCTTTCACCCGCCGGACTACGGATCCAGTCCGGGAAACCTCCACCGGCCGTGTCACACACACTCGATCTCTCCAACGATCGGGTCCCCGATCCAACAAGGCTGTAGCGCACAAAGTCAGATGCCACCCAGGCTCACAGAGGGGGGTGGAAGGCTCTTTGGTGCAGAGCAAGGCCTCAGGCTTCAGGCCTTGCACTCCGACACATCCGCACAGGAGGATCCGTCTGTGAAGTCTCGTGTCCCAAAGAGACCAAGCCCGGCCTTGCCTCCTCCTTTTATAACCCCTCCCATGAGTCTCTGCGGTGGAAAATGTGAAGAATGGGGTTATGGGTGATGTAGTCTCTTCCCATTATAGGGGAACACCCCGCTACACACTCCCCCCACTTAAACTCTTTGGTCCCCAAAGATAAATTTTAACAACAACTATATATAACACTGGACAATTCTGAAAACAATGTTGGGATAGGGGATTCCCACCATAACTGAGGGGTAGAATTCCCTTGCCCACAGGTCACATTATCATGGGTGGCCTGCCTAACTGTGCCAGAGAGTGAGCTGGGGTTGCCCTCCACCAAATGGACAGTGGAGGGATCCGGAATCTCAGCATTTCTCCTAGCAGTGACTACAGAGTCTTCCGAACTGTTCCCCATCAGAGGGTAGGTCAGTTTCTTAGGAGGTCGAATGACTCTTCGAGCCCTTTGCTCTCCTGGAATCTCTGGCTCTGGCGCCACAGGCTCCTCTTCCTCGGAGCAACTATCATGGGCATCTTCCCAGTAATCTGCTGAAGGACTAAAGGGGATGAACTCTGTAGCCTCTGGGTTCAGTGTTTCATCTGTGGTATCTTGGGTGACTGGAAGATCTATGATAGAAGTTCCTGGAGTTGGGGAAGGCCACAGCCAATCAAGTTCTCCCTCCTCATCTCCACTAAGTTGGGAGGCTTCTCCATTTTCAGCTCGGGAGGTCTGTGACCGAGTGTTCGGCCTAGGAGTATCCAAGATAGAGGCCGGTTCAGGGGAGTCTCCCACGGGAGGTATTCTAACTGCCTCCGCAAGTGGGAGCAGGTGGTTTCGATGCCATGTCTTCAGTGGGCCTACCTTTCCCTCTGGCTTCACCTTGTAGACAGGTAGGCCCGGCAACTTCCTGCAGATGACATAGGGTTCAGATCTCCATCTGTCTGCAAGTTTGTGCTTTCCGGGGACTCCCAGATTGCGCAACAGTACTCGATCCCCGGGCTGTAGGTCTTGTACCCGGACCTTCAAGTCGAAATTTCTTTTATTCCGAGCTCCCCTTTGATCTGAGGCCGCTTGAGCTTGTTCATAGGCTACTTTCAGGCTGTGTCTGAGCCTGTCCACATATCCTTTGTGGGATGTGGCTGAGGAATGGTCCAGTGAGGTGCCAAAAGCCAGGTCCACCGGTAGTCTCGCTTCTCTCCCAAACATGAGTTGATATGGGGAGTAGCCTGTAGCATCACTGATGGTGCAGTTGTAAGCATGTACTATGGCTGCTATGTGTTGGCTCCAATGTTGCTTTTTCTCGCTTTCCAGAGTCCCCAACATGTTGAGCAAGGTTCGGTTGAACCTTTCCGGCTGAGCATCTCGCTGAGGATGGTAAGGTGTAGTTCGAGTCTTCTTAATTCCCAAAGAATCCAAGAGCTTCCGGATCAGCTTACTCTCGAAGTCCCTCCCTTGGTCTGAATGGAGTCTCTGTGGCAGCCCATAATGGACAAAGTACTTCTCCATAAGTACCTTGGCCACGGTGGAGGCCTTCTGGTCTTTGGTGGGGAAAGCCTGGGCATACCGGGTGAAATGGTCGGTTATCACCAGAACATTTCCTAGACCACTCAGGTCGGGTTCGAGGCAGAGAAAGTCAATGCACACCAGGTCCATGGGCCCTTGGCTCTGTAGATGGCCCATTGGGGCAGCTTGATGGGGCAAAGTCTTCCTCTGGATGCATCGCGCACATGAGTGGCAGTACTCCTCTACCTCTGCCCTCATGCAGGGCCAATAGAACCGACTTCTGACAAGTTGAAAGGTCCTTTCAGCCCCTAGGTGGCCATGATTGTCATACAGGGCAATCAGAACAGTCTCCCAATGTTTCTCTGGGAGGAACAGCTGCCACTTATCTTCTGAGTCATCAGAGGGGCCCCTTCGGTAGACCACTCCCTGATGTAACTGCAACCTATCCCACTCCTTCCTCAGCAGGCGAGCTTCTTTTGAAGGTTGACGCATGAGTCTGTTTGGATCCTGATTTTTCAAGGCCTCCAGGACCAATCTCCCCATGGGGTCTTCCAATTGGTCACACCTCAATTCCTTCTTGGACAGTTTTGGTAGGTTGTCCTCTTCCAATTGAGCTACTCCACAGTAGTGTTTGGGGACTCCCACCGTGGTAACTCCTATTTCCTCTGCTCTGGAGCCTCCTCGGGCTTGGAATTCAGCTCCTTGACAAAGGGCCCGCACCCCGTCCGGTGCCACTTGGGTCCAATCTTCTATTTCAATGGTGGGGGAATGAGATCTCCTGGACAGAGCGTCTGCGTCTCGATTCCCCACTCCTGGTCTATACTTAAGGCTGAAGTTGAATCCAGACAGTGCGGCCAGCCACCTGTGTCCAGTGGCGTCCAGCTTGGCCGTGGTGAACAGGTAGGTAAGGGGGTTGTTGTCGGTCTTCACAGTGAACTCCGCTCCATACAGGTAGTCTTTGAGCTTGTCTACTACCGCCCACTTGAGGGCCAGGAACTCCAGCTTGTGAGTGGGGTAGTTCTTCTCAGAGGGGGTCAGGCTCCTACTCACATAGGCAACGGGCCGCAATTGCCCCTCGTGTTCTTGGTAAAGTACTCCTCCCAGACCGTCATGACTAGCATCCACGTGCAGTTCATAGGGTTTGGTTGGGTCTGCGTAGGCCAAGACTGGTGCAGTGGTCAGGCTCCTCTTCAATACCTGGAAAGCCTCTTCACACTTCTGATTCCACTGATCTCTGATGGACTCTCCTGGCCTCCTGGGCCCCGAGCCATCCTCTTCTCCTTCAGTCTTGAGCAACTCATTCAATGGTCTAGCAATTCGGGCAAATCCCTCCACAAACCTCCTGTAGTAGGAGCAGAAGCCCAAGAAGGATCTGAGTTCTGTTACTGTGGTGGGCCGTGGCCAGGAGGTAACTGCCTCCAATTTCTCAGGGTCTGTGGCCACCCCTTCTTCAGACACTATGTGCCCCAGATAGTTCACAGAAGACTGGTAGAACCGACACTTCTCAGGCGAAAGCTTAAGTCCTTCCTCACTGAGTCTTCTCAACACTTTTTCCAGCCTCTCTTCATGTTCCTCTAAGGTTCTCCCAAAGACAATGACATCGTCCAGGTATACAAGGACTTCGATCAGGTTCATGTCTCCTACTGTCTTCTCCATGAGACGTTGGAAAGTAGCTGGGGCTCCAGACAGACCTTGAGGCATCCGGTCGAATTCAAAGAACCCCACTGGGGTTATGAAAGCTGTCTTCTCCTTGTCTTCTGGGTGCATCGGAATCTGATAGTACCCACTCTTGAGATCCATAACGCTGAACCATTTGGCTCCAGACAAGCTCTGTAGGGCATCCTCTATCCTCGGAGTGGTGAATTGGTCAGGTATGGTTCTCCTGTTGAGAGTCCTGTAGTCGATACAGAGCCTCAATGATCCATTCTTCTTTCGGACCACCACTATGGGAGAGGCATAGGGGCTTCTGGACTCCCGTATCACACCAGTCCTCTTGAGTTCTGCAAGTTGTTCCCTCAGATCCTCCAGATCTGCTAGCGGGACCCGCCTGACCCTCTCTCGGAAGGGCTTATCTTCCTGGAGGCGGATCCGATGGGTGGCACTCCTTGCACACCCCACATCAAACTCATCCTTAGAAAAGATCTTCTCCCATCTATTCAACTGGGCCTTGGCTCTCTCTTTCCAAGCCCTGGACAGATTCAGGTTTTCCATGGACAGCTTCTCCCAAACATCCCCTCCTCCACCTGTCCTCTTCACTTCTGACAGGGTAACAGGGGCCGCCGGGCTCACCTGGCCTAGCAGCATTCTGACTGGGATTTCCATGGGGTCTTTGGTAGTATTCCTTACACTCACTGGAACTCTATAATGGGCCTTCTTCAGGACCTTCAGCGGAATCACTTCCGGTATCACCTCCAGGCCTGAGGACTCACCCCTTGGGTCTGACTCCAGCATGACAAAGGGACCAGGCTGCTCCCAAGTAAGCTTCACAGTGGCCCTGAGACAGGTTACTTCGCCGGGCTGCAACACTACCCCTTCTCTTCCAAGTCTCCACACCTTCCCTATCCCCTCTCCAGGGGTCTCCCACTCTTGGACCAGCCGTTGGTAGGCTGTCTTCAGCATGGGATGGATCTTGGTAGCTGCTTGTCTTTCTTCTGTCACGAGAGGGGTCAGGAGTCTTCGGACCAGGTCCGTGTTCGTCCCTATTATAAGGGAATTCTTGTTGGCTCCAGGCGGCCTAGGGCACACAACTGCCAGGGTGTCAAACACTTCGGCCTTCCCAGCCACGGATGGGTCAAAGGTCATTTTGATGGGAAGGTAGCCGTCATAAGGGAAACTCTGGGTTCCAATTCCCCATATTTCCAGCTCTTCTATCTTCTGGATAGGCAGATGACTCAGGTGCCTGTCGTAGAAGTCCCGGTATAGTAGGGTCACTTGTGCCCCGGTATCCAGGAGGCCCCTGGTGTAGACTCCCTCCACTTGAATGGACACTATAGGGGATGGGCCTACCAGCTTCTCTGGATATGGTCCGGCAGGAGCCGCCTTCTTCAGACCTTTTCCCTTTGGACTCTCTCTTGTCCTATTCCCTTTGGACTTGAACCTTTCTTGAGCCTGGTATGCACTGACTTCCCTCCTTTTAATGCGTGAGGGGTACTATTATTTTCCTTGGGTGGGCACCCCCTTTGGGGAGTGCTGTGCCTCTCCTGAGGGGTCTCCCCCCTTCCTCCTGGAGTATAGCTTTGTTGAGGGGTATTGCGTTTCCCCTTTGGTGTTCTATCTCTCTTTTTGTTTTTCTTCGCATTCAGCTTGGAGTTTACTGAAGATGATGGGCACCCGGTTGACTCCTTCACCGGGGCCCTCTGGAGTTTCCCGCCGGCTTGCGGTTGTCTGGTCTCTTCTTCTTCGGACTAGAACATGTGGCTGCAATGTGGCCAACTCCCCCACAGTTGAAGCAGACTATATCTCCCCATTCTTGTAAAGGTTTGGGTGCTGAGGCAATCGGGAACAATTCCTTCCTTGGACTTTCCTTCTTCTTGGGACGGGACACTCTGTGTCTTTTGCTATCAGAGAGGTCAATATCTCTAACACCTTGGACATCTGAGTTTTTAGGGTGTCTATCTCCTCCTCTCTTTCAGGGGTCATTACTGGATTGACCAGCACCTGTGCGGGTACAACACTTGTCTTATCCTTCTGCTGGTCCTGTTGCAGCGCCTCCTCATCTCTGATGATTTTTATTAAATCAGCATAATTCAGCAACATTCCTCCTCCCAAGGTTTTCAGGTGCAGCCAGACTGGATCGGAGCGTAGCGCTCCCTTTAAGACTTGCTTCATTCTTGCCGCATCGGCATCTTGGGGCTTCATCCCTTTCTTTAACACAATCTTGCACAGCAGCCTGTTTAGCCTTCTGACATACTCGGAAAGTTTCTCCTCCGGTTTTTGGAAAGTGTGTTCAAACTGGTAGACCATCTCTGTCACCTTGTCTAATTGACCAAACTCTTCCTGCAGCATAGCTAGACAGTCCTGCGCCGTGCACCCTGCATTCCCAAACCGGAAACTTTTCACTGCTTCTGCTGCTGCACCTTTAAGGCTTTCTAACACTCGCTGCTTCTTCTGTGCTTCAGGCACCTCCCATGCCTCCACCGCCTGTAATGCCTGCTCCACCCAGGTATCAAAATCTTCTTCCCCTGCCGGGACAGGGAGCTTCCCTGAGAATATTTTTAGTCTCCGTGAGCTAGTTTCCACATGCACCGTACTTGTCTTCTGACATTTGGCTAGCAAATCCCCTATTGCATTTATCAGTTCTGGTGATATAGCAGTGGCCGGTGCAGGTGCCACCGGGGGTGTCGCCCTGTCTTCTCTTTCAGTTGGAGTTCGGGCCGCAGCCTGTGGCGATCCCATAGGGGATGGTTCCCTTTCTACAGTTATTGCATGCGCCAGCCTAAATGTTCTGTTGTCTGGCGTCCGCAGACACTTGTGCTTACAGGCCTCTGGCATCCCATCCCAATATTCCACTAATGCGTATTGATATGAGATGTCTGGGTCTGTCTTTATGTCTATCACCCACGGTGTGTGATCTGGGGACACTGAAATCATTAGTTCCTCTACCGTCTCACTCGACCATTTCTCCCCAGGGAGGCTAATGGCTATCGACTGTTTTGGCTCTGTATTAGCGGCTTTGCACCACTCTTCTACCGCTCTTGGATCCATGGGGTCCATGCTGGCGCTTCTGGCGTTCGCTTGCTGCATCAGGATCCCGGACGAGAACCCCACGTGTAGCGATACCTCCAACTAAGGAGGCCGCAGAATTAGATTTGGGCCCTGAGTGCAGCTCCGCCAACCCCCGGCAATAGGCTCTACCCCCTTCTGGCACAGCTAGTACTAACAATCAATGATATATCCTATGCAATATAATAACTAAGCAAGGACACAGTAATGAATTGTAATAGGTAAAGTGTTTTACTTATTTTCTCAATATGGATAAAGGGGGTAACAGTAATCACAGTTCAAGATAATCACTCCTAAGGGCAGCGTCCTGCCACTCTAACACACTATGTAGTAACACACGCTACAGGTGCGCCATACGGGCGACCGTTAACTAAGTGCCCTATGGCGCAGTAATCAAACACGCTAGAATCCCCACCAGGCCTGGTTCCAATATTTAACTTAGTCCTTCTTTCTTCACCGGCAGGTCTGTAATGGTGGTGCACTTTAAACAGAGTATAACTTTGTAATCCAAGGGGTATAGAACTTGGTTAAATAAAGCCGCAGGCTCAGTTCTGACAAGACTCTTCAATAGGGGTATCAAAATAACTTGTAGGCCACGGCAGTCTATAGGCCTATATACAGTAACAGTATCTTAGCTGGGCTTATGCCCTCTCACCCGCCGGACTACGGATCCAGTCCGGGAAACCTCCACCGGCCGTGTCACACACACTCGATCTCTCCAACGATCGGGTCCCCGATCCAACAAGGCTGTAGCGCACAAAGTCAGATGCCACCCAGGCTCGCAGAGGGGGGTGGAAGGCTCTTTGGTGCAGAGCAAGGCCTCAGGCTTCAGGCCTTGCACTCCGACACATCCGCACAGGAGGATCCGTCTGTGAAGTCTCGTGTCCCAAAGAGCCCGAGCCCGGCCTCGCCTCCTCCTTTTATAACCCCTCCCATGAGTCTCTGCGGTGGAACATGTGAAGAATGGGGTTATGGGTGATGTAGTCTCTTCCCATTATAGGGGAACACCCCACTACATATATATATATATATATATATATATATATATATATATATATATACAAAGCTGGGATGTATATATATACTGAATACACTGCAGCTAACTGAATCAACTGCCTGCCTGAAGTATTTTAGAACCAGTACACCAGGAATGGTCTGCAGTGAGATCTAGCTAAACTGGATACAGCGTATATATATATATATATATATATATATATATATATATATATATATATATATTGTGAGGGGGTTAGCTCGGCAGCGGGTGTGTGTGACCCCCGGGATGGGCTCCCCACACAAAAACAGGCCCAGCAGACGGAGCTTGTGGTTTTCAAAGTCAAAAAGGTGCGGTTTATTTTCTATTTACAGTGACAAAACACAGCAAAGCAAAAGAAACATAAACAAAATAAATCCTGGTCAACTTGACCTCTGACTAAACATACAGGTTTCCTAACTAACAACTGGGATCAGCCTAGTGCTGTCCTAGTCCCCAAGTCCCTGGTTTTAAATGTCCAAGCAAATAGCCACACAGGCTTTGTCTCACCGCACAGGGGTTCACTCTCCCTAGACAGTCCACACAGGTCTGGGTCCAGGCATGAGCTAACATCTAATGAAGCTGGGAGTTCTTATAGAGGCCTAAATGAGCTGACAAGCTTCAGCTGGTCTCATCAACTCCCTGTCTGCACGACGCCCCACACTCTCCCTAGAGGTATGAGTCATCCATGAGCCCAGTAGCCTCAGCTGGGCTTATACAACTCTCCACCTAGTTGTATAAGTCGGCGTAAAGCCTGAATCTGGGCGAAATATATCTACCCCCCTGGATGCAACCAGGTGACTTTACCTTCCTGCTGTCACATACCCCCCCCTCTTGTTTTAACCTCGGGGTTGGAACACCAGCAATCAGGCATTCATGTACTCGAGACAAAGCATCCACATTCCCCATTTGAACGCCAGGGCGATGCTTTACTGTGAAGTTGAATTCCTGTAGGGCCAGGAACCACCTATTCACTCTTCTATTTGTCTCCTTGTTTTGAGCCATCCACTTTAACGGAGCGTGATCCGTAACCATGTCAAAGTGCCTACCTAGCAGATAGTACCGAAGGGAATCTAGAGCCCACTTCGCCGCTAAACACTCCTTTTCAACGGTGGCGTAATTTACCTCATGGGACTTCAACTTCCTGCTGAGGTAAATGACTGGGTGCTCTTCCCCATTCCAGACCTGGGACAATACTGCTCCTAACCCCACATCTGACGCATCACTTTGTACGACAAAGTCTTTAGAGAAGTCGGGTGAGTACAACACTGGCTGGCTACATAAGGCTTGTTTCAAGAATTGGAATGCTGCCTCAGCCTCGGGGGTCCATTTAATCATGACCGACCCTTTCCCCTTCGTCGGGTTGGTTAGGGGCACAGCCTTAGAAGCAAAGTGGGGGATGAATCGCCGATAATACCCAGCGATTCCCAGAAAGGCTCGTACCTGCTTCTTGCTGTTGGGACGTGGCCAACTCTGGATGGCCTCGACTTTGTTGAGTTGGGGTTTTATTACTCCCCTCCCAATGGTGTACCCAAGATATTTGGCCTCCTCCTGCCCAATGGTACACTTCTTGGGGTTAGCCGTAAACCCCGCTTCCCGAACAGAGTCCAGGACTGCTTGCACTTTTGGCAGATGTGAGGCCCAATCTGTGCTATGGACAATTACGTCATCCAGGTAAGCCGCAGCATACTTCCGATGGGGCCTCAGCATCTGGTCCATTTTCCGCTGGAATGTGGCCGGCGCATTCTGTAACCCGAACGGCATTCTTTTATATTGGAACGCCCTGTCTGGGGTTACAAATGCGGTTTTCTCTTTGGCCGACTTGGCCAGGGGGATTTGCCAATACCCTTTTGTGAGGTCAAGAGTCGTCATGTATCGGGCTGTTCCCAGCCGGTCGATCAACTCATCTATACGTGGCATGGGGTAGGTGTCAAATTTTGTAACTTTGTTCAACTGACGAAAATCGTTACAAAATCGCCAGCTCCCATCCGGTTTAGGCACCAACACAATGGGACTAGACCAATCACTTTGGGACTCTTCTATCACCCCTAAGTTCAGCATTTTCTGTACTTCCTCCCGTATTGCCTCCCGTCGGGCCTCTGGGATCCGATAGGGTTTTAACTTCACCCTTTCACCGGGCGGGGTAATAATGTCATGCTCTACCCCAGATGTTTGTCCCGGCAGCTCAGAGAATACCTCCTTGTTGCGAAGCACAAACTCCTTAACCTCCTGTTGTTGGGGTTGTGACAAGGTGGCTGCGATTCCAACCTCAGGAATCACGCAACCAGTTTGAGCTGGTGACCAAGTGTCTGCGACTAGGGACTCTCTATCCCTCCAGGCTTTCAACAGATTACCGTGATAGATCTGTTCGGGCTTTCGCCTTCCTGGTTGTCTGACCTTGTAATTCACTTCGCTCACTTTTTCCATTATCTCGTAGGGGCCTTGCCATTTGGCAAGGAATTTACTTTCAACCGTAGGGACAAGTACCAGTATCCTATCCCCCGGGGAAAAGGTACGGGTCTTGGCTCCACGGTTGTACACTCTCTGCTGTGCTAACTGCGCTTGGGCCAAATGTTCCTTCACGATGGGCATTACCTGTGCAATTCGGTCTTGCATCAGGGCGACATGCTCAATCACACTCCTGTGGGGAGAACTCTCACTTTCCCAAGTTTCCTTGGCAATATCCAACAGCCCTCTTGGGTGTCTCCCATACAGTAACTCAAAGGGGGAGAATCCCGTAGAGGATTGGGGCACCTCCCTAATAGCAAACATCAGATAAGGAAGTAGACAGTCCCAATCCTTTCCATCTCTATCCACCACTTTCTTCAACATTTGTTTTAGGGTTTTGTTGAATCTTTCAACCAGCCTATCGGTTTGGGGGTGATACACAGATGTACGTAATTGCGTCACTTTGAACAATTTACACAGCTCCTTCATAACCCGGGACATAAAGGGTGTACCTTGGTCCGTAAGCAGTTCTTTACAAATACCCACCCGGCTAAACACAAGAGATAGCTCTTTGGCTATGGTTTTGGCCGAGGTATTTCGGAGAGGGATCGCTTCTGGATAACGGGTGGCATAGTCCATTATAACTAATATGTACTGGTGCCCCCTAGCGGACTTGATTATAGGACCTACCAAATCCATGGCGATCCTCTCAAACGGGACCTCAATGATGGGTAGAGGGACCAGCGGGCTACGGAAATGTGGCATCGGGGCCGACCTCTGACACACAGGGCAGGAGGAACAATAATTTTCTATGTCCTTCATCACCCCCGGCCAATAGAATCTCTGTAATACCCTCTCTCGGGTTTTCTCTGTCCCCAGATGACCTCCAAGAATGTGCCCATGGGCCAACTCCAACTTCCTGTAAGGTTTGGGCACCACAAGCTGCTCAACGGTTTCTTCTGCCCTTTTTGCCACTCGATACAGTAGGTCCTTCTCTACGCTGAAGTATGGGTAAGTGCAGGTATTATCTGGGTTCACTAACTCGCCATCTATTTTCACTACGTTTTCCCGTGCCTTTATTAGGGCGGGGTCTTTCAACTGTTCTGTGGCAAAGTTTTCCCTGTGAACCTCAAGATCAGAAAACTCCACAGACGGTAGGTTTTCGTCTGAGGAGGCGGGCTCCTCTCCAGTTTCTTGAGTCTCCCCTGCCAATACTGACAAGGGAAATTCCGGAGAGTCCTCACCACTCTCAGGGGAGTTCTGGCTATCACATTCCTGGTACATAGGGGCACCAGTGGGGGGCTCAGGATCATCCCACAGTTCCCAGAACTTCGGAAAATCCCTTCCCACAATGGCGTCATGCGGTAACTGAGATACTAAGCCCACTGGATGAGAGAGGGTACCTTTGGGGGTCTCGAAACACACTGTAGTCACTGGATACTCTCGGGTGTCCCCATGCACACAAATAACAGCTACCTTGCTATTCCCAGAGACCTCTGTTCTAACTAACTCACCCTTTATCAGGGTCACAAGGCTACCTGAATCCAGCAATACCACAACATTTCTACCATTAACACACATTTTGCATAAATGTTTCTCAGTTCCTCGAATGGCAGTGCATGCGACTGTCGCACACAGCGACTGACGTCTGCCCGTCAGAAAGTCACACTGCATGGGTTCCTCCACAACCGGGCAATTTGCTGCAATATGTCCCGCTTGCCGGCAGCGGTAGCAAACGATCCTTCTTGCCGCCTCTTGAGCCGCTGATTTCCCAGGCTGTTCTCGCCAAACTTGGGGTAGAGCTCCCACCCTCTCACTCTCTCCACCCTTACCCCTTGGAATCATCTTATCCGCCCCTGGGGATGGTCTGGTCTTAGGGTGGAAAGTCCGAGTGTCTCTGGAAGAGGCCGTCAGGTTCTCTGTAGCCAAGTATTTCTCTACACGATCCACAAGACCACCGGCCGTCTCTGGGTCTCCATGGCTTACCCACTTTTGGATGGCAGTAGGAAGAGCTCTCAAAAACCGATCCATTACAACACGTTCCACAATCTCTGGTGCGGACAAAGTCTCTGGCTGTAGCCACTTCCTGCTCAGGTGAATGAGATCATACATTTGAGACCTGGGGGGTTTTCCAAGCTGGAAAGTCCAGTTATGCACACGCTGAGCCCGGACAGCCAGGGTGACACCCAGCCGTGCCAATATTTCAGCTTTTAGCATCACATAGTCTTTTGCTTGGTCAGGCTCTAGGTCATAGTAAGCCTTCTGCGATTCACCAGTTAACAGAGGAGCCACCAGTCCAGCCCACTGCTCCTCAGGCCACTTTTCTCTTTCAGCAGTCCTTTCAAATGTGGTCAAAAATACCTCTGGATCATCCTCTCCAGTCATTTTTGTCAATAAACGACTCACCCCAAAGGACGCAGTATTAGTGGGACGGCTTTCCTCACTGGTCTGCGGACGTTGCTGCATTACTGCTTCCATTTGTTGTAGTCTCTGCTCTTGCTTCTGTAACAGGTCTATGAAGCGGGCCTCAGATTGCTGCTGGGCTTGTTGCTGAGCTTCCAGACTCTGTTGGTGAGCTTGCTGCTGGGCTGCAAGGCTCTGTTGATGAGCTTGCTGCTGGGCTGCAAGGCTCCTTTGCAAACCTGCATTTGTCTGCTGTTGATTGGCATTTGCTAGAGCCAGCTGTTTCAGTATCTCCTCCATGCTGGCTTAAAAAAAACTGCCACTGGTTCTCCACCAACTGTGAGGGGGTTAGCTCGGCAGCGGGTGTGTGTGACCCCCGGGATGGGCTCCCCACACAAAAACAGGCCCAGCAGACGGAGCTTGTGGTTTTCAAAGTCAAAAAGGTGCGGTTTATTTTCTATTTACAGTGACAAAACACAGCAAAGCAAAAGAAACATAAACAAAATAAATCCTGGTCAACTTGACCTCTGACTAAACATACAGGTTTCCTAACTAACAACTGGGATCAGCCTAGTGCTGTCCTAGTCCCTAAGTCCCTGGTTTTAAATGTCCAAGCAAATAGCCACACAGGCTTTGTCTCACCGCACAGGGGTTCACTCTCCCTAGACAGTCCACACAGGTCTGGGTCCAGGCATGAGCTAACATCTAATGAAGCTGGGAGTTCTTATAGAGGCCTAAATGAGCTGACAAGCTTCAGCTGGTCTCATCAACTCCCTGTCTGCACGACGCCCCACACTCTCCCTAGAGGTATGAGTCATCCATGAGCCCAGTAGCCTCAGCTGGGCTTATACAACTCTCCACCTAGTTGTATAAGTCGGCGTAAAGCCTGAATCTGGGCAAAATATATCTACCCCCCTGGATGCAACCAGGTGACTTTACCTTCCTGCTGTCACAATATATATACACAAAACCGGGATACATATACAGTGGGGCAAAAAAGTATTTAGTCAGCCACTAATTGTGCAAGTTCTCCCACTTAAAAAGATGAGAGAGGCCTGTAATTCTCATCATAGGTATACCTCAACTATGAGAGACAAAATGTGGAAACAAATCCAGACAATCACATTGTCTGATTTGTAAAGAATTTTTTTTGCAAATTATGGTGGAAAATAAGTATTTGGTCAATATCAAAAGTTCATCTCAATACTTTGTTATATATTCTTTGTTGGCAATGACAGAGGTCAAACGTTTTCTGTAAGTCTTCACAAGGTTGTCACACACTGTTCCTGGTATGTTGGCCCATTCTTCCATGCAGATCTCCTCTAGAGCAGTGATGTTTTGGGGCTGTCGCTGGGCAACACGGACTTTCAACTCCCTCCAAAGGTTTTCTATGGGGTTGAGATCTGGAGACTGGCTAGGCCACTCCAGGACCTTGAAATGCTTCTTACGAAGCCACTCCTTCGTTGCCGGGGCGGTGTGTTTGGGATCATTGTCATGCTGAAAGACCCAGCCACGTTTCATCTTCAATGCCCTTGCTGATGGGAGGAGGTTTGCACTCAAAATCTCACGATACATGGTCCCATTCATTCTTTCATGTACACGGATCAGTCGTCATGTTCCCTTTGCAGAGAAACAGTCCCAAAGCATGATGTTGCCACCCCCATGCTTCACAGTAGGTATGGTGTTCTTTTGTTGCAACTCAGCCTTCTCTCTCCTCCAAACACGACGAGTTGTGTTTCTACCAAACAGTTCTACTTTGGTTCCATCTGACCATATGACATTCTCCCAATCCTCTTCTGGATCATTCAAATGCTCTCTAGCAAACTTCAGACGGGCCCGGACATGTACTGGTTTAAGCAGGGGGACACGTCTGGCACTGCAGGATCTGAGTCCCTGGTGGCGTAGTGTGTAACTGATGGTAGCCTTTGTTACGTTGGTCCCAGCTCTCTGCAGGTCATTCACTAGGTCCCCCCGTGTGGTTCTGGGATTTTTGCTCACCGTTCTTGTGATCATTTTGACCCCATGGGGTGAGATCTTGCGTGGAGCCCCAGATCTAGGGAGATTATCAGTGGTCTTGTATGTCTTCCATTTTCTAATTATTGCTCCCACAGTTGATTTCTTCACACCAAGCTGCTTGCCTATTGCAGATTCAGTCTTCCGAGCCTGGTGCAGGTCTACAATTTTGTTTCTGGTGTCCTTCGACAGCTCTTTGGTCTTCACCATAGTGGAGTTTGGAGTGTGACTGTTTGAGGTTGTGGACAGGTGTCTTTTATACTGATAACAAGTTCAAACAGGTGTCATTAATACAGATAATGAGTGGAGTACAGAGGAGCCTCTTAAAGAATAAGATACAGGTCTGTGAGAGCCAGAAATCTTGGTTGTTTGTAGGTGACCAAATACTTATTTTCCACCATAATTTGCCAAAAAAATTATTTCCAAATCAGACAATGTGATTGTCTGGATTTGTTTCTACATTTTGTCTCTCATACTTGAGGTATATCTATGATGACAATTACAGGCCTCTCTCGTCTTTTTAAGTGGGAGAACTTGCACAATTGGTGGCTGACTAAATACTTTTTTGCCCCACTGTATATACTAAATACACTGCAGCTAACTGAATCAACTGCCTGCCTGAAGTATTTTAGAAACAGTACACCAGGAACACCCTGCCTTTGGCCAATTATGTCTCTCTTTGATTACGGCGCTGTGATTGGCCAAAGCATGCGGGTCATAGTGCATGCTTGGCCAATCATCAGCCAGCAATGCACTGCGATGATGCAGTGCATTATGGGGCGTGACGCGCCGCTCGATTTTGGTGTGAACGGCCCATAATATTCGATCTTCGGCGAACGATCGAACAGTCGATGTTCGAGTCTAACTCATGTTCGACTCGAACAGATAGCCCATCCCTACTGCTGAGGCCAGATTGAAAAGTAGATGTATTTATTATACAGTACAAGCATGTAGGTAGAACTACATGCAGGGAGAACAGCACAATACATGGTGTTGGATTAAGTATTGCTCTAACTCTCTAATTTATAATACAATTTATGTGTTCTAAAGTGGGTGGCACATAGCTATCTAAAGTTTCTTTGAAGCCAAATCTGATTGAAATGCGGAATAGTTGTTCACAAAGGCTTGTCACTTCCAGTGGCTCTTTGGGGAAAAGGCCAGTAATCTTCACAGCTGGAGGTGTAAATTGCATTTTAACACAAAATACAGCTGTTACACAATACGACTTCAGGCAAAATATACATCCAATATATCTGCTTAATCAGAAATAAATGCTTGATAAATAAAATGGCTATGCCATTTACACTATCAATATATATATCTATATTTATATATTTAAGAGTAGGGATGAGCTGCGTTGGGAAAGTAATAAATGTCCAGAGGGTGCAAATGGGGTCCAAACACTGTTATGAAGAAATAGTATTTAAAGAAATTATACTGTACAATCGAATGGCAAAACCACATGATGGTATTATTTTCTGCTGCAGTGCAAACAAGATAGAAAGGTCATTAATCATTGAAGATACATTGATCAACTGTTTCAGGCCTTTCCACCTTTTATCAGGTTCCCCTATTCGTCAGCATACTTAACCACTATGTACCTTGGTTTTCACTGCAACAGAAAATACTGTACATCCAGATAGATAAATACAATAGATAGATGGATTTTTTTTTTTTTATCTTTTGTGTATCCATATACCGGTAATCATTTTATTATAAAAACTGTCCCCGAGCCACATCAAATCATTCTCTGCAGCTATTACCTTTTGTACCACCCCCCCCCTTTAGAATGTAAGCTCTACGAGCAGGGCACTCCTGTACCTTCTGTATTGAACTGTACTGTAATTGTGCTATCCCCCCTATACATTGTAAAGCGCTGCGTAAACTGTTGGCGCTATATAAATCGTGTATAATAATAATAATTTGATTAGGTGGGGATCCCCTAGGCAGTATGTATATGGTACTATATATATATAAAAAAATGTATATACTCTTGTTTTATAGAATGGGTGAATAGACTTGGGCCTCTTCCAAAAAGATACACACAAAAATTAGGAGATTACCGGGATATATAAACCGGAACCCTACAATGACGCACTATAACGGCCACAGAAAGGAGACATAATTGGTAAAATAATTCAGATTCTTTATTATAAAATAGATTAAAAATAGGTAGTTCAGTGAAGAAAGTACCCCAATAGGGGAATAACATTCACAAAGTGTATATAAAAAAAAACTGTATTCACAATTGAGAGCAATACAGTCCATACAGTGGTATGCAGTCTGACCGCGCAGACAGATTGCATACCACTGTATGGACTTTGTATGTGAATGCTCTTTCCCTAGTGGGGTACTTTCTTCATTGAAAAAAAACTTTTTTATTCTATTTGATAATAAAGAATCTGAATTATTTTACCAATTATGTCTCCTTTCTGTTGCCGTTATATTTTGTCATTGTAGGGTTCTGGGGTATATATCCCGGTAATCTCCTAATTTTTGTACTCTTGTTTTATCTTCTGTTTATTTATATATGGACCCCCTCCACAGAAACATTCACATAAACACAACTTTGCATGCAAGAAATATAGTTTAATGTACCTTAGTTTATTGAAATGTGATTCCCTCATACATATGATTAGGGATGAGCGGAACACCCCCCGGTTCGGTTCGCACCAGAACCTGCGTATGGACCGAAAGTTTGCGCAAACTTTAGAACCCTATTAAATAGAATGGACTTGAACGTTCAAAATCAAAAGTGCTAATTATAACGGCTAATATGCAAGTTATTGTCCTAAAAAGGGTTTGGGGACCTGGGTCCTGCCCCAGGGGACATGTATCAATGCAAAAAGAAGTTTTAAAAATGGCAGTTTTTTCGGGAGCAGTGATTTTAATGATGCATAAAGTGAAAAAAAAGAGTGAAATATTCCTTTAAATATCGTAC
Source organism: Rana muscosa (assembly GCA_029206835.1). Lineage (NCBI taxonomy): Eukaryota > Metazoa > Chordata > Amphibia > Anura > Ranidae > Rana > Rana muscosa. The sequence goes on from JARGYO010005562.1 coordinate 11,257,449, forward strand.
CTGGGGGGGGGGGTGTCTAAAATATGCCTGTGAAGTGGCACATGTTTCACGTGTTTAGAACTGTCCCTGCACAAAATTACATTTCTAAAGGAAAAAAACGAATTTAAAACTGCTTGCGGCTTTAATGTAATGTTTGGTCCCGGCAATATGGATGAAAATCATTGAGAAAAATGGCATGGGTACCCCCCCATCCCCCTCCAACAGCCCACTACCAGCCCCTTTGGTTCTTGTATGGATATTAAGGGGAACCCCAGACCCAAATGAAAAAAAGGCCCTATATACTCTGACCAGCAGTATACAGGCGATGCAAACAAGACAGGGACTGTAGGTTTGTTCTTAAAGCGGAAGTAAACCCATTGATTTAACAGTTTCAAAAAGCAGTTACATTCCCGGCATTCCGGGAATGCCAACTGTCACATTGGTTGTGCTCTCAACCAAACTGTCAAACCATCCAATGGCTGATGTCATAACTGATCACATGCGCAGCATCATGGCAGTTGAAGATTAAACAGAGATCAAGATGGCAGCTTCATATGGCACCACACTATGGATGGAAGCACGCTTGTTTATATACCCCCCCATCCCCCTCCCCCAGCCCACTACCAGCCCCTTTGGGTCTTGTATGGATATTAAGGGGAACCCCGCACCCAAATGAAAAAAAGGCCCTATATACTCTGAACAGCAGTATACAGGCGGTGCAAACAAGACAGGGACTGTAGGTTTGTTCTTAAAGCGGAAGTAAACCCATCGATTTAACAGTTTCAAAAAGCAGTTACATTCCCGACATGCTTTGAACAGGTGCACACTGCACAGACAGCAAAACAAATGTTACAGGGGTGATAACCCTTCCCTATGTTTTCCCAAAAACGTAAAAATAGTTGGCGATGGTTGCTGGAACAGATCATACCTTGGGGCTGCGTACTAAAAAATTGTCTGAACGTATCGGTCAGACGGTCACCTTCTCCACCGCTCCTTCTTTGACTGACCAAAGCCTCAGCAACACGTTGTAACCTCCCAGTCTCTGGGAACGCGTTGCACAGACCTTTCTGCAAGGCCTCCCGAAGATGCTTCATCCTCTGCTCCCTCTGCGACGGCAAGATAAGGTCCGCAACCTTACCATTGTAACGTGGATCAAGGAGGGTTGCCAGCCAGTAATGATCCCTCTCCTTGATCGCAGGAATACGAGGATCCTTCCGCAGGCTTTGCAGGATCAGGGAGGCCATGCAGCGTAGGTTTGCTGAGGCATTCGGTGTGGAGTCCTCTGGGTCACTGAGGACGACATGATCTGCAGCCACCTCCTCCCAGCCACGTACAAGTCCATGGGTGTCTTGGGACTGTAATTGATCCCTTGAAGACTGCTGCTGATGCTGAGTGCTAGGCTCCACCTCCATGCTGACACAATAATCCTCCTCCTCCTCCTTGTCCTCTTCCTGTGTAATAGCCGGGCCAGCAGGAACACTGTCTGAATAAAGGGGGCCTTGAGAGGTAAGGAAGTCCTCTTCCTGCCTTTGTTCTGCCTCAAGTGCCCTGTCCATTATTCCACGCAGCGTGTGCTCCAACAGGTGGACAAGAGGGACAGTGTCACTGATGCATGCACTGTCACTGCTCACCATCCTTGTGGCCTCCTCAAATGGTGCCAGGACAATGCATGCATCCCTGATCATGGCCCACTGGCGTGGGGAAAAATATCCAAGCTCCCCTGACCCTGTCCTGGTGCCATATTGCAACAGGTACTCATTAATGGCCCTCTGCTGTGTGTGCAGCCGCTGCAGCATGGCCAACGTAGAGTTCCACCCGGTGGGCATGTCACAGATTAGGCGGTTCTTGGGCAGGTTGTAATCCTTTTGTAGCTCAGCCAGCCAAGCACTGGCATTATATGACCGGCGGAAATGCCCACAGAGTTTCCTGGCCTGCTTCAGGACCTCCTGTAAGCCCGGGTACCTGCCCAAGGACCACTGCACCACCAAGTTAAGGACGTGATCCAAACAGGGCACATAGGTCAGTTGTCCCTGTCGGAGGGCAGAGAGGAGGTTGGTGCCATTGTCGGAAACCACCTTTCCTGGCTTAAGCTGGTGTGGCGGCAACCACCTCTGAGCCTGCCCCTGCAGAGCTGACAGAATCTCTTCCCCAGTGTGTCTCCTGTCCCCCAAGCACACCAGCTCAAGCACCGCATGGCATATTTTTGCCTGCGTACTTGCGTAGCCCCTTGAACGCCTACGGAGCACCGCTGGTTCTGAGGACAAAGCACAGATAGAGGCCATGGAGGAAGAAGAAGAGGAGCGGGTGGAGGAGAGAGGTGGAGGAGAGAGGTGTGTCAGAATCACCAGTAGTAACATTTTGGAGGCGTGGTGGCGGTACAACCTCCAACACTACTGCACCTTGTCCTGCATCCTTCCCAACTGCCAGCAGACTCACCCAATGCGCCATGAAAGATAAGTAACGTCCCTGGACCATGAGTCAGCGGTAATATGCACCTTACCACTGACCGACCCTGTCCAGCGAGGCAAAGACATTGCCTTCCACATGCCGGTAGAGAGCCAGATTCGCCTTCCGTGAGAAAAAGTGGCGTTTGGGAACCTGCCAACGAGGAACTTCACATTCCACAAACTCGCGGAAGGGGGCAGAGTCTACCAATTGAAAAGGCAGCAGTTGAAGTGCTAGCAATTTAGCTAAGCTAGAATTCAACCGCTGGGCATGTGGATGGCTGGGAGCGAACTTCTTTTGGCGGTGCAGCAGCTGGGGCAGGGAAATTTGCCTGGTACAATCGGACGTTGGTGTACCGATAGCTGATTGCCCGCAAGTACTTGGCTGTGACACACTGTCAGAACATTTGGGGTTAAAAAGAATTACATATAGGCCTTTATATTATGTATATTACGTATTTTTCATATTGTTCATATTCATGTATATTATGAACAAGACGGAGACCATCTTGTCTCTAAAGTTTAAAATAGCTCACGAGATGCTATGAACAACACTTTAGATTCTACTTTCCCTTTAAGAGGTTAACCCACATTTGCTATGTTTAAAGTTATTTCCTGTCTCACAAGAAGGCATTGTTTTTCTGTATCTCGTTCCCAGACCATAAACTCAAAGCTTTTGAACATTTAACATAAAAATACCAGCCTCCCCGGGTGGTAATTCAAAGGTTTGACAGATAGAGACATGGGGGGATATGGATACCGGACTAGCACAAACTGTGTATTATTGTATTGACATAACGTGATCAAAGGGCTATTCATAAATAGGCTGTGTACTGCATATCTTAAATAAGGTTTATTTTTAAGTATCTTCACAAAGCATCTATACCAGTAATACATGTATAAACCCATGTATGCCTATATATAGATTAGTATTAAGGAGTTGTATACATGCTACTATATTAGTGGGGTAGCGTTAGAAACTGCTTAAACATACATACCAGTGGTTAGCTTCAGGAACTTCCCAAAACATTAACAAATGGCCGGAGTCAGTGTTGACAATAAACATTCACGACTGTAAATCTGAAGTGACGCCAAGATAGCAGGGATACAGGACATGGTTTTGACACCCTTAGACAATTAAGTGTGTTTTACTAAGCTAGGTCAAAAGGTAGTCGTAAATTATCTTTGCCTATATGAAAATAACATTAGAAATCATCTGTAATACGCTACTGCCCTCTGGTGGTAGAAACACTTAATCGTTCAAGATGATGTGATGTTTGGTTGCTGCGACAACCTACCCAATCACATCATCATTTGACGTCTCAGTTACGTAGTAATGTAAGGTACACACCCACTTCTGGGAGTGAGATAAAAGTAGCAGCTGAGATAACAGATAGGGAGATCGCAGAGAGACCTGAAGATCGGAGGGAGCTGAAGAAGAGTTGATCTCTGAAGGCACTGACTCTCTGAAGCTGGAGGGGGTGATCTTAACGCAAACATGTAGCCATGGTGAAAGAAGTCTCTCTTGGGACTTCGCTTCTCAAACAGACAGAACGTATAAATCTTTTATCCTACATGCAATAGATGGTTTGAACAGATACCAAATGCGGCCACTCTATTATGTTAGTAAGCGTTAATTGAATCTGGGAGATTTTATAACTGCAGTATAGAATCTGATGGAGGCAATTAAAGAAGAAACATATATAAATACATATTTATATATATCACAGTATTATTGTGAACCTTAGTGAATGGCCTGATGTTGGGATCTGTTTAAACAAGCAATGTATTAGAGATAGCTTTGTGTTTAAATAGACATTCTTGGCTAAATTACCAAGAATTGTCCACAGGACAACATATTGTCCGTAGGTTCAAGAAGTGTAATTAGGAGATCTGTTTGTCTTGAGAAAGATAACATAATGTAAACAAGTTTGTTTATCTAAAGTCGTGAAGTCACGGAAGGTTACATTTCAAAAGCTACCAAGTTTTAGATGTATAAGTATCATTTAAGTATTGAACTATGAATATACCTTGTCATTAGTGATGAGCCGAACACCCCCGGGTTCGGTTCGCACCAGAACCCGCGAACGGACCGAAAGTTCGAACGAACATTAGAACCCTATTAAATACAATGGATGCGAACGTTCGAATTCTAAAGTGCTAATTATAAAAACTATTATGCATGTTATTGTCCTAAAAAGGGTTTGGGAACCCGGGTTCTGCACCAGGGGACATGTATCAATGCAAAAATAAGTTTTAAAAACGGTCGTTTTCCGGGAGCAGTCATTTTAATGATGCATAAAGTGAAAAAAAAAAAGTCAAATATTCCTTTAAATATCGTACCTGGGGGGTGTCTAAAGTATGCCTGTGAAGTGCCACGTGTTTCCCGTGTTTAGAACTGTCCCTGCACAAAATGACACTTCTAAAGGAAAAAAAAGCCATTTAAAACTGCTTGCGGCTTTAATGTAATGTCTGGTCCCGGTAATATGGATGAAAATCTTTAAGAAAAATGGCATAGCTACCCCATGACCCCCCCCCTACCCCAGCCCATTACCAGCCCCTTTGGGTCTTGTATGGATATTAAGGGGAACCCCGCACATAAAATAAAAAAGGCCCTATATACTCTGAACAGCCGTATACAGGCGGTGCATACAAGACAGGGACTGTAGGTTTGTTCTTATGTAGAATCTGTTTGTAATTTTGAACAGGTACATTGTTGAAGTGTAGCTCCAGACCAAAAATCTATTTTTAAACTTTTTGGAAAACATAGGTAAGGGTTATCACCCCTGTAACATTTGTTTTGCTGTCTGTGCCCCTGTTCAGAACATTTCACCTCACTTTCCGTCCTAATGACAACTGTTTTTGAAATGTGGTGTTTTTCTTGAAACAAGGATTGCTGATAAAGCATCAGTACAGAGGAGACACCTTTCTCCCATATTTATTCTTACAGGAGAGAATTTTCCTTCCTAGTGGTAGATTTCCTCTCACTTCCTGTTGTCTTCTTGCGTTTGCAAGTAGGAGTCGTTTGTAAGTTGGATGTTTGAAAGTAGGGACCTGCCGTATATACTCTGCAGAAATAGGCCCCTTAGTTGTTGGTGTTGGCACAACACTGTAAGCACTCACAGTTACTCTTGGTTGGTGCTGGAACGCCCTGCTGTCAACTATTATATCAGGAATTTTAATTACATATAATTGTTGAACAGTGGTAGTAAAAATTGGGCCTTTGATGGTGGTGCTGGTGCCACAACACTGTAAGCCCTGACAGTTACTCTTGGTGGGTGCAGCAATGGGCCCTGCTGTGAATTATTAGATCAAGAATTGTAATTACATGCCCCTGTTGAACAGGGGCTGAAAAATTGGGCCTTAGGCACTGGTGGCACAACACTGCAACCCTTCACAGATACTGTACTTGGAGCACAGCAATGAGCCCTGTTGCAAAGTATTGCTTCAAAAATTGTAATGACACGCCCCTGTTAAACAGGGGCTGAAAAATTGGGCCTTAGGCACTGGTGGCACAACACTGCAACTCCTCACAGATACTGTACTTGGAGCACAGCAATGAGCCCTGTTGCAAAGTATTGCTTCAAAAATTGTAATTACACGCCCCTGTTAAACAGGGGCTGAAAAATTGGGCGTTAGGCACTGGTGGCGGCACCCATAAACAAAAATGATCTTCCAAGCTATCATCATCAATCGTATCATTGAGGACTCGGAGGAGGAGGATAGCCAGTCAACATAACAGCACAGGCACTCAGCATCAGCATCAGTCTTGAAGGGATGTGACATTTTAAAATCAATTAGTCTGTTATATCAGCATCAGGTGTGTGGTAGCTGGTGGTGATCCAAGACTGGTTCATCTTGATGAAAGTCAGTCGATCAACCGAGTCGGTGGACAGGCGCACCCTGTGATCCGTGACAAATCCTCCAGCAGCACTGAATGTGCGTTCCGAAAGAACGCTGGATGCAGGACAGGCCAGTAGCTCAATTGCATACTGTGCAAGCTCTGGCCAGTGATCCATCCTCAAGACCCAGTAAGCCAGAGGATTTTCGGTGGGGAAGGTGTCCAAGTCTGACCTTGCCCCTAGATATTCCTGCACCATGTTTATCAGACGCTGGCGATGGTTGCTGGAACCGATCATACTTTGGGGCTGCGGACTAAAGAATTGTCTGAACGCATCGGTCAGACGGCCACCTTCCCCACCGCTCCTTCTTTGACTGGCCGAAGCCTCAGCAACTCGTTGTCCAGGACCAGGAGTTTGCAACCTCCCAGTCTCTGGGAACGCGTTGCACAGACCTTTCTGCAAGGCCTCCCGGAGTTGTCTCATCCTCTGCTCCCTCTGCGACGGTAACATAAGGTCCGCAACCTTACCCTTGTACCGTGGATCAAGGAGAGTGGCCAGCCAGTAATGGTCCCTCTCCTTGATCCGAAGAATACGAGGATCCTTCCGCAGACTTTGCAGGATCAGGGAGGCCATGCAGCGTAGGTTTGCTGAGGCATTCGCTCCGGAGTCCTCTGGGTCACTAAGGACGACATGATCCGCAGCCACCTCCTCCCAGCCACGTACAAGTCCACTGGTTTCTTGGGACTGTAAATCATCCCTAAAAGACTGCTGCTGATGATGCTGAGTGCCAGCCTCCACCTCCATGCTGACACAATCCTCCTCCTCCTCCTCCTCCTCCTCCTCCTCCTCCTCTTCCTGTGCGATGGGTGGGACAGAAGGAACACTGTCTGGGTAAAGGGGGCCTTGAGAGGCAAGGAAGTCCTCCTCTTCCTGCCTCTGTTCTGCCTCAAGTGCCCTGTCCATTATTCCACGCAGCGTGTGCTCCAACAGGTGGACAAGAGGTACAGTGTCACTGATGCATGCACTGTCACTGCTCACCATCCTCGTGGCCTCCTCAAATGGTGCCAGGACAGTGCATGCATCCCTGATCATGCCCCACTGGCGTGGAGAAAAAAAACCAAGCTCCCCTGACCCTGTCCTGGTGCCGTAGTCGCACAGGTACTCATTGATGGCCCTCTGCTGCGTGTGCAGCCGCTGCAGCATGGCCAACGTTGAGTTCCACCTGGTGGGCATGTCACATATAAGGCGGTTCTTGGGCAGGTTCAACTCCTTTTGCAGCTCAGCCAGGCGAGCACTGGCATTATAAGATCTGCGGAAATGCACACAGACTTTCCTGGCCTGCCTCAGGACATCCTGTAAGCCCGGGTACCTGCCCAAGAAGCGCTGCACCACCAGGTTAAGGACGTGAGCCACACAGGGCACATGGGTCAGTTGTCCCTGTCGGAGGGCGGAGAGGAGGTTGGTGCCATTGTCGCAAACCACCATTCCTGGCTTAAGCTGGCGTGGCGTCAACCACCTCTCGGCCTGGCCCTGCAGAGCAGACAGGACCTCTGCCCCAGTGTGGCTTCTGTCCCCCAAACACACCAGCGCAAGCACGGCATGGCATCTTTTTGCCTGCGTACTTGCGTAGCCCCGTGAACGGCTACGGAGCACCGCTGGTTCATAGGACAAACCACAGGAAGAGGCCATGGAGGAAGAAGAAGAGGAGGGGGTGGAGGAGAGAGGTGTGTCACAACCAGTAGTAGCATTTTGGAGGCGTGGCGGTGGGACAACCTCCAACACTACTGCACCTTGTCCTGAATCCTTCCCAGCTGCCAAAAGAGTGACCCAATGGGCCGTGAAAGAAAGGTAACGTCCCTGTCCATGCCTGCTGGACCATGAGTCAGCGGTAATATGCACCTTACCGCTGACCGCCCTGTCCAGCGAGGCCAAGACATTGCCTTCCACATGCCGGTAGAGAGCCGGAATAGCCTTCCGTGAGAAAAAGTGGCGTTTGGGAACCTGCCACTGAGGAACCGCACATTGCACAAACTCACGGAAGGGGGCCGAGTCTACCAACTGAAAAGGCAGCAGTTGAAGCGCTAGCAATTTAGCCAAGCTAGCATTCAACCGCTGGGCATGTGGATGGCTGGGAGTGAACTTCTTTCGACGGTCCAGCAGCTGGGGCAGGGAAATTTGCCTGCTAGAATCGGACGTCGGTGTACTGCTAGCAGAGTGGGCGCAAGTACTTGGCTGTGACACACCTAATTCTACACCTTCATTCCTCTCAGTGCATGTTTCAGAGAGGACTGAAGTTATAGTGGGGTTGGAGATCCCAGCTGATGCGGTGCAAGGAGAGGTCCGCTTGGTTCTTTGGTGTGGGTCTTTGAGGTAGGCTTGCCAACGAGCTGCATGGCAGGTCAACATATGTCTGGTCAGGCATGTGGTACCCAAGCGGCTGATGTTTTGGCCACGCGATATACGCTTGAGACATATGTTGCAAACAGCAGCTGTGCGATCTGATGCACTAGCCTCAAAAAAGGCCCACACCAAGGAACTTTTTGAATGACGGGCAGAGGCAGCGCCCTGCACAGGCGGAGCTCTGCGGTGTGATTCCGTCGGTGTACTGCCCTTACGCTGGCCACCAAAGGGCATCCTGCCTCGTTGGAGATGTGCCTCCTCCTCATCCTCCTCCTCCTCCTCTCTCCTATTAGGCACCCACGTGGAGTCATTGACCTCATCATCCCCTCCCTCCTCATCACTGGAGCCAATCTGGCAGTATGCTGCAGCTGCTGGAACATGACTGCCAGATTGGTGTCCTTCTTGAGCATCCCCTCTGTCTGCTCTCACGCTACTGCCTTCCTCTAGCTGGGTTTCATCATCAGACCCTTCGAAACGCTGGGCATCCTCCTGGAGCATGTACCCAACACTGTGCTGAAACAGTTCGGGGGACTCCTCAGGAGGAGGACATGGTGGGTCTAGGGAAGGAGTGACTGATGATTTGTCTGACATTGATACCAGGGAAGACGACGCTTTGGCAGCTGCTTTTCCAGTACCCTGAGCCTGGGTGAGAGAGGATGAGGAGGAGGAGGAGGGCTTGGTCATCCACTCTACCAAGTCTTCGGCATGATGTGGCTCAACATGTCCAGCTGCCGAAAAGAAGGACAAGCGTGTCCCATGGCCATGTGCTGATGACAATGCACCGCGTCCACGACCAGCACTGTTGCCCCCAGACACAGAGCCTGCTTGCCCTCTTTTATTGCCTCCTGACTGTCTGCCTCTCCTTGTTTGCCTTCCAGACATTCTAATAGATGGCCTGCAGGGAGATGGGAAAAAAGCAATAAGGGCTACCTTCAGGTGTCCTTCTCTGTCCCTTGAAACAAGGACTTTCACAGTGAAAGAAACTGACACTGTCCCTACCTAGAGTTTTCTGTCCCTAGAATAAATGTTTTTTTTAATCACAATATAGCACAAGGACAATTCACTCAATGTCTCTCCAGGTCCCTGGAAACAAGGACTTGCAGAGTGAAAGAAACTGACACTGTCCCTACCTAGAGTTTTCTGTCCCTAGAATAAATGTTTTTTTTAAGCACAATATAGCACAAGGACAATTAACTCACTGTCCTTACAGGTCCCTGGAAACAAGGACTTGCAGAGTGAAAGAAAAAAAACACTCTCCCTACCTACAGTTTTCTGTCCCTAGAAAAAATGTTTTTTTTAATCACAATATAGCACAAGGAAAATTAACTCACTGTCCTTACAGGTCCCTGGAAACAAGGACTTGCAGAGTGAAAGAAACTGACACTGTCCCTACCTAGAGTTTTCTGTCCCTAGAATAAATGTTTTTTTTAATCACAATATAGCACAAGGACAATTAACTCACTGTCCTTACAGGTCCCTGGAAACAAGGACTTGCAGAGTGAAAGAAACTGACACTGTCCCTACCTAGAGTTTTCTGTCCCTAGAATAAATGTTTTTTTTAAGCACAATATAGCACAAGGACAATTAACTCACTGTCCTTACAGGTCCCTGGAAACAAGGACTTGCAGAGTGAAAGAAAAAAAACACTCTCCCTACCTAGAGTTTTCTGTCCCTAGAAAAAATGTTTTTTTTAATCACAATATAGCACAAGGAAAATTAACTCACTGTCCTTACAGGTCCCTGGAAACAAGGACTTGCAGAGTGAAAGAAAAAAAACACTCTCCCTACCTAGAGTTTTCTGTCCCTAGAAAAAATGTTTTTTTTAATCACAATATAGCACAAGGAAAATTAACTCACTGTCCTTACAGGTCCCTGGAAACAAGGACTTGCAGAGTGAAAGAAAAAAAACACTCTCCCTACCTACAGTTTTCTGTCCCTAGAAAAAATGTTTTTTTTAATCACAATATAGCACAAGGAAAATTAACTCACTGTCCTTACAGGTCCCTGGAAACAAGGACTTGCAGAGTGAAAGAAACTGACACTGTCCCTACCTAGAGTTTTCTGTCCCTAGAATAAATGTTTTTTTTAAGCACAATATAGCACAAGGACAATTAACTCACTGTCCTTACAGGTCCCTGGAAACAAGGACTTGCAGAGTGAAAAAAAAAAAACACTCTCCCTACCTAGAGTTTTCTGTCCCTAGAAAAAATGTTTTTTTTAAGCACAATATAGCACAAGGACAATTAACTCACTGTCCTTACAGGTCCCTGGAAACAAGGACTTGCAGAGTGAAAGAAAAAAAACACTCTCCCTACCTAGAGTTTTCTGTCCCTAGAAAAAATGTTTTTTTTAATCACAATATAGCACAAGGAAAATTAACTCACTGTCCTTACAGGTCCCTGGAAACAAGGACTTGCAGAGTGAAAGAAAAAAAACACTCTCCCTACCTAGAGTTTTCTGTCCCTAGAAAAAATGTTTTTTTTAATCACAATATAGCACAAGGAAAATTAACTCACTGTCCTTACAGGTCCCTGGAAACAAGGACTTGCAGAGTGAAAGAAAAAAAACACTCTCCCTACCTAGAGTTTTCTGTCCCTAGAAAAAATGTTTTTTTTAATCACAATATAGCACAAGGAAAATTAACTCACTGTCCTTACAGGTCCCTGGAAACAAGGACTTGCAGAGTGAAAGAAAAAAAACACTCTCCCTACCTAGAGTTTTCTGTCCCTAGAAAAAATGTTTTTTTTAAGCACAATATAGCACAAGGACAATTAACTCACTGTCCTTACAGGTCCCTGGAAACAAGGACTTGCAGAGTGAAAGAAAAAAAACACTCTCCCTACCTAGAGTTTTCTGTCCCTAGAAAAAATGTTTTTTTTAATCACAATATAGCACAAGGAAAATTAACTCACTGTCCTTACAGGTCCCTGGAAACAAGGACTTGCAGAGTGAAAGAAAAAAAACACTCTCCCTACCTAGAGTTTTCTGTCCCTAGAAAAAATGTTTTTTTTAATCACAATATAGCACAAGGAAAATTAACTCACTGTCCTTACAGGTCCCTGGAAACAAGGACTTGCAGAGTGAAAGAAAAAAAACACTCTCCCTACCTAGAGTTTTCTGTCCCTAGAAAAAATGTTTTTTTTAATCACAATATAGCACAAGGAAAATTAACTCACTGTCCTTACAGGTCCCTGGAAACAAGGACTTGCAGAGTGAAAGAAAAAAAACACTCTCCCTACCTAGAGTTTTCTGTCCCTAGAAAAAATGTTTTTTTTAAGCACAATATAGCACAAGGACAATTAACTCACTGTCCTTACAGGTCCCTGGAAACAAGGACTTGCAGAGTGAAAGAAAAAAAACACTCTCCCTACCTAGAGTTTTCTGTCCCTAGAAAAAATGTTTTTTTTAATCACAATATAGCACAAGGAAAATTAACTCACTGTCCTTACAGGTCCCTGGAAACAAGGACTTGCAGAGTGAAAGAAAAAAAACACTCTCCCTACCTAGAGTTTTCTGTCCCTAGAAAAAATGTTTTTTTTAATCACAATATAGCACAAGGAAAATTAACTCACTGTCCTTACAGGTCCCTGGAAACAAGGACTTGCAGAGTGAAAGAAAAAAAACACTCTCCCTACCTACAGTTTTCTGTCCCTAGAAAAAATGTTTTTTTTAATCACAATATAGCACAAGGAAAATTAACTCACTGTCCTTACAGGTCCCTGGAAACAAGGACTTGCAGAGTGAAAGAAACTGACACTGTCCCTACCTAGAGTTTTCTGTCCCTAGAAAAAATGTTTTTTTTAAGCACAATATAGCACAAGGACAATTAACTCACTGTCCTTACAGGTCCCTGGAAACAAGGACTTGCAGAGTGAAAGAAAAAAAACACTCTCCCTACCTAGAGTTTTCTGTCCCTAGAAAAAATGTTTTTTTTAATCACAATATAGCACAAGGAAAATTAACTCACTGTCCTTACAGGTCCCTGGAAACAAGGACTTGCAGAGTGAAAGAAAAAAAACACTCTCCCTACCTAGAGTTTTCTGTCCCTAGAAAAAATGTTTTTTTTAATCACAATATAGCACAAGGAAAATTAACTCACTGTCCTTACAGGTCCCTGGAAACAAGGACTTGCAGAGTGAAAGAAAAAAAACACTCTCCCTACCTAGAGTTTTCTGTCCCTAGAAAAAATGTTTTTTTTAATCACAATATAGCACAAGGAAAATTAACTCACTGTCCTTACAGGTCCCTGGAAACAAGGACTTGCAGAGTGAAAGAAAAAAAACACTCTCCCTACCTAGAGTTTTCTGTCCCTAGAAAAAATGTTTTTTTTAAGCACAATATAGCACAAGGACAATTAACTCACTGTCCTTACAGGTCCCTGGAAACAAGGACTTGCAGAGTGAAAGAAAAAAAACACTCTCCCTACCTAGAGTTTTCTGTCCCTAGAAAAAATGTTTTTTTTAATCACAATATAGCACAAGGAAAATTAACTCACTGTCCTTACAGGTCCCTGGAAACAAGGACTTGCAGAGTGAAAGAAAAAAAACACTCTCCCTACCTAGAGTTTTCTGTCCCTAGAAAAAATGTTTTTTTTAATCACAATATAGCACAAGGAAAATTAACTCACTGTCCTTACAGGTCCCTGGAAACAAGGACTTGCAGAGTGAAAGAAAAAAAACACTCTCCCTACCTAGAGTTTTCTGTCCCTAGAAAAAATGTTTTTTTTAATCACAATATAGCACAAGGAAAATTAACTCACTGTCCTTACAGGTCCCTGGAAACAAGGACTTGCAGAGTGAAAGAAAAAAAACACTCTCCCTACCTAGAGTTTTCTGTCCCTAGAAAAAATGTTTTTTTTAAGCACAATATAGCACAAGGACAATTAACTCACTGTCCTTACAGGTCCCTGGAAACAAGGACTTGCAGAGTGAAAGAAAAAAAACACTCTCCCTACCTAGAGTTTTCTGTCCCTAGAAAAAATGTTTTTTTTAATCACAATATAGCACAAGGAAAATTAACTCACTGTCCTTACAGGTCCCTGGAAACAAGGACTTGCAGAGTGAAAGAAAAAAAACACTCTCCCTACCTAGAGTTTTCTGTCCCTAGAAAAAATGTTTTTTTTAATCACAATATAGCACAAGGAAAATTAACTCACTGTCCTTACAGGTCCCTGGAAACAAGGACTTGCAGAGTGAAAGAAAAAAAACACTCTCCCTACCTACAGTTTTCTGTCCCTAGAAAAAATGTTTTTTTTAATCACAATATAGCACAAGGAAAATTAACTCACTGTCCTTACAGGTCCCTGGAAACAAGGACTTGCAGAGTGAAAGAAACTGACACTGTCCCTACCTAGAGTTTTCTGTCCCTAGAATAAATGTTTTTTTTAAGCACAATATAGCACAAGGACAATTAACTCACTGTCCTTACAGGTCCCTGGAAACAAGGACTTGCAGAGTGAAAAAAAAAAAACACTCTCCCTACCTAGAGTTTTCTGTCCCTAGAAAAAATGTTTTTTTTAAGCACAATATAGCACAAGGACAATTAACTCACTGTCCTTACAGGTCCCTGGAAACAAGGACTTGCAGAGTGAAAGAAAAAAAACACTCTCCCTACCTAGAGTTTTCTGTCCCTAGAAAAAATGTTTTTTTTAATCACAATATAGCACAAGGAAAATTAACTCACTGTCCTTACAGGTCCCTGGAAACAAGGACTTGCAGAGTGAAAGAAAAAAAACACTCTCCCTACCTAGAGTTTTCTGTCCCTAGAAAAAATGTTTTTTTTAATCACAATATAGCACAAGGAAAATTAACTCACTGTCCTTACAGGTCCCTGGAAACAAGGACTTGCAGAGTGAAAGAAAAAAAACACTCTCCCTACCTACAGTTTTCTGTCCCTAGAAAAAATGTTTTTTTTAATCACAATATAGCACAAGGAAAATTAACTCACTGTCCTTACAGGTCCCTGGAAACAAGGACTTGCAGAGTGAAAGAAACTGACACTGTCCCTACCTAGAGTTTTCTGTCCCTAGAATAAATGTTTTTTTTAAGCACAATATAGCACAAGGACAATTAACTCACTGTCCTTACAGGTCCCTGGAAACAAGGACTTGCAGAGTGAAAAAAAAAAAACACTCTCCCTACCTAGAGTTTTCTGTCCCTAGAAAAAATGTTTTTTTTAAGCACAATATAGCACAAGGACAATTAACTCACTGTCCTTACAGGTCCCTGGAAACAAGGACTTGCAGAGTGAAAGAAAAAAAACACTCTCCCTACCTAGAGTTTTCTGTCCCTAGAAAAAATGTTTTTTTTAATCACAATATAGCACAAGGAAAATTAACTCACTGTCCTTACAGGTCCCTGGAAACAAGGACTTGCAGAGTGAAAGAAAAAAAACACTCTCCCTACCTAGAGTTTTCTGTCCCTAGAAAAAATGTTTTTTTTAATCACAATATAGCACAAGGAAAATTAACTCACTGTCCTTACAGGTCCCTGGAAACAAGGACTTGCAGAGTGAAAGAAAAAAAACACTCTCCCTACCTACAGTTTTCTGTCCCTAGAAAAAATGTTTTTTTTAATCACAATATAGCACAAGGAAAATTAACTCACTGTCCTTACAGGTCCCTGGAAACAAGGACTTGCAGAGTGAAAGAAACTGACACTGTCCCTACCTAGAGTTTTCTGTCCCTAGAATAAATGTTTTTTTTAATCACAATATAGCACAAGGAAAATTAACTCACTGTCCTTACAGGTCCCTGGAAACAAGGACTTGCAGAGTGAAAGAAACTGACACTGTCCCTACCTAGAGTTTTCTGTCCCTAGAATAAATGTTTTTTTTAATCACAATATAGCACAAGGAAAATTAACTCACTGTCCTTACAGGTCCCTGGAAACAAGGACTTGCAGAGTGAAAGAAACTGACACTGTCCCTACCTAGAGTTTTCTGTCCCTAGAATAAATGTTTTTTTTAATCACAATATAGCACAAGGAAAATTAACTCACTGTCCTTACAGGTCCCTGGAAACAAGGACTTGCAGAGTGAAAGAAACTGACACTGTCCCTACCTAGAGTTTTCTGTCCCTAGAATAAATGTTTTTTTTAAGCACAATATAGCACAAGGACAATTAACTCACTGTCCTTACAGGTCCCTGGAAACAAGGACTTGCAGAGTGAAAGAAAAAAAACACTCTCCCTACCTACAGTTTTCTGTCCCTAGAAAAAATGTTTTTTTTAATCACAATATAGCACAAGGAAAATTAACTCACTGTCCTTACAGGTCCCTGGAAACAAGGACTTGCAGAGTGAAAGAAACTGACACTGTCCCTACCTAGAGTTTTCTGTCCCTAGAATAAATGTTTTTTTTAATCACAATATAGCACAAGGACAATTAACTCACTGTCCTTACAGGTCCCTGGAAACAAGGACTTGCAGAGTGAAAGAAACTGACACTGTCCCTACCTAGAGTTTTCTGTCCCTAGAATAAATGTTTTTTTTAAGCACAATATAGCACAAGGACAATTAACTCACTGTCCTTACAGGTCCCTGGAAACAAGGACTTGCAGAGTGAAAGAAACTGACACTGTCCCTACCTAGAGTTTTCTGTCCCTAGAATAAATGTTTTTTTTAAGCACACTATAGCAGAAGCACAAAACACACTGACACTCTCCCTACCTATCCTTCTCTTTCCCTAAACTAAAGGAATCCAGGTTAAGCAAGAAAGAAATAACAGTCACTGTCCCTGCCTATGCTACTCTATCCCTGCTCCGGAACACACTACACTAGGCCGCCGTGCTGGCGGCCTTTTATAGTGTGGGGCGTGTACTAAACACCCTCAGCAATAATTGGCCACAGGCATCCTGCCTGTGGCCAATCATTGCTCTCCTCGCTGCCGGCGCTGTGATTGGCCAAGCATGCGGGGTCACAGTGCATGCTTGGCCAATCACAGCGCCTGGATGACACTGCGATGGCGTAGTGCATTGTGGGCCGTTCGCGTCACTCGAATTTGGCGCGAACGGCCCAAATCGTTCGATCTTCGTCGAACGATCGAACAGCCAATGTTCGAGTCGAACGTATGTTCGACTCGAACACGAAGCTCATCCCTACTTGTCATATAGAGCTGGCATAGAAATGTATGTAAATATTATCTGTACCTTAAAGCGGAGGTTCCGCGACCATTCATTTTTTTTTTTTGTATTAAATCAGTGGATTTATATATTGCAATTGAGTACTCACTTTTTAGGTGTCTTGCAGCATCACCCGTCCGTTTTCATAGTAAAGATAAACTTTTATTATTTTATCTATGCATTTGCCATTTTGCTTGTGGGCATTGTGAAGCCCACAAGCAATTGGTTCCTGGATGCGGTGAATGCTCGGCTCCCGGCATTCACCGCTCTCGGGGATGCGCACTTTCTACGGCGACCTGCGCCGTAAGCATTATGTTTGTCATAGCAACGGGCGGCGTCATCCCCAGTAAACGCCGCGTGAGCTCCCATAGATCACTGCGGCTCACTCTCGGGGATGCGCACTCTCTATGGTGACCTGCGCCGTAAGCATTTTAGTTGTCATAGCAACGGGCGGCGTCATCCCCAGTACACACCACGTGAGCTCCCATAGATCACTGCGGTGCTGGGGAGACGCCTACTCCCGTGGGAGTCGGATTATTCAATACTAAGGTATTTTGCTATTTTGCAATTTAAAAAAAATAAAAAGGCAGATTTTAGCTTCTACATGCACACTGATGCGGTGGAGACAGTGATGAGTTTTTGTGTGAACCTCCGCTTTAATCATTATTTATCTCTGATTGTAGAAGTATATCCATTCATTTGTTTGATCACGACTTATACCTGATTTTAATTTGCACTATACTTTAGTTAATAAATATATATAATTTTTTAAGCAATATTCATTTGTGTTACTTGTCTTCAAACTAGCATGGATAAAAGAACTTAGAATTTCTTGATATTGTAGGAATGCAATCTCCCAAATCATAGATTCGCATATTTCCATAAATACAATAATTATTTTTATATTTCAGTATAAACATTCTGACATATCGTAGGCACTATGCTGAGATGCGTCAATGTTTCTGACATATATGGAGGCACTGCTGAGATCTGTCAACGTTTGAAACAAGTGATATATTTGTGTAAAGTTATATATATTTTATTGTAATTTTTTTGAAAAAATGTAATATTTTTTTTGTTTTGCTATTGCCATTGTTAGTTGCAATATTGAAAAATGACAAATACTAAAGTTAATTTTAGTGCAGCCGGTCCTGCTGATGCAGAGAATGAAATTGATATGCATCACAGAAAAACCATAGAGTTTGCAAAATATCAGGGGATGTCTTCTATCAGAGAAATTAAGACAGAACTTGGTCCCTGTAAGTCAGTTATTACTGCAGGAAGCACCAGGTGTACTTTGGATTGTAAGCACAATCAAAGTACCAGAGAACTTTTTAAAGTTTTCAAGAAAGCCCATTACTTGGCTAAGAAAAACCAAGATTTTGAAAGCCATAGATTTTTCCAACTGTTTGATCAGGCTTTGCCAAATAAAATTAAAATTATTGTGGCCTGGGATTACTATCCCAAAAATGGATTGGATTGGCTGATCGAGCACCATCCTTTTTGCTGTTCTACAGAACAGTAAAGAAGCTTCAAGAATACATTTAAATAGCCCGCCCAAATTATTGCTTAAAAAGGAGCAGGGACAAATTGAAGCTACAAAATATAATTAGGCTGGAATTGTTAAAAATTCCAATTCTCCAATCAAAAGTTACACCCAGTTTTAAAAACTAAAAAAGTGAAATCTAGCTGAGGTGTTTAATATTTAAATGTCTGCAATTGACCAAAAGAAAGAAACATGAGCAGAGTAACATGTTTAAAGACATTTTTCTTTTCCTTTACTCTAAAAAGGAGTTTCAGCCCCTCCTTTACAAAAAGGGAGGGGGGAGTTGTAAAGAGGAGACTGATTTTATCTTTGCAGCCAAAACCTTGTTTAGAGCTGACAGGATTTAGGAATTTTGTGTGATGCAAAGGTGGGGACTAAGTGCTCTTGTTTATACAAACACACCCAGCTGACAAAGTGAAACCAAAACTGTTACCTGTCATTTAAATTGTTTTTCTGGTTTTATATATTGTTTTCCTTACAGGTATTTTATAATAACAGGATACCAGAAGAAGTTATTAGATAATTATCTAAGCAATTATTTTGTTTCAGAAACATTTACTGTATAATAAATCCAAGAATTTCTTTTCTGAAAAATAACATCAGCTAAAATTATGTTTAAAGCTGACGTTGTAAATATTTTAGGCGCTGCCCTGAAATCAAATAAAAATAAAAAGCCCAGTTGAACTTCAACCTAAAAGGGAATAAAGTCATTTACATTCCCGCATTTATAGTTAATAAGCCCAACGATCGATTACGTATTGGTATCGATCTATAAAAAAAAATGTTTATTAAATCCTATTGTGATTTTATTTTAAATGTTATATGGTCTCAAGTGACAAGGCCATACATAGGAACCTTCTCAGTTCTCTCACAATTAGTGAGTATAGTTGAGATCCATCTCAGGAATATTTAAATTCTAGATGGCACCTTGTGTACAGGCAACTCCACTTCCCCCAGAAAGGGTCAGACAGGAGGTTCATACAAAAGGTATGTCCCCTGGAAAATAGTTGAGAGGAATGCTTAGAAGGTGATATTCTCAATGCTCACATCCATACAGTATATGCTGACTCCATTGAGCTTAGTGATTATACGTAATTCCTACTGGGATTGTATGGTTTTCTGTTCCCTAACAGGTTAGTGACCTGGGGAATGAAAATAAGGTTCATATTTATGCCAGGAATATAATCACATTAGTAGAAAATAATTAAAATAGTTGATCAATCCTAAAGTAAATATTAAGGTATTCAAACACCTCAGGATATATAAATAATCAGCCAATCATTTATTCCTGATAATCAATGACCCAAAATATCCTGTGTACATTGGCAACGATTTATTACATCGCTTTGTTATACACATGGATCTGGTAAATACCACTGTGGTCCAGATTAAAATAAAACCCAAGTAGTTTCATAAATGAACATGAAGCCCTTAAGTAATCTTGGTTACTGCCATATGCAGTAAACATATTAGTACCACATATGTCATTATTCAGACAGGTACTAATACATTTTTTTTATTACCCGGCCATGTATAAGTAGGCCAGAATTTTAAGAACCCTGCTGCAGTAAAATGTTCGCAGACAGGATGTATATAGAAAAGATTTCAGTAAATCACACTCATGAAAAATAAATGTTTTCATGGAGTTCAAAAATAAGTTTGTGAAAAGATTCCGGTGATGTGGTATAATAGACATACGCATTGCCAGGATTCAATCTGATCCAAGTGAAAACGCACCCTGTGTTTTAAATCAAACATTGTTGTCTTTCCCTAGCTTGCTATGTTTCGCTAGTTCATTAAGAGTTTCAAGGAGAGGAGTGTTGTGGGATCAGTCCACCGGATCTTATGATAATCCTATACTTGATATTCTTAAACCAAATGGTCATTGTGTTTATATGCTGATCTAAGACAGCTAAATAAACGAGTATATATGTACGGCTAAGCTGTGCCATATATTGACCGATGCTTGATATAAAAAAAATACAAAGCGCTAAGTACTTCACTACACGAAATGATGCCCAATGATGGTGGAACATTCAGGTAAGTCCTGAAGACCCATGCAAGCTGGCATTTAAAGGTGGTAAGAAATGGTACAACTGGAGCAGAATGTTCATTGGTCAGATACATTTAAAATTTTGAATTTGATATTGTTTCTGTTCGTTATTTTACATAAGGCCGAGGACTGATGTACCTTCAAGAAAAAGTTTAACATATGTGGATATTTTTGTTGAATAGCATAATGTTTGAAAAGCATATCCCAAAGTTCAGATATGTTCTTAACCAGTTGAGGGAGGCGGGTGTTTAAAATTTCATTTCAGGAAGACCAATGGTGTCGCTCCAAGGTTCATCTCCTGAGGCCTAAGGTTTGCAGCCTGAGGCCTCGTACACAGGACCGATTTTCTCGTCGTAAAAAACACGTCGTTTTTTTCGACGAGATTCTTGTTAAGCTTATCGATTTTCTCGTCAAGCTTTCTATGCGTACACACTGTCATTTCCCAATTTCCTCGTGGTTCTCTGCGCTCACGTCCAGCACGTACGACGGCACTATAAAGGGGAAGTTCTTTTTTCTTGGCGCCACCCCTTGGGCTGCTTTTGCTGATCTCGTGTTACCGCGTGTGAAGTAAAAGTTTGGGAAGAGACGATTCGCGCTTTTCAGTCTTCGTACTTTTCAGATCGTTTTCTGCCGTTCAGTTTGTGCTTGTGGGTTCGTATCTTGACTTTCAGGGCGTCTAGGCAGGTCGTGTCTGTTTTACAGTGCATTCTTGCCTGTTCGTTTCTGATTTTCAGTTCGTTATTCATAGGCCTTGCTGTTCTAAAGTGCGTTCTGTTCTGTACGTTCTGATTAGACGACCGTTTCCTAGCCATGTCGCCTGGACGTTCTCGTCGTCGAGTTCGTGCTGTGCGTGCTCTTGGTGTTGGTCTGCTTGTTTTGGACCAAGACCAGTCCATGAATGGTGTGAGGAGGAGTTCATGGACCAAGAATTGGTTGCTCCAGCGGGACCAATTCTGCCACATGCCTCTGCTGCGGGAGATAGTCGAGAATAATCCTGAGGACTACAGGAATTTTCTCAGGATGTCTGACCCCGTTTTTCAGGAACTGTTGGCTTTGGTGTCCCCCTATATTACCAGGAAGGACACCGTTATGCGGGAAGCCATCAGTGCTGAGCAGAGGCTCATCGCCACGTTACGTTATCTGGCGACAGGGAGAAGTCTTCAGGACTTGAAGTTCACCACAGGCATCTCCCCCCAGGCTCTGGGCCTCATAATCCCAGACACCTGCCATCATCCAAGTCCTGCAGGAGGACTATATTAGGGTAAGTTTTCTCCCTTAACATCACATTTTAGGTGTTACATGTATGCTAATGTATTGTATTTCTTTCATCCTTCCCTAATTACCATGATTGTAATATGCTGAGAATGTCCCCTTTGTCCCCATGCATGTTGGAAGCTTTAGATTGCCCCTTTTTTCTCCTACATAAATATTTCCCCTCACTAACTTTTCCAGCAGGGGCGCCTGTTGCTCCAAATGTTGGGGGTTTCAAACCCCAGTTTAGGAAATAAACTTCCTCCTTTTTTGCTCTGTTGCCTAATAAACGCCCCCAGTTGTCCCCTCCAATGCAGCCATTTTGTTCCCTCAAATGCAGCCATTTAGTCCCCTCTAATGCAGCCAGTTTCCCCCCAGCCCTGCACTTACCTTCTTGTGGTCAGCGCCATCCTTCTTCTGTCCTTGATGTCTTCTCCTTCCCTTCATGTTGCATCAGCCAATCATGTTACCATTAAACAGACTTGGTGAACATGATTGCCAGAGCAGCCTGTCAGTGTTTACACAAGGAATGCCCCCCTCCTTGCGTCCCCGATTTTTCTTTGATGAAGCCAATTACATCCCTCATGTTGTAATTTGCAAGACTATTTTAATACCTGTTTCTGCTCTGCAATTTTAACCCCCTAAATGCCGCAATTAATCATATGTCGGTCGCTTTACAAGAGGCCATCCACCTGAATAGTGTGCGGCATAGACAATACATAGGTTCATGCAACGCATGAACCTATGTATTGTTCTGAGTGATGGGCACAGGAGAGAGGGGACAGTGCTCCAGCGCCCACTCTGGACGCACCGCCACTGCAATGCTATCCTGTGGCCAAACACATCTCCCCCCCCCAAAATAATTTAGTAATGGCCCATCAGAGGGGGTGATGAATATGATAAATGAGCCTTCCATTATACTTTTTTTACACACCTTAATAAACGTATAATTAGATTGATGTTGGTCTCTAATTTTTTGGGATAGAATTTCCTTGTAATGTATGCCTTTGGTTTTCTAATATTATTTCATCTTGTTTCACTCCACAGCTTCCTTCCACGCCACAGGAATGGCAGACTGTGGCATCGGAGTTTGCCACGCGGTGGGACTTCCCCAACAGCGGTGGTGCCATAGACGGGAAGCACGTCCGCATCGTGCCGCCACCCCGTTCTGGGTCCTACTACTACAATTACAAGGGGTTTCATAGCATTGTGCTGATGGCGGTGGTGTCAGCACGGTATGAATTCCTCTATGTTGATGTAGGGAAAAATGGCCGGATGTCCGATGGGGGATCCTTCATCCAGACAGAGTTTGCCCTCCGTCTCCAGAGTGACGACCTTGCATTGCCACCAGATGCAGGGAATATTGAAGGACTCCCCTTTGTTTTTTTGGCTGATGAAGCCTTCGGACTCGGACGTCATCTTATGAGGCCATTTCCACAGAGGAACCTGACCCCAGAGAAGAGTGTGTTCAATTACCGGCTGGCCAGGGCCCGAAGAGCCTTCGGCATAATGGCCAGCCGGTTCCGCCTTTTTATGACTTCCATCCACTTGGCGGACTACAAAATAAACTATGTAGTGTTATGCTGCTGTGTGCTACACAACTTTCTGAGCCAAAAATCAAATTCCTATATGGCCTCAGTTTTGCCAGAGGCTGGACTTTCCCCTGCAAATCCCCTTCCGGGCCTGGAATCTGCCCGTCTTGGCTTGCCCCCCCCAAAATGCCCGTGTGGTTCGGGACAAATACATGGAGTATTTCACGGGTAGGGGGGCAATTCCTATGCCAGCCTATGTCTAAGTATCCCAATAAAAATCTTGTTTAAACCTTTAATTATTTGTTCTTTCCTGTCTCCTAGTTTGTCTTTGTACATTTGTAGTGGCAAGTGTATTTTACTTTAGTAAATAACAACCAATTTCACTATGTTACCTTACAAAAGAACCAAATAAGCTTAGAGAGTATTATAAAAAGAAGCTACACGTTGTTTGTGGTCAAATATTTTACTCTGTGCACATTCTCTTTTTTTTTTTTTTTGGTTTTACTTTGGGGTTGGCCTGGCCACAACCCGGCAAATTTTGGCTTATGAAAATACAAAAATATCACTTGCATTTCTAAAATTACAACATTGGATACCTCTGAGCAATCGTAGACATTCACTTACACAAACTATGTCTCTATGTGCCCGTCCTAATATGGGGTCCTGCCACCCCTTGCCCAGCCAAAAATTCAATATGCACACATTTTTAAGTTTTTGCATATAGGAAGTTTACAATCCTGATCCCTATTGTCAACATGTGCTATCTGCCATCAGGGGTGTTCAATGGACGTGTTTTGGGGGTGCATCCCCTTCCTCAGTTCACCGACTTTTGATACGAGGAAGGGGTTGCACCCACAAAATACGTACATGGATATCCCCTGATGGCAGATAGCACATGTTCACACACTGTGTGCATATTCAATTTTTGGCTGGTTTGTTACTCAAAAAATTAGAAAAAAATATAAAAACAAACATGTAAAAACAAATGTGTTTGGAGGGCTTATTGAATTCTCCCCAAAACATCGAGAATGTCTTTAAATGTTTGTTCCATCACATGGATTCTTTGTTTAATTAGGTCCAGTTCCGTGCTACATTCCATCACTTGCTGGATGAGGCGGAGGGCACTGTCAGCAGAGAACCGTGTGCTATCCTTCACAACATTTACATCCCCTAAAAAAAAAAAATAACAAAAGGTATTATAACTCTGCAGGCCTACCTCGCTTACCTTAAGCTGTGGTGTCAGATACTGACCTGTTGTGGTGACCAGATCCACAACATCATCCACCTCTCCTTCCTGCACTTCTCCTTCCTCCACCTCAACTTCCTGCACATCTTTCGGTTGTGGATCTTTGGGAGTTTGGTGTTGTTTGGAAGTTGTGGGGTGCATGTGCTCCCTGGAGTGTCCTCCTCCCAGTCTTCTCTCCCCTATGAGAATAAAACAAAAGGTCTATTTATCACACTGTAAATCTCATTGTTAAACTAAAAAAAGGATAAATTGTTTGGAAGTGGTGTACAAGTGTGTGTTTGTGCGGAATTTAAAGAAGAAGGCATTATTTATGACCCCAAATATGTTTAGTATTCACATTTGGATGTAATTTTTGGGACATGGAGGCACCACAAATAAACTCTGATGCACCTGTGTGGGACGCCCAAAATAGGCGGGTCTGTTGGCCCACACTATAGTGCTCCAAAGTACAGATGTGGAAGCAGCTGCTGAGTGTCCTCTCCTTTACACTGATAAAAGTTTGCATTTCATTCTCCTTACAAACACATCATCTAGACTAAAAAAGTATCCACAATACTTGATCAAAAATGGCAGATATCTAATTACTTTTGTGACTCTTAAATAAGCCAAAACCGCGGATAGTGGCCGAACAAAGTGTCGGTAACGTAACGAACGATTACTGTGCCCAACATAGTTCAAAATATGACATTTTGGAAGTGAGTCCAATATGATAAAAAAAAAAAACATGTCAGTTTCTAAAAAGATTAATAGCATAAACGTCGTCATTTTACTTACTTTTAGCGAGCATCCTCTTTATGCTCCTCAACTGGTCTGGCTCCCTCAGTTTGAGGTCTGACCACCTCTTTCTGAGCTGCTCATTTGAGCGTTTCACCCCGAACTTCGCCCTCAGACTCTTCACAACTTTAGTGAGGATTTTGGCCTTCCTTCTATTTGGTTTGCTATACGGCCCATGCTTGGCATCATAATCAGCCTTGACCAAGATGTCCACCATCTCCGCCATCTCCGCCAAAGACATATTCGATGCCTTGAATCTCCTCCTTGATCGTGACGTGTCCTCGGTCTCCGGGCTTGTCTCCTCGCTAGTTGCGGAATTATCAGACACCTGCTGTAACTCCGCCATATCTGTCTGCGCGCCGAAAGAGAAGGGGCGGGGAAAAGATGTAAGTTAGAACGTCATGGGCGGGCGACGTGTGCGGAGCGACGTGTTCGCATTTTGACGCATGCGTGGTGTGTATATAGCAAACACACATGTGACTATAGTACGTTCGGTGTGCGGAGAGAGGAGTTCAAGTGACGGACGTGCGAACGAAGGTATGTGATTTTATGACTTGGAAAAATTGTTGGCCTATACTGTCTTGAGATTGTTGGAGGATATATATGGTGACTAGGATGTGAAGGAGGTTAGACTGTTTGCCTCACATTATTTTAATATAATTTATTTTACTTGCAGATACAATATGAATGTCTTTATTAGCGACAAAGAGTTCCTGGCGGAATTTATTGACCGGGTAAGGGAGCTGCCGGCTCTGTGGGAGACGAAAAACCTGATCCATAAAAAAAAAGGGGTGAGAAAAGCAGCGCTGGAGAAGCTGCTCCCATTTGTGCATACCAAGGTGCCCACAGCCACAGCAAAACAAGTGGACACTAAAATTGGGAGCTTGAGAGGTACATACAGGACTGAACGCTCTAAGGTGCTGGCTTCTCAGAGGTCAGGAGCAGCAGCAGATGATGTTTATGTCCCGATTTTGTGGTACTACAACAGGATGTCCTTCCTGGATGACCACATTGAGACAAGGCCATCACTCTCCACTCTTCCCCCCAGACTTCCCTGCAGCCAACCTGAGCCTTCTCTGGAGCAAGAGGAGGCAGCCATCCTGGATGATCCTGATTTGGCCATCTGGAGCCAGGTATAATATTAACTGAAAATGTATTGGGATAAAATTAATGTTTCCCAAATATGTCAGGATGAGAAACATACATTATTTTGTATTACACAAGTGAAATCAGGATCTGTAGACATTATTCTGCACTTAATTGTGTGGGAAATAGTCAAGCTGATGTTGTGGTAAATTTAAAGCAAGGATTTATGCATTTACATTCTAATTGCTTCCATCAGGATTACAAAGTTGGATGCAAAGATTAAACCAACATATTAAACTATGTTCCTTTTTCATACACAGGATGAAATCAGCCAGGAGGAGGGTCTGGAAACTGTCAGGCAGGAGGAGGAAGGGCCCAGTGGCAGCCAGGAGGTGGCAGGGCCCAGTGGCAGCCAGGAGGTGGCAGGGCCCAGTGGCAGACAGGAGGTGGCAGGGCCCAGTGGCAGACAGGAGGTGGCAGGGCCCAGTGGCAGACAGGAGGTGGCAGGGCAAAGGAGAAGCACCAGATCCCAGGTGCCTCCCATCCGGTTTCACAAAAGAGGCAGGAGGGACAGGACCACCAGTGAGGCAGCAATGGCCCTTATTAAAGAGGCCCATGCCACCCTCAAGGAGCCCACATCCCCTGAAGAGGCCATTGCTGGCCTAGTGGAGGCTAAGTTCAAGGTGATGAGCATGGAGCAACGCATCCTATGCGAGCCCCTGCTCATCACCTTGCTCAACAAGGGGGTGATGGAGCAAATTACCCCCAATACTGCCATATGTGAGGTGGCCCAACTGACCCAACCTCAACCTCCACCTCCACCTTCCTCTTCTGCCCCACCCCCTTCTGCTACACCTCCACCTTCTGCCCCACCCCCTTCTGCTACACCTCCACCTTCTGCCCCACCCCCTTCTGCTACACCTCCACCTTCTGCCCCACCCCCTTCTGCTACACCTCCACCTTCTGCCCCACCCCCTTCTGCTACACCTCCAACTTCTGCCCCACCCCCTTCTGCTACACCTCCACCTTCTGCCCCACCCCTTCTGCGTGCTACACCTCCACCTTCTGCCCCACCCCCTTCTGCTACACCTCCACCTTCTTCTTCTGCCCCACCCCCTTCTGCTACACCTCCACCTCCTCCTCCTGACAGGAGTACCCCTCCAGTGGGCCAGCCTCCAGCCAAACGAAGAAGGAAGGCTGCAGGAAAGGCTGCAGGAAAGGCTTCAGGAAAGGCTTCAGGAAAGGCTTCAGGGAAGGTTGCCAGGAAGAAGAGGAAGTGATGGCCTCGCTTCATTGCGGTCGGACAGAAGGCAGCCTGTTGTAGTACCACAGACTTGGGACATATATCTCACCTGCTGCTGTTCCTGACCTCTGGGAGGCCAGCATCAGATTGTTTTCAGAAATGTGGGCCTTCTCAAGCTCCCAATTTTAGTGTCCACACAGGGTTGCTGTGTGCTCTGGGGTCCCTGGGATGCACAAATGGCAGCAGCTTCTCCTGCGCTGCCTTCTCTTTATTTAATTTATAAACATGAATAAATGTGTTTTTTGTTTAAGTTCATACTTGACTATGTGTCTTTTTAAATAAAAAAAAACAAGCTTTGGAGTAAGCAGATACATTTGACTGACAATAAAAGGCACAGATATCACCCCCCCAAAAGAATAACTAAATCTGATTATCACAAAAACATGGTGTGAAATTTAAATAATATAGATTCCAAAATTAAATGGGAGATCGCTATCAAAACATTGAGAAATTATAATTAACATCATTTTGAAAAATCTAACCATTTAAATTATTCCTAAAAACTTGCACGATATAATACACATAAATCTTATAAAGAGCAGCATGAAAAAGGTTAAAAATAAGGCTCAACTCTGTGTGAATATCAGCAGCAAAAGAAGGTCACTCGTTTTGATTAATGTAACATTCTAACGAAGATTTCAATGCAGAACATTTAAACGATGAAATATTTATGAGCGTGACGAATGTGCTCTCTCCATTATGAAGGCTTGTTTTACCAGAAGATGCGCTCCCGTCTCATAGTTGCTTGTGAGCATGCGCGCTTTTTGAAGAGTCGTAAAAGCATACACACGAACCATTTTCTCGTCACAAAACAGGCCGACGAGAAACACGACGAGGAAATCTGGAATCCTGACGAGAAAATAGAGAGCAGGTTCTCTATTTTCTCATCGAGATTCTCTGCAAGTTTCTCGTCGTAAAACCATACACACGAACGTTTTTCTAGACAAAAAAACTCTCGCGGCACTTTTCTTGACTGTTTTGGACGAGAAAATCGGTCGTGTGTACGAGGCCTAAGTCTCACCACAAGAAGAAAATGGAGACTGTGATGAGGTCAAGAGTATCTGCCAATATCAGTGAATTGAGGACATGTTTGGGTATGGTATAAAATATAAAATTTTATGCTTGTCATCCTAGGTTCCAACTAAGAATGCTGGAAGGTAATGTATAATGTGACAGCAGGAAGGTAAAGTCACCTGGTTGCATCCAGGGGGGTAGATATATTTCGCCCAGATTCAGGCTTTACGCCGACTTATACAACTAGGTGGAGAGTTGTATAAGGCTAGTGGGCTCATGGATGACTCATACCTCTAGGGAGAGGGCTGGGCGTCGTGCAGACAGGGAGTTGATGAGACCAGCTGAAGCCTGTCAGTTCGTTTAAGGCCTCTATAAAAACTCCCAGCTTCATTAGATGTTAGCTCATGCCTGGAACCAGACCTGTGTGGACTGTCTAGGGAGAGTGAACCCCTGTGCGGTGAGACAAAGCCTGTGTGGCTATTTGCTTGGACATTTAAAACCAGGGACTTAGGGACTAGGACAGCACTAGGCTGATCCCAGTTGTTAGTTAGGAAACCTGTATGTTTAGTCAGAGGTCAACTTGACCAGGATTTATTTTGGTTATGTTTCTTTTGCTTTGCTGTGTTTTGTCACTGTAAATAGAAAATAAACCGCACCTTTTTTATTTTGAAAACCACAACCTCCGTTTGCTGGGCCTGTTTTGTGTGGGGAGCCCATCCCGGGGGTCACACACACCCGCTGCCGAGCTAACCCCCTCACAGTTGGTGGAGAACCAGTGGCAGTTTTTTTTAAGCCAGCATGGAGGAGATACTGAAGCAGCTGGCTCTAGCAAATGCCAATCAACAGCAGACAAATGCAGGTTTGCAAAGGAGCCTTGCAGCCCAGCAGCAGACAAACGCAACTTTGCAACAGAGTCTGGAGGCTCAGCAACGAGCCCAGCAGCAATCTGAGGCCCGCTTCATAGACCTGTTGCAGAAGCAAGAGCAGAGACTACAACAACAGATGGAAGCAGTAATGCAGCAACGTCCGCAGACCAGTGAGGAAAGCCGTCCCACTAATACCGCGTCCTTTGGGGTGAGTCGTTTATTGACAAAAATGACTGGAGAGGATGATCCAGAGGTATTTTTGACCACATTTGAAAGGACCGCTGAAAGAGAAAAGTGGCCTGAGGAGCAGTGGGCTGGACTGGTGGCTCCTCTGTTAACTGGTGAATCGCAGAAAGCTTACTATGACCTAGAGCCTAACCAAGCAAAAGACTATGTGATGCTAAAAGCTGAAATATTGGCAAGGCTGGGTGTCACCCAGGCTGTCCGGGCTCAGCGTGTGCATAACTGGACTTTCCAGCTTGGAAAACCCCCCAGGTCTCAAATGTATGATCTCATTCACCTGAGCAGAAAGTGGCTACAGCCAGAGACTTTGTCCGCACCAAAGATTGTGGAACGTGTTGTAATGGATCGGTTTTTGAGAGCTCTTCCTACTGCCATCCAAAAGTGGGTAAGCCATGGAGACCCAGAGACGGCCGATGGTCTTGTGGATCGTGTGGAGAAATACTTGGCTACAGAGAACCTGACGGCCTCTTCCAGAGACACTCGGACTTTCCACCCTAAGACCAGACCATCCCCAGGGGCGGATAAGAGGATTCCAAGGGGTGAGGGTGGAGAGAGTGAGAGGGTGGGAGCTCTACCCCAAGTTTGGCGAGAACAGCCTGGGAAATCAGCGGCTCAAGAGGCGGCAAGAAGGATCGTTTGCTACCGCTGCCGGCAAGCGGGACATATTGCAGCCAATTGCCCGGTTGTGGAGGAACCCATGCAGTGTGACTTTCTGACGGGCAGACGTCAGTCGCTGTGTGCGACAGTCGCATGCACTGCCATTCGAGGAACTGAGAAACATTTATGCAAAATGTGTGTTAATGGTAGAAATGTTGTGGTATTGCTGGATTCAGGTAGCCTTGTGACCCTGATAAAGGCTGAGTTAGTTAAAACAGAGGTCTCTGGGAATAGCAAGGTAGCTGTTATTTGTGTGCATGGGGACACCCGAGAGTATCCAGTGACTACAGTGTGTTTCGAGACCCCCAAAGGTGCCCTCTCTCATCCAGTGGGCTTAGTATCTCAGTTACCGCATGACGCCATTGTGGGAAGGGATTTTCCGAAGTTCTGGGAACTGTGGGATGATCCTGAGCCCCTCACTGGTGCCCCTATGTACCAGGAATGTGATAGCCAGAACTCCCCTGAGAGTGGTGAGGACTCTCCGGAATTTCCCTTATCAGTATTGGCAGGGGAGACTCAAGAAACTGGAGAGGAGCCCACCTCCTCAGACGAAAACCTACCGCCTGTGGAGTTTTCTGATCTTGAGGTTCACAGGGAAAACTTTGCCACAGAACAGTTGAAAGACCCCGCCCTAATAAAGGCACGGGAAAACGTAGTGAAAATAGATGGTGAGTTAGTGAACCCAGATAATACCTGCACTTACCCATACTTCAGCGTAGAGAAGGACCTACTGTATCGGGTGGCAAAAAGGGCAGAAGAAACCGTTGAGCAGCTTGTGGTGCCCAAACCTTACAGGAAGTTGGTGTTGGAGTTGGCCCATGGGCACATTCTTGGAGGTCATCTGGGGACAGAGAAAACCCGAGAGAGGGTATTACAGAGATTCTATTGGCCGGGGGTGATGAAGGACGTAGAAAATTATTGTTCCTCCTGCCCTGTGTGTCAGAGGTTGGCCCCGATGCCACATTTCCGTAGCCCGCTGGTCCCTCTACCCATCATTGAGGTCCCGTTTGAGAGGATCGCCATGGATTTGGTAGGTCCTATAATCAAGTCCGCTAGGGGGCACCAGTACATATTAGTTATAATGGACTATGCCACCCGTTATCCAGAAGCGATCCCTCTCCGAAATACCTCGGCCAAAACCATAGCCAAAGAGCTATCTCTTGTTTTTAGCCGGGTGGGTATTTGTAAAGAACTGCTTACGGACCAAGGTACACCCTTTATGTCCCGGGTTATGAAAGAGCTGTGTAAATTGTTCAAAGTGACGCAATTGCGTACGTCTGTGTATCACCCCCAAACCGATGGGCTGGTTGAAAGATTCAACAAAACCCTAAAACAAATGTTGAAGAAAGTGGTGGATAGAGATGGAAAGGATTGGGACTGTTTACTTCCTTATTTGATGTTTGCTATTAGGGAGGTGCCCCAATCCTCTACGGGATTCTCCCCCTTTGAGTTACTGTATGGGAGACACCCAAGAGGGCTGTTGGATATTGCCAAGGAAACTTGGGAAAGTGAGAGTTCTCCCCACAGGAGTGTGATTGAGCATGTCGCCCTGATGCAAGATCGAATTGCACAGGTAATGCCCATCGTGAAGGAACATTTGGCCCAAGCGCAGTTGGCACAGCAGAGAGTGTACAACCGTGGAGCCAAGACCCGTACCTTTTCCCCGGGGGATAGGATATTGGTACTTGTCCCTACGGTTGAAAGTAAATTCCTTGCCAAATGGCAAGGCCCCTACGAGATAATGGAAAAAGTGAGCGAAGTGAATTACAAGGTCAGACAACCA
This sequence comes from Rana muscosa, assembly GCA_029206835.1. Classification (NCBI taxonomy): domain Eukaryota; kingdom Metazoa; phylum Chordata; class Amphibia; order Anura; family Ranidae; genus Rana; species Rana muscosa. The sequence goes on from JARGYO010005562.1 coordinate 11,289,587, forward strand.
GGAAGGCGAAAGCCCGAACAGATCTATCACGTTAATCTGTTGAAAGCCTGGAGGGATAGAGAGTCCCTAGTCGCAGACACTTGGTCACCAGCTCAAACTGGTTGCGTGATTCCTGAGGTTGGAATAGCAGCCACCTTGTCACAACCCCAACAACAGGAGGTTAAGGAGTTTGTGCTTCGCAACAAGGAGGTATTCTCTGAGCTGCCGGGACAAACATCTGGGGTAGAGCATGACATCATTACCCCGCCCGGTGAAAGGGTGAAGTTAAAACCCTATCGGATCCCAGAGGCTCGACGGGAGGCAATACGGGAGGAAGTACAGAAAATGCTGAACTTAGGGGTGATAGAGGAGTCCCAAAGTGATTGGTCTAGTCCCATCGTGTTGGTGCCTAAACCGGATGGGAGCTGGCGATTTTGTAACGATTTTCGTCAGTTGAACAAAGTTACAAAATTTGACACCTACCCCATGCCACGTATAGATGAGTTGATCGACCGGCTGGGAACAGCCCGATACATGACGACTCTTGACCTCACAAAAGGGTATTGGCAAATCCCCCTGGCCAAGTCGGCCAAAGAGAAAACCGCATTTGTAACCCCAGACGGGGCGTTCCAATATAAAAGAATGCCGTTCGGGTTACAGAATGCGCCGGCCACATTCCAGCGGAAAATGGACCAGATGCTGAGGCCCCATCGGAAGTATGCTGCGGCTTACCTGGATGACGTAATTGTCCATAGCACAGATTGGGCCTCACATCTGCCAAAAGTGCAAGCAGTCCTGGACTCTGTTCGGGAAGCGGGGTTTACGGCTAACCCCAAGAAGTGTACCATTGGGCAGGAGGAGGCCAAATATCTTGGGTACACCATTGGGAGGGGAGTAATAAAACCCCAACTCAACAAAGTCGAGGCCATCCAGAGTTGGCCACGTCCCAACAGCAAGAAGCAGGTACGAGCCTTTCTGGGAATCGCTGGGTATTATCGGCGATTCATTCCCCACTTTGCTTCTAAGGCTGTGCCCCTAACCAACCTGACGAAGGGGAAAGGGTCGGTCATGATTAAATGGACCCCCGAGGCTGAGGCAGCATTCCAATTCTTGAAACAAGCCTTATGTAGCCAGCCAGTGTTGTACTCACCCGACTTCTCTAAAGACTTTGTCGTACAAAGTGATGCGTCAGATGTGGGGTTAGGAGCAGTATTGTCCCAGGTCTGGAACGGGGAAGAGCACCCAGTCATTTACCTCAGCAGGAAGTTGAAGTCCCATGAGGTAAATTACGCCACCGTTGAAAAGGAGTGTTTAGCGGTGAAGTGGGCTCTAGATTCCCTTCGGTACTACCTGCTAGGTAGGCACTTTGACATGGTTACGGATCACGCTCCGTTAAAGTGGATGGCTCAAAACAAGGAAACAAATAGAAGAGTGAATAGGTGGTTCCTGGCCCTCCAGGAATTCAACTTCACAGTAAAGCATCGCCCTGGCGTTCAAATGGGGAATGTGGATGCTTTGTCTCGAGTACATGAATGCCTGATTGCTGGTGTTCCAACCCCGAGGTTAAAACAAGAGGGGGAGGTATGTGACAGCAGGAAGGTAAAGTCACCTGGTTGCATCCAGGGGGGTAGATATATTTCGCCCAGATTCAGGCTTTACGCCGACTTATACAACTAGGTGGAGAGTTGTATAAGGCTAGTGGGCTCATGGATGACTCATACCTCTAGGGAGAGGGCTGGGCGTCGTGCAGACAGGGAGTTGATGAGACCAGCTGAAGCCTGTCAGTTCGTTTAAGGCCTCTATAAAAACTCCCAGCTTCATTAGATGTTAGCTCATGCCTGGAACCAGACCTGTGTGGACTGTCTAGGGAGAGTGAACCCCTGTGCGGTGAGACAAAGCCTGTGTGGCTATTTGCTTGGACATTTAAAACCAGGGACTTAGGGACTAGGACAGCACTAGGCTGATCCCAGTTGTTAGTTAGGAAACCTGTATGTTTAGTCAGAGGTCAACTTGACCAGGATTTATTTTGGTTATGTTTCTTTTGCTTTGCTGTGTTTTGTCACTGTAAATAGAAAATAAACCGCACCTTTTTTATTTTGAAAACCACAACCTCCGTTTGCTGGGCCTGTTTTGTGTGGGGAGCCCATCCCGGGGGTCACACACACCCGCTGCCGAGCTAACCCCCTCACAATAAGTAGAGTTGAGCGGGTAGCTGGATATTCGGGTCCGGCGGGTTCGGCCGAACTTCGGAAAAAGTTCAGATTCGGGACCGAACTTTAACCCGAACCCGGACCCGGACCCCATTGAAGTCAATGGGGACCCGGACTTCTGACGACTAAAAAGGCTCTAAAAAAGTAATGGAAAGGGCTAGAGGGCTGCAAATGGCAGCAAAATGTTGTTAAGAACATGGCAAGTGCTCTGCAAACAAATGTGGATAGGAAATAACTTAAAAAAACATAAAAAAAATTAAAAAAATTAAAAAATATGCTGGAGGCCCCCTTTTCAGCAGAAGAGGTACAGGAAGTCATTAAGAACCTCAGAAACTCAACGGCACGATGCCACACATATGGTGGGAATGCCCCAGAATACGCCCTTTCTGGAATAAATTATTTAATTTAATGGATAAGCTAGTGGGAAAATAAAATACTTTGAAATAAAAATGTAGCGGGGTGCTAAATTTAAGGAAAGTGTTTGAGTGGTAAATAGGCTCAAATACCCTAATTCTGTAGGATTCATGGACCATTTTGTCCTCGGGGGACAGTATTGGTGTGCAGTTCCCTGCGGCCTACAGGTGGCGCCTTTTGTGTCCCCTCTTGGCAGTAGTACAGCGGGGCGGGGAACCTGCTGTGCATGCCGGGAGAGCATATAAAAGGGGCAGACCTTTGGCCTGGGGGCTGATGTCCAGTGGGGTCCGCGCCCAGGTGTCTTCGGCCTGGGTGCATGTGTTCCTGTTCCATCTCGGGCACCTTTAGCCCGGGGTGAGGTACTATCCTGGAGTTCTTGCTGCCCTGGGTATGGAGGCCTAGGGGCGGGAGTAAAGCCTGGAGTCCAGAGCCGCCTCGTGTAGGGGACCCTGTTCCAGGGAAGGGAGGATCATTCTGATGGACCGATGCGGGAGTCACGGTGAAGGAATGGTCTGTTGACTCCCTGGAGAGATGTCTTCCCCTTGATATGGGCTAGGTTCGTAGAAGGAGAAGCTCAAGGTCACCATGACTGTATCAGAGGCCTTATTCAACCGGCCCGTGGCAGGGGCCTTATACACCCTGGTCTGTGGCTGAGACCAAAGTTCTCCAGGCCCGTGGCAGGGGCCTTGTACACTCGGTCTGTGGCAGAGACCAACCTCAATGTCTGTGGCAGAGACCGTGCGCCAAAAACTGTTTGAGAAACCTAAGCAGTGAAGTGAATGTGCTACGTTTGTGCCTGGACCTCCTCCACACCTTAAGCTGTCCTGTTTCTTTGCTCTAACCTTTTCTATCTGAGTACAGTTTATTTTTCCATGAGAGAATAAGAGTTGGAGTTTCAGCTGGTGTGGACATTGACTTTACTGGCAATTAAAGGACTTGCCTCTACCTACAGTAGAGGTGAGAATCATCCTCTGGAGGAGTTTTGACTCCGGCTGTGGACACGGCCCGTCAAGTACACCGCTCAACCTCTTTATATAGGAGGATACGGGCTGGTAGTGCGGTGTGCCTTTCTCCCTCCTGCGAAGAGCCAACAACATAAAGGCAGGTAAGGGGGAAAGGATCTGTGCGCTACAAAAAAATAAAATAAAAATTTTAATCTTGGCCTAGCAGGACGAGGTCCATATGGAGTAGGAGGTTGAGGTGGCGGTGGATGTGGCTGTGTAGGTGGAAGCGGCGGTGGAGGAGGACGAGGTAGCCAACACTGGTTCAAAAATACAACAATGGCTGGGTAAGGCCGGTGATGTGTCGAATTCTGTCCCCTGTCGAATAGTGTCCGCCCTGTACTGCGCTTGCTGAGTATGTAGGACAAGGGGATTTCAAAAATCTCCCAAGACTAACGGCGCCTGCGTGTTGAGTTCAGGTGAAGGCCACACCATCCGTGGTTCAAGCCGAGCCAAGCAAGGCCGCGATCGAAGCGAGCCCGTGAGGGGCCCTGTTACTATGTGCTACCGTATGTCCTCTTGGATGGTGGGGCTTGAACCTGCACTCACAGCGCAGGCGCCGTTCATCTTCGGAGATTTTGTGAATCTCCTTGTCCTCTGTACTGCGCAAGCGCTGCGCCTGCGCAGTATGGGCCGGGCACAATCCGATGGCCGGACAGTTTTTGTCACAACACCGGTATACATGTCTATTCTGCACAAGGTACGGACAAGTCCTGTGGGATCCATGCCTGGTTCATTTTAATGAACGTGAGCTTGTCCACATTGGCTCTGGACAGGCGGCTGCGCTTGTCTGTGATAACGCCCCCCTGCCGTGCTAAATACACGTTCAGATAATACACTGGCTGCAGGGCAGGCCAGCACCTCCAAGCCATAAACGGCAAGCTCAGGCCATGTGCCCAATTTGGAGACCCAGAAGTTAAAGGGGGCAGACCCGTCATCCAGTACGTGTAGGCCTGTGGACACATACTGCTCAACCATGTTGGTGAAATGCTGCCTCCTGCTAAGACGTTCCATCTCAGCTGGTGGTGCTGGTTGTTGTGGCGTGCTGACAAAGCTTTTCCACATTTCGGCCATGCTAACCCTGCCTTCTGAGGTGCTGCCGGTGCCCCGGCTGCGTTGGCGACCTCTTCCTCCTCCTCTGCCTTCGCCTTGTGCTTCCACCGTACGCCCGCTGTCAGGTGGGAATGCCACCAGCAGCGCGTCTACCAGCGTGCGCTTGTACTCGCGCATCTTACGATCCCGCTCCAGTGAGGGAATTAAGGACGGTACATTGTCCTTGTAACGGGGATCCAGCAGGGTGGCCACCCAGTAATCAGCACCAGTTAAAATGTGGGCAACTCGGCTGTCGTTGCGGAAACACTGCAGCATGTAATCGCTCATGTGTGCCAGGCTGCCCAGAGGCAAAGAAAAGCTGTCCTCTGTGGGAGGTGTATCGTCTGTGTCCTCTGTATCCCCCCAGCCACGCACCAGTAATGGCCACGAGCTGGTCTGAGTGCCACCCTGCTGTGAACATGGCTCCTCCTCCTCCTCCTCCTCCTCCATCTCCTCCTCCACCTCGTCATCCTCCAGAACTGTGCCCTTTCTGCCGGACAATTGTGTACCTGGCGTTTGTTGGTGCAGGAACCCACCCTTGTAGCCACTTGTGAAAGACTGCCCTGAAAGCCTTTGAAATGATCCCGCTTCCTCCTCCTCCTCCTCATCCTCCTGTGCCACATCCTCTTCCATCATCGCACGAAGCGTTTTTTCAAGGAGGCATAGAACTGGGATAGTAACGCTGAGAACGGCGTCATTGGCACTGGCCATGTTGGTGGAGTACTCGAAACAGCGCAACAAGGCACACAGGTCTCGCATGGAGGCCCAGTTATTGGTGGTGAAGTGGTGCTGTTCCGCAGAGCGACTCACGCGTGATTGCTGCAGCTGAAACTCCACTATTGCCTGCTGCTGCTCGCACAGTCTGGCCAGCATGTGCAAGGTGGAGTTCCACCTTGTGGGCACGTCACATATGAGGCGGTGAGCGGGAAGGCCGAAGTTACGCTGCAGCGCTGACAGGCGAGCAGCAGCAGGGTGAGAACGCCGAAAGTGCGCACAGACAGCCCGCACTTTCTGCAGCAGCTCTGGCATATTGGGGTAATTTTTAAGGAACCTCTGGACCACCAAGTTCAGCACATGCGCCAGGCATCGGTCTGTTGTTCCATGTCCCTCCACAACTCCTGCGCTGTGTGGGGATTTTCCCCCAAACAGGAAAGTTTTAAAACTGCCTGCTGTCGTTTACCCCTGGCTGTGCTGAAGTTGGTGGTGAAGGTGTTACGCTGAATGGATGAGGAGGCGGTAGAGGATGAGGAAGCGGAGAAGGAGGAGTTAGCAACAGGAGGCAAACTGAAGCGCCCTGCAATCCTCGGTGGTGGAAGGACATGCGCCAAACCGCTATCTGCCTCAGGCCCAGCCGCCACTGCATTTACCCAGTGTGCTGTTAGGGAGATATAACGTCCCTGACCGTGCTTACTGGTCCACGCATCCGTAGTTAGGTGGACCTTGCCACAGATGGCGTTGCGCAGTGCACACCTGATTTTGTCCCCCACCTGGTTGTGCAGGGAAGGGATGGCTCGCCTGGAAAAGTAGTGGCGGCTGGGCACGACGTACTGCGGGACAGCCAATGCCATCAGGCTTTTAAAACTCTGCGTCTCCACCAGACGGAATGACAGCATTTCAAAGGCCAGGAATTTTGAAATGCTGGCATTCAGGGCCAGGGATCGCGGGTGGCTAGGGGGGTACTTCCTCTTCCGCTCCAATGTTTGGGAGATAGAGAGCTGAACGCTTCCATGGGACATTGTGGAGATGGTTGGTGACCCAGGTGGTAGTGTTGCTGGCAAATCCTCTGTTTGCGGGGTGGCAGGTGCCACTGTCACTACAGAGGTGGATGAAGAGGCCGAGACTGCAGCAGAAGAGGAAGCAGGAGGAGCCAGAGACCTTTCTTGGTTTTTGAGGTGTCTACTCCACTGCAGCTCGTGCTTTGCACTTAGATGCCTGGTCATGCAGCTTGTGCTCAGGTTGAGAACGTTTATGCCTCGCTTCAGGCTCTGATTGCACAGCGTGCAAACCACTCGTGTCTTGTCATCAACACACTGTGTGAAGAACTGCCACGCTAGGGAAGTCCTTGGACCTGGCTTTGGTGTGCTCGGTCCCTTGCTGCGTTGGGCAGTAGCAGATGTACTGTCTAGGGGACGAATGCTCCGTTTTTGCACCCTGCTCCCTCTTCTGCTGTGCTGGTGGCTCTGTGCGACCACCGCCTCTTCCTCCGAACTACACTGGTCACCTGCATAACGTTGATTCCATGTGGGGTCGAGGACCTCATCGTCCTCCACATCATCTTCCACCCAGTCTTCACCCCTGCCCTCCATGTCTGTCTGCACAATTGCGAAAGCAGCAGCAGTTGGCACCTGTGTTTCGTCATCATCCGAGACGTGCTGCGATGGTCCTCCCATGTACCCATCATGAAACATAAGTGGTTGGGCATCGGTGCACTCAATCTCTTCCACTTCTGGGGCAGGGCTAGGTGGATGGCCCTGGGAAACCCTGCTAACAGAGTCATCGAAAAGCAGAAGAGACTGCTGCATGATTTGGGGCTCAGACTGCTTGGCTGATTTGCAAGGGGGTGAGGTGAAAGACTGATGGACATGGGCTTCAGGTGCCAACTCTGATCTTTCATCAGAAGAGTGGGTGGGAGACAATGTGAAGGAACCCGAGGCACTGTCAGCAACCCAATCTACTATTGCCTGTACTTGTCCTGGCCTAAACATTGGTACAGCCTCATTAGGCGCGACAAAATACCGCCGCAGGCTCGGTCGCCTACTCGCACCTGAGGAAGGTGTTTCACTTGTGCGTGTAGCTGGCACAGATCCACCACGTCCTCTCCCTGCAACAGGAGCTCCACCAGCAGCACCACGACCGGGGCCACCACGTCCCTTTGACCTTCCCCTCATATTTTCCAAATTTAGGATCTTGCCCTAAATGGCGTTTTTTGGAAGACCACAACACACCCACAGTACGTAATGGCTGAAACGCACAGCTACAGAACTGCAGAAAATGCTATTCAAAAAAAAAAAGGTTTTTTTTTTTAGTATAGCACAGTACAAGGAAAATATATAGAAATTGTTTATTTCACACACCTCCAGATGTGTATTTCACACTGCAAAATATTTTCTGTGGCCCTAAATGGCGTTTTTTGCCAGACCACAACACACCCACAGCATGTAACCGCTGAATCGCACAGCTACAGAAAATGCTATTCAAAAAAAAAGGTTGTTTTTTTTAGTATAGCACTGTACAAGAAGAATATATAGAAATTGTTTATTTTACACACCTCCAGATGTGTATTTCACACTGCAAAATATTTTCTGTGGCCCTAAATGGCGTTTTTTGCCAGACCACAACACACCCACAGCACGTAACCGCTGAATCGCACAGCTACAGAAAATGCTATTCAAAAAAAAGGTTGTTTTTTTAGTATAGCACTGTACAAGAAGAATATATAGAAATTGTTTATTTTACACACCTCCAGATGTGTATTTCACACTGCAATATATTTTCTGTGGCCCTAAATGGCGTTTTTTGGAAGAGCACAACACACCCACAGTATTTAACCACTGAATCGCACAGCTATAGAAGTGCAGAGAATGCTATTAAAAAAAAATGTTGTTTTTTTTAGTATAGCACTGTACAATATATAGAAATTGTTTATTTTACACACCTCCACATGTGTATTTCACACTGAAATTTATTTTCTGTGGCCCTAAATGGCGTTTTTTGGAAGAGCACAACAACCCCAACAGTATATAACCGCTGAATCGCACAGCTGCAGAGGCCAGAGAATGCTATTCAAAAATAATGTTGTTTTTTCACACACCTCCAGATGTGTATTTCACACTGCAAAATATTTTCTGTGGCCCTAAATGGCGTTTTTTGCAAGAGCACAACAACCTCAACAGTATATAACCGCTGAATCGCACAGCTGCAGAGGCCAGAGAATGCTATTCAAAAATAATGTTGTTTTTTCACACACCTCCAGATGTGTATTTCACACTGCAAAATATTTTCTGTGGCCCTAAATGGCGTTTTTTGCAAGAGCACAACAACCCCAACAGTATATAACCGCTGAATCGCACAGCTGCAGAGGCCAGAGAATGCTATTCAAAAATAATGTTGTTTTTTCACACACCTCCAGATGTGTATTTCACACTGCAAAATATTTTCTGTGGCCCTAAATGGCGTTTTTTGCAAGAGCACAACAACCCCAACAGTATATAACCGCTGAATCGCTGTCAGGGTCACCTGTGGCCAGGTGACAGATGCACACCGTAGGGGGACAGGAGTGCACCGCGAGGTAGTGAACCCTATGGCTGGCTTCTGTGGATAGGAAACTGGGTGGTTGTGGAAAGCGGGACCAGAGGAGCACAACCGGGATCCCAACGGAAGCGAGAGCCAAGATTCCCCAGGGCGCGGAGTCTAAGACCCAGCTGGTCTTCTCCAGGGCCTCTAGTGGTGAGGATGTTACGCTGCAGGCTGGGACCAGGTCGCGGCCCCTGGAGTTTCCTAGCTCACGCCCCGTAGGATAAGGGGAAGCAGCAGCACACGATAGAGAGAACCGAATAACAAGCCGAAGGTCAGGGGCCACAAGCAGACAAGGATAACGAAGAACGAGCCGAAGGTCAAGGGTCACGAGCAGACAGGGATGGTCGGGGACAAGCCAATAACGTAACAGAGAGACAGACGTAGCACACGGCAGGCAGGAACCCAAACACACAATGCCTAACAAACACGTTGATCAGCAAAGCAGGCTTGCAGTGCACAGGTTAATATAGTGTTCAGTGATAGGGCCTGGGGTGGAGTCAGGCTGGGAGGAGATTATAAAGGAAGCCAGGTGAAGGAGGTCTGGTCTCTAGATGAACACATGAGGAGGAAGGTAAGATGGCAGACAGACATTAATGCATATCCATGACAGTACCCTCCCTCTTACGAGGCCTCCCCCTTCCCCGCCTGGGCCCAGGTTTAGAGGGAAACTTCAGATGAAACTCCTTTAACAGACGAGGTGCAAAGACCTCAGATGCAGTGATCCAAGACCTCTCCTCAGGACCAAACCCTTTCCAATGAACGAGGTACTGAAGAACGCCTTTACAGAGTCGGGAGTCCAGAATTTGACTGATCTCGTACTCCTGATTATCCTCCGAGACAGGCGCCACGGTAGGAAGAGGACGAGAGAATTTATTGAGGACTAAAGGCTTTAGAAGAGCAACATGAAAGGAGTTAGTGATTTTAAGGCTCTTAGGAATCTGGAGTTTGAAACAAACCGGATTCAGTTTAGCAGTTACCGTGTATGGACCGATGAATCGTGGAGCAAACTTCAGAGAAGGAACTCGGAGCTTGATGTTCCTGGTAGAGAGCCAGACTTTGTCCCCTGGCTGAAGAGAAGGCGGTTTACGCCTGCGGCGGTCGGCAAAGCCTTTGAATTTTTCAGCAGCTGCCCGGAGGGAATCATGAACGTGACCCCAAACGGAATTGAGAGACTCCTGAACCGAAGCCAAAGCTGGAATGTCTGGAGAACAGATCATAGGAAGAGGAAGTTGAGGGTGTTTTCCATAAACTGTGAAAAAGGGTGTCTTCTGCGAACTGGTATTCACATGATTGTTATGGGAGAATTCTGCCCACGGGAGTAGAGAGGACCAATCGTCATGGTGAGAAGACACAAAGGTGCGAAGAAAGACCTCTAACTCCTGATTAACCCTCTCAGTCTGTCCATTGGATTGGGGATGGTAAGAAGAAGAAAAATCCAAGACAATATTGAGGGATTTGCAAAAGGCTCTCCAAAAACGAGACGTGAATTGGACTCCCCTGTCGGAAACAATATGAGAAGGGACCCCATGTAGGCGGAGAATTTCTCGAATGAAAATGGGAACCAAGGCAGGGGCAGAAGGAAGACCAGGAAGAGGAACAAAATGAGCCATCTTGGAGAATCGATCGATTACCACCCAAATGACTGTATTATTCTCAGACAGTGGGAGATCGGTGATAAAATCCATGGCAATATGGGCCCAGGGTTCCTTAGGAATAGGCAAGGGCATGAGGAGACCAGCAGGAGCTTGTGTGGAGGATTTGGACTGAGCACAGACATGACAAGCTTTAACGTAGTCTTTGACGTCTGAGCGGAGATTAGGCCACCAGTAGTGACGACTGATGAGTAGGAAGGATCGGAGGAATCCAGAATGCCCTGCCACCTTGGAATCATGTCCCCAACGAAGGATCTTAGCTCTTAGCTCAGTGGGGACAAAGGTCTTACCAGGCGGAATTTTAGACTTCAGGGTGGTAGAGTGGGCAACAATGCATGAGGTGGGAATGATCGGCTCAGGTTCAGGGGCGGACTCCTCGTCCAAAGTGTCAAATGACCTAGAGAGCGCATCAGCCCGACCGTTGCAGGAACCAGGTTTGTAGGTAATCGTGAAATTAAAACGGGCAAAGAAGAGACTCCACCTGGCCTGTCTAGGATTCAGACGTTTAGCATTCTGTAGATACTGTAAATTCTTGTGATCGGTAAAGATCGTTATGGAGTGAGGGGAACCCTCCAAGAGATGACGCCACTCCTCTAACGCCAATTTAATTGCGAGAAGTTCCCGATCACCGATGGCATAATTCCTCTCTGCCTGAGAATTTTTTTTGGAGAAGAACGCACATGGTTGGCGTCTCTTCTCAAAGATTTGAAGAAGCACAGCTCCCACCCCCATTGAGGAAGCGTCCACTTCAATAAAAAATGCATTCCCAGGATTTGGTCTCCTCAAGAGGGGGCCAGAAACAAAGGCCTGTTTCAGGTTGTGAAATGCAGAGACAGCTTCGGGAGGCCAGTCTCTGGCATTCACACCCTTCTTGGTCAAAGCGATAATAGGCGCGGCAATGGAAGAGTAATTCCTTATGAACTGCCTATAATAATTAGTGAAGCCAAGAAAGCGCTGTGTGGCCTTGAGGCTAGCAGGAAGAGGCCAGTTGGTGATAGCCAAGACCTTCCCAGGGTCCATACGAAGCCCCGAACATGAGACAAAGCACCCCAAAAACAGGACCTCAGAACATTCAAAGGAACATTTCTCCAGCTTGGCATAGAGATTGTTCTCTCTAAGACGTTGAAGTACAGTGCGGACATGGTTTCTGTGGACGAGCAGATTTTCAGAAAAGATCAGAATGTCATCCAGATAGATGACAACAAACTGGTACAGCAGATCTCTGAAGATTTCATTGACAAAGTTTTGAAACACGGCTGGAGCATTACACAGACCAAAAGGCATCACCAGATATTCGTAATGCCCGTCTCTAGTGTTAAATGCAGTCTTCCATTCGTCACCCTCCCGTATTCGAATGAGATTGTACGCGCCTCTGAGATCCAACTTGGTGAAAATGGAGGCACCCTTCAACCTATCGAATAGCTCAGATATTAAGGGTAAGGGGTATCGATTTTTAATAGTAACCGCATTTAAACCCCGATAATCGATGCAGGGTCTTAAGGTACCATCCTTTTTGGCAACAAAAAAGAACCCTGCCCCTGCAGGCGATGAGGATTTCCGGATGAACCCTCTCTCCAGATTCTCTGCTACATACTCCGACATGGCCTGGGTCTCTGGGATGGACAGAGGGTAGGTACGACCCCTGGGTAGAGTTGCTCCGGGGACAAGATCAATAGCACAGTCAAAAGACCTGTGGGGAGGAAGCACCTCAGCTGATTTTTTACAGAACACATCCCGGTAATCGCTGTATGCGGCGGGAAGATCAGAAGAAACAGAAGTGGCAGCAACCGGAAGACTCTCCTTGGGGGTTACCTTGAGAAGACACGACGAGAAACATGAGGAACCCCAGGCCAGGATCTGCCCAGAGACCCAGTCCACATGTGGAGAGTGGAGCTGTAGCCAAGGGAGGCCCAATACAACTGGGGTAGAGGCCTTGGGTAGAATAAGAAAGGATATCCACTCCTGGTGGAGAATCCCTACCGACATCCTAATGGGTAGCGTCTGGAAGCGAATAGGGCCCCCTGGGAGAACAGTGCCATCAATTGCCGAGACTACCAATGGGGTAGTGAGAGGTGAAAGGGTAAGCTTCATAGAAGAAGCAGTTCTCCAATCCATGAAATTGCCGGCAGCCCCGGAATCCAGGTATGCAAGGGTTGACTGAGGAGAAGTGCCTACATGAAGGGACACCGGCAAGAGCAGGCGAGAAGGTGATGTTTCTGGGTCCAATACTCCACCTTCCAAATGTATTAGACCCGAGCGTTTCCCGGACGAAGCGAGCAGGAGTCACGAAAATGACCCTTGCCCCCACAATAGAGGCACAAGCCCAGAGTTCTGCGCCTAGCACGTTCTTCGGGGGTTAGTCTGGTCCGGCCCAGCTGCATAGGTTCTTCAGCAGGTAGAGGATGCTCCACGGAATGAAGGGAGGGGAGCTCAGACTGGCTAGGACCCAGAGAGTGCTGGCGTCTTTTTTCTAAGGACCTCTCTTGAAAACGAATGTCGATCTGGTTGCATAATGAAATTACATCGTCCAGACCGACGGGAATGGCTCTTCCCGCTAATTCGTCTTTCACTCGGTCAGAGAGGCCATATAAAAAGGTAGCGACCAGGGCCTCATTATTCCAGCTCAATTCAGCTGTGTGGATACGGAACTGAAGAGCATATTGCCCCACTGAACTAGATTCTTGGCGAAGACGTAAGACAGCACTAGCCGCTGAAGAAGCCCGAGCCGGCTCTTCGAAGATATTACGAAAGAGCTTCAAGAATTCGGACAGACTGGAAACCACCGGATCGTTCCTCTCCCACAGGGGGGCAGCCCAGGCCAAAGCTTCACCGGAGAGGAGGGAAATGATATAGGCTACCTTAGCCCGGTCAGATAGGAAGCTTTGAGGCTGAAGCTCAAAATGAATAGTGCATTGGCTGAGAAACCCCCTGCAGGCCTTGGAGTCCCCAGAGAAACGGAACGGAGCTGGCAATCTTAGTGAGTGTGAGGCTGCGACTGGTGCGATAGGTACAGCCGCTGGTTGTACTTGGGGTTGCGGATTCGGGGTTCCCAGGGAGACCTGAAGCTGCTCGAATCGAGAAGCCAGATCCTGGAGGAATCGCATCACCTGGGTCTGATTTGATTCCTGGGTCTCAAGTCTGCGAACTATGCCCTGCAATGGATCATCCGCGGGAAGCGGGATGTCAGCCGGGTTCATGGCTGATCAAACTGTCAGGGTCACCTGTGGCCAGGTGACAGATGCACACCGTAGGGGGACAGGAGTGCACCGCGAGGTAGTGAACCCTATGGCTGGCTTCTGTGGATAGGAAACTGGGTGGTTGTGGAAAGCGGGACCAGAGGAGCACAACCGGGATCCCAACGGAAGCGAGAGCCAAGATTCCCCAGGGCGCGGAGTCTAAGACCCAGCTGGTCTTCTCCAGGGCCTCTAGTGGTGAGGATGTTACGCTGCAGGCTGGGACCAGGTCGCGGCCCCTGGAGTTTCCTAGCTCACGCCCCGTAGGATAAGGGGAAGCAGCAGCACACGATAGAGAGAACCGAATAACAAGCCGAAGGTCAGGGGCCACAAGCAGACAAGGATAACGAAGAACGAGCCGAAGGTCAAGGGTCACGAGCAGACAGGGATGGTCGGGGACAAGCCAATAACGTAACAGAGAGACAGACGTAGCACACGGCAGGCAGGAACCCAAACACACAATGCCTAACAAACACGTTGATCAGCAAAGCAGGCTTGCAGTGCACAGGTTAATATAGTGTTCAGTGATAGGGCCTGGGGTGGAGTCAGGCTGGGAGGAGATTATAAAGGAAGCCAGGTGAAGGAGGTCTGGTCTCTAGATGAACACATGAGGAGGAAGGTAAGATGGCAGACAGACATTAATGCATATCCATGACAATCGCACAGCTGCAGAGGCCAGAGAATGCTTTTTAAAAATAATGTTGTTTTTTCACACACCTCCAGATGTGTATTTCACACTGCAAAATATTTTCTGTGGCCCTAAATGGCGTTTTTTGGAAGAGCACAACACAACCACAGTATTTAACCACTGAATCGCACAGCTATAGAAGTGCAGAGAATGCTATTCAAAAAAAATGTTGTTTTTTTTAGTATAGCACTGTACAATATATAGAAATTGTTTATTTTACACACCTCCACATGTGTATTTCACACTGCAATTTATTTTCTGTGGCCCTAAATGGCGTTTTTTGGAAGAGCACAACAACCCCAACAGTATATAACCGCTGAATCGCACAGCTGCAGAGGCCAGAGAATGCTATTCAAAAATAATGTTGTTTTTTCACACACCTCCAGATGTGTATTTCACACTGCAAAATATTTTCTGTGGCCCTAAATGGCGTTTTTTGCAAGAGCACAACAACCCCAACAGTATATAACCGCTGAATCGCACAGCTGCAGAGGCCAGAGAATGCTTTTTAAAAATAATGTTGTTTTTTCACACACCTCCAGATGTGTATTTCACACTGCAAAATATTTTCTGTGGCCCTAAATGGCGTTTTTTGGAAGAGCACAACACAACCACAGTATTTAACCACTGAATCGCACAGCTATAGAAGTGCAGAGAATGCTATTCAAAAAAAATGTTGTTTTTTTAGTATAGCACTGTACAATATATAGAAATTGCTTATTTTACACACCTCCACATGTGTATTTCACACTGCAATTTATTTTCTGTGGCCCTAAATGGCGTTTTTTGGAAGAGCACAACAACCCCAACAGTATATAACCGCTGAATCGCACAGCTGCAGAGGCCAGAGAATGCTATTCAAAAATAATGTTGTTTTTTCACACACCTCCAGATGTGTATTTCACACTGCAAAATATTTTCTGTGGCCCTAAATGGCGTTTTTTGCAAGAGCACAACAACCCCAACAGTATATAACCACTGAATCGCACAGCTGCAGAGGCCAGAGAATGCTATTCAAAAATAATGTTGTTTTTTCACACACCTCCAGATGTGTATTTCACACTGCAAAATATTTTCTGTGGCCCTAAATGGCGTTTTTTGCAAGAGCACAACAACCCCAACAGTATATAACCGCTGAATCGCACAGCTGCAGAGGCCAGAGAATGCTTTTTAAAAATAATGTTGTTTTTTCACACACCTCCAGATGTGTATTTCACACTGCAAAATATTTTCTGTGGCCCTAAATGGCGTTTTTTGGAAGAGCACAACACAACCACAGTATTTAACCACTGAATCGCACAGCTATAGAAGTGCAGAGAATGCTATTCAAAAAAAATGTTTTTTTTTTAGTATAGCACTGTACAATATATAGAAATTGTTTATTTTACACACCTCCACATGTGTATTTCACACTGCAATTTATTTTCTGTGGCCCTAAATGGCGTTTTTTGGAAGAGCACAACAACCCCAACAGTATATAACCGCTGAATCGCACAGCTGCAGAGGCCAGGGAATGCTATTCAAAAATAATGTTGTTTTTTCACACACCTCCAGATGTGTATTTCACACTGCAAAATATTTTCTGTGGCCCTAAATGGCGTTTTTTGCAAGAGCACAACAACCCCAACAGTATATAACCGCTGAATCGCACAGCTGCAGAGGCCAGAGAATGCTTTTTAAAAATAATGTTGTTTTTTCACACACCTCCAGATGTGTATTTCACACTGCAAAATATTTTCTGTGGCCCTAAATGGCGTTTTTTGGAAGAGCACAACACAACCACAGTATTTAACCACTGAATCGCACAGCTATAGAAGTGCAGAGAATGCTATTCAAAAAAAATGTTGTTTTTTTTAGTATAGCACTGTACAATATATAGAAATTGTTTATTTTACACACCTCCACATGTGTATTTCACACTGCAAAATATTTTCTGTGGCCCTAAATGGCGTTTTTTGCCAGACCACAACACACCCACAGCACGTAACCGCTGAATCGCACAGCTACAGAAAATGCTATTCAAAAAAAAAGGTTGTTTTTTTTAGTATAGCACTGTACAAGAAGAATATATAGAAATTGTTTATTTTACACACCTCCAGATGTGTATTTCACACTGCAAAATATTTTCTGTGGCCCTAAATGGCGTTTTTTGCCAGACCACAACACACCCACAGCACGTAACCGCTGAATCGCACAGCTACAGAAAATGCTATTCAAAAAAAAAGGTTTTTTTTTTTTTAGTATAGCACTGTACAAGAAGAATATATAGAAATTGTTTATTTTACACACCTCCAGATGTGTATTTCACACTGCAAAATATTTTCTGTGGCCCTAAATGGCGTTTTTTGGAAGAGCACAACACACCCACAGTATTTAACCACTGAATCGCACAGCTATAGAAGTGCAGAGAATGCTATTCAAAAAAAATGTTTTTTTTTTTAGTATAGCACTGTACAATATATAGAAATTGTTTATTTTACACACCTCCACATGTGTATTTCACACTGCAATTTATTTTCTGTGGCCCTAAATGGCGTTTTTTGGAAGAGCACAACAACCCCAACAGTATATAACCGCTGAATCGCACAGCTGCAGAGGCCAGAGAATGCTATTCAAAAATAATGTTGTTTTTTCACACACCTCCAGATGTGTATTTCACACTGCAAAATATTTTCTGTGGCCCTAAATGGCGTTTTTTGCAAGAGCACAACAACCCCAACAGTATATAACCGCTGAATCGCACAGCTGCAGAGGCCAGAGAATGCTATTCAAAAATAATGTTGTTTTTTCACACACCTCCAGATGTGTATTTCACACTGCAAAATATTTTCTGTGGCCCTAAATGGCGTTTTTTGCAAGAGCACAACAACCCCAACAGTATATAACCGCTGAATCGCACAGCTGCAGAGGCCAGAGAATGCTTTTTAAAAATAATGTTGTTTTTTCACACACCTCCAGATGTGTATTTCACACTGCAAAATATTTTCTGTGGCCCTAAATGGCGTTTTTTGGAAGAGCACAACACAACCACAGTATTTAACCACTGAATCGCACAGCTATAGAAGTGCAGAGAATGCTATTCAAAAAAAATGTTTTTTTTTTTAGTATAGCACTGTACAATATATAGAAATTGTTTATTTTACACACCTCCACATGTGTATTTCACACTGCAATTTATTTTCTGTGGCCCTAAATGGCGTTTTTTGGAAGAGCACAACAACCCCAACAGTATATAACCGCTGAATCGCACAGCTGCAGAGGCCAGAGAATGCTATTCAAAAATAATGTTGTTTTTTCACACACCTCCAGATGTGTATTTCACACTGCAAAATATTTTCTGTGGCCCTAAATGGCGTTTTTTGGAAGAGCACAACACACCCACAGTATATAACCGCTGAATCGCACAGCTGAAGAGAATGCTATTCAAAAAAAAGGTTGTTTTTTTTTTTTTAGTATAGCATAGTACAAGAAAAATATATAGAAATTGGTTATTTCACACAACTAGAGATATACACTGCAAAATATTTTTTTTGCCCAAAAATAGGTCTTTTTTGCGCACAACAAAGTGCCTTTTTTTTTTTTTTGCAACAGCACAATAAAGTGCCTTTTTTTTTTTTTGGGGCCCAAAAATTGGTCTTTTTAGCAAAAGCACAATAAAGTGCCTTTTTTTTTTTTTTTTTTCTGCCTGAAATGGGTCTTTTAGCAAGAGCACAATACAGCCACAGTATGGAATAGGTGTATCACTCAACGTAATGCAGTGCTGGTGCACTGAGCTTGCAACACAAACAGATAAACCTATGCAGATCGCTGAGCTATTATATCTCTCAATCTGGACTCCTATCTAAATCTCTCTCCCTGAAAGCACAAACAGGATCCTGCCCCTACACTACACTACACTGTCTCTCTATCTTTTCTATCAGTAGATTGCAGAATCAGGACTAACTCCTATCATATAATTCTCTCCCTCACAGCAACAGCAGCCAGGATCCTTTCCCTACACTGTCTAAAAGCAGAGTGACGATCTGTGCTGTGTGCCTCTTGCTTATATAGAAGCTGGTCACATGCTGGGTCACATGTTGTACTGACCAATCACAGCCATGCCATTAGTAGGCATGGCTATGATGGCTTCTAAGGGCACACCAGCTAATCAAATGGTGATTGGCTGGCCCCTGAAGCATTTCTAACTGCGCCATTAAATTCCCGAATCCGGACCCGAACCCGGACTTTAGCGCAAAATCCGGGTCCGGGTCCGGGGTCGGGAAAACGCCAAAATTCGGTACGGACCCGAACTTTACAGTTCGGGTCCGCTCAACACTATGTATAAGAAGAGACTTATAGGATCAAGAGAATTTAATGTAATATTATGACATTGTGATATTTCTCTCCTAACTTACAGATCTTCCAATCTTATACTTCAGCATTAATGTTGATCCTGCCAATCATGGCAGAATAATATCATCAGTAGATCATTGATGATTTTAGTTAATTAAAATATAGTTAACTGATCGCTATATCATATATATATAGCATAGTTAGAAAATGTAAATATCAATTAATAAGAATATGTATTCATACTGTCTATTTACTCAAATAGAAAGTGATTGACACTCCAGACCAGATCGTTGATTGGTAAAGCCGAAGTGAACTGCCAACAGACACCGCGATCGTATGGATGATGTTAATCTTTGGCGTCCAGTTCCGGAGGGAACCTGTCACCAAATCACACTCCAGACCAGATTGTTGATTGGTAAAGACGAAGTTGACCACCAAAAGACACAGCGATCGTTTGGATGATGTTAATCCGTGATGCCCAGTTCCGGATGGAACCCGTCACCACATTGAATCCTTCATCAGGAGTCATGAAGCAAGACGCTCCAGGATTGGTATTGCCGGAAAGAAAGATTTGTTGCAGAAGTCCCTTGTTTGCTTGAATCCCAGAATATCCATTGAAAGGAGGGATATTGAATCCCATTTTCAGCTTGTAACACTACAAGAGCGGATTCACTGAAGAATTTCTTCAATTGCTGGTTTACCAGCTTTGTTTTTATCACATTTGAAATGGGGGGGTGACACCACCACTGCAACAGTTAATTTTGTTTTTATAAAGACTTGAACTCATCAACAAAGATCCAAGAACATTCTTTAATATGGATGAAGAGAAGAACGTTCTTAAAGTATAAAAGAAAAATAATAATATGGCCATATCTTTTAAACAAACGTGATACTTCTTCGGACCCGTTTCTTGGTATGTCCGTGACTATTCATCAGAAATACAAGAAACGTGTGTGTGTGTGTGTGGGGGGGGTTATGTCAGAACATTTGGGGTTAAAACGAATTACATATAGGCCTTTATATTATGTATATTACGTATTTTTCATATTGTTCATATTCATGTATATTATGAACAAGAGGGAAACCATCTTGTCTCTAAAGTTTAAAATAGCTCACGAGATGCTATGAACAACACTTTAGATTCTACTTTCCCTTTAAGAGGTTAACCCACATTTGCTATGTTTAAAGTTATTTCCTGTCTCACAAGAAGGCATTGCTTTTCTGTATCTCGTTCCCAGACCATAAACTCAAACTGTGTATTATTGTATTGACATAACGTGATCAAAGGGCTATTCATAAATAGGCTGCGTACTGCATATCTTAAATAAGGTTTATTTGTAAGTATCTTCACAAAGCATCTATACCAGTAATACATGTATAAACCAATGTATGCCTATATATAGATTAGTATTAAGGAGTTGTATACATGCTACTATATTAGTGGGGTAGCGTTAGAAACTGCTTAAACATACATTCCAGTGGTTAGCTTCAGGAACTTCCCAAAACATTAACAAATGGCCGGAGTCAGTGTTGATAATAAACATTCACGCCTGTAAATCTGAAGTGACGCCAAGATAGCAGGGATACAGGACATGGTTTTGACACCCTTAGACAATTAAGTGTGTTTTACTAAGCTAGGTCAAAAGGTAGTCGTAAATTATCTTTGCCTATATGAACATAACATTAGAAATCATCTGTAATACGCTACTGCCCTCTGGTGGTAGAAACACTTAATCGTTCAAGATGATGTGATGTTTGGTTGCTGTGACAACCTACCCAATCACATCATCATTTGACGTCTCAGTTACGTAGTAATGTAAGGTACACACCCACTTCTGGGAGTGAGATAAAAGTAGCAGCTGAGATAACAGATAGGGAGATCGCAGAGAGACCTGAAGATCGGAGGGAGCTGAAGAAGAGTTGATCTCTGAAGGCACTGACTCTCTGAAGCTGGAGGGGGTGATCTTAACGCAAACATGTAGCCATGGTGAAAGAAGTCCCTCTTGGGACTTCGCTTCTCAAACAGACAGAACTCTCAGTTATTGGTAACGTATAAATCTTTTATCCTACATGCAATAGATGGTTTGAACAGATACCAAATGCGGCCACTCTATTATGTTAGTAAGCGTTAATTGAATTTGGGAGATTTTATAACTGCAGTATAGAATCTGACGGAGGCAATTAAAGAAGAAACATATATAAATACATATTTATATATATCACAGTAGTATTGTGAACCTTAGTGAATGGCCTGATGTTGGGATCTGTTTAAACAAGCAATGCATTAGAGATAGCTTTGTGTTTAAATAGACATTCTTGGCTAAATTACCAAGAATTGTCCACAGGACAACATTTTGTCCGTAGGTTCAAGAAGTGTAATTAGGAGATCTGTTTGTCTTGAAAAAAATAACATAATGTAAACAAGTTTGTTTATCTAAAGCCGTGAAGTCACAGAAGGTTACATTTCAAAAGCTACCAAGTTTTAGATGTATAAGTATCATTAAGTATTGAACTATGAATATACCTTGTCATATAGAGCTGGCATAGAAATGTATGTAAATATTATCTGAACCTTAATCATCATTTATCTCTGATTGTAGAAGTATATCCATTCATTTGTTTGATCACAACTTATACCTGATTTTAATTTGCACTATACTTTAGTTAATAAATATATATAATATTTTAAGCAATATTCATTTGTGTTACTTGTCTTCAAACTAGCATGGATAAAAGAACATAGAGTTTCTTGATATTGTAGGAATTCAATCTCCCAAATCATAGATTCGCATATTTCCATAAATACAATAATTATTTTTATATTTCAGTATAAACATTCTGACATATCGTAGGCACTATGCTGAGATGCGTCAATGTTTCTGACAACACCTAATTTTACATCTTCATTCCTCTCAGTGCAGGTTTCAGAGAGGACTGAAGGTATAGTGGGGTTGGAGATCCCAGCTGATGAGGAGCAAGGAGAGGTCCACTTTGTTCTTTGGTGTGGGTCTTTTAGGTAAGCTTGCCAACAAACTGCATGGCAGGTCGACATATGTCTGGTCAAGCACGTGGTGCCCAAGTGGCTGATGTTTTGGCCATGCGAGATACGCTTTAGACATATGTTGCACACTTCTGAAAAAAGGCCCACACCAAGGAAATTTTGGGATAATGCGCAGAGACAGCAGCGCCCTGCACATGCAGAGCTCTGCTGTGTGATGCAGTCGGTGTGCTGCCCTTAAGCTGGCCCTTGGAGGGCATCCTGCCTCATTGGAGATGTGCCTCCTCCTCCTCCTCCTCCTCTCTCCTATCAGGCACCCACGTGGAGTCAGTGACCTCATCATTCCCTCCCTCCTCATCACTGGAGCAAATCTGGCAGTATGCTGCAGCTGGGGGAAAATGACTGCCAGATAGCTGTCCTTGTTGGGCACCCCCTTTCTCTGGGCTCACGTTACTACCCCCTCTCTCTGGGCTTACGTTACTGCCTTCCTCCAGCTGGGTTCCATCATCAGAGCCTTCAAAACGCTGTGCATACTCCTGGAGCATATACTCAAACAGTTCGGGGGACTTCTCAGGAGGACATGGTGGGGCTAGGGAAGGATTAACTGATGCCATTGAGCCGAGGGAAGAGGCCACTTTGGCAGCTGATTTCCCAGACAAAGTACTCTGAGCCTGGGTGAGAGAGGATGAGGAGGAGGAGGACGGCTTGGTTATCCACTCTACCAAGTCTTGGGCATGTTGCGGCTCAACATGGCCAGCTGCTGAAAAGAAGGACAAGCGTGTCCCACGGCCACGTGCTGATGAGGATGCACCGTGTCCATGACCAGCACTGTTACCTCTAGACACAGAGCCTGCTTGCCATCTTTTATTGCCTCGTGACTGTCTGCCTCTCCTTGCCTTCCAGACATACTAATGGCCTGCAGTGAGATGTAGCTGCACAAAGGTGGGATTATATATATATATATATATATATATATATATATATATATATCTGTACTGATAATGCAGCTATCAGAATCAACTGCCTGCTGTGGGATTAGTATGGGAAAAGCAGCAATTGTTTTCAGTTAGTTTTAGGTGAAAACTGTGCAGTGGACAAAGTACACTGAAAATACTTGCAGCTCTCTGCCTGTGGTTTTATTATGAGAACACCACTATAGTAGTCACTAACTGTATTCAGGTAAGCTTTAGGTGAACGCTATGCAAAGCACACAGTACACAAAAGCCGTATACACATGATCGGTTTTACCGATGAAAACAGTCTGATGGACTTTTTTCATCGGACAAACCGATCGTGTATGGGCCCCATCGGTCTTTTTTCTATCGGTGAGAAAAAATAGAACATATTTTAAATTTATCCGATGGGGAAAAAAAAAATAGCAAATTCCGAAAGTCTGTGTGGAACTCCATCGGACAAAAAACCCACGCATGCTCAGAATCAAGTCAACGCATGCTCAGAAGCATTGAACTTCATTTTTCTCAGCTCGTCGGAGTGTTTTACGTCACGGCGTTTGGGACGGTCGGATTTTTGACTGATGGTATGTAGGCAAGACTGATGGAAGTCAGCTTCATCGGATTTACGATGGAAAAATCCATCGGAATAGAATCCATAGGAAATCCGATTGTGTGTACACGGCTTAAGTGAAACACTTACTGCAGCTAGCACAATCACCTGCCTGCCTGTCACAGTATAGAGAATAACAGGAACGGATCTAGCTAAACTGAATACAGTGTATAAATATAAATACAACACCTAGAATGCATATATATCCTCTAAACACTGTAACTGCAGCTAACTGACTCGCCTGCCTGCTCTATCTAATTCAATATAAATGACACTGTCTCTCTCTGATATCTCTCTCTTTTAACAACTCCAACACACTACACAAGGCCGCCAAGCCGGCGGCCTTATATAGTGCGGGGCATGTACTAAACCCCCTGAGCCATAATTGGCCAAAGCCACCCTGGCTTTGGCCAATTACGGCTCTCTGTTTTTTCCGCGCTGTGATTGGCCAAGCATGCGGGTCATAGTGCATGCTTGGCCAATCATCAGCCAGCAATGCACTGCGATGCCGCAGTGAATTATGGGCCGTGACGCGCCACTCGAATTTGGCGCGAACGGCCCATAATGTTCACAATTCGGCGAACAGCCGATGTTCGAGTCGAACATGGGTTCGACTCAAACACGAAGCTCATCCCTACATATGATATGTAAACACACAAAGTTTTTTTTTTTTTTACCATAGATTTTTTAATTAAATTTTACAACTTACACGTAATAGATACAGCATTATAAGTATCACAGAGCATGTACAAAGACTGCATCAAACATCAAACTTACATATATGCTTGATAATCCGTGGACTACTGAAATCAGAGCGGGACATTACCTCAATCGGAGGTATAGCCTGTCACCCCAACCTGGGTACATACTGTGAGCAGGCTCTGCATAGTTTTAAATATAAAGTAGCCCTCCATAGACCTTAATGAGGGTCTTAGGTGATAGTCCTATAACAGGTTTGTTACGTGTGTTTATTGGATACTAAGATAACCGTGATATGAACCTAACGCTAAATACACATATTTTGCTCAGAAGGTATTCTTTAGACCTTTAGTTATACTCATTGTATGTTCCTACCACTAGATAACTGGGTGTGTTTAAGGAGTTTCAGTAAAGTGTAGTTTAATCAAAGATCTTAAGTCACAAATGTGGAGAGGCATACGGTGAAGTCCTCCAGATCTCCCAGAACCTGTGGAAATCTAGAGCCCTTCCTTCTTTGTATGCCAGCAACTTCTCCAATGTGTAATGAGCATTAACTCTGGAAATTACGTTTTCAAGCATGGGAGGTTTCTGGGAGCGCCATTCCTTTGCTAAGGATATTCGAGCTGCAAAAAGCAAATGTGCGACTACTTTTCTCATTAGTAGGGGGAATTGTTCTATGCCAATGCTCAGTAGCGCTAGCGCAGAGTCTAATGTATAGGTAATGCCAGTGAGTTTCTGAATCAAAGTCGACACTTCTTTCCAGAAATCTCTAATTATCTGACAATTCCAAAGTATGTGTAGTAAGTTGCCAGTAGAATTACAATTTCTCCAGCAGAGTGGGGAAATATTTGAGTCCATTTTGTGAAGGCGCATAGGTGTTAGGTACCATCTATGTAGAATTTTTTGAGCATTCTCCCAGTGCTCTACACATGCTGAGGATTTGCGGTTGTATTTTATAGCTAAGTACCATTGTTTTAGCGAGAATTCGTTTCGTAGCTCCTGTTCCCATTTAATCATATTTGGAACACACAAAGTTTTAATAGAGTAAACAATCTTAACAAAAAACTCACCCCTTTTCATGTAAAAAGTAATAGCCTCTCATTACAAAAATGAAATACAATCAACTTGTGCAAATTAAACAAAGCTATTTTTATTCTGCTCATATCTACTGCCAGTACTACTAAAAAATAATAATTAGCACTTGCTATTATGGAGTGGCACAAGATTGTGGTTGTGCAGAGAACTATGCTACAAATTTAAATGGTAAACATGGGCCAACAACGAGTCAAGAGACACTTAGCGGTCGTGCTATAAGCAGCGGCATGGTGCATTTACTTAATTTGTTTTCTATGGGAAAACATTGATCGGGACAAGGGGAAGGGCCCTCATAGACCCCCTGAAAACCAATCCATGCACCACTTAGGGGTCTGCAGAATCCAAGCTAAGAACATCTGCACTAGGGAGTATGTATATGGTACTATGCTAAGATATATATATACATATATATGTAAAGAAAAGGCAGGTGACCCATTGAGACCCATAGATGCCATAACCATGCCTCCATCCCTGGTACATTAAAAATGAAGAAAGAAAGTGGGCTGTGGGACTTTAAATGAGGCATGGATGGGCGTAGGAAAAAAGTCTAGGATATCAAAAATGAGTAAACATCACTGTCCCGTTGGGGAATGGTCTGTAGCCATATATACATGCTGCATAGTCAGTCTGAAGAATGGAAATCAAGGCATGGATATGAATATAAAAATGTATTGTATCATAGTAAAAATACACACAGATCATGCAAACAAAGGCATAATGTAAATAGAGGTTATCACATAGACATAATCAAAATTCATTGTTGAGACATGGCTGAAGCAAGTAATGACAGTAACATGGACATACAGAAACAGTGAAATTGATTATCCAATTGAAAAGTCAAGAATACACTTTATAGATTCATAGTTGGGCAGGCTTTACTTGGCATCCCTGAGCATGGACTCGACGCGTTTCTTGGCGTTTGAAGCCAGTCATCAGGAGTGGGGTGCATGTCATTTGACTAAAAGGGGAGATGGATTGACAGGTCAAATAAAGTCTCGAAAAAAATGATGTCATGTTTGAAACAAAATAACAGAATCAGGTGGTCTGATATGTTACCAATGGCAAAGCCCGGAATGGGGTTGTCCCAAGCATTTGAAATATGGAGTAGAGAGGGGGTCCTGGATGCACTGTCTCCCAGATGAGACAGAAGATGATCGGCAAACGCAAGCCTCCTTTCATTCCCGCACTAAATGACTGTAAGTCAACACAACATACGTTGCTCTATCATAATAGTTCACCTCAACATGCTCCGGATGTTCTACCGGCATAAACTCTCAATCTCTTTACACCCCCAAGTTAGCAGGTTTATCCCTGCCCAGATTTCAATAGAAATCGTACGTTTTTAAAGTGCGCCTCTTTTTGCGCAAATTGTTTCGTTTTACAAAAAGTTTGACCAATTTTTGTCTTCTGTTTAGTTTTTATTTTTTTCCTGTCAAGCAGCAAACTTGCATCTCCAACCAGATTTCTACTCTGCAACACCCAGCAAAACAAACGGTATTACAGAGTCGGATCTCTGAAATTCAGCGATATCTGAAGTAGAGACCCACGAATATACTGCATCACCAACTTCTCCTACTACAGGTATAAGACTACAACCTCTCTCACGTGTTACAACACACCTTTTCCAGCAACCCCGCAAGCTCTGACATACTCTTTCCTTTGCCAACAAACCTAATCATCACACAATGGCGTTTAAAATCACCTCACTGAATGTGAAAGGCTTAAATAGCCCACAGAAGAGACACATGCTATGGAAGGAAGCTCGTTCTCAAAACTGTGATGTGTTCTGTATCCAGGAGACCCACTTCAAAGCGCAAACTCACCCTAATTTATCACACAGATTGTACCCCCACACTTTTGTAGCGTGTGCCCCGTCAAAAAAGAGAGGAGTGGCTATATTGGTAAAAAACACAGTGGGATTTAAACTGATTTCTAATCACTGTGATGAGGGAGGGAGATATATTATACTTTCTTGCGAAATTAATGGCGTTAAATACACCATAGTTAATGTTTATGCCCCAAATAATAGGCAGCTACATTTTCTGAACAAAATGTGGAAAAAAATTAAAAAGCACAGTTCTGGACATGTCATACTCTGCGGTGATATGAACTCCATATCTGACATTCACCTAGATGTTTCCAGCACCAATGCAAGGAAAAGCATCAGGCACACTTTATCGAACTTTATCAGAGCGAATAATCTTTATGATATTTGGAGGTGCCAACATTCCACTGAAAAGGATTTTACTTACTTTTCCCCAGTCCACATGTCCTATTCGAGGATTGATATGTTCCTAACGGACAAATTTTTGCTACAAAAAATCTCACATACGGACATTGGTCACATTACGTGGTCTGACCATGCTCCTGTATCCATTACAGTGGGAAGCTGAGGATTCACTACCCGGGCAAATAGGTGGAAAAATGATATCCATTTATTTTCAGATCCAACAATTGCCAAAGACATTGAGACCTCTCTGCTAGAATTCTTTGCCAATAACGACACCACGGGTGTAAACCCGTTTATTTTGTGGAACACCCATAAAGCGTTTATAAGAGGGTTGCTAATGAAACATAGTGCATCTCTGAGAAAAAAGAGGGGGCAGCACATCTATTCTAGAAAATATTACAAAGTTGGACATTCAAAACAAATCTTACCCTACCATGAATACTAGCAATAAATTAGCAGCAGCTAGAAATGACCTTAGGATGTTACTTATCTCACAGAATGTTCGTACCACCCATAGATTTAGGTCCAATTTCTACACGCATGGCAATAAAGCTGGCAAATTACTAGCGAATCAAATTAAAGAGAAAGTGATGAAACAAAAAATCCCACACTTATTCCACCCCAAGAGCGGTTCCAAACTGACCAACCCTAAAGAGATAGCAGATGCCTTTAGTAGCTACTATGGCAGTTTGTATAACCTACAGAGCGATTCTGAAACACCCCAACCCACCCCACAATTGATAGAGAGCTTTTTAGAGGACATTTCACTCCCCCAGCTATCCCAAGAGGATTTGCGATACTTAAACTCTCCGATTTCTACTTCCGAAATTACTAGTACCATTTTAAACCTCCCAAACAATAAATCACCTGGCCCTGATGGGTATTCCTCGGAATACTACAAAAGATTTACTGATATATTATCACCTATACTGCTGCGAGTGTTCCATGCTGCTGCCTCCTCTGCCTCATTTCCTGCAGAAATGCTACAAGCTACAGTGGTTACATTGCCTAAACCAGGGAAGGAGCCGGACAGAGCACAGAATTTCAGGCCTATTTCGCTTTTAAATGTTGACTTGAAGGTATATGCAAAGATTCTGGCCAATAGAATTGCGAAACTGCTCCCCACTTTGATTAAACCTGATCAGGTGGGGTTTGTGGCGGGTAGGCAAGCCACAGATGCAACAAGACGAATTATAAATTTAATACACTCTTCTTCCACTTCTAAGAGGCCCTCAGTTCTCCTGTCTTTGGACGCGGAGAAGGCCTTTGACAGGATCCACTGGGGATATCTGTCCAGAGTTCTTGGGAAGTTTGGATTCTCAGGGCATATATGCTCTGCCATTTCTGCTTTATATTCAAATCCCTCAGCTATGGTTTTTACAGAGGGCATATTCTCGGAGCAATTCTCTATCGCGAATGGCACGAGACAGGGGTGCCCTTTATCACCCCTGATCTTTGCTCTCGTGATGGAGCCTTTAGCTGAGAAAATAAGAACAAACCCCCAAATTCAGGGTATCCGATTGGGCAAAGAGGAGCATACAATTACACTATTCGCAGATGACGTGATTCTGTCGCTCTCCAATCTGGCTCGTTCCCTGCCAGTGGTACATGAAATACTAGAGTTGTTTAATGCGGTGTCGTATTACAAAGTGAATGCGACCAAATCCAGTATACTTGGACTAGGGGTGGACAGTAAAACAAAATCTCTCATTCAAGAGAAGCTACCATTTCCCTGGGCAGAGAAGTCGATACAATACCTAGGCATTACACTGACCCATTCGGTCTCCCATCTCTACAGCTGCAACTTTGAGCCCCTAATAAACAAATTTACACAGGAAATGGTTAGATTGAAGAAGTTTTACCTCACCTGGTCTGGTAGGCTAGCAGCATATAAAATGCTTTTGCTTCCCAAATTATTATACTACTTTAGAGCCCTGCCACTTCAAATACCTAGCTCATTCTATGTAGCTATGCAAAGAACCTTATCTCAATTTATATGGGAAGGGAAGAGAGCCAGGTGCTCTCATAATTTACTTATGAAACACAGAACGGCAGGAGGAATGGGGGTGCCCAATATCAAGGACTATCATATGGCAGCAATATTGGACCAAGCTAAAGCGTGGTTTAATTCCTCAGACCCAATCCATTGGTGTAGGGCAGAGCAGGCTCAGATAGGACATGGGGAGATTCAAAACCTGTTGTTGATCACACTCTCTGATAAACACTCACCCTGTAAGACAATACCAACAGTAGCAGCCACAGTATCAGCATGGGAATATTTCTTGGCAAATAAAAATCCCCATATTGCTCATAAAAAAATACCGATCCCAGTGACAGCACTATCATTCCTATCTCCGAATCTAAATATAAGACACTGGGAGAAGTATGGTATAGTTCATATTTCTGATATGTTTGTCCAGGAACATCTCATACCTTTCTCTGAATTACAAGCTAAGAAGTCTGTCCCTGAGAAAGAATTTATGGAATATGCCAGGATTACTAGTATCATAAATGCCATTAAAAGGCAACATATAGACATCCCAGAAACCATCTATGACCTTTGGCACTCTTTTCCCACACCCAAAAAGGAATAACAATATTCTATAACCTACTGCAATGTAAACTCCATTTTGTAACCCCGAAACAATTCATGAAATGGGAGTCGGACTTGAATATAACCATATCTAAAGTACAGTGGATGCGAGCGATAAAAGCGAACCACTCTTATACCAAATGCTCTAACTACAGAGAAATAGCACAGAAGATACAATTGAGATGGTACAGAACCCCATACGTATTGGCTAAATTTCAAGGCCATACATCCAACCTATGCTGGAGGGAGTGTGGACATGTGGGTACTTTGGCCCATGTGCTTTGGTTCTGTGTATCTCTACGTAGCTTCTGGGCTGCAATAGCTCGGGTAATAGCTAATCTAACAGGGATACTTAATAAACTGAGGGTGGAGCAAGCTTTATTGAGTGTCGACATGGATATCTACCCGAAGCAATACCGCTTACTTGTAATGCACATCCTATATGCAGCCAGACTGGTACTAACCCGTAAATGGAAATCGACAGAACCCCCGCGGGTTGGGGAAGTATTAAATTTAGTTGATGACTCTTATTCATACGAAAAATCCATTGCTGTTAAGGAGGGGAAATGAAAGGAATTCACAAATAACTGGCACTTATGGGGAACCTACAGGCCTACTAGATAATTTGTTGCACAAAATATGTACTTTAGGCAAGTCAATATTATACAGGTATTTTTGTTTAGGTAAAGGAGTAAGAAACAAAAAATTGGTCAATAGTTACTAAATGTTTAATAGATGACCGCAATCTTTCGTTCTCTCGTTATTTCTTATGTTCTAAACGGTTACGGGCCAACTTTGAGTACGTGATCAGATGGTTGTTTTATACACTCGTATGGATGATTGTCATAGAAGAACTCAGCAGCTTGTGATTTATGTAAATGCGAATTGTTTCTCTGACTATGTACTCTAAAGCTCTGTACTTGTATTTTTATACACTAATAAAAATTATTTTCGAAAAAAAAAAAAAACCTTTAACTATGCTTCTTGGCATAACAAAACAGGTGTGATTTGTCTAACCTGGTGCCTTCATGGTAGCATATGCATGTATTGTGTGCCGCCATGGTTAGTCACAAAGAAATAAAAAATACAGAGCGGTAAGTATTCAATTTTACTGCAGTGGTTCTCAGCCTCAGGCCTCGTACACACGACCGATTTTCTCGTCGTAAAAAACACGTCGTTTTTTTCGACGAGATTCTTGTTAAGCTTGTCGATTTTCTCGTCAAGCTTTCTATGCGTACACACTGTCATTTCCCAATTTCCTCGTGGTTCTCTGCGCTCACGTCCAGCACGTACGACGGCACTATAAAGGGGAAGATCTTTTTTCTTGGCGCCACACCTTGGGCTGCTTTTGCTGATCTCGTGTTACCGTGTGTGAAGTAAAAGTTTGGGATAAGACGATTCGCACTTTTCAGTCTTCGTGCTTTCAGTTCGTTTTAGCGTGACGAATGTGCTATCTCCTTTACGAAGGCTTGTTTTACCAGAAGATGCGCTCCCGTCTCATAGTTGCTTGTGAGCATGCGCGCTTTTGGAAGAGTCGTAAAAGCATACACACGAACCATTTTCTCGTCACAAAACAGGCCGAGGAGAAACACGACGAGGAAATCTGGACTCCTGACGAGAAAATAGAGAGCAGGTTCTCTATTTTCTCGTCGAGATTCTCGTCAAGTTTCTCGTCGTAAAACCATACACACGAACGTTTTTCTAGACAAAAAAACTCTCGCGGCACTTTTCTTGACTGTTTACGACGAGAAAATCGGTCGTGTGTACGAGGCCTTAGTCCTCAAGTACCCCCAACAGGACATGTTTTGGGAATTTATCTTATCGAGAATTGCTGTCCAAAATACCAAACCATTGATTGTGATTTAAAGCACATGTGCAAGATGAAGGGAAACCTGCAAACATGGGCTGTTGGGGGTACTTGAGAAGCACTGATTTAGAGCACTGCAATTAAAAATAGCTCAAGGCAATACTATTCTAATTGTGGGCATTTTGAGGGAAACCAAGTAAGTGTTAGAACCCCTGCTTGTTTTTTTTTAGGTTGGGCTTTGTGTCCCTTTTAGTAAAATTGGCTTCACTTCCTGTCACACAGCTAAACAGGAAGTGAAGGTAAAATCCTACCAATGTCTTTTCTCGGGGGGACACAGATCAATCTAACTAGTGTCCCCATTAAGCAAATTGCACTCTAGCACTTTGTTGTGTACACCCCAAATCATTAGGTAGTTTGGGGTTTAGTAAAGGCAAATCAACTCTGCAGTACAAGTGTAGTTGCTGAAAATCTGAGGGGAAGCACTGGTGATTTTAACATCCAATCATGTAGAAGCAAAGATGGTGTTTTTTTTTTGTTTCCTTGCATGTCCCTATCGGATATCCAGCACGTGCACTTGTAGTGCAAAGTGGATTTGCCTTTAGTAAATAAACCCCAAAGTACCTAATAATTTGGGGTGTACCCAGCAAAATTACATTGGTAGGGATTTACCCTCACTTCCTGTGTGGCTATGTGACAGGAAGTGAATTATTTGAAAGGATAAAGTGGCCAAATTTGGGAGTTGTCTTCACCCTATCGGGGTACAGACATCCCCAAAAACTGTCTAGACTTCTAATCCCTCTGCACTCTATCCCCAAGCAAAAATAAGAAAGGATTTAATTTAGTTTAACTTTGCAAAGACACATTCCTAAGTTGAATTGTGATGCATGTCAATGGCCCATTTAGACCCTCTTTAATGACTTGAGATCTGCGCTATAGCTGATCGACGGCCACAGCATGGTCCTCAATTGCCAGGAGTCCGTCAATAGACGTCCTCCCCTTCGCGCGCGCGCTGTGGTCACTGAGACTCGGGTGAGGACAGATCCGAGTAAGGGGCCGATCCCTGCCTCTTACCACGTGATCAGCTGTCAGCCAATGACAGCTGATCACGTGATGTAAACAAAATCTCGGCAATGGTTTTTGTTTTCTCCTTGTGCTGACAGCGTGAGCATAAAAAAGGCAATCACCGGCTTATTTGCAAGGGACATCGGGCCCGAAGAGGAAGAGGCAATTCTGCGTCATCTGTGACAATCAGTAGCCCCTGCCAGTGCCACCTATCAATGCCCACCACTGGTGCCAATCAGTGCCACTTCTCAATGCCCACCAGTGCCAACTAGCAATGCCACCTCTCAGTGCCTACCCTTGCAACCTTATCGGTGCCCATCAGTGCAGCCTTATCAGTGTACATCAATGAAGGGGAAAAATTACCTTTTTTCTAAATTTTCAAACTAAATATTAACCACTTCCCTGCCGCCCACCGCCAAATGATGTCCTTGACTTTGTGCAGTGACATCTGAATGATGCCACCCGGTGACCCCCCCCCGTATGACGTCACAGTCCCGGGGAATGATGGGACTGTGACGTCATACGGGGGCGGGGTCACCGGGTGGCATCACCCGGTGACCATGCCCCATGCCAATATAAGTCGTTGCGCTCCACGCACACAGCATTGTAGCGGCAGACAGCGACGAGGCAACATCGGGCGGAGAGAAGAGGGAAGAAGACGATGCTGAAGACCAGGGCCCCGCTAGCAAAAGAGCTGGAAGAAGATAGCGGGGCGCCCGGCAGAAGGCAGAAAGAAGTGGAGATCGTATAGAAGGCACCGGAGAGTGGGAGAAGAACCAGAGAGCGCAGAGCCGACACCGGAGAGCAGAAGAAGAGACCCCCGAAGTTGGAAGAAGACCCCCGAAGTTGGAAGAAGACCCCCGGAGCTGCCTAATAAATTACTTTAAAAACCTGTGTTGTGTTTTTTTATTGAATTTTTTTTGCCACCAGGTGAATGGGTAGGGATATGATGTACCCCATACTCATTCACATAGGGTGGGGGGACTGGGATCTTATTAAAGGGGGCTCCCAGATTCCGATAAGCCCCCCGCCCGCAGACCCCGACAACCAACGGCCAGGGTTGTCGGGAAGAGGCCCTTGTCCCCATCAACATGGGGCAGGGTGCTTTGGGGTGGGGGGGCGCAGGGCGCCCCCTGACCCAAAGCACCCACCCCCCCATGTTGAGGGCATGCGGCCTGGTACGGTTCAGGAGGAGAGGCACTCGCTCGCCCCCCCTTTCCTGACCTGCCAGGCTACGTGCTCGGATAAGGGTCTGGTATGGATTTTGGGGGGACCCCCATGCCGTTTTTTTGGCGTAGGGGGGTTTCCCCTAAAATTAATACCAGACCTAAGGGCCTGGTATGCTCCTGGAGGGGAACCCATGCCGGTTTTTTATTAAAAATTTGGCGTGTTCCCCTTCATGATTCATAACAAACACAGGGGACAGCGAGCGCGAGGCTTGCAGTACCTTGTCGCTGAGAACATTCTCGGGCAGGTACTTCAAGTCACCTCCAGGACACGACTTGAGTGTCTGCTTCACACTCAAGTCATGTCCAAGTTGCCTCGCAAAGTCGCGCTGCCCCTGGGTTGACCGGCACACATGTCGCACCGCAAGTCGGATCGTCCTGATCCGACTTCCCGTGCGACCTCTATTCAAATCAATGGGCTCCCATAGGGAACCATTCATTTTGAATAGAGATACAAGCGCCGCTGACATTTTTATTTACTATAACAGCGCGCCGCCGGTTCATGCGCCCAATTAAGGATTTATCCAGCGCACCAATTAAGGTATGAACCGGCGCAGCGCACTGTTGTTAGTAAATCACCCCCATAGACTTGTCTCTGCCCTGACCAGGTTGACCCTTATATCATCTTTTAACAGATGATTTATTCTAAATTTATGTCTTCTACTTCCTTTGTGAAGTCTTTTTCTTAGAAGCGCGTGTCCGTAAATACTGTGTGTGTGCATGAGGCGTAGAAGCAATACATGATGGTTAATGTCATTCGTGTTAACAAGGATCTACCATTCCTATCTATAATTAGCTTGTGTAAAATTTCTGCCCCATACATGCATTTTTTAGGTAGGTGAAAGTTCCTCCCGGTGCAACAGTGGGTTTGGGAAAGTTCCGGACAATATCATTGATTTCATGTAACTCTAATACTTTTAATACTAACACATCACGCACCTTTAAGAAAGGGTATTGTCCGGGTCCAGGGGAGGCAGACCTTTGGTAAGCTGGATTCCCATTATTTAAGGATATCAGAAGGGTCTAAACACAGTGACCGGGGACAAACAGTAAAGGGGTTTCCCTGTCTATGTATCTGACTCCTGAGTCCCTTAACTGTTAATCCTTCCTGGAAATTTATTGGCACGTGTAGATTGAACCTCAATACGTGGACTTACCGTCGGGAAACAATGGACCCTTACCGATCCTTGAATGATTCCCACCCGGTACACTTGCTTCTAAGTATGTGTAACTACTCCTATAGCAAAATAGTAAACCTACAACACATTCAGAACATCTAATAGACATCAATAATGTTCTTATACTCTAAAATATGTCTGATTACCGTGATAACAAAACAGTCCAACAACACACTCTGGGCACTTACCAGGCATTAATAATATTCTTATACTTCTATACAAGATTATTCTTACACTTCTATGCGATAGAAAGATAAGGAAAAGTGATCTGAGATATCGGACTCAACCTGTCAGTCTATTTCTTTTGTGTATACACTTTTAAATTTCCCTTTGGCCTCTCAGGACCCTTATTACTATTAGATCTATCCAGGATCTATCTATACGTGTTTCCAGAACACTTTAGGTCTCGCAGAACCTTTAATAGTCACTCAGGACTATTAGATCCATCCAGGATCTATTTATACGTGTTTCCAGAAAACTTTAGGTCTCGCAGGACCTTTAATAGCCACTCAGAACTATTAGATCCATCCAGAATCTATTTCTACGTGTTTCCAGAACACTTTAGGTCTTGCAGGACCTTTAATAGCCACTCAAGACTATTAGATCCATCCAGGATCTTTTTCTCGTGTTGCCAGAACACTTAAAAGTCTATCCCCTACACAGATCCTAAAATAAGGATAGTCGCAAACACAGGTCACGGCAAGGTAAAAATAAATTCAACACTTACCGGACAGATGTCTTGACTATCCTGCCGAGACTACGCCAGTTGTTGGGGTGTAACTGTTCTTGGTTCAATAGACTAATAGACCTGCCCAGGGTGGTCCTTCAATTTCATCAGGCCTGGAGAAATTACTCTGAAATAACTTGAGTCGCTCACAGTGAGTCTGTCAAAGTAAATCTGATAATGTTGTATTTTTGCATGGTTTTTATAGACAGAATAATACTGTTACAAGCATAAGTTCGATCACACAGTAGCTTTCCATTGTTTATATAACAGAAGCAGTAAACAATATTACATCTAGATTGTTTATGGTACATTCTCAGTATGTACCAGAACAATACATAGACAGGAATGTGATTAGAGACAGTCAAGCGTCAATTACAAGAGATCACACGTTATCAAGGAACATGACACTAAACTTATCCTTGGGACCTAGACTTGTTCCCAAACAAAAGCATTTGCTTAGAAATGTGTATTATATGACTAAGCAATGATTTCTAAGACGGATGCTTACATCTAAGATGGAGTCACATTGGTTCATATTCCTTCAGTACCCCTCATGACGCATCCACAAAAGCACAGAGGAGATCTGTTTACATACATCTTAGCTAGGCAGGTAGGGACAAGGTACCATCTAGTAAGAACTTTCAAATTTGCTTCAATTAGGGGCCATGTTTAAAATGCCACAAAACAAGGTTTTAAAGTGTGAGTGCCACATCTGCAAGGTTGTATCAATTGACAAGTCCCTGTCCCAGTCCACCATGTAAGAAAGCTTTTCTGGAGATATACAGTACCTTGAAAAAGTATTCATACCCCTTGAAATTATCTACATTTTGTCATGTTACAACCAAAAATGTAAATGTATTTTATTGGGATTTTATGTGATAGACCAACACAAAGTGGCACATAATTATAAAGTGGAAGGAAAATTATAAATTGTTTTCATTTTTTTTTTCAGAGTTGATGGGAAGATGAATGGAGCCAAATACAGGAAAATCTCAGAAGAAAACCTGTTAGAGTCTGTAAAAGACTTAAGACTGGGGCAGAGGTTCACCTTCCAGCAGAACAACAACCCTAAACATTCAGCCAGAGCTACAATGGAATAGTTTGGATCAAAGATATTCATGTGTTAGAATGGTCCAGTCAAAGTCCATACCTAAATCCAATTGAGAATCTGTGGCAAGACTTGAAAATTGCTGTTTACAGACGCTCTCCATCCAATCTGACAGAGCTTGAGTTATTTTGCAAAGAAGAATGGGCAAAAATGTCACTCTCTAGATGTGCAAAGCTGGTAGAGAGGCATACCCAAAAAGACTTGCAGCTGTAATTGTTGGGAAAGGTAGTTCTACAAAGTATTGACTCAGGGGGGCTGAATACAAATGCACGCCACACTTTTCACATATTTATTTGTAAAAAATGTTGAAAACCATATATAATTTTCCTTCCATTTCACAATTTTGTGCCACTTTGTGTTGGTCTATCACATAAAATCCCAATAAAACGCATTTACGTTTTTGGTTGTAAAGTAATAAAATGTGGAAAATTTCAAGGGATATGAATACTTTTTCAAGGCACTGTATGTAGAATTACAATAATATAGCACTTTATATACTTTAAATACTGTACTGTCTTTGATACAAATTGTCACTCGTAATTTTTACTTCTTGAATGGAGCATTAAGTATGGGTTGGCTAAGTAGTAACAACGGTTACTGAACACTGTGTGTCTGTTATTATAATATAGATTTCAACATTAATCAGGTGGACCTTCTGGTCTGAGATACAAGTAATCTGATTGTGGGACCAGAGAAAATAGGTATCTAGAGGGCCGTTCTGCTATGGTGGTCTCTTTAAGCTGATACCCAAAATTGCAAACACAAATCAGTGGAGTACTCCCAAGACTAATTACAGCTTCTGCAGCTATAATAAGGGAATGTGACCTCCTACATAGGTGGTCATAGGGGTCTGTAACTTCACTGAATTATTGATCCTATGGCTTGTGTAGCAGGTACCTTCATGTGTTCATGTATAAGAATTTTCTTGTATATTTAGATGAGCTTGGTCTTTTGGGCTCTTCTCTTGTTGAGAGTGCAAGCTCTTGGGGGAGGGGGGGATATTTTATGTTTTATGCAATAGATATTCTGTATTATTTCTTGTGTCTTCAATTTTTTATTTGCCCAAAAGATAAAATGCTGTTAAATTTGCTGTCACTATATAAATAAAGAGCGGTAATGATAATAATTTCCTTCATGTAATACATTTACTGGAGTTGTCCTTTGATCTGCAATCATTTTCTTACCCTTCTTAGTGGCTGTAATTGTATAATTGTATATCTCATCCAACACCACCAGAGACACATTAAAGTTTTCTAAGTGCACGCTCACCATTCCTTTGATCGCTTCATATTCCTTGCAGCAGGAAGGAACAGCTTGACAGGTTTTATCCAGCCAAAACTAATTACATTTATACCATTGAAATAGTACAAACTATGAGAAATACAGCTTACTGTAGGAATATTTACAGGTAAGACTTTTTTGCTACAGTATTCATATAGCTTTATTATTTTATGTTTTTATTAAAGAACAAAAAGGAAATAAAATAATAACATTGAGCCTAGGTTCACATTGATGCGATTTGGCATGCGATTTGACATGTCAAATCGCATGCCAAATCGACAACTATTGCAGCAATGGCACCTTCCGAATCGGTGCAAGTTTGCAGCGCCGCACCGATTCCCAGTTTCTGTACTACTTTTGGTGACTTTGGGGTGCGATTTGTATAGACATCTTTGAAAGGAACCCGCACAGATGTCTCTGAAATTGCTCCAGGAGTCAGACTGACATGCGGGAATGAAATTGTGCGAGTTCAGCACAATTTCCATCCCACTGTTAGTGTGAACTTAGGCTGAATAAAGTCAGAATGATGAAGAAAAGGGTTTCACACACCTGTGCTTAGTCATTGCTGGTGTGTGAAACGCATTTGCTGAATTATTTGAGCTGGCTGCATGTCATGTCATGTCCTCGTTTTTAATGGAATTTCAATAAAATTATTATTTTATGCTGGAAGTGCCGCCACCCTTTTCTTCATCATTCTGCATCTTTTGGCTCTGGACCAAGGCTGGCACCTGGCTTGCTTTATAGTAGTGGAGACCTTATGATTTGCCTGGAGTGATACAATCCCTTTGTTTCACTACGATTGAATAAAGTCACGCCAAAATAATTTTCTCTGGGTCATTTTGTGTAGATATTTTAGAGGAAAATGAAACAGACGCCAATTAAAAAAGCTATAAACCCATAGAATTGTTTACTTTAAAGTGATACTAAAGTCTCAGTTTTTTTTCTTTAAAAAATAACAAACATGTGTGAGGGGGTTAGCTCGGTAGCGGGTGTGTGTGACCCCCTGGATGGGCTCCCCACACAAAAACAGGCCCAGCAGACGGAGGTTGTGGTTTTCAAGATCAAAAGGTGCGGTTTATTTCTCTATTTACAGTGACAAAAACACAGCAAAGCAAAAAGAAACATAAACAAAATAAATCCTGGTCAGCTTGACCTCTGACTAAACATGCAGGTTTCCCTAACTAACAACTGGGATCAGCCTGGTGCTGTCCTAGTCCCTAAGTCCCTGGTTTAGTAAATGTCCAAACAAATAGCCACACAGGCTTTGTCTCACCGCACAGGGGTTCACTCTCCCTAGACAGTCCACACAGGTCTGGTTTCAGGCATGAGCAAACACCTAATGAAGCTGGGAGTTTTTATAGAGGCCTTAAACGAGCTGACAAGCTTCAGCTGGTCTCATCAACTCCCTGCCTGCACGACGCCCAGCACTCTCCCTAGAAGTATGAATCATCCATGAGCCCACTAGCCTCAGCTGGGCTTCATAAACTCTCTCCCTAGTTGTATAAGTCGGCATAAAGCCTGAATCTGGGAGAAATATACCTACCCCCCTGGATGCAACCAGGTGACTTTACCTTCCTGCTGTCACATACCCCCCCCCTCTTGTTTTAACCTTGGGGTTGGAACACCAGCAATCAGGCATTCATGTACTCGAGACAAAGCATCCACATTCCCCATTTGAACGCCAGGGCGATGCTTTACTGTGAAGTTGAATTCCTGTAGGGCCAGGAACCACCTATTTACTCTTCTATTTGTCTCCTTGTTTTGAGCCATCCACTTTAACGGAGCGTGATCCGTAACCATGTCAAAGTGCCTACCTAGCAGATAGTACCGAAGGGAATCTAGAGCCCACTTCACCGCTAAACACTCCTTTTCAACCGTGGCGTAATTTACCTCATGGGACTTCAACTTCCTGCTGAGGTAAATGACTGGGTGCTCTTCCCCGTTCCAGACCTGGGACAATACTGCTCCTAACCCCACATCTGACGCATCACTTTGTACGACAAAGTCTTTAGAGAAGTCGGGTGAGTACAACACTGGCTGGCTACATAAGGCTTGTTTCAAGAATTGGAATGCTGCCTCAGCCTCGGGGGTCCATTTAATCATGACCGACCCTTTCCCTTTCGTCAGGTTGGTTAGGGGCACAGCCTTAGAAGCAAAGTGGGGAATGAAGCGCCGATAATAACCCGCGATTCCCAGAAAGGCTCGTACCTGCTTCTTGCTGTTGGGACGTGGCCAACTCTGGATGGCCTCGACTTTGTTGAGTTGGGGTTTTATTACTCCCCTGCCAATGGTGTACCCAAGATATTTGGCCTCCTCCTGCCCAATGGTACACTTTTTGGGGTTAGCCGTAAACCCCGCTTCCCGGATAGAGTCTAGGACTGCTTGCACTTTTGGCAGATGTGAGGCCCAATCTGTGCTATGGACAATTACGTCATCCAGGTAAGCCGCAGCATACTTCCGATGGGGCCTCAGTATCTGGTCCATTTTCCGCTGGAATGTGGCCGGCGCATTCTGTAACCCGAACGGCATTCTCTTATATTGGAACGCCCCGTCTGGGGTTACAAATGCGGTTTTCTCTTTGGCCGACTTGGCCAGGGGAATTTGCCAATACCCTTTTGTGAGGTCAAGAGTCGTCATGTATCGGGCTGTTCCCAGCCGGTCGATCAACTCATCTATACGTGGCATGGGGTAGGTGTCAAATTTTGTAACTTTGTTCAACTGACGAAAATCGTTACAAAATCGCCAGCTCCCATCCGGTTTAGGCACCAACACAATGGGACTAGACCAATCACTTTGGGACTCCTCTATCACCCCTAAGTTCAGCATTTTCTGTACTTCCTCCCGTATTGCCTCCCGTCGGGCCTCTGGGATCCGATAGGGTTTTAACTTCACCCTTTCACCGGGCGGGGTAATAATATCATGCTCTACCCCAGATGTTTGTCCCGGCAGCTCAGAGAACACCTCCTTGTTGCGAAGCACAAACTCCTTAACCTCCTGTTGTTGGGGTTGTGACAAGGTGGCTGCTATTCCAACCTCCGGAATCACGCAACCAGTTTGAGCTGGTGACCAAGTTTCTGCGACTAGGGACTCTCTATCCCTCCAGGCTTTCAACAGATTAACGTGATAGATCTGTTCGGGCTTTCGCCTTCCTGGTTGTCTGACCTTGTAATTCACTTCGCTCACTTTTTCCATTATCTCGTAGGGGCCTTGCCATTTGGCAAGGAATTTACTTTCAACCGTAGGGACAAGTACCAATATCCTATCCCCCGGGGAAAAGGTACGGGTCTTGGCTCCACGGTTGTACACTCTCTGCTGTGCCAACTGCGCTTGGGCCAAATGTTCCTTCACGATGGGCATTACCTGTGCAATTCGATCTTGCATCAGGGCGACATGCTCAATCACACTCCTGTGGGGAGAACTCTCACTTTCCCAAGTTTCCTTGGCAATATCCAACAGCCCTCTTGGGTGTCTCCCATACAGTAACTCAAAGGGGGAGAATCCCGTAGAGGATTGGGGCACCTCCCTAATAGCAAACATCAAATAAGGAAGTAGACAGTCCCAATCCTTTCCATCTCTATCCACCACTTTCTTCAACATTTGTTTTAGGGTTTTGTTGAATCTTTCAACCAGCCCATCGGTTTGGGGGTGATACACAGACGTACGCAATTGCGTCACTTTGAACAATTTACACAGCTCTTTCATAACCCGGGACATAAAGGGTGTACCTTGGTCCGTAAGCAGTTCTTTACAAATACCCACCCGGCTAAAAACAAGAGATAGCTCTTTGGCTATGGTTTTGGCCGAGGTATTTCGGAGAGGGATCGCTTCTGGATAACGGGTGGCATAGTCCATTATAACTAATATGTACTGGTGCCCCCTAGCGGACTTGATTATAGGACCTACCAAATCCATTGCGATCCTCTCAAACGGGACCTCAATGATGGGTAGAGGGACCAGCGGGCTACGGAAATGTGGCATTGGGGCCGACCTCTGACACACAGGGCAGGAGGAACAATAATTTTCTATGTCCTTCATCACCCCAGGCCAATAGAATCTCTGTAATACCCTCTCTCGGGTTTTCTCTGTCCCCAGATGACCTCCAAGAATGTGCCCATGGGCCAACTCCAACACCAACTTCCTGTAAGGTTTGGGCACCACAAGCTGCTCAACGGTTTCTTCTGCCCTTTTTGCCACCCGATACAGTAGGTCCTTCTCTACGCTGAAGTATGGGTAAGTGCAGGTATTATCTGGGTTCACTAACTCGCCATCTATTTCCACTACGTTTTCCCGTGCCTTTATTAGGGCGGGGTCTTTTAACTGTTCTGTGGCAAAATTTTCCCTGTGAACCTCAAGATCAGAAAACTCCACAGACGGTAGGTTTTCGTCTGAGGAGGTGGGCTCCTCTCCAGTTTCTTGAGTCTCGCCTGCCAATACTGACAAGGGAAATTCTGGAGAGTCCTCACCACTCTCAGAGGAGTTCTGGCTATCACCTTCCTGGTACATAGGGGCACCAGTGGGGGGCTCAGGATCATCCCACAGTTCCCAGAACTTCGGAAAATCCCTTCCCACAATGGCATCATGCGGTAGTTGAGATACTAACCCCACTGGATGAGAGAGGGTACCTTTGGGGGTCCTGAAACACACTGTAGTCACTGGATACTCTCGGGTGTCCCCATGCACACAAATAACAGCTACCTTGCTATTCCCAGAGACCTCTGTTTTAACTAATTCAGCCTTTATCAGGGTCACAAGGCTACCTGAATCCAGTAATACCACAACATTTCTACCATTAATACACATTTTGCATAAATGTTTCTCAGTTCCCCGAATGGCAGTGCATGCGACTGTCGCACACAGCGACTGACGTCTGTCCGTCAGAAAGTCACATTGCATGGGTTCCTTCACAACCGGGCAATTTGCTGCAATATGTCCCGCTTGCCGGCAGCGGTAGCAAACAATCCTTTT
This sequence comes from Rana muscosa, assembly GCA_029206835.1. NCBI lineage: Eukaryota > Metazoa > Chordata > Amphibia > Anura > Ranidae > Rana > Rana muscosa. The sequence goes on from JARGYO010005562.1 coordinate 11,333,016, forward strand.
GGCTGCCTCTTGAGCCCCCGACTTCCCAGGCTGTTCTCGCCAAACCCTGGGCAGAGCTCCCACCCTCTCACTCTCTCCACCCTCACCCCTTGGAATCATCTTATCCGCCCCTGGGGATGGTCTGGTCTTAGGGTGGAAAGTCCGAGAGTCTCTGGAAGAGGCCGTCAGGTTCTCTGCAGCCAAGTATCTCTCTACACGATCCACAAGTTTACCGGCCGTTTCTGGGTCTCCATGGCTTACCCACTTTTGAATGGCGGTAGGAAGAGCTCTCAAGAAACGATCCATCACAACACGTTCCACAATCTCCGGTGCGGACAAAGTCTCTGGCTGTAGCCACTTCCTGCTCAGGTGAATGAGATCATACATTTGAGACCTGGGGGGTTTTCCAAGCTGGAAAGTCCAGTTATGCACACGCTGAGCCCGGACAGCCAGGGTGACACCCAGCCTTGCCAATATTTCAGCTTTTAGCATCACATAGTCTTTTGCTTGGTCAGGCTCTAGGTCATAGTAAGCTTTCTGCGATTCACCAGTTAACAGAGGAGCCACCAGTCCAGCCCACTGCTCCTCAGGCCACTTTTCTCTTTCAGCAGTCCTTTCAAATGTGGTCAAAAATACCTCTGGATCATCCTCTCCAGTCATTTTTGTCAATAAACGACTCACCCCAAAGGACGCGGTATTAGTGGGACGGCTTTCCTCACTGGTCTGCGGACGTTGTTGCATTACTGCTTCCATCTGTTGTTGTAGTCTCTGCTCTTGCTTCTGCAACAGGTCTATGAAGCGGGCCTCAGATTGCTGCTGGGCTTGTTGCTGGGCTGCGAAGCTCTGTTGTTGAGCTGCAAGGCTCTTTTGCAAACCTGCATTTGTCTGCTGTTGATTGGCATTTGCTAGAGCCAGCTGTTTCAGTATCTCCTCCATGCTGGCTTAAAAAAAAACTGCCACTGGTTCTCCACCAACTGTGAGGGGGTTAGCTCGGTAGCGGGTGTGTGTGACCCCCTGGATGGGCTCCCCACACAAAAACAGGCCCAGCAGACGGAGGTTGTGGTTTTCAAGATCAAAAGGTGCGGTTTATTTCTCTATTTACAGTGACAAAAACACAGCAAAGCAAAAAGAAACATAAACAAAATAAATCCTGGTCAGCTTGACCTCTGACTAAACATGCAGGCTTCCCTAACTAAAAACTGGGATCAGCCTGGTGCTGTCCTAGTCCCTAAGTCCCTGGTTTAGTAAATGTCCAAACAAATAGCCACACAGGCTTTGTCTCACCGCACAGGGGTTCACTCTCCCTAGACAGTCCACACAGGTCTGGTTCCAGGCATGAGCAAACACCTAATGAAGCTGGGAGTTTTTATAGAGGCCTTAAACGAGCTGACAAGCTTCAGCTGGTCTCATCAACTCCCTGCCTGCACGACGCCCAGCACTCTCCCTAGAGGTATGGATCATCCATGAGCCCACTAGCCTCAGCTGGGCTTCATCAACTCTCTCCCTAGTTGTATAAGTCGGCATAAAGCCTGAATCTGGGAGAAATATACCTACCCCCCTGGATGCAACCAGGTGACTTTACCTTCCTGCTGTCACACATGTTATACTTACCTGCTCTGTGTAGTGGTTTTGCACAGAGCAGCCCTAATTCGCCTCTTCTCAGGTCCCTCACTAGCGCTTCTGGCCCCTCCCTCCTGCCGAGTGACCCCACAGAAAACAGCTTACAATGAGGTTACCAGAGCCAAGCCGCAGTTCTGTGTGTCCATTCAGACACGGAGCCTTGGTTCTGCCCGCCCCCTCTCTCTCCTCATTGGCTCACTGACTTTGATTGACAGCAGTGGGAGCACTGCAATCTTAGCCAATGAGGAGGGAAAGTCCCAGGCAGCCGAAACACTCCTGCAACATTGCTGGATAGAGATGAGCTCAGGTAATTATTCGAGGGATAGAATGCAGTAAGATAAAAAAAAACTTCTGACTTTACAATCACTTTAACACATTGAGCACAGTAACATGAACATTCCTCAGTAAGCTATTTGTTAAAATTCTCATCCCTGCACTTGCAATTTATAGCTTGCAATCCTGCTGGTGTCTGCTCTCTCAGTGCTACTTTCCTGAACTTCCAGACTTCACAGGAAAATGGTAACAGTGTACAGTGCCATTTGAGCCACTCTGTTAGCTTGGAGAAAGTAACAGGGAGGAGGAGGAGGAGGAGGAGCAGGAGAGTGCATTGCCATCCTAGGCTATGGGTTTCTTTTGATACACACAATGTAGAGAGACACAACTCGGATCCCTGCATGCATAGGCGACTCCATTGAATGCTGCAAAATAAATGTGCTAACCTTAGACAGGAAAATTGATACAGCAGTCATGGCACTGGCTTAAACTGGAACATAGGAAAGGATTAAAGAGTAAAGAAGCTGCATACATTGTAAATGATGAAATTAACTGCTGAAAATACTTTAAATATTAAGGGTTTAATATCAAGTTAAAGCTTTACCCATAACAACTTATTACAAAATAATATTCTTTGGCAAGGATTATACATTCTACATTATTAATTATGCTACCAAAATTAGTTTGTGATGTAAATTGCCTCCAGCATTGCTGCTGATTCTTTTTGCTGGAGGCTGCCATTTTAATGAAGCCCAGAGCCCCTGAACAGCAGTAAATCATAAAGCAGGACTAAAACCAACAGTTTCAAAAAAGTTACATTCCTGGAATGCTGGGATTGCTAACTGTCATGTTTGTGTGTTTCCTCAACCAAACTGTCAAACCATCGAATGCCTGGCGTCAGAACTGACCACATGTGCAGCACCATGGCAGTTGCAGATCAAACAGAAGCAGCTTCCTTGGCTGTAAAGCATAGGAGGGTTTAATTCCACTTTAATGTAATAAGTATTAACAGCGCTACAGATGTGTGCTCCTTGAAGACGTCACACAATGAAACGGATGTAGAGCAGGGCCAGGACGCTGAGGATATCACGATTGCCAGTTCACCCTTGCAGTCCATGACAGTTCTGGAGTTGAATGGCTATACTAGTGTCGGGCAGGCACTCTTCAAATGTGAGTGGAATGAAAATAGTTTTTTAACAAGCCTGTGAGATACAAAAAACACCCGGCCTCCACACAGGCAAAGTGGGGGCTATGTTAGTGCAGATGGGGTGGCCGCGAGAGCCGCAAGCAGAGAATTTGACGCAGGAGGACAGGGCTGGGACCGCTGGTGGCCTTGTCAGGAATCCAGCCCCGCCCACGAGACGTCACTTCCTGTATCGGTTACCGGTATCGGCGCATTTTCACGAGTACCGATGCTCGTGAAAATGCCTAGTATCAGCACCGATACCGATACCAGTATCGGTATCGGTGCATCCGTAATTATTTTTTTATTTTTTTACTAGTAATGGCGGCGATCTGCAATTTTTATCAGGACTGCGACATTGTGGTGGACATATCGGACACTTTTGACACAATTTTAGGACCATTCTCATTTATACAGCGATCAGTGCTTTAAAAATGCACTGATTACTGTATAAATGTGACTGGCAGGGAAGGGGTTAACACTAGGGGGGATCAAGGGGTTAAATGTGTTACCTAGGGAGTGATTCTAACTGTAGGGGGAGGGGACTCACAAGGGGAGGATACCGATCAGTGTTCCTCTGTACTGGGAACACACCATTAGTCTCCTCTCACCTGACAGGATGTGGATCTATGTGTTTACACACACAGATCCACGGTCCTGCTCTGTTACCGGGCAATCGCGGGGGCCCGGCGGAAATCGTGACTGCCAGGCACGTGCATTGGCTCTCGAGTGATGCGGTGGGTACACGGCACGTGCATTGGCTCTCGAGTGATGCGGTGGGTACACGCGCCCCCTAGAGGGCCGGGAAGCCGAGGACGTCATATGACGCCCGCCCAGAACGAGAGCCGCACCGTCCAGCCGTCATTTGACGGCTGGTGGGCGGCAAGCGGTTAATAATAAGACATTTTTGTATAAAAGTGGGTACTCACAAAATGCAACTGACAAAAGGCCATAAACAGTGCATGGACATACACAGAACACGGGGTACAGCGCACACATTTACAGTTTTAAGCAAGGGAGTAAATATTAGTTTCAAATACAAAGTATGTACATCACACTACAAATATCAAACAGAAAAACATAGGACAACACAAGTATACTGTAAGTGCTTGGAGATGGTCTGATAATTACCTATAATAATGACTCCTGGGCCCAGGTCATCTCATCTCTGATCTCTGCTTATTGGGCTTTCCTTATATGGGCCCCTCTCCCATTGACTAAAACAGGGAGACTATGATTGGTTACTGTTAGCTCTCTCCTCCCTCCTTGAATTTAGTGATAATTAGATTTGAAGATAAATTAATTAAACCGAAGGTCGTTAACTTCCCTTGAATGGGGCACTTAGCTATACATGGAACTAGCTGTGGCAAATTACCCCTTAAATGGATATTGATTCGTTAACATAGGAGAATACAAATGCCTAGCTAATGAAGGCGGTGCCACATAGACTACAGGTACAGAGGTGATCTCTTCCTGGCTTGTTTGAATACTAAGTTAGGTATACAGACAGAACGGCTCCTCAGCACTTCGTTACCCAGCATTCATGCATATAAAAAGGCCAGCCAAGTTAACCCTTACAGACAAAAATATTTCATACTACACATTACTTATCCTAAATTATATATACAGTAAGTGCTGCCGATATTGTATATTCATTGCGATCCTATCGCGGAGATTCTCGGCGACAGGGGTGCCGACATCTCGGCGACAGGGTGGCTGCAATAGCGAGGAGACGCGGCACTGTATTGAACGGGGATCCGACGTGGATTCCCACCAATACCAGGCACTGTGTTTAGTATGAATCCTGAGCGGGAACTCCACGCCAATTTTTAAAGAAAAAACCGGCATGGGTTTCCCCTCCAGGAGCATACCAGGCCCTTGGGTCTGGTCTGGATTTGAAGGGGAAACCTTACGCCGAAAAAACGGCGTGGGGGTCCCCCTCAAAATCCAAACCAGACCCTTATCTGAGCATGCAACCTGGCAGGCCGCAGGGGAAGAGGGGGGGACGAGAGAGCGCCCCCCCTCCCTCCTGAACCGTACCAGGCCGCATGCCCTCAACATGGGGGGTTTGGTGCTCTGGGGCAGGGGGGCGACCTGCGGCCCCCCAACCCCAAAGCACCCTGCCCCCATGTTGATGAGGACAGGGCCTCTTCCTGACAACCCTGGCCGTTGGTTGTCGGGGTCTGCGGGCGGTGGGGCTTATCAGAATCCGGGAGCCCCCTTTAATAAGGGGGCCCCCAGATCCCAGCCCCCCCACCCTATGTGAATGAGTATGGGGTACATCGTACCCCTACCCATTCACCTGGTGGAAAGAAATGGCAATAAAAACACAACACAGCTTTTTAAAGTAATTTATTGCACAGCTCCGGGGGTCTTCTTCCGTCTTCGTGGGTCTCCGGTGTCGTCGCCGCTCTCTCCGGTTCTTTCTTCTGCCGGGCCACCGCTATCTTCTTCCAGCTCTTTTTCTAGCGGGGCCCGGTCTTCTCCGTCGCCTTCTTCCCTCTTCTTCTCTCCGGTTCTTTCTTTCTTCTGCCGGGCCACCGCTATCTTCTTCCAGCTCTTTTGCTAGCGGGGCCCGGTCTTCTCCGTTGCCTTCTTCCCTCTTCTTCTCTCCGGTTCTTTCTTTCTTCTGCCGGGCCTCCGCTATCTTCTTCCAGCTCTTTTGCTAGCGCAGGCCCAGTCTTCCCCATCGTCTCGTCCAGCTCTCCGTTGTTCTTACGCCGTCGCCGTCAGCGTCTTCTTCCCTCTTCTCCACCTCGATGTTGACTCGTCGCTTCCTCTCGCAGTAATGCTAAATCTTCAGTCCGCAGAGATTTATATAGGCTTCTCATGACGTCACAGTCACATGTTCCCATGACGTCACAGTCACATGCTCCAGGGCCACCCGGAGCATGTGACTGTGACGTCATGAGAAGCCTATATAAATCGCTGCGGACCGAAGATTTTGCATTACTGCTAACCGGCTTTTCTTTAAAAATTGGCGTGGAGTTCCCGCTCAGGATTCATACCAAACACAGTGCCTGGTATTGGCGGGAATCCATGTCGGATCTCTGTCTACCGGCAATGCGTGTCGCTCATCGTGAAAGGAACATTTTTCCTTTCCCGATGACGAGACAGCTCGGCGCTGGCTCTCGCAACGGAGCTCATAGGGTGTCAATCTCGCCGCTAGAAACGGCGAGATTGACACAATATCGGCGGCACCTACTGTACATCAATGTACAGATATTCCCAGTTGCTAATGGAGATTACTCATAAACTCCTCATAAGGCAACAGGTGGAATTGAAAATTGTGTGTTAAAAAGAGCCACGCTCTCAAAGGGACGGGAAAGAAAAAAAAAAAAAAGTTCATAGGAAATTATTTACAAAAATTTTTTTCTTTTTTTTATAATATATATGTAGCACACGGACCCTTTTCTCCTGCCTACCTTCACTTTGCAGGGATAAAGGCACACGGTGCCGCATGCCCGTATCCTCCTGGTATAAGAGGTTGAGCAGTGTTCTTACAATTTTGGGTCCTGCAGCGAGTTACCTCCCGTCCAGTGGTTCTCGTCCCCAGAATATAGGGAAAAGTCTGTTCTTTTCCCCAAAAGAAGGCCAATGTCCAGACAGTGTTTAAACTCCAAACAGAAAAGTTTATTTTATCTTGCTTGAAACAGATTTGGAAATAGGTTGAAGATAGCAACAAAAGCAGGTAGGGAGGTTCAGGCACGCGGCACCCAGTTACCCTATTCTTCACTCAAGCCTGAGTGTGAATTGCTCACACGGATAGATTCCTCTCACAGTTCTAGCAGCCGGAGTGAAGCACGAACAGTTTCTTTAATTTAGTCCCCTTCATGGACAAATCCAAGAGATCCTCTGCCACAGAATCCTTTAGTTACTGAATTAGAACTTTGAAACCCCCATAGATTAGTAGAGACCATAGGTGCCAATGGGACACACTACAGGAGCTATCCTGCAACTCACGAATCCTTCCCTCTGATAGGCAACCAGGCCTCTCCTTCACCGATCCATCGGACAGGTCCTCCCCTGGTTTCCTCTCCATCAGAGCGGGCCACCCTCACACGGGTTCCCTGGGACTCCAATGTGTTGGTTGTAGACCCAGTTGAAGGTACTGGGCCTACCTGGAACTCTCTAGCCTCAGGCTAAAGGTGCCCGAGACTCCTCAACCAGTTCACGCACCCCAGGCCAGCAAGGCCAATAGGCGCAACTTCGCCACCAGGGGTCCTCCTTGGAATCCCCCTGGCACACCACCCCATTGGTGCACACTCCTCCCTAGATCATGGCATCTGCCCTTTTTGTACCCTCTCCCTGCCTGCACAGCAGGCCAAACCCGCCCACCGCATGGTAGCTGAGAGAGGACACCCAATCACACCACAATGCCCCCCTTGGTTCAATCCGAGACCTGGGCAACAGCGCCACCACAGGCCCAGGGGAACTATACACCAGGCAACAACATGGCAGAGCAGAGTCCATATTAAACAGAATTGTAGAATCTGAGCCATACTATTGCTCAGACTGCCCCTAAATTTACAGCATAGCGACCCTATTTTTGGGGGTCCCGCTACACATATATATATATAAGTAGTTGCACTAATGTAAAAGCGACAGATTCTATATCAAAAACCTATATCCAAAACAAAAAACTCCATCATAAATACACTAATAAATAACATTAAATTCAAAAATTCAAAAAATAGCAAAAAATTCTCTGACAAAACAGGACCACTAGGAAATAGTAAATTATTAAATAAAAAAATAAAAGAAAAAATTATTGCGATGCATTTTGCACAGCGATAATGATTCCCCAATGTGTAACAATTAATGAAAAGCGCTGAGCCCTGGAGTACGTGAAGGCCAACCCTACAAGAAAATATATAAAAGTTTGTTGCTATAGTAATTGGTAATCAATAGCAGCTAGTCGTTAAGAACAATGGTAGATTCAAGTAAAAATTTTAACAATAATAATATATAAATATGAAAATAAAGAAAAATTTAAATAAAGATAAAAATGTACACAAATACTTGGATGAAAAAGAAGAAATAAGAAACCAAAGAAACAGGACATGTTGGTATAATGAGCTCCTGGAAACACACCCACATGAAGGCAAAAACAGAATAAAAACAGAAGGGGGAAGAGGACCGGGGGGGTCACAAAAGAGTCTGAACATCCAACCCCACATTCAGGCCCCTAGGCGATAAGGCTCCTAAGCGGTGTATCCAAAAGGTTTCTCTTCTACAAAGTCTCCGAAAGCGCTTGCCAGTATCGGCATCCTCACCCATAACTTCCAAGCCAAGTAGCCTAATGCCCTGTACACACAAGCGGAATTTCCGTTGGAAAAAACTTGGTGGTTTTGGATGTTTTTTCAGACGGAATTCCGCTCGAGCTTGGCTTGCATACACGCGGTCACACTGAAGTTCTCTGAACTTTCGACCGTCAATAACGCGGTGACGTACAACACTACGATGAGCCGAGAAAATGCTTCCGAGCATGCGTCGAATTGTTTCCGAAAATGCGTCGGAATTTTGCGCGTCGGAATTGCGTACAGACAATCGAATTTTCCAATATAGCAAAGCTAGCAAGACAAAGACAAAATAGAAGTTAATGCAACATGCGCTCAGAAGCCATCTTAAAAATCAGTGTCAGCTCTATTTTAATAGGCACACAAACAAAAACTTTTCTAACATTCCCTCCTCTTGTGTGGCTATTTTAATCTCAACACATTTCGATGATAGTCCCTGTGTTATGCACTTTCGGACTGTATGTCATTAAGTTGAGCTTCAATGTCCACATAGGTCTCTTCAGAGGTAGGAAGGGCTTGATACATTGTTCTTGAGATTGCGGTTTCAATCAATTTTTGTGAAAGTCCTTACATACAGGGAATAAAGCAGCATCTGCAAGTGACCAGAACGATCAAAGCCACAGCAATTGAGATCAAACATGATGTGATAAGTCCAGTCCACTTACCGAACCATCCTTCAAGCCAGTTTGTGAATGGATCGTTGATACCTGAGTTTTATTTAGCATAAAATGTATTTTCACAATAATAGAACATTTGTGATATTTTTGACATACTAGTTCTTGGGCAGCCTTGTATTGCTTAAACTCAAAATGAAAGTAAACGAGTACTAGGTGTGTGCCTTTTTTGAACTGTCTGGCCTATGTGAACATATCTAGCAATTACTCAAATGACTCCTTATGCCTGTTAGCATGTGTAATTTGTACAGGTAATTTTCCTCTATAGCCTTGACTGCTGAGATCAAGCAAAGGCATAACAGTAGTTTACTCATCTTTTGAAATTAGCTGTACTTTCTAGTGTAGCGGGGGTCTAAATTTAGGGGGTACACCTGGGTGGTAGTATGATCCAGGATGTGTAAATCATGAGAGGATTTACACCATTTAAATCGTGGAGGACTTTGGTGGTGTACTATTCTCCTTGACCTGTGGGTGGCGGTGTTCCCACGGGTCGAGGTAGAATCACTGCCACAGTGCTCTCCCTTTTTTGTCCTATTCAGGCGGTGGTACAGCGGGGCGGGGAACCTGCTGTGACGTCACGGGAGGATGGAAAGGGGAGAGACGCCCTCGCCACGAGGTCTTCTTCTTCTGCATCCTGCGCCCAGGCACCTTAGGCCTGGGTGCCGGTGGTCCGGAGTTCCAGCCCAGGTGCCCATGGCCTGGTCGGAGCAGTGTTGGCGTCCATCTCAGGCACCTTAAGCCTGGGGTGAGGTACTACACCGGAGGCCTGGGGCCCAGTGACTTCGACTGGGCGCCGCAAGGGCGAATGAGTCCAAGGGACCCCGAGGTGGATGGGGCCCATGTCTGAGGTGAGGAGGCCGGAGAGGTGACCCTTCCGAAGAGCTCGGAGCAGCATCAACCCGGTGACGGAGGGGCCTCTGGTAACTCCCTTGGAGGGACATCTTCCCCCTGACCCCTGACAGGGGCCACAACGCAGCGAAGGTACTTCAGTTCATGTTCTCTAGAGTCGCTGGTAGAGACTCCAAAGATTCAAGTTATCTCTCTAGCCGATGGCTGTAGCAACCGCTGGTGAAACCACAGTGGTTTAGATTGATTGTTAGGACTGTGCCTCGACCTGCTCACCCCACCGTATTGAACTGTTTTATGGGTCCCAACCAGTCAGTTGGCAAAGGACTGTTTTTTTGTGTGCTATAATAAACAAGAGTTGGACCCTTTATCGGTGTGTGGAACTCTGGTTAATGGGAGCGAGGGGAGTGTCAGCACTGCAGGACTTGGTTCTTAAAGAGACTCACAGGCCCGAGGAGAATAACAGGTACTGGCCTTCACCTCACCCGCTGCAATGGGGAGGACATGGGCCGTAGCGCATCTCACCCTCACATACAATATACCCCTAGACCAGAAAGAGGGGGTGAGGCCACTACACTTGCAATGGCTGGCATGTATCCATGTCACTTTACAGCTGTAGCAGTTGTCACGGACACTTGGTAGGGTCCTTCAGACTTTGGTCCCAAAGGTACTTTCACATGTTCTTTTACTAGGACCCAATCAACTGGCTGTAAATCATGTGTTCCAGTTACTTTATCTGGAATTGAATCAAAAACAAACTTGCATCGCAGTTAGTTGCTTGTATTAGACGATTACGTAAAAAAAAAAAAAAATCATATCCCTAAAATATCCACAGCCTCCCGCAGGCTAATTCACTTCATTCTTCTAGGGGCTAAACTCACGGTGGCAAAAGCCTGGAAATATCCGACAATCTCCTTCCCAGCGGTAATCAGGAAGGTCTCTTGGATAATGGCACAGGAGAAGCTCTCCAGCATACTACTGGATACGTCCAGGAAATTTGAATCTATCTGGGAACCCTGGGCTAATCATGTGGGAACCCCACTGAATTCCAACACTCTCCCAGCTTAATCTTTGATGTGCACTCAGTCTGATTCTCCTCTCTTTCTTTCTCTCCCCTTATCTCTTCCCTTTCCTCTGGCTTTTCTCCCCTCCTTTCCTCTATTCCCCTCCCTTTCTACCCCCCTTATCTTTAGATAGTCTACAGACGAGAACGACAGGTTGTCTTATATAATTTCTCCATTACAGAGTTTTTTTTTCTTCCTCTTTTAAGGATAATATACTCCGTGGCGATTTTCTCACCCTCCTAGACAGAGTTTGATGGAGGTTGGGTGCTGGGGACTCCTTTCCCGGTACAGATAGTTCCCATATGGGGTATCGGGGGGCAGAGGATTCCATCGCCCGGCTTACTAAGAACTCTCCTCTAACATTAGTCTCACCATGGTATTCTTATTTCAGATATTCTAATATTTATCCTGTTTATGTGTACTTGTTGCTCTTCCATCTGTATGCCTGAAGTAATTTTATATCTTAGCTTTGCCAATGCTGTCGTTTTGAAATGTATTTTTCTGTTATCTCAAAATAAAATACTTTGAAATTAAAAAACAAAATCATTATACATTACAGCATTCTGATGTAGAAAATACAACCCTGTCTGGTGGGCCCCCAAACAAAATTTTATAAGGGCACAAGTTCTCTGACCTATAAAGTAGGGGTAATCCTGATGTTGTAAAGAACCAGAGGCAACAGTTCTGGCCATTGTTTCTTTACTGACCTGTCTTCCCTTTTCCTGTATTAATTTATCTAGCCTGTCCTTAATGTTTATGAATAAAACAATATTAAAACCACTCAAAATAAATAGAGTCCTCAGTAATACTGTAGCAGCGCTTTCGTCAAGTTCTGAATTTTGACGTAACTTCCGTATATTGTTCATACAGGGAAAAAAGTGCAAGAAAAGTGCAGTGCTAATCAGTCTTAATCCGTGCACCGTCCACCAAAACTTCACCGTGTGGGGGGATTTTAATCCCCTCTAGGGGATGCACTCACCAAAACTTTGAATAGGATGCACCTTAATCGCACTGATCGTCCACCACTGTACTTTTCCACTTGGCTAGTAGTCTCACTTTGTAAGGGTGCAGCAACCATATGTAGGAAAGAATTAAATAATCCACATAGTGTGATATTGCCTTTTGAAAAGTTTATTAGAAACCCCAAACCCCTTACAAGTTAAGCATACCAAAGATCAAATATCTCAAGCAAAAATTATATGATAAGGAGCTGAGCATGAACGCTCGGTTACCGCAGTTGAGGGAGATTATGGTAATTAATCTACTAGCTTAAGTTCAAAGCCTTCCCCGTACTTTCCCATTTTAGAGGTTCCTTCTTTTTCCAGTTTCTGCCTCCCCGTATGGACGTCTCCCCTAGAGTCACCAGTAGACCCAAGACAATTACTATCCCTTTCATCCTAACCAGCTACAGAGCCCGAGGGGGTAAGGTGAGGGATTCTTCACCGGTTTGAGATAAGCCTCACCTTGTGCGGGACCTCCCTTTGTAGCCGGACTTCCTGGAGCTCTGTCGCCAACTGACCCTGCTCTGCCTGTAAAACCTTTTTGCAATGGGACTGGTGAATCCAGAAAGACCTCTCTGCAATCCTTATTGCTGTGGGAGTGGTGAGAAGAACTAATATGGCCCCTCCCACTTAGGCGAGTGCCAATATTTCCTTTTTATTACTTTTATCAGGACCCAGTCTCCAATAAGAATTTTCCCTTCTCCTTGTATTGAACCTTCTGGGATAGAACAGACCTCACTACTTTGTTTTTGTTTCAACAGGTTAGACATATTCTGCTAAGGTACTTTCAGATTCTTGGTGTTTCATTTAGTAGTAAGGGTATTCTATATGGCCTTCCATGTATCATTTCAAATGGGCTCAAACCTTCCTGTGTGGGTGTAATATGCATACTAGTCACAGCTAATGGTAGGCAGTACATCCAAGTTTTACCTGTTTCCTCCATAGCTTTTCTCAGCTTATTTTTTAGGATTCTGTTGTGTCTCTCCACCAATCCAGCTGATTGGGGGTGGTAGGCGCAATGGTTTTTTACTTGGATACCCATTACTTCTGTCAAATGTTGTATAGTTTTATTTACAAAATGGGATCCATTATGGCTGTAAATCTTTTCAGGGATTTCAAACTAGGATTGTCCCGATACCGATACCAGTATCGGTATCGGGACCGATACCAAGCATTTGCGCGAGTACTTGTACTTGCGCAAATTCTCCCGATGCCCAGTCCGATACTTTTGTTGAGAGAGCGGGCGGAGAGCGGGGCGGAGAGAGGCGGGGAGCGGGGCCGGGGGCGGAGAGCGGGGCGGAGACTAGAGCGGAGAGTGGGGCGGAGACCAGAGCGGAGAGCAGAGCAGAGCGGAGAACAGAGCGAGTCTTCAGGCGGGCAAGTAAAATTGAATTGTGACATGCACAGTTGCACACAAATGCTCCCGAATACCAGTCCAACACTTTTGATGAGAGAGGGGGCGGAGAGCGGGCGGAGAGCGGGGCGGGGGGCGGAGAGCGGGGTGACATGACATGCACACAGACTTTTCCTTCCTCCCTCCCTTGTTATGATCCAATGGTTGCCTTGCCTGTCTTTCTGCTGGTTACCCTGGTATTTTGCTTGATGTGCCCTGACTCTCCTGCCTGTTTGTTTTTTCGATGTTGGAGGGGAGGGAGTTTTGATAAGCCATTAATTAACCACTGAGAATGGCCCAGGGGGGGGAGCTGGGGGGGGCTGCCTTTCTCTCATGAATAAGAACTAACTAACTCTTTAGGAGGGCAGGATGTGAGCTCACTTTGGGGGGGGGGGCTTCTGCCCTGGAATCACCAGGAAAGTCCCACTCCTACTGAAGCCCCCACTCCCCCACCAAAAAAATTACATGCCAAGTGTGGCATGTAAGGGGGTGAGGATTGGATAAAGCGGAAGTTCCAAATTTGGGTGGAACTCCGCTTTAATAGAAGTGTAAAATCCAGTCAGTTAATGTGAAAAATGAGAGGTTCCTCAAGGTTGCCGGGGGTTTCTTCAGCAGTGATTAAATTCCAACTCGCAGATAATAAAATAGGAGCATTCTTCCCACTGACCACCAATGTAAGGAGCATTCTTCCCACTGACCACCAATGTAAAGAGCATTCTTCCCACTGATCACCAATGTAAGGAGCATTCTTCCCACTGATCACCAATGTAAGGAGCATTTTTCTCACTGATCACCAATGTAAGGAGCATTCTTCTCACTGACCACCAATGTAAGGGGCATTCTTCCTTCTGACCACCAACGTAAGGAGCATTCTTCTCACTGACCACCAATGTAAGGGGCATTCTTCCTTCTGACCACCAATGTAAGGAGCATTCTTCCTTCTGACCACCAATGTAAGGAGCATTCTTCTCACTGATCACCAATGTAAGGAGCATTCTTCTCACTGACCACCAATGTAAGGGGCATTCTTCCTTCTGACCACCAACGTAAGGAGCATTCTTCTCACTGACCACCAATGTAAGGGGCATTCTTCCTTCTGACCACCAATGTAAGGAGCATTCTTCCTACTGACCACCAATGTAAGGACCATTCTTCTCACTGACCACCAATGTAAGGGGCATTCTTCCTTCTGACCACCAATGTAAAGAGGATTCTTCCTTCTGACCACCAATGTAAGGAGCATTCTTCTCACTGAACACCAATGTAAGGGGCATTCTTCCTTCTGACCACCAATATAAGGAGCATTCTTCTCACTGACCACCAATGTAAGGGGTATTCTTCCTTCTGACCACCAATGTAAGGGGCATTCTTCCTTCTGACCACCAATGTAAGGAGCATTCTTCCTACTGACCACCAATTAAAGGAGCATTCTTCTGACTGACCACCAATGTAAGGGGCATTCTTCCCACTGATCACCAATGTATGGAGCATTCTTCTTACTGACCACCAATGTAAGGGACATTCTTCTCACTGACCACCAATGTAAGGAGCATTCTTCTCACTGACCACCAATGTAAGGGACATTCTTCTCACTGACCACCAATGTAAGGGGCATTCTTCCTCCTGACCACCAATGTAAGGAGCATTCTTCTCACTGACCACCAATGTAAGGGGCATTCTTCCTCCTGACCACCAATGTAAGGAGCATTCTTCTCACTGACCACCAATGTAAGGGGCATTTCTCCTACTGACCACCAATGTAAGGAACATGGAGTCACTGTGGTGCCATTTAAGGAGGACTGGTTCTTCATATGGACTATTTATTTGCTCAAACCTTCATCATATACTGTATTTAATCTTTAATTTACTTGGCGCAGCTTTCCCCTTTTCCTGGAACCCAAGAAAGGCTTTTTTTTTGTTAAAAATAAATAAATAAAACCCAGCAGTGATTAAATAAAATGAATACCACCAAAGAAGCTGTATTTGTGTGAAACAAAATGATACAAAAAAAAGTACGGTGTAGCATGACTGCGCATTGCGCAATTGTCACTCAAAGTGTGAGAGCGCTGAAAGCTGAAAATTGGCCTGGACAGGAAGGGGGTGAGAGTGCCCGATATAGAAGTAATTAAAGAATGGACGCTTAATTTTTTATTTTGCTTTTTTTCACCCAAGGTCCCGCAAATCATCAGAGCTTTTCAGTGCACACTGCACAGACACCAGCAGAATGTCAGCTGTGTGGAAGTATTTTAAAATTAACGAGGACAACCCACGGATGGCAGACTGCAAACTTTGTTCTGCAAAATTATCTAGAGGAGGTACAAAAATCAGCTCTTATAATACCAGTAATCTGATAAAACATTTGAAGCTAAAACATAAAAGTGAGCATGGAGAATTTACCGCCAACACGAGCAGTAACACTCAGCAGCCAACTTTTGCAGCAAACTTTTGCCAGAAGAGAAAAGCTGTCAAGAGACAACCCAAGAGCTGTAAAGATAACAGAGGCGCTCACCCAATTTATTATTCTGGATGATCAACCTCTTTCAATTGTTGAGAACATGGGTTTTAACCTCCCTGGCGGTATGATTCTGTCAGATTTTAGGTGCTGAAAGCGGTACCATTATTCTGCATGGAAATTTGGCGTTTTATATTGTAGGCCTGCAATTCTTAGGAATAACTCACTTAAATCTGTCCAAACAAGAGTCTAGTAGACATCCCGGGTATGATAAAGTAAAAAAAAAATCATAAATTATAATATAATAAATAACTATAAAATAATTATAACAAATAATAATATAATAAGAATAAAAGTGTTTTTCAGTGTTTGATGACAAATTTCCCCACAAATCGCTATCGCTCAATTCTGCGAGTGATTCTAATTCATTATCGCTGTTTTTTAGCTGGTCTAAAACCACTTTTGACATAAAGGGACACTTTTTGGTTGCTATGGACAATCTCCAAATTCCAGGCAGAAAGAACTGTATTTATTATATAAAAGTGCATGCAGGACACTGGGCTGACCACTAGGGACAAAGGGGGTGTGTAATTATTTATACAGTACTGTAATCTGTAAGATTACAGTATACTGTATGTGTACTGTGTTTTAACTTTTTTGACTTTGGCGCAGATCTCCGCCCCCGTGTGTCGTAACGTCGCAGGGAACGGAGCTCGGCGGCACTCGGCACTGTGTGAATCGAGCGAGGAGACAGCTCGATCACACAGCGGGGAGACATCGCAGGATCCAGGGGGCAAGGTAAGTAGGTCTGCTTGGATCACTGCGATGCAATCCCGAGTCTGGTTCGGGGTTACCGCTTTTGGTGCTGAAATGTCACCCCGAGCCTGACTCGGGAATACCGCTAGGCAGGTTAAGAGATTTCGTAATGTGTTGGAGCCGAAGTATGACATTCCCAGTCGCCATTACATAACAGACGTCATCTTACCAAAGATCCACGGCACGGTTAAAAAGCACATTACTATCATGTTGCAGAAAGACATAAGGGCAATTAGCTTCACCACAGACATCTGGAGCAGTAGTGTGAGTCCACTCTCTCTCTCATCAGTTTAACGGCGCAGTGGATAGATGGCGAATTCTCGTTGCATCAGGTCATACTCCACGCTACGAAATTTGAAGACTCCCACACCGGTCAAGCAATAGCAAACATACTTGAGGAAATGCTTCAGACTTGGGCGATTCCCAAAAGTTCTGTTCATGTTGTGGTCCGGGACAATGCTAAAAACATGGTAAAAGGTACGGAAGATGCTGGACTTCCCAGTATTTCATGTGTTGCACATACACTGCAGCTTGCTGTCTCAGAGGGACTTTTTTCACAGCGCAGCATTGCAGATGCTGTGGGAGTCGGGCGCAGAATAATTGGCCACTTCAAGCATTCTAACCTGGCATACTCTCGGCTGCAGGACATCCAGATACAGCTTGGTCAGGCAGTAAGAAGACTCCAACAAGACGTGCAGACTCGTTGGAACAGAACATTTTACATGCTGAAGTCTCTATTTGAGCAGAAATGGGCCCTTGGAGTGTATGTGTCTGAACATGAGCTCCCTGCCACCATTACTGCAAACCAGTGGAATCTGATAGAGAAGTTGATCAATATCTTGGCTCCATTTGAAGAGATGACTCGCCAAGTGAGTTGTTCAGATGCGTTTGCCTCTGATGTAATTCCTGCCGTCACAGTGCTAAAGAAAAATATCAAAAGTGGATGAGGACCATGGTATCAAAACAATGAAGAACACTTTGCTTGCTGCTTTGCAGAAGCGCTTCTCTGATACTGAGCGAAACCCACTTTACTGTATCGCAACTTTACTCAATCCAAGGTAATGTTAATTTTTCTGCTATAAAATGTAATCTTTTTCTTAATTCACATAAACAATATGCTGCATTGATTTGATTCATTGTTTATTTTTTTCTTAATTCTAGGTATAAAGATCGATTTTCCTGTAATTCAGACACTTCCAGGGAGGCAAAAGAAATGTTAATACTGGAACTGCAAAACATTTCTGAAGAGACAATTGTATCTGAGGAACATGAAGAACCAGCTTCCAAAAGACCTCACCGTGACCAGCCAGGTACCAGTCTGGACAGTGTATTTGCAGAAATTGCTGGTGAAGGTTCATCTACGTCTGAGAGCAGTGCTCCAAAAGCTGCTACTATACAGCTGTAAGCTTACCTGGGAGAGATCACTGTACCTCGTTCAGAGAAACCCCTGAAGTACTGGGCAGTTCATAAAGTGAGATTTCCAACTCTGGCTAAAATGGCCCAAATATTTCTTTCTGCCCCATGCAGTAGTGTGGAAAGTGAAAGACTGTTCAGCTTAGCGTCTAACGTCCTTACTGATAGCAGAAACAGGCTTATGGCTGAACATGCAGAGATGCTTTTACTCCTTAAAAAGAACTTGCCACTAACTTTTGAGAAATAATAATTCTATTAGCTATATTTCCTGTTAATCCAACCCATACTGTTCCCTATGATTAGAGTTGAGCGGACACCTGGATGTTCGGGTTCGACGGGTTCGGCCGAACTTCGGAAAAAAGTTTGAGTTCGGGACCGAACTTGACCCGAACTTGACCCGAACCCGAACCCCATTGAAGTCAATGGGGACCCGAACTTCTGAGGACTATTCGCGCTTGTTTCCCGTGCTTAGAACTGTCCCTGCACAAATGTCATTTCTGAAGGAAAAAAAGTCATTTAAAACTCACTCGCGGCTATAATGAATTGTCGGCTCCCGGCAATACATAGAAAAGTCATTGATAAAAATTCAATGACCAGGCCCTTCAGGTCTGGTATGGATATTAAGGGGAACCCTGCCGCAAATTAAAAAAAAATGCGTGCGGTTACCCCAAATATCCATACCAGGCCCTTCAGGTCTGGTATGGATTTTAAGGGGAACTCCACCCCAAATTAAAAAAATAAATGGCGTGGATTACCCCCAAAAATCCAGACCAGACCCTTTATCCGAGCATGCAACCTGGCAGGCTGCAGGAAAAGAGGGGGTGACGAGAGAGCGCCCCCCCTCCTGAACCATACCAGGCCACATGCCCTCAACATGGGGAGGATGTCCCCATGTTGATGGGGACAAGGGCCTCATCCCCACAACCCTTGCCCAGTGGTTGTGGGGGTCTGCGGGCAGGGGGCTTATCGGAATCTGGAAGACCCCATTAACAAAGGGGACCCCCAGATCCCAGCCCCCCCATGTGAATTGGTAATGGGGTACATTATACCCCTACCATTTCACAAAGAAAGTGTAACAAATTTTAAAAAAAATATACAGACACCGTTGGGAAAGTCCTTTATTTAAAAAAAAAAAAAAAAAACATTCCAGCGATGAAATCCAGTGTCCCACGGCGATCCGATGTCCAGTGCTGTCCACACGAAACGTCATTGGCTGAGCCTGAGCGGACCTGATAGGGAACTTCCTCCGCAGTGTAATAAATGAAACCCGCCCCTTCTAAAGTTCCCCATCAGGTCCGCTCAGACAATGACGTAGGTGTAAGGCTGAGGACCTGATGCGGAACCTGAAAAGGGGCGGGTCTATTCATTTATTATACTGGAGGAAGTTCCCCATCAGGTCCGCTCATCCAATGACGTAGGCGGGGTCTGACATACGAGGGGACATACGAGGCAATAAAAGAGGGTAAGCAGGCTCTGTGTCTAGAGGCAACAGTGCTGCTGGTCGTGGACACGGTGAATCCTCATCAGCACATGGCCGTGGGAAACGCTTGTCCTTCTTTTCGGCAGCTGACCATGTTGAGCCGCAACATTCCCAAGACTTGGTAGAGTGGATGACCAAGCTGTCCTCCTCCTCCTCATCCTCTCTCACGCAGGCTCAGGGTACTTTGTCTGGCAAAGCAGCTGCCAAAGCGGCCTCTTCCCTCGGCTCAATGGCATCAGTCACTCCTTCCCTAGCCCCACCATGTCCTCCTGAGGAGTCCCCCAAACTGTTTGAGCACAGTGTTGGGTACATGCTCGAGGAGGATGCCCAGTGTTTTGAAGGCTCTGATGATGGAACCCAGCTGGAGGAAGGCAGTAACGTGAGCTCAGAGAGAGGGGGTAGTAACGTGAGCCCAGAGAGAGGGGGTTCCCTACAAGTCAGCTATTTGGCAGTCGTGTTCCCCCAGCTGCAGCATACTGCCAGATTGGCTCTAGTGATGAGGAGGGAGGGGATGATGAGGTCGCTGACTCCACGTGGGTGCCTGATAGGAGAGAGGAGGAGGAGGATGCCCTCCAGGGGGCAGCACACCGACTGTATCACACTGCAGAGCTCCACATGTGCAGGGCGCTGCTGTCTCTGTGCGTTATTTAAAAAGTTCTTTGGTGTGGGCCTTTTTTCAGACGTGTGCAGCAGATCATACCATTGCCATTTGCAACATATGTCTAAAGCGTATCTCGCATGGCCAAAACATCAGCCGCTTGGGCACCACGTGCTTGACCAGACATATGTCGACCTGCCATGTAGTCCGTTGGCAAGCTTACCTAAAAGACCCACACTAAAGAACAAAGTGGACCTCTCCTTGCTCCTCATCAGCTGGGATCTCCAACCCCACTATACCTTCAGTCCTCTCAGAAACCTGCACTGAGAGGAATGAAGGTGTAGAATTAGGTGTGTCACAGCCAAGTACTTGCGGGCAATCTGCTATCGGTACACCGACGTCCGATTGTACCAGGCAAATTTCCCTGCCCCAGATGCTGCACTGCCGAAAGAAGTTCGCTCCCAGCCATCCACATGCCCAGTGGTTGAATGCTAGCTTGGCTAAATTGCTAGCACTTCAACTGCTGCCTTTTCAGTTGGTAGACTCTGCCCCCTTCCGTGAGTTTGTTGAATGTGCAGTTCCTCAGTGGCAGGTTCCCAAAGGCCACTTTTTCTCACTGCAGTATGCAATTGAGATACTGGCCTGTCCTGCATCCAGCGTTCTTTCGGAACGCACATTCAGTGCTGCTGGAGGCTTTGTAACCGATCACAGGGTGTGCCTGTCAACCGACTTGGTCGATCGACTGACCTTCATAAAAATGTATCAGTCTTGGATCACCACCAGCTACCAAGCACCTGATGCTGATGTAACAGAATAATATTCTTTTAAATGTCAGATCCCTTCAAGACTGCCTATGCTGATGCAGAGTGACTATCCTGTTAAGCTGAGTGACTATCCTCTTCCTCCTCAATAATCATGCTGATAGCTTAAAAGAACATTTTGGTTCTGGGCACCACCACCAGTGGCTAAGGCCCAATTTTTCAGCCCCTGTTTAACAGGGGCGTGTATTTACAATTTTTGTTGCAATGCTTTGCAACAGGGCTCATTGCTGTGCTCCAAGTACAGTATCTGTGAGGGGTTGCAGTGTTGTGACACCAGCACCAGTGCCTAAGGCCCAATTTTTCTGCCCCTGTTTAACAGGGGCGTGTAATTACAATTTGTAATGCAATACTTTGCAACAGGGCTCATTGCTGCGCTCCAACTACAGTATCTGTGAGGGGTTGCAGTGTTGTGGCACCAGCACCAGTGCCTAAGGCCAAATTTTTCTGCCCCTGTTTAACAGGGGCATGTAATTACAATTCTTGATCTAATACTTTGCAACAGGGCTCATTGCTGCGCTCCAACCACAGTATCTGTGAGGGGTTGCAGTGTTGTGGCACCAGCACCAGTGCCTAAGGCCCAATTTTTCTGCCCCTGTTCAACAGGGGCATGTAATTACAATTCTTGATCTAATAATTCACAGCAGGGCCCATTCCTGCGCCCACCAAGAGTAACTGTGAGGGCTTACAGTGTTGTGGCAACACCACCACCACCACCACCACCAAAGGCCCAATTTTTCTGCCCCTGTTTAACAGGGGCATGTAATTACAATTCTTGATCTAATATTTCACAGCAGGGCTCATTCATGCTCCCACTAAGAGTAACTGTGAGGGCTTACAGTGTTGTGGCACCAGCACCACCACCAAAGGCCCAATTTTTCCTACCATTGTTCAACAATGGCATGTAATTACAATTCCTGATATAATAGTTCACAGCAGGGCATTCCAGCGCCTACCAAGAGTAATTGTGAGGGCTTACAGTGTTGTGGCAACACCAACACCTAAGGGCCAAATTTCTGCAGAGTATATACGGCAGGCCCCTACTTTCAAACATCCAACTTACAAACGACTCCTACTTGCAAACGGAAGGAGACAACAGGAAGTGAGAGGAAATCTACCCCTAGGAAGGGAAATTCTCTCCTGTAAGGCCTCGTACACACAACCGATTTTCTCGGCAAGAACCAGCAAGAAACTTGCTGGCAGAGATGTCTTGCCGAGTAAATCGGTCGTGTGTACGCGGCTATCGGGTTTCTCGTCGAGAAAACCGACAAGTAACCTCGACGAGAAAATAGAGAACCTGCTCTCTATTTTCTCGTCGAGATTCTCGTCAGCCTGTTTCTCAACGAGAAAAGTGAGTGTGTGTACACTTACCTGTCCGCCGGGAAGCCCGCGCATGTTTGAAATGAATTTGACGCATGCGCGGTAGCTTCCTAGGCATACGTAGGGTATACCAAGATGGCGGCGATGGCATCGAATGTGACGAGCGCATGCTCGTCATAGTCGATGATGTCACCGCATACGCTCCATTCAAAGAACCGCGGGTTCTTTGAAACGAGCGTGAGTACACACGGCCGGGACAAGTTTCTTGTCCAAGAATCTCGTCGAAAAAAACGACATGTTTTTTTCAACGAGAATCTCGGCCGTGTGTACGAGGCCTAAGAGTTAATTTGGGAAAAAGGTGTCTCCTCTCTACTGATCCTTTATCACCAATCCTTGTTTCAATAAAAAAAACAAATTTTCCAAAAACATTTGTCATTGGGATGGAAAGTGAGGTGAAATGTTCTGAACAGGTGCACAGACAGCAAAACAAATGTTACAGGGGTGATAACCCTTCCCTATGTTCTCCAAAAAACTTAAAAATAGATTTTTTGGCTGGAGCTACACTTAAAAATGTACCTGTTCCGAATTACAAACAGATTCTACTTAAGAACAAACCTACAGTCCCTGTCTTGTTTTCAACCGCCTGTATACTGCTGTTCTGAGTATATAGGGCCTTTTTTTATTTTGGGTGTGGGGTTCCCCTTAATATCCATACAAGACCCAAAGGGGCGGGTAATGGGCTGGGTTAGGGGGGGTGATTAGGTACCCATGCCATTTTTCTCAATGATTTTCATCCATATTGCCGGGACCAGACATTACATTAAAGCCGGAAGCAGTTTTAAATGACTTTTTTTCCTTTAGAAATGTAATTTCGTGCAGGGACAGTTCTAAACACGGGAAACAAGTGCCACTTCACAGGCATACTTTAGACACCCCCCAGGTACGATATTTAAAGGAATATTTCACTTTTTTCTCACTTTATGCATCATTAAAATCACTGCTCCCGAAAAAACTGACGTTTTTAAAACTTCTTTTTGCATTGATACATGTCCCCTGGGGCAGGACCTGGGTCCCCAAACCCTTTTAGGACAATAACTTGCATATAAGCCGTTATAATTAGCACTTTAGATTTTGAACGTTCGCATCCATTGTATTTAATAGGGTTCTAAATTTTGCGCGAACTTTCGGTCCATTCGCAGGTTCTGGTGCGAACTGAACAGGGGGGTGTTCGGCTCATCTCGCGTAAAATCGGCGGCTTCCTCTTGGACCCCTAACGGTAGAAGAAAAAAAAAAAAAGTCAACATAAAAAAGCAACTTTGGCAAGTTGGATTATTCATCGCAATCAGAGGACATATCGAGCTAGTAGTCCTCCGGTTCCAAAGTCGGTGAATGTTCACTCTACGTGGGGAATGGCATTTTCCTGGGCAGCTGTTGTGCAATTTTCTCCAGAAACTCTCTGTCAGGCGGCAAACTGGTCGTCTTTCACCTCATTCATATCCCACTATAGTCTAGTCTTGGTTTCACTTGCTCCCCCGTGATTTAAAAAAAAAAGAGAGGGGCTTCATAGCTGTCGGATCTATAATCAAAAGTAAAAATATCTTTGCAGCTACCCTCCCTGTGAGCAAGTTATTAACCATGTGTATGCTGCCATGGAAGGCACCAGTAAAATGGAAAATGTAATACTTACCTTTCCTTAATTTTCCTTTCCTGGTGCCTATCCATGGCAGCATACGCCCTCCCTGTCTGTAATCCTTAAATGTTTGAGTCTAGTTACAAGAATGGTGTGTGGGGGGCTGACTCTTTCTTTTATAGAGTTATAATTGGTCCTGTGGGTTGGTTAGGGGCAGAGTACCCAACCATATTTATGCTGCCATGGATAGGCACCAGGAAAGGAAAATTACTGAAAGGTAAGTATTCAATTTTCCATTTTCCTACATTAGAGACTATTTTGACAGGAGACAAATAAAATGCCAGCATGTCTTTTGTTAGAAAAGTTTTTGTTTGTGTGTCTATTAACACTGATTTTTAAGATGGCTTCTGAGCACATGTTGCATTAACTTCTATTTTGTCTTTGTCTTGCAAGCTTTGCTATATTGTAACAGCCTGTACAGGAAACACTGATAAGCAAAATAAAGTTACGTACCAGGAGCTGCCAGTGTTCTCCTTAGCCTATAGAAGCATTTTAGAAGTATGAGGAGGTGGAGGCTTTTCCTCCTCTCTGTCTCACTTTTGCTATAATCTTCACCTTGTAAGCTTCACACAAAATGTACTGGTGCATTTTGAATAAATTGTCTTCACTTTTAAAACACCAGGAGTTTGACTGGGGAAGAATTTTCCTTACATTTTTGGTCCTTCGGGCCGGAACCAATGGATGGATTTCTTGGGTCAAATGGTCCCGACAGAATCCAGTGAGTATTGGACCTCAAAAGCTCACTGAGAAACCCCACAATGTTAGTGTTAAACAGAGACTAGTCGGACTGGGACCTATATCCACCATCTGGTTTTGAACCTGTTTTGACCAGTCCTCCTGTGTTTGAAAGGTAAGATAA
The DNA here is from genome assembly GCA_029206835.1 of Rana muscosa. Taxonomy (NCBI): domain Eukaryota; kingdom Metazoa; phylum Chordata; class Amphibia; order Anura; family Ranidae; genus Rana; species Rana muscosa. The sequence continues at coordinate 11,357,795 of JARGYO010005562.1, forward strand.
TTTTAAATACTTTTCATTCTTTTGTAAGTCTCTTCTCTTCTCTCTTGTTTGTTCTGTGTGTTTTGTTTATGTAAGTTGTTTTGCCGACATTGGTATTGATCGTATAATATCTCGATAATCCAATGTTTGAAGACAGGCATTTGGGGATGTTACCTAAGGTAAAATAAACGTCACCCGCTGTCCAGACAGACAAAAAAAAGATTTGAGGTATACCAAAATGTCAGAGGTTGATTGCCTGACGTCGTCGGAGGTTGAATGCCCAAAGGTTTAAGCGCTAGTTAGCCAGATGAACAGAGATACCAGAAGCCAGGCCGGGGGTCAAACACAGGAGATCAGTCCAGAGCATCAGTCCAAACACAGGACATCAGTCTGCATCTGCTTCCTGACCACCAAGCAGAGTCCAGAAGCAAGCCAAGGGTCATACATAGGCGATCAGGAAGCGAGGTCTTGGCAAGCCGGGTCACAACAGATAAGCAGGGATCAGGAGACAAGGTCAAAGTACACAGGAGACTGAAGAGATAATCCAGCAATGAGCAGCTCCAGCAGCAGGCTTAAATAGACCAGGAAGTTAGTCATGTGATCTGTTCAGGTTACAAGGAGGAAGTACCGCCCACCTTAGTCATGCTGTGCACCATGACGGCCATGATTGTCTTGGGCGGAATTAACAGTCCTTCTTCGGCCATTTCCCTGACAGTACCCCCCCCCCCAGCCTCTGGATGCCCAACCTAGACCATCTCTCTGGGTACCTGTTGCAGAAATTTTGCAAAAGTCTTGGAGCATGTAAATTATCCATTGGTTCCCAAGAATTTTCCTCTGAAGAATACCCCTTCCATTTAACAAGAAATTGAGTCTGCCTACCTCTTTTCCGGCAATCTAGGATGACTTCAACTTCATATTCGGTATCGTTACCACCTACAATAACTGGTGGAGGTGGCAACTCCTCTCTTCCTGGAAATGAACTTGGCACAGCTGGTTTCAGTAGGGAGATGTGGAACACCAGATGGATCTTGTAGGAGGCCAGAAAAGCAAGTTCAAAAGCCACAGGGTTCACTTCCTTCTTGATCTCGAATGGACCCACCAACCTTGGACCAAGCTTCCTGGAAGGACAAGAAAGTCTGAGGTTAATAGAGGACAGCCATACCTTGTCCAGAAGCAGTCCAAGGGTCAAACACAGGAGATCAGGAAGCGAGGTCAAGGCAAGCCGGGTCACAACGGATAAGCCCGGATCAGGAGACAAGGTCAAGGTACACAGGAGACTGAAGAGATAATCCAGCAATGAGCAGCTCCAGCAGCAGGCTTAAATAGACCAGGAAGTTAGTCATGTGATCTGTTCAGGTTACAAGGAGGAAGTACCGCCCACCTTAGTCATGCTGTGCACCATGGCGGCCATGATTGTCTTGGGCAGAATTACCAGTCCTTCTTCGGCCATTTCCCTGACACTTATGTTTAACCTTTCTGTTGACGCTGTAATTTCATTGAACAATGGCATAACTGAGCTGAGGTGTTTTATAAGTTAATGTGAGACCCACTAATGCTGACAGTTAGTGTCAGTTAATGTTACTGTGATACAGTCCGGTGGGCTCCCGGCCAGAGAGACACGAAACTCACATTGAGTAGATATGTGGCCACAGCAGGACACTGTTATTCTTACTTATTCTGCTCTCTGTGGTGAGTAATTAGTCGGTGTCTGGGGTCCATTGGCTAAAAGAGTCTGATGCTGTTGATGATATGGTGAAATTAAGGTAAAATTGTGTATAAACTAGAGTAATGCTGATGTTATGAGCCTGTAATTTTTTCTAATACTACGTATGGATAATTATATGGAGTATTGAGAGATGCCTATTTTTTTTCCCTGAAGTTTCCTCAGCCCCCACCCTTGGGTTTCTGTGAAAGAAGGGAGCGAGGTGCCCCTCCCTTCAAATTCCTGTGTAAGGAAGCCAGGGATTGTTTTTTTTTTTTTTAAGTGGACAATACGGAAGAGTTATATTGTAGGTACTGAAACTGAGCGTGAAAAAGGAAGTCTCCCCTCACCGATAGGACCAGGTTGATTTAGTATTTTAGCATGCCAAAATATTAAAGGAACTATGCAAGTTAAAAAGTAGTAGTTGGATAAGGAAGCACATGCCAAATGTTATCAGAAAGTTATTGATGGTTTTAAAGTGGTTGTAAACCCACTTTTGCAACTTGCACTTACAGGTAAGCCTAGATTAAGGCTTATCTGTAGGTGCAAGAAATATATCCTAAACCTACACGGTTTAGGAGATATTTACTAAAATCACAGGCGCCGCTGTCTACGGCGTATGCATGGGGTTAATCCCATTCACAAATTTGGCTAAGTCCCAGCAATGATTGGGCTTAGCCGAATTTGACGGCTCCAGCGCGCATGCGCGGAGTCACGTCTTCGCCGCTGCGGCCAATCACAGCGCCGGAGCGGCGCTGTGATTGGCTGGAGCGGCGATACCCGGAAGTAACATTCCGGCTATCGCCGCAGCGATAGCTGCGGCTGAAGAGAGGGACACGGACGGCTTCGGGGGCCCCGATCTAAGGTAAGTGGTACATAATGAGCTAGTATGCTAGTCATACTAGCTCATTATAGCTTTGTCTTGCAGGTGGGGTAAAAAAATAAAATAAAATTTATGGGTTTACAACCACTTTAAGCGGTAGATAGAAAACATGGAAGTGAACTGCACTATGAAGAAAGTAGACAGAATGTTGTAGAATTAATAATGAGGATTGCTGGATGTGAGACGAGAAAAAAGCTGAGAATGTTTTTGATTACTTTAAAGGTGTCCAGTCCATGGCAGAGACAGTGTAGTCAGTCAGATCTACTCCTACTAACGTAACTGCCATGGGTTGTATATTGTTGTTGCATTCCTAATGTGCCGTTAGAAGGAGATAAGAAATTTATGCATAGCATAGAACCTAGATCTGTTCAGCATTGTGCTAAGTGTGAAAGAGTTTGAATTCAATTGTAAATTAACTGTAAAAGGCTGTCAGGACTTGGTGGATAAGCTTAAATTGTTATGACCGACAGAAAAAAAAAATATATGGGTTAAAAAAAGTGGAGCACTGGTTTAAACACGCTAGAATCAGAGCAGACGAGAGAAGAACAAAATAAAAATGCCAAGCCCAACTGCCCCTAGTGGACAAAGAGGATGATTACATTTGTTGCACCCAGAGACCACCTCCTTATAATGGTCCTCCCCCTCAGGTGCAAGCCAATGCCCAGAGTACCACCCTCCCTGTGACATCCACCCCTGTCAGAGGAACTGCCTCTGAAAAAGACCCCAACCCTACTTCCTCAATCTCTCCAGACAGTAGCACAGCCTCAAAGATGAACAGATTGATCCTTGAAACTTTAACTAACGCCATAACCTATGCACCAGGTGCCCCAGCAGGGGCCAAGAGATTACGTAAACCTCCTATGAGGTATGGTGTAGATGATGGTGAGGAATACCCCTTGATAGAAGTCCCGTACCCCATGGGAGGACAGGCGGACAGGGGCGAGGGGATCCATTGCCTCCAGATAGCCTAGACTTAAGAAACAGGTTGACTGCCTTACTGAATAGATGCCAGCTTAGATGGGTACAGCGGACTGATGGGCAGAAAATAAATATGACAATACTCTTGACAGAACCTCACTTAACGATACATAGGTGTACTACATTAAACCCATCCACACTGCTACCACTTCCTACTGATGGTAATAAACATGACTGTACTGCTGTCATCGCTAAAAAGGTACTGCCACAAAGTGATTTAAAAGATGTACCGTTATCTAATCCTGACATGACACTTCTTGTTGATGGCTCCAGTAATAAAATCCAGATGGCACAAATGCAACTGGATATGCAGTAGTGACACAGGATGAAATCTTAGAAGCTAGGCCATTACCAAAACATTATTCAACACAAATAGCAGAACTGAAAAGAGCATGCATACTATCAAAAGGAAAATCTGTAACCATATACACTGATATTCAATATGTGTGACAGAACCCACTGTCACTGTGTGTTTTGGAAGGGACTGTGGGCTGGCCGCTTACCCACAGATTATGGCCTAGACTGAGAGACTGGGGGAAAGCTGGCATTGAGATAATGTAATGTAATGCTACATCCCTTCTCCCCCATCCACCCCCCCTCTTGTTGCTGTGTTTAATTGTGTTGGTTCATGGCACATAGACAATGGTCTGGACTGCAGACATCTCTCCGCAGGGGATGTGTATTGAAGGGCTGCCTGCTTACCATAATCCCTTTATGTTTAACTGTAGTCTCTGTTCCAATGTTAAGTTCCCATTGATTCTTCCTTGTCCCCTACCCCCCCTCTATGACAAGGCTAAGGGGAGTGTCCCTAACTGTGTGTAAAAGTGTATGTTTTGGATTTAATAAACGGTTAATGCTCTGCATGTTTAACCCTCAACACCTGTGTGGATTGTCTCGTGATTGAGGGGTTAAGGGCTGGTTATGGTGTATCTGCAGGCTGCGGGTGCGTTTGGAGGACAGGAGACACAGGTCTGGCGGATGTGCCCACCTGGGGTATGCGAGATCCGTCACAGTGTTGGCAGCGGTGGGATGTCTCCTGCAATCCGGGCCATCCAAACCACCACCAGGATTCAAGATCTGGGCAGCCGCCGAGGAGCAATACGGGGACCAGCCAGCATGAGAGCGGAGTTCGGGAGGAGGCTGCAAGGCATGCGGAAGCAACATCTGGGGCCAGCGACAGAGCGCACCATGCTCGGCTGAGGGGATGTGATCCGCTGGCAACTCTGGCATGAAACGCTAAGCCACGAGCGGCACCATCAGGGGAAGATCCTTCCCTCCTCCACAGAGATGTACTGGACGCAGTACCATGCGCGAGAGGTGTTCTTGAGGGAACGACCGCGAGATGAGTGGAAGACGGAGCTCGGAAGATTGGTCCAGGAGGAGATGAGGCTGGACGCCAGCTACAGAGCCCTCCGGTGGTTTGCGGCTCAACTGTGGCCAAGTACAGCAGATGGCAGCCCAACAGAAGGCGTTGGCTACGACGGCGTGGGGCTGCTCCATCAAAAAATGTACGGAGACCCAGACTTTGGGAGCGATGAGGAGTGGCGGCTGGAAAACATCCTGGACTGCCGAGATGAGGTGCTGGACCTCCCCGAAGAGGCGTGTGACCTGGAGGAATTGGAGTTCCTGGTTGAGCAGGAATGGGAGCTTGAGATTGCCTACAAGCGGCTGTTTGACGGTGATCAGCAGCCTGGCATGGCTCCCGTTGCCTGGGACTGTCCTGGAGAAATAGCGGACAGTCACAAAGATGTGGAGCAAATGGGGCTAGGGGCGCCCCTACGTTTTCCCGTCCTAACCGCAATGGAAGAAGCGGCGATGATACAGAGGGTACTGCGAGTGCTAGAATGCCAGAGCGTACCGGAAGCTCCCCAAGCAGAGAGACAAGATAATAGCATAAAGGTCTCAGAAGGGGAAGTTGAGACGGGCGCTGGAAGGCTGGTAAATGGTGATCAGCAGCAAGTCGAGAGTATCGCATCCGGTGCCCCAGCAGAAGCGCTGGCTACAGGGCAGAGTGCCACTAGCCTCTGTCCAGCATCAGAAAAAGAGTTGGATCCGGAGAGTCTGAGAGATGATTTTCGTGAGCCGTTTCCCCAACGGCAAATATCCCCAAAGGGAGTGGAGGAAGCAATTCTCCCTCCCCAGCAATTGGACACTACCCCAATGTTCATCCCCCCAGCAGAAGCGCAGGCTGCAGGGCAGAGTGCCGCTGGCCTCTGCCCACCCTCAGAGTTGGATCCAGGGAGTCCGAGGGATGACCTCAGTGAGCTGTTTCCCCAGCACTTGGACACTACCCCAGTGTTCATCCCCCCAGCAGAAGCGCTGGCTACGGGGCAGAGTGTCACTGGCCCCGACCCAGCCCTCGGTAGGTTTTTGGAGGGTTTGGGAGACAGCCCCTGTCAGAAGTCGCCTCAGCAGCTGGTCACAGAACCAGGAGGGGAGAAAACCCTTCCCCCTCTCCAGCGGCTGAACTCTACCGTTGTATATGTCCCCCTATCAGAAGCACTGGCTACGGGGCAGAGCGCTGTTGGCCTCTGCCCAGCATCAGAAAAAGAGATGGAGAGTCCGGGAGATAGTCCCTGCAAGATACCTCCTCAGCGGCTGGTAGCTACTCCAGGAGAAAAGCAAGTACCTTTTCCTCCCCAAATGCATAGCACTACCAGCCTACATTCCCTACCAGCGGAAGTGCTGGCATCGGGGCAAAGAACAATTCAGCTCCCCTCAATATCTGCAACCCAGCCCCGGATCACGGGAGTGCGGACAGCTGTTCCCACTCTGCAGCGGCTGTTTTTTTTCACGGGAGACCGTATGTGCGATTTTGCTCCCCAGCGCCAGAGACGTACTTTTCCTTTTCCTGGTTGCCTGGGGTGGAAGTTTGTGACTAACGCAGGTCCAGACCAGTTGGGGGTCAGGAACCTGGTTAGTCTGTTTTTAAAAGGGGAGAAATGTGACAGAACCCACTGTCACTGTGTGTTTTGGAAGGGACTGTGGGCTGGCCGCTTACCCACAGATTATGGCCCAGACTGAGAGACTGGGGGAAAGCTGGCATTGAGATAATGTAATGTAATGCTACATCCCTTCTCCCCCATCCACCCCCCCTCTTGTTGCTGTGTTTAATTGTGTTGGTTCATGGCACATAGACAATGGTCTGGACTGCAGACATCTCTCCGCAGGGGATGTGTATTGAAGGGCTGCCTGCTTACCATAATCCCTTTATGTTTAACTGTAGTCTCTGTTCCAATGTTAAGTTCCCATTGGTTCTTCCTTGTCCCCTACCCCCCCTCTATGACAAGTCTAAGGGGAGTGTCCCTAACTGTGTGTAAAAGTGTATGTTTTGGATTTAATAAACGGTTAATGCTCTGCATGTTTAACCCTCAACACCTGTGTGGATTGTCTCGTGATTGAGGGGTTAAGGGCTGGTTATGGCGTATCTGCAGGCTGCGGGTGCGTTTGGAGGACAGGAGACACAGGTCTGGCGGATGTGCCCACCTGGGGTATGCGAGATCCGTCACAATATGCATTTTCAACAGTATATGTTTTTGCACAATATTGGAAAAACAAAAGGTTGCACAATAATAGATAACATTTATACATCGCATGAAGAAAAACCGGTATTGCCAAAATCCTATTTAGGTATGCAGCAGTATTGACACATGGAGTAACTCATGAGTCAAACAGGGGCATGACTGAGATGTTAACCACTTGAGACCCGCGCTTTAGACAAAAGACGTCTGCAGCGCGGCTCTCAAGTGCTGAGTGGACGTCCATGGACGTCCTGCTGTTTCTCTCCCCCTGCGCGCCGCCGAGGGCGCACGGCGGGGGAACAGCTGTGCCCGCCGTGGTCACGTGATGCCGATGCGCGTGCCTGGCGGCCGCGATGTCCGCCAGGCACCCGCGATCGGCCTGTACACAGACAAGGACATGGATCTGTGTGTGTAAACACACAGATCCATGTCCTGTCAGGGAGAGAGGAGACCGATGCTGTGTCCCTTGTACATAGGGACACAGATCGGTCACCTCCCCCTGTCAGTCCCCTCCCCCCACAGTAAGAATCACAAATAGGGAACATAGTTAACCCCTTCCTCGCCCCCTAGTGTTAACCCCTTCCCTGCCAGTCACATTTATACAGTAATCAGTGCATTTTTATAGCACTGTTCGCTGTATAAATGTGAATGGTCCCAAAATAGTGTCAAAAGTGTCCGATATGTCCGCCGCAATATTGCAGGCCTGACAAAAATCGCAGATCGCCGCCATTACTAGTAAAAAAAAAAAATATAATAAAAATGTCATAATTCTATCCCCTATTTTGTAGGCGCTATAACTTTTTCGCAAACCAATCACTATACGCTTATTGCAATTATTTTTACCAAAAAAATATAGAAGAATACGTATCGGCCTAAACTGGGAAAAAAAATATTTTTTTTAAAAAAAATTGGGATATTATTATAACAAAAAGTAAAAAAATATTGTGTTTTTTTTTTAAATTTTCTGTTTTTTTTTTGTTTATAGCGCAAAAAATAAAAACCGCAGAGGTGATCAAATACCACCAAAAGAAAGCTCTATTTGTGGGGAAAAAATTATAAAAATATAATTTGGGTACAGCGTTGTATGACCGCGCAATTGTCATTCAAAGTGCGTCTACACTGAAAGCTAAAAATTGGTCCCGGCACGAAGGGGGTTTAGTGCCCAGTTGTCAAGTGGTTAAATAGGGTATGTACAGCCTATGGTTTCACTAACTACTAAAAAAAACTTTTTGTTCTTAATGCATTATATGTGCAAGACACAATTCTCAGGGAGGCATAAGGCCACGGAAAGGGAAGTTCCCCACACCGCAATATCTATTCCAACACATTTGTATGGATTTTATTGAATTGGACAAATGTGAAAGGAAAAAAATATTGTTTGGTAATCACAGACGCCCTGAGGTATTCCCGACAGGAAGTGCGGATGCACAGACAGTGGCCAAAGCATTACTAAGAGATATAATTCCTAGGTTTGGAATAGGGTTGTCCCGATACCACTTTTTTAGGACCGAGTACAAGTACCGATACTTTTTTTCATGTACTCGCCGATACCGATTACCGATACTTTTTTTTTTAATGTCATGTGACAGTCATGTGACAGTCTGCCTCTCATTGTTTGCCTTCCAGACATACTAATGGCCTGCAGTGAGATGTAGCTGCACAAAGGTGGGATGTATATATATATATATATATATATATATATATATATATATACTGTATTTATTGGCGTATAACACTCACTTTTTTACCCTGAAAATAGAGGGTAAACTGTGCCTGCGTGTTATACGCAGGGGGCTTTGGAAAGTTTTTTCCTGAAACTTCCTTTTTAAAGTTAGGGTGCGTGTTATACGCCTGTGCGTGTTATACGCCGATAAATACGGTATATATATATATATATATATATATATATACAGTCCTAATTCAAAAAGTGTGGAACAAGTGCAAATATATACAACAGGCCGAGGGGTACACTGAATATAGTCCTCTTTGGCATAACGAGACGTACACGGAACTGGCCAAGCTGCAGGGAGGGGCTAGATGGATAGCACACGGGATCACACATGTTAAACAAGTCTTTGAGAATGGCACTCTTAGGACATTTGTGGATTTGCAGGCGGAGTTTGGCCTGCCATCCTCAATGTTCTTCCAGTATCTGCAACTTCAGCATGCGGTTAGAGCACAGAGTAAATCTTCTGAATGGCACTTGTCTCCTACCCCTGTGTTCGGCCTCATTAGAGAGGCTGTGACCTCGAAGGGATTTATTTCTCAAAGTTACAATACCCTTCTACAATACTTCCTGGGGCGGCACCCCCTGAGGGTGAGGGAGCGATGGGAGAGAGATGTGGGTCAAATGGATGGGGATGAGTGGGAGGAGATATTTCAGGGGGTGGGTATATGCTCTCTGAATGTGGCCCAACGGCTCACTCAATTGTATATCATTTTAAGGGTGTACCACACGCCGCACAGACTACAGTTGATGGGGTTGCAGACAGAGGGTACCTGTACTAGATGTAAGCGAGACCATGGAGACCTCATTCACCTCCTGTGGCGTTGCCCCAAGTTGCATCTATATTGGAATGAAGTGGTGAATGTGGTCAATTCTGTGTTCAAGGTATCCCTACCGATTAATCCCAAGGTATGCCTCTTGGGGGTGGTGGAGGAACATGTGATGGCAGTGCACACCAGGGAGGCTGTTCAAAGGGTGATGTTCCAAGCCAGGAGGCTGATTATGTTGTACTGGAAATCTGAGACACCACCAGCTTCGAGGGAATGGATATGTAAGATAGGGGATATGCTACGTATGGAAAAACTCATTTACCAGCACAGGGGGAGCGTTCAGAAGTATGAAAATCTCTGGGCACCGTGGCTGGATACACCGGGGCTTGCTCCTGTGGACCTGGTCGCGGACAGATTATTTGGCTAGATGTGGGAGTGTAGCTCTGCTCATAGTTGCAATATTGTGGGGGAAAAAAGGTACTGTGAAGTTGCTAATTTAACCCTGTTATGCATCACTTGGTCATGTACATGGAAGTGCTGATTATTGTTTTTGATGTTTATGGCTGTGTAACACCTTTGATTCAATAAACACATTTTTGTTGGTAAAAAAAATATATATATATACTGTATATATTGTGAGGGGGTTAGCTCGGCAGCGGGTGTGTGTGACCCCCGGGATGGGCTCCCCACACAAAAACAGGCCCAGCAAACGGAAGTTGTGGTTTTCAAAATCAAAAAAAGGTGCGGTTTATTTTCTATTTACAGTGACAAAACACAGCAAAGCCAAAAGAAACATAAACAAAATAAATCCTGGTCAACTTGACCTCTGACTAAACATACAGGTTTCCTAACTAACAACTGGGATCAGCCTAGTGCTGTCCTAGTCCCTAAGTCCCTGGTTTTAAATGTCCAAGCAAATAGCCACACAGGCTTTGTCTCACCGCACAGGGGTTCACTCTCCCTAGACAGTCCACACAGGTCTGGGTCCAGGCATGAGCAAACACCTAATGAATCTGGGAGTTTTTATAGAGGCCTTAAACGAGCTGACAAGCTTCAGCTGGTCTCATCAACTCCCTGCCTGCACGACGCCCAGCCCTCTCCCTAGAGGTATGAATCATCCATGAGCCCACTAGCCTCAGCTGGGCTTCATCAACTCCCTCCCTAGTTGTATAAGTCGGCATAAAGCCTGAATCTGGGAGAAATATATCTACCCCCCTGGATGCAACCAGGTGACTTTACCTTCCTGCTGTCACATACCCCCCCTCTTGTTTTAACCTTGGGGTTGGAACACCAGCAATCAGGCATTCATGTACTCGAGACAAAGCATCCACATTCCCCATTTGAACGCCAGGGCGATGCTTTACTGTGAAGTTGAATTCCTGTAGGGCCAGGAACCACCTATTCACTCTTCTATTTGTCTCCTTGTTTTGAGCCATCCACTTTAACGGAGCGTGATCCGTAACCATGTCAAAGTGCCTACCTAGCAGATAGTACCGAAGGGAATCTAGAGCCCACTTCACCGCTAAACACTCCTTTTCAACCGTGGCGTAATTTACCTCATGGGACTTCAACTTCCTGCTGAGGTAAATGACTGGGTGCTCTTCCCCGTTCCAGACCTGGGACAATACTGCTCCTAACCCCACATCTGACGCATCACTTTGTACGACAAAGTCTTTAGAGAAGTCGGGTGAGTACAACACTGGCTGGCTACATAAGGCTTGTTTCAAGAATTGGAATGCTGCCTCAGCCTCGGGGGTCCATTTAATCATGACCGACCCTTTCCCTTTCGTCAGGTTGGTTAGGGGCACAGCCTTAGAAGCAAAGTGGGGAATGAAGCGCCGATAATAACCCGCGATTCCCAGAAAGGCCCGTACCTGCTTCTTGCTGTTGGGACGTGGCCAACTCTGGATGGCCTCGACTTTGTTGAGTTGGGGTTTTATCACTCCCCTGCCAATGGTGTACCCAAGATATTTGGCCTCCTCCTGCCCAATGGTACACTTCTTGGGGTTAGCCGTAAACCCCGCTTCCCGGATAGAGTCTAGGACTGCTTGCACTTTTGGCAGATGTGAGGCCCAATCTGTGCTATGGACAATTACGTCATCCAGGTAAGCCGCAGCATACTTCCGATGGGGCCTCAGTATCTGGTCCATTTTCCGCTGGAATGTGGCCGGCGCATTCTGTAACCCGAACGGCATTCTCTTATATTGGAACGCCCCGTCTGGGGTTACAAATGCGGTTTTCTCTTTGGCCGACTTGGCCAGGGGAATTTGCCAATACCCTTTTGTGAGGTCAAGAGTCGTCATGTATCGGGCTGTTCCCAGCCGGTCGATCAACTCATCTATACGTGGCATGGGGTAGGTGTCAAATTTTGTAACTTTGTTCAACTGACGAAAATCGTTACAAAATCGCCAGCTCCCATCCGGTTTAGGCACCAACACAATGGGACTAGACCAATCACTTTGGGACTCCTCTATCACCCCTAAGTTCAGCATTTTCTGTACTTCCTCCCGTATTGCCTCTGGGATCCGATAGGGTTTTAACTTCACCCTTTCACCGGGCGGGGTAATGATGTCATGCTCTACCCCAGATGTTTGTCCCGGCAGCTCAGAGAATACCTCCTTGTTGCGAAGCACAAACTCCTTAACCTCCTGTTGTTGGGGTTGTGACAAGGTGGCTGCTATTCCAACCTCAGGAATCACGCAACCAGTTTGAGCTGGTGACCAAGTGTCTGCGACTAGGGACTCTCTATCCCTCCAGGCTTTCAACAGATTAACGTGATAGATCTGTTCGGGCTTTCGCCTTCCTGGTTGTCTGACCTTGTAATTCACTTCGCTCACTTTTTCCATTATCTCGTAGGGGCCTTGCCATTTGGCAAGGAATTTACTTTCAACCGTAGGGACAAGTACCAGTATCCTATCCCCCGGGGAAAAGGTACGGGTCTTGGCTCCACGGTTGTACACTCTCTGCTGTGCTAACTGCGCTTGGGCCAAATGTTCCTTCACGATGGGCATTACCTGTGCAATTCGGTCTTGCATCAGGGCGACATGCTCAATCACACTCCTGTGGGGAGAACTCTCACTTTCCCAAGTTTCCTTGGCAATATCCAACAGCCCTCTTGGGTGTCTCCCATACAGTAACTCAAAGGGGGAGAATCCCGTAGAGGATTGGGGCACCTCCCTAATAGCAAACATCAGATAAGGAAGTAGACAGTCCCAATCCTTTCCATCTCTATCCACCACTTTCTTCAACATTTGTTTTAGGGTTTTGTTGAATCTTTCAACCAGCCCATCGGTTTGGGGGTGATACACAGATGTACGTAATTGCGTCACTTTGAACAATTTACACAGCTCCTTCATAACCCGGGACATAAAGGGTGTACCTTGGTCCGTAAGCAGTTCTTTACAAATACCCACCCGGCTAAACACAAGAGATAGCTCTTTGGCTATGGTTTTGGCCGAGGTATTTCGGAGAGGGATCGCTTCTGGATAACGGGTGGCATAGTCCATTATAACTAATATGTACTGGTGCCCCCTAGCGGACTTGATTATAGGACCTACCAAATCCATGGCGATCCTCTCAAACGGGACCTCAATGATGGGTAGAGGGACCAGCGGGCTACGGAAATGTGGCATCGGGGCCGACCTCTGACACACAGGGCAGGAGGAACAATAATTTTCTATGTCCTTCATCACCCCCGGCCAATAGAATCTCTGTAATACCCTCTCTCGGGTTTTCTCTGTCCCCAGATGACCTCCAAGAATGTGTCCATGGGCCAACTCCAACACCAACTTCCTGTAAGGTTTGGGCACCACAAGCTGCTCAACGGTTTCTTCTGCCCTTTTTGCCACCCGATACAGTAGGTCCTTCTCTACGCTGAAGTATGGGTAAGTGCAGGTATTATCTGGGTTCACTAACTCGCCATCTATTTTCACTACGTTTTCCCGTGCCTTTATTAGGGCGGGGTCTTTCAACTGTTCTGTGGCAAAGTTTTCCCTGTGAACCTCAAGATCAGAAAACTCCACAGACGGTAGGTTTTCGTCTGAGGAGGTGGGCTCCTCTCCAGATTCTTGAGTCTCCCCTGCCAATACTGATAAGGGAAATTCCGGAGAGTCCTCACCACTCTCAGGGGAGTTCTGGCTATCACATTCCTGGTACATAGGGGCACCAGTGGGGGGCTCAGGATCATCCCACAGTTCCCAGAACTTCGGAAAATCCCTTCCCACAATGGCGTCATGCGGTAACTGAGATACTAAGCCCACTGGATGAGAGAGGGTACCTTTGGGGGTCTCGAAACACACTGTAGTCACTGGATACTCTCGGGTGTCCCCATGCACACAAATAACAGCTACCTTGCTATTCCCAGAGACCTCTGTTTTAACTAACTCAGCCTTTATCAGGGTCACAAGGCTACCTGAATCCAGCAATACCACAACATTTCTACCATTAACACACATTTTCCATAAATGTTTCTCAGTTCCTCGAATGGCAGTGCATGCGACTGTCGCACACAGCGACTGACGTCTGCCCATCAGAAAGTCACACTGCATGGGTTCCTCCACAACCGGGCAATTGGCTGCAATATGTCCCGCTTGCCGGCAGCGGTAGCAAACGATCCTTCTTGCCGCCTCTTGAGCCGCTGATTTCCCAGGCTGTTCTCGCCAAACTTGGGGTAGAGCTCCCACCCTCTCACTCTCTCCACCCTCACCCCTTGGAATCCTCTTATCCGCCCCTGGGGATGGTCTGGTCTTAGGGTGGAAAGTCCGAGTGTCTCTGGAAGAGGCCGTCAGGTTCTCTGTAGCCAAGTATTTCTCCACACGATCCACAAGACCATCGGCCGTCTCTGGGTCTCCATGGCTTACCCACTTTTGGATGGCAGTAGGAAGAGCTCTCAAAAACCGATCCATTACAACACGTTCCACAATCTTTGGTGCGGACAAAGTCTCTGGCTGTAGCCACTTTCTGCTCAGGTGAATGAGATCATACATTTGAGACCTGGGGGGTTTTCCAAGCTGGAAAGTCCAGTTATGCACACGCTGAGCCCGGACAGCCTGGGTGACACCCAGCCTTGCCAATATTTCAGCTTTTAGGATCACATAGTCTTTTGCTTGGTCAGGCTCTAGGTCATAGTAAGCCTTCTGCGATTCACCAGTTAACAGAGGAGCCACCAGTCCAGCCCACTGCTCCTCAGGCCACTTTTCTCTTTCAGCAGTCCTTTCAAATGTGGTCAAAAATACCTCTGGATCATCCTCTCCAGTCATTTTTGTCAATAAACGACTCACCCCAAAGGACGCGGTATTAGTGGGACGGCTTTCCTCACTGGTCTGCGGACGTTGCTGCATTACTGCTTCCATTTGTTGTAGTCTCTGCTCTTGCTTCTGTAACAGGTCTATGAAGCGGGCCTCAGATTGCTGCTGGGCTTGTTGCTGAGCTTCCAGACTCTGTTGGTGAGCTTGCTGCTGGGCTGCAAGGCTCTGTTGATGAGCTTGCTGCTGGGCTGCGAAGTTCTGTTGTTGAGCTGCAAGGCTCTGTTGATGAGCTGCAAGGCTCTTTTGCAAACCTGCATTTGTCTGCTGTTGATTGGCATTTGCTAGAGCCAGCTGCTTCAGTATCTCCTCCATGCTGGCTTAAAAAAAACTGCCACTGGTTCTCCACCAACTGTGAGGGGGTTAGCTCGGCAGCGGGTGTGTGTGACCCCCGGGATGGGCTCCCCACACAAAAACAGGCCCAGCAAACGGAGGTTGTGGTTTTCAAAATCAAAAAAAGGTGCGGTTTATTTTCTATTTACAGTGACAAAACACAGCAAAGCCAAAAGAAACATAAACAAAATAAATCCTGGTCAACTTGACCTCTGACTAAACATACAGGTTTCCTAACTAACAACTGGGATCAGCCTAGTGCTGTCCTAGTCCCTAAGTCCCTGGTTTTAAATGTCCAAGCAAATAGCCACACAGGCTTTGTCTCACCGCACAGGGGTTCACTCTCCCTAGACAGTCCACACAGGTCTGGGTCCAGGCATGAGCAAACACCTAATGAATCTGGGAGTTTTTATAGAGGCCTTAAACGAGCTGACAAGCTTCAGCTGGTCTCATCAACTCCCTGCCTGCACGTCGCCCAGCCCTCTCCCTAGAGGTATGAATCATCCATGAGCCCACTAGCCTCAGCTGGGCTTCATCAACTCCCTCCCTAGTTGTATAAGTCGGCATAAAGCCTGAATCTGGGAGAAATATATCTACCCCCCTGGATGCAACCAGGTGACTTTACCTTCCTGCTGTCACAATATATATATATATATATTTGTCTGTACTGATAATTAGTGATGGACGAACATCTGCCGGGGCGGTTCGCGAATGCGATGCAAATGTTCGAACCTTTCGATCGCGCGAACGCGGGCAAATGTTTGCGAAACGCAGGTTCGCGGCGGGCCCCATTGATTTTAATGGCAGGCGAACATTAAAAACCTCCAGGTCATATTTGCAGCCACAAAATACTTACTAGCTGTGCACACATAGTCCCACAACATGGACAATGACATACCAGAAGTATTAAGCGAATTTGAGATCGACAACGACAAGCATTCTTTTTTTATCTGCAAAATTTTGTCAATTCAGGAGCGCATGAAGGCCATGAAAGAGACGCAAGGCCAGGCTATGAAGGGGGTGCAGGAGATGATCCTGCTATTGGAAAAGTTGCTATAATTTTTTTTTTTAAAGTTATTGTAGCGGGTATCCCAAATTTAGGGGTGACCGTCACCTGAGCAATAGTTGGCTGGGGTCTTTTAATTGTTTGGACTCTGCCATGCTGCTGCTTCACCTGGCGTGCAGTTCCCCTTAGGTGTACAGGTGGTGCTGGCACTTGTACCCGGGGTTGAATCACAGGTGATGGAGTAGCTATTGGGTGTCCTCTCTTGGCAGCCGTGCAGTGGGCGTGGTCTACCCACTGTGCATGCCGGAAGAGGGTACAAAAGGGGCAGACGCCATTGTTCTGGGTGCGAATACCCGGGGACCTGTACCCGGAGGAGTGTATCCACTCAAGGGGGGATATGAGCATTGACTGTGGGGTCTCGGCCGGGCACCTTCAGCCTGAGGCTGCGAAGTTCCAGGTAGGCCCAGTACCTTTAGCTGGGTCTACAAAGCCAGAAAGGAAACCCAGGGAGCCCAGGTGAGGGCGACCGCTCTGGCTAAGAGGAAGCCAGGGGAGGATCGGTCCCATAACAGGAGGCGAGTGATAAAGATTGCTGTCTCGGGAGAGGCCTGGTGACCTGTCGGAGGGAAGGATTCCTTGCTCCGCACAATATACAACAATCCAGCGCTCAATGGGACCAGTGAAAGCAGAACTGTAACAAATGTTTTGATAAAAGCAGTTCTTTAATTGGATGCACACTAAAATTGATGTAGGATCGATGTGGATCGATATAAAATCAATATAAATATAAATCAAACAACTGTCAATGAGAATGGTACTGAAAGAATGGTATCAGAAAGAACTCATAGTCATTGTTGGGAAGCATCAAAACACATGTGATACAATACCGCCATAACTCCAGGAACCAAGGTGTTAATATCAGCAAGGGTGCTCCGGTACCTGATGTCATATGGTTGGTTCAGTTTAGTGGTGTGATGTGCTGACCGCCAGGGAGGTGGAGGGAATAGCTTCTCTCCACGATACAGCCTGTGGCTGGGTTACGGGAACTAGAGCTGTAGGATCCAGAGAGGGATATTACATGCCGTTTTTAGCCTTGTGTCACGATCAGACCAGCTGATCAAACAGGCTGGATGGTGGTAGGTCAGACGGCGCTCTGGATGACGCGCACTGGGTCTGACAGCCGGAAACAGGAACCAAAGCTGGAGCGAAGGAGATACAATTGCTGGGCGGTACGTAAGCTCTGTGTTGCCGTGGAGACCTTAGCTTACATGTTTCATGCGCCTGTGCTTTGTCAAAGCCCTTGCTCCATAGACTGCCTTTGCGGAGTACTGCTAGCCTGCTACCTAAGGAGGGATCTCCTTGACTTTGTCCTTGGAGGGGACTAAGTCACTGTTCGAGCTACATGCCGGCTGCTAGTGCCATTGGGTGACTATCCGGGTGAGCTGTACCCACTCGGGACCGAGTGGCGATGAAGCCAAGAGTGTGCCTGAATCAGTTCTATCTGCTAACCCCTTTCTCTTTTCAACTCTCCGGTTACTGAAGCATAAAAGCAAAATAAACTTGTGTTGGAGTTGAAGCGTGGTGTGGACATTGGCCTTCTTTGGGAAAGGTAAAGACTTGCCTCTAAACTCTAGAGGGGAGAACTAGTGGAAGGAAGCAACTCGCTGCGGGACCCAAAAATATGACACCGCTCAACCTCTTCAAACAGAAGGGGTACGGGCATATAGTACGGTGTGCTTTTTTTCTACAAGTGAGCCAAAGGTAGAAAAAAAAGGTCTGTGTGCTACATTATATAAATTGTTTAGACAGTTATGCATATATATGGTCTACTGGTCACATGTGTTGAATTCCTCAGAGATCCATGCCTCATTAATTTTTATAAATGTGAGGTAGTCAACACTGTCGTGAGCTAGGCGACTGCGCTTATCGGTCACGATCCCCCCTGCTGTGCTGAACGTCCTTTCGGACAGGACACTGGACAAGGGGCAAGCCAACAGTTCCATTGCAAATTGTGCAAGCTCTGGCCAGAGGTCAAGCCTGCCCACCCAGTAGTCCAGGGGTTCATCACTTCTCAGAGCGTCCACATCGGCCGTTAACCCGATGTAGTCTGACACCTGCCGGTCTAGGCGTTCCCTGATGCTGGATCCGGATGACACCTGTCGATGGGTCGGCTGAAAGAATGATCTCATATCAGAAGTGACCAACACATCTTCAAACCGCCCTCTTCTTGCAGGCGCTGCTGTTGGTTTGGTATCCGCAACTGTTTCTCTGGGAGTGGAAATTCCTCTGCCAGCGCACGCAAAAGCAGAATGCAGCATTTCTTTAAGCAAGGCCTGGAAGTGCTCCATTCTGACAGCCCTCTGTGATGGTGGTAACATTTTCGTAATTTTTTGTTTGTACCCGGGGTTTAAGTACGTTGCCACCCGGTAATGGTCCTTGCCCTTTATGCTTTTTATACGGGGGTCCCTCTTAAAACACTGGAGCACGAAGGCCCCCATTTGCACTAAACTGGAAGCGGTGTGGTGGCCTGGCTCCAGCTCATCATCCAGGATAATGTCGTCCTCGTTCTCCTCCCCCCATCCACGGACAACAACAGGGATCCCAGAAAGGTTTAAAGCATGCTCTTCTTGCTCCTCCTCATCCGCCCCGGCACCATCCTCCTCTGACTCGTCTTCAGACTCCTGTTGTTGACTTGTCTCAGATAGAGTAGCCCCCCCCTGGGAATTCATTCAGCATTGCGACTTCCTCATCTTCCTGCTCCTGCTCCTCGACGGCTTGATCAATGACACGACGCAATGCACGCTCCATAAAGAAGAGTGTAAGGTACGATGTCACTGATGGCGCCATGGCTGCGACTGACCAGTTTGGTGATCTCATCAAATGGCCGCAAAAGTCTGCATTCGTCGCGCATGAGCAGCCAATGACGCAGTGAAAAATACCCAAGCTCCCCAGAACCTGTTCTGGCGCAGAGTTCGTACAGGTAGTCGTTAACTGCACGTTTCTGCTGGAGCAGCCTATCAAGCATATACAAGGTTGAGTTCCATCACATCGGGCAGTCACAAATAAGACGTCTGACCGGCAGATTGTGTCGCCGCTGAATGTCAGCAAGGCGAGCCATGGCCGTGTAAGATCTTCTGTAATGGGCCGAGATTTTCCATGTCTGCCGCAAGACATCCTGGACCCCAGGGTATTTGACAACGAATCGCTGCACGACCAAGTTCAAGACGTGTGCCATGCATGGCACGTGTGTAATTTTGCCCTGTTTCAACGCGCTCAGCAGATTGGCACCGTTGTCGCACACCACTTTACCAACCGTCAAATTGAGCGGTGTTAGCCACTGATCTACCTGTGAACGCAAAGCTGAAAGGAGTGCAAGGCCAGTGTGGCTCTTGGCTTCCAGGCACAACAGACGCAGCACAGCATGGCAACGTCTCACCTGGCATGTCGAACAGGTTCTGGGGATCTTGGGCGGCGCAGCGGAAGAGACGGTAGCAGCGGAAAAGGAGGAGTCAGCCGAGGAGGACAGGGAGGATGGAGTAGGCAGAGGAGGAGGAGAAGAAGAGGCAGGCCTGCATGCAATCCGTGGCGGTAAAACCAAATCTACACGGGTGCCACGGGTTACATGCTTGACGGCCGTCAGAAGGTTCACCCAGTGGGCAGTAAAAGTAATATACCTTCCCTGCCCGTGTTTGCTAGACCATGTGTCTGTGGTCAGATGTATCTTGGCACCGACACTGTGTGCCAGAGATACATTCACTTGCCGCTGAACATGGCCATATAGCTCTGGGATGCCCTTCTGGGAGAAATATTTCCTCCCTGGGACCTTCCATTGTGGTGTTCCAATGGCCACAAATTTTCGAAAGGCCTCCGAGTCCACCGGTTTATATGGCAGTAGTTGGCGGGCTATCAGTTCTGACAAGCCAGCGGTCAACCGTTGGGCAAGAGGGTTATCCGGCGTCATCATTCTTTTACGCTCAAACATTTGGCCCATGGAAGCCTGCCTTTTTCCAGAAAAACTTGGGGACGGGATGATGGAAGGGGGAGTGGAGGACAATTGTGAGGAGAGAGGAGAAGGAGAAGTAGAAGAGGCTGGACGGTGAGATCCTGGAGTGTGGCTTTGTGGGTTCTGACGGCGTTGCTCCCACTGGGCTCGGTGATGGGAGTTCATGTGCCTTCTTAAGGCGGCCGTCCCTAGGTGAGTTTTGGGCTTACCGCGACTTATGCGTTGACTGCAAAGGCTGCAGATGGCAACACTATTGTCAGCAGCAGACACGTTAAAAAAAGCCCACACTGCGGAGCCATGTGCCGGCATCCTGGAAGCGCCAGATGTTGATGTACATGGTTGATGGCTCGCTCTGATACATTTGCAGTCTGGTTTGTCCCTCCTGTGCAATGTAAGTTCCGCCTGCCTCTCCTCCCTATTTGCTGGTCCATCTCTCCCTCTGAACTCCCCTCCTGGTCCTCTCTTGTGGGCACCCACGTGACGTCCATAGACACATCATCATCGACGTCACCTTCCCCACCACTAACATTAGAGATCTCGGAGTAGGCAGCAACAGCGGGGACCAACCTCCTTGGGCTGATCTGGGTACTGTCCTCAGACTGCTGAGTGGCGGTTGTTGCTACCTCCTCTTCCTGATCCAATGTCAAGAATGCCTGTGCATCGGAAATGTCTTGTGATGGATCGGAAAATAATTCCTGTGACTCAAGCGGAAGGTATATGGTGGTGGTGGTGTTGGTGGTAGTGTCTTTGGGGGTGCACACAGCAGAGAGTGAAGAGGGTGCAGATAGAGAGGATGAGGAGGGTGCAGAAGAGTAAGGCTGAGTGAGCCACTCAACCAAGTCTGGTGCATCCTTTGACGTAATCGAACGCACCTTCTGCAACTTCCCACTTTGGCTCCGGCCTGGTACTCCTGCCCTAGCCCTACCACCCCTGCTGAAGGGCCTGCCTGTTCCTCTGCCTGTCATTTTTTTAAATGACCCTGTGACAAAAGTCTCTAGAGAAGTGCATTATATGTGGAAGAAGGTATATAACACCCCACTTCAATCTGGCGTTTTGGGGGGCCACTGGTCTATCCCACCAGTTATAATACTTTTTTATAATTGCGTTTGTCACTCTTTGTAGTATCGCTGCAGAACCGCTCAGCAGTCACAATGCTGCACAGTAGAATGCACTATAATATGCTTTCTATATTTGAAAGTATTTTATACGTGTATTACACCCCTATATACTGCACACCAAATAGTACACCTATACCAGTCGTTAAAAGCACTTTTGTGGACCTTTATAAGCTAGCGATTTTAGTCGCTAGTCTGTACCTGTGACACAATGCAACCTCTCCCTACACTGACAAAAGAGCTGCAGAACCACTGAGCAGCTGCACAGTAGATATGCACTATACTATGCTTTCTATATTTGAAAGTATTTTATGCGTGTATTACACCCCTATATACTGCACACCAAATAGTACACCTATACCAGTCCTTAAAATAACTTTTGTGGAGCTTTATTGGTTTGCGATTTTAGTCGCTAGTCTGTGCCTGCGACACACAGCAGCAACTTCTCCCTACACTGACAAAAGAGCTGCAGAACCGCTCAGAAGCTGCACAGTAGAATTGCTGCACAGTAGAAATGCACTATAATATGCTTTCTATATTTGAAAGTATATTATAAGTGTATTACACCCCTATATACTGTACACCTATACCAGTCCTTAAAAGGACTTTTGTGGACCTAATAGCTAGTGATTAGTAGAGTCTGTCCCTGCTAGTACACACACACAGCAACCTCCCTACACTGACAAAAGACAGCTGCAGAACCGCTCAGCACTGCAGTCCCAATGCTGCACAATTGAAATGAACTATAATATGCTTTCTATATTTGAAAGTATATTATAAGTGTATTACACGCCTATATATTGCACACCAAACAATAGTACACCTATACCAGTCCTTAAAAGGACTTTTGTGGACCAAATAGCTAGTGATTACAGTCTGTCCCTGCTCCGCACAGCAACCTTTCCCTACGATGACAAAAGACAGAATGTAAAATGGCAGCCAGATCAGGTCTATTTATAAGGTAGGGGGTATGTCCATCTGCTGAAATGTCTCAATTGGCTGTCCTGTACCACATGATGGATGTGTCATGGGTCAAAGTTCTCCACAATGTAAAAGAATATGGCTGCCGCGAGCAGCGCCATATGTCCGCCGGTTTGGCGAATAGCGGACGCGCAAAGTTCGCCGCGAACCGACCACGGGGCGAACCGCAAGGCCATCTCTACTGATAATGCAGCTATCAGAATCAACTGCCTACTGTGGTGTTAGTATGGGAAAAGCAGCAATTGTTTTCAGTTAGTTTTAGGTGAAAACTGTGCAGAGGACACAGTACACTGAAAATACTTGCAGCTCTCTGCTTGTGGTTTTATTATGAGAACACCACTATAATAGTCACTAACTGTATTCAGGTAAGCTTTAGGTGAACGCTATGCAAAGCACACAGTAGTACACTAAGTGAAACACTGACTGTCTGCAGCTAGCACAATCACCTGCCTGCCCTTCGAGTATAGAGACTAACTGTATTCAGGTGAGCTTTAGGTGAACGCTATGCAAAGCACACAGTAGTACACTAAGTGAAACACTAACTGTCTGCAGCTAGCACAATCACCTGCCTGCCTGTCACAGTATAGAGACTAACTGTATTCAGGTGAGCTTTAGGTGAACGCTATGCAAAGCACACAGTAGTACACTAAGTGAAATACTGACTGTCTGCAGCTAGCACAATCACCTGCCTGCCTGTCACAGTATAGAGACTAACAGGAACGGATCTAGCTAAACTCAATACAGTGTATAAATATATATACAACACCTAGGATGTATATATATCCTCTACACACTGTAACTGCAGCTAACTGACTCGCCTGCCTGCTCTATCAAACTCAGTATAAATGACACTGTCTGTCTCTGTAAACTCTCTCTTTTCACAACTCTAACACACTACACAAGGCCGCAGAGCCGGCGGCCTTATATAGTGTGGGGCGTGTACTAAACCCTCTGAGCCATAATTGGCCAAAGCCACCCTGGCTTTGGCCAATTACGGCTCTCTGTTCAGACGGAGCTGTGATTGGCCAAGCATGCGGGTCATAGTGCATGATTGGCCAATCAACAGCCAGCAATGCACTGCGATGCTGCAGTGAATTATGGGCCATAACGCGCCACTCAAATTTGTCGCGAACGGCCCATAATGTTCGATCTTCGAACGATCGAACAGCCGATGTTCGAGTTTAACATGGGTTCGACTCGAACTCGAAGCTCATCTCTAGACTCGAACATGAAAAATCTAAAGTGCTAATTTTAAAGGCTTATATGCAAGTTATTGTCATAAAATGTGTTTGGGGACCCTGGTCCTGCCCCAGGGGACATGTATCAATGTAATTTTTTTTTTAAAACTGACTTTTTTTGGGAGAAGTGATTTTAATAATGCTTAAAGTGAAACAATAAAAGTGAAATATTCCTTTAAATTTCGTACCTAGGGGGTGTGTATAGTATGCCTGTAAAGTAGCGCTTGTTTCCCGTGCTTAGAACTGTCCCTGCACTGTCCCTTATTCAAGTTAAATTACTTCACAGGGTATATTTCACACCTGTTAGGCTCCACAGGATCTACCCGGATAGGGACCCCTGCTGCTCCCGTTGCCGGACCCAACCGGGTACACTCATACATTTGCTTTGGGACTGCCCTAAGATACAGGTTTTTTGGAGGGAGGTCTTTGAACTGATTAACCTCAAATTGGATTTGACGCTCCCCGTATCACCAGAGCTGGCCCTGCTGGGTGTATCAGAAGACGAACAGAGGTCCCACCATAGTAAACTGCTTATTGCTTACTTACTATTCTATGCGAAGAAGGCTAGTCTTTGTAAGTGGTTATCCTCTAGCTCTTCGTCTGTGTCCTCCTGGTTGGCTATGATCGATGCTGCAATTCCAATGTACAAGTTGACATATATTAGCAGAGGTTGCCCTTGGAAATTTGATAAAGTGTGACTACCGTGGATATCACCGTGATGATTCCCTCCCTCCCCTTCCCGATCCTTCCTGATTGGGTTGTCCCGTGGCTTTTGGTTGTGAGCCCCCCCATTGAGGCTACACTTGTGTGTCTACTGTCCTCATGTAGCACCTTGAATATGGATACATTTTTTGTACTTGTGTATTTTCTTTTCCGCTCAATAATTTTGGAACTGACCTGGGGCCCCCTCCCCGATGCACTATTTCATTGTGGTTATAACCTGCTGCCTTTATTGGAATGTATGTCACCTGTTGCATTGTCATGTCAGTCGGCTATGTTTGCCGAGTTTTCTGTTCTTATGTTCATGTGCACATAACTACTTAATAAACACAACCTGATTGTAAAAAAAAAAAGAAAAAGTACTCGGAAAAAGTACTCGTGGCTATAATGAATTGTCGGCTCCCGGCAATACAGAGAAAAGTCATTGAAAGTCATTGATAAAAAAAAAAAATGCGTGGGGGTCCCCCCAAATTCAATTACCAGTCCTTTCAGGTCCGGTATGTATATTAAAGGGGAACCCTGCGTCAAATAAAAAAAAAATGACGCGGGGTTCCCCCCAAATATCCATACCAGACCCTTCAGGACTGGTATGGATTTTAAGGGGAACTCCACCCCAAATTTTTTTTTAAATGGCATGGAGTTCCCCCCAAAAATCCATACCTGGCAGGCCTTAGGAAAAGAGGGGGGACGAGAGAGAGCCCCCCCCCTCCTGAACCGTACCAGGCCACATGCCCTCAACATGGGGAGGATGCTTTGGGGGTCTGTGACCCCTCAAAGAACCATGTCCCCAAGTTGATGGAGACAAGGGCCTCATCCCCACAACCCTAGCCCGGTGGTTGTGGGGGTCTGCGGACGGGGGGCTTATCGGAATCTGGAAGACCCCTTTAACAAAGGGAACCCCCAGATCCTGCCCCCCTATGTGAATTGGTAATGGGGTACATTGTACCCCTACCATTGCACAAAGAAAGTGTAAAAAAAAAACACAGACACCGTTGGGATAAGTCCTTTATTAAAAAAAAAATAATAAAAAAAAAAAATTCCAGCTGTGGTAATCCACTCTCGGTCTCCACTCCAACTCTGTCGGTATCCTATGATGGATGCTCTCCCCTCCGGGGTCCAGCGGTGGATGATCTCCTCTCCATCCAGGTCCAGGCTCCAGCGATGAGATGTCCAGCGCAGCGCATCCTGTCTCCACCGGAGACACCCCGGGAATATCGTTGCCGCAGCCTGACAGGTCTTATGTAGCTTAGGACGGGGCCGCCAGTCACGTGACCCCGTCCCCCTCTGACGCAAGGGGAAACCTGGGCTTACCCAGTGACGTGCGGGTGACCCCGCCCCCTCTGATACAACGGAAACCTGCGTTACATCAGAGGGGGGCGGTGTCACTCGCACGTCACTGGGAAAGCCCAGGTTTCCCCTTGCGTCAGATAGGGGGACGGGGTCATGATGCATGATGTCACAGACCCCCAAAGCATCCTCCCTATGTTGAGGGCAGGAGGGGGGGGCGCTCTCTCGTCCCCCCCTCTTTTCCAGCGGCCTGAAGGGTCTGGTATGGATATTTGGGGGGAACCCCACATACATTTTTTTTAAATTTGACGCAGGGTTCCCCTTAATATCCATACCAGACCTGAAGGGCCTGGTAATTGAATTTGGGGGGAATCCCACGCATTTTTTTTTGTTATCAATGACTTTCAATTACTTTTCTCTGTATTGCTGGGAGCCGACAATTCATTATAGCCGCGAGTACTTTTAAATTACTTTTTTTCCTCCAGAAATGACACTTTGGGGCAGATTTACGAAACGTTTGCGCCATGAGTATTGGCGCATCTGCGTGCGCAATGGCTGTCTTGGTATTTACAAAACATTAGCGCCTGTAGCGCAGCCCTATTTGCCATTTACTATAGTGTTGTCGGCGGACGGGAGGAGGCGCTCAGTGCGCCACTATGGACCTGGCGCACGGCATGTTAAACACTAAATATAAAGAAGCTGGAAGTGAGAATATAATGGGGGTGATGTGGGGTGATGTGAGGAAGTGTAGTGACACCTGCCCAAATAACAAACATGCCCAAAATAGAGTGAGAAAGTAACTTTTTCAAAACCAGCCCGCTGCGCCGGCAAGTACAATTCGAGCTGCGGGAGGTTTTTTTGAGCTCAGCGCGGGAATTTCAATGGTTTAAATGCGCCGGTTCACTGCGCCGGCAAAATCTTAGTATATGTCAAGTCACCTAAGTCAATTTGCATAAGTTGAACAGGCGCAGCTCTGAACTTCCCAGTGCGCCTGCAAAATGACATTTCTAAAGGAAAAAACCATTTAAAAGCAGCCGCGGCTATAATGAATTGTCGGCTCCCGGCAATATAGAGAAAAGTCATTGAAAGTCATTGCTAACCAAAAAAAAAAGCGTGGGGGTCCCCCAAATTCCATAACCAGGCCCTTCAGGTCTGGAATGGATATTAAGGGGAACCCCGCTGCAAATTAAAAAAAATAAAATGACGTGGGGTTCCCCCAAATATCCATACCAGGCCCTTCAGATCTGGCATGGATTTTAAGGGGAACTCCACCCCAAATTAAAAAAAAAATTGGCGTGGAGTCCCCCCAAAAATCCACACCAGACCCTTATCCGAGCGCGCAACCTGGCCGGCCGCAGGGGAAGAGGGGGGGACGAGAGCGGCCCCCCTCCCTCCTGAACCGTACCAGGCCACATGCCCTCAACATGGGGAGGATGTCCCCATGTTGATGGGGACAAGGGCCTCATCCCCACAACCCTTGCCCGGTGGTTGTGGGGGTCTGCGGGCGGGGGGCTTATCGGAATCTGGAAGACCCCTTTAACAAAGGGGACCCCCAGATCCCGGCCCCCCCTATGTGAATTGGTAAGGGGGTACATTGTACCCCTACCATTTCACGAAGAAAGTGTCAAAAATTTAAAAAATGACAAGAGCCGGTTTTAGACAATTCCTTTATTAATGTCTTCTCTTTTCTTCCATCTTCTTCTTCCTTCTTCTTCTTCTTCCATCTTCTTCTTTTCTCCATTCGGGTTTTTTCCTTTATCTTCATCCTCATCTTCATCTTCATCTTCATCTTCCTTCTTCCTTCGGTGTTCTCGTCCGCATCTTGCTCCGGCGTCTTCCCTTCTTCTTTCTTCTCCGGCCGCTCCGTTTGAATTGGAGGTTCCCGCTGTGCGACGCCTCAGTTCCCCACTTGGTCCGCTGCCTCCGGTGGCTCCGCCCCCCTCTGGGGGCGGGGTCACCGGGTTTAAGTGGACCCAATGGGGAACTGAAGAACTGAAGCGTCGCACAGCGGGAACCTCCAATTCAAACGGAGCGGCCGGAGAAGAAAGAAGAAGGGAAGACGCCGGAGCAAGATGCGGACGAGAAGACCGAAGGAAGAAGGAAGATGAAGATGAAGATGAGGATGAAGATAAAGGAAGAAACCCGAATGGAGAAAAGAAGAAGATGGAAGAAGAAGAAGAAGGAAGAAGCAGATGGAAGAAAAGAGAAGACATTAATAAAGGAATTGTCTAAGAAGATGAAGATGAGGATGAAGATAAAGATGAAGAGGAAGATGAAGATGGAGGAAGAAACCCGAATGGAGAAAAGAATGGAGAAAAGAAGAAGATGGAAGAAGAAGAAGATGGAAGAAAGGAGAAGACATTAATAAAGGAATTGTCTAAAACCGGCTCTTGTAATTTTTTACATTTTTGACACTTTCTTCGTGAAATGGTACGGGTACATTTGTACCCCATTACCATTTCACACAGGAGGGGGCCGGGATCTGGGGGTCCCCTTTGTTAAAGGGGTCCTCCAGATTCCGATAAGCCCCCCGCCCGCAGACCCCCACAACCACCGGGCAAGGGTTAACGCTTGGACAGCCGCACTCCAAAAAAGGTTCTTTTATTTAAAATAAAAGCACAAACAGCATGCCACAGCAAAAAAACAGCAAGTATGAGCTGACGTTTCGCACTGCGATTCAGTGCTTAAGCTATGATTAAGCACTGAATCGCAGTGCGAAACGTCAGCTCATACTTGCTGTTTTTTTGCTGTGGCATGCTGTTTGTGCTTTTATTTTAAATAAAATAACCTTTTTTGGAGTGCGGCTGTCCAAGCGTTTTCCTCAGATTTTTTGCATTGTTATATGCATTGCCTGCACCCACGGCTCTGGATCTTGTGAATGAGTCACCAGTCACATCTGAGCGGTAACTCTCTCCACCGGGCAAGGGTTGTGGGGATGAGGCCCTTGTCCCCATCAACATGGGGACATCCTCCCCATGTTGAGGGCATGTGGCCTGGTACGGTTCAGGAGGGAGGGGGGGCCGCTCTCGTCCCCCCTTTTCCCCTGCGGCCGGCCAGGTTATGTGCTCGGATAAGGGTCTGGTGTGGATTTTTGGGGGGACTCCACGCCATTTTTTTTTTAAATTTGGGGTGGAGTTCCCCTTAAAATCCATTCCAGATCTGAAGGGCCTAGTATGGATATTTGGGGGGAACCCCACGTCATTTTTTTTTAAATTTGCAGTGGGGTTCCCCTTAATATCCATTCCAGACCTGAAGGGCCTGGTTATGGAATTTGGGGGAACCCCCACGTTTTTTTTTGTGTAATCAAAGACTTTCAATGACTTTTATCTGTATTGACGGGAACCAGCAATTCATTACAGCCGCAAGGACTTTTAAATGACTATTATTTTACTTTAGAAATTTCATTTTGCGCTCCAACTGTTATAAACATAGAAAACATGTGCTACTTTACAAGCATACTATAGACACCCCCCCGGTATGATATTTAGGGCCAGTTCACATCGGATGCATTGCAGTGCGTTTTTTTGATGCCTGAAAAACGCAAAGAAAGTTGATCACATTAATGCCAATGGCATAGTTCACACCACTGCAGTCCGTTCCAGTGCGTTTCAGAAAGCAAGAAAAAAATTGGTCATGCTGCATCTTTTAGGTACAGAACTGTACTGGACCGCAGTAAAACACATCAAAAACGCAACGGAACGTACCAAAAATGCACTGGAATGCACCGGAACGCACCTAAATGCACCCAAGACGCACTGCAACACACTTGTCCTAAGTGAAAAGAGGGGGAAAAAAACACTGGACTGCATCAAACACGCCTCAAAAATGCACTGGAATGTGTCAAAAACGTGCATGCAGAAAAGCACCTGGAACACACCCAGACTGCGTTTCTATGGTGTGAACTAGGGCCAGTTCACACCATAGAAACGCAATCCGGATGCGTTCCAGGTGCTTTTCTGCATGCAGGTTTTTGATGCGTTCCAGTGCATTTTTGGTACGTTTTTGATGCAGTCCAGTGCTTTTTTTTCACCCCTCTTTTTTATTAACCATAGATAAGGACAAGTGTGTTCCAGTGCGTTTTTGGTGCATTTGGGTGTGTTCCAGTGCGTTTATGATGCGTTTTGATGCGTTCCAGTACAGTGCAGGTAAAATGCAGCATGTTCTACTTTTTTGGTGGAACTGGAACGCACTGGAACAAACACTGCCATTTAGAGCCATATAACCAACTTTCCATGCATTTTGGATGCATAAAAAACGCAATGCACTGCATGTGGTGTGAAATGGCCCTTAACCACTTCCCGCCCAGTCAATAGCGAATTGACGTCCGGGAAGTGGTTGCAATATCGATACTGGACGTCATATGACGTCCTGCAGGATATTGCTGATCACCTGTCAAAACAAACTCGGCGGCGTGCTCCGTGCGCGCCGCCACAGGCTTGCAGAGCGGGGATCGGGGAAGGCGAGTGTCCCTTGGACACAGCGCGTCCCCGATCAGAGTAAACAGCCAATGAATTGGCTGTTTACCACGTGACCGGCTGTGTCCAATCACAGCCGGTCACAAATGTAAACAAACTCCACAGGAGTTATTACCTGATCCCTGCTCTCTCCTCACACACCGATCTGTGAGGAGAGAGAAGAGATCAGTAAGTTAGCTCAGTGTAGTTTGTCTACATAAGTTTACAGTGCACAACACGCCCCCCCTCCCATAAAGAGGACCTGTCACACAGCCCAGCACATCAATCAGCCCAGCCAATCAGCCCATCTGTCAATCAGCCCATCTGTCAATCAGCCCATCTGTCAATCAGCCCATCTGTCAATCAATCAGCCCATCTGTCAATCAATCAGCCCATCTGTCAATCAATCACCCCACCTGTCAATCAATCACCCCATCTGTCAATCAATCAACCCATCTGTCAATCAATCAATCAGCCCATCTGTCAATCAATCAGCCCATCTGTCAATCATCTGTCACAGGCCTACCTCCATCGGTACCGCCATTGGCACCGCCACACAGGCTACCAGTACCGCCATCGGTACCAGTACCGCCACCAGGCCCAGCATCTATACTGCCACACAGGCCCGCTACCAGTATCACCACTAGTGCCGCCATCGGTACCACCACCAGTACCACCACCCGTACCACCGTCGGTAGTGCCACCACCACCTGTACCACCACCTGTACCGCCATCGGTACCATCACCACCCGTACCACCACCACCTGTACCGCCATCGGTACCACCACCACCTGTACCGCCATCGGTACCACCACCACCCATACCGCCATCGCTACCACCACCACCCGTACCGCCACCTGTACCGCCATCGGTACCGCCGCCACCACCACCACCTGTACCGCCATCGGTACCACCACCACCTGTACCGCCATTGGTACCACCACCACCCATACCGCCATCGGTACCACCACACAGGCCCACCACTAATACCTCCATCGGTACTACCACACAGACCGCCACCACTACCACCAGCAGTACCATTACACAGGCCCACCAATAAGCACTGCCATAATGTCCCAAAGGGTTTACACACCTGAGGAGGCATATGCCATTCTTGCCATGTCGGATGATGAGAGCAGCGGGGAGCTCCCATTATCCGATTCTGGTTCGGAATACGAGCCAGTGGAGGATAGTGGCTCAGAGTCCGAGTCCCCGGAGGAAACCGTCCCTCCCAAAAGAATGCGATCGGCACCAAGATCAGCACCAAGATCAGCACCAAGATCAGGAGAACTGCCCACCACCAGCAGCGCCATACCCCAGGAAAAGGAGCCCAGTACAAGCAATGGAAATGCACGCCCAACCCGAAGAATCCAGCCCCAATCCTACCTTCCCGATGCCCTGGCAAACCCCTTATGGTTGCCTGCCAACTCAGGATCCGCTATCATCCCCCCTTTCACCGCACAGCCAGGTGTGCAGCCTGACACTACAAATTTTTCTAAATTTGATTATTTTTGTTTTTTTTTCCCACAAGATTTGCTGCAGAATATAGTGGATCAAACGAATCTGTATGCATCCCAATTTATTGCTGCCAACCCCGATTCTTCCTACGCCCGCATGTTCCAGTGGCGGCGTCTAACATTGGAGGAATTTAAATTATTTTTGGGCCTTATGTTCAATATGGGGCTTACAAAAAAGAACGAAGTCCATTCATATTGGTCCAAACGCCCCATCCAACACATGCCCATATATTCCGCTGTCATGTCCAGGAAAAGATACGACATGATTATGCGCTTTCTCCACTTCAATGACAATTCACAGTGCCCTCCCCGAGATCATCCCAACTACGACAAATTGTACAAGATACGCCCCCTAATCAATGCCTTTCCCCAGCGATTTGAAGAAGTTTTCATCCCAGACCAAAAAATTTGTGTGGACGAGTCCCTCGTACATTTCACCGGCCGACTGCAGTTCAAGCAGTACATACCAAGCAAGAGAGCCAGGTATGGGTTAAAATTAAATAAATTATGTGATCGAGCCACTGGATACGTCTGCAAATTCAGGATCTATGAAGGCAAAGACTCCCAGCTCCAGCCCCGTGATTGCCCCACATATATTGGAACCAGTGGGAAAATTGTCTGGGAGTTGGCATACCCCCTGTTCGGAAAAGGTTACCATTTATATGTTGATAATTATTATACCAGCCTGCCCCTTTTTCGCCACCTTTACAGTAAACAAACCCCGGCCTGCGGTACCTTAAAAAAAAAACGGAAGGGATTCCCACAAAATTTATTGACAAAAAAATTGCGACCTGGAGAATCGGCATCCATGAGGAACGAGGAGGTGTTGGCCATGAAGTGGAGGGACAAGAAAAATGTCCACATCCTCTCTACGATCCACAATGACACCATGGTGGAGATCCCAAGAAGACGCGGCTCCATTGTAAAGCCTGAATGTGTCCACGACTACAATTTGTACATGGGGGGGTGGATTTAAACGACCAGATGCTACAGCCCTACTTATCAACCAGAAAGTCCCATTATTGGCACAAAAAAGTTGCGTTTCACCTGTTTCACATGGCCCTTTTTAATTCGTTTGTCTGCTACCAAAAAGCAACTCAAAATCACCGACTCCACTACCTCCAATATATCGAAGATATCATCGATAGGATAGGATAGGACACCTCTGCCTGCTACCTGGACCTGTGCTTTGGCTGTGCTCTGGCTGTGCTGACAGTATCTCTGCCTGTGCGAACTATGGACAGTATTCCTGCCTGCTGCCTGGATGATTGCTTTTGCTGTCGCTGACCTCATCCCTGCCTGCTGCCTGGACCGATGCTCTCCTCTGTGGACCACTGCACTTCTAAAACCACAGGTAATCTTTTGTTATTTGGTATGTACCTGCTATGTGTTAGATATATGAAGGGCCTTCAAAAATGTGATCGGTAGTCAGAAAATGATATGTGCAATTAATGCTGCTAGAATGCCTGGAGGTGCTACTTGGATGTTGGGCCTCTGTATGTGGCCAGGCTGTGTAAAAGTCTCAAACATGTGGTATCGCCATACTCAGGAGGAGTAGCAGAATGCATTTTGGGGTGTAATTTTTGCTATGTACATATTATGTGTTAGAAATATCTTATAAATTGACAACTTTGTGTAAAAAAAAATGCATTTTCATTTTTTCTCCACATTTTCCAAAACCTTCTGGAAAAAAATGAACCGTTCAAAAGACTCATAATGCCTCATAGATTATACGTTGGGGTGTGTGCTTTCAAAAATGGGGTCATTTTGTGGAAAATTCTATTGTCCTGGTGCTCCAGGGCCTTCAAAATTGTAATAGGTGGTTGAGAAAGGATATGTGCGATTTATGCTTGTAGAACGCCTGAAAGTGCTACTTCAATGTTGGGCCTCTGTATATGGCCAGGCTGTGTAAAAGTCTCACACATGTGGTATCGCTATACTCAGGAGGAGTAGAAGAATGCATTTTGGGGTGTTATTTTTGCTATGTATATGCTATGCGTTAGAAATATCTTATAAATGGACAACTTTGTGTAAAAAAAATGCATTTTCATTTTTTCTCCACATTTTCCAAAACCTTCTGGAAAAAAATGAACCGTTCAAAAGACTCATAATGCTTCATAGATTATACGTTGGGGTGTGTGCTTTCCAAAATTGGGTCATTTTGTGGAAAATTCTATTGTCCTGGTGCTCCAGGGCCTTCAAAATTGTAATAGGTGGTTGAGAAAGGATATGTGCGTTTTATGCTTGTAGAACGCCTGAAAGTGCTACTTCAATGTTGGGCCTCTGTATATGGCCAGGCTGTGTAAAAGTCTCACACATGTGGTATTGCTATACTCAGGAGGAGTAGCAGAATGCATTTTGGGGTGTCATTTTTGCTATGTATATGCTATGCGTTAGAAATATCTTATAAATGGACAACTTTGTGTAAAAAAAATGCATTTTCATTTTTTCTCCACATTTTCCAAAACCTTCTGGAAAAAAATGAACCGTTCAAAAGACTCATAATGCTTCATAGATTATACGTTGGGGTGTGTGCTTTCCAAAATGGGGTCATTTTGTGGAAAATTCCATTGTCCTGGTGCTCCAGGGCCTTCAAAAGTGTAATAGGTGGTTGAGAAAGGATATGTGCGATTTATTTTTGTAGAACGCCTGAAAGTGCTACTTCAATGTTGGGCCTCTGTATATGGCCAGGCTGTGTAAAAGTCTCACACATGTGGTATCGCTATACTCAGGAGGAGTAGCAGAATGCATTTTGGGGTGTCATTTTTGCTATGTATATGCTATGCGTTAGAAATATCTTATAAATGGACAACTTTGTGTAAAAAAAATGCATTTTCATTTTTTCTCCACATTTTCCAAAACCTTCTGGAAAAAAATGAACCGTTCAAAAGACTCATAATGCTTCATAGATTATACGTTGGGGTGTGTGCTTTCCAAAATGGGGTCATTTTGTGGAAAATTCCATTGTCCTGGTGCTCCAGGGCCTTCAAAAGTGTAATAGGTGGTTGAGAAAGGATATGTGCGATTTATGCTTGTAGAACGCCTGAAAGTGCTACTTCAATGTTGGGCCTCTGTATATGGCCAGGCTGTGTAAAAGTCTCACACATGTGGTATCGCTACACTCAGGAGGAGTAGCAGAATGTATTTTGGGGTGTAGTTGTAATTATGCATATGCTGTGTGAGAGAAAAAAACTGTTAATATGACCAGTTTGTGTAAAAAAAAAAAAAAATATTAAATTTTCCCAAGAATTGTGGGAAAAAAATACAACTTCAAAAAACTCACCACGCCTCTTAGTAAATACCTTGGACTGTCTACTTTCCAAAAAGGGGTAATTTTGGGGTATTTGTACTTTCCTCGCTTGTTAGTGTCTCAAGAAATGAGATATCCCTTCAGTACATCAGGCGTGATCAGATGTGATAAATTTTCAGTGATTGCCACCATAGTTTGTAGACTCTATAACTTTCACAAAGACCAAATAATATACACTAATTTGGGTTCATTTTACCAAAGATATGTAGCAGTATACATTTTGGCACAAATTTATGAAGAAAAATTACTTATTTGCAAAATTTTACAATAGAAACTAAAAAAAAGTGTTTTTTTTTTAAAAAAATTGCTGTTTTTTTGCTTATATCGCAAAAAATAAAAAACCCAGTGGCGATTAAATACCACCAAAAGAAAGCTCTATTTGTGAGAAGAAAATGATAAAAATTTTGTTTGGATACAGTGTAGCATGACTAAGTAATTGTCATTCAAAGTGTGAGAGTACTGAAAGCTGAAAATTGGTCTGGGCGGGAAGGTGCATAAGTGCATGGTATTGAAGTGGTTAAGCAATTTGGCATATTTAAAGGCACTTCTCCTTGTTTTGTTTTT
This sequence comes from Rana muscosa, assembly GCA_029206835.1. NCBI lineage: Eukaryota > Metazoa > Chordata > Amphibia > Anura > Ranidae > Rana > Rana muscosa. The sequence continues at coordinate 11,393,185 of JARGYO010005562.1, forward strand.
GCTGTTTTCCAAATTGGTGACATTGATATATGTCCCTTAGGGTGGGACCTGGGCCCCCATTTTAAGGCCAATAACTAGAAGATAAGCCAGCCAAGTGGGGACTAGCAAAATTAACAAGTCAGTTCCCATAGACTGCAATGGTATTTGTTGGTGGGGGGGGGGAGGGGTGATTGTCCCATCTCTAATTTTGTAGCATGCTGGAGGATGTGCTTAATTTTGGACGGGGGGAGGGGGGGGGTTATTTTTTGCTAGCTGCATTGGTGTTGTTCTGCACATGCCCAGCCAGTTAGTTTTTCTTTTGGGTGCTTTTTGTGTGTGAACAGCACCTGGGTATTTCTGGGCATGCTCAGAGAGTGTTTTGATGGGTTAGTAATTTAACAGGTGTAGCCACTTTGAATTTCAGTCTCTACATTGAGTGAACTTGCATTTTGGGTGTTTCATGGACTGTGCATGTGTTTTCAATTGCCTCATTAGCACACAAACATATGTTATATAAAGCTCACAGAGCATTCGGTCGCCTGCCCTGAGAAGAGGCAAGTGTGTGTGGGGTGTAAAATCTACATGTTGGTGTCCTTATTGAGTTTGTAACACATGTATTTTATTTTTTATGTCTTTGCAAAACAAGTGATAGGTTAACTTTTGGTGTATTTTTTGTTGCGGGGGAAATGTTCCCCTGAAATAATTCTGATGTTGTTAATGTTTGTTGTTTGTTCACTTTGATTTAATTGTCTGTGCTGCATTATTTTTGGCCAAAAATTGCTCAAGATGTTGTGTCTGCAACTGTTTCAAATTGACCATGTTTTTTATTTTGCCTTCCCTTTTGTTTTGTTGAACAATAAAATATGATGCAACGTTTTGATTGTTTTGTGTTTTCTTTGCAACAAATGTGACAGCTGATTGGCATGTCAAAACAAAACAGGTGTGATTTGTCTACCCTGGTGCCTTCATGGTAGCATATGCATGTATTGTATTGTGTGCTGCCATGGAGCGTCACCAGGAAATGAAAAATACAGAACGGTAAGTATTCAATTTTTCCTTTTTTTACTGCAGTGGTTCTCAGCCTCAGTCCTCAAGTACCCCCAACAGGACATGTTTTGTGAATTTATCTTATCGAGAATTGCTGTCCAAAAATCAAAACCATTGACTGATTTAAAGCACATGTGCAAGATGAAGGAAAACCTGCAAACCTGGCCTGTTGGGGGTACTTGAGAAGCACTGATTTAGAGCACTGCACTTAAAAATAGCTCAAGGCCATACAATTCTAATTGTGGGCATTTTGAGGGAAACAAAGTAAGTGTTAGAACCCCTGCGTGTGTGGTTTTTTTTTTAGATTTATTTTTTATTTTTTGTAGTTTGGCTTTTGTGTCTCCTTTTCTTAACATTAGCTGTGTGACAGGAAGTGAAGCCAAACAGGAAGTGAAGGTAAAACCCTACCAATGTCTTTTCTTGGGGACACACAGATCAATCTAGTGTCCCCATTGAGAAAATTGCACTCTAGCACTTTGTTGTGTACACCCCAAATCATTGGGTAGTTTGGGGTTTAGTAAAGACAAATCCACTCTGCAGTAAAAGTGTAGCTGCTGAAAATCTGAGGGAAAGTACTGGTGATTGGATGTTGCAATCAGATAAAAGCAAAGATGGTGTTTTTTTGGCTTGCATGTCCCCCTCAGATATACAGCAAGTGCACTTGTAGTGCAAAGTAGATTTGCCTTTAGTAAATAAACCCCACAGTCCAAGTAAATAAACCCCACAGTCCAAACTACCTAATAAATTGAGGCGTACCCTGCAATGTGCTGGAGTGCAATGTGCATAATGAGGAAAGTATTTAGACTGACCTGTGTGTCCCCAAGGAAAGACATTGTTAGGGATTTTCCCTCACTTCCTGTGTGGCCAAATTATTTAGTTTAACTTTTCAAAGACTCATTCCTAAGTTGAATTGTGATGCACGTCAATGGCCCATTTAGACCCTCTTTAATCACTTGAGATCAGCGCTATAACTGATCGACGGCCACAGCATGGTCCTCAATTGCCGGGAGTCCGTCAATAAACGTCCTCCCCTTTGCGCCCGCTGTGGTCACTGAGACTCAGGTGATGACAGATCCGAGTAAGGGGCCGATCCTTGCCCTTTACCATGTGATCAGCTGTCAGCAAATGACAGCTGATCACGTGATGTAAACAAAAGCTGGGTAATGGTTTTTGTTTTCTCCTTGTGCCGACAGTGTGAGCATAAAAAAAGGCAATCACCGGCTTATGTGCAAGCGACATGGGGCCCGAAGAGGAAGAGACAATTTTGCATCATCTGTGACAATTAGTAGCTCCTGCCAGTGCCACCTATCAATGCCCACCACTGGTGCCAATCAGTGGCACCTATCAGTGCCCATCACTGCCAACTATCATTGCCACCTAGCAGTGCCACTTCTCACTGCCCACCAGTGCCAAATAGCAATGCCACCTCTCAGTGCCCACCCTTGCCACCTTATCGGTGCCCATCAGTGCAGTCTCATCAGTGTACATCAATGAAGAAGAAAAATTACCTTTTTTAAAAATATTAACCAGTTTCCTACCGCCCACCGTCAAATGACATCCTTGGCTTTGTGCGGTGACATCTGAATGATGCCTGCAGTTGCAGGCATCATTCAGATATCATTCTTTTCAGCCGGCGATTCTGTGCACAATAAAAACGATCATAGTGGTAGTTCCACCGCTTGATCGTTCTTATAGGCGGGGGGAGGGGATGTCCCCCCCTCTTGCCGCCATCCGGTGCTTCTCCGGGCTCTCCCGTGCCATCTGGGGCTCGGAGAACGATTTGGAGATGACTGGTGACCAGATGGTCATCAGTCATCTCTATGACCGTCGGAGGCGCGGGCACGACGTTATGACATCACACCGTGTTCCCGTATGTTAACCAAGCTGTGATCTCGGCTGTCAGCATGAGATTGGTGTTTTTTTTGGACCAATATCATGCTTTCCAGCCTGGAGGAGAGATGCAGGGTCTTATTGACCCCGCATCTCTCCATAAAGAGGACCTGTCACACACATTCCTATTACAAGGGATGTTTACATTCCTTGTAATAGGAATACAAGTGATCCAAAAAAAAAAAGAGTAAGAAATACAAAAAAGTAAAAAAACCAAATAAGAAAAAACGCCTATGTCCCCGGTAGCTCGCGCTCAGAAGCGAACACACACGTAAGTCCCGCCCACATATGTAAACGCCGTTCAAACCACACATGTGAGTTATTGCTGCGTGCGTTAGAACGAGTGCAACAATTCTAGCACGAGACCTCCTCTGTAATGCCAAAATGGTAACCTGTAAAAAAATTTAAAGCATCGCCTAGGGAGATTTTTAATTACTGAAGTTTGGTGTCATGCCATGTGTGTGCGCAATTTTAAAGCGTGATGTGTTAGGTATCTATTTACTCAGCATACCAACATCTTTCACATTATACCAAAAAATTGGCCGTAACTTTACTGTTTTGTAATATTTTTAGCAAACAAAAGGCGTTTGAAAATTTATTGTGCAAATACCGAGCAAGATAAAAATTTGCAATGACCGCCATCTTATTCCCTAGGGTGTCTGCTCCAAAAACATATATAATGTTTGGTGTTTTGAAGTAATTTTATAGCCATAAATTTATGATTTTTACATGAAGGAGAGAAGTGCCAGAATAGGCCCAGTGCTGAAGTGGGTAAAATATCCTTTTTTTTTTTTTAAACTCGGTCTTTTGTATTTATCGAAAAAAAATAAAAATAAAACACAAAGGTGATCAATTAGCACCAAAAGCAAGCTCTATTTGTGTGCCAACAAATAAAACATTTTCATTGGGTTACAGTGTTGTATGAGCGCGCAATTGTCATTAAAAGTGCATCAGCGCTGAAATGTGAAACTTGGTCTGGGCAGTGCGCAAGTGGTTAATATAAGGCTGCATGCACACGGACGTTTTTCAAGCTGCTTTTTGAGCGTTTTTTGCAGCTTAAAAACATCTCTCCATGTTAGCCTATGGCCTCATGGCCACCATGGCGTTTTTGAGCTGTAAATGGCATAGGCGTTTTTAGGCCCCAAGTAGACGGGACGCTGGTGCAAAGTGTTCAGAACTAAGGTTGAAAGTGGCGTTTAGAAAGGCGCGCTTTGTGGTGTTTGCATGCCGTGTTTTACCACATTTGCGTGTATATGATAAGGAGCCGCCCTAAGCTCCAAAAACAGTATTATTTACGATTTTAGCTATTTAGTGAGACCAGAGTGATATCAGCAGCTGAGAGCAGCAGTGTAGTTGTATTTAGCGTGTCACTTGCCGCAAGTTGTGGATTGTCCACTTGCCACGTCAGCTGCCCCAAGTTGTGGATTGTCCACAATGCAATGGAAGCAATTTCTTTTATATATATTTTTTGCCATAAATTTGGAGTTTATCAATGTAAAAAAATAGGTCACCTTTAAAAACGCTTCTAAACTAAAATGCGGCTAAACGCCGGTACCGCGTCTGAAACGTGGAAATCTTTGGCGTCTGAAGGCATTTTGAGGGTTTGGTTTGTGAAAAACGATTTTATGCCATGATGATGCCACCGCTGACCCCGCCCCCGTTTCATGTCACAGTCCCATCATTCCCCGGGACTGTGACATCATACGGGGCGGGGTCAGCGGTGGCATCATCCGGTAACCCCCCCAATGCCAATAAAAGTGGCACCGCTGCTCGGACAGATCATTGCGGCGGTGGACAGCGATGAGGCAACATCGGGCGAAGAGAAGAGGGAAGAAGGCGACGAAGAAGACCGGCCCCCGCTAGCAAAAGAGCTGCGAGAAGATAGCGGGGGCCCGGCAGAAGGCAGAAAGAACTTGAGATCGTTGAGAAGACGTCGGAGAGCGAAAGAAGAACCGGAGAACAGAACAAGAGACCCCCGAAGTCGGAAGAAGACGGCGAGGAAGCCCGGGACCCCCGCTAGCAAAAGAGCTAGCAGAAGATAGCAGGGGCCCGGCAGAAAGACCCCCGAAGACGGGCGAGGAAGCCCGGGACCCCCGCTAGCAAAAGAGCTAGCAGAAGATAGCGGGGGCCCGGCAGAAAGACCCCCGGAGCTGCCCAATAAATTACTATTCAGACCTGTGTTGTCTTTTTTTATTGACTTATTTTCCCACCAGGTGAATGGGTAGGGGTACGATGTACCCCATACTCATTCACATAGGGCGGGGGGCCGGCATCTGGGGGCCCCCTTTTTAAAGGGGGCGCCCTGATTCCGAAAAGCCCCCCCCCATTCCCCGACAACCAACGGCCAGGGTTGTCAGGAAGAGGCCCTTGTCCCCATCAACATGGGGGCAGGGTGCTTTGGGGTGGGGGGGCGCAGGTCGCCCCCCAGCCCCGAAGCACCAAACCCCCCATGTTGAGGGCATGCGGCCTGGTACGGTTCAGGAGGGAGGGGGGGCGCTCTCTCGTCCCCCCCTTTTCCCCTGCGGCCTGCCAGGTTGCGTGCTCGGATAAGGGTCTGGTTTGGATTTTGGGGGGACCCCCCCCGGCGTTTTTCGGCTTAAGGGGGTTCACCTTAAAATCCAGACCAGACCTAAGGGTCTGGTTTGGATTTTGGGGGGACCCCCACGCCGTTTTTCGGCTTAAGGGGGTTCACCTTAAAATCCAGACCAGACCTCAGGTCGTGTCCAGGTCGCCTGGCAGAGTCGCGCTGTCCCTGTGTCATCCGGCACACGAGTCGCCCGCAAGTCGGATCCGACTTCCCGGGCGACCTCTATTCAAATCAATGGGCTCCCATAGAGAACCATTCATTTTCAATAGAGCGCCGCTGACATTTCTATTTACTATAACAGTGCGCCGCTGCTTCCTGCGCCAAGTGAAGGAGTTATCAGGCGCACCAATTAAGGTTAGAAGCAGCGCAGCGCACTGTTATTAGTAAATCAGCCCCTTTGTGCAGGGACAGTTCTAAGCACGGGAAACAAGCGCTACTTTACAGGCATACTATACACACACCCTAGGTACGAAATTTAAAGGAATATTTCACTTTTATTGTTTCTAGGGTTGAGCGAACCCGAACTGTAAAGTTCGGGTCCGTACCGAAATTTAGCTTTTTCCCGAACCCGAACCCGGACTTTGCGCGAAAGTCCGGGTTCGGGTTCGGCAATCTAATGGCGCAGTTAGAAATGCTTCAGGGGCCAGCCAATCACCTTTTGATTAGCTGGTGTGCCCTTAGAAGCCATCATAGCCATGCCTACTAATGGCATGGCTGTTATTGGTCAGTGCAACATGTGACCCAGCTTCTATATAAGCTAGTGGCACACAGCACACACGTCACTCTGCTTCAGAATAGATAGGGAGAGGATCTTGTCTGCTGCTGCTGCTTTTAGGGAGAGATTGAAAAATACATGAGTTAGTCCTGATTCTGGAATCTGAGGGAAAAGATAGAGAGACAGTGTAGTGTAGGGCCAGGTTCCTGTTGGTGCTTTCAGGGAGAGAGATATATTATATAGGAATAGGAGTCCAGATTCAGAGATATAACTCAGCGATCTGCATAGGTTTACCTGTTTGTGTTGCAGTGCAGTCTTTTTACACTGCCATGAGCCCAGTGTCAGAGAAAATCTACCTTTTATCTGCAAGCTCAGTGCACCAGCACTGCATATATTACGTTGAGAGATACACCGTTTCTATACTGTGGGTGTATTCTGCTCTTGGAAAAAGATCCATTTAGGGCAAAAAAAAAGGCACTTTATTGTGCTCTTTTCCAAAGGACCCATTAAGGGCAAAAAAAAATAAAAAAATTGCATTTTATTTTGCTCGTGCAAAAAAAGACCCGTTTAGGGCAAAAAAATAAATAAAAAATTTGCACTTTAATGTACGCTTGCAAAAAGACCCATTTAGGGCCACAAAAAATATTTTGCAGTGTGTTATACATATGTGGAGGCGTGTGAAATAAACCATTTCTATATATTTGTCTTCTACTGTGCTATACTAAAAAAAAACATTTTTTTGAATAGCATTTTCTGCAGTCCTGTAACTGTGCGATTCAGCGGTTACGTACTGTGTGTGTGTTGTGGTCTTCCAAAAAACGCCATTTAGGGCCACAAAAAATATTTTGCAGTGTATTATACATATGTGGAGGTGTGTGAAATAAACAATTTCTATATAGTTTTCTTCTACTGTGCTATACTAAAAAAAAAACATTTTTTTTGAATAGCATTTTCTGCAGTTCTGTAGCTGTGCGATTCAGCGGTTACGTACTGTGGGTGTGTTGTGGTCTTCCAAAAAACGCCATTTAGGGCCACAAAAAGTATTTTGCAGTGTGTTATACATATGTGGAGGTGTGTGAAATAAACAATTTCTATATAGTTTTCTTCTACTGTGCTATACTAAAAAAAAACATTTTTTTTGAATAGCATTTTCTGCAGTTCTGTAGCTGTGCGATTCAGCGGTTACGTACTGTGGGTGTGTTGTGGTCTTCCAAAAAACGCCATTTAGGGCCACAAAAAATATTTTGCAGTGTGTTATACATATGTGGAGGTGTGTGAAATAAACAATTTCTATACAGTTTTCTTCTACTGTGCTATACTAAAAAAACAAATTTTTTTTTGAATAGCATTTTCTGCAGTTCTGTAGCTGTGCGATTCAGTGGTTACATACTGTGGGTGTGTTCTGCTCTTCCAAAAACACCCATTTAGGGCAACATCCTAAATTTGGAAAATATGAGGAGAAGGTCAAAGGGACGTGGTGGCCCCGGTCGTGGTGCTGCTAGTGGAGCTCCTGTTGCAGGGAGAGGACGTGGTGGATCTGTGCCAGATACACGCACAAGTGAAACAGCTTCCTCAGGTGCGAGTAGGCGACCGAGCCTGCGGCGGTATTTTGACGCGCCTAATGAGGCTGTACGAATGTTTAGGCCAGGACAAGTACAGACGATAGTAGATTGGGTTGCTGACAGTGCCTCGGGTTCCTTCACATTGTCTCCCACCCACTCTTCTGATGAAAGCTCAGAGTTGGCACCTGAAACCCATGTCCATCAGTCTTTCACCTCACCCCCTTGCAAATCAGCCAAGCAGTCTGAGCCCCAAATCATGCAGCAGTCTGGAACATGGTCCCCTACACGAGGCGGCACCCTAAGACTCCTCGAAGGCTCTGGACTCCAGGCTTTACTCCCGCACCTAGGCCTCCATACCCAGGGCAGCAGGAACTCCAGGATAGTACCTCACCCCGGGCTAAAGGTACCCGAGATGGAACAGGAACACATGCACCCAGGCCGAAGGCACCTGGGCGTGGACCCCACTGGACATCAGCCCCCAGGCCAAAGGTCTGCCCCTTTTATATGCTCTCCCGGCATGCACAGCAGGTTCCCCGCCCCGCTGTACTACTGCCAAGAGGGGACACAAAAGGCACAGCAGTGTATCGGCGGTTCAACCCTAGCCTACCATGGCAGCGCCACCTGTAGGCCGCAGGGAACTGCACACCAATACTGTCCCCCGAGGACAAAATGGTCCATGAATCCTACAGAATTAGGGTGTTTGAGCCTATTTACCACTCAAACACTTCCCTTAAATTTAGCACCCCGCTACATTTTTATTTCAAAGTATTTTATTTTCCCACTAGCTTATCCATTAAATTGAATAATTTATTCCAGAAAGGGCGTATTCTGGGGCATTCCCACCATATGTGTGGCATCGTGCCGTTGAGTTTCTGAGGTTCTTAATGACTTCCCGTACCTCTTCTGCTGAAAAGGGGGCCTCCAGCATATTTTTTAGATGTTATTTTAAGTTATTTCCCTATCCACATTTGTTTGCAGAGCATTTGCCATGCTCTTAACAACATTTTGCTGCCATTTGCAGCCCTCTAGCCCTTTCCATTACTTTTTTAGATCCTTTTTAGTCCTTGGAAGTCCGGGTCCCCATTGACTTCAATGGGGTTCGGGTTCGGGTTAAAGTGCGGTCCCGGACCCAAACTTTTTTCCAAAGTTCGGCCGAACCCGTTAAACCCGAACATCCAGGTGTCCGCTCAACTCTAATTGTTTCACTTTAAGCATTATTAAAATCACTGCTCCTGAAAAAACAGCCGTTTTTAAAACTTTTTTTTGCATTGATACATGTCCCCTGGGGCAGGACCCGGGTCCCCAAACACTTTTTATGACAATAACTTGCATATAAGCCTTTAAAATTAGCACTTTAGATTTCTCCCATAGACTGTTACAGGGTGTTCCACGGCTTTTCGAATTTGCCACGAACACCCCAAATTGTTCGCTGTTCGGCGAACGGGCGAACAGGCAATGTTCGAGTCGAACATGAGTTTGACTCGAACTCGAAACTCATCCCTATCGGCCAGCGATGACGGTGACAAAAAAAAAAGGATTTGCTTTGAGAGTAATGTCTTCTAGAGAGCGATCTTGTGCCTATGCGGGTAGAGAAGCTGCAAGTGCACTGATTACCGAAGGCAGATCTCCCTTTGGACGTAGTGACTCGCCCAGAGATCTTTAAACTAAGAATTGCTTTTAAGAAACGTTCTAACACGGGATTCAAAACCCATCTCATGTCTGACAAGGCTAAAAAGACTGAGACCCTAACCTCCATGGAGCTAGACCCCAGAACTAAATCTAGCCGGGAATTACAGGATTGAAACAGCTAGTTTTGGCGAATTTCAAACTTCTTCCAAATCCTGTCGTAGGTGTCAATGGTGGAAGTTTCTGGCTTAAAGCAACGTTTGTATCATTCCGTGGGAGTAACCTAATTCTAATAGCTTCCTCCGCTCAATTTCCGGATGCTCAACTCCAGGATCTCTGGATGTGGATGTAAGAGGCCTTCCCAGGACTTTCGATTGTGCGTGACTGAAAGGATCGCCAAGGGACAACTTGAACAGTAGAGTGAACCAAGATCTTCTTGACCAATAAGGAACTACTGCTCATATGGATACTTGTTTTTCTGTTAGGCAATGGCGCCTAGTTGTACAAGGGGCATCCATCCCTGCCGATCGCCGGACTGGAAAACCTTGCGAAAAAGTGAGGTGCTTTGATATTGAGAGGAAATGTACCAGGAGAGAAAAAAAAAGAAACTCTATCTGAGGACTGCCTTATTGGGGACATACCAATCTGCTGGATTAAGGACCAATCGTTGGTGTTGGAAACAAAAAAATTGATAGGTGATCTGCCAGGTAATTTTGAAGAACTGGACTGCTCTGAGGCTGGTGAAACTTCTTTTGGCCCCGAGTATTATCAGGGTTACCTCATTGGACGATGACCTGATATGTGTGTCCCCTTCTTGGATCTGGACACAGGTTAAGGTCGGCTTGTTGTTCATTTGTAGTAAGATGGATTTTGCCTCTCAGAGAGGACGCCTAGACATTGCCATGTAATCTGCACCTAACTGCTGAATGTTGGATATTAAGTTCTGCGTATTGAACTGCCACCTGCCCTGGAACAACCGACTTCCAAAGTGGGCGCCCCAATCCAGACGGCTTGTCTTCAGATGCAAGAGTGAGACAAGAGATTGAACCAAGCTGGCAGTGATTCCATAGGTTGTGAGGACTTATCTACCATCATAATTAGAGTCTTCTGAGACAAGAATTCCCTCCTTCTCAAGGAGAGAGAATCCCCTGCTGAAAAAGTGGGGAGATGCTACCGTGCCCACTGCACCATTGAGATGCAGGAGGAGAATAACCCCAGGAGACTCAGACATTCTGCTGCTGACATGGTTCTGCTTGCCACCGTATTTAGTCCATGATTAGAACGATTTCTTCCGAAAGGGGAGAAGACACCCTCAGGGGTACCAAACAAGGCCCCAAGGTATATCATTTTCTTTGCTCGTGTAGCGCTACCCCCAGTTAAGAGAGCCACTGGTTTTGTTTTGGGCCCTGTAGTGCACCGCTGTCAACCCCTGGCAATCGGCTCTAACCTCCCGTGGCACAGCTAGTAAGGGGAGATAGGACCGCGTGGCCGCAACTCTAGGTGACGCAGTCCTATGGCAAACACACACAGTGATATACTTTAAAACTTCTATTAAAGTAAGTGAAACTGACACCAATGTACTTGACCCAGATATTTTACTGAGGCTAATGGGCAAGTAATAAACAACAGTATAACAAGTTGCAGATCCCTGCAATAAACACTAATAAAGATAAACAGAGTAATCAGAATAATAAAGTATTGCTATGCAACTCTAGCGCTGCCTTTTACAGCTACTTCCCCTCATGGGTAGACTAACACCCAGCAATGTCTACCTATGCAGTCAGGCCTGACTGATCTAAATGGAAGTTCAGTGAAACAATATTCGCTAGAAATCTTTCGGTGGTGCACTTGAAGAACAACTTTGTAATCCCAACGAATAGTAAAGATAAAGTATCTGTCTTTAAACAGCTCTCACCACCCGGACAAGTCCAAGTCCGTTTCCTCCGCCGATTCGTCTGGGAACAGGAATCCACCGACATCCAAGTCTTCAATCCTTCTGGTGTACTGCAGCAAGGAGGAGAAGATGTCTCTAAGGCTCTGCTAGGCTGGCAGAGGGGCTCTTTGGAAAAGAGCACAAGGCCCAGGCTTCAGGCCTTGTGCATACAGCAGTTCAGCACAGAGATCCTCTTGCTAGGAGAGGGGGTGTCCAAAAGAGGCAGAACAAACCCCACCTCCCCTTTATAAAGTCTGCCCCAGCAGTCTCTGTTCTGGAGCAATGCACCCTGGGTGCTGCAAGATGTACTGGGAGATGTAGTCTCTCTGTATTAAAGGGGAATACCCCGCTACACACTCCCGCCACTTTGAATCTTTGGTCCCCAAAGACATCTAACATTTCTAGATCTGCAAAACATTTTAGCTTCAATGCGGTTGCATAGAATTGACAGAGGAGCCTCCCACCAATCATCATATGATGGGGAGCTGTCCTGTCCACAGGTCGCTTCAGTGGGGGCGACCTGTCTAACTGTGCCAGGAAGTGAGCTGGGGTTGCCCTCCACCAAATCCGTGGTGAGAAGGTCAGGCTCTCTTGGCAACCCTTGAGGGGTGAGGTTAACTTCTTCGGTGCTCTCACCCATCACTTCACAAGTCGGTCTCTTGAGAGGATACTTAACTCTTCGCTTTCTCTGTTCCACTGGCTCAGACATGATATGCTCGCTAGCCTCTTTGAGTACTTCTGCCTCCTGCAGATTGGTTTCTTCCACTACTGCTATGGATCCTTCTTCTGGCAGTGAGGGTAAGGGATCACATCTGGGGACAGCAGGGGCTAAAAGCCGTTTCACCAGATCGGTATTGGTCCCAACGATGAGAGAGCATCTTGAGGGCCCTGGCAGCCATGGACAGACAATGGCCAGTGTCTCAAAGTTCTGGGGCTCCCCAGCCCTCAATGGATCACACGACAACTTGATCCGCAGACATCCATCGCAAGAGTACTCTTCTGCTTGAATACCCTGAATCTTGGTGTCTCCCAACTCTTCCAGGGGAAGGTATGACAGGTACTTCTTGTAAAAGTCTCTGGTCATCAGGGTAACCTGAGCACCTGTATCAAGGATGGCTCTGGTGTAGATCCCTTCGATCAGAACAGGCACTACAGGTAGAGGACCTACCAATTGGGCAGCAGTCCTTTTGGAAACACCTGTAACAGCAGACTGGCATACTTGGACTTGTGCTCTCTTCAGCTTCCGGAGCTGGGAATGCCGTTTCTGGCATTGTTTGGAAGGCTGATAAGCGTTGTTCACTGAGACGGCATAAACTGCAGGTGTCCTCCACCGCTCCCTCGCAGATTCAGAGAAAGTTATTTTTGAAGGCCCAGATCTTCCCTCCATTCTTGGACTTGGACATACTTGCTGGTAGTGACTAGTGATGAGCCGAACACCCCCGGGTTCGGTTCGCACCAGAACCCGCGAACGGACCGAAAGTTCGCACGAACATTAGAACCCTATTAAATACAATGGATGCGAACGTTCGGATTCTAAAGTGCTAATTATACCGACTATTATCCATGTTATTGTCCGAAACAGAGTTTGGGAACCCGGCTTCTGCACCAGGGGACATGTATCAATGCAAAAAGAAGTTTTAAAAACGGACGTTTTCCGGGAGCAGTCATTTTAATGATGCATAAAGTGAAAAAAAAAAGTCAAATATTCCTTTAAATATTGTACCTGGGGGGTGTCTAAAGTATGCCTGTGAAGTGCCACGTGTTTCCCGTGTTTAGAACTGTCCCTGCACAAAATAACATTTCTAAAGGGAAAAAGGTCATTTAAAACTGCTTGCGGCTTTAATGCAATGTGTGGTCCCGGTAATATGGATGAAAATCTTTAGGAAAAATGGCATAGCTACCCCATCAACCCCCCCCCCCCCCTACCCCAGCCCATTACCAGCCCCTTTGGGTCTTGTATGGATATTAAGGGGAACCCCGCACACAAAATAAAAAAGGACCTATATACTCTGAACAGCCGTATACAGGCGGTGCATACAAGACAGGGACTGTAGGTTTGTTCTTATGTAGAATCTGTTTATAATTTCGAACAGCTGCATTGTTTAAGTGGAGCTCCATGGCAAATTCCTTTTTTTTAGTTTTTTGTAAAACATAGGGAACGGTTATCACCCCTGTCACATTTTTTTTGCTGTCTGTGCCCCTGTTCAGAACATTTCACCTCACTTTGCGTCCCAATGACAACTGTTTTTGAAATGTGGTGTTTTTATTGAAACAAGGATTGGTGATAAAGCATCAGTAGAGAGGAGACACCTTTCTCCCATATTAATTCTTACAGGAGAGAATTTTCCTTCCAAGGGGTAGATTTCCTCTCACTTCCTGTTGTCGTCTTCCGTTTGCAAGTAGTAGTCGTTTGTAAGTTGGATGTTTGAAAGTAGGGACCTGCCGTATATACTCTGCAGAAATTGGCCCCTTAGGTGTTGGTGTTGGCACAACACTGTAAGCACTCACAGTTACTCTTGGTGGGTGCTGGAACGCCCTGCTGTCAACTATTATATCAGGAATTGTAATAACATATAATTGTTGATCAGTGGTGTAAAAATTGGGCCTTTGATGGTGGTGCTGGTGCCACAACACTGTAAGGCCTGACAGTTACTCTTGGTGGGCGCAGCAATGGGCCCTGCTGTGAATTATTAGATCAAGAATTGTAATTGCATGCCCCTGTTGAACAGGGGCTGAAAAATTAGGCCTTTGGTGGTGGTGGTGGTGGTGATGGTGGTGCTGGTGCCACAACACTGTAAGGCCTGACAGTTACTCTTGGTGGGCGCAGCAATGGGCCCTGCTGTGAATTATTAGATCAATAATTATAATTGCATGCCCCTGTTGAACAGGGGCTTACAAATTGGGCCTTTGGTGGTGGTGGTGGTGGTGATGGTGGTGCTGGTGCCACAACACTGTAAGGCCTGACAGTTACTCTTGGTGGGCGCAGCAATGGGCCCTGCTGTGAATTATTAGATCAATAATTATAATTGCATGCCCCTGTTGAACAGGGGCTGAAAAATTGGGCCTTAGGCACTGGTGGCACAACACTGCAACCCCTCACAGATACTGTACTTGGAGCACAGCAATGAGGCCTGTTGCAAAGTATTGCATCAAAAATTTTAATTACACGCCCCTGTTAAACAGGGGCTGAAAAATTGGGCCTTAGCCACTGGTGGCGTCACCCATAAACCAAAATGATCTTCCAAGCTATCATCGTTAATCGTATCATTGAGGAGGAGGAGGAGGATAGCCAGTCAACATAACAGCACAGGCACTCAGCATCAGCATCAGTCTTGAAGGGATGTGACATTTTAAAATCAATTAGTCTGTTATATCAGCATCTGGTGTGTGGTAGCTGGTGGTGATCCAAGACTGGTTCATCTTGATGAAAGTCAGTCGATCAACCGAGTCGGTGGACAGGCGCACCCTGTGATCCGTGACAAATCCTCCAGCAGCACTGAATGTGCGTTCTGAAAGAACGCTGGATGCAGGACAGGCCAGTAGCTCAATTGCATACTGTGCAAGCTCTGGCCAGTGATCCATCCTCAAGACCCAGTAAGCCAGAGGATTTTCGGTGGGGAAGGTGTCCAAGTCTGACCTTGCCCCTAGGTATTCCTGCACCATGTATATCAGACGCTGGCGATGGTTGCTGGAACCGATCATACTTTGGGGCTGCGGACTAAAGAATTGTCTGAACGCATCGGTCAGACGGCCACCTTCCCCATCGCTCCTTCTTTGACTGCCCGAAGCCTCAGCAACTCGTTGTCCAGGACCAGGAGTTTGTAACCTCCCAGTCTCTGGGAACGCGTTGCACAGACCTTTCTGCAAGGCCTCCCGGAGTTGTCTCATCCTCTGCTCCCTCTGCGACGGTACGATAAGGTCCGCAACCTTACCCTTGTACCGTGGATCAAGGAGAGTGGCCAGCCAGTAATGGTCCCTCTCCTTGATCCGAAGAATACGAGGATCCTTCCGCAGACTTTGCAGGATCAGGGAGGCCATGCAGCGTAGGTTAGCTGAGGCATTCAGTCCGGAGTCCTCTGGGTCACTAAGGACGACATGATCCGCAGCCACCTCCTCCCAGCCACGTACAAGTCCACTGGTTTCTCGGGACTGTAAATCATCCCTAAAAGACTGCTGCTGATGATGCTGAGTGCCAGCCTCCACCTCCATGCTGACACAATCCTCCTCCTCCTCCTCCTCCTCCTCTTCCTGTGCGATGGGTGGGACAGAAGGAACACTGTCTGGGTAAAGGGGGCCTTGAGAGGCAAGGAAGTCCTCCTCTTCCTGCCTCTGTTCTGCCTCAAGTGCCCTGTCCATTATTCCACGCAGCGTGTGCTCCAACAGGTGGACAAGAGGTACAGTGTCACTGATGCATGCACTGTCACTGCTCACCATCCTCGTGGCCTCCTCAAATGGTGCCAGGACAGTGCATGCATCCCTGATCATGCCCCACTGGCGTGGTGAAAAAAACCCGAGCTCCCCTGACCCTGTCCTGGTGCCGTAGTCGCACAGGTACTCATTGATGGCCCTCTGCTGCGTGTGCAGCCGCTGCAGCATGGCCAACGTTGAGTTCCACCTGGTGGGCATGTCACATATAAGGCAGTTCTTGGGCAGGTTCAACTCCTTTTGAAGCTCAGCCAGGCGAGCACTGGCATTATAAGATCTGCGGAAATGCACACAGACTTTCCTGGCCTGCCTCAGGACATCCTGTAAGCCCGGGTACCTGCCCAAGAACCGCTGCACCACCAGGTTAAGGACGTGAGCCATACAGGGCACATGGGTCAGTTGTCCCTGTCGGAGGGCGGAGAGGAGGTTGGTGCCATTGTCGCAAACCACCATTCCTGGCTTAAGCTGGCGTGGCATCAACCACCTCTCGGCCTGCCCCTGCAGAGCAGACAGGACCTCTGCCCCAGTGTGGCTCCTGTCCCCCAAACACACCAGCGCAAGCACGGCATGGCATCTTTTTGCCTGCGTACTTGCGTAGCCCCTTGAACGCCTATGGAGCACCGCTGGTTCCAAGGACAAACCACAGGAAGAGGCCATGGAGGAAGAAGAAGAGGAGGGGGTGGAGGAGAGAGGTGTGTCACAACCAGTAGTAGCATTTTGGAGGCGTGGCGGTGGAACAACCTCCAACACTACTGCACCTTGTCCTGCATCCTTCCCAGCTGCCAAAAGAGTGACCCAATGGGCCGTGAAAGAAAGGTAACGTCCCTGTCCATGCCTGCTGGACCATGAGTCAGCGGTAATATGCACCTTACCGCTGACCGCCCTGTCCAGCGAGGCCAAGACATTGCCTTCCACATGCCTGTAGAGAGCCGGAATAGCCTTCCGTGCGAAAAAGTGTCGTTTGGGAACCTGCCACTGAGGAACCGCACATTGCACAAACTCACGGAAGGGGGCCGAGTCTACCAACTGAAAAGGCAGCAGTTGAAGCGCTAGCAATTTAGCCAAGCTAGCATTCAACCGCTGGGCATGTGGATGGCTGGGAGTGAACTTCTTTCGACGGTCCAGCAGCTGGGGCAGGGAAATTTGCCTGCTAGAATCGGACGTTGGTGTACTGCTAGCAGAGTGCCCGCAAGTACTTGCCTGTGACACACCTAATTCTACACCTTCATTCCTCTCAGAGCAGGTTTCAGAGAGGAGTGAAGGTATAGTGGGGTTGGAGATCCCAGCTGATGCGGTGCAAGAAGAGGTCAGCTTTGTTCTTTGGTGTGGGTCTTTAAGGTAGGCTTGCCAACGAGCTGCATGGCAGGTCAACATATGTCTGATCAAGCATGTGGTGCCCAAGCGGCTGATGTTTTGGCCACGCGATATACGCTTGAGACATATGTTGCAAACAGCAGCTGTGCGATCTGATGCACTCGCCTCAAAAAAGGCCCACACCAAAGAACTTTTTGCATGACGGGCAGAGGCAGCGCCCTGCACAGGCGGAGCTCTGCGGTGTGATTCCGTCGGTGTGCTGCCCATACGCTGGCCACTCAAGGGCATCCTGCCTCGTTGGAGATGTGCCTCCTCCTCATCCTCCTCCTCCTCCTCTCTCCTATTAGGCACCCACGTGGAGTCAGTGACCTCATCATCCCCTCCCTCCTCATCACTGGAGCCAATATGGCAATATGCTGCAGCTGCTGGAGCATGACTACCAGATTGGTGTCCTTCTTGAGCATCCCCTCTCTCTGCTCTCACGCTGCTGCCTTTCTCTAGCTGGGTATCATCATCAGATCCTTCCAAACGCTGGGCATTCTCCTGGAGCATGTACCCAACACTGTGCTCAAACAGTTCGGGGGACTCCTCAGGAGGAGGGCATGGTGGGTCTAGGGAAGGATTGACTAATGAAGATAATGATACCAGAGAAGAGGACGCTTTGACAGCTGCTTTGCCAGTACCCTGAGCCTGGGTGAGAGAGGATGAGGAGGATGAGGTGGGCTTGGTCATCCACTCTACCAAGTCTTCGGCATGATGTGGCTCAACATGTCCAGCTGCCGAAAACAAGGACAAGCGTGTCCCATCGCCATGTGCTGATGACAATGCACCGCGTACACGACCAGCACTGTTGCCCCCAGACACAGAGCCTGCTTGCCCTCTTTTTTTGCCTCCTGACTGTCTGCCTCTCCTTGGTTGCCATCCAGACATTTTAATGGATGGCCTGCAGGGAGATGGGAAAAACAGCAATAAGGGCTACCTTCAGGTGTATACTGTGCAGGAGGCTTAGCAACAATGACACTGACACTGTCCCCTGCCTATCCTTCTCTGTCCCTAAACACAAGGATTGAAAATATGGTTCAGCAAAATAGTTTTAGAACAGAATAGCACACTGACACTTTCCCTCACTGTCCTACTCTGTCCCTCCCTACAAACAAGATTTAGCACAGAATAGCACACTGATAATTTCTACGAGTGTCCTTCTCTGTCCCTAAACTCAAGGATTGAAAATATGGAACAGCAAATTTGGTTTAGAACAGAACAGCACACTGTCAGTTTCACTCACTGTACCTCTCTGTCCCTCAACTCAAGGATTGAAAATATGGTTCAGCAAAATAGTTTTAGAACAGAATAGCACACTGACACTTTCCCTCACTGTACCTCTCTGTCCCTCAACTCAAGGATTGAAAATATGGAACAGGAAATTTGGTTTAGAACAGAACAGCACACTGTCAGTTTCACTCACTGTACCTCTCTGTCCCTCAACTCAAGGATTGAAAATATGGTTCAGCAAAATAGTTTTAGAACAGAATAGCACACTGACACTTTCCCTCACTGTACCTCTCTGTCCCTCAACTCAAGGATTGAAAATGTGGAACAGCAAATTTGGTTTAGAACAGAACAGCACACTGTCAGTTTCACTCACTGTACCTCTCTGTCCCTCAACTCAAGGATTGAAAATATGGTTCAGCAAAATAGTTTTAGAACAGAATAGCACACTGACACTTTCCCTCACTGTACCTCTCTGTCCCTCAACTCAAGGATTGAAAATATGGAACAGCAAAATTGGTTTAGAACAGAATAGCACACTGTCAGTTTCACTCACTGTACCTCTCTGTCCCTCAACTCAAGGATTGAAAATATGGAACAGCAAATTTGGTTTAGAACAGAACAGCACACTGTCAGTTTCACTCACTGTACCTCTCTGTCCCTCAACTCAAGGATTGAAAATATGGTTCAGCAAAATAGTTTTAGAACAGAATAGCACACTGACACTTTCCCTCACTGTACCTCTCTGTCCCTCAACTCAAGGATTGAAAATATGGAACAGCAAATTTGGTTTAGAACAGAACAGCACACTGTCAGTTTCACTCACTGTACCTCTCTGTCCCTCAACTCAAGGATTGAAAATATTATGGTTCAGCAAAATAGTTTTAGAACAGAATAGCACACTGTCAGTTTCACTCACTGTACCTCTCTGTCCCTCAACTCAAGGATTGAAAATATGGTTCAGCAAAATAGTTTTAGAACAGAATAGCACACTGACACTTTCCCTCACTGTACCTCTCTGTCCCTCAACTCAAGGATTGAAAATATGGAACAGCAAATTTGGTTTAGAACAGAACAGCACACTGTCAGTTTCACTCATTTTACCTCTCTGTCCCTCAACTCAAGGATTGAAAATATGGTTCAGCAAAATAGTTTTAGAACAGAATAGCACACTGACACTTTCCCTCACTGTACCTCTCTGTCCCTCAACTCAAGGATTGAAAATATGGAACAGCAAATTTGGTTTAGAACAGAACAGCACACTGTCAGTTTCACTCACTGTACCTCTCTGTCCCTCAACTCAAGGATTGAAAATATGGTTCAGCAAAATAGTTTTAGAACAGAATAGCACACTGACACTTTCCCTCACTGTACCTCTCTGTCCCTCAACTCAAGGATTGAAAATATGGAACAGCAAATTTGGTTTAGAACAGAACAGCACACTGTCAGTTTCACTCACTGTACCTCTCTGTCCCTCAACTCAAGGATTGAAAATATGGTTCAGCAAAATAGTTTTAGAACAGAATAGCACACTGACACTTTCCCTCACTGTACCTCTCTGTACCTCAACTCAAGGATTGAAAATATGGTTCAGCAAAATAGTTTTAGAACAGAATAGCACACTGACACTTTCCCTCACTGTACCTCTCTGTTCCTCAACTCAAGGATTGAAAATATGGAACAGCAAATTTGGTTTAGAACAGAACAGCACACTGTCAGTTTCACTCACTGTACCTCTCTGTCCCTCAACTCAAGGATTGAAAATATGGTTCAGCAAAATAGTTTTAGAACAGAATAGCACACTGACACTTTCCCTCACTGTACCTCTCTGTCCCTCAACTCAAGGATTGAAAATATGGAACAGCAAATTTGGTTTAGAACAGAACAGCACACTGTCAGTTTCACTCACTGTACCTCTCTGTCCCTCAACTCAAGGATTGAAAATATGGTTCAGCAAAATAGTTTTAGAACAGAATAGCACACTGACACTTTCCCTCACTGTACCTCTCTGTCCCTCAACTCAAGGATTGAAAATATGGAACAGCAAATTTGGTTTAGAACAGAACAGCACACTGTCAGTTTCACTCACTGTACCTCTCTGTCCCTCAACTCAAGGATTGAAAATATGGTTCAGCAAAATAGTTTTAGAACAGAATAGCACACTGACACTTTCCCTCACTGTCCTACTCTGTCCCTCCCTACAAACAAGATTTAGCACAGAATAGCACACTGATAATTTCTACGAGTGTCCTTCTCTGTCCCTAAACTCAAGGATTGAAAATATGGAACAGCAAAATTGGTTTCGAACAGAATAGCACACTGACACTTTCCCTCACTGTACCTCTCTGTCCCTACAAACAAGATTTAGCACAAAATAGCACACTGACACTTTCCCTCACTGTACCTCTCTGTCCCTACAAACAAGATTTAGCACAAAATAGCACACTGACACTTTCCCTCACTGTACCTCTCTGTCCCTAAACTCAAGGATTGAAAATATGGTTCAGCAAGATTGGTTTAGAACAGAATAGCACACTGACACGTTCCCTCACTGTACCTCTCTGTCCCTACAAACAAGGATTAGCACAGAATAGCACACTGTCACTGACACTCTCCCTACCTATCCTTATCTGTCCCTAAACACAAGGAATCCAGGATTATGTAAAGGAAAAATAATGACACTGTCCCTGCCTATGCTTCTCTTTCCCTACTCCGGAACACACTACACAAGGCCGCCGCGCTGGCGGCCTTTTATAGTGTGGGGCGTGTACTAAACCCCCTCAGCAATAATTGGCCACAGGCATCCTGCCTGTGGCCAATCATTGCTCTCCTCGCTGCCGGCGCTGTGATTGGCCAAGCATGCGGGGTCACAGTGCATGCTTGGCCAATCACAGCGCCTGGATGACACTGCGATGGCGTAGTGCATTGTGGGCCGTTCACGTCACTCGAATTTGGCGCGAACGGCCCAAATCGTTCGATCTTCGTCGAACGATCGAACAGCCGATGTTCGAGTCGAACGTATGTTCGAGTCGAACGTATGTTCGACTCGAACACGAAGCTCATCCCTAGTAGTGACCTACATCTCCACAGTTTCAACAGATGTCTTGCTTCGTAGGATTTTGGGCGGACAATCCAGTACTTTCTGCCATCAATTTGTTCATCATCTCCGCCAGCTGGGACACTTGCACCTTCAGTGTGTCTATCTCAGACCTGACATCCAGTGACCTGGTCACCATCTCCATTATTTTGGACATCTGAGTCTTCAGGATCTCCACCTCTGAGTCCCGTTCTGTAGCCATAACTGATCTGACTCCCACCGCGGGGAGGGTAGTGGTCTTCTCAGCCCCTTGCTGTTCATTTAAGAGGGCTTCTTCATCTCTTATGATCCGTACAAGATCTGGGTAACTCAAAGTCATCACTCCTTCAGAGGTCTTCAAGTAGAGCCAAACTGGATCTGAACGCAGGGCTCCCCTCAGGATCTGCTTCATTCGGGTTGCGTCTATGACCTGCGGCAGTATTCCCTTCTTTAGGACAATTTGGCACAACTTCCGGTTTAGCCTCCGCACATATTCGGATAACTTCTCTCCCGGCTGTTGGAGGGTATGTTCGAACTGGTATATCAGTTCAGTCGCCTTCTCCAGCTGGCCAAATTCCTCCTCCAGTATCGCCAGATAATCGTATGCGGTGCAGGTAGCGTTGCTAAGCCTGAGGTTCTTTACAGCTTCAGCAGCAGCGCCCTTTAGACTTTCGCTGATGCGCTGCTTCTTCTGCGCCTCTGGTATCTCCCATCCTTCTACCGCTTGCATGGCCTGTTCAATCCAGGTGTCAAATTATTCTTCTCCGGCAGGCACTGGTTGCTTCCCTGAGAAGGTGCTAAGCTTCCGGTAACCAGCCTCCACATGCACCGTACTGCTTTTCTGGCACTTAATTACAAGGTCTCCTAGAGCATTCAACAATTCCGGGCCTATAGCGGCCAGCGGTGATCCCGGGCTTAATAGTTCCTTAAGCTTTTCTGTTTTAGGGGATAGTGGTGGAGATAATCGTGGGGGTGATGGCTTTGGTGTCTGAAACCATTCTCCCTTCACTGGCAGCGTATGTATCAAGTGATAGATCTGATTATCTATGGCTTGTATACTCAGACTTTTAAAATGCTCTGGGATTTCTTTTTTCCATTCTACCAGTGCGTATGTAGACGAGATTACTGGATCTGGCATAAAATCCATCACCCATGCTTTGTGGCTCGGAGACAGTAACAATACGAGCTGTTTTATCTCCTCTTCCTTCCATCTTTCCCCCGGGAGTACAATGACTACCGCCGCGGTTGGATCGACGCCGATCGCTGCGCACCACTGTGACATTGCTAGCGGGTCCATGCTGGTACTTCTGACCGGCTTGATTGCAGCGTGCAACGTACAAGGATCCCGGATGAGCCCCCACGTGTAGCGCTACCCCCAGTTAAGAGAGCCGTTGATTTTGTTTTGGGCCCTGTAGTGCACCGCTGTCAACCCCTGGCAATCGGCTCTAACCTCCCGTGGCACAGCTAGTAAGGGGAGATAGGACCGCGTGACCGCAACTCTAGGTGACGCAGTCCTATGGCAAACACACACAGTGATATACTTTAAAACTTCTATTAAAGTAAGTGAAACTGACACCAATGTACTTGACCCAGATATTTTACTGAGGCTAATGGGCAAGTAATAAACAACAGTATAACAAGTTGCAGATCCCTGCAATAAACACTAATAAAGATAAACAGAGTAATCAGAATAATAAAGTATTGCTATGCAACTCTAGCGCTGCCCTTTTACAGCTACTTCCCCTCATGGGTAGACTAACACCCAGCAATGTCTACCTATGCAGTCAGGCCTGACTGATCTAAATGGAAGTTCAGTGAAACAATATTCGCTAGCAATCTTTCGGTGGTGCACTTGAAGAACAACTTTGTAATCCCAACGAATAGTAAAGATAAAGTATCTGTCTTTAAACAGCTCTCACCACCCGACAAGTCCTCCGCCGATTCGTCTGGGAACAGGAATCCACCGACATCCAAGTCTTCAATCCGTCTGGTGTACTGCAGCAAGGAGGAGAAGATGTCTCTAAGGCTCTGCTAGGCTGGCAGAGGGGCTCTTTGGAAAAGAGCACAAGGCCCAGGCTTCAGGCCTTGTGCATACAGCAGTTCAGCACAGAGATCCTCTTGCTAGGAGAGGGGGTGTCCAAAAGAGGCAGAACAAACCCCACCTCCCCTTTATAAAGTCTGCCCCAGCAGTCTCTGTTCCGGAGCAATGCACCCTGGGTGCTGCAAGATGTACTGGGAGATGTAGTCTCTCTGTATTAAAGGGGAATACCCCGCTACACTGGCAAAACTGACCCTTTTTTTTGGGGGGGGGGGTAGTCCACTAGCTAACCGTAGTTTGCCAAAGTGCCCACCACCCCCTGTAGGTGAGTTTGGGGTGCTTCTTTGTGATGAGGCAGGAATAGTGTACCGTCTTGTTAGTGCAGGATACGTAACCTCTTCTACTGAAGCCAAACTTGCCACTAGCTACTTTGAAAGGGTTCTGGGGGTGATGATGTGCCGAAGAGTAGACTTTGGTACTGTAGATGAGGGTCCCTAGTTTTTCGGGGATGTAGAAAAGGCTGGAAGACATGATGAATAGGTAAGCGTTTTAAGGACTATAGAGACCACCTAGTCCTTTGGTCGAATTGCCAGGATTACCATAGTTAGAGATTCCATCTTGTAGTGTTCAAGCCTGATGGATATAATTCAAATGCCTTAGGCCCGAGATCGACTGCACTCAACTTCATTTCAGCCATTTGTGTTTTTTTTTTTTTAAATTGGGGGTACCAATAAGATTGGGGAACAAAACCACTAAAAACCTCCTGAATCTGGAGCCGATGTTACTTTCCTTTGCTGTATCGACTCCTGTACAAACCGGAAAATAATTTCCTGTCTTTTCCCCTGGATTTTGGGATCTTGGTGGGTAGAAATGAGGCACGGGGTGAGCTGTGCTTGAATCTCCAGAAGTGGCTATGGAGGATTGTAAAAGTGACCCAGTGGACTGCGTAGGATTTTTACCCAAAGTAGAACGAAAGCCCCGCTAGGGATACCACCCAGTAGATGGGCTCCGCTGGACAGTTTTTGGGTGATCTTCGGGAGAAGCAGGTGTGGCCTTCTGTTTTCCCATGTTTAAGAGAGTAGCCTGGGAATACCTCGGCTTCTTCTGTATTCTGTGGAGAATACTGTATGCAGTAGGGACCGTGCGGAACCTCTAAAAATCTCTGAAGTCAATTTCAGTTTTTCCAGGGTGTTGACAATTTCTTCTGATTCGACACTCTGATTCAAGGCTACTTGAAAATATTCGACCATGCCTTTGTTGAATCGGAAACGAAGTAAAAGCAGCTGCCGGATTATATGCCTCATCAGCTGCCTGATCAACACTTTTGAGGCTAGCATCAACCTTGATCCAGTATATCCTTAAAAGAAGCTGCCTTTTCTGAGGGCAGTGTCGTATTCCCTGCTAGCTTATTGGTAGAAGCATCCGCCGACGGTAAGGAAACAAAACAGCTGTGAATTTGGGCCAGCTAGAGGATATAACTTGTGAGAACAGCTATAGGCGACTGGCCTTTTTTCCCACCTTTCACTTTACTGTGGTTATAAAATACTTAAAAATGGCAGAATCAAAAGGAGGAATATCGTTCTTCCATCACGTCTTTGACTTCACCTGAATCGATCTCCATGCCTGTTTACTGAGCCAGGGTTTTCATGGAAACTTCGCCTGGCGAAGGGGTAGTAGACCTTGAAAAGGGAGCCAACTCATGAATGGGGTCCTTTTCTCATTTTTTAATAGTATCTAGGAACTTCTGGTTCCCCTCTTCCTTATCCTTGGCTGCCTCCAGAGAAAAGTACCGCAGACCAATTTTTTGTGGGAAAGTTTCCCATCCGCAGACCGAGCGGGCTTTGCCTTTGAGGTGGACGGGACAATGTGGAGAGGAAGGTTTCCTAGCCGAATGCGGAGGGGGTCCACAGCTATGAGATGTATGCGCAGAAGAAGAGTATCCTGTCTTTGAGGAACTGCGCTCCTTGGACCTTCCCTACTGCGCCTCTCCATGCATTTATTGATGCTGCGGGCTGTAAAAAAAAGGAAAAGACAGGAAACTCTGTCTTTACCCATACAAGATACCCGACTGCTCTTTTATTTGAACTTACCTGGCCGTTGCAGCCACCTACCTAGTGGAATGTTGAGGATCTTTTTTCTTTTTTTTTATATATAACTGGACTGCGGAACAGATGTCAGAAGGGAAAACCAACGAAGATAACTCTCTTGTCTCTAATGTTTTTTTTTTTAAAACCGACCAAAAAGAAAATAAACATATGTAGCACACGGACCTTTTTTTCCTGCTTACCTTCACTTGCAGGGTAAGGCACACCGTCGTGCCACATGCCTGTATCCTCCTGGTATAAGAGGTTGAGCGGTGTTCATACTATTGTTGGGTCCTGCAGCGAGGTACCTCCCTCCATTGGTTCTCGTCCCTAGAATATAGGGAAAAGTCTATTCTTTCTCCCAAAAGAAGGCCAATGTCCAGACGGTGTTTAAACTCCAACAGATGAGTTTGTTTTCCTTGCTTGAAACAGATTGGGAAATGTTGAAACAGAGATAGAGTTGGGTAGGGAGACAGGTTCAGGCACGCGACACCCAGTTACCATTTTCTCCACTCAAGCCTGAGTGGGTATTGCTCACCGGATAGATCCCTCTCACAGTTCTAGCAGCCGGAGTGGAGCACAAACAATTACTTCAGATTTAGTCCCCTTTAAAGACAAGTTCAGGAGATCCTCTGCCACAGAATCCTTTAGTTCCTGAATCTAGAACTCTTTAACGCCTTTAACCTTTAGAGACCGTAAGTGCCAATCGGGCACATCACAGGCGCTACTATGCAACTCACGGAATCCTTCCCTCTGATAGGTAACCAGGCCTCTCCTGAGACAGTGACTTCCTTCACCGATCCTCCGGACAGGTCCCCCCCTGGCTTCTTCTCTTTCAGAGCGGGCCACCCTCCCTCGGGTTCCCTGGGACTCCAGTGGTTGAGCTGTAGACCCAGTTGAAGGTACCATAGCCTCGGGCTAAAGGTGCCTGAGACTTCTCGACCAGTTCACGCACCCCTGGCCAGCAGGCCAACGTGCGCGACTCTCGCCACCAGGGGTTCCCCCTTGGAATCCCCCGACCGAATCTCTCTAAATCTTGGCATCTGCCCCTTATGTACCCTCTCACAGCATGCACAGCAGGCAAAACCATGCCGACTGTATGGCTGCCGAGAGAGGACACCCAATCACGCTATAATGTCACCTGTGGTTCAACCCAAGATCTGAGCGACAGCGCCACCTGTAGGTCAAGGGGAACTATACACCCAGGTAACACCACAGCAGAGCAGAGTCCAACCTATAGAATCAGAATAACCTGAGCCAAACTATTGCTCAGGCTGCCCCTAAATTTAAGGCATAGCGACCCCAATTTTGGGGGTCCGCTACACATATATATGTATAAATAGATGTATATGTAGCACACGGATCCTTTTCCCCCCCTTACCTTCTCAAGCAGGGGGATAAGACACACCATGCCACATGCCCGTGTCCTCTAGATTATAAAAGTCAGGCGGTGTTACATACTTGGGTCCTGCAGTTAGCTGCTTCCTTCTTCTGGTTCTCCCCTCTATGTTTATAGAGGCGAGTCTTTATCTTTCCCAAATTAGGTCAATGTCCACACAACATATCAACTCCAACGTGAGTTTATTTTATCTTGCTTTCAGGAACCAGAGAATTGAAGTGAGAAAAAGGTTAGCAGATAGAAGTGGATTCAGTCACACTCTTGGCTTCGTCGCCACTCGATCCCAAGTGGGTACAGCTTACCCGGATAGTCACTCAATAGCACTAGCAGCCGGCGTGATGCTGGAACAATGACTCAGTCCCTTCCAAGGACCAAATCAAGGAGATTCCTCCTGAACTTTCAACACTCCGCAGAGGCAGTCTGCAAAGTGAGGAATCCTTCCCTCCGACCGGTCACCAGGACTTTCCCGAGTCAGCAATACTCTATTACTCACCCTCTTGTTATGGGATCAATCCTTCCCTGGCTTCCTCTGTGTCAGAGAGGTTACCCTCACGCGGGTTCCCTGGGACTCCTCTTCGGTTGTAGACCCAGTCAAAGGTACTGGGCCTACCTGGAACTCTGTAGCCTCGGGCTGAAGGTGCCCGAGACTCCTCGATCAAGATGGGGGGCACCCCCCCTCTGAGGGGTAGCTCCCTCCGGGCAGTGGGAATTATGGCTCTCCTTCTGGCATGGGCCCCGGGAATTGGCTCTCCTCCGGGCATGGGCCCCGGAAAATGGCTCTCTGTGTAATGGCGTCTGCCCCTTATATATCCTCTCCCGACATGCACAGCAGGCCAGAACCGCCCACGAACGGCAGCCGAGAGAGGACATCCAATACCTACTCCATCACCTGTGGTTCAACCCCGGGTACAGGTGACAACACCACCTATACGCCCAAAGGGGAACTGCATGCCAGGTGACACAGCGGTAAGCCAGAGTCCAAATAATAAAGAGACCCGAGCCAAACTATTGCTCTGGTCACCCCTAAATTTAGGTATAGCGGGGTTAAATTTGGGGACCCCGCTACATATACATATATACATAATTAAATATACAGACATAGAAAATATATGTTGTTATCACTTAAATATATAGATTAACATATATCTCTTTTCTTCAAGAAGATAAACAGAAAACCCTTATATACTGTATTTATTGGCGTATAACACTACATTTTTTACCCTGAAAATAGAGGGTAAACTGTGCTGCGTGTTATACGCAGGGGGCTATGGAAAGGTTTTTTCCTGAAACTTCCCTCTTAAAGTTAGGGTGCGTGTTATACGCCTGTGCGTGTTATATGCCGATAAATACGGTATATATTTTTCTTTAATTAAAAAGTATTATCTTCACGTTCCCTTTTTTTTTTAACATGCCTGTTCTCAGGGAGAACATGCAAACTCCATGCAGCCAGCGACACGGGTGGGACACGAACCAGCAACCCCACCGTCGCCAGGCGAAAGCGCCAACCACCACACCACTGCGCTGTTACCTTGGGCTGGCTCTATAATAGGAGGAAGAGTATCCTCTCTTGCATGAATCAGAGCCTACAAGACTGTAAGAGATGTTTCTCTAATGAGAACAGCTGCCACAATAAAACACCCAGCTCCATCTACACAGACAACCCTGTAGGGTGTACCAAGATGGCCGCCAACTGCTTCACGGGACTACCGCGCATGCGCCAAAGACGTCACGCCTCCGCGACACGGCTCCACCTCCAGAGAGGATAAGCCAGACACGGAGGACGCGCACGAAGCGCCGCAGACGTCCTCCAGCATGGAAACACACAGGTTTTTGCGGGGAACAGCACCCGGAGGAATATCGAGGGGAAAAGTGTATATAACAACTCACAAGACTCTGCAGCGTACCTCTATTGACAGAATCTGATCCAGGTGATCCACGATCCTGCAGGTTTGAGGACAGAATAAAGAATGGTGTGTGGGGGGCTGACTCTTTCTTTTATAGAGTTATAATTGGTCCTGTGGGTTGGTTAGGGGCGGAGTAACCAACTATATGTATGCTGCCATGGAAGGCACCAGGAAAGTTAGTTTTGGACTTTAGATTGGAAGCTCATTGCAGCCAGGGCCTGATGTTAATGTTTGTTAGCACTATGCGCAGGGACTTGGACATTTAAAATTGTAGGGTTTACACTGCACAGGTACATATGCTTAGAAAACTGTTGTTTTGTTTATGTGCATGCAAATGGACTTCGGTCTTTGGCCTGTAGTTGGAGATTTGATGCACATAGCCAAGGGCTAACACAGTTGCAAATAGTATTATGTGTTTCTGCCCATCAGGTGCAATCACTTTACACATACACGAAGAGACAGATTGAAATATACTGGTGGCGTGTACTTCTATTGGGTGTGTATCAGTGTGCTAACAATACAACCTCTCTTATATAAAGGCCTGCAGTAGGGGGGTTTGTTTGGTCTAAGAAGGCCATGTTTTTTGCTGTGATTTGTGGGGGAATGATATTGTGCAGATTGACAAACCCCCAACTAGGGTTATTTACTGAAATTCTTGTGCATTTTTTCAATCAAAAGTGGGCTTATGAGGTGGGAGAAAATATGGTCCGATGGATCTTAAGTATATATGCTCAACCTAGTGCTCAGGTAAGGGTAAATGGAGTTCTCTTTCCATCTTTTGGGATCACCAATGGGACCAGGCAGGGCTGCCCATTGTCACCCCTCCTTTTCTCACTCCCCCTAGAACCTTTCCTCTGTAGTATCTGACTGAATCAGGATATCCAGGGACTGACAGTGGAAGGAACTTAGTATAAGATCTCAGCGTACGCCGATGATATGCTCTTTTCACTGGCTAACCCAATGCTATCCCTCCCTAATTTATACACTGAAATGGAGAGATATGGCACTCTATCATATCTTAAGATTAACTTAACTAAGTCAGAGGCCATGGGAATTGCAATGTCTAAAGATATGCTGGGATCATTGAAATCCAATTATAAATTTAAATGGACGGATCATGCACTGAATTATTTGGGAACAAAGATCCCAGCAGACCTTTCACATACTTTCGATCTTAACTTTCCACCACTTCTACACAGGGTTCGGGGTCTCTTGGATAGGTGGCACAAGGGATTCCATTCTTGGCTTGGTAGAGGAAATATACTAAAAATGTACATTTTACCAAAGTTCCTATATTTATTTCAGGCATTACCCATTGCCATCCCTAGGCATTATTTTAAACAGATCGATACACTCTTTACCGGATTTATCTGGGCACAGAAACATCCAAGGATCAGAAGATCCTTGTTAACTCTCCCCAAGCAATATGGTGGTTTGGCTATACCTGACATATATAAATACTACCAAGCAGCCATATTGAGTCGAAAAATTGACTGGTGCCGACATAGAGACCTAAAGCCTGGACTAATTTGGAACAAGCACAGAGTAGAGCTTTAATACATAGAGCACCCTGGTGCTTTAGAGAATTTCCATCCACGGTCAAGACACATCCACTAATAGGCCCAACGATTAGAATGTACCATAGACTTATTTCTAAAGGGAAGTTATCAACATTAGAGTCCCCATTATTCCCCATTTTGGGGAATCCACAATTTGCATTAGGACTGAGGAAAGAATCCTTTGGGGTACTTTTAGAAAAGGGGCTATATCAGGCCTCCCATTTCCTAGAAACAGGATCATGGCCCAACTGGCAAATATTGACATCTAGTTCTAACCTATACCAACTAGACTTCTGGCGGGCGGCGCAATTGAGACATTTTTTGCAGTCTCTACCTCCACCCGATAACTTCAAGCGGAAGCTAACAATATTTGAAGAATATTGTAATGAGAAAGGATCACTTCCCCATGTTCATTCGAAGATGTATGATCTGTAGATCAGACCACCAGAGGATTCAAATTGCCATTTTTATGTAAATGGAAACTGGAACTAGGTAGAACTTTTTCAGAGGAACAACGTACCAGAATAACAAAAAATATATTTGAATCTTCAATGTGTATATAGATACAGAAAACAAATTATAAAATTGTTTCTCAATGGTACCGAACCCCAGTTCTTCTTCACAGACTCTTTCCAGAGGTTACTGATACCTGCTGGAGATGTTGTGAGGAATCTGGGACGCTATTGCATATGTAGCGGGGTATCGTTTTTCCTAAAGAGACTACAGTTCCCAGCACGCTTTAAGGCACCCAGGGTGCATTTCCCTGCGCAAGGACTGCTGGGGTGGACTTTATAAGGGAGAGGCGGGGCCTGGTTCTTTCTCTTTGGACACCGCCCTCCCAGCAAGAGGATCCCTGTGCTGCCCTGCTGTGTGCACAAGGCCTGAAGCCTGGGCCTTGTGTCTTTTCAAAGAGCCTTCCGCTCCACCGAGGAGCCTGCGGAGCGTCTGATCCTGTTGCCGAGTGCTGTCATCAGGAGGACCGAAGACCCGGATGTCGTGGACACTGTGAAGCGAGTCACAGTAGCAGAGGTAGCAGACAAGGACTGGTCCGGTCGGGTGAGAGAGCACCTTCTCAGAGCTATATTACAGTATCTTTAGGCCCATTAACTTTATCCAGGGCCATCAGTTACACTCCAGGGAGACTGTCTGCTGAACTGAGTTATTAGTCTCTCTGGCATTACAAAGTTACCGATCATCATTTCTTTGTTGGATTACAATTTGTTCCTGAAAGTGCACCACCGTGTTTTGCTAGCGAAGATTTCTTCCACAGGACTATACCCAAAGCATAGTCAGGCCTGACTGGGTAGTTTAGGACATTGCTGGGCGCCATTTTTGCTCACGAGGGAGGATAGCTGCAGCGGGGTCTGTAAACTGTCTATCACATTGCTGAACGTTAGTGTTTTGATAATTATACTCATATTGCAGGGCTCTGCATGTGACATTGCATACTGTTTTATCCTTTTAACTTTTACCAACAGTAAAAATAATAGAGTTAAGTATATTGGTTGTCAGTGTCATTTACTGTGCTATACCATATTGTGGGATTGAGTCATATAGAATATTAGAGTGATTACAATTCTATCATCCCCTTTACTAACTGTGCCACGAGAGGTTAGAGCCGATTGCCAGGGGTTGACAGCGGAGCACTACAGGGCCCAAAACAAACAAGGCAGCCCTCTTAACTGGGGGTATCGCTACACATATTTTTTGGTCATGCCCTAGAATCAAAGTTTTTTTGGGGGAGGTTCGGAGAATTAGTCAGCAGTTCTGAGAAGAAGAGATATCCGAAGGCCCGGTCTTCTTTGTATTACATGAAACAAAAATGCCAGTTAAGAGATATAAAGAAACGATAGTATGCCATCTCCTGAATGCGGCTAAAGCATGTATACCTGGCACCTGGAAGCAAAAGCAACCCCCATCAATAGGGCTTAAGAAAGTAGAGGAAAATAATCAAATGGAAGAACTGATATGGACAGCAAGACAGAAAAGAGAGACCTATCGGAAAACATGGTCCGCATGGAATCTCTTTATTGAGTTAAAGGAGGGGAGACGCTTAGGGGAGCAGTAAAGAGGAGTATTATATTTTCGATGAAGGAGGCCGGGGAGGAAGAGGGGGGACGCTGTGGAGTGGGAAGGGAGGGGGGTTCCCCGAAAATATTTATATATATATATATATATATATATATTTTTTGGGGGGTTGTTGTCTTGTCTTGTTGCGTGTTTGGTGGAGGGAGGGAGGGACAGAGACAGATACCGTAATAAGAATACTGGACTAGACTGAGTCAATAAATGCATGACCAAATGGAGATGGAAACTTGGAGAGTGTTTTTTTTTGTTTGTTTTGATCATGAATAAAATGTATAAAACAACAGCAAATTTTGAAATGTAACCACTATCTTGATGGAGGAATAAGAGCTCCACCCTAATTTTACACTTATGCTAATCGGATTCCTCCCCCCCTCCGGTGTCACAATTGACACCTTTCAGGGGGGAGGGGGGTGAAGATACCTGTCTAAGACAGGTATTTTCACCCACATCCGGGAGTCCTCTCTGCGGGAATCTGCGGGAGTGACGTCACTTCCCCCAGACTTCCCGTAGTGTTCTGGGAGACACTCGGCTCCCAGAACACAGGAGCACCAATCAGAACGGTGCAGCGCGACTCGCGCATGCGCCGTAGGGAACCGGGCATGAAGCCGCAGGGCTTCACTTCCTGGTTCCCTCAGCGAGGATGGCGGAGGGAGCAGCAGAGTGATGAGCGATCGCTCGTCCTCTGCTGCGGACGTCGCTGGACTCCAGGACAGGTAAGTGTCCAAATATTAAAAGCCAGCAGCTGCTGTAGCTGTAGCTGCTGGCTTTTAATATATATTTTTTTCCGGCGGAGCTCCGCTTTAACTATGTTACTATGCTACTATGTTATGTTGATGATGTATGGAAGACGTCTTGAGACTCACCTTCCTTTTTTGTTTTGTCTTGTTGTTTTTTGAAATAAAGAAATTTTGAGACATTGTAAAAAAAAAAAAAAAAAAAGTAAAAGGGGGCTTATGTGACCATGCTGTCAATGTTGTGTGTGTATTGTTCCTGTCTGACCATGCAAACATTGTTTGGGAGCATCTGCTGACCCTCTACTCTTTGATCTCATTGCATAATCGTGTACACAGAAATGCAGCTTCCAGCAGAACATGGTCACCAATGTATGTGTGTGGATTGTGGTGTGGGGGTGGGTGTTTTGAACATGTGTCTTTTTTAATATTATGTTGGAATGCATTGTAAGAATAATGACTGTTAAGTATGTTTCTATAATCTTGCAGATAAAAATGTGATGTGTTGCCCATTATACACTGAAAGTAAGAGCCCGTTCACACAGGAGCGACTCGTCAGGCAACTTAGCCGCCTGACAAGTCGCGCTCCACGCTGTACAATGGAACCATTCTAATAGGAGCGACTCAAGTCGCTCCGACTTAGAAAAAGGTTCCTGTACTACTTTGGGATGACTTCAGGGCGACTTGGATTGACTTCAATACAAAAGTCATTTTGCAAGTCGTGCCGCCCCTGTGTGAACCGGGTCTAAGCTCCTATGAGCAGGGCCCTTAAAATCCAATTGCTAAATGTAGCACCATATATCCTGTCCAAATTTTTTTGAAGCTAGTTAATGAATGTACATAATTTTGTTTCTGCTTGCAAAATAAAAGTACCGTACATTATTGAGCTTTGTTGTGTGTGTGTGTTTTTTTGTTGTTGTTGTTGTTTTTTTGTTTTTATGGGTGGTGGTGGTTTTGGCAAAGTTCAATATCTTTTAGATTTTATTATTTATATATGTATTTGTGCACCAAAAAACAAATCTCTTCGCCCTGGTTCACATTGATGCTACTTTGAAATCGCGCTACTTCACTTGAGCTAGCGCGATTTCAAAGTAGCAAGGTCGGCGCGATTTCAGGTGCTACTTGATAGACATCTGTGTGGCTTCATACACAGATGTCTATTGAAGTCGCACCTGTAATCGGCAAAAAGTAGTGCAGGAACTACTCTTGCAAATCGGTGTTGCATCGATTGGAACAGTGCCATTTCCCGCCAATAGTCATGCGATTTGATCTCTCAAATCGCATGACAAATCACTCCAATGAAAACCTAGGCTTCAGCACACCTAAACGTAAATGATAAAGGTGGAGACTTTATATATAACAGCTGTGGAGAATTGCAGGTAATGAATTCAGCTGGTGGATAGGCAGTGTTGTATGTGTCAGCTCTGGTTCACATTGGTGCGATTTGACATGTCAAATCGGTGGCAATTGCACCGTTCTAATTGGTGTGACTTTGGGGTGTGATTTGTATTGATATCAGTGCAGAAACCTGCACAGATGTCTCTGAAATTCCCCCTGCAGTCAGGACTGACATGCGGGAATGAAATTGTGTGAGTTCAGCTGAACTCGCATGATTTCCTCCCGCTGTCAATGTGAACCAGGGCTCAAACTGGGCTTTTTGTCTTTGTCATTCACCTGCTGCTATCCCTGGGACACCATTTCTTATCGAACGCCCTTAAGTTTACCTTCAAATATCATATGTATGTAGCGGGGTGTTAAATTTAGGGGAAGTGTCTGAGTGGTAATTAGGCTCAGACACACTGATTGTTAGGGTTCATGGACCATTTCTGTCCATGGGAGATGGTGTTGGTGTGCAGTTCCCTGTGGCCTACAGGTGGCGCTGTTGCCGTAGGCCAGGGTTGAACCACTGATGCAGGGCTGTGCCCTTTTTGTCCCCTCTCGGCAGTGGTACGGCGGGGCGGGGAACCTGCTGTGCCTGTCGGGAGAGGGTATAAAAGGGGGCGGCCATCTTCCATTGGGGTCGGTTCGTCTTCGTCCGCGCCCAGACACCTTCAGCCTGGGTGCGTGTGTCATCTCCGGGTGCCCTAGGCCCGGAGGCCTGGTTCCTGTTCCATCCCAGACACCTTCAGTCTGGGGTGAGGTACTATCTTCAAAGGCCCGGGGCCCAGCAACCTTCGGCTGGGGTCCGCTAGGGATCGAGAGCTCCCAGGGTGCCGCCTTGCGAGGGGACCCGTATCTGAGATGAGGAGGCCAGGGAGATAACCCTTCCCGAAGACCCAGCGCAGAGTCGTGGTGACGGTGAGGGCCTCTGGTAACTCTCCGGAGGGATGGTTTTCTCCTTTACATGGGCCAAATACTTCAAGAAGGTAGTTCTCCAAGTCAGTGGCAGTGACTTCTAATCACCAAGTCAGTGGCAGTGACTTCATAGGGCAAGGCCCTATTCACCAGGTCAGTGGCAGTGACCCGTTCTCCAAGTCAGTGGCAGTGACTTTTATTCACCAGGTCTGTGGCAGAGACCAACCTCACGGTCTGTGGCAGAGATCGTGCGCCAAAACTGTTTGTGAAACCTGAACAGTCTGAGGAAATCATTAGAGTTTGTGCCTGGAACTCCTCCCACCTAAGCTGTCCTGTGTCTTGTCCAACCTGTCTGCTGTTAAAGAGACTATTTGTTATCCAGTGTGAAATAAATATAGAAGTTGGACTTTCAGTTGGTGTGGACAGTTACATTACAGGGGAGAAATAAAGACTCGCATCTATTCAAGGAAGAGGTGAGAATCATCCTCGGGGAAGATTCAACTCCAGCCGCAGGCAGGCCCGAAACTAACACCGCTCAACCTCCTTACACAGGAGGGTGCGGGCTTGTGATGCGGAGTGCCTCTCTCTGCCTGCGAGGAGCCTAATTAAATGCAGGTAAAGACAGAGGGGTTTGTGCGCTACATGAAATACAGATTTTCATATCTGCAAATTAACAAAAATAATAATCTTCTAATCTTGGTTGCGATCAAATATTTGCAGCTGCGATCAAAAGAGCGTGGTTTCAACTTCTGACCCGGAAATGAGTCATTGTAATCACTCGGAAGTTCCTGTGCTGGTCAGGATCTCCATCTAGGTGGACATAGTGAGGTCCCTCTTTAGCAAAGAGGAGGTGCTACTCATTTTCCGGTTAAGGATAGGATATGTACTTGTGCTTACTCAATGTGGGGGTGGATGTGGTAGTTCGATTTGGTGTGGGTGGGGTCCATTGATTTGTTTGGCATCACCACACATTTGCTTCTGGCCTATCTGCACACATCACTTCCTGCATTTGTTCTGCTGATGTAAATCAGTAAGGACTATGCAAGTATAAATGAGAGCTCCTTTCTATTAAAATATATATGACTTGTTTCACAGTTGGGCGACTTTTCCAGCAAATGTGGACCTCCGAGTTGCATGACAAGTTGTACCCCATGATTCTCAATGATAACCATTCATATCTGTGCTACTTCAAGTTGCAACAACTTCAAAGTAGTCTATGTACTACTTTGGTGTGACTTTCATGTGACTTGAGATACATAGGGCGCAATATTACACAGGCATTCCCAGAAGTCGGGGCCAAGTTGCAGTAGCAAAGTGGCAGCAAAATAATGTGACTTTCAGGTCGCAGCAGTGACCGTGCCCTCGGGACTCGTGGACTAGATGTCCGCCAGTGAGCCGCGATCATGTCATGGAGCTGCAGAATGGGGAGATGCCTTTGTAGACAAGGCATTTCCCTGTTCTGCCTTGTGACAGGACACTGATCCCCATTGAAAACGTCTGCGTTTGACGAAACGCATCTAGTAGGGCGTGCAGTGACCTCACCACATCGATTTGAAGGAGGAAGGGCTCCTATAGTGCCTGCCGGCATTTTCCACATGCTTTTTTAACCTATGATTTTGTAGGTACATTACTACTTTTTTAATAAACAACCTATGTTATGGTATTATGCTATGGTCCTCTTTCTTCTTGTATGCCATACGTTTTTCACGGACTGCATGACCTATGAAAGAGCCTAGCATCCTGAATTACCATGAGAAGCACTCTCTGAGGTTTCCAATCCCAAGGATAAAGGCCGCGGCTGGGCTATAGCCAAATGCTGATTTGAGCTTGCCCTTTGGTAAGCGGCTTTCCATATGGTGGTGGGCTTTCACTCATATGTGGATTCACAGCGGTGTTTACTCGATATGCAAATGGATATATGTTTACATTGAGACTGTATGAGCAGATTCATTGTGTTTGGGACATATCCTGGTTGATATTTACCCACCATTCACCTTTTGGTCTGGTGTAGACCTTTTTGGACTCTTTGCTGGAGCAGTTTTTTCTGTCTTTTTTAGGACACTGATCTACTGCTCCCTGTCATCGGGAGCAGTGATCAATGTCGTGTCACTGTTGGCCCAGCCCCCACAAAGTTAGAATCACTCCCTAGGACACACTTAACCCCTTTATCACCCCCTAGTGTTTAACCCCTTCCCTGCCAGTGTCATTTACACAGTAATCAGTGCATTTTTATAGCACTGATCGCTGTATAAATGACAATGGTCCCAAAATAGTGTCAAAAGTGTTCGATGTGTCCGCCATAATGTCACGAGAAAAATTGCAGATCGCCGCCATTACTTGTAAAAAAAAAAAAATATTAATAAAAATGCCATAAATCTATCCCCTATTTTGTAGACGCTATAACTTTTGCGCAAACCAATCAATATACGTTGATTTTTTTACAAAAATATGTTGAAGAATACATATCGGCCTAAACTGAGCAAAAAAAAAGTTTTTTGATATATTTTTGGGGGATATTTATTATAGCAAAAAGTTAACAAAATGCTTTTTTTTTTCAAAATTGTCGCTGTTTTTTTGTTTCTAGCGCAAAAAATAAAAACCGCAGAGGTGATCAAATACCACCAAAAGAAAGCTCTATTTGTGGCGGTGGACTTATCGGAATCTGGGAGCCCCCTTTAATAAGCCATTCACCTGGGGGAAAAAAGTGTCAATAAAAAAACACACTAGACAGGTTTTTAAAGTAATTTATTAGGCAGCTCCGGGGGTCTTCTTCCGACTTCGGGGGTCTCTTCCGACTTCTCCGCTCTCTTCTCCCGCTTTCCGGTTCTTCTCCCGCTCTCCGGGTGCCTTCTGCCTTCTGCCGGTCTCCTCCGCTATCTTCTTCCAGCTCTTTTACTAGCGCTGGCCCAGTCTTCTCCGTCGTCTTCTTCCCTCTTCTCTTCTTCCAATGTTGACACGACACTCTCTCATGCTGTAAGGCCATGTGCGCGGTGCGCAACGACATATAGGCATGGGGCGGGGTCACCGGGTGATGTCATCCAGTGACCCCGCCTCCATCACCGGATGACATAGACTTAAACGGTGTTCGCACAAATTTTTCACCTGTTCGCAAGTTCTGGTGTGAACCAAAATTGTGTTTGGCTCATCCCTACCCAATAGTCAATGGCACATGATCATGGTTGGTACCATAATATTAATGCCTCAAATGTAAAACATTATTGTATAGAATAAAAATAATCAAACATTAATAATAGTATTTTCTATGAAGGATTGTGCTCAGCTGCATAGCGTAGTGTTATGCACTGCTACCTTCAAAGGTTCATACCATGGGTTTGAATCCCACCAATGGTATCACCTCCTGAACACGTACATTGTTCTCAGCAGCATAATTAGAAAATGCACATCAGTTTGATTTAATCCATCATTTTAACTCTTCAAATGCATGCAATGTTATGTAATTTTTTAATAACATTATGGTGTTGAATTCCAAAAATCCAGCTATTCAAAAATCAAGGAAAAAAACGGCGTAAGGGGAACTCCATGCCAAAATGTAAAAAGAAAATGACACGGGGCCCCCCAAAAATCCATACCAGGCCCTTCAGGTCTGGTATGGATTTTAAGGGGAACCCTGCGGCAAAATGTAAAAAAAAATGGCGTGGGGGTCCGCCCAAAATCCATACCAGACCCTTATCCGAGCACGCAACCTGGCAGGCCGCAGGAAAAGAGGGGGGGACGAGAGAGTGCCCCCCTCCTGAACCATACCAGGCCACATGCCCTCCACATGGGGAGGGTGCTTTGGGGTCCCCCCCAAAGCACCTTGTCCCCATTTTGATGGGGACAAGGGTCTCATCCCCACAACCCTTGACCGGTGGTTGTGGGGGTCTGCGGGCGGGGGGCTTATCAGAATCTGGAAGCCCCCTTTAACAGGGGGGCCCCCAGATCCCGCCCCCCCATGTGAATTGGTAACGGGTACATTGTACCCCTACCATTTAACCAAAAAAAGCAGTGAAATGTGACAAAAGACAATAGCCAGTTTTTGACAATTCCTTTAATAAAAATGTTTGCTTCTTCTTCCCCTGATCCGTCCTCCGGTCTTTCTCCTCCGCCGCTCCCGCTGAACATTAAAACAACAAATTTCCTCCGTCGCTGCGGCCAGCCGATCTGTCCGCTTCTGTAGCGCACATATCATATATAACTATGGGGCGTGGCGGCCGGGTGACGTCTGCAGGAGACCCCGCCCCCTTGTGACATCACTGACCCATCATGTCCCGGGTGGTGAAGTCACAAGGGGTGACGTCACCTGCCCCATAGCGGCATTGGAGGTTAATTTTTTGAATGTTCAGCGGGAGCGGCGGCGGGAGTGGCGGAGGAAAAAGACTGGAGGACGGATCGGGGTAAGAAGAAGCCGGTGGAAGATGGAGAAGACCTGAGGAAGATGGAGCAAGAAACAGGGGAAAGAAGACAACATTTTTAATAAAGGAATCGTCAAAAACCGGCTTTTGTCTTTTGTCACATTTTACTGCTTTTTTTGGTGAAATGGTAGGGGTACAATGTACCCGTTACCAATTCACATAGGGGGGGCCGGGATCTGGGGGCCCCCTTTTTAAAGGGGGCTTCCAGATTCTGATAAGTCCCCCGCCTGCAGACCACCACAACCACCGGGTAAGGGTTGTGGAGATGAGGCCCTTGTCCCCATCAACATAGGGACATCCTCCCCATGTTGAGGGCATGTGACCTGGTACGGTTCAGGAGGGGGGCGGGCGCTCTCTCGTCCCAACTCTTTTCCTGCTCCCTGCCAGGTTGTGTGCTCGGATAAGGGTCTGGTATGGATTTTGGGGGGGATCCCCACGCCATTTTTTTCTAATTTTGGCGCTGGGTCCCCCTTAAAATCCATACCAGACCTGAAGGGTCTGGTATGCATTTTGGGGGGACCCCCACGCCATTTTTTTATTTTGGCGTGGAGTTCCCCTTAATATCCATACCAGACTCAAAGGACCTGGTATGGACTGGTAGGGGGAACCTACGTTGTTTTTTTATTTGATTTTTACTCTATATTGCTGTGAAACGGCAATTCATTACAGTAGCGAGCAATTTTAAATGCCAATTTTTCCTTCAGAAATGTCATTTTGCTGCGGTACAGTAATAAACACGGGAGAGGTGCGCTACTTTACAGGCATACTATAGACACCCCTCAGGCAGGATATTCAAAGGATTTTTTTATTTTTATTGTTTCACTTCAAACATTATTTAAATCAGTGCTCCTGAAAAAGTGTCCGTTTTAAAAACATTTTTTCCAATTGATACATGTCCCCTGGAGCAGGACCCGGGTCCCCATACACTTTTTATGGCAAATAACTTGCATATAAGCCTTCAGTGAGAACTTTGAATTTTGCAGGTTCGAGCCCCATTGACTTCCACTATTCCCGCATATGTGATCTGACAGGCATTATTGCCGGCAATAGCGCTGCTTTCTATTTGCATTAGCGCTCAGTTTCTGATGCTGCATACACACGACCGTTTTTCATGACGTTAAAAATGCAATTTTTTAAATTGAGCATTAAAAACGATCGTGAGTAGGCTCCAGAGCATTTTTAACGACATGAAAAATGGCCTAAAAAAAAATTAGAACCTGCTCTATTTTTTCATGTCGTTTTTCACGTCGTTCTTTTTAACGTCGTGAAAAACGGTAGTGTGTATGCTTTTACGAGGGGAAAAAAAACGCGCATGCTCAGAATCAAGTATGAGACGGGAGCGCTCGTTCTGGTAAAACTAGGGTTTGTAATGGAGATAGCACATTCGTAACGCTGTAAATTATTGCATCGTTTAATGCAGCACATTCATTTCTTCTTTATATAATGCTACAATAATGAACTTCTTTTGCTAATGATATTCAGACAGAGTTATGACAAACTTGTTTATTAGTAATACTTAGTGATCTCATGAATTTTATTTTTTGTTGGAAAGCCAGATCTCCGTAATAAATTATAAATTAATTTAAAATATCTTAATTAAAAGATCAGCCTTTTTTTTTTTTATATTTTGGAATTTTTTTTTGTTTGTTTTTTTCTTTTGTGTATCAAGTTACCACAACAACATTATAAATTTGTATTATTTCCCCTCAAGAAGGTTGGTGTCCCTTGTTAATTATAAAATGTATTTTTTAAATGTCCCTGCCTACTCACTAGTAAACTCTCTTTTTGAATTAAAAACACATGGTCAAGTATTTACTGTAAATCAAAAAAACATTTATTCTGGCACATAACAAATTAAAGGGGAAGGCAGCACTGGAGACCCTGCTTGAATTTGTGCATCCTTTGGACCCCACAGCAAACATCAAAGAATAGAACACCAAAATATGGATTTTAAAAATAAAAATAAATATTAGGAGCACAATCTTGTCCTGGACTCCCAGAGGTCAGGAACAGCAACAGGTAAGTGAGATATATGTCCCCAGTCTGTGGTACTAGAACAGTCTGTGCCTTCTGTCAGACCATCCAGAAGCAAGGCCATTATTTCTTTCTCTTCCTTGTAGCCTTCTCTGCAGCCTTCTCTGCAGCCTTTGTTAAGCGCTTCCTCGGAGGCTGTGTCTCAGGAGGAGTGTTTGTGGCAGGAGGAGGAGGAGGAGGAGGAGGAGGAGCGACCTATGCTAGGTCAGTGAATTGGGTTAGTTCGCCCATCAACCCCCTGTTGATGACCTTCAACATTAGGTTCTCACTAAAGAGCCGTTGTCTAATATCCATTCTGGCTAGTTTGTGTGCCAGTACTGCCGCATAGCCCTCTTCAACGGAGGGGGGCTCTCTGAGGGCCGCAGTAGCCTCTCGAATAAAGGCACGTGTTTCCTCCTCCACCTGCCTAACCCTCCTGGGCATTCTTGGTTTAATTTTGAGGGGAGGCATCTGGGCTCTTGTGCTGGGCCTGGCCTCCTCCTGTGTGCCACTGGGCCCTGCTTCCTCCTGTGTGCCACTGTGACCTGCCTCCTCCTGTGTGCCACTGGGCCCTGCCTCCTACTGGTCCACAATGTCACCCTCTTCCTGGCTCAGCTCTGGCTGTGTATAAAAAAGGGACATACTTATATTTTTAGCTTCATCAATCACACACATTTTTCACCTCATGACATTTGCAAATTGAATGCAAAAATAAATTAAAAAGACAATGATTCTGACCCCTGCATTTTTTATTCTTGTCCCCATCATTTTTGACCACTACTGTCTTTGATATTTAAAACACTTTTTGTTCAAGCATTAAATAGTTAGCAATAGTAACATCTATTTTACATCATTACTTTTATTACATATAAATCTTGATATCAATACTATACCTGGCTCCATATGTCCAAATCCGGCTCCTCAAGGACCTCTGGTTGTTCCTCTGAAGAAGGCAGAGCTGAGTTGCAAGGAAGGCTGGAGGGTTGGCTGCAGGGAAGGCTGGAGAGACGTCTGGGGGGAAGGGTTGAAAGAGAATCCCTGACTTCCAGATGGTCATCCAGAAAGCATAATTTGCTGTAGTACCACAGACTGGGTTTATAAACTTCCTCTGCTGCAGCTCCTGACCTCTGGTATTTCAGGACCATATTCCGCTGAGTCCTATATGTGCCCCTAATGGTAGAAATTTTGGTGTTCACATCTTGGATGGTTGCTGTGGTGATATGTGTCTTGACAAATTCTAGCAGGCTCTCCAGTGCTGCCTCCCGGGCTGCTTTATTTTTATTTTTAGCTGTTTTTG
Organism: Rana muscosa; assembly: GCA_029206835.1. NCBI lineage: Eukaryota > Metazoa > Chordata > Amphibia > Anura > Ranidae > Rana > Rana muscosa. The sequence continues at coordinate 11,436,428 of JARGYO010005562.1, forward strand.
TTTGCCAGAGAACAGGAAGTTCCTTCCATCTGTCCAGGAACTCCCCCATAAATTTGGGACTTTTGAAAGCCTGCATGTTTGCTGAAAGTCAAAAACAACACAAAAATACTAGTGTCAGTCAAGACTCTTCAAATAATCTTTATGACTATATATAGGCCACAATCTCATCCACTGATGAAACAAAAATCAGAAAAATGTTACGTACGTTCGTTATCACGTTCGTTGCTTACTCCTTCTTCCGTACAATGAACGTAGTTACGACACATGCGTATTAGCTTTATATACACTGCGCATGCGCGAAACTCTGCACGTTTTCCCCGCCCTTGACGTTCGATATAGTACTTTCCCCGCCCCTTCTCGCTCGTCGTAGTGCTACACAACATGGCGGAGACACAGGTGGCTGAGATTACCTCAACAGAGGATGAAATTCATGAGGAACCAAAGACCCGATCCCGGAGATATAAGGCATCCAACATGACATTCGAGGAAATGGTTCAGATGGTCGCCATTTTGAGGAGGGAGGATTATGATGCCTCATTATGGGCCGTATAAAAAGCCTAATCTTGTCAAGGCCAAAATTATGAGGAAAGTGGTTAAAACTCTTCACCATAAATTCGGGGTGTGCAGAACTAAGGAACAGCTCAGAAAACGGTGGTCTGACCTCAAGTTGCGATAGCCTGACCAATACAAAAGAATAAAGAAAGTTATAGGAAAAAGTAAGTAATTTTCATGTCTTTGAACTTCTGATTATTATTACTTGCATGTTGCTGCATGTGTTTTTCTTTAATGTAGTACAGTTAAAGATAGCAACTTTTATGTTCGTGGGCACAGTAATCGGTCGTAGTAAACCTCTTTCGTATGTTCACTTAAAGCGGAGGTCCACCCAGAAAAAAAAATACATTAAAAATCCTAAAAAAAAAATAAAAAAATTAATAGAAAAAAAAATAAAAATTATACTCACCCAAAATGCCTGTTGCTATGCGGAAGTCCCCTAATCTGCATTCTGCTGTGCCTCTTCCTTGTCCTCGGATTGAGAACTTCCATTTCCTCTTCTTGTGAATGGGGCGCGCTGCCTTCTGGGAACTGTGTGTATCCCAGGAGGCAAGGCGCCCATTCACAAAGCGCCGTGCAAGTGGCGCATGCACAGTAGGAAACCTAAGCCCGTAAGGCTTCACAGCCTGTTTCCCTTAGTCAGGATGGAGGAGCCAGGAGCCTGGCAGCAGCGATGGATCGACGTGGCAGGACCGACATCGCGGGCGAGTAGGACAGGTAAGTGTCCTTATTAAAAGTCAGCAGCTACACCATACCTCCCAACTCTTCAAATGTCCACTGCGGGACATTCATTCATATTTTTTTTCCCTCCCATTAAAGTTGTTGAGGGGAGGGAGGGGGCAGCCGTTTTTTTTCTAACATACATCTAAGGGTGCAGCCATGGCACAGAGTTATTTTTTCTGAGGGGGGGAGGAGCGGGACAGAAGAAATCCACACATTGGTTGCCATTTCCTTACCTCCTCCTCCTGCTGCCTCCACTCACTGGCTCCTCTTCTCTTCTGTCTGGCTCCTCTTCTGTGCGGGAATACTGCCTCTATCGCTGAAATGCGGGAGGTAAGTGGCTGTGCGGGATAATCCCGCAGAATCCGTGCAGGTTGGGAGGTATGGCTACACTGTTAGTAGCTGCTGAAAAAAAAATACAAGCTGCACCTCCGCTTTAATAATACGATGTTTTTGGCTGATACAGCGTTTAAATAAATGTTACCATGCCTATTTTGGTGAGATGATTTTTTGGACATGATGGTTGAATCGATTTTTGGGGAACTATATTTAAAAAATATAAGTGTATGCATTGTAATGTAAAGGAGAGAATGCTCAGCAGCTGGGTAAACATCTGTTCTCTGTAGCACAAGTGTGGCCCAACAGAACAACCTTTTTAGGGTGTCACACACAGGTGAAACAGTGTATATACTTGGGGGTGTTTCCATGTGTGAATCTTGATAAAAATATATACAGTGGGGCAAAAAAGTATTTAGTCAGCCACCAATTGTGCAAGTTCTCCCACTTAAAAAGATGAGAGAGGCCTGTAATTGTCATCATAGGTATACCTCAACTATGAGAGACAAAATGTGGAAACAAATCCAGACAATCACATTGTCTGATTTGGAAAGAATTTTTTTTGCAAATTATGGTGGAAAATAAGTATTTGGTCAATATCAAAAGTTCATCTCCATACTTTGTTATATATCCTTTGTTGGCAATGGCAGAGGTCAAACATTTTCTGTAAATCTTCACAACTTTGTCACACACTGTTGCTGGTATTTTGGCCCATTCCTCCATGCAGATCTCCTCTAGAGCAGTGATGTTTTGGGGCTGTCACTGGGCAACATGGACTTTCAATTCCCTCCAAAGGTTTTCTATGGGGTTGAGATCTGGAGACTGGCTAGGCCACTCCAGGACCTTGAAATGCTTCTTACGAAGCCACTCTCTCGTTGCCCGGGCAGTGTGTTTGGGATCATTGTCATGCTGAAAGACCCAGCCACGTTTCATCTTCAATGCCCTTGCTGATGGGAGGAGGTTTGCACTCAAAATCTCACGATACGTGGCCCCATTCATTCTTTCATGTACACAGATAAGTCATCATGTTCCCTTTGCAGAGAAACAGCCCCAAAGCATGATGTTGCCACCCCCATGCTTCACAGTAGGTATGGTGTTCTTTGGTTGCAACTCAGCATTCTCTCTCCTCCAAACATGACGAGTTGTGTTTCTACCAAACAGTTCTACTTTGGTTTCATCTGACCATATTACATTCTCCCAATCCTCTTCTGGATCATCCAAATGCTCTCTAGCAAACCTCAGACGGGCCCGGACATGTACTGGCTTAAGCAGGGGGACACCTCTGACACTGCAGGATCTGAGTACCTGGCGGCGTAGTGTGTTACTGATGGTAGCCTTTGTTACGTTGGTCCAGCTCTCTGCAGGTCATTCACTAGGTCCCCCGTGTGGTTCTGGGATTTTTGCTCACCATTCTTGTGATCATTTTGACCCCACGGGGTGAGATCTTGCGTGGAGCCCTAGATCGAGGGAGATTATCAGTGGTCTTGTATGTCTTCCATTTTCTAATTATTTCTCCCACAGTTGATTTCTTCACACCAAGCTGCTTGCCTATTGCAGATTCAGTCTTCCCAGCCTGGTGCAGGTCTACAATTCTGTTTCTGGTGTCCTTCAACAGCTCTTTGGTCTTCATCATAGTGGAGTTTGGAGTGCGACTGTTTCAGGTTGTGGATGGGTGTCTTTTATACTGATAACAAGTTCAAACAGGTACCATTAATACAGGTAATGAGTGGAGGACAGAGGAGCCTCTTAAAGAAGAAGATACAGGTCTGTGAGGGCCAGAAATCTTGCTTGTTTGTAGGTGACCAAATACTTATTTTCCACCATAATTTGCAAAAAAAAATCTTTACAAATCAGACAATGTGATTGTCTGTATTTTTTTCCACATTTTGTCTCTCATAATGGAGGTATACCTATGATGACAATTACAGGCCTCTCTCATCTTTTTAAGTGGGAGAACTTGCACAATTGGTGGCTGACTAAATACTTTTTTGCCCCACTGTATATGTTCCTGTTTTGGTAAGGGATACAATCATGTGTTTAGCTTGGAACTTTGGCAAAACAGACAATTGTACAACACTTCCCAAGAATTTTTCATATTCCTCTTTCAGGCCTCAATTTTTTAGTAAATTATTATTTATTAACTAAAGTATACATTTTCTTGCAATCTCAATAGGGCTTCAAAAAGGTTCTAGACATGAGCCTAGGAACCCCACACCTCCAACAAGAGACCCACAACCACATGATGTAGAGGAACGAGAAGTGGAGGAAGTGGAAACTGGCACCACAACAGGTCAGTGTCATACACCACAGATTCAGGTAATAGATGTAGGCCTGCATATTTATAATACATGTTGTTTTTTACAATTATAGGTGCTGTTCTGCCTGAAGAGCAAGAAAGTTTTACAAGTCACAGTGCACAGATCCTGATACAATACCTAATGGTCTGCTGTCGTGACCTTGAAAAAATAAAGGGAGACTTGATACAGATCAGGCAAAATACCAAGCGGGTGGAGCAAAGGCTCCAAAATATCATGGCTGTGCTTGGGCGGGTTTAATTTTTTTGGTTAAAATAACTTGGAAATTGCTTTGGTTTGTAATGTTCTTTTTTTGTTTACTATTTAAAGAATTGTACATGTTGAACTTTAGAAGTTCCATTTTAGTAAAAAATTTTAAGCATGCCTGTTCATGCGTTTTACAAAAAATAATATTTTGTAACACTCAAAATTTTATACATACTTTTGTAAAAAAAAAAAAAATATAATGTGTGTAGCGGGTACTTGAATTTGGGGAAGCATCTGGGTGCTAGTGTAACCCAGGTGCCTTGATTGTTAGGAAATTCAAGGTTCCCTTTGTGAGTCTTGGAGGACTCTGGTGGTGTGAAGTTCTCACGGCCTAAAGGTGGTGTTGTTGCTTTGGACCGGGGCTGGGCTCGCACCGCAAGACTGTGCCTTTTTGTCCTCCCCTGGAGCTGGTACAGCGGGGCGGGGAACCCGCTGTGACGCAAAGGGAGAGGTCATAAAAGGGGCGGACGCCCTGAACTTGGGTTCAGAGTTGGAGGACGCGGCCGCACCCAGGCACCTTCAGCTTGGGTGCCGGCGTTCCGGTGCTCCAGGCCTAGGTGCCCTTGGCCTAGCTGGAGCGGAGATGGAGTCCATCTCAGGCACCTTTAGCCTGGGGTGAGGTACTATGGCGGATGCCTGGGGCTCAGTACCTTCGACTGAGTTCCGCGAGGGTGGAGGAATCCGAGGGGGCCCTAACTCCTTGGGTGCCCGTGTCTGAGTTCGTGAGGACTGGTGCGCAGTAACTTCTCCGAAGAGTCCGGAGCTGCATCGCTGGTGACGGAGAGTCCTCCACTTCTCCCTTGGACGGATTTCTTCCTCTGACAGGGGCAAAGTGAGCGAAGGTAATTCACGTTCTATATAACATAGTCAGTGGCAGTGACTATTCACCACTGGTGACAGCACAGTGGGCAGCAGCAGAAGGGAAAGGATTGTGCCTCGATCTGTCCCCATTTTCCAAAGAAAAGAGATTGTTTTATTGCTTGGCAAGAAGAATAAAACTGAGTTGGACCTATTCACTGTGTGGAACTCGGGTTACTAAAGCAAAGGAGTCAGGAACGAAGGACTGGACTTGACTCTAGGACACCTATACAAAAGACCCAATTTGCTGGCTTTCACCTCTTAGCTATGGAGGACATGGGCCGTGGTGTATCTCATCTCTCTCTCCCAGGTACCCCTAGACAACAGCCGCATAACCGATAAAGATAGAGAGAGGGGTGAGTCCGCTACATGTGCAAATAGTAAAAATCTTTTAAACACAACAATGTGTGGCTTCTTATATCAATGTTGGCCAAAGTAAGCAAAATTATGTTTTGTGTTTACACTGACAATGATGGGTATTTAGTAATGGAAAATACACATGGCACTACAAGTGCACTAGGAGAACCTAGGAGAAAGATAAAAGAAACACAACCAAAAATAAAATAAAAAAAAATTTCAGCTGAAAATTTTTATTTTTTCAAATTCAAAATTAAGGTTCAACAGGCATATCAATGGCCCCCCTACCCACAAAATATTCGAGATATTGTTGCCGCACATCACGGCCGCTTTGGGGGCCAAGCCTGGACGGCCAGCTTCCAGGGCCAACAAATGATTTTGGTCCTGTATTGAGGCCTCAGGCCCAACAAAAGTAAGATCATTTTGGGAATGTACCCTTAAGACATTGTGAAGAACACAACATGTCATAACCACATGGTTCCATTTGTATTCCGCAAGATGGATGGAGGTCAGGAACAAGCGGAAGTGGCTGGCCATGATGCCAAAGGCATTTTCCACCACCCTTCTGGCTCTGGCCAGCCTATAATTAAACACCCTCCTCTCAGGGGTGAGGGTCCTTTGTGGAAATGGCCTCATAAGATGGGGACCCAGGCCAAATGCCTCATCCGCGACAAAAACGAATGGGAGTCCCTCCACATTCTGTGCCGCAGGTGGCAAGGCCAGCTCGTCAGATGGGAGCCGTTGGCCGAACTCGGTCTGAGCAAATACTCCACCATCAGACATCCGTCCATTTTACCCCACATCCACATATAGAAACTCGTAGTTGGCCGACACCACTGCCATCGTGACGATACTGTGGAACCCCTTATAATTATAGTAATATGATCCCAAATGGGGTGGTGGCACGACCCGGACGTGCTTGCCGTCGATGGACCCTCCACAGTTTGGAAAGTTCCATCGCTGGGCAAACTGAGATGCCAAATTCTGCCATTCCTGTGGCGTAGAAGGGAACTGTGGAGTTAACCAAAAAAAAAAATGAATACTTTCATACATAAACATTGCAAGCAGATTAGACAAAAACATTCTTGGCCAACATCAGGATAAACTTTGTTTTTTAGATGATTTGAATCCAACTAATTTTTTTTACAATTATGTGATTATCGCTGTCACTTATCAGATTCATCACCCCCTCTGATGAGCCATTTAATTAATTTTATGGGGGGGGGGGTTGAAGATGAGTTGGGGACCTCACAAATCAAGGCTGTAGCACTCTTAATTGAAAGAAAAAATAGCAATCATCAGAAATTTTAGGGGGCGTTTAGGGTAAAGCACTACAATGGAGCAGACAAAAAACATTGGGAAGTGACTAGGCTAGGTGTGTATGGGCCCAGGATAGCATGCTGGAGAGGTTCGTTAGGGGAAATATGCATGCAGGCCAAAAAAGGAGCATTAAAAACTTACAGCATGCATGGGGACAAATGGGACATTCACAGCATATTACAATCATGGTAATTGTCACGCCGTGTCTGGGATTTGATCCCAGGGCCTGGTGTTCAGAGACTGTTTTCCTATGTCCTGAGCCACCAGTGAACTGGTTTTATGTTAGCATCGTAGTTGTTCTTTTTCACTAGTGGGGATGTTTGCTCCACCCTGGGACTAGCTGTCAGCAGTCTTCTCATTAGTGTCCCTATATATTCCCACTTCCCCTTCCTGTCCGTGCCTTAGGATAGGTTCCTGTTTATGGATGCTCTTGCTTTTTGGTTTTCTACTTGGCTCGTCTTGACTACGATTCCTGGATTATCCCTTGAACCTGGTTAACCTTGCTGCCGACCCTCCCTGGCTTGTTCTGACTACGTTACCTGGATTGTCCTTTTCCCTCCTGGGATCCTGTCTTCTGCCTACTAACCGTGAGTTGTTGCTGGGGGTTGTGGTTAGGCTATCTGCACCTTCCTTTGTGGTTCCTTATTTCCTGTCTGTGGGAGATCTCAGCCGTCCCTCCACCTGACACCGGGATAACAAGACTACCGGTCAGGAAAGCGGAGGGACGGTTGTAGTTTCCTGGCAGACCTGACATTATCCTAAGGCCAGATGGACCTCAGCGAGCTGGTGCAGGCAGTCTCTCTACAGGGTCAGATGTTGTGTGAGCAGGCTAATCATGTACAGTCATTGGAGGAGAAATTGGGTGCCATCGCTACTCTGTTATCTACTTTGGCCTTGGCACATGGTACTAGTCCTGCTACACCAAAAGATCTTGAGTCTGGGGTTGGAGAACCTGTAGTTGTGTCTAAATCTGTGGGTTCTCCCGCTCCAAAGATACCTCTCCCCGATAAGTATGATGGGAACCCCTTGGATTGCAGGGGATTTCTCAACCATTGCCGGTTGCATTTTAAAAATCAACCTTCTGTGTTTACCTCTACCCAAGCCAAGGTGACATTTATTATTTCCTTGCTTAAGGGTAGAGCTCTGTCCTGGGTGTCGCCTCTTCTTGAGAAAGATTCTCCTGTACTTACTGATTACCCCATGTTTATGCAAACCGTTGAGAGAATATTTGACGTTCCTGACAGAGTAAGGGCAGCTGAGGCCAGTATTCTTGACTTACACCAGGGTAAACGCACAGTAGCATCTTATGCAATAGAATTCCGCACACTTGCGGCAGATACTTCCTGGGATAATTGCGCCCTTAAGGCCGCCTTCCGCAGAGGTCTAGCGGAACGCATTAAGGACGAATTAACTTACCGTGAGATCCCAGTGGCATTGGAGGATTTCATCAGTTTGTGTATCCTCGTGGATACTCGCTTCTCTGAACGCCAGTCTGAGAGGGAGCGTCAGAGACAATTTTGTCCTCCAACCGCCGGGTTTGAGGAAGAACCCATGGATGTAGGGGCTGTGCGTTTGTCTGATGATGAACGTACCAAACGCAGAACTCTAGGCCTCTGTCTATTTTGTGGTGAGCCGGGTCACTTCCTGCATTCTTGTCCGATGCGACTGAAAAAACTCCCGGGCTTAATGGGAGATCAAGGAGCCCCATTAGGCCACAGTGTTTTGAAACCTCCTCTAGAGAGATTAGTAGTACCCGTATTATTATCTTGGAACAATAAGAGCTACTCCACTGTTGCCTTTGTTGATTCTGGTGCAGGTGGGGTATTTCTCGATGCAACGCTGGTTAAGAGTCTTCAGATTCCGACGGTTCCGAAAGATCCACCTCTGTGTGTAACTACTCTTGGCGGAGAACCTCTTGGTGATGGACTTATCTCTCTAGAGACCAAGCCCCTTTCCGTTCTAGTGGGGGCTCTGCATTCTGAAGAGCTATCATTTAATGTCATCCCGTCTCCTAAGTATCCTGTAATTCTTGGGTTCCCTTGGTTATGTAAACATAATCCATCTATTGACTGGTCCTCTGGTCAAATTTCTGCCTGGAGCACCTTTTGTCATGTTCACTGTATCCAAAAGTTTATACGTAATAAAGTGTCCATTCTTGGGGTCTCTATTGTCCCTGAACTACCGGAGGCTTATGCCGGGTTTGCTGACGTATTTTCTGAAAAAGAAGCAGAGGGCCTCCCTCCACACCGCCCGTATGACTGTGCTATTGACTTGCTTCCCGGTTCTCCTCTTCCTAAGGGGAGAACCTATCCTCTTAACCTTGCGGAAACCAAGGCTATGGGGGAATACATTGAAGACAGCCTAAAAAAGGGTTTCATCCGGCCTTCCTCCTCTCCTGTGGGAGCAGGCTTCTTTTTCGTGGAGAAAAAAGATGGAGGACTTAGACCCTGCGTTGACTACAGATCCCTCAACCGTATTACTGTAAAAAATCGGTATCCGTTGCCCTTAATTACTGAGCTGTTTGACCGTGTCCAGGGGTCAAAGATCTTTACCAAATTGGATCTTCGGTCTGCATATAACCTCATTAGAATTAAAGCAGGAGATGAATGGAAGACAGCTTTTAATACCAGAAGGGGGCATTATGAGTGTCTTGTGATGCCTTTTGGGCTTTGCAATGCTCCCGCGGTATTTCAAGAGTTTGTGAATGATATTTTCAGGGATCTACTTGACTCTTTTGTTGTCTATTTAGATGATATACTCATTCACTCTAAAGACTTAAAGCTTCACCGTGGCCATGTTTGCACTGTTCTCCAACGTTTAAGAGATCATAAGCTGTACGCCAAACCTTCCAAGTGCTCTTTTGAACAATCGGAAATACCTTTCTTAGGTTATATAATTTCATCTAATGGATTCCAGATGGACTCCAAGAAACTCGATGCTATCTTACAATGGCCTAGACCTTCTACCTTAAAGGAAATACAGCGTTTTATTGGATTTTGTAACTACTACCGCAAATTCATCAAGAATTTCTCCAAAATTTTGGCTCCCATCACCGTCCTCACAAAAAAAGGGACCAAATGCTCTCAGTGGCCTCCTGAAGCTCTGGAGGCTTTCGACCTTCTAAAATCTGCTTTTTGCTCTGCTCCTGTTCTTCGCCATCCTCAGCCTTCGGCTCAATATTTCTTGGACGTTGATGCCTCCGAAGTAGGGGCCGGAGCAGTATTATCCCAACGAGAACCCACTTCTAACAAGTTGCCTTTTTCTCCAAGAAGTTCTCTGCTGCAGAACAAAAATATGACATAGGGAATAGAGAACTTTTAGCTATAAAATTAGCATTTTCCGAATGGAGACATCTTTTAGAAGGTACGGAACTTCCTGTTGTGGTTCAAACTGACCATAAGAACCTAATCTACTTAGAGAAGGCCCAAAGACTGAATCCCAGACAAGCCCGCTGGGCGTTATTCTTCACCCGATTCAACTTTGTAGTGACGTACATTCCTGGCACCAAGAACACCAAGGCCGATGCCCTGTCTCGGCAATTCCCTTGTGAGAATCTGCAAATACCTCCTGATCATATTATTCCTCCGGAACGAATTATTGCACAACTGGATACTGCTTTACAAAGGAACTTGTTGGCCGCACAGTCTCGGGCACCTTCTAATCTCTCAGTTCCACCCAATACCTTGTTTGTTCCCCTAGAATTACGAAAAGTGTTACAGTGGGCCCATGGCCAGATGGTATCCGGACACCCTGGTATCAACCAAACCTTCCTACGTTTGAAGTCCCTGGTTTGGGGGCCTACTCTAAAAAAGGATGTTATAGCCTTTGTTAGAGCCTGTTCGGTTTGTGCTGCCATCAAAATGCATCGTTCTGTTCCACAAGGTCTACTTCAACCGTTACCTGTTCCTCGTGCTCCCTGGACTCATATCAGCATGGATTTTATCGTGGACTTGCCCACCTCCAGTGGAAATACCGTAATTTGGGTGATAGTGGACCGATTTTCAAAGTTGGCCCACTTCATTCCCATGCCCGCACTACCTTCTGCCCCAAGCCTGGCTTTATCCTTTATTGAGAATGTCATCCGCTTACACGGCATCCCTGTTGATATTGTTAGCGATAGAGGCCCTCAATTCATATCCTCGTTCTGGAGGGCCATTTGCAAACATCTGGGGATCAAGAATTCCCTGTCCTCTGGATACCATCCTCAATCTAATGGCCAGACAGAGAGGGTCAATCAAGATTTGGAGATCTACCTACGAGCTTATATCAATGCTGAACATGACAACTGGAGCGAGATGTTACCTCTAGCAGAACTAGCACACAATTCGCAGTGGCACTCTTCCCTTAGATGTTCCCCTTTCCAAGCTGCCTTTGGGTATCAACCCAGGGTTCTCCCCTTCCAGTCTTCCTTGGTGGAGGTACCTGCAGCAGCCAACATGGTATCAAGATTGACTACGCACTGGAGAAACATAAGAAAGGTTCTGCTTCAGTCTGTACATAGATACAAGGGGTATGCAGATCATCACAGAAAACCTGCACCCCGCTATCGTCTTAATCAGCTGGTTTGGTTGTCCACCAAGAACATGAAACTGCGACAACCTTCCTCCAAGTTAGGTCCTAGATTTATAGGACCTTTTCGCATTCTCTGTCAGGTCAACCCTGTGGCTTATAAACTACGCTTGCCCCCTCATCTTCGTATTCCCAATACATTTCATGTATCTTTGCTTAAGCCCTTTGTCAAGAATAGATTCTCTCTCCCCTCTAGACGTCCCTCTCCAGTCTCTGTGGATGACCATCAAGAGTATGAAGTTAGCAAAATTCTGGATTCCCGACATAGGGGTAGACAATTACAATATCTGGTGGACTGGAAGGGCTACTCCATTGCAGAGAGGACTTGGGTGCCTGCTCGTGATGTTCATGCCCCAAATAGGTTTGGGGGCATCTTTGTGTGGGGGGTACTGTCACGCCGTGTCTGGGATTTGATCCCAGGGCCTGGTGTTCAGAGACTGTTTTCCTATGTCCTGAGCCACCAGTGAACTGGTTTTATGTTAGCATCGTAGTTGTTGTTTTTCACTAGTGGGGATGTTTGCTCCACCCTGGGACCAGCTGTCAGCAGTCTTCTCATTAGTGTCCCTATATATTCCCACTTCCCCTTCCTGTCCGTGCCTTAGGATAGGTTCCTGTTTATGGATGCTCTTGCTTTTTGGTTTTCTACTTGGCTCGTCTTGACTACGATTCCTGGATTATCCCTTGAACCTGGTTAACCTTGCTGCCGACCCTCCCTGGCTTGTTCTGACTACGTTACCTGGATTGTCCTTTTCCCTCCTGGGATCCTGTCTTCTGCCTACTAACCGTGAGTTGTTGCTGGGGGTTGTGGTTAGGCTATCTGCACCTTCCTTTGTGGTTCCTTATTTCCTGTCTGTGGGAGATCTCAGCCGTCCCTCCACCTGACACCGGGATAACAAGACTACCGGTCAGGAAAGCGGAGGGACGGTTGTAGTTTCCTGGCAGACCTGACAGTAATTAGGGACTGATGAAAGAAATATAATACATTATTAAGCATTAAATACATAGAATGTGATGTTAAAGTAGAAAACTTTTACCTTAATATAGTCCTCCTGCAAAACTTGAAGGATGGCAGAACAAGTCTCTGGTATAATGATCCCCAGAGCCTGGGGGGGGAGATGCCTGTTGAGAACTTGAGGTTCTGCAGGCTTCTCCCAGTCGCCAGGTATCACAACATGGCGATGAGGCTCTGCTCAGCAGTGATGGCTTCCCGCATAACGGTGTCCTGCCTGGTTATATAGGGGGACACCAAAGCCAACAGGTGCTGAAAAACAGGGTCCGACATCCTGAGAAAATTCCTGTAGTCCTCAGGATTATTCTCCTGGATCTCCCGCAACAAAGGCATGTGACAGAATTGGTGCTGCTGGAGCAACCAATTATTGGTCCATGAACTCCTCCTCACCCTGTTCATGGACTGGAGTCGGGATAAAGCAAGAACCCCAGCTCCAACCTCAGCACGAACTCTACAACGAGTACGTAGCCGCAACATGGCCAGATAACGGTCGGCTGGTCAGAACGAACTAAAAGAACGCATGGAAGAACAGCAAGGCCTATGAAGAACGACCTGAAAAACAGTAACGAGCGGACAAGAACGCACTGAATAAACAGATACGAACTGACTACAAGCACTGAAAGACAGATACAAACCCACAAGCACAAACTGAACTCCACAAAACGATCTTAAAAGCACGAAGACTGAAAAGCGCAAATCGTCTCTCACCAAACTTTTACTAACACGCGGTAACACGAAATTAGCAAAAGCTGCCCAAAGGGTGGCGCCATTTGAACGGAACTTCCCCTTTATAGTGCCATTGTACGTGTTGTTGTACGTCACTGCGCTTTGCTCAAGCATTTTTTTTCATGAACGTGTGTATGCAAGACAGGCTTGAGAGGAAACAAGAAAAATCGCGTTGAGAAACGTTGTTTTTTTAAATGACATTAAAAACGTCCGTGTGTACGCGGCATGAGAGTTGAATTGTTATTGGCCTTATTTGAGCGCAATTTTTTTGCACTGCAGAATAATTTTTCAGCGCTATAGTAAATGATCCCCAGTGTATTATTGGATTTTAAACAGTATAGACACTTCTTTTTAATGTTTTACAAAGCTATACCTGCTAAAGGGGCCAGTCAGAAGTAATCTAGAGGGAATACATTTTCTGACTGAAGTTTTCTCTAAACTTTCCTCTGCCTTAAAGTTCCACTTTAAAAACATCTTAAAGACCAGGCCCTTTTCTTACATTTGTTGTTTACAAGAAAAAATCTGTATTTTGTGCTGGAAAATTACTTGGAACCCCAAACATATATTTTTTTTTAGCAGAGACCCTAGACAATAAAATGGCATTCGTGGCATCTTTCAAACGCATTTTTTTTTCCTAAAAAAATACATCTTAATGAGTAAAAAAAAAAAAAAAAAACAGTAAAGATAGCCCAATTTTTTTCTATAATGTGAAAGATGATGTTATGCCGAGTAAATCGATACATAACATGTCACGCTCATGGAATAGCGACAGACTACGATACTTAAAAATCTCCATAGGCGTTGTTTTAAACAATTTTACAGGGTACCAGTTTAGAGTTACAGAAGATCATGGCGATACCTCACATGTGTGGTTTTATCACTGTTTACATACGTGTTCGCTTCTACGCGCGAGCTTGGAGGGACAGGGCGCATTACATTTTTTTCTCATTGTTTTCATTTTTACACTGTCCATTTAAAATGTTTTATTTTTTTGATCACTGTTATTCCTATTCCAAGGAATGTAAACATCCCTTGTTAAAGAAATAAGCATGACAGGTCCTCTTTATTGAGAGATCTGGGGTCAAAAATACTGGGTCCGATAAGCTTGTGAAACACTGGGACATGACCGGAGGGGGGCACCGCTCCCGCGGCCCTATAAAAGTGATCTCGCGGCTGAGACCACTTTTATCTGAAAGCTGGCCGCCTGCTGTAAATGATACCAGGGTTATGACAGCTAGCTGCTGCCATAACCCTGGTATTTAACGTCAAGTCAGATTTTTGATGCTGAAAGCGGTACCATTATTTTGCATGGAAATTTGGCATTTTATATTGTAGGCCTGCAATTCTTAGAAATAACTCACTTAAATCTGTCCAAACAAGAGTCTAGTAGACATCCCGGGTATGATAAAGTATGATAAAGTTTGAAACACAAAATCATTAATTATAATATAATAAATATCTATAAATAATTGTAAAATAATAATATAATAATAATAAAAATTATTCAATAATGTAATCAAATCAAAAACACTGAAATTTTCTCAGTTGCAGAATTGTCGCTGTCATTACTTTCAGTGTTTGATGATGAATTTCCCCACAAATCGCTATCGCTCAATTCTGCAAGTGATTCTAATTTATTATCGCTGTTTTCTAGCTGGTCTAAAACCACTTTTGATGTAAAGGGACACTTTTTGGTTGCTATGGACAATCTCCAGTTTGCAGGCAGAAAGAAAATTATTTATAGTATAAAACTGCATGCAGGGCACTGGACAGACCACTAGGGACAAAGGGGATGTATAATTATTTTATACAGTACTGTAATCTGTAAGATTACAGTATACTGTATCTATACTGTGCTTGTTTTCTTTTTGAATTTGGCGCCAAACTCCATCCCATGCAGCGCTCGCAGGGAACGGAGCTCGGCACTGTGAATCGAGTGAGACGCGGTGGCTTGCAGATCACAGCGGGGAGACATTGCAGGATCCAGGGGACAAGGTAAGTAACTACATGGATTCTGCAATGCAATCCTGAGTGTGGCTCGGGGGTTACCGCTTTTGGTATGAAAAATTCACCCCGAGCCACACTCGGGAATACCGCCAGGGAGGTTAAGGGCCCGTTCACATATAAACATACAGTTGATGCACAGTAAACCGCACCAGCTGCAGTGAAAAGGGGGAGGTGTGATGTGTGTGTTCAGCGCATTACACAGCTCCTTTGTTTGTATAAACTTGATTTAAAGTGTTCAAAGTGACATTTAATTCCACCTAGACTACTTCGATAAAATTCAGCATGCCTGAATTTTATTGCAGCCCACACCCCTGGGGGGGATATTGCAGTGTGAATAGGACACATACAAAACAATTGTTTTCTGTGTGTCCTAGTGATGGCCTGCGTTCATTCAGTGCTGAAAAACACAGGTCACCACACTTTTTGTGAATTTGCCCTTATTTAGTAAACCAAAATTTGAATGATATTTTTAATAATAGATTTGATTTTTTAATGTAAGCCACAGACAAAAATTTAAACCCAAGCCCTGGAACGAATTCAGCGAGCATAGGTCACCTGCACAATATTTCAGGTATCTATCCAGGCATTGCTGCAGTGCCCCGCTCACGCAAAAGCTCACCATACATTGATCAGTTTTTTTTTATTCAGCCTGCGGGCTGATCAGAGAAAATGGAATGGATTCCCCCATCCACAAATCATTCACCTCTGCTTCTATTGCAGAGACATTAAATCTGCTTTTATTTTCCTTCTATGCCCCCTCCCCCCATCAACATGCTCATGAAATTTTAAATAAAACTTTTGTGTTTTACGTTATTTTAGATCTGGTAATTTCGACCTGAGAGTCAATAATTGAAAGAATTGAAATCCAACAAATGAAAGGGGTGAGCCAGGGACTGTAAGGATGGGGAACGGACTACATGGTGTTGGACGTCCTCCAGCCAGTAAATTACTTGCTTCAGCTTCTAAGGGACACTGTGAGAAAATTCCAGTGTGTAGTGAAATCAGAGTAAGCATTTTCAGTACAGATGAGGAGTTTGTCCAACTGTGCAAGAGGGTAAAGCTGGTATGTGACTTTAGGACTCGTTCACATTAGCGACATTTGCCTGTTGTTGGTTCAATGCATTGTTACAAGGCATCACAGAGTTTACCTTTTTTTCTTTATTTTTATTGGAGTGTCACAAGATTATACTTCATTCAGCTGTATTATGAATGAGCATAGATTTGATCTCATTAACCAATTAGCAGTGGCCATGGCATTCCCCATCTCTTAGTTGCATAATAGCCACATGGGCTGCAGGGAAGGAAATGCCCTGGCCTTGCTGATTCATTGTGGGTGAGCCTGCTTCCAGGTTCAGTCCAAATCCATACTCAAGTCTAAATTAATTCTATGCGTATGTTGCATAGAGTTGAAGTAAATTGTGGTCAAGCCATACCAAAAAAAATAACAGTGTACTTTCTGTGCCATGAGCCTCATAGCTTTTTATCTGCAATGTGGGCCTCATTGATGATCAATGTAGACAGTGGCGTCACTAGGGTTGGTGTCACCTGGTGCGGCAAAACATGGTGTCACCCCCCTCCTGTCTATCCTGCCCAGCACCCTGCAGGCAGCGCACAGTCACGAGGCGCACCCCCCAAATGACCCCTGTAAATTAAAGTATAGGGTGGTATTGGGCCGGCTGGGGCGATATAGGGCAGGTTGGGGTAATATAGGGCAGGTTGCGGTGGTATAGTGCAGTCTGGGGTGGCATAGGGCAGGTTGGGGTTGTATAGGGAAGGCTGGGGTGTAATAGAGCAGGTTGGGGTGGTATAGGGCAGTTTGCAGTGGTATAGAGCAGGTTGGGGTGGTATAGGGCAGTTTGTGGTGGTATAGGGCAGGTTGGGGTGGTATAGGGCAGGCTGGGTGGCATTGGTCAGGTTGGGGTTATTTAGGGCAGGGTGTGATGGCATAGAGCAATTTGCGGTGGCATAGGGCAGGTTGGGGTGGTATAAGGAAGGCTGGGGTGACATAGGGCCGGTTGGGGTGGTATAGGGAAGGCTGGGGTGGCATAGGGCAGGGTGCGGTGGCATAGGGAAGTTTGCGGTGGTATAGAGCAGTTTGCGGTGGCATAGGGCAGGTTGCAGTGGCATAGGGCAGGTTGCAGTGGCATAGGGCAGGTTGCAGTGGCATAGGGGAGGTTGCGGTGGCATAGGGGAGGTTGGGGTGGCATAGGGGAGGTTGGGGTGGCATAGGGGAGGTTGGGGTGGCATAGGGGAGTTTGCGGTGGTATAGGGCAGTTTGCGGTGGTATAGGGCAGGTTGGAGTGGTATATGGCAGGCTGGGTGGCATTGGGCAGGTTGGGGTTATATAGGGCAGAGTGTGATGGCATAGAGCAGGTTGCGGTGGCATAGGGCAGGTTGGGGTGGTATAGGGAAGGCTGGGGTGGCATAGGGCAGGGTGCGGTGGTATAGGGAAGTCTGGGGTGTCATAGAGCAGGGTGCGGTGGTATAGGGAAGGCTGGGGTGTCATAGGGCAGGTTGCGGTGTCATAGGGCAGGGTGCGGTGTCATAGGGCAGGGTGCGGTGGTATAGGGAAGGCTGGGGTGTCATAGGGGAGGTTGCGGTGTCATAGGGGAGGTTGCGGTGTCATAGGGGAGGTTGCGGTGTCATAGGGCAGGTTGCGGTGTCATAGGGCAGGGTGCGGTGGCATAGGCAGGCTGGGGTGGTATGGTGCTAGGTTAGGACTCCATCATGGGGTGCAAGGTGGTCTGCTGCTGCTAGACACAGCTATAGAATATATATATATATATATATATATATATATATATATATATATATATATATATATATTGTGACAGCAGGAAGGTAAAGTCACCTGGTTGCATCCAGGGGGGTAGATATATTTCGCCCAGATTCAGGCTTTACGCCGACTTATACAACTAGGTGGAGAGTTGTATAAGCCCAGCTGAGGCTAGTGGGCTCATGGATGACTCATACCTCTAGGGAGAGTGTGGGGCGTCGTGCAGACAGGGAGTTGATGAGACCAGCTCATTTAGGCCTCTATAAGAACTCCCAGCTTCATTAGATGTTAGCTCATGCCTGGACCCAGACCTGAGTGAACCCCTGTGCGGTGAGACAAAGCCTGTGTGGCTATTTGCTTGGACATTTAAAACCAGGGATTTAGGGACTAGGACAGCACTAGGCTGATCCCAGTTGTTAGTTAGGAAACCTGTATGTTTAGTCAGAGGTCAAGTTGACCAGGATTTATTTTGTTTATGTTTCTTTTGCTTTGCTGTGTTTTGTCACTGTAAATAGAAAATAAACCACACCTTTTTGATTTTGAAAACCACAACCTCCGTTTGCTGGGCCTGTTTTTGTGTGGGGAGCCCATCCCGGGGGTCACACACACCCGCTGCCGAGCTAACCCCCTCACAGTGTATATATATATATATAGATAGCATCACCCCCCCCCCCCCATCATCAGACCAGCTCAGGGTGGGGGTGTCTCAGTCAGCTAATATAAATTATATAGTCAGTGTTGTCTGTCTGATAATGGGGGGGGGGGTTGTGCTGGACACAGATATATTATATTACATATAATAGGCACAGTAGTTGAGTTAGCTGGTCTGGTGGGGGGAGGGGCGGATGGACCAGCTATATTACATAATATCTATATAATCTATAGCTGTGTCTAGCAGCAGCAGACCACCTTGCACCCCCCCCCCTTCATTATTATATAATACAGGTCAGGGCGCCAGACAGACTGAGTCCTCCCTCCCACACTAGCTCTGACTCTTACAATGGCAACCGTCGGGAGGGTGTCACCCCTCTAGTGGACCGCACCCCCCTAGCAACGCCTCTGGATGTAGACTGAGTTTTGCACTGAGCAGAATGCAGAGTGAGGATTTCACTGAAAACAATGTAGAGTGGGTTTGGCACAGAGCACAATGCAGAGTAGTTTTGACACTGAACACCAATCAATGGTGAGTTTTGTACTGAACACACTACAGAGTGGGCTTTGTACTAAACACAATGCAGAGTTTGTTTTGTACTTAAAGCGGAGCGTTGGCACCCAGGGCCGGATTTCCCACAAGGCCAACGAGGCCAGGCCTCGGGGTGGCACTGTGTGCAGGGGCGGTGCCACGCGGCGGAGGAGACAAGTCCTCCTAAAATTCATTTTCTGTTTCCCTGGCCGCCCGAAGCTCCGGCCGCCATTTTTCAATGTCCGGCGCCCTGTGATTGGGCCATGGGGGTAATGTGCGGTGTGGGGCTGGCCTGTCCGTGATCCTGAACTCCCGCCTCTGCACATGACCACCATACACCCAATCACAGTGCGCCGGACACTGAACAAACATGGCGGCCGCCTCCTCCTATCCTCCGGACCTATGTCCATGATGCAGGACAAGCAGGTGATGAGGAACACAGACTGGTGAGAGAGGCAGAGAGAGAAACGGAGGCAGAGACAGAGCGGCAGAGGCAAACAGAGAGTGAGGCAAAGAGACAGAGGCACAGAGAGAGAGACAGAGGCCCTGAGAGAGAGAGAGACAGAGGCCCTGAGAGAGAGAGAGAGACAGAGGCCCTGAGAGAGAGAGAGAGAGACAGAGGCCCTGAGAGAGAGAGAGAGAGACAGAGGCCCTGAGAGAGAGAGAGAGACAGAGGCCCTGAGAGAGAGAGAGAGACAGAGGCCCTGAGAGAGAGAGAGAGACAGAGGCCCTGAGAGAGAGAGAGAGAGACAGAGGCCCTGAGAGAGAGAGAGAGAGACAGAGGCCCTGAGAGAGAGAGAGAGACAGAGGCCCTGAGAGAGAGAGAGAGACAGAGGCCCTGAGAGAGAGAGAGAGACAGAGGCCCTGAGAGAGAGAGAGACAGAGGCCCTGAGAGAGAGAGAGACAGAGGCCCTGAGAGAGAGAGAGGCAGAGGCCCTGAGAGAGAGAGAGACAGAGGCCCTGAGAGAGAGACAGAGGCCCTGAGAGAGAGACAGAGGCCCTGAGAGAGAGACAGAGGCCCTGAGAGAGAGACAGAGGCCCTGAGAGAGAGACAGAGGCCCTGAGAGAGAGACAGAGGCCCTGAGAGAGAGACAGAGGCCCTGAGAGAGAGACAGAGGCCCTGAGAGAGAGACAGAGGCAAAGAGAGAAAGACAGAGGCAAAGAGAGAGAGAGAAAGACAGAGGCAAAGAGAGAGAGAGAAAGACAGAGGCAAAGAGAGAGAAAGACAGAGGCAAAGACAGAGGCAAAGAGAGAGGCAGAGAGTGAGAGACGGGGGCAGAGAGTGAGAGACGGGGGCAGAGAGTGAGAGACGGGGGCAGAGAGTGAGAGACGGGGGCAGAGAGTGAGAGACGGGGGCAGAGAGTGAGAGACGGGGGCAGAGAGTGAGAGACGGGGGCAGGGAGAGTGGCAGAGGCAGAGAGTGGCGGAGAGAGAGTTACAGTAGGCAGGACAGTATAGTGGTCAGTGTAGTGTAGTGGACAGTGTAGTATTGTGGTCAGTGTAGTGTAGTATAGTGGTCAGTGTCGTGGAAAAATAGTATAGTTGTCAGAACTCACCTTGCCGGACGTGTTGGTCGTCGCTTTGGTGGGCGCGCGCCGATGCGCGCTGATGTTGTGCATGTTCCTGTGCGCGCTGGTTCACGTCCCGGACTACGGGCGCGCACGCCTGTGCGCAATGGTGTGCCTGTGCGCGCGGGTGCATGTGCGCGCATGACGCGTGCATGCGCCGATGCGCACGCCGATGCGCGCCAAACAGCCCATTTAAACCTCTGGAACACTTCAGACCGGTGCTGTCTGATCTACAGTCCCCTGTGTATCCTGCCCCTGCTGGTTGCCTGAAACCTGATCTCCTGACCACCCGGCTTGTTACTTGGACTTCTCCTGCCCTCCGCCAGCATCTGACCTCGGCCTATCTTGACCCTGAACCTGCCTGCCCCTCTGTACCTCGTTGCCTGACCGTTGCCAACCTTGCCTGTCATTTGACTATTCTTCTCAGCACATACCTATCTGCCTAATGGTGATATTTAAATGTGATTAAATAGTGGCACTATGTTTATACTAAATATAAACTCAATTAAAAGCAAAATATATGATAATGAGTGATACAAAACATCAAATATCATGCATACACAAAATTCCAAATGACTAAACACAGATTAACAGTGACAAATAATTTTCAAAGTGTCCATGTATAAAGTGAATAATCCATATAGGAAAGTACATATAAAAAAAAAAAAAAGTGAAAAAGCCAAAGGAAAAAGTGCCAGTCCTCGTGAAAAAAATCCAAATAAATGAATGGTTCTTCTTTACAACTGTGACTTTCCCCACACCTTTTGTGATTCCTCTCCCATAAGAAATTAACTCACCAGAAATATATGCCTTACACTCTCGTGTTCGACAAAACAGCAAAAGTGAACCCTCCAGGGTTAATAAGCCTGTTCCAACGGTGTTCAGTCAATCATATGTTCCACATGAAAATGAAAAAAGTGCCTCTAATAGTGAAGTATGTCAAAGCCAATTTATTTCAAACCAACAAAAACACTTCAACCATTGCACTTACATCACTTCAAGTAAAAAACAGTATATCGAACACAACACACAGGAACAAGTACATCAAGTGGCAGCCTCGAGATAGTGCGGTGAATTGCGGTCACGGCGGATCCAGATAAGCTGTTTGTACGGTCTCACCCTTCCTCTGCGATCACTCGTTCTATCTCAAACTGCAACAACCGATGGTATGGTAAGTCAGGAGTCACAGGTGATTGCCGTGCTGACCACGCCCCCAGACATGTTTCGTCAATAGGACTTAATCATTGGGATTGGCTGCACGGCTTTACAGCTTCTCTTATATAGTCTACAGGATTATTTAAAGAATTTAACCCCCACTTCGCCCACAGGTTATCTGTGTCCCCATGACCGCAAAACGGCTATGACCCCGTCCATATTGGTCATTGAGGCTCTATATTACCTGGAGCATAACAAGTGCAATGAATATCAAACCTTGACATTTAATATACAAAATAAAACACCATGATAAAATGCATAAAAAATCTATATAAATGTCACACTGCCCAAAGCAGGGAAACATACAGATATATTAAAACATATATATATATATATATATATATATATATATTAAAACCATAATTCTTTGGACTGATTTTATAATAGGTTAGAGTAGGTTATTCACCATATATACTCAAAACATATATATTTGCGTATATATTAAAAAAATGAAATCAAAAACATAGCAATATGCGGAACTTGTATCATTGGAAATTTAGACAACGGCACACACATCTCCCATTAGGAGTCTAACATTAATCTCATCTCTGTTAGCCAGTACTAGCCTGAATTATTATATATCATGTAATGAAAATTAATAAAAAATTATTAAAAATTATTAATAAAGCAATTCAGGTCAAGCTCAATGTTTAACCCTCTCGGGTATAAACTTTTGAGAAGAAATATCCATTTTGTTTCTCTTTGTGACAGATCCCTTACCCGATTGGACCCTCTCCACTTGGGAAAGGTACAGTCAATGCCAAAAAATTGGAGAACAGAAGGATCCTGATTATGCGTCTCCTTAAAGTGCAAGGAGATACTATGGTATTTAAAACCCTTTCTAATATTCGCCAGATGTTCAGATACTCTGACCTTCAAAAGTTGCTTTGTTCTTCCTACATAGTACAGTCCGCAAGGGCACCATAGTAAATATACAACGTAAGAAGAATTACACGTAATAAATTGATCTATCTCAAATTTTTCATGGTCCAGATTGGAAATACTTGTAGTACCTGTATTCCTTACTTTGACCGTCCTGCAACAAATAAATTTTACGACATGAGAAAAAACCTTTCAAGTCAATCCTCAGATCGTATTGGCCAGCTGGGTCCAAAAATTGTTGTACTACATGGTCACCAAAATTTGGAGCTCTCCGATAGATACATTTTGGTTTCTCTGGCAAATTACTTCCCAAATGTCTATCCCTTCCTAAAATGTACCAGTACTTGGAGAAAATATTTTCTCCATCTCCTTATACTGAAAATGGAAGTTGGAAATAAATCCCCACTGATGTTGATCATTCTTGATAACCTCCTTCTTTTTTAAACACAGTTCCCTAGGAACGTTAGCTATTTCAGTAATGGTATCCATAATTTGTTCCTCTCTATAGCCCTTCTGTACAAATTTGTCCCCAAGGACTTTGGCCTGTACAAGGTAATCCTCTCTTGTGGTACAGTTACGTCGAACCCTTAATATTTGTCCTTTGGGAATATTTCTAATCCATGAGGGATGGTGTCCACTCCCTATGGATAGGTAACTATTCCTATCAGTAGGTTTAAAGTATACTTTTGTACTTAATTTTCCTTCATTCTTTATAATAGTCAAATCCAGAAAATTTACCCTCTCTTCACTGATAATAAAATCCAAAACTATATTGTTGGCGTTGTTATTTAAGTGTTCCACAAATTCTATTGCAGACTCCCTCGACCCCTCCCATATAAATAGGAGGTCGTCTATGAATCTACGGTATAGTTTGAGTTCTGGTCTTGATTGGTTGAAGACATGCCTGTCCTCCCACTCTGCCATAAACAGGTTGGCGAGGCTGGGAGCGAATTTCGCTCCCATCGCAACGCCAACCTGCTGGGAGAAAAATTGACCACAAAACCAGAAATAGTTATGTGCCGTGCAGAAATCTAGCACTTTACCTAAAAAACATTTCTGGGGGAATGGAATATCCTCACGTTTACTCAAGGCCCAGTTCAACGCCAACAGCGCATCATCGTGCTGTATAATGGTGTATAATGAATTAACATCCGCGGTTACTAGATAGGTCATAACAGCCGAATTCAGCTTCACCTCATCCAGCAATTGCAGAAGATCAGAGGTATCTTTAAGATTAGTGATGAGCCGAACACCCCCGGGTTCGGTTCGCACCAGAACCCGCGAACGGACCAAAAGTTCGTACGAACATTAGAACCCTATTAAATACAATGGATGCGAACGTTCAAATTCTAAAGTGCTAATTATAACAACTATTATGCATGTTATTGTCCTAAAAAGGGTTTGGGAACCCGGGTTCTGCACCAGGGGACATGTATCAATGCAAAAAGAAGTTTTAAAAACGGTCGTTTTTCGGGAGCAGTCATTTTAATGATGCATAAAGTGAAAAAAAAAAAGTCAAATATTCCTTTAAATATCGTACCTGGGGGGTGTCTAAAGTATGCCTGTGAAGTGCCACGTGTTTCCCGTGTTTAGAACTGTCCCTGCACAAAATTACACTTCTAAAGGAAAAAAAGCCATTTAAAACTGCTTGCGGCTTTAATGTAATGTCTGGTCCCGGTAATATGGATGAAAATCTTTAAGAAAAATGGCATAGCTACCCCATGACCCCCCCCCCTACCCCAGCCCATTACCAGCCCCTTTGGGTCTTGTATGGATATTAAGGGGAACCCCGCACATAAAATAAAAAAGGCCCTATATACTCTGAACAGCCGTATACAGGCGGTGCATACAAGACAGGGACTGTATGTTTGTTCTTATGTAGAATGTGTTTGTAATTTTGAACAGGTACATTGTTTAAGTGTAGCTCCAGCCCAAAAATCTATTTTTAAACTTTTTGGAAAACATAGGTAAGGGTTATCACCCCTGTAACATTTGTTTTGCTGTCTGTGCCCCTGTTCAGAACATTTCACCTCACTTTCCGTCCCAATGACAACTGTTTTTGAAATGTGGTGTTTTTCTTGAAACAAGGATTGCTGATAAAGCATCAGTACAGAGGAGACACCTTTCTCCCATATTAATTCTTACAGGAGAGAATTTTCCTTCCTAGGGGTAGATTTCCTCTCACTTCCTGTTGTCTTCTTGCGTTTGCAAGTAGGAGTCGTTTGTAAGTTGGATGTTTGAAAGTAGGGACCTGCCGTATATAATCTGCAGAAATAGGCCCCTTAGTTGGTGTTGGCACAACACTGTAAGCACTCACAGTTACTCTTGGTTGGTGCTGGAACGCCCTGCTGTCAACTATTATATCAGGAATTGTAATTACATATAATTGTTGAACAGTGGTAGTAAAAATTGGGCCTTTGATGGTGGTGCTGGTGCCACAACACTGTAAGCCCTGACAGTTACTCTTGGTGGGTGCAGCAATGGGCCCTGCTGTGAATTATTAGATCAAGAATTGTAATTGCATGCCCCTGTTGAACAGGGGCTGAAAAATTGGGCCTTTCGTGGTGGTGGTGGTGGTGGTGTTGCCACAACACTGTAAGCCCTCAGAGTTACTCTTGCTTGGTGGGTGCAGGAATGGGCCCTGCTGTGAATTATTAGATCAAGAATTGTAATTACATGCCCCTGTTGAACAGGGGCTGAAAAATTGGGCCTTAGGCACTGGTGGCACAACACTGCAACCCCTCACAGATACTGTACTTGGAGCACAGCAATGAGCCCTGTTGCAAAGTATTGCTTCAAAAATTGTAATTACACGCCCCTGTTAAACAGGGGCTGAAAAATTGGGCCTTAGCCACTGGTGGCGGCACCCATAAACAAAAATGATCTTCCAAGCTATCATCATCAATCGTATCATTGAGGACTCGGAGGAGGAGGATAGCCAGTCAACATAACGGCACAGGCACTCAGCATCAGCATCAGTCTTGAAGGGATGTGACATGTTAAAATCAATTAGTCTGTTATATCAGCATCAGGTGTGTGGTAGTTGGTGGTGATCCAAGACTGGTTCATCTTGATGAAAGTCAGTCGATCAACCGAGTCGGTGGACAGGCGCACCCTGTGATCCGTGACAAATCCTCCAGCAGCACTGAATGTGCGTTCCGAAAGAACGCTGGATGCAGGACAGGCCAGTAGCTCAATTGCATACTGTGCAAGCTCTGGCCAGTGATCCATCCTCAAGACCCAGTAAGCCAGAGGATTTTCGGTGGGGAAGGTGTCCAAGTCTGACCTTGCCCCTAGATATTCCTGCACCATGTTTATCAGACGCTGGCGATGGTTGCTGGAACCGATCATACTTTGGGGCTGCGGACTAAAGAATTGTCTGAACGCATCGGTCAGACGGCCACCTTCCCCACCACTCCTTCTTTGACTGGCCGAAGCCTCAGCAACTCGTTGTCCAGGACCAGGAGTTTGTAACTTCCCAGTCTCTGGGAACGCGTTGCACAGACCTTTCTGCAAGGCCTCCCGGAGTTGTCTCATCCTCTGCTCCCTCTGCGACGGTAACATAAGGTCCGCAACCTTACCCTTGTACCGTGGATCAAGGAGAGTGGCCAGCCAGTAATGGTCCCTCTCCTTGATCCGAAGAATACGAGGATCCTTCCGCAGACTTTGCAGGATCAGGGAGGCCATGCAGCGTAGGTTTGCTGAGGCATTCGCTCCGGAGTCCTCTGGGTCACTAAGGACGACATGATCCGCAGTCACCTCCTCCCAGCCACGTACAAGTCCACTGGTTTCTTGGGACTGTAAATCATCCCTAAAAGACTGCTGCTGATGATGCTGAGTGCCAGCCTCCACCTCCATGCTGACACAATCCTCCTCCTCCTCCTCCTCCTCCTCCTCTTCCTGTGCGATGGGTGGGACAGAAGGAACACTGTCTGGGTAAAGGGGGCCTTGAGAGGAAAGGAAGTCCTCCTCTTCCTGCCTCTGTTCTGCCTCAAGTGCCCTGTCCATTATTCCACGCAGCGTGTGCTCCAACAGGTGGACAAGAGGTACAGTGTCACTGATGCATGCACTGTCACTGCTCACCATCCTCGTGGCCTCCTCAAATGGTGCCAGGACAGTGCATGCATCCCTGATCATGCCCCACTGGCGTGGAGAAAAAAAACCAAGCTCCCCTGACCCTGTCCTGGTGCCGTAGTCGCACAGGTACTCATTGATGGCCCTCTGCTGCGTGTGCAGCCGCTGCAGCATGGCCAACGTTGAGTTCCACCTGGTGGGCATGTCACATATAAGGCGGTTCTTGGGCAGGTTCAACTCCTTTTGCAGCTCAGCCAGGCGAGCACTGGCATTATAAGATCTGCGGAAATGCACACAGACTTTCCTGGCCTGCCTCAGGACATCCTGTAAGCCCGGGTACCTGCCCAAGAACCGCTGCACCACCAGGTTAAGGACGTGAGCCACACAGGGCACATGGGTCAGTTGTCCCTGTCGAAGGGCGGAGAGGAGGTTGGTGCCATTGTCGCAAACCACCATTCCTGGCTTAAGCTGGCGTGGCGTCAACCACCTCTCGGCCTGGCCCTGCAGAGCAGACAGGACCTCTGCCCCAGTGTGGCTTCTGTCCCCCAAACACACCAGCGCAAGCACGGCATGGCATCTTTTTGCCTGCGTACTTGCGTAGCCCCGTGAACGGCTACGGAGCACCGCTGGTTCATAGGACAAACCACAGGAAGAGGCCATGGAGGAAGAAGAAGAGGAGGGGGTGGAGGAGAGAGGTGTGTCACAACCAGTAGTAGCATTTTGGAGGCGTGGCGGTGGGACAACCTCCAACACTACTGCACCTTGTCCTGCATCCTTCCCAGCTGCCAAAAGAGTGACCCAATGGGCCGTGAAAGAAAGGTAACGTCCCTGTCCATGCCTGCTGGACCATGAGTCAGCGGTAATATGCACCTTACCGCTGACCGCCCTGTCCAGCGAGGCCAAGACATTGCCTTCCACATGCCGGTAGAGAGCCGGAATAGCCTTCCGTGAGAAAAAGTGGCGTTTGGGAACCTGCCACTGAGGAACCGCACATTGCACAAACTCACGGAAGGGGGCCGAGTCTACCAACTGAAAAGGCAGCAGTTTAAGCGCTAGCAATTTAGCCAAGCTAGCATTCAACCGCTGGGCATGTGGATGGCTGGGAGTGAACTTCTTTCGACGGTCCAGCAGCTGGGGCAGGGAAATTTGCCTGCTAGAATCGGACGTCGGTGTACTGCTAGCAGAGTGGCCGCAAGTACTTGGCTGTGACACACCTAATTCTACACCTTCATTCCTCTCAGTGCATGTTTCAGAGAGGACTGAAGTTATAGTGGGGTTGGAGATCCCAGCTGATGCGGTGCAAGGAGAGGTCCGCTTTGTTCTTTGGTGTGGGTCTTTGAGGTAGGCTTGCCAACGAGCTGCATGGCAGGTCAACATATGTCTGGTCAGGCATGTGGTACCCAAGCGGCTGATGTTTTGGCCACGCGATATACGCTTGAGACATATGTTGCAAACAGCAGCTGTGCGATCTGATGCACTAGCCTCAAAAAAGGCCCACACCAAGGAACTTTTTGAATGACGGGCAGAGGCAGCGCCCTGCACAGGCGGAGCTCTGCGGTGTGATTCCGTCGGTGTACTGCCCTTACGCTGGCCACCAAAGGGCATCCTGCCTCGTTGGAGATGTGCCTCCTCCTCATCCTCCTCCTCCTCTCTCCTATTAGGCACCCACGTGGAGTCAGTGACCTCATCATCCCCTCCCTCCTCATCACTGGAGCCAATCTGGCAGTATGCTGCAGCTGCTGGAACATGACTGCCAGATTGGTGTCCTTCTTGAGCATCCCCTCTGTCTGCTCTCACCCTACTGCCTTCCTGTAGCTGGGTTTCATCATCAGACCCTTCGAAACGCTGGGCATCCTCCTGGAGCATGTACCCAACACTGTGCTCAAACAGTTCGGGGGACTCCTCAGGAGGAGGACATGGTGGGTCTAGGGAAGGAGTGACTGATGATGAGTCTGACATTGATACCAGGGAAGAGGACGCTTTGGCAGCTGCTTTGCCAGTACCCTGAGCCTGGGTGAGAGAGGATGAGGAGGAGGAGGAGGGCTTGGTCATCCACTCTACCAAGTCTTCGGCATGATGTGGCTCAATATGTCCAGCTGCCGAAAAGGACAAGCGTGTCCCATGGCCATGTGCTGATGACAATGCACCGCGTCCTTGACCAGCACTGTTGCCCCCAGACACAGAGCCTGCTTGCCCTCTTTTATTGCCTCCTGACTGTCTGCCTCTCCTTGTTTGCCTTCCAGACATTCTAATAGATGGCCTGCAGGGAGATGGGGAAAAAAGCAATAAGGGCTACCTTCAGGTGTCCTTCTCTGTCCCTTTTACTTAAGGATTTCTAAATATGGTTCAGGATGATTGCTTTTGCACAGAATAGCACAACGACAATTTCCCTGACTGTCCAAAAAACAAGGATTTCAAAGATGGTTGATGAGGAATGCTTTAGCACACTATAGCACAAGGAGAATTCACTCACTGTCCTTCCCAGTCCCTAGAAACAAGGACTTGCACAGTGAAAGAAACTGACACTCTCCCTACCTACAGTTTTCTGTCCCTAGAAAAAATGTTTTTTTTAAGCACACTATAGCACAAGCACAAAACACACTGACACTCTCCCTACCTATCCTTCTCTTTCCCTAAACTAAAGGAATCCAGGTTAAGCAAGAAAGAAATAAAAGTCACTGTCCCTGCCTATGCTGCTCTTTCCCTGCTCCGGAACACACTACACTAGGCCGCCGTGCTGGCGGCCTTTTATAGTGTGGGGCGTGTACTAAACACCCTCAGCAATAATTGGCCACAGGCATCCTGCCTGTGGCCAATCATTGCTCTCCTCGCTGCCGGCGCTGTGATTGGCCAAGCATGCGGGGTCACAGTGCATGCTTGGCCAATCACAGCGCCTGGATGACACTGCGATGGCGTAGTGCATTGTGGGCCGTTCGCGTCACTCGAATTTGGCGCGAACGGCCCAAATCGTTCGATCTTCATCGAACGATCGAACAGCCGATGTTCGAGTCGAACGTATGTTCGACTCGAACATGAAGCTCATCCCTATTTAAGATATGCCTTTGTGACTTGGACACTCGGTTGAAGGAATTTATCAAGATATTCCCCCAGTCTCGCAGTGATCGACCCTATCCCATTCACAATAGGACGGGCTGGTGGTATTTCAGCGTTTTGGTGAATTTTAGGTAGGGTATTTATCACCGGTATTCTGCAAGAAGTGGGGTTCAAATATCTATTTTCCTTGGGGTTCAATGCGTTATTCCTATAACCCCATTCCACCAATAAATTAAGCTGATCTTTATACATTTCTGTAGGATCAGCTAATTTTTATATGTGACCTGATCACTTAGCATCTCCGTTAATTGGTTGATGTAGAATGATTTATCCATCACAACAACACCTCCCCCCTTATCCGCAGGACGGATTATAAGTTCCTTTCTATCCTCCAAGGACTTGATACCTTCTCGGATGTATTCGGGGTTAATTCGTTTTTTTAGGGGGAGTTCCTCTATGCCTTTTAACACCAAATTTTTGAACACCTCTATATAATGATTGCTAGAGTTTTGGCGGTTAAAGATGGATTTATTACGTAAACCACTGTCTATATTACCTGGTTCTCTCACTATACGCCTAGATGTCACTTGGGTGGCTTAAAAAGTACTTTTTTATATTCAATGTGCGAATAAACTTATGTGTGTCAATATACACATCAAATTTATTCATTCTCTTTCTGGGTGCACATTTTAAACCAAGATTCAAAATATTCATTTCATCCTGGTTTAATTCTACCTGACTTAAATTATATATGTCTGTGTTTAATTGTTCCGTCTTCTTTTTTTGGGATTGAACTCGTTTCCCTGCCCTACACCCCCGCCTTCCCCTCGATATGGTCCCGCATCCCTGTTCGGGTAATAGGGTATTGGGTTCCTCCCTCCACCGTTGTTCATGGGGTAGGGGTTCCCCCGTAAGGGTGCCATTTCTCTCCCCCCCCGTTGATCTAAAAAAGAGGGCCGGCCCCCTCCTCCATATTCATCATATTCTAAAGCTTGATATCTATTTTGTGTCGGGACTTGATATCTCTGAGCTCCATATTGGTTAGGAGGGTGTTGGTACCACTGTTGGTATTCAGGTTGCGAGTAAACAGAATGATCAACACCCCTATTTTGCTGTGTGTACCTAACTGGTATGGGGGGTCCACCACACTGACTATTTTCATATTGGTTTCCCCCATGCTCACTGGTCCCATTATTCCTATTGTTTTTTGGGGTGTTATAGGTATTACCCTTTGGACCATTCACTTTTCCCTTACTGTTTTGGGCTTTTTCAGGTTTAATGGAACTCGCCCTTCCTGTACTTATCTCTGGAATTACTTCCTTCTCTCCTATATTTTCAGTCCTAACTATATTATTAGCATTTTGCCACAGATAGATGTTATTATTTTTAAAGTCATTCGAGTCCCTATTATATTTTTTGACTTTGTTTTTTTGTGTGTCCCTGTCAACTTTTTCCAACTTTTTCAGCATATTAATATTAAAATCTTTCACTTGGTTAGAGTCCCCAAAGGGTATGAGTTTATCCTGTAGTAAATTGATATTTTCATTTAATGTACTCAGTTTAATCCGTTTTTCTTTTCAAAACCAACCCCTGGAGCTCTCTACCAGCTTTATTAAAAAACTCCAACCATTCGTCCATATACTTGGATTCTGTGAGGCCATCCTGGGGGGACACTTCCCATCTCAGACTCCTGAAAATGAGATTCTCCTTTAAATAATGTTCAAACGTGAAGATGTCCCACCAGGTTTTGACCTGTTTTTCCAAAAGTATATCCAATGATTTTAAATAGCAATATGCAGAACTTGTATCATTGGAAATTTAGACAACGGCACACACATCTCCCATTAGGAGTCTAACATTAATCTCATCTCTATTAGCCAGTACTAGCCTGAATTATTATATATCATGTAATGAAAATTAATAAAAATTAATAATTAAAAATTATTAATAAAGCAATTCAGGTCAAGCTCAATGTTTAACCCTGTCAGGGAAATTCCCCGTCTGTTGTCACCAATCTGCGCTCAGTGCGCATGCGCGGCGAAACGGCACATCGGCGCATGCGCGTGCACGGTGGGACGGCGCTTCGGCGTGCTCGGGTACGCGCACCGGCGCAACGACGAATGCGCGTGCGCAATAGCTCGCCAATGGGACTACAGGCGGGCCTATTTAAACAGACGCAGTAACACTATCTGGTTGCTGGTTTGTCAGCTTTGCTGTGTTTTCTTGTGCCTGAAATCAAGTTAAAGTTCTCCTGCTGTGACCCGGACCGGATTTGACCCCTTGGCTTGCTAAACGGACTTCTGCCTCTCTCCTTGTGCTTGACCCTCGGCCTGTGACCCGGATCTGCTGCCTGTCTCCAGCCCTCTACCTTCTGCCTGTACCCTGGACTTCTTGCTTAACCTGACTAGTCTGGTGCTTTCTGCTAAACTCCTAATCGGACTTGTGCCCTTGCTACTGTTTGCTGTTTGACCCTGTCT
Organism: Rana muscosa; assembly: GCA_029206835.1. NCBI lineage: Eukaryota > Metazoa > Chordata > Amphibia > Anura > Ranidae > Rana > Rana muscosa. The sequence goes on from JARGYO010005562.1 coordinate 11,468,672, forward strand.
ACCCTTGGTGTTTGACTCCCGGCCTGCTCTTCAGACTCAGCCCTGCTAGATTCTTCAGCAAGACACCTCTACCTGCTGGTGGCCAGTGCTCCCTCGTGCTGTCCTCTCCCTGTCTCACCTCCAGGGGGCGGAGTGCGCTTGGGTGCAAGGGTGAACCACTCTCGGCATCTCGGCCTCGGTAAGTACTTAGCCTGATAGTACAAACCAGCCAGATGTCTGAGGCCGACAGAGTGCGTTCCCCATTTGACACCCTCTGCCAGCAGGTCTCCACCTTAACGGACACCGTCCAAAGACTCCAAGAGGGATACACTCAGATTGATGGCCGTCTTCAACAGCTCACTGGTCTCCTAGGACCAGCCCCTTCAGCTGCCACCTCTGCCAACACTGCCACCAACTCCCAAGTACCTACGAGTTCTACAGTAGTGATGGCCACCCCTGAACCCAGGGTCCCTATTCCGGAACGTTTTTCGGGTGTCCGCAAAACATACCGGGCCTTTAAAAACGCCTGCTCCCTCTACCTTGCCCTCCAACCAAGGACCTTCTCTGCGGAAGCAGTAAAAGTGGGGTTTATCATCTCTCTCTTAACGGATGACCCTCAAGCCTGGGCCCATGGCCTGATGGAGCAACAGAGCCCCATATTGGACTCAGTAGAGACATTTTTTGAAAATATGGCTCAACTATACGATGATCCCCAGCGATCAGCCACGGCCGAGTCCGTCCTCCATAGCCTAACTCAGGGGAGAAGACCGGTGGAAGACTATACGTCGGAATTTAGGAAATGGTCCGCCGACACCAAATGGAATGAGGCGGCCCTCAGATACCAATACCGCCAGGGACTATCTGAGACGCTCAAGGACGAGCTGGCCAGGATCGAAACCCCCACTACCTTGGAGAACCTGATCCAATCCGCCATACAACTCGATAGGCGTCTGCGTGAACGACGGGCGGAGCGATTTCAATCTCCTTGTCCCAACTGGCCTCCATCCAGGACTGTACCTCACTACCCACCAACCTCTGTGCCTGCAGTCACACCTCTTCCTGAGCCAGAACCCATGCAGCTCGGGTTGGTTCGGGCTCCCCTGACTCCTGAGGAAAAACAGCGAAGGCGCCAGGCCAACCTGTGCCTATACTGCGGGGGTGCCGGCCACTTCCTCCTCAACTGCCCCGTAAGACCTAGTAAGTCTATCTCTAAAGACACTTTAAACTATCAACTCTTTGACAACCCTCAGTCTTATGTCATTCTCTTTGTGTCTCTACAGCTGCCGGAAGGGGCAATCCGCCTCCCGGCAATTATTGATTCCGGAGCCTGCAGCTGCTTCCTGGACTCTGCTTTAGCCTCAAGATTCCATGTCCCCACTCAACCTAAGGACCACTGCCTTCAGATCCACCTGGCAGATGGGTCCTTGCCCTGTTCAGGGCTGATCACGCTAGAAACCAAACCTATCCTTGCCATCTCTGACTCGGGTCACCAAGAACTTCTCCGGTTAGACCTCATACCTTCCCCGATGTTCCCCATCATCCTGGGCCTTCCCTGGCTACAGGCACATGAGCCCCTCATAAATTGGGTGAAGAAAGAGGTTAGCTTCACCTCCTCCTATTGTTCCCAGAACTGTCTTGCCTCTGCCTCTACGGCCTGCGCTTCCATGATTGCCAAGCCGGACAACCTACAGCATGTTCCTTCAGTCTATCTAGAATTCCGGGACGTGTTCGATAAGCAGCAAGCCGACCATCTACCACCTCATCGGCCCTATGATTGCCCTATCGATCTCTTGCCGGGCTCTAAAATTCCGTTCGGACGTATCTCTCCGTTGTCCGAAACCGAGTTGAAAGCCCTCAAGGCTTATATTGATGAAAACCTCCAGAAAAGATTTATTCGCCCTTCCTCCTCTCCAGCCGGTGCAGGAATCTTCTTTGTGGAAAAGGACGGGTCCTTAAGACCCTGTATCGATTACCGGGACCTAAACAAGATAACCATTAACAGGTACCCACTACCCCTTATTCCGGAGCTATTTCAGCGCTTCCGATCTGCTCGGGTCTTTTCCAAACTGGATCTACGGGGGGCCTACAATCTTATCAGAATCAGGGCCGGAGACGAGTGGAAAACCGCCTTCAGATCTCGTTTCGGACACTTTGAGTATTCGGTCATGCCGTTCGGACTTTGTAATGCTCCAGCCACCTTCCAACACCTAGTCAACGATATTTTCAGACAGCACCTTGACGACTTCTTAGTAGTGTACCTGGACGATATCCTCATCTTTTCCACCAACATCGAACTCCACCGGGCTCATGTCATGAAGGTCCTCACCATCCTTCGGAAGCACAAACTCTACCTCAAAGCTGAGAAATGCGAGTTCGAAAAGACCACCGTACAGTTCCTCGGCTTTATCATTTCCATCGATGGGGTCGCGATGGACCCGCAGAAGGTGAAGGCCATCCAGGACTGGCCAGCCCCAACCGACAAGAAGGGGGTACAGCGGTTTATAGGCTTCGCCAACTTCTATAGGAGATTAATCGTGGGCTTTTCCTCCATTGTAGCCCCAATAACCCAACTTACCCGGCAAAATAACCGTTTTCACTGGTCTCCAGAAGCTCAAGAGGCCTTCTCCCGCCTCAAGGACGTCTTCACTTCAGCACCAGTACTTCAGCACCCGGATCCTCTACTGCCGTTCACCCTGGAAGTGGACGCCTCTGAGACAGCCATCGGAGCCATCCTCTCTCAAAGACGAGGCCCCAAGGCTCTCCTGTATCCAGTAGCCTTTGCCTCTAAAAAGTTGACTCCCCCGGAGCGAAACTATGATGTAGGGGACCGGGAATTACTGGCCATAAAATTCGCACTGGAGGAATGGCGATACCTTCTGGAGGGGGCAGTACACCCCATCATGATCTTCACAGATCATAAAAATCTAGAGTACCTAAGAACAGCTCAACGTCTACGCCCCAGGCAGGCCCGTTGGGCCCTTTTCTTCACCCGGTTCAACTTTCACATTTCCTATAGACCCGGCTCCAAGAATGGGAAGGCAGATGCGCTATCCAGGATGTTTCCGGAAACCCCTCAGTCGGCCCAACCGGGCACCATTCTGTCAGCTCAGAACTTTCTGTTGATTCCCCGGGCCGATCTACTCACCTCTATTAAAATCGCTTCCGGACTCTGCTCTGATCCGGTCACTACCTCCCTGGAAAAGCGGGACGGCCTATTCTGGTCCCAGGACAAGATTTTCGTCCCTTTGGAAACAAGACCGCTGGTCTTGAGGACCTTCCACGATCTCAAACTGGCAGGTCACTTCGGAGCACGTAAATCATCGTAACTTGTCTCCCGCTCCTTCTGGTGGCCAGGCTGGAGGCAAGATTGTAAGTCTTATGTCGCTTCCTGCACTCAGTGTCAGCGTAACAAGGGGTCAAACACCAAGAGTTGGGGCCTGCTCAAGCCCTTACCCATTCCTGAGCGCCCTTGGGCAGACGTGTCCATGGACTTTATCGTGGACTTGCCTTCCTCCGGAGGGTTTACCACGATTCTGGTCGTTGTGGACCGCCTCTCAAAAATGGCTCACTTTTTACCGATGATTGGGACACCTTCAGCCATGGATACTGCTCAAATCTTTTTTAAGGAGATAACCAGGCTTCACGGAATACCAAAGAGTATCACCTCCGACAGAGGTGTCCAGTTCACTTCGAAATTCTGGAAGGAACTCTGCAAGTCACTAGAAGTCAAAACCTGCCTCTCGTCTGCGTACCACCCCCAAAGCAATGGCCAGACAGAAAGAACCAATCAGACCCTGGAGCAATACCTCAGTTGTTTCTGCTCTGCTTCCCAGAATGACTGGGCATCTCTACTTCCTTACGCAGAGTTTGCCTATAACAATTCAATACATTCTGCTACCAATCAAACCCCCTTTTGGGCCAATTTCGGTTTTCATCCCTCCTTCCTCCCTGAAAACATCCCCGAGAGCCCTGTTCCCGCGGTCCAGGACCGAGTGGCCTCTGTCCAGGCGAATTTCCAAAGACTCCAGGAGATGATGCGGAATGCCCAAGGATCCTACAAGAAATTTTATGACCGGGGGAGGAAGGAAAACCCAGCGTTCAGAGTCGGGGAAAAAGTTTGGCTTTCCGCCGCCAACCTCAGATTGCCTATTCCCTCTCGAAAGCTCGGCCCTAGATTTATCGGGCCCTTCAAGATCAAACGAGCTATTAACCCTGTGGCTTTTGAACTAGCATTACCTGATTCCTATAGGATTCACCCAGTGTTCCACTCATCTTTATTAAAACCCGTCATTCCCAACGCCTTTCCTGGAAGAGATGGACCTCCTCCTCCACCAGTTGAAGTAGATGGGGAAAAGGAATTTGAGATGGAATCCATCCTGGGCTGTAGGAAAAAAGGCAGACAGTTACAATACTTAATTAAATGGAAAGGGTACCCCCCGGAAGACAACTCCTGGGAACCATCCAGGAACTTGCATGCTCCTCACCTAATACGAGCCTTCCACCAAGAACATCCGGAACTAATGGCCAGTCTGGGCGTCCGGAGTCCGCCCCTCGGGGGGGGGGCACTGTCAGGGAAATTCCCCGTCTGTTGTCACCAATCTGCGCTCAGTGCGCATGCGTGGCGAAACGGCGCATCGGCGCATGCGCGGCGGGACGGCGCTTCGGCGTGCTCGGGTGCACGCACCGGCGCAACGACGAATGCGCGTGCGCAATAGCTCGCCAATGGGACTACAGGCGGGCCTATTTAAACAGACGCAGTAACACTATCTGGTTGCTGGTTTGTCAGCTTTGCTGTGTTTTCTTGTGCCTGAAATCAAGTTAAAGTTCTCCTGCTGTGACCCGGACCGGTTTTGATTACGCTTCTGCTTCTCCTGAACCTGACCCCTTGGCTTGCTAAACGGACTTCTGCCTCTCTCCTTGTGCTTGACCCTCGGCCTGTGACCCGGATCTGCTGCCTGTCTCCAGCCCTCTACCTTCTGCCTGTACCCTGGACTTCTTGCTTAACCTAACTAGTCTGGTGCTTTTTGCTAAACTCCTAATCGGACTTGTGCCCTTGCTACTGTTTGCTGTTTGACCCTGTCTACCCTTGGTGTTTGACTCCCGGCCTGCTCTTCAGACTCAGCCCTGCTAGATTCTTCAGCAAGACACCTCTACCTGCTGGTGGCCAGTGCTCCCTCGTGCTGTCCTCTCCCTGTCTCACCTCCAGGGGGCGGAGTGCGCTTGGGTGCAAGGGTGAACCACTCTCGGCATCTCGGCCTCGATAAGTACTTAGCCTGATAAACCCTCTCGGGTATAAGCTTTTGAGAAGAAATATCCATTTCGTTTCTCTTTGTGACAGATCCCTTACCCGATTGGACCCTCTCCACTTGGGAAAGGTACAGTCAATGCCACAAAATTGGAGAACAGAAGGATCCTGATTATGCTTCTCCTTAAAGTGCAAGGAGACACTATGGTATTTTTCTATGGTATTTAAAACCCTTTCTAATATTCGCCAGATGTTCAGACACTCTTCACTTTTGCTGTTTTGCCGAACACGAGAGTGTAAGGCATATATTTCTGGTGAGTTCATTTCTTATGGGAGAGGAATCACAAAAGGTGTGGGGAAAGTCAGTTGTAAAGAAGAACCATTCATTTATTTGGATTTTTTTCACGAGGACTGGCACTTTTTCCTTTGGTTTTTTCACTTTTTTTATTTTTTATATGTACTTTCCTATATGGATTATTCACTTTATACATGGACAGTTTGAAAATTATTTGTCACTGTTAATCTGTGTTTAGTCATTTGGAATTTTGTGTATGCATGATATTTGATGTTTTGTATCACTCATTATCATATATTTTGCTTTTAGTTGAGTTTATATTATATACTATTTAATCACATTTAAATATCCCCATTATACACTTTATTTTTAAGTGGCAGCTTCAGGTATTCTGTATCCTAGTGCGCAGTGGTGGTTTGAGAAAAGAACTTGAAAATTGGGGAGGGCGTTAAGTAAAAAATTTTTTTCTTCTTACCTGTTGGTATATATTTCTATTTTTTACCACGTGCAGCCATGGAAGCTATTAATTTCCTGTCTAATAGACAGATGGAACCAGAATGTGTTTTTTCTTCCAATCAGGAGATGACTGAATGTGAGGAGGATATAACAGGGGTTTTAAAATCATTGGATATACTTTTGGAAAAACAGGTCAAAACCTGGTGGGACATCTTCACGTTTGAACATTATTTAAAGGAGAATCTAATTTTCAGGAGTCTGAGATGGGAAGTGTCCCCCCAGGATGGCCTCACAGAATCCAAGTATATGGACGAATGGTTGGAGTTTTTTAATAAAGCTGGTAGAGAGCTCCAGGGGTTGGTTTTGAAAAGAAAACGGATTAAACTGAGTACATTGAATGAAAATATCAATTTACTACAGGATAAACTCATACCCTTTGGGGACTCTAACCAAGTGAAAGATTTTAATATTAACCACTTAACGACCGCCCACTGTAATTATACGTCGGCAGAATGGCACCGACAGGCAGAATCACGTAGATCTACGTGATTGCCTTTGTATAGTTGGGTTGTCCGATCGGACCCCCCTTCTTTACAGTGAGCGCCCGTTATTTGTTCGGGAGCGATCAGGGATTAGGGGACGGCCGTTCGATTCCGGCCACCCCCTCGCGATTGCTCCCGGCGAATGAGAAAGCTTCCCTGCCTGTGTAATGTAAACACAGGCAGAGGAAGTGATGTCATCTCTCCTCGTGTCGGTCTTTTCGATCTGGCGCGAGGAGTGAAGACATCACATAGTGCACCAACAGCCCACTGACACCAGTACACGTAGGCACACAAATCACCCCCCAGTCACCCCCAGATCACCCCCAGTCACAGTGCACCGTTTGCAGTGGTCATTTTTTTTACTGATCACTGCAATCAGTGTCATTTGTGACAGTAAAAAGTTGCAGGGCAGTTAGGTTTAGGCCCCTTTAGGTCCAGGTTAGCCCCCTAACCCCCCCATATAAAGGTTTAACCCCTTGATCGCCCCCCAGGTAACTCTTTCACCCCCTAACGCCAGCGTCACTAAGCGATCGTATTTCCGATCGCTGTATTTAGTGCCGGTGGTGCCCTAGATAGCCAGTTATTTATTTTTAGTTTTTTCGCAGGTTTTTATAGCGTCAGGTTCCCCCATATATTATTTTAACCCCCTGATTGCCCCTAGAGTTAACCCTTTCACCAGTGATCACCGTATATGTTTTACTGGTGACACTGGTTAGCCGGTTAGTTATTTAGTTATTTAGGTTACCCGTCAGGTTTTTATATAGCGTCAGGTACCCCCATATATAACCTAATACAGGTTTTAACCCCCTGATTGCCCCTAGTTAACCCTTTCACCAGTGATCACCATATAAAGGTTACGGGTGACTCTGGTTGGTTAGTTTGCTTTTTATAGCATCAGGGCACCCGCCGTATATAACCCAATAAAGGTTTAACCCCCTGATCGCCCGGCGGCTGATATCAATTAGGTTTTAGCGCCAGAGAGGGTCTGCGTCGCCCCAGGCAGCGTCAGGTTAGTGCCAGTAACGCTAACACCCACGCGCAAAGCATACACCTCCCTTAGTGGTATAGTATCTGATCAGATCTATACTAGCGTCCCCAGCGGTTTAGGGTTCCCAAAACCGCAGTGTTAGCGGGTTCAGCCCAGATACCTGCTAGCACCTGCGTTTAGCCCCTCCGCCCAGCCCAGCCCACCCAAGTGCAGTATCAATCGATCACTGTCACTTACCAAACACAACACACATAACTGCAGCGTTCGCAGAGACAGTCCTGATCCCTGTGATCGCTAACAGTTTTTTTGGTAGCATTTGATACATTTGCTGACAGTCAGGTGCTTTTTTTACCTGTGAATCTTACTAGTGTACCCCTAAATTTAGAGCCCAAAAGGCAAGACGAAGGTACACTAGTAAAGAGGCCTACGAGATTCTGAGCATGACAGATAGTGAAGAGGAGGTCACGCATCTGTCAGATTCAGGCTCAGAATATCTTCCCGTAGAAGACAGTGACGTCAGCGGCCCCACGTCAGATAGCTCTGACGACGAAGTTGAGGTCCCTGCTAAGGTCAGGCGTACCCGATCCCGATCTTCTGAGGTTGTTGAGGAGCAAGAACCGCAGGTCTCTCGTATCATGGAGCAGAGTAGTACTAGCGCCGCTATTCCTTCTGGTGAATTGGCAAGCACCAGCGGCCTAGTACAGCCTGGGCGTACATCCAGCACTGCAGTATCACGTGGTGACGTGGCGAGTCCCATAAGTGCAGTTCAAGCTGGCGAGGTGGCAAGAACAAGTAGTGTCCCGCTGCCACCAAGAAGACAAAGGCAGGCCCGTCGTGCCCATAGTGCCCTTCCTGCAGAATTCGCCTATCCTGATTGGGTCCCCACCACTTCTGCAGAACCCGTACTTCCCCCATTCACTGCCCAACTATTCAGGTGGAAACAGCTGATTTTATGCCAGTTAATTTTTATTCGCTGTTTTTCACGGAAGATCTCTATAGATCTATTGTGGACCAGAGTAATTTATATGCTGGTCAATTCATCGCCGCTAACCCCCAGTTGCCTAAAATTGCCAAAGATTGGAAACCAATTACGGTTTCCGAATTTAAGACCTTTCTGGGCCTTTCCCTCAACATAAGCACACATAAATTCCCGTCATTGCGTGCTTATTGGTCCACGCACCCAATTGACCACATGCCCGTGTTCTCTGCCTCCATGCCCAGGACACAATACGAGCAGATTTTGCGGTTCATGCACTTCAACGACAATGAACTTTGTTGTCCACGTGGGGACCCTGAATACGACCGGCTCTATAAAATTCGGCCCCTCATAAACCACTTCAACGAACGTTTTGCAGCCTTGTTTATTCCCGATCAAGTTGTCTGCGTTGATGAGTCCCTGATTAAATTTTCTGGCCGCTTGGCTTTCAAGCAGTACCTTCCCAGCAAGCGTGCCAGATATGGGGTCAAGCTCTATAAGTTCTGTGACAGGGCAACAGGCTATGTATTGAGCTTTACGGTTTATGAGGGAAAAGATAGACAGGTTGAACCGGTCAACTGCCTGGATTACATAGGGAGCGCTGGCAAGATAGTGTGGAACTTGGTGTCACCCTTATTCGGAAAGGGGTACCACTTGTATGTGGACAATTATTACACGAGCGTGCCACTGTTTAGTCACTTGTTTGATCATCAGATTGGAGCATGTGGCACCGTGCGACCTAATCGCCGGGGCTTTCCCCAGCGGCTTGTAGATGCCCGTCTTAAGCTGGGGGAGAGAGCCTGCTTGAAGTGTAATAACTTGCTCGCTATGAAGTGGAGGGACAATAAGAATGTTTTCCTTCTTACCTCCCTTTATGCAGACACGACAGTCCAAATTCGTATGGCGACTGGTGTTGTGGAGAAACCCCTCTGTGTCCACGAATATAACAAAAATATGGGAGGGGTGGACCTCAACGACCAGTTGTTGGTGCCGTATCTAATTGACCGTAAGGCGGGACGCTGGTACAAAAAAGTGTCTCTATCCTTATTCCAATTGGCTTTGCTGAACGCTCATGTGCTATACAGAGCTTCAGGCGGGACGTTATCTCTTCTAAAATTCCAGAATGAGATAGTCACAGAACTCCTGTATCCAGGTGGTTCTGCACCTCACCATTCCCAACCAAATGCAGTAAGCCGGCTGCATGAGAGGCATTATCCGTATGCCCTCCCGAGTACCCCTACCCAACGAACCCCCCAAAAAAGATGTCGTGTCTGTAGCAAGCGCGGATTTAGGCGTGACACCCGTGTATTTTGTCCACTCTGTCCTGACAAACCTGGTCTTTGCCTTGGTGAATGTTTTGAACGCTACCACTCAAAAGTGAAGTTTTAGCGTAGGGTACAGCATTTCACAGACTAGGACACACTTACACAGGGCCTCCCAAGATGCCATTACATTTTGAGAGAACTGAACCATTACAGTTGTTAAAGTTACAAAAAAAAGTGTAAAAAAGAAAAAAAAACTTAAAAAACAAAACACAAAAAATATATAAAATAAAAAAACCAAAAATAGTTGTCGTTTTATTGTTCTCTCTCTCTCTCTATTTTCTCTCTATTGTTCTGCTCTTTTTTACTGTATTCTATTCTGCAATGTTTTATCATGCTTGCTTTTCAGGTATGTAATTTTTTGTTTTCAGGTGCGCCATTCAGCTGCAGCGCGGAATTATTTATCTTGACAGCAACAGCGTTTGCTCCCACGATACATAAAGCCGTGACTCCAGTGCTGTAGGAGGTGATTTCACCACCACAGTTAAAAAAAAAGAGCATATATGCCGAAGCATGGAGGCAGCAGGGGCGGAGGAGCGATTTTGCTCCTAATGCCGCGTATATACGGTCGAAATTCCGACCGTGTGTACGCGGCATAACCTTTTATGCCGCGTAAATACGGTCGAAATTCCGACGGAGGCTTGCCCGTGGAAAAGTCAGACCGTGTGTACGCCGCATAACTTTTTTGCAGGAGGATGCCCCCATGCTTCGGCATATATATATTTTAGGCACAGGTTGCGTTAAATTTTTTTTTTTTTTTTTACTAGGTTTTGTTTTGGTATTTGCTTTGCAGGTATGGTAAGGTCTTACTGTTGTACTGTAATGTTACTTTGTTTTAATGTTAACCACCATTTGCTTAGCAGGTACGCCATTTAGTTGCAGCGCGGATCTATTTATCTTGACAGCAACAGCGTTTGCTCCCACGATACATAAAGCCGTGACTCCAACGCTGTAGGAGGTGATTTCACCACCACAGTTAAAAAAAGAGCATATATGCCGAAGCATGGGGGCAGCAGGGGCGGAGGAGCAATTTTGCTCCTAAGGCCGCGTATATACGGTCGAAATTCCGATGGAGGCTTGCCCGTGGAAAAGTCCGACCGTGTGTACGCGGTAACCTTTTATGCCGCGTACATACGGTCGAAATTCCGACGAAGGCTTGCCCGTGGAAAAGTCCGACCGTGTGTACGCGGCATAACTTTTTTGCGGGAGGATGCCCCCATGCTTCGGCATATATATGGTGCATGTATGCCCATCATTAGAAGTGGGTGGATGAAGGGAGATATTCTAATGGTGGGCATACCCACCAATCAATCTCTTTTTTTCGTTCAGCCAACAGGCTGCATGAAAAAAAAGATTACAATACATGTCCAACAAGGACCAGCAACTTACTGGTATGTTGCTGGACTTTGAATGTTTATACCAGAATGATGCCTGCAGGTTTAGGTATCATCTTGGTATCATTCTTTTCAGCCAGCAGCCGGCTTTCATGTAAAAGCAATTCTAGCAGATAATTAGCCTCTAGACTGCTTTTACAAGCAGTGGGAGGGAATGTCCCCCCCCCCCAGATATAAACAGCGCCATTGGGAAATTGGGAAAGCATTTTATCACACCGATCTTGGTGTGGTCAGATGCTTTGAGGGCAGAGGAAAGATCTAGGGTCTAACCCCCCAATTTTTTTCAAAAAAAGAGTACCTGTCACTACTTATTGCTATCATAGGGGATATTTACATTCCCTGAGATAACAATAAAAATGGTAAAAAAAAATAAATATGGAAGGAACAGTTTAAAAAGAAAATAAAAAAGCAAAATAAATAATAAAAAAAAAAAAAAAAAGCACCGCTGTCCCCCCCTGCTCTTGCGCAAAGGCGAACGCAAGCGTCTGTAAACAGCAATTGCATCATGCATGTGAGGTATCACCGCGAAGGTCAGATCGAGGGCAGTAATTTTAGCAGTAGACCTGTAAAGGCTTTTAAATGCTTTTAAAAATGAATGTAGTTTGTCGCTGCTGCGCGTTTGTGCGCAATTTTAAAGCATGTTGTGTTTGGTATCCATGTACTGGGACTATGATCATCTTTTTTATTTCATCAAACATTTGGGCAATATAGTGTTTTTTAGTGCATTAAAAATAAAAAAAGTGTGTTTTTCCCCCAAAAAATGCGTTTGAAAAATCGCTGCGCAAATACTGTGTGGAAAAAAAAATGCAACACCCACTATTTTAATCTGTAGGGCCTTTGCTTTAAAAAAATATATAATGTTTGGGGGTTCAACATAATTTTCTTGCAAAAATTTTTTTTTTCTTCATGTAAACAAAAAGTGTCAGAAAGGGCTTTGTCTTCAAGTGGTTAGAAGAGTGGATGATGTGTGACATAAGCTTCCTAATGTTGTGCATAAAATGCCAGGACAGTTCAAAACCCCCCCAAATGACCCCATTTTGGAATGTAGACACCTCAAGCTATTTGCTGAGAGGCATGTTGAGCCCATTGAATATTTTTTTTTTGTTCCAAGTGATTGAATAATGACAAAAAGAAAAAAAAAAAATTTACAAAAAGTTGTCACTAAATTATATATTGCTCAAACATGCCATGGTTATATGTGGAATTGCACCCCAAAATACATTCTGTTTCTTCTCCTGAGTACGGGGATACCACATGTGTGAGACATTTTGGGAGCCTAGCCGCGTACAGGACCCCGAAAACCAAGCACCGCCTTCAGGATTTCTATGGGTGTAAATTTTTGATTTCACTCCTCACTGCCTATCACAGTTTCGGAGGCCATGGAATGCCCAGATGGCACAAAACCCCCCCAAATGACCCCATTTTGGAAAGTAGACACCCCAAGCTATTTGCTGAGAGGTATGTTGAGTATTTTGCAGATCTCGCTTTTTGTCACAAAGTTTTGAAAATTTAACCACTTGTCCCCCGCCCACTGTCAATTGACGGCGGGCGGAGGACACTCTCGTTCTGGGAGGACGTCATATGACGTCCTCCCTTTAAAACGAGCTAGGAGGCGTGCGCGCGTAGCCGGCGGCACGCGCCCGCCGCATTCACAAGGCCCCGGTGCGCGTGCCCGGCGTCCGCGATTGCCGCCGGGCACCCGCGATTGCCCGGGAAACGAGCAGGAAAGTGGATCTCTGTGTGTAAACACAGAGATCCACGTCCTGTGAGGGAGAGGGGACCGATGTTGTGTCCCTTGTACATAGGGACAACCATCGGTCACCTCCTCCAGTCAGTCCCCTCCCCCCACAGTAAGAACACATTGAGGGAACATATTTAACCCCTTCCCACCCCCTAGTGGTTAACCCCTTCCCTGCCAATCACATTTATACAGTAATCAATGCATTTTTATAGCAGGGATCGCTGTATAAATGTGAATGGTCCCAAAAAAGTGTTCGATGTGTCCGCCGCAATATCACAGTCACAATAAAAATCGCAGATCGCCGCCATTACGAATAAAAAAAAAAATATTAAAATGCTATAAATCTATCCCCTATTTTGTAGACGCTATAACTTTTGCGCAAACCAATGAATACGCACTTATTGCGATTTTTTTACCAAAAATATGTAGAAGAATACGTATCGGCCTAAACTGGGGAAAATGTTATTTAAAAAAAAAAAAAATGGGTATTTATTATAGCAAAAAGAAAAAAAATTGTGTTTTTTTTTCCAAACTGGACGCTATTCTTTTGTTTATAGCGCACAAAATAAAAACCGCAGAGGTGATCAAATACCACCAAAAGAAAGCTCTATTTGTGGGAAAAAAAGGACACAAATTTCGTTTGGGAGCCACGTCGTACGACTGCGCAATTGTCATTCAAAGTGTGACAGCGCTGAAAGCTGAAAAATAGCTTGGGCAGGAAGGGGGTTTTCGTGCACAGTAGGGAAGTGGTTAAAAAAGAAAAAAAAAAATGTCTTTCTTAATTTTCAAAAACAAATGAGAGCTGTAAAATACTCACTATGTCTCTCAGCAAATAGTTTGGGGTGTCTACTTTCCAAAATGGGGTCATTTGTGGGGGTTTTGGGCTATCTTGGCATTTTATGGCCTTCAAAACTGTGATAGGTAGTGAGGAGTGAAATCAAAAATGTATGCCCTTAGAAACCTTGAAGGCGGTGCTTGGTTTTTGGGGTCCCGTACGCGGCTAGGCTCCCAAAAAGTCCCACACATGTGGTATCCCCGTACTCAGGAGAAGCAGCAGAATGTATTTTGGGGTGCAATTCCACATATAATCATGGCATGTGTGAGCAATATATCATTTAGTGACAACTTTTTGTACATTTTTTTTTTCATTATTCAATCATTTGGGACAAAAAAAAATATTTAATGGGCTCAACATGCCTCTCAGCAAATAGCTTGGGGTGTCTACTTTCCAAAATGGGGTCATTTGGGGGGGTTTTGTGCCATCTTGGCATTTTATGGCCTTCAAAACTGTGATAGGTAGTGAGGAGTGAAATCAAAAATGTATGCCCTTAGAAACCTTGAAGGCGGTGCTTGATTTTTGGGGTCCCGTACGCGGCTAGGCTCCCAAAAAGTCCCACACATGTGGTATCCCCGTACTCAGAAGAAGCAGCAGAATGTATTTTGGGGTGCAATTCCACATATAATCATGGAATTATACTTTTTGTACATTTTTTGTACATTTTTTGTACATTGTTTTTTCTTTTTGTCATTATTCAATCACTTGGGACAAAAAAAATATATTCAATGGGCTCAACAGGCCTCTCAGCAATTTCCTTGGGGTGTCTACTTTCTAAAATGGGGTCATTTGGGGTGGTTTTGTGCTATTTTGGCATTTTATGGCCTTCGAAACTGTGATAGGTAGTGAGGAGTGAAATCAAAAATTTGCGCCCTTAGAAATCCTGAAGGCGGTGCTTGGTTTCCGGGGTCCCGTACGCGGCTAGGCTCCCAAAAAGTCCCACACATGTGGTATCCCTGTACTCAGGAGAAGCAGCAAAATGTATTTTGGGGTGAAATTCCACATATAACCATGGCATGTGTGAGCAATATATCATTTAGTGACAACTTTGTGCAAAATAAAAACGTTTGTCATATTCCCGCAACTTGTGGCAAAATATAAAATATTCCATGAACCCAACATGCCTCTCAGTAAATAGCTTGGGGTGTCTACTTTCCAAAATGGGGTCATTTGGGGGGGTTTTGTGCTATTTTGGCATTTTATGGCCTTCAAAACTGTGATAGGTAGTGAGGAGTGAAATCAAAAATTTCGCCCTTAGAAATCCTGAAGGCGGTGCTTGGTTTTTGGGGCCCCGTACGCGGCTAGGCTCCAAAAAAGTCCCACACATGTGGTATCCCCGTACTCAGGAGAAGCAGCAGAATGTATTTTGGGGTGCAATTCCACATATAATCATGGCATGTGTGAGCAATATATCATTTAGTGACAACTTTTAGTACATTTTTTTTTTTCATTATTCAATCATTTGGGACAAAAAAAATATTCAATGGGCTCAACATGCCTCTCAGCAAATAGCTTGGGGTGTCTACTTTCCAAAATGGGGTCATTTGGGGGGGTTTTGTGCCATCTTGGCATTTTATGGCCTTCAAAACTGTGATAGGTAGTGAGGAGTGAAATCAAAAATTTATGCCCTTAGAAACCTTGAAGGCGGTGCTTGATTTTTGGGGTCCCGTACGCGGCTAGGCTCCCAAAAAGTCCCACACATGTGGTATCCCCGTACTCAGAAGAAGCAGCAGAATGTATTTTGGGGTGCAATTTCACATATAACCATGGCATGTGTGAGCAATATATCATTTAGTGACAACTTTTTGTAATTTTTTTATTTTTTTTTTGTCATTATTCAATCACTTGGGACAAAAAAAATAATATATTCAATGGGCTCAACATGCCTCTCAGCAATTTCCTTGGGGTGTCTACTTTCCAAAATGGGGTCATTTGGGGGGGGGGGGTTTGTACTGCCCTGCCATTTTAGCACCTCAAGAAATGAGATAGGCAGTCATAAATTTAAAGCTGTGTAAATTCCAGAAAATGTACCCTAGTTTGTAAACGCTATAACTTTTGCGCAAACCAATAAATATACGCTTATTGACATTTTTTTTTTTACTAAAGACATGTGGTTGAATACATTTTGGCCTAAATGTATGACTAAAATTGAGTTTATTCGATTTTTATTATAACAAAAAGTAGAAAATATCATTTATTTTCAAAATTTTTGGTCTTTTTCCATTTATATCGCAAAAAATAAAAATCGCAGAGGCAATCAAATACCATTAAAAGAAAGCTCTATTTGTGGGAAGAAAAGGACACAAATTTCGTTTGGGTACAACATTGCATGTCCGCACAATTTACAGTTAAAGCAACGCAGTGCAAAATTCTGAAATCACCTCTGGTCCTTTAGCTACCAAATGGTCCGGGGCTTAAGTGGTTAATATGCGGAAAAAGTTGGAAAAAGTTGACAGGGACACACAAAAAAACAAAGTCAAAAAATATAATAGGGACTCGAATGACTTTAAAAATAATAACATCTATCTGTGGCAAAATGCTAATAATATAGTTAGGACTGAAAATATAGGAGAGAAGGAAGTAATTCCAGAGATAAGTACAGGAAGGGCGAGTTCCATTAAACCTGAAAAAGCCAAAAACAGTAAGGGAAAAGTGAATGGTCCAAAGGGTAATACCTATAACACCCCAAAAAACAATAAGAATAATGGGACCCGTGAGCATGGGGGAAACCAATATGAAAATACTCAGTGTGGTGGACCCCCCATACCAGTTAGGTACACACAGCAAAATAGGGGTGTTGATCATTCTATTTACTCGCAACCTGAATACCAACAGTGGTACCAACACCCTCCTAACCAATATGGAGATCAGAGATATCAAGTCCCGACACAAAATAGATATCAAGCTTTAGAATATGATGAATATGCAGGAGGGGGCCGGCCCTCTTTTTTAGATCAACGGGAGGGGAGAGAAATGACACCCTTACGGGGGAACCCCTACCCCATGAACAACGGTGGAGGGAGGAACCCAATACCATATTACCCGAACAGGGATGCGGGACCATATCGAGGGGAAGGCGGGGGTGTAGGGCAGGGAAACGAGTTCAATCCCAAAAAAAGAAGGAACAATTAAACACAGGCATATATAATTTAAGTCAGGTAGAATTAAACCAGGATGAAATGAATATTTTGAATCTTGGTTTAAAATGTGCACCCAGAAAGAGAATGAATAAATTTGATGTGTATATTGACACATATAAGTTTATTCGCACATTGAATATAAAAAAGTACTTTTTAAGCCACCCAAGTGACACATCTGGGCGTATAGTGAGAGAACCAGGTAATATAGACAGTGGTTTACGTAATAAATCCATCTTTAACCCCCAAAACTCTAGCAATCATTATATAGAGGTGTTCAAAAATGTGGTGTTAAAAGGCATAGAGGAACTCCCCCTAAAAAAACGAATTAACCCCGAATACATCCGAGAAGGTATCAAGTCCTTGGATAGAAAGGAACTTATAATCCGTCCTGCGGATAAGGGGGGAGGTGTTGTTGTGATGAATAAATCATTCTACATCAACCAATTAACGGAGATGCTAAGTGATCAGGTCAAATATAAAAAATTATTAGCTGATCCTACAGAAATGTATAAAGATCAGCTTAATTTATTGGTGGAATGGGGTTATAGGAATAACGCATTGAACCCCAAGGAAAATAGATATTTGAACCCCACTTCTTGCAGAATACCGGTGATATATACCCTAGCTAAAATTCACAAAAACGCTGAAATACCACCAGCCCGTCCTATTGTGAATGGGATAGGGTCGATCACTGCGAGACTGGGGGAATATCTTGATAAATTCCTTCAACCGAGTGTCCAAGTCACAAAGGCATATCTTAAAGATACCTCTGATCTTCTGCGATTGCTGGATGAGGTGAAGCTGAATTCGGCTGTTATGACCTATCTAGTAACCGCGGATGTTAATTCATTATACAGCACGATGATGCGCTGTTGGCGTTGAACTGGGCCTTGAGTAAACGTGAGGATATTCCTTTCACCCAGAAATGTTTTTTAGGTAAAGTGCTAGATTTCTGCATGGCACATAACTATTTCTGGTTTTGTGGTAAATTTTTCTCCCAGCAGGTTGGCGTTGCGATGGGAGCGAAATTGGGGACAAATTGGGGACAAATTTGTACAGAAGGGCTATAGAGAGGAACAAATTATGGATACCATTACTGAAATAGCTAACATTCCTAGGGAACTGTGTTTAAAAAAGGAGGAGGTTATCAAGAATGATCAACATCAGTGGGGATTTATTTCTAACTTCCATTTTCAGTATAAGGAGATTGAAAATATTTTCTCCAAGTACTGGTACATTTTAGGAAGGGATAGACATTTGGGAAGTAATTTGCCAGAGAAACCAAAATGTATCTATCGGAGAGCTCAAAATTTTGGTGACCATGTAGTACAAAAAATTTTGGACCCACCTGGCCAATACGATCTGAGGATTGACTTGAAAGGTTTTTTTCTCATGTCGTAAATGTATTTGTTGCAGGACGGTCAAAGTAAGGAATAGAGGTACTACGAGTATTTCCAATCTGGACCATGAAAAATTTGAGATAGATCAATTTATTACGTGTAATTCTTCCTACGTTGTATATTTACTATGGTGCCCTTGCGGGCTGTACTATGTAGGAAGAACAAAGCGACTTTTGAAGGTCAGAGTATCTGAACATCTGGCGAATATAAGAAAGGGTTTTAAATACCATAGTGTCTCCTTGCACTTTAAGGAGAAGCATAATCAGGATTCTTCTGTTCTCCAATTTTGTGGCATTGACTGTACCTTTCCCAAGTGGAGAGGGTCCAATCGGGTAAGGGATCTGTCACAAAGAGAAACAAAATGGATATTTCTTCTCAAATGTTTATACCCGAGAGGGTTAAACATTGAGCTTGACCTGAATTGCTTTATTAATAATTTTTAATTATACATTTTTATTAATTTTCATTACATGATATATAATAATTCAGGCTAGTACTGGCTAACAGAGATGAGATTAATGTTAGACTCCTAATGGGAGATGTGTGTGCCGTTGTCTAAATTTCCAATGATACAAGTTCCGCATATTGCTATGTTTTTGATTTCATTTTTTTAATATATACGCAAATATATATGTTTTGAGTATATATGGTGAATAACCTACTCTAACCTATTATAAAATCAGTCCAAAGAATTATGGTTTTAAAATATATATATATATATATATATATATATATATATATAAAATGAGAATAAGTATACTGCACTGTCTGTAAAGAACATATAGTGATAAATCAATATCTGTGCTGCAACTAAAAAATGTGAGACATCCACAAAAAACAATATTATAAAGAAACTAAAGCTGCGCAACAAAGTATCCAAACGTGGTGAATGAATGATGAATGGGTGAAAAAATTATTCTGTGTATGATCACACTATATCACCTGACTATGCAATGAAACATATATAATGAAAGATAATCCTTGAGCCTCTAGGCAGAGATATTGAACAGTGTCACACTCTTTTCCTTAGTATTGGTACACAATGGCAGTTCATGCATAACAAAAAGTCCTCAGGAGAAAGAAATGAAGTGCAAGGGTACAATCTCTTTGAAATTAATTTGTGACTTCAAACTGGAACACCATAGAAAAAGTGCTGATACGACAAAGGAATCCACCACCTTGTCTTTCTCAGGCTGCTTACCAGAAATCCTGATCCCTAAAAGAGATCATTCTGAGCAGATGGCTATTATCCCCGCCAGGGTCTCTAATTGGCTCTCTCTGTACTTTATATTCAGTTGGGTTTCAGTCTGTAGTCCCCCGATATCTTCATCCACCAGAGGAAGATCAGGATAGTTCTAAAAATTTGGAAGTTTAAAGGTGGGTGAGTTACCGCACCATAACAATAGCTGTTGCCTCACCACTGACAAGAGTGAGAAGGTGGCGGGGATAATAGCCATCTGCTCAGACTGATCTCTTTTAGGGATCAGGATTTCTGGTAAGCAGCCTGAGAAAGACAAGGTGGTGGATTCCTTTGTCGTATCAGCACTTTTTCTTTTTTAACATTTCACGTTTATTGAAGCACAGCATAAAGTTGACAAGTGTGAGCCATCATATGCAGGTGCAACTGCAGATGTAAGTAACATAGTAACTCGTACAAAGTATCACATAACAGGTATTTTAGCAAACAAGAACGTTTAAATCGGGCCATCAGCTTCCAACCGCACAAAAAAAACAAAAAAAAAACGGTGCAGTCTATTCCGCTGGAAGTTCTTTTCTGCCCTGTGGTAGTACACATTGATTACATCAATTCTTTACTGTCATCCCCCTAAGGGTGACCCGTAACGTGAAATTACTAAATACATAGCGGCGACTTGCAACTGTAAATAAAACTGTGAAGAATAATTAGAATATAGATAATGACAAAGAAAAAGAACAGTCTAGATACCTGGAAAATTAGAGTGAAGTTCTAAAGAAAAGAGAAAAGAGAAGAGAAAGCAGTAATAGAAGGTGCCCAATCCGTGGCTGCTCGCGCCCTAGCCTCCCATTATATCGAGGGATGATCTCTAAGGTACTATGTCTGTGTAGGCAGCTGAGTACTTAAAAAGTATCCAAGGTTGCCATGTTTTGTGGAATTTGTCCACGATGTCATTCGTTTGAGTCAGGGTCTCTTCCATTTTATGCATTTCTGAGACCCTGTTCAGCCAATCCACAACGGACGGAACCCTCTGGGACCTCCAGTGTAGCGGGATAAGGGACTTGGCCACGTTCAGTAGATGTCTCGTCAAGGATCCCTTATAGGTCCCCATCGAGACATCAGTGATGTGGAGCAGGCAGGCAGCAGCATTCAGGGTGATTCTGGTGTCAGTGATGTGCTTAATCAGAGAGACCACTTTGTCCCAAAATCCAGTAATTAGTGGGCACTGCCACCAAATGTGGAGTAGAGTGCCCCCAGCTCCCTGGCATCGCCAGCAAGTGTCAGGTATCGAGGGGTTCCATCCGTGTATCTTGGCCGGGGTATTGTACCAATGTGTCATGAGTTTGTAGGCCGTTTCCTGAGTTTTAGTGCTTATAGAGCATTTATGTGCCAGGATACATGCCTGTCTCCATTGTTTAGTAGTGATCTCCATCTGTAGCCCCTCTGACCACCTCACTCTGAGTCCATCCGATTCCCGACCCCCAGAACCCTGCAGCCACCCATAAGCCAAGGAGGTGGTTTTAAGACAACGCGTGCCCTCCAAACAAATAGATTCCAGAGCCGTGAGGGGTCTGTGAAGGTTGTTCCTATCAGTCTGTCTCCCCAGATAACTGCATATTTGGAAGTAGGTCCAAAAGGGTAAGTGTAAATCGTTAATTTGGTTCCTGAGAGTAGACCAGTCCATTACCCTCCCGTCAGAGAAACAGTCTCTCACCAGAAGCGGGCCCGGGTGGTTCCCAGATTGAAGGCTACGATTACGCATACCGGGTGTAAAGTCCGGGTTGTCCCTCAATGGCGTCAGAGGGCCTGGTTGGGAAGAGATATTTGTGGACCTTGAGAGTTTGTGGAAGATTTCTAGCGTACACCCAGTTATGTGTTGCCGTCTAAGACTGGATGGGTGACTCCCCCACGGAATCCAGGGGGCAAACCTCAGGGGGATTGGGCTCATAGCTTCCTCTAGAAAGACCCAGTCTTTCGCTGTGCCATGGCAGTGCCAGTCCACTATTCTGGTCAGGTGGGTAGCTTGATAATAGGCTTTAAAGTCTGGTATCCCCATACCTCCTAGTTCCTTGGGCTTCATCAAGAGGGAATATCTAATCCTGGGTTTTTGTTCGTTCCAAAGGAACTTAAGTAGGATTGATTTAAGCGTAGTGAAAAAGGATGCAGGGATTTTAATGGGAAGAGCATGTAGTAGATAAAGCAATCTAGGTAGAAGTGTCATTTTGATTATGGCTGCACGACCAAACCAGGAAAAATAGCCTGAACGCCATCTGGCCAGGTCCTCCCTGGCAGTCGCAAGGAATCTGGGAAAGTTGCAAGCGAATATATCTGAAAGTCTCGGTGTGAGCCAAACTCCCAGGTACGTTAAGGCCTTAGGCTCCCATCTAAATGAAGTGGTCACCTTAACCTGGTCAAGAAGTGTCTCCGGCAAAGAGACATTCAGGGCTTCCGACTTGGTGTAGTTTATCTTTAGGTTAGACATATAACCATAAAGGTCAAATTCCCTCATCAGGTTGGGTAATGAGATAATTGGGTTAGTCAGGAAAAAAGTAAGTCATCTGCATAAGCAGCAACTTTGTACTCCTTGTTTGATACCATGAAGCCCCGAATGTCCGTGTTCGCCTTGACAATCCTAATGAAGGGCTCTAGGGACAGGATGAACAGGAGGGGGGACAGTGGACATCCCTGTCTCGTGCCATTGGCTATCAGGACCTTTTCCGATAGAGTACCATTAATCTTAAGGTTCGCTGTGGGTGACTGGTATAGTGCGGATATCCTGGCCAACATGTGTGGCCCCAATCCCACCTTAGCGCAGACAGCCATCATGTAGTCCCATGCCACCCTGTCGAAGGCCTTCTCCACATCCGTGGAGAGGAGAAGGCCTTCCAAGTTCCCCATGCTAGCCGCCTGAGTCAGTAACAAGGCCTTTATGACATTATCCTTAGCTTCACGACCCGGCATAAAACCTACCTGGTCTGGTCCGATCAGGTCCGACAACAAGGGACTCAATCTGGACGCCAGTATCTTAGCATAGATCTTGGCGTCCAGGTTCAATAGGGAGATGGGGCGATAACTGGCGCAATCAGCGGTGTCTTTTCCGGCTTTGTGTATTACCGTAATATGAGCAGACAAAGTCTGGGGTGACCTTCCTGGGTACTGACATGGAATCCAATGCAGCTCTGAGGGGGTCTGCCAGAATGTGGGAAAATGTCTTATAATAGATGGAGGTATAACCATCGGGGCCTGGGCTCTTCCCAGATTTAAGTTGTTTAATGGCCAATTTAATTTCTGCACTAGTCAACGGTTCCTCCAGAAGCGAAGCGTCTGAGTTCAGCAGGGCAGGCAAACCGCTTCTGTTAAGGTAGTCCCGTATGATCTGTGACCTCTCACCTCCCATATCCGCCAACTTGTGACGGGGTGGAAGGTTATAGAGTTTCGTGTAAAATTCATGGAAATGTTTAGAAATTGCTTCTACCGAGACCTCCATCTTGCCATCCGCCCCCCTGATGCCATGAATAAAATTTTTTGCCGACTGTTCCTTCAGGGCCCTGGCTAGTAGCTTACCAGTCTTATTGCCGGATTCATAATAAATCATTTTCTTAAAAAACAAAAGCCTCCTTGATTTATCCTCAAAGAGCTGTTGAAGGGCCTTCCTTTTTTCTATAAGTTCAGTTGCCGTTTGAACGCTGAGGGATTGTTTATGTAGGTTTTCTAGGTATCTTATTCGTTCCGAAAGGTTTTTAATTTTGTCCCTTTCCCTCTTGCGATGGGCACCCATTCTGATAAGTTCTCCCCTCAATGTACATTTATGTGCCTCCCAAATTGCCATAGGGTCTACATCTGGGGTCGTGTTGCGTTGAAAGAAATCGGTCAGGGAGGAGGTCAAGGTGGGCAACAGTAGGGGATCAGTCAGGAGTGACGCATTCAGTCTCCAGGATCCAGTGTAAGATCTAGGAGGGGCAACTTTCAGGGATAGGGAGATCGGGGCGTGGTCCGAGAAGGATTGTATGCCTATGTAAGCCTCAGTAACAAACGTCAGGTCTCGTTGCGAGATAAATAGATAGTCAATGCGGGAGTGCCTGTTATGTGGAGGTGAGAAGAAAGTATAGTCTCGGTCCTCAGGATGTTTGAACCGCCATGTATCTATCACTTGCAGGGAGTGTAACAGCGAACATGGGTAACCCCGGTTCACAGCAGAGTTGGAGCGATATGGCCCCAAAGATCCTGTCAAACCTATCACATATCTAAACCGAAACTGATCGGACCCAACAGGTCAAAAAAAATAAAAAATAAATAAAATAAAATGCAACAGTTAAGTCAGCAACTTAGCCGGTCTTTTTAGATCCATGTCAATCTGCAGCTGATCCTCTGCGGTCATCTCTGGCGGATCATGGTGTTCCCACTTTTGAACCTCCTGCGTGGTATGGCTTTTGCTTCTTGGAGGGTCGTTTATCAGGAGTGGAGAAAGGGGAATCCGGAGGCGATCCATCTCTCGGTGGGTCTTGGAATTCTGCGTACCAATCCGGAACAAGAACACGCTCAAGGTCTAGGGCATCACAGAAGTCTGGAAGATCATCAGGTTCACGCAGTACATGCTGGCGTCCGTTGTGTGTCACTGTCAGCGCAAAGGGAAATCTCCAGGTGTATCGCAGCTCCCTTTCCCTTAGTTTGTCCAGCAGGGGGCGCAAGGCCCTGCGATTCTTCAAAGTAATTTGGGAGAGATCCTGAAAGAGCATAATGATAGCTCCATTGAAAACAATCTGATTGTTTCCCCTTGCTCTGCGCATAATGTCTTCCTTGAGAGGGAAGCTCTGAAGGCAGCATATAATGTCCCGTGGGGGTGCATTGTCGGGTCCCTTCGGTCTGAGTGCTCTGTGAGCCCTGACGAATTCTATCTCCATATCCTCCTGTCTCTCAAGTAGGGTGTTAAACAGCCTCCTCAGGGCCGGGATGATCTGGATGGGCTCGACCGACTCAGGGATACCCCTCACACGTATATTATTCCTCCTCCCCCTGTTATCCAAATCTTCCAGACGTCGATTCACTTCAATAAAGTGGCGGTTATGCGTCACACTAGCAGTCTCTAGTCTGCGGATGGCTTTATCCATATTCCTGCCCGCTGCCTCTGTCGCCACCATCTTCTCTTTAAGGGCCAGCAGATTAGATTTTAGGTCCGTAATGGCGGTGGAGAACGTGGATTTAATGTCCGCCGCTATCACCGACATGTCCGCAAATGTAAGGGGATCGTCAGCTCGGTCTTTCCCCTTACCTGAGTCCTCCGGGGCAGATTGGGAGTCCTCACTGTATTCCTCCTCGTGGTGTAACGGCGCCATCTTGGATTTCTCCCCGCTACCGCGGCTTCCGGATTTAGGATTAAAGAGGTCAGCTATATTCCTCGAGGAGGCAGCAATGGATCCTCTCCTCGTACGCGGGTGTGGGGTGTTATATAGCCGTTTGCCCGGCATCTGAGATCGCTGAGTCGGATGTTTAAGCAGGTGCAGGCCGTGTGTGTCTCAGAGCTCACTCAGTAAGCGTCCATACCCGTTGCGCGCCAAACCACGCCCCCCATCAGCACTTTTTCTATGGTGTTCCAGTTTGAAGTCACGAATTAATTTCAAAGAGATTGTACCCTTGCACTTCATTTCTTTCTCCTGAGGACTTTTTGTTATGCATGAACTGCCATTGTGTACCAATACTAAGAAAAAGAGTGTGACACTGTTCAATATCTCTGCCTAGAGGCTCAAGGATTATCTTTCATTATATATGTTTCATTGCATAGTCAGGTGATATCATAGTGTGATCATACACAGAATAATTTTTTCACCCATTCATCATTCATTCACCACGTTTGGATACTTTGTTGCGCAGCTTTAGTTTCTTTATAATATATATATATATGTTTTAATATATCTGTATGTCTCCCTGCTTTGGGCAGTGTGACATTTATATAGATTTTTTATGTATTTTATCATGGTGTTTTATTTTGTATATTAAATGTCAAGGTTTGATATTCATTGCACTTGTTATGCTCCAGGTAATATAGAGCCTCAATGACCAATATGGACGGGGTCATAGCCGTTGTTTTGCGGTCATGGGGACAGAGATAACCTGTGGGCGAAGTGGGGGTTAAATTCTTTAAATAATCCTGTAGACTATATAAGAGAAGCTGTAAAGCCGTGCAGCCAATCCCAATGATTAAGTCCTATTGACGAAACATGTCTGGGGGCGTGGTCAGCACGGCAATCACCTGTGACTCCTGACTTGCAGTTTGAGATAGAACGAGTGATCGCAGAGGAAGGGTGAGACCGTACAAACAGCTTATCTGGGTCCGCTGTGACCGCAATTCACTGCACTATCTCTTGAGGCTGCCACTTGATGTACTTGTTCCTGTGTGTTGTGTTCGATATACTGTTTTTTACTTGAAGTGATGTAAGTGCAATGGTTGAAGTGTTTTTGTTGGTTTGAAATAAATTGGCTTTGACATACTTCACTATTAGAGGCACTTTTTTCATTTTCATGTGGAACATATGATTGACTGAACACCATTGGAACAGGCTTATTAACCCTGGTGGGTTCACTTTTGCTGTTTTGCCGAACACGAGAGTGTAAGGCATATATTTCTGGTGAGTTCATTTCTTATGGGAGAGGAATCACAAAAGGTGTGGGGAAAGTCACAGTTGTAAAGAAGAACCATTCATTTATTTGGATTTTTTTCACGAGGACTGGCACTTTTTCCTTTGGTTTTTTCACTTTTTTTATTTTTTATATGTACTTTCCTATATGGATTATTCACTTTATACATGGACACTTTGAAAATTATTTGTCACTGTTAATCTGTTAATCTGTGTTTAGTCATTTGGAATTTTGTGTATGCATGATATTTGATGTTTTGTATAGCTCATTATCATAAATTTTGCTTTTAGTTGAGTTTATATTTAGTATAAACATAGCGCCACTATTTAATCACCATTATACACTTTATTTTTAAATGGCAGCTTCAGGTATTCTGTATCCTAGTGCGCAGTGGTGGTTTGAGAAAAGAACTTAAAATTGGGGAGGGCGTTAAGTAAAAAGTTTTTTTCTTCTTACCTGTTGGTATATACCTGCCTGCCTGCCTGAAGCTTGCGTGGCTCATCCCAGACATCTAAACGGTTTGACGCAAGCTGTGAAAGACCTCCAAGCCGGTTATACAAGATTGGAAGAGAGAGTTCATGTCCTGTCCACACCTGCCAGCTCACAAGGTGCCACGTCCACTGGATACTCAGCTACACCTTCTGTCGTGATGCTTCCTCCGGAACCCAGGGTCCCTACACCTGAGAAGTTTGCGGGCGAACGCAGCAAATATCGTTCCTTCCGCAACGCCTGCAAACTTTTCTTTGCTCTGCAACCTCGCACCTTTTTTTGGAGGCAACCAAGGTGGGCTTCGTCATCTCTCTACTGACCGGCGAACCACAGGCCTGGGCCCACCGCCTCCTCGAGAAAACGGATGCCTCCTTGGAGACCCTTGCTACCTTCTTTGCCGCTATGTCCCATCTTTACAAGGATCTGCAACAGGCTGCCACAGCAGAATCCGTTCTCCATTCCCTCCTGCAGGGCCGCAGAGCGGCTGAGGATTATGCCGCTGAGTTTAAATGGTGGAGCTCTGACACCGAATGGAACAACGCTGCCTTGCGCTATCAATTCCGGATGGGCTTGTCAGACCAGCTCAAGGATGAGCTAGCAGGTGTTGGGGTTCCCCAAACCTTGGACAAACAAATTGACCTGTCAATCCAGATCGACCGGCGTGTGAGAGAGCGCCGCTCCGAAAGAGCCTCCAGCTAATTCCGACCCACCTGGTTGCTCCCTAAGGTCCCCAACCCGGTCAATTTGGCACCGCCGGCTCCTCCGTCTCTGGCTCTAGATGCTCCGGAACCCATGCAACTGGGCCTAGTTTGCCCCTCTCTCTCTCCGGAAGAATGCCAGCACAGGCGAAGCAACAACCTTTGTATGTACTGTGGTGAACCAGGAAACTACGTAAGGACCTGCCCAGCCAAGATGCGTAAGTGCCTGCCTGTTTCTTCTACTTGTGCCTCTCTGTTACCTAACCCAACCGCTCACCTAGCTCTCTCCATCTCATTACAGCTCCCCGGAAGGACTACCGCAATCCCAGTGTCCACTATAATTGACTCTGGAGCATGCAGCTGCTTTATTGATTTGACATTTGCTGCCGACCACCACATTTCTCTTCAATCGAAATCCCGGGGACTTGCAGTGCACCTCGCTGATGGTTCCATCATCAAATCCGGTCCTGTTACCCAGGAAACTGTTCCCTTATTGGCTTCCATAGCAACCCACCTGGAGCTCCTAAGTCTGGATGCCATCTCCTCACCGTTGTTCCCTATCATTTTAGGGATGCCGTGGCTGCAAGCCCATAACCCCAGTATTGACTGGACTACGGGGAGGGTCAAATTCCTCTCAAACTATTGCCAGCAACACTGCTTGCAACAGGCCTCAACTAACCCTCCTCATCTGCTCTGTCTGGATATAGACCCTGATCTTCAAAAAAACATCCCTGAACCCTATCACGACTTCCTGGATGTGTTCAGTAAGAAGGGGGCAGAAACCTTTCCTCCTCACAGACCGTATGACTGCCCTATAGAACTTTTACCTGGGACTGAAGTACCTTTTGGGAGAATCTTCCCGTTGACCGAGCAGGAATTGGGCACTCTGAAGGTCTACATTGACGACAACCTGAAAAAGGTGTTTATCCGCCCTTCCACCTCGCCTGCCGGTGCGGGCATCTTCTTTTTTGTTGAAAAAAAGGACCACTCCCTACGTCCCTGTATTGATTATCGGGAGTTGAACAAAATTACCATAAAAAAAGTTACCCGTTACCTCTCATGTCGGAACTCTTCCAGAGGCTGGGAACTGCGGTCCTCTTCACCAAACTTGACCTCCGAGGGGCTTACAATCTGATCCACATTCGAGAAGGTGACGAATGGAAAACAGCCTTCCGTACTCGATTCGGGCACTATGAGTACCTAGTTATGCCGTTTGGACTGTGTAATGCTCCGGCTACTTTCCAACATTTTGTCAATGACATTTTTGGCGATTACCTGGACTTATATGTCATAGTATACCTGGATGACATCTTAATCTTCTCCTCTTCAGTAGACGACCATCGCAGGCACGTCCAAAATGTTCTTGTTCGGCTCAGACAGCATGGACTTTACGCCAAGCCGGAGAAGTGTGAGTTCGAACGTTAAAGCATCCAGTTTCTCGGGTTAATCATTTCTGTTGAGGGCATCAAAATGGACCCTCAGAAGGTGTCTGCTATCCTGGACTGGCCTGCTCCCACAGATAAAAAAGGGGTCCAGCGCTTCATCGGATTTTCTAACTTTTATCGGAAGTTCATCAGGAGTTTCTCTGCGATAGTCGCTCCCCTTACCGAATTGACCAAACAAGGAACTCGATTCTCTTGGTCCCCTAGAGCTCAATCTGCCTTTGAAAAGTTGAAGGAATTGTTTGTCTCTGTTTCCATCCTGAAACACCCTGACCCTGCATTACCCTTTTTCCTGGAGGTGGACGCTTCTGAAACCGCAGTGGGGGCTGTGCTTTCCCAGCGACAGGGGGCCAAAGCCCTACTCTTTCCTGTGGCCTTCTTCTCTCGCAAACTTTCCACTGCGGAACGGAACTACGACGTGGGAGATCAGGAACTCCTGGCTACCAAGGCCACGTTAGAGTGGCGTTATCTGCTTGAGGGGGCTGCACACCCTATTCTGGTCTACACGGACCACAAGAATTTGGAGTACCTGAGAACAGCTAAGAGGTTGAAACCAAGGCAGGCAAGGTGGGCACTTTTTTTCTCAAGATTTCTGTTCCACATCACTTACAGACCTTACATTAAACCGGACGCACTGTCCCGTATGTTCAGCATCTCTGAAGAAAACTTACCCATTGACACTATTCTCCCTGCTGGGAACTTCCTACTGCTCCAAGAGGATCTCATGTCCCGAATTAAGCAGGCGTCTGCTGACTTGACCCCTCTCCCGGAGAACTGTGTAAGGGCACAAGATGGTCTGATCAGGCACGAGGGCAAAATCATGGTCTCGGAGAATCTACGGGTAACAGTCCTGGAACTTTGCCACGACCATAAGTTGGCCGGACATTTCAGTACCCTGAAGACGGCCGAACTAATCAAGCGCACATTCTGGTGGCCGCAGCTGGGTAGCGACTGCAAGACCTACGTGGATTCATGCAACAATTGCTCCCGAAACAAGAATAGCCGGATGAAGGCCTGGGGACTATTAAGACCCTTACCTGTCCCTGGAAGACCCTGGAAGATGGTATCGATGGACTTCATTGTGGAACTCCCTCTGTCCAAAGGATTCTCCACGGTTTTTGTTGTCGTCGACAGGCTATCCAAAATGGCTCACTTCTTGCCTATGAAAGGCACACCTTCGGCCATGGAGACTGTGAAGGTCTTTATCAAGGAGGTAGTGAGGCTCCATGGAGTTCCAGCAAGTATTGTTTCGGACCGAGGTGTCCAGTTCACCTCCAGGTTTTGTAAGGCTCTTTGTGGTTCTCTTGAGATCGAGTTGGCATTTTCATCTGCTTATCATCCTCAGATGAATGGTCAAACGGAGAGAACCAACCAGACTTTGGAACAATACCTCCGGTGCTTCTCTTCCTTTTCTCAGGATGATTGGGTCTCTCCCTATTACCCATTGCTGAATTTGCATACAATAATTCCCTGCACTCTGCCATTAAACAAACCCCGTTCTTTGCCAACTACGGTTTCCATCCATCCTTTTTACCTAGCACCATATCCGAATGTACCATCCCTGCGGTGTCTGAAACAATAGACTTTTTCATCTCCAATAACAAACGTCTACAGGAAACCATGTCCAAGACCCAGGATTACAACAAAAGGATGTTTGACAGGAAAAGGAGAGGGGAACTCACCCTGGAGCCTGGCAACCAGGTGTGGTTATCCACAACCAACCTAAAAATGGCCTGTCCGTCAAGGAAGCTGGGTCCTAAATTCATGGGACCATTCTTGGTAAAGAGGAGGATCAACAATGTGGCATATGAGCTCGACTTACCTAACACCCTGAAAGTCCATCCAGTTTTTCACGTGACACTGTTAAAGCCGGTTGTCCCTAACCCCTTCACTGGCCGTAACACCGGCCCACCGGAGCCCGTTATGATTGACAATGAGGAGGAATTTGAGGTGGAGGCAATCCTGGACTGTAGGAAGAGACACAACCAGATCCAATATTTAATAAAATGGAGGGGTTATGGACCAGAAGATAATTCCTGGGAGCCCGGAAGCAGCATACATGCGGAAGAACTTATGCAAGCTTTCAAAAGATCACATGCCGCGAAAATCGCTCAATTGGGCATCCGGAGGCTGCCCTTAAGGGGGGGCACTGTCAGAGAACTCACCTTGCCGGACGTGTTGGTCGTCGCTTTGGTGCGCGCGCGCCGATGCGCGCTGATGTTGTGCATGTTCCTGTGCGCGCTGGTTCACGTCCCGGACTACGGGCGCGCGCGCCTGTGCGCGATGGTGTGCCTGTGCGCGCGGGTGCGAGCGCGCATGACGCGTGCGAGCGCGCGTGCGCCGATGCGCGCCATACAGCCCATTTAAACCTCTGGAACACTTCAGACCGGTGCTGTCTGATCTACAGTCCCCTGTGTATCCTGCCCCTGCTGATTGCCTGAAACCTGATCTCCTGACCACCCGGCTTGTTACTTCTCCTGCCCTCCGCCAGCATCTGACCTCGGCCTGTCTTGACCCTGAACCTGCCTGCCCCTCTGTACCTCGTTGCCTGACCATTGCCAACCTTGCCTGTCATTTGACTATTCTTCTCAGCACCTACCCAGCTGCTCTCCTCAGTATACCTACCTGCCTGCCTGCCTGAAGCTTGCGTGGCTCATCCCTGCTTCTGTGTCCAGATTCTGAGCTGCCTTCCAGCAACTACTTACCAGGCTCTCTTACCCTTCCATACTCCCGTGCCTCCTGTTTGCTCTACCAGGGGCTGCAAGTCGGATCCATACGGTGGACCTTTCTCTGCTCCATCGGACTCATTGATCAGGTACGTGCAAGTCTGACAATAGTGGTCAGTGTAGTTTAGTGGTCAGTGTAGTATAGTGGTTAGTGTAGTATAGTGGTCAGTGTCGTGGAAAAATAGTATAGTGGTCAGTGTATTGTAGTGGAAAAATAGTATAGTGGTCAGTGTAGTGTAGTGGACAGTATAGTATAGTGGTCAGGGTAGTGGTCAGTGTAGTGGACAATATAGTATAGTGGTCAGTATATGCATCAGATAGGTCAGTGTTGGAATCAGGTAGGTCAGTACTATTGTTTCACGGCTCACCTGTAGCTAGTTTTCCCGCGCGGGAGAGGAGAGGCTGACAGCATTGTACCTGGCTGCAAGTACTCTGCAAAATCCTGGGGGGGGGGAGGCAGTGTGGCAAGTGACATTCCCATCTGGTGACAAGCGACGGTGGCAAGTGACATGCTCAGGGCTCCCACTCATTCTGCTTTATGGTGAGTTGAACTATTTCATTTTATATTACAATGTAATGATAGAAATAATGCGCTTCAATCATCCTGACACCATAACAACAATGGTGCCGGAATGATTGAAGCACTAACACCAGTCATTGTCTGTGAAAAATCGCTTACCTCCCCGTGCGTCGCCCCTCCGCCACCCCTTATTTGATGGTGGGGGGGGCGGCATTGAAGGACCCAGCCTTGGGGCGGCAAAGGACCCCCCATACCAGTTAGGTACACACAGCAAAATAGGGGTGTTGATCATTCTGTTTACTCGCAACCTGAATACCAACAGTGGTACCAACACCCTCCTAACCAATATGGAGATCAGAGATATCAAGTCCCGACACAAAATAGATATCACGCTTTAGAATATGATGAATATGGAGGAGGGGGCTGGCCCTCTTTTTTAGATCAACGGGAGGGGAGAGAAATGGCACCCTTACGGGGGAACCCCTACCCCATGAACAACGGTGGAGGGAGGAACCCAATACCCTATTACCCGAACAGGGATGCGGGACCATATCGAGGGGAAGGCGGGGGTGTAGGGCAGGGAAACGAGTTCAATCCCAAAAAAAGAAGGAACAATTAAACACAGGCATATATAATTTAAGTCAGGTAGAATTAAACCAGGATGAAATAAATATTTTGAATCTTGGTTTAAAATGTGCACCCAGAAAGAGAATGAATAAATTTGATGTGTATATTGACACACATGTTTATTCGCTCATTGAATATAAAAAAGTACTTTTTAAGCCACCCAAGTGACACATCTGGGCGTATAGTGAGAGAACCAGGTAATATAGACAGTGGTTTACGTAATAAATCCATCTTTAACCCCCAAAACTTTAGCAATCATTATATAGAGGTGTTCAAAAATTTGGTGTTAAAAGGCATAGAGGAACTCCCCCTAAAAAAATGAATTAACCCCGAATACATCCGAGAAGGTATCAAGTCCTTGGAGGATAGAAAGGAACTTATAATCCGTCCTGCGGATAAGGGGGGAGGTGTTGTTGTGATGGATAAATCATTCTACATCAACCAATTAACGGAGATGCTAAGTGATCAGGTCAAATATAAAAAATTATTAGCTGATCCTACAGAAATCTATAAAGATCAGCTTAATTTATTGGTGGAATGGGGTTATAGGAATAACGCATTGAACCCCAAGGAAAATAGATATTTGAACCCCACTTCTTGCAGAATACCGGTGATATATATCCTACCTAAAATTCACAAAAACGCTGAAATACCACCAGCCTGGGATAGGGTCGATCACTGCGAGACTGGGGGAATATCTTGATAAATTCCTTCAACCGAGTGTCCAAGTCACAAAGGCATATCTTAAAGATACCTCTGATCTTCTGCGATTGCTGGATGAGGTGAAGCTGAATTCGGCTGTTACGACCTATCTAGTAACCGCGGATGTTAATTCATTATACACCATTATACAGCACGATGATGCGCTGTTGGCGTTGAACTGGGCCTTGAGTAAACGTGAGGATATTCCTTTCACCCAGAAATGTTTTTTAGGTAAAGTGCTAGATTTCTGCATGGCACATAACTATTTCTGGTTTTGTGGTAAATTTTTCTCCCAGCAGGTTGACGTTGCGATGGGAGCGAAATTCGCTCCCAGCCTCGCCAACCTGTTTATGGCAGAGTGGGAGGACAGGCATGTCTTCAACCAATCAAGACCAGAACTCAAACTATACCGTAGATTCATAGACGACCTACTATTTATATGGGAGGGGTCGAGGGAGTCTGCAATAGAATTTGTGGAACACTTAAATAACAACGCCAACAATATAGTTTTGGATTTTATTATCAGTGAAGAGAGGGTACATTTTCTGGATTTGACTATTATAAAGAATTAAGGAAAATTAAGTACAAAAGTATACTTTAAACCTACTGATAGGAATAGTTACCTATCCATAGGGAGTGGACACCATCCC
This sequence comes from Rana muscosa, assembly GCA_029206835.1. Taxonomy (NCBI): domain Eukaryota; kingdom Metazoa; phylum Chordata; class Amphibia; order Anura; family Ranidae; genus Rana; species Rana muscosa. The sequence continues at coordinate 11,502,667 of JARGYO010005562.1, forward strand.
TCGTGGATTAGAAATATTCCCAAAGGACAAATATTAAGGGTTCGACGTAACTGTACCACAAGAGAGGATTACCTTGTACAGGCCAAAGTCCTTGGGGACAAATTTGTACAGAAGGGCTATAGAGAGGAACAAATTATGGATACCATTACTGAAATAGCTAACGTTCCTAAGGAACTGTGTTTAAAAAAGGAGGAGGTTATCAAGAATGATCAACATCAGTGGGGATTTATTTCCAACTTCCATTTTCAGTATAAGGAGATTGAAAATATTTTCTCCAAGTACTGGTACATTTTAGGAAGGGATAGACATTTGGGAAGTAATTTGCCAGAGAAACCAAAATGTATCTATCGGAGAGCTCCAAATTTTGGTGACCATGTAGTACAAAAATTTTTGGACCCACCTGGCCAATACGATCTGAGGATTGACTTGAAAGGTTTTTTCTCATGTCGTAAATGTATTTGTTGCAGAACGGTCAAAGTAAGGAATAGAGGTACTACGAGTATTTCCAATCTGGACCATGAAAAATTTGAGATAGATCAATTTATTACGTGTAATTCTTCCTACGTTGTATATTTACTATGGTGCCCTTGCGGGCTGTACTATGTAGGAAGAACAAAGCGACTTTTGAAGGTCAGAGTATCTGAACATCTGGCGAATATAAGAAAGGGTTTTAAATACCATAGTGTCTCCTTGCACTTTAAGGAGAAGCATAATCAGGATCCTTCTGTTCTCCAATTTTGTGGCATTGACTGTACCTTTCCCAAGTGGAGAGGGTCCAATCGGGTAAGGGATCTGTCACAAAGAGAAACAAAACGGATATTTCTTCTCAAAAGTTTATACCCGAGAGGGTTAAACATTGAGCTTGACCTGAATTGCTTTATTAATAATTTTTAATTATAAATTTTTATTCATTTTCATTACATGATATATAATAATTCAGGCTAGTACTGGCTAACAGAGATGAGATTAATGTTAGACTCCTAATGGGAGATGTGTGTGCCGTTGTCTAAATTTCCAATGATACAAGTTCTGCATATTGCTATGTTTTTGATTTCATTTTTTTAATATATACGCAAATATATATGTTTTGAGTATATATGGTGAATAACCTACTCTAACCTATTATAAAATCAGTCCAAAGAATTATGGTTTTAACCACTTAAGCCCCGGACCATTTGGTAGCTAAAGGACCAGAGGTGAATTCAGAATTTTGCACTGCGCTGCTTTAACTGTAAATTGCGCGGACATGCAATGTTGTACCCAAACGAAATTTGCGTCCTTTTCTTCCCACAAATAGAGCTTTCTTTTAATGGTATTTGATTGCCTCTGCGATTTTTATTTTTTGCGATATAAACGGAAAAAGACCGAAAATTTTGAAAAAAAATGATATTTTCTACTTTTTGTTATAAGAAAAATCGAATAAACTCAATTGTAGTCATACATTTAGGCCAAAATGTATTCAGCCACATGTTTTTAGTAAAAAAAATGTCAATAAGCGTATATTTATTGGTTTGCGCAAAAGTTATAGAGTTTACAAACTAGGGTACATTTTCTGAAATTTACACAGCTTTAAATTTATGACTGCCTATCTCATTTCTTGAGGTGCTAAAATGACAGGGCAGTACAAAACCCCCCCAAATGACCCCATTTTGGAAAGTAGACACCCCAAGGAAATTGCTGAGAGGCATGTTGAGCCCATTGAATTTTTTTTTTGTCCCAAGTGATTGAATAATGACAAAAAAAAAAAAAATTACAAAAAGTTGTCACTAAATGATATATTGCTCACACATGCCATGGTTATATGTGGAATTTCACCCCATAATACATTTTGCTGCTTCTCCTGAGTACGGGGATACCACATGTGTGGGACTTTTTGGGAGCCTAACCGCGTACGGGACCCCGGAAATCAAGCACCGCCTTCAGGATTTCTAAGGGCGCAAATTTTTGATTTCACTCCTCACTACCTATCACAGTTTCGAAGGCCATAAAATGCCAAAATAGCACAAAACCCCCCCAAATGACCCCATTTTAGAAAGTAGACACCCCCAAGGAAATTGCTGAGAGGCCTGTTGAGCCCATTGAATATATTTTTTTTGTCCCAAGTGATTGAATAATGACCAAAAAAATAAAAAATTACAAAAAGTTGTCACTAAATGATATATTGCTCACACATGCCATGGTTATATGTGGAATTACACCCCAAAATACATTTTTCTGCTTCTCCTGAGTACGGGGATACCACATGTGTGGGACTTTTTAGGAGCCTAGCCACGTACGGGACCCCGAAAACCAAGCACCGCCTTCAGGATTTCTAGGCACAAATTTTTGATTTCACTCCTCACTACCTATCACAGTTTCGAAGGCCATAAAATGCCAAAATCGCACAAAATATAGACACCCCAAGCTATTTGCTGAGAGGAATGGCGAGTATTTTACAGCTCTCATTTGTTTTTGAAAATGAAGTAAGAAAAAAAAAAAATATATATATATATATATATATATATATATATATATATATATATATATATATATATATATATATATATATTTTTTTTTCAATTTTCAAAACTTTGTGACAAAAAGCGAGATCTGCAAAATACTCACAATACCTCTCAGCAAATAGCTTGGGGTGTCTACTTTCCAAAATGGGGTCATTTGGGGGGGGGGGGGTTTGTGCTATCTGGGCATTCCATGGCCTCCGAAACTGTGATAGGCAGTGAGAAGTGAAATCAAAAATTTACACCCTTAGAAAGCCTGAAGGCGGTGCTTGGTTTTTGGGGTCCCGTACGTGGCTAGGCTCCCAAAAAGTCTCACACATGTGATATCCCAGTACTCAGGAGAAGCAACAGAATGTATTTTGGGGTGTAATTCCACATATGCCCATGGCATGTTTGAGCAATATATCATTTAGTGACAACTTTGTGCAAAAAAAAAAAAAAATTGTCGTTTTTCCGCAACTTGTGTCAACATATAAAATGTTCCATGGACTCGACATGCCTCTCAGTATATAGCTTGAGGTGTCTACTTTCCAAAATGGGGTAATTTGGGGGGGTTTTGAACTGTTCTGGCATTTTATACACAACATTAGGAAGCTTACATCCACTCTTGTAACCAGTTGAAGACAAAGCCCTTTTTGACACTTTTTGTTTACATGAAAACATTTTTTTTTTGCAAGAAAATTATGTTGAACCCCCAAACATTATATATATTTTAAAAGCAAAGGCCCTACAGATTAAAATGGTGGGTGTTGCATTTTTTTTTCTACACAGTATTTGCGCAGCGATTTTTCAAACGCATTTTTTGGGTTAAATACACTTTTTTTAATTTTAATGCACTAAAACACACTATATTGCCCAAATGTTTGATGAAATAAAAAAGATGATCTTGGGCCGAGTACATAGATACCAAACACGAGATGCTTTAAAATTTCGCACAAACGCGCATTGGCGACAAACTACATACATTTTTAAAAGCCTTTAAAAGCCTTTACAGGTTACCCCAGTAGATTTACAGAGGAGGTCTACTGCTAAAATGATTGCCCTCAATCTGACCTTCGCGGTGATACCTCACATGCATGGTGCAATTGCTGTTTACATATGACGCCAGACCGACGCTTGCGTTCGCCATTGGGCAAGAGCAGGGCAGGACAGGGGTGCTTTTTTTTAAATTAATTTTGCTTTTTTCTTTTATTTTTAAATTGTTCCTTCCAAGTATTTTTTTTTTATTGTTATCTCAGGGAATGTAAATATCCCCTATGATAGCAATAGGTAGTGACAGGTACTCTTTTTTTTTTGAAAAAACTGGTGTCTTCTAGACCCTAGATTTTTCCTCTGCCCTAAAAGCATCTGACCACACCAAGATCGGTGTGATAAAATGCTTTCCCAATTTCCCAATGGCGCTTTTTATATCCGGGGGGGGGGCATTCCCTCCCACTGCTTGTAAAAGCAGTCCAGAGGCTAATTAGCCGCTAGGATTGCTTTTACATGAAAGCCGGCCGCAGGCTGAAAAGAATGATACCAAGATGATACCTAAACCCGCAGGCATCATTCTGGTATAAACATTCAAAGTCCAGCAACATACCAGTACGTTGCTGGTCCTTGTTGGACATGTATTGTAATCTTTTTTTTTTTTCATGCAGCCAGTTGGCTGAACGAAAAAAGAGATTGATCGGTGGGTATGCCCACCATTAGAATACCGCCCTTCATCCACCCACTTCCAATGATGGGCATACACGCACCATTTATATATGCCGAAGCATGGGGGCATCCTCCCGCAAAAAAGTTATGCCGCACACACATGGTCGGACTTTTCCACGGGCAAGCCTCCGTCGGAATTTCGACCGTATGTACGCGGCATTAGGAGCAAAATCGCTCCTCCGCCCCTGCTGCCCCAATGCTTCGGCATATTTGCTTTTTTTTTTTAACTGTGGTGGTGAAATCACCTCCTACAGCACTGGAGTCGCAGGGATCAGGCCTGTCTCTGCGAACGCTGCAGTTATGTGTGTTTTTGTTTTGTAAGTGACAGTGATCGATCGATACTGCACTTGGGTGGCCTAGGCTGGACGGAGGGGCAAAACGCAGGTGCCAAGAGGTATCTGGGCTGATCCTGCTAACACTGCGTTTTTGGGAACCCTAAACTGCTGGGGACACTAGTATAGATCTGATCAGATCAGATATTGATCTGTTCAGATACTATACCACTAAGGGGGGTGTATGCTTCACGCATGGGTGTTAGCGTTCCTGGCACTAACCTGACGCTGCCTGGGGTGTGACTCAGACCCTCTCTGACGCTAAAACCTAATTGATATCACCCGCCGGGCGATCAGGGGGTTAAACCTTTATTGGGTTATATACACGGCGGGTGCCCTGACACTATAAAAAGCAAACTAACTAACCAGCGTCACCCGTAACACTTATATGGTGATCACTGGTGAAAGGGTTAACTAGGGGCAATCAGGGGGTTAAAACCTTTATTAGATAATATATGGGGGTACCTGACGCTATAAAAACCTGCGGCGAACCTAAAAAAAATTACCAGCTACCGATCTGCATCACCGACACTAAGACAGCGTTTAGAAAAACGATCGCTTAGCGACAGTGGTGATGGGGGTGAAAGGGTTACTTGGGGGGCGATCAAGGGGGTTAAACCTTTATTAGATAATATATTCGGGGTACCTGACGCTATAAAAACCTGCGGCGAACCTAAAAAAAATTACCAGCTACCGATCTGCATCACCGACACTAAGACAGCGTTTAGAAAAACGATCGCTTAGCGACAGTGGTGATGGGGGTGAAAGGGTTACCTGGGGGGCGATCAAGGGGGTTAAACCTTTATTAGATAATATATTGGGGTACCTGACGCTATAAAAACATGCGGTGAACCTAAAAAAAATTACTGGCTACCGATCTGCATCACCGACACTAAGACAGCGTTTAGAAAAACAATTTCTTAGCGACAGTGGTGATAGGGGGTGAAAGGGTTACCTGGGGGGTGATCAAGGGGGTTAAACCTTTATTAGATAATATATTGGGGTACCTGACGCTATAAAAACATGCGGCGAACCGAAAAAAAATTACTGGCTGCTGATCGGCATCACTGACGCTAAGACAGCGATCAGAAAAATGATCGCTTAGCGACAGTGGTGATAGGGGGTGATCAGGGGGTTAAACCTTTATTAGGGGGGGTTAGGGGGCTACACTGGACCTAAGACTAAACTTTGGTGACACTTTTACAGTCACAAATGTCACTGATTGCAGTGATCACTAAATAAATGGTCACTGCAATCAGTGACACTGTGACTGGGGGCTGGGGGGTGATCTGGGGGGTGATCTGGGGTGTCTGGGGGGGCGATTTATGTCCCTATGTGTCCTGGTGTCAGTGTAGTGTTGTGTGCACTGACCTGATGTCTTCTCTTGTACGGCGCTCGATATATGTGAGCGCCGCACCAGAGATGACATCACTTCCTCCTGCTCCCTCTGTCTGACACAGACAGAGGGGGCATTTCCATTCGCCGGGAGCGATCGCGAGGGGTGGCCAGAAACGAATGGCTGCCCCCTCATCCCGGAACGCTCCCGGACACTTAGCCACCGCTCATTGTATAGAAGGGGGGTCCGATTGGACCCCCCAACTATACAAAGGCAATCACGTATGCTCTACGTGATTGTGCCTGTCGGTGCCATTCTGCCGACGTATATATACAGTGAGCGGTCGTTAAGTGGTTAATATATATATATATATATATAATGTTTTACTATATCTGTATGTCTCCCTGCTTTGGGCAGTGTGACATTTATATAGATTTTTTATGCATTTTATCATGGTGTTATATTTTGTATATTAAATGTCAAGGTTTGATATTCATTGCACTTGTTATGCTCCAGGTAATATAGAGCCTCAATGATCAATATGGATGGGGTCATAGCCGTTGTTTTGCGGTCATGGGGACACAGATAACCTGTGGGCGAAGTGGGGGTTAAATTCTTTAATCCTGTAGACTATATAAGAGAAGCTGTAAAGCCGTGCAGCCAATCCCAATGATTTAGTCCTATTGACGAAACATGTCTGGGTGCGTGGTCAGCACGGCAATCACCTGTGACTCCTGACTTACCATACCATCGGTTGTTGCAGTTTGAGATAGAACGAGTGATCGCAGAGGAAGGGTGAGACCGTACAAACAGCTTATCTGGGTCCGCCGTGACCGCAATTCACCGCACTATCTCTTGAGGCTGCCACTTGATGTACTTGTTCCTGTGTGTTGTGTTCGATATTCTGTTTTTTACTTGAAGTGATGTAAGTGCAATGGTTGAAGTGTTTTTGTTGGTTTGAAATAAATTGGCTTTGACATACTTCACTATTAGAGGCACTTTTTTCATTTTCATGTGGAACATATGATTGACTGAACACCGTTGGAACAGGCTTATTAACCCTGGTGGGTTCACTTTTGCTGTTTTGCCGAACACGAGAGTGTAAGGCATATATTTCTGGTGAGTTCATTTCTTATGGGAGAGGAATCACAGAAGGTGTGGGGAAAGTCACAGTTGTAAAGAAGAACCATTCATGTATTTGGATTTTTTTCACGAGGACTGGCACTTTTTCCTTTGGTTTTTTCACTTTTTTTATTTTTTATATGTACTTTCCTATATGGATTATTCACTTTATACATGGACACTTTGAAAATTATTTGTCACTGTTAATCTGTGTTTAGTCATTTGGAATTTTGTGTATGCATGATATTTGATGTTTTGTATAGCTCATTATCATATATTTTGCTTTTAGTTGAGTTTATATTTAGTATAAACATAGCGCCACTATTTAATCACCATTATACACTTTATTTTTAAGTGGCAGCTTCAGGTATTCTGTATCCTAGTGCGCAGTGGTGGTTTGAGAAAAGAACTTGAAAATTGGGGAGAGCGTTAAGTAAAACGTTTTTTTCTTCTTACCTGTTGGTATATACCTACCTACCTGCCTGCCTGCCTGAAGCTTGCGTGGCTCATCCCTGCTTCTGTGTCCGGATTCTGAGCCGCCTTCCAGCAACTACTTACCAGGCTCTCTTACCCTTCCGTACTCCCGTGCCTCCTGTTTGCTCTACCAGGGGCCGCGAGTCGGATACCGTACGGGGGACCTTCCTCTGCTCCATCGGACTCGTTGATCAGGTACGTGCAAGTCTGACAGTAACAGACAGCCATGTCCGAGTCCGAGCATGGAAGGGATCCCATGGAGGAACTGTGCAGACATCTGAACGGTTTGACGCATGCTGTGAAAGACCTCCAAGCCGGTTATACAAGATTGGAAGAGAGAGTTCATGTCCTGTCCACACCTGCCAGCTCACAAGGTGCCACGTCCACTGTATACTCAGCTACACCTTCTGTCGTGATGCTTCCTCCGGAACCCAGGGTCCCTACACCTGAGAAGTTTGCGGGCGAACGCAGCAAATATCGTTCCTTCCGCAACGCCTGCAAACTTTTCTTTGCCCTGCAACCTCGCACCTTTTTTTGGGGGCAACCAAGGTGGGCTTCGTCATCTCTCTACTGACCGGCGAACCACAGGCCTGGGCCCACCGCCTCCTGGAGCAAAAGGATGCCTCCTTGGAGACCCTTGCTACCTTCTTTGCCGCTATGTCCCAACTTTACAAGGATCCGCAACAGGCTGCCACAGCAGAATCCGTTCTCCATTCCCTCCTGCAGGGCCGCAGAGCGGCTGAGGATTATGCCGCTGAGTTTAAATGGTGGAGCTCTGACACCGAATGGAACAACGCTGCCTTGCGCTATCAATTCCGGATGGGCTTGTCGGACCAGCTCAAGGATGAGCTAGCAGGTGTCGGGGTTCCCCAAACCTTGGACAAACAAATTGACCTGTCAATCCAGATCGACCGGCGTGTGAGAGAGCGCCGCTCCGAAAGAGCCTCCAGCCAATTCCAACCCACCTGGTTGCTCCCTAAGGTCCCCAACCCGGTCAATTTGGCACCGCCGGCTCCTCCGTCTCTGGCTCTAGATGCTCCGGAACCCATGCAACTGGGCCTAGTTCGCCCCTCTCTCTCTCCGGAAGAATGCCAGCACAGGCAAAGCAACAACCTTTGTATGTACTGTGGTGAACCAGGACACTACGTAAGGACCTGCCCAGCCAAGATGCGTAAGTGCCTGCCTGTTTCTTCTACTTGTGCCTCTCTGTTACCTAACCCATCCGCTCACCTAGCTCTCTCCATCTCATTACAGCTCCCCGGAAGGACTACCGCAATCCCAGTGTCCGCTATAATTGACTCTGGAGCATGCAGCTGCTTTATTGATTTGACATTTGCTGCCGACCACCACATCAAATCCGGTCCTGTTACCCAGGAAACTGTTCCCTTGTTGGCTTCCATAGCAACCCACCACCAGGAGCTCCTAAGTCTGGATGCCATCTCCTCACCGTTGTTCCCTATCATTTTAGGGATGCCGTGGCTGCAAGCCCATAACCCCAGTATTGACTGGACTACGGGGAGGGTCAAATTCCTCTCAAACTATTGCCAGCAACACTGCTTGCAACAGGCCTCAACTAACCCTCCTCATCTGCTCTGTCTTGATATAGACCCTGATATTCAAAAAACCATCCCTGAACCCTATCACGACTTCCTGGATGTGTTCAGTAAGAAGGGGGCAGAAACCCTTCCTCCTCACAGACCGTATGACTGCCCTATAGAACTTTTACCTGGGACTGAAGTACCTTTTGGGAGAATCTTCCCGTTGACCGAGCAGGAATTGGGCACTCTGAAGGTCTACATTGACGACAACCTGAAAAAGATGTTTATCCACCCTTCTACCTCGCCTGCCGGTGCGGGCATCTTTTTTGTTGAAAGAAAGGACCACTCTCTACGTCCCTGTATTGATTATCGGGAGTTGAACAAAATTACCATAAAAAAAGTTACCCGTTACCTCTCATGCCGGAACTCTTCCAGAAGCTGGGAACTGCGGTCCTCTTCACCAAACTTGACCTCCGAGGGGCTTACAATCTGATCCGCATTCGAGAAGGTGACGAATGGAAATCAGCCTTCCGTACTCGATTCAGGCACTATAGGTACCTAGTTATGCCGTTTGGACTGTGTAATGCTCCGGCTACTTTCCAACATTTTGTCAATGACATTTTTCGCGATTACCTGGACTTATATGTCATGGTATACCTGGATGACATCTTAATCTTCTCCTCTTCAGTAGACGACCATCGCAGGCACGTCCGAAACGTTCTTGTTCGGCTCAGACGGCATGGACTTTACGCCAAGCCGGAGAAGTGTGAGTTCGAACGTCAAAGCATCCAGTTTCTCGGGTTAATCATTTCTGTTGAGGGCATCAAAATAGACCTTCAGAAGGTGTCTGCTATCCTGGACTGGCCTGCTCCCACAGATAAAAAAGGGGTCCAGCGCTTCATCGGATTTTCTAACTTTTATCGGAAGTTCATCAGGAGTTTCTCTGCGATAGTCGCTCCCCTTACCGAATTGACCAAACAAGGAACTCGATTCTCTTGGTCCCCTAGAGCTCAATCTGCCTTTGAAAAGTTGAAGGAATTGTTTGTCTCTGCTTCCATCCTGAAAAACCCTGACCCTGCATTACCCTTTGTCCTGGAGGTGGACGCTTCTGAAACCGCAGTGGGGGCTGTGCTTTCCCAGCGACAGGGGGCCAAAGCCCTACTCTTTCCTGTGGCCTTCTTCTCTCGCAAACTTTCCACTGCGGAACGGAACTACGACGTGGGAGATCAGGAACTCCTGGCTATCAAGGCCACGTTAGAGTGGCGTTATCTGCTTGAGGGGGCTGCACACCCTATTCTGGTCTACACGGACCACAAGAATTTGGAGTACCTGAGAACAGCTAAGAGGTTGAAACCAAGGCAGGCAAGGTGGGCACTTTTTTTCTCAAGATTTCTGTTCCACATCACTTACAGACCTTACATTAAACCAGACGCACTGTCCCGTATGTTCAGCATCTCTGAAGAAAACTTACCCATTGACACTATTCTCCCTGCTGGGAACTTCCTACTGCTCCAAGAGGATCTCATGTCCCGAATTAAGCAGGCGTCTGCTGACTTGACCCCTCTCCCAGAGAACTGTGTCAGGGCACAAGATGGTCTGATCAGGCACGAGGGCAAAAATCATGGTCCCGGAGAATCTACGGTTAACAGTCCTGGAACTTTGCCACGACCATAAGTTGGCCAGACATTTCAGTACCCTGAAGACGGCCGAACTAATCAAGCGCACATTCTGGTGGCCGCAGCTGGGTAGCGACTGCAAGACCTAATTAATTGCAACACTTGCTCCCGAAACAAGAATAGCCGGATGAAGGCCTGGGGACTATTAAGACCCTTGCCTGTCCCTGAAAGACCCTGGAAGATGGTATCGATGGACTTCATTGTGGAACTCCCTCTGTCCAAAGCATTCTCCACGGTTTTTGTTGTCGTCGACAGGCTATCCAAAATGGCTCACTTCTTGCCTATGAAAGGCACACCTTCGGCCATGGAGACTGCGAAGGTCTTTATCAAGGAGGTAATGAGGCTCCATGGAGTTCCAGCAAGTATTGTTTCGGACCGAGGTGTCCAGTTCACCTCCAGATTTTGTAAGGCTCTTTTTGGTTCTCTTGAGATCGAGTTGGCATTTTCATCTGCTTATCATCCTCAGATGAATGGTCAAACGGAGAGAACCAACCAGACTTTGGAACAATACCTCTGGTGCTTCTCTTCCTTTTCTCAGGATGATTGGGTCTCTAGCCTCGTACACACGACCGAGTTTCTCGTCGTAAAAAACACGTCGTTTTTTTCGACGAGATTCTTGTTAACCTTGTCGATTTTCTCGTCAAGCTTTCCATGCGTACACACTGACATTTCCCAATTTCCTCATTGTTCTCCGCGGTCACGTCCAGCACGTACGACGGCACTATAAAGGGGAAGATCTTTTTTCTTGGCGCCACCCCTTGGGCTGCTTTTGCTGATCTCGTGTTACCGCGTGTGAAGTAAAAGTTTGGGAAGAGACGATTCGCGCTTTTCAGTCTTCGTACTTTTCAGTTAGTTTTCTGCGGTTCAGTTTGTACTTGTGGGTTCGTATCTTGACTTTCAGTGCGTCTAGGCAGGTCGTATCTGTTTTACAGTGCGTTCTTGCCTGTTCGTTTCTGTTTTTCAGTTCGTTATTCATAGGCCTTGCTGTTCTAAAGTGCGTTCTGTTCTGTACGTTCTGATAAGACAACCGTTTCCTAGCCATGTCGCCGGGACGTTCTCGTCGTCGAGTTCGTGCTGTGCGTGCGCTTGGTGTTGGTCTGCTTGTTTTGGACCAAGACCAGTTCATGAATGGTGTGAGGAGGAGTTCATGGACCAAGAATTGGTTGCTCCAGCGGGACCAATTCTGCCATATGCCTCTGCTGCGGGAGATTGTCGAGAATAATCCTGAGGACTTCAGGAATTTTCTGCGGATGTCTGACCCCGTTTTTCAGGAACTGTTGGCTTTGGTGTCCCCCTATATTACCAGGCAGGACACCGTTATGCGGGAAGCCATCAGTGCTGAGCAGAGGCTCATCGCCACGTTACGTTATCTGGCGACAGGGAGAAGTCTTCAGGACTTGAAGTTCACGACAGGCATCTCCCCCCAGGCTCTGGGCCTCATAATCCCAGACACCTGTTCTGCCATTATACAAGTCCTGCAGGAGGACTATATTAGGGTAAGTTTTCTCCATTAACATCACATTTTATGTATTACATGTATGCTAATGTATTGTATTTCTTTCATCCTTCCCTAATTACCATGATTGTAATATGCTGAGAATGTCCCCTTTGTCCCCATGCATGCTGGAAGCTTTAGATTGCCCCTTTTTTCTCCTCCATGCATATTTCCCTTCACTAATCTTTCCAGCAGGGGTGCCTGTTGCTCCCAATGTTTGGGGGTCCAACCCCAATTTAGGAAATAAACTTCCTCCTTTTTTGCTCTGGTGCCTATTAAACGCCCCCATTTGTTCCCTCTAATGCAGCCATTTTGTTCCCTCTAATGCAGCCATTTTGTTCCCTCTAATGCAGCCATTTTGTTCCCTCTAATGCAGCCATTTTTTTCCCTCTAATGCAGCCATTTTTTTCCCTCCAATGCAGCCATTTTGTTCCCTCCAATGCAGCCATTTTGTTCCCTCCAATGCAGCCATTTTGTTCCCTCCAATGCAGCCATTTTGTTCCCTCTAATGCAGCCATTTTGTTCCCTCTAATGCAGCCATTTTGTCCCCTCCAATGCAGCCAGTTCCCCCCCAGCCCTGCACTTACCTTCTTGTGGTCAGCGTCATCCTTCTTCTGTCCTTGATGTCTTCTCCTTCCCTTGATGTTGCATCAGCCAATCATGTTACCATTAAACAGACTTGTTGAACATGATTGGCAGAGCAGCCTGTCAGTGTTTACCCAAGGAATGCCCCCCCCCTGCGTCCCCTATTTAACTTTTAGGAAGCCAATTACATCCCTCAGGCTGTAATGTGCAAGACAATTTTCCTTACTATTTCTGATATGCAATTTTAAGCCCATAAATGCCGCAGTTCTTCATATGTCGGTCGCTTAACAGGGGGCCATCCACCTGAATAGTGGGCGGCATAGACAATACATAGGCTAATGCAAGGCATGAACCTATGTATTGTTCTGAGTGATGGGCACAGGAGAGAGGGGGCAGTGCTCCAGCGCCCACTCTGGACGCACCGCCACTGCAATGCTATCCTGTGGCCAAACACCTACCCCCCCTCCCCATTATAATTTATTCATGGACCATCATAGGGGGTGATGAATATGATACATGAGCCTTCCATTATACTTATTTAAAACACCTTAATAAACGTAGACTTTGCTTGATGTTGGCCTCTAATGTATTTTCTTAGAATCTCCTTGTAATGTTTGATTTGTGTATTCTAATTTTTTTTCATCTTGTTTGACTCCACAGCTTCCTTCCACGCCACAGGAATGGCAGACTGTGGCATCGGAGTTTGCCACGCGGTGGGACTTCCCCAACTGTGGTGGTGCTATAGACGGGAAGCACGTCCGCACCGTGCCACCACCCCGTTCTGGGTCCTACTACTTCAATTACAAGGGGTTTCATAGCATTGTGCTGATGGCGGTGGTGGCAGCACGGTATGAATTCCTCTATGTTGATGTAGGGAAGAAAGGCCGGATGTCCGATGGGGGATCCTTCATCCAGACGGAGTTTGCCCTCCGTCTCCAGAGTGACGACCTTGCATTGCCACCGGATGCAGGGAATATTGAAGGACTCCCCTTTGTTTTTTTGGCTGATGAAGCCTTCGGGCTCGGACCGCATCTTATGAGGCCATTTCCTCAGAGGACCCTGACCCCAGAGAAGATGGTGTTCAATTACCGGCTGGCCAGGGGCCGAAGAGTCGTTGAAAATGCCTTTGGCATAATGGCCAGCCGGTTCCGCCTTTTTATGACTTCAATACACTTGGCGGACTACAAAATAAACTATGTAGTATTATGCTGCTGTGTACTACACAACTTTCTCTGCCGCAAATCAAATTCCTATATGGCCTCAGTTTTGCCTGAGGCTGGACTTTCTCCTGATAATCCCCTGCCGGGCCTGGAATCTGCCCGTGCTGGCTTGCCCCCCCAAAATGCCCGTGAGGTTCGGGACAAATACATGGACTATTTCACGGGTAGGGGGGCAATTCCTATGCCAGGCTATGGCTAAAGATTCCTGTCTAACGATCAAAATAAAAATCTGGTTTAAACTTCTAACTTTTGTTGGTTTCCTGTCTCCTAGTTTGTCTTAGTGCATTTGTAGTGGCAAGTGTATTTTCCTTTAGTAAATACCAACCATTTCACTATGTAACATTTAAAAAATAACCAAATAAGGTTAGAGCGTATTAGAAAAAGAAGCTACACGTTGTTTGTGTTCAAATATTTTACTATGTGCAAATTCACACACCTTTTTTTTTTTTTTTTAAACATTTTTTGTTTGCCTGGCCACAAACCGGCAATTGTTTTCTTAGGAAAATACAAAAACAGTTGCATTCCTCAAATTACAAAATTGGAAACCTCGGAGCAATCTGAGACATTGACTTACACAAACTATATGTCTCTATGTGCCTGTCCTAATATGGGGTCCTGCCACCCCTTGCCCAGCCAAAAATTGAATATGCACACAATTGAGATTATTTTCCTATAGGGATTTTAGACTCCTGATCCCTATTGTCAACATGTGCTATCTGCCATCAGGGGTGATCAATGGACGTGTTTTGGGGGTGCAACCCCTTCCTCAGTTCTCCTACTTTAGATACGAGGAAGGGGTTGCACCCCCAAAAGACGTACATGGATATCCCCTGATGGCAGATAGCACATGTTGACACACTGTGTGCAGATTCAATTTTTGGCTGGTTTGATTGTCAAAAAGATTTAAAAAAGTGGAAGAACAAACATGAAAAAAAAGGGGCTTTGGATGCCTTATTGAATTCTCTCCAAAACATTGAGAATGTCTTTAAATGTTTGATCCATCACATGAATTCTTTCTTTAATTTTGTCCAGTTCCGTGCTACATTCCATCACTTGCTGGATGAGGCGGAGGGCACTGTCAGCAGAGAAACCTGTACTATCCTTCACCCCAACATTCACATCCCCTAAAAAAAAAAAAAAAAAGTTATTATAAGTCTGCAGGCCTACCTCTCTTACCTGAAGCTGTGGTGTCAGATACTGACCTGTTGTGGTGACCAGTTCCACAACGTCATCCACCTCTCCTTCCTGCACTTCTCCTTCCTCCACCTCAACTTCCTCAACATCTTTAGGTTGTTGGTCTTTTGGAGTTTGGGGTTGTTGTGAAGCTGTGGGGTTCCTGTGCTCCCTGGAGTGTCCTCCTCCCAGTCTTCTCTCCCCAATGAGAATCAAACAAAAGGTAAAGTTATCATACCGAAATTCTCTATGTCAAAAAAAAAAACAGGCTAAATTGCTTGGAAGTGGGGTACAAGTGTGTGTTTGGGCGGAAGTTAAAGATGAATGCATTATTTCTGACCAAGAATATGTTTAGTATTCACCTTTTGGATGTAAATTTTTAGACATGTAGGCAACACAAAAATTCTCTGATGCACCTCTGTGGGACACCCAAAAAAGGCGGGTCTGGTGGCCCACACTATAGTGCTCCAAAGTACAGATGTGGAAGCAGCTGCTGAGTGTCCTCTCCTTTACACAGTTTACAGTTTGCATTTCATTCTCTTTACAAACACATCATCTAGCCTAAAACTTTGTGCCCCAAATGTCCCAAAAAATGGCAGATGTCTAATTACTTTTGTGGCTGTAAAAGAAGCCAAAACAGCGGATAGTGGCCGAACAAAGTGTCTGTAATGTAACGAACGATTACTGTGGCCAACCAAGTTCAAAATATTACATTTTGGAAGGGAGTCCAATAAGAAAAAAAAACTAAACCAGCAACATGTCAGTTTAGAAAAGGATTAATAGCAGAAAAGTGTAAATTTTACTTACTTTTTGCAAGCATTCTCTTAATGCTCCTTAACTGCTCTGGCTCCCTCAGTTTGAGGTCTGACCACCTCTTTCTGAGCTGCTCATTTGAGCGTTTCACCCCGAAATTCGTCTTCAGACTCTTCACGACTTTAGTGAGGATTTTGGCCTTCCTTCTATTTGGTTTGCTATACGGCCCATGCTTTGCGTCATAATCAGACTTGAGCAAGATGTCCACCATCTCCGCCATCTCCGCAAAAGACATATTCGATGCCTTGAATCTCCTCCTTGATCATGACGTTTCCTCGGTCTCCGGGCTTGTCTCCTCCTCGTTAGTTGCGGAATTATCAGACACCTGCTGTAACTCCGCCATATCTGTCTGCGCGCCGAAAGAGAAGGGACGGGGAAAAGATGTTAGTTAGAACGTC
The DNA here is from genome assembly GCA_029206835.1 of Rana muscosa. NCBI lineage: Eukaryota > Metazoa > Chordata > Amphibia > Anura > Ranidae > Rana > Rana muscosa. Next base: position 11,519,025 of record JARGYO010005562.1, read on the forward strand.
ATGGGCGGGCGACGTGTGCGGAGCGACGTGTTTGTATTTTGACGCATGCGTGGTGTGTATATAGCAAACACACATGTGACTATAGTACGTTCGGTGTGCGGAGAGAGGAGTTCAAGTGCCGGACGTGCGAACGAAGGTATGTGATTTTGAGACTGTGCCAAATTGTTGGCCTATACTGTCTTGAGAATGTTGTAGGATATATATGGTGACTACGATGTTAAGGAGGTTAGACTGTTTGCCTCACATTAGTTATATATTATTTATTTAACTTGCAGATACAATATGAATGTCTTTATTAGCGACAAAGAGTTCCTGGCAGAATTTATTGACCGGGTAAGGGAGCTGCCCACTCTGTGGGAGACGAAAAACCCCATCCATAAAAAAAGAGGGGTGAGAAAAGCAGCGCTGGAGAAGCTGCTCCCATTTGTGCAGACCAAGGTGCCCACAGCCACAGCAAAACAAGTGGACACTAAAATTGGGAGCTTGAGAGGCACCTACAGGACTGAACGCTCTAAGGTCCTGGCTTCTCAGAGGTCAGGAGCAGCAGCAGGTGATGTGTATGTCCCGATTTTGTGGTACTACAGCAGGATGTCCTTCCTGGATGACCACATTGAGGCAAGGCCATCACTATCCACTCTTCCCCTCAGACTTCCCTGCAGCCAACCTGAGCCTTCTCTGGAGCAAGAGGAGGCAGCCATCCTGGATGATCCTAATTTGGCCATCTGGAGCCAGGTATAGTATTAAATGAAATTGCATTGTGATAAAATTAACGTTTGACAAATATGTCAAGATGAGAAACATACAATATTTTGGGTTCCACAAGTGAAATCAAGATCTCTAGACATTAGTCTGCACTTAATTGGGTGCTAAATAGTCAATCTGATGTAGGTGTAAATTAGAAAAAATGATTTCTGGATTTACATTCTAATTGCTTCAATCATGTTTATAAAGTTTGCTGCAAAGATTAAACCAACATATTAAACTATGTCCCTTTTTCATACACAGGATGAAATCAGCCAGGAGGAGGGTCTGGAAACTGTCAGGCAGGAGGAGGCAGGGCCCAGTGGCAGCCAGGAGGAGGCAGGGCCCAGTGGCAGCCAGGAGGAGGCAGGGCCCAGTGGCAGCCAGGAGGTGGCAGGGCCCAGTGGCAGCCAGGAGGTGGCAGGGCAAAGGAGAAGTACCAGATCCCAGGTGCCTCCCGACCGGCTTCCCAAAAGAGGCAGGAGGGACAGGACCATCAGTGAGGCAGCAATGGCCCTTATTAAAGAGGCCCATGCCACCCTCAAAGAGCCCACATCCCCTGAAGAGGCCATTGCTGGCCTAGTGGAGGCAAAGTTCAAGGTGATGAGCATGGAGCAACGCCTCCTATGCGAGCCCCTGCTCATCACCTTGCTCAACAAGGGGGTGATGGAAAAAATTACCCCCAATACAGCTATTTGTGAGGTGGCACAACTGTCCCAACCTCAACCTCCTCCTCCACCTCCACATTCTTCTTCTGCCCCACCCCCTTCTCCTCCACCTCCACCTTGTTCTTCCGCCCCACCCCCTTCTCCTCCACCTCCTCCTCCTCCTGACAGGAGTACCCCTCCAGTGGCCCAGCCTCCAGCCACACGAAGAAGGAAGGCTGCAGAGAAGGCTCCAGGGAAGGTTGCAGGGAAGGTTGCCAGGAAGACGAGGAAGTGATGGCCTTGCTTCATTGTGGTCGGACAGAAGGCAGCCTGTTGTAGTACCACACACTTGGGACATATATATCACCTGCTGCTGTTGCTGACCTCTGGGAGGCCAGCATCAGATTGTGTTCTGAAATGTTGGCCTTCTCAAGCTCCCAATTTTAGTGTCCACACAGGGTTGCTGTGTGCTCTGGGGTCCCTGGGATGCACAAATGGCAGCAGGTTCTCCAGCGCTGCCTTCTCTTTATTTTAGTTCAAACATGAATAAATGTTATTTTTCTTTAAGTTCATACTTGACTATGTGTATTTGTAAAAATGTAAAATCTAGCTTTGTAGTAAGCAGATACATTTGACTGACAAAAAAAGGGACAGATAACAACCCCCCAAAAAATAACTAAATCGTATTTCCCAAAAAAGGGTGTAAAATTTAAATAATATATATTAAAAGATCCAATGGGAGATCACTACCAAAACATTGCGAGATTACAATTAACATCAGTTAGAAAAATATCAAATTTTTTAATATTCCTAAACTTGCACGATATAATACACATAAATCTTCTTAAGAGCATGAAAAAGGTTAAAAAAAGATAGTCATAACTCTGTGTGAATATCAGCAGCAAAAGAAGTTCATTCGTTTGGAATAATGTAACATTCTAACGAAGATTTCAATGCACAACATTTAAACGATGCAAAAATTTGGAGCGTGACGAATGTGCTATCTCCATTACGAAGGCTTGTTTTACCAGAAGATGCGCTCCCGTCTCATAGTTGCTTCTGAGCATGCGCGCTTTTGGAAGAGTCGTAAAAGCATACACACGAACCATTTTCTCGTCACAAAACAGGCCGACGAGAAACACGACGAGGAAATCTGGAATCCTGACGAGAAAATAGAGAGCAGGTTCTCTATTTTCTCGTCGAGATTCACGGCAATTTTCTCGTCGTAAAACCATACACACGAACGGTTTTCTCAACAAAAAAGCTCACGCGGCACTTTTCTTGCCGGTTTTGGACGAGAAACTCGGTCGTGTGTACGAGGCTTCACCCTATTACCCATTGCTGAATTTGCATACAATAATTCCCTGCACTCTGCCATTAAACAAACCCCGTTCTTTGCCAACTACGGTTTCCATCCATCCTTTTTACCTAGCACCATACCCGAATGTACCATCCCTGCGGTGTCTGAAACAATAGACTTTTTCATCTCCAATAACAAACTTCTACAGGAAACCATGTCCAAGATCCAGGATTACAACAAAAGGATGTTTGACAGGAAAAGGAGAGGGGAACTCACCCTGGAGCCTGGCAACCAGGTGTGGTTATCCACAACCAACCTAAAAATGGCCTGTCCGTCAAGGAAGCTGGGTCCTAAATTCATGGGACCATTCTTGGTAAAGAGGAGGATCAACAATGTGGCATATGAGCTCGACTTACCTAACACCCTGAAGGTCCATCCAGTTTTTCACGTGACACTGTTAAAGCCGGTTGTCCCTAACCCCTTCGCTGGCCGTAACACCGGCCCACCGGAGCCCGTTATGATTGACAATGAGGAGGAATTTGAGATGGAGGCAATCCTGGACTGTAGGAAGAGACACAACCAGATCCAATATTTAATAAAATGGAGGGGTTATGGACCAGAAGATATTTCCTGGGAGCCCGGAAGCAGTATACATGCGAAAGAACTTATGCAAGCTTTCAAAAGATCACATGCTGCGAAAATCGCTCAATTGGGCACACGGAGGCTGCCCTTAAGGGGGGGGGCACTGTCAGAGAACTCACCTTGCCGGACGTGTTGGTCGTCGCTTTGGTGCGCGCGCCGATGCGCGCATGTTCCTGTGCGCGCTGGTTCACGTCCCAGACTACGCGCGCCTGTGCGTGATGGTGTGCCTGTGCGCACGGGTGCATGTGCGCGCATGACGCGTGCGAGCGCGCGTGCGCTGATGCGCGCCAAACAGCCCATTTAAACCTCGAACACTTCAGACCGGCGCTGTCTGATCTACAGTCCCCTGTGTATCCTGCCCCTGCTAATTGCCTGAAACCTGATCTCCTGACCACCCGGCTTGTTACTTCTCCTGCCCTCCGCCAGCATCTGACCTCGGCCTGTCTTGACCCTGAACCTGCCTGCCCCTCTGTACCTCGTTGCCTGACCGTTGCCAACCTTGCCTGTCATTTGGCTATTCTTCTCAGCACCTACCCAGCTTCTCTCCTCAGTATACCTGCCTGCCTGCCTGCCTGCCTGAAGCTTGCGTGGCTCATCCCTGCTTCTGTGTCCAGATTCTGAGCCGCCTTCCAGCAACTACTTACCAGGCTCTCTTACCCTTCCATACTCCTGTGCCTCCTGTTGACTCGTGGCCCCTGGTAGAGCAAAGTCCGTACGGTGGACCTTCCTCTGCTCCATCGGACTCATTGATCAGGTACGTGCAAGTCTGACAATAGTGGTCAGTATAGTTTAGTGGTCAGTGTAGTATAGTGGTTAGTGTAGTATAGTGGTCAGTGTCGTGGAAAAATAGTATAGTGGTCAGTGTAGTGTAGTGGAAAAATAGTATAGTGGTCAGTGTAGTGGAGTGGAAAAATAGTATAGTGGTCAGTGTAGTGTAGTGGACAGTATAGTATAGTGGTCAGGGTAGTGGTCAGTGTAGTGGACAGTATAGTATAGTGGTCAGTGTAGTGGACAATATAGTATAGTGGTCAGTATATGTATCAGATAGGTCAGTGTTGGAATCAGGTAGGTCAGTACTATTGTTTCACGGCTCACCTGTAGCTAGTTTTCCCGCGCGGGAGAGGAGAGGCTGACAGCGTTGTACCTGGCTGCAAGTACTCTGCAATGCTCGGGGGGGGAGGCAGTGTGGCAAGTGACATTCCCATCTGGTGACAAGCGACTGTGGCAAGTGACATGCTCAGGGCTCCCACTCATTCTGCTTTATGGTGAGTTGAACTATTTCATTTTATATTACAATATAATGATAGAAATAATGCGCTTCAATCATCCTGACACCATAACAACAATGGTGCCGGAATGATTGAAGCACTAACACCAGTCATTGTCTGCGAAAAAAATCACTTACCCCCCGTGCGTCGCCCCCTTATTTGATGGTGGGGGCGGCATTGAAGGACCCAGCCTTGGGGCGGCAAAGGGAGTAAATCCGGGCCTGTCAGCACCCGAAGTCGACCCGTCCCTCGGCTCCGGGTGCAGGCGTTGGCATCCTTACTAAGGGTAACAGGAAGTGAAGCCTTAAGGCTTCACAGCTTGTTTCCTGCTGCACATGTGCGAGTCGCGCTGCGTTTTCTGAATGGTCCCTGCTGTGTGTCTCCCAGAAGACAGTAGGGGGGAAGGAGGTGGGGCCGGACATTGCGCAGATTGCCGCACAAGATTGTGGCGATCTTTCTCTGGAAGTGGAACCAGATACCTTCATGTAGTGTGGGTTATGCACTGGACACAATGTAGAGTGGGTTCTGAAAAAAACACAATGTAGAGTGGATTTTGCACTGAACACAATGTAGAGTGGATTTTACACTGAACACAATGTAGAGTTTTTATTCTGAACACCAATTCAGAGTGGGTTTTGAACTGAAAAAAGTGTAGAATGGATTAACACAATGTAGAGTGGCCTTTGCACTGAACACAATGTAGAGTAAGGTTTGTACTGAACACAATGTAGAGTAAGGTTTGCACTGAACACAATGCAGAGTGACCTTTGCACTGAACACAATGTAGAGTAAGGTTTGCACTGAACACAATGCAGAGTGGCCTTTGCACTGAACACAATGTAGAGTAAGGTTTGCACTGAACACAATGCAGAGTAAGGCCTCGTACACACGGACAGTTTTCTCGTCAAGAAACGACAAGAAAACTGCTGGTAGAGCTTTCTTGCCGAGAAAACCGGCCGTGTGTACGAGGCTTTCAGGTTTCTCGTCCAGAAAACTGCCCAGAAACTCGATGAGAAAAATAGAGAACCTGCTCTCTATTTTCTCGTCGGGATTCTTGTCGGCCTGTTTCCCGACGAGAAACCTGAGAGTGTGTATACTTACCTGTCACCGTGGAAACCCGCGCATGCTCAAAATGACTTTGACGCATGCGCGGTAGCTTCCTAGGCATAGGTAGGGTGTAGCAAGATGGCGGCGACGGCATCGAATGTGACGAGCGCATGCTCGTCGTAGTCGATGACATCACCGCGTTCGTGCCATTCAAAAGAACGGCGGTTCTTTTGAATCGTACGTGTGTACACTCGGCCGGGACAAGATTCTTGTCAAGAATCTTGTTAGAAAAAACGACGGGTTTTTTCCTGACGAGATTCTCGGCCGTGTGTACTAGGCTTCAGGTTTGCACTGAACACAATACAGAGTGGCCTTTGCACTGAACACAATGTAGAATAAGGTTTGCACTAAACACAATACAGAGTACGCTTTGTACTGAACACAATGTAGAATAAGGTTTGCACTTAGCACAATACAGAGTATGCTTTGTACTGAACACAATGTAGAGTAAGTTTTGTATTCAACACAATTCAGAGTAAGCTTTTTACTGAACACACTGTAGAGTATCTTTAGCACCGATATAGAGTGGATTTTTGCAGTGAACACCAACGCAGAGTGGGCTTTTCTTGTTATTTGTTATATTGTTAATCAGATATTTACAGCAAAATACCATTTTGTTTCATAATGTATTAGTGTCTGTGTTTTACTAAGATTGCTCATGGTCCAATGTTGCATTTTGTGAAGAGGTGTGAGACAGAAGAGGAGGATTTTAGGCCTCTATTTACAGAAAATTCTAATATGACTATTGAAGAAGAATTGCAATGTTCTGAGTCATTTCTGAGCAATTGTACAATACTGGACACAAAAAAGTCCATCTCTACAATGAAAGTTGTTTACCCATGGGTTTTACATGGACTGGTGATCCATATTGTCCATGTTTCTGGAGAGGTTTTATGTGGTATACTGAAAAACAACAGTTTCTCTATAATAGGATGAGAAGTCAACAGATACCACCAATACATGTATGCTGTAGCATTTTAAGATTTGTAAATGGTGGTATAATTTAAAAAAACTTTTTATCTGCATAGTGATGCCATAAATAACCAAAGGTTAATATATATTTAATGTTTTAGTGTATATGTATCTGGAAACAAATGGCCTGGCTTGCACGGGATACATTGACATTTGTACTGGAATTGCCCCATCAAGAATTGGCTCCGTATGTAGCCATTTCTCTGTTGTTATAAAGGAAATTTTTTAAATTGTCATAACAAATTGCTTTCTTCATAGAGAAAATTTGTCAAAAACTCTTCAAACAAAAACCAATTAATTCAAAAAAGTTTAACAACTTTGCAAAAACATGAACAATGAGCACACAAATCTCCTTCGACATACAGTATATAAATCAGGTGGAAGGGGATGAATTCTCAATAGTGCTACTATTCTAGAAAATAGTAGACTGGATTTTGCAGAATGCATTAAAGATGAAGAAAAGTTGCAGACATTTGCCTACTTAGCTGACATTTTTCATCACTTGAATCAGTGGAATGAGTCGCTGAAAAACCCTGGAGAAAAGATTCTGACTTCAGGCGACAAGATACTTGCATTTAAAATGAAAATTAATCTTTGGCAAAACCATGTTGTGAATGGAAAGCTTGGAGGCTCCAACCAGCAGCTGAAAATTTCTCTGCTAAATTTGACAAGGACAAGCACATATTTACAAATTAAATATCACTGCCTGAGCAATCACATTCTGACTTCACTTTAAGCCATAAAGAAAGGGGTGATACCTGGCCCCTAAAACCTACTGATTCCTCTGGTTCTTGTATGCAATTTAGGTTTTGATTTTTTTTTTTTTTTGGACTCATACGTTTAGGTGTGGTGCTTCAACTCCCTAATTCAAATATAGCCTTCATTATCCGAGGAGATTGCGGTAATCCCTTGATACACGTTAGCTGCCTATCAAGCAATAAAATTATTAGGTTCTAACCCTTTGCCACCCTTTAAAAAAAAAAAAAGTTTTGTGAAGAACCGTAACACAACTATTCCTATATGAATGCATATTGGCAAACTATTAAACTATTCATAAATGGATACATTTGTTTTGAGAGTCCTGATACTCATTGGATTATCTCTCAGACTTTTATTGGAATAAAATTGTATTTGTAACTGCTGACTTTTAATTTTTGGGGGGAGACTGTAGCTCTTCTTTAGGTTAAATTCACACAGCTGTGATACCAAGAAAAGATTGCCTATTTTCAAAAAGGGGAAGTAATTTTTAAGTCCAAGGAGATCTGTGAATTAGTCACATGGCTAAGGTAACTGTAAAAGGTCCTTATCCTTGTGTTAAAGTTCTGTGAATTAAGCCCAGTGTACGTAGCTTATTGACTGTGGATCCATTCAATACAAACATTTTTTTTCACTAGTGGGTCAGTTTCTTGTAGCTTGCTAAAGATGGCTTCAACCAATAGTGTCTTTATTTCCTGGGCAATTAATTTAAATGGCACAATGTTTCTCTAGTTTTTGCAATTCTAGTTCTGTTGATTCCAACACTTACTTTCTATGTCAATTAAAATCAAGGAGGGGTAAAAATAAACTTTCACATTTCTTCACCAGGCTGATAAAGGTATGTGATAATGTATAGCAGTGTACAAAAGATTCATTAAAATTATAAGTTATATCTTTCAGTAAAAAAAAAAAATGCACATTTTGCCTCATTTGTCTTATTTTTCTTCCATTTACGCCCTAAAAAGGATATCAAGGCTGCAAAAATTCAAAACGAATGACAGATTGCAAAAGATAGTAGGACAAACCCCAAAAAATTATTCAAATATATTAATATTAAAAAGGTCAGATCTGAGCATGTAGGCTCTTTACAAAATAATCTGGAGCGGGTGACTGGGGACAAAGAGGAGGCTAATTTATTAATTTATTAAATACCTTCTTCAGCTCTGTGTATACTAAGGATCATGGGGGAGCTCATGTCCATAATAGGGATGGTATTGACACAGCCCCAAATCCACAATGGCTCAAAATGTACAGTATATGGTCCAGAAATATTTAGACAGAATAAAAGGTGAATAAAGCATCTGGACCAGACAGCATATACCCATGAATTCTAAAAGAATTGCGCTCTTTCATTTCAAAGCCATTGTTTAAAATTTTTAGGGACTCTTTAAGGTCTGGAATGGTACCACTGGATTGGCGTAAGGCCTATGTGATGCCTATATTTAAAAAGGGATACAAGTTTTTACCAAGTAACTATAGACATGTTAGTTTAACTTCTATAGCCGGCAAGATACTGGAGAGTTTTATAAAAGACCACATAGACGAGTTCTTGCTGGAAAAAAATAAATTAAGCAATAGACAGCATGGATTCATGAAAAACAGAAATTGTCAGACAAACCTGATTTCTTTTCATGAAGAGGTAAATAAAACCTTGGACAGAGGGGTGGCGGTGGTATACTTGGATTTTGCAAATTTGATGCAGTTCTCCATACACAGCTAATGTGTAAGGTAAAGTCTACAGGCTTGGAAAGTTAGTTAATGGATAGAAAACTGGCTAAAAGACCGAATTCAGAGAGTAGTGATTAAGGATTCTTACTCTGAATGGTCTAAGGCAGGGATATGCAATTAGCGGACCTCCAGCTGTTGCCAAACTACAAGTCCCATGAGGCATAGCGAGACTCTGACAGCAGCAAGCATGACACCCAGACGCAGAGGCATGATGGGACTTGTAGTTTTGAAACAGCTGGAGGTCTGCTAATTGCATATCCCTGGTCTAAGGTTATCAGTGGTGTACCCCAAGGTTCAGTGTTGGGACCCTTACTTTTTAATATCTTTATAAATTATATTGGGTCTGGGATTAAAAGTACCATTTCAGTCTTTGCAGATGACACCAAGTTTTGCAGTGGAATAATGTCCTTACAGGATGTCTCCAATTTACAAGACAACCACAATGCCTGTTTAATTGGGCAACTATGTGGCAGATGAAATTTAATGTTAATAAATGTAAAGTTCTGCACTTGGGGGCTAAGAATATACAGTACATGCATCATACATACTATACAACTGGGGGAAGGAGGAGCTGGTTATTGTGTTAGATCATAGGCATAATAGTAGCATGCAATCTCAAGCTACAGTTTTAAAAAGCGAGCAAAGTCCTTTCTTGTAATAATAGAGGTATAGACTCCAGAGAGAGAGAGAGAGAGAGAGATATAATTTTGCCCCTGTACAAATTATTAGTAAGAAACACAATCATTGTTGCGTTAAGGTATTTTCAGCATGCAAAGCTGTGTCATTCTGGGCGTATAGTCCAAAGTTCCAAAGGATGAGCAGCAGATAGTCAATAAATGGATAGGATAATGTTTAAGAGTGACTCCTGATGGAAGTGTAGGGTTTTTTAAGGGAGATCCGTAGCCTGGGTGATTACCACAGGGAGTGTAGCTGGCACAGGGAAGGCAGCACGCTGAAGGATAGAATAACCGCTTGGAGAAATACAAGAAAGACAAGCAGCACCAATCTAAGTGCAGCAATAATTATAAGACCTCATCTGGAATATGCAGTTCAGTTTTGGGCACCAGTTCACGAAAAGAATATTGGAGAACTGGAAAAGTGCAGAAAAGGGCAACCAAACTGATAAGAGGCATGGAGGAGCTCAACCATGAGGAAAGATTAGAGGAACTGAATTTATTCTCTCTTAAAAAGAGGAGATTAAGGGGGGGGATATGATCAACATGTACAAATACATAAGGGGTCCATATAGTGAACTTGGTGTTGAGTTATTCACTTTAAGGTTATCAAAGAGGACAAGGGGGCACTCTTTACTGCTGGAGGAAAGTAGATTCAATCTCCAAATACAGAAATGTTTCTTCACAGTAAGAACTGTAAAAATGTGGAATAGACTGCCTCAAGAGCTGGTTCTGTTCAGCTCAGTAGATTGCTTTAAAAACATCCTGGATTCTTTCCTAAATGTACATATTATAACTGGATAATAATACAGTTTTTTTTATCATTCAAAATATTTTTATTGAGAGTCGAAAAGAAAAGACATACATGTGCATGTGTCCCATCGCAGATGCAACTGCATGAGGTTCATCAATACATCTTAATAGAGCGTACATTAACCAAGGAATTTTTATTTTATTTTTATCAATGCAAGGTGGTTGCCCTTTACCAAACGGACAATAACTGCGTAAGTAATCCTACAATCTGGTTTCAAAACTAGGAAAATATTCTATTAAATCAACAATTATATATCAATAATGTCAACAGTAATACAAGAGATCATATCGATGTCTAAATTTAGTCTGATCAATAGTCAGCATCTACTATTTACTATCCTTACATCAAGAGGAAAGAGGGGGGAAAGGAGGAAGAAAGAGGTGAGAAGGGAGAAGGGGTGGAAATTAGGTACAGGGTGTTCTGAGCGATACCAGTGTCAACTGACCAATATGGCCATGGAGAGAAAAATAGGAGGAATTAGGTAATCCCTTCAGAGGAGTGTTGGGACATTGTATCCGTGAAGTCCTGAGAATACTTAAAGATAAACCACGGTTGCCAAGTCTTGTGGAATCTCTCCACTGAGCCTCTGTCTTGCGCTAGGGTGTCCTCCATCTCACAGATGTCAACAACCTTATGGAGCCACTCTGAGATGGATGGAGCCCTGGTGGAGTTCCAATGCAGGAGAATTAAAGATTTAGCCGCATTGAGAAGGTGTTTGGTCAAGGAATGTTTGTAGGGTTTGAGTGTGAAGGAAGACAGATGTAGCAGACAGCATGCAGCATTTAGTTTTAACTTTTTCGTGATCTTTTCCGTGATCTGCTTAATCAAGCATCTAACTTCTTTCCAAAAGGTGGTAATCAAAGTGCAATTCCACCAAATGTGAATCAGCGTACCAGTTTCTGACTGACATCTCCAGCAGACTTCTGGTTTCTGAGTATCCCATTTGTGGAGTCTGTCAGGAGTGTTATACCAGTGAGTCAAAAGTTTGTAATTTGTTACCTGTAATTTAGTACTAATAGAACATTTATGCGCTAATATGCAAGCGTACCTCCATTGTTTGTCCGATATGTAAATTTTTAGTTCCTCCGACCACCTCCTCCTGTGCTCATCCATCTCCACAATCCCAGTATGTTGCAACCAGGAGTAAGCAATTGAAGTGGCCTTATCCAGCGTGGTTTGGTTATGACAAACCGACTCCAGGTCCGTCAGTGATCTCGTAAGGTACAGAGGTTCTTTGAATTTGCCTAGATAGCTGCGTAACTGAAAATAGGTCCATTGTCTCAGGTGTGGGAGATTTTTCTCCAGCTTAAGAGTTGTCCAATCTTTGAGTTTGTTCCCATCATAACAGTCTGCCAGTAGGAGGGATGGTTTTAGGAGCTGTCTCAAGTGTCGAGTTTCGCATACCCGGAGTAAAGTCAGGGTTATGCTTCAAAGGTGTTAGCGGGCTAGGAAGTGTGGTGATTTCCTTCTGTTAAGCTAGGGTGTGAAGTATCTCCAAAGTGGTTCCCATGGTAGGATGCCTACGCAAGAGTAGGGGATAACCAGTCCATGGAATCCATGGTGAGAATTTAAGCGCTATCGGGCATAAATCCGCTTCTAAGGTCACCCTGTCTTTCATGTGGCCATGACAGTGCCAGTTTCTGGCTAAGTGTGCCACGTAGTAACAATGTTTAAAGTCAGGAAGACCTATCCCACCTTGCTCCTTCGGTTTCATCAGTCTGACTAGTTTAATTCTAGGTTCCAGAGGAATCTTAGTATGATTGAGTTTAGCGTACGCATCAAGTAGAGGAATTTTGGCAGGATTACCATCTTGATGATCGACGCCTGACCAAACCAAGAAAAGTATCCCAAATCCCACTGTTTGAGGTCCCTTTTACAATTTCTGAGGAGAGGGGGGTAGTTCTTCTCATAAGTGTGTTGGAGTTGAGGTGTTAGCCAAGTTCCCAAATACTTGAGAGCGCTAGGGTCCCATCTAAAGGGCGAATTGGCCTTAGTTAACGTAAGTATTCTGTCTGGAAGTGATATATTGAGAGGGTTCTGGTACAGTGCGGCTATCCACGAGATCATATGCGGTCCCAGGCCTATATGCCTGCACACTGCCATCATGAAGTCCCAAGCCACCCGATCGAAGGCCTTCTCCGCATCTGTTGAGAGGAGAAAACCTTCGATGTTTCGCAACTTTGCTGCATGAATCAGTAAAAGTGCTTTGGTGACATTGTCTTTTGCTTCCCTGCCAGGCCTGAAGCCCACCTGTTCCAGCCCAATAAGGCCCGGAAGAAGTGGGCCCAGCCGTGTAGCGAGGATTTTTGCAAACAATTTGACGTCTAAATTCAGCAGTGAGATGGGGCGGTAGCTTGCACAGTCTGTAGGGTCTTTGCCAGACTTCGGTATCACCGCTATATGTGCGGTAAGAAAGTCCGGTTTCACTTCTCTGGGTGAGGACAGTGAGTTCAAAGCATCTCTGAGAGACTCTATAAAAAAATTAGCGAAGGTCTTATAGTATATGGCCGAGTATCCGTCTGTCCGTCCGGCCCTGGATTTTTACCCGATTTTAGTTTGATAGCTTGTCTAAGTTCTAAGGACGTGATCGGCTCCTCAAGTAGGGCGGAGTCAGGGTCCGGTAGGGTTGGGAGGCCACTGTTTGTAAGGTAGTCCTGTACAATTTGTGTTCTCTCTCCTTCCGTGTGTGGCTGTCTGTTTGCGGAGGTAGATTATAAAGCCTGGTGTAGAAACTATGGAAGTGTTCAGCAATCGCCTCCGACGTTACATCAAGCCTTTTCACTCTCCCGCTTAATGCCTGCCATGTTATTAGAAGAGGTATGGTCACGTAACGCCCTCACCAAGAATTTGCCTGCCTTATTACCCGATTCGTAATATAATTTCTTTTTAAAGAATAGCATACATTTAGCTGTGGAATCAAGCAGCTGTCGCAGTTCTTTTCTGGCATCTAGTAGTTGTTTAGCTGAGTCTATGGAGAGGGATTGCTTGTGTAATGCTTCCAAAGTGCTGATCTGGGTTATCAGTTTTTGAGCAGTGGCCTCCCTCTCTTTTTTGCGCCTGGAGCCCAGCCCGATCAGTACCCCCCGAACAGAACATTTGTGCGCCTCCCAAACTGTAAGCGGGTCTGCCCCTGGTGTGGCATTGAGTTTAAAAAACTCTGTCAGGCTACTTGTTATTGATGGAAGTGTTGTCAGGTCAGTTAGTAATGAGGCGTTAAGCCTCCATATGGGTTGCTGTCGTGTGGGACTCACCAAATCCATAAAGAGAGAGACTGGTGAGTGGTCAGAGAGCGTTTGGATGCCTATATGTGCCCCTGTTACTCTTTTGAGATCCCTCTGTGACACGAACAGGTAGTCTAACCTTGCGTATCTGGAGTGCGGGATAGAAAAATGCGTGAAGTCACGGCCTTCTGGATTAAGAAAGTGCCAGGTATCAATGAGCTGAAGAGATTGTAGTAAAACTTTGAGACGCTTGAGCGCTTTGTATGCGATACAAGTTTTCCCGTTAGAAGTGTCAGTGAGGGGGTTCAGGGCAACATTAAAGTTCCCCATCTAAATAAGACATCCCCTAGCAAACCCACTGAGTTCTCTGACAATTTTTTGACAAAACATGCCATGGGCCTTGTTAGGAAAGTAAACATTTGCCAGAGTTATTGGGGTGCCCCCATATGAGCCCTTCACGATAGTAAACCTGCCCTCTGGGTCACTCAGTTGCTCCGATAACTCAAAGGGAGCTTCCTTACTCACCAGAATCGAGACCCCCCCTTGGACCTGGAGTCATAATTAGTGGCGTGAAATGCCCTGGGAAAATATGTGTTGGTTAGCTTTGGAACATGGTGCGCCTTAAAATGAGTCTCCTGCAAGAAGACAAAGTGGAGCCTACCTTTTTTCAGTTCCCTCAGGAGTGAAGAACGACGTTTAGGTACGTTCAGGCCCCTGATATTGTGGGAGACCACTAAGGGGTGGCTTCCCAAAGATGAATAGGCCATGTGGAGAGCTGGAGGAGGTGCTCGGAGGTCGAATCTGAAAAGACACAACTGAAATATGTGGATTAGTGCCTGTACTTATACTCCTAAAAGAAAAAAACAATCTTATTACTGTAAAGTTATTTTCTGTACAGAAAGAGGCGAAGGGAAAAACAAAGTAAGACAAGAGGGTGAAAAAAAGAAGAAGAGGGTAGAAGAGAGTAGATTATAAGTGTGAGGGAGTAAAGCAACAGCAAGTCTTCCCCAGGAGTGGTTGTATACCCCTCCGGAAGAAGATACCTGCCAACATAGTGTGGTGCACCCTGTGCTCCAAGCTAGAGACACAAAGGTACTTTGTGGGGTAGAATGGAGGCGACAACAACTAAGTGTCAGCACACCTATTAATTTCTGTTAAAGTTAAATCAAACAGATGAATTTTAAGGATCATCCAATCAATTGCACACACAGCCTTAATGGCTATAACTAGTGAATATAAACAATTATACACCCAACCAAGGTGTGAGCTTTTAAGCTAGGCAAACAAAATAAAACACACATATGCAAAAAGAAACAAGTGCGCAATCACCATGAATTAAAACAACAATCCTGCAAACAGGAAAAAATATTTAAAACATCAAGTGAAAAATAAATATATATAGTGAAAAAAAGGGGTTAATGTAGAGAATCTTCTATTATAAGGAATCTCCAAACAATATTCATTTAACGAATGTGTATAAAAAGTGTCCCAAAAAAAGAAGTTGTATATTTAAATGTTTTTAAATATTAAATAATCAGCTCCACCAATCTTCATATGGGTAAGGAATTATCCGATGTAGATCTTATTCCATATACATTCGACAGTAGGGAATAATCTTAAAGCCGCTTACCAGATCGATGGGACCTCGGATTACAGAGGTCTCAAGAGCGTGTGCATCTGCCTGCCGGCACCGAGGATATCCACCTGCTCCTTATACCAAGGGAACTCTCCTCGCTCCACCAGCTGATCGGATGTCCAACACACAGGAATCAAGGTAAGCAGAGATAATGATTGCTCCAGGTGCACTCCTAGGAGTTAGTTCAACTCAGCAGGAAGGGATTGAATGAAAAAAACTTCATGGTGCAGTATTTCAGAAAAAAGTTTCCAAATGATTTATTGAAAAAATCACAGCAAAGACCAAAGCAAGTTCACATCCAATCCACACTTCATAAAAAGATATATATAAAAACAGGAACACAAAAGGGGGGGAAAAGGGTAAAAAAGGAAAAAATATCCGAAAAATCAGTCAGAGAGCAAACACTGACTGCTTCAATGACCAAATACGTGATAACGTTTTAGGGATGTATGCTCCACCCGACGCGTTTCCCCACAACTGGCATCAACTGGGAACGGAGGCTGATTCCCAACGTCATCACTTCACGTATATATACTCATGAGGCAGTCGTGACACCGGAAGCTAGATTTTTCAAATATAGCCTTGTAGTCACCAAATTGGTAGGCTGAATCCAACATGTTGTGGACTCAGAACATACCAAAAATATTCTCTTCAGCTCAAAAGGACAGATAATTAACATATTATAAACATTAAAAGATTATATATATATAATAATGAATGTTGAAATTTAGAATTAGCCTCTAAATGCTGCATGACCAATTGTTATAATGAAGTAAAATATGCAAAAAGAATGCAGATATATATACCCTTTGCATATTACAACAAAACACATATCTCTAAAATATTAAAAAAAAATAATAAAAAAAATCCCTTTAAATTTTTTTTATATATATATATAAAAGATAACTTAATATTACATTATCATTAAGAGATGGTTATTTTTTATTTTAAATTTTTTTTAAAATAATTTTTCTCAAAGAAAGGCACATATAAAAAATGGGAATCAGTATGTTATTTGTTATCAATAAAACAATTTATGTCCCATTCTACGTTTAAACCCAGGGGCTGGTAACATTGAAGGTCATGTATCCACCTAGTTTCACGTCGGGATATATGTCTCTTCAGATTATCCCCCCTCCAGTGTGCAGTATATTTCTCTATGGCCACTACTGTCACCAAGGAGGTATCCCTATCATGGTGTGTACGAAAATGCTTGGATACACTGTGTCCCACAAAGCCTCGTCTGATATTCCCAAGATGCTCTCCTATTCTAATACTCAGGGCTCTTGTTGTTCTGCCGACATACTGTAATTTACATGGACAAGTTAGGAGATAAATAACCCCCACCGTTCCACAGGTGATAAAATCTTTGATTTTATATGTTTTAGATGTCACCTGAGAAGTGAAGGAGGTGGTTCTGTTAGTCTGTGAGGTTTTACACATCTTACACCTCCTACAGGGGAAGAAACCTTTCATATCCCCAAATAGGCTAATTTTTGGAGGTATATCGATGGCACTGGGTGCTAACTTGTCTTTAAGGGATGAAGTTCTCCTATAAACAATGTTGGGGTTTGCCGGTAGAACTGATCCCAGCACCCTGTCCCCTTTAAGAATTTTCCAATGTTTCTTCAGGGTTTTGTTAACCCACCAGTGCTGTGAAGAAAAGTTGGTTACAAATGCCCATTCAAAACCTCCGCTGTCCTCTTTATTTCTTACTTTAGGTTTCAAAAGTGTTTCTCTCTCCATATTACTAACTTTGGTAATGTCCATCTCTAGGGCACTAGGATCATATCCCTTGTCCATGAAGCGCTTCTTAATGACATCTGCCTGTATTTTAAAATCCTCCATATGTGAACAATTCCTCCTTATTCGTTGGAACTGGCTCTTAGGTATTGCCTTTAACCAATTAGGGTGATGACAGCTACCCATTGGTATATAACCATTTTTGTCGGTAGGTTTAAAAAAAGTTTTAGTAATTAGTCTCCTATTTTCTTTCATGATCACCAGATCCAGAAAGTTCACCGAATAGATATCTGCTTCGTATGTGAATCTAATACCCCATTGGTTGGTATTAATCATTTCCATAAATGATTTCAGGGATTCGAGGTCTCCTTTCCAAAGAAAAAAGGCGTCATCAATGAATCTTCGCCAGTATAATAATTTGGGACATCTCCATGAAAAAATGTGATCATTCTCCCATAAGGCCATAAAAAGATTGGCGAGGCTGGGAGCAAATTTAGCTCCCATCGCCACGCCTGTTTGTTGCAGAAAGTATTGCCCATCATAGTAAAAGTAATTATGCTCCATCGCAAATTTGAGAAGTTTCAAGACGAATTCCATCGTAGGTTTGTCCACTGACTTGTCTTTATTTAGGAAATACCTAGCCACTTGGAACCCCAATACATGGGGAATATTGGTGTATAGCGAAGAGACGTCCGCTGTAACAAGCAGTACATCATCCTCAATGTCAAGTGTAGATATTTCATTCATTAATTGCATGGAATCCTTCAAAAAGGCTGGGGTTTTCGTGACCACAGGCTGTAGGAAAAAATCAACGTATTTTCCAACTCTAGATGTGAGAGACTCAATGCCGCTCACAATTGGTCTGCCAGGTGGATGGATTAGATCCTTATGTATTTTGGGTAGGTAATAAATAATCGGCATCTTAGGTGCCATAGGTATTAAATATTCCATTTCTTTCTTATTTACGATGCCTTTTCTGAAACCATCCTGTACTAATCCATCCAATTGTTTCTTGTATCCTAGAGTAGGATCACGTCTAAGAATAGTATATGTATCCCGATCAGCCAAGAGTCTATTCATCTCTTCCAAGTAGTCATGCTTCCTAAGAAGCACAATGCCCCCCCCTTTATCCGCAGGACGTATAATTAATTCCTTCTTTTGACACAAGGATTCCATTCCTTCCTGGATATCTTTTTGACTTTCATTTCTAAAATGTGCCTTTCGTAAATCTTCTAAAACCATCTCCTTAAAAACAGTAATACTGGCAGCTGGTTTCCCAGGGGGGTTAAAAAGGGACGCATTCCTCAAACCCGTTCCCTTGGATTTCAATATATCAGTATTTTCAGGTTTCTTCTGGGGGACAGAATTCCTCATAATGGGATCAGAGAGGAAATACCTTTTAATGCTAAGCTTCCTCATGTATTTTTGCACATCGACAAACATCTGGAATTTATTTAACCCTTGTCTGGGTGCAAACTTCAGACCTTTGTTCAAGGTAATCTGTTCTATGTCTGTCAATTCTGTCCCACTCAGATTAAAAATTCCTTCACTGTTTATCTTCTTTTTTTCCTTGGAGTTCCGTTTTCCTCTGCATCCTCTCTTAATCTTCCTTTTCTGTTCTGTCCTTTCCCTAAAAAACTATCCGATTTATTTCTAAGAGGGGCTGGGTCTCCTGATCCCTCATATGATTTAGGATAATCTTCTCGTGCAGACCCCTGTCCACTTCTTCTATATTCTCCCTCGTATTCATACTGAGGGTCATGTAGGGAACTATAGCGATTCTCTGCCCTTACATCATATTTCCAGGGACCTATAGGCGAGTTATATGGACCTTCATGCTGTTCATTCCAATATGGTCTTTTTTGCAAAGGGTCTTCATATCCTCCCGTGTAGTCCATTTGTAATGGTCTCCTCGGGGGGTACCCATATTGACTCCCATAATTTTGAGGGGTATGGGGAGGTCCATTTTCGCTATTAAGGCTGGCTTGTTGAAATCTCCCTGTATTTTTTGGATAGTTATTTGCTGAAGGATATTGGGTCTTGGGAGGGTAATTATTTTTTTGGGGGACATTACCCCCTTTTTTCTTTGTCTGCTGTATAGAGTGTCCACCTCCTCCCTTTATCTGACCCATATCCTGATACTGTGGGATCGGTGGGTTAGTCCCTCCTCTAATTTCTTGTAGGGGAGGGTGAGATTGTGCTCCATTTGAGGCCTCCATATTCTCAACCCCTAGATTCTCCATATCAGTAACATATGTGTCCCTATATAATTCCTGCCACTTAGACGTTATTGGTCTTGTAATCTTCCACGTCTCTTAGATACTTCTTTCTCTTCTTTACCCGTTGTTCCTCCTCCTCCTCTGTCATAATATCTCTTAGTTCTTTGGTGTAGACCTGATATAAGCCCTCTTTGTTAAAAGGCATAAGTTTATCCTTAATTTCATTTATTTCTTGTTGTAATTTGGTAGCTTTTATTCTGCTTTCGTATTATTAGAAAACTAATAAAGGCCAAACCCACATCATTAAAATAGACAAACCATTCTTTGAGGTCTTTGTCTGCTTTATCAGGGTACACATGACATCGCAAACTCCTCGGGATCATCTTTTCTTTTAAATACCTTTCCAAAAAGATGATATCCCAGGTGGCATGTAGTTCAGCAATCAAAACATTTTTGAGCCTCATAAAAATCCCTCTTATATTGTCTGTTTCTAGAGTGGTCTGATCAAAGACCTCCTCCGGATTTATTTTCCTATTTTTGTGGTATTCAAAAATATCCATATCAAAAAAGGAAAAGCCGATATAAAACTAAAACAATATCTATTAACATAAATAGTTCCAAGTGAATAAAACTATTCTCAATATAAATATGTGTAAATAGTGCAAGGAAAAGTGTAAATTATTGGAAGCAGCAAAGTTGATGTGTATTTGTGTACAGATATATATATATTGGGAAAAACCTGCGCTAAACCAAATAATATTGAGAAAAATTAATAAATACTTGATCAAAGAAAACTGTGATGCTGCTACAAGTAAAAAGCTAAAAAATACTAAAGCTCAACAAACATATGCAAAAAGAAACAAGTGCGCAATCACCATGAATTAAAACAACAATCCTGCAAACAGGAAAAAATATTTAAAACATCAAGTGAAAAATAAATATATATAGTGAAAAAAAGGAGTTAATGTAGAGAATCTTCTATTTATAAGGAATCTCCAAACAATATTCATTTAACGAATGTGTATAAAAAGTGTCCCAAAAAAAGAAGTTGTATATTTAAATGTTTTTAAATATTAAATAATCAGCTCCACCAATCTTCATATGGGTAAGGAATTATCCGATGTAGATCTTATTCCATATACATTCGACAGTAGGGAATAATCTTAAAGCCGCTTACCAGATCGATGGGAAAAAATATCCGAAAAATCAGTCAGAGAGCAAACACTGACTGCTTCAATGACCAGTTTGGTGACTACAAGGCTATATTTGAAAAATCTAGCTTCCGGTGTCACGACTGTTTCATGAGTATATATACGTGAAGTGATGACATTGGGAATCAGCCTCCGTTCCCAGTTGATGCCAGTTGTGGGGAAACGCGTCGGGTGGAGCATACATCCCTAAAACGTTATCACGTATTTGGTCATTGAAGCAGTCAGTGTTTGCTCTCTGACTGATTTTTCGGATATTTTTTCCTTTTTTACCCTTTCCCCCCCCCCTTTTGTGTTCCTGTTTTTATATATATCTTTTTATGAAGTGTGGATTGGATGTGAACTTGCTTTGGTCTTTGCTGTGATTTTTTCAATAAATCATTTGGAAACTTTTTTCTGAAATACTGCACCATGAAGTTTTTTTCATTCAATCCCTTCCTGCTGAGTTGAACTAACTCCTAGGAGTGCACCTGGAGCAATCATTATCTCTGCTTACCTTGATTCCTGTGTGTTGGACATCCGATCAGCTGGTGGAGCGAGGAGAGATCCCTTGGGATAAGGAGCAGGTGGATATCCTCGGTGCCGGCAGGCAGATGCACACGCTCTTGAGACCTCTGTAATCCGAGGTCCCATCGATCTGGTAAGCGGCTTTAAGATTATTCCCTACTGTCGAATGTATATGGAATAAGATCTACATCGGATAATTCCTTACCCATATGAAGATTGGTGGAGCTGATTATTTAATATTTAAAAACATTTAAATATACAACTTCTTTTTTTGGGACACTTTTTATACACATTCGTTAAATGAATATTGTTTGGAGATTCCTTATAATAGAAGATTCTCTACATTAACTCCTTTTTTTCACTATATATATTTATTTTTCACTTGATGTTTTAAATATTTTTTCCTGTTTGCAGGATTGTTGTTTTAATTCATGGTGATTGCGCACTTGTTTCTTTTTGCATATGTTTGTTGAGCTTTAGTATTTTTTAGCTTTTTACTTGTAGCAGCATCACAGTTTTCTTTGATCAAGTATTTATTAATTTTTCTCAATATTATTTGGTTTAGCGCAGGTTTTTCCCAATATATATATATCTGTACACAAATACACATCAACTTTGCTGCTTCCAATAATTTATACTTTTCCTTGCACTATTTACACATATTTATATTGAGAATAGTTTTATTCACTTGGAACTATTTATATTAATAGATATTGTTTTAGTTTTATATCGGCTTTTCCTTTTTTGATATGGATATTTTTGAATACCACAAAAATAGGAAAATAAATCCGGAGGAGGTCTTTGATCAGACCACTCTAGAAACAGACAATATAAGAGGGATTTTTATGAGGCTCAAAAATGTTTTGATTGCTGAACTACATGCCACCTGGGATATCATCTTTTTGGAAAGGTATTTAAAAGAAAAGATGATCCCGAGGAGTTTGCGATGGCATGTGTACCCTGATAAAGCAGACAAAGACCTCAAAGAATGGTTTGTCTATTTTAATGATGTGGGTTTGGCCTTTATTAGTTTTCTAATAATACGAAAGCAGAATAAAGCTACCAAATTACAACAAGAAATAAATGAAATTAAGGATAAACTTATGCCTTTTAACAAAGAGGGCTTATATCAGGTCTACACCAAAGAACTAAGAGATATTATGACAGAGGAGGAGGAGGAACAACGGGTAAAGAAGAGAAAGAAGTATCTAAGAGACGTGGAAGATTACAAGACCAATAACGTCTTTAACCACTTAACGACCGCCCACCGCCGATTTACGTCGGCAGAATGGCACGGACAGGCAGAATCACGTAGATCTACGTGATCGCCTTTGTGCAGTTGGGTCCATCCGGACCCCCCTTCACTGCAGTGAGCGGCCGTTAAGTGTTCGGGAGCGATCAGGCATGAGGGGGTGGCCGCTCGATTCCGCCCCCCCCCCTCGCGATCGCTCCCGGCCAATGAAATTGCTTCCTCCGCCATGTGATGTAAACACAGGCTGGAGGAAGTGATGTCATCTCCCTCGCCGCGGTCTTTTCGTTCCCGGCGCCGATTAGTGAAGACAGAGGTTAGTGCTCTAACAGTCCACTGACACGTAGGTACACATAGGCACACAAATCACCCCCCAGTCACCCCCAGATCACCCCCCAGGTCACCCCAAAGCCCCCAATCACAGTGTCACTGATTGCAGTGATCATTTATTTTACTGATCACTGCATTTAGTGTCATCTGTGATTGTAAAAAGTTGCAGGGCAGTTAGGATTAGGCCCCTTTAGGTCCAGGGTAGCCCCCTAACCCCCCCTAATAAAGGTTTAACCCCTTGATCACCCCCCAGGTAACCCTTTCACCCCCTAACTTCAGCGTCACTAAGCGATTGTTTTTCCGATCGCTGTATTCGTGTCGCTGGTGTTTTAGATAGGCAGTTATTTTTTTTTTAGGTTCGCCGCAGGTTTTTATTGGTGTCAGGTACCCCCATATATTAACCCCCTGATTGCCCCTAGAGTTAACCCTTTCACCAGTGATCGCCGTATAAGCGTCACTGGTGTCACTGGTTAGCCAGTAAGTTATTTAGTTATTTAGGTTACCCGTCAGGTTTTTATATAGTGTCAGGTACCCCCATATTTAACCTAATAAAGGTTTTAACCCCCTGATTGCCCCTAGTTAACCCTTTCACCAGTGATCACCATATAAAGGTTACGGGTGACGCTGGTTGATTAGTTTGCTTTTTATAGCATCAGGGCACCCGCCGTATATAACCCAATAAAGGTTTAACCCCCCTGATCGCCCGGCGGGTGAGATCAATTAGGTTTTAGCGCCAGAGAGGGTCTGCGTCGCCCCAGGCAGTGTTAGGTTAGTGCCAGTAACGCTAACACCCACGCGCAAAGCATACACCCCCCTTAGTGGTATAGTATCTGATCAGATCTATACTAGCATCCCCAGCGGTTTAGGGTTCCCAAAAACGCAGTGTTAGCGGGATCAGCCCAGATACCTGCTAGCGCCTGCGTTTAGCCCCTCCGCCCAGCCCAGCCCAGCCCAGCCCACCCAAGTGCAGTATCGATCGATCACTGTCACTTACCAAACACAACACACATAACTGCAGCGTTCGCAGAGACAGGCCTGATCCCTGCGATCGCTAACAGTTTTTTTGTAGCGTTTGATATATTTGCTGACGACAGTCAGGTGCTTTTTTTCCTGTGAATCTTACTAGTGTACCCCTAAATTTAGAGCCCAAAATGGCAAGACGAAGGTACACTAGTAAAGAGGCCTACGAGATTCTGAGCATGACAGATAGTGAAGAGGAGGTCACGTATCTGTCAGATTCAGGCTCAGAATATCTTCCCGTAGAAGACTGACGTCAGCGGCCCCACGTCAGATAGCTCTGACGACGAAGTTGAGGTCCCTGCTAAGGTCAGGCGTACCCGATCCCGATCTTCTGAGGTTGTTGAGGAGCAAGAACCGCAGGTCTCTCGTATCATGGAGCAGAGTAGTACTAGCGCCGCTATTCCTTCTGGTGAACTGGCAAGCACCAGCGGCCTAGTACATCCAGCACTGCAGTAACACTTGGTGACGTGGCGAGTCCCATAAGTGCAGTTCAAGCTGGCGAGGTGGCAAGCACAAGTAGTGTCCCGCTGCCACCAAGAAGACAAAGGCAGGCCCGTCGTGCCCATACTGCCCTTCCTGCAGAATTCGCCTATCCTGATTGGGTCCCCACCACTTCTGCAGAACCCGTACTTCCCCCATTCACTGCCCAACCCGGTATTCAGGTGGAAACAGCTGATTTTATTCCAATTGATTTTTATTCGCTGTTTTTCACGGAAGATCTCTATAGATCTATTGTGGACCAGAGTAATTTATATGCTGGTCAATTTATCGCCGCTAACCCCCAGTTGCCTAAAATTGCCAGAAATTGGAAACCAATTACGGTTTCCGAATTTAAGACCTTTCTGGGCCTTTCCCTCAACATGGGCACACATAAATTTCCGTCATTGCGTGCTTATTGGTCCACGCACCCAATTGACCACATGCCCGTGTTCTCTGCCTCCATGTCCAGGGCACGATACGAGCAGATTTTGCGGTTCATGCACTTCAACGACAATGAACTTTGTCGTCCACGTGGGGACCCTGAATACGACCGGCTCTATAAAATTCAGCCCCTCATAAACCACTTCAACGAACGTTTTGCAGCCTTGTTTACTCCCGATCAAGTTGTCTGCGTTGATGAGTCCCTGATTAAATTTTCTGGCCGCTTGTCTTTCAAGCAGTACCTTCCCAGCAAGCGTGCCAGATACGGGGTCAAGCTCTACAAGTTCTGTGACAGGGCAACAGGCTATGTAGTGAACTTTACGGTTTATGAGGGAAAAGACAGTCAGATTGAGTCGGTCAACTGCCCGGATTACATAGGGAGCGCTGGCAAGATAGTGTGGAACTTGGTGTCACCCTTATTCGGAAAGGGGTACCACTTGTATGTGGACAATTATTACACGAGCGTGCCACTGTTTAGTCACTTGTTTGATCATAAGATTGGAGCATGTGGCACCGTGCGACCTAATCGCCGGGGCTTTCCCCAGCGGCTTGTAGATGCCCGTCTTAGGCTGGGGGAGAGAGCCTGCTTGAAGTGTAATAACTTGCTCGCTATGAAGTGGAGGGACAATAAAAATGTTTTCCTTCTTACCTCCCTTCATGCAGACACGACAGTCCAAATTCGTACGGCGACTGGTGTTGTGGAGAAACCCCTCTGTGTCCACGAATATAACCAAAATATGGGAGGGGTGGACCTCAACGACCAGTTGATGGCGCCGTATCTAATTGACCGTAAGGCGAGACGCTGGTACAAAAAAGTGTCTCTATCATTATTCCAATTGGCTTTGCTGAACGCTCATGTGCTATACAGAGCTTCAGGCGGGACGTTATCTCTTCTAAAATTCCAGAATGAGATAGTCACAGAACTCCTGTATCCAGGCGGTTCTGCACCTCACCATCCCCAACCAAATGCAGTAAGCCGGCTGCATGAGAGGCATTATTCGTATGTCCTCCCGAGTACCCCTACCCAAAGCCACCCCCAAAAAAGATGTCGTGTCTGTAGCAAGCGCGGATTTAGGCGTGACACCCGTAGTTTTTGTCCACTCTGTCCTGACAAGCCTGGTCTTTGCCAAGGTGAATGTTTTGAACGCTACCACTCAAAAGTGAAGTTTTAGCGTAGGGTACAGCATTTCACAGACAAGGACACACTTACACAGGGTCTCCCAAGATGCCATTACATTTTGAGAGACCTGAACCATTACAGTTGTAAAGTTACAAAAAAAAGTGTAAAAAAGAAAAAAAAAACGTAAAAAACAAAACACAAAAAAATATAAAATAAAAAAACCAAAAATAGTTGTCGTTTTATTGTTCTCTCTCTCTCTATTTTCTCTCTATTGTTCTGCTCTTTTTTACTGTATTCTATTCTGCAATGTTTTATCATGCTTGCTTTTCAGGTATGTAATTTTTTGTTTTCAGGTGCGCCATTCAACTGCAGCGCGGAATTATTTATCTTGACAGCAACAGCGTTTGCTCCCACGATACATAAAGCCGTGACTCCAGTGCTGTAGGAGGTGATTTCACCACCACAGTTAAAAAAAGAGCATATATGCCGAAGCATGGGGGCAGCAGGGGCGGAGGAGCGATTTTGCTCCTAATGCCGCGTACATACGGTCGAAATTCCGACCGTGTGTACGCGGCATAACTTTTTTGCGGGAGGATGCCCCCATGCTTCGGCATATATATATTTTAGGCACAGGTTGCGTTAAAACATTTTTTTATTTTTTACTAGGTTTTGTTTTGGTATTTGCTTTGCAGGTATGGCATGGTAAGGTCTTACTGTTGTACTGTAATGTTACTTTGTTTTAATGTTAACCACCATTTGCTTATCAGGTACGCCATTCAGTTGCAGCGCGGATCTATTTATCTTGACAGCAACAGCGTTTGCTCCCACGATACATAAAGCCGTGACTCCAACGCTGTAGGAGGTGATTTCACCACCACAGTTAAAAAAAAGAGCATATATGCCGAAGCATGGGGGCAGCAGGGGCGGAGGAGCGATTTTGCTCCTAATGCCGCGTACATACGGTCGAAATTCCGACGGAGGCCTGCCCGTGGAAAATTCCGACCGTGTGTACGCGGCATAACTTTTTTGCGGGAGGATGCCCCCATGCTTCGGCATATATATATTTTAGGCACAGGTTGCGTTAAAACATTTTTTTATTTTTTACTAGGTTTTGTTTTGGTATTTGCTTTGCAGGTATGGCATGGTAAGGTCTTACTGTTGTACTGTAATGTTACTTTGTTTTAATGTTAACCACCATTTGCTTATCAGGTACGCCATTCAGTTGCAGCGCGGATCTATTTATCTTGACAGCAACAGCGTTTGCTCCCACGATACATAAAGCCGTGACTCCAACGCTGTAGGAGGTGATTTCACCACCACAGTTAAAAAAAGAGCGTATATGCCGAAGCATGGGGGCAGCAGGGGCGGAGGAGCGATTTTGCTCCTAATGCCGCGTATATACGGTCGAAATTCCAACGGAGGCTTATCCGTGGAAAAGTCCGACCGTGTGTACGCGGCATAACCTTTTATGCCGCGTACATACGGTCGAAATTCCGACGAAGGCTTGACCGTGTGTACGCGGCATAACTTTTTTGCGGGAGGATGCCCCCATGCTTCGGCATATATGCCCATCATTAGAAGTGGGTGGATGAAGGGAGGTATTCTAATGGTGGGCATACCCACCAATCAATCTCTTTTTTTCGTTCAGCCAATAGGCTGTATGAAAAAAAAGATTACAATACATGTCCAACAAGGACCAGCAACGTACTGGTATGTTGCTGGACTTTGAATGTTTATACCAGAATGATGCCTGCGGGTTTAGGTATCATCTTGGTATCATTCTTTTCAGCCAGCAGCCGGCTTTCATGTAAAAGCAATTCTAGCAGATAATTAGCCTCTAGACTGCTTTTACAAGCAGTGGGAGGGAATGTCCCCCCCCGGATATAAAAAGCGCCATTGGGAAATTGGGGAAGCATTTTATCACACCGATCTTGGTGTGGTCAGATGCTTTGAGGGCAGAGGAAAGATCTAGGGTCTAACCCCCCAATTTTTTTCAAAAAAAAGTACCTGTCACTACCTATTGCTATCATAGGGGATATTTACATTCCCTGAGATAACGATAAAAATGGTAAAAAAATAAAATATGGAAGGCACAGTTTAAAAATAAAATAAAAAAGCCAAATAAATAATAAAAAAAAAAAAAAAAAAAAAGCACCGCTGTCCCCCCCTGCTATTGCGCAAAGGCGAACGCAAGCGTCGGTCTAGCGTCATATGTAAACAGCAATTGCATCATGCATGTGAGGTATCACCGCGAAGGTCAGATCGAGGGCAGTCATTTTAGCAGTAGACCTCCTCTGTAAATCTAACGTGGTAACCTGTAAAGGCTTTTAAATGCTTTTAAAAATGAATGTAGTTTGTCGCCGCTGCGCGTTTGTGCGCAATTTTAAAGCATGTCGTGTTTGGTATCCATGTACTCGGCCTATGATCATCTTTTTTATTTCATCAAACATTTGGGCAATATAGTGTTTTTTAGTGCATTAAAAATAAAAGAAGTGTGTTTTTCCCCCAAAAAATGCGTTTGAAAAATCGCTGCGCAAATACTGTGTGGAAAAAAAAATGCAACACCCACTATTTTAATCTGTAGGGCCTTTGCTTTAAAAAAATATATAATGTTTGGGGGTTCAACATAATTTTCTTTCATGTAAACAAAAAGTGTCAGAAAGGGCTTTGTCTTCAAGTGGTTAGAAGAGTGGATGATGTGTGACATAAGCTTCCTAATGTTGTGCATAAAATGCCAGGACAGTTCAAAACCCCCCCAAATGACCCCATTTTGTAAAGTAGACACCTCAAGCTATTTGCTGAGAGGCATGTTGAGCCCATTGAATATTTTTTTTTTTTTGTCCCAAGTGATTGAATAATGACCAAAAAAAAAAAAATTTACAAAAAGTTGTCACTAAATTATATATTGCTCAAACATACCATGGGCATATGTGGAATTACACCCCAAAATACATTCTGTTGCTTCTCCTGAGTACGGGGATACCACATGTGTGGGACTTTTTGGGAGCCTAGTCGCGTACGGGACCCCAAAAACCAAGCACCGCCTTCAGGATTTCTATGGGTGTAAATTTTTGATTTCACTCCTCACTGCCTATCACAGTTTCGGAGGCCATGGAATGCCCAGATGGCACAAAACCCCCCCAAATGACCCCATTTTGGAAAGTAGACACCCCAAGCTATTTGCTGAGAGGTATGTTGAGTATTTTGCAGATCTCGGTTTTGTCACAAAGTTTTGAAAATGTAAAAAAAGAAAAAAAAAAAGAAAAAAAAATGTCTTTCTTAATTTTCAAAAACAAATGAGAGCTGTAAAATACTCACCATGCCTCTCAGCAAATAGCTTGGGGTGTCTACTTTCCAAAATGGGGTAATTTGGGGGGGTTTTGTGCTATTTTGGCATTTTATGGCCTTCGAAACTGTGATAGGTAGTGAGGAGTGAAATCAAAAATTTACGCCCTTAGAAATCCTGAAGGCGGTGCTTGGTTTTTGGGGCCCTGTACGCGGCTAGGCTCCCAAAAAGTCCCACACATGTGGTATCCCCGTACTCAGGAAAAGCAGCAGAATGTATTTTGGGGTGCAATTCCACATATAACCATGGCATGTGTGAGCAATATATCATTTAGTGACAACTTTTTGTACATTTTTTTTTTTCTTTTTGTCATTATTCAATCATTTGGGACAAAAAAAAAAATATTCAATGGGGTCAACATGCCTCTCAGCAAATAGCTTGGGGTGTCTACTTTCCAAAATGGGGTCATTTGGGGGGGTTTTGTGCCATCTTGGCATTTTATGGCCTTCAAAACTGTGATAGGTAGTGAGGAGTGAAATCAAAAATTTATGCCCTTAGAAACCTTGAAGGCGGTGCTTGGTTTTTGGGGTCCCGTACGCGGCTAGGCTCCCAAAAAGTCCCACACATGTGGTATCCCCGTACTCAGGAGAAGCAGCAGAATGTATTTTGGGGTGTAATTTCACATATTCCCATGGCATGTGTGAGCAATATATCATTTAGTGACAACTTTGTGCAAAAAAAAAAAAGTTTGTCATATTCCCGCAACTTGTGGCAAAATATAAAATATTCCATGGACTGAACATGCCTCTCAGTAAATAGCTTGGGGTGTCTACTTTCCAAAATGGGGTCATTTGGGGGGGTTTTGTGCTATTTTGGCATTTTATGGCCTTCGAAACTGTGATAGGTAGTGAGGAGTGAAATCAAAAATTTGCGCCCTTAGAAATCCTGAAGGCGGTGCTTGGTTTCCGGGGTCCCGTACGTGGCTAGGCTCCTAAAAAGTCCCACACATGTGGTATCCCCGTACTCAGGAGAAGCAGCAGAATGTATTTTGGGGTGCAATTCCACATATAACCATGGCATGTGTGAGCAATATATCATTTAGTGACAACTTTTTGTAATTTTTTTTTTTTTTGTCATTATTCAATCACTTGGGACAAAAAAAAAATATTCAATGGGCTCAACATGCCTCTCAGCAATTTCCTTGGGGTGTCTACTTTCCAAAATGGGGTCATTTGGGGGGGTTTTGTACTGCCCTGCCATTTTAGCACCTCAAGAAATGAGATAGGCAGTCATAAATTTAAAGCTGTGTAAATTTCAGAAAATGTACCCTAGTTTGTAAACGCTATAACTTTTGCGCAAACCAATAAATATACGCTTATTGACATTTTTTTTACTAAAGACATGTGGCTGAATACATTTTGGCCTAAATGTATGACTAAAATTGAGTTTATTCGATTTTTCTTATAACAAAAAGTAGAAAATATCATTTTTTTTCAAAATTTTCGGTATTTTTCTGTTTATATCGCAAAAAATAAAAATCGCAGAGGCAATCAAATACCATTAAAAGAAAGCTCTATTTGTGGGAAGAAAAGGACGCAAATTTCATTTGGGTACAACATTGCATGTCCGCACAATTTACAGTTAAAGCAGCGCAGTGCCGAATCCCAAAAACAGGCATGGTCCAGGGCTTAAGTGGTTAAGTGGCAGGAATTATATAGGGACACATATGTTACTGATATGGAGAATCTAGGGGTTGAGAATATGGAGGCCTCAAATGGAGCACAATCTCACCCTCCCCTACAAGAAATTAGAGGAGGGACTAACCCACCGATCCCACAGTATCAGGATATGGGTCAGATAAAGGGAGGAGGTGGACACTCTATACAGCAGACAAAGAAAAAAGGGGGTAATGTCCCCCAAAAAAATAATTACCCTCCCAAGACCCAATATCCTTCAGCAAATAACTATCCAAAAAATACAGGGAGATTTCAACAAGCCAGCCTTAATAGCGAAAATGGACCTCCCCATACCCCTCAAAATTATGGGAGTCAATATGGGTACCCCCCGAGGAGACCATTACAAATGGACTACACGGGAGGATATGAAGACCCTTTGCAAAAAAGACCATATTGGAATGAACAGCATGAAGGTCCATATAACTCGCCTATAGGTCCCTGGAAATATGATGTAAGGGCAGAGAATCGCTATAGTTCCCTACATGACCCTCAGTATGAATACGAGGGAGAATATAGAAGAAGTGGACAGGGGTCTGAACGAGAAGATTATCCTAAATCATATGAGGGATCAGGAGACCCAGCCCCTCTTAGAAATAAATCGGATAGTTTTTTAGGGAAAGGACAGAACAGAAAAGGAAGATTAAGAGAGGATGCAGAGGAAAACGGAACTCCAAGGAAAAAAAGAAGATAAACAGTGAAGGAATTTTTAATCTGAGTGGGACAGAATTGACAGACATAGAACAGATTACCTTGAACAAAGGTCTGAAGTTTGCACCCAGACAAGGGTTAAATAAATTCCAGATGTTTGTCGATGTGCAAAAATACATGAGGAAGCTTAGCATTAAAAGGTATTTCCTCTCTGATCCCATTATGAGGAATTCTGTCCCCCAGAAGAAACCTGAAAATACTGATATATTGAAATCCAAGGGAACGGGTTTGAGGAATGCGTCCCTTTTTAACCCCCCTGGGAAACCAGCTGCCAGTATTACTGTTTTTAAGGAGATGGTTTTAGAAGATTTACAAAAGGCACATTTTAGAAATGAAAGTCAAAAAGATATCCAGGAAGGAATGGAATCCTTGTGTCAAAAGAAGGAATTAATTATACGTCCTGCGGATAAAGGGGGGGGCATTGTGCTTCTTAGGAAGCATGACTACTTGGAAGAGATGAATAGACTCTTGGCTGATCGGGATACATATACTATTCTTAGACGTGATCCTACTCTAGGATACAAGAAACAATTGGATGGATTAGTACAGGATGGTTTCAGAAAAGGCATCGTAAATAAGAAAGAAATGGAATATTTAATACCTATGGCACCTAAGATGCCGATTATTTATTACCTACCCAAAATACATAAGGATCTAATCCATCCACCTGGCAGACCAATTGTGAGCGGCATTGAGTCTCTCACATCTAGAGTTGGAAAATACGTTGATTTTTTCCTACAGCCTGTGGTCACGAAAACCCCAGCCTTTTTGAAGGATTCCATGCAATTAATGAATGAAATATCTACACTTGACATTGAGGATGATGTACTGCTTGTTACAGCGGACGTCTCTTCGCTATACACCAATATTCCCCATGTATTGGGGTTCCAAGTGGCTAGGTATTTCCTAAATAAAGACAAGTCAGTGGACAAACCTACGATGGAATTCGTCTTGAAACTTCTCAAATTTGCGATGGAGCATAATTACTTTTACTATGATGGGCAATACTTTCTGCAACAAACAAGCGTGGCGATGGGAGCTAAATTTGCTCCCAGCCTCGCCAATCTTTTTATGGCCTTATGGGAGAATGATCACATTTTTTCATGGAGATGTCCCAAATTATTATACTGGCGAAGATTCATTGATGACGCCTTTTTTCTTTGGAAAGGAGACCTCGAATCCCTGAAATCATTTATGGAAATGATTAATACCAACCAATGGGGTATTAGATTCACATATGAAGCAGATATCTATTCGGTGAACTTTCTGGATCTGGTGATCATGAAAGAAAATAGGAGACTAATTACTAAAACTTTTTTTAAACCTACCGACAAAAATGGTTATATACCAATGGGTAGCTGTCATCACCCTAATTGGTTAAAGGCAATACCTAAGAGCCAGTTCCAACGAATAAGGAGGAATTGTTCACATATGGAGGATTTTAAAATACAGGCAGATGTCATTAAGAAGCGCTTCATGGACAAGGGATATGATCCTAGTGCCCTAGAGATGGACATTACCAAAGTTAGTAATATGGAGAGAGAAACACTTTTGAAACCTAAAGTAAGAAATAAAGAGGACAGCGGAGGTTTTGAATGGGCATTTGTAACCAACTTTTCTTCACAGCACTGGTGGGTTAACAAAACCCTGAAGAAACATTGGAAAATTCTTAAAGGGGACAGGGTGCTGGGATCAGTTCTACCGGCAAACCCCAACATTGTTTGTTTATAGGAGAACTTCATCCCTTAAAGACAAGTTAGCACCCAGTGCCATTGATATACCTCCAAAAATTAGCCTATTTGGGGATATGAAAGGTTTCTTCCCCTGTAGGAGGTGTAAGATGTGTAAAACCTCACAGACTAACAGAACCACCTCCTTCACTTCTCAGGTGACATCTAAAACATATAAAATCAAAGATTTTATCACCTGTGGAACGGTGGGGGTTATTTATCTCCTAACTTGTCCATGTAAATTACAGTATGTCGGCAGAACAACAAGAGCCCTGAGTATTAGAATAGGAGAGCATCTTGGGAATATCAGACGAGGCTTTGTGGGACACAGTGTATCCAAGCATTTTCGTACACACCATGATAGGGATACCTCCTTGGTGACAGTAGTGGCCATAGAGAAATATACTGCACACTGGAGGGGGGATAATCTGAAGAGACATATATCCCGACGTGAAACTAGGTGGATACATGACCTTCAATGTTACCAGCCCCTGGGTTTAAACGTAGAATGGGACATAAATTGTTTTATTGATAACAAATAACATACTGATTCCCATTTTTTATATGTGCCTTTCTTTGAGAAAAATTATTTTAAAAATTTTTTAAAATAAAAAATAACCATCTCTTAATGATAATGTAATATTAAGTTATCTTTTATATATATATATAAAAAAAATTTAAAGGGATTTTTTTTATTATTATTTTTTAATATTTTAGAGATATGTTTTTTGTTGTAATATGCAAAGGGTATATATATCTGCATTCTTTTTGCATATTTTACTTCATTATAACAATTGGTCATGCAGCATTTAGAGGCTAATTCTAAATTTCAACATTCATTATTATATATATATTCTTTTAATGTTTATAATATGTTAATTATCTGTCCTTTTGAGCTGAAGAGAATATTTTTGGTATGTTCTGAGTCCACAACATGTTGGATTCAGCCTACCAATTTGGTGACTACAAGGCTATATTTGAAAAATCTAGCTTCCGGTGTCACGACTGCCTCATGAGTATATATACGTGAAGTGATGACGTTGGGAATCAGCCTCCGTTCCCAGTTGATGCCAGTTGTGGGGAAACGCGTCGGGTGGAGCATACATCCCTAAAACGTTATCACGTATTTGGTCATTGAAGCAGTCAGTGTTTGCTCTCTGACTGATTTTTCGGATATTTTTTCCTTTTTTACCCTTTTCCCCCCCTTTTGTGTTCCTGTTTTTATATATATCTTTTTATGAAGTGTGGATTGGATGTGAACTTGCTTTGGTCTTTGCTGTGATTTTTTCAATAAATCATTTGGAAACTTTTTTCTGAAATACTGCACCATGAAGTTTTTTTCATTCAATCCCTTCCTGCTGAGTTGAACTAACTCCTAGGAGTGCACCTGGAGCAATCATTATCTCTGCTTACCTTGATTCCTGTGTGTTGGACATCCGATCAGCTGGTGGAGCGAGGAGAGATCCCTTGGGATAAGGAGCAGGTGGATATCCTCGGTGCCGGCAGGCAGATGCACACGCTCTTGAGACCTCTGTAATCCGAGGTCCCATCGATCTGGTAAGCGGCTTTAAGATTATTCCCTACTGTCGAATGTATATGGAATAAGATCTACATCGGATAATTCCTTACCCATATGAAGATTGGTGGAGCTGATTATTTAATATTTAAAAACATTTAAATATACAACTTCTTTTTTTGGGACACTTTTTATACACATTCGTTAAATGAATATTGTTTGGAGATTCCTTATAATAGAAGATTCTCTACATTAACCCCTTTTTTTCACTATATATATTTATTTTTCACTTGATGTTTTAAATATTTTTTCCTGTTTGCAGGATTGTTGTTTAAATTCTTGGTGATTGCGCACTTGTTTCTTTTTGCATATGTTTGTTGAGCTTTAGTATTTTTTAGCTTTTTACTTGTAGCAGCATCACAGTTTTCTTTGATCAAGTATTTATTAATTTTTCTCAATATTTGGTTTAGCGCAGGTTTTTCCCAATATATATATAAAATAAAACACACACCTGAGCTTGCTATGGTTATTAAACCCACTAACGTGAACATGCTAGACCCCTCCGCTAATGTCCGACCTTGAGAGCTTGTGAAATGACCCTGAGTAAGCCAAAAGGAAGGAATACAGTTAGTAAAACTATGAGATCACTGAATGGCTTTTAAAATATAATGTACTTCACTCCGAGGGTGATTACTTAAACACCCTTTTCAGCTATAGTCAATCAACAGTTCAGCAGGTATATCCAAGTAGCATCTCCTTGGTTACTAGACAGCAAGTAGTGAAGAATCAAAAATCACAAGAGTGCCACGTCTAGGGCAAAACATAAGGCGAAAGCTATCATCAGAGATAGTCTGTGGGACTGGCAACTGTTATTGTGAATACCACAAAGTGGTATGGCGCCATCTAGTGACTAAAAATGAGGAGTGTGGAAATAACAGAGTCCTGCTAGAATCAAGAAAGGGTCAGACAATGCAAAGAGGATATGGTTGACATGTACGTAGTTGGTTAATAATGCTACCAGCAGTCATGTAGGTGAGCTCAGGAACAAAACATGAAAACTAAAAAAAGAAGAAAAAAGTATCAATAAAGAGTTTAGCTTGCTATGCAGGCAGGGGCAAGTGAAGCTACCGGGGAAGACTCAATCCGCTTCTTGTTCCATGAGGGCATCTGCTTGCCTTCTTGGTGTACCTGCTTTTGAGCCCCCACCCCGACTATGTTTGGGTTTCTTCGCCTGTCTCTTATCCGGAGTGGAGAACGGAGAATCTGGGGGGCTCCTTTCCAGTAGTGGATGCATGAATTCAGCATACCATTCTGGTAGGTCAACCTGGCCCAATTCCAGTGCATGACAGAATTCTGGAAGTTCAGCAGGTGTGCGCAGTGTATGCTGGTGGCCATTGTACGAGACATTTAGTGCAAATGGAAAGCGCCAGGTGTATCTGAGATCTTTTTTCCTCAGTTTCTCCAGCAAGGGGCGCAAGGCAAGTCTGTTCCTCAAAGTTATTTGAGACAAGTCCTGAAATAGCATAATTGTTTCGCCATTGAAAACGATATGATCGTTTCTCCTGGCCTTGCGCATCATTACTTCTTTAAGCGCAAAACTTTCAAGGCAGCAAATTATGTCTCTCGGAGGGGCTGAGTCAGACCCTCTAGGCCTGACAGCTCTATGAGCTCTCACAAAGTTGTTCTCTGTGTCCTCTAGTCTCTCCAACAAGCTGGTAAAGACTCTTTGGAGCGCTGTGACTATCTGTTCAGGGTCCACGGATTCTGGGATCCCCCTCACCCGTATGTTGCACCTCCTGCCCCTGTTGTCCAGGTCCTCGATGTGCCTGTTCATGTCAATAAAGTGCTGTGAACGAACTACTGTGGCCCTCTCCAGTCTATGTATTGCTTTGTCTCTGTGTTTCCCAGCAGATTCTGTAGCAGCCATTTTCTCATTAAGCACTAGCATGCTTGTTTTAAGGTCCGTGATGGCTGCTGAGAATGTGGCCTTGATGTCCGCCGCTATCACAGACATATCAGCAAAGGTTAAGGGGTGATTCGGTTTGGACTTACCCCTGTTTGATTCCTCAGGAGCCAACTGAGAGTCATCGCTTCAGTCCTCCTCGTGATAAACCGGCGCCATCTTGGGCCTTGTCTCACCGCCGCGCCCGGCTGCTTTTGGTTTGAAAAGTTCTGCAATGTTCTTTGCCGAGTATGACACTGAACTGCGTCGCGGGCGAGAGTGGGGGGTAGAGTAGAGCATTTTGCCTGGCATCTGGGAGCTGTTGGTCCGGTGATGTGTTATAAACGGCTGTGTGTGCTGAGGAACTCCTTCAGTGTGCTGCCATCCTCGTTGCACGCCAAGCCACGCCCCCATAATACAGTTTTTATGTAAAGTTGATACAGGGAATATCTGATTGCTTCTCGGGGGATCAGGAAGAAATTTTTTTCTCTGCTGTAGCAAATTGGTTCATGCTTTGCTGTTTTTTTTTTGCCTTCCTCCGGATCAACTGTGGGTATAGGATTGGGTATATAGAATTGTATGTCCCCCCCCTTTTATTGGTTGAACAAGATGGACTTTTAAAACTTCAGTTTAACATTAAACACGTACCCGTTGAAAGAAACATTAGTTAAACTTTGTGGGAAGAGTGGAGAAATGCAACAAAAATAATAAATATATTTTTCTGAAATATAGAATTGGAATTAACACACACAATACTCATATTCGTAGCCCAGCTATACTTCAGCTTCACACACAGGGGCTAGATAAGATCTTAGGCGGAAGTGTCCTGGCCATTTTGTTGGAGACCAAAAGAAAGCAGGCCTGGGATTGGCTGTCTTTCTGAAGTCATTCTTTAGCCCCATCTGTGGGTGCAAGCAGTGGAAGAGAGCGTGTATTTCAGGGGAGTGGGACCGTGGTAGGCTTCAGAGTAGAGAGGGCGGCTATGTTGTGCTCAGATAGAAGGCCACAGTGTACAGAGCTTGGAGAGAGCTGCAGAGGAAGAGGGCACATGTGTGAGAGGGGAGCCCTTTAGTGTGACATGACCTCTTGCCTGGTTGTCCAAAAAGAAGAGCCAAACTGCCCATTGAACTTAATTTTTCTCGGCTCGTCGTACGTGTTGTACGTCACCGCCGTTCTTGACGTTTGGAATTTCAGACAAGATTTGTGTGACCATGTGTATGCAAGACAATTTTGAGCCGTTTTCCTGCTGAAAAAAAAAACACGGTTTTCCTGTCGGAAAAACTGATCATGTGTACAGGGCATAAGTCTCTCTACCATCGTATCACTATTTATACTTGATGGATGCTCACAGGTTTTGCTCCTTGACAATTATGGTTATAGTAGTGTCCTAATTCTTGTATTTCAAGGCAGGATAGTTGAGAAGGTGCATGTGGCACTTCACAGTCAGCCAGTCATTCACCTCCTTTGTGAGGAACAGTTGCCACCATCTCCAGGAACACCTGCCAGTAAGGGAGATTCTCAGGGCCTTCAACCCGTAGGCTCAAAGGCCCAGGGAGAGAGACAAGCAGTTTACAGCGTTATAATCTTAGACCTAAGCCCAGAATAGGAATATTTAACATTTATCCAACACAGATCCCAAAGTCAGGTGATTGGCTGGGTTATTTAATATTTTTAACAAAAGTCACCACCTCTTAGGCACAGCCTGGTGGAGTATGCTCAACAGCACCTGATAGACAAAGTAACATTGCTCCAAGAGAACACTCACTGAAGAGACCCAGATAGGCTGACTGCAGACCACTTGTTCAGTGAATGTGAAAAGTGCAATATTCCTACAAGCTAAAAGCCTAATCTTTGGGACAATAGGGATGACCATGAAGATGACCATGAAGTAAGACAGTATAAAATGCTGCATTAATCTAGTACAGGGGTAGGCAACCTTGGCACTCCAGCTGTTTTGAAACTACAAATCCCACCATGCCTCTGCCTCTAGGAGTCATACCTGTGTTTGTCAGGGTCTTGCAATGTCTCATGGGACTTGTAGTTTCACCACAGCTGGAAGGCCGAGGTTGCCTTACCCTGATCTAGTACTTGAGAACAGAGATTGCTTCTCAAGCTCTTTTTTAAAATGTTTCCTGGACACAAATAAGTTAACCTGACTACTGTGGCTGCGAAAATAAAACTCACAAAATGTTGTAATTCAATTCCACAGGTTCCTTGGAGTGTCATGTGTTTACATCTCATTTATTTTTAGCTCCCCTTCAGACGGCTGCATTTGCTACTGAGTGAGCCAAAAATCCAGTTAGTATAAACAATGCAGTAAAGCGCCAACATTCCAGGAAGTAAGCCTCTGAGAAATGTTCTTGAGAGCCTCAATAACACATGCTTTTCTGCTGTTTTCTTTTAAAGCAATTACATTGTTTACGAAAAACATTTTTCTCTACAGTGTTCCTAGGTTAAAGGAGCAGTTTACAAGTTACATAGACTTGGCATGGGAGTCATGCAATGAAGGTCTGTGCCTACAATTAGGGATGAGCCGAACACCCCCGGGTTCGGTTCGCACCAGAACCCGCGAACGGACCGAAAGTTTGCACAAACTTTAGAACCCTATTAAATACAATGGATGTGAACGTTCGAAATCTAAAGTGCTAATTATGACGACTATTATGCACGTTATTGTCCTAAAAAGGGTTTGGGAACCCGAGTTCTTCACCAGGGGACATGTATCAATGCAAAAAGAAGTTTTAAAAACTGCCGTTTTTCGGGAGCAGTCATTTTAATGATGCATAAAGTGAAAAAAAAAAGTCAAATATTCCTTTAAATATCGTACCTGGGGGGTGTCTAAAGTATGCCTGTGAAGTGCCACGTGTTTCCCGTGTTTAGAACTGTCCCTGCACAAAATGACATTTCGAAAGGAAAAAAAGCCATTTAAAACTGCTTGCGGCTTTAATGTCATGTCTGGTCCCGGTAATATGGATGAAAATCTTTGAGAAAAATGGCATAGCTACCCCATCACCCCCCCCCACCCCAGCCCATTACCAGCCCCTTTGGGTCTTGTATGGATATTAAGGGGAACCCCGCACACAAAATAAAAAAGGCCCTATATACTCTGAACAGCCGTATACAGGCGGTGCATACAAGACAGGGACTGTAGGTTTGTTCTTATGTAGAATCTGTTTGTAATTTTGAACAGGTACATTGTTTAAGTGTAGCTCCAGCCAAAAAATCTATTTTTAAGCTTTTTGGAAAACATAGGGAAGGGTTATCACCCCTGTAACATTTGTTTTGCTGTCTGTGCCCCTGTTCAGAACATTTCACCTCACTTTCCGTCCCAATGACAAATGTTTTTGAAAAGTGGGGTTTTTATTGAAACAAGGATTGGTGATAAAGCATCAGTAGAGAGGAGACACCTTTTTCCCGTATTAACTCTTACAGGAGAGAATTTCCCTTCCTAGGGGTAGATTTCCTCTCACTTCCTGTTGTCTCCTTCCGTTTGCAAGTAGGAGTCGTTTGTAAGTTGGATGTTTGAAAGTAGGGGCCTGCCCTATATACTCTGCTGAAATTTGCCCCTTACATGTTGATGTTGCCACAACACTGTAAGCCCTCACAGTTACTCTTGGTGGGCACATGAATGGGCCCTGCTGTGAATTATTAGATCAAGAATTGTAATTGCATGCCCCTGTTGAACAGGGGCTGAAAAATTGGGCCTTTGGTGGTGGTGGTGTTGACACAACACTGTAAGCCCTCACAGTTACTCTTGGTGGGCGCAGGAATGGGCCCTGCTGTGAATTATTAGATCAAGAATTGTAATTACATGCCCCTGTTAAACAGGGGCAGAAAAATTGGGCCTTAGGCACTGGTGCCACAACACTGCAACCCCTCACAGATACTGTACTTGGAGCACAGCAATGAGCCCTGTTGCAAAGTATTGCATCAAAAATTGTAATTACACGCCCCTGTTAAACAGGGGCTGAAAAATTGGGCCTTAGGCACTGGTGCTCGTGCCACGACACTGCAACCTCTCCCAGATACTCTAGTTGGAGTGCAGGAATGAGCCCTGCTGCAAAGCATTGCATAAAAAATTGTAATTACATACCCCTGTTAAACAGGGGCTGAAAAATTGGGCCTTAGGCACTGGTGACGGCACCCAGAAATAAAAATGTTCTTCCAAGCTATCATCATCAATCGGATCATTGAGGAGGAGGAGGATAGTCAGTCAACATAACAGGACAGTCACTCAGCATCAGCATCAGTCTTGAAGGGATGTGACATTTGAAAATAAATTAGTCTGTTATATCAGCTTCAGGTGTTTGGTAGCTGGTGGTGATCCAAGACTGGTTCATCTTTATGAAGGTCAGTCGATCAACCGAGTCGGTGGACAGGCGTACC
The DNA here is from genome assembly GCA_029206835.1 of Rana muscosa. Taxonomy (NCBI): domain Eukaryota; kingdom Metazoa; phylum Chordata; class Amphibia; order Anura; family Ranidae; genus Rana; species Rana muscosa. The sequence goes on from JARGYO010005562.1 coordinate 11,560,152, forward strand.
CTGTGATCCGTGACAAATCCTCCAGCAGCACTGAATGTGCGTTCTGAAAGAACGCTGGATGCAGGACAGGCCAGTAGCTCAATTGCATACTGTGCAAGCTCTGGCCAGTGATCCATCCTCAAGACCCAGTAAGCCAGAGGATTTTCGGTGGGGAAGGTGTCCAAGTCTGACCTTGCCCCAGGTATTCCTGCACCATGTATATCAGACGCTGGCGATGGTTGCTGGAACCGATCATACCTTGGGGCTGCGGACTAAAGAATTGTCTGAACGCATCGGTCAGATGGCCACCTTCCCCACCGCTCCTTATTTGACTGACCGAAGCCTCAGCAACTCGTTGTCCAGGACCAGGAGTTTGTAACCTCCCAGTCTCTGGGAACGCGTTGCACAGACCTTTCTGCAAGGCCTCCCGGAGTTGTCTCATCCTCTGCTCCCTCTGCGATGGTAAGATAAGGTCCGCAACCTTACTCTTGTACCGTGGATCAAGGAGAGTGGCCAGCCAGTAATGGTCCCTCTCCTTGATCCGAAGAATACGAGGATCCTTCCGCAGACTTTGCAGGATCAGGGAGGCCATGCAGCGTAGGTTAGCTGAGGCATTCGGTCCGGAGTCCTCTGGGTCACTAAGGACGACATGATCCGCAGCCACCTCCTCCCAGCCACGTACAAGTCCACGGGTTTCTTGGGACTGTAAATCATCCCTAAAAGACTGCTGCTGATGATGCTGAGTGCCAGGCTCCACCTCCATGCTGACACAATCCTCCTCCTCCTCCTCCTGCTCCTCCTCCTCTTCCTGTGCGATGGGTGGGACAAAAGGAACACTGTCTGGGTAAAGGGGGCCTTGAGAGGCAAGGAAGTCCTCCTCTTCCTGCCTCTGTTCTGCCTCTGTTCTGCCTCAAGTGCCCTGTCCATTATTCCATGCAGCGTATGTTCCAACAGGTGGACAAGAGGTACAGTGTCACTGATGCATGCACTGTCACTGCTCACCATCCTCGTGGCCTCCTCAAATGGTGCCAGGACAGTGCATGCATCCCTGATCATGCCCCACTGGCGTGGTGAAAAAAACCTGAGCTCCCCTGACCCTGTCCTGGTGCCGTAGTCGCACAGGTACTCCATTGATGACCATCTGCTGCGTGTGCAGCCGCTGCAACATGGCCAATGTTGAGTTCCACCTGGTGGGCATGTCACATATAAGGCGGGTCTTGGGCAGGTTCAACTCCTTTTGCAGCTCAGCCAGGCGAGCACTGGCATTATACGATCTGCGGAAATGCACACAGACTTTCCTGGCCTGCCTCAGGACATCCTGTAAGCCCGGGTACCTGCCCAAGAACCGCTGCATCACCAGGTTAAGGACGTGAGCCACACAGGTCACATGGGTCAGTTGTCCCTGTCGGAGGGTGGAGAGGAGGTTGGTGCCATTGTCGCAAACCACCATTCCTGGCTTAAGCTGGCGTGGCGTCAACCACCTCTCGGCCTGCCAATGCAGAGCAGACAGAACCTCTGCCCCAGTGTGGCTCCTGTCCCCCAAACACACCAGCGCAAGCACGGCATGGCATCTTTTTGCCTGCGTACTTGCGTAGCCCCTTGAACGCCTACGGAGCACCGCTGGTTCCGAGGACAAAGCACAGGAAGAGGCCGTGGAGGAAGAAGAAGAGGAGGGGGTGGAGGAGAGAGGTGTGTCACAACCAGTAGTAGCATTTTGGAGGCGTGGCGGCGGAACAACCTCCAACACTACTGCACCTTGTCCTGCATCCTTCCCAGCTGCCAAAAGAGTGACCCAATGGGCTGTGAAAGAAAGGTAACGTCCCTGTCCATGCCTGCTGGACCATGAGTCAGCGGTAATATGCACCTTACCGCTGACCGCCCTGTCCAGCGAGGCCAAGACATTGCCTTCCACATGCCGGTAGAGAGAAGGAATCGCCTTCCGTGAGAAAAAGTGGCGTTTGGGAACCTGCCACTGAGGAACCGCACATTGCACAAACTCACGGAAGGGGGCCGAGTCTACCAACTGAAAAGGCAGCAGTTGAAGCGCTAGCAATTTAGCCAAGCTAGCATTCAACCGCTGGGCATGTGGATGGCTGGGAGTGAACTTCTTTCGACGGTCCAGCAGCTGGGGCAGGGAAATTTGCCTGCTAGAATCGGACGTCGGTGTACTGCTAGCAGAGTGCCCGCAAGTACTTGGCTGTGACACACCTAATTCTACACCTTCATTCCTCTCAGTGCAGGTTTCAGAGAGGACTGAAGGTATAGTGGGGTTGGAGATCCCAGCTGATGCGGTGCAAGGAGAGGTCCGCTTTGTTCTTTGGTGTGGGTCTTTAAGGTAGGCTTGCCAACGAGCTGCATGGCAGGTCAACATATGTCTGGTCAAGCATGTGGTGCCCAAGCTGGTGATGTTTTGGCCACGCGATATACGCTTGAGACATATGTTGCAAACAGCAGCTGTGCGATCTGATGCACTCGACTCAAAAAAGGCCCACACCAAAGAACTTTTTGAATAACGGGCAGAGGCAGCGCCCTGCACAGGCGGAGCTCTGCGGTGTTATTACGTCGGTGTGCTGCCCTTACGCTGCCCCCCCAAGGGCATCCTGCCTCATTGGAGATGTGCCTCCTCCTCCTCCTCTCTCCTATTAGGCACCCATGTGGAGTCAGTGACCTCATCATCCCCTCCATCCTCATCACTGGAGCCAATCTGGCAGTATGCTGCAGCTGCTGGAACATGACTGCCAGATTGGTGTCCTTCTTGAGCATCCCCTCTCTCTGCTCTCATGCTACTGCCTTCCTCTAGCTGGGTATCATCATCAGACCCTTCGAAACGCTGGGCATCCTCCTGGAGCATGTACCCAACACTGTGCTCAAACAGTTCGGGGGACTCCTCAGGAGGACATGGTGGGTCTAGGGAAGGAGTGACTGATGATGACATTGATACCAGGGATGAGGACGCTTTGGCAGCTGCTTTGCCAGTACCCTGAGCCTGGGTGAGAGAGGATGAGGGGGATGAGGAGGGCTTGGTCATCCACTCTACCAAGTCTTCGGCATGATGCGGCTCAACACGTCCAGCTGCCGAAAAGAAGGACAAGCGTGTCCCATGGCCACGTGCTGATGGTGATGCACCGCGTCCACGACCAGCACTGTTGTCTCTAGACACAGAGCCTGCTTGCCCTCTTTTATTGGCTCCTGACTGTCTGCCTCTCCTTGTTTGCCTTCCAGACATTCTAATGGCCTGCAGGGAGATGGGAAAACTAGCAATAAGGCCTAGCTTCAGGAGTATATTTTGCAGGAATGACACTACGCCTGCTGTAAGTGCTGCAAATGCCTGTTGGTGTAACACACTAGGAAAACACAGCAATACGGCCTAGCTTCAGGAGTATATTTTGCAGGAATCACACTACGCCTGCTGTAAGTGCTGCAAATGCCTGTTGGTGTAACACACTAGGAAAACACAGCAATACGGCCTAGCTTCAGGAGTATATTTTTCAGGAATCACACTACGCCTGCTCTAAGTGCTGCAAATGCCTGTTGGTGTAACACACTAGGAAAACACAGCAATACGGCCTAGCTTCAGGAGTATATTTTGCAGGAATCACACTACGCCTGCTGTAAGTGCTGCAAATGCCTGGTAGTGTAACACACCAGGAAAACACAGCAATACGGCTAGCTTCAGGTGTATAATGTGCAGAAGGCACACTACGTCCGCTGTAAGTGCTGCAAATGCCTGGTAGTGTAACACACCAGGAAAACACAGCAAAACGGGCTAGCTTCAGGTGTATAATGTGCAGGAGGCACACTACGTCCGCTGTAAGTGCTGCAAATGCCTGGTAGTGTAACACACCAGGAAAACACAGCAATACGGGCTAGCTTCAGGTGTATAATGTGCAGGAGGCACACTATGTCCGCTGTAAGTGCTGCAAATGCCTGGTAGTGTAACACACCAGGAAAACACAGCAATACGGGCTAGCTTCAGGTGTATAATGTGCAGGAGGCTTAGCAACAATGACACTGACACTGTCCCCTGCCTATCCTTCTCTCTCCCTGCACACAAGGTTTAGCAAAGAATATGACACTGACACTCTCCCTGCCTATCCTTCTCTCTCCCTACACACAAGGTTTAGCAAAGAATATGACACTGACACTCTCCCTGCCTATCCTTCTCTCTCCCTACACACAAGGTTTAGCAAAGAATATGACACTGACACTCTCCCTGCCTATCCTTCTCTCTCCCTGCACACAAGGTTTAGCAAAGAATATGACACTGACACTCTCCCTGCCTATCCTTCTCTGTCCCTACACACAAGGTTTAGCAAAGAATAGATATGACACTGTCCCTGCCTATCCTTCTCTTTCCCTGCTCCGGAACACACTACATTAGGCCGCCGCGCTGGCGGCCTTTTATAGTGTGGGGCGTGTACTAAACCCCCTCAGCTATAATTGGCCACAGTCATCCTGCCTGTGGCCAATCATTGCTCTCCTCGCTGCCGGCGCTGTGATTGGCCAAGCATGCAGGGTCACAGTGCATGCTTGGCCAATCACAGCTCCGGGATTGCACTGCGATGGCGCAGTGTATTGTGGGCCGTTCGCGTCACTCGAATTTGGCGCAAACGGCCCAAATCGTTCGTTGTTCGCCGAACGAGCGAACAGGTGATGTTTGACTCGAACACCGAGCTCATCCCTACCTACAATCTTCTGAAACTACACCTTCATTGAGTATCCCTTCATTTAGTAGCCCCAAGTGCAGTGTATACCTGTTCATCACAGGAACAAAGGTTGCCTAGGCTTTACACAATTACTAGTAATCATTCACACTGTTCTGCTGGGTGACACTTAAACTTGAACATTCCCATCGCACGTGTTCCTGGAGATGGTATGAAGCCAAGAGCGTGCTGTAGCAACTTCCATTTGAAAACCGGTATCAACACAAGTCAAAACATGTATCACCAGCACACCATTGATCTTCAAGATAACGTCCACATTTTTTTTAGACATGTGCAGTTCGTTTCGTTCCAAATTTAAATTCGGACAAAATTTTGTTTTAGAATAGTACCGTATTTAAACGAATCCGAAATAACGAAGAAAAAAAATTTGAATACTTTTTGAATTAGAATAGTTTTAAAATTAAAAAACTTTTCGAATTCAAATAGTTTTCCAATTTCCAAAGAGAATAAAATAGAATAGAAAATAAAGGAATAGAGTAGAATTATTTTATTTTTTTCTATGATATTACTTTATTTTATATTCTATTTTATTGCCTTTGTAAATTGGAAATCTATTCGAATTCAAAAACTATTTGAATTCGAAATCTTTTCAAATTCTAAAATTTTTAATCGATTTGAAAACGAATAAACTAAATGAATTCCCAAAACGAATTAAACGAATGATACGAATTGAACTAAATACATTTTTTGTATGTAACATACAGATCCCTTTCTTGCTTACCTCTGCCAGCAAGTGGGACACACCATGCCACATGCCCAGTGTAACGGCACCCCAAGTATGAAAGGGGTTAACGCCGTTTAGGATATTCCCTCTCTGGACACACATCCACTGCCGATCCTCCACAGTCAGGTGACCGCTTCCCATAGGATTAATCCTTCCAAACATACGAGACAAACACTCTGTATGAAGTTTCCAACTGGACTGACAATCTTTAATGAGAGCAGGCTCTTTTTATACACCAAAATAATACTGCATTAATCTAAATTAACAATGGTCCAACTCCACCCACAACATCACACAATGGTTACATAACGAGCTCCCAAATCTCTTAGCTAATCCCTTTACATCTTAAATGACTATGCATGACCTTTATATTCACCAGACTGTCTGTCTGCTTTACAATACACACAAGTACAGAGTTAATTATCACTATTCACAATGAAAGGATCTGTAGCATAGTTGAGATTCATTAACATTACACAAGCAGACAGGTGACACATCAGCATCTCTTAATTAACTTGTTGAGTTCAGAATCAAACAACCAGTACATTTTGTGGATTAATATTACTATCCCAATTTAAAGCAATCCAAGACATTCTTAATGTCCATTATTTCCTGGCTCACCCTGTGCCCAAAGTGACCCCTGTCACACATCTCCCCTTTCGGCCGGAGACTAACACAGGAGGAGACCCCAGACGGATTGACTCTGAAGTTAGTCCATATTTCCATTTGTCTAATACCTGAACAACCCATCAGCATTGCCATTTTGCTTACCGGGTCAGTAGCTGATGGTGAAGTTGTAAGGTTGTAGGGCGAATAATGGAATTCAGTTCTGGAACAGTCACTTGCTTTGCTCTCTCAATGGCTCCAAAACTTGTTGCTGATGCTCTTGGGACAGGAAAGGTAAAACCTGGGCGCAAATCCCATTTAACCTTTTGACAATTTCAGCCTGTTTGTGCATTTCAATGTTCAAGCCATGGGACATCTCATAATACATGACGTAGTGTCGTTGCATCTCCGATTTCTCACTGGCCAACTTGTCACCAGGGATGAGCCGAACACCCCCCTGTTCGGTTCGCACCAGAACCTGCGAACAGACAGAATGTTCGTGTGAACGTTAGAACCCTATTAATACAATGGACTCGAACGTTCGAAATCTAAAGTGCTAATTATAAAGGCTAATATGCAATTTATTGTCCTAAAAAGTGTTTGGGGAGCGGTTATTTTAATAATGCTTAAAATGAAAAAATAAAAGTGAAATTTTCCTTTAAATTTCGTACCTGGGGGGTGTGTATGATATGCATGTAAAGTCGCGCATGTTTCCTGTGCTTAGAACTGTCCCTGCACAAAGTGTCATTTTTGAAGGAAAAAAAGTCATTTAAAACTCACTCGCGGCTATTAATGAATTGTCGGCTTTTATCAATACATAGAAAAGTCATTGATAAAAAAAAAGCGTGGGGGTTTCTCCCAAATTCAATTACCAGGCCCTTTAGGTCTGGAATGGATATTAAGGGGAACCCCGCCGCAAATTTAAAAAAATGGCGTGGGGTTCCCCCTAAATATCCATACCAGGCCCTTGAGATCTGGCATGGATTTTAAGGGGAACTCCACCCCAAATTAAAAAAAAATGGCGTGGAGTCCCCCCAAAAATCCATACCAGACCCTTATCCGAGCACGCAACCTGGCCGGCCACAGGGGAAGAGGGGGGGGGACGAGAGAGCGGCCCCCCCTCCCTCCTGAACCGTACCAGGCCACATGCCCTCAACATGGGGAGGATGTCCCCATGTTGATGGGGACAAGGGCCTCATCCCCACAACCCTTGCCCGGTGGTTGTGGGGGTCTGCGGCCGGGGGGCTTATCAGAATCTGGAAGACCCCTTTAACAAAGGGGACCCCCAGATCCCGACCCCCCCTATGTGAATTGGTAAGGGGTACATTGTACCCCTACCATTTCACGAAGAAAGTGTCAAAAAATGTAAATAAAAACACACACACCTTTATAAAAGTCCTTTATTAAAAAATAAAATAATAATAAAAAAAAATAAAAACATTCCAGCAATGAAATCCAGTGTCCCGCGGCGATGTCCAGCGCTGTCCGTCATTGGTTGTGCCTGTGCGGACCTGATGGGGAACTTCCTCCGCTGCGTTTTAAATGTATAGACCCGCCCCTTCTAAAGTTCCCCATCAGGTCCGCTCAGCGGACCAGATGCGGAACATGAGAAGGGGCGGGTCTATACATGTATTACACAGCGAATGAAGTTCCCCATCAGGTCCGACCCCTCGGTATGTCCGACCCCGCCTACGTCATTGGCCTGAGCGGGAAACTTCCTTCACTGTGTAATTTAAAAAAAAGTCATTTAAAACTCACTCGCGGCTATTAATGAATTGTCGACTTTTATCAATACATAGAAAAGTCATTGATAAAAAAAAAAAAAAAAGCGTGGGGGTTCCCCCAAATTCAATTACCAGGCCCTTTAGGTCTGGAATGGATATTAAGGGGAACCCCGCTGAGCGGACCTGATGGGGAACTTTAGAAGGGGCGGGTCTATACATTTAAAACGCAGCGGAGGAAGTTCCCCATCAGGTCCGCACAGGCACAACCAATGATGGACAGTGCTGGACATCGCCGCGGGACACTGGATTTCATCACTGGAATGTTTTTTTTTTTTTTTAAATAAAGGACTTTTCCAAGGTGTGTGTGTTTTTATTTACATTTTTTGACACTTTCTTCGTGAAATGGTAGGGGTACAATGTACCCCTTACCAATTCACATAAGGGGGGCTGGGATCTGAGGGTCCCCTTTGTTAAAGGGGTCTTCCAGATTCCGATAAGCCCCCCGCCCGCAGACCCCCACAACCACCGGGCAAGGGTTGTGGGGATGAGGCCCTTGTCCCCATCAACATGGGGACATCCTCCCCATGTTGAGGGCATGTGGCCTGGTACGGTTCAGGAGGGAGGGGGGCCGCTCTCTCGTCCCCCCCTCTTCCCCTGCGGCCGGCCAGGTTGCATGCTCGGATAAGGGTCTGGTATGGATTTTTGGGGGGACTCCACGCCATTTTTTTTTTATTTGGGGTGGAGTTCCCCTTAAAATCCATGCCAGATCTCAAGGGCCTGGTATGGATATTTAGGGGGAACCCCACGCCATTTTTTAAAAAATTTGCGGCGGGGTTCCCCTTAATATCCATTCCAGACCTAAAGGGCCTGGTAATTGAATTTGGGGGAACCCCCACGCTTTTTTTTTTTTTTTTTTTATTAATGACTTTTCTATGTATTGATAAAAGCCGACAATTTATTAATAGCCGCGAGTGAGTTTTAAATGACTTTTTTTCCTTCAAAAATGACACTTTGTGCAGGGACAGTTCTAAGCACGGGAAACATGCGCCACTTTACATGCATATCATACACACCCCCCAGGTATGAAATTTAAAGGAATATTTCACTTTTATTTTTTCATTTTAAGCATTATTAAAATCACTGCTCCTAAAAAAACGGCCGTTTTTAAAACTTTTTTTTGCATTGATACATGTCCCCTGGGGCAGGACCCAGGTCCCCAAACACTTTTTAGGACAATAACTTGCATATAAGCCTTTATAATTAGCACTTTAGATTTCTCCCATAGACTTTTCGAATTTGCCGCGAACACCCCAAATTGTTCGTTGTTCGGCTCGAACTCGAAGCTCATCCCTACTTGTCACATTCCAATTTTAGACTGTGATATTGTGCCTGATCTAAGGTACATGTCGGGGAAGATAGTCTTACCCGGGTCTCGGCAGCAAGCGGGCCGGTTCCAGCAGCCCGGGTCTGGGCACAGGTAGTCACTGGGTTGGCTTCAGCGGGGCCCATCGCGGCGTAAGCAGAAACGAGGGGGTCCAAATCATTCCCCAGTAGTACATCCGCTGGCAAATCCTTCATCACCCCCACATTCACGTGTCCCGAACCAACCCCCCAATCCAGGTGAACACGGGCAACAGGTAGCCGAAAGATGGTACCTCCCGCTACTCTTGTCTCCGGTGTGTTGGCTACAGTGTCTCCGGTGTGTTGGCTCTCTGGGATGAGGTTCTTCTGCAGTAGGGTCATGGTAGCGCCACTATCACGTAGGCCATTGGCTACCGTTCCATTAACCCGGACAGTCTGCCTGTGTTGTTGCCTGTTGTCCCGGTTAGCTACTTGTATTGGGTCAGCCTTGTGCAGGACTCCCCAATGTTCTTCCTCCTCAACGCAGTGGGCCACAGGCATGGATGTGTGGGGGTTCCCCCTTGCTGGCTGTCTCCACGACTGGGACTGCCTGGCTGGATTCAATGGACAGTCTGGCTTTATGTGCCCTAGCTGTTTACACCCGAAACACCTGATGGGTTGTGAGTAGTCCTGGGAGTTGAACCTGGGCTGCTGAGGATAAGTGGCCGCTGGAGGTGGTGCTGAAGTTGGGTTAGAGGCTGGTAAACTGGGCCGAGATAGTGGATAGCGCTCGCTTTCGCCTGACCTTCGAGAGTCCAGATATTCATCGGCCAAAGTAGCCGCTTGCTGTACAGTCCGTGGTCACTTATCTCACACCCAATCCCGTAATACCGGAGGGGTGTGGTTAAAGAACTGTTCTAAGAGTACTAGTTGGGTGATGTTCTCTATGGTATGAGCGTGGCTTCCCTGGAACCAGCCCTTAAGGTCTCGCTGCAGACGATGTGCCCACTCCACGAATGTTATGTGGGTTTGTTTCCGGGATTCTCGAAACCTAATCCGGCTGGCTTCGGGTGTAATGGCAAATCGAGCTAGCAGAGCTTCTTTTACCCGGTCATAGTCTTTAGCGTCCTCATCTTCCAGGGCCCGATACGCATCCGCCACTCTGCCAGTTAAATTACTCGCCAGTAAGGCGACCTGATCTTGGGGCCGTACTTCATGTATCTGGCATAGTCTCTCAAAGTCCTGCAGGAACGCTTCAATTTCCTCCTCTACTTCCTTAAATAGTTTGAACGCCCGAAAGGGCAACTTACGGACAAGCGCTCCATCTTTAGGCGTTGTCTCCGATTGCCGTATTTCCGCCATTCTCCGCTCATGTTGCCGCTCTAGTTCTCTCTCTTGTCGCTCCAGTTCTCTCTCTTGTCGCTCATCCTGCAGCTGGATCTCTCTAATGGCTTTCTGTATGGCGGTCTCTGATGGGTTAGCCCCATATAATGCCAACCGCTCTCGAACTCGTTGCTGAAACAAGTCTTCAACTGACTGGGGTCCTGCATCACCATCCCTCTGATCCATCTCGGCTAGCTCCCTGATCAAGGTGGCCTTGTTCTTTGTCCCACCGGTCCCTCCACGGCTCTCAAGTAAGTCTTTCAGCGTGGCTTTCCTACAGGCTGCATAGCTGGTCATTCACTGTGGTGGTTTGGAGTGTCCCAGTAACTGGAGGGAAAATCCCACCGCTGCCAACCAATGTAACGGCACCCCAAGTATGAAAGGGGTTAACGCCGTTTAGGATATTCCCTCTCTTGACACACATCCACTGCCGATCCTCCACAGTCAGGTGACCGCTTCCCATAGGATTAATCCTTCCAAACATACGAGACAAACACTCTGTATGAAGTTTCCAACTGGACTGACAATCTTTAATGAGATCAGGCTCTTTTTATACACCAAAATAATACTGCATTAATCTAAATTAACAATGGTCCAACTCCACCCACAACATCACACAATGGTTACATAACGAGCTCCCAATACACATATTCTGACATCTCTTAGCTAATCCCTTTACATCTTAAATGACTAGGCATGACCTTTATATTCACCAGACTGTCTGTCTGCTTTACAATACACACAAGTACAGAGTTAATTATCACTATTCACAATGAAAGGATCTGTAGCATAGTTGAGATTCATTAACATTACACAAGCAGACAGGTGACACATCAGCATCTCTTAATTAACTTGTTGAGTTCAGAATCAAACAACCAGTACATTTTGTGGATTAATATTACTATCCCAATTTAAAGCAATCCAAGACATTCTTAATGTCCATTATTTCCTGGCTCACCCTGTGCCCAAAGTGACCCCTGTCACACCCAGTATCCTCCTTGTTGAAGAGGGTGAGCGGTGTTATCCATTTTTGGGTCCTGCAGCGAGTTACCTCTTTCCGTTGGTTCTTCATCCTAGAGTGTTGGAAGAAGTCTATTCTCTCTCTTTATTTCAAGAGGGCCATTGTCCAGACAGTGTTAAACTCAATAAAGAAAGGTTTATTTTTCTTCTTGATAACTTGACAGGAAAGTTGGAGATAAAGAGAAAATGAACAGGGCGGTAGGTTCAGGCACGCGGCACTTAACTATCACTCGTCGCCACTCAGGCCTGAATGGGGTTTGCTCACCCGGATAGTCCCCTCTCACAGTTCTAGCAGCCGGTGTGGAGCACGGAACATTCACTTGTAATTTCCTAAGGATACGATCAAGGGACAGCTTCCAAACCTTGAACTTCCCAGCACTTGTAATATCTAAGTCCTTAGGTGCCAATGGGGCACATTACAAGGCTTGTGGGGGATTATAGAGTCCTTCCCTCTGATCGGTAACCAGGCCTCTCCCGAGACAGTGACTTCCCTCACCGATCCCCTTGGATAGGTCCTCCCCTGGCTGCCTCTCCTTCAGAGCGGGCCACCCTCACTTGGGTGCCCTGGGACTCCTCTTCTGATGTAAGCCTCAGCTAAAGGTGCTGGGCCCACCTGGAACGATGCAACTTTGGGCTAAAGCTGCCCGAGGCCTAACACACACACACGTACCCCTGGCCATGAGGGCCACCGAAGGTGGGGTACGTGTCTGTTCTTCTCGGACCGAGGGGTCCTCTCCTGCGCCTCTCGCCTAATGGCGTCTGCCCCTTGTGTATCCTCTCCCAGCATGCACAGCGGTTAGACCACGCCCACTGCATGGCTGCCGAGAGAGGACACCCAATAGCATTGCAACGCCACTTGTGGTTCAACCCGAGCCCGGGCAACAGTGCCACCCACAGGCCACAGGGAACTGCACTGCCAGGTAACATTACCTCAGAGCAGAAGCCAATTTGAAGAACTCAACAGCCTGAGCCCAACTATTAGCTCAGGCTACCCTCTAAATTTAGGTATAGCGACCCCCATTATTGGGGGGTCCGCTACACACTCTACTTCCTAGATTAGACACTGTCCCAGTGTCTAGAATAAATCGGAGACCCCCTCAAACCTGAGGAGGCCCTCTCAATCCTGAGTAGGTGTCGAATTATTCATGACTATACACAAAATTTGAAAAAGGTGCCTGAACCAAAAATAAAAAAAAAAATTGGAAGGGAAATGAGGAAAGGAAAAAATACAGAGCAACATATAAATTTGACATCCCAGTCTCAATGTCAATTTTTTTTAACAGGATACAGAGCAATATACACAAACATATCACACATCCCACCTTCTTCTAAATCATCTACCCCACCCCATTCTCCAGTGGAGTTGATAGTAGATCACACACCTGCAGAGGAAGAAAAGGGAGGGGGAGAGAAAAAAAATGCATCACACTAAACATCATATGTATGATATGCTAATCCTAGCATTACTTGAATAATAAAAACAAAAAAAAAGTAATATCGGCAAACCACTGCCACCTGGTGGTAGCGCAAAGTCATTACATCTATCATAGTTGCTCATGGGAATGAATCACGGCACACATAAACATTTCCCATCTTGACCACGACGTCCCTCGTGCTTTGGCCCTGGCTAGACTACCCCAAAGTTTAGAAGAAAACTGTCTCTTTTTTTTCTTTTGAAAAGCAGAGGAGAGAAAGAAAAACAACAACTCTCCAATTTCCTCAACAGAGCAGACTTTCTCTGTAGCAGCGTGCAAAGTTACTGAAATCCAGGGCAGTTTGTTCATGTAAAAACAGGATAAAGAGAAAAACACACAAATTCCTGTTTTAAAGGTAGTAGTGAGGATCAGGGAGAATGACCGATCTCCCGCCTTCATCTTGGGTGATGACCGAATGTTCCACATCTGCTCCCCACTCTATACAAATGACCACTCGGTCAGCATAGATGTGCCGACCATAGCTCCAATTTCTGCGGAACGCAAAGAATTCTTCTCTTAGGTCAAATTTGTACTTTCCTCGATGGGATTCAGAAGTATCTAAGTAATCCCAAATAGTCTCGTCGTACCATGATTCCCTCTCGCCCTCAATCTCCTTCATCACACTATGAGGCACGTAAGGGAATTCAAGACCGTAATTCTTTCTCACACGGTACAGCATAGATTTCTGTAACCGGGCAAGTCTTGACAATGTCCTCCGGTCTCCCGTCCCAGGTAACACACATGAGTCGGGTTATCTGACATGTTTACAAAGAGTCTCTTTCCTTGCTGTCAATGTCCATTTAGAATCACCCGGGGCCCTTACCCGTGCTGTCACCCTCTCGGGGTCCTTGGTTGTCAATTCTTTATATTGACACGTAAGGGTAGCAACTAGAGTTGAGCGGACACCTGGATGTTCGGGTTCGACGGGTTCGGCCGAACTTCGCAAAAAAGTTTGAGTTCGGGACCCGAACTTGACCCACACTTGATCCCCCGAACCCAAAACCCATTGAAGTGAATGGGGACCCGAACTTTTGAGAACTAAAATGGCTCTGAAAAAGTAATGGAAAGGGCTAGAGGGCTGCAAATGGTAGCAAAATGTTGTTAAGAGCATGGCAAGTGCTCTGCAAACAAATGTGGATAGGGAAATAACTTAAAATAACATAAAATACAAAAATAAATAAATATTAATCTTGACCTAGGAGGACGAGGTCCATATGGAGTAGGACAGGGATATGCAATTAGCGGACCTCCAGCTGTTGCAAAACTACAAGTCCCATCATGCCTCTGCCTCTGGGTGTCATGCTTGTGGCTGTCAGAGTCTTGCTATGCCTCATGGGACTTGAAGTTCTGCAACAGCGGGAGGTCCGCTAATTGCATATCCCTGGAGTAGGAGGTTGAGGTGGCGGTGGATGTGGCGGTGTAGGTGGAAGCGGCGGTAGAGGAGGACGAGGTAGCCAACACTGGTTTTTGTTTTTAATAAAAAAAATTTTTAAATTAGGGTATACCCCAAAAGAGTGAGAAAGATCAAAAATACAACAATGGCTGGGTAAGGCCGGTATACATGTCTATTCTGCACAAGGTACATACAAGTCCTGTGGGATCCATGCCTGGTTCATTTTAATGAACGTGAGCTTGTCCACATTGGCTCTGGACAGGCGGCTGCGCTTGTCTGTGATAACGCCCCCTGCCGTGCTAAATACACGTTCAGATAATACACTAGGTGCAGGGCAGGCCAGCACCTCCAAGGCGTAAAGGGCAAGCTCAGGCCATGTGCCCAATTTGGAGACCCAGAAGTTGAAGGGGGCAGACCCGTCATTCAGTACTTGTAGGCGTGTGCACACATACTGCTTCACCATGTTGGTGAAATGCTGCCTTCTGCTAAGACGTTCCATATCAGCTGGTGGTGCTGGTTGATGTGGCATGCTGACAAAGCTTTTCCACATTTCGGCCATGCTAACCCTGCATTCTGATGTGCTGGCGGTGCCCCGGCTGCGTTGGCGACCTCTTCCTCCTCCTCTGCCTTCGCCTTGTGCTTTCACTGTGCCCCCACTGTCAGGTGGGAATGCCACCAGCAGCGCATCTACCAGCGTGCGCTTGTACTCGCGCATCTTACGATCACGCTCCAGTGAGGGAATTAAGGATGGTACGTTGTCCTTGTAACAGGGATCCAGCAGCGTGGCCACCCAGTAATCAGCACCAGTTAGAATGTGGGCAACTCGGCAGTCGTTGCGGAGACACTGCAGCATGTAATCGCTCATGTGTGCCAGGCAGTGTTGCCAACCCCCTGAAGTAAAATTTACTGGCAAGGATGCCAAAATTTCTGAACGGCACCAATTTTTTACTGGCAAAAATCATGAAAATTGCTGGCAGAGCCGCATTTTTTACTGACGCTGCAAAAAAGTACCTACAATCACTGTTTTTAGTGCTAAACAATGCAAACATCAATATTTGAACAATAAACACATAGCTAATGCTATTTATCAATGTGCTTAGGTTAAACAAAAGTAAAAAAACTTTTTTCTCAATTTACATGAAGGTCAGGTTACTATAACCCAGCCAGCACAGAGTTCCCACTTACATCAGAGTCTGCAGGATGCCCCCTTACAGAGCAAGGGAACTCTTATGTAAAGGGGAACGCTGCAGATCATGATGTAAGAGGGAACCCTGATGTGGAGGGGGCTCTGGTGAATAGAGACCACTTTCCGCAGAGTGAATACACTAAGGTAAGGGGGGGGTACTAATATAAGGGGGAAACCTTTATATCAGTGCCCCCTTACATTATTGCATTCACTCACCTCCTTATATCAGTGACCCCCCCCTCAGAATGGCCCGGCGGCACTGTCACTGACCTCCTCTCAGGTGCACAGTGTGGGGCTCAGTCAGACGGATCCAGCTTGGTGGCTCTGATCTCCTCTCCCCAGTCCACACGTCTGTTTCTTCCCGGGCCGTAACCCCCATCCCGGCAAAAGACAAGAGATGGTCAGAGGCTGCGGACACGATACAGGAGGTGGACAGAGACTGCGGACATACTACAGGAGGTGGACAGGGGCTGCGGTCATACTACAGGAGGTGGACGGAGGCTGCGGACATACTACAGGAGGTGGACAGAGGCTGCGGACATACTACAGGAGGTGAACAGAGGCTGCGGACATACTACAGGAGGTGGACAGAGACTGCGGACATACTACAGGAAGTGGACTGAGGCTGCGGACATACTACAGGAGGTGGACAGAGGCTGCGGACATACTACAGGAGGTGGACAGAGTCTGCGGACACACTACAGGAGGTGGACAGAGGCTGCGGACATACTACAGGAGGTAGACAGAGGCTGCGGACATGACACAGGAGGTGGACAGAGACTGCGGACATGACACAGGAGGGGTGACAGAGGCTGCGGACATGACACAGGAGGGGTGACAGAGGCTGCGGACATGACACAGGAGGGGGGACAGAGGCTGCGGACATGACACAGGAAGGGTGACAGAGGCTGCGGACATGACACAGGAGGGGGGACAGAGGCTGCGGACATGACACAGGAGGGGTAACAGAGGCTGCGGACATGATACAGGAGGGGTGACACTGACAGAGGCTGCGGACATGATACAGGAGGGGGGACAGAGGCTGCGGACATGACACAGGAGGGGTGACAGAGGCTGCGGACATGACACAGGAGGGGGGACAGAGGCTGCGGACAAGACACAGGAGGGGTGACAGAGGCTGCGGACATGATACAGGAGGGGTGACACTGACAGAGGCTGCGGACATGATACAGGAGGGGGGACAGAGGCTGCGGACATGACACAGGAGGGGGGACAGAGGCTGCGGACATGACACAGGAGGGGGGACAGAGGCTGCGGACATGACACAGGAGGGGGGACAGAGGCTGCGGACATGATACAGGAGGGGTGACACTGACAGAGGCTGCGGACATGATACAGGAGGGGGGACAGAGGCTGCGGACATGACACAGGAGGGGGGACAGAGGCTGCGGACATGACACAGGAGGGGGGACAGAGGCTGCGGACATGACACAGGAGGGGGGACAGAGGCTGCGGACATGACACAGGAGGGGGGACAGAGACTGCGGACATGACACAGGAGGGGTGACAGAGGCTGCGGACATGATACAGGAGGTGTGACACTGACAGAGGCTGCGGACATGATACAGGAGGGGTGACAGAGGCTGCGGACATGACACAGGAGGGGGACAGAGGCTGCAGACATGACACAGGAGGGGGACAGAGGCTACAAATATGATAGGGTCCTCCTCAGTCCTCACCCCCTCACAGTGGCCTCCTCCTCTGTCCACCATCATATAACTTCTCCTCCACATCATCAGTATGCTGTGTCCTCCTCCTTGTGGAGAGGTGAAAGGGGCACAGGAGGACACAGCATACTGATGATGTGGAGGAGAAGTTATATGATGGTGGACAAGTAACAGAGCACATCAGTCTCTGTCCCTCCCCTGCATGCCATGGCCGCTTCACCCTCCGGGCTCCCACTTCCAGCCCCAGCGCAGTCCTCCTCCTCCTCACCCCTGCTCGGCCGAGTCCTGCGAGTGCACTGTAGCCCGCGACCATCACCACACTCCTGTCCCGTCCTGATCGTCTATTCAAAAATGGCGCCGGGCGGCGCCATTACGTTACTGCGCATGCGCCGCCCGGCCGAGCGCATACGAACTTTCTCGAGCCCGGCCGGCTTCGAACTGCGCATGCGCTGTTGCATGGTCGGCTCGCGGCCATCTTTTTTGCGGTCACCCGATGCCCATAACGGACTTTACGGACACCCCAAAAAGGGGGTTAAATTTACATGCTGTACGTAAATTAACGTACGGTTGGCAACACTGGTGCCAGGCTGCCCAGACGCAACAAAAAGCTGTCCTCTGTGGGAAGTGTATCGTCTGTGTTCTCTGTATCCCCCCAGCCACGCACCAGTAATGGCCATGAGCTGGTCTGGGTGCCACCCTGCTGTGAACATGGTTCCTCCTCCTCCATCTCCTCCTCCTCATCCTCCACCTTGTCATCCTCCAGAACTGTGCTCTTGCTGGACAATTGTGTACCTGGCATTTGTTGGTGCAGGAACCCACCCTCGGAGTCACTTGTGAATGACTGCCCTGAAAGCCTTTGAAATTATTCCTCTTCCTCCTCCTCCTCCTGTGCCACATCCTCTTCCATCATCGCCCAAATCATTTTTTCAAGAGGCATAGAACTGGGATAGTAACGCTGAGAATGGCGTCATCGGCACTGGCCATGTTGGTGGAGTACTCGAAACAGCGCAACAAGGCACACAGGTCTCGCATGGAGGCCCAGTTATTTGGTGGTGAAGTGGTGTTGTTCCGCAGAGCGACTCACGCGTGCGTGCTGCAGCTGAAACTCCACTATCGCCTGCTGCTGCTCGCACAGTCTGGCCAGCATGTGCAAGGTGGAGTTCCACCTTGTGGGCACGTCACATATGAGGCGGTGAGCGGGAAGGCCGAAGTTACGCTGCAGCGCTGACAGGCGAGCAGCAGCAGGGAGAGAACGCCGAAAGTGCGCACAGGCGGCCCGCACATTCTGCAGCAGCTCTGGCATATCGGGGTAATTTTTAAGGAACCTCTGCACCACCAAATTCAGCACATGCGGCAGGCAAGGGATGAGCGCCAAACCGGCTAGGCCCAGAGCTGCTACGAGATTTTGCCCATTATCGCACACCACCAGGCCGGGCTTGAGGCTCACTGCCACCAACCACTCATCGGTCTGTTGTTCCATGTCCCTCCACAACTCCTGCGCGGTGTGGCATTTTCCCCCCAAACAGGAACGTTTTAAAACTGCCTGCTGTCGTTTACCCCTGGCTGTGCTGAAGTTGGTGGTGAAGGTGTTACGCTGACCGGATGAGGAAGCGGTAGAGGATGAGGAAGCGGAGTAGGAGGAGTTAGCAACAGGAGGCAAACTGAAGCACCCTGCAATCCTCGGTGGTGGAAGGACATGCGCCAAACTGCTATCCGCCTCAGGCCCAGCCGCCACTGCATTTACCCAGTGTGCTGTTAGGGAGATATAACGTCCCTGACCGTGCTTACTGGTCCACGTATCCGTAGTTAGGTGGACCTTGCCACAGATGGCGTTGCGCAGTGCACACCTGATTTTGTCCCCCACTTGGTTGTGCAGGGAAGGGATGGCTTGCCTGGAAAAGTAGTGGCGGCTGGGCACGATGTACTGTGGGACAGCCAATGCTATCAGGCTTTTAAAACTCTGCGTCTCCACCAGACGGAATGACAGCATTTCAAAGGCCAGGAATTTTTTTTTGGGGAATAGCAGAATAAAACAACAGTATCTAAAGTGTGTATCTCACTAAATACAGATATGCAGGAAACGCAGCAAAATATATATTTTTTTGCCCTAAATGGGTGATTTTAGAATAGCAGAATAGACCAACAGTATCTAAAGGGTGTATCTCACAGTAACATATGCAGTGCTGGTGCACTGAGCTTGCATAAAATGCCCGCCGACGCCAACCTAACTAACAGACGGATAAAAGTTATCTTTTCTCTGGCACTGGGCTCAGGGCAGGATAAAAATATTGTGCACTGCACACACACAACAAAATCAAGGTAGATCGCTGAGTAATTTGATTTCTGAATCAGGACTCCTATCTAATTCTCTCCCTCAAAACAGCAGCAGCAACCTTTCCCTACACTATATAAAGCAGAGTGACGTGCTGTGCTATGTGCCTCTAGCTTATATAGAGGCTGGGTCACATGCTGCACTGGCCAATCACAGCCATGCCATTAGTAGGCAAATTCAGCACATGCAGCTTTTTTAAATGCGCCATTACATTGCCGAACACCGAACTCGAACCCGAACATACAGTAAATTGTTCGGGTTCGGGTCCGGGTACCAAAAACCCAAAAGTCTGGTACGAACCCATCCGAGGTCCGAGGTCCCGGTGAAATAGAAGTCCATGGAGTGGCAGACATATTGCTCCTCTTTACTAGTCCAGGCTCTTACTGTCCCTTGGCGCCAAATGCACCACGTGCAACTGGCGGGGGCTCTTCCCCTTTTTCTTCTTTCTGCACGTAGCTCGCAGGCTTTTCTTCTTTTAGGATACGTCCACGAACTACGCAGATAGAAAAAGTCAAAGCACAGTCCTGCACCTCCTTATCTCTCGATAAAGTAATGACGCAGTCCAATTTTCCTCAATAGCCGACCTCCACAAAAACACACAGATAGAGAAAAAAATAGTCCAACTTCCAGGGGTAGCTGCAAAATCCCGGACTCGAGCCCCCACATGTAGCACACAGATCCCTTTCTTGCTTACCTCCAGCAAGTGGGACACACCATGCCCCATGCCCAGTATCCTCCTTGTTGAAGAGGGTGAGCAGTGTTATCCATTTTTGGGTCCTCGGCGAGTTACCTCTTTCCGTTGGTTCTTCACCCTAGAGTGTTGGAAGAAGTCTATTCTCTCTCTTTATTTCAAGAAGGCCATTGTCCAGACAGTGTTAAACCCAATAAAGAAAGGTTTATTTTTCTTCTTGATAACTTGACAGGAAAGTTGGAGATAAAGAGAAAATGAACAGGGAGGTAGGTTCAGGCATGCGTCACTTAACTATCACTCGTCGCCACTCAGGCCTGAGTGGGTTATGCTCACCCGGATAGTCCCCTCTCACGGTTCTAGCAGCCAGTGTGGAGCATTACAAGGCTTGTGGCAGATTATGGAGTCCTTCCCTCTGATAGGTAACCAGGCCTCTCCCGAGACAGTGACTTCCCTCACCAATCCCCTTGTATAGGTCCTCCCCTGGCTGCCTCTCCTTCAGAGCGGTCCACCCTAACTTGGGTGCCCTGGGACTCCTCTTCTGATGTAGGTTTAGGAGATATTTTTTTTACCTACAGGTAAGCCTTATTATAGGCTTACCTGTAGGTAAAAGTACCAAATCGGACTATACAACCACTTCAAGTGAGATATTATCACAAAGTAAGACTTGTAGAATAAATGTGTTGCGCTAAATAAAACAATAAATAAACCAAGTGAGTCCAAGAGTCACTATCGTGACATATAATAAATGATGATATGCTTGACTGTTGTGTCATCAACTGCCTCCACCTCGTGAGTAAACCACCAGCAATGATCAAGGTGTGTTCTTACCAGAGAGCATCAACTCCCTATTACGGGGGGTCAAAAAGGGCCTGTATGTTAGAGATATTCCACCCAAATGCAAGATCCACATATGTTGTACAGAAAATGTGATTTCAGAGGACAATTGAGAAAAACAGAAACTCCTTTCAGTCCAACCGTAGCACCGGACAGCGTACCCCAAATAAGAGAGAAAATGCCAATATAGTGTAAAACCTTTTCAGAATAAAGATAAAGGTATTGCACTTACATCCAAAAGTAGATAAAACAGCATATGCCAAACACTGTGGCTACCAAGTGTGTATCCTCTAGTTGCGATGACAGGAAGTGACACCCTTTGTATACTATTGCTAGGTAAATCCAGTTAAGTTCTGTTAATTACTGTTATTCAGAATACTGCAGGTGTTTAACCATATCTCTCCGACTGTTTGTATAAGAAAACTTGCTAATCCTCTCTCCTTTTAGGCTATGCTTGGCCAAATAAATAATTTAAAACTTCTCAAGGTGTGTCAGTAAGTGCTGGGTGAGTGAAGTGTGCCATCAGGTGCTCAGAGAAATCACAAAACAATTCAGAAGCTCCCTGGGGAGTAGCGCTACAAGCTGACTTCTTCATCTACACCTGTCAAGATACACCAGAGGGTAGATAATACAGCATGCTTTTTTCCTTCACCATCTAATGACATTTGTATATGATTATTTGCAGGACTGAACTCAGAAAGTGACATACTGTATTCTATTAGCTTTAACTTAAAACCAAACTTTTTACAGAAACAAGGGATATTTCTGTCAGTGGTCCAGATCTGGAGGGGCATTTATCTTCTACAATCCACCCAGAAATATAGTGCTAAAGTGACACTGAACTGTGGTTAAAAAATAAATAAATAACCAAAATCCCCCCCCCCTTTTTTTTTTTTTTTGCTGCTGCGATCTGACTTCCTTCAATGCCTTGCCTTCCACTTTGTGTTGCATTACAAATAGAGTGCCAATGGGATGAACTAGTGCATGGTGATTTATCTGCGGGACTGTAAATTCTCTGTCTTCATGTGTGTGTGTCAGATCTAATATACTGTTTAGCTCCCACCTGCACCAGCACTAGACTGAGAGGGCCAGGGATTGTGGGATTTGCAGTTTCTTCACAACAAATGACAGTTTTCACACTACACTACACACTACATTAACCTGTGCAGTGCCATTTCACATGTTTCTAAACAAACTGAAACTGCTGATAAAGGAGTAAGAAGATTTTAACTGCTATAGGCTGTGCATACAGGCCAACAAATGACACCTTACTACATGATTAATGTGTATCTTATGCAGGTAGGACAGTTTACAATACTTTAAATGGATGGGGTTCCATAGCAACCTCCTCACATAGCAGGAAAGGGACATGAAAATTACCACTCCTCACTCACAGATCTGGACCTATAGACACAGAAACTATCAAGTAGACATGTGCGATTAGTTTCGTACGAATTTCCGAAAATTCGTACATTCGGAAGCATCCGAAATACGAATTTCTATTCTTACGAATTTCTGAAAATTCGTACATTCGAAAGCATCCGAAATACGAATTTCTATTCTTACGAATTTCCGAAAATTCGTACATTCAGAAGCATCTGAAATACGAATTTCTATTCTTACGAATCTTATACAAAATATGAAATTTCGTTGACGAATTTCATTTCGGGAGTGGGAGACTGCTCAGACTGATACTGGTAGAGATTCAGAATTGGACAAAATAAGAATGTTCGTTAATATTGTTTTATTATTTTCATAATAATTACGATTATTCGTTATGATGAAATTAAAAACCCAGGAAGTCAGCACAGCACAGGGATGATGGGAGCCCCTCATAATGAGCACAGCAGGGGTACAGCCCCAGGAGGAAGTCAGCACAGCACAGGGATGGTGGGAGCCCCTCATAATGAGCACAGCACAGGGATGGTGGGAGCCCCTCATAATGAGCACAGCACAGGGATGGTGGGAGCCCCTCATAATGAGCACAGCAGGGGTACAGCTCCAGGAGGAAGTCAGCACAGCACAGGGATGGTGGGAGCCCCTCATAAAGAATGTTCGTAATTGTTACGAAAAGTTTCCGAACCTAACGAACTTTCGTATTTCGTACAAATCCAAACTGAATTTCGGACACAAATTACAAAATACGAATTAACGGGCTACTACAAACCCAGGAAGTCAATACAGCACAGGGATGATTGGAGCCCCTCAAAATGAACACAGCAGGGGTACATCCCCAGGAGGAAGTCAGCACAGCACAGGGATGGTGGGAGCCCCTCATAATGAGCATAATGAGTCGACAACTGCCATATTGAGAAAGGTATTTTTTGCTTTTTCAATTCATCATAACGAATGTTCGTAATTGTTACGAAAAGTTAACAAATCTAACGAAAATTCGTATTTCGTACGAAACAAATCCAAATTGAATTTCGGACACGAATTATGAAATATGAATTTTCGTCTAATACGAAATGGAACGGAACGAAATGAAACAAATTTATTGATGGCGCACATGTCTACTATCAAGCGACTGAAAAAAAACAAAGTTTCTTACTAGCAAAATATGCACCTTGTAGTGTATATTGGGCTGATTTGCTAAAGGAGTTGGGGATGTTCACTTTAATTATCCAGTCATGTGCAGGTGAAATAAGGTAAAAAGGATTTTTTTTTGTTACAATTGGATAATGGAGGTAAAAATTCTCAAAACTTGTCGTGTGAAGATCTTCTCAACTCCATTAGTAAAGTGGCCTCTGTATACCTGTGTACAGACCCAGTCAAAGTTCAAGTACCTTTGGGTACATTTAATGATTCAACTAGGCAGTAGCCAGTCTAAGCTTTAATCTGTTTACCTTTTGTGGGTTCATTTGGTTCCCCAAAATTCGGAATATTGCTTGCTTCTGCCTGTTGCTGGGTATTGTTCTCCAGTAGATAGATTTATTTCACTCTGGCCAATCACTAGGGGTTTATTGCCTGTGATGTATAATAGGGAAGGTAATACATTTCCAGGGAATCTCCTAGAAGCCTCCTAAGCTTGCCCTGGAGAAGATGTGGTGTTAGACTGGTTCTTTAATCTCCCAGGCTTATCCTGAGGAGAATGTGCTGCTAAATGTGTCATTGTTAGGCTACTTTCACACTGAGGTGCTTTGCAGGCGCTATAGTGCTAAAAATAGTGCCTGCAAAGTGGCCTGAAAGAGCCTCTTCTCGCACTCCAGTGTGAATGCCCGAGGGCTTTCACACAGGAGTGGTGCGGTGGCAGGACGCTCATAAATGTCCTGCCACCCGCATCTTTGAGGTGCTGCAAAAGCGGTGTATACACCGCTCCACAGCACCCCTGCCCATTGAAATCAATGGGCAGCGCCACCGAACCGCCGGCAAAGCGGCACTACAGCGCCGCTTTGCTGGCAGTTTTAACCCTTTTTCGGCCACTAGCGGGGGTTAAAAGTACCCGCTAGCGGCCGAATAGTACCACAAAAACAATGGTAAAGCGCCGCTAAAAATAGCGAAGCTTTACCGCCGACGGCACAACACCCCAGTGTGAAAGTAGCTTTAAGCTCCTAGAAGTGGAAATAGGCCTGTGCTAGATCCTGGAAGATAAGAAGGTGCCTGATAAAGAGAGCACTTTAAGCATAAGCCAATTGCTGGTCTCAGCTTAAAGGCGCACTATTGAAGAAACATACTATATGTAGCACTACCCCGTAGGAGCTGCTGGTTTAATTTTGGGCCTGCACGTTACCTCAGTATTCGTTGTCTAGGGGAAGAAAGTCTATAGCAACTCCAATGTCCACACACGATGTAAAACCTTAAACAGTTAGGTTTTATTTTCCTTTTTGCATAAACATATAGAAAGGTGAAGGGAAGGGGTAGGTTCAGGCACACGGTGCAGGTCACTGGGGAGAACTCCTCAAATATACAGTCATTCACCACTCTCCCTGGAGTGGGTATTGCTCACCCGGATAGGCCCCTCTCACCTGGCCTAGCAGCCGGTATGATGCACGAACAATATCAGGACCAGTCTCTGCCACAGACTGGCGATGCACAGAATTGGATAATCCGGGATCCTCTGCCACAGGACTCAACACCCGAACTTCCAGCCAAACAGTCAAGAGCCTTTAGGCCGACCCGGCAGACTGTAAGGTAACTTTAGTTGCGGTGCATCCTCCAATAGATTTACCAGGCCCTCCTCAAGACACCAGCCTTCCGCTTGGTCTTTTCCAGGACAGGTCCTCCCCTGGTTTCCTCCATTGTGTGGTTTCCTCCATCAGGACGGACAGCCCAGGATCACCTTCGAGGTGCAGACCCAGTCAGCATAACTGGGCCTACTGGTTGGAGTTGCAGCCTCGGACCAGCATGGTTCCGAGGCCAAAAATCACACAATACACCCCTCACGCCAGGAGGGCCGTGAGGGGACGAAAGACCCCCTAAGATGGCATCTGCCCCTTAAGTACCCTTCCCCAGCATGCTCAGCGGGTAGACCACACCCACTGAACTGTTCCCGGGGGAAGGTACCCAATACACTCTGGCTTGTCAGTCTTCCACATTGGCCTAGGGTGGTAACGCCAACTACAGGCAAACAGTGGGAAGTCTGCCCAACACAGCCATAGCCGGAACAGAGGCTAATTTAACATGAATTATGTACATCTGAGCCTAACTATTGGCTCAGATACCCTCTAAATTGAACATAGCGCCCCAGTCATTGGGAGCAGGGCGCTACATACTCCCCCTTCTACATAAAGACACTGTCCCCAGGGTCTGGGGAAAAAAAACAACACCTCAGTCCTGAGGGTTTGGTACCTGAACCAAAAAAACTTGGATGGGGAAGGGGAGAAAAGAAAGAGACAGGATATGACTTATGACATACAATTTCAAAAAGATAAGAACACAATATACATTATACATTACACACTACCACCCATCACTACCTATCTAACCCCCTATCTAACCCTCCCCATTCTTCGGAGGTCTTGAAAGAAGTTCTGGTTACCTAAAAGAGAAAAACAAGACAGAGATACAGTATATACAGCAGAATAGTTATAACCATCCTAAAATGTTTTTAGAGAAGCAGAGCTACACCTCCGTCAGAGGTGGAACTTTCTTCTTTACTTTTTAAAGCCTAAAGCCTCGTACAAACGACCGAGTTTCTCGTCCAAAACCGGCAAGAAAAGTGCCGCGTGAGCTTTTTTGTTGAGAAAACCGTTCGTGTGTATGGTTTTACGACGAGAAAATTGCCGTGAATCTCTACGAGAAAATAGAGAACCTGCTCTCTATTTTCTCGTCAGGATTCCAGATTTCCTCATCGTGTTTCTCGTCGGCCTGTTTTGTGACGAGAAAATGGTTCGTGTGTATGCTTTTACGACTCTTCCAAAAGCGCGCATGCTCAGAAGCAACTATGAGACGGGAGCGCATCTTCTGGTAAAACAAGCCTTCGTAATGGAGATAGCACATTCGTCACGCTCCAAATTTTTGCATCATTTTAATGTTGGGCATTGAAATCTTCGTTAGAATGTTACATTAATCCAAACGAATGAACTTCTTTTGCTGCTGATATTCACACAGAGTTATGACTATCTTTTTTTAACCTTTTTCATGCTGCTCTTAAGAAGATTTATGTGTATTATATCGTGCAAGTTTTTAGGAATATTTAAAACTTTGATATTTTTCAAACTGATGTCAATTGTAATTTCGCAATGTTTTGGTAGTGATCTCCCATTGAATCTTTTAATATATATTATTTAAATTTTACACCCTTTTTTGGGAAATACGATTTCGTTATTTTTTTGGGGGGTTGGTATCTGTCCCTTTTTTTTGTCAGTCAAATGTATCTGCTTACTCCAAAGCTAGATTTTACATTTTTACAAATACACATAGTCAAGTATGAACTTAAAGAAAAATAACATTTATTCATGTTTGAACTAAAATAAAGAGAAGGCAGCGCTGGAGAAGCTGCTGCCATTTGTGCATCCCAGGGACCCCAGAGCACACAGCAACCCTGTGTGGACACTAAAATTGGGAGCTTGAGAAGGCCAACATTTCTGAACACAATCTGATGCTGGCCTCCCAGAGGTCAGGAACAGCAGCAGGTGATATATATGTCCCAAGTGTGTGGTACTACAACAGGCTGCCTTCTGTCCGACCACAATGAAGCAAGGCCATCACTTCCTCATCTTCCTGGCAACCTTCCCTGCAACCTTTCCTGAAGCCTTCCCTGCAGCCTTCCTTCTTTGTTTGGCTGGAGGCTGGGCCACTGGAGGGGTACTCCTGTCAGGAGGAGGAGGAGAAGGGGGTGGCGCAAAAGAACAAGGTGGAGGTGGAGGAGAAGGGGGTGGGGTGGAAGAACAAGGTGGAGGTGGAGGAGAAGGGGGTGGGGCGGAAGAACAAGGTGGAGGTGGAGGAGAAGGGGGTGGGGCAGAAGAAGAATGTGGAGGTGGAGGAGGAGGTTGAGGTTGGGACAGTTGTGCCACCTCACAAATGGCGGTATTGGGGTTAATTTTTCCCATCACCCCCTTGTTGAGCAAGGTGATGAGCAGGGGCTCGCATAGGAGGCGTTGCTCCATGCTCATCACCTTGAACTTTGCCTCCACTAGGCCGGCAATGGCCTCTTCAGGGGATGTGGGCTCTTTGAGGGTGGCATGGGCCTCTTTAATAAGGGCCATTGCTGCCTCACTGGTGGTCCTGTCCCTCCTGCCTCTTTTGGGAAGCCGGATGGGAGGCACCTGGGATCTGGTGCTTCTCCTTTGCCCTGCCACCTCCTGG
Organism: Rana muscosa; assembly: GCA_029206835.1. Classification (NCBI taxonomy): domain Eukaryota; kingdom Metazoa; phylum Chordata; class Amphibia; order Anura; family Ranidae; genus Rana; species Rana muscosa. The sequence goes on from JARGYO010005562.1 coordinate 11,587,999, forward strand.
CTGCCACTGGGCCCTGCCACCTCCTGGCTGCCACTGGGCCCTGCCACCTCCTGGCTGCCACTGGGCCCTGCCTCCTCCTGGCTGCCACTGGGCCCTTCCTCCTCCTGCCTGACAGTTTCCAGACCCTCCTCCTGGCTGATTTCATCCTGTGTATGAAAAAGGGACATAGTTTAATATGTTGGTTTAATCTTTGCAGCAAACTTTATAAACATGATTGAAGCAATTAGAATGTAAATCCAGAAATCATTTTTTCTAATTTACACCTACATCAGATTGACTATTTAGCACCCAATTAAGTGCAGACTAATGTCTCGAGATCTTGATTTCACTTGTGGAAGCCAAAATATTGTATGTTTCTCATCTTGACGTATTTGTCAAACATTAATTTTATCACAATGCAATTTCATTTAATACTATACCTGGCTCCAGATGGACAAATCAGGATCATCCAGGATGGCTGCCTCCTCTTTCTCCAGAGAAGGCTCAGGTTGGCTGCAGGGAAGTCTGGGGGTAAGAGTGGAGAGTGATGGCCTTGCCTCAATGTGGTCATCCAGGAAGGACATCCTGCTGTAGTACCACAAAATCGGGACATAAACATCATCTGCTGCTGCTCCTGACCTCTGAGAAGCCAGGACCTTAGAGCGTTCAGTCCTGTAGGTGCCTCTCAAGCTCCCAATTTTAGTGTCCACTTGTTTTGCTGTGGCTGTGGGCACCTTGGTCTGCACAAATGGGAGCAGCTTCTCCAGTGCTGCTTTTCTCACCCCTCTTTTTTTGTGGATGGGGTTTTTCGTCTCCCACAGAGCCGGCAGCTCCCTTACCCGGTCAATAAATTCCGCCAGGAACTCTTTGTCGCTAATAAAGACATTCATATTGTATCTGCAAGTTAAATAAATAATATATAACTAATGTGAGGCAAGCCTCGTACACACGGCCGAGATTCTCGTCGGAAAAAACATGTCGTTTTTTTAGACGAGATTCTTGGACAAGAAACTTGTTCCGGCCGAGTCTACACACGCTCGATTCAAAGAACCCGCGGTTCTTTGAATGGAGCGTACGCGGTGACATCATCGACTACGACGAGCATGCGCTCGTCACATTCGATGCCGTCGCCGCCATCTTGGTATACCCTACCTATGCCTAGGAAGCTACCGCGCATGCGTCTAATTCATTTCGAACATGCGCGGGCTTCCGGGAGGACAGGTAAGTGTACACACACTCACTTTTCTTGTCGAGAAACATGCCGACGAGAATCTCGACGAGAAAATAGAGAGCAGGATCTCTATTTTCTCGTCGAGATTCTTGTCGCTTTTCTTGACGAGAAACCATACACACAAACGAATTTCTCGGCAAAAAATCTCTGCCAGCAAGTTTCTTGCTGGTTTTTGCAAAGAAACTCGTTCGTGTGTACGAGGCTTCAAACAGTCTAACCTCCTTAACATCGTAGTCACCATATATATATCCTACAACATTCTCAAGACAGTATAGGCCAACAATTTGGCACAGTCTCAAAATCACATACCTTCGTTCGCACGTCCGTCACTTGAACTCCTCTCTCCGCACACCGAACGTACTATAGTCACATGTGTGTTTGCTATATACACACCACGCATGCGTCAAAATACGAACACGTCGCTCCACACACGTCGCCCGCCCATGACGTTCTAACTAACATCTTTTCCCCGCCCCTTCTCTTTCGGCGCGCAGACAGATATGGCGGAGTTACAGCAGGTGTCTGATAATTCCGCAACTAACGAGGAGGAGACAAACCCGGAGACCGAGGAAACGTCACGATCAAGGAGGAGATTCAAGGCATCGAATATGTCTTTTACGGAGATGGCGGAGATGGTGGACATCTTGCTCAAGTCTGATTATGACGCAAAGCATGGGCCGTATAGCAAACCAAATAGAAGGAAGGCCAAAATCCTCACTAAAGTCGTGAAGAGTCTGAAGACGAATTTCGGGGTGAAACGCTCAAATGAGCAGCTCAGAAAGAGGTGGTCAGACCTCAAACTGAGGGAGCCAGAGCAGTTAAGGAGCATTAAGAGAATGCTCGCAAAAAGTAAGTAAAATGTACACTTTTCTGCTATTAATCCTTTTCTAAACTGACATGTTGCTGGTTTAGTTTTTTTTTCTTATTGGACTCCCTTCCAAAATGTAATATTTTGAACTTGGTTGGCCACAGTAATCGTTCGTTACATTACAGACACTTCGTTCGGCCACTATCCGCTGTTTTGGCTTATTTTACAGCCACAAAAGTAATCAGACATCTGCCATTTTTTTGGAAATTTGGGGCACCAAGTTTTAGGCTAGATGATGTGTTTGTAAAGAGAATGAAATGCAAACTGTAAACTGTAAAGGAGAGGACACTCAGCAGCTGCTTCCACATCTGTACTTTGGAGCACTATAGTGTGGGCCACCAGACCCACCTTTTTTGGGTGTCCCACACAGGTGCATCAGAGAATTTTTGTGTTGCCTACATGTCTAAAAAATGACAGACAAAGGTGAATACTAAGCATATTCTTGGTCAGAAATAATGCATTCATCTTTAACTTCCGCCCAAACACACACTTGTACCCCACTTCCAAGCAATTTAGCCTGTTTTTTTTTTACATATAGAATTTCTGTGTGATAACTCTACCTTTTGTTTGATTCTCATAGGGGAGAGAAGACTGGGAGGAGGACACTCCAGGGAGCACAGGAACCCCACAGCTTCACAACAACCCCAAACTCCAAAAGACCAACAACTTAAAGATGTGGAGGAAGTTGAGGTGGAGGAAGGAGAAGTGCAGGAAGGAGAGGTGGATGACGTTGTGGAACTGGTCACCACAACAGGTCAGTATCTGTCACCACAGCTTCAGGTAAGAGATGTAGGCCTGCAGAGTTATAATACTTTTTTATTTTGTTTTTAGGGGATGTAAATGTTGGGGTGAAGGATAGTACAGGTTTCTCTGCTGACAGTGCCCTCCGCCTCATCCAGCAAGTGATGGAATGTAGCACGGAACTGGACAAAATTAAAGAAAGAATTCATGTGATGGATTAAACATTTTAAAGACATTCTCGATGTTTTGGGGAGAATTCAATAAGGCATCCCAACCCCCTTTTTTTTATGTTTCTTCTTCAACTTTTAAAAAACTTTTTGACAATCAAACCAGCCAAAAATTGAATCTGCGCACAGTGTGTCAACATGTGCTATCTGCCATCAGGGGATATCCATGTACGTCTTTTGGGGGTGCAACCCCTTCCTCGTATCTAAAGTAGGTGAACTGAGGAAGGGGTTGCACCCGCAAAACACGTCCATTGATCACCCCTGATGGCAGATAGCACATGTTGACAATAGGGATCAGGAGTCTAAAATCCCTATAGGAAAATAATCCCAATTGTGTGCATATTCAATTTTTGGCTGGGCAAGGGGTGGCAGGACCCCATATTAGGACGGGCACATAGAGACATATAGTTTGTGTAAGTGAATGTCTCAGATTGCTCCGAGGTATCCAATTTTGTAATTTTTGGAATGCAACTGTTGTTTTTGTATTTTCCTAAGAAAACAATTGCCGGTTTGTGGCCAGGCAAACAAAAAATGTAAACTAAAAAAAAAAAAGGTGTGTGAATTTGCACATAGTAAAATATTTGAACACAAACAACATGTAGCTTCTTTTTCTAATATGCTCTAACCTTATTTGGTACATTTTTAAAGGTTACATAGTGAAATGGTTGGTATTTACTAAAGGAAAATACACTTGGCACTACAAATGCACTAAGACAAACTAGGAGACAGGAAACCAACAAAAGTTAGAAGTTTAAACCAGATTTTTATTTGGATCGTTAGACAGGAATCTTTAGACATAGCCTGGCATAGGAATTGCCCCCTTACCCGTGAAATAGTCCATGTATTTGTCCCGAACCTTTGGGGGGGCAAGCCAGCACGGGCAGATTCCAGGCCCGGCAGGGGATTATCAGGGGAAAGTCCAGCCTCAGGCAAAACTGAGGCCATATAGGAATTAGATTTGCGGCAAAGAAAATTGTGTAGCACACAGCAGCATAATACTACATAGTTTATTTTGTAGTCCGCCAAGTGTATTGAAGTCCTAAAAAGGCGGAACCGTCTGGCCATTATGCCAAAGGCATTTTCAACGACTCTTCGGCCCCTGGCCAGCCGGTAATTGAACACCCTCTTCTCTGGGGTCAGGGTCCTCTGAGGAAATGGCCTCATAAGATGTGGTCCGAGCCCAAAGGCTTCATCAGCCAAAAAAACAAAGGGGAGTCCTTCAATATTCCCTGCATCCGGTGGCAATGCAAGGTCGTCACTCTGGAGACGGAGGGCAAACTCCGGCCATTCTTCCCTACATCAACATAGAGGAATTCATACCGTGCTGACACCACCGCCATCAGCACAATGCTATGAAACCCCTTGTAATTGAAGTAGTAGGACCCAGAACGGGGTGGCGGCACGATGCGGACGTGCTTCCCGTCTATAGCACCACCGCAGTTGGGGAAGTCCCACCGCGTGGCAAACTCCAATGCCACAGTCTGCCATTCCTGTGGCGTGGAAGGAAGCTGTGGAGTCAAACAAGATGAAAAAATATTAGAATACACAAATCAAACATTACAAGTATATTCTAAGAAAATACATTAGAGGCCAACATCAAGCAAAATCTACGTTTATTAAGGTGTTTTAAATAAGTATAATGGAAGGCTCATGTATCATATTCATCACCCCCTATGATGGTCCATTAATAAATTATAATGGGGAGGGGGGGTAGATGTGTTTGGACACAGGATAGCATTGCAGTGGCGGTGCGTCCAGAGTGAGCGCTGGAGCACTGCCCCCTCTCTCCTGTGCCCGTCACTCAGAACAATACATAGGTTCATGCCTTGCAATAACCTATGTATTGTCTATGCCGCCCACTATTCAGGTGGATGGCCCCCTGTTAAGCGACCGACATATGAAGAACTGCGGCATTTATGGGCTTAAAATTGCATATCAGAAACAGTAAGGAAAATTGTCTTGCACATTACAGCCTGAGGGATGTAATTGGCTTCAGAAAAGTTAAATAGGGGACGCAAGGGGGGGGCATTCCTTGGGTAAACACTGACAGGCTGCTCTGCCAATCATGTTCACCAAGTCTGTTTAATGGTAACATGATTGGCTGATGCAACATCAAGGGAAGGAGAAGACATCAAGGACAGAAGAAGGATGGCGCTGACCACAAGAAGGTAAGTGCAGGGCTGGGGGGGGAACTGGCTGCATTGGAGGGGACAAAATGGCTGCATTAGAGGGAACAAAATGGCTGCATTGGAGGGAACAAATGGGGGCGGTTAATAGGCACCAGAGCAAAAAAGGAGGAAGTTTATTTCCTAAATTGGGGTTTGAACCCCCAAACATTTGGAGCAACAGGCGCCCCTGCTGGAAAGGTTAGTGAAGGAAAATATGCATGGAGGAGAAAAAAGGGGCAATCTAAAGCTTCAAGCATGCATGAGGACAAAGGGGACATTCTCAGCATATTACAATCATGGTAATTAGGGAAGGATGAAAGAAATACAATACATTAGCATACATGTAATACATAAAATGTGATGTTAATGGAGAAAACTTACCCTAATATAGTCCTCCTGCAGGACTTGTATAATAGCAGAACAGGTGTCTGGGATTATGAGGCCCAGAGCCTGGGGGGAGATGCCTGTTGTGAACTTCAAGTCCTGAAGACTTCCCCCTGTCGCCAGATAACGTAACCTGGCGAAGAGCCTCTGCTCAGCACTGATGGCTTCCCGCATAACGGTGTCCTTCCTGGTAATATAGGGGGACACCAAAGCCAACAGTTCCTGAAAAACGGGGTCAGACATCCGCAGAAAATTCCTGTAGTCCTCAGGATTATTCTCGACTATCTCCCGCAGCAGAGGCATGTGGCAGAATTGGTCCCGCTGGAGCAACCAATTCTTGGTCCATGAACTCCTCCTCACACCATTCATGGACTGGTCTTGGTCCAAAACAAGCAGACCAACACCAAGCGCATGCACAGCACGAACTCGACGACGAGAACGTCCAGGCGACATGGCTAGGAAACGGTCGTCTTATCAGAACGTACAGAACAGAATGCACTTTAGAACAGCAAGGCCTATGAATAACGAACTGAAAAACAGAAACGAACAGGCAAGAACGCACTGTAAAACAGATACGACCTGCCTAGACGCCCTGAAAGTCAAGATACGAACCCACAAGCACAAACTGAACCACAGAAAACGATCTGAAAAGTACAAAGACTGAAAAGCGCGAATCGTCTCTTCCCAAACTTTTACTTCTGGTGCCGCCAAGAAAAAAGATCTTCCCCTTTTATAGTGCCGTCGTACGTGCTGAACGTGACCGCGGAGAACAACGAGGAAATTGGGAAATGTCAGTGTGTACGCATGGAAAGCTTGACGAGAAAATCGACAAGGTTAACAAGAATCTCGTCGAAAAAAACGACGTGTTTTTTACGACAAGAAACTCGGTCGTGGGTACGAGGCTTAAGTGCTATTGCTAAGTGTAGAGAAATCCTTCCCTAGTCTATCGACCACTGCCACCTAGTGTCAGAGGCAACACACAAAAGAGTTCTTTAAGCGGGTGCTGCAACCGTTGACGTCTTGATCCCGACGTCCTCAGCGACCCTATTCCTAACTGTCTAACTCCCCAAAGTCCAGTTAGCATGAAAAAATTAGAAGGCAACACAAAAATTCCTTCTCTTAATTTAAAGTATTTTTTTTAAAAAATCCTGCAGCGAAGAAAAAATATTTAATTGGAGACAAAAAGGGTTCTTGAAGTACTCACAGGTAAAACCTGGGATCCGGCAAAGTCAGAGGTTTTCCTTTCTTGTCCAGGGTTGTGATAAAATAAGTAACATTGTCCTTCCCTGGTCTGCAAAGGACTACCCGATTGGCATGGATATGCCGCCCGTAGCTCCAGTCCCACTGGCACCCCTTGAACCGATCAGCCATAATAAATGAATAATCCAGCTTTGGTACTTCTAGATAGTCCCAGATGGCTTCACTGCACCATTGCTCCCTGTTTGCCTCAATCTCCAGCATTGTCCATTTTGGCACGTACGGGAACTCCAGGCCGTACTCCGTGGCTACCCTTTTCATTACCACGCGTTGTAGACGGGCGAGCCTAGACAATGTCTGAGAACACCCCGTCCCGGGCAACACACACGAATCCGGTGACTTTTTCACCATAGACTTTGTGGGTTTAAGAACAGTCCTTTTTACGGGCAAAATCACTTTATCAATGTCCAGGGTTCCCTCCCCGGAGTCCATATCTGCCCACTCTGAACAGCTATGCATTGAGGCAACATCATCTATGTTGCTCCACAACAACTCCTGAGACATTGACTCTAATATTTTTCCGCAAACAGCTGACCGAGAGTCTAGATCAGAGTCTGCTAACTCTTCTGCTGGTAAATAATTAACTAAAGTCCCGGTCACTTTTTCCCCAGGTTTCTTACCAGCTCCTGTCGTGGACGTCCCGGGAATATCATCGCTCATCGCTCACTGGGGTAGGCCTCGACCGCGGGAAGCCTTGACGTATCCCACATTCCGTTTCACGGGTGGGACGGGGACACATGCTGTGGATGTGGTATCCGCTGCAATGTCCGCTGGTGCCTCTGCATTGGTAGCAACATCACTTTCAGGCTCACTCTCTGCAGCAGAGGTGGTGCACACAGGCTGAACCGCAGGGGCGAAGGCGACATCTTCCAACGTAGCGTAGCCTGTATCCCAGTCTATCCGATAAGCACGAGGCGATGCAGTGGGTTGCTCCACCTCAAATAAGTATTCCCCGCAGGAAGGGCACCGGGCAAATGGACGTAGCTGGACTGCCAGTCCTTCACATCTAGGGCACAGCATGGCCAGCGCCTCCACATCTCCGCTCGTGTAGAGTATGAAGTGTCCTCGTAGCTTCAATCTGATCCCTGTATCTGTAAGCAAGGCTCCGAGTTGCGTAGTACTTACAGCGGCGGGCATGGGGAACATTCTAGGCCCTAGCCTGGGTGGTGCCCACAGAATCAAAGACATGCTGCTTTCCGATCCACTCACTTGATCTGGCAGCTTCTGGTCTTTGGCGCCAAACATACCCACGTGTAGCACACAGTTGCGGGAACTCCTCCCCTTTTTGGGTTCTTTTTGCGCGTAGCTCGCAGGCTTTTCTTTCTTGGCTCCACCCACAGCCTACGCAGTTAACAAAGTGATCTGTACCTTTACCCCTTTTTGTTTCTTTTCCAAGCACAGTCCAACACCTTCCTGTAGACTCTCAATAAAGCAAAAGAAAAGTCCCTTTTTAAGTTGCGAGAGGTAACGGCAAATCCCGGAACTTGAGCCCCCACGTGTAGCACTACCCCCGTAGGAGCTGCTGGTTTAATTTTGGGCCTGCACGTTACCTCAGTATTCATTGTCTAGGGGAAGAAAGTTTGTAGAAACTCCAATGTCCACACACAATGTAAAACCTTAAACAGTTAGGTTTTATTTTCCTTTTTGCATAAACATATAGAAAGGTGAAGGGAAGGGGTAGGTGCAGATCACTGGGGAGAACTCCTCAAATATACAATCATTCACCACTCTCCCTGGAGTGGGTATTGCTCACCCGGATAGGCCCATCTCACCTGACCTAGCAGGTATGATGCACGAACAATATCAAGAACAGTCTCTGCCGCAGACTGGCGATTCACAGAATTGGATAATCTGGAATACTCTGCCACAGGATTCAACACCTGAACTTCCAGCCAAACAGTCAAGAGCCTTTAAGCCGACCCGGCAGACTGTAAGGTAACTTTAGTTGCAGTACATCCTCCAATAGATTTACCAGGCCCTCCTCAAGACACCAGCCTTCCGCCTGGTCTTTTCCAGGACAAGTCCTCCATTGATTTCCTCCATTGAGTATCTTCCTTCTTCAGGACAGACAGCCCAGGATCACCTTCGAGGTGCAGACCCAGTCAGCATAACTGGGCCTACTGGTTGGAGTTGCGGCCTCGGACCAGCATGGTTCCGAGGCCAAAAATCACATAATACACCCCTCACATCAGGAGGCCCATGAGGGGACAAAGGACCCCCTAAGATGGCGTCTGCCCCTTAAGCACCCTTCCCCAGCATGCTCAGTGGGTAGACAACGCCCACTGAACTGTTCCCGGGGGAAGGTACCCAATACACTCTGGCTTGTCAGTCTTCCACATTGGCCTGATCATATTTAAAATCATTTTATGAAGAATAAACAAAATTATACTGAAAACATCTTGTTTGCTTTTATTTTGTTGTATTTGTTCTTTCTCCTAGGTCAGTGATGGTGAACCTTGGCACTCCAGATGTTTTGCTACTACATTGCCCATGATGCTCAACTCCACTGCAGAGTGCCTTAGCAACATGGGAAATGTAGTTCCAAACCATCTGGGGTGCCAAGGTTCACCATCACTGTCCTAGGTTATACTAGTGCAGTTGTAGTGCCATGTGTTTTTGTAACAAGTAAATTAACATCATTTTGAGTGTAAACACACACATTTGTTATGGGGGGGGGGCAACATTGATATAAGAAGCCACACATTGTTTAGTTTAAAATATTTATTAGAGGAGCATATTTTTATTTTTATTTGTATAAAAATATAAAAAAAAAAAATTGGGCTTTTTAAAGATCAGTTTTTGGATAAAAGTCTTGACAAAAATGTACAACATGTACAATATTACTTTTAGAAATTAAAAGATTCCCCCAAAAAAGGGCAAATCTACAATTAAAACAAAAATTAGAAAACAGAATTGTAAAACATATAAAAATGTTAAACCCTCCCAAGAACCTGTTCTATTTTTTTAATTCTTTGCTCCATCTGCTTAGTGTTTTGCCTCATCTGGAACAAGTTCTCTTTCATTGTTTCCAGCTCACGAGAGCAGACCCTCAGTTCTTTCACCAACATCTGGGCAGTGTGTCGGGTGAATGTTGCTGGGGCCGCAGGCATTAAAGTACCTTAAATTAGAAAAAAAATAAGGTCTTACTAAATATACAGGCCTACATCTATTACCTGAGGCTGTGGTGTATGACACTGACCTGTTGAGTTGGCATTTCCCTCTTTAGCCACATCCTGCGGTTGTGGGTCTTGGGTTGGTGGTGCGGGGTTTGCAGCCTCCTGTCTCCTAGCTCTTTGAAGCCCTAGGAGATAGAACCCAAAGGTAGACTTGTGTAACTAAATATATTTAGGCCTGAAACAGTAATATTAAGCATTCTTGGGAAGTGTGTTACAATTCTATTTTTGGAAATACTTTAGAAGATGAACACATGATTGTATCCATTTCCAAAGCTGGTAGATTAATCTATTTTGGTCATGTTTCACACATGGAAACACACCAAGTATCCACTGGATCACCTGTGTGTGACACCATCAAAAGGTTGTTCTTGTGGCCCACACTTGTGATAATGAGTCCAGATGTGTAAGCAGCTGCTGAGCATACTCTCGTAACCGTACACTGAATCCAGTTAGATTCGTTAAATAGAGTTAACACCTACACAACCATGTTTCTAATTAATTATCACATAAACAGTTCAAGTCCTGTTTCATGTTCTTGGGCACAAGAATCATGATCAGTCGTCGAAATCCGCGTTCAAACGTTCACTAAATGACGATCTTTTGGTCCGAGTCAGTGTTAACTACATTTGATCATTCCTATAATAATAGGCATGTTCAAATGTAGTTATCACTGTATTCCCCCAAAACATTGTTTTTGTGTTATTGAACGAGGATTTCGCCTGATGAATCTTGTGCCCAAGAACATGAAACAGGACATCTTGAACAGTAAAATATGTCCTGTTTCATGTTCTTGGGCACAAGAATCAAACGTCGAAATCCTCGTTAAATACCACCCAAACGATGTTTTGTGGGAATACAGTGATAACTAAATTTGAACATGCCTATTATTAGGAATGATCAAATGTAGTTAACACTGAATCGGACCAAAAGATCGTCATTTAGTGAACGTTTGAACGCGGATTTCAACGATCGATTCGTGTGAACAAGAACATGAACCCGGACATCTTGAACTGTACTACATACATTAACGAAAAAGCACATGCAGCACCACGCTATTAATAAAAATCACATTAAATGTAAATATACTTACTTTTTCGGATCACTTTTTTAATTTTTTTATATTTCTCCTGCTCACGCAATTTAATGTCCGACCATCGTTTGCGGATCTGTTCCCTCGACCTGCGAACACCAAAATTCCTAAAGAGTGTTTTGACCACTTTATCCATGATCTGGGCCTTCACCTTATTTGGATTTTTGTAGGGCCCATGTTTGGCGTCATAATCCTCCCTCAGCAATATGGTGACCATAGCCACCATCTCCTCAAACGACATGTTAGTGGCTTTATATCTTCTGGGTCTGGCCCTGCCTCCTTCCACACTTTCCACTTCATCTCGGTCATTCTCCGCCATGTTGTCAGTCTCCGTCATTAAGGACGAGCGAGAAGGGGCGGGGAAAGTAGTCTAATGAACGTCAGGGGCGGGAAAGCGTGCGGAGCGTCACGCATGCGCACTGTATAAAACGTTAAAAAAACATTGTGGAAAGCGACGTTCAGTGAGTGGAAGAAGGTCGGAAGCAACGAACGTGTAGATCGCGGGTACGTAACATTTTTCATACTTGATATGTCGAGGGTTGAGCGGCCCCGAAAAGAAAATTTAGTGACCGTACAGACCTTTTTTTTGGGCTGGGTCCCGGAGCAGAAACCTAAACACTCACTGTATGTTCGGGGCCGGTGTTGGGCAATATGCATGTAACTTTGCGCTTGCTTCCCGTGCTGTTAGTAATGGCCCTGCACAAAATGTCATTTTTGAAGTTTGAATAATCATTTAAAACTCAATTGCGGCTAGAATGAATTCTCGGCTCCTGGCAAATGGCAATACATTGCAAACTCAGTTTTTGAGACCCAAAAAAACTTGGGGGTCCCCCCAAATTCAATTTGCAGGCCCTTCAGGTCTGGCAAGGATTTTAAGGGGAACTCCACCCCAAATTTTTTAAAAAACGGCGTGGAATCCCCCCAAAAATCCATACCAGACCCTTATCCGAGCACGCAACCTGGCCGGCCGCAGGGGAAGAGGGGGGGACGAGAGAGCGCCCCCCCCTCCCTCCTGAACCGTACCAGGCCACATGCCCTCAACATGGGGAGGATGTCCCCATGTTGATGGGGACAAGGGCCTCATCCCCACAACCCTTGCCCGGTGGTTGTGGGGGTCTGCGGGCGGGGGGCTTATCGGAATCTGGAAGACCCCTTTAACAAAGGGGACCCCCAGATCCCGGCCCCCCCTATGTGAATTGGTAAGGGGTACATTGTACCTCTACCATTTCACGAAGAAAGTGTACAAAATTACAATAGACGGTTTTTGACCATTCCTTTATTTGTTGGTTTGGCTTTCTTCCATCTTCTTCTTCCATCTTCTTCCTTCTTATTTTCTTGATTCGTGTTTCTTCATCCATATTCCTCTTCCTCTTCCTCTTCCTTCTTTCTTCGGTGTTCTCGTCCGCATCTTGCTCTGGCATCTTCTTTCTCTGGCCGCTCCGTTTGAATTGGAGGTTCCCGCTGTGTGATGCTTCAGTTCATCAGTTCTCCACTTGGTCCGGGGACTCCGCCCCCCTCTGACGCACATGGATTTCACGGGTACTTTCCCCGTGCTGTCAGAGGGGGGCGGGGCCACCGGCTCGCAGCGGACCTAGAGGAGAACTGCATAACTTAAGCGTCACACAGCGGCAAACTCAAATTCAAACGGAGCGGCGCGAGAAGAAAGCCGGAGCAAGATGCGGACGAGAAGTCCGAAGGAAGATGAAGATGGAGATGAAGATGGAGATGGAGATGAAGAGGAAGAGGAAGATGGAGGAAGAAACTCGAATTCAGAAAAGAAGAAGGGAGAAGATGGAAGAAAAACAAAAACAATAATAAAGGAATTGTCCAAAAACGTCTATTGTCATTTTTTGAATTTTGTCACGTTTTGGGGTGAAATGGTAGGGGTACAATGTACCCTATTACCAGTTCACATAGGGGGGGGCCGGGATCTGGGGGTCCCCTTTGTTAAAGGGTTCTTCCAGATCCCGATAAGCCCCCCGCCCGCAGACCCCCACAACCACCGGGCAAGGGTTGTGGGGATGAGGGCCTTGTCCCCATCAACATGGGGACATCCTCCCCATGTTGAGGGCATGTGGCCTGGTACGGTTCAGGAGGGAGGGGTGGGCCGCTCTCTCATCCCCCCTCTTCCCCTGCGGCTGGCCAGGTTGCGTGCTCGGATAAGGGTCTGGTATGGATTTTTGGGGGGACTCCACGCCATTTTATTCAATAATTTGGGGTGGAGTTCCCCTTAAAATCCTGGCCAGACCTGAAGGGCCTGGTATGGATATTTGGGGGGACCACACGCCTTTTGAAAAACTTTGGCGGCGGGGTTCCCCTTAATATCCATTCCAGACATGAAGGGCCTGGTAAGAGAATTTGTGGAAACCAAAATGCTTTCTCAATGTTTGTATCAATGACTTTTCTATGTAATGCATTTGTCGGGAGACAACAATTCATTAGACCCAGGAGTGAATTTTGTGTTAATTTTGGAAAAGCACAAATGACACTTTGTGCAGGGACAGTTCGAGGTACTCCTTTACTTTTTTGGAGTCCTTTTAGTCCGCAGATTTACGGGGCTACATTGACTTCAATGGGCTTTGGGTTTGGGGTCAAGTTCGGGTTAAGTTACGTCACGAACTCTAGCTTTTTACCAAGTTTACAAAAAAGAGTTCAACACAAACATCCAGGTGTCCACTCAACTCTATGATGACTGATCAATTGCTACGTTAGTGGCCTATATATGGTGAGAAAGATTTGGAGTAGTCTTGACTGACCTTGGATTTTTGGTGTGTTTTTGGACTTGCAGCAAAAATGCAGGTATTTAAGGACCCCGACTTCATGTTGGAATTCCTGCAAAGATGGAAGAATCTTCCTGTTTTATGGGAGACCAAAAACAAACAAAATAAAAATAAAGAAGCCAGGAAGAGAGCACTGGAGACCTTGCTGGAATTTGTGCAATCTCAGATCCCCACAGCAACACTACAGGATGTGAAGAATAAAATTGGGACCATTAGGGGGACATACCGGACTCAAAGAAACAAAGTCCGAACGTCAATGCAGTCAGGAGCAGCTGCAGAGGACAGATACATTCCAAATCTCTGGTACTACCAGCATCTCAGTTTCCTCGATGACCACCTGGAATCCAGGGAATCCCTTTCCACCCTTCCACCCAGAACAAGCTCCAGCCTTCCCTGCAGCCAACCCTCCAGCCTTCCCTCCAGCCAACCCTCCAGCCAAGTTGAGGTCTCTTTGGAGGAACAAGCTCAACTCCTGGAGGAGCCGGATTTGAATATTTGGAGCCAGGTATAATATTTGGCTAAATATTTATATTAATAAAAGTCTAAAGTTGTCAAAGTAGAAAAAATTGTGTTAAAAATGTTACCAGATAAACCAAAGTGTCTGACATATCAATAGACATCAGTGGGCAAAAATTAGGGGGACATGAATGAAAAATGCTGGTGTCAGAATGATTAACTATAATATTTATTAGCATTCAATTAGCAAATGTCATGAGGTGACAAATGTGTGTGAGAGATGAAGGCTAAAATAACTATATGTAACTTTTTTTAACAGGATGAGGAGGCAGGCCCCAGTGGGACCCACGAGGAGGCAGGTGCCAGTGGAAGCCAGGAGGAGGCAGGCCCCAGTGGGACACAGGAGGAGGCAGGCCCCAGTGGGACACAGCGCAACACCAGGCCCCAGATACCTCCGCTGCGGATTCCACGAAAAAGGGCAAGGAGGCTTCTTCAAATGGAGGAGGAGACCCAGGCCCTAATTAGGGAGGCTACTGCGGCCCTCAGAGAGCCCCCCACCGCTGCAGAGGGATTTGCTGCCCTTATTGGGCACAAACTTCCAGAAATGGAATTGGCCCAGCGGCTAAAAAGCGAGAGCCTGATATTGAAGGTTGTAAATATGGGCATGTTGGGGAAACTGAATGATTTTACGGATGTTGGACGTTTCTTATGTCCTTGCTCAAGTTCCTGCCCCACTCCCTGCTCCTGCCCCACTCCATGCTCCTGCCCCAGTCCCTGCTCCTGCCCCAGTCCCTGCTCCTGCCCCAGTCCCTGCTCCTGCCCCAGTCCCTGCTCCTGTCCCTCCTCCACGGACACAGCCTCCAAGGAAGGCTGCAGGGAAGGGAAAAAAGAAAAGCAACAAATGAGCCCAGGATATGTCCCTCAGATGGTCCCAATTTTCGTCTTTTCATCCTTTGGTGTTTGCTGTGGTGATCTGGGTCTGCACTAATTTCAGCAGGGTCTCCAATGCTGTCTTCCTGGCTTCTTTAGATTTACTTTACATCTGGTTTTGTTTTGGCTTACCCTTTAATTTGTTTTTAGGCCAGAATAAATGGAATTTTTGTTTGATGTTACAAAATGAACATGTGTTTTTCTTCTAAATAGACAGTTTGGTAGTGAGTAGGCAGGGACAGTGGATACAAAAATTGGGAAATTAACAAGGGACAATAACCTCCTTGAGGGAAAATGCTAAGAAATAATAATGTTGTTGGGGTAACTTGACACACTACAAAATATCAAATAATATGGAAAACCAGTCTAAAATAAAAATAAAAATTACAAAAAAAAACCATCTTCAAAACAAGATGGAAACTCTAAAATATTGGGAATTTAGGGAGATCTGGCTTACAATAAATATAGATTAATCATGAGAAACAATAAATACTAAAGACCAAACTTTTACATAACTCTGTGAGAATATCAGCAGCAAGAGAATAGGATTATTGCAGCATTAGAACGAAGAAAAGAATGCGCTGCATTAAACGATGCAATAATTTCCTACATGACGAATGTGCCATCTCCATTCTGAACGGTAGTTTTACCAGAACGAGCGCTCCCTTCTCATCACTTGTTTCTGATCATGCGCGCTTTTTTCACGTCGTTAAAGCCTACACACGACCATTTTTCATGACGAGAAAAACGACGACGTGAAAAACGGCGAGAAAAAATAGAGCATGTTCTAATTTTTCTCGAAGTTTTTAATGTCGTTTTTCTCGTCGAGAAAAACGACATAAAGCCCACAGACGATCGTTTTTCTCGTTGAAAGGAAAAAATGCAGTTTTTCACGTCGAGAAAAACGGTAGTGTGTACGCAGCATTAGAGGCAAACCCGGAAGTGACATCAAATGCACCACTTTCCGTGTCAGCAACAAGGAGGGGAGGAGAGTGGACATGGGTCAACTCTGCTCCCTCCTCTCTACTCAGCAGCACCTGCTATGTCAGTCCTGGGCCTGCAGATGGGCAAACGAAGCCCAGGATACATGGCAGGGGCAAACGCGGGGAGGGGTGCGATTACCGTGTGTGTGTGAAAACAATCAGGCAATAGAACAGCCACCCAAATGCCTCCATCTGACAGGTAGGAGTCTGCTTGTCAGATTTACATGCAATCCCAGTGGCTGTGTAAAATCCCCGCGCTGTCAGGTCCATATGATGCATAGTCTCGATGCCACCTGGCTAGGAAGCATAGCATCGGGTTTTAAAACTTTGGGGCAACCAAGTACCGGTAGGCCTGCTTGCTTTAAGGGGACAAGAGTTGCTATAGGCAGAAGAAACACCAGCCAGCTATAGTTCCTATCCTAGACCCCAGGCTGTGTTTTACAAAGGGGTTGATTTACTAAAACTAGAGAGAACAAAATCTAGTGCAGCTGTGCATAGAGACCAATAATATCCAGGTTTTATTGTCAAAACTTAATTGAACAAGCTGAAGTTAGAAGCCATTTTGCTACCATGCACAGCTGCACCAGATTCTGGGTGCTCCAGGTTTAGTACACCTCCCCTAAAGAGTCACATGAAGGTCTGGTTAGGGCAAACTGTGTCATTCTGAACACTGAAACCAGTAATGGTATAAGAAATGTGATGCTCTTTTTAACAACTTCAGATCCGCGCTAAAGACGGCTGCAGCACGGACCTGAAGTGCAGAGTGGACGTCCCTGGATGTCCATTGTTTATCTCCCTCCCTGCACGCCCCCGCGAGCGTGCATTGGGGAAAATCTGTGTTGGCCGTGTCCCTTGGACACAGCCAATCACAGATCGTGCTGAATGGCCAATCACAGAGGCCATTCAGCACTCGATCTCACTCAATCTCACTGTCCAATGAGAGATGATCTCAAATGTATGAGATCATCTCTCTCTGCCGGCTCTCCCTCCTGACCGCGTGTGAGGAGGGAGAGCGATCTGTGCTTCTAAAAGTGAGTTGAATAAAAAAAACACTTTACAGTCAAAAACACAGTGCCCACAGTCCCTGCCAGTGCCATCTTCCGCCAGTGCCACCTGCCAGTGCCAGTGCCACCTGCCAGTGCCACCTGCCGCCATTGCCATCTGCCACCAGTCCCATCTGCCGTCAGTCCCATCTGCCGTCAGTCCCTTCTGCCGTCAGTCCCTTCTGCCGTCAGTCCCTTCTGCCGTCAGTGCCACCCGTCAGTGCCATCTGTGCCACCTGTCAGTGCCATCTGCCATCAGTGCCACCTGTCAGGGCCATCTGCCATCAGTACAACATGTCAGTGCCATCTGCCATCAGTGCCACCTGTCAGTGCCATCTCATCAGTGCCACCTGTCAGTGCCATCTCATCAGTGCCACCTGTCAGTGCCATCTCATCAGTGCCACCTGTCAGTGCCACGTGCCATCTCTTATTAGCGTCTCTAGTGCCACGTATCAGTGCTACGTATCAGTGTTACCAGTGCCACGTATTAGTGCCATCTGTCAGTGTCACGTGTCATCAGTGCCTTCTGTCATCGCCAACAATGGCTAAAAGATTATATTCAGCCGAGGAGGCGTACGATATACTTGCGGCCAACGGGAGCAACGGGGAGCTCTCCGATTCGGATTCCTCTGCAAATTCAAATTATGAGTCTGACGTGGACAACGAGCCTATACTTAGCAGTGGATCACTGACAACCTCAGATGAGGAGGAGGAGGAGGAGGAGTAGGAGGGCCCGCCCGCCAAACAAAGGCATTCTGCTGAGGAGGCAGTGCCATCCACCAGCACCGCAGTGCCATCCACTAGCACCGCAGTACCTTGGCAAGCAAGGCCACGTACCAGTGGGGTGTCACCTCAGTCCCAAATGATTAGGTCCCATGCCAGCCTTCCCTATGTCCTTCAGTACCCCTTGTGGCTTCCTCCTAATTCAGGAGAAGCCAACATTCCCCCTTTCACTGCCCAGACTTTTTCAATTAAATTTTTACTGAGGACATGCTTGCATCGATTGTGGCCCAGTGCAACCTTTATGCACAACAATTTATAGCAGGAAACCCAACGTCCTCTTATGCCCGTCCCTACCAATGGAGAGCTCTTACAGTGGAGGAGTTTAGAATTTTTTGGGCCTCACATTCTGTATGGGACTAAACAGAAAAAATACAGTACGTTCATATTGGTCATCCCGCCCCATCTACCACATGCCCATCTTTTCCTCAGCAATGCCCAAAAGCAGATATCTCCTAATTATGAGATTCCTATACTACAACCACAATACCCAGTGCCCTCCCCAAAAGCTTTATAAAATTCAGCCACTACTAAATTATTTTTTTGAAACCTTCACCCAGTTGTTTACCCCAGACCAACACATATGCGTGGATGAATCCCTTATCACATTTTCTGGCAGGCTGGGCATAAAACAATGTATTCCCACCACAAGGGGCCGCTATGGGGTGAAGCTCTATAAATTGTGCGACCGAGCCACGGGGTATACGTATGCCTTCATTGTATACGAAGGAAAGGACACCCAGCTGCACCCCCCCTAATTGCCCAGACTACATAGGAACCAGCGGGAAGGTCGTTTGGGAACTCATAAACCCACTCCTGGAGAAAGGCTACCACTTGTATGTGGACAATTTTTATACAAGTTTTCCCCTGTTCCGAAACCTTCACAGAAAGAACACTCCAGCACGCGGCACCATACGGACAAACCGGAAGGGCTTTCCTCAAAGCCTCGTCAACAAGAAATTAAGAAGAGGGGAGACGGCGAGTTTATGGAATGAGGAAATTCTGGCTGTGAAGTGGAGGGACAGAAGGGATGTGTACGTGCTTTCTTCCATCCACAACAATACATTTGTTGAGATCACCAGGAGGAATGGCCGGATCCAAAAACCAACATGCATCTACGAATATAATAAGTTCATGGGGGGGGGGTGTCGACTATAATGACCAAATGCTCGAACCCTACCTTTCCACAAGACAAACATACCAGTGGTATAAAAAAGTTTCAATTTATTTGTTTAATTTAGCCATTTACAACTCCTATGTAATATATAGGAAATCCACTGAAAGACCCAAATCCTTCCTTTTCTTCCAGGAGGAAATCACCACTGCCCTTTTATACCCAAACGACCCACCAGAAAACATTAGATCCGATGTGATTAGCCGACTCTCCGAACGCCACTTTCCAGATAAAATCCCTCCCAGACCAACGGGCCAAAAACATCAGAAAAAATGCCGGGTGTGCTCCAAAGGAGGAGTGAGAAGAGACACCACTTATCATTGTGCCCAATGTCCTTCCCAACCAGGCCTCTGCTTAGTTGGCTGTTTCCACCGTTACCATACCAAACTCAATTATTAGTTCACTTCCTGCCATTTACCTTCACACCCCTTATGCCTCTGCTTGCTCTGTAACTGACCCTGGCTTGTTATTCGACCACGCTTCTGCCTACCGATTCTGTTTATACCTCTGCCTGATCTGGAACTGACCCTGGACTGTTATTTGACCACGCTTCTGCCTACCGATTCTGTTTATATCTCTGCCTTATCTGGAACTGACCCTGGACTGTTATTCAACCACGCTTCTGCCTACCGATTCTGTACATACCTCTGCCTGATCTGGAACTGACCCTGGACTGTTTGACCATGCTTTTTGCCTGCCTCTTGGACTGATCTTTTACCCTGCCAGTGGACTAGTGGGATTCATAGCACAGGGGTCTCACATATGTGGAGGGCTCCAGAATTGTTTTTCTGGATTAAGAAAACAATTGTTTTTGTTTTCTCATTCCTAGATTAGGGTCTGGAGACTCTGAGGCTTCAAAGAGATTTGGGTGGGAGAAGCCTCTACCCCTGTCCCCATTCTGTCCTGAACAAGGCCCTACTTCTGCCTGCTGCCTGTAGGACCTATGCCATCATGCCTCTGCCTGTTGCATGAACTGACCACACCACATGGACCTTCCTACTACCAGGACCAATATTTTGGCACTTCTGACAATCTCTGCCTGCACTGACCCTGGACTATATATGGACAGTATCCCTGCCTGCTGCCTGGACA
The DNA here is from genome assembly GCA_029206835.1 of Rana muscosa. Taxonomy (NCBI): domain Eukaryota; kingdom Metazoa; phylum Chordata; class Amphibia; order Anura; family Ranidae; genus Rana; species Rana muscosa. The sequence continues at coordinate 11,608,358 of JARGYO010005562.1, forward strand.
ATTGTGTATGCCGTTGCTGACCAAGTCCCTGCCTGCTGCCTGGACCAGTGCTATCCTCCTGTGGACATCTGCGCTACTAAAACCACAGGTAATCTTTTGTTTACCCTTTGCTCAGCATTTATGTATTTTGGGGTGTAATTCTTGGCATGTGCATGTTATGTGTCCCTAGAACATCTGATGCTGTTCCTTGCATGTTGGGCCTCTGTATGTGGCCAGGCTGTATAAAAGTCTCACACATTTGGTATTGCCATACTCAGGAGGAGTAGCAGAATGTATTTTGGGGTGTCATTTTTGCTATGTACATGCTATGTATTGGCAATATCTTATAAATGGACAAGAAGAAAAATGGGGATATCTATAGGGATAACTCCTAACTCCCTTATCACCCAATGAATGGTTGGGACTATTGCGACACCCATGCACAGCATAAGTATAACGTTTAAAACATTTTATTTAAGAACAGTACAAATCAACAACAGTAATTAATACAAAAAAATAAATTTTCATAATAGAAAAAGGGTGTTTTTTTCTCTACAGGTGTGCAGAGATATGGTACTGATGCGATTGACGATACCCCGACATGTTTTGCGGTGTATACCGCTTCTTCTGGAGGCGTCACGTAACAGTACAGTCTATAATGTAATCAATAGACATGGTGTAAATACACTGCCATAATTATTTGAAAAACAGTAGTGTAGGAGTAAAATGGTAACAAACATATACAGACCTGGCTCACCAGTTTGATCAATAGAGACCAAAAAAAGTATAGTAAGCTGCAGCACCTTAAAGGGGGTGCTACCCCCTGGGACGGACACGGAAGGATTGGGATGGCACTGAAAAATTAATAACACAACATGAGCTGGAGCCTAATTGATGTGAAAAGGGGAAAGGAAGGGGGAGGGGGGAGGGGGAAAAACATGGTGGATGGAGAAGAAAAGGGGGAAGGGGGAGGGGAAAGGGGGGGAAAAAAGGGGGGAGAAAAGAAAGAGAGAAAAGGGGGGGGAAACGGGACATGGGAGGGGGGTGAAAGGACAGGACATGGTGGAAAGGGGGGAAAAAAAATGTGTGACCAGAAGAAATGACCGTACAAGATCACTATAGGTGCCAGGTGTGACCCTTAATGACAGGTAGGTGAAAGTAAATTAGAAATGGATAACAAAAATAGCACACCAACGAAGAATGGGTAAAGAAAGTGATGGAAGGGGGGGAGGGGAAAAGGGGGAAAAAGGCAAGGCGGGGGGGAAAGGGGGGGAAAGGGAAGAGGGAGGGGAAGGGGGAGAAGGGGGGGTTGGAAAAGAAAGAGGGACAAGGGAGTGAATGGTGGAGAAGAGGTGAGGTGAGAGTGGGTGATGCACAGTGTTAGTGAAGTGTGGCTGCATAACAAATGTGCTCTAGGGAAAAAAGGAAAATCAACAGAACCAACCCTGTGGTGTAAAAGAACTTCAAATAGCCGGGACAAAATTGCAACAAAGTAGGTGGGTCACTGTTGGTACATAGGACACCGGTTTGAAGGGCCGGGGTAGCCTGGCAAGCTCTTGATATACAGACGTTGTCCGTCTGTAACCGTCAGTGAACCCGAGCTGAGGGCGAACAAGCCTTCCAGTGCTATAAGTTGCAGTGACAGATCTATAAGGGGCAAGGTAAACAGGAATTGTTAAATTACTAAGTAGCACTAGAGTTAGTTAATATCCAGAGTCCCCCCTCCTATCCAAAGGTAATTGAGGGGGGCAGGTGCACGTAAATAAGTGAACCTGATGATAGGGTCCCTAATCTGTAGATATAAATGTAATGCCAATCTTACCTTGAACCAAAGGCATATGAGCGTGTCCCGGGTGATGGCCGTCCATAACATGAAGCGAGTCTCACTCGCCTCTTGTATCCTCCAAACAACAGGCGTCATCGCGCCGCCGGCTGACATCGGCATAGGGCGACGCCTGTGTCCGCCGATCCCAAGGCGCATGCGTCGGACATGCAATCCGCGCACGCGCCTTGACCCCCGCTCATGGGCTGAAAGCCGCGATGTGGGGAACAAGACAGGGGCGGTGCGAAAGGACCAGAGCGCACCCGCCCCTGGCTGGAGCGGCGCGTGTCCATCACAGGGGGAGGGAATTAACCCTATACAGCGCCACACAATCAAGTGGGCCAGGCTGATCAAGTGAACAAATTAGAAAAAATGTTAGGTGTGTGTAACCATTGGAGTAATCCGGGTAGGTTGTGGGATATCCCCAAACCCGTGATTTGGCCATAAGATACACACATTAGTAAACAATGGTATTGCGTATATAAGAATATTGTACATGCACAAAAATTAGCGACTAATTTCTCATATGAACAAAAAGAAAATCTCACATAGTTCATCGTGTTACAAGTAATATTCATAAAAGATTTTTTACAAAAAGATTTTTTACAAACAACATTGAAATCGGCAATATATGTGTACAGAGTCAACTTCCAAACATACACTGATAAATCAGGAAACCCTGGGGAGGGGGTGGGTGACCAGGACGGGAAAAGAGGGAAGGGAAAGGGGGAAAAAGGGGGAAAGGGGGAGGGGGGGAAAAATGCTAGAAGGGGGGAGAGAAGAAAAGGATGAGGGGGGAGAAAGGAAACAGAAAAGGAAGAACGGGAATGAATGGAAAGAGAAGAGGATGGGGAATAAAACGATACAAAATGGCTGAGCCTATGAATACAGAAACAGGGGAAATGTCAATCAAGAAGTATTGCGACTTATAAGGTCCGAGCCAATTAATGGAGGCGGGCCGAGTCAGTCGCAAATTAGGAGGAATTATAAAAAAAGTATAAAAAATGTTTGTACGTGTGCGCCTCGTTAAGACCCGGGGGTGTAAGCGCATTAAGCCTCTCTATCCAAAGAGTTTCACGTCTTAGGATTTCCCGATCCCAATCACCCCCTCTAGGATTTTCATGGACAACCTCCAGTACATAGAAAGTAACCACATCAAAACAGTACCTATGATGAATGCCAACATGGCGGCCTACCGTGGTTAGTTTACCACTCGTTAAATGATACAGGTGGTCGCCCAATCTCTGACGGAGCTCTCTAATGGTCTTCCCTACATAGAAGGCCCCACATGTGCAGGTCATGAGGTATATGACTCCTCTAGTACCACAATTAGCATGCTGCCGGGGTGAGAATATCTCACCAGTGGGGAGTCGGCATGTGGGGCCTTCTAGGATCCAAGGGCAACGATCGCATTGACCACAGCGGTAAGTTCCTCGGGGTGTCGTTAAATTGGTGGATTGAGCTCTATAGTGGCTGCTAGTTAATTTGTCCCGAAGAGAAGCAGCCCTTCTGAATACTAGTTTGGGAGTAGACTTAACATGTTTGTTAAGTATGTGGTGGTCGGTGAGTAAATGCCAATGTTGAGCAAGGATACTGCGGAGGTGGTTGTGATGCACAGAGAATGTTGTCACTATCCTAGCTGTGGGAGGTTTGGTGGGGTGGCCTGAGCCATATATTAATGATTGTCTCGTTTTTGAAAAGGCCTTGTTAAAGGCTTTCCTGAGGTTAGTGGGTCTATAGCCTCTGCTCAAGAGTCTTTGTCGAAGCGCCTCTGCTTGTTTAAAGAAATCCCCGTCCTCTGAGCAGTTCCATCTCAATCTCAGGTACTGAGCATACGGAATACTGCGTACCAGAGGGCGGGGATGAGAGATGGAAGCATGAAGGAGGGAATTCCCTGCTGTGGGTTTTCAGTACAAATCCATGGTGAGTTGTCCCGAGCTGGTCTTGATAATTGTGAGATCGAGAAATGGAATACTGTACAGATCGCAAGTGTAGGTGAAATGAAGGTTATAGCTGTTATCATTGAGGAGAACCATAAATTCCTTGAGTCCTCTCTCAGAGCCTGTCCAGATAACAAATAAATCATCTATAAATCTATGCCAACATATTATGCTGTCCAAATAAATCTGCAATGATTCGTCCCCAAAAATAGATCTCTCCCAACTGCCCAGATATAGATTTGCATAGGAGGGGGCACAGGAGGTGCCCATTGCGACCCCTTGACCCTGCAAATACATCTGGTCCATGAATGTAAAATAGTTCCTAGAGAGTATGAACAAAAGTAACTTTAATATAAATTCATTTAAAGGCCAGGTATTATGATCCTGTTCCATGAGGAAGGTCCGTACCGCTCGGACGCCCTGCCCGTGGGGGGTGCTCGAGTACAATGCCTCGACATCGATGGCCACGAGCAGGGCGTCCGAAGGGATCTGGGCCCCCTCGATGTGCCGCAGTAGGTCTGTGGTGTCTTTTATAAACGATGGGAGACTCTGGACATGTGGTGTTAAAAATGAGTCTACAAATTTGCTAGCGTTTTCGGTTAGTGACCCTATACCCGACACAATAGGACGACCTGGAGGTGTATGTATGTTTTTGTGCGTTTTGGGTAGAGTATAAAACGTAGGTGTCCTGGGTTTGAGGGTATTGATGAATTTGAAAGTATCTTCGTCTATAAGACCCGACCAGTAGGCTCCCACAACCAAGCATCGGAATTCCCCGATAAATGATTGTATCATTGACTGGTCGATCGGTGAATACCAATCAGTGTTGTTTAACACTTTAAGACACATTGTTTGGTATTGATGATTAGTGATGAGCCGAACACCCCTGGGTTCGGTTCACACCAGAACCCGCGAACGGACCGAAAGTTCGCACGAACTTTAGAACCCTATTAAATGAATGCGAACATTCAAAATCTAAAGTGCTAATTATAACGACGATTATGCATGTTATTGTCCTAAAAAGGGTTTGGGAACCCGGGTTCTGCACCAGGGGACATGTATCAATCCCAAAAAAAGTTTTAAAAACTGCAGTTTTTCGGGAGCAGTCATTTTAATGATGCATAAAGTGAAAAAAAAAAGTCAAATATTCCTTTAAATATCATACCTGGGGGGTGTCTAAAGTATGCCTGTGAAGTGCCACGTGTTTCCCGTGTTTAGAACTGTCCCTGCACAAAATTAAATTTCTAAAGGAAAAAAAGCCATTTAAAACTGCTTGCGGCTTTAATGTAATGTCTGGTCCCGGTAATATGGATTAAAATCTTTAAGAAAAATGGCATAGCTACCCCATCACAGCCCCCCCCCCTACCGCAGCCCATTACCAGCCCCTTTGGGTCTTGTATGGATATTAAGGGGAACCCTGCACACAAAATAAAAAAGGCCCTATATACTCTGAACAGCCGTATACAGGCGGTGCATACAAGACAGGGACTGTAGGTTTGTTCTTATGTAGAATCTGTTTGTAATTTTGAACAGGTACATTGTTTAAGTGTAGCTCCAGCCAAAAAATCTATTTTTAAGCTTTTTGGAAAACATAGGGAAGGGTTATCACCCCTGTAACATTTGTTTTGCTGTCTGTGCAGTGTGCACCTGTTCAGAACAGTTCACCTCACTTTCCGTCCTAATGACAAATGTTTTTTGAAAATTTGTTTTTTTTATTGAAACAAGAATTGGTGATAAAGCATCAGCGGAGAGGAGACACTTTTTTTCCCATATTAACTCTTACAGGAGAGAATTTGCCTTCCTAGGGGTAGATTTCCTCTCACTTCCTGTTGTATCCTTCCGTTTGCAAGGAAGAGTCGTTTGTAAGTTGGATGTTTGAAAGTAGGGGCCTGCCGTATATACTCAGCTGAAATTTGCCCCTTACATGTTTGTGAGGGCTCACAGTGTTGTGGCAACACCGTTACTCTTGGTGGGCGCATGAATGGGCCCTGCTGTGAATTATTAGATCAAGAATTGTAATTGCATGCCCCTGTTGAACAGGGGCTGAAAAATTGGGCCTTTGGTGGTGGTGGTGGTGGTGTTGACACAACACTGTAAGGCCTCAAGCCTCGTACACACGACCGAGTTTCTCGTCGTAAAAAACACGTCGTTTTTTTCGACGAGATTCTTGTTAAGCTTGTCGATTTTCTCGTCAAGCTTTCCATGCGTACACACTGACATTTCCCAATTTCCTCGTTGTTCTCCGCGGTCACGTCCAGCACGTACGACGGCACTATAAAAGGGGAAGATCTTTTTTCTTGGCGCCACCCCTTGGGCTGCTTTTGCTGATCTCGTGTTACCGCGTGTGAAGTAAAAGTTTGGGAAGAGACGATTCGCGCTTTTCAGTCTTCGTACTTTTCAGATCGTTTTCTGCAGTTCAGTTTGTGCTTGTGGGTTCGTATCTTGACTTTCAGGGCGTCTAGGCAGGTCGTATCTGTTTTACAGTGCGTTCTTGCCTGTTCGTTTCTGTTTTTCAGTTCGTTATTCATAGGCCTTGCTGTTCTAAAGTGCGTTCTGTTCTGTACGTTCTGATAAGATGACCGTTTCCTAGCCATGTCGCCTGGACGTTCTCGTCGTCGAGTTCGTGCTGTGCGTGTGCTTGGTGTTGGTCTGCTTGTTTTGGACCAAGACCAGTCCATGAATGGTGTGAGGAGGAGTTCATGGACCAAGAATTGGTTACTCCAGCGGGACAAATTCTGCCACATGCCTCTGCTGCGGGAGATCGTCGAGAATAATCCTGAGGACTACAGGAATTTTCTGCGGATGTCTGACCCCGTTTTTCAGGAACTGTTGGCTTTGGTGTCCCCCTATATTACCAGGAAGGACACCGTTATGCGGGAAGCCATCAGTGCTGAGCAGAGGCTCATCGCCACCTTACGGTACCTGGCGACAGGGAGAAGTCTTCAGGGCTTGAAGTTCACGACAGGCATCTCCCCCCAGGCTCTGGGCCTCATAATCCCAGACACCTGTTCTGCCATTATACAAGTCCTGCAGGAGGACTATATTAGGGTAAGTTTTCTCCATTAACATCACATTTTATGTATTACATGTATGCTAATGTATTGTATTTCTTTCATCCTTCCCTAATTACCATGATTGTAATATGCTGAGAATGTCCCCTTTGTCCTCATGTATGCCTGAAGCTTTAGATTGCCCCTTTTTTCTCCTCCATGCATATTTCCCTTCACTAACCTTTCCAGCAGGGGCGCCTGTTGCTCCAAATGTTTGGGGGTTCAAACCCCAATTTAGGAAATAAACGTCCTCATTTTTTGCTCTGGTGCCTATTAAATGCCCCCATTTGTTCCCTCCAATGCAGCCATTTTGTCCCCTCCAATGCAGCCATTTTGTCCCTTCCAATGCAGCCAGTTCCCCCCCAGCCCTGCACTTACCTTCTTGTGGTCAGCGCCATCCTTCTTCTGTCCTTGATGTCTTCTCCTTCCCTTGATGTTGCATCAGCCAATCATGTTACCATTAAACAGACTTGGTGAACATGATTGGCAGAGCAGCCTGTCAGTGTTTACCCAAGGAATGCCCCCCCCCCCCTCCGTCCCCTATTTAACTTTTCTGCAGCCAATTACATCCCTCAGGCTGTAATGTGCAAGACAATTTTCCTTACTGTTTCTGCTATGTAATTTTAAGCCCATAAATGCCGCATTTCTTCATATGTCGGTCGCTTAACAGGGGGCCATCCACCTGAATAGTGGGTGGCATAGACAATACATAGGTTAATGCAAGGCATAAACCTATGTATTGTTCTGAGTGACGGGCACAGGAGAGAGGGGACAGTGCTCCAGCGCCCACTCTGGACGCACCGCCACTGCAATGCTATCCTGTGGCCAAACACATCTACCCCCCCTCCCCATTATAATTTATTAATGGACCATCATAGGGGGTGATGAATATGATACATGAGCCTTCCATTATACTTATTTAAAACACCTTAATAAACGTAGACTTTGCTTGATGTTGGCCTCTAATGTATTTTCTTAGAATATACTTGTAATGTTTGATTTGTGTATTCTAATATTTTTTCATCTTGTTTAACTCCACAGCTTCCTTCCACGCCACAGGAATGGCAGACTGTGGCATTGGAGTTTGCCACGCGGTGGGACTTCCCCAACTGCGGTGGTGCTATAGACGGGAAGCACGTCCGCATCGTGCCGCCACCCTGTTCTGGGTCCTACTACTTCAATTACAAGGGGTTTCATAGCATTGTGCTGATGGCGGTGGTGTCAGCACGGTATGAATTCCTCTATGTTGATGTAGGGAAGAATGGCCGGATGTCCGATGGGGAATCCTTCATCCAGACGGAGTTTGCCCTCCGTCTCCAGAGTGACGACCTTGCATTGCCACCGGATGCAGGGAATATTGAAGGACTCCCCTTTGTTTTTTTGGCTGATGAAGCCTTCGGGCTCGGACCACATCTTATGAGGCCATTTCCTCAGAGGACCCTGACCCCAGAGAAGAGGGTGTTCAATTACCGGCTGGCCAGGGGCCGAAGAGTCGTTGAAAATGCCTTTGGCATAATGGCCAGCCGGTTCCGCCTTTTTAGGACTCCCATCCACTTGGCGGACTACAAAATAAACTATGTAGTGTTATGCTGCTGTGTGCTACACAATTTTCTTTGCCGCAAATCAAATTTATATATGGCCTCAGTTTTGCCTGAGGCTGGACTTACCCCTGATAATCCCCTGCCGGGCCTGGAATCTGCCCGTGCTGGCTTGCCCCCCCAAAATGCCTGTGAGGTTCGGGACAAATACATGGACTATTTCACGGGTAGGGGGGCAATTCCTATGCCAGGCTATGTCTAAAGATTGCTGTCTAACGATCCAAATAAAAATCTTGTTTAAACTTCTAACTTTTTTTGGTTTCCTGTCTCCTAGTTTGTCTTAGTGCATTTGTAGCGCCAAGAGTATTTTCCTTTAGTAAATACCAACCATTTCACTATGTAACCTTAAAAAAATTACCAAATAAGGTTAGAGCATATTAGAAAAAGAAGCTACACGTTGTTTGTGTTCAAATCTTTTACTATGTGCAAATTCACACACTTTTTTTTTTTTACATTTTTTGTTTGCCTGGCCACAAACCGGCAATTGTTTTCTTAGGAAAATACAAAAACAACAGTTGCATTCCAAAAATTACAAAATTGGATACCTCGGAGCAATCTGAGACATTCACTTACACAAACTATATGTCTCTATGTGCCCGTCCTAATATGGGGTCCTGCCACCCCTTGCCCAGCCAAAAATTGAATATGCACACAATTGGGATTATTTTCCTATAGGGATTTTAGACTCCTGATCCCTATTGTCAACATGTGCTATCTGCCATCAGGGGTGATCAATGGATGTGTTTTGTGGGTGCAACCCCTTCCTCAGTTCACCTACTTTAGATACGAGGAAGGGGTTGCACCCCCAAAAGACGTACATGGATATCCCCTGATGGCAGATAGCACATGTTGACACACTGTGTGCAGATTCAATTTTTGGCTGGTTTGATTGTCAAAAAGTTTTTTAAAAGTTGAAGAACAAACATGAGAAAAAAAGGGGGTTGGGATGCCTTATTGAATTCTCCCCAAAACATTGAGAATGTCTTTAAATGTTTGATCCATCACATGTATTCTTTCTTTAATTTTGTCCAGTTCCGTGCTACATTCCATCACTTGCTGGATGAGGCGGAGGGCACTGTCAGCAGAGAAACCTGTACTATCCTTCACCCCAACATTCACATCCCCTAAAAACAAAATAAAAAAGGTATTATAACTCTGCAGGCCTACCTCTCTTACCTGAAGCTGTGGTGACAGATACTGACCTGTTGTGGTGACCAGTTCCACAACGTCATCCACCTCTCCTTCCTGCACCTCCTTCCTCCACCTCAACTTCCTCTACATCCTTCGTTTGTGGGTCTTTGGGAGTTTGGGGTTGTTGTGAAGCTGTGGGGTTCTTGTGCTCCCTGGAGTGTCCTCCTCCCAGTCTTCTCTCCCCTATGAGAATCAAACAAAAGGTAGAGTTATCACACAGAAATTCTCTATGTTAAACAAAAAAACAGGCTAAATTGCTTGGAAGTGGGGTACAAGTGTGTGTTTGGGCGGAAGTTAAAGATGAATGCATTATTTCTGACCAAGAATATGCTTAGTATTCACCTTTGTCTGTCATTTTTTAGACATGTAGGCAACACAAAAATTCTCTGAAGCACCTGTGTGGGACACCCAAAAAAGGCGGGTCTGGTGGCCCACACTATAGTGCTCCAAAGTACAGATGTGGAAGCAGCTGCTGAGTGTCCTCTCCTTTACACTTACAAAAGTTTGCATTTCATTCTCTTTACAAACACATCATCTAGCCTAAAACTTTGTGCCCCAAATTTGCGAAAAAATGGCAGATGTCTAATTACCTTTGTGGCTGTAAAATAATCCAAAACAGCGGATAGTGGCCGAACGAAGTGTCTGTAACGCAACGAACGATTACTGTGCCCAACCAAGTTCAAAATATAACATTTTGGAAGGGAGTCCAATAAGAAAAACAAAAAAAACCAGCAACATGTCAGTTTTGAAAAGGATTAATAGCATAAAAGTGTACATTTTACTTACTTTTTGCGAGCATTCTCTTAATGCTCCTTAACTGTTCTGGCTCCCTCAGTTTGAGGTCTGACCACCTGTTTCTGAGCTGCTCATTTGAGCGTTTCACCCCGAAATTCGTCTTCAGACTCTTCACGACTTTAGTGAGGATTTTGGCCTTCCTTCTATTTGGTTTGCTATACGGCCCATGCTTTGCGTCATAATCAGACTTGAGCAAGATGTCCACCATCTCCGCCATCTCTGCAAAAGACATATTCGATGCCTTGAATCTCCTCCTTGATCGTGACGTTTCCTCGGTCTCCGGGCTTGTCTCCTCCTAGTTTGATGCGGAATTATCAGACACCTGCTGTAACTCCGCCATATCTGTCTGCGCGCCGAAAGAGAAGGGGCGGGGAAAAGATGTTAGTTAGAACGTCATGGGCGGGCGACGTGTGCAGAGCGACGTGTTCGAATTTTGACGCATGCGTGGTGTGTATATAGCAAACACACATGTGACTATAGTACGTTCGGTGTGCGGAGAGAGGAGTTCAAGTGACGGACGTGCGAACAAAGGTATGTGATTTTGTGACTTGTACAAATTGTTGGCCTATACTGTTTTGAGAATGTTGTAGGATATATATGGTGACTACGATGTTAAGGAGGTTAGACTGTTTGCCTCACATTAGTTATATATTATTTCTTAAACTTGCAGATACAATATGAATGTCTTTATTAGCGACAAAGAGTTCCTGGCGGAATTTATTGACCGGGTAAGGGAGCTGCCCGCTCTGTGGGAGACGAAAAACCCCATCCATAAAAAAAGAGGGGTGAGAAAAGCAGCGCTGGAGAAGCTGCTCCCATTTGTGCAGACCAAGGTGCCCACAGCCACAGCAAAACAAGTGGACACTAAAATTGGGAGCTTGAGAGGCACCTACAGGACTGAACGCTCTAAGGTCCTGGCTTCTCAGAGGTCAGGAGCAGCAGCAGATGATGTGTATGTCCCGATTTTGTGGTACTACAGCAGGATGTCCTTCCTGGATGACCACATTGAGGCAAGGCCATCACTCTCCACTCTTCCCCCCAGACTTCCCTGCAGCCAACCTGAGCCTTCTCTGGAGCAAGAGGAGGCAGCCATCCTGGATGATCCTGATTTGGCCATCTGGAGCCAGGTATAGTATTAAATGAAAATGTATTGGGATAAAATTAATGTTTGACAAATATGTCAAGATGAGAAACATACAATATTTTGGGTTCCACAAGTGAAATCAAGATCGAGACATTAGTCTGCACTTAATTGGGTGCTAAATAGTCAATCTGATGTACGTGTAAATTAGAAAAAATGATTTCTGGATTTACATTCTAATTGCTTCAATCATGTTTATAAAGTTTGATGCAAAGATTAAAACAACATATTAAACTATGTCCCTTTTTCATACACAGGATGAAATCAGCCAGGAGGAGGGTCTGGAAACTGTCAGGCAGGAGGAGGAAGGGCCCAGTGGCAGCCAGGAGGTGGCAGGGCCCAGTGGCAGCCAGGAGGTGGCAGGGCCCAGTGGCAGCCAGGAGGTGGCAGGGCAAAGGAGAAGCACCAGATCCCAGGTGCCTCCCATCCGGCTTCCCAAAAGAGGCAGGAGGGACAGGACCACCAGTGAGGCAGCAATGGCCCTTATTAAAGAGGCCCATGCCACCCTCAAAGAGCCCACATCCCCTGAAGAGGCCATTGCCGGCCTAGTGGAGGCAAAGTTCAAGGTGATGAGCATGGAGCAACGCCTCCTATGTGAGCCCCTGCTCATCACCTTGCTCAACAAGGGGGTGATGGAAAAAATTACCCCCAATACCGCCATTTGTGAGGTGGCACAACTGTCCCAACCTCAACCTCCTTCTCCTCCACCTCCACATTCTTCTTCCGCTCCACCCCCTTCTCCTCCACCTCCACCTTGTTCTTCCGCCCCACCCCCTTCTCCTCCACCTCCACCTTGTTCTTCTGCGCCACCCCCTTCTCCTCCACCTCCTCCTCCTCCTGACAGGAGTACCCCTCCAGTGGCCCAGCCTCCAGCCAAACGAAGAAGGAAGGCTGCAGGGAAGGCTTCAGGAAAGGTTGCAGGGAAGGTTGCCAGGAAGACGAGGAAGTGATGGCCTTGCTTCATTGTGGTCGGACAGAAGGCAGCCTGTTGTAGTACCACACACTTGGGACATATATATCACCTGCTGCTGTTCCTGACCTCTGGGAGGCCAGCATCAGATTGTGTTCAGAAATGTTGGCCTTCTCAAGCTCCCAATTTTAGTGTCCACACAGGGTTGCTGTGTGCTCTGGGGTCCCTGGGATGCACAAATGGCAGCAGCTTCTCCAGCGCTGCCTTCTCTTTATTTTAGTTCAAACATGAATAAATGTTATTTTTCTTTAAGTTCATACTTGACTATGTGTATTTGTAAAAATGTAAAATCTAGCTTTGGAGTAAGCAGATACATTTGACTGACAAAAAAAAGGGGCAGATAACAACCCCCCAAAAAAATAACTAAATCGTGTTTCCCAAAAAAGTGTGTAAAATTTAAATAATATATATTAAAAGATTCAATGGGAGATCACTACCAAAACATTGCGAAATTACAATTAACATCAGTTAGAAAAATAACTAATTTTTAAATATTCCTAAAAACTTGCACGATATAATACACATAAATCTTCTTAAGAGCAACAAGAAAAATGTTAAAAAAAGATAGTCATAACTCTGTGTGAATATCAGCAGCAAAAGAAGTTCATTCATTTGGATTAATGTCACATTCTAACGAAGATTTCAATGCACAACATTTAAACGATGGAAAAATTTGGAGCGTGACGAATGTGCTATCTCCATTACGAAGGCTTGTTTTACCAGAAGATGCGCTCCCGTCTCATAGTTGCTTGTGAGCATGCGCGCTTTTGGAAGAGTCGTAAAAGCATACACACGAACAATTTTCTCGTCACAAAACAGGCCGACGAGAAACACGACGAGGAAATCTGGAATCCTGACGAGAAAATAGAGAGCAGGTTCTCTATTTTCTCGTCGAGATTCACGGCAATTTTCTCGTCGTAAAACCATACACACGAACGGTTTTCTCAACAAAAAAGCTTACGCGGCACTTTTCTTGCCGGTTTTGGACGAGAAACTCGGTCGTGTGTACGAGGCTTCACAGTTACTCTTGGTGGGCGCAGGAATGGGCCCTGCTGTGAATTATTAGATCAAGAATTGTAATTACATGCCCCTGTTAAACAGGGGCAGAAAAATTGGGCCTTAGGCACTGGTGCCACAACACTGCAACCCCTCACAGATACTGTACTTGGAGCACAGCAATGAGCCCTGTTGCAAAGTATTGCATCAAAAATTTTAATTACACGCCCCTGTTAAACAGGGGCAGAAAAATTGGGCCTTAGCCACTGGTGCCACAACACTGCAACCCCTCACAGATACTGTACTTGGAGCACAGCAATGAGCCCTGTTGCAAAGTATTGCATCAAAAATTTTAATTACACGCCCCTGTTAAACAGGGGCTGAAAAATTGGGCCTTAGCCACTGGTGCTGGTGCCACGACACTGCAACCTCTCCCAGATACTCTAGTTGGAGTGCAGGAATGAGCCCTGCTGCAAAGCATTGCATAAAAAATTGTAATAACACGCCCCTGTTAAACAGGGGCTGAAAAATTGGGCCTTAGCCACTGGTGTTGGTGCCACGACACTGCAACCTCTCCCAGATACTCTAGTTGGAGTGCAGGAATGAGCCCTGCTGCAAAGCATTGCATAAAAAATTGTAATTACATGCCCCTGTTAAACAGGGGCTGAAAATTTGGGCCTTAGCCACTGGTGGCGGCACCCAGAAACAAAAATGTTCTTCCAAGCTATCATCATCAATTGAATCATTGAGGAGGAGGAGGATAGTCAGTCAACATAACAGGGCAGTCTCTCAGCATCAGCATCAGTCTTGAAGGGATGTGACATTTGAAAATAAATTAGTCTGTTATATCAGCTTCAGGTGTTTGGTAGCTGGTGGTGATCCAAGACTGGTTCATCTTTATGAAGGTCAGTCGATCAACCGAGTCGGTGGACGGGCGCACCCTGTGATCCGTGACAAATCCTCCAGCAGCACTGAATGTGCGTTCTGAAAGAACGCTGGATGCAGGACAGGCCAGTAGCTCAATTGCATACTGTGCAAGCTCTGGCCAGTGATCCATCCTCAAGACCCAGTAAGCCAGAGGATTTTCGGTGGGGAAGGTGTCCAAGTCTGACCTTGCCCCTAGGTATTCCTGCACCATGTATATCAGACGCTGGCGATGGTTGCTGGAACCGATCATACCTTGGGGCTGCGGACTAAAGAATTGTCTGAACGCATCGGTCAGACGGCCACCTTCCCCACCGCTCCTTATTTGACTGACCGAAGCCTCAGCAACTCGTTGTCCAGGACCAGGAGTTTGTAACCTCCCAGTCTCTGGGAACGCGTTGCACAGACCTTTCTGCAAGGCCTCCCGGAGTTGTCTCATCCTCTGCTCCCTCTGCGACGGTAAGATAAGGTCCGCAACCTTACCCTTGTACCGTGGATCAAGGAGAGTGGCCAGCCAGTAATGGTCCCTCTCCTTGATTCGAAGAATACGAGGATCCTTGCGCAGACTTTGCAGGATCAGGGAGGCCATGCAGCGTAGGTTAGCTGAGGCATTCGGTCCGGAGTCCTCTGGGTCACTAAGGACGACATGATCAGCAGCCACCTCCTCCCAGCCACGTACAAGCCCACTGGTTTCTTGGGACTGTAAATCATCCCTAAAAGACTGCTGCTGATGATGCCGAGTGCCAGGCTCCACCTCCATGCTGACACAATCCTCCTCCTCCTCCTGTGCGATGGGTGGGACAGAAGGAACACTGTCTGGGTAAAGGGGGCCTTGAGAGGCAAGGGAGTCCTCCTCTTCCTGCCTCTGTTCTGCCTCAAGTGCCCTGTCCATTATTCCACACAGCGTATGTTCCAACAGGTGGACAAGAGGTACAGTGTCACTGATGCATGCACTGTCACTGCTCACCATCCTCGTGGCCTCCTCAAATGGTGCCAGGACAGTGCATGCATCCCTGATCATGCCCCACTGGCGTGGTGAAAAAAACCCGAGCTCCCCTGACCCTGTCCTGGTGCCGTAGTCGCACAGGTACTTATTGATGGCCCTCTACTGCGTGTGCAGCCGCTGCAGCATGGCCAACGTTGAGTTCCACCTGGTGGGCATGTCACATATAAGGCGGTTCTTGGGCAGGTTCAACTCCTTTTGCAGCTCAGCTAGGCGAGCACTGTTATTATAAGATCTGCGGAAATGCACACAGACTTTCCTGGCCTGCCTCAGGACATCCTGTAAGCCCGGGTACCTGCCCAAGAACCGCTGCACCACCAGGTTAAGGACGTGAGCCACACAGGGCACATGGGTCAGTTGTCCCTGTCGGAGGGCAGAGAGGAAGTTGGTGCCATTGTCGCAAACCACCATTCCTGGCTTAAGCTGGCGTGGCGTTAACAACCTCTCGGCCTGCCCCTGCAGAGCAGACAGAACCTCTGCCCCAGTGTGGCTCCTGTCCCCCAAACACACCAGCGCAAGCACGGTATGGCATCTTTTTGCCTGCGTACTTGCGTAGCCCCTTTAACGCCTATGGAGCACCGCTGGTTCCGAGGACAAAGCACAGGAAGAGGCCATGGAGGAAGAAGAAGAGGAGGGGGTGGAGGAGAGAGGTGTGTCACAACCAGTAGTAGCATTTTGGAGGCGTGGCGGCGGAACAACCTCCAACACTACTGCACCTTGTCCTGCATCCTTCCCAGCTGCCAAAAGAGTGACCCAATGGGCCGTGAAAGAAAGGTAACGTCCCTGTCCATGCCTGCTGGACCATGAGTCAGCGGTAATATGCACCTTACCACTGACCGCCCTGTCCAGCGAGGCCAAGACATTGCCTTCCACATGCCGGTAGAGAGCCGGAATCGCCTTCCGTGAGAAAAAGTGGCGTTTGGGAACCTGCCACTGAGGAACCGCACATTGCACAAACTCACGGAAGGGGGCCGAGTCTACCAACTGAACAATTTAGCCAAGCTAGCATTCAACCGCTGGGCATGTGGATGGCTGGGAGTGAACTTCTTTCGACGGTCCAGCAGCTGGGGCAGGGAAATTTGCCTGCTAGAATCGGACGTCGGTGTACTGCTAGCAGAGTGCCCGCAAGTACTTGGCTGTGACACACCTAATTCTACACCTTCATTCCTCTCAGTGCAGGTTTCAGAGAGGACTGAAGGTATAGTGGGGTTGGAGATCCCAGCTGATGCGGTGCAAGGAGAGGTCCGCTTTGTTCTTTGGTGTGGGTCTTTGAGGTAGGCTTGCCAACGAGCTGCATGGCAGGTCAACATATGTCTGGTCAAGCATGTGGTGCCCAAGCGGGTGATGTTTTTGGCCACGCGATATACGCTATATACGCTTGAGACATATGTTGCAAACAGCAGCTGTGCGATCTGATGCACTCGACTCAAAAAAGGCCCACACCAAAGAACTTTTTGAATAACGGGCAGAGGCAGCGCCCTGCACAGGCGGAGCTCTGCGGTGTGATTCCGTCGGTGTGCTGCCCTTACGCTGGCCCCCCGAGGGCATCCTGCCTCGTTGAAGATGTGCCTCCTCCTCATCCTCCTCCTCCTCCTTCTCTCTCCTATTAGGCACCCACATGGAGTCATTGACCTCATCATCCCCTCCCTCCTCATCACTGGAGCCAATCTGGCAGTATGCTGCAGCTGCTGGAACATGACTGCCAGATTGGTGTCCTTCTTGAGCATCCCCTCTCTCTGCTCTCACGCTACTGCCTTCCTCTAGCTGGGTATCATCATCAGAACCTTCGAAACGCTGGGCATCCTCCTGGAGCATGTACCCAACACTGTGCTCAAACAGTTCGGGGGACTCCTCAGGAGGACATGGTTGGTCTAGGGAAGGAGTGACTGATGATGACATTGATACCAGGGAAGAGGACGCTTTGGCAGCTGCTTTGCCAGTACCCTGAGCTTGGGTGAGAGAGGATGAGGAGGATGAGGAGGGCTTGGTCATCCACTCTACCAAGTCTTCGGCATGATGCGGCTCAACACGTCCAGCTGCCGAAAAGAAGGACAAGCGTGTCCCATGGCCACGTGCTGATGGCGATGCACCGCGTCCACGACCAGCACTGTTGTCTCTAGACACAGAGCCTGCTTGCCCTCTTTTATTGGCTCCTGACTGTCTGCCTCTCCTTGTTTGCCTTCCAGACATTCTAATGGCCTGCAGGGAAATGGGAAAACCAGCAATAAGGCCTAGCTTCAGGAGTATATTTTGCAGGAATCACACTACGCCTGCTGTAGGTGCTGCAAATGCCTGTTGGTGTAACACACCAGGAAAACGCAGCAATACAGGCTAACTTCAGGTGTATAATGTGCAGGAGGCACACTCCGCCCGCTGTAAGTGCTGCAAATGCCTGTTGGTGTAACACACCAGGAAAACACAGCAATACAGGCTAACTTCAGGTGTATAAGGTGCAGGAGGCACACACCGCCTGCTGTAAGTGCTGCAAATGCCTGTTGGTGTAACACAACAGGAAAAAGCAGCAATACAGGCTAACTTCAGGTGTAATATGATCAGGAGGCACACTCCGCCCGCTGTAAGTGCTGCAAATGCCTGTTGGTGTAACACACCAGGAAAACGCAGCAATACAGGCTAACTTCAGGTGTAATATGATCAGGAGGCACACTCCGCCCACTGTAAGTGCTGCAAATGCCTGTTGGTGTAACACACCAGGAAAAAGCAGCAATACAGGCTAACTTCAGGTGTAATATGATCAGAAGGCACACTCCGCCCGCTGTAAGTGCTGCAAATGCCTGTTGGTGTAACACACCAGGAAAAAGCAGCAATACAGGCTAACTTCAGGTGTAATATAATCAGGAGGCACACTCCGCCCGCTGTAAGTGCTGCAAATGCCTGTTGGTGTAACACACCAGGAAAACGCAGCAATACAGGCTAACTTCAGGTGTATGAGGTGCAGGAGGCACACTCCACCCGCTGTAAGTGCTGCAAATGCCTGTTGGTGTAACACACCAGGAAAACACAGCATTACGGGCTAACTTCAGGTGTATAATGTGCAGGAGGCTTAGCAACAATGACACTGACACTGTCCCCTGCCTATCCTTCTCTCTCCCTGCACACAAGGTTTATCAAAGTATATGACACTGACACTGTCCCCTGCCTATCCTTCTCTCTCCCTGCACACAAGGTTTAGCAAAGAATATGACACTGACACTCTCCCTGCCTATCCTTCTCCCTACACACAAGTTTGAGGTACAAATAGCACTGACACTGTCCCTGCCTATGTAACTCTTTCCCTGCGCCGGAACACACTACACAAGGCCGCCGCGCTGGCGGCCTTTTATAGTGTGGGGCGTGTGCTAAACCCCCTGAGCTATAATTGGCCACAGGCAATCTGCCTGTGGCCAATTATGGCTCTCCTAGCTGCCGGCGCTGTGATTGGCCAAGCATGCGCGGTCACAGTGCATGCTTGGCCAATCACAGCGCCGGGATTGCACTGCGATGGCGCAGTGTATTGTGGGCCGTTCGTGTTACTCGAATTTGGCGCGAACGGCCCAAATCGTTCGATGTTCGCCGAACGGTCGAACAGCCGATGTTCGAGTCGAACGTATGTTCGATTCGAACACCGAGCTCATCCCTATTGATGATGAGTCATGAGGACCAAATTACCGCCTTTGTCCGATGGCTTTAATACAAGATCTGGATTCTTTTGTAGTTGGTGAATGTCCCGTATTTGTTGTTTAGTAAGATTAGAGGGGCATTTAGTCCAATTATAGTTTTTAAGTGATTTAATGGACGCATGCAGAAAGGCCCATATCTGCGGACATGTCATCAGATCTGGGAAAGATCTTGACTTAAGTTTGAAGACTTTGGTTTGTTGGGATGAAATCGCTGATGGTATCAGCGAAGAATCAACCCTGTCAGGCTCTGAGTCTGTAGATTCACCCGCACTTTCGTCATACAATAGCATCAGGTCCCGAAGTGCTCGGAACTCTTGCATTGAAAAATGTTTGGTCTTCTCTGCTAATTCTCGTTCAAGACTGAGATTTCTCCTGTCCTGGTCAAAAATGAAATTATAAGCGAGTCTACGTTCAAATAAATATAAATCTTTTATGGTTTCGTAGACATCAATGGGTTCTGAAGGGCAAAAACCCAAGCCCAGCTGCAATACAGACTCCTCCTCAGAAGTGAGATTATAAGGGGTGAGATTAATAATGTTTAGTTGGTGGGACATGTCGTCTGATTCTACAGTGACAGGTTTTGGGGAGTGTTGAGTAATGGTGTTTTGAGTATATATGCGTCCAGGCTTCCCCGTCGTGATTGTCCCGGGGTGGCCTGGGCTAAAAAAACGGTGTTGGGAAGTAATGTGTGAGTATTTGGTTGAAGAATTTTGGGTATAAGATTGTGTAGTGTTGTTTCAACTAGGCCATTTTTGGTAATGTTTTTGATTGCATTGGGTGCTTGTGCAGTTTTGCCATATTTTCTACCTTTCTTGGGTTCCTTGTTCAGGGATTCCCCAGTAAGTGAACGTTTTCTAGTTGCACCCAATGGATTGGGTACAGCCAGTTGTGTGACCTGTGAGGTCATTGATGAAACAGAGGAGTCTGATTCAGTTGGGTCCCTGGGAGAGCCATTACCCTGAGGTTGACGTTTACGTGTTGGATGCCTTCTTAAATGGGATTTACCTGACCATTTATAGGCGTAGCCTTCTGAGTATGCAAGTTTATCCTGAAGGAACTTGCCGTGTTTTTTGGTAATAATTTCTCTATTGAGGATTTCTATCCGCTCGCGTACCTCCTTCAACTTGTCTGCGAAGGAGGTAGGTTTGGTTACATTAGGGAATTGTTGATTGAGTCTATCAATCTCTTCATCCAGTACCCGCAGGTCTGCATGGTACTGTGTGGTGAGATGCCTCATCAACTCCACACTGCATATATCCCCATTTTTCTTCTTATTTAGTCCATTCGGGATGATGACACCCTCTCCTACTTCAATATTTTTTGTAGAGGCAATTCTTATTATAAATGGACAACTTTGCGTAAAAAAATAGCGTTCATTTTTTTTCACATTTTCCAAAAACTTTTGGAAAAAAATGAACTGTTCAAAAGACTCATTATGCCTCATAGATTATACGTTGGGGTGTTAGCTTTCCAAAATGGAGTCACTTTGTGGGCGTTTCCATTGTCCTGGTGCTCCAGGGCCTTCAAAAGTGTAATAGGTTGTCAACAAGTTAGATGTGTAATTTATGCTCCTAGAACACCTGATGGTGCTCCCTGCATATTGGGCCTCTCTATGTGGCTAGGCTGTGAAAAAGTCCCACACATGTGGTATCGCCATACTCAGGAGAAGTAGCAGAATGTATTTTCGGGCTTCATTTGTGGTATACACATGCCATGTGAGAGAAATAACATATTACAATGACAATTTTGTGGGGGGAAAAGAAAAAAAAATCTTAATTTTGCAAAGAATTGTGGGAAAAAATTACAACATCAAAAACCTCACCATGCATCTTACTAAATACCTTGGAATGTCTACTTTCAAAAAGGGGTCATTTGGGGGGTATTTGTACTTTTCTGGCTTGTTCGGGTCGCAAGAAATGAGATAGGCCACCAGTACATCAGTTGTGATAATTTTTTTATGATTTGCACCACAGCTTGTAGACTCTCTAACTTTCACAAAGACCAAATAATATCCACTAGATTGGGTTATTTTTACCAAAGATATGTAGCAGTATAAATTTTGGGCAAAATTTATGAAGAAAAATTTTGAAAATTATAAATTTTATCGCATAAACTAAGAAAAGTGTGTTTTTTTCCAAAATTTTCCGTCTTTTTTTCATTTATAGCGCAAAAAATAAAAAATCCAGAGGTGATCAAATACCACCAAAAGAAAGCTCTGTTTGTATGAAAAAAAGGACAAAAAATTCATTTGGGTACAGTATTACATGACTGAGTAATTGTCATTCAAAGTGTGAGAGCACTGAAAGCTGAAAATTGGTCTGGGTACGAAAGAGATTTTAGTGCCCAGTAAGCAAGTGGTTAAGGGACCATGAACAAATAGGACATGTTCTGGCACCCACTGATGTGTAGGAATTTTTGGGCTTGTCCCTCGATATGAAAGACATAAATTAAGTACTAATTGGAGGAAGAAAATGTGCTGACAAACATTAGCTGCAGGTGAACATATGTATACAAAAATTAATGTGCAAAAAAATGTATGTATGAAAAAGTGCTCTCATGAGAACCATGTAATCGAAATTCATAAGTTATCTAATTGCACCACGTGATCCACCACCACATAACGATGGATTCTTACCAGAATGATAAGACTCTAATATGGAGTCACAAACGCCCAATAAATATATGAGGCAGCAGATGTCATCCAACCACAGGATCAAAGATATGGCAAATTTAATGGCAGCTCTGTGGATGTACAAGGATATGTTCCCACCATAGATATGCAATGAAAGGAGCATCCATATAGTGTAAATCCATATAAAACTTTTTTTTATAAAAAAGGGGGATTGAAGGTACTCACAGTGTCAATGAATTAAGAAGCATGTCAGCTTGTGTACACAGCAGGATAGGCTTGGCGTGGTGATGGCACATACGTAGACTCCGCCCTACATGTTTCGTCACAACTGACGTCATCGGGGGCATGTATACATCCTGTTAGTAACAACACAATATCTGTATACATCCAGCAGAGGAGGACCGTGGTAATTAGCCAATCGGTGCTAAAAGCATGATTCACAGCAGAGCCAAGCCTCGATCTCATAAAGGGTGGCAGGATCAAAAGATGCGTCTCATGTCCTGTGTCATATCCGGCTGGATGAGCAGAGGCTTGCCTCTGTATCACTTAGAAATGTCCGCCAGTCATATACTCCTTGTTGGGCAAAAATCCTACGGTGATATCTCACAATGTGAGAGGCCTTAATGTTCCTCAAAAGAGAACACAGTTATTACTAGACATGTGCATTTCGTTTCGTTCCGAATCGAAATTTGGAAGAATATTTCATTATTCGGACGTTCGGATGCATCCGAATTACAATACTAATGAATTTAACCAAATCCGAAATAACGCTTCGAATCGAAAAACCACGAACGAAATTTGAATCGTAACAAATTCTATTCGAATCGAATTTGAAAACAATTCGAATCAAAATCAAAAACAAATTCGAATCGAAATCAAAAAAATATAAATCGATTTCTAAAAAAGAATACAATAAGGGGGCGTGGCTTGGCGCGCAACTGAGATAGATATCTAACCCAGGAGCTCCGACAGAGCCACAGCCTTAGCCCATCTCCCTGCACCTAGATCGCTCAATAATGAGCAAGAAACTACAGCACACCCCGCAATAGATCACAGGGGGCTATCAATTGCTTATCAGGGTCGGAATATCACGGACCTCTTTAAGATCCCGCCGGCGGCCCGGAGCAGCCTGTCTGGAAGCAAGATGGCGACGCCGCACGCGGAGGAGGATTTCTCTGAGGATTCACAATCAGCGGCCGAGGATAACGGTAGGGGAATCCCTCACCCTGACCTACCCCTCACCTATGCAGGCATGTCAGGCTTTGCAGCAGACATCAAGGCCACCTTTTCCGCTGCCATCACTGATCTCAAATCTAGCATGCTTGTCCTGACAGACAAGATGGCCACCGCTGAGGCAGCAGGGAGGCATAGAGACAAAGCCATTCAAAGGCTGGAGAGGGTGACCTGCACTCAAACACAACATTTTGACATTAACAGGCACCTGGAAGATTTAGATAACAGGGTGGGGGGGGGGAAACAATATTAGGGTCAGGGGGATCCCTGAATCTGTGGAGGCTGATCAAATCACCCCAACCTTGGAGAGGGTTTTCAACAGTTTACTGGACAGGCCTGAGGACACTGCCATCGAGTTCGTGAGAGCACGCAGAGCCCTTAGAGCGAAGGGACCAGACAATATGCCTCCTAGAGATATCATATGCTGCCTCCAGAACTTTTCACTAAAGGAGGATATCATGAGAAAAGCACGTAGGAATGACTAGATCATCTTTAATGGCGAGACTATTATGCTCTTCCACGATTTGTCCCAGATTACATTGAAAAACCGCAGAGCCCTGTGACCTCTCCTGGAGAGATTGAGGGAAAAAGACTTGCGCTATACGTGGCGATTACCATTCGCCCTGCTGGTTAATCATAACGGGAAACAGCACACTTTACGTTCTCCGGATGACCTACCTCAGTTTTGTCAGGCACTTCAGCTGGGTCCAGTGGAAGTGCCGGAATGGTACCAGGAATTCACTTTACCTCATGTGGACAGATTCCAGCCTGGATCTCCGTTTACTTCACCAGACAAACGCCAATCCAAAAAGATGAAGGCCTCCCGTGCGGGCGGCTTACAAGCAGGAACACCCAGCAACAGGCCCCACTCTTCCAGGGGATATGAGGATGCCTAAACACAAGACTGATAGCCAAGTGATTAACCAATGACTGGAAATTACCTCTTTTCACAGTACCACCCTACCCCTCAGCTTCGCATGTTGCCTTACTAAGACAGAAAAAGAGCAGACTTGCAAGACTTTTTATAATGGCAGTCATTCTTCTCCTGCAAATTAAGTACTGTGACTATGCACGATTCTACACGATTCAGCAGGAAAACATGCTTTAACTCTACACATCAGGACCAAGACGAACTTGTAGATATAGCTACTATAGAGATTCGGATTGACTTATACTTAGAAGCAATGTTTCCATGTAGGGCGTAGGATGGTACACTGATCTTTATAGGCTCTCAGTAATTGGTTATATAGTTGCAGCTGTCTCACAGGTTTACATAGTAGGTCCTCCGGTCTTCATTTGGAGTGGAGTTTACTAAAAGTTCCTAAAAGTTACCTGTTTCTCATTTTACATGTTTCTTTAAATCGAATGTTAACAGTGTCTTTCATGACACTGAAGGTGCAGGAAGACTTCAACTGATTATATGCTTTCTATAAGCTGCGGCCTGTCTAGATCCATACCTTAGTTGATTTTTCACTTACCTTAACCGGTGGAGATCACCTAGATAGGCCAAGACTCACTACCCCAAAAAGTGTTCCCTGACGGAAGTTCTTTAATCCATCAGGGAACACTACTTCTGGGTACCCTAGGAACTTTGGTATCCTAGGGAGATTACGATATCTTCTTATTCTTTCTTTCTATCTACTCTCTTGCTCCTTTCCTCTTTTTCTTTGTTTTAATTTCTATTGTTTTATCCACATAGAGATTTTTGGACATATACGCTTTTGTACTAAACGGTATATATTCTAACGGTTTTGTAGGTTTTGTGCCCTGGTATAGGTTCGCTGTCTCTCTCTGCGTCCACAACATGGCATACTCATCTCTGGGACGCAACCCCACAGTCATCTCCCATAATGCCAAAAGCCTAAATATACCTGAAAAACGCACCGCCCTTCTGAAAGAACTAAAAAAAAGGTAGGCCTTGCTTTGTTTTTTTACAAGAGTCTCACTTTAAAACCCACCAGGTACCTAAACTGACTGATTCATTTTTCACGCAAGCTCACTACGTGACTAATGACCTTGCCAAATCCAAGGTGGTTTCCATACTTATTAGTAGGGACGCCTCCTTCGGCCTCACTGACAAACTAATCGACCCAAACAGCAGATACATCTTCTTAAAAGGGACTTGTAGCGGCACTCCCATTACACTAGCCAACGTGTATTTCCCTAATACCTCGCACCTGACTTTTTGTAGGCGTATGATCAATGAACTTAAAGGTTTTAGTTCGGGATGCTTGATACTTGGGGGTGACTTTAATGTGCCACTTAATCCCCTCTCGGACACATCCACGGGCAAAACATATCTTACATACAAAATTCTTAAAAACATTAAGTTATTGATACAGTCACTTCAACTGGTAGACACATGGCGCCTTCTTCACCCCGAAGATAGGGATTTTACCTTTTATTCCATAACCCATTGCCGTTACTCAAGGATAGATTATCTTTTTGTTTCACAGAGAGACCTGGACAGGATCTCGGGGGCCCATATAGGGATCCAAACCATTTCTGACCATGCTCCAATCTCATTGACGTTGGATCTGTTGGCGCCCCCTCCCAAATCCAATACATAGAGATTAAACTCCTCTCTGTTAGCCGATCCTATCCTATTTCCACAAATAGCCGCCTCACTTAAGGAATATTTTGCACTCAACATCACGCCAGGGATGGACCCCATGATAGTTTGCGAGGCACATAAATGAACCATTAGGGGCGACCTCATCAAATTGGGAGCTTGACACAAAAAAGACAGAGAGCGGGTAATTAAGCAGTTGACTGAGAAAATCCATTCATTAGAAACTAAACACAAGCAAACCCTATCCGAACATTCTGCCCTAGAGCTTTTAGAGTTGAGGAGAGCCCTCCAGCAGATATTTGACACTAGGACCAAGAGTCTCCTATTTAAAAAAAAAAATTATTATGAGCACGGAGACAAAACGGGGAGATTTCTCGCGAGAGCACTAAGGACTGCCCACTCGGGTCAAACTATATTAGGCATACGTTCAAAAACAGGTAAACTGGAGGTGTCCACTACCCAAATAGCACAACATTTTCACGACTACTACGCATCCCTATATAATCTACCAGGCCAAAACACATTAGGTCAGACTCCAGAAGCTAGATAACATTTTATACTAAACTACCTTAAACAGTCAAACCTACCAATTTTAACATCTGACGATGTCGAGTTGATAGAACGCCCTTTTGAAACCACAGAACTTAAACAGGCCATCAAAGATCTCAAAAATGGGAAGAGCCCGGGCCCAGATGGCTTTACGGCTATATACTATAAAACTTTCCAGGATACTTTGCTCCAACCGCTGTTAGAGGCTTTAAACTCTATGACTAAACCCAGGGAGATTTCGCTAACCTTTCTTTCAGCCCACATAACAGTTCTTCCCAAGCCAAATAAAGACCCAACAGATTGCACTAGTTACAGACCAATATCTCTGCTCAACTTAGATGTAAAACTCATGTCAAAAATCATTGCTAACAGGCTGAAACCGCTGCTACACACCTTGATAGGTCCTGAACAGGCCGGATTCATGCCTGGCAGAAAAACAAGAGACAATGTTTCTAAAGCACTTAACCTAATCAATGTTGCGAGGTCGGGCAGTATTAGGGGCCTTCTCTTGTCCACGGACGCGGAGAAGGCCTTCGATCGAGTGGCCTGGGATTTCATGCTGGAAACATGCAGGTTCATTGGCTTGGGAACGAACATGATGGCTTGGATCTCGTCCGTATGCACAAATCCCACAGCACAGCTCAAGATCAACGGTTCTTTGTCAGATGTAGTCAAAATTAACAATGGAACAAGACAGGGCTGCCCGCTCTCACCCCTTTTATTTATTCTAACACTCTAACCTTTCATCAGACGGATTATGGCGGAAGGTTCGATTACCAGTTTTGTTGTAGCAGAAAAGGAATATAAGATAGCTACCTATGCAGATGACTTACTTTTTTTTGTAACGAACCCACACTCCTCACTCCCCTCCCTGTTTGGGGCTGTGTCCAACTTGAAGATCGATTTCTCCAAGTCAGAGGTGATGAACATCTCCATACCCGTAGGTTCCATCAATTCAATAAAATCTACATGCCCTTTTAGATGGATGGATTCAGCCCTTAAATGCCTGGGGATTTGGTTGACTCCCACACTGCACCAAATATATGAACGCAACTTTGTACCCATGCTGAAAACCCTAAGTGCAGATCTTCAGGCTTGGCATGCACGATATTTTTCCTGGTTTGGGAGGGCGGCGATTTGCAAAATGGTTATATTGCCGAGGATTCTATATCTATTCAGGAACCTCCCGGTTAAGATCCCCCAAAGCTTTTTCAGCTTACTTCATTCAACTCAAATGAAATTCATTTGGGCCCACAAACGACCTAGAGTAAAGTTTGCCCTGCTGAGCCAGACCCAATTACAAACAATACTATATAGCTGCTCACATCACTAGGGTAATTGACTGGCATTGACACTACGAACTTAAAGACTGGGTGGAGCTAGAGAATGCAATAAGCCCTATACCCATAAGATTTTCGCCCTGGATCACTTGGACAAGCTACCCAGCAGCCCTGAGACAGCACCCACTTATAGGAACTACGTTAGCAATCTTTCACAATCTGACTAAACTTCACAATTTCTCCTCCCACTTAAGCCCACTTACACCTTTGTATAATAACCCTGACTTTTTGCCAGGAATGGGAAATAACACCCTCCGCCTACCCGACACAAACAAACCCCTTCTGGCTCTACACTGTTTCCATGCAGATAAGATTAAGGACCTTGCAGACTAGTGATGAGCCGAACACCCCCGGGTTCGGTTCGCACCAGAACCCGCGAACGGACCGAAAGTTCGAACGAACATTAGAACCCTATTAAATACAATGGATGCGAACGTTCGAATTCTAAAGTGCTAATTATAACAACTATTATGCATGTTATTGTCCTAAAAAGGGTTTGGGAACCCGGGTTCTGCACCAGGGGACATGTATCAATGCAAAAAGAAGTTTTAAAAACGGTCGTTTTTCGGGAGCAGTCATTTTAATGATGCATAAAGTGAAAAAAAAAAAGTCAAATATTCCTTTAAATATCGTACCTGGGGGGTGTCTAAAGTATGCCTGTGAAGTGCCACGTGTTTCCCGTGTTTAGAACTGTCCCTGCACAAAATGACACTTCTAAAGGAAAAAAAAGCCATTTAAAACTGCTTGCGGCTTTAATGTAATGTCTGGTCCCGGTAATATGGATGAAATTCTTTAAGAAAAATGGCATAGCTACCCCATGACCCCCCCCCCCTACCCCAGCCCATTACCAGCCCCTTTGGGTCTTGTATGGATATTAAGGGGAACCCCGCACATAAAATAAAAAAGGCCCTATATACTCTGAACAGCCCTATACAGGCGGTGCATACAAGACAGGGACTGTAGGTTTGTTCTTATGTAGAATCTGTTTGTAATTTTGAACAGGTACATTGTTGAAGTGTAGCTCCAGACCAAAAATCTATTTTTAAACTTTTTGGAAAACATAGGTAAGGGTTATCACCCCTGTAACATTTGTTTTGCTGTCTGTGCCCCTGTTCAGAACATTTCACCTCACTTTCCGTCCCAATGACAACTGTTTTTGAAATGTGGTGTTTTTCTTGAAACAAGGATTGCTGATAAAGCATCAGTACAGAGGAGACACCTTTCTCCCATATTTATTCTTACAGGAGAGAATTTTCCTTCCTAGTGGTAGATTTCCTCTCACTTCCTGTTGTCTTCTTGCGTTTGCAAGTAGGAGTCGTTTGTAAGTTGGATGTTTGAAAGTAGGGACCTGCCGTATATACTCTGCAGAAATAGGCCCCTTAGTTGTTGGTGTTGGCACAACACTGTAAGCACTCACAGTTACTCTTGGTTGGTGCTGGAACGCCCTGCTGTCAACTATTATATCAGGAATTTTAATTACATATAATTGTTGAACAGTGGTAGTAAAAATTGGGCCTTTGATGGTGGTGCTGGTGCCACAACACTGTAAGCCCTGACAGTTACTCTTGGTGGGTGCAGCAATGGGCCCTGCTGTGAATTATTAGATCAAGAATTGTAATTACATGCCCCTGTTGAACAGGGGCTGAAAAATTGGGCCTTAGGCACTGGTGGCACAACACTGCAACCCCTCACAGATACTGTACTTGGAGCACAGCAATGAGCCCTGTTGCAAAGTATTGCTTCAAAAATTGTAATGACACGCCCCTGTTAAACAGGGGCTGAAAAATTGGGCCTTAGGCACTGGTGGCACAACACTGCAACTCCTCACAGATACTGTACTTGGAGCACAGCAATGAGCCCTGTTGCAAAGTATTGCTTCAAAAATTGTAATTACACGCCCCTGTTAAACAGGGGCTGAAAAATTGGGCGTTAGGCACTGGTGGCGGCACCCATAAACAAAAATGATCTTACAAGCTATCATCATCAATCGTATCATTGAGGACTCGGAGGAGGAGGATAGCCAGTCAACATAACAGCACAGGCACTCAGCATCAGCATCAGTCTTGAAGGGATGTGACATGTTAAAATCAATTAGTCTGTTATATCAGCATCAGGTGTGTGGTAGCTGGTGGTGATCCAAGACTGGTTCATCTTGATGAAAGTCAGTCGATCAACCGAGTCGGTGGACAGGCGCACCCTGTGATCCGTGACAAATCCTCCAGCAGCACTGAATGTGCGTTCCGAAAGAACGCTGGATGCAGGACAGGCCAGTAGCTCAATTGCATACTGTGCAAGCTCTGGCCAGTGATCCATCCTCAAGACCCAGTAAGCCAGAGGATTTTCGGTGGGGAAGGTGTCCAAGTCTGACCTTGCCCCTAGATATTCCTGCACCATGTTTATCAGACGCTGGCGATGGTTGCTGGAACCGATCATACTTTGGGGCTGCGGACTAAAGAATTGCCTGAACGCATCGGTCAGACGGCCACCTTCCCCACCGCTCCTTCTTTGACTGGCCGAAGCCTCAGCAACTCGTTGTCCAGGACCAGGAGTTTGCAACCTCCCAGTCTCTGGGAACGCGTTGCACAGACCTTTCTGCAAGGCCTCCCGGAGTTGTCTCATCCTCTGCTCCCTCTGCGACGGTAACATAAGGTCCGCAACCTTACCCTTGTACCGTGGATCAAGGAGAGTGGCCAGCCAGTAATGGTCCCTCTCCTTGATCCGAAGAATACGAGGATCCTTCCGCAGACTTTGCAGGATCAGGGAGGCCATGCAGCGTAGGTTTGCTGAGGCA
Source organism: Rana muscosa (assembly GCA_029206835.1). Classification (NCBI taxonomy): domain Eukaryota; kingdom Metazoa; phylum Chordata; class Amphibia; order Anura; family Ranidae; genus Rana; species Rana muscosa. The sequence continues at coordinate 11,638,561 of JARGYO010005562.1, forward strand.
TTCGCTCCGGAGTCCTCTGGGTCACTAAGGACGACATGATCCGCAGCCACCTCCTCCCAGCCACGTACAAGTCCACTGGTTTCTTGGGACTGTAAATCATCCCTAAAAGACTGCTGCTGATGATGCTGAGTGCCAGCCTCCACCTCCATGCTGACACAATCCTCCTCCTCCTCCTCCTCCTCCTCCTCCTCCTCTTCCTGTGCGATGGGTGGGACAGAAGGAACACTGTCTGGGTAAAGGGGGCCTTGAGAGGCAAGGAAGTCCTCCTCTTCCTGCCTCTGTTCTGCCTCAAGTGCCCTGTCCATTATTCCACGCAGCGTGTGCTCCAACAGGTGGACAAGAGGTACAGTGTCACTGATGCATGCACTGTCACTGCTCACCATCCTCGTGGCCTCCTCAAATGGTGCCAGGACAGTGCATGCATCCCTGATCATGCCCCACTGGCGTGGAGAAAAAAAACCAAGCTCCCCTGACCCTGTCCTGGTGCCGTAGTCGCACAGGTACTCATTGATGGCCCTCTGCTGCGTGTGCAGCCGCTGCAGCATGGCCAACGTTGAGTTCCACCTGGTGGGCATGTCACATATAAGGCGGTTCTTGGGCAGGTTCAACTCCTTTTGCAGCTCAGCCAGGCGAGCACTGGCATTATAAGATCTGCGGAAATGCACACAGACTTTCCTGGCCTGCCTCAGGACATCCTGTAAGCCCGGGTACCTGCCCAAGAAGCGCTGCACCACCAGGTTAAGGACGTGAGCCACACAGGGCACATGGGTCAGTTGTCCCTGTCGGAGGGCGGAGAGGAGGTTGGTGCCATTGTCGCAAACCACCATTCCTGGCTTAAGCTGGCGTGGCGTCAACCACCTCTCGGCCTGGCCCTGCAGAGCAGACAGGACCTCTGCCCCAGTGTGGCTTCTGTCCCCCAAACACACCAGCGCAAGCACGGCATGGCATCTTTTTGCCTGCGTACTTGCGTAGCCCCGTGAACGGCTACGGAGCAACGCTGGTTCATAGGACAAACCACAGGAAGAGGCCATGGAGGAAGAAGAAGAGGAGGGGGTGGAGGAGAGAGGTGTGTCACAACCAGTAGTAGCATTTTGGAGGCGTGGCGGTGGGACAACCTCCAACACTACTGCACCTTGTCCTGAATCCTTCCCAGCTGCCAAAAGAGTGACCCAATGGGCCGTGAAAGAAAGGTAACGTCCCTGTCCATGCCTGCTGGACCATGAGTCAGCGGTAATATGCACCTTACCGCTGACCGCCCTGTCCAGCGAGGCCAAGACATTGCCTTCCACATGCCGGTAGAGAGCCGGAATAGCCTTCCGTGAGAAAAAGTGGCGTTTGGGAACCTGCCACTGAGGAACCGCACATTGCACAAACTCACGGAAGGGGGCCGAGTCTACCAACTGAAAAGGCAGCAGTTGAAGCGCTAGCAATTTAGCCAAGCTAGCATTCAACCGCTGGGCATGTGGATGGCTGGGAGTGAACTTCTTTCGACGGTCCAGCAGCTGGGGCAGGGAAATTTGCCTGCTAGAATCGGACGTCGGTGTACTGCTAGCAGAGTGGGCGCAAGTACTTGGCTGTGACACACCTAATTCTACACCTTCATTCCTCTCAGTGCATGTTTCAGAGAGGACTGAAGTTATAGTGGGGTTGGAGATCCCAGCTGATGCGGTGCAAGGAGAGGTCCGCTTTGTTCTTTGGTGTGGGTCTTTGAGGTAGGCTTGCCAACGAGCTGCATGGCAGGTCAACATATGTCTGGTCAGGCATGTGGTACCCAAGCGGCTGATGTTTTGGCCACGCGATATACGCTTGAGACATATGTTGCAAACAGCAGCTGTGCGATCTGATGCACTAGCCTCAAAAAAGGCCCACACCAAAGAACTTTTTGAATGACGGGCAGAGGCAGCGCCCTGCACAGGCGGAGCTCTGCGGTGTGATTCCGTCGGTGTACTGCCCTTACGCTGGCCACCAAAGGGCATCCTGCCTCGTTGGAGATGTGCCTCCTCCTCATCCTCCTCCTCCTCCTCTCTCCTATTAGGCACCCACGTGGAGTCAGTGACCTCATCATCCCCTCCCTCCTCATCACTGGAGCCAATCTGGCAGTATGCTGCAGCTGCTGGAACATGACTGCCAGATTGGTGTCCTTCTTGAGCATCCCCTCTGTCTGCTCTCACGCTACTGCCTTCCTCTAGCTGGGTTTCATCATCAGACCCTTCGAAACGCTGGGCATCCTCCTGGAGCATGTACCCAACACTGTGCTGAAACAGTTCGGGGGACTCCTCAGGAGGAGGACATGGTGGGTCTAGGGAAGGAGTGACTGATGATTTGTCTGACATTGATACCAGGGAAGACGACGCTTTGGCAGCTGCTTTTCCAGTACCCTGAGCCTGGGTGAGAGAGGATGAGGAGGAGGAGGAGGGCTTGGTCATCCACTCTACCAAGTCTTCGGCATGATGTGGCTCAACATGTCCAGCTGCCGAAAAGAAGGACAAGCGTGTCCCATGGCCATGTGCTGATGACAATGCACCGCGTCCACGACCAGCACTGTTGCCCCCAGACACAGAGCCTGCTTGCCCTCTTTTATTGCCTCCTGACTGTCTGCCTCTCCTTGTTTGCCTTCCAGACATTCTAATAGATGGCCTGCAGGGAGATGGGAAAAAAGCAATAAGGGCTACCTTCAGGTGTCCTTCTCTGTCCCTTGAAACAAGGACTTTCACAGTGAAAGAAACTGACACTCTCCCTACCTACAGTTTTCTGTCCCTAGAAAAAATATTTTTTTTAAGCACAATATAGCACAAGGACAATTCACTCACTGTCCTTACAGGTCCCTGGAAACAAGGACTTGCAGAGTGAAAGAAAAAAAAACACTCTCCCTACCTACAGTTTTCTGTCCCTAGAAAAAATGTTTTTTTTAATCACAATATAGCACAAGAACAATTCACTCACTGTCCTTACAGGTCCCTGGAAACAAGGACTTGCAGAGTGAAAGAAAAAAAACACTCTCCCTACCTACAGTTTTCTGTCCCTAGAAAAAATGTTTTTTTTAATCACAATATAGCACAAGGACAATTCACTCACTGTCCTTACAGGTCCCTGGAAACAAGGACTTGCAGAGTGAAAGAAAAAAAACACTCTCCCTACCTACAGTTTTCTGTCCCTAGAAAAAATGTTTTTTTTAATCACAATATAGCACAAGGACAATTCACTCACTGTCCTTACAGGTCCCTGGAAACAAGGACTTGCAGAGTGAAAGAAAAAAAACACTCTCCCTACCTACAGTTTTCTGTCCCTAGAAAAAATGTTTTTTTTAATCACAATATAGCACAAGGACAATTCACTCACTGTCCTTCCAGGTCCCTGGAAACAAGGACTTGCAGCGTGAAATAAACTGACACTCTCCCTACCTACAGTTTTCTGTCCCTAGAATAAATGTTTTTTTTAAGCACAATATAGCACAAGGACAATTCACTCACTGTCCTTACAGGTCCCTGGAAACAAGGACTTGCAGAGTGAAAGAAAAAAAACACTCTCCCTACCTACAGTTTTCTGTCCCTAGAAAAAATGTTTTTTTTAATCACAATATAGCACAAGGACAATTCACTCACTGTCCTTACAGGTCCCTGGAAACAAGGACTTGCAGAGTGAAAGAAAAAAAACACTCTCCCTACCTACAGTTTTCTGTCCCTAGAAAAAATGTTTTTTTTAATCACAATATAGCACAAGGACAATTCACTCACTGTCCTTACAGGTCCCTGGAAACAAGGACTTGCAGAGTGAAATAAACTGACACTCTCCCTACCTACAGTTTTCTGTCCCTAGAATAAATGTTTTTTTTAAGCACAATATAGCACAAGGACAATTCACTCACTGTCCTTACAGGTCCCTGGAAACAAGGACTTGCAGAGTGAAAGAAAAAAAACACTCTCCCTACCTACAGTTTTCTGTCCCTAGAAAAAATGTTTTTTTTAATCACAATATAGCACAAGGACAATTCACTCACTGTCCTTACAGGTCCCTGGAAACAAGGACTTGCAGAGTGAAAGAAAAAAAACACTCTCCCTACCTACAGTTTTCTGTCCCTAGAAAAAATGTTTTTTTTAATCACAATATAGCACAAGGACAATTCACTCACTGTCCTTCCAGGTCCCTGGAAACAAGGACTTGCAGAGTGAAATAAACTGACACTCTCCCTACCTACAGTTTTCTGTCCCTAGAATAAATGTTTTTTTTAAGCACAATATAGCACAAGGACAATTCACTCACTGTCCTTACAGGTCCCTGGAAACAAGGACTTGCAGAGTGAAAGAAAAAAAACACTCTCCCTACCTACAGTTTTCTGTCCCTAGAAAAAATGTTTTTTTTAATCACAATATAGCACAAGGACAATTCACTCACTGTCCTTACAGGTCCCTGGAAACAAGGACTTGCAGAGTGAAAGAAAAAAAACACTCTCCCTACCTACAGTTTTCTGTCCCTAGAAAAAATGTTTTTTTTAATCACAATATAGCACAAGGACAATTCACTCACTGTCCTTACAGGTCCCTGGAAACAAGGACTTGCAGAGTGAAATAAACTGACACTCTCCCTACCTACAGTTTTCTGTCCCTAGAATAAATGTTTTTTTTAAGCACAATATAGCACAAGGACAATTCACTCACTGTCCTTACAGGTCCCTGGAAACAAGGACTTGCAGAGTGAAAGAAAAAAAACACTCTCCCTACCTACAGTTTTCTGTCCCTAGAAAAAATGTTTTTTTTAATCACAATATAGCACAAGGACAATTCACTCACTGTCCTTACAGGTCCCTGGAAACAAGGACTTGCAGAGTGAAAGAAAAAAAACACTCTCCCTACCTACAGTTTTCTGTCCCTAGAAAAAATGTTTTTTTTAATCACAATATAGCACAAGGACAATTCACTCACTGTCCTTCCAGGTCCCTGGAAACAAGGACTTGCAGAGTGAAATAAACTGACACTCTCCCTACCTACAGTTTTCTGTCCCTAGAATAAATGTTTTTTTTAAGCACAATATAGCACAAGGACAATTCACTCACTGTCCTTACAGGTCCCTGGAAACAAGGACTTGCAGAGTGAAAGAAAAAAAACACTCTCCCTACCTACAGTTTTCTGTCCCTAGAAAAAATGTTTTTTTTAATCACAATATAGCACAAGGACAATTCACTCACTGTCCTTACAGGTCCCTGGAAACAAGGACTTGCAGAGTGAAAGAAAAAAAACACTCTCCCTACCTACAGTTTTCTGTCCCTAGAAAAAATGTTTTTTTTAATCACAATATAGCACAAGGACAATTCACTCACTGTCCTTACAGGTCCCTGGAAACAAGGACTTGCAGAGTGAAATAAACTGACACTCTCCCTACCTACAGTTTTCTGTCCCTAGAATAAATGTTTTTTTAAGCACAATATAGCACAAGGACAATTCACTCACTGTCCTTACAGGTCCCTGGAAACAAGGACTTGCAGAGTGAAAGAAAAAAAACACTCTCCCTACCTACAGTTTTCTGTCCCTAGAAAAAATGTTTTTTTTAATCACAATATAGCACAAGGACAATTCACTCACTGTCCTTACAGGTCCCTGGAAACAAGGACTTGCAGAGTGAAATAAACTGACACTCTCCCTACCTACAGTTTTCTGTCCCTAGAATAAATGTTTTTTTTAAGCACAATATAGCACAAGGACAATTCACTCACTGTCCTTACAGGTCCCTGGAAACAAGGACTTGCAGAGTGAAAGAAAAAAAACACTCTCCCTACCTACAGTTTTCTGTCCCTAGAAAAAATGTTTTTTTTAATCACAATATAGCACAAGGACAATTCACTCACTGTCCTTACAGGTCCCTGGAAACAAGGACTTGCAGAGTGAAAGAAAAAAAACACTCTCCCTACCTACAGTTTTCTGTCCCTAGAAAAAATGTTTTTTTTAATCACAATATAGCACAAGGACAATTCACTCACTGTCCTTCCAGGTCCCTGGAAACAAGGACTTGCAGAGTGAAATAAACTGACACTCTCCCTACCTACAGTTTTCTGTCCCTAGAATAAATGTTTTTTTTAAGCACAATATAGCACAAGGACAATTCACTCACTGTCCTTACAGGTCCCTGGAAACAAGGACTTGCAGAGTGAAAGAAAAAAAACACTCTCCCTACCTACAGTTTTCTGTCCCTAGAAAAAATGTTTTTTTTAATCACAATATAGCACAAGGACAATTCACTCACTGTCCTTACAGGTCCCTGGAAACAAGGACTTGCAGAGTGAAAGAAAAAAAACACTCTCCCTACCTACAGTTTTCTGTCCCTAGAAAAAATGTTTTTTTTAATCACAATATAGCACAAGGACAATTCACTCACTGTCCTTACAGGTCCCTGGAAACAAGGACTTGCAGAGTGAAATAAACTGACACTCTCCCTACCTACAGTTTTCTGTCCCTAGAATAAATGTTTTTTTAAGCACAATATAGCACAAGGACAATTCACTCACTGTCCTTACAGGTCCCTGGAAACAAGGACTTGCAGAGTGAAAGAAAAAAAACACTCTCCCTACCTACAGTTTTCTGTCCCTAGAAAAAATGTTTTTTTTAATCACAATATAGCACAAGGACAATTCACTCACTGTCCTTACAGGTCCCTGGAAACAAGGACTTGCAGAGTGAAATAAACTGACACTCTCCCTACCTACAGTTTTCTGTCCCTAGAATAAATGTTTTTTTTAAGCACAATATAGCACAAGGACAATTCACTCACTGTCCTTACAGGTCCCTGGAAACAAGGACTTGCAGAGTGAAAGAAAAAAAACACTCTCCCTACCTACAGTTTTCTGTCCCTAGAAAAAATGTTTTTTTTAATCACAATATAGCACAAGGACAATTCACTCACTGTCCTTACAGGTCCCTGGAAACAAGGACTTGCAGAGTGAAAGAAAAAAAACACTCTCCCTACCTACAGTTTTCTGTCCCTAGAAAAAATGTTTTTTTTAATCACAATATAGCACAAGGACAATTCACTCACTGTCCTTCCAGGTCCCTGGAAACAAGGACTTGCAGAGTGAAATAAACTGACACTCTCCCTACCTACAGTTTTCTGTCCCTAGAATAAATGTTTTTTTTAAGCACAATATAGCACAAGGACAATTCACTCACTGTCCTTACAGGTCCCTGGAAACAAGGACTTGCAGAGTGAAAGAAAAAAAACACTCTCCCTACCTACAGTTTTCTGTCCCTAGAAAAAATGTTTTTTTTAATCACAATATAGCACAAGGACAATTCACTCACTGTCCTTACAGGTCCCTGGAAACAAGGACTTGCAGAGTGAAAGAAAAAAAACACTCTCCCTACCTACAGTTTTCTGTCCCTAGAAAAAATGTTTTTTTTAATCACAATATAGCACAAGGACAATTCACTCACTGTCCTTACAGGTCCCTGGAAACAAGGACTTGCAGAGTGAAATAAACTGACACTCTCCCTACCTACAGTTTTCTGTCCCTAGAATAAATGTTTTTTAAGCACAATATAGCACAAGGACAATTCACTCACTGTCCTTACAGGTCCCTGGAAACAAGGACTTGCAGAGTGAAAGAAAAAAAACACTCTCCCTACCTACAGTTTTCTGTCCCTAGAAAAAATGTTTTTTTTAATCACAATATAGCACAAGGACAATTCACTCACTGTCCTTACAGGTCCCTGGAAACAAGGACTTGCAGAGTGAAATAAACTGACACTCTCCCTACCTACAGTTTTCTGTCCCTAGAAAAAATGTTTTTTTTAATCACAATATAGCACAAGGACAATTCACTCACTGTCCTTACAGGTCCCTGGAAACAAGGACTTGCAGAGTGAAATAAACTGACACTCTCCCTACCTACAGTTTTCTGTCCCTAGAATAAATGTTTTTTTTAATCACAATATAGCACAAGGACAATTCACTCACTGTCCTTACAGGTCCCTGGAAACAAGGACTTGCAGAGTGAAAGAAAAAAAACACTCTCCCTACCTACAGTTTTCTGTCCCTAGAAAAAATGTTTTTTTTTAATCACAATATAGCACAAGGACAATTCACTCACTGTCCTTCCAGGTCCCTGGAAACAAGGACTTGCAGAGTGAAATAAACTGACACTCTCCCTACCTACAGTTTTCTGTCCCTAGAATAAATGTTTTTTTTAAGCACAATATAGCACAAGGACAATTCACTCACTGTCCTTAGAGGTCCCTGGAAACAAGGACTTGCAGAGTGAAAGAAAAAAAACACTCTCCCTACCTACAGTTTTCTGTCCCTAGAAAAAATGTTTTTTTTTAAGCACAATATAGCACAAGGACAATTCACTCACTGTCCTTCCAGGTCCCTGGAAACAAGGACTTGCAGAGTGAAAGAAAAAAAACACTCTCCCTACCTACAGTTTTCTGTCCCTAGAAAAAATGTTTTTTTTAAGCACAATATAGCACAAGGACAATTCACTCACTGTCCTTCCAGGTCCCTGGAAACAAGGACTTGCAGAGTGAAAGAAAAAAAACACTCTCCCTACCTACAGTTTTCTGTCCCTAGAAAAAATGTTTTTTTTAATCACAATATAGCACAAGGACAATTCACTCACTGTCCTTACAGGTCCCTGGAAACAAGGACTTGCAGAGTGAAAGAAACTGACACTCTCCCTACCTACAGTTTTCTGTCCCTAGAATAAATGTTTTTTTAAGCACAATATAGCACAAGGACAATTCACTCACTGTCCTTAGAGGTCCCTGGAAACAAGGACTTGTAGAGTGAAAGAAAAAAAACACTCTCCCTACCTACAGTTTTCTGTCCCTAGAAAAAATGTTTTTTTTTAAGCACAATATAGCACAAGGACAATTCACTCACTGTCCTTCCAGGTCCCTGGAAACAAGGACTTGCAGAGTGAAAGAAAAAAAACACTCTCCCTACCTACAGTTTTCTGTCCCTAGAAAAAATGTTTTTTTTAATCACAATATAGCACAAGGACAATTCACTCACTGTCCTTACAGGTCCCTGGAAACAAGGACTTGCAGAGTGAAAGAAACTGACACTCTCCCTACCTACAGTTTTCTGTCCCTAGAATAAATGTTTTTTTAAGCACAATATAGCACAAGGACAATTCACTCACTGTCCTTCCAGGTCCCTGGAAACAAGGACTTGCAGAGTGAAAGAAACTGACACTGTCCCTACCTACAGTTTTCTGTCCCTAGAATAAATGTTTTTTTTAAGCACACTATAGCACAAGCACAAAACACACTGACACTCTCCCTACCTATCCTTCTCTTTCCCTAAACTAAAGGAATCCAGGTTAAGCAAGAAAGAAATAACAGTCACTGTCCCTGCCTATGCTGCTCTATCCCTGCTCCGGAACACACTACACTAGGCCGCCGTGCTGGCGGCCTTTTATAGTGTGGGGCGTGTACTAAACACCCTCAGCAATAATTGGCCACAGGCATCCTGCCTGTGGCCAATCATTGCTCTCCTCGCTGCCGGCGCTGTGATTGGCCAAGCATGCGGGGTCACAGTGCATGCTTGGCCAATCACAGCGCCTGGATGACACTGCGATGGCGTAGTGCATTGTGGGCCGTTCGCGTCACTCGAATTTGGCGCGAACGGCCCAAATCGTTCGATCTTCGTCGAACGATCGAACAGCCGATGTTCGAGTCGAACGTATGTTCGACTCGAACACGAAGCTCATCCCTATTGCAGACATTAGATCAGACAATAACATTCCCACCCTACCAATGTGGACATATTTTTTAATTCGCAGCTATCTTACCCGGGCTCCCAGAAAGACTAAATTTATCAGACATCTGACTGAATTGGAATCAATCTGCCTGACGGACAACCCAATACCCAAAGCGACATCACTTGCTTATAAGTGAATTCAGGGAGGTGGTGGCCCCGGGGAGGGTGGACTCAGAGAGAAATGGTCGATTGAGCTTGGTGTTTTACTTACAGACAAACAATGGTGAAAGGCGTGTATTTTTGCACACAAATGCTCTCTCAGCACCAGGACACAGGAAACAGCCTATAAGCTGCTAACCCAATGGTATGTCACACCTGTGAAACTTCACACCTGGTTTCCCCACACACCAGATACATGCTGGAGGTGTAACAGCGATAGAGGTACACTATTGTACATTTGGTGGCACTGTCCAGTGTTACAACCTTTTTGGTCGCAAGTGAAGAAATTAATATACCAGATCACAGAAACAAAACTACAGCTTGATGCAAAGGGATGCCTTCTCCATATCTCAGATTTCACTATCAGAAAATACAAACGTTCCCTCTCCAAACATCTATTAAATGTGGCTAAGGCACTCATACCACTTTACTGGAAATCATCCAGGATACCAACCATTCCGGAATGGCTGCGCAAAGTGTCAGAGATCTGTAATGGAGGATACTGTTGCTCAGTCGAGCGACAGCGCTGAGCGCTTCCACGAAACATGGTCGCCCTGGCACATCTTCAAGTATTCACAGGCATACGTGGATCTCACTGCTTAGGTGACAATTATAGGACTAACAATGGTCATTTGTTCTTTACGAACCCTACATTTTATCTTCTCTCCCTATCTATTCTACTAAAATCTAATTCTACTCTACTTTTTCTAACATGTATAGAATTCTATTCAACTCTTAGTTGGATTCTCATTGTGGTTAACTGAGGTACTAACCATCACATTTCTGAGGCATAGGGGGACTTTCCCTTGTTTATTACACCCTCGGGGTTCAATGGTTATGTAGCAAGCTTTCAAGATTGTATCACCTGTATTACTTAACTGTTGCCGATCGTAATCCGATTACTTTTTGCCTGTTTCATTTGGAGCTGTGACTCCAATTTTGTACTTTATGAATATTTAATAAACTTTGATGGAAAAAAAGAATATAAAATAATAACACAATAGAATGAAAATAAAAGAATAGTAAAGAACAGAATAGAATTTAATAGAATGTAATAAAATACAATAGAAGAATATGACCTTCTTCTGAAATTCTAATTTCGAATAGTATAAATTCGAATTCGAGAATAGATTGGAAAATAACTCAAAACAATGGAAACTAAAATATATATTGTATTTTATTATAGTCTATTCTGAGTCTATTCTTTTCTATTATTTTCTATTCTAATATTTTCTATTTGAATTTGATCCAAATTTTTATACTAAATTTGAATTTCAGAAGATGGTTTTATATATAAAAAAAAAAATTATATATATATATATATATATATATATATATATATATATATATATATTATATTACCATTATTCTAAGATTTTTCTATTCGATTTTGAGTTCATTCTATATGAATTTCAGAAGATGGTTATCTATCTATCTATCTATCTATCTATCTATCTATCTATCTATCTATCTATCTATAACCATTTTCCGAAATTTGAATTTCATATAGAATTAAATCAAATGTGAATAGAAAATATTCAAAACTAATAGAAAAAAATAGAAAAAAAATAGAATAAATCAGATTTATATATATATATATATATATATATATATATATATATAAAACCAAACCATGTTCCGACATTTGAATTTCGTATAGAATGAATTTGAATTCAAATTAGAAAAGATTAGAATAGAAATAGAAACTAGACTAGAAAAACAATAGAATAGAATAAAATATAATATATATATTATATTTTATTCTATTCTGTTCTATTGTTTTCTATTCGATTCTTTCCAATATTTTCTTTCTATTCTAATATTTTCGATTCGAATTTGAATTCATTCTATATGAAATTCGAATTTCGGAAGATGGTTTTATATATATATATATATATATATATATATATATATATATAACCATTTTCCTAAATTCTAATTTCGTATAGAATGAATTCAAATTCGAATCGAAAAGATTTGAATAGAAAGAAAATATTGGAAAGAATCGAATATTAATGTTAATAAAAGCCATCTATAGAGAGACAATCACCTCCATACACCATCCATTTAGAGCTCAGCATCTCCATCCATCCCCCACACTCACTAATACCCCACACATTATTTTAGCACCTCTCCTGTAGTCGATTAATAGCTATTTCATTTTTTTTTGCAAATTACGATCCATTTTCTTTATTTCCAGCAGATCTCCTGCAGACTATTAGCATCCATTTCATTTATGAATGGAGGAACGGTTTGAGGAAGAGACAACAAGAGAGACATCATCACAGCTTACAGTATATCTCTATACACAGGGAAATGGCTGCTAATAGTTTGCAGGTGACCTGCAAAAAAAATGAAATAGATGCTTATAGTCTGCAGATCTGATGAGAAAATGAAATAGATACTAATAGTCTGCAGGAGATCTGCAAAAAATTATATAAATGCTAATAGTCTGCAGGAGATCTGATGGAAATAAATAGTAATCTGTAAAAAAATAAATAAATAGATGCTAATAGTCTGCAGGAGATCTGCTGAAATAAAGGAAATGGCTGCTCTAATGCAAAATAAGAAAAAGAAAAGAAAAATTAAATAGATGCTAATAGTGTGCAGGAGATCTGCAAAAAAATGAAATAGATGTTAATATACTGCAGGAGATCTAAAGGAAATAAATAGTAATCTGCAAAAAAAAAAAGAAAAACGAAATAGATGCTAATAGTCTGCAGGAGATCTGCAAAAAAAAAAGAAGTGAGAAGACTGTTAATAGTCTACAGGAGATGTGCTAAAAAAATAAATAGATGCTAACAGTCTGCTGGAGATCTGGTGAGAAAACAAAATAGATACTAATAGTCTGCAGGAGATCTGCAAAAAAAATGAAATAGATGCTAATAGTCTGCAGGAGATCTTATGGAAACAAATAGTAATCTGCAAAAAAAAAAAAAAAAATTAAATGGATAGTATCTATATTCTATTCTGTTCTATTGTTTTTCTAGTCTATTTTCTATTTCTATTCTAATCTTTTCTATTCAAATTCATTCTATACGAAATTCGAAAAAAAAATATATATATATATATATATATATATATATATATATATATATAACCATCTTCCAAAATTCGAATTTAGTATATAATGATTTCGATTTTAATAGAAAATATTTGAATAGAATATAAAAGAATAGAACAGAATAGAATAAAATATAATATATTCTATTCTGTTCTATTGTTTTTCTAGTCTATTCTCTGTTTTTCTATTTTATTATAATCTTTTCTATTTGGTTGAAATAATTTGAAATAATTTCGAATCCGGTTGAAATATTATCGAATTTGGTTGAAAAATTAACGAATGCAGATGAAATATTATCGAATCCGGTATAAATATTTTCGAATTTGGTTGAAATATTTTCGAATGCGACCGATTTTTTGAATTGGGTCGAAAAGGAAACAAATTCCGAAAACGAATTTAACGAATCCAACTAAACAAAATTAATTCATTAACGAATTAAAACGAAACAAAACAATTTTTTTCCTTTTGCACATGTCTAGGTATTACGTCACCTTGGGAAGGGGAAGCCGGCCTTTGTGTTTATTCAGGAAACAGATTTTAAAGCAAACTCCATCCCCAAAAAGACTGATGGATACTTTACCAAGGCTTATCATGCTGCTAGTCCAGAAAGGTGTCTCAATATTGATTGGGAAGAACTCGGGTTTCAAGCTCACCCAACAATTGGCAGACCCGGAGGGCCGGTTTCTCCTTCTCAAGGGGGACATTGGGAAACTCCTCATTACTCTGATTGTTTACTTCCCAAATACGGCACATGTGACTTCTTGCCAAAAATTGATCGATGATCTCTCATGGTTTGCCTCTGGCTGTATAGTTCTTGGAGGGGACTTCAATGTCCCGTTGGATCCCCTTCAGGACACCTCCAATGGCAGATCTTCAATAACGTATTGCAAACTTAAGAAAATTAGAACAATGTTGAACACATTAACACTGAAAGATTCCTAGCGGGTAACACATCCACAGGAGAAAGACTATACATACTTCTCCACGGTCCACAACAAATATTCCCACATAGACTTTGTGTTTGTAATGCAAAGAGACTTAAATATCCTGAAGGAGGTTCACATAGGGACGAGGATGGTATCAGATCACGCACCCATCTCATTGACCCTACACTTGCAGAATGTACATAAGAGACCTGATATTTGGCGACTTAGCTTGACCTTACTGACAGACCCAGTGACTTTGGAACCAATCGCAGAAGCTATAAAGACATATTTTAGAGAAGACTCCACAGACGATGTTTCACACCTCACTGTTTGGGAAGCTCATAAATGTGTGCTTAGAGGCCGACTCATTAGTTTAGCTTCACAGAAAAAGAAGGCTGCAGAGAAGGAATTGAAAGAAATACTTGAAAAAGTACGGAAGTTAGAGACCCAACATAAAAGATCTGCGGCAATTAACTTAGCCGAAGACCTTTTAATGGCACAAAAAGAATTGCAGGGGAAATTAGATTTACAAGCAAAGCGAATACTATTCTTTTGCCAAGGCTTCTTTTATGAACACGGGAACAAAAATAGTAAATTCTTGGCTAGGGCATTCAGAGATATTCGTTCTACTACTACTATTACCCAGATCAAAAATAGAGAAAACAAGTTGGTACACACCACGGATCAAATTGCGTCGGAGTTCCGCGTCGGAGTTCCACAGGTTTTACACAAAACTGTATAATCTTCCACCTCCACACAAACCTGCAATAGCTGAGGGATCTAGATCCCAGATTATAGAACAATACCTAGCACAAAGCGGCCTACTGTACCTAGCGTGTCAGCATCTGACACTGGGGAAATTGACAAACCTGTAGAGATAACAGAGCTCTTACAGGCGATCAAAACTCTAAAATCTGGAAAAATCCTGGGCCCGGATGGCTTCTCAGCCATTTATTATAAGAGTTTTTCGCACCTGCTAGCGAAACCCCTGCTAAGTGTTCTGAATTCTCTGACAACATGGCACATATAAACCCAGCAAAGATCCTAACACCTGCTCCAGTTACAGGCCGATATCTCTGCTCAACCTGGACATAACAAACTCCTGTCCAAAATTATTGCAACAAGAATAGGCAGACTTTTACCAGATATTATTGGCCCAGATCAAGTGGATTTCATGCCGGGAAGGGAGGCACGTGATAATGTCATCAAAGCTATAAATTTCATACACAAACTTAGGGGGAGCACAGTCGAAGGCCTTCTCCTATCCACGGAGAAGGCCTTTGATAGAGTGGCGTGGGACTTCATGTTTGCGCTATACCAGAACCCGACAGCTAGATTAAAGATCAATGGAGCTCTTTCAGAACCTATGCAAATACGCAACAGTACGAGGCAAGGCTACCCTCTGTCCCCAATTCTATTCATTCTCACACTAGAACCATGTATACGCATGATAAACAGAAATGTGTCAGTTAAGGGTTTATATCTGGGCCCCACATGCCATAAAATAGCCGCCTATGTGGATGACCTTTTGTTTGTCCTCACGCAACCTCATACATCGATTCCCAACCTACTGAAAGATTTTGAACTGTTTGGATTAATTTCCAATTTCAGGATCAATTATGAAAAGTCAGAGGCACTTAAAGCGGAGGTTCACCGGGAATTTTTTTTTTTAAAAGCCAGCAGCTACAAATACAGCAGCTGTTGACTTTTAAAAAATGGACACTTACCTGTCCAGGTCACCCGCGACGTCGGCAGCCAAAGCCGAGCTACTGCTTCCCCCGCCACCATCCTCGGTGAGGGAATCGGGAAGTGAAGCGCTGCGGCTTCACTGCCCGGTTTCCCTACTGCGCATGCGCGAGTCGCGCTGCGTGTCCTAACAGGTCCCCTCTGTGTCCTGGGAGCCGAGTGTTTCCCAGCACACAGCGGGGGGGTGACGCGAAGGGGCGGGACTCCCGTGGGAGTCTGCTCCCGGAAGTGGTGCAAATACCTGTTTTATACAGGTATCTGCACCCCCTCCCCCCTGAAAGGTGTCAAATGTGACACCGGAGGGGGGGAGGGTTCCGAAAAGCGGAGGTTCCATTTTGGGTGAACCTCCGCTTTAAAGAGGAAGTTAACCCTGATGGGGTTTACTTCCTCTATGTCTCCCTGCAAAGGTAAAGCATAATGGGCTACTATGCATCGCATAGTAGCCCATTATGTGACACTTACCTGCAATAGAAGCCCGCGATGTCGCCGTCTTCCTCCATGGCAGCGAGCGTCCATCTTCAACCCTCTTCTTCCGTCCCTCTGTGACTGGCCGGAGTCGCGTGATGTCATATGCATGCGGGAGCCACCTTTAACAGCATGACCCCGGCTTGAAAGGGCACAGCATGCATGCTCATCGTAGTCAATGACGTCACAGCGTTATTGCCATTCCAAAGAATGGCGGTTCTTTTGAATGGCCGTGTGTACACTCGGCGAGCAAGGAAAGCTTGCCAGGAATCTCGTCGGGAAAACCGTCATCCAGCTGGCTGGAGGAGTGCGTGGTCGCCTGCTCCCATTGGGTGGTGGGCGTGCCTGCTACATATGCCCTGGAATTTCGGTTGGGGGGCCGGCATGGCGAACTCTCTCTCATTTGGCTTTTCACTCTACAATACGCCAGATCACACATACTGGTAAGCACCCATCACTGACCACCTTTTGATGACACTTCCTTTCTCACCCACACATGGACCCAGTGATGGGCCACTTACTTAGATACTTACCCACAATCGTCTCCACTCTCTCTCTCACAAGCTCACTCACCTGTATTGTCTTTTTCTTTCTTCTCCCTTTTCCTGGATATTTCTTTTACACTGCATCTTTTTTCTTTTCTTTTTCTGGGGTGCTGCCCACCGCCGCCATTGGGGATCAGTTCTGGGAAACAAGTTATTTGTAAGTACGGGGAGCACCTAGTTAGGCCCCTTGTTGCTTGTTTAACCATATTTTAATTTGCATGCCACATCTTATTTTCATTTATATATTTTTTAGATACTCCATACATGCATCAACTCCTGAGGAAGCGAGCAGAGCTCGCGAAACGTGTTGAGTGTTTAGATGTATATATGTTTATTACTCTGCTACTATAACCATATGTTTATTACTGCTTAATGATTGTATCATGCCAATTTTACAGGCTGTTTATATGTCCATGTTCAATTCATGTTCAATGTATGATGTGAGTTCACAGATGTATATGTATGTATATATTCTCTTTTTATTCCAATAATGGAACTAGATGTTCATGATTAGCAATTGCAGCATATCACCCTTACATGTTTCTCTGCACGTTCATGTTTAACACATGTACAACCCATGACCATGTTCCTATGGTTTCAATAAATTTAGATTTTTATTTTACCTGATTCACCTGTTTGGACCTTTATGACCACCTCACTCAAAGTCCCATGGGCTAACCTTGTTGTTTTTTACTACACAGAAAAAGTATTATCATTTGAACCTGAATCAAACATAGACCAAATCAGCTGTAACATGTGTTGCCCTGTAAGAATGTAATGAATGTTTCACTCACTTTGTTATGACAATTTATTTGCTTAATAAAAACTGTTATTGTAAAAAAAAAAATGGCCTCCTGTCTAATTCAAGCCTCAAAATGAGCTGCCATGGAATTGCCACATCTTTGATCCCGTGATTGGATGACAGCAGATGTCATCCAATCACAGGATCAAAGATGTGGCAAATTCTCATATATATATATATATATATTGTCTCATATATATATATATTGGGTGTTTGTGACTTCATAATAGAGTCCTATCATTCTGGTAAGAGTCCATCTTTATGTGGTGGTGGATCACTTTGTGGAATCACGTCCCTTATGAATTTGGATTACATGGTTCTCATGAGAGCATGGAAACTTCTTTTGGACTTGTTTTATATATGAACTTCTTCATACATAAAAAAAAATTCACATTCATTTTTGTACACATATGTTCACCAATAACTATTATGGATTATTCACATTGATGTCTATTTTCCTTTAGTATTGTTTCCACTTTTAGCGCTGCATTTATTTTATATTATATAAATTAAGTACTGTTGCATGATCCGGGACACAGTATGGGAATCTATAGACCTCAAGAGAGGAAGTAGCCAGAGCAGTAGCAACAGGTGGACAAGAGGACCCAAGGTAACCAACAAAGGAAGCAGCAGGAGAATGAGCCCATGAAGACTGCACTCCCAGTTGACTACCAAAATAAACTCAATGGCGCTAAGATAGCTAGGGGCGGTGGAGTGGAGTTTGGATAAAGTCACAATGCTAAAGGTGTGTTTGGGGTAGTAAAAGTATGTGATAAGTCCCAAAATGAATGTGTCCACTTGAAATGGCTGCAGTTCCTCTGTATAAGTTTAAGATATTAACTCTTAAGCCCTGTACACACGATCGGATTTCCGATGGATTTTAGTCCGATGGATTTGTCCATCAGAAATCCGATGAAACTGTTTTTCATCAGTCTTGGCCACACACCATCAGTCCAAAAACCGACCGTCCCAAACGCGGTGACGTAAAACACTCCGATGAGCCGAGAAAAATTAAGTTCAATGCTTCTGAACAAGCGTCAACTTGATTCTGAGCATGCGTGGGTTTTTTATCCGATGGAGTTCCCCACAGACGATCTGTATTTTCTATCGGTTTTTGATCCATCGGAAAAATTTGAAACATGTTCTATTTTTTAAAACCGATGGAAAAAAGACCGATGGGTCCCATACACGATCGGTTTGTCTGATGAAAACAATCCATCGGACGGTTTTCATCGGTTAAACTGATCGTGTGTACGGGGCTTTACACTGCCAAACCAAAAAAAACAGCGGCCACCAACATCTAAGTGTAAATTTATTTGAAATAATAAAAAAGTTAAAATTGCTCTCACATTGTATAAAATCCTAAAAGCATTACTAGTCCTCTGATATCTGCAGAGCTTGGCAGGGAGGCAGCTGGGTAGAGCAGAGTAATGCCCGGAAGCAACTGGGCTGTATATGCAGCACACATGGCTGGAGACATAGAGCCGGAGTAGGATTCATGAAGCGCACCGTCAGCCTAGAACCAAGAGCAGAACCGGAGATACACGAGTATGACAGTAAGATAAGGAGCGTGGGCCCCCTTATCACTGCTTCTTGAGCTGGCTTTATCATCTCCAGTCATGTGTTCTGCATATACAGCCCAGGCGTCACTCTGCTCTACTCTGCCGATAAAATCTGCAGATAAAAGAGGACTAGTAATGCTTTTATGATTTTTTAGAATGTGAGTGCAATTTAAACTTTTTTATTATTTATTATTTTTATTGTTTCAAATAAATCTACGCTTAGATGGTGAAGGCCGCTGTTTCTTTTGTTTTGACTCAGAGTTGACTGCGCCCTAGATGGATAACGATGTCATGTATAATAGGTAAGTCCTAAGACCCATGTCTGTACTGCATGTCCTGTAGTTTGTTCAAGTTTTGTTTTGAAGATCCAGTTCTGAAGAACTGCAAAGTGGTAACATCAGAGAACAGAATAAAGTCACATTGACTTGCTAGGGGCAGTTCAATTTCTTCTTTGCTTTTGTGAAAATGATGCTTTACTTTCTGATTTTATAAGCTTTACATCAAAGCTACCATTCCACGAGAAAGTATTAGTGTAGCCCTAACTGCTCAAGGAGACGGTGCATTGTTGGGTCCTTCTGTAGCTTCCTGTGAAGACCCGGCCTTAAATGAACCTGACAACTCACCGATACACTAGTAGTGATAAAGCAGGTTTTCTTTATGCAGAAATAAACCCTGTGAGTAAAGTTTTGTTTGATATCAAACATAAAAACAAACAACTTTAAGACCGGGTCTATGACTCTTGGTCCTCCTTATCAGCTGTGAAAGGCCTTGCCAAATATACTGGACAGATGAGAGTGGAATGGCCTGGATGACTGCAATAAAATAAACACAGTAGGAAAACTCTCAAGCCCTGTACAGATGACCAGTTTTCTCGGCAAGAAAACTGCTGGGAGAGCTTTGTGCCGAGAAAACTGTTTGTGTGTATGGTTTCTCGTCTGGAAACTGCCGGGAATCTCGACGAGAAAAATAGAGAACCTGTGAGTTTGTATGCTTACCTGTCCCAGGTAAGCCCGCGCATGCTCGATAAGACTTTGATGCATGCGCGGTAGCTTACAAGGGTAGTGTAGGATGTACCAAGATGGCGGCGACGGCATCGAATGTGACGACCGCATGCTCGTCGTAGTCGATTATGTCACCGCGTTCTTGCCATTCCAAAGAACTGCGGTTCTTTTGAATGGCCGTGTGTACACTCGGCGAGCAAGGAAAGCTTGCCAGGAATCTCGTCGGGAAAACCAACGTTTTTTTTCTCTACGAGATTCCCTCCCATGTGTACGAGGCTTAAGGGCCCATTCATACCAGAAACTGCACATAACTTCACATTTTTGACTGCATGT
Source organism: Rana muscosa (assembly GCA_029206835.1). NCBI lineage: Eukaryota > Metazoa > Chordata > Amphibia > Anura > Ranidae > Rana > Rana muscosa. Next base: position 11,658,911 of record JARGYO010005562.1, read on the forward strand.
TTACATGCATTTGAAGCACGCTTGATGTGCTTTTGAATGCGCTTTGCGCTGTGTTTAGAACTGTGTTTTCAGTGCATTTTTCTATACGTTTTTGGGCTCGGCTTTCTTGGTCAAAAAGGGCGCGGTGCGAGGGAATTCCCTGCATTTGCGAGGCAGAAAAAAGCTGCATGCTAGCATGCTCTACTTTTTGCACTGCAATGATATGAACTATGTCCATAGGATTACCTTGTTTGTGGGCTATCTATGCAGTTGGAGTGCAGTTCAAAGGACATCCATTTGCAGCCAACTGCATCCAACTGCTTTCTGTGTGAAAAGGCCCTTAAAGAGAGCACAAGGAATGCAATAATCAGTATAGACGACTTTGTCTCCAGCTAACATCATCCAATCTTGCAGCGGTATGCAGAGCATCGGCAAAGTGTGTGGGGAACAGGGCAGCCATCGGAAATTTTGGGGCCCCTTATACAGCTTTAGGCCTGGGCCCCCCAGGCCTAACCGCTTGCTTCAGAGTTTACCCCTTACATTATGGTCCCCGAAGTTCCCCCTCCTTTCATCAGGGTCATTAGAGTTTCCCCTCCTTTAATCAGGGTCCCCAGAGTTTGCACTTACATTAGAGACCCCACTTTCATTAGGGTCCCCAAAGTCTCCCCATACATTAGGATTCCAAAGTCCCCCTTACATCAGGGTCCCCATAGCCCCCCCTTACATCAGGGTCTCCCAAAACACCTCTCCTTAAATCAGGATCCCTAGAGTCCTCTCTCCTTAAATCAGGGACCCCAGAGAGTCCCCCTTTCATTAGGAAAGTCACCCCTTACATCAGGGTCCCCAGAGCCCCCCTTACATCATGGCCCCTAAAGCGACTTTGCATCAGGGTCACTAAAGCCCCCTTACATCATGGAAACTAAAGCGACCTTACATCTGGGTCCCCAAAACCCCCTTACATCATGGTCGCTAGAGCCCACTCCCTTTCAATAGGGTCCCCAAAGTTAGAAGGGAAGAGCAGAGTGGGGTAAGGAGAGTGGAGAGGTTAAGAAGAATAGTTGGGGTAGTGGAAGGGGAGGTGGAAGTATCGTGAAGCTTACATCAGGATCCATTCCTTCTTATTGCAGCAGTTGGCTACAGGACAGGTGGAAGCTGGAAGGCTGGGGACTGGGACCAGATAGGTTTATAAGAGGAACGTCCTCCTTCTTCTCATCTGAATGCCGGGGCCTGGGGAGGGACAAGAATATAATTGGTTGCTAGAAAATGGGCAGTCATAGCAACCAAATCCTAGCACTGAGAACAGTTGGTGGTGGTGGATGCTGTCAGCCGATGTACATTCAGGGACAGCTCTGATTGCTGCACAGTGTAAGAGAACTGTCAGCGCGCTCCGGGCGCATCCGCGGATGCGCCAATGCGCATTCGCGGGAACGCATCCACGCTTTCCTCTGGCGCCAGTCGGCCTATTTAAGGATCTTCAGCGTTCCAGTACCCCTACCTGCTATTACCTGAATCTGCCTGATACCTGTTACCGAAACTTGGCTTCCCCTGACCTTGCTGCTGGACTTCGCTACTTCTCTGATTACCAGTTTCTGAACCCGGCTTCCTGTTGACCTCGCTCCTGCCTAATGTCTATGTACCCTGCTGTCCGCCTGCTGCTGAACCCGGCTATCCATGTGACTACGCTCCTGTTTCCTGTTTGGCTCAATTTAGTTTCCCGGGTCTCTGCAACTTCGGTCCTGCGATCTGCTGCGACCTTCTGCCATCCCGGAGTCGCATCATCTGTTCCAGGCTTCCAGGGCTGCTTCTGCAGGCACTCGTGTTCCTCCGGTCCCTTGGTTTCTCCTGTCCTCACCTCCAGCGGAGCCAGGGCCGGAGATACAAGAGAGGCTGACCTCGTCACTTCAGACTCCAGTCAGGTACGTGACAGTATCCGTCAGCCAGCAATGGAGTCTGAAAGGGAGGCCTCATCTTTGGTGGACTTTTGCCAATCCCTCTCTGCACTATCCCGGACAGTACACAAACTTCAAACCAATCTGAACCGGATGGAAGATCAGCTCCTGAACCAGCTTGATGCCTCACCTGCTTCCACTTCTCCTGCTGTTGTGAGCTCTTCTGTGCAAACCGACTTCAGTCTCTCTGCATGTCCGTCACTCCTCCAGAACCCAGAGTGCCGTTGCCTGAGCGATTTTCCGGGGATCGCAAGCAGTATCGCACCTTCCGAAATACCTGTGAACTTTATTTCTCCTTGTTACCCCGAACCTTCTCTACTGAAAACATCAAAGTGGGGTTCATCATTACCTTACTACTTAAAGAACCTCTTTCCTGGGCTCATCATCTTCGGGAACAACACGATCCGGCTTTGACAACCGCTAACTCCTTCTTCTCTGCTATGTCCCAGCTGTATGCTGATCCTTTTCTCCAGCAGACTGCAGAATTCACGCTCAGCAGACTCCAGCAAGGCCTAAGGTCTGTTGAAGACTATGTGTTGGACTTTCGTGTTCTGAGCACAGATACCCAGTGGAATAGGGCCACTCTCCACCATCAGTTTCGTCTCTGACTTTCTGATTCTTTAAAAGACGAACTAGCCCATGTGGGCATACCCACATCCCTGGAAGATTTGATCAACTCTGTTATTCAGATCGATCGGCAGCTACAAGAAAGACAATCGGAGAGGACCAATACCACGCCACCAGTATCTTCTAGTACCATCTCCTCTCTCTCTCTGCAATCTCCGCCAAGACACGGGAAGTGCCCATGAGGAACAAGGGGTACAATGACCCATCCTGTGGAAGTTTCCCTAGACCACCTCTGTCTTCTTCGGAACGCCTACGGCGACAACGTAACAGACTTTGCTTTTACTGCGGAAAGACTGGCCATTTCATACAGACTTGTCCTGTGAAACCTGCCAAAGCCGCTTCTCCGCTGCCCTACATGATGCATCTTCCCGGAAAGGGCCAGTCCCACCTTTCCCTTCCGCTCCAGCTCAAGCTATCTGAAAGGACTATTCTTGTATCCGCTATTATAGATTCTGGCGCTTGCAGCTGCTTTGTGGATTCAGCATTTGCCACTTTACATCAGCTGTCTATGTACCAAGAAGCAGGGATTTGCCGTTCATCTGGCAGATGGCTCTGCTCTCAAGTCCGGGCCTGTAACCCAAGAGACTGTACCCATCTCCTGCCAAACTTCCTCTGGGCACCGGGAACTTCTCCGTCTGGATGTGATCGCCACACCCATGTTTCCTATTATTCTGGGGTTACCTTGGCTAAAGGCCCATAATCCCCATATTGACTGCTGCTCTGGAGATGTCTCCTTCTCATCCAATTATTGCCGGACACACTGTTTTCCTGAAGGGACTTTTAATCCTGCTTCGCTCCTCAGTATCTCCCTGGACCCCGAAACACTGAAACTGGTACCTGTTGCCTACCATGAATTCCTAGACGTCTTCAGCAAGAAAAGTGCAGATACCTTGCCCCCACACAGGACTTACGATTGCCCCATAGAACTTTTACCAGGATCAGAGATCCCTTTCGGCCAAATTTATCCACTTTCGGAGCCTGAATTGGAAGCCCTGCACAAATACATAGCCGAAAGCCTGGAGAATGGGTTTATTCGGCACTCCTCTTCGCCAGCAGGGGCTGGTATTTTCTTTGTGGAAAAGAAAGACCACTCTCTGAGGCCCTGTATTGACTACCGGGATCTTAATAAGATAACTGTCAAAAATCGATACCCGCTTCCGCTGATCCCTGAATTGTTCCAGAGGTTGCGAGGAGCACGGATATTTACCAAACTTGACTTGAGGGGAGCTTACAACTTAGTCCCGATCAAGGAGGGACATGAATGGAAGACAGCCTTTAGGACACTGTCATGCCTTTAGTAAAAAGGCTTGAATTTTTCCTATTTTTTCTGGTTTAATAACATTTAATCTATGTTGCCATCTAGTGGCTGTTTTGTATAACTGCATCTATTTTCATAAGCAATTTAGAAAGTTAGCTAAATTTGTCACACGCAAGCCTCCGTACTTTCAATCCCATCAGGCCTTGCATCACCTTCTTCAGCCATTTCATCTTTTTCCCTGGAAGCATGCACATGGACTGCTAAGATATATGTTCCAGCCTTCAGAAACCTCTCCGGTATGTCTACTATTTATGTACTCAGCTAGGCAGATAGATAGGGAGGCACTAATTGTACTCTCTTTACTAATTGTATTTGTCTGTATCTGTTACAGTTTTACTCTATCTTGTATCAATAAAAGTTCAAAAGGATTCTACGCCTACCGGAATGCATTGGTATGAGAGGAGTTATCAGTGTGCCCAAATACACCTCAGCCACGTGTAGTGAGGGGCATAACAGTAAAACGGAGGCTTCTAAGCACGGCTAGCATACAGAACAGCAGTAAAACAAAAGCTTCTAAGCACGGCTAGCATACAGAACAGCAGTAAGACAGCAGTGTTATCAGCTTCCATACAGCCAGACACCATGTCACAGACAAAGTCAGAGCACTTTGTGACAAGGTCAGAAGTCTACTCCACAAGCTCAAAGAGGTCAGGGAAAAGCGAAACAATCGCCATTGCCCGCGCAAAAGCAGAATCCGCAAAAGTAAAGGCTGCCTTTGCAGAAAAAGAGATGCAAATGAAATTAGAGAAGCTAAGCATAGAAACTGAATTAGAGAAGCAACGCGTAAAAGCTGAAACAGAGAAACTACGCATAGAAACTGAATCAGAGAAGCTACGCATAGAAGCTGAGTTAGAGAAGTTGGCTGTAGAGAAGGAAGCAGCAGCAGCAGTCGCTGAGGCAGACATCTTAGAGGAATTTGCCACCCCCATCAGTGAGCGGCTCAGCAACGTGTTTGAAAGAAAATCCGTTCCTGACGACAGTACAGAGTGTACCTCAGAATATGTGCGGCGACACGCTGAACCAGACAACTGCCCGCTTACAGTGCCAAGAGCGGAATCAACCCCCGCCATTCACACGCCTTATATCAAGCAAGAAAGTAAACCCGCACTCAGTTTTCAGTAGGGATGAGCTTCGAGTTCGAGTCGAACTCATGTTCGACTCGAACATTGCCTGTTCGCCAAACAGCGAACAAATTGGGGTGTTCGCGGCAAATTCGAAAAATATATGGGAGAAATCTAAAGTGCTAATTATAAAGGCTTATATGCAAGTTATTGTCCTAAAAAGTGTTTGGGGACCCGGGTCCTGCCCCAGGGGACATGTATCAATGCAAAAAGAAGTTTTAAAAACGGCCGTTTTTTCAGGAGCAGTGATTTTAATAATGCTTAAAATGAAAAAATAAAAGTGAAATATTCCTTTAAATTTCGTACCTGGGGGGTGTGTATGATATGCATGTAAAGTGGCGCATGTTTCCCGTGCTTAGAACTGTCCCTGCAAAAAATGTCATTTTTGAAAGAAAAAAATGCATTTAAAACTGACTCGCGGCTATTAATGAATTGTCGGCTCCCGGCAATACATACAAAAGTCATTGATAAAAAAAATTCAATTCAATTACCAGGCCCTTCAGATCTGGCATGGATTTTAAGGGGAACTCCACCCCAAATTTAAAAACTCAACTCCCCCTATGCCCAGAAGCTAGATCTAGGATGGGTCATCATAGGCAACGTATGCCTAGGAAGTGTTCACAAACCAACCAGCGTGAACTCTCTCTTTACAAAGACACTAGAAGGCGGACGTCCATCCCTATTTCAGCCTTGCACCAACAGATTCCTCATAAGAGTGAAGCCTGCCAGTGTAATTCATTCAAACCCTTACACCACTAATCTTCTTTGTGATGAAGACAGAGATCATTTAGGGTGCTCAGTTTTCCAAAATACTAAAGAAGATCACAAAATTGGACCATCTATTGAAGATCATATCTGCTTGGAGATAATGAGACAGGGATTCTACAAAACCAATGAAAACAGCTGGGTGGCACCCCTGCCTTTCAAAGCACAGAGACCCTGTCTTGCTAATAACAGAGAACAAGCTTTGAAACACTTTTCTTCCCTCAGATCCAATTTCCAAAAGAAACCAGAAATGAAAGGACATTTCTTCTCATTCAAGAGTAAGATGTTTGAGAATGACCATGCTGAGATAGCTCCACCTCTAAAAGACGATGAAGAGTGCTGGTTCCTGCCAATCTTCGGCGCCTACCACCCCAAGAAGCCAGGTAAAATCCGGGTAGTGTTTGACTCCAGCTCTCGGCATCAAGGAATCTCATTAAATGATGTCCTCCTAAAGGGACCAGACCTCAACAACACACTTCTTGGTGTCCTCATCAGATTCCACAAGGAAGCAGTTGCCATAGTTGCAGACATTCAGTAAATGTTTCACAGCTTCCAAGTCAAGGAAGAACACAGGAACTTCTTAAGATTCCTATGGTTCAAAGACAATGACCCTACTAAAAACATTACAGAATACCGCATGAAGGTGCACGTTTTTGGTAACAGTCCATCTCCTGCTGTTGCCATCTATGGACTTAAGCTATCTGCCCAAGAAGGTGAGAAAGACGTTACACAGTTTATTGAAAGAGACTTATGTAGACAATGGTCTGAAATCACTTTCAAGCTGCAATAAGTCTACTCAAGAGGACTCAAAGTGCACTTGCCTCTTCAAATCTCAGACTACATAAGATAGCATCAAACAGCAAAGTCGTCATGGAGGCCTTCCCTTCCCAAGATTATGCCAGTGACTTCAAAGATCTGGACTTAGCAACAGACTCCCTTCCTATGCAACGCAGCCTAGGACTCAACTGGGACCTCAAGTCTGACACCCTTACCTTTCAGGTTGACCAAGAGCCAAAGCCCTTCACATGGCGAGGTGTTTTATCCACCATCAACAGCCTGTATGATCCACTCGGGTTTGTAGCACCGGTTACCATCCAAGGTAAGATTCTGCTTAGAGAGCTCACCGCAGACACATGTGATTGGGATTCTCCACTACCTCCTGAGAAAGAGACATTATGGGTAACATGGAGAGACTCTTTAAAGACTTTATCCAACCTACACATACATAGACCATACACCCACTTTCCTCCTGCAAGGGTTCAGTCTAGGAAGTTATGTGTGTTCTGTGATGCTTCGGTTAAAGCAATAGGAGCAGTAACCTACCTCAAGTCAGTAGACATTGAGTTCGTTATGGGCAAGGCCAAGCTAGCACCATGTCCTGAAACCACCATTCCAAGATTGGAACTGTGTGCTGCTGTACTAGCAGTAGAACTAGCTGAGCTTATTACATCTGAGATGGATGTAGAACTCGAGGACACAGAGTTTTACACAGACAGCAAGGTAGTGTTGGGCTACATTTACAACGAAAGTAGAAGATTCTATGTCTATGTACACAACAGAGTCCTTAGAATCAGGAAGTCGACACAGCCCACCCAGTGGCGTTATGTCTCAACTGATCATAACCCAGCGGATCATGCTACAAGGTCTGTGCCAGCATCCCGTCTCAAAGACACTACATGGCTCACAGGACCACCCTTCCTGTACAAGCCAGCACCTACCACTCCAGTAAAGGAGACATATGTACTGTTAGAACCTGAATCTGACTCAGACATCCGTCCTCAGGTTTCCACACTACATACAACAATTTCTAACCAACTGTTGGGATCCAAGCGCTTCCACAAATTCTCCACCTGGAAGTCCTTACAAAAGAGCTACAACTTGCTTGGTTCACATAGCCAGATCCTTTAGAGGTACCCCTACAAGAACAAGTTGTTGCAAAGGTTGGCATTACTGCCACAAGCCATACACAGTAGATGAGCTCACAGAAGCAAAAAATGTAATCATCCGCTGTGTCCAACAAGAGACTTACGCAGTAACACTAGAATATCTTCGAAATGGCAAGACAACAAGCCCAACTTAGAGCCTGGTGCCATCGTTCTCATGAAAGACTCTCAATCTAGGAGAAACGAGTGGCCTTTGGGTCTGATAACCCAAGTGTTTCCCAGTGAAGATGGAAACGTCAGGAAAGTTGAACTTAAGGTCATTAGGCAAGGCCAGCCTAAACTTTTCCTCAGACCTGTTTCTGAACTTATTTTGTTACTCTCCTCTGAAGTGCCATGATATGTGGTTTCCGTGGGAATCCACGTGGGGAGTGTCATGCCTTTAGTAAAAAGGCTTGAATTTTTCCTATTTTTTCTGGTTTAATAACATTTAATCTATGTTGCCATCTAGTGGCCGTTTTGTATAACTGCATCTATTTTCATAAGCAATTTAGAAAGTTAGCTAAATTTGTCACACGCAAGCCTCCGTACTTTCAATCCCATCAGGCCTTGCGTCACCTTCTTCAGCCATTTCATCTTTTTCCCTGGAAGCATGCACATGGACTGCTAAGATATATGTTCCAGCCTTCAGAAACCTCTCCGGTATGTCTACTATTTATGTACTCAGCTAGGCAGATAGATAGGGAGGCACTAATTGTACTATCTTTACTAATTATATTTGTCTGTATCTGTTACAGTTTTACTCTATCTTGTATCAATAAAAGTTCAAAAGGATTCTACGCCTACCGGAATGCATTGGTATGAGAGGAGTTATCAGTGTGCCCAAATACACCTCAGCCACGTGTAGTGAGGGGCATAACAGACACGCTTCGGGCATTTTGAGTACTTAGTTATGCCCTTCGGTCTCTGCAATGCCCCTGCCACCTTCCAGCACCTGGTAAATGATGTGTTCCGGGACTTTCTTGATTTATTTATTATAGTTTACCCTGATGACATCCTTATTTTCTCCGATACGAAGGAATTACATCGTACTCATGTGAGGAAGGTCTTGAGTAGACTTCGTGAACATCACCTCTATGCCAAAGCTGAGAAGTGTGACTTCGAAAAGCAGACTATACAGTTTCTCGGACTTGTCATCTCTGATGATGGTATAGCCATGGATCCTCAGAAGGTCGCTGCAGTCCTAGAATGGCCGGTTCCGACTGACAGGAAAGTGGTGCAAGGGTTTGTGGGATTTGCCAATTTTTATAGAAAGTTCATGAAAAACTTTTCCGGCATAATCTCTCCCATCACTCAGCTAACCAAACAACATGTCCCTTTTCGATGGACCTCGGAAGCACAAGTATACTTTGAACAACTAAAGACCCTGTTCACTTCAGCTTCCATCCTGAAGCATCCCGACCCGTCCCTGGCCTATGTCTTGGAGGTAGATGCCTCCGAAAGTGCCATTGGAGCTATTCTATCCCAGCGACAAGGTCCCAAATCTCTACTACATCCCGTAGCCTTCTTCTCCAAAAAACTGAACCCGTCTGAAAGAAACCATGACGTTGGTGATCGGGAATTGCTAGCCATTAAAGCGGCACTTGAGGAATGGTGTTACTTGTTAGAGGGAGCCTCTCACCCTATCCTCATTTTTACCGACCATAAAAATTTGGAATATTTAAGAACAGCCAAGCGACTAAGACCCCGGCAGGCAAGATGGGCATTATTTTTCTCCCGCTTCATATTCCACATCACCTTCCGTCCAGGCTCCAAAAATGGCAAACCTGACGCGCTCTCGCGCATGTTCCTTGATCCAGTCCAAACTTCTGAGCCAGACATTATTCTGCCTGCCAAGAATTTCCTTCTTCTCCAACCGGACCTGATTTCCCAAATAAAGGCAGATGTGACTGAGCACCCACCTTCTCAAGATTTACCTCTCCAGTTTAAAGACGGACTCTATTTCCACAATGAACAGATTTTTGTTCCAGGACAGGTCAGAGTCTCTGTTCTCAAGCGATACCATGATCACCCCCTGGCAGGCCATTTCGGCATTCACAAGACTACAGACCTGATTTCCCGTTCCTTTTGGTGGCCTGACCTGACACAGGACTGTAACAAATACGTAAAATCTTGTGTCACATGCCTGCGCTGTAAAACCAATCGAGCCAAGACTTGGGGTCTCCTAGAAAGTCTCCCTATACCAAAGTAACCATGGAGTATGATATCCATGGATTTCATCGTGGAACTTCCCCCATCTGAGAATTTCACCTCCATATTTGTTGTGGTAGACCGCCTGACCAAAATGGCACATTTTGTACCCCTACAAGGCACCCCGTCTGCCGCTGAGACGGCCTCCACATTCATCAAAGAAATTGTAAAACTGCATGGAGTCCCCGATAACATTGTCTCGGACTGAGGGGTGCAGTTCACTTCAAGATTTTGGAGGTCCCTGTGTGAAGCACTAAACATTGAACTCCGTCTGTCCACTGCTTACCATCCTCAGACAAATGGACAGACGGAGAGGACTAATCAGACTTTGGAGCAATACCTACGGTGCTTCACCTCCTTCCCTCAAGATGATTGGTCTTCTCTTCTTCCACTGGCGGAGTTTTCCTATAACAACTCCATTCACTCTGCTACCAACCATCCTCTTTTTTTTGCTAAATATGGTACCTGCTGTATAGGACAGATTGGACTTTTTTAACTCCAACAACAAAGTGCTCCAGGATACCATCTCTAAAGCCCAGATAAGCAACAAAAGGTTCTTTGACAAGAAGAGAAGGGGTAACTTGAACCTGGAACCAGGAGACAAGGTCTGGTTGTCTACTGCAAATTTAAAACTCAGGTGTCCTTCCAAAAAACTTGGCCCTAAATTTTTGGGGCCTTTTCCAGTTAAAAGGAGAATCAACCCTGTGGCCTTTGAATTGATTTTACCTAAAAGTCTGAAAATCCATCCCGTGTTCCACATCTCTTTATTAAAAACAACGGTACCTAACCCGTTTCCCAACCGAGATCCGGAAAACCCTTCTTCAATACTCGTCGAAGGCAACGAAGAATACGAAGTTGAAGCTGTACTGGACTGTAAAACCAGGAGGGGCCAAACACAATTCCTGATTAAGTGGAAAGGTTATGGCTCAGAAGAGAACTCCTGGGAACCAGCCTCCAATGTGCATGCCCCACAGAAAGTTTGTGCCTTTTTTCAGCGCCATCTTGAAAAGAAGCCCCTGAGGGGCATCCGGAGGCTGCCCTTAGGGAGGGGGCAATGTAAGAGAACTGTCAGCGCGCTCCGGGCGCATCCGTGCATGCGCCAATTCGCATGCGCGCGGGCGGGAACGCGTCCACGCTTTCCTCTGGTGCCAGTCGGCCTATTTAAGGGGCGCACTGACACCAGTCTAGCGCTGACGGATCTTCAGCGTTCCAGTACCCCTACCTGCTATTACCTGAATCTGCCTGATACCTGTTACCGAACCTTGGCTTCCCCTGACCTTGCTGCTGGACTTCGCTACTTCTCTGGTTACCAGTTTCTGAACCCGGCTTCCTGTTGACCTCGCTCCTGCCTAATGTCTATGTACCCTGCTGTCCGCCTGCTGCTGAACCCGGCTATGCATGTGACTACGCTCCTGTTTCCTGTTTGGCTCAATTCCGTTTCCCGGGTCTCTGCAACTTCGGTCCTGCGGTCTGCTGCGACCTTCTGCCATCCCGGAGTCGCATCATCTGTTCCAGGCTTCCAGGGCTGCTTCTGCAGGCACTCGTGTTCCTCCGGTCCCTTGGTTTCTCCTGTCCTCACCTCCAGCGGAGCCAGGGCCGGAGATACAGGAGATGCTGACCTCGTCACTTCAGACTCCAGTCAGGTACGTGACACACAGCCTGCACTATTGCAGAGTGGAACAGCGGTGGCAGCAGGGACACTGACTGGGTATTTGGGCAGGACGCTCTGGGGGGTTTGGACTCAGCAATAACTGGTTGGTTGGGGGCCTGGCTGTTTGGGATGCCCAGGTCCCCTACAGGTGTATGGATTGTCCCTACCTGATGGCGGTCCTGATGGGGAACATCAGCAAAATGAAATTTTGGCATTTATATTAGAAATGTGGTCATTTTAGGTTTATTGCTGCAAAGGACAGAAGTGTTGTGGGGAGGGGGAGAATTTATTTCTGAGGCATTTAGCAACAGTACACTTATCTTTAAAAAAGGAACTGTGTTATTTATTTATTTTTAGAACTAATTAGAGCAATTATGTTAGCATACTGTTACTCTCCAATTTACAGCTAATGCACTGAATCATGGATTCCCTGGCAGAAAATGAGTTAATTAGATTAGGGAAGTACAAAAGGGAATGTTTGTGCATTATGACAGCTGCCACTAATATACTGTAATATGTGCGTAGTGCAAGCAGTAATGAAAAACTGCAACAGCTGTAAGGCACTGTTGTGACAGACTGATTTGGTCAGGTTGAAAATTATCTGTCAATTTTGCAAGAAGCCCTGAAAATGCTTTCAGTCTTTTATGTTCCATTGCCCAGAGGTGATTATAATAAGGGGTGTATTGGTAAGACCCAACAGTTTGAATTTATAGCTGAAGTTGATTGCTCAAAATATGCCCTAAGCCAGGGGTCTCCAAACTTTTCAGTATGAGGGCCACATTGTATAACTTGCAAATATTTTCGGGATGAAAAAAATACCCCCTTACATCAAGGTCCCCATCAGAGTTCCCCTTTAAACAAGGTCCCCATCAGAGTTCCTCCCTGATATCAGGGTCCCCTTCGCAATACCCCCTTACATCAGGATCACCATCAGAGTTCCTCCTTATATCAACTCTTAACCCTAATCCCACTCCCATTAGTCTCAAATCCCTAACCCTAACCCCGCTCCCACTAGTCCCAAATCCCTAACCCTAATCCCACTCCCACTAGTCCCAAATCCCTAACCCTAATCCCACTCCGACTAGCCCAAATCCCTAACCCCACTCCCACTAGTCCCAAAACCCCAACTCTTAACCCTAATCCTACTCCCACTAGTCCCCAATCCCAAACCCTAACGCTAACCCCACCCCCAATAAATTTCATTTATTAGAAATTTGTTTTAAAACATGATAAAACATCAACAGTAATAACCCAAACTACTGTGTGGGCATACCCCCTAGGCATAGGTAGGGAGCCTCCAAAGTATTAACAATGGTGAATTTCACTCAAAACGTACAACGTCATCAAATGCTGATAAAAAAATCATGGGGCTATAGCTGTAGAGGGGTGGGTAGCTTCAGGCTAGATGGAAGAACTATGCTCAACATGTTTCGTGTTGACGAAAAACGCTTCTTCAGGAGCGTGAAAAGTTCATTACAGTTTTAAGCCCTGTTCAAGAATAAATGCAGACAGTTTAATGATAACAAATTTTACAATATAATATCTATTAACATATGTTATACAAAATTAATAAAAATAGGTGCTTCGTCCCCTTTCACAATGAGGCGCTTTTCAGGCATTTTAGCTCTAAAGAAAGCACCTGAAAATCACTTTAAAAAGGTTCCCAATGCATCTCAATGAATGCTTTCACACTGAGGCCTTGTGCTGGCGGGGCGTTGAGAAAAGTCCTGCAAGCAGCATTTTTGGAGCATCTTTGAGGCACTCAAAATAATCTAGAGTGGGTGACTGGGGACAAAGAGAAGGCTAATTTATTAAATACTTTCTTCAGCTCTGTGTATACAAAGAAGCATGGGGGAGCTCATGTCCATAATGGGGGTGGTAGTGACACAGCCCCAAATCCACAATGGCTCAAAAGTGATATGGTCCAGCAATATTTAGACAGAATAAAGGTGGATAAAGCACCTGGACCAAATGGCATACACCCACGTATCCTAAAAGAATTGAGCTCTGTAATTTTAAAGCCATTGTATCTCATTTTTAGGGACTAATTTATGACAGGAATAGTACCACTGGATTGGCGCAGGGCCAATGTGTTGCCTATATTTAAAAATAGAACAAAGTCTTTACCAAGTAACTATAGACCTGTTAGTTTAACTTCTATTGTTGGGAAGATGCTGGAGAGATTATTAAAAGACCACATAGATGAGTTCTTGCTGGAAAAAAACTATTTAAGCAACAGACAGCATGGATTCATGAAAGACAGAAGTTGTCAGACAAACCTGATTTCTTTTTATGAAGAGGTAAGTAAAACCTTGGACAGAGGCGTGGCGGTGGACGTGGTATACTTGGATTTTGCAAAAGCGTTCGATACAGTTCCGCACACAGGGCTAATGTGTAAGGTAAAGTCTACAGGATTGGTAATATCAGTATGTAAATGGATAGAAAACTGGCTAAAAGACAGAATTCAGAGAGTAGTGGTTAATGATTCTTACTCTGAATGGTCTAAGGTTCTCAGTGGTGTACCCCAAGGTTCAGTGCTGGGACCCTTACTTTTTAATATCTTTATAAATGATATTGGGTCTGGGATCAAAAGTAAAATTTCTGTCTTTGCAGTTGACACCAAGCTATGCAGTGGAATAACGTCCTTACAGAATGTCTCCAATTTACAAGCCGACCTCAATGCACTTATTGGGCGACTATGTGGCAGATGAGGTTTAATGTTGATAAATGTAAAGTTCTGCACTTGGGGGCCAAGAATATGCATGCATCATACATACTAGGGGGAGTACAACTGGGGAGATCCATAGTGGAGAAGGATCTGGGGGTTTTGGTAGATCATAAGCTCAATAATGGCATGCAATGCCAAGCTGCGGTTTCCAAAGCGAGCAAAGTCCTTTCTTGTATTGAGAGATATGGACGAGAGAGAGAGAGAGAGAGAGAGAGATATAATTTTGCCCCTGTTCAAATCATTAGTAAAACCTCATCTGGAATATGCAGTTCAGTTTTGGGCACCAGTTCTCAAAAAGGATATTGGGGAACTGGAGAAAGTGCAGAGAAGCGCAACAAAACTGATAAGAGGCATGGAGGAGCTCAGCTATGAGGAAAGATTAGAGGAACTGAATTTATTCACTCTTGAGAAGAGGAGAATAAGGGGGGATATGACCAACATGCACAAATATATAAGCGGTCCATATAGTGAACTTGGTGTTGAGTTATTCACTTTGTCAACCCAAAAGACAAGGGGGCACTCTTTACGTCTGGAGGAAAAAAGATTTAATTTCCAAATACGGAAAGGTTTCTTCACAGTAAGAGCTGCGAAAATGTGGAACAGACTCCCTCCAGAGGTGGTTCTGGTCAGCTCAGTAGATTGCTTTAAAGCGGAGCTCCACCCTAAAATAAAAATGTACTCCACTAGCTTCCTTTAAATATGATTAAACAAGTTCTGTAAAAAAAAAAAAAAAAAATACATGCCTGGAAATCCCTGTTGCTAGGCAGAATTCCTAATCTGTCTTCTTCCTGGACCGCGGTCTGTCTCCTGTTCAACCTAAGCCACACAGACTCCTGGGAAAGGAGTGTCATAATTTCCCAGGAGACTGTGCGCTCTTCTGTGCCTCTTCTTATTACTGTGGGGATTGTGTTATCTACGTTGTCATAACAACGGTGCGGGACGTTCCTCTGCCGCCGCCCGTTGTCATGACAATGGCACAAACAACCTGCGCTACGAGCTTTGCTCTACTACCCAGCATGTACCTCGCCATGAAGGGAAGAAAAATAAATGTACTGGGCTTCAGATGCCCACACATAGGATGGCAACGGCCGCAGAATGACGAGCAGCAAATAAGGCAAGTGTTAGATAGATTTACAGATCATTTGGCGATATATTACTATATTTAATGTCATGTTCAGTGTATTTCAATTTAACTGGCCAAAAAAATAAAAACATTTTATGACCGGAACCCCGCTTTAAGAAAGGCCTGGATACTTTCCTAAATGTACATAATATTACTGAGTACTAACATTTATATGTAAAGTTGATCCAGGGTAAATCCGATTGCCTCTCGGGGGATCAGGAAGGAATTTTTTCCCCTGCTGTAGCAAATTGGATCATGATCTGCTGTTTTTTTTTTGCCTTCCTCTGGATCAACTGTGGGTATAGAATTGGGTATATGGGATTGTACGATATTTTTTATTTTATTTATTTATTTAGTTTTTTCTATGGTTGAACTGGATGGACTTGTGTCTTTTTTCAACCTGACTAACTATGTAACTATGTAAAAAAGCGCTTCAAAAATGGCGCTGTGGGAAGGTCACATGATCGCACTGAAGTGAAGGATGCTAGGATATCAGGAAATCTGGTTTGTAGAGGTGTATAGGAGAAGAGACAACATGAAAGCAGAAACAGAGCAGCCACAACAGCAGGCTTGACCCGAAGATGTGGCCAGAGCAAACAAAGCCTATGAACCAGAAGAGTTCATAAATACAATGAGGGGCTACCCTGAAGTATGGATCTGCATTAGTGATGAGCCGAACACCCCCGGGTTCGGTTCGCACCAGAACCCGCGAACGGACCGAAAGTTCGAACGAACATTAGAACCCTATTAAATACAATGGATGCGAACGTTCGAATTCTAAAGTGCTAATTATAACAACTATTATGCATGTTATTGTCCTAAAAAGGGTTTGGGAACCCGGGTTCTGCACCAGGGGACATGTATCAATGCAAAAAGAAGTTTTAAAAACGGTCGTTTTTCGGGAGCAGTCATTTTAATGATGCATAAAGTGAAAAAAAAAAAGTCAAATATTCCTTTAAATATCGTACCTGGGGGGTGTCTAAAGTATGCCTGTGAAGTGCCACGTGTTTCCCGTGTTTAGAACTGTCCCTGCACAAAATGACACTTCTAAAGGAAAAAAAAGCCATTTAAAACTGCTTGCGGCTTTAATGTAATGTCTGGTCCCGGTAATATGGATGAAATTCTTTAAGAAAAATGGCATAGCTACCCCATGACCCCCCCCCTACCCCAGCCCATTACCAGCCCCTTTGGGTCTTGTATGGATATTAAGGGGAACCCCGCACATAAAATAAAAAAGGCCCTATATACTCTGAACAGCCCTATACAGGCGGTGCATACAAGACAGGGACTGTAGGTTTGTTCTTATGTAGAGTCTGTTTGTAATTTTGAACAGGTACATTGTTGAAGTGTAGCTCCAGACCAAAAATCTATTTTTAAACTTTTTGGAAAACATAGGTAAGGGTTATCACCCCTGTAACATTTGTTTTGCTGTCTGTGCCCCTGTTCAGAACATTTCACCTCACTTTCCGTCCCAATGACAACTCTTTTTGAAATGTGGTCTTTTTCTTGAAACAAGGATTGCTGATAAAGCATCAGTACAGAGGAGACACCTTTCTCCCATATTTATTCTTACAGGAGAGAATTTTCCTTCCTAGTGGTAGATTTCCTCTCACTTCCTGTTGTCTTCTTGCGTTTGCAAGTAGGAGTCGTTTGTAAGTTGGATGTTTGAAAGTAGGGACCTGCCGTATATACTCTGCAGAAATAGGCCCCTTAGTTGTTGGTGTTGGCACAACACTGTAAGCACTCACAGTTACTCTTGGTTGGTGCTGGAACGCCCTGCTGTCAACTATTATATCAGGAATTTTAATTACATATAATTGTTGAACAGTGGTAGTAAAAATTGGGCCTTTGATGGTGGTGCTGGTGCCACAACACTGTAAGCCCTGACAGTTACTCTTGGTGGGTGCAGCAATGGGCCCTGCTGTGAATTATTAGATCAAGAATTGTAATTACATGCCCCTGTTGAACAGGGGCTGAAAAATTGGGCCTTAGGCACTGGTGGCACAACACTGCAACCCCTCACAGATACTGTACTTGGAGCACAGCAATGAGCCCTGTTGCAAAGTATTGCTTCAAAAATTGTAATGACACGCCCCTGTTAAACAGGGGCTGAAAAATTGGGCCTTAGGCACTGGTGGCACAACACTGCAACTCCTCACAGATACTGTACTTGGAGCACAGCAATGAGCCCTGTTGCAAAGTATTGCTTCAAAAATTGTAATGACACGCCCCTGTTAAACAGGGGCTGAAAAATTGGGCCTTAGGCACTGGTGGCACAACACTGCAACTCCTCACAGATACTGTACTTGGAGCACAGCAATGAGCCCTGTTGCAAAGTATTGCTTCAAAAATTGTAATGACACGCCCCTGTTAAACAGGGGCTGAAAAATTGGGCCTTAGGCACTGGTGGCACAACACTGCAACTCCTCACAGATACTGTACTTGGAGCACAGCAATGAGCCCTGTTGCAAAGTATTGCTTCAAAAATTGTAATTACACGCCCCTGTTAAACAGGGGCTGAAAAATTGGGCGTTAGGCACTGGTGGCGGCACCCATAAACAAAAATGATCTTACAAGCTATCATCATCAATCGTATCATTGAGGACTCGGAGGAGGAGGATAGCCAGTCAACATAACAGCACAGGCACTCAGCATCAGCATCAGTCTTGAAGGGATGTGACATGTTAAAATCAATTAGTCTGTTATATCAGCATCAGGTGTGTGGTAGCTGGTGGTGATCCAAGACTGGTTCATCTTGATGAAAGTCAGTCGATCAACCGAGTCGGTGGACAGGCGCACCCTGTGATCCGTGACAAATCCTCCAGCAGCACTGAATGTGCGTTCCGAAAGAACGCTGGATGCAGGACAGGCCAGTAGCTCAATTGCATACTGTGCAAGCTCTGGCCAGTGATCCATCCTCAAGACCCAGTAAGCCAGAGGATTTTCGGTGGGGAAGGTGTCCAAGTCTGACCTTGCCCCTAGATATTCCTGCACCATGTTTATCAGACGCTGGCGATGGTTGCTGGAACCGATCATACTTTGGGGCTGCGGACTAAAGAATTGTCTGAACGCATCGGTCAGACGGCCACCTTCCCCACCGCTCCTTCTTTGACTGGCCGAAGCCTCAGCAACTCGTTGTCCAGGACCAGGAGTTTGCAACCTCCCAGTCTCTGGGAACGCGTTGCACAGACCTTTCTGCAAGGCCTCCCGGAGTTGTCTCATCCTCTGCTCCCTCTGCGACGGTAACATAAGGTCCGCAACCTTACCCTTGTACCGTGGATCAAGGAGAGTGGCCAGCCAGTAATGGTCCCTCTCCTTGATCCGAAGAATACGAGGATCCTTCCGCAGACTTTGCAGGATCAGGGAGGCCATGCAGCGTAGGTTTGCTGAGGCATTCGCTCCGGAGTCCTCTGGGTCACTAAGGACGACATGATCCGCAGCCACCTCCTCCCAGCCACGTACAAGTCCACTGGTTTCTTGGGACTGTAAATCATCCCTAAAAGACTGCTGCTGATGATGCTGAGTGCCAGCCTCCACCTCCATGCTGACACAATCCTCCTCCTCCTCCTCCTCCTCCTCCTCTTCCTGTGCGATGGGTGGGACAGAAGGAACACTGTCTGGGTAAAGGGGGCCTTGAGAGGCAAGGAAGTCCTCCTCTTCCTGCCTCTGTTCTGCCTCAAGTGCCCTGTCCATTATTCCACGCAGCGTGTGCTCCAACAGGTGGACAAGAGGTACAGTGTCACTGATGCATGCACTGTCACTGCTCACCATCCTCGTGGCCTCCTCAAATGGTGCCAGGACAGTGCATGCATCCCTGATCATGCCCCACTGGCGTGGAGAAAAAAAACCAAGCTCCCCTGACCCTGTCCTGGTGCCGTAGTCGCACAGGTACTCATTGATGGCCCTCTGCTGCGTGTGCAGCCGCTGCAGCATGGCCAACGTTGAGTTCCACCTGGTGGGCATGTCACATATAAGGCGGTTCTTGGGCAGGTTCAACTCCTTTTGCAGCTCAGCCAGGCGAGCACTGGCATTATAAGATCTGCGGAAATGCACACAGACTTTCCTGGCCTGCCTCAGGACATCCTGTAAGCCCGGGTACCTGCCCAAGAAGCGCTGCACCACCAGGTTAAGGACGTGAGCCACACAGGGCACATGGGTCAGTTGTCCCTGTCGGAGGGCGGAGAGGAGGTTGGTGCCATTGTCGCAAACCACCATTCCTGGCTTAAGCTGGCGTGGCGTCAACCACCTCTCGGCCTGGCCCTGCAGAGCAGACAGGACCTCTGCCCCAGTGTGGCTTCTGTCCCCCAAACACACCAGCGCAAGCACGGCATGGCATCTTTTTGCCTGCGTACTTGCGTAGCCCCGTGAACGGCTACGGAGCACCGCTGGTTCATAGGACAAACCACAGGAAGAGGCCATGGAGGAAGAAGAAGAGGAGGGGGTGGAGGAGAGAGGTGTGTCACAACCAGTAGTAGCATTTTGGAGGCGTGGCGGTGGGACAACCTCCAACACTACTGCACCTTGTCCTGAATCCTTCCCAGCTGCCAAAAGAGTGACCCAATGGGCCGTGAAAGAAAGGTAACGTCCCTGTCCATGCCTGCTGGACCATGAGTCAGCGGTAATATGCACCTTACCGCTGACCGCCCTGTCCAGCGAGGCCAAGACATTGCCTTCCACATGCCGGTAGAGAGCCGGAATAGCCTTCCGTGAGAAAAAGTGGCGTTTGGGAACCTGCCACTGAGGAACCGCACATTGCACAAACTCACGGAAGGGGGCCGAGTCTACCAACTGAAAAGGCAGCAGTTGAAGCGCTAGCAATTTAGCCAAGCTAGCATTCAACCGCTGGGCATGTGGATGGCTGGGAGTGAACTTCTTTCGACGGTCCAGCAGCTGGGGCAGGGAAATTTGCCTGCTAGAATCGGACGTCGGTGTACTGCTAGCAGAGTGGGCGCAAGTACTTGGCTGTGACACACCTAATTCTACACCTTCATTCCTCTCAGTGCATGTTTCAGAGAGGACTGAAGTTATAGTGGGGTTGGAGATCCCAGCTGATGCGGTGCAAGGAGAGGTCCGCTTTGTTCTTTGGTGTGGGTCTTTGAGGTAGGCTTGCCAACGAGCTGCATGGCAGGTCAACATATGTCTGGTCAGGCATGTGGTACCCAAGCGGCTGATGTTTTGGCCACGCGATATACGCTTGAGACATATGTTGCAAACAGCAGCTGTGCGATCTGATGCACTAGCCTCAAAAAAGGCCCACACCAAAGAACTTTTTGAATGACGGGCAGAGGCAGCGCCCTGCACAGGCGGAGCTCTGCGGTGTGATTCCGTCGGTGTACTGCCCTTACGCTGGCCACCAAAGGGCATCCTGCCTCGTTGGAGATGTGCCTCCTCCTCATCCTCCTCCTCCTCCTCTCTCCTATTAGGCACCCACGTGGAGTCAGTGACCTCATCATCCCCTCCCTCCTCATCACTGGAGCCAATCTGGCAGTATGCTGCAGCTGCTGGAACATGACTGCCAGATTGGTGTCCTTCTTGAGCATCCCCTCTGTCTGCTCTCACGCTACTGCCTTCCTCTAGCTGGGTTTCATCATCAGACCCTTCGAAACGCTGGGCATCCTCCTGGAGCATGTACCCAACACTGTGCTGAAACAGTTCGGGGGACTCCTCAGGAGGAGGACATGGTGGGTCTAGGGAAGGAGTGACTGATGATTTGTCTGACATTGATACCAGGGAAGACGACGCTTTGGCAGCTGCTTTTCCAGTACCCTGAGCCTGGGTGAGAGAGGATGAGGAGGAGGAGGAGGGCTTGGTCATCCACTCTACCAAGTCTTCGGCATGATGTGGCTCAACATGTCCAGCTGCCGAAAAGAAGGACAAGCGTGTCCCATGGCCATGTGCTGATGACAATGCACCGCGTCCACGACCAGCACTGTTGCCCCCAGACACAGAGCCTGCTTGCCCTCTTTTATTGCCTCCTGACTGTCTGCCTCTCCTTGTTTGCCTTCCAGACATTCTAATAGATGGCCTGCAGGGAGATGGGAAAAAAGCAAAAAGGGCTACCTTCAGGTGTCCTTCTCTGTCCCTTGAAACAAGGACTTTCACAGTGAAAGAAACTGACACTCTCCCTACCTACAGTTTTCTGTCCCTAGAAAAAATATTTTTTTTAAGCACAATATAGCACAAGGACAATTCACTCACTGTCCTTACAGGTCCCTGGAAACAAGGACTTGCAGAGTGAAAGAAAAAAAACACTCTCCCTACCTACAGTTTTCTGTCCCTAGAAAAAATGTTTTTTTTAATCACAATATAGCACAAGGACAATTCACTCACTGTCCTTACAGGTCCCTGGAAACAAGGACTTGCAGAGTGAAATAAACTGACACTCTCCCTACCTACAGTTTTCTGTCCCTAGAATAAATGTTTTTTTTAAGCACAATATAGCACAAGGACAATTCACTCACTGTCCTTACAGGTCCCTGGAAACAAGGACTTGCAGAGTGAAAGAAAAAAAACACTCTCCCTACCTACAGTTTTCTGTCCCTAGAAAAAATGTTTTTTTTAATCACAATATAGCACAAGGACAATTCACTCACTGTCCTTACAGGTCCCTGGAAACAAGGACTTGCAGAGTGAAATAAACTGACACTCTCCCTACCTACAGTTTTCTGTCCCTAGAAAAAATGTTTTTTTTAAGCACAATATAGCACAAGGACAATTCACTCACTGTCCTTACAGGTCCCTGGAAACAAGGACTTGCAGAGTGAAAGAAAAAAAACACTCTCCCTACCTACAGTTTTCTGTCCCTAGAAAAAATGTTTTTTTTAATCACAATATAGCACAAGGACAATTCACTCACTGTCCTTACAGGTCCCTGGAAACAAGGACTTGCAGAGTGAAATAAACTGACACTCTCCCTACCTACAGTTTTCTGTCCCTAGAATAAATGTTTTTTTTAAGCACAATATAGCACAAGGACAATTCACTCACTGTCCTTACAGGTCCCTGGAAACAAGGACTTGCAGAGTGAAAGAAAAAAAACACTCTCCCTACCTACAGTTTTCTGTCCCTAGAAAAAATGTTTTTTTTAATCACAATATAGCACAAGGACAATTCACTCACTGTCCTTACAGGTCCCTGGAAACAAGGACTTGCAGAGTGAAATAAACTGACACTCTCCCTACCTACAGTTTTCTGTCCCTAGAATAAATGTTTTTTTTAAGCACAATATAGCACAAGGACAATTCACTCACTGTCCTTACAGGTCCCTGGAAACAAGGACTTGCAGAGTGAAAGAAAAAAAACACTCTCCCTACCTACAGTTTTCTGTCCCTAGAAAAAATGTTTTTTTTAATCACAATATAGCACAAGGACAATTCACTCACTGTCCTTACAGGTCCCTGGAAACAAGGACTTGCAGAGTGAAATAAACTGACACTCTCCCTACCTACAGTTTTCTGTCCCTAGAATAAATGTTTTTTTTAAGCACAATATAGCACAAGGAGAATTCACTCACTGTCCTTCCAGGTCCCTGGAAACAAGGACTTGCAGAGTGAAATAAACTGACACTCTCCCTACCTACAGTTTTCTGTCCCTAGAATAAATGTTTTTTTTAAGCACAATATAGCACAAGGACAATTCACTCACTGTCCTTCCAGGTCCCTGGAAACAAGGACTTGCAGAGTGAAATAAACTGACACTCTCCCTACCTACAGTTTTCTGTCCCTAGAATAAATGTTTTTTTTAAGCACAATATAGCACAAGGACAATTCACTCACTGTCCTTACAGGTCCCTGGAAACAAGGACTTGCAGAGTGAAAGAAAAAAAACACTCTCCCTACCTACAGTTTTCTGTCCCTAGAAAAAATGTTTTTTTTAATCACAATATAGCACAAGGACAATTCACTCACTGTCCTTCCAGGTCCCTGGAAACAAGGACTTGCAGAGTGAAATAAACTGACACTCTCCCTACCTACAGTTTTCTGTCCCTAGAATAAATGTTTTTTTTAAGCACAATATAGCACAAGGACAATTCACTCACTGTCCTTACAGGTCCCTGGAAACAAGGACTTGCAGAGTGAAAGAAAAAAAACACTCTCCCTACCTACAGTTTTCTGTCCCTAGAAAAAATGTTTTTTTTAATCACAATATAGCACAAGGACAATTCACTCACTGTCCTTACAGGTCCCTGGAAACAAGGACTTGCAGAGTGAAAGAAAAAAAACACTCTCCCTACCTACAGTTTTCTGTCCCTAGAAAAAATGTTTTTTTTAATCACAATATAGCACAAGGACAATTCACTCACTGTCCTTACAGGTCCCTGGAAACAAGGACTTGCAGAGTGAAATAAACTGACACTCTCCCTACCTACAGTTTTCTGTCCCTAGAATAAATGTTTTTTTTAAGCACAATATAGCACAAGGAGAATTCACTCACTGTCCTTCCAGGTCCCTGGAAACAAGGACTTGCAGAGTGAAATAAACTGACACTCTCCCTACCTACAGTTTTCTGTCCCTAGAATAAATGTTTTTTTTAAGCACAATATAGCACAAGGACAATTCACTCACTGTCCTTACAGGTCCCTGGAAACAAGGACTTGCAGAGTGAAAGAAAAAAAAACACTCTCCCTACCTACAGTTTTCTGTCCCTAGAAAAAATGTTTTTTTTAATCACAATATAGCACAAGGACAATTCACTCACTGTCCTTACAGGTCCCTGGAAACAAGGACTTGCAGAGTGAAATAAACTGACACTCTCCCTACCTACAGTTTTCTGTCCCTAGAATAAATGTTTTTTTTAAGCACACTATAGCACAAGGAGAATTCACTCACTGTCCTTCCAGGTCCCTGGAAACAAGGACTTGCAGAGTGAAAGAAAAAAAACACTCTCCCTACCTACAGTTTTCTGTCCCTAGAAAAAATGTTTTTTTTAATCACAATATAGCACAAGGACAATTCACTCACTGTCCTTCCAGGTCCCTGGAAACAAGGACTTGCAGAGTGAAATAAACCGACACTCTCCCTACCTACAGTTTTCTGTCCCTAGAATAAATGTTTTTTTTAAGCACAATATAGCACAAGGACAATTCACTCACTGTCCTTCCAGGTCCCTGGAAACAAGGACTTGCAGAGTGAAAGAAAAAAAACACTCTCCCTACCTACAGTTTTCTGTCCCTAGAAAAAATGTTTTTTTTAATCACAATATAGCACAAGGACAATTCACTCACTGTCCTTACAGGTCCCTGGAAACAAGGACTTGCAGAGTGAAAGAAAAAAAACACTCTCCCTACCTACAGTTTTCTGTCCCTAGAAAAAATGTTTTTTTTAATCACAATATAGCACAAGGACAATTCACTCACTGTCCTTCCAGGTCCCTGGAAACAAGGACTTGCAGAGTGAAAGAAACTGACACTGTCCCTACCTACAGTTTTCTGTCCCTAGAATAAATGTTTTTTTTAAGCACACTATAGCACAAGGACAATTCACTCACTGTCCTTACAGGTCCCTGGAAACAAGGACTTGCAGAGTGAAAGAAAAAAAACACTCTCCCTACCTACAGTTTTCTGTCCCTAGAAAAAATGTTTTTTTTAATCACAATATAGCACAAGGACAATTCACTCACTGTCCTTACAGGTCCCTGGAAACAAGGACTTGCAGAGTGAAATAAACTGACACTCTCCCTACCTACAGTTTTCTGTCCCTAGAATAAATGTTTTTTTTAAGCACAATATAGCACAAGGACAATTCACTCACTGTCCTTACAGGTCCCTGGAAACAAGGACTTGCAGAGTGAAAGAAACTGACACTCTCCCTACCTACAGTTTTCTGTCCCTAGAATAAATGTTTTTTTAAGCACAATATAGCACAAGGACAATTCACTCACTGTCCTTCCAGGTCCCTGGAAACAAGGACTTGCAGAGTGAAAGAAACTGACACTGTCCCTACCTACAGTTTTCTGTCCCTAGAATAAATGTTTTTTTTAAGCACACTATAGCACAAGCACAAAACACACTGACACTCTCCCTACCTATCCTTCTCTTTCCCTAAACTAAAGGAATCCAGGTTAAGCAAGAAAGAAATAACAGTCACTGTCCCTGCCTATGCTGCTCTATCCCTGCTCCGGAACACACTACACTAGGCCGCCGTGCTGGCGGCCTTTTATAGTGTGGGGCGTGTACTAAACACCCTCAGCAATAATTGGCCACAGGCATCCTGCCTGTGGCCAATCATTGCTCTCCTCGCTGCCGGCGCTGTGATTGGCCAAGCATGCGGGGTCACAGTGCATGCTTGGCCAATCACAGCGCCTGGATGACACTGCGATGGCGTAGTGCATTGTGGGCCGTTCGCGTCACTCGAATTTGGCGCGAACGGCCCAAATCGTTCGATCTTCGTCGAACGATCGAACAGCCGATGTTCGAGTCGAACGTATGTTCGACTCGAACACGAAGCTCATCCCTAATCTGCATAATGCTTACTATGCCAACCGCAGCAAAAGGACAATGGCATGAAACAAGATAGCTGAAAAAACACGTCCCAGACTGGGAAAACCTCAACAGGAAGCAGAAAGCCAGCAAAAGTGAATATCAGAAGTCCCAAATCCCTTAAACCCGCTCCCACTAGTCCCAAATCCCTAACCCTAATCCGTCTCCCACTTATCCCAAATCCCTAACCCTAATCCCACTCCCACTAGTCCCAAATCCCTAAACCTAATCCCACTCCCACTAGTCCCAAAACCCCAACTCCTAACCCTAATTCCACTCCCACTAGTCCAAAAATCCCAAACCATAAACCCACTCCCACTAGTCCCAAATCCTAACCCTAATCCCAAATCCCAAACCCCTATCCTATAGTCAATATTTAATGCATGTAGTACATCATTGTATAGGATTTTTAATTCTTGAACACTGTTATCCATTATGTACTTTGTCTAATTAATACTTATTTTTTCATATACTTCTCCATTGTTTCCATGCCTTAAAAGTCCGTCCCCTGGTTACTTTTTTAGTAGCTTTTTTATGTCCTATAGTCAATATTCATATTTTGTAATTATGTTATAAGACAAACACCACTCATATTTTATTATGTTTATTACATGACATATGTAGCGGGGTCCTCAATTTAAAGGGGTTGTAAAGGTTCGTTTTTTATTTTCTAAATAGGTTCCTTTAAGCTAGTGCATTGTTGGTTCACTTACCTTTTCCTTAGATTTCCCTTCTAAATATTTTTTTCTTTGTTTTCTTTGTCTGAATTTCTCACTTCCTGTTCCTCCTCAGTAAGCTGTTCAGTAAGCTGTTCTGGCTGACTCAACACGACTCGGATGATGGTGTGAAGTTTAGTGAGGAGAAACAGGAAGTGAGAAATTCAGACAAAGAAAAAAACATTTAGAAGGTAAATCAAAGGAAAAGGTAAGTGAACCAACAATGCACTAGCTTAACCACTTAACAACCACCTGCCGACAAATAACGGCGGCAGGGTGGTTGCTTAACTCTGGGAGGACGTTATATAACGTCCTCCCAGAATCGCGCTCCCGCGCGCCCCCTGGGGCACGCACACGGGAAACTCCGTGACCGCCGGGTCCAGAGGACCCGGCGGATCACGAATCGCGGTAAATCGCCGCTGATAGCGGCCGTTTACCACGTGATCGCTCCGTCAAATGACGGAGCAATCACTTGTAAACAGACCGGCGTCATTTGATGACGCCGGTTCCTCCCTCCCCTCTCTGTACCGATCGGTACAGTGTGAGAGGGGAGGGGGAGGGAGCGGATGGCAGCAGCAGCACTGTGGGCTGGATCTGTGACAATTGCAGTCACAGATCCAGCAATACCCTGCGCAATACCCTGCGCAATGCCCTGCGCAATGCCCTGCGCAATGCCCTGCGCAATGCCCTGCGCAATGCCCGGCAATACTCCGCAATGCCCGGCAATACTCCGCAATGCCCGGCAATACTCCGCAATGCCCGGCAATACTCTGCAATAACCACTTCCCGCCCTCCGGCCGTCATATGACGTCCTTGACTTTGTGCGGGGATATCTGAATGATGCCTGCAGCTACAGGCATCATTCAGATATCGGCTTTTTCAGCCGGCGATTCCCTACACCATAAGAACAATCATAGCGGCTGTTCCGCCGCTTGATCATTCTTACGGGAGGCGAGAGGGGATGTCCCCCCCCCCGCCGCCCTCCGGTGCTTCTACCGACTCACCGCTACGATCAAAGCCAGGATTGTTTTTTTTTTTGTATTTTTTTCAGGCTTCCCAGCCTAGAGGTGAGATGTGGGGTCTTATTGACACCCCCCCCCCCATATCTCACTGTAAAGAGGACCTGTCATGCCATATTCCTATTACAAGGGATGTTTACGTTCCTTGTAATAGGTATAAAAGTGATCAAAAAAATGTTTAGGGCGGAAAAACATGTCAAACTAAAATAAATAAAGTAAAATGAAGAATAATTTTTTTTTTTTTTTTTAAAGCGCCCCTGTCCCCGTGAGCTCGCATACAGAAGCGAACGCATACGTAAGTCCCGCCCACATATGAAAACGGTTTTCAAACCACACATGTGAGGTATCTCTGCGAACGTTAGAGCGAGAGCAATCATTTTGGCCCTAGACCTCCTCTGTAACTCAAAACATGTAACCAGTAAAAATATTTAAAGCGTCGCCTATGGGGATTTTTTAAGTAGCGAAGTTTGGCGCCATTCCACGAGTGTGTGCAATTTTTAAGGGCGACATGTTAGGTATCTATTTACTCGGCGTAACTTCATCTTTCACATTATGCAAAAACATTGGGCTAACTTTACTGTTTTTTTTTTTTTTTTAAGCACAAAACATTTTTCCGTAAAAAACGCGTTAAAAAAATTGCTGCGCAAATATCGTGCGAGATAAAAAGTTGCAACAACCACCATTATATTCTCTAAGGTCTTTGCTAAAAAAATATATAATGTTTTGGGGTTCTATGTAATTTTCTAGCAAATAAATGATGATTTTTACATGTAGGAGAGAAATGTCAGAATTGGCCTTGGTGCTCCAGAACGCCTGAAGGTGCTCCCTGCATGTTGGGCCTCTGTATGTGGCCACGCTGTGTAAAAGTCTCACACATGTGGTATCGCCATACTCGGGAGTAATAGCAGAATGTGTTTTGGGGTGTAATTTGTGGAATGCATATGCTGTGTGTGAGAAATAACCTGCTAATATGACAATTTTGTGAAAAAAAAAAAAAAAAAAGAGAAAAAAAAATCTTGATTTTGCAAAGAATTGTGGGAAAAAATTACAACTTCAAAAAACTCACAATGCCTCTTTCTGAATACCTTGGAATGTCTTCTTTCCAAAAAGGGGTCATTTGGGGGGTATTTGTACTTTTCTGGCATGTTAGGGTCTCAAGAATTGAGATAGGCCGTCAGTACTTCAGGTGTGATCAATTTTCAGATATTGGCACCATAGCTTGTGGACTCTATAACTTTCACAAAGACCAAATAATATACACCAATTTGTACTTATTTTTACCAAAGATATGTAGCAGTATAAATTTTGGCCAAAATTTATGAAGAAAAAATAGTAATTTGCAAAATTTTATAACAGAAACGAAAAAAAAATCATTTTTTTACAAAATTTTCAGTCTTTTTTCTCTTATAGCGCAAAAAATAAAAAACCCAACAGTGATTAAATACCACCAAAAAGCTCTATTTGTGTGAAAAAAAGGACAAAAATTTCATATGGGTACAGTGTTGTATGACTGAGTAATTGTCATTCAAAATGTGATAGCATTGAAAGCTGAAAATTGGTCTGGTTATTAAGGGGGTTTAAGTGCCCAGTGGTCAAGTGGTTAAAGGAACCTAGTTAGAAAATAAAAAAAATGAACCTTTACAACCCCTTTAAGGGAAGTGTTTGAGAGGTAGTTTGCTCAAACACCCTAATTTGTCAGGGTTTTTGCAACCATTTTCATCCACAGGGAGAGTATCGGTGTGCAGTTCCCTGTGGCCTACAGGTGGCGCTGCCATAGTAGGCTAGGGTTGAACCGCTGATACAGTGCTGTGCCTTGTGTGTCCCCTCTCAGCAGCCATACGGTGGGTGTGGGCTACCTGCTGGGAGAGGATATAAAAGGGGCAGACGCTGCCTCTTTGGGGTTCGTCTTGGTTCAGCCGTCTGGAGTCATACTCCCAGGGAGTGTTCCTGTCCGCCCAGGGCACCTTAGGCCCAGGGCGGGTGTTCCTGTTCCATCCTGGGCACCTTTAGCCCAGGGTGAGGTACTATCATGCTGTTCCTGTCCGCTCTGGGTATGTAAGCCCAGGGGCCGCAGTGGAGGCCTGGGGCCCAGCACCTTCGGCTGGGGTCCACCAGAGATCGGGGAATCTCAGGGTGCCGCCTCGCGAGGAGACCCGTATCTAGGATGAGGAGGCCGTGAAGGAACTCTCCAAAGACCCAGTGCAGTGTCATGGTGATGGTAGGGTCCCGGTAACTCTCCGGAGGGATGTCTTCTCCTAAAAAAGGGCCATAGCTAAAGAAGGGGATCAGTTTCATCAGGTCTGTGGCAGAGACCAACTTCACAGTCTGTGGCAGAGACTGTGCGCCTAGTTAAACTTGCTTGAGAATCTGAGCAAATATCTGTAACGTTTGTGCCTGGACCTTCTCCACACCTTGTACTGTTCTATTTCTTGCTCCAGACTTTTTCCCATCAGAGACTGTGTTATTGCTAAGAGAAAATAAACTCTGAGTCGGAGTTTCATCTGGTGTGGACATTCACTTTACTGGGAAGTCAAGGACTTGTCTCTACTTTAATATAGAGATGAGAATCAGGCTCTGGAGGTTTTCATGTTCTGACCGTGGAAGACCCAATAACAACACCGCTCAACCTTCTCGCACAGGAGGGTACGGGCTGTTAGTGCGGTGTGCCTCTCTCTTCCTGCGAGGAGCCAAAGTTAATGCAGGTAAAGAAAGGGGTCTGTGCGCTACACATATAATCAACAAATATATAGATATCTTTTTGTTCAAAGTATGTTTTTGACACAAAATGAGATACTCGACAGGAAGTTTACTAACTTGGTTCAATGCTAGGTACAAACCATGTTATAATGAATTATACAAAACACTTTCTAAAAGAAGCTAAGAAACATATTATAAAAGTTTCACAAACATGGTCACATCAATGTGACCATCTTTTAGGTTTATTCTTATTTAAGAATACTAACGTTGTTAAACAAAAAATACTACTTACAAATAGAGTTGAGCGGACACCTGGATGTTCGGGTTCGACGGGTTCGGCCGAACTTCGGTAAAAAGTTCGAGTTCGGGACCGAACTTGACCCAAACTTGACCCCGAACCCGAACCCCATTGAAGTCAATGGGGACCTAAACTTCTGAGGACTATTCGCGCTTGTTTCCCGTGCTTAGAACTGTCCCTGCACAAAGTGTCATTTCTGAAGGAAAAAAAGTAATTTAAAACTCACTCGTGGCTATTAATGAATTGTCGGCTCCCCGCAATACATAGAAAAGTCATTGATGAAAAAAAAAAGCGTGGGGGTTCCCCCAAATTCAATGACCAGGCCCTTCAGGTCTGGTATGGATATTAAGGGGAACCCTGCCGCAAAAAAAAAAAAAAAGCCTGCGGTTCCCCCAAATATCCATACCAGGCCCTTCAGGTCTGGCATGGATTTTAAGGGGAACTCCACCCCAAATTTAAAAAAAAAATGGCGTGGAGTACCCCCCAAAATCCAGACCAGACCCTTTATCTAAGCACGCAACCTGGCAGGCCGCAGGAAAAGAGGGGGGACGAGAGAGCGCCCCCCCCCTCCTGAACCGTACCAGGCCACATGCCCCCAACATG
Source organism: Rana muscosa (assembly GCA_029206835.1). Classification (NCBI taxonomy): domain Eukaryota; kingdom Metazoa; phylum Chordata; class Amphibia; order Anura; family Ranidae; genus Rana; species Rana muscosa. Next base: position 11,690,112 of record JARGYO010005562.1, read on the forward strand.
GGGAGGCTGTCCCCATGTTGATGGGGACAAGGGCCTCATCCCCACAACTCTTGCCCGGTGGTTGTGGGGGTCTGCGGGCGGGGGGCTTATCGTAATCTGGAAGACCCCTTTAACAAAGGGGACCCCCAGATCCCGCCCCCCTATGTGAATTGGTAATGGGGTACATTGTACCCCTACCATTTCATGAAGAAAGTGTAAAAAATTGTAAAAAAATACACAGACACCATTGGGAAAGTCCTTTATTAAAAATAAAAAATAAAAATAAAAAAAAATTATATTGCCGAACACCGGACCTGAACCCGAACATACAGTCAATTGTTCGGGTTCGGGACCCCAAAACCCAAAAGTTTGGTACGGACCCGAATGTTACAGTTCGGGTCCGCTCAACCCTACTTACAAATATTACCACAGAGCTTAACACAGTATCTTAGAATTTAAGAAATTATTGGTTTTAATTGGGGATTTGGGAAAGGGTTATATCATATCACCTTGCCAACTAAGTTCACCAGCAGGGCTTATAAAATAGTCAGCCAATTGATCCCTTATTGTAAAACCAACTGTCAGACCATGAACATGAACAAAATCCAGCAGGTTCTAATATGTGTGCCAATGTGTCCTCAAAAATCACGCAGTCTCTCTCCTGTACCAGATTATGTAGCACACACACTGCTTTTATTACTTTACTCACATTTTCTATCTTCAGATTTAATGGTTTGTGGAAAATTTGCCATTTGTTGGCAAGTATTCCAAAAGCACATTGACTATCCTGCATGCCCGACACAGACGGTAACTGAATATCCTCTTACGGGGGTTGAGATTCCTCTGTGAGTATGGCTTCATTAGGTGTTCATTAATAGCGAATTCCTCATCAGCCACGAAAACAAAAGGCATATCTGGATTTTCTGTACCAGGTAGTGGTTTGTTCGCAGGTAAATCTAGGTTATTTGCAGCTAGCCGCTTTCCAAATTTGGAATTCTGGAAGACAGTGGAGTCTGCACAACTTCCAAATGCTCCTATGTCGACAAAGAGGATATTGTAGTCTGCATCTACAACAGCCATTAGCACAATCAAAAAGTATTTTTTGTAATTGAAATATCTGATTCCACTGTGGCAGGGTTTTATAACTCCTAATATGTTTGCCATCAATAGCTCCCAGACAGTTAGGAAAGTTTGTTTTATTCCAGAAACGCTTGGCTACATCTTCCCACTTCTTTGTTTGGAATTGGCATGAATTCCTTCTTTGGATTCCACATCCTCACACGTTAGCTTCACAATCTCACTTATAGTCGATATTCCTGTGCAAAATTCGTATTGTAGTGATGTGTAGCTATTTCCTATTGCAAGATATCTGTAAATAAAAAGTAGAAATAATTTCCTATTGTGACGGGAGGGCCTGTGGAACCCAGAATCCCTTGGAAAGTATGGGATACCCTTGTTTCAGCTCTCCATGCACCTCTTATGTCTAAGTCACCCTGTGCCAGGATGGCACAGGGTGACTGAGAAAATATGTCTTGGATTACTTAAAATGGGACGGTAATATTTATCCACAATATCTCCCAGGATATGTAAAGCTTTTTCTTGGTTTGTTTGATTCTGAACTCAACATGTTAATTGAAAGAGCTGATCACATTGGCCTCTGTACAATGTAGGAGACGAGCCGACTCCTACTGGAAGCTCCTGCTATTGTGTGAAGATGTTCTATGTTTGTACTTATGATAATGTGTATTGTATAGCCGGTGAGCTAGGAGACGTGAAGTCTACCCTAAAAGGCCATGCCTATGAGTCACCTATGCTGTCTAAAGGATTTCTAATTAGCTCATGTTAATTAGGTTTCTGGTTCAGCTTTATTGTGACCCTTGTGTATATATTTGTGTGAGATCTCAAATAAAAGGTTACTTCATGTTCAGCAGACAAACAAGTATCGTCTCATTGTGTGCTGGTGAGCAGTTGGAATATCTGATATCTAGGTTCAGACTGGGAGGAAGCGGTATATAACGGAAGCACTCAAGCGGAGTGTGGGACGTTCCACTACATTGGTGGCAGGCAGTGGGATGCTTCCTGCAGTATGGGACATCCAAACCTCCACCTGGATTAAAGATCAGGATAAGCAGACTTTGGTCACCCCAGCAGAGATATGGACCTGGCATCAGAGTTCCCGGGGCTGCTGCAGATTGTCCTTTCAGCATACACCAGGACTGTGTCTGAGGATGAATACCTGGAGCTCAGGCAGCTTATTCGGGTGGAGCTCTGGATTAAAGCCCTCCAGCTCGCTGGTATAAAACAGGACAAGTGCTTTCCAACCCCAGAACAATGGGCCAGTGACCAACAGGCATTGCGGATGGCATTCCTGGTAGAGCGGCCCCAGGAGCAATGATTGACTGAGTTGGACAGGCTGGTTCAGCAGGAGATAGAGCTGGACAATCGTTATCGGGCTCTGTAATGGCACGCAGAGCAGGGATATTCAGGGGAGACAACAGAATGCTCTCCGGAGGGATATGACTTTGGCGGCCCTGGATTGCTGTGGGAGAGCCTTACAGATTGTTTGGTGTTTGGCGATGAAGGGGAACCTACCCTTGAGGACCTGCGAGAATACAGAGAGGCTATGCTCAGTCTTGCAGGGGTCTCAGAGCTTAAACCTGATCTAGGCTATTTGCTAAGGAAGGAACAGCATCTGGAAAGGGCATACAGGAAACTGCTAGAATGCATTCAGCAGCATGCCACAAAATCGGCAGTGGAAACTCCGGAGATTGCCATCCCCAAACCTGAAGTGCTGACAACAGGGCAGAGCTCTGCTAACCTCTGCCCAGCACCAACAGTGGCTTCGGCCTTCTTGAGAGTAGAGGTAGTCGGCCTTTCTCCCACAACATTGACAGGGACATGGGATTTTCTGCCAGCAGCATCTATGGAGTTACAACCAACTTCTCTGGCTTAAGTGCTGGCAACCGAACAGAGGGTCCAAAACCTCTTCCCAGCACTGATAGCATCTTCTGGGTTCCACGGACAGGAGATGGTGAATCTCTATCCCCAGACACCAGTTGCAGAGACAGGGTATTTGATAGACTTTTCTGCTGAGGAAGAACAACCTGATAAACCTCCAGCAGAAGAGCTGGTATCAGGGCCAAACTTCAGTGTGCTCTGCCCAGCACCAACAGCAGTATATGTGGAGTTGCAAGGAACTTCCCCAGCTGAAGCGCTGGTCACCGGACAGAGGGTCCAAAACCTCTGCCCCACACCTGTGGCAGTTCCGGAGGCTCAGAGTGAGAAGGTGGCGATCACTTCCCAGCAGCAGATATAGGAGGAGAAGGGAGAGGAGGTGTTCGTTGTCCCTCCCCAACAGTCGGCCAGGGTGGAGAACATGGTCATTCCTCCCAAGCAAAGATCAGTGCACCTGGGAGACAGTACCATAAACATGTCGTCCCAGCAGCCAGATGAGGAAACGGAAAAGGAAGCAGCCAGCTCACCTCTCCAATGGCAGATGCACAGTTTGGGAGTGGAGGAATCCAGCCTCCTGCCCCAACGGTTAGCCGAAGCTGATGATGTGGAATCCCCAGCAGAAGTGCTGGCAACAGGGCAACCAAACTCTGCCCAGCATCGGCAACAACTGTGGAGTTCCAGGGAGCTGGGGCCGTCGGCTCATCTCTCCAGGCACAGATTACAGAATGTATGGACTTAATGGACTGTTCAGAGGATGTTATAGATTATGCATCACCTGCTCAAGTACTGGCAGTAGGACAGAGTACTGCAGACCCCTGCTCTACACCCATGGCAGTTTCGGAGGCCCGAGGTGAGAAGGTGATGGTTCCTCTTTCCCAGTGGATTTCAGGGATGCAGGGAGGAGAAGCAGCCATTTCCCCTCCCCATCAAGGGTGCGTGCACTTGGGAGACAATACCAGTGAAAGGGAGTTCCAACAGCAGACAGCACCCCAGAATGATGACACCAACCCAGCTGAAGTGCTGGCAACCGGGCAGAGTGCTACCAACCTCTGTCCAGCACCGGCAACAGCTACAGAGTTCCAGGGAGCCGGGGCAGTCGACCTCCCTCCCCAACAGTTAGCCGGAGCAGATGGTGTGGGGTTTACAGCAGAAGGGCTGGCAACAGGGCAGCATGCTGCTAGCCTCTACCCTCAACTAGCAGAGGACAAATTTCCTATAAAGGTGGATGGGGCTTCAGTACACACCTGTATACCCCAGGGATGCTGGGCAGTCAGCCCAGATACCCAACAGCATGACGGACTGAGCCCAGCCACCCTATCTCCTCTCCTGCGGCTAAAGGGACTCCAGGGGGAAGGACCAGTCCGCACTTCTTCCCAGCAGCATGTATGTTCTATGAGAGATGCAGAGGTTGGCTGGGTGAGTAATGTTCTGTTTTGAACAATTTGTTTGGGGTACTGGGTGGATACAGGCATTAGAGGACTGGAACTATGGACTAAGCTTGGAGTCAACCCGTCTGGGGTCTCCTCCTGTGTTAGTCTTCTTCCAAAAGAGGAGAGATGTGACGGGAGGGCCCGTGGAACCCAGAATGCCTTGGAAAGTATGGGATACCCTTGTTTCAGCTCCCCATGCACCTCTTATGTCTAAGACACCCTGTGCCAGGATGGCACAGGGTGACTGAGAAAATATGTCTTGGATTACTTAAAATGGGACGGTAATATTTATATACAATATCTCCCAGGATATGTAAAGACTAGTCTTGGTTTGTTTGATTCCGAACTTAACATGTTAATTGAAAGAGCTGATCACATTGGCCTCTGTACAATGTAGGAGATGAGCCAACTCCTACTGGAAGCTCCTGCTATTGTGTGAACATGTCCTATGTTTGTACTTCTGATAATGTGTGTTGTATAGCCGGTGAGCTAGGAGACGGGAAGTCTACCCTAAAAGGTCATGCCTATGAGCCACCTATGCTGTCTAAAGGATTGCTAATTAGCTCATGTTAATTAGGTTTTTGGTTCAGCTTTATTGTCACCCTTGTGTATATATTTGTGTGAGATCTCAAATAAAAGGTTACTCCATGTTCAGCAGACAAACAAGTATCGTCTCATTGTTTGCTGGTGAGCAGTTGGAATATCTGATATCTAGGTTCAGACTGGGAGGAAGCCGTATATGACGGAAGCACTCAAGCGGAGTGTGGGACGTTCCGTTACACCTATCTTTTAGTGGAACAACTGAAAAAACGTTGGAAGACTTTGAAGGACAATTTTAGGAGAGAGTTGAAGAGGCAGAGGAAATCAAAGAGTGGGTCCAGTGCCAAGAAAGTCAGAATGTACTGCCACTATTATGAGCTGGAATTTCTAAAGCTAGTGATGGAGCTGAGGGAGTAAGTATAAAAACTTGTGGAGTTATAATTTATAATTAATAAGGATTATATCGGTTTTTTTTCTATAATTATTTTTTTAGGACTGAAAGTAATATAGACTCGGAAACAGAAGAGGAGCAGGATGGCAATCAGCAGGAGGATGCTGATTCTGCCACAGAGTCACAAGTCCTCTTTGAGGACACTGAACCTGGAAGCCCAATTGATCCAGACCCCGAGCCAGTGAGGAACACTTGTAAAGAAAGAACAAAACAGCAGCAATAAGAGGACTTCATTGATGTACTGTAGTCCAAAAAATGTTGGCAGCACAACAACAGGATATGGGAGAAAATGCTGCTTTTGTTCATAGCATCATCCCTCAAATGGACATGTTGGAGAAAAGATTACAATGCGCTATGAGGATGGAGGTGTTATGAGTGATAGAATTTTTTCAAAATAAATCATGTCCATCCTCCAGACCTGAAATTAATTCTCAAAATAATGTGAATTCTCCACCATGTTATGATCCTACATATATATTTGATCAAAGAGCCGTGCAGTACCTGGGTTCATCAGGGTAATTTTATCCGAATATGCCTCCTCCCACCTTCAACACTGCATGGGTGCAGGGAGGGGCATATGCCACGCTGTATCCTGGCCTAGGCCAACATGGCCCAGGCCTAGGGCAGCACTTTGTAGGGGGGCAGCACGGAAAGAGTCCCGATCGGCTTGCGCTACACTGTTAGTCTTATGGGGTGGACTAGGCTGAGAGACAAATTAGCCTAGAGCCCCCATAAAACATCCCCACTGCTTCCAGTATGTGGGCGGTCGGCATTCCGCAACTGTGTGGGGGGTGGGGGGCGCTGCTTCTAATTTTGACTGTCCTATTATCCTGGACCACAAACCTTCCTCACTGTACTATATGTTTTCTGCTGCACCATTGGCATGGTTATATCTTCTTAGTCCTTTCCATAAAATTATCAGAAATTTGTGCTTAAAGTAGAACTATAGGCAACATTTTTTTTTCATTTTGGATAGAGTAGGGGAGGGTTATAGCCCCTGTCAGTTTATTTTTACCATCCCTGTCCCATTGTAGAGATTTCCCTTCACTTCCTGCCCCATAGCCAAACAGGAAGTGAGAGGAAATCTATGCAAATTAACGGAATCCATTCCCCCCCCAGGCCCTCAAAACTAGTGTCCCCATTCGAAAATTTTAGGGCGGGTCTTAAACAGAAATGGGTGTGGCCTTGACAGGAAGGGATGGGTCATATCCAAATTGGGGGGGGGGGGCACGAGTTTAGTCAGGCCTAGGGCAGCACAAAACCTAAATACACTACTGGGCATTAGACTTACCAGTTTATAGACTTCAGCAACCTCACCCTCATCCCCCTCGAGAGGAATCCCATTCCACCCCTCCTTTATATCATGACCTTTAAATTGTACAGTTTTTTTAAATAATATTGTTTGAAAAAATTTATGCTCAGTTATATTTTTTCTTTGTTAACCACTTCCATACTGGGCACTTATACACCTTCCTGCCCAGACCAATTTTCAGCTTTCTGTGCTGTTGCACTTTGAATGACAATTGCGCGGTCATGGTACACTGTACCCAAACTAAATTTTTATCATTTTGTTCCCACAAATAGAGCTTTCTTTTGGTGGTATTTGATCACCTCTGCGATTTTTATTTTCTGCAAAAAAATAAAAAAAAGACCGAAAATTTTGAAAAAAAAAAAGTTTTTTTTTGGTTTCAGTTACAAAACTTTGTAAATAAGTTTGTTTTCTCCTTCACTGATGGGCACTGATGGGGCTGCACTGACGGGCACGGATAAGGCGGCATGGGTGGGCACCGATGAGGCGGCACGGGTGGGCACCGATGAGGCGGCACGGGTGGGCACCGATGAGGCGGCACGGGTGGGCACAGATGGGCGGCACGGGTGGGCACAGATGGGCGGCACGGGTGGGCACAGATAGGCACTGATAGGTGGCACGGGTGGGCATGGGTGGGCACTGATAGGTGGCATGGGTGGGCACTGATAGGTGGCACTGTACTGTGCCAAACAATAATGCCTGCCAATCAGTGGTGCCCATTGTGGGCACTGATTGGCATCCATTGTGGCACTGATTGGCATCCATTATCCCTGGTGGTCTAGGGTGGCATACCTTACATGGTGTGCTTCCCTGGTGGTCCAGTGGCATCCCTGGTGGTCTAGTGGCATCCCTGGTGGTCCAGTGGGCATCCTCGGGGGGGGGGGCTGTGCTGATAATCGATCAGCACAAACCCCCCCTGTCAGAGGAGCAGCCGATCGGCTCTCCTCTACTCGCGTCTGACAGACGCGAGTGAGGAAAAGCCGATGACCGGCTTTTCCTGTTTACACTGTGATCAGCCGTGATTGGACACGGCTGATCACATGGTAAAGAGTCTCAGTCGGAGACTCTTTACCTAGATCGGTGTTGCGGGGTGTCAGACTGACACCCCGCAGCAACGATCGCCGCGATGCGTGCCCCCAGGGACGCGCAGCGGCTCAAAATCCTGAGGACGTCATACCGGCAAGTGGTTAATTTGTTGTATTTTTCAGCCTTTTCTATTTGCAAAATTTTGGAATAAAAAAAAAGTTAAAATAATAAAGTTTTTTATATACAAATATTGTAGTGAATGAACATTGATGATTGTTATGTGTTTATTGTTATCTGCCACATTTTTCGATTTTTTGAGTGCACAACAATATATGTATGGAATAATAAAAAAAATAAAATAATATATATATATATATATATATATATATATATATATATATATATATATATATTTTAAATTTGTTGTCTTTTATTTAATACTTGATAAAATGTTGATTTATCTACTCATCTACCTTTATAAACTTTCCTGAGTGTTATAAGCAAACGTTCACACGGAGGTATTGCCTCCCTATGGTTGGTATCCTGTCTCAACAAGGCAGACGACAACATATCAAGAAGGAAGTCAAATCTGGGTCAGAAAATAGGGTTAAGATTAGGGTTAGGGATTTGGGACTAGTGGGAGTTGGATTAGAATTAGGGTTAAGGATTTGCTACTAGTGCGAGTGGGGTTAGGGTTAAGAGTTGGGGTTTTGGGACTAGTGGGATGGGGTTAGGGATTTGGGACGAGTGGGAGTGGAATTAGGGTTAAGAGTTGGGGTTTTGGGACTAGTGGGAGCGAGGTTAGGGTTTGGGATTTGGGACTAGTGGGATTAGGGTTAGGCATTTGGGACTAGTGGGAGTGGGATTAGGGTTAGGGATTTGGGAGTGGGATAAGGGTTAGGGATTTGGGACTAGTGGGAGTGGAGTTAGGGTTACGGATAGGGATTTGGGACTAGTGAGAGTAAGATTAGGGTTAGGGATTTGGGACTAGTAGGAGTGGGATTAGGGTTAGGGATTTGGGTTACGGTTAGAGAATTGGGACTAGTGGGATTAAGGTTTGGGATTTGGGACTAGTAGGAGTGGGATTAGGGTTACGAGTTGGGGTTTTGCGACTAGTGGGAGCGGGGTTAGGGATTCAGGACTAGTGGGAGTGGGATTAGGGTTTAGAGTGGGAGTTTTGGGACTAGTCGGAGCGTGGTTAGGGTTAGGCATTTGGGACTAGTGGGAGTGGAATTAGGGTTAAGAGTTGGGGTTTTGGGACTATTAGGAGTGGGGTTAGGGATTTAGGACTAGTGGGAGTGGGATTAGGATTTGGGACTAGTGGGAGTGGGATTAGTGTTAAGGTTAGGAATTTGGGAGTGGGATTAGGTTTAGGGATTTGGGACTAGTGGGAGTGGGGTTAGGATTACGGTTAAGGATGTGGGACTTGTGGAAGTGGGATTATGGTTAGGGTTAGGCAATTGGGACTTGTGGGAGTGGGATTGGGGTTTGGGACTAATGGGAGTGGGATTAGGTTTAAGAGTTGGGGTTTTGGGACTAGCGAGAGCGGGATTAGGGTTAGAGATTTGGGACTAGTGGGAGTGGAATTAGGGTTAGGGATTTGGGACTAGTGGGAGTGGGATTAGCGTTAAGAGTTGGGGTTTTGGGACTAGTGAGAGCGGGATTAGGTTAGGGATTTGGGACTAGTGGGAGCGGGGTTAGGGTTAAGAGTTGGGATTTTGGGACTAGTGGGAGTGGGATTTGAGACTAGTGGGAACAAGATTAAGGTTAGGGTTAGGGATTTGGGACTAGTGGGAGAGGGATTAGGGTTGGGATAGTGGGATTAGGGATTGGGATAGACACTTACGTTGCAATGCTCATCCGAGTGTAATTTCTGAACTTGTCAGGGTGCACTCTCAAGTCCTCATATAGCAACGCAAATTGTCCTCTTGAGGTGTGTGCTTGGAGGATAGGATGCACCCAATAGTGGCGTTGCTGCCTCTGTTGGTGGATATTCTCCCAATAGAGTAGCACAAACAACAACATAAACTTCAGAAATTCTATCTTCTCTCTGTACCCTCTCTCACCTCCATGAGATACAAGCAAGTTCACAGGAAGTTATGTAGGGAGGTGGAGTTGTTACCTGACGCCCATGCTTCATTAACGCTTGAAAATCGCCTTTAAAACGCCAGCACGGTGCGCTAATTTTAGCGCTGGCCCCCCAAAAACTTAGTAAAAATGCGTTAATATCGCGTAGGCTTTTTAGGGCATTTTTTAAGCGCCTCAGTGTGAAAGGCCTCTTCCAAACAACATATGTGGATCAAGGATAACGAGCAAGACCCCCATGGATAGGCAGATATGGGGATGCAACTAGGTAGGTGGCGTGTAAAATAATATATTACTGATACATATACAGACACATCTGTATCTAGATATATAATTGTATATGTATATAGTCTCTGCACTGGGTAAAAAAAAAAGTGTAAACAAGAATTTAGAGATAACACTTTGGGTATAACATATACGGTAGGAGGTTGTTTTTCAGAGAGTTAGGAGATATGATAGAAGCCTGGCTATAGATCTCAATGGTATTAAGTACAAAAGTTGAATTATCAAGGAAAAGTGCATAGACTGTATGCATGGTTACACACAGCCTCTATTCTGCACGCAATGCCACAACCTCTTCACACTGCTCCAAGGCAGACACTCATCCACAGCCCTCCCCTTGGGCTTCCTATAGTGCAATAAAATAGAGATATAGAAAAATATCAAGGATTGTAACAGGCCACCAGGTGAGAGATCAAACAGGCATTGTGATCCACAAAATAAGGCATGACTTACGTTCTCCTATGTGTGTGGTTAACTCTGCTCCTTGTCTACTGACCGCCAAACCTCCAACTCAGAATGGCCAGCGGGTCTAATCGAGACCCAGCTGGTCATCCCAACCACCACGCCAGGTGTGTGCAATCAGCTCACCTACTTATGTGAAACGGCCCGACTGAAGGTGCACGCCCACACAGCCGACCGCACATGCGCGGTAGAAACGGCACAGTCTGACTAGTGGAGCAGTGCAATCTCCAGTAAGATGATCTCCCTCTAGTGGCATTAGGAGGCGCCGCACTCACAGACCAATGCAGGGCATGACGTAGTCTAGCCTCGCTGGTAAATAAGAACGGAGCCTTCAGCTGCATATCTACTGCCCACCCAAAGGAGACAAGGGGGAGAAATGCGGGGAAACAAGGGAACCATTCAGCAAGTGCGAAAGGCTCATCCATGATCCACACCTGATATAAAAAAAAAAAAAAAACATAAGGACAAATTTTATGTAGGTTGAGTACACATTGAACCAGAACTGCATTAATGATAGCTATCATAGTAGGAGGAAACAAAAAATAAAAAATTATTATAGAAAAGGTTTATAGGTAGGGATGAGCTTCGTGTTCGGGTCGAACCCATGTTCGACTCGAACATTGGCTGTTCGACTGTTCGCCGAATTGCGAACATTATGGGCAGTTCGCGCAAAATTCGAGTGGTGCGTCACGGCCCATAATTCACTGCAGCATTGCAGTGCATTGCTGGCTGATGATTGGCCAAGCATGCACTATGACCCGCATGCTTTGGCCAATCACAGCGTGCAAAAAATGGAGAGCCATAATTGGCTAAAGCCAGGGTGGCTTTGGCCAATTATGGCTCAGGGGGTTTAGTACACGCCCCACACTATATAAGGCCGCCGGCTTTGCGGCCTTGTGAAGTGTGTTGGAGTTGTTAAAAGAGAGAGATTACAGAGAGAGACAGTGTCATTTATATTGAGTTATATAGAGCAGGCAGGCGAGTGAGTTAGCTGCAGTTACAGTGTGTAGAGGATATATATGCTTCCTAGGTGTTGTATATATATTTATACACTGTATTCAGTTTAGTTAGATCCGTTCCTGTTATTCTTTTTTACTGTGACAGGCAGGCAGGTAATTGTGCTAGCTGCAGTCAATGTTTCACTTAGTGTACTGTGTGCTTTGCACGATCGTTTTTCTTGCCATTTTTTTTCTTGACGTTTTTCACGTCGTTTTTTTTCATGTTTCCTCTCAAGCCTGTCGTGCGTACACACGATCATTTTAAAAAACGATCAAGCAAAGCGCAGTGACGTATACCACGTACGACGGCACTATAAAGGGGAAGTTCTGTTCTAATGACGCCACCCTTTGGGCCGCTTTTGCTAATTCCGTGTTACCGCGTGTTAGTAAAAGTTTGGTGAGAGACGATTCGCGCTTTTCAGTCTTTGTGCTTTGAAGATCGTTTTGTGGAGTTCAGTTTGTGCTTGTGGGTTCGTATCTGTTTGGCAGGGCTTGTAGTCAGTTCCTATCTGTTTATTCAGTGCGTTCTCGTCTGCTCAGTCCTGTTTTTCAGCTTGTTCTTCATAGGCCTTGCTGTTCTTCCGTGCGTTCTTCTAGTTCGTTCTGAGCTTGCGACCGTTATCTAGCCATGTTGCGGCTACGTACTCGTCGGAGAGTTCGTGCTGTAGTTGGTGCAGGGGTTCATGCTGTATCCCGACTCCATGCCATGAGCAGGGTCAGGAGGAGTTCATGGACCAAGAATTGGTTGCTCCAGCGGCAACAGTTCTGTCATATGCCTTTGTTGCGGGAGATCAGGGAGAATAATCCTGATGACTATAGGAATTTTCTCCGGATGTCTGACCCCGTATTTCAGCATCTGTTGGCTTTGGTGTCCCCCTACATTACCAGGCAGGACACCGTTATGCGTGAAGCCATCAGTGCTGAGCAGAGGCTCATTGCCACGTTGCGATACCTGGCGACTGGGAGAAGCCTGCAGGACTTAAAGTTCTCCACAGGCATATCCCCCCAGGCTCTGGGTATCATTATACCAGAGACGTGTTCTGCCATCCTCCAAGTTTTGCAGGAGGACTATATTAAGGTAAGTGTTCTTATTTCAAACATCACATTGTATGTATTTTTTAGAATGTTTTTTTGGGGGGGGGTTTCTTAGCAGTCCCTAATTCCCATGATTCTTAGCTGCAGGGAATTTCCCCTTTCACCACATGCTATTTTTTTATTTTAAATTTTTTCATTAGGCCTACATTAACATTTCCATTACCTAACCTCTCCAGCATGCTATCCTGGGGCCATACCCACCTTGCCTAGTCCTTTCCATGTATTTTAATCTATGCTCCATCGTAGTGCTTTACCCTAAACACCCCCTAAAGATTGCCTAGGAATGTAACAATTGTCCTAAATTCAGACAGAGTGCTCCAGCCTTCATTTGTGATCTCCCCAACTCATCTTCAAACCCCCCCCCCCATTGTTTTTTTCGCTTTTTTTGTTGCTTACTACTAATGTTTTAATTTTTCTGTTTGCCCCAATGTTGGCCGTGAATGTTTTCCTTTAATCTGCTTTCAATGTGTCAGTCTCAAAGTATTAATTTATTTTTGATTTCATTACACAGTTCCCTTCTACGCCACATGAATGGCAAAATGTGGCATCGGACTTTACCCAACGATGGAACTTTCCAAACTGTGGAGGGGCCATCAACGGCAAACATGTTCGGGTCATCCCACCACCCCATTCGGGATCCTTTTATTATAACTATAAGGGGTTCCACAGCATCGTCATGATGGCAGTGGTGTCGGCCACCTACGAATTCCTCTATGTGGACGTTGGCAAGAATGGCAGGATGTCTGATGGAGGAGTTTTTGCACAGACGGAGTTTGGGGAACGGCTCCTTTTGGATCAGCTGGCCTTGCCACCAGCGGAGCAGAATGTGGAGGGACTCCCATTTGTGTTTGTGGCGGATGAGGCGTTTGGCCTGGGTCCCCATTTGATGAGGCCATTCCCGCAGCACACCCTCACCCCTGAGAGGAGGGTGTACAACTATCGGCTGGCCAGAGCAAGAAGGGTGGTTGAAAATGCCTTTGGCATCATGGCCAGCTGCTTCTGCCTGTTCCTCACCTCCATCCACCTTGCCCCTTACAAATGGAACCATGTTGTAATGGCGTGTTGTGTCCTACATAATTATCTCCGGGTGCATTCCACAAATTATCTGACTTTGACTGGGCCTGAGGCCACCTTAATGGAAGCAGAACATCTTGTGGCCCTGGAAGCTGGCCGTCCAGGCTTGGCCCCCCAAACCGGACGTGAGGTCCGTGACAAATATGTGGATTATTTTGTGGGTAGGGGGGCCATTGAAATGCCTGATGACTTTTAACCTTTTAACCTTTTAATTTAGAAAAATAAAACATTATTTTTCACAAAGATTGGTTTCGTGTATAATTTTAATAATGGTTTCTGTTTTTCGGAGGTTTACCTAGTGGACTTGTATTGCCATGTGTATTGTGCATTCTTAATTCGCCTTCATTGTCAGTGTAAACACAAAACATTGCTTAGTTCACAGTAGCACAACATTTAGCTAATGAAGCCACAACTTCTTGATACCAAAATGCCATTTTTAATTTTAGTATTGGACAAATCCTTTTAAATGTAGATGTCCTAAACATTTTTTGCTTGTTAAAACGCATGAACAGCCATGCATACCAAAAAAATATTAAAATATATATCGGAAAAATTTACATTTACTAGTCCTAAAAGGTTCAATGAAAAACATACCTGCCAAAACACAGCAAGTTCAACGTTAATTTTTTAAAAAACATTAGACACGCCCAAGCCCAGCCATGATCTTTTGTAGCCTTTCCTCCACCCGCTTGGTATTTTCCCTGATCTCTATCAAGTCTCCCTTTAATTTTTGAAGGTCACGACAGCAGACCATCAGGTATTGGATCAGGATCTGGGCACTGTGATGTGTCAAATTTTTGGGGTCTTCGGCCAGAACTGCACCTACATTTAACCACTTAACGACCGCCCACTGTAAAAATACGTCGGCAGAATGGCACCGACAGGCAGAATCACGTATATCTACGTGACTGCCTTTGTATAGTTGGGGGGTCCGATCGGACCCCCGTTCTTTACAGTGAGCGGCTGTTATTCGTTTGGGAGCGATCAGGGATGAGGGGACAGCCGTTCGATTCCGGCCACCCCCTCTCGATCGCTCCCGGCGAATGAGAGAGCTGCCCTGCCTGTGTAATGTTTACACAGGCAGAGGAAGTGATGTCATCTCTCCTGCGGCGCTCACATATACCGAGCGCCGTACAGGAGAAGATGCAGGTTAGTGCACAAAACACTACACTGACACCAGGACACATAGGCACATAAATCGCCCCCCAGACACCCCCCAGATCACCCCCCAGCCCCCAGTCACAGTGTCACTGATTGCAGTGACCATTTATTTACTGATCACTGCAATCAGTGACATTTGTGACTGTAAAAGTGTCACTAAAGTTAGTTTTAGGTCCAGTGTAGCCCCCTAACCCCCCCAATAAAGGTTTAACCCCCTGATCGCCCCCCAGATAACCCTTTCACCCCCTAGCACCACCGTCGCTAAGCGATCATTTTTCTGATCGCTGTCTTAGCGTCGGTGATGCCGATCGGTAGCCAGTTATTTTTTTTAGGTTCGCCGCAGGTTTTTATAGCGTCGGGTACCCCCATATATTACCTAATAAAGGTTTAACCCCCTTGATCGCCCCCCAGATAACCCTTTCACCCCCTATCACCACTGTCGCTAAGCGATCATTTTTCTGATCGCTGTCTTAGCGTCGGCGATGCCAATCGGTAGCCAGTTATTTTTTTTAGGTTGCCGCAGGTTTTTATAGCGTCAGGTACCCCCATATATTACCTAATAAAGGTTTAACCCCCTTGATCGCCCCCCATGTAACCCTTTTACCCCCTATCACCACTGTCGCTAAGCGATCGTTTTTCTGATCGCTGTCTTAGCGTCGGTGATGCTGATCGGTAGTCAGTAATTTTTTTTAGGTTCGCCGCAGGTTTTTATAGCGCCAGGTACGCCCATATATTATCTAATAAAGGTTTAACCCCCTTGATCGCCCCCCAGGTAACCCTTTCACCCCCTATCACCACTGTCGCTAAGCGATCGTTTTTCTGATTGCTGTCTTAGTGTTGGTGATGCCGATCGGTAACCAAAATTTTTTTTTAGGTTCGCCGCAGGTTTTTATAGCGCCAGGTACCCCCATATATTATCTAATAAAGGTTTAACCCCCTTGATCGCCCCCAGGTAACCCTTTCACCCCTATCACCACTGTCGCTAAGCGATCGTTTTCTGATCGCTGTCTTAGTGTCGGTGATGCCGATAGGTAGCCAGTAATTTTTTTTTAGGTTCGCCGTCAGGTTTTTATATAGCGTCAGGTACCCCCATATATTACCTAATAAAGGTTTTAACCCCCTAATTGCCCCTAGTTAACCCTTTCACCAGTAATCACCATATAAGTGTTACGGGTGACGCTGGTTAGTTAGTTTGCTTTTTATAGTGTCAGGGCACCCGTCGTATATAACACAATAAAGGTTTAACCCCCTGATCGCCCGGCGGGTGATATCAATTAGGTTTTAGCGTCAGAGAGGGTCTGCGTCACACCCCAGGCAGCGTCAGGTTAGTGCCAGTAACGCTAACACCCACGCGTGAAGCATACACCCCCCTTAGTGGTATAGTATCTGAACAGATCAATATCTGATCTGATCAGATCTATACTAGCGTCCCCAGCAGTTTAGGGTTCCCAAAAACGCAGTGTTAGCGGGATCAGCTCAGATACCTGCTAGCACCTGCGTTTTGCCCCTCCGTCCAGCCCAGGCCACCCAAGTGCAGTATCGATCGATCACTGTCACTTACAAAACACAACACACATAACTGCAGCGTTCGCAGAGACAGGCCTGATCCCTGCGACTCCAGTGCTGTAGGAGGTGATTTCACCACCACAGTTAAAAAAAAAAAGCATATATGCCGAAGCATTGGGGCAGCAGGGGCGGAGGAGCGGAGGAGCGATTTTGCTCCTAATGCCGCGTACATACGGTCGAAATTCCGACGGAGGCTTGCCCGTGAAAAAGTCTGACCATGTGTACGCGGCATAACTTTTGCGGGAAGATGCCTTCATGCTTCGGCATATATAAATGGTGCATGTATGCCCATCATTAGAAGTGGGTGGATGAAGGGCGGTATTCTAATGGTGGGCATACCCACCGATCAATCTTTTTTTTTCGTTCAGCCAACAGGCTGCATGAAAAAAAAGATTACAATACATGTCCAACAAGGACCAGCAACGTACTGGTATGTTGCTGGACTTTGAATGTTTATACCAGAATGATGCCTGTGGGTTTAGGTATCATCTTGGTATCATTCTTTTCAGCCAGCGGCCGGCTTTCATGTAAAAGCAATCCTAGTGGCTAATTAGCCTCTGGACTTCTTTTACAAGCAGTGGGAGGGAATGTCCCCCCCCGGATATAAAAAGCGCCATTGGGAAATTGGGAAAGCATTTTATCACACCGATCTTGGTGTGGTCAGATGCTTTGAGGGCAGAGGAAAGATCTAGGGTCCACTAGACCCCAGTTTTTTTCAAAAAAAGAGTACCTGTCACTACTTATTGCTATCATAGGGGATATTTACATTCCCTGAGATAACAATAAAAATGATAAAAAAAAATAAAATATGGAAGCAACAGTTTAAAAATAAAATAAAAAAGCAAAATTAATAATAAAAAAAAAAAAAAAGCACCCCTGTCCTGCCCTGCTCTTGCCCAATGGCGAACGCAAGCGTCGGTCTGGCGTCATATGTAAACAGCAATTGCACCATGCATGTGAGGTATCACCGCGAAGGTCAGATCGAGGGCAGTAATTTTAGCAGTAGACCTCCTCTGTAAATCTAACGGCGTAACCTGTAAAGGCTTTTAAAGGTTTTTAAAAATGTATGTAGTTTGTCGCCAATGCGCGTTTGTGCGAAATTTTAAAGCTTGTCGTGTTTGGTATCTATGTACTCGGCCTAAGATCATCTTTTTTATTTCATCAAACATTTGGGCAATATAGTATGTTTTAGTGCATTAAAATTAAAAAAAGTGTATTTTTCCCCCAAAAAATGCGTTTGAAAAATCGCTGCGCAAATACTGTGTAGAAAAAAAAATGCAACACCCACCATTTTAATCTGTAGGGCCTTTGCTTTAAAAATATATATAATGTTTGGGGGTTCAACATAATTTTCTTGCAAAAAAAAAAATGTTTTCATGTAAACAAAAAGTGTCAAAAAGGGCTTTGTCTTCAAGTGGTTAGAAGAGTGGATGTAAGCTTCCTAATGTTGTGTATAAAATGCCAGAACAGTTCAAAACCCCCCCCAAATGACCCCATTTTGGAAAGTAGACACCCCAAGCTATATACTGAGAGGCATGTCGAGTCCATGGAATATTTTATATGTTGACACAAGTTGCAGAAAAAAGACAATTTATTTATTTTTTTATTTTTTTTGCACAAAGTTGTCACTAAATGATATTACTCTTTCGTCCATGGACCGACACAGCTTCTCTATTGACAAAGTGGGTATTATCCGTTAATTAGGAGTGACTAGGCAGAAAAACTTGTAAAAAGTGTTGCATCACACCTTCTACAGTACCGCCCAGGGGGCGGACCCTCCGGGTATAACCTCTCAGTCTGCATCTTCGCAGATCAGTTTTTTTCTGTCTAGAAAGGAGTAGGACATGGCTCCCTTCGGGCCCATTGGTCCGGGGGAAAAATATATATATTTTTTTGCTACATTTGTTTCCTGCGATCTTCGATCAACTGCCGACTGGGTGACAGGCTGGATCCTCGATCCTTGTAGTCTCCCCAGTTTCGGCCATCGAGCGCGTGCCGACCCTAGCTACGCGCTGGGTTTTCCACGACATGCCCGTCGCTCCACGGGTGGCCGGTGAGCCTATGCTCCAGGGCCTGCATCGGACCGCTCAGCTTCGGCTGACCTTACGGCCGAGTCGCAGCAGCCTGGCCGGTGAGCGTCACGCTCCAGGGCATACATATGATCGTCCCTTTTGGGTCCAATCACAGCATGCCTGGCCAACAGTCACCTTCCGTGCGCGGACGATGATCTGTTTGGAATGTCTTCCAGCATAATACATGCAGGATAGGTAAGTAAAACTCCCCTGCCTCGGCTGGGTGATTTAGCTGGACATTCCTGGAGAGATCAAGTAAGTGGTTGTGGCCCCTTTCTTCCCTCTCTCCCTGCCTTTCCCTCCTCCCTGGGCTTCTAGCTAAAGGTTGCTGGGTGCTGGGGGTCACCTAGGGGGTTCCACTGGAGCGGGGCTGGCTGTAACTAACATTTAAAAGAAATGTCATTTCTGCTTATCTGTGTTTGTGTGCTTCCCTCTCCATGCTGTCGGCGGCCATTTTGAGGTGGTCCATGCCGAGTTCGGCCTCTTGTGACTGCCCGGCGGCCATCTTCCTGTGGTTCGGCCACACCCACTGGCCCCTATCAGCTGATCGGCGGCCATGTTTGTCCACCCTGTATGCATATATTGCCGTTCGGCGGCCATCTTTTTGTGGGCTATGGCTGCTTGACCTCTATCTTCGGTCGGCGGCCATTTTCTTAGAACCCACATTATCTTCCATACAGACGTTTTTGGCAACCATTTTGCGAGAGCCTCCGGCCTCTAGGGTGCATTACACTGGTGCGAAAATTCACACAGGATATGCTGATAAAAGAAGCAGACTGACACAGCAGCAGTGGGACAGCATCACAGGCGCAGCACACGGCAGCATAGCAGCACCTATCCAGGGTGGTGAGTCCTCTGGGTGACCCAGCCTCTCTGCAGCACAGGAGGGTGGCCTATTGATATCTTGCCTGGAGCCCTGTGAGTGTCAGCGTGTGGTCAGCATGGCATCTGAGCCAGATGTCTTCTCCCCTGAAACACCAGATTTAGCAGCTGGTGCCCCTGAGGTGTCTATGAACGCTATGACGGCAATCCTAGAGGCGTTTGCTGCCAGGGTGGAAGCAGCACACGGGAATACAGGGGGTAGTAAACGCCCCATCCCCTGTAAGCTTCTGGGGATAATTCTGATGCAGAACCAGGTCCAGCTACGGCTCGGGGCCCAGATTCTGACACATCAGAGACTGCAGACCGTGACCGGACAGTGAGGATGACTCCAAGTCCAGGTCAGTATGCAAGACGGCTTTGGTATCTGACCTTATTACTGCAGTGCGGGATACGCTAAAGTTGGAAAATACTGCAGAAGCAGCAGAGACTCCGGTCCACTTGGGTTTCATAGACCTGCCCGCACTGCTAAGGTGTTCCCTTGTGTGTCTTTTGATAAACTCTTATACAAGGAATGGGAGAACCCAGTGAGGGTCTTTACAGCCCCAAAGAGGTTTGCGGTACGGTACCCCTTTGAGGAGAGTTTTCTGAAGAAATGGACCTCTCCCCCTATAGTGGACCCTCCGGTGTCCAGACTTAATAGAGCCACCACAATTCCTGTAGAAGGGGCTCCTGTTTTCAAGGACCCTGTGGATAAGAAGGCTGAAGCACTCACTTGCTACCTATACTCAGTGGTAGGCTCGGCAGTACGCCCGGCATTGGCGGGGGCCCTAGTGTCTCACACACTTACTGAATGGGCAAGATTGCTACTCCAGGGGTTAAGGAGCGAGATGCTCCTCCTGATGAGATAACATTGGCCGACCAGTTGGTCCAGGGCCTTAGGATTGTCTGCGAGTCAGACATGAATACTATTCCCCTGCTGTCTAAAACTTCGGTTTATGCAGTAGCAATATGCCGCCTGATCTGGCTAAAAGGCTGGTCTGCGGACCAGACTTCCAAGAAAGCCCTGTTGGATCTGCCTTTTAAGGGCGACAGACTTTTTGGGGCTTCTCTGGATGACATCATCAAGGATGCCACAGGAAGTAAAAGCACTTTGCTTCCCCAAATTAGCAAGGGTAAGGGGCCACGCCAAGGGGCAAGGGCCCTCCTTTACTGCACGCAAGCGTTTTTTTCGTCCCCCTAGGGCGACAGGGAAAAGACCCCAGGCCGATAAAGCGCCTTGGTCCCGCATACCCAAGAAGCCTGCGGACAAATTTGCGTCCGCATAAAGGTCCACCCCCACCCAGCTCTCGGGTGGGGGGACGTCTTCACAAATTCGCGACTCAGTGGACAGCTCTAATCTCCGACAGGTGGGTTTGCGAAGTAATCTCCTCAGGCTACAAGATAGAGTTTCTCTCTTGTCCACCGGACAGATTCGTCACCTCCAATCTCCAGCTACTACCGACCCGTCGGGAGGCCCTGTATAGGGCGGTCCAGGGTCTACTGGAACGCGGGGTAGTTATTCCAGTTTCAGAACTGGAACAGGGTTTTTACTCAAATCTGTTCTTTGTGCCGAAGAAGGAGGGGGTTCGTCCAAGCTTGGATCTCAGAGCCCTCAATTGCTTTGTGAAGGTACAAAGATTTCGGATGGAGTCGGTTCGATCTGTAGTCACGGCTCTCCATCCGGGGGACTTTCTGGCCTGCTTGGACATCAAGGACGCATACCTGCATGTCCCCATATACTCCAGACACCAGAGGTTTCTGCAATTTGCTATCGGGAAGGACCACTACCAGTTTGTGGCCCTCCCGTTTGGCCTTGCCTCAGCACCCAGGACGTTCACCAAGGTGCTCGCTCCGATTCTGGCACTTCTAAGACAGCGGGGTATCGCTATCACAGGCTACTTGGACGACCTTCTGCTGAAGGCCCCTTCAAGCTCAGAATTAGAGGTAAGCATGTCCATTACCTGTCAGACTCTTCGACACTGTGGTTGGATACTAAACACGCAAAAGTCAGTATTGGTGCCCACTCAATGCCTAGTGTACCTGGGGTTGATTCTGGATTCCTCAGAGGCAAAGGTATTCCTCCCTGTGGAGAAGTTGCAGACCCTCCGGGCTGCAGTACGGCAGCTGACTTCCAGGAATTGGTCGTCACTCCATTTTTGCATGCGAGTGTTGGGCCTCATGGTAGCCTCCTTCGAGGCGGTCCCATATGTTCAGTACCACACTCGAGTGTTACAGAAGGAAGTTCTGTCCAGATGGAACAGATGCCCTTCATCTCTGGATTATCAAATCCGAGTGAGCCACCTAGTCAGGAGATCCCTGGTATGGTGGCTGACAGCACCGGCTCTAATGGCCGGGAAGTAATTTCTTCCGGTTTACTGGATAGTGATCACGACGGACGCCAGCCTTACAGGTTGGGGGGGAGTCTGGGGTGTCCAGTCGGCGCAAGGTGGCTGGACCCCAGAGGAAGCCCTCCTGCCGATCAATGTCCTGGAGATCCGGGCGATCAAGCTGTGCCTCTTCAAATGGTCTCAGAGGCTGCAAGGGCGTCCAGTCAGGATCCAGTCAGACAACGCCACAGCGGTGGCATATGTCAATCATCAAGGAGGAACAAGAAGCTCAGCTGCAGCATCGGAGGTTGCTCGCATCCTGAAGTGGGCAGAGAAGAGCGTACCGGCACTATCGGCCGTGTACATTCTGGGCGTGGAAAGCTGGCAGGTGGACTACCTGAGCCGCCAGATGCTGGACCAGGGAGAATGGTCCTTACACCCGGAGGTGTTCCAACTCCTCTGCCAAAGATGGGGCACACCAGACGTAGATCTTCTGGCTTCCCGACTCAATCGGAAGGTATTGAGATTTGTGGCCCGGTCAAGAGACCCATGGGCAGACGCAATGGACGCGTTGGTAGCATCGTGGGGTCAGTATCGGCTAATCTATGCCTTCCCTCCCTTAAGGCTTCTTCCTCTTCTGCTCCACAGAGTGGAGGCAGAGGGAATTCCAATGATCCTAATCGCTCCAGAGTCCAGATTGGTCTCAGCGTCCTTGTTACGCCGATCTAGTACGTCTGGTAGCAGACGTCCCCTGGCGCCTACCACTACGGAAGGACCTGCTATCGCAAGGTCCCATACTCCATCCTGCTTTACAGTCACTGGCTTTAACGGCATGACTATTGAGAACCAGGTACTGAGAGACCGGGGCCTGTCAGATTCAGTAATCTCTACTATGAGAAGTGCTCGGAAACCGTCCTCTAGGAGGGTTTATCACCGTACTTGGAAGGCCCACATCTCCATGTGTAAGGAAATGAAATGGCATCCGCGTACTTATTTGGTTTCCAGAATCCTGCTGGTTTTACAGCATGGGGTGGACCAAGGGCTTGCCCTAAGTACGATTTAAGGGACAGATATCTGCCCTGGCTGTCTTTTTTCAGCGACCCCTGGCGGCTCACTCTCTCGTGAGTACATTTGTGCAGGGGGTTCGACATGTGGCCCCTCCGGTCCGTCCCCCGTTACTTCCGTGGGACTTGAACCTGGTCCTCTCGGTGCTTCAGAAGGCACCGTTTGAGAATATTAGAGATATTCCCCTGTTGACACTTTCTCAGAAAGTGGTCTTTTTGGTGGCTGTTACGTCAGTTAGACGAGTCTCTGAGCTGGCAGCCTTGTCCTGCAAGGCTCCCTATTTGGTTTTCCACAAGGATAAGGTGGTGCTGCCGCTGCAGCCTTCCTTTCAAAAGTCGTTTCGGCTTTTCATCTCAATGAAGACATTGTACTTCCATCCTTGTGTCCTCAGCCGTCGAATCCTAAGGAGTCGGCGTTGCATTCCTTGGACGTTGTCCGAGCTTTGAGAGTATACCTATCTGCTACTTCCCGGTTCCGGAAGTCAGACTCACTGTTTGTTTCGGTGGCTGGTCCCAAGAAGGGCCAAGCAGTCTCATCGGCCACCATCTCTAGGTGGATCCGACAGATAGTAATCCAGGCTTACGCCTTAAAGGGTCAAGCGCCCCCCTTCCCGGTCACGGCGCATTCGACCAGGGCAATAGGTGCCTCTTGGGCATTCCGACATCAAGCGTCTGTTTCCCGATTATGTAAAGCGGCGACTTGGTCGTCCGCTCACACTTTCACAAAATTCTACAAAATTGATGTAGGTGCATCTTCGGATGCCTCTTTCGGCCGCAAGGTTTTACAAGCGGCTGTTTAGAGTTGCAGCTCCTCCGTTGGAGGAGTGCTGTTTTGTGTTTGGGGTGAAGTTTATTTTTATGCTGTTACCACCCCTCGTTTTTTCTCTGACACTGCTTTGGGACGTCCCACTTTGTCAATAGAGAAGCTGTGTCGGTCCATGGACGAAAGAGTAAATAGGATTTTTTACTCACCGTAAAATCCTTTTCTCTGAGTCCATGGACCGACACAGCACCCACCCCTCCTTTTTAAGTTTGTACTGCTTTTTGACGAACTGATCTGCGAAGATGCAGACTGAGAGGTTATACCCGGAGGGTCCGCCCCCTGGGCGGTACTGTAGAAGGTGTGATGCAACACTTTTTACAAGTTTTTCTGCCTAGTCACTCCTAATTAACGGATAATACCCACTTTGTCAATAGAGAAGCTGTGTCGGTCCATGGACTCAGAGAAAAGGATTTTACGGTGAGTAAAAAATCCTATTATTGCTCAAACATGTCATGGGCATATGTGCAATTACACCCCAAAATACATTCTGTTGCCTCTCCTGAGTACGGGGATACCACATGTGTGAGACTTTTTGGGAGCCTAGCCGCGTTCGGGACCCCAAAACCAAGCATCGCCTTCAGGCTTTCTAAGGGTTTAAATTTTTGATTTCACTTCTCACTGCCTATCACAGTTTCGGAGGCCATGGAATGCCCAGATGGCACAAACCCCCCCAAATTACCCCATTTTGGAAAGTAGACACCCCAAGCTATTTGCTGAGAGGTATGGTGAGTATTTTGCAGATCTCGCTTTTTGTCACAAAGTTTTGAAATTTAAAAAAAAATATATATATTTTCTTTCTTCATTTTCAAAAACAAATGAGAGCTGTAAAATATTTACCATGCCTCTCAGAAAATAGCTTGGGGTGTCTACTTTCCAAAATGGAGTCATTTGGGGGGGTTTTGTGCTATTTTGGCATTTTATGGCCTTCGAAACTGTGATAGGTAGTGAGGAGTGAAATCAAAAATTTGTGCCTAGAAATCCTGAAGGCGGTGCTTGGTTTTCGGGGTCCCGTACGCGGCTAGGCTCCCAAAAAGTCCCACACATGTGGTATCCCCATACTCAGGAGAAGCAGCAAAATGTATTTTGGGGTGTAATTCCATATATAACCATGGCATGTGTGAGCAATATATCATTTAGTGACAACTTTTTGTAATTTTTTATTTTTTTTTGTCATTATTCAATCACTTGGGACAAAAAAATAAATATTCAATGGGCTCAACAGGCCTCTCAGCAATTTCCTTGGGGTGTCTACTTTCTAAAATGGGGTCATTTGTGGGGGGTTTGTGCTATTTTGGCATTTTATGGCCTTCGAAACTGTGATAGGTAGTGAGGAGTGAAATCAAAAATTTGCGCCCTTAGAAATCCTGAAGGCGGTGCTTGGTTTTCGGGGGCCCGTACGCGGCTAGGCTCCCAAAAAGTCCCACACATGTGGTATCCCCGTACTCAGGAGAAGCAACAGAATGTATTTCGGGGTGTAATTCCACATATAACCATGGCATGTGTGAGCAATATATCATTTAGTGACAACTTTTTGTAATTTTTTTATTTATTTTTTGTCATTATTCAATCACTTGAGACAAAAAAAAAAATATTCAATGGGCTCAACATGCCTCTCAGCAATTTCCTTGGGGTGTCTACTTTCCAAAATTGGGTCATTTGGGGGGGTTTTGTACTGCCCTGCCATTTTAGCACCTCAAGAAATGAGATAGGCAGTCATAAATTAAAAGCTGTGTAAATTCCAGAAAATGTACCCTAGTTTGAAGACGCTATAACTTTTGCGCAAACCAATAAATATACGCCTATTGACATTTTTTTTACTAAAGACATGTGGCTGAATACATTTTGGCCTAAATGTATGACTAAAATTGAGTTTATTCGATTTTTCTTATAACAAAAAGTAGAAAATATCATATATTTTATAAAAATTCGGTCTTTTTCCGTTTATATCGCAAAAAATTAAAATCGCAGAGGCAATCAAATACCATTAAAAGAAAGCTCTATTTGTGGGAAGAAAAGGACGCAAATTTTGTTTCGGTACAACATTGCATGTCTGCACAATTTACAGTTAAAGCAGCGCAGTGCAAAATTCTGAAAACAGCTCTGGTCCTTTAGCTACAAAATGGTCCGGGGCTTAAGTGGTTAAAAAAAAAACATGTAGTATAGAATATGTAGGCCTACATCTATTAACCTGCATCTGTCTGGTTTGACACTGACCTGTTGAGGTGGCACTTTCCACTTCCACAACCTCACGTTCCTCTCCATCATGTGGGTCTGGGGCTATTGTTGAAGGTGTTGGATTTCGAGGCTCATCTGACGTAGCTTTTTGAAGCCCTATGGAGATTGCAAGAAAAGGTATAGTTTCATTATTAAGGTTAATTTTTGGGAGAAAAATAAAGCATGAGAAAATAATTTGCAAACATTCTTTTGAAGTGTGGTCCATTTTTCAATGGACCCCCAGTGACAACAGGAAAACATGATTGGATACATAGCCAAATACATAGCATATATTTTTTTAAACAAAGTTTGACACATTGTAACACCCCAAAGTATATACACAGGATCACCTGTGTGTGACACCCTCAAACTTTGGGGCTTTTGGCCCACACTTGTACTACTGCGTTCAGATGTTTCATCAGCTGCTGAGCATTCTCTCCCTTAACATTACCATGCATATCCTTTTTTTTTCCAAAAATGTCCTTTGGATTTGATCCCTAAAAATATTTGGTGACCAAATTTGCTACCCCCAAAAAAAAAAAATGGGTGTTCACACTGGATGATCCAAAAACATTGTTTGATGAACTGTACGGAGAATGAGGTTTAATACGTCCGTTTACTTTGCGGACGAATCTGAAAGATGGTATCTTTCACTGTACGATATCAAGACAAACATACACAACATAATACAAGTAATAATCTCTAGCAGGGAAAATAGCACTATAAAACTTACTTTTTCGTACAACTTTCTTGATTCGTTTGTATTGGTCGAGCTCCTGCAACTTCAGATCAGACCATCGTTTTCTGAGCTGTTCCTTCGTTCTGCACACCCCGAATTTTTGGTGAAGACTTTTGACCACTTTGCCCATAATTTTTGACTTGACCAGATTCGGCCTTTTATACGGCCCATGCTTGGCATCATAATCCTCCCTCTTTAAAATGGCGACCATCTCCACCATTTCCTCGAATGACATGTTGGATGCCTTATATCTTCTGGATCGGGATTTGGGCTCCTCTGGAATTTCATCCTCTGTCGAGGTAATCTCAGCCACCTGTGTCTCCGCCATGTTGCTAAGCACTACGACGAGCGAGAAGGGGCGGGGAAAGTACAATATCGAACATCAGGCGCGGGGAAAGCGTGCGTAGTTCCACGCATGCGCAGTGTATATCAAGTGCCGATCCATGTGTTGAAAATACGTTCATTTGGCGGGAGAGGGAGTTCGCAACGAACGTGTTGACCAAGGTACATAACATTCTTAAGGATTTTGGGTTACGCAGAGGAGGAGATTTGGGGCTTTTATATCTGTTCAAAATGCTGATTTGATGATTGTTGCCTGAAACATATGTCTTTTCTTGGTTTTTGATTTTACAGAGAGAATGAATACATTCAAAAACCCGGAGTTCATGGGGGAGTTCATTGACAAATGGAAAGAACTCCCTATCCTGTGGCAGACCAAAAGTGGGTCCAATAAAAACAAAACGGCCAGGACAGCAGCACTGGAGAGCCTGCTTGCATTTGTCCAAACCCAGATACCCACAACAACTCTCCAAGATGTGAAAACCAAAATTGCTACCATCAGGGGGACATACAGGACCCAGAGAAATATGGTCCTGAAGTCCCAGAGGTCAGGTGCTGCAGCAGATAAGGTTTATAAACCCAGTCTGTGGTACTACAGCAAGCTTTCTTTTCTGGATGACCAGCTGGAAGTGCGGGAATCTCTCTCCACCCTTCTCCCCAGAGGTCAATCCAGCCTTCCTTGTAGCCAGCCCTCCAGCCGTCCTTGCAGCCAGCCCTCCAGCCTTCCTGGCAACCCTGCTCTGGCTTCCTCTGAGGATCAAGATCAGGCCCTTGAGGAGGCAGATTTGGATATATGGAGCCAGGTAAAGTATTGATATCTCCATTTAGATGTTACAAAAGTGATGCATTTAAAATGAGGATAGTATTGTTAGGTATTTTATTTTAAAAAAAAAAAGGATTTAAAGAGCAAGATACAGTAGTGTTCAATTTTGATGTGGACAAGGCAACAATATCAGGAGGCGGAATCTGTGCGAATTTTCTAAATTTGCCCATTCATGTCAAAAATGTCTGGAGGTGAACAATGTGTGTGATTGATGGTGGCAAAAAAATAATAAAGTCCCTTTCTTTTTTTACAGCCAGAGCAGAGCCAGGAAGAGGGTGATGGTGGGGACCAGGAGGAGGCAGGGCCAAGTGGCACCCAGGAGGAGGCTGGGCCAAGTGGCACCCAGGAGGAGGCTGGGCCCAGCACAAGAGCCCAGATGCCTCCCCTGGTAATGAGACCACGAGGGCCAAGGAGAGGTAGGCAGGTGGAGGAGGAAACAAGAGCCTTCCTCAAAGAGGCTACTGTGGCCCTCAGAGAGGCACCCTCTGCTGAGGAGGGCTTTGCCGCAGTCCTGGCCAATAAGCTAGCCCAAATGGACCTGCGGCAAAAGCTGTATAGCGAGACCCTCCTGTTGAAGGTGATCAACAAGGGATTGCTCGGTGAACTCACCATGTACACCGACATCACAGAGGTTGTCCCTACTCCTCCACCTCCTCCTCCTCCTCCTACTACTCCTCCTGCCACAACCTCTCCTCCTGATCCCCAGCCTCCGAGGAAGAAACCAACCAAGGCTGCAGGGAAGGCTGCAGAGAAGGCTGGAGAGAAGGCTACAAGGAAGAGAAAAAAATAATGCCTGCTGTAGTACCACAGACTGGGGACATATATGACTTATCTGCTGCGGTTCCTGACCTCTGGGAGTTCAAGCCAAGATTGGCCTCCTTTTTGGTTTTCACATCTTGGATGGTTGTTGTGGGGTCCAAGGGATGAACAAATGCAAGCAGGCTCTCCAGTGCTGCCATCCCCTTTAATTTGTTATGTTCCGAAATAAATGATACTTTTTTTTGGCTTTAAATACTAGACTATGTGATTTGTATTTCAAAAGAGAGTTTGCTAGGGAGCAGGCAGGGACATTTCTAATAATATTATTGTTATTAACAAGGGACACAAACCTCCTTGAGGCAAAATTAGACAAATTTTGAAGGTTAGTGTGGGATATTTCCCCAAACATAATTTAAGGGGAAAAAAAAAAAACACAGAAAAATGAAGAGGCTAACTTAAGTACTAAAAAAAAATGATCTTTACATTTCTTAAGGAATTTATGAGGGAGATGTGGCTTGAAAATAATATTTTTCTATCATTAAAAAAATTAGGAATTACTTTAGAAACAAGTTTGACATAACTCTCAATATCATTATCAAAAGAGGGTAATTTTTCAAGCATTCTCTAAAGAAGAACGGAATGCGCAGCATTAAAACGATGCTATTAATTCAACCGTGACGAATGTGCCATATCGATTTCCAACACTAGCTTTACCAAAACGAGCGCTCCGGTTTCATACTTGATTCTGAGCATGCGCGTTTTTTTTCACGTCGTTAAAGCATACACACTATCGTTTTTCACGTCGTTAAAAAAAACGACACGAAAAACGACACGAAAAAAGAGAGCATGTTCGAAATTTTTAATGGCCGTTTTTCACGTGGTTAAAAATGCTCTGGAGCATACACACAATCATTTTTAATGGCCATTTTTTTTAATGGCATTTTTAATGGCATGAAAAACGATCGTGTGTACGCGGCATAATAGTGGTGTTCTCATAATAAAACCACATGCAGAGAGCTGCAAGTATTTTCAGCTAGTGTACTGTGTCCTCTGCACAGTTTTCACCTAAAACTAACTGAAGACAATTGCTGCTTTTCCCATACTAATACCACAGCAGGCAGTTGATTCTGATAGCTGCTTTATAACCAGTACACATTATATATATATATATATATATATATATATATATATATATATTGTGACAGCAGGAAGGTAAAGTCACCTGGTTGCATCCAGGGGGGTAGATATATTTCGCCCAGATTCAGGCTTTACGCCGACTTATACAACTAGGTGGAGAGTTGTATAAGCCCAGCTGAGGCTAGTGGGCTCATGGATGACTCATACCTCTAGGGAGAGTGTGGGGCGTCGTGCAGACAGGGAGTTGATGAGACCAGCTGAAGCTTGTCGGCTCATTTAGGCCTCTATAAGAATTCCCAGCTTCATTAGATGTTAGCTCATGCCTGGACCCAGACCTGTGTGGACTGTCTAGGGAGAGTGAACCCCTGTGCGGTGAGACAAAGCCTGTGTGGCTATTTGCTTGGACATTTAAAACCAGGGACTTAGGGACTAGGACAGCACTAGGCTGATCCCAGTTGTTAGTTAGGAAACCTGTATGTTTAGTCAGAGGTCAAGTTGACCAGGATTTATTTTGTTTATGTTTCTTTTGCTTTGCTGTGTTTTGTCACTGTAAATAGAAAATAAACCGCACCTTTTTGATTTTGAAAACCACAACCTCCGTTTGCTGGGCCTGTTTTTGTGTGGGGAGCCCATCCCGGGGGTCACACACACCCGCTGCCGAGCTAACCCCCTCACAGTTGGTGGAGAATGCGGGCAGTTTTTTTTTAAGCCAGCATGGAGGAGATACTGAAGCAGCTGGCTCTAGCAAATGCCAATCAACAGCAGACAAATGCAGGTTTGCAAAAGAGCCTTGCAGCTCATCAACAGAGCCTTGCAGCTCAACAACAGAACTTCGCAGCCCAGCAGCAAGCTCATCAACAGAGCCTTGCAGCCCAGCAGCAGACAAACGCAACTTTGCAACAGAGTCTGGAGGCTCAGCAACAAGCCCAGCAGCAATCTGAGGCCCGCTTCATAGACCTGTTGCAGAAGCAAGAGCAGAGACTACAACAACAGATGGAAGCAGTAATGCAGCAACGTCCGCAGGCCAGTGAGGAAAGCCGTCCCACTAATACCGCGTCCTTTGGGGTGAGTCGTTTATTGTCAAAAATGACTGGAGAGGATGATCCAGAGGTATTTTTGACCACATTTGAAAGGACCGCTGAAAGAGAAAAGTGGCCTGAGGAGCAGTGGGCTGGACTGGTGGCTCCTCTGTTAACTGGTGAATCGCAGAAAGCTTACTATGACCTAGAGCCTAACCAAGCAAAAGACTATGTGATGCTAAAAGCTGAAATATTGGCAAGGCTGGGTGTCACCCAGGCTGTCCGGGCTCAGCGTGTGCATAACTGGACTTTCCAGCTTGGAAAACCCCCCAGGTCTCAAATGTATGATCTCATTCACCTGAGCAGAAAGTGGCTACAGCCAGAGACTTTGTCCGCACCAAAGATTGTGGAACGTGTTGTAATGGATCGGTTT
The DNA here is from genome assembly GCA_029206835.1 of Rana muscosa. Lineage (NCBI taxonomy): Eukaryota > Metazoa > Chordata > Amphibia > Anura > Ranidae > Rana > Rana muscosa. The sequence continues at coordinate 11,721,135 of JARGYO010005562.1, forward strand.
TTGAGAGCTCTTCCTACTGCCATCCAAAAGTGGGTAAGCCATGGAGACCCAGAGACGGCCGATGGTCTTGTGGATCGTGTGGAGAAATACTTGGCTACAGAGAACCTGACGGCCTCTTCCAGAGACACTCGGACTTTCCAACCTAAGACCAGACCATCCCCAGGGGCGGATAAGAGGATTCCAAGGGGTGAGGGTGGAGAGAGTGAGAGGGTGGGAGCTCTACCCCAAGTTTGGCAGGAACAGCCTGGGAAATCAGCGGCTCAAGAGGCGGCAAGAAGGATCGTTTGCTACCGCTGCCGGCAAGCGGGACATATTGCAGCCAATTGCCCGGTTGTGGAGGAACCCATGCAGTGTGACTTTCTGACGGGCAGACGTCAGTCGCTGTGTGCGACAGTCGCATGCACTGCCATTCGAGGAACTGAGAAACATTTATGCAAAATGTGTGTTAATGGTAGAAATGTTGTGGTATTACTGGATTCAGGTAGCCTTGTGACCCTGATAAAGGCTGAGTTAGTTAAAACAGAGGTCTCTGGGAATAGCAAGGTAGCTGTTATTTGTGTGCATGGGGACACCCGAGAGTATCCAGTGACTACAGTGTGTTTCGAGACCCCCAAAGGTACCCTCTCTCATCCAGTGGGCTTAGTATCTCAGTTACCGCATGACGCCATTGTGGGAAGGGATTTTCCGAAGTTCTGGGAACTGTGGGATGATCCTGAGCCCCCCACTGGTGCCCCTATGTACCAGGAATGTGATAGCCAGAACTCCCCTGAGAGTGGTGAGGACTCTCCGGAATTTCCCTTATCAGTATTGGCAGGGGAGACTCAAGAAACTGGAGAGGAGCCCACCTCCTCAGACGAAAACCTACCGTCTGTGGAGTTTTCTGATCTTGAGGTTCACAGGGAAAACTTTGCCACAGAACAGTTGAAAGACCCCGCCCTAATAAAGGCACGGGAAAACGTAGTGAAAATAGATGGCGAGTTAGTGAACCCAGATAATACCTGCACTTACCCATACTTCAGCGTAGAGAAGGACCTACTGTATCGGGTGGCAAAAAGGGCAGAAGAAACCGTTGAGCAGCTTGTGGTGCCCAAACCTTACAGGAAGTTGGTGTTGGAGTTGGCCCATGGGCACATTCTTGGAGGTCATCTGGGGACAGAGAAAACCCGAGAGAGGGTATTACAGAGATTCTATTGGCCGGGGGTGATGAAGGACATAGAAAATTATTGTTCCTCCTGCCCTGTGTGTCAGAGGTCGGCCCCGATGCCACATTTCTGTATCCCGCTGGTCCCTCTACCCATCATTGAGGTCCCGTTTGAGAGGATCGCCATGGATTTGGTAGGTCCTATAATCAAGTCCGCTAGGGGGCACCAGTACATATTAGTTATAATGGACTATGCCACCCGTTATCCAGAAGCGATCCCTCTCCGAAATACCTCGGCCAAAACCATAGCCAAAGAGCTATCTCTTGTGTTTAGCCGGGTGGGTATTTGTAAAGAACTGCTTACGGACCAAGGTACACCCTTTATGTCCCGGGTTATGAAGGAGCTGTGTAAATTGTTCAAAGTGACGCAATTACGTACATCTGTGTATCACCCCCAAACCGATGGGCTGGTGGAAAGATTCAACAAAACCCTAAAACAAATGTTGAAGAAAGTGGTGGATAGAGATGGAAAGGATTGGGACTGTCTACTTCCTTATCTGATGTTTGCTATTAGGGAGGTGCCCCAATCCTCTACGGGATTCTCCCCCTTTGAGTTACTGTATGGGAGACACCCAAGAGGGCTGTTAGATATTGCCAAGGAAACTTGGGAAAGTGAGAGTTCTCCCCACAGGAGTGTGATTGAGCATGTCGCCCTGATGCAAGACCGAATTGCACAGGTAATGCCCATCGTGAAGGAACATTTGGCCCAAGCGCAGTTAGCACAGCAGAGAGTGTACAACCGTGGAGCCAAGACCCGTACCTTTTCCCCGGGGGATAGGATACTGGTACTTGTCCCTACGGTTGAAAGTAAATTCCTTGCCAAATGGCAAGGCCCCTACGAGATAATGGAAAAAGTGAGCGAAGTGAATTACAAGGTCAGACAACCAGGAAGGCGAAAGCCCGAACAGATCTATCACGTTAATCTGTTGAAAGCCTGGAGGGATAGAGAGTCCCTAGTCGCAGACACTTGGTCACCAGCTCAAACTGGTTGCGTGATTCCTGAGGTTGGAATAGCAGCCACCTTGTCACAACCCCAACAACAGGAGGTTAAGGAGTTTGTGCTTCGCAACAAGGAGGTATTCTCTGAGCTGCCGGGACAAACATCTGGGGTAGAGCATGACATCATTACCCCGCCCGGTGAAAGGGTGAAGTTAAAACCCTATCGGATCCCAGAGGCCCGACGGGAGGCAATATGGGAGGAAGTACAGAAAATGCTGAACTTAGGGGTGATAGAGGAGTCCCAAAGTGATTGGTCTAGTCCCATTGTGTTGGTGCCTAAACCGGATGGGAGCTGGCGATTTTGTAACGATTTTCGTCAGTTGAACAAAGTTACAAAATTTGACACCTACCCCATGCCACGTATAGATGAGTTGATCGACCGGCTGGGAACAGCCCGATACATGACGACTCTTGACCTCACAAAAGGGTATTGGCAAATCCCCCTGGCCAAGTCGGCCAAAGAGAAAACCGCATTTGTAACCCCAGACGGGGCGTTCCAATATAAAAGAATGCCGTTCGGGTTACAGAATGCGCCGGCCACATTCCAGCGGAAAATGGACCAGATGCTGAGGCCCCATCGGAAGTATGCTGCGGCTTACCTGGATGACGTAATTGTCCATAGCACAGATTGGGCCTCACATCTGCCAAAAGTGCAAGCAGTCCTGGACTCTGTTCGGGAAGCGGGGTTTACGGCTAACCCCAAGAAGTGTACCATTGGGCAGGAGGAGGCCAAATATCTTGGGTACACCATTGGGAGGGGAGTAATAAAACCCCAACTCAACAAAGTCGAGGCCATCCAGAGTTGGCCACGTCCCAACAGCAAGAAGCAGGTACGAGCCTTTCTGGGAATCGCTGGGTATTATCGGCGATTCATTCCCCACTTTGCTTCTAAGGCTGTGCCCCTAACCAACCTGACGAAGGGGAAAGGGTCGGTCATGATTAAATGGACCCCCGAGGCTGAGGCAGCATTCCAATTCTTGAAACAAGCCTTATGTAGCCAGCCAGTGTTGTACTCACCCGACTTCTCTAAAGACTTTGTCGTACAAAGTGATGCGTCAGATGTGGGGTTAGGAGCAGTATTGTCCCAGGTCTGGAACGGGGAAGAGCACCCAGTCATTTACCTCAGCAGGAAGTTGAAGTCCCATGAGGTAAATTACGCCACCGTTGAAAAGGAGTGTTTAGCGGTGAAGTGGGCTCTAGATTCCCTTCGGTACTACCTGCTAGGTAGGCACTTTGACATGGTTACGGATCACGCTCCGTTAAAGTGGATGGCTCAAAACAAGGAAACAAATAGAAGAGTGAATAGGTGGTTCCTGGCCCTCCAGGAATTCAACTTCACAGTAAAGCATCGCCCTGGCGTTCAAATGGGGAATGTGGATGCTTTGTCTCGAGTACATGAATGCCTGATTGCTGGTGTTCCAACCCCGAGGTTAAAACAAGAGGGGGTGGTATGTGACAGCAGGAAGGTAAAGTCACCTGGTTGCATCCAGGGGGGTAGATATATTTCGCCCAGATTCAGGCTTTACGCCGACTTATACAACTAGGTGGAGAGTTGTATAAGCCCAGCTGAGGCTAGTGGGCTCATGGATGACTCATACCTCTAGGGAGAGTGTGGGGCGTCGTGCAGACAGGGAGTTGATGAGACCAGCTGAAGCTTGTCAGCTCATTTAGGCCTCTATAAGAACTCCCAGCTTCATTAGATGTTAGCTCATGCCTGGACCCAGACCTGTGTGGACTGTCTAGGGAGAGTGAACCCCTGTGCGGTGAGACAAAGCCTGTGTGGCTATTTGCTTGGACATTTAAAACCAGGGACTTAGGGACTAGGACAGCACTAGGCTGATCCCAGTTGTTAGTTAGGAAACCTGTATGTTTAGTCAGAGGTCAAGTTGACCAGGATTTATTTTGTTTATGTTTCTTTTGCTTTGCTGTGTTTTGTCACTGTAAATAGAAAATAAACCGCACCTTTTTGATTTTGAAAACCACAACCTCCGTTTGCTGGGCCTGTTTTTGTGTGGGGAGCCCATCCCGGGGGTCACACACACCCGCTGCCGAGCTAACCCCCTCACAATATATATATATATATATATATATATATATATATATATATATATATATGCTGTATATATATATATATATATATATATATATATATATATACACATCCCACCTTTTTGCAGCTACATCGCACAGCAGGCCATTAGTATGTCTGGCAGGCAAACAAGGAGAGGCAGACAGTCACGAGGCAATAAAAGAGGGCAAGCAGGCTCTTTGTCTAGAGGCAACAGTGCTGGTCTTGGACACGGTGCATCCTCATCAGCACGTGGCCGTGGGACACGCTTGTCCTTATTTTCGGCAGCTGGCCATGTTGAGCCGCAACATGCCCAAGACTTGGTAGAGTGGATGACCAAGCCGTCCTCATCCTCATCCTCTCTCACCCAGACTCAGGGTACTTTGTCTGGCAAAGCAGCTGCCAAAGTGGCCTCTTCCCTCGGCTCAATGGCATCGGTCACTCCTTCCCTAGCCCCACCATGTCCTCCTGAGGAGTCCCCCGAAATGTTTGACCACAGTGTTGGGTACATGCTCCAGGAGGACGCCCAGCGTTTTGAAGGCTCCGATGATGGAACCCAACTAGGGGAAGGCAGTAATGTGAGCCCAGAGAGAGGGGGTAGTAACGTGAGCCCAGAGAGAGGGGGTGCCCAATAAGGTCAGCTATCTGGCAGTCATGTTCCCCCAGCTGCAGCATACTGCCAGATTTGCTCCAGTGATGAGGAGGGAGGGGATGATGAGGTCACTGACTCCACGTGGGTGCCTGATAGGAGGGAGGAGGAGGAGGAGTCACATCCCCAACGAGGCAGAATGCCCTCCAGGGGCCAGCTTAAGGGCAGCACACCGACTTCATCACACCGCAGAGCTCTGCATGTGCAGGGCGCTGCTGTCTCTGCGCGTTATTCCAAAAGTTCTTTGGTGTGGGCCTTTTTTGAGATGTGTGCAGCAGATCGCACCGTTGCCATTTGCAACATGTGTCTAAAGCGTATCTCGCATGGCCAAAACATCAGCCGCTTGGGCACCACGTGCTTGACCAGACATATGTCGACCTGCCATGCAGTTCAATGGCAAGCGTACCTAGAAGACCCACACCAAAGAACAAAGCGGAACTCTCCTTGCTCCTCATCAGCTGGGATCTCCAACCCCACTATACCTTCAGTCCTCTCTGAAACCTGCACTGAGAAGAATGAAGGTGTAGAATTAGGTGTGTCACAGCCAAGTACTTGCGGGCAATCTGCTATCGGTACACCAACGTCCGGTTGTACCAGGCAAATTTCCCTGCCCCAGCTGCTGCACCACCAAAAGAAGTTCGCTCCCAGCCATCCACATGCCCAGCGATTGAATGCTAGCTTGGCTAAATTGCTAGCACTTCAACTGCTGCCTTTTCAGTTGGTAGACTCGACCCCCTTCCGTGAGTTTATGCAATGTGCGGTTCCTCAGTGGCAGGTTCCCAAAAGCCACTTTTACTCACGGAAGGCGATTCCGGCTCTCTACCGGCATGTGGAAGGCAATGTCTTGGCCTCGCTGGACATCGGTAATGTGCATATTACCACTGACTCATGGTCCAGCAGGCAGGCATGGACAGGGACGTTACCTTTCTTTCACGGCCCATTGGGTCACTCTTTTGGCAGCTGGGAAGGATGCAGGACAAGGTGCAGTAGTGTTGGAGGTTGTTCCGCCACCACGCCTCCAAAATGCTACTACTGGTTGTGACACACCTCTCTCCTCCACCCCCTCCTTTTCTTCTTCCTCCATGGCCTCTTCCTGTGCTTTGTCCTCGGAACCAGCGGTGCTCCGTAGGCGTTCAAGGGGCTACGCAAGTACGCAGGCAAAAAGATGCCATGCCATGCTTGCGCTGGTGTGTTTGGGGGACAGGAGCCACACTGGGGTAGAGGTTCTGTCTGCTCTGCAGGGGCAGGCCGAGAGGTGGTTGATGCCACGCCAGCTTAAGCCAGGAATGGTGGTTTGCGACAATGGCACCAACCTCCTCTCCACCCTCCGACAGGGACAACTGACCCATGTGCCCTGTTTGGCTCACGTCCTTAACTTGGTGGTGCAGCGGTTCTTGGGTAGGTACCCGGGCTTACAGGAGGTCCTGAAGCAGGCCAGGAAACTCAGTGGTGCATATTACCGCTGACTCATGGTCCAGCAGGCATGGACAGGGACGTTACCTTTCTTTCACTGCGCATTGGGTGACTCTGCTGGCAGCTGGGAAGGATGCAGGACAACGTGCAGTACTGTTGGAGGTTTTTCCGCCACCACGTCTCCAAAATGTTACTACTAGTGATTCTGACACACCTCTCTCCTCCCCCCTCCTCTTCTTCTTCCTCCATGGCCTCTACCTGTGCTTTGTCCTTGGAACCAGCGGTGCTCAGTAGGTGTTCAAGGGGCTACGCAAGTACGCAGGCAAAAAGATCCATGCAGTGCTTGAGCTGGTGTGCTTGGGGGACAGGAGCCACACTGGGGCAGAGATTCTGTCAGCTCTGCAGGGGCAGGCTCAGAGGTGGTTGACGCCACGCCAGCTTAAGTCAGGAATGGTGGTTTCGACAATGGCACCAACCTCCTCTCCGCCCCCCGACAGGGACACCTGACCCATGTGCCCTGTTTGGCTCACGTCCTTAACTTGGTGGTGCAGCGGTTCTTGGGCAGGTACCCGGGCTTACAGGAGGTCCTGAAGCAGGCCAGGAAACTCTGTGGGCATTTCCGCCGGTCATGTAATGCCAGTGCTCAGCTGGCTGAGCTGAAAAAGGATTACAACCTGCCCAAGAACCGCCTAATCTGTGACATGCCCACCAGGTGGAACTCTACGTGACCATGCTGCAGGGGCTGCACATGCAGCAGAGGGCCATCAATGAGTATCTGTTGCAATATGGCACCAGGACAGGGTCAGGGGAGCTTGGATTTTTCCCCACGCCAGTGGGCCATAATCAGGGATGCATGCACTGTCCTGGCACCATTTGAGGAGGCCACAAGGATGGTGAGCAGTGACAGTGCATGCATCAGTGACACTGTCCCCCTTGTCCACCTGTTGGAGCACACACTGCGTGGAATAATGGACAGGGCACTTGAGGCAGAACAGAGGCAGGAAGAGGAGGACTTCCTTACCTCCAAAGGCCCCCTTTATCCAGACAGTGTTGGCCCTGCTATCAAACAGGAAGAGGAGGAGGAGGAGGAGGAGGAGGATTGTGTCAGCATGGAGGTGGAGACTAGCACTCAGCATCAGCAGCAGTCTTCAAGGGATCAATTACAGTCCTAAGACACCCATGGACTTGTACGTGGCTGGGAGGAGGTGGCTGCGGATCATGTCATCCTCAGTGACCCAGAGGACTCCGCACCGAATGTCTCAGCAAACCTATGCTGCATGGCCTCCCTGATCCTGCAAAGCCTGCGGAAGGATCCTCGTATTCGTGCGATCAAGAAGAGGGAAAATTACTGGCTGGCAACCCTCCTTGATCCACGTTACAAGGGTAAGGTTGCGGACCTTATCTTGCCGTCGAAGAGGAAGCATCTTTGGGAGGCCTTGCAGAAAGGTCTGTGCAACGCATTCCCAGAGACTGGGAGGTTACAAATTCCTGGTCCTGAGAAATGTGTTGCTGAGGCTCCGGTCAGTCAAAGAAGGAGCGGTGGAGAAGGTGGCCGTCTGACCGATGTGTTCAGACAATTTTTTAGTACGCAGCCCCAAGGTATGATTGCTTCCAGCAACCATCGCCAGCGTCTGGTTTACATGGTGCAGAAATACCTAGGGGCAAGATCAGACTTGGACACCTTTCTCACTGAAAATCCTCTGGGTTACTGGGTCTTGAGGATGGATCACTGGCCAGAGCTTGCACAGTATGCAATTGAGCTACTGGCCTGTCTTGCATCCAGCATTCTTTCGGAACGCAAATTCAATGCTGCTGGAGGCTTTGTAACCGATCACAGGGTGCGCCTGTCCATCAACTCGGTCGATCGACTGACCTTCATAAAAATGAATCAGTCTTGGATCACCACCAGCTACCAAGCACCTGATGCTGATGTAACAGACTAATTTTCTTTGAAATGTCAGATCCCGTCAAGACTGTCTATACTGATGCATAGTGACTATCCTGTTATGCTGAGGGACTATCCTCTTCCTCCTCAATGATCATGCTGATAGCATGTAAGAACATTTTTGTTTTTGTTTTGTTTCTGGGCACCGCCACCAGTGGCTAAGGCCCAATTTTTCAGCCCCTGTTTAACAGGGGCGTGTAATTACAATTTTTGATGCAATACTTTGCAGCACGGCTCATTGCTGCGCTCCAAGTACAGTATCTGTGAGGGGTTGCAGTGTAGTGGCACCAGCACCAGTGCCTAAGGCCCAGTTTTTCAGCCCCTGTCTAACAGGGGCGTGTAAATAAAAATTTTGATGCAATACTTTGCAGCGGGGCTCATTCCTGCACTCCTAATAGAGTATCTGTGAGGGTTTTAGTGTTGTGGCACCAGCACCAGTGCCTAAGGCCCAATTTTTCTGCCCCTGTTCAACAGGGGCATGTAATTACAATTCTTGATCTTATAATTCACAGCAGGGCCCATTCCTGCGCCCTCCAAGAGTAACTGTGAGGGCTTACAGTGTTGTGGCAACACCACCACCACCACCACCACCAAAGTCCCAATTTCTCTGCCCCTGTTCAACAGGGGCATGCAATTACAATTCTTGATCTTATAATTCACAGCAGGGCCCATTCCTGCGCCCACCAAGAGTACCTGTGAGGGCTTACAGTGTTGTGGCAACACCACCACCAAAGGCCCAATGTTTCTGGCCCTGTTCAACAGGGGCATGTAATTACAATTCTTGATCTAATAATTCACAGCAGGGCCCATTCCTGCGCCCACAAGAGTAACTGTGAGGACTTACAGTGTTGTGGCACCAGCACCACCACCACCAAAGGCCCAATTTTTCCTACCACTGTTCAACAATGGCATGTAATTTCAATTCTTGTAATAATAGTTCACAGCAGGGTGTTCCAGCGCCCACCAAGAGTAACTGTGAGGGATTACAGTGTTGTGGCAACACCAACACCTATGGCCCAAATTTCTGCAGAGTATACATACGGCAGGCCCCTACTTTCAAACATCCAACTTACAAACGACTCCTACTTGCAAACGGAAGGAGACAACAGGAAGTGAGAGGAAATCTACCCCTAGGAAGGGAAATTCTCTCCTCTAAGATGGGAAAAAGGTGTCTCCTCTCCACTGATGCTTTATCACCAATCCTTGTTTCAATAAAAAAAACAAATTTTCAAAAAAAAATTGTCATTGGGACGGAAAGTGAGGTGAAATGTTCTGAACAGGTGCACACTGCACAGACAGCAAAACAAATGTTACAGGGGTGATAACCCTTCCCTATGTTTTCCCCAAAAAATAAAAATAGATTTTTTGGCTGGAGCTACACTTAAAAAATGTACCTGTTTCAAATTACAAACAGATTCTACTTAAGAACAAACCTACAGTCCCTGTCTTGTTTGCACCGCCTGCATACCGCTGTGCAGAGTACAGTATATAGGGCCTTTTTTAAATTTGGGTGCGGGGTTTCCCTTAATATCCATACAAGACACAAAGGGGCTGGTAGTGGGCTGGGGGGTATCCATGCCATTTTTCTCAATGATTTTCATCCATATTGCCGGGACCAGAAATTACATTAAAGCCGCAAGCAGTTTTAAATTCCTTTTTTTTCTTTTAGAAATGTAATTTTGTGCAGGGACAGTTCTAAACACGGGAAACACGTGCCACTTCACAGGCATACTTTAGACACCCCCCAGGTACAATATTTAAAGGAATATTTCACTTTTTTTTCACTTTAAGCATCATTAAAATCACTGCTCCCGAAAAAACTGCAGTTTTTAAAACTTTTTTTTGCATTGATACATGTCCCCTGGGGCAGGACCCGGGCCCCCAAACCCTTTTTAGGACAATAAATTGTATATTAGCCGTTATAATTAGCACTTTTAATTTTGAACGTTCGAGTCCATTGTATTTAATAGGGTTCTAAAGTTCACGCAAACTTTCGGTCTGTTCGCAGGTTCTGGTGCAAACCGAACCGGGGGGGTGTTTGGCTCATCCCTATTTATAGGAACATACTTCGTTAAGACCGGGTAGCATTAAGTCTTTCTATCCAGTGTTTCCCTCTGGAGGATCCTTTTGTTCTACTAACTCCCTGTTGGGTCTTTAAAGACTCTTTTCAAGGCTATGAATGTCACTATCAGCAAAGCCATGGTATTGGTCGAGGTGTCTACTGACTGGTGTAATCATTTTTCCGCTTGATGCACAATATATATAATCGTGGATTCTTTTTCTAAAGGGCCTAATGGTCTTTCCAACATAAAAAGCTCCACATACACAGGTCATCAAATAGACGATACTGGGTGTGTCACAATTTACGTGGAAAAAAGGTTTAAAGATCTGGCCATCAGGCAGCACAAACTCTGTGCCTTGATGTATCCAGGGACACATATCACATCTACCACATTGGGCAATGCCCCGAGGTGAAGATAGAGAGTCACTATTGGGTATATAGTGACTAGATATCAGTTTGTCTCGAATAGAAGATGCTTTATGGAAAACTAATTCAGGGTAGTTCTTGATGTAATTGGAGATATAAGGATCTTGTAGGAGTATATGCCAATGTCTTCCAAGAACATTGCGTAGTTCTTGTTGTTGTGTTGAAAAATGGGTGATAAATCTGACTGAGGGGGGTTTTTGTGGTCATTTATGGGTTTATACAGCAAGATATTCCTATTCTGGAGTAAAGCTCGATTGTAAGCTTTACGAAGCTGTATCCTCTAAGTATCAAGTGAGACCGAAGTTAAGCCACCTGTTTTTTTAAATCTACCAATACCAATGTACAGTTTTGTTTCAATTGCAGATACTGCACATATGGTATACTACGTATTAGAGTAGGTGGGTGGGCACTGTCTGTGTGAAGCAGGGTGTTGCCTGCTGATTTTGTACGATGGATATCAGTGGCCAGACACTGATCAGAATCTACAAATAGCTCAAGGTCCAAAAAGGTGATCTTATGGCAAAGCTCCTCTGCAGTGCCTGTCCAAAGGATAAAAATGTTGTCTATAAATCTGTACCAACATAGAACCTGGTTCATGTATTTTTCCAGGGCATCTGAGTGCCAGAGATCTCGCTCCCACCCCCCCTCAGGTACAGATTGGCATAGGCCGGGGCACAACCAGTGCCCAAGGCCACGCCCGGCACCTGGAAGTGAACAAATTATGGGTTAAGAGAAAGGAGATTGAGACCCATCCCAGCCTAAAAGCATACCAGAATACCTCCATCCCTAAATAATATGTAAAAATGCAAGAAGGTAGTGGAGTTGGGACTTTAATTGAGGTATAGGGGTATAATAAATGAAAGAAGATAAATAACTTGGATGACATGATACAGTAAAAGTAAACCAGTAATCACAATACATTTATGATACAGAAATGTAATCACAAAGGAACAATTCATAATCATCATTAATTTAATAACACATGATTAGTTGGGGAGCATGATTAATGACATACAAACATAGTAATAAATAAATCAATGAATAATAAATATGTAAGTAATAACAACATAATCAACACGTATGTAATTGATAAATAATAAAAAAATTATATGGGCTAATGTAGAGCATCCAAGGATGTAAACTCTACGCGTTTCATGGTCGCCTACCACTCATCAGGAGTTTGGATGCGTGAAAGTAATCTAGAATGAGATAAATAGAAAAATTTGTTGTGGTAGTTCCTGGGGATCCACTAGTCCCCATAGACAAACCCAATGCAGTGAGAAAAGGTAAGAAAAAGGAATAAAAAAGGTAGCAATATTATACCTTGCCAGACAGCCTGTGTACTGAGACCTTAATTGGGGAAAGGCCTGGAAGGTGATGCCACGTATGAAGTCTCACCCGGGGTTGAGGCGGGAGATCCGCTAGCCAGGGTATACGGGGGGGTCGTGGGGGGCAGACCCATCGCTCGCCGCAAGCCACCATGCCAGGAAAAGGTGCTTATATAATGATTGGATAAATCTGGGTAAAAATTGAAAAAATGAATGAAGGTATGAGAAGTGTGTCAATGTGGAGATATAGTGGAGTGTAGTGAAGATAAAAAGCTATGTAAATGCGTGAAAAAAGTGAGCTGTTACATGATAAATAAATAATAAAATGCTGACATGGGGAGAGTGAGTGTAATTTGATGCATCTGCATATCAAATGCACATGAAGGAGTATAACCATGCGTAGATGGTATATAAGTGAATAAGAGAATAAAAATGTTTTTTGTCAAATGGGGGTAAATAAGTGTGTGTGTGTGAAAGTATAGATGTAAGTTTGAATGTGTGTCAGTATGTATGGATGTGTGTGCATGAACAAATGTACAATGTGTGTGTGTGAGGATCAATGGAGTTAGCTGTATGCATGACTGGGTTGAAAGTATATGACGGGGACGATGTCAAATGCCCCATTTACCTGAGCTTCAAGAGGCAAGGCAAGCAGATAGTATCAATGGAATGGTGGCCGGCAGCGAGAGACAGCGGTCCGCCACCCACTGTTATATAGCCCCCCGGTCCTGGGCTTGAACCCCGCCAACGTCATGTATTAACTCGCTAATGCTGGGGTCCATCAACTCCCCTGCAAGGCGAGGGATGGAACCAGCGCGCCACGGTGGAGCGGCATCAGGCGACGCCGGATACCAGGCGCACTGAACATGACGCCGATGAGCCGAGATCCGACCCCGCCCCCGTCATATAGGCGGGTGGGGGGAAAGGAGCTGAGCTGATTGCAACCCCGGAAGTGGAGAACAAAGACAGCGGGACACCACCAAACTCAACCCCAAGGGTCAAATCGCACGGGATTCAGGATAAAACTGATATGGGCACTGGGTGGAATGGATAGTATTGGTAAATTAAATAGAAGAAAATAAAAATAAAAAATAAATATAACTTGAAAAATTATGGGTTAATATGTGGTACAGCAACCGCAAGACAAACTTATTAAACTTCCATTGGGTATGTGGCTGTTCCATCAAAAATGAGCGAACTATCTGAACTTCTTTAACCACTTGCCGACCGCCGCACACACATATACGTCGGCAGAATGGCACAGGCGAGCAAATGGGCGTACAGGTGCGTCCCTTTGAATTTTCCGTCTTGCGGCTGCGCACGCGCGAGCATGCCCGCAGGTCCCGCAAACTCCATGTTCGCTGGCGGCCCGCGATCGTGAGACTGAGAGGCAGAACGGAGAGATGTAAACAAGCCATTTCCCTGTTCTGCATAGTGACATGACAGGGATCTACTGCTCCCTGTCAACGGGAGCAACGGGAGCAGTGATCGTTGTCATGTCAGTGGTAGCCCACCCCCCCACAGTTAGAATCACTCCCTAGGACACACTTAACCCCTTGATCGCCCCCTATTGTTTAACCCCTTCCCTGCCAGTGTCATTTACACAGTAATCAGTGCATTTTTATAGCACTGGTCGCTGTATAAGTGACAATGGTCCCAAAATAGTGTCAAAAGTGTCCGATGTGTCCGCCACAATGTCGCAGTCATGATAAAAATCGCAGATCGCCGCCATTACTAATAAAAAAATGTTTTTAAATGCAATAAATCTATCCCCTATTTCAGGGATATGCAATTAGCGGACCTCCAGCTGTTGCCAAACTACAAGTCCCATGAGGCATAGCGAGACTCTGACAGCCACAAGCATGACACCCAGAGGCAGAGGCATGATGGGACTTGTAGTTTGGCAACAGCTGGAGGTCCGCTAATTGCATATCCCTGCCCTATTTTGTAGACGCTATAACTTTTGCACATACCAATCAATATACGCTTATTGCAAAAAAAATTTACCAACATTATGTAGAAGAATACATATCGGCCTAAACCAGGTGTCTCTAAACTTTTCAAACAAAGGGCCACTTTACAGTATATTAATTCAGGCTTTAGGAGGGCCTGGATTGTTGCCAGCAGGGGCAGAAAATGTCACGGGCCCAGCCTCAGTGAGAATAAATATGGCCTCAGGGTTGGTGGTCAATAGGACGAGGAGTATTCCCCCTATTTGTAGAAGGAATAGTATCCCATTATTGGTATTGGTGGAAGATATAGTACCCCATTGTTGGTGTCAGTTGAAGGAATAGTGCCTCATATTAGTGGAAGGAATCTGGCCCTCGGGCCGTAGTTTGGAGACCCCTGGCCTAAACTGAGTAAGAAATTTGTTTTTTTATATATTTTTTGGGGATATTTATTATAGCAAAAAGTAAAAAATATTGCTTTTTTTTTTTTAAATTGTCGCTATTTTTTTGTTTATAGCGCAAAAAATAAAAACCGCAGAGGTGATCAAATACCACCAAAAGAAAGCTTTATTTGTGCGAAAAAAGGACGTAAATTTTGTTTGGGTGCAACGTCACACGAGCGTGCAAAAAGTGCTCTGGTTAGGAAGGGGGAAAATTCTTCTGGGGCTGAAGTGGTTAATGTGTGGAATACTCGAATAGAGCACATCTAGTGTCATTAGGGTACACTACAGCCTTCTATATGTTTTAATAAGTCCACGGTATTCCTAATGTACGATGGCAAGCTGGTGACGTGTTGCATCAAAAAGAAATCAACAAATTTGCTGGCATTCTCACACAGGGCACCTATTTCAGAGACAATGGGCCTCCCAGGAGGTTCCAATACGTTTTTATGTACTTTATTTAAATGATTTTTATTGAAAAAGAATGTGGTACAACAAATGGGATCTTAATATCAGGATGTTAAACAGTACAATCATTAAGTTGTCATAGGATGCTTGTACAGGAACCACAGTAACAATATATCCCAATATTCCATTTGCAAGTATTATATACAAGCATACTAATTATATGCCTGAATGTATAAACGTATTGTAAACTGCAACTTTATATGAAATTTAGATCAGAAGATTTTCAAAGTTAGCTACGAAGGCTAAAACAGTAGTTACATTGAAATAGTAAAACACAGGATTTGAGGGGGGGAGGGGGTGAAGGGAGAGAGAAGAAGAAGGGGTGGGTAATGAATGAGGACAGAGAATAAGGTTTGTCATCTAGTTAGTTTGCACTGATGAAAGATTTCCACAACAACCAGTTAGATTCATATTTATGAATACACCCGTCTCTATACGCTAATATTTTTTCATATTCCGCAATTTCATTCACCTTTGAGATCAGTTCCCTTCTACTTGGTATTTCGTTTGTTTTCCATTTACACATCAGAATTGACCTTGCTGCAAAAAGAACATGCATTGCTATGGACCGTACCGATATTGGGTAGTCGGACATATCAATGCTCAGAATAGCTTTCTCAATAGTAGGTTGCATAAATACTCCAGTGACTTTTGAAATGATTTTAAATGTTTCGGACCAGAAGCTACGGAGATGGAGGCATGTCCAAACCATATGGGACAAAGTTCCCACCTTCCCACACCCCCTCCAACACAGATTGGAGTTGTTCTCCGCAAACTTGGCAACAATATATGGGGTGTAATGCCATCTGGCTAGGAATTTTTGTGCAAGTTCTTCATAATTTGAACAACGCGAGAATTGAAGAGTATTTTTAATTGCTGAAATCCATTGTCTATCAGAGAAGACTTTATCTAATTCAATTTCCCACTTAGACAGTGGTTTGAATTTGGTGAAGGATAATTTGGAATTTAGCATGCTATATATTAGAGAAATACCCTTCATCTTTGGATTAAAGGAGTTCAAATGGTTCCATATCTGTGTCGGAACTCGGATGTACACTATATTTAGCTTCTGGTAGAAAGAAAAAATTTGATTGTACGTCAAAAACTCAGATTGAGGGATGTTGTATTTACTCTGTATTTCAGAGAAAGACATCAGTACGCCATTCACTGTCAGATCCCTGAGGCAGGTCACCCCCCTCAGTGACCAGTGCCTCAGGGATATATTCGGAATTAACCATTGTAGTGCGTCAATGAGAATGGGTATATCTATGCATGGTAAGTCAGGAGAAATAACTTTCGTCAGGTAAGTCCAGGCTTGCAGTGATGCTAGTATAGTGGGGTGATTTAACCCAAATTTTGAGTGTTCCAGAATGTGTGCCTGGAAAAGGGACAGTAGTGTATTAGGGTGAAGCCATGCCAGTTCGAGTTGGTCCACGGTTTGTGATATGTGTGGTCAAACCAACCCCTAAGTTGGTCTAAAATTACTGCCATGTAGTAATCTTTCAAGATAGGGATGCCAAGGCCTCCCACCTGTTTATGTTTCATTTGCATTAATGTGGGGATTCTCGCTCTACTACCTGCCCATACAAAGTTAGATAGTTGTTTCTGTGTCGTGGTGAAAAAGGATGATGGTAAGGGGATTGGGAGTGCTCTAAAGAGATAAGTAAGTTTTGGTAGTAAAAGCATTTTGTATGCCGCTATGCGGCCTGACCATGAAATGTAGTGATTTTGGATCCTGGACATTTCTTTTTGTAATTCCGAGATAATGGGTATGTAGTTAGTTTCATAGAGATTAGAGCTGGGGGAGGTTAATTTTACCCCTAGATAGGTTATGGAATCTGGAGACCACGGATATGGCAGGTCTTTTTGGAGGGATTTTCTAGTGTTCTCATCTACCTCTATACCTAAAATGCTTGATTTGGATGCGTTTACTTTATAGTAAGCTACTTTGCTGAATAAAAGAAGAGTGTCGTGGGCAGCTGGGAGTGACGTGTTGGGTTCAGATAATGTCAATATGACATCATCTGCAAAAAGCGAGATTTTGTGGTGGACTGACTGTGAAGTGATGCCTTGGATTTGTGGGTGAGTTCTGATCTTTTCTGCCAGAGGTTCCATGACTAAGGTAAATATCAGTGGGGACAGGGGGCACCCCTGCCTAGTCCCATTGGTTATTTGAAAGTTCCTAGAGAACATGCCTTCTGTATAAACGTAAGCTGAGGGAGATGAGTAAAGTGCCAGAATAGCTTTTTGGATTGGGCCTACCAGACCAAATTTTTCCAAGACCCTAGTCATATATCCCCAGTGCACTCTGTCAAAGGCCTTCTCTGCATCCAAGGTGAGAAGCAGAGAAGGCCTTTTGGATGACTCGGCCAGATGAATCAGGCCAATCATCCTCCTGGTTGCATCTGTGGCCTGGCGGCCGAGAACAAAGCCCACCTGGTCAACGTTGATAAGATGCGGTAATAACTTTGATAGCCTATTAGCAATTAGCTTGGCGTACAATTTGACATCGACATTTAAGAGGGAAATGGGTCTAAAATTTTGTGGGGTAGTGGGTTCTTTACCTGGTTTGGGTAGTGTGATTATGGTTGCCGTGAGCATTTCAGGCGGAAAGGATGCTCTAGCCATTGCTGCGTCAAAGATTTGTTTCAGATATGGTGATAGTTCAGTGTTGAAAATTTGGTAGTATTCAGAAGAGTAACCGTCGGGGCCTGGTGCTTTGTTGTGTGGTAGCGTCCCGATCAATTTTCCTATTTCGGGTATTGTGAAGGGGAGGTTCAATGAGGCTACCTCTGTTTGCGATAATGTAGGTAGGTCTACTGAAGCTAGGAAGTCAAGTATCATGGCATCTGAAGGCTGGTGTGTATTTATATCTTCCTTCAGATTATAGAGCGAATCATAGTAGTCGGAAAAGGCTTCTGCAATTTCTTTAGGGTTGGAAACTCTAATTCCAGTTTTAGGGTTAATCATATGCGGGATTTTTTGTTTAATAACTCTGTCTCTCAGTTGACTCGCCAGCAGTTTCCCAGCCTTATTGCCACACCTGTAGTTATTTGCTTTCAACTTACGAAGGCTGTTGTTCTGCTGGGAAATCAAATGCGAACTAAGCTCCTGCCTAGAGTAGAATAAAGATTGCCTAATGCAATGTGTGGTCTGTCGTTTGTTAAGGGATTCAAGGAACTGAATTTTAGTCAATAGTTCGTTAAGTTTCTTTGTTTTTTGTCTCTTGAGTTTAGAACTCAGTTGTATGAGTAACCCTCTTATGTAAGCCTTGTGAGCGTTCCAGAGCGTGAAGGGATCGCCCACCGATGGGGCGTTAATATTGAAGAATTCCCTCAATGCTTCTCTAATTTGTTTTGAGTTCTCCGGGCTCGAGAGGGAATAGATGTCGTTGCGCCATCTATTCGCCCCAGTTTCAGCGCCACGATCCCCCACGCTAATGGAAGTAGGAGCATGATCCGACCAAGTTATTACATGTATATCAGACTTGACAATTTTCTGCAACATAAATTTATCTACGAGAAATAAATCTATGCGTGAATACGTATGATGCACACCAGAAAAGAAAGTGTAATCCCTTTCCGTGGAATGCTGACATCTCCACACATCAAACAAACCAGATGTTGCGATGAAGTTGGCTAGTGTGACCCTGCGTGTGCGTTTTTGAGGAGAGCCAGAGTGGTCTAACTCCTTGTTAGGGATTGCATTGAAGTCCCCGCACAAGATTACATGTCCCTGTTGCAATGACAGAACTTTTTTCCACAGTCTGTTCAAAAAGCGTAGCTGGTTCGTGTTGGGAAGATACACGTTGACCAATGTGTATTTAACTGTAGCTATTTCGCAAAGAAGAATAATGAACCTCCCGGATTCATCTAAATGGGATTCCAAATACTTAAATGGCGTAGATTCCCTGATGGCGATTGCTACACCCCCTCTTCTCTTTGGACCATTCGCCATGTAGACGTGCGGGAACCTCTGATTGGAAAATGATGGAGGTTTATGAGAGCAGAAATGAGTTTCTTGGAAACATATTATGTCACTTCTGAGTCAAACTGCTTCTTTCCATGCCATTTGGCGTTTGTAGGGGCTATTCAAGCCCTTTACATTGAATGAGGTAATTGAAAAAGGCATTGTTGCAGTAAAAAGGGAGGTAACCTGCTTATTGGTGTAGAGGAGTGACTGTGAGACTCACTTGTTCCCTTATGAGATCTCTGGCGGGTGGAGTAAAGATGTCGTTGATAGCGCCGTTTTGAAGGTAGAGTCTTCCGTGGAATGTCTTGTTTTGTTGTGGAAGGTCGGAAGATGACAGTCCTTAGTTTGAAATATAAGAAGCAGGGGGGAAAAAACAATAATAGAACAAACCAGCAACAAAAAAAAAAAAAAAGGGGAGATAACGATAGAACAAGTCAGTAAAAAAATTGCGATTCTGGAAAGAATCTGTGCGGCTCAAACACCGCTATAAACGGGGGTTAACAGAAAGAACTCTGTGGCATATTCCTGGGCTGCAAGGGGCTCAGTAGTTGGATGTAATGTTAAAAGTATCAGCCCGTTTCTTCATCCGAGTTGGCTCGGAATGGGGAGGATGAGCGTGCATTGGTTCCTTCAGGTAGATTCGGATCCAATATTTGCCATTTTGTCATGAGTCTGAGGCCTTCCTTAATGCTGGCTATCACATGTGTGGAACCATCTCTCACAATCATCAATTTGGCAGGGTATAGCCACCGGTATGGGATGCGGTGGTTATTTAACGGTTTGGTGATGGTGGCCAATTGCCTGCGTTGCTGCATGGTGAAAGCTGAGAGGTCAGCAAAGAAGGAAAGTTCTTGTAAATCTGGGTGTAAGTCGTCACGTCGTCTCACAGACATCATGAACTGATCCTTAATGTGATAGAAATGAATCCGGACTATAGTGTCTCTGGGAAGATGTACTGGGATGTGTTTGGGTCTTGGGAGGCGGTGTATGCGGTCTATCACCAGGTCTTCTAGCGTTGCGTCAGGCAGCGCCAATTTCATGAGGCCCAAAAAGTGTACTTTCAGATCCTGGGGCTTGATGGATTCGGGGATCCCTCTAATTTTAATATTATTGCGTCTGGATCTATCTTCTAAATTTGCTAACTTAGTATGAATCGCATGCAGTTCAGTGTCCCTATCGTTGTGGGCATCCACCATGTCATTAAACGTGGCTGCAAAATCTCCCATCTTAGATTCAATGTGAGACACCCTATTCGATACCTCCGCCACCTCTGATTTAAATTGTTGGGTAATTGACATTATGTCAGCGTGTAGCGTGGATCGTAACGATACCAGCATGTCTTTTAGCGTGGTATCCATGATTGGTTGATTAAGTGTGGGGAAGTCTGTAATGGAGTCTTGTAACTCCCTGGTGTCATCTAGAGACGAGTTAATACCGCTTACCTCCCCCTGTGCTGGCGAAGCTTCAGACGTCTTCTGTCTGCTTTTGGCTGGGCTGGAGGTTGCTGACGGAGATGGGGAGTAGTGGGAATGTCCTGGCCCAGAGTTGTATCTGCCGCTCTCATCACTGTGAAGTGGCCTGTGCTGCTGTGCGAGGCCGCGTGTGTTCCCTGTATGTGAGCCGGCGCCATTTTGGCTGAGATGGCTGCGTGGCTGTACAAAGAAATCCGACATCTTTCCCAGTTTAGGGTAATCCTTTCTCTTCCGAGAAGGCATCCTAGAAGGTGTCCGCTTCCGTAGGGATAAGCTGGTATGAAAAAACGGAGTCTCAAGTCGCTGTATGTCCCCTGTTAGCCCAGGATAGAGAGGAGCTGAATCACTGTGCTGCCATCCGCTCCGGCTGCTAGCCACACCCCCCGTTTTTATGTACTTTAGGCAGCATGTAGGAGGTCTCGTTGCGTGGAAACTGGACATTGAGATATTTGTAGATATCCTGATCAATGAGACCCTCCATGAAGGTTGTGTCAATAAGCTCCTTAAATTGGCTTGTGTATTCGAGCGTGTGAGTGGAAGTGATAACACAATACCACTCTTTGTTAGATAATATTTGGAGACACATGCGTTCATATTGGGGTTGCAACATCACCACCACATTTACCCCCTTGTCAGCAGGCTTCTTAACTACATTCAGTCTGTTGCTTAGAGTATTCAGGCCCTCGATCTGTAGCTGTGTTAAATTCTTAGTGGCAGGAGAAAACCAGGTACGTTTAATGTCGCTAATAAGACATAGGAAAAGCCCACGTGTGGATTTGTGGTTAAATCGGGAAATCTCTAAATTTGACTTGGAATTTGTGTAAAGTAGATTCAGTGTGTAAAGATGTAGCTAGATCATCACTACTTGAATCAGATTAGTTTTCCTCCAATAGGAGGATAAGGTCCCTGAGTGCATGAAAATCCTTCATAGTAAAGCCCTTTACTCTCAGTAAGTTCCTTGTCTTTGTTGACCCTGATTCTGTCTGCATTGAAAAGATATTTGTACGTAAGCTTTCTATCAAATAGGTATAAATCCTTGATGGTCTCATATTTGCCAATATTGTTTGATGAACAGAAACTAAGGCCCAATTTGAGAACTTGAATTTCACCCTGTGTCAAAGACAATGGTATCAAATTAATGACACTCAACTCCCCTGTATCACGAAAGGGTCCAGAGTGACCTGTCTCGTGACACCTGGGGAATGGGATTATGGTTCGGGTAAAAAAACATCCTGTGTAGCAACACCAGTAGTATTAATTTGCAGGGAAGGGATGTTAGGATGTTTGTGCCACTAGTGAACCGAGGTGAGTGTTGCTATTGGGAACCCCATCACCCCCCTGATAATGACCGCTCTGCTGGGTCTTAGGTAGTTGGGATGGACTAGAATCGTCAGATTTATGTTTGGACAGATAAGGTGTGTCATACCCACCCCCATTGGGAGTTCTCTTACATGCACCAGTGTGATTGTGTCCTGGCGAGCATAAGAAGGTCCATGAGGCTGCTGTTGAGTAAAAGAAGATAGTGATGAGTCAGACTCAGTACCTTCATCAAATGTAATAAAATGACTGGAATCCACATATGATCAAAAATAAAGCATTAAATGAAAAGGGAAAGGGGTTGAGACAAAGGATGTCCCAGGATTGCAATCAAGCGGAGAGTCAACAACGGTATTATTCAATTATATGTTAGCTTTATTGATGAATGAAAAAAGTTTAAATGAGTCCAGCTGGGACGGCACTATGACCGCCCAAGTAGGACACGTTCCTCCAGAGTATCAACCTACAAATATAAAACACTATATACTGTAGTAATAAACAACGTTGTATTATTAAAAATAGACGCTGGACGAAAAAACCCCGCTAGTCCAGAGTGAAAAATCCCTTCTCCAATAAAAAGTTGGATCTGAGGTATTATTTGTGAAATAGTCCTTCCTATTCGTAGCAAGTGGTCTTGAATGTCCAAAATTCACAAATATAGGTTATGCCCTAACCAGGGCTATGGACGTGATAATTATAGATGTAAATAGACAAGGACCTGCTTCCCGTGGCTGCGATATGCATGCAGCTCAATTAAATATATAAACAACTGTTATAGTCATTCCGAAATTGATGTAGGGCAGTCTATGATTTATATATACACTGGTGTAGCACATAGGTCTCCGATAATTCAGTAATGAACAAAGCACACTAAAACAGATTTTTCTGATTCAAATAGTGTGACAGACTGCAGAGACTATCGCTGATTGTATAAAGCACAGAACCTCCGTGGCTCATTTCAGTTAATACATTGATCGGCAAACAGTCTTGGCATATAGACACATGAGAAGGAAAGTAAGTGGGTAACACAAGCCCATGGGGGGTTTTTACCCTTCCTTTTGCATGGCGTCTTGGCCGATGTGTATAGTCATTCCACGTGTCAGATGCCGGCAGATCATGAAAGAAAAACTGCAGTAGCCCAGGCGTTGTGGGTTCCGTGTATCCAAAGGAATGACTGTTGTTGTATCCGAAGAGGTTAGTGTAGTCACTTCCGGTTCAGGGTTCAGGAAGCACAGCTACGGTGGCCTATGTGAGGTATTCACAGTAGGCTTCATGGCAACACACGTCCTTTGATGTTCAGACACAAGGAATCACCTTACTGTCATAGGTGAGGGATCACTAAGGAGCGCGGGGATGAGCCAGCGTCTACAGCATCACTACTTCAACGCGTTTTGTGCTTTAAACAAGCACTTCAAGCCTCTTGAGAGGCACTGGCTGACAGGATTGTGGACAGTGTATATTTTACAATTGAGTCCCTTCAATTGATCCCAAGGCACCAAATTCCATTAATTAGATACTAGTACTAGTTCAATATGTTATATTGTTCTTTGAAAGTAGTAAACGTATGTGATTATTATAAATAAAAGATGTATACAGAACAGAATGTTCTGCCTCCCTCTATGTCTAAAGCTAATAGTATCCTTCTGTTAAAGTCAGGTTATTGACCCATATAGACCAATTTCACTCCTCCAGAGTGACATTAAACTGTTGGCTAAGTTCCTAGCACTTAGGCTTAATGGGGTTATTACATCTATTTTGCATTCTGACCAGGCTGGCTTCATGCCCAATAAATCAACGGCGGTCAATTTGAAAAGGCTTTTTCTCAACATGCAATCAATGGTGGACAATTGAGGCCATAGTGCGTAGCTATCATTGGACGCTATGAAGGCCTGTGACAGCATTGATTGGAATTATCTATGGGCGGTACTGAAAAAGTCTGGTTTCAGGGAAGTCTTCATCTCCTGGTTACGCCTCCTTTATAGCAATCCAAAGGCAGCCATCAGGGTATCCGGCAGAAAATCCCACACTTTCAACTTAGGTAGGGGTACAAAACAGGGGTGCCCATTGTCACGCTTGTTATTTGCCCTAGCCATTGAACCGCTGGCAATAATGATTATGGACAATCTGGGCATCACTGGCTTCTGTTATGGCAATAGACAGGAAAAAGTGATGCTATATACGGATGATACTATGATACTGCTTGGAGACACTGACACTTCCCTACGGGAGACTATAGCCCCGGTCATGGAATTTGGGGACTTCTCAAGACTTCATAAATAAAATATATATGATTTTATGCCATGGATTGTGATTGTTGACACATAAAAAATCCCCCATTTGGTGAGTATGTGTGAAAATGGAGTATACAGTATATGTCACCTAGGTTTCTCACCTACACATGGTGAGGGGCTTAAGGGTTTGAGTCTGATATGTAGACATTTTTTATGAATTCTGGTCTGGGTCCTAGATCCTGGAGTCTTTATACAGGTTTACATGGGATAAAGCCTCTATTCCTAGCTACATGTCTTACCTGTAGGGATGAGCTTCGAGTTGGAGTCGAACTCATGTTCGACTCGAACATTGCCTATTCGCCCGTTCGCCGAACAGCGAACAATTTTGAGTGTCTGCGGCAAATTCGAAAAGCCACGGAACACCCTGTAAAAGTCTATGGGAGAAATCTAAAGTGCTAATTTTAAAGGCTTATATGCAAGTTATTGTCATAAAAAGTGTTTGGGGAGCTGGGTCCTGCCCCAGGGGACATGTATCACTGCAAAAAAAAGTTTTAAAAACTGACGTTTTTTCAGGAGCAGTGATTTTAATAATGCTTAAAGTGAAACAATAAGGAATGGTGGAGATATATATAGGGATAACTCCTAACTCCCTTATCACCCGGTGGAAGGTTGGGACTATTACAGCACCCAAACAAAGCATAAATGTAACATTTTAAATATTTTATTTAGAACATAGTTGATAGAAAATCAAACAATTGATATAAAGATACAAAATACATTCACATAAACAATAAAAACAAGAGGAAATTGTTTACAAACTCCACAGGTGTGCAGAGGAGTGGTACTGGTATAGTTGACGATACCCCGACATGTTTCGCGGTGTAAACCGCTTCCTCAGGAGGCGTCAAAAACAGTACAGTCTAGAAAATAATCATAGGCTAGTGTAAATGCAGTATCACAATTGTTTTAAATATATGGCAAAAACGAAACCATAAACAATAATAACAATGATATAGGAGTATGTTGATAAAAGCGGATACAGACCTGGCTCACCAAATTGGTCGAGCAAGACCAAAGGATTGCAATGCGCTGAAGCACCCAAAGAGGGTGCTATCCCCTGGGACGGACACGGGAGGAATGGGACGGCACTGGAATATTAATAGCACAACATGAGTTGAGGGCCTAAAGGGATGTATAAAAGGGGGGGGCACAGTGGAATAGCATGCCACTGGGAAGTCATGCAAAAGGGGGGAAGTGATGGTGTAATACTACACAAATTAAGGGTGAAGACGTGAACTTAAATGAGGTGAATAGGGATGGAAAAAGGAGAGCATAAAAGGTCAGGGATCAGGGGTGGGTACTGGAAAGGGATAGAGAGAAGGAAAAAAGGGGGGGACGGGAAAGGTAGAGAAAAAAGGGGGGAAGAAAGGAGGGAGGGGGGGATTTGAGAGAAAAGAACAGGGGGCGAAGGATAAGGGGGGGCAAAGATAAGGAAAAATAGGGAAAAGGGGAGAGGGGGGGGCAAAAAGGGAAGGGGTAAGGGGAGGAAGAAAAAGAAGAGGGAGAAAAAGAGAGAAGAGGTGGGGAACACAATGGGATGGGGGAGAAAAGAAGGAAAAGAGAAGAGAAAGAGGGGGAGTGTGAGAGGGAGAGATGGGAAGGATGTGATGAATGGCTGAATGAAAGTAAGAAATGGACAATATAGTGCTCGGGAGAGTAGTAATTAAAATGATAACCAACCCAATGATGTGAAAAAAATACCAGATATCCGGGACAGAATTCACAGCCAATACGTAACTATTGTTGAGTAGGACATATTAGATGGCCCAATTATCCTGATGAGCTCTTGATGAATGAGCAGTATCAGTCTAAAAGGCAGTATTAATAGTGAGCAGGCCATACGAGGATTAGAATGCAGATGCAGATCTGTGGGTAATAAGGTGAGCAAAGGTTTAGGACTGCTAGATAGAGCTGGTAGTCTAGAAGGCGTGGGTCCCTGCTCTCAAAGCAAATCAGTGAGAGAGACAGGGTCACACCGATAATAGGAGATATATAGGGTCCCTGGTAGGGGATAATATCGCGGTAAAAGCACTCTTACCTAAAAATCCGAGGAGGTATGCTAGTCCCGGGTGATGGCCGTCCATGACAAGAGGCGAGTTGCCTCGCCTCTTGTATCCTCCAAACGCAGGACGTCACCGCGCAGCTGACTGACGTCAGCCAGCGGCGTCGCCTGAGTCCGCCGATCCCATTGCGCGTGCGCCGGAAAAAATTCTGCGCACGCGCCATGACCACCACTCAAGGCAAGGGCTGAGATGCAGGGGAAGCTAAGGGGGGGTACGTAAGTACCAGAAACTTCCGCCCCTGGCTGGAGCGGCGCGTGTCCGTCACAGGGGAAGGGAATAAACCCAGTACAGCGCACCACAATCATGCAAGTCAGGCTGATCCGAATACGTACATGAAAAAAATATATAAAAATTAGGTATGTGTGACCCTAGTTGGAATCCGGGCAGGTTGTGGGATATCCCCATGCCCGCAATCCAAGGCAAGATACAACACGGTTTAGAGGAAACATAATAATGATACGACCAAAAAAATACAAATGCATAAACAATTAGCAGTCACATTCTCACCACGGACAGTCAGAACCTATAGCATGGTTCATCAATGGTATACTATAATACAAACAATAAGGACAAAGAAATCGGCATATTAGATATCACACCATGTCATTATTGGAAACGCATACACTGATGGGACACTGGATACTAGAAAAAGGCGAAAAGCCAGGGGAGGAAAAGAGGAAGGGAAGGGAGCTGGAATATTGCAGGGGGAAAGGGAGGGGGGAAATGGAAGGAATGAGAGGAAAGGAAAAAGGGAAAGGGAAAGGGGAAGGGGGGAGGGGAGGAAGAAGGAAAAGGGGTGGGAAGGGGGGGGGAAAGGAAGGGGGACATAATAGAGGTAGGGGACAGAGGCTGAACCATTGAATGGGTGTAGGAACAGGGGGAATAATCATCTCAAAAGAGTGCGATCGGCGAGGCCTAGACCGATGGATGGGGTCAGGCCCAGTCGAACGCTGGTTTACAGAAAATGCTTATACGTATGCGCTTCATTTAGGCCCGGGGGTGTGAGAGCATTGAGCCTCTCAATCCAGAGTGTTTCACGTCTCAGGATTTCCTGGTCCCAGTCTCCACCCCTAGGGTTTTCATAAATAACCTCCAGTACATAGAACTTGACCACATCAAAACAATATCTATGATGTAAGAAAGAAAATCACGCTAAAGAGTCCTCATGGAAATTGTTTATATACTGAATAAAGTCCAATGTGGCAGGCTGGTATGAAAAAACGCAAAAACTCCCAATTAATAAATGGACCTTGAGAAATTCATGCTTACCAGATAAGTAAGCCAATAAAGCAGATGGCTTTAGCCCAGCCAAGGCCTTTGGTTAGCACCAAGATAGCCGCTTCACCAGGAAAATAATGAATACGATAGCTGGAACTATGACTCCATGATGATGATGTTAATCAGCCCAAAAAGAAAAAGAAAAGCACATAGCGTAATCCTGCCACAATAAATGATCTATGGGGATCAGTGTTATGGACAACACCCAGTGTGAGAAACTTCCAGGAGTGAACCACCACCTCACAATCAATCTCCTTACCAGATTGCACTAAATAAAAACCTTAAGCAGATATAAGGCAAAAACACCCCAAACACAAAGGTTGTGATCCGCCACCTCTCAAACAGTCTTCTTACTGCTTGAATTTCTCTGCTTGAATTTATACAACTATATGTAAGTGTAACTGCCTTTTTTTATTAAATGCATTGATGGTATTACACTATCGAGACTCTTCGTTTCCTCTTGGGTACTTGATGATTTTACCGCATACGTGGATTTATGGTCCCAGCTGGGAGACTCCATCTCCATCCCTTTACCATCTGAGTCTGCAGTTGTCCATAGGATCCTGATCTAAAATCGTCACCTATATACATCAAGCTTTATAGTGGTGTCCATCTGGTAAGAAGACTGTTTGAGAGGTGGCGGATCACAACCTTTGTGTTTGGGGTGTTTTTGCCTTATATCTGCTTAAGGTTTTTATTTAGTGCAATCTGGTAAGGAGATTGATTGTGAGGTGGTGGTTCACTCCTGCATGTTTCTCACACTGGGTGTTGTCCATAACACTGATCCCCATAGATCATTTATTGTGGCAGGATTACGCTATGTGCTTCTCTTTTTCTTTTTGGGCTGATTAACATCATCATCATGGAGTCATAGTTCCAGCTAGGGATGAGCTTGGAGTTCGAGTCAAACTCATGTTCGACTCGAACATTGCCTGTTCGCCCGTTCGCCGAACAGCGAACAAATTGGGGTGTTCGCGGCAAATTCGAAAAATCTATGGGAGAAATCTAAAGTGTTAATTATAAAGGCTAATATGCAAGTTATTGTCCTAAAAAGTGTTTGGGGACCGGGGTCCTGCCCCAGGGGACATGTATCAATGCAAAAAGAAGTTTTAAAAACGGCCGTTTTTTCGGGAGCAGTGATTTTAATAATGCTTAAAATGAAAAAATAAAAGTGAAATATTCCTTTAAATTTCGTACCTGGGGGGTGTGTATGATATGCATGTAAAATGGCGCATGTTTCCCGTGCTTAGAACTGTCCCTGCAAAAAATGTCATTTTTGAAAGAAAAAAAGTCTTTTAAAACTGACTCGCGGCTATTAATGAATTGTCGGCTCCCGGCAATACATACAAAAGTCATTGATAAAAAAAAAAAAAAAAGCGTGGGGGTTCCCCAGAATTCAATTACCAGGCCCTTCAGGTCTGGAATGGATATTAAGGGGAACCCCGCCGCAAATTAAAAAAAAATTGACGTGGGGTTCCCCCAAATATCCATTCCAGGCCCTTCAGATCTGGCATGGATTTTAAGGGGAACTCCACCCCAAATTTAAAAAAAAATGGCGTGGAGTCCCCCTAAAAATCCATACCAGACCCCTTATCCGAGCACGCAACCTGGCCGGCCGCAGGGGAAAAGGGGGGGACGAGAGAGCGGCCCCCCCTCCCTCCTGAACCGTACCAAGGGCCTCATCCCCACAACCCTTGCCCGGTGGTTGTGGGGGTCTGCGGGCGGGGGGCTTATCGGAATCTGGAAGACCCCTTTAACAAAGGGGACCCCCAGATCCCGGCCCCCCCCATGTGAATTGGTAAGGGGTACGTTGTACCCCTACCATTTCACGAAGAAAGCGTAATTTTTTTTTTAAAAAAACACACAAACACCTTGAAAAAGTCCTTTATTTAAAAAAAAAAAAAACATTCCAGCGGTGAAATCCAGTGTCCCGTGGCGATCCCGATGTCCAGCGCTGTCCTTCATTGGTTGTGCCTGAGCGGACCTGATGGGGAACTCCCTCTCAGTATTTTAAATGTATAGACCCGCCCCTTCTAAAGTTCCCCATCAGGTCCGCTCCCTCGGTATGTCGGACCCGCCTACGTCATTGGCTTGAGCGGGGAACTTCCTTCACTGTGTAATTTAAATTTACATAGTGAAGGAAGTTCCCCGCTCAAGCCAATGACGTAGGCGGGTCCGACATACCGAGGGGGCGGACCTGATGGGGAACTGCTCTCACTTTGGTAATACATGTATAGACCCGCCCCTTCTCATGTTCCGCATCTGGTCCGCTGAGCGGACCTGATGGGGAACTTTAGAAGGGGCGGGTCTATACATTTAAAATACTGAGAGGGAGTTCCCCATCAGGTCCGCTCAGGCTCAGCCAATGAAGTACAGCGCTGGACATCGGGATCGCCGCGGGACACTGGATTTCACCGCTGGAATGTTTTTTGTTTTTTTTTTTAAATAAAGGACTTTTTCAAGGTGTTTGTGTGTTTTTTTAAACATTTTTTTACGCTTTCTTCGTGAAATGGTAGGGGTACAATGTACCCCTTACCAATTCACATAGGGGGGGGCCGGGATCTGGGGGTCCCCTTTGTTAAAGGGGTCTTCCAGATTCCGATAAGCCCCCCGCCCGCAGACCCCCACAACCACCAGGCAAGGGTTGTGGGGATGAGGCCCTTGTCCCCATCAACATGGGGACATCCTCCCCATGTTGAGGGCATGTGGCCTGGTACGGTTCAGGAGGGAGGGGGGGCCGCTCTCTCGTCCCCCCCTTTTCCCCTGCGGCCGGCCAGGTTGCGTGCTCGGATAAGGGGTCTGGTATGGATTTTTAGGGGGACTCCACGCCATTTTTTTAAAAAATTTGGGGTGGAGTTCCCCTTAAAATCCATGCCAGATCTGAAGGGCCTGGAATGGATATTTGGGGGAACCCCACGTCAATTTTTTTTTAATTTGCGGCAGGGTTCCCCTTAATATCCATTCCAGACCTGAAGGGCCTGGTAATTGAATTCTGGGGAACACCCACGCTTTTTTTTTTTTTTTTATCAATGACTTTTGTATGTATTGCCGGGAGCCGACAATTCATTAATAGCCGCGAGTCAGTTTTAAATGCATTTTTTTCTTTCAAAAATGTCATTTTTTGCAGGGACAGTTCTAAGCACGGGAAACATGCGCCACTTCACATGCATATCATACACACCCCCCAGGTACGAAATTTAAAGGAATATTTCACTTTTATTTTTTCATTTTAAGCATTATTAAAATCACTGCTCCCGAAAAAACGGCCGTTTTTAAAACTTCTTTTTGCATTGATACATGTCCCCTGGGGCAGGACCCGGGTCCCCAAACACTTTTTAGGACAATAACTTGCATATTAGCCTTTATAATTAACACTTTAGATTTCGAACGTTCGAGTCCATTGTATTTAATAGGGTTCTAAAGTTTACACGAACATTTTGTCTGTTCGCAGGTTCTGGTGCGAACCGAACAGGGGGGTGTTCGGCTCATCCCTGGTTCCAGCTATCGTATTCATTATTTTCCTGGTGAAGCGGCTATCTTGGTGCTAACCAAAGGCCTTGGCTGGGCTAAAGCCATCTGCTTTATTGGCTTACTTATCTGGTAAGCATGAATTTCTCAAGGTCCATTTATTAATTGGGAGTTTTTGCGTTTTTCCATACCAGCCTGCCACATTGGACTTTATTCAGTATATAAACAATTTCCATGAGGACTCTTTAGCGCGATTTTCTTTCTTATTTCTATTTGTGTTTATCCCACTTTTATTGCTGCTATAAGGAGTTCTCTCTAAATTTTATTTTATTTTATCCTATTTTCAAGTTTTAACCTATTTAAAATTTGATAGCAAGCGCGTTTTTTTTCCCTTTATAATAT
Organism: Rana muscosa; assembly: GCA_029206835.1. Taxonomy (NCBI): domain Eukaryota; kingdom Metazoa; phylum Chordata; class Amphibia; order Anura; family Ranidae; genus Rana; species Rana muscosa. The sequence goes on from JARGYO010005562.1 coordinate 11,752,346, forward strand.
CTATGATGGATGCCAACGTGGCGGCCCACCATTGTTAATTTGCCACTTGTAGAGTGATACAAATGGTCGCCCAGTCTTTGACGGAGTTCTCGAATCGTCTTCCCCACGTAGAAGGCCCCACATGTACAGGTCATTAAGTAGATGACTCCTCTGGTACCACAATTGGCATGACGAATACACAGACGCCCGCAAACTGGACAACCCTGTGGTCAAGACAACAGCTCGGGTGGATTATCAATCAGTGGCCACTTATTCCCAGCAGCCCAGGTTCAACTCCCAGGACTACTCACAACCCATCAGGTGTTTCGGGTGTAAACAGCTAGGGCACAAAAAGCCAGACTGTCCGTTGAATCCAGCCAGGTAGCCCCAGTCATGGAGACAGCCAGCAAGGGAGAACCTCCACACATCCATGCCTGCGGCCCACTGCGTTGAGGAGGAAGAACATTGGGGCGTCCTGCATGAGGCTGATCCAGTACAAGCAGCTAACCGGGACAACCGGCAGCAACACAGGCAGACTGTCTGGGTCAATGGAAAGGTAGCCAATGGCCTACGTGATACTGGCGCCACCATGACCCTACTACAGAAGAACCTCATCCCAGAGAGCCAACATACTGGAGACACTGTAGCCGTAAGAGTAGCGGGAGGCACCGTCTTCTGGCTACCCGTTGCCCGTGTTCACCTGGATTGGGGGGTTGGTTCGGGACACGTGAATGTGGGAGTGATGAAGGATTTGCCAGCGGATGTACTACTGGGGAATGATTTGGCCCCCCTTGTTTCTGCTTACGCCACGATGGGCCCTGCTGAAGCCAACCCAGTGACTACCTGTGCCCAGACCCGTGCTGCTGGAACCGACACGCTTGCTGCCGAGACCCGGGTAAGACTATCTTCCCCGACATGTACCTTAGATCAGGCACAATATCACAGTCTAAAATTGGAATGTGACAAGTTGGCCAGTGAGAAATCGGAGATGCAACGACACTACGTCATGTATTATGAGATGTCCCATGGCTTGAACATTGAAATGCACAAACAGGCTGAAATTGTCAAAAGGTTAAATGGGATTTGCGCCCAGGTTTTGCCTTACCTCTCCCAAGAGCGTCAGCAACAAGTTTTGGGAGCCATTGAGAGAGCAAAGCAAGTGACTGTTCCAGAACTGAATTCCATTATTCGCCCTGCAACCTTACAACTTCACCATCAGCTACTGATGGTAAGCAAAATGGCAATGCTGATGGGTTGTCCAGGCATTAGAGGAATGGAACTATGGACTAACTTCGGAGTCAACCCGTCTGGGGTCTCCTCCTGTGTTAGTCTCCTGCCGAAAGGGGAGAGATGTAACGGGTGGGCCCGTGGAACCCAGAAGTTCTTAGAAAGTATGAGCCAGAAAATAATGAACATTAAGAATATGTCTTGGATTGCTTTAAAATGGGTCTGTAATATTAATCCACAATATTCCCCAGGATATCTGTAAAGAACTATTTACTGTGTGTTTGATTCTGAATTCAACATGTTATTTGAAAGATGTTAATGTCATCACCTCCAACTACCTGTATGCCTGTTGTAATGTTAATGAATCCAGACTAGCTTCTAAAGACCTTTTCATTTTTGTTTGTGGTGATGTGGATTGGAGCTTGGTAGACAGCCTGGCTGCCTATTATGGGATGTTTAGGTGTCTTGTTGTGAGGAAAGGGGGGGGGGTCACTCCAGCAAACCCCCCCCCCTGCTAAGACTGTTTACTGAAGGAGAAGTTTGAACACACCTGACCTGTATCACCATTGTCATTGGACAGTTTAACCCACCCTGTTTCCCAAGGATGGGAGGGAAGTGTTTTGAAGAGAAGTGTGTTACCATGTGCTTGCAATAAAGATTCATTCCCTGTTTGGAACCTGAAAACAGAGCGTTGTCTCATTATTGGGGGGAATTATCATTGTGGGTCTCGTTCGCCTGACTGTGGAGTGTCGGTAGCTGCCTTGTGTTCGAAAAGGGAATATCCTAAATGGCGTTAACCCCTTTCATACTTGGAGTGCTGTTACAAGAGGTAACTGAAGGTATCCCTGGTTCGAAAACATCATCCACTTGTGCCTTACTACCGGACCTCCCTGTACATTTCTCTCCATGCCCGGAGCCTCCACAGGGCTCTATGTTGCCTGCAACTTGTAGTTCTCCTGTTTCTCCCCTGCTGGGTGATACACCCTGTTTACTGAACCAGTTACTGTGAATCCCCCTTTCTCCTGGATGTTTTGACTACTATCTCCAGACTATGCCCCTCATCTTTATCTTTCCTGCCCATCCTCTCTGAAGTAGAGACCATCCACTCCTGCACTTTCTTGGAGTAGTCAAACTCATGTATTCTTCAACAGGACATGTCTTACATGATTCTTTCACTGTCAGTTGAGAGCAGAACCGGTTTTCACACTACCCTTGCACCAGTTAGTGGCAAAGCCACGGTACAGTTTTTGAACCCCCCCTTCTTTTTTTAGGGGTTAAGGTTCTAAGCTTGGGATCCAAGGCTCATTGTGTTTGGGATGGCTGAGCGGGGAGGGGGGCAGGGAAGTTTTTGGGAACTTTGTGGAGGGGTGTTTTTTTTCCCTCCCTCTTCTTTTTTTTATTATTTTTTTCTTTTTTCTTTCACACAACTCAGGTATGCATTTTTTCTCTGGACACTGTTTTTTCAGGTTTCTGCCTATGGCAGAGTGTTAATGTTTACATATTTTCATCACGAGCACATGTCCTCCTGTTGGCAGATCCACGCACTTTTTTGTTACATGTGCTTGTATGTGCTCTGGAGGGTGCGGTCTGTCTGGTCATTTATGTATCTGTTCCTATGTTATCCTGTACTTTATTAATACTATATGTCTTACAATGGCAAAGCCCCTAAGGACAGTTTCTTGGAACACTAGAGGTCTGAATGCACCCCAGAAGAGATCTTTGTTTTTTTTTGTACTGAAAAAGAGTCATCCACACATTATTTGCCTCCAAGAGACTCACCTTACGGCACAAAAACTAGGGCCTTCAAGCGCCCATGGTTATCTAAATTTTACCATGCTACTCATACTAACTTCTCCAGCGGGGTTTCTGTCCTATTGGCTAAACCTCTCCCTGCTGAGATGCTTCAAGTAAAAACCGACCCCGAGGGGCGGTTTATTATTCTTACTTTACAGATATCCATGGTGACCTTTACACTGGTAAATGTTTATATTCCAGCCCCCTTTTCTGTGGAGGTACTCTCCAAACTGTCCATTCAGTTGCTGAACAGACCCCCTGGGCCCCTGCTTTATGCTGGGGACTTTAATGCTGTTTTGGATCCAGTATTGGATTGTTTGGGAGGGGGGGTAGACCATTTCCCTCCTTTGTGGACTGGGCCCAGACTCATGGCCTTACTGAGGTTTGGCGTTGGAAGTATCCCGATGTGCGCCAATTTTCCTGCCACTCGGATTCTTTCGACTCCATGTCTAGGCTGGATATGGCATTCGTCCCGGCTGAGACTCTCCCCATAGTCTCTGCAGCTTCCTATCTACCTAGAGGGGTTTCAGATCATGCTCCCCTCTCTGTGGACCTCCTCCTCCTCCCAGGTTTCGAGGCCGGCTATCTGGCGCCTGAACTCATACTGGCTGGAGGACGAAATAGTGCAGAAAGAATGCGGGAAAGGCATTGATACCTACTGGAGGGAAAACCTGGGAAAGGTTGACCCCTCCACTGAATTGGAAGCATTCAAAACTTGACATGTGCACACTGAAATATTTTGTTTCGGAATTTCGTTTTCGTTAGAAAAATAAATTTATTTAGTTACTCCCGAAATTCGTTTTTATTTATTTCGTTTTTCGTTAGAAATTGCATTCGTCCGAAAATCTGAATTAATTAAGGTCGAATCTGTCATTGAAGGCTTATGGTGTCTGTCGAATGTTCAAAGAAGATTCGACCGAGCATCGAAACTGTACGACGCTGCAATCATAAATTTCCGGTCGAATGTTCTGCCTACAAGCTATAGATGAATTCTATTGTATGACTAGTAATAATTATATTTTTTAATTATTATTACTAGTCAACAGGGATGAGCCGAACACCCCCCTGTTCGGTTCGCACCAGAACCTGCGAACAGACAAAATGTTAGAGTGAACTTTAGAACCCTATTAAATACAATGGACTCGAACGTTCGAAATCTAAAGTGTTAATTATAAAGGCAAATATGCAAGTTATTGTCCTAAAAAGTGTTTGGGGACCTGGGTCCTGCCCCAGGGGACATGTATCAATGCAAAAAAAAAGTTTTAAAAACGTCCGTTTTTTCGGGAGCAGTGATTTTAATAATGCTTAAAATGAAAAAATAAAAGTGAAATATTCCTTTAAATTTCGTACCTGGGGGGTGTGTATGATATGCATGTAAAGTGGCGCATGTTTCCCGTGCTTAGAACTGTCCCTGCAAAAAATGTCATTTTTGAAAGAAAAAAAGTCATTTAAAACTGACACGCGGCTATTAATGAATTGTCGGCTCCCGGCAATACATACAAAAGTCATTGATAAAAAAAAAAAAAAAAGCGTGGGGGTTCCCCAGAATTCAATTACCAGGCCCTTCAGGTCTGGAATGGATATTAAGGGGAACCCCGCCGCAAATTTAAAAAAAAATTGACGTGGGGTTCCCCCAAATATCCATTCCAGGCCCTTCAGATCTGGCATGGATTTTAAGGGGAACTCCACCCCAAATTTAAAAAAAAATGGCGTGGAGTCCCCCTAAAAATCCATACTAGACCCCTTATCCGAGCACGCAACCTGGCCGGCCGCAGGGGAAGAGGGGGGGACGAGAGAGCGGCCCCCCCTCCCTCCTGAACCGTACCAGGCCACATGCCCTCAACATGGGGAGGATGTCCCCATGTTGATGGGGACAAGGGCCTCATCCCCACAACCCTTGCCCGGTGGTTGTGGGGGTCTGCGGGCGGGGGGCTTATCGGAATCTGGAAGACCCCTTTAACAAAGGGGACCCCCAGATCCCGGCCCCCCCCATGTGAATTGGTAAGGGGTACATTGTACCCCTACCATTTCACGAAGAAAGCGTAAAAAAATGTTTAAAAAAACACACAAACACCTTGAAAAAGTCCTTTATTTAAAAAAAAAAACATTCCAGCGGTGAAATCCAGTGTCCCGCGGCGATCCCGATGTCCAGCGCTGTCCTTCATTGGTTGTGCCTGAGCGGACCTGATGGGGAACTCCCTCTCAGTATTTTAAATGTATAGACCCGCCCCTTCTAAAGTTCCCCATCAGGTCCGCTCAGCGGACCAGATGCGGAACATGAGAAGGGGCGGGTCTATACATGTATTACCAAAGTGAGAGCAGTTCCCCATCAGGTCCGCCTACTCGGTATGTTGGACCCGCCTACGTCATTGGCTTGAGCGGGGCACTTCCTTCACTGTGTAAATTTTTTTTCTTTTTTTCTTTCAAAAATGACATTTTTTGCAGGGACAGTTCTAAGCACGGGAAACATGCGCCACTTCACATGCATATCATACACACCCCCCAGGTACGAAATTTAAAGGAATATTTCACTTTTATTTTTTCATTTTAAGCATTATTAAAATCACTGCTCCCGAAAAAACGGCCGTTTTTAAAACTTCTTTTTGCATTGATACATGTCCCCTGGGACAGGACCCGGGTCCCCAAACACTTTTAGGACAATAACTTGCATATAAGCCTTTATAATTAGCACTTTAGATTTCTCCCATAGATTTTTCGAATTTGCCGAGTTAGTTCTAGCTATTTTACTGCTCCTCCTCTTTGGTTACAATCAGCCAATAACATTCATCATCATCATTTTTTTATTTTACTTCCCCCACCCAATTCCAGCAGTGATCTTTTCTCTCTATGTCGAATCTTTTCTCTCTATAATGTCGAATCTTTTCTCTCTATAATGTCAAATCTTTTCTCTCTATGTCGAATCTTTTCTCTCTATAATGTCGAATCTTTTCTCTCTATGTAGAATATTCTTGGACTAATAGAGTTAAGGTTAGGCACATTCGACCACAGGTTCGATGGACACAGATTGTTATTGTCAGCCTCATGTCGAATCTCCTATCTATATCGAACTGTTGTTGCAACGAAAACGAAAATTAAGCATTTTTTTATGTCGGATCTTTCGGTTTTCGGATTCTGCATTTTCGTTTTCGTTTGTTAAAACGATAACGAAAATACCTGAAATTCGGACGAAAATGCATTCGGACGAAAACGAATGCACATGTCTATTCAAAACCACTTTAAGAGGCACCTTCATGTCAATTACAGGGGTTCTGCGTAAAAACAATCAGATGCTTACTGGGGAGCTTGAGACTGCCATGGTGCGTGCAGAGTCTGCCTATACCTCTAACCCTGCCACTGATACTAGGGAGGCTTGGTTGCAGAGTTGCAGAGTTGCAGAGAGTTTGAACTCCGTCTGCTGGACCTCATGCAAAAACGTATGTTGCATGCTACTCAGAAGTCATTTGAGCACGGTAATAAAGTGGGTCGTCTCTTGGCATACCTGACTAAACCTGACCACACTCCCATATCTATACCTCGCATACTTACTGCTCAGGTGTTCCTGAAGACATTCTGGACTCCTTTTTTTGTTTCTATAAGGAACTATACACCTCTAGAGTAGATTACGATGACTCTCAGTTGACTGACTTTCTATCTGACATATCTCTCCCCCATTGTCGACTGAGGGACGGGATATGTTGGAGGAGCCTATTTCAGTTGAGGAGATGGCCGCAGTCATCTCCCAAATGCCTAAACATAAGACTCCTGGCCTAGACGGATTTCTGACTGAGTGGTATGTGCAATATAAAGACCTTTTATGCCCATACCTTTTACGGACTAATAACAAAGCCTTAGAAGCAGTGCGTGAAGCCCTAATTGTACTTCTATTGAAGCCCCGTAAGGACCCAATTCATTGTGAATTTTACCGTCCCATTTCACTTATAAATGTGGATGTTAAGATTCTGGCTAAGGTGCTGGCGAATCGCCTGAATGGTGTAGTCACGTCCCTGGTTAATAGTGACCAGGGGGGTTTCATTCCCGGAAGGTCCACCCGAATTAATATACATAGGCTGTTTCATTATATGCAATATCCGCATGACTGTCCTCCCACATGGGCCATTGTGTCTTTAGATACGTGCAAAGCGCTTGACAGTGTGGAATGGCCGTATCTCTTCCGGGTGCTGCAGATGTATGGATTTGGTCCCCGCATGATAGCATCCGCTCCTCCCCCTCTATTAAAGGTCTTACAATTGCCAATATTAAAGAACGTATCTCCCTATATGCAGATGACATGTTGATGTATCTAGCTGACACTAATGAATCACTCCGAGCCCTATTGGATGAAATTACCACCTTTGGTGATTTTTCTGGTTTCCGAGTGAATTGGGAGAAGTCCAGTCTCTCCCTATTGGATGGGTCTGCCTCTCCCCACATACACTCGGACTCCAAACTTCAGGTGGTATCCTCATTCAGATATTTGGGAGTCTTGGTACAGGCTCCTTTGTCTTCCTATGTTGCTAACAACTTAGAATCCCTATTGGCCCGCCTTCAGGAGCAGACCAAGTTATGGATGGATCTTCCTCTTGACCTCATGGGGAGGGCCAATGTGCTCTAAATTATTTACCTACCACGTTTTCTCTATATCCTAGCTAACTCTCCCTGTAAAATACCTAAATCCATTTTTAAACGCATTGATGCGATATTCACTACTTTCTTATGGAAAGGTGGCTCCCCTAGAGTGGTCCTTGAAACGCTACGCTTGCCAGCACATTTGGCAGGCCTGGCATTTCCCAACTTTCATATATACTATTTGGCATCGCAGCTGGTGCACATCCATGATTGGTTGTGCCCAGTATCGGCCAATGCCTGCACCTCCACGGAGGGGGCCATTGCTTCCTCCCTGGAAACACTGCATAATATCATATATAGGAGCAGAGTCCCTGACTGTCCGGGTACCTCTATACTTGCCAACACCCTTTCCTTGTTTAGGTACATTGTCCAGAAAATTTCTAAGCACACCTGGTTGAAGTCGCCCAATAACCCCCTGTGGTATAACCCGAATTTGCATGAACTATATACCCTCCCGGAACCCCAACTGCTGGTACTCTAGGGGGTTAAATATTTGTGTCACCTGTACAATGCTCAAGGTTTCAAATCCTTCCCCCAATTATGTTTAGATTTTGACCTACCGAGGTCCTATTTATTTTATTACTTCCAGCTCCGGCATGCTATCCACGCCCAGTTTGGCTCCCTGGAGGACCCCACTGCCATACCTCCCTTGGAAGAGTTACTTAGACAGCCATATCCCACTAAACTAGTCTTCACCTATTATGTGGCCCTACTGTCTGATTATAATCCTAGGTTCCACAAGGATCAGGCAAAGTGGACCACCCTGGACATCTCCCTCACTCACGATGACTGGTCAGAATTTAGCGAGACGTATAAGTCCTCTGTCATTGCCTCCCGTGACCGTATCATACAGATTAAAATTTTCCACCAAACACACTTTACTCCGGCTAGGTTACACAAGCTAGGTCTCCTGCCTTCAGCTGCCTGTTTCTGCGGCTGTGGTCAGGAGGCGGACTTCATGCACTGCTTCTGGTCATGCCCGGTAGTTCGGGAACCCTGGGAGGAGGTGGGTGCCTTTATTTCATCTGCGTTGGGTCTCCCGAACATTGTTCACCCCAAGAATTGCCTTCTTGGCATCTTTGGGGAGCTACACTTATCACCTCATGCCAAGAGACTGCTCCGTATACTTTATTTTTTGTTAGGAAGGCTATTTTACTGTCCTGGAAGGGTGCACAGACCTCACTAAAGTCCCTCTGGTTGAAACTCATTAATGATGTTATCCCACTATTTAAGCTCACCTTTGAAATGCGGAAACGGAGCAAAACCTTCAACAAAATCTGGAGTAGATGGCTGGCCAGCCCACTAACCTTATCCCAGCAATGATTGACCACTCCTTATTATCATTAGTACTTGATTGTTGATAGACCGTACCCCCAGAGGAATTTATTATTTTTTACTATAGGTTGATTGCCTATTACTTTGATGTGTAGGTTTGTTACCAGATTGTGCCTTTATACTCATTTCCCCTATCTTGCTCTGAAACCCATTGTTTATGTACATCTATGCACTTTGCCAGAAAAATACTCTGTATGTATCTGTGTGACCTGAGGTAGCCAGATTGTCTGGTGCTTTATTGTGTGTTTTTTTTCTTTTGTATGTGCTTTATTTTTTGGCTGTCTGTAAGTTTGTTTGGAAAACTTAATAAAACATATCTTTAAAAAAAAAAGTATTAAAAAGTGAAAGTTTGATTTATGATTGTTAATCTGTCCCATTACTTTTGGTCCCTTGGCACATATACAAACTGTTGTAATTCCTACACCGTTCACCAAATTTGGATGTAAATACCCTCAAATTAAAGCGGAGTTCCACCCAATTTTTTTACTTTTTTTTATTCCACTCCTCACCCCCTTACATGCCACATTTGGCATGTAATTTTTTTTGGGGGGGGAGTGGGGGCTTCAGTAGGAGTGGGACTTCCTGTCCCACTTCCTCCTTCCGCCCTGGAGCCGCCTAGGCGATACGTCATATCGCCTTGTGGCGGCTCCTCCCTGTAGGCGATCACCTGGGACGTGACAGGTCCCAGGCGATCGCCTGTCCACTCACAGAGCGCTGCGCCGTTCGCGCATGCGCAGTGAGTGCCCGGCCGTGAAGCCGAAAGCTGTCATGGCCGGGTGCCCACACTGTGAATGGACGCGACGGCGGAGGAGGGGGGAGAGGAGCGGAGCTCCAGGCAGCGCGTCGCTGGACAGTGGAGCAGGTAAGTGTATGTTTATTAAAAGCCAGCAGCTACACTTTTTGTAGCTGCTGACTTTTAATAAACATAAAAAAAGGGTGGAACTCCGCTTTAAAGCTGAAAGTCTGCAGTTAAAGCACATCTTGTTTGTTTCATTTCAAATCCATTGTGGTGGTGTATAGAGCCAAAAAGATTAGAATTGTGTCGATGTCCCAATATTTATGGACCTGACTGTATATAAAATAACGTGCCAAATGATCCTGTGCAAATCAGCAATACATGCAATACAATTCAATCTGTATCCAATTAAACTTGTGCCCAATTTTCCTGTGCAACTGTGCGAATAGGCAAATAAAGATAATAAAGTGCAAAAATAGTAAATAATCTGTGCCCAATTAATTCCTGTGCAGAGAATTGTGTAATTAGGCAAATGTGCAAATATGCAAAAAAATAAGCATCAATGGTGCAAATGAGCAATAATGCAACATAAATGTGAAAACGGTGATTCCAAGAATTCAGACACAGCAATGTGTAAAGCAACAACTGTGCCAATAAACTGTGCAAAGTCCAACTCTGAACTTCCAGGCAAAAAGCGTGCAAGAAATAGTCTCTGTGCTGGAAATTTTCTGAGCAGTCCAAAACAATGTGCATACAGTCCGAATGTGAGAATGCAGAATCCAATATCAAATGCAGAGTGCAAGTGCCTTCATCCGGTGCAAGTGTCCACGTTTCCCCCAGCATGTTTCCCCCAGCCTCTCACCTCATCTGGCTCATAAGCGAGCCTCTCTGATGAATACCACTGGTCTAGCGATCCCTGGCAGATCAATTCTTTTTCAATCCAACAAGGTCAGGCTTCCCGGTTTTACATGCTCAAAGAACATAACAGAGGAAAAAGGGAGGGCTCCATAGTGCAGTATATTTGATAAAAGTTGTTTATTACATGGTATATACACTTAAGCCTCGTACACATGATCGGATATCCTATGGATTCTAATCCGATGTTTTTTTCCATCGGAAATCCGATGAAGCTGACTTCCATCAGTCTTGCCTACACACCATCAGTCAAAAAACCGACCGTTCCAAACGCGGTGACGTAAAACACTCCGATGAGCCGAGAAAAATGAAGTTTAATGCTTCTGAGCATGCGTCAACTTGATTCTGAGCATGCGTGGGTTTTTTATCCGATGGACTTGCCCATAGACGATCGGAATTTGCTATCGGTTTTTGATCCATCGGAAAAATGTAAAACATGTTCTATTTTTTAAAACCGATGGAAAAAAGACTGATGTGTCCCATACACGATCGGTTTGTCCGATGAAAAAAGTCCATCGGACTGTTTTCATCGGTAAAACCGATCGTGTGTACAGGGCTTTACAGTTAAACAGCATATACACAGCATGTAAGTGAAAGACACTTGGTCTCGGCCACGACCGGAAGTGACGTCACCATGGCTCTGTCTTCCTGACACGTTGCCTCTCTGTCCACGTGACTTTCTCAAAGGGCGTCAATACTAGAGATGACATAGAGATATTTCGTGTAAGTTTTGAGGACAAGACTTTGCCCCAAAATGGCTCAGAGACATCTAACCGTGGTTGCCATATTTTAGTAAATTTCTTAGGGCACGCCCTACCCTTTATATATTAGTTTAAACTTAGGTAGATCTCCATTCATTACACGGTAGACATTTTGAGCTGTGGGTGGAGTAGCATCTTTCCAGTGTATCAAGATCACTTTACGTGCATAAAATAATAACATGCGTAACAGAATACAAGCATGAGTCCTAGGAACAAAGTCATTCAGAATACTTAAAAGTCCAACATCTGGGATTTGAGGTACTGGAAGATTAATTGTATGTTCTAAAAAATGTAATAAATCCTGCCAAAAGACCATTAGTCCAGGACAATTCCAAAACATACAGTAGGTGCCGCCGACATTGTATATCCATCGCAATCCCATCGCTGAGATTCTCGGCGACAGGGTGCCGACATCTCGCGCTCGCTACAATAGCGAGAAGGCGACGCGACACTGTATTGAACGGGATCCGACGTGGATTCCCGCCAATACCAGGCACTGTATTTGGTATGAATCCTGAGCGGGAACTCCACGCCAAATTTAAAAAAACGGCGTGGGGGTCCCCCTCAAAATCCAAACCAGACCCTTATCAGAGCACGCAACCTGGCAGGCCACAGGAAAAGAGGGGGGGAACGAGAGAGCGCCCCCTCCCTCCTGAACCGTACCAGGCCGCATGCCCTCAACATGGGGATTTGGTGCTTTGGGGCAGGGGGGGGCGACCTGCGGCCCCCCCACCCCAAAGCACCCTGCCCCCATGTTTATGGGGACAAGGGCCTCTTCCCGACAACCCTGGCCGTTGGTTGTCGGGGTCTGCGGGCGGGGGCTTATCGGAATCTGGGAGCCCCCTTTAATAAGGGGGCCCCCAGATCCTGGCCCCCCACCCTATGTGAATGAGTATGGGGTACATTTTACCCCTACCCATTCACCTGGTGGAAAAAAAATTCAATAAAAAAACACACACAGGTTTTTAAAGTAATTTATTAGGCAGCTCCGGGGGTCTTCTTCCGACTTCGGGGGTCTCTTCTTCCGACTTCGGGGGTCTTCTTCGGCTCTCCGGTGCCTTTTTCCTTCTGCCGGGCTTTTCCGCTAACTTCTTCCAGCTCTTTTGCTAGCGGAGAGGCCTGGTCTTCCCTGTCGTCTCCTCCCGCTCTCCGTTGTCCTTCTGCCGGGCTGCTCCACTATCTTCTTCCAGCTCTTTTGCTAGTGGAGGGACCCGGTCTTCCCGTCACCATCGGCGTCTTCTTCCCTCATCTCCTCTTCGATGTTGACACTTCGCTTTCTTCCGCTGTAATGCCGGGTGTGCGGTGCGCAACGATTTATATAGGCCTCTCATGACGTCACAGTCACATGCTCCGGGTGGCCCCGGAGCATGTGACTGTGACGTCATGGGAGCCTGTGACTGTGACGTCATGGGAGCATGTGGCCACCCGGAGCATGTGACTGTGACGTCATAAGAGGCCTATATAAATCTTTGCGGACTGCACACCCAGCATTACAGCGGGAGGAAGCGATGAGTGAACATCGAGGAGGAGAAGAGGGAAGACGGCGACGACGAAGACCGTACCCCCACTAGCAAAAGAGCTGGAAGAAGATAGCAAAGGCACCCGGCAGAAGGCAGAAAGAACCGGAGAGCAGAAGAAGAGACCCCTGAAGTCGGAAGAGACCCCCGAAGTCGGGAGAAGACCCCCAAAGTCGGAAGAAGACCCCCAGAGCTATGTAATAAATTACTTTAAAAACCTGTGTAGTGTTTTTTTATTGACATTTTTTTCCACCAGGTGAATGGGTAGGGGTACGATGTACCCCATACTCATTCACATAGGGTGGGGGGCCGGGTCCTGGGGGCCCCCTTATTAAATGGGGCTCCCAGATTCCGAGAAGCCCCCGCCAGGGTTGTTGGGAAGAGGCCCTTTTCCCCATCAACATGGGGCAGGGTGCTTTGGGGTGGGGGGGCCGCAGGTCGCCCACCCTGCCCCAAAGCACCAAACTCCCCATGTTGAGGGCATGCGGCCTGGTATGGTTCAGGAGGGAGGGGGGCCGCTCTCTCATCCCCCCTCTTTTCCTGTGGCCTGCCAGGTTGCTCGGATAAGGGTCTGGTTTGGATTTTGAGGGGGACCCCCACGCCGTTTTTTCAGCTTAGGGGGTTCCCCTTCAAATCCATACCAGACCGAAGGGCCTGGTATGCTCCTGGAGGGGAACCCATGCTGGTTTTTTATTTAAAATTTGGCGTGGAGTTCCCGCTCAGGATTCATACCAAACACAGTGCCTGGTATTGGCGGGAATCCACGTCGGATCTCCGTCCACCGGCCTCAATGTCAGCAATGCGTGTCGCTCATTGCGAAAGGAAAAATATAATTTTTCCTTTCCCGATGACGAGACAGCTCAGCGCTGGCTCTCGCGACGGGGCTCGTAGGGTGTCAATCTCGCCGCTAGAAGAGGCGAGATTGACACAAAATCGGCAGCACCTACTGTATGAAGCAGATCCGCAGCGAGTCCACAGCGAGAACAAATAGCAGCAAAAAAGGGGGGGAGAATTGGGACTTTAAATGAGGCAAGGACCGAGATAGGTCTCATGCCTCCATCCCTGTATAATATACAAAAAAGGGGGGGGAGGCGGGACTTTGAGTGAAGCACACAGTCATCAGTGAGGGGTTAAAACATGTAGTAGGTTTATTAGCCATACAAGTTCATACAAACAATAAATAATCTCACGGTATAATTTCATATATGTACAAAAAGTAACATGATAATTACATGACAGTGGAAGGGATTTTGCCTACACAAACTGAGAACTTCCTGATGTATCAAAATTAAAACTCGTGATCATATAAAATGATACATATAAAACATGTTGGTAGCTTGGTCAGTGTAAAAGATTGCAATTATAAGGCTCTACGCATTTCGTGAAGTGTTTATATTCACTCATCAGGAGCATATCTGTCAATATCTGTCAGGAACCATGAATCAGACTGAAACAGAAATACAGTTAAATCACACTTGTTTAATAATAAAAATAAAAAAGCAAACAGAGTAAGCGTAGTAAAACAAGCCAGGGTTCGGTAACTGGATCGGGTAGTCAGCCAAGCCAATGTCCAAGAACCAGGGATAAAGGTAGAGTCCAGCAAGCAGGATCTGTAGCCAGAGGGAACGTAGTCAGGCAAGTCTTCAACAGCAACGCAGGAGAAAGTCTGTAGTGATGTTAACACAGGCAAAGGCGAAGAGCAAATGAACTGGAAGTCCTTAAGTAGGCAGCTGACGAGCGGATCATCAACAGGTGGATCACTGGAGAGATGGAAGCTGGCAATTAGCTGACAGCTGAGCTGCCAGCACAGAGAAGGAAGGGCTGACCGCAGCCCTGACAGTACCCCCTCCTCAATGACCCCTCCCCCTCGGAGGACCACCGGGCTTGAGGGGAAAATGTCTATGGAAATCACGGTGGAGGACAGGGGCATGTACGTCCGAGGATGGGACCCAAGAGCGTTCCTCCGGACCGTAGCCCATCCAATGCACCAGGTACTGTATGCGCCCACGGAACCTACGGGAGTCAACAATGGACTGTATTTCATACTCCTCATGGTTCTCAACCTGTATAGGGTGAGGACGTGGCACCGAGGTGGTAAAATGGTTGTAGACCAAAGGTTTCAATAAGGAGACATGAAACACATTAGATATCCGCATACTGGAAGGAAGGTCCAACGCGTAAGCTACTGGATTTGTCCTGCGAAGGATACGGAAAGGCCCAATAAACCTAGGTGCAAACTTCAGAGAAGGGACACGAAGTCGGAGGTTGCGGGATGACAGCCAGACCCTGTTCCCGACCTGGTAGGAAGGTGCAGGCAGGCGTCTGCGGTCAGCATGGAGTCTGTACCTCTCGTTAGCCTGTCGCAAAGCCTCCTGGACTTGTAGCCAAGTGGAACGAAGACCACGGAGATGTTCCTCTAACGCAGGAATACTCTGAGGAACAAACTAGTCAGGCAACATGGAAGGCTGGAAACCATAATTCGCCATAAATGGGGACAAACGGGAAGCAGAATTCAGAGCGCTATTGTGAGCAAACTCCGCCCATGGTAAGAGGTCTGACCAGTTGTTGTGATGGTCAGAAATATAGCAACGCAGGAATTGCTCCAAGGACTGATTGGCTCGTTCTGCGGCCCCATTAGACTGGTGATACGCAGAGGAGAAAGCAAGCTGAATTCCCAACTGTGCACAAAAGGCTCGTCAGAACCGGGATACAAACTGACTTCCCCTGTCAGAGACGATGACCTTGGGTAGGCCATGTAAGCGAAAGATCTCCCGAGCAAAAATGGAGGCCAGTTCTTTAGACGTAGGCAACTTTTTAAGTGGAATACAGTGGGACATTTTCGAGAACCGGTCTACCACCATGAGGATAACTGTGTTGCCCAGGGAGTTGGGTAACTCCACAATGAAATCCATAGACAGGTGGGTCCAGAACCTCTCTCCATTGGGTATGGGTTGTAGGAGGCCCAATGGAAGGTGTCGTGGAGTCTTACTCTGAGCACACACGGAACAGGCAGCTACAAAGGCGGTTACATCAGCAAGTAGACTAGGCCACCAGAATTGTTGGGAAATAGCCCAACAGAGTTGATTCTTCCCAGGGTGGCCAGCAGCCTTGGGAGAATGGTAAGTCTGGAGCACAGCAGTACGAAGACTCTCGGGTACAAAGTAGTGATCACAAGGTTTCTCAGGAGGAGCATCGACCTGAGCAGCCAGAATTTTGCTTCCCAAAGGAGAAGTGAGACTGGTGCGAACCGTAGCCAGAATATGATCAGGAGGAATCACAGGAACCGGAACCGACTCCATCTTGGAAGTGGAGGAAAATTGTTGTGACAAGGCGTCAGCCCTTACATTCTTAGTACCGGGTAAGAATGAGACAATGTAATTGAAACTCGACAAGAAAAGAGCCCATCGTGCCCTTCTGGGAGAGAGGCACTTAGCCTCAGACAAGAATGTGAGATTCTTATGGTCAGTAAGAATGAGAACCGGCACAGTTGTACCTTCGAGGAGATGTCTCCATTCTGTCAGGGCTAAAATGATCGCCAAAAGCTCCCTCTCACCAATCTCCTAATTGCACTCCGCAGGTGACAATTTCTTGGAAAAGTAGCCACACGGATGCATAGCACTGTCAGAGCTAGGTCATTGAGACAGAAGAGCGCCAACTCCAGTCTCAGAAGCATCAACCTCAAGGATAAAAGGCAACGTAGGATCAGGATGTGCCAACACAGGAGCAGAAACGAAGGTAGATTTAAGACTCTCAAAAGCCTTGATGGACTCTGGAGACCAAGTCTGTGGGTTACCGTCTTTTCTGGTCATATCAGTCAGGGGCTTGACCAGAGACGAGAAGTTACGAATAAACTTCCGATAATAGTTGGCAAAGCCAAGAAAACACTGCAGAGGACATAAACCCACGGGTCGAGGCCACTGTAGGACAGCAGAAAGTTTCTCTGGGTCCATCGAAAAACCAGCCATGGAAATTACATAACCCAGGAATTTTACCTGTTCCCGATGGAATTCACATTTCTCCAGCTTACAATAGAGATTGTTCTCTCTTAGTTTTTGTAGCACTCGACAGACATCTGTGTGGTGGCTCTCCAGGGGCTTGGAAAATATGAGGATATCATCGAGATAGACCACCACACATAACTGCAACAAATATCGGAGGACATCATTAATAAACTCTTGGAAAACTGCCGGAGCATTGCAGAGGCCAAAAGGCATTACGAGGTACTCATAATGACCTGTTCTGGTATTAAACACAGTTTTCCACTCATCACCCTGCTTAATCCTGACGAGATTGTATGCCCCTCTCAAATCAAGCTCCGTGAAGACCGTTGCTCCCTTGTGGCGGTCAAATAACTCTGTAATTAACGGGATCGGATAGGCATTCTTAATGGTAAAATGATTAAGACCTTTATAATCGATACAAGGTTCACCACTCTTCTTTTTTACAAAAAAGAAACCAGCACCGGCAGGAGATGAGGATTGCGGATGAAACCTCGAGAAAGAGCGTCTGCAACATACTCCTCCATGGCTTTATCCTCCAAGACCGACAAAGGGTAAACCCGGCCACGAGGGGGTATGGCACTAGGTTGAAGGTCAATTCAATCATACGACCGGTGTGGAGGCAACGTACCGGCTTGACCTTTGTCAAATACATCGCTAAAATCGCGATACTCCTCCTGCAGGGAAGAGAGTGAAGCGGTGCACAGAGCCTTGGCTACCTTCTGGAAGCATCTCTCACTGCACTGTGGTGACCAGGACAGAACCTCAGCACGGAGCCAATCAAAAGAAGTTGTGCCTCTGTAACCAGGGATAACCAATAACCAGCGGAAACTTAGGTGAAGAAATAACTTGAAATTGGATTATCTCATGGTTAAGAGCCCCTACAGCCATGGACAATGGAACCATCTCATGAGTCACATGGACAGGCTGTAGAGGTCTCCCATCAAGAGCCTCAATGGCAAGTGGAGTGTCACGTAGCTGCAGCGGAATCGAGTGCTTAGACACAAAGGCATCATCAATGAACAGGCCTGCAGCCCCGGAGTCGATTAGAGCCTGTATCTCGACAGACGACAGGGTAACCGAAACCAGGGGCTTATCCTTCTGGGCAACCGGAGACGAAACAACGACACCTAAGGTCTGTCCATGACAGGACCTCAAGGTTTGAGCGTTCCCTGGACGGGTAGAACAAGACTTCAAAAAGTGACCGGCCTGGCCACAATAAAGGCACAATTTCTTCCTCCTCCTAAGGGCTCTCTCATCCGCAGAGAGACGCGTGAAGCCCAAGTGCATGGGTTCATCTTCACAGACCGACTCGGTACCAGGAGGCATGGGAGGTGAGGTAGGCAAGGGTGGGACTGCAAAGCTCGGAGACAAACGTACAGGAGGCTTCCGCTAGCGCTCCTTAAGAGAGAATCTCTCTCTGAGTCTGGAGTCAATGAGGATGGCAAACGTGATCAACCTCTCCAGCTCGGTGGGTATATCTCGGGCTGCTATCTCATCTTTGATGTTATCCGAGAGACCATGAGAAAACGCAGCCACGAGGGCCTCATTGTTCCACGCAACCTCTGCTGCCAGAGTATGGAATTCACTGGCGTAATCGGCAACAGTTCTCATACTCTGTTTGATGGACATGAGGCACTTGGCAGCAGAAGCAGAGCGTGCGGGAACGTCAAATACCCTTTTGAAGGAAGCCACAAATTCTGGATAACTCAGGACCACGGGTTTTTCCGTCTCCCATAGAGGGTTTTCCCAGGCCAAGGCTCTCTCAGAAAGCAAATATATCACGAAACCTACTTTGCTTCTGTCCGTGGGAACACCTGGGGCAGCATCTCAAAATATATCTCAACCTGGTTGAGAAAACCTCTGCATTGGACTGGATCGCCCCCAAATCGCTGGGGAAGCGGAGCGGAACCAGACATACCTCTTAAAGAGGAAATACTCGAGGCGGATGCCTGCACAGAGGCTGGAGCAGCAGCAGGGTCTGCCTGCACAGGGACTACCAGAGCGGCTAC
Organism: Rana muscosa; assembly: GCA_029206835.1. Lineage (NCBI taxonomy): Eukaryota > Metazoa > Chordata > Amphibia > Anura > Ranidae > Rana > Rana muscosa. The sequence continues at coordinate 11,771,246 of JARGYO010005562.1, forward strand.
TGTAGGAGACTCTAGATGAGCCGTGCGACTTAGGAGTGTTCTTATCGTCGTAGCAACCTGATCCATGCGGTGATCCAGGTCATCCAATTTGGAAAAAATATTATCAACAAGTGGATTGGCTGCATCTTCTGAAGTCATGGCCTTCGCCTACTGTCAGGAACCATGAATCAGACTGAAACAGAAGTACAGTTAAATCACACTTGTTTAATAATAAAAATAAAAAGGCAAACAGAGTAAGCGTAGTAAAGCAAGCCAGGGTTCGGTAACTGGATCGGGTAGTCAGCCAAGCCAATGTCCAAGAACCAGGGATAAAGGTAGAGTCCAGCAAGCAGGATCTGTAGCCAGAGGGAACGTAGTAAAGCAGGTCTTCAACAGCAACGCAGGAGAAAGTCTGTAGTGATGTTAACACAGGCGAAGACGAAGAGCAAATTAACTGGAAGTCCTTAAGTAGGCAGCTGACGAGCGGATCATCAACAGGTGGATCACTGGAGAGATGGAAGCTGGCAATTAGCTGACAGCTGAGCTGCCAGCACAGAGAAGGAAGGGCTGAACGCAGCCCTGACAATATCTGAAATAAAATGTATAAATTTGGGTCATTACCTAGGAGATGGAACAAGCACCAAAAAGAAAAAATTGCACCCATATAGGGAATACTTACAGCCAACGTGTGGAAGTGCAACATTGAGAGCTGGAGACTCCCCGAAGGGGCATCCTTTCGGGGAGCTGTGACAACGTAAGGCGCAGAGGGGCCCCCACATGGCCACACCAGGGCAGAAAGATAAGCCATAAGGTAGTGGTCTCTAGAGTGTAGTTGTATATAATAACCAACAATGTCTTGTAGGACTTCTGTAAAAATGTAAGTATAAATGAGAAACATTACAGTTTAAGCCCAGTGATCTGTATATTGTGTAAGCAATGTTGAAAAGGTACTGAGTATATTACCTGATACTTGGACATATAAGACCATGGTGTAGATAGTGATGATTTTACCATCAGGGGACCAAAATGACCAATGGGCTGACCAAAGTGAGACCTATAAGGGCCCATGCGCCAATTACATTGCCACACATCACGTTAGCGTGCCCAAAGTGGGGGAGGCGCAAACACTAGGGCGGAAAACCGCCCGGCGTTTGGCTCCAAAAGAGGACCCCCACAAGCCGCAGATGGATTACACTAGTGGCGCCGCGGCTTACAAATTACGCCATTCGCACGCCGTGTGTAGCGTGACGTCGATGCACAGCACGGAGGAAACCACACGCCCCAATAGGGAGAGGTGAGTTCCCGTGGTGTGCCATCAAACTCCCGGAAGTGGATGTGGGCCAAGGCCCATGATTCCAGATCAAGATGCACTGTCATCACAAAATGTGATGATTGTAAGTGCAGATAATAATGTAAAAAGACGGTAGAAACCGACATGGTGGATGTCTGAATCCTAGGACGACATGTAGGTGAAAACAAAAATGAACCAAGATTTAGTAACCATGGGTAACAACTGTAACCCAATACTAATTGGATATGCCAATTGATGATGTCAACCCGACTCTAAGGAGACTGCGCGCTTCCATCCCTGTAATGCAAAAAAAGGGGGGGAGGTTTGGGACTTTAAATGAGGCAAGGACTGGGATAGGTCTCATGCCTCCATCCCTGTATAATATACAAAAAAGGGGGAAGGCGGGACTTTGAGTGAAGTACGCAGTCATCAGTGAGGGGTTAAAACATGTAGTAGGTTTATTAGCCATACAAGTTCATACAAACAATAAATAATCTCACGGTATAATTTCATATATGTACAAACAGGAACATGATAATTACATGACAGTGGAAGGGATTTTGCCTACACAACCTGAGAACTTCCTGATGTATCAAAATTAAAACTCGTGATCATATAAAATGATACATTAAAAACATGTTGGTAACTTGGTCAGTGTAAAACATTGCAATTACAAGGCTCTACGTGTTTCGTGAAGTGCTTATATTCACTCATCAGGAGCAGCAATATCAATATCTGAAGGGGCATCTTTTCCGGGAGCTGTGACAGCGTAAGGCGCAGAGGGGCCCCCACATGGCCACACCAGGGCAGAAAGATAAGTCATAAGGTAGTGGTCTCTAGAGTGTAGTAGTATATTATAACCAACAATGTCTTGTAGGACTTCTGTAAAAATTATAAACATTACCATTTAAGCCCAGTGATCTGTATATTGTGTAAGCAGAACACTGGGACTATGTTGAAAAGGTACTGAGTATATTACCTGATACTTGGACATATAAGACCATGGTGTAGATACAGATGATTTTACCATGATATGCAGGGGACCAAAATGACCAATGGGCTGACCAAAGTGAGACCTATAAGGGCCCATGCGCCAATTACATTGCCACATGTCACGTTAGCGTGCCCAAAGTGGGGGAGGCGCAAACACCAGGGGGCGGAAAACCGCCCGGCATTTGGCGCCAAAGGAGAACCCCACAAGCCGCAGATTGATTACACTAGCGGCGCCGCTGCGTACAAATCACGTCATACGCACGCGTGACATCGATGCACAGCACGGAGGAAACCACCCGCCCCAATAGGGAGAGGTGAGTTCCCGTGGTGTGCCATCAAACTCCTGGAAGTGGATGTGGGCCAAGGCCCATGATTCCAGATCAAGATGCACTGTCATCACAAAATGTGATGATTCTAAGTGCAGATAATAATGTAAAAATACTTATCTTTCTGCCCTGGTGTGGCCATGTGGGGGCCCCTCTGTGCCTTATGCTATCACAGCTCCCGGAAAGGATGCCCCTTCGGGGAGTCTCCAGCTCTCAATGTTGCACTTCCACACGTTGGCTGTAAGTATTCCCTATATGGGTGCAATTTTTTCTTTTTGGTGCTTGTTCCATCTCCTAGGTATTGACCCAAATTTATACATTTTATTTCAGATATTGACATTGCTGCTCCTGATGAGTGAATATAAACACTTCACAAAACGCGTAGAGCCTTGTAATTGCAATGTTTTACACTGACCAAGTTACCAACATGTTTTATATGTATCATTTTATATGATCACGAGTTTTAATTTTGATACATCAGGAAGTTCTCAGGTTGTGTAGGCAAAATCCCTTCCACTGTCATGTAATTATCATGTTCCTTTTTGTACATACCGTATATACTCGAGTATAAGCCGACCCGAATATAAGCCAGGGCACCTAATTTTACCACAAAAACTGGGAAAACTTATTGACTCGAGTATAAGCCTAGGGTATGCCTCACTTTGCCTCACTGTGTCCATGCCTCACTGTGTCCATGCCTCACTGTGCCCATGCCTCACTGTGCCCATGCCTCACTGTGTCCATGCCTCACTGTGTCCATGACTAGACTGACGTTTAACATGGGAGTCTATGGAAGGGGTGCCCGGCTTTGAAAAATCGGTGCTCCCCGGCCGTAAGTCCCCCGGACAAGAAACGTTGCAAACTTGTAGAGGAAGAGTGGGGCTACATGTGTGCTAAGCTTGGGGTCCAGAAGACCTACGACCGGCCGGTACCGGGTCCCCAAAGTCACCAGAGAAATGACCGTTTAACATGGGAGTCTATGGAAGGGGTGCCCGGTTTTGAAAAATCGGTGCTCCCCGGCCGTAGGTCCCCCGGACAAGAAACTTTGCACACTTGTAGAGGAAGAGTGGGGCTATATGTGTACTGGCTCCCCAAATTCCGGGAGATCAGGTGCAAAAAGGTGACTCGAGTATAACCCGAGGGGGGCATTTTCAGCACAAAAAATTGTGCTTAAAAACTCGGCTTATACTCGAGTATATACGGTATATGAAATTATACCGTAAGATTATTTATTGTTTGTGTGAACTTGTATGGCTAATAAACCTACTACATGTTTTAACCTCTCACTGATGACTGCGTGCTTCACTCAAAGTCCCGCCTTCCCCCTTTTTTGTAACAAATAGCAGCAGATCCAAATCCCATACGAGCTGGGGCATAGTGTAAATGATGAATAAACTTAAATTGAACAAATTGATCACTAATCACATCCTGAAAGCAAACATCAGTGGCTTCCTCCCAACCCTCCTCAGAAAGCTCACGCAGTAACAACAGCCACTTGCAATAGGAGTTCTAAAATGGTTTAGGCCCTCCCTGTAGTTACTAATTTTGTGAGTTCTGGCTATGATAATAAATCTTCCATTGGGGATTCCGTGAGCTCTAGAGTCAAACTCCAAAACTGTATCCGGATTGCATGCCTAAACAATAGATATTTAAAAAATAATTTATTATCCTCACTATTAGGGTTGAGCGGACACCTGGATGTTCGGGTTCGACGGGTTCGGCCGAACTTCGGAAAAAAGTTTGAGTTCGGGACCCGAACTTGACCCGAACTTGACCCCGAACCTGAACCCCATTGAAGTCAATGGGGACCCGAACTTTTGAGGACTAAAATGGCTCTTAAAAAGTAATGGAAAGGGCTAGAGGGCTGAAAATGGCAGCAAAATGTTGTTAAGAGCATGGCAAGTGCTCTGCAAACAAATGCGGATAGGGAAATAATAACTTAAAATAACATAAAATACATAAAAATTTAAAATAATAATCTTGACCTAGGAGGACAAGGTCCATATGGAGTAGGAGGTTCAGGTGGGTGGTGGATGTGGCGGTGTAGGTGGAAGCGGCGGTGGAGGAGGACGAGGTAGCCAACACTGGTTTTTGTTTTTATTTTATTTATTTTTAAATTAGGGTACACCCCAAAAAAGTGAGAGAGATCAAAAATACAACAATGGCTGGGTAAGGCCGGTATACATGTCTATTCTGCACAAGGTACGGACAAGTCCTGTGGGATCCATGCCTGGTTCATTTTAATGAACGTGAGTTTGTCCACATTGGCTCTGGACAGGCGGCTGCGCTTGTCTGTGATAATGCCCCCTGCCGTGCTAAATACACGTTCAGATAATACACTGGCTGCAGGGCAGGCCAGCACCTGCAAGGCGTAAAGAGCAAGCTCAGGCCATGTGCTCAATTTGGAGACCCAGAAGTTGAAGGGGGAAGACGCGTCATTCAGTACGTGTAGGCGTGTGCACACATACTGCTCCACCATGTTGGTGAAATGCTGCCTAATGCTAAGACGTTCCATATCAGCTGGAGGTGCTGGTTGTTGTGGCGTGCTGACAAAGCTTTTCCACATTTTGGCCATGCTAACCCTGCCTTCTGAGGTGCTGGCGGTGGCCCGGCTGCGTTAGCGACCTCTTTCTCCTCCTCTGCCTTCGCCTTGTGCTTCCACTATGCCCTCGCTGTCAGGTGGGAATGCCACCAGTAGCGCATCTACCAGCGTGCGCTTGTACTTGCGCATCTTACAATCACACTCCAGTGAGGGAATTAAGGACGGTACGTTGTCCTTGTAACGGGGATCCAGCAGCGTGGCCACCCAGTAATCAGCACCTGTTAGAATGTGGGCAACTCGGCGGTCGTTGCAGAGACACCGCAGCATGTAATGGCTCATGTGTGCCAGGCTGCCCAGAGGCAACGAAAAGCTGTCCTCTGTGGGAGGTGTATCGTCTGTGTCCTCTGTATCCCCCTAGCCATGCACCAGTGATGGCCATGAGCTGGTCTGGGTGCCACCCTGCTGTGAACATGGTTCCTCCTCCTCCATCTCCTCCTCCTCATCCTCCACCTTGTCATCCTCCAGAACTGTGTTCTTGCTGGACAATTGTGTACCTGGCGTTTGTTGGTGCAAGAACCCACCCTCGGAGCCACTTGTGAATGACTGCCCTGAAAGCCTTGGAAATTATCCCTCTTCCTCCTCCTCCTCCTCCTCCTGTGCCACATCCTCTTCCATCATCGCCCAAAGCGTTTTTTCAAGGAGGCATAGAACTGGAATAGTAACGCTGAGAACGGCGTCATCGGCAATGGCCATGTTGGTGGAGTGCTCGAAACAGCCCAACAAGGCACACAGGTCTCGCATGGAGGCCCAGTTATTGGTGGTGAAGTGGTGCTGTTCTGCAGAGCGACTCACACGTGCGTGCTGCAGCTGAAACTCCACTATCGCCTGCTGCTGCTCGCACAGTCTGGCCAGCATGTGCAAGGTGGAGTTCCACCTTGTGGGCACGTCACATATGAGGCGGTGAGCGGGAAGGCCGAAGTTACGCTGCAGCGCTGACAGGCGAGCAGCAGCAGGGTGAGAATGCTGAAAGTGCGCACAGACGGCCCGCACTTTCTGCAGCAGCTCTGGCATATCGGGGTAATTTTTAAGGAACCCCTGCACCACCAAATTCAGCACATGCGCCAGGCAAGGGATGTGCGTCAAACCGGCTAGGCCCAGGGCTGCTACGAGATTTCGCCCATTATCGCACACCACCAGGCCGGGCTTGAGGCTCACTGCCACCAACCACTCATCGGTCTGTTGTTCCATGTCCCTCCACAACTCCTGCGCGGTGTGGCATTTTTCCCCAAACAGGAAAGTTTTAAAACTGCCTGCTGTCCTTTACCCCTGGCTGTGCTGAAGTTGGTGGTGAAGGTGTTACGCTGACCGGATAAGGAGGCGGTAGAGGATGAGGAAGCGGAGTAGGAGGAGTTAGCAACAGGAGGCAAACTGAAGCGCCCTGCAATCCTCGGTGGTGGAAGGACATGCGCCAAACTGCTATCCACCTCAGGCCCAGCCGCCACTGCATTTACCCAGTGTGCTGTTAGGGAGATATAACGTCCCTGACCGTGCTTACTGGTCCACGTATCCATAGTTAGGTGGACCTTGCCACAGATGGCGTTGCGCAGTGCACACCTGATTTTGTCCCCCACTTGGTTGTGCAAGGAAGGGATGGCTCACCTGGAAAAGTAGTGGCGGCTGGGCACAATGTACTGTGGGACAGCCAATGCTATCAGGCTTTTAAAACTCTGCGTCTCCACCAGACGGAATGACAGCATTTCAAAGGCCAGGAATTTTGCAATGATGACATTCAGGGTTAAGGAAACCGGGTGGGTAGGGGGGTACTTCCTCTTCCGCTCCAGTGTTTGGGAGATAGAGAGCTGAACGCTTCCATGGGACATTGTGGAGATGGTTGGTGACCCAGGTGGTAGTGTTGCTGGCAGATCCTCTATTTACGGGGTGGCAGGTGCCACTGTCACTACAGAGGTGGATGAAGAGGCCGAGACTGCAGCAGAAGAGGAAGCAGGAGGAGCCAGAGACCTTTGTTGGTTTTTGAGGTGTCTACTCCACAGCAGCTCGTGCTTTGCACTTAGATGCCTGGTCATGCAGGTTGTGCTCAGGTTGAGAACGTTTATGCCTCGCTTCAGGCTCTGATTGCACAGCGTGCAAACCACTCGTGTCTTGTCATCAGCACATTGTCTGAAGAACTGCCACGCTAGGGAACTCCTTGGCCCTGGCTTTGGTGTGCTCGGTCCCTTGCTGCATTGGGCCGTAGCAGGCGTACTGTCTAGGGGATGGACGCTACGCTTTTGCACCCTGCTCCCTCTTCTGCTGTGCTGGTGGCTCTGTGCGACCACCGCCTCTTCCTCCGAACTACACAGGTCACCTGCACGATGTTGATTCCATGTGGGGTCGAGGACCTCATCGTCCTCCACATCATCTTCCACCCAGTCTTCACCCCTGCCCTCCTTGTCGGTCTGCACAATTGCAAAAGCAGCAGCAGTTGGCACCTGTATTTTATCATCGTCCGAGACGTGCTGCGATGGTCCTCCCATCTTCTCATCTTGAAACATAAATGGTTGGGCATCGGTGCACTCAATCTCTTCCACTTCTGGGGCAGGGCTAGGTGGATTGCCCTGGGAAACCCTGCTAACAGAGTCATCAAAAAGCAGAAGAGACTGCTGCATGACTTGGGGCTCAGACTGCTTGGCTGATTTGCAAGGGGGTGAGGTGAAAGACTGATGGACATCGGCTGCAGGTGCCAACTCTGATCTTTCAGCAGTAGACTGGGTGGGAGACAATGTGAAGGAACTGGAGGCACTGTCAGCAACCCAATCTACTATCACCTGTACTTGTCCTGGGCCTGGCCTCAACATTCGTAGAGCCGCATTAGGCCCGACAAAATACCGCTGCAGGCTCTGTCGCCTACTCGCACCTGAGGAAGGTGTTTCACTTGTGTGTGTAGCTGGCACAGATCGACCACGTCCTCTCCCTGCAACAGCAGCAGCACCATGACCGGGGTCACGTCCCTTATTTGACGGTCTCCTCATATTTCTCAAATTTAGGATCTTGCCCTAAATGGGTGTTTTTTTAATAGCAGAAAATGCACCCAAAAAAAAATTTTGTGCAGAAAACGCACACAATTTTTTTTTTTGCCCTAAATTATTAGATTTTTTGAAGAGCAGAATAGGAGAAAAGTATCTAAAGTGTGTATCTCACATGTACAGATATGCAGAAAATGCAGCAAAAAAAATTTTTGGGCCAGAAAACACACCAAATTTTTTTTTTGCCCTAAATTATTGTTTTTTTGAAGAGCAGAATAGGAGAACAGTATCTAAAGTGTCTATCTCACACGTACATATATGCAGAAAATGCACCAAAAAATATTTTTATGGCAGAATACTCACCAAAAATATTATTTTTTGCCCTAAATTATTATTTTTTTGAAGAGAACAGTATCTAAAGTGTCTATCTCACACATACAGATATGCAGAAAATGCACCCAAAAAATATTTTTTTGGGCAGAAAACGCACCAAAATTATTTTTTTTGCCCTAAATTATTACTTTGTTGAAGAGCAGAATAGGAGAACAGTATCTAAAGTGTCTATCTTGCACGTACAGATATGCAGAAAATGCGCCAACATTTTTTTTTATGGCAGAAAACGCCCCAAAATTTTTTTTTTGCCCTAATTTTTTTTTTTTTTGGAAGAGCAGAATAGGAGAACAGTATCTAAAGTGTCTAACTCACACGTACAGATATGCAGGAAATGCACCAAAAAATATTTTTTTGCCCTAAATTTTTTTTTTGGAATAGCAGAATAGGAGAACAGTATCCAAAGGGTGTATCTCACAGTAACATATGCAGTGCTGGTGCACTGAGCTTGCATAAAATGCCCGCCAAAGCCAACCTAACTAACAGACGGATAAAAGTTATCTTTTCTCTGGCACTGGGCTCAGGGCAGGATAAAAAGATTGTGCACTGCACCCACACAACAAAAGCAAGGTAGATCGCTGAGTAATTTGATTTCTGAATCAGGACTCCTATCTAATTCTCTCCCTCAAAGCAGCAGCAGCAGCAGCAGCAACCTTTCCCTACACTAACTGAAGCAGAGTGACATGCTGTGCTATGTGCCTCTAGCTTATATAGAGGCTGGGTCACATGCTGCACTGGCCAATCACAGCCATGCCATTAGTAGGCATGGCTGTGATGGCTTCTAAGGGCACACGAGTTAAACGAATGTTGATTGGCTGCCCTGCAGCTTTTTAAAATGCGCCATTACATTGCCGAACACCGAACCCAAACCCGAACATACAGTACATTGTTCGGGTTTGGGTCGGGCTACCAAAAACCCAAAAGTCCGGTACGAACCCGAACTTTACAGTTCGGGTTCGCTCAACCCTACTCACCATGACTACCCTTTCGGGTTTCAAAGGACATCAAAACATTGCTATTGATAATGTGAGAAAAGTGGGTAATACCAAAGCGACTCCAAATAGTTGAGTCAGGATGACCATAGAGCTCTAGGGAGATCAGGGCTATTCCATAGGGAACCTGTGGCGACACCCCTTGAGATGACTGTAGGAGTATTGTTTCCCCTCTCTCGCCAGGCCAGAAAGTCCACATCAGCAGGAGAGTATCGGAAACATTTAGATCCAACCTATCTGTGTAGCTCATCTTGAGGAGACATGGAGAGTCCAAAAAAAGCAGAGAGAGAGCACTGGAGGGGGTCGGGGCAGAATGTAACCAGTCATAGACTGGTAAGACTTGTAGACTGGTAAGCTGTGATGCAACTAAATAATTTTGTAGATTTGGACAGGCAAGGCCACCAGTCATATACATAAGTAAGCTGTAATGCAACAAAATCTTTTCATAGATTTGGACAGGTAAGGCCACCATCTGATTTAGGCGCCTGTAGGGAAGACCTGGCAATATGGGGTTGAGTATCATTCCAGAGGAAGGAGGACAGGGTGGACTCAATAGTGTGAAATACATTTTTGGGGAAAAAAACTGGGGCTGCTCGAAAACCATACAAGAATTTTGGCAAAAATTATGCAGCCAATTAAATTCAGCAGTAGCGTTGACCAGGTATGAAGCTTGTCCACCACCTTCTTAACTATAGGAGTAATGTTTAAGGCCTTATATTTGGAAATCTCATTGTAAATTTGGATACCCAAATATCTAAAAGACTGGGCAATTTGTAAGTTTGACCTCTGTATATAACAATAGGGCAAAAGAGGGCCAATGGGGCAGGCCTGAGATTTATCCCAGCCAACCCGCAGACCCGACACCCGACAGCTTAGTAAAGGAACCCTCCGTACCATCAAGATAAATTAGGGCATCGTACGCATAGAGAGAAATTTTTCCTCTAGTGGACTGTAGCAGATGCCCCCAATCTCTGATGTCTGATGCACCACTGGAGCTAATGTCTCAATTGCTAGTGCAAACAGAAGTGGAGAGAGGGGGCATCCTTGTCTAGTACCTCTCTGCAAGAAAAATGACAGGGGGACATCCTTATTAGTGTGCACTCTGGCCCTTGGGTCAGTGTATAATAGGCAAACCCATTGGACATAGCATGGACCAAAGCCCATCTGTGACATGGTTTCCCAAAAAAAGGACTAACGAACAGTGTCAAATGCTTTCAATTTGGCAAATGAAAGTACCAGCCCACTATGTTTTTCAGCTGCTGCTTTATGTATATGTAGATATAATCTGCAAATATTGTCAATAGTGCTCTAGGCATAAATCCTGATTGGTCAGACAGTATGAACGATAAGATAACTTTCTGCAATCTTAGGGCAAGAATTTTGGCCAACACCTTGACATCATTGTTCAAAAGAGAAATGGGATGGTATGACCCACACAATAACTTATCCTTATCAGGTTTAGGTATAACAACTAGAAGGGCTTCATTCATAGAATCAGGAAGCATTCCCTGTTCTAGGGATGTATAGAAGGTCTTAAGCCTCGTACACACGACCGAGTTTCTCGTCCAAAAACAACAAGAAAACTGCTGAGAGAGCTTTCTTGTCGAGAAAACCGTTCGTGTGTATGGTTTTTCGTCGAGAAAACTGCCGTGAATCTCGACGAGAAAAATATAGAACCTGCTCTCTTTTTTCTCGTCCGGATTCTCGATTTTCTCATCGGCCTGTTTTGCGACGAGAAAAACGTTTGTGTGTATGCTTTTACGAGTCTTCCAAAAGCGCGCATGCTCAGAATCAAGTATGAGACAGGAGCGCTTCTTCTGGTAAAACAAGCCTTCGTAATGGAGATAGCACATTCGTCCCGCTGTAAATTATTGCATCGTTTAAATGTTGCGCATTGAAATCTTCTTTAGAATGTTCCAATAATGAAAACTAAAGAACTTTTTTTTGCTGCTGATATTCACACAGAGTTCTGACTAACTATTTTAAACCTTTTTCATGCTGATCTCATGAATATTTAGCTGTATTATATTGAGCAAGATCTCCTTAATAATTATCTTATTTTAATTTTTAATTCAGCTCTTCATTTTAAATGCTTCTTAATTTTATAGTGATCTCCATGTTTTTTTGTTTGATTTTTGTTGTGTCAAGTTTACCCCTTACTTATTTTGTTTTGAATTTTTTGACCTTCAAGGACATTTTTTTGTGTTATCTGTCCCTTTTATTTTATTTGTTAAAATGTATCTGCCTACTCCAAAATTACATTTATAATTATTATAAAAACACATATTCAAGTATTAACAGTCAAAATAAAAACCATTTATTCTGGTCTATAACAAAATAAATAGAAGGCAGCGCTGGAGAACCTGCTGCCATTTGTGCATCCATGGGACCCCAGAGCACACATCAACCCTGTGTGGCCCATAAAATTGGGAGCTTGAGAAGCACAACAGTTGTGAGCACAATCTGATGCTGGACTCCCAGAGGTCAGGAACAGCAGCAGGTGATATACATGTCCCAAGTCTGTGGTACTACAACAGGCTGCCTTCTGTCAGACCACAATGAAGCAAGGCCATCACTTCCTGGTCTTCTTGGCAGCCTTCCCTGCAGCCTTCCCTGAAGCCTTCCCTGCAGCCTTCCTTCTGCGTGTGGCTGGAGGCTGTGCCACTGGAGGTGTACTCATGTCAGGAGGAGGAGAGGGAGGTGGAGGAGAAGAAGAAGGTGGAGGAGGAGGAGGAGGAGGTTGAGGTTGGGATAGCTGGGCGACCTCACATGTCCCACTGAGGGATCATATCACCCCTGTCCTCTGCGCCTTGCACTGGCTGCCAGTCCACTATCGCACCTTATTTAAGGTCGGGTGTATTATGTTTAAGATAATGAGAGGCCTGGCCCCAAGCTATCTCTGCTCTCGTTTTCATAAACAAGCTTTTGTTAGATCACTCAGATCTACCGGCAGAGCTCTCCTCCACATCTCGGTGCCCAAGAAGATCCGGCATGGTGGTCGGGCCTTCTCCCACCAGGGTGCCGCTTTGTGGAATAGCCTCCCTGTCGAGCTCCAGGAGGCCCCTACTATTCCGGTCTTCCGTGGGTTACTGAAGACTTGGCTTTTCACGCAAGCCTTCCCTGCGTAGCCTCTCCCTTCCACCCTTTCTGCCACTCTGTGCTGCTTCTGGTTCCTGGGTCCTCTTCTCCCAGAAACTCTGCTATGCGCGTCAGGACCCTTCGGTGTAAGACCGTGCTTTATTAAGATACCTCTCAACTCAACTCAACTCATATGGCCGTATTGGGGGTAATTCTCTCCATCACCCCCTTGTTCAGCAAGGTGATGAGCAGGGGCTCGCATAGGAGGCGTTGCTCCATGCTCATCACCTTAAACTTGGCCTCAACTAGGCCGGCAATGGCCTCTTCAGGGGATGTGGCCTCCTGGAGGGTGGCATGTGCCTCTCTAATAAGGGCCATTGCTGCCTCGCTTGTGGTCCTGTCCCTCCTGGATCTTTTAGGAAGGCGGATGGGAGGCACCTGCGATCTGGTCCTGCTACTTGGCCCAGCCACCTCCTGTGTGCCACTGGGCCCAGCCAACTCCTGTGTGCCACTGGGCCCTGCCACCTCCTGGCTCACAGTGGGCCCTGCCTCCTCCTGGCTCACAGTGGGCCCTGCCTCCTCCTGGCTCACAGTGGGCCCTGCCTCCTCCTGCCTGACACTTTCCAGACCCTCCTTCTGGCTGATGTCATCCTGTGTAGGAAAAAGGGACATAGTTTTAGTTTCTGGTTCATCACTTTCACACAAATTATAGCTCATGACTGTTGCAAATTGAATGTAAATCAATAGAAAATACTATTATTATGACCCCAAACAGATTTCATTCTTCTGGCCCAAATTTGGGCCCACTACTGTCTATTGATATTGAGATCACTTTTTGTTCCCAATTTTGGGGGGGATTCACATATTATCTTATTTATCATGCATTCATTTTCTCACAATACATTTTATGGGATTCTGAAAATACTATACCTGGCTCCAGATGTCCAAATCAGGTTCTTCCAGGATGGCTGCCTCCTCTTGCTCCAGAGAAGGCTCAGGTTGGCTGCAGGGAAGTCTGGGGGGAAGACTGGACAGTGATGGCCTTGCCTCAAGCTGGTTGTTCAGAAAGGACATCCTGCTGTAGTACCACAAATTCGGGACATATACATCATCTGCTGCTGCTCCTGACCTCTGAGAAGCCAGGACCTTAAAACGCTCAGTCCTGTATGTGCCTCTCAAGCTCCCAATTTTATTGTCCACCTGTTTTGTGGTTGCTGTGGGTACCTTGGTCTGCACAAATGGGAGCAGGGTCTCCAGCGCTGCTTTCCTTACACCTTTCTTCCTGTGAATGGGGTTTTTTGTCTCCCACAGAGCGGGCAGCTCCCTTACCCGGTCTATAAATTCAGCCAGGAATTCACGGTCGCTCATAAAAGCATTCATTTTGTTTCTGCAAGCCAAAAAATAAAACGAAAAAAAACAATGTCAGTTACACAGTTTAATCTCCTGTAAATCTGATTCCCCATATATATCCTACAACAAGCTCTAGCCATTATAGGCCACCGATTTCACAAAGTTTAAAAATCACATACCTTCGTTATCACGTCCGTCACTTTTCCTCCTTTCTCCGCACACCGAACGTATTATCGTCACATGTGTGCTTGCTTTATATACACCACGCATGCGTGAAACTCCGCACACGTCGCTCCGCACACGTCGTCCGCCCATGACGTTCAAAATATTAACTTTTCCCTGCCCCTTCTCTTTCGGCGCGCTGACAGATATGGCGGAGTCACAGCAGGTGTCTGCTAATTCCTCAAATAACGAGGAGGAGACCAGCAGCCCAGACCGTGAAACGTCACGATCAGGGAGGAGATTCAAGGCATCTAATATGTCTTACGCGGAGATGGCGGAGATGGTGGACATATTGCTAAAGTCGGATTATGACGCAAAGCATGGCCCGTATACCCACCCTAATCTAAGGAAGTCCAAAATAATGAAGAAAGTAGTGAAAAGTCTGAAGAAGAATTTCAGGGTGAAACGATCAAAGGAGCAGCTCAGAAAGAGGTGGTCTGACCTCAAACTGAGGGAGCCGGAGCAGTTAAGGAGCATTAAGAGAATGCTAGAAAAAAGTAAGTACTTGTCATGTGTTCCTATTATTGTATTTCAGAACTTGCATGTTGCTCCATGTTGTTGCATTTGACAATTGTAACTTACAAAATGTCAGCGTGAGGCCTCGTACACACGACCGATTTTCTCGTCGTAAACAGTCAAGAAAAGTGCCGCGAGAGTTTTTTTGTCTAGAAAAACGTTCGTGTGTATGGTTTTACGACGAGAAACTTGACGAGAATCTCGACGAGAAAATAGAGAACCTGCTCTCTATTTTCTCGTCAGGATTCCAGATTTCCTCGTCGTGTTTCTCGTCGGCCTGTTTTGTGACGAGAAAATGGTTCGTGTGTATGCTTTTACGACTCTTCCAAAAGCGCGCATGCTCACAAGCAACTATGAGACGGGAGCGCATCTTCTGGTAAAACAAGCCTTCATAATGGAGAGAGCACATTCGTCACGCTCATAAATATTTCATCGTTTAAATGTTCTGCATTGAATTCTTCGTTAGAATGTTACATTAATCAAAACGAGAGACCTTCTTTTGCTGCTGATATTCACACAGAGTTCTGCCTTATTTTTAACCTTTTTCATGCTGCTCTTTATAAGATTTATGTGTATTATATCGTGCAAGTTTTTAGGAATAATTTAAATGGTTAGATTTTTCAAAATGATGTTAATTATAATTTCTCAATGTTTTGATAGCGATCTCCCATTTAATTTTCTAATCTATATTTTTAAAATTTCACACCATGTTTTTGAGCTAATCAGATTTAGTTATTCTTTTGGGGGGGTGATATCTGTGCCTTTTATTGTCAGTCAAATGTATCTGCTTACTCCAAAGCTTGTTTTTTTTTATTTAAAAATACACATAGTCAAGTATGAACTTAAACAAAAAACACATTTATTCATGTTTATAAATTAAATAAAGAGAAGGCAGCGCTGGAGAAGCTGCTGCCATTTGTGCATCCCAGGGACCCCAGAGCACACAGCAACCCTGTGTGGACACTAAAATTGGGAGCTTGAGAAGGCCCACATTTCAGAACACAATCTGATGCTTGCCTCCCAGAGGTCAGGAACAGCAGCAGGTGAGATATATGTCCCAAGTGTGTGGTACTACAACAGGCTGCCTTCTGTCCGACCAGTGCGACCACAATGAAGCAAGGCCATCACTTCCTCTTCTTCCTGGCAACCTTCCCTGCAGCCTTTCCTGAAGCCTTTCCTGAAGCCTTTCCTGCAGCCTTTCCTGCAGCCTTCCTTCTTCGTTTAGCTGGAGGCTGGCCCACTGGAGGGGTACTCCTGTCAGGAGGAGGAGGTGGAGGTGTAGCAGAAGGGGGTGGGGCAGAAGAAGAAGGTGGAGGTGTAGCAGAAGGGGGTGGGGCAGAAGGTGGAGGTGTAGCAGAAGAGGGTGGGGCAGAAGGTGGAGGTGTAGCAGAAGGGGGTGGGGCAGAAGGTGGAGGTGTAGCAGAAGGGGGTGGGGCAGAAGGTGGAGGTGTAGCAGAAGGGGGTGGGGCAGAAGGTGGAGGTGTAGCAGAAGGGGGTGGGGCAGAAGGTGGAGGGGTAGCAGAAGGGGGTGGGGCAGAAGAGGAAGGTGGAGGTGGAGGTTGAGGTTGTGTCAGTTGGGCCACCTCACATATGGCGGTATTGGGGGTAATTTGCTCCATCACCCCCTTGTTGAGCAAGGTGATGAGCAGGGGTTCGCATAGGAGGCGTTGCTCCATGCTCATCACCTTGAACTTAGCCTCCACTAGGCCGGCAATGGCCTCTTCAGGGGATGTGGGCTCCTTGAGGGTGGCATGGGCCTCTTTAATAAGGGCCATTGCTGCCTCACTGGTGGTCCTGTCCCTCCTGCCTCTTTTGTGAAGCCTGATGGGAGGCACCTGGGATCTGGTGCTTCTCCTTTGCCCTGCCACCTCCTGTCTGCCACTGGGCCCTGCCGCCTCCTGGCTGCCACTGGGCCCTGCCACCTCCTGGCTGCCACTGGGCCCTGCCACCTCCTGGCTGCCACTGGGCCCTGCCACCTCCTGGCTGGTACTGGGCCCTGCCACCTCCTGGCTGCCACTGGGCCCTTCCTCCTCCTGCCTGACAGTTTCCAGACCCTCCTCCTGGCTGATTTCATCCTGTGTATGAAAAAGAAACATAGTTTAATATGTTGGTTTAATCTTTGCATCAAACTTTGTAATCCTGATGGAAGCAATTAGAATGTAAATGCATAAATCCTTGCTTTAAATTTACCACTACATCAGCTTGACTATTTACCACACAATTAAGTGCAGAATAATGTCTACAGATCATGATTTCACTTGTGGAATACAAAATAATGTATGTTTCTCATCCTGACATATTTGGGAAACATTAATTTTATCCCACTACATTTTCAGTTAATACTATACCTGGCTCCAGATGGACAAATCAGGATCATCCAGGATGGCTGCCTCCTCTTGCTCCAGAGAAGGCTCAGGTTGGCTGCAGGGAAGTCTGGGGGGAAGAGTGGAGAGTGATGGCCTTGGATCAATGTGGTCATCCAGGAAGGACATCCTGCTGTAGTACCACAAAACCGGGACATAAACATCATCTGCTGCTGCTCCTGACCTCTGAGAAGCCAGCACCTTAGAGCGTTCAGTCCTGTAGGTACCTCTCAAGCTCCCAATTTTAGTGTCCACTTGTTTTGCTGTGGCTGTGGGCACCTTGGTATGCACAAATGGGAGCAGCTTCTCCAGCGCTGCTTTTCTCACCCCTTTTTTTTATGGATGGGGTTTTTGGTCTCCCACAGAGCCGGCAGCTCCCTTACCCGGTCAATAAATTCCGCCAGGAACTCTTTGTCGCTAATAAAGACATTCATATTGTATCTGCAAGTAAAATAAATTATATTTAAATAATGTGAGGCAAACAGTCTAACCTCCTTCACATCCTAGTCACCATATATATCCTCCACCAATCTCAAGACAGTATAGGCCAACAATTTTTACAAGTCTCACAAAATCACATACCTTCGTTCGCACGTCCGTCACTTGAACTCCTCTCTCCGCACACCGAACGTACTATAGTCACATGTGTGTTTGCTATATACACACCACGCATGCGTCCAAATTCGAACACGTCGCTCCGCACACGTCGCCCGCCCATGACGTTCTAACTAACATCTTTTCCCCGCCCCTTCTCTTTCGGCGCGCAGACAGATATGGCGGAGTTACAGCAGGTGTCTGATAATTCCGCAACTAGCGAGGAGACAAGCCCGGAGACCGAGGACACGTCACGATCAAGGAGGAGATTCAAGGCATCGAATATGTCTTTGGCGGAGATGGCGGAGATGGTGGACATCTTGGTCAAGGCTGATTATGATGCCAAGCATGGGCCGTATAGCAAACCAAATAGAAGGAAGGCCAAAATCCTCACTAAAGTTGTGAAGAGTCTGAGGGCGAAGTTCGGGGTGAAACGCTCAAATGAGCAGCTCAGAAAGAGGTGGTCAGACCTCAAACTGAGGGAGCCAGACCAGTTGAGGAGCATAAAGAGGATGCTCGCTAAAAGTAAGTAAAATGACGACCTTTCTGCTATTAATCTTTTTAGAAACTGACATTTTTTTTTTTTTTATCATATTGGACTCCCTTCCAAAATGTAATATTTTGAACTAGGTTGGGCACAGTAATCGTTCGTTACGTTACCGACACTTCGTTCGGCCACTATCCGCGGTTTTGGCTTATTTAAGACCCCCAAAAGTAATTAGACATCTGCCATTTTTGATCAAGTATTGTGGATAATTTTTAAGTCTAGATGATGTGTTTGTAAGGAGAATGAAATGCAAACTTTAATCAGTGTAAAGGAGAGGACACTCAGCAGCTGCTTCCACATCTGTACTTTGGAGCACTATAGTGTGGGCCACCAGACCCGCCTTTTTTGGGTGTCCCACACAGGTGCATCAGAGTTTATTTGTGGTGCCTCCATGTCCAAAAAATTACATCCAAATGTGAATACTAAACATATTTGGGGTCATAAATAATGCATTTTTCTTTAAATTCCGCACAAACACACACTTGTACCCCACTTCCAAACAATTTAGCCTGTTTTAAGTTTAAAAATGAGATTTTTACAGTGTGATAAATAGACCTTTGGTTTTATTCTCATAGGGGAGAGAAGACTGGGAGGAGGACACTCCAGGGAGCACATGCACCCCACAACTTCCAAGCAACCCCAAACTCCCAAAGATCCACAACCGAAAGATGTGCAGGAAGTTGAGGTGGAGGAAGGAGAAGTGCAGGAAGGAGAGGTGGATGACGTTGTGGATCTGGTCACCACAACAGGTCAGTATCTGACACCACAGCTTAAGGTAAGCGAGGTAGGCCTGCAGAGTTTTATTAATTTTTTTTAATGGTTTTTAGGGGATGGAAATGTTGTGAAGGATAGCACACCGTTCTCTGCTGACAGTGCCCTCCGCCTCATCCAGCAAGTGATGGAATGTAGCACGGAACTGGACCTAATTAAACAAAGAATCCATGTGATGGAACAAACATTTAAAGACATTCTCGATGTTTTGGGGAGAATTCAATAAGCCATCCAAACACATTTGTTTTTACATGTTTGTTTTTATATTTTTACTAATTTTTTGAGTAACAAAGCAGCCAAAAATTGAATATGCACACAGTGTGTGAACATGTGCTATCTGCCATCAGGGGATATCCATGTACGTCTTTTGTGGGTGCAACCCCTTCCTCGTATCAAAAGTCGGTGAACTGAGGAAGGGGATGCACCCCCAAAACACGTCCATTGATCACCCCTGATGGCAGATAGCACATGTTGACAACAGGGATCAGGATTGTAAACTTCCTATTTGCAAAAAAGTAAAAATGTGTGCATATTGAATTTTTGGCTGGGCAAGGGGTGGCAGGACCCCATATTAGGACGGGCACATAGAGACATAGTTTGTGTAACTGAATGTCTCAGATTGCTCAGAGGTATCCAATGTTGTCATTTTAGAAATGCAAGTGGTATTTTTGTATTTTCATAAGCCAAAATTTGCCGGGTTGTGGCCAGGCCAACCCCAAAGTAAAACAAAAAAAAATGTGCAGAGAGTAAAATATTTGACCACAAACAACGTGTAGCTTCTTTTTATAATACTCTCTAAGCTTATTTGGTTCTTTTGTAAGGTAACATAGTGAAATTGGTTGTTATTTACTAAAGTAAAATACACTTGCCACTACAAATGCACAAAGACAAACTAGGAGACAGGAAAGAACAAATAATTAAAGGTTTAAACAAGATTTTTATTGGGATACTTAGACATAGGCTGGCATAGGAATTGCCCCTCTACCCGTGAAATACTCCATGTATTTGTCCCGAACCACACGGGCATTTTGGGGGGGCAAGCCAAGACGGGCAGATTCCAGGCCCGGAAGGGGATTTGCAGGGGAAAGTCCAGCCTCTGGCAAAACTGAGGCCATATAGGAATTAGATTTTTGGCTCAGAAAGTTGTGTAGCACACAGCAGCATAACACTACATAGTTTATTTTGTAGTCCGCCAAGTGGATGGAAGTCATAAAAAGGCGGAACCGGCTGGCCATTATGCCGAAGGCATTTTCAACGACTCTTCGGGCTTTGGCCAGCTGGTAATTGAACACACTCTTCTCTGGGGTCAGGGTCCTCTGTGGAAATGGCCTCATAAGATGCCGTCCGAGTCCGAAGGCTTCATCAGCCAAGAAAACAAAGGGGAGTCCTTCAATATTCCCTGCATCCGGTGGCAATGCAAGGTCGTCACTCTGGAGACGGAGGGCAAACTCCGTCTGGATGAAGGATCCCCCATCGGACATCCGGCCATTCTTCCCTACATCAACATAGAGGAATTCATACCGTGCTGACACCACCGCCATCAGCACAATGCTATGAAACCCCTTGTAATTGTAGTAGTAGGATCCAGAACGGGGTGGCGGCACGATGCGGACGTGCTTCCCGTCTATGGCACCACCGCAGTTGGGGAAGTCCCACCGCGTGGCAAACTCCGATGCCACAGTCTGCCATTCCTGTGGCGTGGAAGGAAGCTGTGGAGTGAAACAAGATGAAATAATATTAGAAAAACAAAGGCATACATTACAAGCAAATTCTAGACCAAAAAATTAGAGACCAACATCAATCTAATTATACGTTTATTAAGGTGTGTAAAAAAAGTATAATGGAAGGCTCATTTATCATATTCATCACCCCCTCTGATGGGCCATTACTAAATTATTTTGGGGGGGGGAGATGTGTTTGGCCACAGGATAGCATTGCAGTGGCGGTGCGTCCAGAGTGGGCGCTGGAGCACTGTCCCCTCTCTCCTGTGCCCATCACTCAGAACAATACATAGGTTCATGAGTTGCATGAACCTATGTATTGTCTATGCCGCACACTATTCAGGTGGATGGCCTCTTGTAAAGCGACCGACATATGAATAATTGCGTCATTTAGGGGGTTAAAATTGCACAGCAGAAACAGGTATTAAAAAAGTCTTGCAAATTACAACCTGAGGGATGTAATTGGCTTCCTCAAAGAAAAATCGGGGACGCAAGGAGGGGGCATTCCTTGTGTAAACACTGACAGGCTGCTCTGGCAATCATGTTCACCAAGTCTGTTTAATGGTAACATGATTGGCTGATGCAACATGAAGGGAAGGAGAAGACATCAAGGACAGAAGAAGGATGGCGCTGACCACAAGAAGGTAAGTGCAGGGCTGGGGGGAAACTGGCTGCATTAGAGGGGACTAAATGGCTGCATTGGAGGGGACAACTGGGGGCGTTTATTAGGCAACAGAGCAAAAAAGGAGGAAGTTTATTTCCGAAATTGGGGTTGGAACCCCCCAACATTTGGAGCAACAGGCGCCCCTTCTGGAAAAGTTAGTGAGGGGAAATATTTAGGGAGGATAAAAAAGGGGCAATCTAAAGCTTCCAACATGCATGGGGACAAAGGGGACATTCTCAGCATATTACAATCATGGTAATTAGGGAAGGATGAAAGAAATACAATACATTAGCATACATGTAATACATAAAATGTGATGTTAAGGGAGAAAACTTACCCTAATATAGTCCTCCTGCAGGACTTGTATAATAGCAGAACAGGTGTCTGGGATTATGAGGCCCAGAGCCTGGGGGGAGATGCCTGTGGTGAACTTCAAGTCCTGAAGACTTCTCCCTGTCGCCAGGTAACGCAACGTGGCGATGAGCCTCTGCTCAGCACTGATGGCTTCCCGCATAACGGTGTCCTTCCTGGTAATATAGGGGGACACCAAAGCCAACAGTTCCTGAAAAACGGGGTCAGACATCCTCAGAAAATTCCTGTAGTCCTCAGGATTATTCTCGACGATCTCCCGCAGCAGAGGCATGTGGCAGAATTGGTCCCGCTGGAGCAACCAATTCTTGGTCCATGAACTCCTCCTCACACCATTCATGGACTGGTCTTGGTCCAAAACAAGCAGACCAACACCAAGCGCACGCACAGCACGAACTCGACGACGAGAACGTCCAGGCGACATGGCTAGGAAACGGTCGTCTAATCAGAACGTACAGAACAGAACGCACTTTAGAACAGCAAGGCCTATGAATAACGAACTGAAATTCAGAAACGAACAGGCAAGAACGCACTGTAAAACAGATACGACCTGCCTAGACGCCCTGAAAGTCAAGATATGAACCCACAAGCACAAACTGAACTGCAGAAAACGATCTGAAAAGTACGAAGACTGAAAAGCGCGAATCGTCTCTTCCCAAACTTTTACTTCACACGCGGTAACACGAGATCAGCAAAAGCAGCCCAAGGGGTGGCGCCAAGAAAAAAGATCTTCCCCTTTATAGTGCCGTCGTACGTGCTGGACGTGAGCGCAGAGAACCACGAGGAAATTGGAAAATGACAGTGTGTACGCATAGAAAGCTTGACGAGAAAATCGACAAGCTTAACAAGAATCTCGTGTTTTTTACGACGAGAAAATCGGTCGTGTGTACGAGGCCTTAGGACTTGTTTTTGCCCAGTAATCGTTCGTTACAGACACATCGTTCGCCCACTATATACGATGTTTTGTGATTTTACAGGGTTCCAAAAATTTACAGAGATGCCTGTTTTTATTGCATAAATGTTAGTACATTGTTGGCTAGATGATGTGTTTTGAAAGAGAATGAAATGCAAACTTTGATCAGTGTAAAGGAGAGGACACTCAGCAGCTGTTTCCACATCTGGACTCTGTAGCACTATAGTGTGGGCCACCAGAACCACCTTTTTAGGTTGCCCCACACAGGTGCATCAGTGCATTTTTGGGGTGCCTCCATGTGTAAAAATTGTTAGCCAAAGGTGAATAGTCAAGAATCTTTATTTTTAAAAGAATGTCTTCATCTTGAAATTTCTCCCAAACAGACACTTGTACCCCACTTCCAAGCAATGTATCATGTTAATTTATTTATTCACAAATATCTGTGTGCTAAGTATACATTTTCTTTGATTCTCATAGGGGAGAGAAGACTGGGAGGAGAACACTCCAGGGAGCACAGGAACCCCAAACCTTCTAAACAACCCCATCCTCCCCAAACCCACAACCTGAGGATGTTTAGGAAGTTGAAGAGGTGGAGGAAGGAGAAGTGCAGGAAGGAGAAGAGGATGACGTGGTGGAACTGGTCACCACAACAGGTCAGTATCTGTCACCACAGCTTAAGGTAAGAGATGTAGGCCTGCAGAGTTAAAATACCTTTTGTATTTTTTTCTAGGGGATGAAAATGTTGGGGTGAAAGAAAGTACGTGTTTCTCTGCTGACAGTGCCCTACGAATCATACAGCAAGTGATGGAATGTAGTACAGAACTGGACAGAATTAAGCAAAGAATTAATGTGATGAATCAAACCTTTAAAGACATCCTAGATGTTTTGGGGCGAATTCAATAAGGCACAAAACACCCCATTTTTTGTTTAATATCGTTTTTCCCCCTTTTTTCAGCTTTTGGACAATCAACCAAGCCAAAATTTGAAGATGCACACAGTGTGTCAACATGTGCCATCTGCCATCAGGGGATATCTATGAACGGGTTTTGGGGGTGCAACCCCTTCCTCGCATCTCAAGTAGGTGAACTGAAGAAGGGGTTGCACCCCCAAAACACGTCCATTGATCACCCCTGATGGCAGATAGCACATGTTGACTATAGGGATCAGGAGTCAAAAATCCCTTCTTAAAAAGACTCTAAATTGTGTGCACCTTCAAATTTTGGCTTGGTCAGGGGTGCCAATACCCCATATTCTGATGGTCAGATAGAGACATTTTTCAAACAATTGAATGACTCATATTGCCGATAGGTATAGAATGTTGTAGTTTGTTGGATGCTACTGATGTTTTTGTATTTTCTTACCAAAAAAAAAGGCCTGTTTCTGGGCAGGCAAAAAAAATTAAAGGAGTGTTCTATTTACCATGTGTGTGAATGTGCACAGAGTAAAATGCTTGAACAACCACAAAGTGTAGCTTCTTTTTCTAATACGCTATAACCTTATTTGTGATTCTTTTTGGTGTTACTAGTGAAATGGTTGGTATTTACTAAAGGAAAATACACTTGGCACTACAAATGCACTAAGACAAACTAGGAGACTGCAAAAAAATTATACAAAATACAGATTAAACCAGAGATTTATTTGTTACTTTATCAAGAAATATTCAGACATGGCCTGGCATAGGAATTGCCCCCCTACCCGTGAAATATTCAAGATATTTCTGGCGAACCTCACGGGCATTTTGGGGGGGCAAGCCAGGACGGCCAGATTCAAGGCCCGGCAGGGTATTGCCAGTTTGAAGTCCTGCCTCAGGAACAATTGATGCAATATAATTTGGGGATTCCCTTAGAAGAAAATTATGTAGCACACAGCAACAGAAAACAACGTAGTTAATTTTGTACTCCGCCAAGTGAATTGGAGTCATGAAAAGGCGGAACCGGCTAGCCATTATCCCGAAGGCATTCTCAACGACTCTTCGGGCCCTGGCCAGCCGATAGTTGAACACCCTCTTCTCCGGGGTGAGGGTCCTTAGAGGAAATGGCCTCATGAGGTGCGGTCCCAGTCCGAAGGCTTCATCAGCCAAAAACACAAAGGGGAGTCCTTCAACATTCCCTGCATCCGGTGGCAATGCAAGGTCATCACTCTGGAGACATAGGGCAAACTCCGTCTGGCTGAAGGATCCCCCATCGGACATCTGGCCATTCTTCCCCACATCCACATAGAGGAATTCATACCGTGCTGACACCACCGCCATCAGCACAATGCTATGAAACCCCTTGTAGTTGAAAAAGTAGGACCCAGAACGGGGTGGCGGCATGATGCGGACGTGCTTCCTGTCAATGGCTCCACCACAGTTGGGGAAGTCCCACCACGTGCCAAACTCCGATGCCACAGTCTGCCATTCCTGTGGCGTGGAAGGAAGCTGTGGAGTCAAACAAGAAAAAATAAGAAAAAATTATTACTTTTGCACATAACATTGCAAGCAGATTATACAAAAATACATTCTAGACCAACATCATTCTAAAAATCAGTTTAATGTGTTTTTCAAAAATCAAAATGAAGGCTCAAGTATCATATTCATCACCCCCTCTGATGGTCCATTCCAAAAATATTTGGGGGGGGGCTAGATGAGTTTGGGAATGCTCAAAAATAAGGAGACCGAACATTTCTCTCCATTGTAAAGCACTACAATGGAGCTGAAGAAATACATTGGGAAGTGACTCGGCTAGGTGTGTTTGGGCACAGGATAGCATGGCAGTGGCGGTGCGTCCATAGTGGGTGCTGGAGCGCTGCCCCCTCTCTCTCCTGTGCCCGTCACACAGAACAATACATAGGTTCATGCCTTGCATGAACCTATGTATTGTCGATGCCGCCCACTATTCAGGTGGATGGCCCCCTGTTGTGCGGCGGACATCTGAATAACAGCGTCTTTTTTTTTAAGGGAAGTGCATATCAGAGCCAACGACTCTGATAAGCTTGCCGATTACAGCCTGAGGGCTGTAACTGACTTCCTAAAAGATAAGCAGGGGACGCAGGGGGGTTGCGTTCCTTGGTTAAACACTGACAGGCTCCTCTGCCAATCATGTTCACCGAGTCTGTTTACCGGTAACCTGATTGGCTGATGCAACATCGAGGGCGGGAGAAGACATCGAGGAAAGAAGAAGGATGGTGCTGACCAGAGGAAGGTAAGTGCAGGGCTGGGGGGGGGGGGGGGAACTGGCTGCATTTGAAGGGACAAACTGGTGGTGTTAAATAGGCACAGTCACGGAAATGTTTTTTTTTTTATTTGTAAAATTTGGGGGTGGACCCCCAAACATTTGGAACACCAGCCGCCAATGATGGAGAGGTTAGTGAAGGGAAATATGCATGGAGGAGAAAAAAGGGGCATTTAAAAGCTTCCAGCATGCATGAGGACAAAGGGGACATTCTCAGCATATTACAATCATGGTAATTAGTGAAGGATGAAAGAAATACAATACATTATCATACATGAAATACATAAAATGTGATGTTAATGGAGAAAACTTACCCTAATATAGTCCTCCTGCAGGACTTGTATAATGGCAGAACAGGTGTCTGGGATTATGAGGCCCAGAGCCTGGGGGGAGATGCCTGTCGTGAACTTCAAGTCCTGCAGACTTCTCCCTGTCGCCAGGTAACGTAACGTGGCGATGAGCCTCTGCTCAGCACTGATGGCTTCCCGCATAACGGTGTCCTGCCTGGTAATATAGGGGGACACCAAAGCCAACAGATGCTGAAAAACAGGGTCAGACATCCGCAGAAAATTCCTGTAGTCCTCAGGATTATTCTCCGCAATCTCCCGCAGCAGAGGCATATGGCAGAATTGGTCCCGCTGGAGCAACCAATTCTTGGTCCATGAACTCCTCCTCACCCCGTTCATGGACTCATCTTGGTCCAAAACAAGCAGACCCACACCAAGCGCATGCACAGCACGAACTCGACGACGAGAACGTACCCGTGACATGGCTAGGAAACGGTCGTCTGATCAGAACGTACTAAACAGAACGCACTTTAGAACAGCAAGGCCTATGAAGAACGAACTGAAATTCAGAAACGAACGGGCAAGAACGCACTGTAAAACAGATACGACCTGCCTACACGCCCTGAAAGACAATATACGAACCCACAAGCACAAACTGAACCACAGAAAATGAACTGAAAGCATGAAGACTGAAAAGCGCGAATCATCTCTTCCCAAACTTTTACTTCACACGCGTAAACACGAGATCAGCAAAAGCAGCCCAAGGGGTGGCGCCATTGA
This sequence comes from Rana muscosa, assembly GCA_029206835.1. Taxonomy (NCBI): domain Eukaryota; kingdom Metazoa; phylum Chordata; class Amphibia; order Anura; family Ranidae; genus Rana; species Rana muscosa. Next base: position 11,798,169 of record JARGYO010005562.1, read on the forward strand.
AATCGATCTTCGCCTTTATACTGCCGTCGTACGTGCTGGACGTGACTGCGCAGAACAACGACGAGATTTGGAATTGACTGTGTGTATGCAAGGAAAGCTTGACAAGAATCTCGTCAAGCTTGACAAGAATCTCGTCGAGAAAAACGACATGTTTTTAACGACGAGAAACTCGGTCGTGTGTACGAGGCTTTAAAGAGTCTGGGAGCTAGTTCCTCTGTATACGTCTGATACCATTCGGAGGGTAGGCCATCCAATCCTGGGGTCTTATTTGCAGGTAAAGAGCAAATGGCAGCAATTACCTCCTCTACCTTCAGGGGTTTGTCTAAAAGTAGTCACTGAGAGTCACTAAGTGGGGGAAAAGCTAAAGAGGTAAAAACCCTGCAAAGGTGGTTTCTAAAGGAGTTACCCTGTCCTCATAGAGTTGACCATAAAAATATGCAAATGTTTGGTTAATAGCCAAAGGATCTGATGAGACTGACCCATCTGGCAGCTTAATTTCAGGAATCGAACTGTCCAGGAAATCTGTGCGTGCAAGGTATGCAAGAAGCTTACCATTTTCCCCCCGCGCTCGTGTAACAGAGCAGACAGGTATAGTTGCTGCTTATGTAGGGATTTCCTTGGCTCTCGGCCAATGAACATCTCCACTTCCTAGCTCCAGTCTCTGCTGGAAGTTGCCGCCACCCTCCCTGTCTCTGATCACATGGGGAGGGGAACTCTGCAACAACCACACTGAGGTAAAAGGCAGAGGTGATTTTTAAAAAAACATTGAATACGATACTACGGACGGCTGTCTGGTGTTTGGTGTTTGAGGATTATATCAGCCTCCAGTCTCAGTGGACGGATCTCGTGAAAGGCCCTGGCTGGGTTTGGCCATATGCATATTATTAAAGGCATCTGGTAAGCAGGCTCTTCCCTGTGGTGGTGGTGCGCACTGGTTGTCCTTTTATTCACGGGTGTTATTTACCTAATTGGTGCCTGTTGCCTCAAGACACAAACACCTAGAGTGATCCGTAACAATATCACGCTATTGCTGTTTTTTGTTTTAAATTGATTACATTGTGCCACGAATATCTATACCACTACACGAGGCCCGTGAGATCTAGGAGTCAATCGAAAGGTTGTGGGAGTCACCATCGTCCACAGAGGACTTTGCGATCCCCTATTGGGATAAAGGCCCTGGCTGGGTATAAGCCATTCGTGTAAAAGACTTTTAGTCTGGTAAGCATTCATTGCACCTATCAGTAGGCCAGTGTTTGAGATTCAAGTCTTTCTACAAACAAGCTTATGAACTGTCACTGTGATTATTGAATTGATCTCTTTAACCGGACCTTTTTAGCGCAATTTTTACTACTTACTTATGCAGGGATGAGCTTTATGTTCGAGTCGAACATGAGTTTGACTCGAACATTGGCTGTTCGCCTGTTCGTCGAACAGCGAACAATTTGGGGTGTTTGCGGCAAATTCGAAAAGCCGCGGAACACCCTTTAAAAGTCTATGGGAGAAATCAAAAGTGTTAATTTTAAAGGTTAATATGCAAGTTATTGTCATAAAAAGTGTTTGGGGACCCGGGTCCTGCCCCAGGGGACATGTATCAATGCAAAAAAAAGTTTTAAAAACTGAAGTTTTTTCGGGAGCAGTGATTTTAATAATGCTTAAAGTGAAACAATAAAAGTGAAATATTCCTTTAAATTTCACACCAGGGGGGTGTCTAAAGTATGCATGTAAAGTAGCAAATGTTTCCCGTGCTTAGAACTGTCCCTGCACAAAATATAATTTCTGAAGGAAAAAAGTAATTAATGAATTCATGAATTGTCAGTCCCGGCAATACAGAGAAAAGTCATTGAAAAAAATGATAGCCCCCCCCCCCAGTCCATTACCAGGGACTTTGGGTCTGGTATGAATATTAAGGGGAATCCCTGTAATTTTTTTCAATGACTTTTATCTTTTATCTGACAATTCATTAACAGCACGCGTAGTTTTAAATGACTTTTTTGGATTTTAAGGGGAACTCTGCGGCAAAAATAAATAAATGGCGTGGGGTTCCCCCAAAAGCCCATACCAGACCCTTATCCAAACAAGCAACCTGGCATGCCGCAGGAAAAGAGGGGGGGGGGGGGGCAAGAGAGCGCCCCTCTCCCTCCTGAACGTACCAGGCCACATGCCCTCAACATGGGGAGGGTGCTTTGGGGTCCCCCCAATGCACCTTGTCCCCATGTTGATGGGGACAAGGGCCTCATCCCCACAACCCTTGCCCGGTGGTTGTGGGGGTCTGTGGGCAGGGGGCTTATCATAATATGGAAGCTGCCTTTAACAAAGGGAACCCCCAGATTCCGCCCCCCCTCTATGTGAATTGGTAACGGGTACATTGTACCTCTACCATTTCACAAAAAAAAGCGTCATAAAGGTAAAAAAACACACAGACAGCTTGGGACAGTCCATTAATAAAAAAGAAAAAAAATGATTCCAGCGATGTACATCCTTCCATGACCCGGACCCGCGCCACCCGCCGCTACGAACGATACAGCCTCCTCCATAGAAGGCTCTTAGGCGAATGATGCGTGAGCTGTGTGACATTTCTTTTAAAACCGAGGGCGGGGCCACCCGTGACATGGACGAGTGACCCTGCCCCGTTCTGACTTAACAGGGTTTCCGACGGCTTCCCCGTGGTGTCACGGGTGACCCCGCCCCCTCTGGCGCATCACAGGGTTTCTCTGTATCTTAATACACAGAAAAGGGTAGACTACGTTGAATGATCGATATGAGCAGCCCAATGCTTTTTTTAATGTCAGAATTTTGGAGCCCATTAAATTGGATTTCTTGTAAGCACAAAATATGTGGCTTATGATGTTTGATCAATTCAAAAACTGTTCAGTCCATGCACATTCCAGGAACAAAAAGTTACTGTAGACATATTGGCAGCATTATGACCCATAGAGCAGGAAAAAAAGGGAGCATCAAAGGCCCAGTAGAGACGACCTCTGGTCCGGACAGGGCTAAAGTAATAATAATAGAGGGGGGAAATATTGGCACACATGCAACCATCCATGCACACTTCACACATACTACAGCAAAACTATATCCAAAAAGAATTAGGCTACCCAATAGAGGCAGCAACACCCCTGCCCAAATACTAAAAAATAGAGCAGCATGCCATGTTAAACCATGCATGGGGAACATGGACATTTCCAACAAAATTTGAAAAGGAAGAAAGAAAATTGTCAATATTCAAACTAGTAGGGAGTTAACATTATACCCTATGGCAGCGGCAGCCAACTTGGAAAAAGAGGGTCCCTGACTCTCCCTCAGGAGTGACACACATTAAAGTACTGAAGTAATACCACACAGCAAGTCAAAATATAGGTAGACAACTTGCATGTGCTGACACTCATCAGGCAGGTTGAGGCAGCGATTCCCACCAGGACAGGGCATTTTGAGGAGACTGTAAGAAGTGAACCTGCCCTTGATGAGTGACATGAATGGTTGCTCACGCAAATTTTGCTTGACATGTTGGTATTTGGCTCTCTGGTTGCAAACAGTAGTAGAGTAATCTGGGAACAGTGACACCACTGCATACTTGATCCAGAGGCTTCCTTTCAGATGAGCAGCATGAAGTATGGAGTCTTAATCCCTGTAGTTAAGGAGATGAATCACCATTGTACGGGGAAGGTTCCCCTCTGGGAGAGGTCGACCAGGTACCCGATGCGCCCTCTCAATCTCAAAACAGGGAGAGAGCTGAGCACAGCCAAATTCTTGTTCAAGCCAGCTTTCCAGGAAGGCTACAGGGTCTGTCCCCTCCACCCGCTCAGGGAGACCAACCAGCGGCAAGTTGTTTCTAGGTCATCCACCTTATCTTCAAGAGTGGTGATCTTCCCGCCACAGGTATTAATTTTGGGTAGGAGAGGGTTAAGAGTGTCCTCAATGTCACCGATATGCTATTTAGTTTCAGTGACCCGGCCGTGTACCTTTTGCATGTCCTGCCTCAATTTTATGTTCCATCCACCTTCCCCATTAAATCAGAGTGGTTTACCTTGATGGTGTTTAACACATCCATCAGTGTGGGCTCTGCCCTGTCATCTGCATTGTCCACACTTGGGGAGGTTTGCTAGATTGGGGTCGGAGGGTCCAGGGCACCCAGGGGAAGGTGGTGGTGAGGCATCGGGAACTTCCCCAAAGAGATCCAGGGTGGAGGCCAGGAAGATGCATGGCGCAGCGGTGTGGCAGCCAGCTTGGAAAGAGCGGGTTGTAAAACTACACTAACATTATGATTCTGATACAAAGCTTTGCAAAATTACTTAAAGTGGTTCTAAAAGCAGAAGGTTTTTCATAAACCTTTTTTCATAAAAAACCTTCTGTGTGTAGCAGCCCCCCTCAGCCCCCCTAATACTTACCTGAGCCATCTCGATCCAGCGATGTTGCACGTGAGACTCGGCAGTCCGGGACTCCCTTTCCTGATTGGCTGAGACACACAGTGGGCGCCATTGACACCCACTGATGTCAATTAAAGTCAGCGAGCCAATGAGGAGAGAGAGGGGGTGGGGCCGAGCCATGGCTCCATGTCTGAATGGACACACAAAGCAGTGGCTTGGCTTGGGTGCCCCCATAGCAAGCTGCTTGCTGTGGGGTCACTTGGCAGGAAGGAGGGGACAGGAACGCTGATGAGGGACCAGAGAAAAGGGGGATCTGGGCTGCTCTGTGTAAAATTACTACACAGAGCAGGTAAGTATAATATAATTGTTATTTTTAGACCAAAAAAAGCAAGGCTTTAACATCACTTTAAAGATGACATAAAGAAATGCCTGAACAAGGACCTTTAAGGCAGGATCACCAGGTAATATTTTAATAAGAGCTACAGGTACAAAAATATTAATAAAATTACTTTTGATAATACATTTTACTATATCACTTTTTTTGTGGCTATATACTTTGGTTTTAATAATTAATCTCCAAAAAAAATAAATCATGATTACTTGGTTGTATAAAATACATTGTTTTCTTCTAGTTAGGCAAACTGGCTTACACATATTTAGAATTGTCACAGTTGGCCCAATTGCTTCATCTATACTCGCTGGCCAGTTTTGTTCACTCTCAGAAGCCCCTTTGTGCTATTTCGTATATTTGCAATGTAAATAAGTTACTTTGCAGTGAAAGCCTATACTTAGTGCAGAAATAAATCCTTAGGTTTCAGCCTGTACCATTCTTTGAGACCTATTTTAAGCTTTTGTCTCTGAAAGTAGTTATTTCCAGTGACAAGAGTCAGAGAAGGTTTTTATTTAGTAAGAGAAAATGATTTTAACAATAATTACATATCCTACTCTCTACAATAGACTCTTCAATTTTTACATATGAGCATTTTCTGAAATTACTTTGGTTGCAAGGAGGCATCTACAAGTATTGTACTTTTTAGTTTTAATTTTTATGGTGACTAGAACCAAGAGACTGCACATTATTTTATGGAATATACCATCTGCATACAAAGGATGAAAAAAGGCAAACCTAAAAGAGAAATAACCTAAATAAGAAAATGCGGACAGTAAGCTGCGATTAGGCTACCCCTCCCCTGCTTAATCTTAAATTTTGTGCCTTATAAATTATATATGTTTCAATATGTTTATTCAAGTTTTGTCATACAAAATGTATAAAAGTCGCAACATAACATTGTACAGTCACAATCAACATTCGGGGTAACACAGTGAAGATCTCTGCGTGTAGGGGTCCATGCAATAGAAAAAAAAAATTATCTCCACTTAATAGCTCACATAAATCCAATGCTCCGCAGAGCCGTTGGCCCCTCTTCACATCCCAGATCCTATCATCTGAACCGCCCGCCCAGAAGAGCCGTCCCCCCATCCGCCTATCGGGGGGGCGCAACTCCGCTGGCCGTGCGGGCAGCCCAGAGGCCAGATCAGACTGACAATGATCCCGTAGGAGCTTAGAAAACAGGGAGCCGCACAAACCTCTAAGGTCTGGATCCGACTCCAAAAATAAACAAATAAAAAAGAGAACAGAGACAAAGAATAGAAGGGAGGAGACAGAGTGAGGAAAGAACAGTTGAGAAGGGGGAATGGGTGGAGGGGGGAAAGGAGCCCCGATTCAGCACCCGGACACCCCAACCTAACTCTTTAGGTTAAGCTGCAAACATCCTGGGGTCATTTGTTATGTAACAAAGCCATGGGTCCCACACTTTATGAAACAGTTTCATTTTATCTTGGGCCAATGCGGTCAAGCGTTCGTTTAGCATCAACCAAGACAATTTGCCTTTAAGCTGCTCGAATGGTAGAGCTGCCGATTTCCAGTTCATAGCGATGGTGATTTTGGCTGAAATAAATATAAATGTCAAAAGCCTCTTGCAGGACTTGGAGGCTTCCACATCTCCACCCCCCGGTAGTGCTTGCTTAGCTGATTTAGTCAGGTTTAGTTGGGTAAGGGAGTAAACGAAATTATACACCCTGATCCAAAACTTCCTAACCTTTGGGCACGTCCACCAAATATGATAGGTGGTGCCCACCTGGCCACATCCTCTAAAGCACAGCGGGGTAGCCCCTGAAACAAAAGTTGCCAGTCTGACCGGCACCATATACCACCTCAGCAGAACCTTATAATTGGCCTCAATTATTGAAGTATTGATGAGCGAACGAGATGCCGTCTTGGCTATCTTATGCCATTCGTCCAGATCCAGGGTTTCCTGCAAGTCGGTCTCCCATTGGATCATATAGTTCAGCTTTGTCGATGCGCTCAGCAATATTGAATATATAGCAGATAAATGTCCCTTGATTTTATCATAATTTTTGCAAAAATGTTCCATGGGAGTTTGGGTTGCTAGGTCGCTCTTACGAGCCAAGGTTTGTACATGATGTGAGATCTGGGCAAACCTATAACCCTCTGCTGGGGGCATTTGATACCTGTCAGTCATAGTCCGTTCGGACAGCATACCTCTATGATCACAAAGGTCTGCAATATGCATGAAGCCCTTATTAGTCCACCATTCGAACGCTAGTGGGGCGAGACCCGGGGTGAATGCATTATTTTGAAGCAGAGGTGCCAGTGGAGAATGAGGAGACTTGAATTTGTGAGATCTGGAGAGTCTGTCCCATATTTCCAATGACATGGATAAAGTAGGGCAAAGTATAGGAGGTTGCTCCTTAATAGGGAGCCATAAAATATGAGAAATAGGTTTGGGACAGCAAGAATAAGATTCCATAGCCATCCAAATGGCCTTTGCCCGTTGGGAGTGAAACCTTGTGAGTTATGCTACCTGGGCAGCATAAAAATATGGTAGACCAAGTCCTCCTCTCCGCTTCAACACGTATAAAGTGCTCCTATTCACCCTGGGTCTCTTGTCACCCCAAATAAACTGTAGAACTTTATTCTGAAATCGTTTAAGGTCTTCACGGGCCAATGAGACTGGCAAGGTGTGGAAGAAATACAATAATCGTGGTAGAACATTCATTTTAATTGAGTGAAGTCTGCCAAACCACGATGGCGGGTGAACTTGCCACTTAGCCAAGTCTTCTGTTAGCCGTTTGAAAAGGGCTGGATAATTCCCTTTGTACAACTTGCCGACAGATGAGGTTAGTTGTATGCCTAAATAAGGGAGAGCCGTGGATTCCCATCGGAATCAAAATTATTTTTCAAGCGTTGCCTGGGTGGAGCTTAGCAAAGATAAGTTCAGTGCCCTTGACTTACTATGGTTGATTGCCAACCCAGAGATGTTGGAAAAAGGTTGCAAAATAGCATATAAATTAGGCAGGGACGTGATCGGTGAGGTCAAGGTCAGCAACAAGTCATCCGCAAAGAGTAAACATTTGTGTTCATAGTCTCCGCAATAAATACCCTTCGGGATCTCTGCATGCGCGAATTTTGATCGCTAGTGGCTCAATCGCCAGGGCGAATAATAACGGTGACAACGGGCAACCCTGTCTAGTTCCTTTCCTGATTGGAAATGTTTGGGAAGTATATCCTCTGAGCATTAGCGAGGCACTAGGGGAATCATATAATATATGAAGGAGACCCAGAAAGTGTCCCCCAAATCCAAAGCGAGTGAGAACATCAAATAGATAGTCCCAGGAGATTGAATCAAGCGCCTTCTGGATATCCAATGAAAGTAACATCCCCCTCCTAGTCCCCTTTCCGTCCCAATCAGACTAAACCACTGAGATAAGGTTAATTAACCGGCGGGTTTGGTCTGATGCCTGTCTTGTCGGGACAAAACCTGCTTGGTCAGGATGAATATAACACTGAAGAAAAGTATTAAGTCTCTGGGCCAGTATTTTGGTCAGGATCTTTAGATCCGTATTGATCAAGGAAATTGGGCGGTAATTGGTACAGTCTCCATGATCCTTCCCCGGCTTCGGGATAACACTTATATATGCTACATTTTCATGGCAGGGGAGCTCACTACAGCTTCTCAGGTCATTAAAGTAAGTACAGAGATGTGGGGCCAGAAGATCTTGATACTTCCTATAGTAGTGGCCCGGGAATCCATCTGGCCCAGGGGCCTTAGTAGGGTGCAAGGTTTTGATTGCAGCCCTGATTTCAGGCTCTGTAAGAGCACTGTCCATCAGTTCCGCATGGGTTTGCGTCAATTTAGGCAGCTGTAAGTCGTGAAAGAATGTGTTCGCTCCGGATGGATCGAATTTGTCCTGCGCTCCATACAGCTTAGTGTAAAATTTGTGAAATTCTCCAATTATCCGTTCAGGGTTCTGGGAGGTAAGGCCCGTGGATAATCTTAGTTTAGGCAAAGTCGGTGTGTACGGCCGAGGAACCAGCTTTCTAGCTAACATTGTGGTAGGTTTATCCCCCATCGTGTAGAACCTGTGTTTAGACCAGCTAATATGTTTCTCCGCTTGTGTAGTCAAGCTAAGATTGAGTGCTAATCGAGCCTCGTCAATTTTATGCCTTATATCTACCAGGGGATTCCTATGCTGTTCGCTAAGTAAGTCATCTAAGTTTGCTTCAAGACGCTTATTTGCCTGTTCCCTATTGCGTTTAACCCTGGCCGCCACTTGTAACAATATGCCCCGAATCGCTGCTTTATGGGCTACCCAGTTAATTGTGGGGGATGTGTCTGATGCCTTATTAAGTCTAAAGTATTCCTGTATTTCCTTTTGAATCTCTTAAAAGATTATAGGGTCATTCAGCAGGCTCACATTAAGTCTCCACGGGGAGGGTCTAGATTTAGTCCACAGCCCTGTAGTAGAGAGTTTGATCGGGGAATGATCAGACCAAGGGGTAGATAAGATCTTAACTGACTTAATAAATGGGAACTAAAACATGATCTATCCTAGAGTAAGTATGATGGACCTGTGAAAAATGTGTAAAGTCTCTGACCGTAGGGTTATTTTCTCGCCAGGCGTCAATGAGGTCATGGAAATGAAACAGACGTGCAACCTTGCTGCTTCCAGTCGGTGGGCGCTTCAATATTGGTTTAGAGGAGTCCGATTTATCCATAATTCTGTCCAAGGGAATATTACTATCGCCCCCCATAATGACCTGACCCTGGACTTTGGGCATTAGAATCTTCAGCATTTTGCTAAAGAATTCTGGCTGCCCAGTATTCGGGGCATAGTATGATATAAAGGACACCTCCTGGTCATGGAGCCGCCCCACTGCCATAATATACCTACCGCCCTTGTCCTTAACAATAGTGATGGGGGTAAAGGGGGTCCGTTTCGAAAAGCAGATGGCTACACCGCCCTTCTTTTCTCGACCCCCTGCTAGATAAAACTGTAGATACTTCATATTGAGGTAACGGGGCGCTGAGACGTTGGAAAAATTAGTCTCCTGTAATAGAAGGACTTCAGCCTTCTGTTTATAATAAAACTGGAAAGCCTTAGTTCTCTTAGCAGGGGAATTAAATCCATGTACATTATGGCTAACTATCGAGTAGTCTGTGTTATATGTGGTAGCCATCGTGGTAGGGCAGAGCACTCTTACCTTGCGCAGTGAATGAAGCGGGAAGGGCCCCGAAAATGAAGACTGTTCGGCTGGATGACCTCTCAGACCATGACATAAGGGAAGGGCGCCGAATCGAGGCTCCGAAGAGAGAGTGGGATGGGAAAAAAAGAAAAGGCATTAGAGAAGCAGAAAAACAAAAATAAAAGCAAAAAAATATAAACATAGGCCTTAGGCCCAAACAACCAATATAAATCAATCCTAACTGATGAACGAAGGTATGGGGAATAACCCCTGCCGGAGACAACATCCGGCAAATTAGGTGCAAGGGTACCATCCTCGTCGGAGGATAGGTAGTCTCGCGGATGGGTGGCAAGTATGACCACCCCGACCCAAATATGAATACACTCTATCTAAGCAGGCTATTCGAGGTCATATCGGGAATGACATAAACCAATCAATACAGTTTAACATAACAGGCTACCTATAGTAACATGTGTTCCCAAGGCCAGTGACGCCGGGGCCGGAAGGGTCCCCATCGGTCGTTCCAGCCCCCGAGCCACAGCCCAACAGGGGAACCACATTGCGGTCCGACTAGGGTCCCCAGACTGCAAAATAGCAAAGTTCCTTCGACCAAGTTGGGGCCAGTCGGGGTTGTAAAATAGTCGGCTGATAGCCATTCCGAAAACTAGGAACTCAAATAACTTTGAAACCCGTGAACGGTAACGATGGCCCCATCAGGCCCATAGTCCACCATGAGCCCGGGCCATACCTGTGCAACCAAGCACTAACAATTCCCAAAAAGGGGTAGAAAAGAGAAAAGAGCAATAATACTCAGGTATTCCGGCAAGCATTTCTGGCCTGTGAGCGTGTGCGATCCTGCCACATCGGGGAGAGGGGACGATGATCCGGGTGAGGGGGAGACGAAGTTGGAGAGTTCTGCGCAATGATACCGAGACCAAGCAGTAGGTCTTCGCCTGCTTGGAACGTGGAAAAGGAGTGGGACTTTCCGTTGTAGGTGAATGATAACTTAAAAGGGAACGCCCATCGATACTTTATCTGTTTGGCCATGAGTTGCTGGAGTAATGGTCGTAGGTTTCTGCGTTTCTGGACCGTTAATGGCGCCAAATCTGTGAAAAGCTGTATTGGTGCTCCAAATAGCGACAAGTCCGGCCTGTTGCGGGCCGCAAACATCATCTTTTCCTTAATGCGGTAGTGATGTGGCTTAACGATAATGTCTTGTGGTAGGCTGTCGGCCCTTGGGGCTGTCAGTGCTCGGTGAACGCGATCCACTTCCATTTGGTGGGTAGCGATGTCAGGGATAAGGGTTTTCATCAGGTCCTTTATAGCCCCTTCTAGATCAGTGTGAGTTTCAGGGAGGCCACGCACGCGGACATTGTATCTACGTGAACGATTCTCCAAATCTTCGATTTTTGTGAACGCCTCTTTTAATCTATCCTGGAGGTCTGTCACCATGGCTGAGTTCTGATTGACCCTTTTGATGGTACCGTCTACTTTGGCTTCAATTAGCTCAAAACGCTCCCCTAAGCTGTGGATATCTTTTTTAAGGTCAGTGGTAATTAATGTGCAGGCCTTAGAGAGCTCCTGCTGCAGCATGGTGGAGAATCTGCCCAACAGTACAGCATCAGGGGAATAATGTGATAGCTGGGGAAGTGGCATATCCTGGCTGGATTGGCTGATGAGGACTTCTGTTAGATCTGCCATGTTCCTATCTATGGAGGAGGCAGGGGAGGCAGGGGAGTTTATAGAGTCATGTCCATCCGTGTATAGGACTGGGGATCGGGGATGTGAAGGTGACTCACCCCACTGTCCGGTCTCCACCTCTCCTGAGGATTGAGAGGAGAATGGATCTCTAGATGGCTCCGGATTTTGCTGCTTGTCTCCTCTCTGTGCAGCGCAGTCAAATCTGACTGCTGCAGTGCTGCCCCGCGTGTCTGGCTTGCCGGGCGCCATCTTGGATCGCGGCCGTGCTGTAGGGGAAGGTCCCGCTCTCCTCTGGACTGTATTCTGTTTATGGTGCCCTTTCCGCGGCTGCCCCTGTGCTCTCCGGTTCATCACCGCCTCGGGGCTAGTGTGGGATCGGTCCTGGCTCTCGGACCTCACTGCCTGCGCTATTATTAGCTCCGGTGGGTCGGGGTGCCGGGAGCTCGGTCAGTGCACGTCCTTCTCCGAGTCCCCGCGCATGTGCAATCCTTTATAAATTATATAAATTCAAAACTTGTCTTTTCATGATTTCCTAGAACACAATGATCTGGTGGTGACCAGGAAAATCTCATGGTTACATAGTTAGTCTGGTTAAAAAAAATACCATCCAGTTCAACGAATAAAAGGGGGAAAAAAATATACAATCCTATATATACAATCCTATATCCATAGTTGATCCAGAGGAAGGCAAAAAAAAACAATAAAGCATGATCAAATTTGCTCCAGCAGGGATAAAAATGTCTTCCTGATCCCCCAAGAGCCAAATTTTAGTATCCAGTTATATTATTTGTATCTAGGAAAGAATCCAGGCCTTTCTTAAAACAATCAAGACTTTTCCACATATTCACAGCTCTTACAGTGAAGAAGCCTTTCCATATTTGGAGATGAAATCTCTTTTCTTCCAAACGTAAAGCATGCCCCCTTGTCCTCTGTGATGACCTTAAAGTGAATAACTCAACACCAAGTTTACTATTTGAACCACTTATGCATTTATACATGTTGATCATTGTGACAGACCCATCCGTGACAGGGGCTTTTGGAGGGAACTGTAGGGTAGCCTCCTGCCTAGTGACTATGGGCTCTTTTCTTTGGGAGGTGTATGCCTGGGGGACCTTTGGAGTGGTTTTGCTTCAGATTCGGGTCCATGTCTCCCCGAAAACACAGACTCTTAGAACCTAGGACCTGAATACAGAGCTGTGCCCAGACCAGCATTGACTGCTTCAACCAACCCCCCCCCCCCCCCCTTTAGACTCAGAGACTCTTATATTCAGCTTAAAACAACCTGATGCTGAGGTCTCCTGCTGCTATGTGTAATTTGTGTATTAAGGTTTTAGCTGTTCATTAGATGTACTTTTAGATGTATTGATATTACTGTTTTAAATTTGCATTGTTTAGGATAATGTGATCAAGCTCTTACCTGATTTTGTGTGGTATATACTTGTGTGAATTTACAATAAAGAGAGTTCCAGTTTGCACCTAAGCTAGTATCGTCGATTTCTTGGGTGCAATGCTCAGCTATAATACCTTGTTCCTGGCTCCAAAGTGGAGGAAGCTATATCTTGGCTGAGGCACCCAAGTGGGGTGCCAGGCAGTCCGTGAAAATCATATCTTCCCTTAATCTCCTCTTCTCAAGAGAGAATAAAGTCAGTTCATCTGAGCTCTTACCATGCGTCTTATCAGTGTGCTTGCCTTTCTCAGCACTTTCTCCAGTTGTGGTCTTACTAATGATTTGTACAGACGTAAAACTATGTCTCTTTCTCTGCAGTCCATGCCTCTCTTAATACAAGAAAGGATTTTGCATTCTATTATTAAGCCTATAAACTACCAGAACAGATCCTTCTCCACCATTGACTCCACCAGTTGTACTCCCCCTAGTACCTATGATGCATGCATATTCTTAGCACCCAAATGCATAACTTTAAATTTATTAACCACTTGCTTACTGGGCACTTAAACCCCCTTCCTGCCCAGGCCAATTTTCAGCTTTCAGCACTGTCACGCTTTGAATGACAATTGCGCGGACGTGTGACGTGGCTCCCAAACAAAATTGACGTCTTTTTTTCCCCACAAATAGAGCTTTCTTTTGGTGGTATTTGATCACCTCTGCGTTTTTTATTTTTTGCGCTATACACAAAAAAATAGCGAAAATTTTTAAAAGAACACAATATTTTTTACTTTTTGCTATTATAAATATCCCCATTTAAAAAAAAATAATAATAATTTTTTCCTCAGTTTAGGCCAATACATATTCTTCTACATATTTTTGGTAAAAAAAAATCGCAATAAGCGTTTATTGATTGGTTTGCGCAAAAGTTATAACGTCTACAAAATAGGGCATAGTTTTATAGCATTTTTATTAATATTTTTTTTTTTACTAGTAATGGCAACGATCAGTGATTTTTATTGTGACTGCGGCATTATGGCGGACACATCGGACACTTTTGACACCATTTTGGGACCATTGTCATTATTACAGCGATCAGTGCTATAAAAAATGCACTGGTTACTGTAAAAATGACACTGGCAGTGAAGGGGTTAAAACTAGGGGCGCTGAAGGGGTTAAGTGTACCTAAGGGAGTGATTCTTACTGTGGGGGGAGGGGACTGACTGGGGGAGGTTACCGATGGTTGTCCCTATGTACAAGGGACACACCATGACAGGACATGGATCTCTGTGTTTACACACAGAGATCCACGTCCCTGTCTCTGTAAATGCCAATCGCAGGTACCTGGCGGACATCGCGGCCGCCAGGCACACGCATCGGCACCCGCGTGACGCGGCGGGTACGTAAGTTCCCCATTGCGCGCTCGGGAGCGTGCACCGGGAACGAGGAAAGGGGCGGACGTCAATTGACGTCCTCCCAGCATTCTAGGTCCGCGCTGCAGCCATCATTCGGCTATAGCGCGGGCCTGTAGAGGTTAAATAGTGCATTGAGGTTGGCTTGTAAGTTGGAGAAATCCTGTAAGGACATTATTCCACTGCATAGCTTGGTGTCATCAACAAACCTGGAAATTGTACTTTTAATCCCAGACCCTATATAATTTATAAATGTATTAAATAGTAAGGGTCCCAACACTGAACCTTGGGGTAGACCACTAATAACCTTAGACCATTCAGAGTAAGAATCATTAACCACTACTTTATGAATTCGCCAGCTTTCTATTCATTTACAAACTGATCTTTCCAAGCCTGTAGATTTTACCTTACACATGAGCCGTGTGTGGGGAACTGTGTCAAACGTTTTGGCAAAATCTAAATATGCATCATCCACAGACACCCCTCTGTCCATGGTTTTACTTACCTCCTCAAAAAAATAAATCAGATTTGCTGTCTATTACTTAAATATTTTTTCTAGCAAGAACTCCTCTATGTGGTCTTTTATTAATCTCTCCAGTATCTTCCCGACTATAGAAGTGAAACTAACAGGTCTATAGTTACTTGGTAAAGACTTTGATCCCTTTTTAAATATAGGCAGCACATTGGCCATACGCCAATTCAGTGGCACTATGCCAATGTCATTAAAGAGTCCCTAAAAATTAGAAACAATTCTTAGAAACATTCTTTTAGGATCCATGGGTGGATGCCATCTGGTCCAGATGCTTTATCCCCCTTTATTCTGTCTAAATATTTCTGGGCCAGGGGTATATTTATAAAGCAAGGAATATGACATTGATAAAACATTAATTGAAGGTGTGTTTTCCTTGTGCCTGTGTTTTAAAAGAGAAGTGTGCCCAATTTTTTTTCATGCTCTTATTTGTGCTCTCCTGTGACCCAGAATCAGCTGATGGCAGGCTAAAGTCCATGGTTGGCTGACGTCACAGAGTCTCTCATGGCTCTAGAAGGATCCCAACCATTTTTTGGGATCCACCCAGCTGCCTGATTGACAGCACGTGGCTGAAAGCTAAAGCAAGCTGCACCCACCTCTTATCCAGCCCTTCGTTCCAGTGAGCCCTGGAGGGACAGAACAGAAAGTGGCTACTAACAATCACTGCTCTATGCTCAGAGTCCATCGGATTTTATTCCATCGGAAATCCGATCGTGTGTACAGGGCTTAAGACTGCAGTCCACAAAGGGTCAACATCAAATTTAGCTGAACTTGAGCAGTTCTGCATTGAAGAGTGGGCAAATTTTGCAAAGTCTAGAAGTGAAAAGTTAGTAGAGACATATCCCAACAGATTAAAGTGATTGTAAAGGTTTATTTTTTATTTATTTTTTAAATAACAAACATATCATACTTACCTCCACTGTGCAGTTCGTTTTGGACAGAGTGGCCCTGATCCTCCTGTTCTGGGGTCCCACGGCGGCTGTCTCGGCTCCTCCCCACAATAGCTAACCTCCTCTGGGAAGCTCTCTCCCGAGGGGGATAGCTTGTGGGCGCGGTTACTGTCATACACTCTGCGTCCATAGACACAGAGTGTATGACTCGGTCCCGTCCCCCGGTGGCCGAGTCATTGGATTTGTTTGGCAGCAGTGGGAGCCAATGGCTGCGCTGCTACCAATCTATCCAATCAATACCGAGACTCCGTGGAGAAGAGGACACCGGGGGACGCGCACAGCTGGTGAACGGGCTCAGGTAAGTAAAACGGTGGGCTGGGGGGCCCGTGACAGCGAGGTGTTTTTTCACCTTTATGCATAGAATGCATTAAGGTGAAAAAACACAAACCCTTACAAGCCCTTTAAAGGCTGTAATAAAGCAAAATGTGGTCCAATGAAATACTGACATAAGGGGGGTGATCCTTTTACCAACTCAGTGATTCTGTTTGCTTTTTTTGTTTTGTTTGTTTGTTTTGGTTTTTCTAACATGTTGGTGTTATATCTTTCACGCGGATGTTATGAGTTGCACTGAGAAATACAGCTGGATGAAACAAAAACTGTGTCTGTCTTCATTTCAGGCTTCAAAGCAACAAAATGTGATTATGTTAAAGGGGGGTGATTCTTTTCTATACCCACTGTATAGTACTCTAATGTTTATTTCAAAATAAATGCTGCCTCGTTTCTCCTTCAAATATTGCAGGCTAACCATTGCAGAAATATTGCAGAAACTGCACAATACTTGTGACTCATGTTCGACTCGAACATCGGCTGTTCGACCGTTCGTTGAATTTCGAACATTATAGGCCGTTCGCGCCAAATTCGAGTGGCCCATAATTCACTGCGGTCTCGCAGTGCATTGCTGGCTGATGATTGGCCAAGCATGCACTATGACCCGCATGCTTTGGAAAATCACAGGGCGGTAAGAATGGAGAGCCATAATTGGCCAAAGCCAGGGTGGCTTTAGTCAATTATGGCTCAGGGGGTTTAGTACACGCCCCACACTATATAAGGCTGCCTGCGTGGCGGCCTTGTGTAGTGTGTTGCGGTGGTGAAAGAAAGACAGAGAGAGAGATAGTGTAATTTCATTTGAGTTAGATAGAGCAGGCAGGCGAGTCAGTTAGCTGCAGTTACAGTGTGTAGAGGAAAAAAAGGGGGAAAAAGTTGAAGGATCAAAAGTCCTTCAGCAAAATAATTCTTCAACAAGGCTCAACTGGTTATACAGACTTATAATGAGTGAACCGCAATTAGTAAAGTAGAAAATTTCATTAATTTATTCAATTAGTTTTAAACAAAACACAACATCAAGAACACCTGATTAAAATGAGACTAGTCAACAAAAACACTAAACAAGGATGGCCACCCGATCAACCATACACACCGCATTCATTCATCCGCTAATGATCTTTAATAGTAATACCGGTATTGAGAATGTAAAAAAATGTTCATCAATATCAATTGAATAGTCCTGGTGAATGGAGATAATTCAAATAATGGCTCCAAGAGTATGGTTACCGGATTGGTCTATTAGGTGAATCAAAAAGGTGGACCGGTTAGTGTTCACGCATATTTACTGGGTGACAAAAGGATAGCTTGGCTGGACATAGTGTACACAGGAGCATGCTATAAGAATAGTGCCTGATGCTGAAAACACGATCCTACAGCTCACCTTAGATGTCTTCACTGGGTCACTCGGTCACTCAGCCATCCAGATCAATAGTCTTTTGGTTTGCATATGATCCCATATGTAACAAACACTCACCGATTTACTGTGTGTCAATCCGGTGATGATTCAATGATTCACAGCTAACTTCTGTTGTGTGGGGCTGCTTCACACCCATTCATTTACTTGGATCCGTAGATGTCTCCATAGAGTAGCTGTAGACCTTGCCGGAGTTGTAGAGCTTAGGTATTTAACGTGCCGGTGAAGTATCTTCACATCAAGAGGCAATGGTATTATGATCGGGGCAGATGATTCGGTAGTTAGTCATATGGGTGGAACATCCATGTTCAGGAATTACATAAAGTGTAGCATCAAACTGCTAAACTGCTTACATGTTTCACTTTCATCAAGCTTCATCGGAGCATGCGCATTGGTCTGGTGTCTGTCCTAATATAGATGATTTAAACAGGTGTTTCAAATATAATCACCTGTTGCTTATGTGGATCAATCACACCACCATTCGTGCTAATTCATACAATTATGTCACTGAAGACTATAGGAAAAATAAATAAAAAATGAGGGGGAATTTTTTCTGTGAAACGAAAACTAGTGAATCAAACTTTATTATTGCGGATTACCCAGGGTTTAAAAGTTCACAACTTTAGAGTACCTCTAATGTTTGGAGATCAGTCAAAACGTATCGTAATTGCACCAAAGTGGTTGCAATACACGTAACGATCAGATCTGTCAAGATAATAGACAGAATCTGGTAGTGAGAAAATGGTATGGTCTGTATACGGATAACAGGACATTTAATAGCAGTAGTTTATATAGAGAACATCAATGGACATTAATAAATGCTTTCGCTAATTACAGATTATTCCATTTTCTCAACCGATCAGTCAGCCTTTTCATTGTACCAAGAGTAACCATACAGGGAACTGTTAAGCGCATTGTCCATAATTAATCTATCAATATTATTTCGAAACAATAGCCGCTTACCAGAGTAAGTCTTTGCTGCGGTTATAAACTATCAAGGCACAAATTTAACTACCTTAGGGTAACTGAATTTAATACTCCAACGTTTTACATCATCCCCAAGCTCCATAAATCTATTACCAACCCCCCAGGGAGACCCATAGTCTCTGCCATCAAGGGACCGCTGGAGCGGGTGGGCAAACTAGTGGATGCTCTAATCAAAGACCTGGTTGTGGAGCTTCCCTCTTTTGTACAGGACACACGAGATGTGCTTGAACATCTTGAGGGAATTAAATATCTCCCGGGGACCCTTTTGGTGGGGATCGACGTTGAATCATTATATACGTCGATTCCCCACACGTGGGGCCTCAAAGCCATTGATCATTTTCTACAACCAAAATTTCCACTTTTAGCAGCTCAAAATTAATTCCTGGTAGACACTCTAAACTTCATGTTGACAAATAACTGCTTCCAGTTTCTAAATAGAAACTACAAACAAATAAGAGGAACATCGATGGGAGCACCCTGGGCACCTGCCTATGCTTGTCTCCACTTGGGGCTATGGGAGGAAGAACTGGTGTACACATCCACCCTCTATCGTGAGCATAGCCATCTATGGCTAAGATTCATTGACGATGTGATCATGCTATGGGGTGGGTCCCCAGATGAACTTAAGCTATTCATGAGTGAACTCAATTTAAATGATAGGAACATTAAATTGACCTACACATGGGACCAGCAGAGCCTTTCCTTTTTGGATCTATCTATATCAGTCATTGATGACCAATTGTCTACCAGGACTTTTAGGAAGGACACAGCAGCCAATAACCTCCTCTTTGCTGGTAGCCATCACCCCAGGTCACTAATACAAGGAACTCCAGTGGGGCAATTCTTAAGAAGCAGAAGAAACTGCTCTAGGGATGATGATTTCCACACAGAGGCGAGCCAGTTATATAGCAGATTTAGAGATAGAGGATATTCACATGGCTGCTTAAGAAAAGCCAAGAGAAGAGCCTTCCAAACTGATAGAAAGGACCTGCTAATTAAAAAGAAAAAAGAGAAAGAAACTCATTTACAAGCTCCTATTCGTATCATCACTAAGTATGGTACCCAATGGGAACAGGTCACGAGTATACTCAGCCAGCATTGGCATATCCTGTCAGAAGCCCCTATCCTTGGCGAGTTTGTGGGTGACCGTCCCCTGCTCACTGCAAGGAGATCCCGTAATTTAAAAGACAGTCTTGTTCAGTCTGAATATGTCAGGTCAACCAAACCAAATTGGTTGACTGATTTACCCCCCCTTAAGGGCATGTATGCCTGTGGGAGGTGCTCCATATGTAAATATACAGACCGCACTGATGTGTTCACCAACTCAGATGGTACTAAAACCTTTAAAATTACCAACTTTATCAATTGTCTTACTACCCGAGTTATACACATGTTATCCTGCCCATGCGGGAAAATATATGTGGGAAAAACAAAACGACAATTAAGAATTAGAGTTGGTGAACACATCCAAACCATAATGAAAAAAGATGACGAACGGCCACTTTCACTTCATTTTCTGAAATACCACGACGGTAAACCAGATGGACTAACTGTTAAGGGAATTTACCGCCTAAACCTTCCCCATCGACGCGGTGATTTTGATAAAATTTTATATAGAAAAGAAAAAATGTGGATATACAATTTGGACAGTATGCATCCGGCTGGGTTAAACAATGAATGTAATTTATCCGTGTTCCTTGATACCTAACTGATCTATTGTGGTCTGGGTACTAGACAAAGTTTCAATTTCTCAGCCACTATTAGGGCTGTTAAATCTAGTGCTAATGACAGAAACATACCTAGGCAAAAATACCCTCAATCCACTAGTGGTCTCAGTATATGAACCGAGACGAATCATTTGTAGAAATATTCAACTAACCTTCATAAACTAACAGCAGTTTGTGCTTATTATGGAGATAATCTATCTTTGGTTAACAATGAAATATACGATTTAACAGGGTTACATGAGAACGGTGGCGTAATATGAACAGCTTGATCGTCCTGTCATATACACTTATCACCAAGGATAAATAGAACCGTGAGGAATAGTCTTGAGAATTAAGTAGTATAGTATTGATTGATTCAATCGGCAAACTCTGCCAACTAAGTACTTTTTGGCGATATGCCCACTTTTTTATTCTATATGCTCTTTCTATTACTGTGCCTCAGAAAACAACTGTAGAAAGCTTCTCACTATAGTGATGACCGATCTTGGCTTAATGGGGAAATATGCCTCTTAACATGGCTACACGAGAGTTACGGTGTGATCTGTACAGCACGATCAGCTAGTCATATATATATTCACTGTATAGAATGAACTAACCCTGATGATTATTGATGAGAACAGATTGGCTTAGTATTGACCGATTGAATCGGTAAGTCCTGCCAACTAAGTGCTCTTGTCATAGGCCCACTAGTATATACTTTAGGCTATTCTATTATTGTGTTTCCATCGCTTTGTCCAATTTTTGATTTATCTATGTGATTTATTTGTTCTGAAACCGATGAGCTGAGTGCCTTGATAGTTTATAACCGCATCAAAGACTTACTCTGGTAAGCGGCTATTGTTTCGAAATAATATTGATAGATTAATTATGGACAATGCGCTTAACAGTTCCCTGTATGGTTACTCTTGGTACAATGAAAAGGCTGACTGATCGGTTGAGGAAATGGAATAATCTGTAATTAGCGAAAGCATTTATTAATGTCCATTGGATGTTCTCTATATAAACTACTGCTATTAAATGTCCTGTTATTCGTATACAGACCATACCATTTTCTCACTACCAGATTCTGTCTATTATCTTGACAGATCTGATTGTTACGTGTATTGCAACCACTTTGGTGCAATTACGATACGTTTTGACTGATCTCCAAACATTAGAGGTACTCTAAAGTTGTGAACTTTTAAACCCTGGGTAATCCGCAATAATAAAGTTTGATTCACTAGTTTTCGTTTCACAGAAAAAATTCCCCCTCATTTTTTATTTATTTTTCCTATAGTCTTCAGTGACATAATTGTATGAATTAGCACGAATGGTGGTGTGATTGATCCACATAAGCAACAGGTGATTATATTTGAAACACCTGTTTAAATCATCTATATTAGGACAGACACCAGACCAATGCGCATGCTCCGATGAAGCTTGATGAAAGCGAAACATGTAAGCTACACTTTATGTAGTTCCTGAACATGGATGTTCCACCCATATGACTAACTACCGAATCATCTGCCCCGATCATAATACCATTGCCTCTTGATGTGAAGATACTTCACCGGCACGTTAAATACCTAAGCTCTACAACTCCGGCAAGGTCTACAGCTACTCTATGGAGACATCTACGGATCCAAGTAAATGAATGGGTGTGAAGCAGCCCCACACAACAGAAGTTAGCTGTGAATCATTGAATCATCACCGGATTGACACGCAGTATATCGGTGAGTGTTTGTTACATATGGGATCATATGCAAACCAAAAGACTATTGATCTGGATGGCTGAGTGACCGAGTGACCCAGTGAAGACATCTAAGGTGAGCTGTAGGATCGTGTTTTCAGCATCAGGCACTATTCTTATAGCATGCTCCTGTGTACACTATGTCCAGCCAAGCTATCCTTTTGTCACCCAGTAAATATGCGTGAACACTAACCGGTCCACCTTTTTGATTCACCTAATAGACCAATCCGGTAACCATACTCTTGGAGCCATTATTTGAATTATCTCCATTCACCAGGACTATTCAATTGATATTGATGAACATTTTTTTACATTCTCAATACCGGTATTACTATTAAAGATCATTAGCGGATGAATGAATGCGGTGTGTATGGTTGATCGGGTGGCCATCCTTGTTTAGTGTTTTTGTTGACTAGTCTCATTTTAATCAGGTGTTCTTGATGTTGTGTTTTGTTTAAAACGAATTGAATAAATTAATGAAATTAATGAAATTTTCTACTTTACTAATTGCGGTTCACTCATTATAAGTCTGTATAACCAGTTGAGCCTTGTTGAAGAATTCTTTTGCTGAAGGACTTTTGATCCTTCAACTTTCTCCCCCTTTTTTTCTATATGGTTTTGCAATTCAGAGGCCAACTTGATGGACAAATCCCTAAATTATTGGGGGGTTTGGTGCTTCGGGGCAGGGGGGTGACCTGCGGCCCCCCCACCCCAAAGCACCCTGCCCCCATGTTGATGGGGACAAGGGCCTCTTCCCGACAACCCTGGCCGTTGGTTGTCGGGGTATGCGGGTGGGGGGCTTTTCGGAATCAGGGTGCCCCCTTTAAAAAGGGGGCCCCCAGATGCCGGCCCCCCACCCTATGTGAATGAGTATGGGGTACATCGTACCCCTACCCATTCACCTGGTGGCAAAATAAGTCAATAAAAAAAAAGAACACAGGTTTGAAAAGTAATTTATTGGGCAGCTCCGGGGGTCTTTCTGCCGGGCCCCCGCTATCTTCTGCTAGCTCTTTTGCTAGCGTGGGTCCCGGGCTTCCTCACCATCTTCTTCCGACTTCGGGGGTCTCTTGTTCTGTTCTCCGGTTCTTCTCCCGCTCTCCGACGCCTTCTCCACGATCTTCGGTTCTTTCTGCCGGACGCCCCGCTATCTTGTGCCAGCTTTTTTGCTAGCGGGGGCCGGTCTTCTACGTCGCCTTCTTCCTTCTTCTCTTCGCCCGATGTTGACTCGTCGCTCTCCACCGCCGCAATGATCTTTACAAGCAGCGGTGCCACTTTTATTGGCATGGGGCGTGGTCACCGGATGATGCCACCGCTGACCCCGCCCCGTTTCACGTCACAGTCCCATCATTCCCCGGGACTGTGACATCATACATCATACATGGACTGTGACATCATACATACATCATACAAACACCAACATGTACATTTTGCCCCCCACACACACACACACTTGCCTCTTCTCAAGGCAAACGACAGAATGCTCTGTGAGCTTTATATAACATAGGTTTGTGTGCTAATGAGGCAATTGAAAACACATGCACAGTCCATGAAACACCCAAAATGCAAGTTCTCCCAATGTAGAGACTGAAATTCAAAGTGGGCACACCTGTTAAGGATGTCCTTCAATTTCTAACCCATAAAAACACTCTCTGAGTGAGCATGCCCAGAAATATCCAAGCGCTGTTCACACACAAAAAGCACGCCAAAAAATACTAACTGGCTGGGCATGTGCAGAACAACACCAATGCAGCTAGCAAAACTCACCCCCCCTCCCCCCATCCAAAATTAAGCACATCATCCAGCATGCTACAAAATTAGAGATGGGACAATCACCCCTCCCTCACCAACAAATACCATTGCAGTCTATGGGAACTGACTTGTTAATTTTGCTAGTCCCCACTTGCCTGGCTTATCTTCTAGTTATTGGCCTTAAAATGGGGGCCCAGGTCCCACCCTAAGGGACATATATCAATGTCACCAATTTGGAAAACACCAAAAACAAAACAAGGAGAAGTACCTTTAAATATGCCAAATTGCTTAAGAGCCATTTCACACCACATGCAGTGCTTTGCGTTTTTTATGCATCCAAAATGCATGGAAAGTTGGTTATATGGTTCTAAATGGCAGTGTTTGTTCCAGTGCGTTCCAGTTCCACCAAAAAAGTAGAACATGCTGCATTTTACCTCCACTGGACTGTACTGGAACGCATCAAAACGCATCATAAACGCACAGGAACACACCTAAATGCACCAAAAACGCACTGGAACACACTTGTCCTTATCTATGGTTAATAAAAAAGAGGGGTGAAAAAAAAGCACTGGACTGCATCAAAAACTTACCAAAAATGCACTGGAACGCATGAAAAACGTGCATGCAAAACCAGAATAAACCAAGCCATGACCCACTCAAAAACGGAAGCCATTACCAATGATAATATTGGAAAATTTGAAAAAATCTGGAATCCTTGGGTGACTAATTTTTTCCCTCCCAACTTTGACATCACATTATTAAGACCTTGGTAATATAACTACTAATAGCTATTTAATATACTAATATTATCAGACCAACATTATAAGATACCCCGGGGACCTTTTCGACCTTTTCTATCTTTTCTACCTACTATCTTTATTTTTTTCTCTTCTTCTTCTTACCCTTCCCTCTCTTCTATCTTCGCTCTTTAGCTCTTTTTCTGTTGTTTTTTCTTTCCTAGCATATATTGTTATTATATGCAAAAATGGTAGCAACATTTTAATTTTTTTTTATGTTTTTTATTTATCAGTATATTTCAGCTTTAGAGCTCCTTTGAAACAATACAAACCTTATATATTACAATAACATTATATGAGGTTGAGAAATTATGACCCTTCATTTTTTCTTTATAAATCCTTATATTACCTTACATGTTATATATTATTACTAAATCTGGTTTGTAATTACTAAATTCAACACTAAGCATATATTTTAGCAAGTCTGCAGATAATGGTCAACATATGTTAAACTTAAATTACTGTTTTTTTTCTCCTCTTCTGTTGTTGCCTTTAAAAATCACTGGAGCTTGACATAAATATCTAATTTGTGTTCTCCTTAACTGCTACTATTTATAGTGACTATGTTTATTGACAATATATGCTTGTAATTTTGAAAATTTAATAAACAAATTTGACAGGAAAAACGTGCATGCAGAAAAGCACCTGGAACGCATCCGGATTGCGTTTCTATGGTGTGAACTGGCCCTAGTTCACACTATAGAAACGCAGTCTGGGTGCGTTCCAGGTGCTTTTCTGCATGCGCGTTTTTGACACATTCCAGTACATTTTTGAGGCGTTTTTGATGCAGTCCAGTGTTTTTTTCCCCCTCTTTTCACTTAGGACAAGCGTGTTGCAGTGCGTCTTTGGTGCATTTAGGTGCGTTGCGGTGCATTCCAGTGCATTTTTGGTACGTTTCGTTGCATTTTTGATGTGTTTTACTGGGGTCCAGTACAGTTTTGTACCTTAAAAATGCAGCATGACCAATTATTTTTTGGGTTTCTGAAATGCACTGGAACGGACTGCAGTGGTGTGAACTATGCCATTGGCATTAATGTGATCAACTTTCTTTGCGTTTTTCAGGCATCAAAAAAACGCACTGCACTGCATCCGGTGTGAACTGGCCCTAAATATCATCCCCAGGGGTGTCTATAGTATGCTTGTAAGGTAGCACATGTTTTCCATGTTTATAACAGTTGGAGAGCAAAATGACATTTCTAAAGTAAAATAATAGTAATTTAAAAGTCCTTGCGGCTGTAATGAATTGCTGGTTCCCGTCAATACAGATAAAAGTCATTGAAAGTCTGCTAACCAAAAAAAAAATGCGTGGGGGTCCCCCAAATTCCATAACCAGGCCCTTCAGGTCTGGAATGGATATTAAGGGGAACCCCGCTGCAAAATTAAAAAAAAATGACGTGGGGTTCCCCCCAAATATCCATACCAGGCCCTTCAGATCTGGCATGGATTTTAAGGGGAACTCCACCCCAAATTTTTTAAAAAAATGGCGTGGAGTCCCCCTAAAAATCCACACCAGACCCTTATCCGAGCACATAACCTGGCAGGCCGCAGGAAGAGAGGGGGGGACGAGAGCGGCCCCCCCTCCCTCCTGAACCGTACCAGGCCACATGCCCTCAACATGGGGAGGATGTTCAAAATGTAAAAAATGACAAGAGCCGGTTTTTGACAATTCCTTTATTAATGTCTTTTCTTTTCTTCCATCTTCTTCCTTCTTCTTCCATCTTCTTCTTCCATCTTCTTCTTTTCTCCATTCGGGTTTCTTCCTCCAACTTCCTCTTCATCTTTATCTTCATCTTCATCTTCCTTCTTCCTTCGGTGTTCTCGTCCGCATCTTGCCCCGGCGTCTTCCCTTCTTCTTTCTTCTCCGCCGCTCCGTTTGAATTGGAGGTTCCAACTGTGCGACGCTTCAGTTCCCCATCGGGTCCGCTTACACCCGGTGACCCCGCCCCCTCTGACGCACATGGATTTCACAGGGACTTTCCCCGTGGTGACAGAGGGGGGCGGAGCCACCGGGTGGTTAGCGGACCAAGTGGAGAACTGAAGCGTCACCCAGCAGGAACCTCCAATTCAAACGGAGAAGAAAGAAGAAGGGAAGACGCCGGGGCAAGATGCGGACGAGAAGACCGAAGGAAGAAGGAAGATGAAGATGAAGATAAAGATGAAGAGGAAGATGGAGGAAGAAACCCGAATGGAGAAAAGAAGAAGATGGAAGAAGAATAAGAAGGAAGAAGAAGATGGAAGAAGAAGGAAGAAAAGAGAAGACATTAATAAAGGAATTGTCAAAAACCGGCTCTTGTCATTTTTTACATTTTTGACACTTTCCTTGTGAAATGGTAGGGGTACATTTGTACACCATTACCATTTCACACAGGGGGGCGGGATCTGGGGGTCCCCTTTGTTAAAGGGGTCTTCCAGATTCTGATAAGCCTCCCGCCCGCAGACCCCGACAACCACCGGGCAAGGGTTGTGGGGATGAGGCCCTTGTCCCCATCAACATGGGGACATCCTCCCCATGTTGAGGGCATGTGGCCTAGTACAGTTCAGGAGGGAGGGGGGGGCGCTCTCTCGTCCCCCCCTCTTCCCCTGCGGCCAGCCAGGTTATGTGCTCGGATAAGGGTTTGGTATGGATTTTTGGGGGGACTCCACGCCATTTTTTTATAAAATTTGGGGTGGAGTTCCCCTTAAAATCCATGCCAGATCTGAAGGGCCTGGTTTGGATATTTGGGGGGAACCCGCACGTCATTTTTTTTTTTAATTTGCAGCGGGGTTCCCCTTAATATCCATTCCAGACCTGAAGGGCCTGGTTATGGAATTTGGGGGAACCCCCACGCTTTTTTTTTTTGGTTAGCAATGACTTTCAATGACTTTTCTCTATATTGTCAGGAGCCGACAATTCATTACAGCCGCGGCTGCTTTTAAATGTTTTTTTTTTCCTTTAGAAATGTCATTTTGCAGGCGCAATGGGAAGTTCAGGGCTGCGCCTGTTCA
Organism: Rana muscosa; assembly: GCA_029206835.1. Classification (NCBI taxonomy): domain Eukaryota; kingdom Metazoa; phylum Chordata; class Amphibia; order Anura; family Ranidae; genus Rana; species Rana muscosa. The sequence continues at coordinate 11,825,772 of JARGYO010005562.1, forward strand.
ACTTATGCAAATTGAGTTATGTGACTTGACATTTACTAAGATTTTGCCGGCGCAGTGTCTTGGCGCATTTAAGCCATTGAAATTCCCGCGCTGAGCTAAAAAAAAACTCCCGCAGCTCGAGTCGTACTTGCCGGCGCAGCGGGCTGGTTTTGAAAAAGTTACTTTCCCACTCTATTTTGGGCATATTAGTTATTTGGGCGGGTGTCACTACACTTCCTCACATCACCCCACATCACCCCCAATATTTTCTCACTTCCAACTTCTTTATATTTAGATTTTAACATGCCCTGCGCCAGGTCCATAGTAGCACACTGAGCGCCTCCTCCCGGGCGCAGAGAACACTATAGTAAATGGGAAATAGGGCTGCGATACCGGCGCTAATGTTTTCTAAATACCAAAACAGCCATTGCGCACGCAGATGCGCCAATACTCATGGCGCAAACGTTTGGTAAATCAGCCCCACTGTTTACATGTTAAATTTTAAAAGCAGCAGCAAACCTGCTGACCTTACATGCTTGCTAATGTGACAGAACACCTCTGATTTTCACATTTAACATTTAGTTAAATGTGAAAATCAGAGGTGTTCTGTCACATTAACAACCATGTAAGGTCAGCAGGTTTGCTGCTGCTTTTAAAATGTAACATGTAAACAGTCTGTTGGATTTACAAATAATGTATTTAACCACTTTACGACCGCTCACTGTATATATACGTCGGCACAATGGCACCGACAGGCACAATCACGTAGAGTGTACGTGATCGCCTTTGTACAGTTGGGGGGTCCAATCGGACCCCCCTTCTGTACAGTGAGCGGTCAGAATTAGTCTGGGAGCGATCCGAGATGGGGGGGGGCGACCGTTCGATTCTGGCCACCCCCCCCGCGATCGCTCCTGGCGAATGAGAATGCCCCCTCTGCCTGTGTAATGTAAACACAGGCAGAGGAAGCAGGAGGAAGTGATGTCATCTCTTGTGCGGCGCTCACATATACCGAGCGCCGTACAAGAGAAGACATCAAGGTTAGTGCACAAACACTACACTAACACCAGCACACATAGGCACATAAATCGCCCCCCAGGCCCCCCCCCCAGATCCCCACCCAGCCCCCAGTCACAGTGTCACTGATTGCAGTGACCATTTATTTACTGATCACTGCAATCAGTGACATTTGTGACTGTAAAAGTGTCACTACATTTAGTTTTAGGTCCAGTGTAGCCCCCTAACCCCCCTCCTAATAAAGGTTTAACCCCTTGATCACCCCCCAGATAACCCTTTCACCCCCTAGCACCGCCGTCGCTAAGCGATCATTTTTCTGATCGCTGTCTTAGCGTCGGTGATGCAGTTCGGTAGCCAGTAATTTTTTTTAGGTTCACCGCAGGTTTTTATAGCGTCGGGTACCCCCATAAATTATCTAATAAAGGTTTAACCCCCTTGATCGCCCCCCAGGTAACCCTTTCACCCCCTGTCACCACTGTCGCTAAGCGATCATTTTTCTGATCGCTGTCTTAGCGTCGGTGATGCAGATCGGTAGCCAGTAATTTTTTTTAGGTTCGCCGCAGGTTTTTATAGCGTCGGGTACCCCCATAAATTATCTAATAAAGGTTTAACCCCCTTGATCGCCCCCCAGGTAACCCTTTCACCCCCTATCACCACTGTCGCTAAGCGATCATTTTTCTGATCGCTGTCTTAGCGTCGGTGATGCAGATCGGTAGCCAGTAATTTTTTTTAGGTTCGCCGCAGGTTTTTATAGCGTCAGGTACCCCCATAAATTATATAATAAAGGTTTAACCCCCTTGATCGCCCCCCAGGTAACCCTTTCACCCCCTATCACCACTGTCGCTAAGCGATCATTTTTCTGATCGCTGTCTTAGCGTCGGTGATGCAGATCGGTAGCCAGTATTTTTTTTTTAGGTTCGCCGCAGGTTTTTATAGCGTCATGTACCCCCATAAATTATCTAATAAAGGTTTAACCCCCTTGATCGCCCCCCAGGTAACCCTTTCACCCCCTATCACCACTGTCGCTAAGCGATCATTTTTCTGATCGCTGTCTTAGCGTCGGTGATGCAGATCGGTAGCCAGTAATTTTTTTTAGGTTCGCCGCAGGTTTTTATAGCGTCAGGTACCCCCATAAATTATCTAATAAAGGTTTAACCCCCTTGATCGCCCCCCAGGTAACCCTTTCACCCCCTATCACCACTGTCGCTAAGCGATCATTTTTCTGATCGCTGTCTTAGCGTCGGTGATGCAGATCGGTAGCCAGTAATTTTTTTTAGGTTCACCGCAGGTTTTTATAGCGTCAGGTACCCCCATATATTATCTAATAAAGGTTTTAACCCCCTAATTGCCCCTAGTTAAGCCTTTCACCAGTGATCATCATATAAGTGTTACGGGTGACGCTGGTTAGTTAGTTTGCTTTTTATAGTGTCAGGGCACCCGCCGTATATATAACCCAATAAAGGTTTAACCCCCTGATCACCCGGCGGGTGATATCAATTAGGTTTTAGCGTCAGAGAGGGTCTGCATCACACCCCAGGCAGCGTCAGGTTAGTGCCAGTAACGCTAACACCCACGCGTGAAGCATACACCCTCCTTAGTGGTATAGTATCTGAACAGATCAATATCTGATCTGATCAGATCTATACTAGCGTCCCCAGCAGTTTAGGGTTCCCAAAAACGCAGTGTTAGCGGGATCAGCTCAGATACCTGCTAGCACCTGCGTTTTACCCCTCCGTCCAGCCCAGGCCACCCAAGTGCAGTATCGATCGATCACTGTCACTTGCAAAACACAACACACATAACTGCAGCGTTCGTAGAGACAGGCCTGATCCCTGCGACTCCAGTGCTGTAGGAGGTGATTTCACCACCACAGTTAAAAAAAATAAGCAAATATGCCGAAGCATTGGGGCAGCAGGGGCGGAGGAGTGATTTTGCTCCTAATGCCGCGTACATACAGTCGAAATTCCGACGGAGGCTTGCCAGTGGAAAAGTCCGACCATGTGTGTGCGGCATAACTTTTTTGCGGGAGGATGCCCCCATGCTTCGGCATATATAAATGGTGCATGTATGCCCATCATTAGAAGTGGGTGGATGAAGGGCGGTATTCTAATGGTGGGCATACCCACACGATCAATCTCTTTTTTCGTTCAGCCAACTGGCTGCATGAAAAAAAAAGATTACAATACATGTCCAACAAGGACCAGCAATGTACTGGTATGTTGCTGGACTTTGAATGGTTATACCAGATTGATGCCTGCGGGTTTAGGTATCATCTTGGTATCATTCTTTTCAGCCAGCGGCCGGCTTTCATGTAAAAGCAATCCAAGTGGCTAATTAGCCTCTGGACTGCTTTTACAAGCAGTGGGAGGGAATGTCCCCCCCCCCAGATATAAAAAGTGCCATTGGGAAATTGGGAAAGCATTTTATCACACCGATCTTGGTGTGGTCAGATGCTTTGAGGGCAGAGGAAAGATCTAGGGTCTAGACCCCAGTTTTTTCAAAAAAAGAGTACCTGTCACTACCTATTGCTATCATAGGGGATATTTACATTCCCTGAGATAACAATAAAAATGATAAAAATAAATAAATATGGAAGGAACAATTTGAAAAAAAAAAAAAAAGGAAAATGAATAATAAAAAAAAAAAAAAAAGCACCCCTGTCCTGCCCTGCTCTTGCCCAATGGCAAACGCAAGCGTCGGTCTGGCGTCATATGTAAACAGCAATTGCACCATGCATGTGAGGTATCACCGCGAAGGTCAGATCGAGAGCAGTAATTTTAGCAGTAGACCTCCTCTGTAAATCTAACGGGGTAACCTGTAAAGATCATCTTTTTTATTTCATCAAACATTTGGGCAATATAGTGTGTTTTAGTGCATTAAAATAAAAAAAGTGTATTTTTTCCCCAAAAAATGCGTTTGAAAAATCGCTGCGCAAATACTGTGTAGAAAAAAAAATGCAACACCCACCATTTTATTCTGTAGGGCCTTTGCTTTAAAAATATATATAATGTTTGGGGGTTCAACATAATTTTCTTGCAAAAAAAAATGTTTTCATGTAAACAAAAAGTGTCAAAAAGGGCTTTGTCTTCAAGTGGTTAGAAGAGTGGATGTAAGCTTCCTAATGTTGTGTATAAAATGCCAGAACAGTTCAAAACCCCCCCAAATGACCCCATTTTGGAAAGTAGACACCCCAAGCTATATACTGAGAGGCATGTCGAGTCCATGGAATATTTTATATGTTGACACAAGTTGCGGAAATTTTTTTTTTTTTTTTGCACAAAGTTGTCACTAAATGATATATTGCTCAAACATGCCATGGGCATATGTGGAATTCCACCCCAAAATACATTCTGTTGCTTCTCCTGAGTACGGGGATACCACATGTGTGAGACTTTTTGGGAGCCTAGCCGCGTACGGGACCCCAAAAACCAATCACCGCCTTCAGGCTTTCTAAGGGTGTAAATTTTTGATTTCACTTCTCACTGCCTATCACAGTTTCGGAGGCCATTGAATGCCCAGATGGCACAAAACCCCCCCAAATGACCCCATTTTGGAAAGTAGACACCCCAAGCTATTTGCTGAGAGGTATTGTGAGTATTTTGCAGATCTCGCTTTTTGTCACAAAGTTTTGAAAATTGAAAAAAAAAAAAAAATTCTTTCTTCATTTTCAAAAACAAATGAGAGCTGTAAAATACTCACCATGCCTCTCAGCAAACAGCTTGGGGTGTCTACTTTCCAAAATGGGGTCATTTGGGGGGGTTTTGTGCTATTTTGGCATTTTATGGCCTTCGAAACTGTGATAGGTAGTGAGGAGTCAAATCAAAAATTTGTGCCTAGAAATCCTGAAGGCGGTGCTTGGTTTTCGGGGTCCCGTACGCGGCTAGGCTCCCAAAAAGTCCCACACATGTGGTATCCCCGTACTCAGGAGAAGCAGCAAAATGTATTTTGGGGTGCAATTCCACATATATCCATGGCATGTGTGAGCAATATATAATTTAGTGACAACTTTTTGTAATTTTTTATTTTTTTTTGTCATTATTCAATCACTTGGGACAAAAAAAAATAAAAATTAAATGGGCTCAACAGGCCTCTCAGCAATTTCCTTGGGGTGTCTACTTTCTAAAATGGGGTCATTTGGGGGGGGGGTTTGTGCTATTTTGGCATTTTATGGCCTTCAAAACTGTGATAGGTAGTGAGGGGTGAAATCAAAAATTTGCGCCCTTAGAAATCCTGAAGGCGGTGCTTGGTTTCCGGGGTCCCGTACGTGGCTAGGCTCCTAAAAAGTCCCACACATGTGGTATCCCCGTACTCAGCAGAAGCAGCAGAATGTATTTTGGGGTGCAATTCCACATATAACCATGGCATGTGTGAGCAATATATCATTTAGTGACAACTTTTTGTTATTTTTTTTTTTTTTTTGTCATTATTCAATCACTTGGGACAAAAAAAAAATATTCAATGGGCTCAACATGCCTCTCAGCAATTTCCTTGGGGTGTCTACTTTCCAAAATGGGGTCATTTGGGGGGTTTTGTACTGCCCTGCCATTTTAGCACCTCAAGAAATGAGATAGGCAGTCATAAATTAAAAGCTGTGTAAATTCCAGAAAATGTACCCTAGTTTGTAGACGCTATAACTTTTGCGCAAACCAATAAATATACGCTTATTGAATTTTTTTTTACTAAAGACATGTGGCTGAATAAATTTTGGCCTAAATGTATGACTACAATTGAGTTTATTCAATTTTTCTTATAACAAAAATTAGAAAATATCTTTTTTTTAAAAAAATTTCGGTCTTTTTCCGTTTATATCGCAAAAAATTTAAATCGCAGAGGCAATCAAATACCATTAAAAGAAAGCTCTATTTGTGGGAAGAAAAGGACGCAAATTTCGTTTGGGTACAACATTGCATGTCCGCACAATTTACAGTTAAAGCAGCGCAGTGCAAAATTCTGAATTCACCTCTGGTCCTTTAGCTACCAAATGGTCCGGGGCTTAAGTGGTTAAGCTTATAAACTCAATTTTGTGTTGAAAATAACTGTGAAATTTAAAACTCCGGTGGGGGTATTAAGATTTGTGTTTTTTTTTTTTGCCGATCCGAAAATGATCCGATCCGTGACCCCTGATCCAAGGATCGATCCGATCCGTGAGTTTTTTGATCCGTTGCACCCCTAATATACATATATATATATATATATATATATACACTGGGGTGATTTACTATAAACAGTGCACTGCGCAGGTTCATACCTTAATTAGTGCGCCGGATAAATCTGAGCGCAGGAACCGACGGCGCACTGCTATAGTAAATAAAAATTTATGTGAATAGAGGTCGCCCGGGAAGTCAGCTGAAGATGATCCGACTCGCGGGGCGACTCGTGTGCCGGCTGACACAGGGACAGCGCGACTTTGCGAAGCAACTTGGACACGACTTGAGCGTGAAGCAGCCGCTCAAGTCGTGTCCTAGAGGCGACTACCTGGCCGAGAATGTCTCCAGCGCAATGCCATCGCGCTGGTTCTCGGCAGCCTCACGCTCGCTGTCCCATGTTTGGTATGAATCATGAAGGGGAACTCCACGCCAAATTTTAATTAAAAAACCGGCATGGATTCCCCTCCAGGAGCATACCAGGCCCTTAGGTCTGGTATGGATTTTAAGGGAAACCCCCTACCGCCTACGCCGAAAAACGGCATGGGGCCCCCCAAAATCCATACCAGACCCTTATACGAGCACGCAGCCCGGCAGGTCAGGAAAGGGGGGCCAGCGCGCCCCCCTCCTGAACCGTACCAGGCCGCATGCCCTCAACGTGGGGGGTTGGGTGCTTTGGGGCAGGGGGCGCCCTGCGCCCCCGTCACCCCAAAGCACCTTGCCCCCATGTTGATGGGGACAAGGGCCTCTTCCCGACAACCCTGGCCGTTGGTTGTCAGGGTCTGCGGGCGGTGGGCTTTTCGGAATCCGGGAGCCCCCTTTAATAAGGGGGCCCCCAGATCCCGGCCCCCCACCCTGTGTGAATGAGTATGGGGTACATCGTACCCCTACCCATTCACCTTGTGGCAAAAAAAAGTCAATAAAAAAACACAACACAGGTTTTTAAAGTAATTTATTAGGCAGCTCCGGGGGTCTTCTTCCGACTTCGGGGGTCTTTCTGCCGGGTGCCCCGCTATCTTCTTTCAGCTCTTTTGCTAGCGGGGTCCCGGTCTTCATCGTCGTCTTCTTCCTCCCTCTTCTCTCCGTCCGATGTTGCCTCATTGCTGTCCGCCGCTACAATGCTCTGTCCGCGGAGAGAACCCACTTATATTGGTATGGGGCGTGGTCACCGGGTGATGCCACCCGCTGACCCCGCCCCCGTATGACGTCACAGTCCCGGGGAATGATGGGACTGTGACGTGATACGGGGCGGGGTCAGCGAGTGGCATCACCCGGTGACCACGCCCCATGCCAATATAAGTGGGTGCGCTCCGCCCACACAGCATTGTAGCGGCGGACAGCGACGAGGCAACATCGGGCGGAGAGAAGAGAGAAGAAGACGACGATGAAGACCGGGACCCCGCTAGCAAAAGAGCTGGAAGAAGATAGCGGGGCGCCCGGCAGAAGGCAGAAAGAACCGGAGATCGTGGAGTAGGCACCGGAGAGCGGGAGAAGAACCAGAGAGCGCGGAGACGACACCGGAGAACAGAACAAGAGACCCCCCGAAGTCGGAAGAAGACGACGATGAAGACCGGGACCCCGCTAGAAAAAGAGCTGGAAGAAGACAGCGGGGCGCCCGGCAGAAAGACCCCCGAAGTCGGAAGAAGACCCCCGGAGCTGCCTAATAAATTACTTTAAAAACCTGTGTTGTGTTTTTTATTGACTTTTTTTTATGGGGCACGATGTACCCCATACTCATTCACATAGGGTGGTGGGCGGGTATCTGGGGTCCCCCCTTATTAAAGAGGGCTCCCGGATTCCGATAAGCCCCCCGCCCGCAGACCCCGACAAACAACGACCAGGGTTGTCAGGAAGAGGCCCTTGTCCCCATCAACATGGGGACATCCTCCCCATGTTGAGGGCATGTGGCCTGGTACGGTTCAGGAGGGAGGTGGGGCCGCTCTCTCATCCCCCTCTCTTTTCCTGTGGCCTGCCAGGTTGCGTGCTCGGATAAAGGGTCTGGTGTGGATTTTTAGGGGGACCCCCACACTATTTTTTTTTTAAATTTGGCGAGGGGCTCCTCTTAAAATCCATACCAGACCTGAAGGGCCTGGTATGGATCTTGGGGGGACCCCCACGCCATTTTTTTTTCATTTTGGTGTGGGGGGGTTCCCCCCTTTGAATCCATACTAGACCCAAGGGCCTGGTATGGACCTGGGGGGGGGGGGAACCCACGCTGTTTTTTTTCAAGATTTTTTTTTTAGAGCCAGCAATGTTTATTTTTTTTTACATTTCCTTTAACAACCAGCTACAAACTGGTTAAAAAAATAATTGGGGCTGGTGACGTGGCAAGTGGACAATCCATAACTTAGGGCAGGTGACGTGGCAAGAGGACAATCCACAACTTGTGGCAAGTGATGTGGCAAGTGATATGCTAAATACAACTACACTGCTGCTCTCTTAGCTGCTGATACTCACTCTGGTCTCACAAAGTAGCTGAAATGGTTAATAATACTGTTAATAATACTGTTTTTGGAGCTTAGGGCGGCTCCTTATGATGTTTCCTAACTAAACGCATATAGACGCAAATGTGGTAAAATGCGGCATGCAAACGCCACAAAGCGCGCCTTTCTAAATGCCACTTTCAACCTTAGTTCTGAAGACTTTGCACCAGCGTCCCGTGTACGTGGGGCCTAAAAACGCCTATGCCATTTACAGCTCAAAAACGGCCATAGGCTAACATGGAGAGACGTTTTTAAGCTGCAAAAAACGCTCAAACAAGCGGCTGGAAAAACGTCAGTGTGCATGTAGCCTTAAATTAACCACTTGCGTACTGGCCACTTAAACCCCCTTCCTGCCCAGACCAATTTTCAAATTTCAGCGCTGATGCACTTTGAATGACAATTGCGCGCTCATACAACACTATAACCCAATGAAAATGTATTATTTTTGGCACACAAATAGAGCTTTCTTTTGGTGCTATTTGATCACCTCTGCGTTTTTTTTTTTTCTATAAATACAAAAGTCTGACTTAAAAAAAAAAAAACAGATATTTTAACCACTTCAGCACTGGGCCTATTCTGGCACTTCTCTCCTTCATGTAAAAATCATAAATTTATGGCTATAAAATTACTTCAAAACCCCAAACATTAGATATGTTTTTTTAGCAGACACCCTAGGGAATAAAATGACTGTCATTGCAAATTTTTAGCTCGCTCTGTATTTGCGCAATAAATTTTCAAACGCCTTTTTAAAAAAAAAAATGGTTTCATGAATTAAAAAAAATTACAAAACAGTAAAGTTAGCCCAATTTTTTGGGATAATGTGAAAGATGTTGTTATGCTGAGTAAATAGATACCTAACATGTAACGCTTTAAAATTGCGCACACTCATGGAATGACACCAAACTTCAGTACTTAAAAATCACCCTGGGCGATGCTTTCAAAATTTTTACACGTTACCATTTTTGCATTACAGAGGAGGTCTAGTGCTAGAATTGTTGCACTCGTTCTAACGCACGCAGCAATACCTCACATGTGTGGTTTGAACGGTGTTTACATATGTGGGCGGGACTTACGTGTGTGTACGCTTCTGAGAGCGAGCTACCGGGGACAGGGGCGTTTTTTTTTTTATTATTATTTTATTTTTTACTTTTTTGTACTTCTTACTCTTTTTTAAATTTTTTTGTTTTTTTGATCACTTTTATTCCTATTACAAGGAATGTAAACATCCCTTGTAATAGGAATCTATTGTGACAGGTCCTCTTTATGGAGAGATGCAGGGTCAATAAGACCCCACATCTCTTCTCCAGGCTGGAAAGCATGAGATCGGTCAAAAAAATTCACCGATCTCATGCTGACAGCCGAGATCACGGCTTTGTTTACATACGGGAACCCATCGTGATGTCATAACGTCGCGCCCGGGGCTCCGACGGTCATAGAGATGACTGGTGACCATCTGGTCACCAGTCATCTCTATGCTTCCCATCCGGCGCCGGCCAATTCGTTCTCCGAGCCCCAGATGGCACGGGAGAGTCCGGAGAAGCACCGAATGGTGGCGGGAGGGGGGGGACGTCCCCTCCCGCCGCCTATAAGAACGATCAAGCGGCGGAACATTTTTATCGTGCACAGAATCGCCGGCTGAAAAGAATGATATCTGAATGATGCCTGCAACTGCAGGCATCATTCAGATGTCACCGCCCAAAGCCAAGGATGTCATTTGACGGTGGGCGGTAGGAAAGTGGTTAATATTTCGAAAATTTTGAAAAAAGGTAATTTTTCTCCTTCATTGATGTACACTAATGGGCTGTACTGATGGGCACCGATAAGGTGGCAAGGGTGGGCACTGAGAGGTGGCATTGCTAGTTGGCACTGGTGGGCATTGAGAAGTGGCACTGCTAGGTGGCAATGATAGTTGGCAGTGATGGGCACTGATAGGCAGCACTGCTAGGTGGTACTGATTGGCACCAGTGGTGGGCATTGATAGGTGGCACTGGCAGGGGCTACTGATTGTCACAGATGACGCAGAATTGCCACTTCCTCTTCGGGCCCAATGTCCCTTGCACATAAGCCGTTGATTGCCTTTTTTTATGCTCACGCTGTCAGCATGAGGAGAAAACAATAACCTTTACCCAGCTTTTGTTTACATCACGTGATCAGCTGCCATTGGCTGACAGCTGATCACATGGTAAAGGGCAGGGATCGACCCCTTACTCGGATCTGTCATCACCCGAGTCTCAGTGACTCGGTGACCACAGCGCGCACTCGAAGGGGAGGACGTCTATTGGCGGACTCCCAGGAATTGAGGAACGTGCTGTGGCCGTCGATCAGTTATAGCGCTGATCTCAAGTGATTAAAGAGGGTCTAAATGGGCCATTGACATGCATCACAATTCAACTTAGGAATGTGTCTTTGCAAAGTTAAACTAAATGAAATCCTTTCTTATTTTTGCTTGGGGATAGAGTGCAGAGGGATTAGCAGTCTAGACAGTTTTTGGGGATGTCTGCACCCCTGATAGTGTGAACACAACTCCCAAATTTGGCCACTTTATCCTTCCAAATAATTCACTTCCTGTCACATAGCCACACAGGAAGTGAGGGTAAATCTCTACCAATGTCTTTCCTTGGGGACACACAGGTCAATCTAAATACTTTCCCCATTATGTACATTGCACTCCAGCATTTTGCGGGGTACACCCCAAATTATTAGGTATCTTGGACTTTGGGGTTTATTTACTAAAGGCAAATCTACTTTGCACTACAAGTGCACTTGCTGGATATCCGAGGGGGACATACAAGCAAACAAAAAAAAAACATCTTTGCTTTTACATGATTGGATGTTACAATCACCAGTGCTTCCCCTCAAATTTTTAGCAGCTACACTTTTACTGCAGAGTGGATTTGTCTTTACTAAACCCCAAACTATCCAATGATTTGGGGTGTACACAACAAATTTCTAGAGTGCAATTTTCTTAATGGGGACACTAGTTAGATAGATCTGTGTGTCCCCAAGAAAAGACATTGGTAGGGTTTTACCTTCACTTCCTGTTTAGCTCTGTGACAGGAAGTGAAGCCAATTTTACTAAAAGGGGACACAAAGCCCAAGCTAAAAAAACAAAACAAAAAAACAAGCAGGGGTTCTAACACTTACTTTGTTTCCCTCAAAATGCCCACAATTAGAATCATATTGCCTTGAGCTATTTTTAACTGCAGTGCTCTAAATCAGTGCTTCTCAAGTACCCCCAACAGGCCATGTTTGCAGGTTTTCCTTCATCTTGCACATGTGCTTTAAATCACAGTCAATGGTTTTGTATTTTGGACAGCAATTCTCGATAAGATAAATTCACAAAACATGTCCTGTTGGGGGTACTTGAGGACTGAGGCTGAGAACCACTGCAGTAAAAAGGAAAATTGAATACTTACCGCTCTGTATTTTTCATTTCCTGGTGACTACCCATGGCAGCACACAATACATGCATATGCTAGCATGAAGGCACCAGGGTAGACAAATCACACCTGTTTTGTTTTGACATGCCAATCAGCTGTCACATTTGTTGCAAAGAAAACACAAAACAAACCTCAAAACTTTGCATCAAATTTTATTGGTCAACAAAACAAAGGGAAGCCAAAATAAAAAACATGGTCAATTTGAAACATTAGTCACAGACTCACAACATCTTGAGAAAGTTTTCGCAAAATAATGCAGCACAGACAATTAAATCAAAGTAAACAAACGACACACATTAACAACATCAAAATTATTTCAGGGGAACATTCCCCCCCACACAAAAAAATACAATCCACAAAAGTAAAACAAACACCTGTTTTGCAAAGACATAACAAATAAAATACATGTGTTACAAACTCGATAAGGACACCAAAATGTACTTTTTGCCGGACACACACGCACACACACACTTGCCTCTTTTCAGGGCAAGGGAGAGAATGCTATCTGCGAGCTTTATATAACATAGGTTTGTGTGCTAATGAGGCAATTGAAAACACATGCACAGTCCATGAAACACCCAAAATGCAAGTTCACCCAATGTAGAGACTGAACTTCAAAGTGGGCACACCTGTTAAGGATGTCCTTCAATTACTAACCCATAAAAACACTCTCTGAGCATGCCCAGAAATATCCAGGTGCTGTTCACACACAAAAAGCACCAAAAAAAAAAATCTAACTGCCTGGGCATGCTCAGAACAACGCAAATGCAGCTAGCAGAAAATACCCCCCCCCCCCGTCCAAAATTAAGCACATCATCCAGCATGCTACAAAATTAGAGATGGGACAATCACCCCCCCTACCAACAAATACCATTGCAGTCTATGGGAACTGACTTCTTAATTTTGCTAGTTCCCACTTGGCTGGCTTGTCTTCTAGTTATTGGCCTTAAAATGGGGGCCCAGGTCCCGCCCTAAGGGAAATATATCAATGTCACCAATTTGGACAACACCAAAAACAAAACAAGGAGAAGTGCCTTTAAATATGCCAAATTGCTTAAGGGCCATTTCACACCACATGCAGTCCATTGCGTTTTTTATGCATCAAAAATGCATGGAAAGTTGGTTATATGGTTCTAAATGGCAGTGTTTGTTCCAGTGGGTTCCAGTTCCACCAAAAAAGTAGAACATGCTGCATTTTACCTGCACTGGACTGTACTGGAACGCAGCAAAACGCTTCATAAACGCACTGGAACGCACAGGAACACACCTAAATGCACCAAAAACGCACTGGAACACACTTGTCCTTTTCTATGGTTAATAAAAAAGAGGGGTGAAAAAAAAGCACTGCACTGCATCAAAAACGTACCAAAAATGCACTGGAACGCATCAAAAACGTGCATGCAAAAAAGCACCTGGAACGCATCCGGATTGCGTTTCTATGGTGTGAACTGGCTCTAGTTCACACCATAGAAACGCAGTCTGGATGTGTTCCAGGTGCTTTTCTGCATGCGCGTTTTTGACACGTTCCAGTGCATTTTTGATGCGTTTTTGATGCGGTCCAGTGTTTTTTCCCCCCTCTTTTCACTTGTGTGTTGCAGTGCGTCTTTGGTGCATTTCGGTGCGTTACGGTGCATTCCAGTGCGTTTTTGGTACGTTCCGTTGCATTTTTGATGTGTTTTACTGCGGTCCAGTACAGTTCTGTACCTAAAAAATGCAGCATGACTAATTTTTTGTTTCCTTTCTGAAACGCACTGGAACGGACTGCAGTGGTGTGAACTATGCCATTGGCATTAATGTGATCAACTTGCTTTGCATTTTTCATGCATCAAAAAAACACACTGCACTGCATCCGGTGTGAACTGGCCCTAAATATCATACCCGGGGGGTTTCTATAGTATGCCTGTAAAGTAGCGTATGTTTTCCATGTTTATTACAGTTCGAGAGCAAAATGACATTTCTAAAGTAAAATAATAGTAATTTAAAGGTACTCGCGGATGTGATGAATTGCTGGTTCCCGTCAATACAGATAAAAGTCATTGAAAGTCTTTGAAAAAAAAATGCGTGGGGGTCACCCAAATTCCATTACCAGGCCCTTCAGTTCTGGTATGGATATTAGGGGAACTCCCGCCAAATTTAAAAAAAAATGGCGTGGGGGTTCCCCACAAAATCCGTACCAGGCCCTTCAGGTCTGGTATGGATTTTAAGAGGACCCCCGCGCCAAACTTAAAAAAAATATAGCGTGGGGGCCCCCCTAAAAATCCACACCAGACCCTTATCCGAGCACGCAACCTGGCAGGCCGCAGGAAAAGAGGGGGGATGAGAGAGCGGCCCCCCCTCCCTCCTGAACCGTACCAGGCCACATGCCCTCAACATGGGGAGGATGTCCCCATGTTGATGGGGACAAGGGCCTCATCCCCACAACCCTTGCCCGGTGGTTGTGGGTGTCTGCGGGCGGGGGGCTTATCGGAATCTGGAAGACCCCTTTAACAAAGGGGACCCCCAGATCCCGCCCCCCCCTGTGTGAAATGGTAATGGGGTACAAATGTACCCCTACCATTTCACAAAGAAAGTGTCAAAAATTTAAAAAATGACAATAGCCGGTATTTTGACAATTCCTTTATTAATGTCTTCTCCTTTCTTCCATCTTCTTCCAGCTTCTTCTTCCATCTTCTTTTTTTCCATTTGGGTTTCTTCCTCCATCTTGTTCTTCATCTTCCTCTTCATTTGTACCCCATTACCATTTCACACAGGGGGGGTGGGATCTGGGGGTCCCCTTTGTTAAAGGGGGCTTCCAGATTCCAATAAGCCCCCTGCTCACAGACCCCACAACCACCGGCAAGGGTTGTGGGGATGAGGCCCTTGTCCCCATCAACATGGGGACATGGTGCTTTGGGGTCACAGACTCCCAAAGCATCCTCCCCATGTTGAGGGCATGTGGCCTGGTACAGTTCAGGAGGGAGGGGGGCCACTCTCTCGTCCCCCCTCTTTTCCTGCGGCCTGCCAGGTTGCGTGCTCGGATAAAGGGTCTGGTGTGGATTTTTGGGGGGACTCCAGGCCATTTTTTTTTAAAATTTGGGGTGGAGTTCCCCTTAAAATCCATACCAGATCTGAAGGGCCTGGTATGGATATTTGGGGGAACCGCACGCATTTTTTTTTAAATTTGCGGCAGGGTTCCTCTTAATATCCATTCCAGACCTGAAGGGCCTGGTAATGGAATTTGGGGGGACCCCACACTTTTTTTTTTGTTTTTATCAAAGACTTTCAATTACTTTTCTCTGTATTGCCGGGAGCCGACAATTCATTATAGCCGCGGGTGCTTTTAAATGCCTTTTTTTTTCCTTTAGAAATGTCATTTGCTGGCGCACTGCTATATAACGGCAAGTTCAGAGCTGCGCCTGTTCAACTTATGCAAATTGATTTACGTGACTTGACATTTACTAAGATTTTGCCGGCGCAGTGTCCCGGCACGTTTGAACGAGTAAAATTCCCGTGCTGAGCTCAAAAAAACCTCTCGCAGTTCTAAACGTACTTGCCAGCGCAGCAGGCTGGTTCTGAAAAAGTTACTTTCTCACTCTATTTTGGGCATATTTGTTACTTGGGCAGGTGTCACTACACTTCCTCACATCACCCCACATCACCCTATTATATTAGAACACTATAATAAATGGGAAATAGAGCTGCGCTACCGGCGCTAATGTTTTGTAAATACCAAAACAGCCGTTGCGCACGCAGATGTACCGATACTCATGGCGCAAACGTTTCATAAATCAGCCCCAGTGTATTCAGTTTAACTAGATCCGTTCCTGTTATTCTCTTCATAATATACTGACAGGCAGGCAGCTGATTGTGGTATCTGCAGTATTTTCAGTTAGTGTACTGTGTCCTTTGCACAGTGTGCACCTAAAGCTACCTGAATACAATTGCTGGTGTTCTCATATTAATACCACAGGCAGGGAGCTGCAAGTGTTTTCTGTTAGTGTACTGTGTCCTTTGCACAGTGTGCACCTAAAGCTACCTAAAGACAATTGCTGGAGTTCTCATATTCATACCACAGGCAGGCAGCTGCAAGTATTTTTTTAGTCAGTGTACTGTGTCCTTTGCACAGTGTGCATCTAAAGCTACCTGAATACAATTGCTGGTGTTCTCATATTAATACCACAGGCAGGGAGCTGCAGTATTTTCAGTTAGTGTACTGTGTCCTTTTCACAGTGTGCACCTAAAGCTACCTAAAGACAATTGCTGGTGTTCTCATACTAATACACATTACATTAAAGCCGCAAGCAGTTTTAAATTACTTATTTTCCTTTAGAAATTTCATTTTGTGCAGGGACAGTTCTAAACACAGGAAACACGTGCCACTTCACAGGCATACTATAGACACCCCCCAGGTAGGATATTTAAAGGAATATTTCACTTTTTTTTTCACTTTAATCATCATTAAAATCACTGCTCCCGAAAAAAACGGCCTTTTAAAAAAAAAAAATTGCTTTGATACATGTCCCCTGGGGCAGGACCCGGGTCCCCAAACCATTTTTAGGACAATAACTTGCATATTAGCCTTTAAAATTAGCACTTTTGATTCCGAACGTTTATAAAATGATGGCTATTTGTATAGCTTGTGACAGAAAAATTTACATGGGGTGTACATATATGCTAAGGGTCTGCTGCCTCCCAGTGGGTGATGGAAATTTTATATTACATGTTATATTACGGCCTGTCTCTATGCTAACTGTCAGGCCTCGTACACACGACCGATTTTCTCGTCCAAAACAGTCAAGAAAAGTGCCGCAAGAGTTTTTTTGTCTAGAAAAACGTTCGTGTGTATGGTTTTACGACGAGAAACTTGCCGAGAATCTCAACGAGAAAATAGAGAACCTGCTCTCTATTTTCTCGTCAGGATTCCAGATTTCCTCGTTGTGTTTCTCGTCGGCCTGTTTTGTGACGAGAAAATGGTTCGTGTGTATGCTTTTACGACTCTTCCAAAAGCGCGCATGCTCACAAGCAACTATGAGACGGGAGCGCATCTTCTGGTAAAACAAGCCTTCATAATGGAGAGAGCACATTCGTCACGCTCATAAATATTTCATCGTTTAAATGTTCTGCATTGAAATCTTCGTTAGAATGTTACATTAATCAAAACGAGTGACCTTCTT
The DNA here is from genome assembly GCA_029206835.1 of Rana muscosa. Lineage (NCBI taxonomy): Eukaryota > Metazoa > Chordata > Amphibia > Anura > Ranidae > Rana > Rana muscosa. The sequence continues at coordinate 11,842,985 of JARGYO010005562.1, forward strand.
TTGCTGCTGATATTCACACAGAGTTGAGCCTTATTTTTAACCTTTTTCATGCTGCTCTTTATAAGATTTATGTGTATTATATCGTGCAAGTTTTTAGGAATAATTTAAATGGTTAGATTTTTCAAAATGATGTTAATTATAATTTCTCAATGTTTTGATAGCGATCTCCCATTTAATTTTGGAATCTATATTATTAAAATTTCACACCATGTTTTTGTGCTAATCAGATTTAGTTATTCTTTTGGGGGGGGGTGATATCTGTGCCTTTTATTGTCAGTCAAATGTATCTGCTTACTCCAAAGCTTGATTTTTTTTATTTAAAAAGACACATAGTCAAGTATGAACTTAAACAAAAAACACATTTATTCATGTTTATAAATTAAATAAAGAGAAGGCAGCGCTGGAGAAGCTGCTGCCATTTGTGCATCCCAGGGACCCCAGAGCACATAGCAACCCTGTGTGGACACTAAAATTGGGAGCTTGAGAAGGCCCACATTTCTGAACACAATCTGATGCTGGCCTCCCAGAGGTCAGGAACAGCAGCAGGTGAGATATATGTCCCAAGTGTGTGGTACTACAACAGGCTGCCTTCTGTCCGACCACAATGAAGCAAGGCCATCACTTCCTCTTCTTCCTGGCAACCTTCCCTGAAGCCTTTCCTGAAGCCTTTCCTGCAGCCTTTCCTGCAGCCTTCCTTCTTCGTTTGGCTGGAGGCTGGCCCACTGGAGGGGTACTCCTGTCAGGAGGAGGAGGTGGAGGTGTAGCAGAAGGGGGTGGGGCAGAAGAAGAAGGTGGAGGTGTAGCAGAAGGGGGTGGGGCAGAAGGTGGAGGTGTAGCAGAAGGGGGTGGGGCAGAAGGTGGAGGTGTAGCAGAAGGGGTGGGGCAGAAGGTGGAGGTGTAGCAGAAGGGGGTGGGGCAGAAGGTGGAGGTGTAGCAGAAGGGGGTGGGGCAGAAGGTGGAGGTGTAGCAGAAGGGGGTGGGGCAGAAGGTGGAGGTGTAGCAGAAGGGGGTGGGGCAGAAGGTGGAGGTGTAGCAGAAGGGGGTGGGGCAGAAGGTGGAGGTGTAGCAGAAGGGGGTGGGGCAGAAGAGGAAGGTGGAGGTGGAGGTTGAGGTTGGGTCAGTTGGGCCACCTCACATATGGCGGTATTGGGGGTAATTTGCTCCATCACCCCCTTGTTGAGCAAGGTGATGAGCAGGGGCTCGCATAGGAGGCGTTGCTCCATGCTCATCACCTTGAACTTAGCCTCCACTAGGCCGGCAATGGCCTCTTCAGGGGATGTGGGCTCCTTGAGGGTGGCATGGGCCTCTTTAATAAGGGCCATTGCTGCCTCACTGGTGGTCCTGTCCCTCCTGCCTCTTTTGTGAAACCGGATGGGAGGCACCTGGGATCTGGTGCTTCTCCTTTGCCCTGCCACCTCCTGTCTGCCACTGGGCCCTGCCACCTCCTGTCTGCCACTGGGCCCTGCCACCTCCTGTCTGCCACTGGGCCCTGCCACCTCCTGGCTGCCACTGGGCCCTTCCTCCTCCTGCCTGACAGTTTCCAGACCCTCCTCCTGGCTAATTTCATCCTGTGTATGAAAAAGGAACATAGTTTAATATGTTGGTTTAATCTTTGCATCAAACTTTGTAATCCTGATGGAAGCAATTAGAATGTAAATGCATAAATCCTTGCTTTAAATTTACCACAACATTAGCTTGACTATTTACCACACAATTAAGTGCAGAATAATGTCTACAGATCCTGATTTCACTTGTGGAATACAAAATAATGTATGTTTCTCATCCTGACATATTTGGGAAACATCAATTTTATCCCAATACATTTTCAGTTAATACTATACCTGGCTCCAGATGGACAAATCAGGATCATCCAGGATGGCTGCCTCCTCTTGCTCCAGAGAAGGCTCAGGTTGGCTGCAGGGAAGTCTGGGGGGAAGAGTGGAGAGTGATGGCCTTGTCTCAATGTGGTCATCCAGGAAGGACATCCTGTTGTAGTACCACAAAATCGGGACATAAACATCATCTGCTGCTGCTCCTGACCTCTGAGAAGCCAGCACCTTAGAGCGTTCAGTCCTGTAGGTACCTCTCAAGCTCCCTATTTTAGTGTCCACTTGTTTTGCTGTGGCCCATTGGCACCTTGGTATGCACAAATGGGAGCAGCTTCTCCAGCGCTGCTTTTCTCACCCCTTTTTTTTTTATGGATGGGGTTTTTCGTCTCCCACAGAGCCGGCAGTTCCCTTACCCGGTCAATAAATTCCGCCAGGAACTCTTTGTCGCTAATAAAGACATTCATATTGTATCTGCAAGTAAAATTAATTATATTAAAATAATGTGAGGCAAACAGTCTAACCTCCTTCACATCCTAGTCACCATATATATCCTCCAACAATCTCAAGACAGTATAGGCCAACAATTTTTCCAAGTCACAAAATCACATACCTTCGTTCGCACGTCCGTCACTTGAACTCCTCTCTCCGCACACCGAACGTACTATAGTCACATGTGTGTTTGCTATATACACACCACGCATGCGTCAAAATTCGAACACGTCGCTCCGCACACGTCGCCCGCCCATGACGTTCTAACTTACATCTTTTCCCCGCCCCTTCTCTTTCGGCGCGCAGACAGATATGGCGGAGTTACAGCAGGTGTCTGATAATTCCGCAACTAGCGAGGAGACAAGCCCGGAGACCGAGGACACGTCACGATCAAGGAGGAGATTCAAGGCATCGAATATGTCTTTGGCGGAGATGGCGGAGATGGTGGACATCTTGGTCAAGGCTGATTATGATGCCAAGCATGGGCCATATAGCAAACCAAATAGAAGGAAGGCCAAAATTCTCACTAAAGTTGTGAAGAGTCTGAGGGCGAAGTTCGGGGTGAAACGCTCAAATGAGCAGCTCAGAAAGAGGTGGTCAGACCTCAAACTGAGGGAGCCAGACCAGTTGAGGAGCATAAAGAGGATGCTCGCTAAAAGTAAGTAAAATTACGACGTTTCTGCTATTAATCTTTTTATAAACTGACATGTTTTTTTTTTTTTTATCATATTGGACTCCCTTCCAAAATGTAATATTTTGAACTAGGTTGGGCACAGTAATCGTTCGTTACGTTACCGACACTTCGTTTGGCCACTATCCGCGGTTTTGGCTTATTTAAGAGTCACAAAAGTAATTAGACATCTGCCATTTTTGATCAAGTATTGTGGATAATTTTTTAGTCTAGATGATGTGTTTGTAAGGAGAATGAAATGCAAACTTTTATCAGTGTAAAGGAGAGGACACTCAGCAGCTGCTTCCACATCTGTACTTTGGAGCACTATAGTGTGGGCCAACAGACCCGCCTTTTTTGGGTGTCCCACACAGGTGCATCAGAGTTTATTTGTGGTGCCTCCATGTCCCAAAAATTACATCCAAATGTGAATACTAAACATATTTGGGGTCATAAATAATGCATTCTTCTTTAAATTCCGCACAAACACACACTTGTACCCCACTTCCAAACAATTTATCCTTTTTTTAGTTTAACAAGGAGATTTACAGTGTGATAAATAGACCTTTGGTTTTATTCTCATAGGGGAGAGAAGACTGGGAGGAGGACACTCCAGGGAGCACATGCACCCCACAACTTCCAAACAACACCAAACTCCCAAAGATCCACAACCGAAAGATGTGCAGGAAGTTGAGGTGGAGGAAGGAGAAGTGCAGGAAGGAGAGGTGGATGATGTTGTGGATCTGGTCACCACAACAGGTCAGTATCTGACACCACAGCTTAAGGTAAGCGAGGTAGGCCTGCAGAGTTTTATTAATTTTTTTTTTGGGTTTTTAGGGGATGTAAATGTTGTGAAGGATAGCACACGGTTCTCTGCTGACAGTGCCCTCCGCCTCATCCAGCAAGTGATGGAATGTAGCACGGAACTGGACCTAATTAAACAAAGAATCCATGTGATGGAACAAACATTTAAAGACATTCTCGATGTTTTGGGGAGAATTCAATAAGCCATCCAAACACATTTGTTTTTACATGTTTGTTTTTATATTTTTTTCTAATTATGTGCTATCTGCCATCAGGGGATATCCATGTACGTCTTTTGTGGGTGCAACCCCTTCCTCGTATCAAAAGTCGGTGAACTGAGGAAGGGGATGCACCCCCAAAACACGTCCATTGATCACCCCTGATGGCAGATAGCACATGTTGACAATAGGGATCAGGATTGTAAACTTCCTATAGGCAAAAACTTAAAAATGTGTGCATATTGAATTTTTGGCTGGGCAAGGGGTGGCAGGACCCCATATTAGGACGGGCACATAGAGACATAGTTTGTGTAAGTGAATGTCTCCGATTGCTCAGAGGTATCCAATGTTGTAATTTTAGAAATGCAAGTGATATTTTTGTATTTTCATAAGCCAAAATTTGCCGGGTTGTGGCCAGGCCAACCCCAAAGTAAAACAAAAAAAAAAAAATGAAGAGAATGTGCACAGAGTAAAATATTTGACCACAAACAACGTGTAGCTTCTTTTTATAATACTCTCTAAGCTTATTTGGTTCTTTTGTAAGGTAACATAGTGAAATTGGTTGTTATTTACTAAAGTAAAATACACTTGCCACTACAAATGCACAAAGACAAACTAGGAGACAGGAAAGAACAAATAATTAAAGGTTTAAACAAGATTTTTATTGGGATACTTAGACATAGGCTGGCATAGGAATTGCCCCCCTACCCGTGAAATACTCCATGTATTTGTCCCGAACCACACGGGCATTTTGGGGGGGCAAGCCAAGACGGGCAGATTCCAGGCCCGGAAGGGGATTTGCAGGGGAAAGTCCAGCCTCTGGCAAAACTGAGGCCATATAGGAATTAGATTTTTGGCTCAGAAAGTTGTGTAGCACACAGCAGCATAACACTACATAGTTTATTTTGTAGTCCGCCAAGTGGATGGAAGTCATAAAAAGGCGGAACCGGCTGGCCATTATGCCGAAGGCATTTTCAACGACTCTTCGGGCCCTGGCCAGCCGGTAATTGAACACACTCTTCTCTGGGGTCAGGGTCCTCTGTGGAAATGGCCTCATAAGATGCCGTCCGAGTCCGAAGGCTTCATCAGCCAAAAAAACAAAGGGGAGTCCTTCAATATTCCCTGCATCCGGTGGCAATGCAAGGTCGTCACTCTGGAGACGGAGGGCAAACTCCGTCTGGATGAAGGATCCCCCATCGGACATCCGGCCATTCTTCCCTACATCAACATAGAGGAATTCATACCGTGCTGACACCACCGCCATCAGCACAATGCTATGAAACCCCTTGTAATTGTAGTAGTAGGACCCAGAACGGGGTGGCGGCACGATGCGGACATGCTTCCCGTCTATGGCACCACCGCAGTTGGGGAAGTCCCACCGCGTGGCAAACTCCGATGCCACAGTCTGCCATTCCTGTGGCGTGGAAGGAAGCTGTGGAGTGAAACAAGATGAAATAATATTAGAAAACCAAAGGCATACATTACAAGGAAATTCTATCCCAAAAAATTAGAGACCAACATCAATCTAATTATACGTTTATTAAGGTGTGTAAAAAAAGTATAATGGAAGGCTCATTTATCATATTCATCACCCCCTCTGATGGGCCATTACTAAATTATTTTGGGGGGGAGATGTGTTTGGCCACAGGATAGCATTGCAGTGGCAGTGCGTCCAGAGTGGGCGCTGGAGCACTGTCCCCTCTCTCCTGTGCCCATCACTCAGAACAATACATAGGTTCATGCGTTGCATGAACCTATGTATTGTCTATGCCGCACACTATTCAGGTGGATGGCCTCTTGTAAAGCATATGATTAATTGCGGCATTTAGGGGGTTAAAATTGCAGAGCAGAAACAGGTATTAAAATAGTCTTGCAAATTACAACATGAGGGATGTAATTGGCTTCCTCAAAGAAAAATCGGGGACGCAAGGAGGGGGGCATTCCTTGTGTAAACACTGACAGGCTGCTCTGGCAATCATGTTCACCAAGTCTGTTTAATGGTAACATGATTGGATGATGCAACATGAAGGGAAGGAGAAGACATCAAGGACAGAAGAAGGATGGCGCTGACCACAAGAAGGTAAGTGCAGGGCTGGGGGGAAACTGGCTGCATTAGAGGGGACTAAATGGCTGCATTGGAGGGGACAACTGGGGGCGTTTATTAGGCAACAGAGCAAAAAAGGAGGAAGTTTATTTCCTAAATTGGGGTTTGAACCCCCCAACATTTGGAGCAACAGGCGCCCCTGCTGGAAAAGTTAGTGAGGGGAAATATTTAGGGAGGAGAAAAAAGGGGCAATCTAAAGCTTCCAACATGCATGGGGACAAAGGGGACATTCTCAGCATATTGCAATCATGGTAATTAGGGAAGGATGAAAGAAATACAATACATTAGCATACATGTAATACCTAAAATGTGATGTTAAGGGAGAAAACTTACCCTAATATAGTCCTCCTGCAGGACTTGGATGATGGCAGAACAGGTGTCTGGGATTATGAGGCCCAGAGGCTGGGGGGAGATGCCTGTGGTGAACTTCAAGTCCTGAAGACTTCTCCCTGTCGCCAGGTAACGCAACGTGGCGATGAGCCTCTGCTCAGCACTGATGGCTTCCCGCATAACGGTGTCCTTCCTGGTAATATAGGGGGACACCAAAGCCAACAGTTCCTGAAAAACGGGGTCAGACATCCTCAGAAAATTCCTGTAGTCCTCAGGATTATTCTCGACGATCTCCCGCAGCAGAGGCATGTGGCAGAATTGGTCCCGCTGGAGCAACCAATTCTTGGTCCATGAACTCCTCCTCACACCATTCATGGACTGGTCTTGGTCCAAAACAAGCAGACCAACACCAAGCGCACGCACAGCACGAACTCGACGACGAGAACGTCCAGGCGACATGGCTAGGAAACGGTCGTCTAATCAGAACGTACAGAACAGAACGCACTTTAGAACAGCAAGGCCTATGAATAACGAACTGAAAATCAGAAACGAACAGGCAAGAACGCACTGTAAAACAGATACGACCTGCCTAGATGCCCTGAAAGTCAAGATACGAACCCACAAGCACAAACTGAACGGCAGAAAACGATCTGAAAAGTACGAAGACTGAAAAGCGCGAATCGTCTCTTCCCAAACTTTTACTTCACACGCGGTAACACGAGATCAGCAAAAGCAGCCCAAGGGGTGGCGCCAAGAAAAAAGATCTTCCCCTTTATAGTGCCGTCGTACGTGCTGGACGTGAGCGCAGAGAACCACGAGGAAATTGGGAAATGACAGTGTGTACACATAGAAAGCTTGACGAGAAAATCGACAAGCTTAACAAGAATCTCGTCGAAAAAAACGACGTGTTTTTTACGACGAGAAAATCGGTCGTGTGTACGAGGCCTCACACTTAGATCATTAGCATTTAGTATGGTAGGCACTGATGGGGACAAGATATTCCATGCATTACATACCAGTACATGCCACAGAACTACTGTCTGACAAATCTACATCTCAGATACTGAAGAACCTCCTCCTCAAGGCTTGGAAGTGTGCTGAAGTCACTTCCTGTCCTCAACTTCTCGCTGTGTCTGCAGAAGGGCTGCTTGATGAGAAGAGGAGGTGTCTTGCAGACTTCCAAAGTTAGTAACTTGTAGGCTAATCTGGCAAGAACTATTACTAGATCTTCAAAAAATTGGTATCAGACAAAATATACCCCTGTTTTTTTTTTTTTTTAAATGCCAACACTGCGGTAAAATGTATGTTACTTAAATGGGTTCTTTTATAGCAAAACACATATGTTTTTAAGGATTTTCTTTGTCAAATTTGTTTATTGGGTTTGAAGTAAAGCGAAAATAATAGATACAATTGACAATAAATGATTAAAAGAAATGGTATCATGTGTGGCATTCATATGTAAATGTGTTCCCGTATCACCACAGCCACGAAAACAAAGCAGGGAATATTGGGGAGCAAATGTTGCAATTCTAACAGGAACCAGATACCAGTATATGATAACGTTATAGTTTGTTTCCAGAGCAAGTATATTTTGGGAAGACATTCTAGTATTACACCATACTTTACTCCAGGTAGATGTATCTATATTGGAACCAAGTTCGCTCACCCATTTTTCAGTATATGAAGGTAATTTTGCAGTAAGCTTAGTATTTAGTTGGCTATACAGTATTGAGATGAGTCCTTTTGAGTGAGGATCTCGTTTACCTATTCGTTCAAACTGCGTCATATCATTCAAATTACTAATATCTTGTATGTATGGTGCAAAGAAGTTCTTGATCTGTAAGTAGCGAAACATTTCTGAGGTTGGAAGTTTATGACTGTCACATATTTCAGAAAATGTTTTAAATGAAGTAGATGATACAAAGTCACAGCATTGTGTTAGACCAGCGGAAGTCCATTTTGTAAAAGTTCTAGGGAATGTGAGGGCCGGGTAAAATTGTGAGTTTCTCATAAAAGATATAAGGGGTACATGTGGGGATTGTAAGCCCTGGATTGTTTTGAATCTTTCCCAAATATAAATTGTGTGTTTAGTTATCTTATTATCAATTATATTGTGTTTAGAAGTGGTGGACCATATGAGGTTTGGTATAGTGATTGGGTCTCTATCAATGGTTTCAATTGCTACCCATAGTGGAATTTCATGGCTTGAGTGGTACTTGGGAATATTTGCTATTTGCGCAGCATGAAAATAAGTGGCAAAGTTTGGGAAACCTAAACCTCCTTTAAGTTTAGAAAGGTATAGGGTGTGAGAAGAAATTCGAGATTTTAGAGAGTTCCATATAAATGATTGTGTTTTACGTTGTAAGTTTCTGAGGAAGTAGGCTGGAATGGTTATGGGTAAAACTCTAAAGAGATATAGAATTTTTGGTAATATAGTCATTTTTATAACATTTATTTTACCTAACCAGGATAAAGGCAGAGTGGACCATTGTTTTAGATTATTAGACATTTTTCATAACAGTGGAGGGTAGTTAGCAGAGAAAATATCCTTTAGATCAGGAGTAAGTACAATACCTAGATATGTGAGGTGTGACGATGACCATGTAAAAGGAAGGGATGTCTTTGTTTGTTGTAGTATATCTGGGGGTAAAGAGATGTTTAAAGCTATGGATTTTTGAGTGTTTACCGTTAGTTTGTTTATAATATTGGGAGCTGTAATATGGGGGGAGGACATGAAAATTAAAATGTCATCAGCAAATAAGCAAAGTTTATGGTGGTAGCCGGCCAATTCTATACCTTTAATTGATGGATCTGTTCTAATAGCTTGAGCAAGGGGTTCAATGAGTAAGGCGATTATATAAGTGGGGAAAGGGGACATCCTTGGCGAGTGCCTCTATTGATATTGAATATGGCTGATTTATATCCTGCATATTTAATGTATGCCTTTGGATTATTATATAAAGATGTGACTCAGCTAAGAAAGTGTGGGCCAAAGCCCCATTTTTGTAAAGTGAAGTGTAGGTAGGGCCATGTGACCGTGTCAAAAGCTTTTTTATTTAGTGACAGAAGACACGTAGGAATTTTTTTTTTTGGCTGTTTGAATCAGCAACATGGCCCTACGAACATTATCTGTTGCTTGGCGCAAAGGGATAAAACCAACCTGATCATTACTTATTAAGGAACCTATTATGGTATTCAAATGAGTCGCTATAACTTTCGCTAGTAATTTTATATCTAGATTTAAAAGCGATATAGGTCTAAAATTCACACAGGATGAGTCATCAGACTGTGGTTTATGAATTATTGATATGATAGCCGTAAGAGTTTCAGATCTGAATGATTGGTTGTTAATGATAGAATTGAATGCTTCTATCAGCATGGGGGTTAATAAATGAGAACATTTTTTATAGTAAAGGGCTGAAAACCCATAAGGTCCCTTACGCTTATTAGGTTTGAGGGATTTGTGTGCTTGCTCAATTTCAATGGTAGTGATGGGACTTTCAAGGCTTTCATATTGATTCTGGGATAGGGTAGGAAGTTTTATTTGTGAAAAGAATGTTTCTGCTGAGGATTGGTCAAAAAAGCCTTCTTTTTTATATAAGGAGATGAGATGTTTATGGAAGGTATGAAGGGTCTTAACTGGATTACTAATATATTTATCGTGAGAGGTTTTCAGTCAAATTGGCTTAAATGGGTTGTTTAATTTTTTAATTGCACATGCAAGCAGGGTGCCAGGTTTATTGGCATGGAAGTAATATTTTTGTTTGGATTTACGTAGAGTTTTGTCCACTGATTCTGATAAGAATAGATCTAGACTTAAGCTAGCTTTCTCAAGTTGTGTTTTATTTTGTGGTGTGGGGTTAGATTGGAAATTATTATCACAATTGTTAAATTCAGTGTCAAGTTTTTGTTGTAGTTTTTTCTTTTCTTTCTTTTGATATGATACCCTCTAAGGACAGGCTTATGTGCTTCCCATAATGTTAGTGGGGATATATCTGAGGATTTATTATTTTGCAGGTATTCTTTTAGGGCAATTTCTAGGTCTAGAGAGTGTGAAGGGCATGATAAGAGTGAGTTGTTTATTTGCCATGTTAAGTCTTGTGTTTTTGGAAGTAGGGAGTTAAAGGTGGAAATTATAGCACAGTGATCCGTCCATGTGTAGGGTTTGATATATGAGGTGAGCAATTCTGGAGACATACATATAGAAATTAAAATATGATCAATACGGGAAAAAGATCTGTGAGAGTGAGAATAAAAGGAGTATTGACGTTTGGAAGGGTTAATTTCAGTGTTGTTGAAAGAGTCTCTGGAACGATCTAGATTGAGAATTAGATGTAGGAGGTGTTGGTGATTTATCTAGGTATGGATATATTGTTTGGTTGGAATCTCCACAAATCAAGAGTGTGCCTACTTTATGTGTATCAATAACTTGAAACAGGTGGGAAAGAAATGATGTTTGTCTTTTGTTAGGTGCATAATAGGTGCACAGCGGGAACCTCCAATTGAAACGGAGCGGCCGGAGAAGAAAGAAGAAGGGAAGACGCCGGAGCAAGATGCGGACGAGAACACCGAAAGAAGAAGGAAGATGAAGATGAAGAGGAAGATGGAGGAAGAAACCCGAATGGAGAAAAGAAGAATATGGAAGAAGAAGAAAGAAGAAGATGGAAGAAAAGAAGACATTAATAAAGGAATTGTCAAAAACCGGCTTGTGTCATTTTTTACATTTTTGACACTTTCCTTGTGAAATGGTAGGGGTACATTTGTACCCATTACCATTTCACACAGGGGGGGCGGGATCTGGGGGTCCCCTTTGTTAAAGGGGTCTTCCAGATTCCGATAAGCCCCCCGCCCGCAGACCCGCACAACCACCGGGCAAGGGTTGTGGGGATGAGGCCCTTGTCCCCATCAACATGGGGACATCCTCCCCATGTTGAGGGCATGTGGCCTGGTACGGTTCAGGAGGGAGGGGGGGGGCACTCTCTCGTCCCCCCCTCTTCCCCTGTGGCCGGCCAGGTTATGTGCTCGGATAAAGGGTCTGGTGTGGATTTTTAGGGGGACTCCACACCATTTTTTTTTTATTTGGGGTGGAGTTCCCCTTAAAATCCATGCCAGATCTGAAGGGCCTGGTTTGGATATTTGGGGGGAACCCCCACGTCATTTTTTTTTACATTTGCAGCGGGGTTCCCCTTAATATCCATTCCAGACCTGAAGGGCCTGGTTATGGAATTTGGGGGAACCCCCACGCATTTTTTTTTTGGTTAGCAAAGACTTTCAATGATTTTTATCTGTATTGACGGGAACCAGCAATTCATTACAGCCGCAAGGACTTTTAAATGACTATTATTTTACTTTAGAAATGTCATTTTGCTCTCCAACTGTTATAAACATGGAAAACATGTGCTACTTTACAGGAATACTATAGACACCCCCCGGGGATGATATTTAGGGCCAGTTCACACCGGATGCAGTGCAGTGCGTTTTTTTGATGCCTGAAAAACGCAAAGAAAGTTGATCACATTAATGCCAATGGCATAGTTTACACCACTGCAGTCCCTTCCAGTGCATTTCAGAAAACCAAAAAATAATTGGTCATGCTGCATTTTTTCGGTACAAAACTGTACTGGACCCCAGTAAAACACATCAAAAACGCAACGGAACGTACCAAAAATGCACTGGAATGCACCGCAACGCACCTAAATGCACCAAAGACGCACTGCAACACACTTGTCCTAAGTGAAAAGAGGCGGAAAAAAACACTGGACTGCATCAAAAACGCCTCAAAAATGCACTGGAATGTGTCAAAAACGCGCATGCAGAAAAGCACCTGGAACGCACCCAGACTGCGTTTCTATAGTGTGAACTAGGGCCAGTTCACACCATAGAAACACAATCCGGATGCGTTCCAGGTGCTTTTCTGCATGCACTTTTTTCATGCGCTCCGGTGCATTTTTGGTAAGTTTTTGATGCAGTCCAGTGCTTTCTTTTCACCCCTCTTTTTTTTTAACCATAGATAAGGACAAGTGTGTTCCAGTGCGTTTTTGGTGTATTTAGGTGTGTTCCTGTGCGTTCCAGTGCGTTTATGATGCGTTTTGATGCGTTCCAGTACAGTCCAGTGCAGGTAAAATGCAGCATGTTCTACTTTTTTGGTGGAACTGGAACGCACTGGAACAAACACTGCCATTTAGAACCATATAACCAACTTTCCATGCATTTTGGATGCATAAAAAACGCAATGCACTGCATGTGGTGTGAAATGGCCCTTAAGCAATTTGGCATATTTAAAGGCACATCTCCTTGTTTTGTTTTTGGTGTTTTCCAAATTGGTGACATTGATATATGTCCCTTAGGGTGGGACCTGGGCCCCCATTTTAAGGCCAATAACTAGATAGAAGATAAGCCAGCCAAGTGGGGACTAGCAAAATTAACAAGTCAGTTCCCATAGACTGCAATAGTATTTGTTGGTGGGGGGGGTGATTGTCCCATCTCTAATTTTGTAGCATGCTGGATGATGTGCTTAATTTTGGACGGGGGAGGGGGGGGGGTTATTATTTGCTAGCTGCATTGGTGTTGTTCTGCACATGCCCAGCCAGTTATTTTTTTTTGGCGTGCTTTTTGTGTGTGAACAGCGCCTGGATATTTCTGGGCATGCTCACTCAGAGAGTGTTTTTATGGGTTAGAAATTGAAGGACATCTTAACAGGTGTAGCCACTTTGAATTTCAGTCTCTACATTGGGAGAACTTGCATTCTGGGTGTTTCATGGACTGTGCATGTGTTTTTAATTGCCTCATTAGCACACAAACATATGTTATATAAAGCTCACAGAGCATTCGGTCGATTGCCTTAAGAAGAGGCAAGTGTGTGCGCGTGGGGGGCAAAATGTACACGTTGGTGTCCTTATCGAGTTTGTAACACATGTATTTTATTTGTTATGTCTTTGCAAAACAAGTGATTGGTTAACTTATGTGGATTGTATATTTTTTGTGTGGGGGAAATGTTCCCCTGAAATAATTCTGATGTTGTTAATGTGTGTTGTTTGTTCACTTTGATTTAATTGTCTGCTGCATTTTTTTGGCCAAAAATTTCTCAAGATGTTGAGTCTGTAACTGTTTCAAATTGACCATGTTTTTTATTTTGCCTTCCCTTTTGTTTTGTTGAACAATAAAATTAGATGCAACATTTTGATGTTTGTTTTGTGTTTTCTTTGCAACAAATGTGACAGCTGATTGGCATGTCAAAACAAAACAGGTGTGATTTGTCTACCCTGGTGCCTTCATGGTAGTATATGCATGGATTGTATTGTGTGCTGCCATGGAGCGTCGCCAGGAAATGAAATACAGAGCGGTAAGTATTCAATTTTCCTTTTTTACTGCAGTGGTTCTCAGCCTCAGTCCTCAAGTACCCCCAACAGGACATGTTTTGTGAATTTATCTTATCGAGAATTGCTGTCCAAAAATCAAAACCATTGACTGTGATTTAAAGCACATGTGCAAGATGAAGGAAAACCTGCAAACATGGCCTGTTGGGGGTACTTGAGAAGCACTGATTTAGAGCACTGCACTTAAAAATAGCTCAAGGCCATACAATTCTAATTGTGGGCATTTTGAGGGAAACAAAGTAAGTGTTAGAACCCCTGCGTGTGTGTTTTTTTTTTGATATTTTTTTTTGTAGTTTGGCCTTTGTGTCTCCTTTTCTTAACATTGGCTTCACTTACTGTCACACAGCTAAACAGGAAGTGAAGGTAAAACCCTACCAATGGCTTTTCTTGGGGACACACAGATCAATCTAACTAGTGTCCCCATAAAGCAAATTGCACTCTAGCACTTTGTTGTGTACACCCCAAATCATTGGGTAGTTTGGGGTTTAGTAAAGACAAATCCACTCTACAGTAAAAGTGTAGCTGCTGAAAATCTGAGGTAAAGCAAAGATGTTTTTTTTTTTTGGCTTGCATGTCCCCCTCAGATATACAGCAAGTGCACTTGTAGTGCAAAGTAGATTTGCCTTTAGTAAATAAACCTCACAGTCCAAACTACCTAATAATAATTTGTGGTGTACCCCGCAATATGCTCGAGTGCAATGTGCATAATGGGGAAAGTATTTAGACTGACCTGTGTGTCCCCAAGGAAAGACATTGTTAGGGATTTTACCTCACTTTCTGTGTGGCTATGTGACAGGAAGTGAATTATTTGGAAGGATAAAGTGGCCAAATTATTTAGTTTAATTTTTCAAAGACTCATTCCTAAGTTGAATTGTGATGCATGTCAATGGCCCATTTTGACCCTCTTTAATCACTTGAGATCAGCGCTATAACTGATCGACGGCCACAGCATGGTCCTCAATTGCCGGGAGTCCGTCAATAAACGTCCTCCCGTTTGCGCGCGCTGTGGTCACAGAGTCACTGTGACTCGGGTGATGACAGATCCGAGTAAGGGGCCGGTCCCTGCCCTTTACCATGTGATCAGCTGTCAGCAAATGACAGCTGATCACGTGATGTAAAAAAAAGCTGGGTAATGGTTTTTGTTTTCTCCTTGTGCTGACAGCGTGAGCATAAAAAAAAGGCAATCACCGGCTTATGTGCAAGGGACATGGGGCCCGAAGAGGAAGAGGCAATTCTGCATCATCTGTGACAATTAGTAGCCCCTGCCAGTGCCACCTATCAATGCCCACCACTGGTGCCAATCAGTGCCACCTAGCAGTGCTGCCAGTGCCTATCAGTGCCCATCACTGCCAACTATCATTGCCACCTAGCAGTGCTACTTCTCACTGCCCACCAGTGCTAAATAGCAATGCCACCTCTCAGTGCCCACCCTTGCCACCTTATCCGTGCCCATCAGTGCAGTCTCATCAGTGTACATCAATGAAGAAGAAAAATTACCTTTTTTAAAAATATTAACCAGTTTCCTACCGCCCACCGTCAAATGACATCCTTGGATTTGGGCGGTGACATCTGAATGATGCCTGCAGTTGCAGGCATCATTCAGATATCATTCTTTTCAGCCGGCGATTCTGTGCACAATAAAAACGATCATAGTGGCAGTTCCGCCGCTTGATCGTTCTTATAGGCGGGGGGAGGGGACGTCCCCCCCCTCTCTTGCCACCATCCGGTGCTTCTCCGGGCTCTCCCATGCCATCTGGGGCTTCGAGAACGATTTGGAGATGACTGGTGACCAGATGGTCATCAGTCATCTCTATGACCGTCGGAGGCGCGGGCACGACGTTATGACATCATGCCGTGTTCCCGTATGTTAACCAAGCCGTGATCTTGGCTGTCAGCATGAGATTGGTGATTTTTTTGGAACAATATCATGCTTTCCAGCCTGGAGGAGAGATGCGGGGTCTTATTGACCCTGCATCTCTCCATAAAGAGGACCTGTCACACACATTCCTATTACAAGGGATGTTTACATTCCTTGTAATAGGAATAAAAGAGATCCCAAAAAATTAAAAAAAATTAAAAAAGAGTAAGAAATACAAGAAAGTAAAAAAACAAAAACAAAAAATAAAAAATAAATAAGAAAAACGCCCATGTCCCCGGTAGCTCGCGCTCAGAAGCGAACACACACGTAAGTCCCACCCACATATGTAAACGCCGTTCAAACCACACATGTGAGTTATTGCTGCGTGCGTTAGAACGAGTGCAGCAATTCTAGCACTAGACCCCCTCTGTAATGCCAAAATGGTAACGTGTAAAAAAAAATTAAGCATCGCTTAGGGAGATTTTTAATTACTGAAGTTTGGTGTCATGCCATGTGTGTGCGCAATTTTAAAGCGTGACGTGTTAGGTATCTATTTACTCAGCATAACAACATCTTTCACATTATACCAAAAAATTGGCCGTAACTTTACTGTTTTGTAATATTTTTAGCAAACAAAAGGCGTTTGAAAATTTATTGCGCAAATACCGAGCGAGATAAAAATTTGCAATGACCGCCATCTTATTCCCTAGGGTGTCTGCTCCAAAAAAGTATATAATGTTTGGTGTTTTGAAGTAATTTTATAGCCATAAATTTATGATTTTTACATGAAGGAGAGAAGTGCCAGAATAGGCCCAGTGCTGAAGTGGGTAAAATATCAATTTTTTTTTTTTTTAACTCGGTCTTTTGTATTTATAGAAAAAAAAATAAAAATAAAACTAAAGGTGATCAAATAGCACCAAAAGCAAGCTCTATTTGTGTGCCAACAAATAAAACATTTTCATTGGGTTACAGTGTTGTATGAGCGCGCAATTGTCATTAAAAGTGCATCAGCGCTGAAATATGAAACTTGGTCTGGGCAGTGAGCAAGTGGTTAATTGGCTTAAGTGGCTACATGCACACGGACATTTTTCCAACCGCTTGTTTGAGCGTTCTTTGCAGCTTAAAAACATCTCTCCATGTTAGCCTATGGCCTCATGGCCACCATGGCGTTTTGGAGCTGTAAATGGCATAGGCGTTTTTAGGCCCCATGTGGACGGGACGCTGGTGCAAAGTGTTCTGAACTAAGGTTGAAAGTGGCGTTTAGAAAGGCGCGCTTTGTGGCGTTTGCATGCCGTGTTTTACCACATTTGCATGTATATGATAAGGAGCCGCCCTAAGCTCCAAAAACAGTATTATTTACGATTTTAGCTATTTAGTGAGACCAGAGTGATATGAGCAGCTGAGAGCAGCAGTGTAGTTGTATTTAGGCTGGGTTCACACTAGTGTGACACGACATCTGTCCTACTTTGGATCCGACTTTGCCCTGCGACATGAAGCCGACATATGTCCGACTTTCAATGAACGGGGATCCGACTTGGATCCCCGCCAATAGCAGGCACTGTGTTTGGTATGAATCTTGAGGGGGAACTCCAGGCCAAATTTTAAATAAAAAACCGGCATGGGTTCCACCTCCAGGAGCATACCAGGCCCTTGGGTCTGGTCTGGATTTGAAGAGGAACCCCTATGCCGAATAAAAACGGCGTGGGGGTCCCCCCAAAATCCAAACCAGACCCTTATCCGAGCACACAACCTGGCAGGCCGCAGGGGAAGAGGGGGGTCGAGAGAGCGGCCCCCCTCCCTCCTGAACTGTACCAGGCCGCATGCCTTCAACATGGGGGGTTTGGTGCTCTGGGGCAGGGGGGCGACCTGCGGCCCCCCACCCCAGAGCACCCTGCCCCCATGTTGATGAGGAAAAGGGCCTCTTCCCGACAACCCTGGCCGTTGGTTGTCGCGGTCTGCGGGCGGGGGGCTTATCGGAATCCAGGAGCCCCCTTTAATAAAGGGGCCCCCGGATCCCGGCCCCCCACCCTATGTGAATGAGTATGGGGTACATCGTACCCCTACCCATTCACCTGGTGGAAAAAAATTGCAATAAAAAAACCACACAGCTTTTTAAAGTATTTTATTGCACAGCTCCGGGGGTCTTCTTCCGACTTCGGGGGTCTCCGGTGTCGTCGCCGCGCTCTCCGGTTTTCTTCTGCCGGGCCACCGCTAACTTCTTTAGCTCTTTTGCTAGCGGAGGCTCCGGTCTTCTCCGTCGCCTTCTCCCCTCTTCTCCTCTCCGGTTCTTCCTTTCTTCTGCCGGGCCTCCGCTAACTCCTTTTAGCTCTTTTGCTAGCGGAGGCTCCGGTCTTCTCCGTCGCCTTCTTCTCCCGCTATCCCGTTCTTCTTCCGCTTCTTTCTTCTGCCGGCCCCTCCACTAACTTCTTTAGCTCTTTTGCTAGTGATGGGGCCGGTCTTCTCCGTCGTCGCCGTCGGCGTCTTCTTCTCTCTTCTCCTCCTCGATGTTGACTCGTCGCTTCCTCTCGCAGTAATGCTAAATTTTCGGTCTGCAGAGATTAATATAGGCTTCTCATGACGTCACAGTCACATGTTCCCATGACGTCACACTCACATGCTCTGGGGCCATGTGCCCCGGTACATGTGACTGTGACGTCATGAGAAGCCTATATTAATCTCTGCGGACCGAAAATTTAGCATTACTGCGAGAGGAAGCGACGAGTCAACATCGAGGAGGAGAAGGGCGAAGAAGACGCCGACGGCGACGACGGAGAAGACCGGCCCCTCCACTAGCAAAAGAGCTAAAGAAGTTAGTGGAGGGGCCGGCAGAAGAAAGAAGCGGGAGAAGAACCAGGAGAAGAACCAGATAGCGGGAGAAGAAGGCGATGGAGAAGACCGGGCCCTCCACTAGCAAAAGAGCTAAAGAAGTTAGTGGAGGGGCCGGCAGAAGAAAGAAGTGGGAGAAGAACCGGGAGAAGAACCGGATAGCGGGAGAAGAAGGCGACGGAGAAGACCGGAGCCTCCGCTAGCAAAAGAGCTAAAAGAAGTTAGCGGAGGCCCGGCAGAAGAAAGGAAGAACCGGAGAGGAGAAGAGGGGAGAAGGCGACGGAGAAGACCGGAGCCTCCGCTAGCAAAAGAGGTAAAGAAGTTAGCAGTGGCCCGGCAGAAGAAAACCGGAGAGCGGCGGCGACGACACCGGAGACCCCCGAAGTCGGAAGAAGACCCCGGGGCTGTGCAATAAAATACTTTAAAAAGCTGTGTGGTTTTTTTATTGCAATTTTTTTCCACCAGGTGAATGGGTAGGGGTACAATGTACGTCATACTCATTCACATAGGGTGGGGGGCCGGCATCTGGGGGCCCCCTTTTTAAAGGGGGCGCCCTGATTCCGAAAAGCCCCCCGCCCGCATACCCCGACAACCAACGGCCAGGGTTGTCGGGAAGAGGCCCTTGTCCCCATCAACATGGGGGCAGGGTGCTTTGGGGTGGGGGGGCCGCAGGTCGCCCCCCTGCCCCGAAGCACCAAACCCCCCATGTTGAGGGCATGCGGCCTGGTATGGTTCAGGAGGGAGGGGGGCCGCTCTCTCGTCCACCCCTTTTCCCCTGCGGCCTGCCAGGTTGCGTGCTCGGATAAGGGTCTGGTTTGGATTTTGGGGGGACCCCCACGCCGTTTTTCGGCTTGAGGGGTTCACCTTAAAATCCAGACCAGACCTAAAGGGTCTGGTTTGGATTTTGGGGGACCCCCACACCGTTTTTCGGCTTAGGGGGTTCACCTTAGAATCCAGACCAGACCTAAGGGCCTGGTATGCTCCTGAAGGGGAACCCATGCCGTTTTTTTCATTAAAATTTGGCCTGGAGTTCCCCTTCATGATTCATACCAAACATGGGACAGCGAGGCTGCCGAGGACCAGCGCGATCACATCGCGCTGGACACATTCTCGGCCAGCTAGTCGCCTCTAGGACACGACTTGAGCGGCTACTGCACGCTCAGGTCGTGTCCAGATCGCCTCGCAAAGTCGCGCTGTCCCTGTGTCAGCCGGCACACGAGTCGCCTGCAAGTCGGATCCGACTTCCCGGGCGACCTCTATTCAAATCAATGGGCTCCCATAGGGAACCATTCATTTTCAATAGAGCGCCGCTGACATTTCTATTTACTATAACAGTGCGCCGCTGCTTCCTGCGCCCAGTGAAGGAGTTATCAGGCGCACCAATTAAGGTTAGAACCAGCGCAGCGCACTGTTATTAGTAAATCAGCCCCTATGTGTGCTTTTGATGCAGAAAGTGACCTGAAAACTTTAGTACGTTTATGAGGTATATTTAGACCTTGTGTATTTAAGGTAAGTACATTCAAGGGAGCCATATAAACATCTTGAGAAGAATATAGCAATACATAACAAATATAAATTGTGATACCAGATTTAATCCATAGTAAGAGAGGAAGATGGAGAAAGAATAAGAAAAATAGGATAGAAGAAAAAAAAGGAGGTGCTAGTCATCAATCTAAATAGATTGGAATAATTCAAATGCATAGTAAAAAATAAAAAGTTGGCTTTCTGAGCTCAAAAATTACACAAGCTCATAGGCACAAAGTCTGTCTGAGGAGGCCCAATGCACTATAAACACAGTGAGGGAGAGTCATAGGACAGAAAAATGGGGACACAGTGACCACTCCTCGGCTTCCCCACGGCTAAAATTATTGAAAAAAATAAGGAACATTTTATTAAACTAAGACAGCCAGACTTGGCAAGGCAACCAGCTACAAACATGCTTAAAATTAGTAACTAGCTATTCCTTAATTGATAACAGAAAAGAAGCAAATAATACTATAGGTTTCAAGATGAGATATGATGCATTTCAATTCTATTACTTTCATAGAACTAAAATGCCCCGGGGTTGTTGTAAATGTGGAGGGTAATTAAATTATTCATTCAGTTGGAAAAGAAATAGGGTTAATAACAAGAATATAATATTTAAATACGCAAAAAAGGTGTAATGTCTGTCTCTGTTTGGTGTACAAAGGGAAGGAAGGGGGAGTGGTATGGGGGGGGGGAGGGGGGAAGGAATAAGGGTGGTTTTAGGAGGAGGGGGGAAAGATAGGATGTTGTGATGAAGAGAGGCATAAAGAGGGAAGTAAGGGAAATTTGGTAGGGTGATTTAAATTGTTCTAATACTTATCCTTTGTAGATAGGAAAATTTTAAGGGAACTAAGGCATGGCTAGATTAATCATGAGATTTGGAAAAGATGCATAGTGAGTTACACAATCAAATCAGTCCATTGTGTCCTGCTGGTCAGAAACTGGAGATATGAAACGGCCTCTCTTTGGAGTAGCTTGTCTGCTTCCATCAGATTCAGGGTACGATGAATTTGGAGGAGAGTTGGAAAGGGTGCGGCTATGAGGGCTTGCAGAGAGTGTTCTTTAGTGGATCTACTGGAGTATTTTGTTCCTTGATAGGTGAACCGGATTGAAAATGGAAATCCCCATTGATACGGGATGTGGTAGTGTTGGAGATTTAGGAGCAGAGGTTTCATCTCACGTCATTTAGCTACTGTTATCAGAGATAAGTCTGCAAATATTTGATACGAATGTCCTTGGAATGTAAGAGATGCTTTTTGTCTGGCTGCAGCCATAATTTGATCTTTAGTGTGGAAGAAATGGAACTCAGCAATTATGTCGCGAGGGGGGCCATCAGCTTTGCGTGGTGCCAAAGCTCTGTGGATCCTGTCCATTTCCAATTTTTCTATTGGGATTGATGGTGTTAGTTCCTGAAAGAGTGCTGTCATGGTTGATTGAAGATCAATGATTGACTCCGGTATACCTCTTATACAGAGATTTGATCGGCGAGCCCTGTTCTCAAAGTCCTCCAAACGGGTTTGCATTGCTACATTTTCTTCTTTAAGTACCTCAAATTCTTTGTCATGGGTTGCTATGCTTGTTTAAATGTCATCCATTCTGTATTCAAGGTCCGTAGTGTGGTGGCCTAAGTCTCTGATTTCTTTAGTCAGAGTCTCAGTGATTTGGTCTGAGGTATAATTTAAAGCTTTTTGTAACATTTTCTCTATTTGTTTCAAAGTATTAGGTTGTAATGTATCAGCCTGTTGTGACTGGTTTATGGCACTGTGTTCATTGTCTGTATGACAGGAATCCTGTAATAAGTGCTGCTGTTTCTTGTCAGTGCGGGTTTTGGCTGCCTGAGGAGAATTATGGACCCGTTGAGAGGTTTTTCATGGACCCCTTGAGAGGTTTTTCTCTGAGGGTTTTAGCTTTGGTTTTTCCACGGGTAGCTCCCAAAACCATAATATTCTGTTCCCCGGGCATTAGGGAAGGGTATGGTATGGGTTATTTGTAGTTACCCTGCTATTCGGGTGTCTGTGGGAGCCGTGAAGAGCCGAGAAGGACGGAGCTTCAGCGAGACACGTCCGTCGCCGGCTGCTCCGCGCACGCATTAGTTTTTAAGGATTTTCATGCATTGAGGTGCATTGTTTCCGGCAGCCTATTAATGGTCTGTCTATACACTTTAGTATATGAGAAATAGTTCCTGCCCTACAGTTAAAAAGCAGCACACTGCACTGCACATAGCATCCACTTTTGTATAAGTGTGTTGGGGTGCACAGCAATTCAAACAAACAGTGGCCCATGATTCTATATTAACGTTTCCTTATTCCACGCCACTATCATTCTGTACATTGTGCTGTGCATTCCTTATTCCACACCACTATCATTCTGTACATTGTTCTGTGCATTCCTTAATTTCACATCACCATCATTCTGTACATTGTGCTGTGCATTCCTTAATTTCACACCACTATCATTCTGTACATTGTGCTGTGCATTACTTATTTCATACCACTATCATTCTGTACATTGTGCTGTGCATTCCTTATTTCACACCACTATCATTCTGTACATTGTGCTGTGCATTCCTTAATTTCACACCACTATCATTCTGTACACTGTGTTGTGCATTCCTTATTCCTTACTGTTATTATTCAGAAAAGCCCAGAGCAAAATTAGAAAAATGCATAGGCGAAGGGCTGGCATGACTGGGGAAACAGGGTACTGGAAAAGAGGGAAGTTTGGATTGGTGAGTTGGCGTGGGAGGGGGCAGAGGTTGGACATAAATAGGCTGGGACTCCTCCCCCGGGTAACACAGCGTGGGTGAATGTTCTCAGGGAGGGAGCCATGTCTCATGTCGAGAGTTTACTGGCCCAGCTGTGGGCGGAGGCGGCAACTCGTGGCCCAGATTGGCTCCAGGAGACCTTGGGGCTGATGCTGGTCGTACCGGCGGCAAGTGCAGGTACCAGGGGAAAGGAGTCGGCACGAGCTCGGCGATCCAGGCCCCCAGAGCGCTTCTCCCCCAACCCCTCCCCCAGAGCTCAGCGTCACTATGGGAGTCCCCACCCGCGGGCCCCTTCGGGCCCCCCGCAAAGTGTACAGCCATGCCCACGAAGGAGGGTACCAGAAGGAATCCCCAACATGGACGGAGCTTGCCGGGCGGTCGTTCCGGGAGCTCCGAGCAGCCACAAAGCCCGTGCAGCGGTTGGAGTCGGATGTCGCGGGCCCCGCCCCCAGGGTGACGTCACCGGGGTCGGCGCCTCAGCGAGGGAGATCAGAGAGGACGGTGGCCGGGCCTACTACCTCGGCTGGCGACCAGGCACCCGGGACTGAGGTGCGGTGGAGTGCGGCTGCCTGCAGTGATGGGGACGACAGGGCTGGACCTAGCCCCTGTGGAAAAGCTGCGCGGAAGTCGGTGAACGGGTCTGGTGGGCAGAGCTGGATGGCGTCAGGACCCGTGGCAGCCAGGGATCCTTCCCCTGGTGGGCCTTCATCAGCAGAAGAGGACCTATTGGAGCAAAGGTCGGAGGGTGAACTGGCTGATTCGGAGAACGACGGTGTGCCCCAGAGACGATCGGCTGCGGTGGAGACGGGACGGTTGGCTGGTGGGTCACTTCCTAGGCAGCCCGGTAAGTCTGTTTCAAATTTACTTTCTAAGGGTCAGGGGGTTCCACGGGGGAGGCTGCTAGGGACGGCCTGGTACAAGGGTCGGTTGTGGGGATGGATTCTGGATTGATGGGGTTTTTGGCAGGGATTAAGGAGTTCGTGGGCAGGTTTGAGAACCGTGACGGCATCGCTGTTAGCCCGGCAGCGGCGTGTGTCCCTCCGGCAAAAGGGGACGGGGTGCAGGTGGTGGCTGTGGTGGTGCCAGCGGTTCCGGTGGCAGCGGTGCAGACAGCGATTGCGGATAGCACGCCGCAGGCTGCGGTGGGCAAGGCAGTAGGGGATGCGGGCAAGCAGGACCTGGTTAGATTGGCTGATGCAGCTAAGTGTGAGGTCTATGTCTGTTTCGAGGGACCACTGGGGGAGCCCCTGAAGTCTGAGGTTCCGGACAAGATTTAGAAGGGTGAGTACGTTGAGATTTTCTCGCTGCTTCCTTTGGAAAAGTTAAATTTGGACAGGGTCAAGCCGGACGAGTCCAAGAAGGAGGATGAGGAGAAACGTAGGTATCGCCTGATCCCACGGACATTTACGAATTGGCTGCAGGCCTTTGCCATTATGGCTAGTGTGATTGGTGAAAAGAAGCCTGAACATTGTTCGGCCCTCTTTTGCTATCAGGATGCTGTGGGGGAGGCCTATAGGGTGTACGGGGGCACGCCTGGTTGAGGTATGACGAACAGTTCAGACAGAGGATGGCAGTTCGGCCGGCGTTAAGGTGGGACCACAAGGACATTTGTCTGTGGATGCGACTGATGTCTTCGGCGAGGGCCCGAATCAGTTTTTTCACGGAGGGGCTGGTGGATCGTCTGCCCCTGGACAACTGGCCGGTAAGACAAAAGGGGTCTGTTGGCAATACAATACAGGGTCCTGCAATTTTGGAGGGACGTGTCGGTACAAGCACGAGTGTTCGGGCTGTGGGGGTTCCCATACCCTGTCCAGATGTTTTAAGCAGGGGAAGGGTCGCTCTGGAGAGTCTGCAAACAAGAGGGAGGACGCCGTTGATGGTGGTAAGGATGCGGCCGTTTCTAGGTAGGTATCCAGATAGACAAGCCGCACAGTTGTTGGAGAGAGGTTTTACTGAGGGGTTTAAGATTCTGTGTGCTTTGGGGGTGGTTCCTCCGGTGTCTCGGAATTTGCGCTCAGCTTTGCAGCTCTCTGATGTAGTTTCTGAGAAACTGCGCAAGGAAGTTGCGTTGGGTCGCATGGGTGGCCCTTTTGCGTCGGCCCCATTTGCGGATTTGGTGGTGTCCCCACTGGGGGTGGTGCCTAAAAAGGAGCCAAGCAAATTCCGTCTCATTCACCACCTTTCTTTTCCAAAAGGGGGTCGGTCAATGATGCCATTGATCCTGGCGCTTGCACTGTGAGTTATACTTCATTTGATGCAGCGGTTGCTTAGGTACGTTGTTATGACCAGGGGGCACTGATGGCGAAATCTGATGTGGAGGCAGCTTTCCGGCTGCTGCCAGTACACCCCGATAGTTTCCGGTTGTTGGGGTGAAAATGGAATGGGGAGTTCTATGTGGATCAATAGTTCTTTTCTAGAATGGGTGGTCAGGGATGTGTCGGGCGTGAGTTTGATCATACACTATTTGGATGACTTCCTCTGCGTGGGCCCAGCTTCCTCCAAGATATGCGCAGTGCTCCTGGCTACGCTGGAACACATCGCGGAGCGCTTCGGGGTTCCTTTGGCACCCGAAAAAACGGAAGGACCGTGTACGGTCATTACATTTTTGGGGATCACCCTGGACTCGGACGCGATGGAATGCTGTTTGCCGGCAGATAAATTGGTGGTGCTGAAGGACGAGATCAGGGGCATGTTGGGATTGCGGAAGGTGCAGCTTAGGGTGTTGCAGTCCTTGCTAGGGAAGCTTAATTTTGCATGTTGCATTCTACCGATGGGCAGGGTATTTTGCCGACGGCTGTCGGCGAGTACGGCTGGGGTTCAGTCACCAAAACATTTTGTCCGCCTGGTTAAGGATCACAGGGAGGATCTGCAGGTGTGGCATACGTTTTTGGAGTCTTTTAATGGTAGGGCGCTGTGGATGTCTGGCCCGGTCAGTAATTTCGATATGGAACTCTTTACTGACGTGGCCGGCTCAACTGGTTTTGGAGCATTTTTCCAAGGCAAGTGGAGTGCAGGCTCGTGGCCACAGTGTTGGGTGGAGGCTGGGTTCACAAAAAAACCTGGTGCTGCTGGAATTGTTTCCGGTGGTCTTGGCGGTTGAATTGTGGGGCGAGGCTTTCAGGGATCTGAAGGTGCGTTTCCACGGGGACAACCTGGGGGTGGTGCAGGTGATCAACAGGGTGACGGCCTCATCACCTCCGGTAGTTCGGCTGCTGCGACATTTGGTGTTGAGATGCCTGCAGTTGAATGTTTTTGTTTATGCGGTGCATCTTCCTGGGGTGGAGAACGTCATAGCTGACGCTTTGTCTCGCTTTCAGTGGGACAGGTTCCGAGAGTTGGCGTCAGAAGCAAAGCAACTGGGGGCGCCTTGTCCCGACTGGCTGTGGAGGATTGCGTTGGTATAGTCTCCGGATGGATCAGAAGGTCAGTGAGTGAGACAACGTGGGTTGCATATAACAAGGTATGGCAGGAATGGGTGGCTTTGGGTCGCATGGCGGGTGTGGATACAACGGGGCCTGATGGGAGGTTGTTGTTGTTGTATTTTATATCCAGGCAGATGGAGGATGGAGGATGGGGTATCGGTTTCAGTGTTGGGTAAGAAGATGGCAGGGCTGGCCTTTTGGTTTAAGTGGCAGGGTGGCCCTGACTTTACAATGGATTTTTGAGTGCGCCAGGCGCTTAAAGGTTATAGGCGGTCCAGGCCAGGTAAGGACACTAGGCGACCGGTGTCGTTTGAGGTTCTTCAAGAAATTCTGGCTCGGTTATCGGAGGTCTGCACCTCGGTATACAAGGTTTTCTTGTTCAGGGTAGCGTTTTTGTTAGCATTTTTTTGGGGCTTTTAGGATCGGCGAGCTGGTCAGCCCTTCCAAAAAGGTTCAAGGGAGAATTTGGGGTACGGAAGTGCGTTGCCAGGAGGATAGCGTTTCCTTATGGTTGCGTAGGTCCAAGACGGATCAGGGGGGAAGGGTAAGACTGTGCAGGTTTTCTCGTTGCCAGGCTCCCCGCTATGTCCTGTGGGGGCCGTGCAAGGGTTTTTAGGGGTGCGACCGGTGGCGGAGGGGTCATTTTTGATCCATGCCGACGGGTCCCCGTTATCCAAATTTCAATTTGTGGCTGTTTTTAGGAAATGTTTGAGGGTTCTGGGTTTGGACGACAAGGAGTTTTCGTTCTTTCAGGATAGGGGCGGCTACGGAGGCGGATCGGTGGGGGTTGGATTCAGAATCAGTGAAGCGCATCGGTAGGTGGGAGTCCAGTAGATTTCGCCTTTACATCCGTCCTCAGCTGTTAGTTGAGGTGTGAGTTATGGGGGGACTGGAGGTCGTGGTTTGGCATAAGTGTGGGGTGATCTGTTAGTTGGGTCTGCTGTTGGTTACGGTGGTATGCTTGTTCTTTTTCTTTCAGGTGCTGTGCTGGCTCTGGTCTGGATATTGGGCCATTCATATGTGTTCTGGGGGGCAAAAAGGGCTGATGTTAGGCCGGAAGGTCGGCAATTGGGGTTTCCGAGGCAGGAAGCATGTGTTCGCTGGCTGGGAGTGCCGGCCGCCTGACGTTATAGTGTTGCACATAGGTGGTAATGATCTGGGATCTAGATCTATGTCGGATGTGACGAAGGATATCAAGTTTGATATATTTCGTCTTCGCATGGCATTCCCGGACATGGTGATCGTGTGGTCCGACATGGTAGCTCGGACATCATGGCGGATGGCTAGGTCTTTGGAGGGTATTAATAGGGCCCGGAGGAAGATCAATCGAGATGTGGCTAGGTTTGTAGTGAAGAATGGGGGGTTGGTGATAAGGCATATGGAGTTGGAGGTGGATACATGGCGCTACCTTCGGAGTGACGGGGTGCTCCTGAATGATGTGGGTATAGACATGTGGGCATTGGGAATACAGGATGGCATCCAAAGGGCTCTTAGGGTGTGGAGGGGCACCCAATTGTAAAGGTGGTTTTCAATTGGGTGCTGTGGCGGGTGTCTGGTCTTTGCAGGGGAAGGATGATACCTCGGGAAGAAGAGTTCAGGACCTGTCGTTGGTATGGGTCCTGATGGTGGGCTTCCAGTTAACGGAGGTTTAGCTGGAAGCATTGTTAACAGGTGCACTGCGGTCATGGTTGTCTCTGAGCCAGCATGTCGGCTATTAACAGATTTGAGAGGTACCGCAGTGCAATAGTTTACACAGATGGTAATCAAGGTTCCTGCAAAGACCGACACTAGTAGTTGACTGATGGTTTTTCATAACAGATGTTTATGTTTATTGTTAATTTAAATATTCGTTTTAATAAATAAGGCTGCTACGGCCTATGTTTTCTCCAACTCCAGTGTGGTCTCGTTTACTTAGGTAAGGGGGTAAGGGTGGGGAATATAAGGGGTTAATTAAAAGAAGGTACATCTGTTATACAATAGTCATGTGCTTTACATTCCTTATTCCATACCATCCTCATTCTGTACACTGTGCTGTGCATTCATTATTCTACACTGTCATCATTCTGTACACTGTGTTGTTCATTCATTATTCCACACTGTCATCATTCTGTACACTGTGCTGTACATTCATTATTCCACACTGTCTACATTCTGTACACTGCTCTGTGCATTCCTTTTTCCACAACATCATTATTCTGTACACTGCTCTGTGCATTCCCTTTTCCACAACATCATAATTCTGTACACTGCTCTGTGCATTCCTTTTTCCACAACATCATAATTCTGTACACTGCTCTGTGCATTCCTTTTTCCACAACATCATCATTCTGTACACTGCTCTGTGCATTTCTTTTTCCACAACATCATCATTCTGTACATTGTGCTGTGCATTCCTTAATTTCACACCATAATTCTGTACACTGTGATATACATTTCTTATTCCTTGCCATAATTCTGCACACTGCACTGTACATTCCTTATTCCTCACTAGTGATGAGCCGAACACCCCCGGGTTCGGTTCGCACCAGAACCCGCGAACGGACCGAAAGTTCGAACGAACATTAGAACCCTATTAAATACAATGGATGCGAACGTTCGAATTCTAAAGTGCTAATTATAACAACTATTATGCATGTTATTGTCCTAAAAAGGGTTTGGGAACCCGGGTTCTGCACCAGGGGACATGTATCAATGCAAAAATAAGTTTTAAAAACGGTCGTTTTCCGGGAGCAGTCATTTTAATGATGCATAAAGTGAAAAAAAAAAAGTCAAATATTCCTTTAAATATCGTACCTGGGGGGTGTCTAAAGTATGCCTGTGAAGTGCCACGTGTTTCCCGTGTTTAGAACTGTCCCTGCACAAAATGACACTTCTAAAGGAAAAAAAAGCCATTTAAAACTGCTTGCGGCTTTAATGTAATGTCTGGTCCCGGTAATATGGATGAAAATCTTTAAGAAAAATGGCATAGCTACCCCATGACCCCCCCCCCTACCCCAGCCCATTACCAGCCCCTTTGGGTCTTGTATGGATATTAAGGGGAACCCCGCACATAAAATAAAAAAGGCCCTATATACTCTGAACAGCCGTATACAGGCGGTGCATACAAGACAGGGACTGTAGGTTTGTTCTTATGTAGAATCTGTTTGTAATTTTGAACAGGTACATTGTTGAAGTGTAGCTCCAGACCAAAAATCTATTTTTAAACTTTTTGGAAAACATAGGTAAGGGTTATCACCCCTGTAACATTTGTTTTGCTGTCTGTGCCCCTGTTCAGAACATTTCACCTCACTTTCCGTCCTAATGACAACTGTTTTTGAAATGTGGTGTTTTTCTTGAAACAAGGATTGCTGATAAAGCATCAGTACAGAGGAGACACCTTTCTCCCATATTTATTCTTACAGGAGAGAATTTTCCTTCCTAGTGGTAGATTTCCTCTCACTTCCTGTTGTCTTCTTGCGTTTGCAAGTAGGAGTCGTTTGTAAGTTGGATGTTTGAAAGTAGGGACCTGCCGTATATACTCTGCAGAAATAGGCCCCTTAGTTGTTGGTGTTGGCACAACACTGTAAGCACTCACAGTTACTCTTGGTTGGTGCTGGAACGCCCTGCTGTCAACTATTATATCAGGAATTTTAATTACATATAATTGTTGAACAGTGGTAGTAAAAATTGGGCCTTTGATGGTGGTGCTGGTGCCACAACACTGTAAGCCCTGACAGTTACTCTTGGTGGGTGCAGCAATGGGCCCTGCTGTGAATTATTAGATCAAGAATTGTAATTACATGCCCCTGTTGAACAGGGGCTGAAAAATTGGGCCTTAGGCACTGGTGGCACAACACTGCAACCCTTCACAGATACTGTACTTGGAGCACAGCAATGAGCCCTGTTGCAAAGTATTGCTTCAAAAATTGTAATGACACGCCCCTGTTAAACAGGGGCTGAAAAATTGGGCCTTAGGCACTGGTGGCACAACACTGCAACTCCTCACAGATACTGTACTTGGAGCACAGCAATGAGCCCTGTTGCAAAGTATTGCTTCAAAAATTGTAATTACACGCCACTGTTAAACAGGGGCTGAAAAATTGGGCGTTAGGCACTGGTGGCGGCACCCATAAACAAAAATGATCTTCCAAGCTATCATCATCAATCGTATCATTGAGGACTCGGAGGAGGAGGATAGGCAGTCAACATAACAGCACAGGCACTCAGCATCAGCATCAGTCTTGAAGGGATGTGACATTTTAAAATCAATTAGTCTGTTATATCAGCATCAGGTGTGTGGTAGCTGGTGGTGATCCAAGACTGGTTCATCTTGATGAAAGTCAGTCGATCAACCGAGTCGGTGGACAGGCGCACCCTGTGATCCGTGACAAATCCTCCAGCAGCACTGAATGTGCGTTCCGAAAGAACGCTGGATGCAGGACAGGCCAGTAGCTCAATTGCATACTGTGCAAGCTCTGGCCAGTGATCCATCCTCAAGACCCAGTAAGCCAGAGGATTTTCGGTGGGGAAGGTGTCCAAGTCTGACCTTGCCCCTAGATATTCCTGCACCATGTTTATCAGACGCTGGCGATGGTTGCTGGAACCGATCATACTTTGGGGCTGCGGACTAAAGAATTGTCTGAACGCATCGGTCAGACGGCCACCTTCCCCACCGCTCCTTCTTTGACTGGCCGAAGCCTCAGCAACTCGTTGTCCAGGACCAGGAGTTTGCAACCTCCCAGTCTCTGGGAACGCGTTGCACAGACCTTTCTGCAAGGCCTCCCGGAGTTGTCTCATCCTCTGCTCCCTCTGCGACGGTAACATAAGGTCCGCAACCTTACCCTTGTACCGTGGATCAAGGAGAGTGGCCAGCCAGTAATGGTCCCTCTCCTTGATCCGAAGAATACGAGGATCCTTCCGCAGACTTTGCAGGATCAGGGAGGCCATGCAGCGTAGGTTTGCTGAGGCATTCGCTCCGGAGTCCTCTGGGTCACTAAGGACGACATGATCCGCAGCCACCTCCTCCCAGCCACGTACAAGTCCACTGGTTTCTTGGGACTGTAAATCATCCCTAAAAGACTGCTGCTGATGATGCTGAGTGCCAGCCTCCACCTCCATGCTGACACAATCCTCCTCCTCCTCCTCCTCCTCCTCCTCCTCCTCTTCCTGTGCGATGGGTGGGACAGAAGGAACACTGTCTGGGTAAAGGGGGCCTTGAGAGGCAAGGAAGTCCTCCTCTTCCTGCCTCTGTTCTGCCTCAAGTGCCCTGTCCATTATTCCACGCAGCGTGTGCTCCAACAGGTGGACAAGAGGTACAGTGTCACTGATGCATGCACTGTCACTGCTCACCATCCTCGTGGCCTCCTCAAATGGTGCCAGGACAGTGCATGCATCCCTGATCATGCCCCACTGGCGTGGAGAAAAAAAACCAAGCTCCCCTGACCCTGTCCTGGTGCCGTAGTCGCACAGGTACTCATTGATGGCCCTCTGCTGCGTGTGCAGCCGCTGCAGCATGGCCAACGTTGAGTTCCACCTGGTGGGCATGTCACATATAAGGCGGTTCTTGGGCAGGTTCAACTCCTTTTGCAGCTCAGCCAGGCGAGCACTGGCATTATAAGATCTGCGGAAATGCACACAGACTTTCCTGGCCTGCCTCAGGACATCCTGTAAGCCCGGGTACCTGCCCAAGAACCGCTGCACCACCAGGTTAAGGACGTGAGCCACACAGGGCACATGGGTCAGTTGTCCCTGTCGGAGGGCGGAGAGGAGGTTGGTGCCATTGTCGCAAACCACCATTCCTGGCTTAAGCTGGCGTGGCGTCAACCACCTCTCGGCCTGGCCCTGCAGAGCAGACAGGACCTCTGCCCCAGTGTGGCTTCTGTCCCCCAAACACACCAGCGCAAGCACGGCATGGCATCTTTTTGCCTGCGTACTTGCGTAGCCCCGTGAACGGCTACGGAGCACCGCTGGTTCATAGGACAAACCACAGGAAGAGGCCATGGAGGAAGAAGAAGAGGAGGGGGTGGAGGAGAGAGGTGTGTCACAACCAGTAGTAGCATTTTGGAGGCGTGGCGGTGGGACAACCTCCAACACTACTGCACCTTGTCCTGAATCCTTCCCAGCTGCCAAAAGAGTGACCCAATGGGCCGTGAAAGAAAGGTAACGTCCCTGTCCATGCCTGCTGGACCATGAGTCAGCGGTAATATGCACCTTACCGCTGACCGCCCTGTCCAGCGAGGCCAAGACATTGCCTTCCACATGCCGGTAGAGAGCCGGAATAGCCTTCCGTGAGAAAAAGTGGCGTTTGGGAACCTGCCACTGAGGAACCGCACATTGCACAAACTCACGGAAGGGGGCCGAGTCTACCAACTGAAAAGGCAGCAGTTGAAGCGCTAGCAATTTAGCCAAGCTAGCATTCAACCGCTGGGCATGTGGATGGCTGGGAGTGAACTTCTTTCGACGGTCCAGCAGCTGGGGCAGGGAAATTTGCCTGCTAGAATCGGACGTCGGTGTACTGCTAGCAGAGTGGGCGCAAGTACTTGGCTGTGACACACCTAATTCTACACCTTCATTCCTCTCAGTGCATGTTTCAGAGAGGACTGAAGTTATAGTGGGGTTGGAGATCCCAGCTGATGCGGTGCAAGGAGAGGTCCGCTTTGTTCTTTGGTGTGGGTCTTTGAGGTAGGCTTGCCAACGAGCTGCATGGCAGGTCAACATATGTCTGGTCAGGCATGTGGTACCCAAGCGGCTGATGTTTTGGCCACGCGATATACGCTTGAGACATATGTTGCAAACAGCAGCTGTGCGATCTGATGCACTAGCCTCAAAAAAGGCCCACACCAAAGAACTTTTTGAATGACGGGCAGAGGCAGCGCCCTGCACAGGCGGAGCTCTGCGGTGTGATTCCGTCGGTGTACTGCCCTTACGCTGGCCACCAAAGGGCATCCTGCCTCGTTGGAGATGTGCCTCCTCCTCATCCTCCTCCTCCTCCTCTCTCCTATTAGGCACCCACGTGGAGTCATTGACCTCATCATCCCCTCCCTCCTCATCACTGGAGCCAATCTGGCAGTATGCTGCAGCTGCTGGAACATGACTGCCAGATTGGTGTCCTTCTTGAGCATCCCCTCTGTCTGCTCTCACGCTACTGCCTTCCTCTAGCAGGGTTTCATCATCAGACCCTTCGAAACGCTGGGCATCCTCCTGGAGCATGTACCCAACACTGTGCTGAAACAGTTCGGGGGACTCCTCAGGAGGAGGACATGGTGGGTCTAGGGAAGGAGTGACTGATGATTTGTCTGACATTGATACCAGGGAAGACGACGCTTTGGCAGCTGCTTTTCCAGTACCCTGAGCCTGGGTGAGAGAGGATGAGGAGGAGGAGGAGGGCTTGGTCATCCACTCTACCAAGTCTTCGGCATGATGTGGCTCAACATGTCCAGCTGCCGAAAAGAAGGACAAGCGTGTCCCATGGCCATGTGCTGATGACAATGCACCGCGTCCACGACCAGCACTGTTGCCCCCAGACACAGAGCCTGCTTGCCCTCTTTTATTGCCTCCTGACTGTCTGCCTCTCCTTGTTTGCCTTCCAGACATTCTAATAGATGGCCTGCAGGGAGATGGGAAAAAAGCAATAAGGGCTACCTTCAGGTGTCCTTCTCTGTCCCTTGAAACAAGGACTTTCACAGTGAAAGAAACTGACACTGTCCCTACCTAGAGTTTTCTATCCCTAGAATAAATGTTTTTTTTAATCACAATATAGCACAAGGACAATTCACTCAATGTCTCTCCAGGTCCCTGGAAACAAGGACTTGCAGAGTGAAAGAAACTGACACTGTCCCTACCTAGAGTTTTCTGTCCCTAGAATAAATGTTTTTTTTAAGCACAATATAGCACAAGGAAAATTAACTCACTGTCCTTACAGGTCCCTGGAAACAAGGACTTGCAGAGTGAAAGAAACTGACACTGTCCCTACCTAGAGTTTTCTGTCCCTAGAATAAATGTTTTTTTTAAGCACAATATAGCACAAGGACAATTAACTCACTGTCCTTACAGGTCCCTGGAAACAAGGACTTGCAGAGTGAAAAAAAAAAAAAACTCTCCCTACCTAGAGTTTTCTGTCCCTAGAAAAAATGTTTTTTTTAATCACAATATAGCACAAGGACAATTAACTCACTGTCCTTACAGGTCCCTGGAAACAAGGACTTGCAGAGTGAAAGAAAAAAAACACTCTCCCTACCTACAGTTTTCTGTCCCTAGAAAAAATGTTTTTTTTAATCACAATATAGCACAAGGAAAATTAACTCACTGTCCTTACAGGTCCCTGGAAACAAGGACTTGCAGAGTGAAAGAAACTGACACTGTCCCTACCTAGAGTTTTCTGTCCCTAGAATAAATGTTTTTTTTAATCACAATATAGCACAAGGAAAATTAACTCACTGTCCTTACAGGTCCCTGGAAACAAGGACTTGCAGAGTGAAAGAAAAAAAACACTCTCCCTACCTACAGTTTTCTGTCCCTAGAAAAAATGTTTTTTTTAATCACAATATAGCACAAGGAAAATTAACTCACTGTCCTTACAGGTCCCTGGAAACAAGGACTTGCAGAGTGAAAGAAACTGACACTGTCCCTACCTAGAGTTTTCTGTCCCTAGAATAAATGTTTTTTTTAATCACAATATAGCACAAGGACAATTCACTCAATGTCTCTCCAGGTCCCTGGAAACAAGGACTTGCAGAGTGAAAGAAACTGACACTGTCCCTACCTAGAGTTTTCTGTCCCTAGAATAAATGTTTTTTTTAAGCACAATATAGCACAAGGACAATTAACTCACTGTCCTTACAGGTCCCTGGAAACAAGGACTTGCAGAGTGAAAAAAAAAAAAAACTCTCCCTACCTAGAGTTTTCTGTCCCTAGAAAAAATGTTTTTTTTAATCACAATATAGCACAAGGACAATTAACTCACTGTCCTTACAGGTCCCTGGAAACAAGGACTTGCAGAGTGAAAGAAAAAAAACACTCTCCCTACCTACAGTTTTCTGTCCCTAGAAAAAATGTTTTTTTTAATCACAATATAGCACAAGGAAAATTAACTCACTGTCCTTACAGGTCCCTGGAAACAAGGACTTGCAGAGTGAAAGAAACTGACACTGTCCCTACCTAGAGTTTTCTGTCCCTAGAATAAATGTTTTTTTTAATCACAATATAGCACAAGGAAAATTAACTCACTGTCCTTACAGGTCCCTGGAAACAAGGACTTGCAGAGTGAAAGAAAAAAAACACTCTCCCTACCTACAGTTTTCTGTCCCTAGAAAAAATGTTTTTTTTAATCACAATATAGCACAAGGAAAATTAACTCACTGTCCTTACAGGTCCCTGGAAACAAGGACTTGCAGAGTGAAAGAAACTGACACTGTCCCTACCTAGAGTTTTCTGTCCCTAGAATAAATGTTTTTTTTAATCACAATATAGCACAAGGACAATTCACTCAATGTCTCTCCAGGTCCCTGGAAACAAGGACTTGCAGAGTGAAAGAAACTGACACTGTCCCTACCTAGAGTTTTCTGTCCCTAGAATAAATGTTTTTTTTAAGCACAATATAGCACAAGGACAATTAACTCACTGTCCTTACAGGTCCCTGGAAACAAGGACTTGCAGAGTGAAAAAAAAAAAAAACTCTCCCTACCTAGAGTTTTCTGTCCCTAGAAAAAATGTTTTTTTTAATCACAATATAGCACAAGGACAATTAACTCACTGTCCTTACAGGTCCCTGGAAACAAGGACTTGCAGAGTGAAAGAAAAAAAACACTCTCCCTACCTACAGTTTTCTGTCCCTAGAAAAAATGTTTTTTTTAATCACAATATAGCACAAGGAAAATTAACTCACTGTCCTTACAGGTCCCTGGAAACAAGGACTTGCAGAGTGAAAGAAACTGACACTGTCCCTACCTAGAGTTTTCTGTCCCTAGAATAAATGTTTTTTTTAATCACAATATAGCACAAGGAAAATTAACTCACTGTCCTTACAGGTCCCTGGAAACAAGGACTTGCAGAGTGAAAGAAAAAAAACACTCTCCCTACCTACAGTTTTCTGTCCCTAGAAAAAATGTTTTTTTTAATCACAATATAGCACAAGGAAAATTAACTCACTGTCCTTACAGGTCCCTGGAAACAAGGACTTGCAGAGTGAAAGAAACTGACACTGTCCCTACCTAGAGTTTTCTGTCCCTAGAATAAATGTTTTTTTTAATCACAATATAGCACAAGGACAATTCACTCAATGTCTCTCCAGGTCCCTGGAAACAAGGACTTGCAGAGTGAAAGAAACTGACACTGTCCCTACCTAGAGTTTTCTGTCCCTAGAATAAATGTTTTTTTTAAGCACAATATAGCACAAGGACAATTAACTCACTGTCCTTACAGGTCCCTGGAAACAAGGACTTGCAGAGTGAAAGAAAAAAAACACTCTCCCTACCTACAGTTTTCTGTCCCTAGAAAAAATGTTTTTTTTAATCACAATATAGCACAAGGAAAATTAACTCACTGTCCTTACAGGTCCCTGGAAACAAGGACTTGCAGAGTGAAAGAAAAAAAACACTCTCCCTACCTACAGTTTTCTGTCCCTAGAAAAAATGTTTTTTTTAATCACAATATAGCACAAGGAAAATTAACTCACTGTCCTTACAGGTCCCTGGAAACAAGGACTTGCAGAGTGAAAGAAACTGACACTGTCCCTACCTAGAGTTTTCTGTCCCTAGAATAAATGTTTTTTTTAATCACAATATAGCACAAGGAAAATTAACTCACTGTCCTTACAGGTCCCTGGAAACAAGGACTTGCAGAGTGAAAGAAACTGACACTGTCCCTACCTAGAGTTTTCTGTCCCTAGAATAAATGTTTTTTTTAAGCACAATATAGCACAAGGACAATTAACTCACTGTCCTTACAGGTCCCTGGAAACAAGGACTTGCAGAGTGAAAGAAAAAAAACACTCTCCCTACCTACAGTTTTCTGTCCCTAGAAAAAATGTTTTTTTTAATCACAATATAGCACAAGGAAAATTAACTCACTGTCCTTACAGGTCCCTGGAAACAAGGACTTGCAGAGTGAAAGAAACTGACACTGTCCCTACCTAGAGTTTTCTGTCCCTAGAATAAATGTTTTTTTTAATCACAATATAGCACAAGGAAAATTAACTCACTGTCCTTACAGGTCCCTGGAAACAAGGACTTGCAGAGTGAAAGAAACTGACACTGTCCCTACCTAGAGTTTTCTGTCCCTAGAATAAATGTTTTTTTTAAGCACAATATAGCACAAGGACAATTAACTCACTGTCCTTACAGGTCCCTGGAAACAAGGACTTGCAGAGTGAAAGAAACTGACACTGTCCCTACCTAGAGTTTTCTGTCCCTAGAATAAATGTTTTTTTTAATCACAATATAGCACAAGGAAAATTAACTCACTGTCCTTACAGGTCCCTGGAAACAAGGACTTGCAGAGTGAAAGAAACTGACACTGTCCCTACCTAGAGTTTTCTGTCCCTAGAATAAATGTTTTTTTTAATCACAATATAGCACAAGGACAATTAACTCACTGTCCTTACAGGTCCCTGGAAACAAGGACTTGCAGAGTGAAAGAAACTGACACTGTCCCTACCTAGAGTTTTCTGTCCCTAGAATAAATGTTTTTTTTAAGCACAATATAGCACAAGGACAATTAACTCACTGTCCTTACAGGTCCCTGGAAACAAGGACTTGCAGAGTGAAAGAAACTGACACTGTCCCTACCTAGAGTTTTCTGTCCCTAGAATAAATGTTTTTTTTAATCACAATATAGCACAAGGAAAATTAACTCACTGTCCTTACAGGTCCCTGGAAACAAGGACTTGCAGAGTGAAAGAAACTGACACTGTCCCTACCTAGAGTTTTCTGTCCCTAGAATAAATGTTTTTTTTAATCACAATATAGCACAAGGACAATTAACTCACTGTCCTTACAGGTCCCTGGAAACAAGGACTTGCAGAGTGAAAGAAACTGACACTGTCCCTACCTAGAGTTTTCTGTCCCTAGAATAAATGTTTTTTTTAAGCACAATATAGCACAAGGACAATTAACTCACTGTCCTTACAGGTCCCTGGAAACAAGGACTTGCAGAGTGAAAGAAACTGACACTGTCCCTACCTAGAGTTTTCTGTCCCTAGAATAAATGTTTTTTTTAAGCACACTATAGCAGAAGCACAAAACACACTGACACTCTCCCTACCTATCCTTCTCTTTCCCTAAACTAAAGGAATCCAGGTTAAGCAAGAAAGAAATAACAGTCACTGTCCCTGCCTATGCTACTCTATCCCTGCTCCGGAACACACTACACTAGGCCGCCGTGCTGGCGGCCTTTTATAGTGTGGGGCGTGTACTAAACACCCTCAGCAATAATTGGCCACAGGCATCCTGCCTGTGGCCAATCATTGCTCTCCTCGCTGCCGGCGCTGTGATTGGCCAAGCATGCGGGGTCACAGTGCATGCTTGGCCAATCACAGCGCCTGGATGACACTGCGATGGCGTAGTGCATTGTGGGCCGTTCGCGTCACTCGAATTTGGCGCGAACGGCCCAAATCGTTCGATCTTCGTCGAACGATCGAACAGCCAATGTTCGAGTCGAACGTATGTTCGACTCGAACACGAAGCTCATCCCTATTCCTCACCATACTTCTGTACATTGTGC
Organism: Rana muscosa; assembly: GCA_029206835.1. Lineage (NCBI taxonomy): Eukaryota > Metazoa > Chordata > Amphibia > Anura > Ranidae > Rana > Rana muscosa. The sequence goes on from JARGYO010005562.1 coordinate 11,881,898, forward strand.
TGTAAATTCTTTATTTCTCATCGTCATCATTCTTTATACTGCACTGTACATTCCTTATTCCTCACCATAATTTTGCACACTGTGCTGTACATTCCTTATTCCTCACCATACTTCTGTACATTGTGCTGTACATTCTTTATTTCTCATCGTCATCATTCTGTATACTGCACTGTACATTCCTTATTCCTCACCATAATTCTGCACACTGTGCTGTACATTCCTTATTCCTCACTATACTTCTGTACACTGTGCTGTACATTCTTTATTTCTCATCGTCGTCATTCTGTACACTGCACTGTACATTCCTTATTCCTCATCATAATTCTGCACACTGTGCTGTACATTCCTTATTCCTCAACATAATTCTGTACACTGTGTTATGCATTCTTTATTTCTCACTGTCATCATTCTGTGCACAGCACTGTACATTCCTTATTCCGCACCATAATTCTGTACACTGTACATTCCTTATTCCTCACCATAATTCTGTACACTGTACATTCCTTATTCCTCACCATAATTCTGTACACTGTACATTCCTTATTCCTCACCATAATTCTGTACACTGTGTATTCCTTATTCCTCACCATAATTCTGCACACTTTGCATTCCTTATTCCTCACCATAATTCTGTACACTGTACATTCCTTATTCCTCACCATAATTCTGTACACCTATAGGTGTGCGCAGCCTATTGCATTAGGGTGTGCACCTCAAAGCTCCAACACATATGCGTTTGACATATTTACCGGCCTCTTCCCAACTCTCTATCTTGAAACAATGGGAGAAAGGGGGAGCAAGGGAGCACATGGGGGACCCGGGCAACAGAAGGAAGAGGAACAGGGAAATGAGGGGTGGCATAAATTGGTACCAATCCCCTATATTTTCCTCCTATAGCAGCTGAATGTTGACAAAAGGAAGAGGAGGAGCCTACTTTCAGCTGCTGCAGGAGGAAAATACAGATCAGTTCCACTAAATTCCACCCCCGCCACCTCTCCTGTGCAGGTTCTTAGGGTCAGCAAGGAAGGATTAAGGTTTACCTGTCACCTGCCCACCATTGACAGGTTACCAACCCCAGGATTAGGGTGTGCCCAGGCACACCTGGCACACCCCTTGCGCATGCCTATGTGTACATTCCTTATTCTTCACCATAATTATGTACACTGTACATTCCTTATTCCTCACCATAATTATGTACACTGTGCTGTGCATTCCTTATTCCTCACAATAATTCTGTACACTGTGCTGTGCATTCCTTATTCCCCACTGCCATCATTCTGTATGTTTCTATACATGCATATAGACTGGACTGTCTGTGATAGGGCTAGTTGGTTGTTTTTGGCCTGTAATAAGGTTATTCCAAATAGAATGTACACATTCCTTTATTTGCTTCTGGACTCCCCACCGCACATTTTCTGTTGCAGGGTGGCCCGGCTGTGGGAAACAACGTACATGTATGTTGTTGTCTCTTCTGGGTCTGGGGTGCGCAAACGCACTACCAGCGACCTGCTCCCGGTGTGATTGGACACACTGGGAGCCAATCAGTGGGTCCGGTGTCCAATTTGTCTGCCCTGTTGCAGTCCCGCTAAAATCGCTGATCTAGTAAAAATAAAAATGCCATAAAAATATCCCATATTTTGTAGACGCAAACCAATCAACATGTGCTTATTGGGATATTTTAACAAAAATGTATAGCAGAATACATGTTGGCCTAAATTGATGAAGAAATTCGATTTTTTCATATTTTTTATTCAATGCAGAAAGAAAAACATATTGGTTTTTTTTTCCAAAATTGACGCTCTTTTTTTTGTTTATAGTGCAAAAAAAAACTGCAGAGGTGGTCAAATGCCACCAAAAGAAACCTCTATTTGTGGGAAAAAAAGGACAAAACTTGTATTTGGGTGCAGTGTTGCATGACCATGCATTTGTCAGGTAAAGCAACACAGTGGCCTGGTCATGAAGGGGGTGAAACCTTCCGGGGCTGAAGTGGTTAATAAGGCTATCCCAAATAGAAGATAAAAATCCCTGAAGTTTTCATGTCAATAAACTGTTGTAAAAATGTCACTCTTCTCCACTGCCCAACAGCCACTTCTGCTTTATTTACAGCATCTACACAGTACATAAAATTTACTGCTCCAACTTGTATTATAAAAGCTTCACAGACGGTGCTTCCAGAGCACAGTAACATCCCCAAGACTGTAAAGAAAAGAAGCTAAATTAATTTCAAACCACACTACTCATAATTTAAGAGACCTCAAACGAGCATTTGATTTACTTTTGGCATGCACACTGTATGGTACATCTGCGTTGTATTATTTATTAGAGACACCACTTCATAGCTTACTGCATTCTGAGCATTTATTTTACTAGTTAACACTGACTCCTCCTGATGAAGCAAATCTTCATTGCAAATACAGTAATTATTAGTAGCTTAATTCAATCATGTGCTATTCAGTGAGACATAGTTACAAGGTGAATACTTTCAATACACAAAAATAATTAAAAACCCAAGTGCAATTTTAGTTATAGTAGAAATGGGTTAGAACCCCTGTTATGTTCCCATTTAATGCATTCTCCTTGTCTCATGGGCCCAGGGGCGGATCCAGGGTGGGCAATGGGGAAATTGTAACCCCCCAGAAATTGGTTTGTGGGCCAGGCGGTGAGAGAGCAGATGGCTCCGCAGACGGGTGAAAGAGCGGGCGGGCTGCTTGATTTGTGGGCGGGCGGGCGGGTGGCTCAGTGTGTGGGCGGGTGAGAGAGCAGGCTTGGTGTGAGCGGGCAGCTGGCCAATCAGCAAGCTGGGGGGAAGGGGAGCAGAGAGATGACATCATCTCTAACCGCCCGCATCCCTGCAGTAATCCACCTTCACTGTGCAGGTATCGTGGGCAACAGAGAGGTTAAATTTTCTCTCTGCTGCCTGACTCTGGGACAAAGCAAGAGACAAGCAAAACACCACCTTAGCAGGCACGTGACAATCCGCAAGGTGTGGCAGGTGAGGTGGCAAGTGACAATCTGCATCTGGTGGCAGATGACATGGCAAGTGACAATCCGCAAGGTGTGGCAGGTGACGTGACAAGTTACAATCCACAACATGTGGCAGGTGGCAATCTGCATCTGGTGGCAGGCAAGTGACAATCCGTAATGTGTGGCAGGTGACGATGACACGCTCAGGGCTCCCACTGATTCAGCATTATGGTGAGTGGAACTATTTAATTCTATATTACAATGTAATAATAGAAATAATGCGCTTCAATCATCCTGACACCATAACAACCATGGTGTCCGGATGATTGAAGCGCCAACACCAGCCATTTCCCCGATAAATTGCCCACAAAAAATCGTATTTTCTGGCAGTGCTGCTCCCAAGACTAGACTCTGGATCCACCCCTGCATGGGCCATGTATTCTTCTAGTATCATGCCCTTTTGATATATAAAGTACAATCACTTTAACCAAGATCAGACGATCTAAGGTTTCTGTAATCTGGGTGTTAAGTGTTTGTAGGTTTGCAGAAGTTATGCAAGTATGATTTTTTTCTATTCGAGATCCATGGTAAGAATCCTTTGAATGGGATAGTAAGTTTTAAATGGATGTGTAAAATGTGCTGAAAACATCAGCTATAGCTTTAGGAAGGTAGCTCTGTTTACCCTGTAGTGTATTAATATTAATATTATAAACGCCTGTACCCTTTGTTCTCTGAGTTCCTGGGCTGATAGGAGTCCACATTTGTCTTCATGTTCATAGAATTTTTTTGGGCAGCGAGCAAGGGTTGCCTTGGCTTTACAGAGAAGGGCTTTCAGTTGGTTCATTTTGGTTGGTTCATTTTGGTTTCCCTTTTTATCTGCGTCCCATGTTTAATACAGAGGTCACGGAATACAGGTTTATGACCTTCCCAGATTAATATAGGATCAGCATCCAAGGTCTAACTAGTAGTGAAATAATAGCCAAGTTCTTTCATAATGTCCTTGCTGGTTTGAGAGTCATTCAGGAGTAGGGATGAGCTTCGTGTTCGAGTCAAACATACGTTCGACTCGAACATCGGCTGTTCGATCGTTCGACGAAGATCGAACGATTTGGGCCGTTCGCGCCAAATTCGAGTGACGCGAACGGCCCACAATGCACTACGCCATTGCAGTGTCATCCAGGCGCTGTGATTGGCCAAGCATGCACTGTGACCCCGCATGCTTGGCCAATCACAGCGCCGGCAGCGAGGAGAGCAATGATTGGCCACAGGCAGGATGCCTGTGGCCAATTATTGCTGAGGGTGTTTAGTACACGCCCCACACTATAAAAGGCCGCCAGCACGGCGGCCTAGTGTAGTGTGTTCCGGAGCAGGGAAAGAGCAGCATAGGCAGGGACAGTGACTTTTATTTCTTTCTTGCTTAACCTGGATTCCTTTAGTTTAGGGAAAGAGAAGGATAGGTAGGGAGAGTGTCAGTGTGTTTTGTGCTTGTGCTATAGTGTGCTTAAAAAAAACATTTTTTCTAGGGACAGAAAACTGTAGGTAGGGAGAGTGTCAGTTTCTTTCACTGTGCAAGTCCTTGTTTCTAGGGACTGGGAAGGACAGTGAGTGAATTCTCCTTGTGCTATAGTGTGCTTAAAAAAAACATTTTTTCTAGGGACAGAAAACTGTAGGTAGGGAGAGTGTCAGTTTCTTTCACTGTGCAAGTCCTTGTTTCTAGGGACTGGGAAGGACAGTGAGTGAATTCTCCTTGTGCTATAGTGTGCTTAAAAAAAACATTTTTTCTAGGGACAGAAAACTGTAGGTAGGGAGAGTGTCAGTTTCTTTCACTGTGCAAGTCCTTGTTTCTAGGGACTGGGAAGGACAGTGAGTGAATTCTCCTTGTGCTATAGTGTGCTTAAAAAAAACATTTTTTCTAGGGACAGAAAACTCTAGGTAGGGAGAGTGTCAGTTTCTTTCACCTTGCAAGTCCTTGTTTCTAGGGACTGGGAAGGACAGTGAGTGAATTCTCCTTGTGCTATAGTGTGCTTAAAAAAAACATTTTTTCTAGGGACAGAAAACTGTAGGTAGGGAGAGTGTCAGTTTCTTTCACTGTGCAAGTCCTTGTTTCTAGGGACTGGGAAGGACAGTGAGTGAATTCTCCTTGTGCTATAGTGTGCTTAAAAAAAACATTTTTTCTAGGGACAGAAAACTGTAGGTAGGGAGAGTGTCAGTTTCTTTCACTGTGCAAGTCCTTGTTTCTAGGGACTGGGAAGGACAGTGAGTGAATTCTCCTTGTGCTATAGTGTGCTTAAAAAAAACATTTTTTCTAGGGACAGAAAACTCTAGGTAGGGAGAGTGTCAGTTTCTTTCACTGTGCAAGTCCTTGTTTCTAGGGACTGGGAAGGACAGTGAGTGAATTCTCCTTGTGCTATAGTGTGCTTAAAAAAAACATTTTTTCTAGGGACAGAAAACTGTAGGTAGGGAGAGTGTCAGTTTCTTTCACTGTGCAAGTCCTTGTTTCTAGGGACTGGGAAGGACAGTGAGTGAATTCTCCTTGTGCTATAGTGTGCTTAAAAAAAACATTTTTTCTAGGGACAGAAAACTGTAGGTAGGGAGAGTGTCAGTTTCTTTCACTGTGCAAGTCCTTGTTTCTAGGGACTGGGAAGGACAGTGAGTGAATTCTCCTTGTGCTATAGTGTGCTTAAAAAAAACATTTTTTCTAGGGACAGAAAACTGTAGGTAGGGAGAGTGTCAGTTTCTTTCACTGTGCAAGTCCTTGTTTCTAGGGACTGGGAAGGACAGTGAGTGAATTCTCCTTGTGCTATAGTGTGCTTAAAAAAACATTTTTTCTAGGGACAGAAAACTGTAGGTAGGGAGAGTGTCAGTTTCTTTCACTGTGCAAGTCCTTGTTTCTAGGGACTGGGAAGGACAGTGAGTGAATTCTCCTTGTGCTATAGTGTGCTTAAAAAAAACATTTTTTCTAGGGACAGAAAACTGTAGGTAGGGAGAGTGTCAGTTTCTTTCACTGTGCAAGTCCTTGTTTCTAGGGACTGGGAAGGACAGTGAGTGAATTCTCCTTGTGCTATAGTGTGCTTAAAAAAAACATTTTTTCTAGGGACAGAAAACTGTAGGTAGGGAGAGTGTCAGTTTCTTTCACTGTGCAAGTCCTTGTTTCTAGGGACTGGGAAGGACAGTGAGTGAATTCTCCTTGTGCTATAGTGTGCTTAAAAAAAACATTTTTTCTAGGGACAGAAAACTGTAGGTAGGGAGAGTGTCAGTTTCTTTCACTGTGCAAGTCCTTGTTTCTAGGGACTGGGAAGGACAGTGAGTGAATTCTCCTTGTGCTATAGTGTGCTTAAAAAAAACATTTTTTCTAGGGACAGAAAACTCTAGGTAGGGAGAGTGTCAGTTTCTTTCACTGTGCAAGTCCTTGTTTCTAGGGACTGGGAAGGACAGTGAGTGAATTCTCCTTGTGCTATAGTGTGCTTAAAAAAAAACATTTTTTCTAGGGACAGAAAACTGTAGGTAGGGAGAGTGTCAGTTTCTTTCACTGTGCAAGTCCTTGTTTCTAGGGACTGGGAAGGACAGTGAGTGAATTCTCCTTGTGCTATAGTGTGCTTAAAAAAAACATTTTTTCTAGGGACAGAAAACTGTAGGTAGGGAGAGTGTCAGTTTCTTTCACTGTGCAAGTCCTTGTTTCTAGGGACTGGGAAGGACAGTGAGTGAATTCTCCTTGTGCTATAGTGTGCTTAAAAAAAACATTTTTTCTAGGGACAGAAAACTGTAGGTAGGGAGAGTGTCAGTTTCTTTCACTGTGCAAGTCCTTGTTTCTAGGGACTGGGAAGGACAGTGAGTGAATTCTCCTTGTGCTATAGTGTGCTTAAAAAAAACATTTTTTCTAGGGACAGAAAACTGTAGGTAGGGAGAGTGTCAGTTTCTTTCACTGTGCAAGTCCTTGTTTCTAGGGACTGGGAAGGACAGTGAGTGAATTCTCCTTGTGCTATAGTGTGCTTAAAAAAAACATTTTTTCTAGGGACAGAAAACTGTAGGTAGGGAGAGTGTCAGTTTCTTTCACTGTGCAAGTCCTTGTTTCTAGGGACTGGGAAGGACAGTGAGTGAATTCTCCTTGTGCTATAGTGTGCTTAAAAAAAACATTTTTTCTAGGGACAGAAAACTCTAGGTAGGGAGAGTGTCAGTTTCTTTCATTGTGCAAGTCCTTGTTTCTAGGGACTGGGAAGGACAGTGAGTGAATTCTCCTTGTGCTATAGTGTGCTTAAAAAAAAACATTTTTTCTAGGGACAGAAAACTGTAGGTAGGGAGAGTGTCAGTTTCTTTCACTGTGCAAGTCCTTGTTTCTAGGGACTGGGAAGGACAGTGAGTGAATTCTCCTTGTGCTATAGTGTGCTTAAAAAAAACATTTTTTCTAGGGACAGAAAACTGTAGGTAGGGAGAGTGTCAGTTTCTTTCACTGTGCAAGTCCTTGTTTCTAGGGACTGGGAAGGACAGTGAGTGAATTCTCCTTGTGCTATAGTGTGCTTAAAAAAAACATTTTTTCTAGGGACAGAAAACTGTAGGTAGGGAGAGTGTCAGTTTCTTTCACTGTGCAAGTCCTTGTTTCTAGGGACTGGGAAGGACAGTGAGTGAATTCTCCTTGTGCTATAGTGTGCTTAAAAAAAACATTTTTTCTAGGGACAGAAAACTCTAGGTAGGGAGAGTGTCAGTTTCTTTCACTGTGCAAGTCCTTGTTTCTAGGGACTGGGAAGGACAGTGAGTGAATTCTCCTTGTGCTATAGTGTGCTTAAAAAAAACATTTTTTCTAGGGACAGAAAACTGTAGGTAGGGAGAGTGTCAGTTTCTTTCACTGTGCAAGTCCTTGTTTCTAGGGACTGGGAAGGACAGTGAGTGAATTCTCCTTGTGCTATAGTGTGCTTAAAAAAAACATTTTTTCTAGGGACAGAAAACTGTAGGTAGGGAGAGTGTCAGTTTCTTTCACTGTGCAAGTCCTTGTTTCTAGGGACTAGGAAGGACAGTGAGTGAATTCTCCTTGTGCTATAGTGTGCTTAAAAAAAACATTTTTTCTAGGGACAGAAAACTCTAGGTAGGGAGAGTGTCAGTTTCTTTCACTGTGCAAGTCCTTGTTTCTAGGGACTGGGAAGGACAGTGAGTGAATTCTCCTTGTGCTATAGTGTGCTTAAAAAAAACATTTTTTCTAGGGACAGAAAACTGTAGGTAGGGAGAGTGTCAGTTTCTTTCACTGTGCAAGTCCTTGTTTCTAAGGACTGGGAAGAACAGTGAGTGAATTCTCCTTGTGCTATAGTGTGCTAAAGCATTCCTCATCAACCATCTTTGAAATCCTTGTTTTTTGGACAGTCAGGGAAATTGTCGTTGTGCTATTCTGTGCAAAAGCAATCATCCTGAACCATATTTAGAAATCCTTAAGTAAAGGGACAGAGAAGGACACCTGAAGGTAGCCCTTATTGCTTTTTTCCCATCTCCCTGCAGGCCATCTATTAGAATGTCTGGAAGGCAAACAAGGAGAGGCAGACAGTCAGGAGGCAATAAAAGAGGGCAAGCAGGCTCTGTGTCTGGGGGCAACAGTGCTGGTCGTGGACGCGGTGCATTGTCATCAGCACATGGCCATGGGACACGCTTGTCCTTCTTTTCGGCAGCTGGACATGTTGAGCCACATCATGCCGAAGACTTGGTAGAGTGGATGACCAAGCCCTCCTCCTCCTCCTCATCCTCTCTCACCCAGGCTCAGGGTACTGGCAAAGCAGCTGCCAAAGCGTCCTCTTCCCTGGTATCAATGTCAGACTCATCATCAGTCACTCCTTCCCTAGACCCACCATGTCCTCCTCCTGAGGAGTCCCCCGAACTGTTTGAGCACAGTGTTGGGTACATGCTCCAGGAGGATGCCCAGCGTTTCGAAGGGTCTGATGATGAAACCCAGCTACAGGAAGGCAGTAGGGTGAGAGCAGACAGAGGGGATGCTCAAGAAGGACACCAATCTGGCAGTCATGTTCCAGCAGCTGCAGCATACTGCCAGATTGGCTCCAGTAATGAGGAGGGAGGGGATGATGAGGTCACTGACTCCACATGGGTGCCTAATAGGAGAGAGGAGGAGGAGGAGGATGAGGAGGAGGCACATCTCCAACGAGGCAGGATGCCCTTTGGTGGCCAGCGTAAGGGCAGTACACCAACGGAATCACACCGCAGAGCTCCGCCTGTGCAGGGCGCTGCCTCTGCCCGTCATTCAAAAAGTTCCTTGGTGTGGGCCTTTTTTGAGGCTAGTGCATCAGATCGCACAGCTGCTGTTTGCAACATATGTCTCAAGCGTATATCGCGTGGCCAAAACATCAGCCGCTTGGGTACCACATGCCTGACCAGACATATGTTGACCTGCCATGCAGCTCGTTGGCAAGCCTACCTCAAAGACCCACACAAAAGAACAAAGCGGACCTCTCCTTGCACCGCATCAGCTGGGATCTCCAACCCCACTATAACTTCAGTCCTCTCTGAAACATGCACTGAGAGGAATGAAGGTGTAGAATTAGGTGTGTCACAGCCAAGTACTTGCGGCCACTCTGCTAGCAGTACACCGACGTCCGATTCTAGCAGGCAAATTTCCCTGCCCCAGCTGCTGGACCGTCGAAAGAAGTTCACTCCCAGCCATCCACATGCCCAGCGGTTGAATGCTAGCTTGGCTAAATTGCTAGCGCTTCAACTGCTGCCTTTTCAGTTGGTAGACTCGGCCCCCTTCCGTGAGTTTGTGCAATGTGCGGTTCCTCAGTGGCAGGTTCCCAAACGCCACTTTTTCTCACGGAAGGCTATTCCGGCTCTCTACCGGCATGTGGAAGGCAATGTCTTGGCCTCGCTGGACAGGGCGGTCAGCGGTAAGGTGCATATTACCGCTGACTCATGGTCCAGCAGGCATGGACAGGGACGTTACCTTTCTTTCACGGCCCATTGGGTCACTCTTTTGGCAGCTGGGAAGGATGCAGGACAAGGTGCAGTAGTGTTGGAGGTTGTCCCACCGCCACGCCTCCAAAATGCTACTACTGGTTGTGACACACCTCTCTCCTCCACCCCCTCCTCTTCTTCTTCCTCCATGGCCTCTTCCTGTGGTTTGTCCTATGAACCAGCGGTGCTCCGTAGCCGTTCACGGGGCTACGCAAGTACGCAGGCAAAAAGATGCCATGCCGTGCTTGCGCTGGTGTGTTTGGGGGACAGAAGCCACACTGGGGCAGAGGTCCTGTCTGCTCTGCAGGGCCAGGCCGAGAGGTGGTTGACGCCACGCCAGCTTAAGCCAGGAATGGTGGTTTGCGACAATGGCACCAACCTCCTCTCCGCCCTTCGACAGGGACAACTGACCCATGTGCCCTGTGTGGCTCACGTCCTTAACCTGGTGGTGCAGCGTTTCTTGGGCAGGTACCCGGGCTTACAGGATGTCCTGAGGCAGGCCAGGAAAGTCTGTGTGCATTTCCGCAGATCTTATAATGCCAGTGCTCGCCTGGCTGAGCTGCAAAAGGAGTTGAACCTGCCCAAGAACCGCCTTATATGTGACATGCCCACCAGGTGGAACTCAACGTTGGCCATGCTGCAGCGGCTGCACATGCAGCAGAGGGCCATCAATGAGTACCTGTGCGACTACGGCACCAGGACAGGGTCAGGGGAGCTTGGTTTTTTTTCTCCACGCCAGTGGGGCATGATCAGGGATGCATGCACTGTCCTGGCACCATTTGAGGAGGCCACGAGGATGGTGAGCAGTGACAGTGCATGCATCAGTGACACTGTACCTCTTGTCCACCTGTTGGAGCACACGCTGCGTGGAATAATGGACAGGGCACTTGAGGCAGAACAGAGGCAGGAAGAGGAGGACTTCCTTGCCTCTCAAGGCCCCCTTTACCCAGACAGTGTTCCTTCTGTCCCACCCATCGCACAGGAAGAGGAGGAGGAGGAGGAGGAGGAGGAGGATTGTGTCAGCATGGAGGTGGAGGCTGGCACTCAGCATCATCAGAAGCAGTCTTTTAGGGATGATTTACAGTCCCAAGAAACCAGTGGACTTGTACGTGGCTGGGAGGAGGTGACTGCGGATCATGTCGTCCTTAGTGACCCAGAGGACTCCGGAGCGAATGCCTCAGCAAACCTACGCTGCATGGCCTCCCTGATCCTGCAAAGTCTGCGGAAGGATCCTCGTATTCTTCGGATCAAGGAGAGGGACCATTACTGGCTGGCCACTCTCCTTGATCCACGGTACAAGGGTAAGGTTGCGGACCTTATGTTACCGTCGCAGAGGGAGCAGAGGATGAGACAACTCCGGGAGGCCTTGCAGAAAGGTCTGTGCAACGCGTTCCCAGAGACTGGGAGGTTACAAACTCCTGGTCCTGGACAACGAGTTGCTGAGGCTTCAGCCAGTCAAAGAAGGAGCGGTGGGGAAGGTGGCCGTCTGACCGATGCGTTCAGACAATTCTTTAGTCCGCAGCCCCAAAGTATGATCGGTTCCAGCAACCATCGCCAGCGTCTGATAAACATGGTGCAGGAATATCTAGGGGCAAGGTCAGACTTGGACACCTTCCCCACCGAAAATCCTCTGGCTTACTGGGTCTTGAGGATGGATCACTGGCCAGAGCTTGCACAGTATGCAATTGAGCTACTGGCCTGTCCTGCATCCAGCGTTCTTTCGGAACGCACATTCAGTGCTGCTGGAGGATTTGTCACGGATCACAGGGTGCGCCTGTCCACCGACTCGGTTGATCGACTGACTTTCATCAAGATGAACCAGTCTTGGATCACCACCAGCTACCACACACCTGATGCTGATATAACAGACTAATTGATTTTAACATGTCACATCCCTTCAAGACTGATGCTGATGCTGAGTGCCTGTGCTGTTATGTTGACTGGCTATCCTTCTCCTCCGAGTCCTCAATGATACGATTGATGATGATAGCTTGGAAGATCATTTTTGTTTATGGGTGCCGCCACCAGTGGCTAAGGCCCAATTTTTCAGCCCCTGTTTAACAGGGGCGTGTAATTACAATTTTTGAAGCAATACTTTGCAACAGGGCTCATTGCTGTGCTCCAAGTACAGTATGTGTGAGGGGTTGGAGTGTTGTGCCACCAGTGCCTAAGGCCCAATTTTTCAGCCCCTGTTAAACAGGGGCGTGTCATTACAATTTTTGAAGCAATACTTTGCAACAGGGCTCATTGCTGTGCTCCAAGTACAGTATCTGTGAGGGGTTGCAGTGTTGTGCCACCAGTGCCTAAGGCCCAATTTTTCAGCCCCTGTTCAACAGGGGCATGTAATTACAATTCTTGATCTAATAATTCACAGCAGGGCCCATTCCTGCACCCACCAAGCAAGAGTAACTCTGAGGGCTTACAGTGTTGTGGCAACACCACCACCACCACCACCACCACGAAAGGCCCAATTTTTCAGCCCCTGTTCAACAGGGGCATGCAATTACAATTCTTGATCTAATAATTCACAGCAGGGCCCATTGCTGCACCCACCAAGAGTAACTGTCAGGGCTTACAGTGTTGTGGCACCAGCACCACCATCAAAGGCCCAATTTTTACTACCACTGTTCAACAATTATATGTAATTACAATTCCTGATATAATAGTTGACAGCAGGGCGTTCCAGCACCAACCAAGAGTAACTGTGAGTGCTTACAGTGTTGTGCCAACACCAACTAAGGGGCCTATTTCTGCAGATTATATACGGCAGGTCCCTACTTTCAAACATCCAACTTACAAACGACTCCTACTTGCAAACGCAAGAAGACAACAGGAAGTGAGAGGAAATCTACCCCTAGGAAGGAAAATTCTCTCCTGTAAGAATTAATATGGGAGAAAGGTGTCTCCTCTGTACTGATGCTTTATCAGCAATCCTTGTTTCAAGAAAAACACCACATTTCAAAAACAGTTGTCATTGGGACGGAAAGTGAGGTGAAATGTTCTGAACAGGGGCACAGACAGCAAAACAAATGTTACAGGGGTGATAACCCTTACCTATGTTTTCCAAAAAGTTTAAAAATAGATTTTTGGGCTGGAGCTACACTTAAACAATGTACCTGTTCAAAATTACAAACACATTCTACATAAGAACAAACATACAGTCCCTGTCTTGTATGCACCGCCTGTATACGGCTGTTCAGAGTATATAGGGCCTTTTTTATTTTATGTGCGGGGTTCCCCTTAATATCCATACAAGACCCAAAGGGGCTGGTAATGGGCTGGGGTAGGGGGGGGGGGTCATGGGGTAGCTATGCCATTTTTCTTAAAGATTTTCATCCATATTACCGGGACCAGACATTACATTAAAGCCGCAAGCAGTTTTAAATGGCTTTTTTTTCCTTTAGAAGTGTCATTTTGTGCAGGGACAGTTCTAAACACGGGAAACACGTGGCACTTCACAGGCATACTTTAGACACCCCCCAGGTACCATATTTAAAGGAATATTTGACTTTTTTTTTTCACTTTATGCATCATTAAAATGACTGCTCCCGAAAAACGACCGTTTTTAAAACTTCTTTTTGCATTGATACATGTCCCCTGGTGCAGAACCCGGGTTCCCAAACCCTTTTTAGGACAATAACATGCATAATAGTTGTTATAATTAGCACTTTAGAATTCGAACGTTCGCATCCATTGTATTTAATAGGGTTCTAATGTTCGTACGAACTTTCGGTCCGTTCGCGGGTTCTGGTGCGAACCGAACCCGGGGGTGTTCGGCTCATCACTATTCAGGAGGCTGTCATTCAGGCGCCACTGCCAGGTTTTGGATGGCAGGTTTGGGTTCAGAGAAATTGTTAGGAGAATAGGGGTATGATCTGACCAGGTTATGGTGCCAGGTTATGGTGACTATTTCAACTTTTTCAAGTAAGGGAGGGTATTTCTCCAGAATAAAAAAATAGGTCAAATCACATTGAACATCTGAAAGTGAACCAAATATCATAAACAGTCAGGTCACCTATGTCAGAGGAAACACAAACTAATCAATAAAGCAGGACTTAGGGGAGTGAGGATTCAGGATTCATTGTGCCCTTAGGACCACCGTGATCTGTTCCCCCAGGAATATTACTGTTTGTAAAGTATGTCTCTTCTCTCAACTTAAAGAGATTGTAAACCCTCTCTTTTTTTTTTAAATAACAAACATGTCATACACAGTTTGTTTTGTACAATGCACATAGGATGCATTAAGGTGAAAAAACATGAGTGTTTACAACCCCTTTTAAACAGTGTGAAAGAGAGAAGTTAAATGGTAGATAAAAGGAATGTGCTTGGTAACTGTTTCTGTTAGTGTGGAAGCACTACTCGTACCTTGAAGTTGGGAAAAGGGTGGATTTGTGTCCTATGAGACAATATATAGAAACCCCTACATTTAAAGGGAGGTCCTCACTCCTCAGCCAATCATTTTGCGAGTTGTCATGGTTTATCGGGCATACAGATGAAACTGATGCCTCTTTAAGGAAAACCCTGACATCCTGAACAACAATTATAAATGAAATTAAATAATAACCATAGTGGATGTCATGATTAAGGCCTCCATCTCATCTGATAAACAGAGGGCCTGATCCCATTCACCCCCCTTCTACATAAGGTTCATTCTGAGTATAGCAAAGCATGAAGTAGGCCAAAAAGTGTTCAGGGATGGGCCTCCAGGTCTAGAGGGGAGATGAAGCCAGGTAGGCATAAGCAGTTTACTGAGGGGGAGCTTATGGAGCATGTCTGTACCTGTAAGGCATTAAAGTAAAAAGGGGCTTGCAGGAGTTAATCACACCCATGGTCACGGATTACAGATGAAAGGTAGCCAGGTGAATGCTGCTGATGTGTGGAGGTTTCAAACAACTTGTTGGTATACAAACTATTGTTCATTGTGAGTCAGATGAACAGGGGATGTTCTGGATCTTCAAGATCTATTGGGGCTTCTCCTGGAAGGTTGTGGTGGAGCCTGGCCATTCAGCGATTCAATGGAGAACTGTAGCCATTTCGAGACTGGAATTGGATCGGTATTCAGAAAGTCAAATGGGTTTGCTGCATCCCTAAAGGTTCTCAGAGTGAAGATACAATCCAATTTTTTCATGATGACATGAAAGGGGTAACCCCATCAGTATGTCACACCTGAGTTGGGAATTTTGGATAGAAGCGGTTTAAGTGCACATCTCATTAGCAAAGTATGTCTAGACATGTCTGGATACAGATTGATCAGAGCCCCTTCAAAGTACAAGGGGCCCATTCTCTAGGTTCCTAGCATGATTGCTTCTTTCTCAGCATAATAGTGTATCCTGCAGAGGACATCTCTAGGCCTTGCAGGGTCCATAGATAAGGGTCCCTGGAAAAGGTAGACTCAGTCTGTCTCGATAGTGTCTGTGGGGTGTCTGTGGGATCCCAGTACCAGTGCAACCACACTAATCACAATCACTGTGAAGAGTGGAAGAAGTTCCTTTCCACCTTCTGTAACATCAGAAACCAGAAGCGACAATGATTTAGTCACTTTCGGTTTCGATTTGTTTATTTACAAGCTGTTCCCACAGCATTTGTTAAAAGCGATTTCAGATGCTTTGGAGGCTAGAGGAGAAGTATGGGATCTAATAGACCCAATATTTCTCCAAAAAGAGGACCTGTCACAGCCCATGCTATCGCAAGTTATGTTGTTCATCCCTTGTGATAGCAATAAAGTTGATCCAAAAAATTAAAAGGACAGTGTAAAATAAATACGTTTAAATAAATAAATGATACACATTTTTTTTTTTTTAAAGCACCCCTGTTCACATATGTAAACAGCAATCTCATGAAATGTGAGGTATCACTGCAAACACCAGAGCAAGAGCAAAATTTCCTGTGTAACTCTAAACTGATAACCTGTAAAGGGTTTTAAAGCGTTGCCTATGCAAATGTAATGTGTCAGTCACAATTCCACTGATGTGCACAATTTTAAAGAGTGACATGTTTGGTATCTATGTACTCATGTAACAAAATCTATTTAATCAATGTAAGATCATCAATATGAAGGATTGTAGTGAGAGATTGCTGTTGAAGGGTAGACTGAATGGTAGACTGAGAACATTCCATATTAAGAATACACTGATGCAGGTCTGAGTTGGATTGTTCTGCGGATGCTAATCTTGTTGTGAAGGTGAAGAGTTTTTGTCAGATCTCTGGGAGATCTTTTTCTTATGCTGTTTTCATCAATTTGTGAAGATCTCAAAGTCAACTTTGGAAGGGAACCATCTTTCTACGTCCAATTTAGTTGGAATTTCCTTAAGTAGAGCTCTAATGTAATCTGGGCATTAGGGGATTGTGAAGACTGGAGAATATTTCTCTATCTGTGTGTTGGGGAATGAGGAGCCAGATGGCCAAGACCTCAGCGTGTCTTCACCCTCTGTTTGTGGTGGTTCCAGCCCCATGGGGGATGCGCGGAAGGTCAGCAATATGGCAGGCATCATCCCTGTTTCAAGGTGGAAGGGGGTCTATTAACTCCATATTATTTAGGCTGCCTTTCTGGAGCTGCTCAAGATGGCATAAGCATTGAGTTGGTAACCCCCAGCCTGTTTCATCTTCTGTAGAGGCTGCCAGGTTCAGTGTGGGGAGAGATATCTCCTCTGCTGTGTGGACATAGGGGCTGGCAGGGTTTGTGGTGTCAGTGAGGAGATTGAACGGGAGTCAGTATGGGTCGTGGGGCCTAGTAGTTGTGGGACGTAATCTCAAGTAGATCACCTGATGTCCATCGGTGTTAGGCAGAAATCCTCTATGTTACAGTTTTCTCCCGATGTGGTAGTCAATAGCGTTGGCTGCAGTAGGGGGCTGTGGAAGCAGTGGGTAAGTCAGTGTATGAGGCCACTGCTTTACTCTTCTCAGGCCATAGGTTTGAACACTGCGGAGGGGTCACAAAGAGATGATGGAAGGCTATTTTGGGGGTCGCCTGGGGCCCCCTCAACTTACCCCGCCTAGTCATAAGTAGGTGCATGTTTTCGGGGCAAAAGTAAACCACAAATTAAAGGGTTGTTTCACATGGAACCAAGCGCCTGTATTCCTCATGCTTTCACAGCCAAGCCACATCTCCCCAGACTTCAGTGTTTTTTTTTCAATTTATATTTCAAGGTGGAGTATGTAATGGGTTTCCCATAAGTTCCGGAATCTCTCTTTGATACTAGGGATGAGCTCGGTGTTCGAGTCGAACACACGTTCGACTCGAACATCGGCTGTTCGATCGCTCGACGAAGATCGAACATTATGGGCCGTTCGCGCCAAATTCGAGTGACGCAAATGGCCCACAATACACTGCACCATCGCAGTGCAATCCCGGCGCTGTGATTGGCCAAGCATGCACTGTGACCCCGCATGCTTGGCCAATCACAGCGCTGGCAGCGAGGAGAGCCATAATTGGCCACAGGCAGGATGCCTGTGGCCAATCATAGCTCAGGGGGGTTTAGTACACGCCCCACACTATAAAAGGCCGCCAGCGCGGCGGCCTCGTGCAGTGTGTTCCGGCGTGCAGGGAAAGAGATAGATAGGCAGGGACAGTGTGTTCTGTGTTCTATTTTTTTCTCAGGCATCTGCAAGAGTTAGTGGGTGTTGTGTTCCTCCAGCACAGTATACACCTGGATCTACACTTTATTGCTGTTCTCTAAGCTAGATAGGCAGGCAGGGAAAGAGATACATAGGCAGGGACAGTGTGTTCTATGTTCTATTGTTTTCTCAGGCATCTGCAGGAGTTAGTGGGTGTTGTGTGCCCCCAGCACAGTATACACCTGTATATATCCGCCATTGCTGTTCTCTAAGCTAGATAGGCAGGCAGGGAAAGAGATACATAGGCAGGGACAGTGTGTTCTATGTTCTATTCTTTTCTCAGGCATCTGCAGGAGTTAGTGAGTGTTGTGTGCCCCCAGCACAATATACACCTGTATATATCCGTCATTGCTGTTCTCTAATACAGGCATCTGCAGGAGTTAGTGGCACAGTGTACACCTGTATATACCCGTCATTACTGTTCTCTAATACAGTCATCTGCAGGAGTTAGTGGCACAGTGTACACCTGTATATACCCGTCATTACTGTTCTCTAATACATGCATCTGCAGGAGTTAGTGGCACAGTGTACATCTGTATATACCCGGCATTACTGTTCTCTAATACAGGCATCTGCAGGAGTTAGTGGCACAGTGTACACCTGTATATACCCGTCATTACTGTTCTCTAATACAGGCATGTGCAGGAGTTAGTGGCACAGTGTACACCTGTATATACCCGTCATTACTGTTCTCTAATACAGGCATCTGCAGGAGTTAGTGGCACAGTGTACACCTGTATATACCTGTCATTACTGTTCTCTAATACAGGCATCTGCAGGAGTTAGTGGCACAGTGTACACCTGTATATACCTGTCATTACTGTTCTCTAATACAGGCATCTGCAGAAGTTAGTGGCACAGTGTACACCTGTATATACCCGTCATTACTGTTCTCTAATACAGGCATCTGCAGGAGTTAGTGGCACAGTGTACACCTGTATATACCCGTCATTACTGTTTTCTAATACAGGCATCTGCAGGAGTTAGTGGCACAGTGTACACCTGTATATACCCGTCATTACTGTTCTCTAATACAGGCATCTGCAGGAGTTAGTGGCACAGTGTACACCTGTATATACCCGTCATTACTGTTCTCTAATAAAGGCATCTGCTGGAGTTAGTGGGTGTTGTGTGCCTCCAGCACAATATACACTACCCAATTGCTGGTTTTCCCATCTCCCTGCAGGCCATTACTTTGTCTGGAAGGCCAACAAACAGAGGCAGACAGTCACGAGCCAATAAAAGAGGGCAAGCAGGCTCTGTGTCTGGGGGCAACAGTGCTGGTCGTGGACGCGGTGCATTGTCATCAGCACATGGCCATGGGACACGCTTGTCCTTATTTTCAGCAGCTGGACGTGTTGAGCCGCATCATGTCGAAGACTTGGTAGAGTGGATGACCAAGCCCTCCTCATCCTCCTCATCCTCTCTCACCCAGGCTCAGGGTACTGGCAAAGCAGCTGCCAAAGCATCCTCTTCCCTCGTATCAATGTCATCATCAGTCATTCCTTCCCTAGACCCACCATGTCCTCCTGAGGAGTCCCCCGAACTGTTTGAGCACAGTGTTGGATACATGCTCCAGGAGGATGCCCAGCGTTTCAAAGGGTCTGGTGATGATACCCAGCTAGAGGAAGGCAGTAGCGTGAGCGCAGAGAGAGGGGATGCTCAAGAAGGACAGCAATCTGGCAGTTATTTTCCAGCAGCTGCAGCATACTGCCAGATTGGCTCCAGTGATGAGGAGGGAGGGGATGATGAGGTCACTGACTCCATGTGGGAGAGGAGGAGGAGGAGGATGAGGAGGAGGCACATCTCCAAAGAGGCAGAATGCCTTCCGAGGGCCAGCGTAAGGGCAGCACACCGACTGAATCACACCGCAGAGCTACGCCTGTGCAGGGCGCTTCCTCTGCCCGTTATTCCAAAAGTTCTTTGGTGTGGGGCTTTTTTGAGTCGAGTGCATCAGATCGCACCGCTGCTATTTGCAACATATGTCTCAAGCGTATCTCGCGTGGCCAAAACATCAGCCGCTTGGGCACCACTTGCTTGACCAGACATATGTTGACCTACCATGCAGCTCGTTGGCAAGCGTACCTTAAAGACCCACACCAAAGAACAAAGCAGACCTCTCCTTGCTCCTCATCAGCTGGGATCTCCAACCCCACTATACCTTCAGTCCTCTCTGAAACCTGCACTGAGAGAAATTAAGGTGTAGAATTAGGTGTGTCACAGCCAAGTACTTGCGGGCACTCTGCTAGCAGTACACCGACGTCCGATTCTAGCAGGCAAATTTCCCTGCCCCAGCTACTGGACCGTCGAAAAAAGTTCACTCCCAGCCATCCACATGCCCAGCGGTTGAATGCTAGCTTGGCTAAATTGCTAGCAATTCAACTGCTGATGGAGTTTCCTAAAGAACGATTTTAGGGACTTGGGAGCTAAATTGAGGAAAAGGACCTCCAAGGTAGTATTCTCCGGAATACTATCGGTACATCGAGCCACACCAGAAAGGCAGAGGGAGATTAGGGAAGTGAACAAGTGGCTGAAGAGCTGGTGTAGTAAGGAGGGGTTTGGGTTCCTGGAGGACTGGGCCGACTTCTCAGTCGATAACCAGTACTATAGAAGGGACGGACTGCACCTAAATGAGGAGGGTGCAGATCAGCTGGGAATAAGGATGGCCAAAAAGTTAGAGGGGTTTTTAAACTAGGTGACGGGGGGAGGGTCCAGAGATAGTGAGAGTCAGCAGGGAACATATTCTAAAGGGTAGTATTAGGGGCATTAGTGGTAGGGTAACCAAAGCACATAAACCCAAGGTAAGTATAGTAGCAAGTCCTAGTTGCAATCTGGGAACACCCAAGAGGATAGTATGTGACCGGTCAAAATATATTAATGCATTAAAGTGTCTGTTCACCAACGCCAGAAGTCTGCCAAGCAAAATAGGTGAGTTGGAAGCTCTGGTGCATGAGGAGAGCTATGATGTAATCGGTATTGCTGAAACTTGGCTTCATTCCTCACATGACTGGGCTATTAATATTCCTGGCTATGCACTCTTTCGGAAAGACAGGGTAAAAAGGAAGGGTGGAGGGGTCTGTCTCTATGTGAGAAGTGATCTCAAAGCGAGTGTGAAAGAGGACCTGGTGGATGGAGAGTGTGATGAGTCTGAAGCATTATGGGTGGAACTGCATACAGATGTGCGTAGTTCAAAGCTAATCATTGGAGTTTGTTATAGACCACCCAATGTTAATGAGGAGTTAGAGACTCAGCTCCTTGCACAGATGGAAAGGGCTGCAAGGGCTGGGACAGTGATAATAATGGGGGATTTTAACTACCCAGAAATTGACTGGAGTAATGGAACTGCTGGGACAGTTAAAGGGCAAAAATTTATAAACCTATTGCAGGACAATTTTATGGTCCAGTTTATTGAGGCCCCAACTAGGAATGATGCTCTGTTGGACCTGGTAATCTCAAACCATGCAGAGCGTATTACTAATGTTCAGATAAAGGAACACCTGGGTAGCAGTGACCATAACATGATTTCATTTGATGTTAGTTGTAAGCAAAAATCACATACAGGAAAGATAAAAACACTTAATTTCAAGAGAGCAAATTTTCCAAGGATGAGCGCTGCTCTCCAGGACTTAGACTGGGAAGGAATATTGGCATCAATGGGCACAGAACAGAAATGGGAATTCTTCAAAAAGACTGTTTGTGAACTCACTGCAAAGTATATTCCCATGGGCAATAAGTTTAAAAGGCTAAAAATAAAACCTATGTGGCTCACTGCCAAAGTTAAAAAAGCTATAAACTACAAGAAAAGAGCTTTTAAAAAATATAAAAATGAGGGAACACTAGTGTCATTTAAATGTTACAAAGAATATAACAGGATATGTAAAAAGGAAATCAAGGATGCAAAAATTCAAAATGAACGACAGATTGCAAAAGATAGTAGGACAAACCCCAAAAAATTCTTCAAATATATTAATAGTAAAAAGGTCAAGTCTGAGCATGTAGGCCCTTTACAAAATAATCTAGAGTGGGTGACTGGGGACAAAGAGAAGGCTAATTTATTAAATACTTTCTTCAGTTCTGTGTATACAAAGGAGCATGGGGGAGCTCATGTCCAAAATGGGGGTGGTAGTGACACAGCCCCAAATCCACAATGGCTCAAAAGTGATATGGTCCAGAAATATTTAGACAGAATAAATGTGGATAAAGCACCTGGACCAGATGGCATACACCCACGGATCCTAAAAGAATTGAGCTCTGTAATTTCAAAGCCATTGTATTTAATTTTTAGGGACTCATTAATGACAGGAATAGTACCACTGGATTGGCGCAGGGCCAATGTAGTGCCTATATTTAAAAAGGGAATTAAGTCTTTACCAAGTAACTATAGACCTGTTAGTTTAACTTCTATAGTTGGGAAAATACTGGAGAGATTAATAAAAGACCACATAGATGAGTTCTTGCTGGAAAAAAACTATTTAAGCAACAGACAGCATGGATTCATGAAAGACAGAAGTTGTCAAACAAACCTGATTTCTTTTTATGAAGAGGTAAGTAAGACCTTGGACAAAGGGGTGGCTGTGGACGTGGTATACTTGGATTTTGCAAAAGCGTTCGATACAGTTCCCCACACACGGCTCATGTGTAAGGTAAAGTCTACAGGATTGGAAATATCAGTTTGTAAATGGATAGAAAACTGGCTAAAAGACAGAATTCAGAGAGTAGTGGTTAATGATTCGTACTCTGAATGGTCCAAGGTTATCAGTGGTGTACCCCAAGGTTCAGTGCTGGGACCCTTACTTTTTAATATGTTTATAAATGATATTGGGTCTGAGATCAAAAGTAACATTTCTGTCTTTGCAGATGACACCAAGCTATGCAGTGGAATAACGTCCTTACAGGATGTCGCCAATTTACAAGCCGACCTCAATGCTCTGTCTAATTGGGCGACTATGTGGCAGATGAGGTTTAATGTTGATAAATGTAAAGTTATGCACTTGGGGGCTAATAATATGAATGCATCACGCATACTAGGGGGAGTACAACTGGGGGGATCCGTAGTGGAGAAGGATCTGGGGGTTTTGGTAGATCATAAGCTCAATTATGGCATGCAATGCCAAGCTGCGGTTTCCAAAGCGAGCAAAGCCCTTTCTTGTATTAAGAGAGGTATGGTCTCCAGAGAGAGAGATATAATTTTGCCCCTGTTCAAATCATTAGTAAGACCTCATCTGGAATATGCAGTTCAGTTTTGGGCCCCAGTTCTCAAAAAGGATATTGGGGAACTGGAGAAAGTGCAGAGAAGGGCAACCAAACTGATAAGAGGCATGGAGGAGCTCAGCTATGAGGAGAGATTAGAGGAACTGAATTTATTCTCTCTTGAGAAGAGGAGATTAAGGGGGGATATGATCAATATGTACAAATATATAAGGGGTCCATATAGTGAACTTGGTGTTCAGTTATTCACTTTACGGTCAACACAAAGGACAAGGGGGCACTCTTTGCGTCTAGAGGAAAAGAGATTTCACCTCCAAATACGGAAAGGTTTTTTCACAGTAAGAGCTGTGAAAATGTGGAATAGACTCCCTGCAGAGGTGGTTCTGGCCAGCTCAGTAGATTGCTTTAAGAAGGGCCTGGATTCTTTCTTAAATGTACATAATATAACTGGGTACTGACATTTATAGGTAAAGTTGATCCGGGGAATATCCGATTGCCTCTCGGGGGATCAGGAAGGAATTTTTTCCCCTGCTGTAGCAAATTGGATCATGCTCTTCTGGGGTTTTTTGCCTTCCTCTGGATCAACTGTGGGTATAGAATTGGGTATATGGGATTGTACGATATATATATATATATTTTTTTTTAAAAAAAAATTTATGGTTGAACTGGATGGACTTGTGTCTTTTTTCAACCTGACTAACTATGTAACTAACTATGTAACTATGTAACTGCTGCCTTTTCAGTTGGTAGACTCGGCCCCCTTCCGTGAGTTTATGTAATGTGCGGTTCCTCAGTGGCAGGTTCCCAAACGCCACTTTTTCTCACGGAAGGCGATTCCGGCTCTCTATCGGCATGTGGAAGGCAATGTCCTTGCCTCGCTGGACAGGGCGGTCAGCGGTAAGGTGCATATTACCGCTGACTCATGGTCCAGCAGGCATGAACAGGGACGTTACCTTTCTTTCACGGCCCATTGGGTCACTCTTTTGGCAGCTGGAAAGGATGCAGGACAAGGTGCAGTAGTGTTGGAGGTTGTTCCACCGCCACGCCTCCAAAATGCTACTACTGGTTGTGACACACCTCTCTCCTCCACCCCCTCCTCTTCTTCTTCCTCCATGGCATCTTCCTGTGCTTTGTCCTCGGAACCAGCGGTGCTCCTTAGGCGTTCAAGGGGCTACGCAAGTACGCAGGCAAAAAGATGCTATGCCGTACTTGCGCTGGTGTGTTTGGGGGACAGGAGCCACACTGGGGCAGAGATTCTATCAGCTCTGCAGGGGCAGGCCGAGAGGTGGTTGAAGCCACGCCAGCTTAAGCCAGGAATGGTGGTTTGCGACAATGGCACCAACCTCCTCTCCGCCCTCCGACAGGGACAACTGACCCATGTGCCCTGTGTGGCTCACGTCCTTAACCTGGTGGTGCAGCAATTCTTGGGCAGGTACCCGGGCTTACAGGATGTCCTGAGGCAGGCCAGGAAAGTCTGTGTCATAGAACAAAAACAAAAAGAGTCTTGTAGCGCTAAAACCGGCAGCAATATATATGAAACGTAATGTCATATGAATGTAAATCTTAAAAATCTGACCCCCAGTGCAGCTGGCAACCTCCGGAACAAGGCAATCTTGAAACAATTATGTACAATCCAGCGCTCAAATGGGGGCAGTAGTGATGGAATGAAACTTGATGTTCAAATAAAAATTATTTATTGGAATGCATGCTGAAAATTAATAAATGTACTTGATCGGATAAAATCAATAAATTACAAAATTCAATGACCTTCAAACAAGGATCAGACAAAAATCTTGATCAGTGGTGAAGCATAAAAAACGCATATAAACCAATGCCGCCAACCAAAGGGTTAAGATGTACAAGTGTGCTGAAAGAATCTAGTTGTTGTAAAGGATGTCCAATTAAATTGGATGGGCTTGATGTTGTTCAAAGTTACTGGGTGTAACTTGCACTATCCTTGCCGTCAGTGGAGATAAAAAAGTGTATCTATGGATACAGTCTGTCACAGCCTATGGCTGGATGGCAATGCAAAAGCAGTAGAGACCGGGGAGACCAAGGAGAGATGTAACATACCATGCAGGTTCCTGTATCGCGGTCAGACCAGCTGATCAGGCGGGCAGGAAGATGAAGTGATCAACGGCTCTGTGCGGCTGTGTGGATGTTGCGCTCTCCAACTGGCGGCCGGATAAGACACCCGAACTGGGGCAAGGGACAGGAGGGACGTGCACACTTGGCTGGCGGGATGGCGGGCTCCTGTAGTGTCGGAGAGTCCTCACACTAACATGTTTCGCGCGCATGCGCTTTGTCAAAGGTGAGGAAGACACCGCCATTGGGCGGTATTAGTAGAAGTTGGGAACAGGAAAAAGGGGAAGTGAATCACCGCTCTTGCCGTCTTAACCCTTTGTATACATCCAACTCTACGCTTGTTCAGGAACATAACATGATACATAATAGCATTGGATCATCGGTATCTTGGTGATAAAGACTGCATATGGAATAATAATTATTATAAAATAAAAAAAAAGTAATAATGAAAAAATAATAAAAAATAATAAAATAATAATAAAATAAAAATACAAATAAAAATAAAAATAGAAATAAAAATGAAAATAAAAATAAAAATAAAAATAGAAATAAAAATACAAATAAATATAAATAATAATAATGATAATGAATATAAAGATACATTTATGTATGTACATGGGTTTGTCGACAATTCCATACAATAACTCTAAACAATAAAGGACTACCCATGGTGGATTAACACAACCCCAAATATCCCCAAAAAACACCAAAAGATACCAAAAAATACCAAGTATATGTGTGTTGTATAATATATTATATTTGTTTGGAGGGGCGGATGGCTGTGATGAGGAGAATGCATTAATGCATGGAACACCTAGACATACCCATATAAAATGGGGGATCAGGGTAACCAAATTTATAAATTTAAAATTTATACTATAAAGTTATTAACTGGAACCTGGGGTGTGAACAATTAAATTGAATTGGTTATCTTTATCGAATTATGCTGAGAACATCAATTTCCTCATTTAGGCCTTCAGGCGTGAGGGAACCTAATAAGTATATCCAAAAGGTCTCCCTTCGACATAGGAGGGAGAACCTTTCGTTGTCCATCAAAGTGCCCTTTGGGATGGCTTTGATCGCAAACACCTGCATTTGTCCAAAGTCTCTATTATGCATCTGACGAAAATGTCGTGGGACACTATGTTTAACACAACCTTTCTTTGTTAGTCTCCGATGCTCACCTATTCTAGTGCGTAAAGTCCGTATGGTACGCCCCACATATAGAAGGCCACAGGAGCAGCGTAAGACATAAACTACGAACTCAGTGGAGCAAGTGATGAATTGTTTGATCTTGAACACTTTTCCTTTATTGTTGCTTATCTCTGAGCATCCGTTGGGGACAGACTGGCACGTAAGGCAACCTCTTTTACGACACTGAAAAATTCCAGTTCTATTATCAAAATAGGTTCTAATGTCTAATAGAGGTCTCCTATTGGAATTAGTAAGTTTGCTAGGAGCAATAATGTTCTTTACTGTGCGTGAGCGTCTAAACGTGACCTGTGGTTTGGGAGGGAGAATGGGGGCCAAGATATGATCGAGTTTCAGGATGTTATAATGTTTGTATATTATATCCGAAATTGCTAATAATTTGTATTGAATGTTGACAGAAATCTAGCTGTATTCGCCTTGTCCACAGATTTTTTGTTTTTATTTGTATTATTGTCTTTAACCGGATGTGTTTGATTAGACCAAAAAGCGAGTGCAACTAGATCTTTAGGATATCCTTTTTCTTCAAATTTATTTTGCATGTTCAAGCCTTGTGTCACGTAGTCCTCTGTTTTTGTACAATTCCTTCGTAACCTAAGGAATTGGCCCTTCGGAATGTTGTTTTTCCAAGTTGGATGATGGCAACTATTGTAGTGAAGGTACGAGTTCCCTGAGGTAGGTTTAATGTGATTGTTAGTGATGATGGTATGATTATCATGGGATAAGACTAGATCGAGAAATACCAATTGGGTCTCATCTATCTCGTATGTGAAAGAGAGTCCCAACTGATTTTCATTACAATGGGCAACGAATGCAGTGAAGAGGGTGGGACCCCCACTCCAGATCAACAACACGTCGTCAATATAACGACCATAAAACACAATGTGTTGAATGAAAGGATTATCTGTCCATATTTTCAGTTCTTCCCAATAACCCATGGTCAGGTTCGCGTATCCAGGAGCAAAGTTAGCTCCCATTGCCGTGCCTTTACGCTGTAGGTAAAATTGATCTAAGAAACTAAAATAATTGTGACGTAAACAAAAATCTATACTACCAAGCAGGAAGCTGGATTGTCTTGAATTCATATCACAGTTTTTTGATAGAAAGTATTGTACTGCAGTGATTCCCACCTCATGTGGTATCGACGTATATAAGGAAGTTATGTCTAGTGATGCCCACATATAGTCATCCTGCCAGGAGTATTCGTTTAGGGTTTCAATAACGTGGCTCGAGTCCCTAATATAAGAGGCTAGTTGGCATACCATGGGCTGTAAAAGGTAGTCTATGTAGACCGACAGACCGCTCGTGAAGCTGTTTGTGCTCGCCACGATTGGTCTTCCTGGTGGGTCAACTAGGGACTTGTGCACCTTAGGAAGATGATAAAAGTAGGGGGTGCTGCATACCTTGGGGAGCAGAAAACATTTTTCTTTGATATTTAATATCCCATCTCTGTGTGCTACATCTACTTGTCATGGATATGCATTAATGTCTGTCTGCCATCTTACCTTCCTCCTCATGTGTTCATCTAGAGACCAGACCTCCTTCACCTGGCTTCCTTTATAATCTCCTCCCAGCCTGACTCCACCCCAGGCCCTATCACTGAACACTATATTAACCTGTGCACTGCAAGCCTGCTTTGCTGATCAACGTGTTTGTTAGGCATTGTGTGTTTGGGTTCCTGCCTGCCGTGTGCTACGTCTGTCTCTCTGTTACGTTATTGGCTTGTCCCCGACCATCCCTGTCTGCTCGTGACCCTTGACCTTCGGCTCGTTCTTCGTTATCCTTGTCTGCTTGTGGCCCCTGACCTTCGGCTTGTTATTCGGTTCTCTCTATCGTGTGCTGCTGCTTCCCCTTATCCTACGGGGCGTGAGCTAGGAAACTCCAGGGGCCGCGACCTGGTCCCAGCCTGCAGCGTAACATCCTCACCACTAGAGGCCCTGGAGAAGACCAGCTGGGTCTTAGACTCCGCGCCCTGGGGAATCTTGGCTCTCGCTTCCGTTGGGATCCCGGTTGTGCTCCTCTGGTCCCGCTTTCCACAACCACCCAGTTTCCTATCCACAGAAGCCAGCCATAGGGTTCACTACCTCGCGGTGCACTCCTGTCCCCCTACGGTGTGCATCTGTCACCTGGCCACAGGTGACCCTGACAGTTTGATCAGCCATGAACCCGGCTGACATCCCGCTTCCCGCGGATGATCCATTGCAGGGCATAGTTCGCAGACTTGAGACCCAGGAATCAAATCAGACCCAGGTGATGCGATTCCTCCAGGATCTGGCTTCTCGATTCGAGCAGCTTCAGGTCTCCTTGGGAACCCCGAATCCGCAACCCCAAGTACAACCAGCGGCTGTACCTATCGCACCAGTCGCAGCCTCACACTCACTAAGATTGCCAGCTCCGTTCCGTTTCTCTGGGGACTCCAAGGCCTGCAGGGGGTTTCTCAGCCAATGCACTATTCATTTTGAGCTTCAGCCTCAAAGCTTCCTATCTGACCGGGCTAAGGTAGCCTATATCATTTCCCTCCTCTCCGGTGAAGCTTTGGCCTGGGCTGCCCCCCTGTGGGAGAGGAACGATCCGGTGGTTTCCAGTCTGTCCGAATTCTTGAAGCTCTTTCGTAATATCTTCGAAGAGCCGGCTCGGGCTTCTTCAGCGGCTAGTGCTGTCTTACGTCTTCGCCAAGAATCTAGTTCAGTGGGGCAATATGCTCTTCAGTTCCGTATCCACACAGCTGAATTGAGCTGGAATAATGAGGCCCTGGTCGCTACCTTTTTACATGGCCTCTCTGACCGAGTGAAAGACGAATTAGCGGGAAGAGCCATTCCCGTCGGTCTGGACGATGTAATTTCATTATGCAACCAGATCGACATTCGTTTTCAAGAGAGGTCCTTAGAAAAAAGACGCCAGCACTCTCTGGGTCCTAGCCAGTCTGAGCTCCCCTCCCTTCATTCCGTGGAGCATCCTCTACCTGCTGAAGAACCTATGCAGCTGGGCCGGACCAGACTAACCCCCGAAGAACGTGCTAGGCGCAGAACTCTGGGCTTGTGCCTCTATTGTGGGGGCAAGGGTCATTTTCGTGACTCCTGCTCGCTTCGTCCGGGAAACGCTCGGGTCTAATACATTTGGAAGGTGGAGTATTGGACCCAGAAACATCACCTTCTCGCCTGCTCTTGCCGGTGTCCCTTCATGTAGGCACTTCTCCTCAGTCAACCCTTGCATACCTGGATTCCGGGGCTGCCGGCAATTTCATGGATTGGAGAACTGCTTCTTCTATGAAGCTTACCCTTTCACCTCTCACTACCCCATTGGTAGTCTCGGCAATTGATGGCACTGTTCTCCCAGGGGGCCCTATTCGCTTCCAGACGCTACCCATTAGGATGTCGGTAGGGATTCTCCACCAGGAGTGGATATCCTTTCTTATTCTACCCAAGGCCTCTACCCCAGTTGTATTGGGCCTCCCTTGGCTACAGCTCCACTCTCCACATGTGGACTGGGTCTCTGGGCAGATCCTGGCCTGGGGTTCCTCATGTTTCTCGTCGTGTCTTCTCAAGGTGACCCCCAAGGAGAGTCTTCCGGTTGCTGCCACTTCTGTTTCTTCTGATCTTCCCGCCGCATACAGCGATTACCGGGATGTGTTCTGTAAAAAATCAGCTGAGGTGCTTCCTCCCCACAGGTCTTTTGACTGTGCTATTGATCTTGTCCCCGGAGCAACTCTACCCAGGGGTCGTACCTACCCTCTGTCCATCCCAGAGACCCAGGCCATGTCGGAGTATGTAGCAGAGAATCTGGAGAGAGGGTTCATCCGGAAATCCTCATCGCCTGCAGGGGCAGGGTTCTTTTTTGTTGCCAAAAAGGATGGTACCTTAAGACCCTGCATCGATTATCGGGGTTTAAATGCGGTTACTATTAAAAATCGATACCCCTTACCCTTAATATCTGAGCTATTCGATAGGTTGAAGGGTGCCTCCATTTTCACCAAGTTGGATCTCAGAGGCGCGTACAATCTCATTCGAATACGGGAGGGTGACGAATGGAAGACTGCATTTAACACTAGAGACGGGCATTACGAATATCTGGTGATGCCTTTTGGTCTGTGTAATGCTCCAGCCGTGTTTCAAAACTTTGTCAATGAAATCTTCAGAGATCTGCTGTACCAGTTTGTTGTCATCTATCTGGATGACATTCTGATCTTTTCTGAAAATCTGCTCGTCCACAGAAACCATGTCCGCACTGTACTTCAACGTCTTAGAGAGAACAATCTCTATGCCAAGCTGGAGAAATGTTCCTTTGAATGTTCTGAGGTCCTGTTTTTGGGGTGCTTTGTCTCATGTTCGGGGCTTCGTATGGACCCTGGGAAGGTCTTGGCTATCACCAACTGGCCTCTTCCTGCTAGCCTCAAGGCCACACAGCGCTTTCTTGGCTTCACTAATTATTATAGGCAGTTCATAAGGAATTACTCTTCCATTGCCGCGCCTATTATCGCTTTGACCAAGAAGGGTGTGAATGCCAGAGACTGGCCTCCCGAAGCTGTCTCTGCATTTCACAACCTGAAACAGGCCTTTGTTTCTGGCCCCCTCTTGAGGAGACCAAATCCTGGGAATGCATTTTTTATTGAAGTGGACGCTTCCTCAATGGGGGTGGGAGCTGTGCTTCTTCAAATCTTTGAGAAGAGACGCCAACCATGTGCGTTCTTCTCCAAAAAAATTTCTCAGGCAGAGAGGAATTATGCCATCGGTGATCGGGAACTTCTCGCAATTAAATTGGCGTTAGAGGAGTGGCGTCATCTCTTGGAGGGTTCCCCTCACTCCATAACGATCTTTACCGATCACAAGAATTTACAGTATCTACAGAATGCTAAACGTCTGAATCCTAGACAGGCCAGGTGGAGTCTCTTCTTTGCCCGTTTTAATTTCACGATTACCTACAAACCTGGTTCCTGCAACGGTCGGGCTGATGCGCTCTCTAGGTCATTTGACACTTTGGACGAGGAGTCCGCCCCTGAACCTGAGCCGATCATTCCCACCTCATGCATTGTTGCCCACTCTACCACCCTGAAGTCTAAAATTCCGCCTGGTAAGACCTTTGTCCCCACTGAGCTAAGAGCTAAGATCCTTCGTTGGGGACATGATTCCAAGGTGGCAGGGCATTCTGGATTCCTCCGATCCTTCCTACTCATCAGTCGT
Organism: Rana muscosa; assembly: GCA_029206835.1. Classification (NCBI taxonomy): domain Eukaryota; kingdom Metazoa; phylum Chordata; class Amphibia; order Anura; family Ranidae; genus Rana; species Rana muscosa. The sequence continues at coordinate 11,913,094 of JARGYO010005562.1, forward strand.
CACTACTGGTGGCCTAATCTCCGCTCAGACGTCAAAGACTACGTTAAAGCTTGTCATGTCTGTGCTCAGTCCAAATCCTCCACACAAGCTCCTGCTGGTCTCCTCATGCCCTTGCCTATTCCTAAGGAACCCTGGGCCCATATTGCCATGGATTTTATCACCGATCTCCCACTGTCTGAGAATAATACAGTCATTTGGGTGGTAATCGATCGATTCTCCAAGATGGCTCATTTTGTTCCTCTTCCTGGTCTTCCTTCTGCCCCTGCCTTGGTTCCCATTTTCATTCGAGAAATTCTCCGCCTACATGGGGTCCCTTCTCATATTGTTTCCGACAGGGGAGTCCAATTCACGTCTCGTTTTTGGAGAGCCTTTTGCAAATCCCTCAATATTGTCTTGGATTTTTCTTCTTCTTACCATCCCCAATCCAATGGACAGACTGAGAGGGTTAATCAGGAGTTAGAGGTCTTTCTTCGCACCTTTGTGTCTTCTCACCATGACGATTGGTCCTCTCTACTCCCGTGGGCAGAATTCTCCCATAACAATCATGTGAATACCAGTTCGCAGAAGACACCCTTTTTCACAGTTTATGGAAAACACCCTCAACTTCCTCTTCCTATGATCTGTTCTCCAGACATTCCAGCTTTGGCTTCGGTTCAGGAGTCTCTCAATTCCGTTTGGGGTCACGTTCATGATTCCCTCCGGGCAGCTGCTGAAAAATTCAAAGGCTTTGCCGACCGCCGCAGGCGTAAACCGCCTTCTCTTCAGCCAGGGGACAAAGTCTGGCTCTCTACCAGGAACATCAAGCTCCGAGTTCCTTCTCTGAAGTTTGCTCCACGATTCATCGGTCCATACACGGTAACTGCTAAACTGAATCCGGTTTGTTTCAAACTCCAGATTCCTAAGAGCCTTAAAATCACTAACTCCTTTCATGTTGCTCTTCTAAAGCCTTTAGTCCTCAATAAATTCTCTCGTCCTCTTCCTACCGTGGCGCCTGTCTCGGAGGATAATCAGGAGTACGAGATCAGTCAAATTCTGGACTCCCGACTCTGTAAAGGCGTTCTTCAGTACCTCGTTCATTGGAAAGGGTTTGGTCCTGAGGAGAGGTCTTGGATCACTGCATCTGAGGTCTTTGCACCTCGTCTGTTAAAGGAGTTTCATCTGAAGTTTCCCTCTAAACCTGGGCCCAGGCGGGGAAGGGGGAGGCCTCGTAAGAGGGAGGGTACTGTCATGGATATGCATTAATGTCTGTCTGCCATCTTACCTTCCTCCTCATGTGTTCATCTAGAGACCAGACCTCCTTCACCTGGCTTCCTTTATAATCTCCTCCCAGCCTGACTCCACCCCAGGCCCTATCACTGAACACTATATTAACCTGTGCACTGCAAGCCTGCTTTGCTGATCAACGTGTTTGTTAGGCATTGTGTGTTTGGGTTCCTGCCTGCCGTGTGCTACGTCTGTCTCTCTGTTACGTTATTGGCTTGTCCCCGACCATCCCTGTCTGCTCGTGACCCTTGACCTTCGGCTCGTTCTTCGCTATCCTTGTCTGCTTGTGGCCCCTGACCTTCGGCTTGTTATTCGGTTCTCTCTATCGTGTGCTGCTGCTTCCCCTTATCCTACGGGGCGTGAGCTAGGAAACTCCAGGGGCCGCGACCTGGTCCCAGCCTGCAGCGTAACATCCTCACCACTAGAGGCCCTGGAGAAGACCAGCTGGGTCTTAGACTCCGCGCCCTGGGGAATCTTGGCTCTCGCTTCCGTTGGGATCCCGGTTGTGCTCCTCTGGTCCCGCTTTCCACAACCACCCAGTTTCCTATCCACAGAAGCCAGCCATAGGGTTCACTACCTCGCGGTGCACTCCTGTCCCCCTACGGTGTGCATCTGTCACCTGGCCACAGGTGACCCTGACACTACTAAACTGGCCAATTCATGTTGGTACTGTGGGAGTGGATCAGAAGGTAGTTTCGAATAGGTCTGTGTATCGGATAACAATCGATGTGCCTCACGAAGATAATCCAATCTATTTTGTACTACCAAACTTCCACCTTTATCAGCCTGTTTTACTATGATATCCTTGTTGGTGGTTAGATCTTTAAGGGCTTGTCGTTCAGCTATGCTTAGATTACAAGGTTTGCGACTTCGTGGAGTGTCGCATAAATCAAAAAAATCTTTATATGCTACTTGATAGAATGTTTCAATATGTGGGCCCTTAGAATTGGTTGGATTGAAAATCGATGGAGGTTTTAAGCTAGTATGTACAATCTCCGGGTCTTGAAAAGGTCCCTGTGTCTGGCTTTCAATATTGCCTTCTATCCACAGATCCTCTAAAATATGTAGAATGTCATTTTCGGTATTGGAGCTCGTATCACTATCTGTGATTTCCAGTGATGTAATGTTGGATTTGTTATTAAGGGAACCAAGTTTGGCATAATGTCGCTTTAGGGTAAGCAATCTGATGAATTTGTTTAGATCCTTAAAAAGGCCAAACTTGTTGGGTCCCGTAGATAGAGAAAAACTCAAACCTTTTTTGAGTAGAATGGTTTCTGCTGTTGTTAATATATGGGTGGATAGATTGAATATTTTTATAGTGCTGTCTCCTACAACAGATCGATTCTCTCTTTTTTGTTCGACTTTGGATTGTCATCTTCCTCCTCCTCTTCTACCTCGTCTAGTTTTCGTTTTGATTGTGACACTCCCTTTGGAGATTGGTCTAAAAAAGAATCATCCACTGGTGATATATATGTGGAACCAGCTGCCGTGGGATTAGATATTACTAAAGTATCGCTTAACTTGGGCCGAGCCCCCTCTTTTATATAGTTCTCCAGGTCAATCGCTAGAGGGCTATATCTATTTGATATCGGTATCATGGGGTCAATAAGTAAGAGATCCATCTCGACGGGCCTGGTGTCTAAACTGACAGACGGTAAGGTGGTGATTTGCGTTGGTTGTGATAGACCCTCGTAAGTAGAGCCACCTGGGCCAATTATTGACCTCTCTTTATACGCCATGGAGTGGGCCATATCACCATGATACCCTTGTTTATCAACTTGTTGTTTTGGTGGTTTATACTTCTTTTTACCTCTGTTGTTCTTTCTCAATGTGTTATTACCTCCTTCCTTTTTGTTTATATGTTGATTATTTATTTGTCCTCTAGTATTAAGTACAGGGTGATCCAAGTGTGTTCTAACCTTATGTACAGGTGAACTATCATTGGTCCCAGCTTCTGATCTTGGGCGTTTCCACTCAAAGACATGACCCGATTTATAGTCCTCTACATCGCTTTCCAATTTTTGAGTTTTTTTGGAGATTAAAAAATCCTCATCTTTTTTTACGTTACTATCCTGTACCTCAATCCATTTCGAAAAAAGACAAGAGGAGCTGAATTCTTCAATAGTTTGTTGTTTATCAACTACATCTTGTACTGCCATTTTAAGCTTTCTTTCTCTTTGTTGGACCAGTATCTTAATCCATTTGGTCATACAGAATTCAGCTATCATCTGCCACTCCTTTGAAAGGTCGTCTTCCAAGAAACTGCAGCGTTTTTTGATGCGTAGGCCTCTAGGTGTAATCCCCAATTCTAGATATTTTTGTAAAAAGGCGAGATCCCACCATTGGGCATTTTCATACTGTTTGGCATCCTGTAATTTAAGGAATGCCTTTCTCATTCGTATCTCAAAAGCCTCAGTATGGGGGGGCCCACTAGAATCTGAATTGGACCCATTATTATTGGTAGTATCGGGATTGGGAATGTTATACAAATTAATATTGTTGAAAATGGTTTGCAAACGATTAAACCTATCCATGTTTGGGCTCGTGGGAAAAAATAAATAAAAATTATTTTGTTTGATAAAATGCAGAACGATAATCACTATTGAAACTAAATATGATATAGATATATATAGACGTGAATCTATATATATATGTTCTCTGAATGTCCATACACTCAAATCTGGAGCCGTTTTGTGTGCAACAATTATTTATGAAGGTAAGCAATGCAATCCAACATTTCAACATATGACCTGAGTACTGACAGTGAGCAGCTCAAGACAATCCGATGTGGCATAGAACAAAAACAAAAAAACAAAAAAAAAGAGTCTTGTAGCGCTAAAACCGGCAGCAATATATATGAAACGTAATGTCATATGAATGTAAATCTTAAAAATCTGATCCCCAGTGCAGCTGGCAACCTCCGGAACAATTATTAAAAAGAAGAAGGGATTTTTGGGACTTTAAATGAGGTTCAGGGGCCGTTCAGATCCCCTCCTCCATCCCAGGTTTGGTATTCAAAAAAGAAGGTAGAAGGCGGGACTTTATATGTGGCACACGGACACAAAGAAATACGTTTGATGGGGGACAGCTTTTAATTGGTTCAAAATCGCAATACAATTTCATATTTAAATTTTATGCATTTTGCTATATATCAATACTTTTTTATATTTCATCCGAACCAAATATTACACAGTAATAAATATTCCATCAAGGATATTTCATATATTTACAGATACATCAGTACATATTCTTAAAACATTGCAGTCGCTACCTATGCAACTTGGTAAACCACAAAATTATTTTTTAAAAATGAATTAAAGGGGGGGGGGATTTTGTATATATTGGAAGGAACGTCCATAAAAAGTTGATGAGTATATACACGGTAGATATTAGCTCTATGCATTTCGGGCCTTTCAGGCCGCTCATCAGGAGAAAAAACCGAAGTGGTCATGGATGCGTCTGCATAGCGGTGGTGTGTCCACGAAAGTCGCAGACCAGCCAGGGGGCGTCACAACTGGGAGCTGGGGAGGCATGGCAGGGCGACAACGACCCACAGAGACAACGCCCCGTGAGGGTGGGAAAAATATTGTGAGGTATGTGGGGTAACCCCAATTGTGGGGACCTCTGTTGTAAGGAGAAGAGGGCAAGTTGTGCAATGTGAATGCTGATCCAAACTGGAAGGTGGTGTGTATAATCCTAATATAGGTCCCCTCTAATGCAACGTGGGTTTCCCATGATGCGCCAGAGTCATTGGGTAACCCCGGTATTTCCCCGTTGTGTCATAGGGGGCGGGGTCACCCGCGCACGTGACGGGTGGCCTGCCCTCAGCTATAAAAGAAATGTCACAGAGGGAATGCGTCATTCCGTAGGTACCTCCCATGGAGAGAGGATCGAGTCGGCTTTTATTTTTTCGTATCGCTCGAGAGAACATCGTTGGAATTTTTTCTTTATTTTTTTTAATTTTTAACCCCTTCCTTACCGAGTCATTGTAAAATGATGTCGGCAGGAACCCTCCCTCCCTCCGGGTGAACATCATATGACGTCCTGGGCTTCCCGGGCGGCTAAGGGGCGCGTGCCGCCACAGCGCTCAGGACCTGGTGCGCTTGCCCGGCGGCCGCGATGTCCGCCGGGCACCCGCGATTGCCTGCGATCACAGCAGGACCGTGGATCAGAAGAGAGGAGACCGATCTGTGTTCCCAGTACAGAGGAATACACATTGGTCTCCTCCCCCTGTGAGTCCCCTCCCCCTACAGTTAGAATCACTCCCTAGGAAACATATTTAACCCCTTGATCGCCCCCTAGTGTTAACCCCTTCCCTGTCAGTCACATTTACACAGTAATCAGTGCAGTTTTATAGCACTAATCGCTGTATAAATGTGAATGGTCCCAAAAACGTGTCAAAAGTGTCCGATATGTCCGTCGCAATGTCACGGTCACGTTTTTTTTTACCAAAAATATGTAGAAGAATACGTATCGGCCTAAACTGAGGAAAAAAATTGTTATTTTTTTTTTAATTTGTGATATTTACTAAATCAACAAGTAAAAAATATTGTGTTTTTTTCAAAATTGTTGCTCTACTTTTATTTATAGCACAAAAAATAAAAACCGCAGAGGTGATCAAATACCAAACGAAAGCTCTATTTGTGGGGAAAAAAACATTAAGATTTAATTTGGGTACAGTGTAGCATGACCGCGCAACTGCCTTTCAAAGTGCGTCAGCACTGAAAACTCCAGATTCCGATAAGCCCGCCGCCCGCAGACCCCCACAACCACCGGGCAAGGGTTGTGGGGATGAGGCCCTTGTCCCCATCAACATGGGGACATCCTCCCCATGTTGAGGGCATGTGACCTGGTATGGTTCAGGAGGGGGGGCACTCTCTCTTCCCCCCTCTTTTCCTGCAGCCCGCCAGGTTGCGTGCTCAGATAAGGGTCTGGTATGGATTTTTGGGGGAAACCCCACGCCATTTTTTTTTTAATTTTGGTGCAGGGTTCCCCTAAAATCCATACCAGACCTGAAGGGCCTGATATGGAATTTGGGGGGACCCCCACGTTTTTTTTTTTGGTTCTGGTTTTTCCCTTAATATTCATACCAGACCCAAAAGGCCTGGTAATGGACTGGGGGGGGGAACCCCTGCCATTTTTTCCAATGACTTTGATCTGTATTGCCGGGACCGACAATTCATTAATAGCCGCGAGTAGTTTTAAATGACTTTTTTTCCTTTAGAAATTACATTTTGTGCAGGGACAGTTCTAAACACGGGAAACATGCGCTACTTTACAGGCATACTATACACACCCCCCCAGGTACGAAATTTTAAGGAATATTTCACTTTTATTGTTTCACTTTAACAATTATTAAAATCACAAAATTGCATTGATACATGTCCCCTGGGGCAGGACCCAGGTCCCCAAACACTTTTTATGACAATAACTTGCATATTAACCTTTAAAATGAACACTTTTGATTTCTCCCATAGACTTTTAAAGGGTGTTCCGCGGCTTTTCGAATTTTCCGCGAACACCCCAAATTGTTCGCTGTTCTCCGAACGAGCGAACAGCCAATGTTCGAGTCGAACTCATGTTCGACTCGAACATAAAGCTCATCCCTACTCTCTGCACAGCCAATCTTCTATGTAAATGTAGCGGGTGTTTGAATTTATGTGAGGACTCTGGTGGTGTGGGGTTCCTTGGGGCATACAGGTGGCGTTGTTGCCTTGGGCCGGAGCTGAACTCACACCGCAAACTGTGCCTTTTTGTCCTCCCCTGGAGCTGGTACAGCGGGGCGGAGAACCCGCTGTGATGCAAAGGGAGAGGTCATAAAAGGGGCGGACGCCCTGACTTTAGGGGCAGAGAGTTGGAGGACGCGGCCGCACCCAGGCACCTTCAGCTTGGGTGCTGGCATTCCGGTGTTCCGGGCCTAGGTGCCCTTGGCCTAGCCGGAGCGGAGATGGAGTCCATCTCAGGCACCTTTAGCCTGGGGTGAGGTACTATGGCGGATTCCTGGGGCTCAGTACCTTTGAATGAGTTCTGCGAGGGTGGAGGAATCCGAGGGGACCCTAACTCCTTGGGTGCCTGTGTCTGAGTTCGTGAGGACTGGTGCGCAGTAACTTCTCCGAAGAGCCCAGCGCGGCATCGCTGGTGACGGAGAGGCCTCCATTTCTCCCTTGGACGGATTTCTTCCTCTGACAGGGCAAAGTGAGCGAAGGTAATTCACGTTCTATATTACCTAGTCAGTGGCAGTGACTATACACCACTGGTGACAGCACAGTGGGCAGCAGCAAGAAGGGAAAGGATTGTGCCTCGATCTGTCCCCATTTTCCAAAGGAGAAAGATTGTTTTATTGCTTGGCAAGAAGAATAAAACTGAGTTGTACCTATTCACTGTGTGGAACTTGGGTTACTAAAGAAAAGGAGTCAGGGACGAATGACTGGACTTGACTCTAGGACACCTACACAAAAGCCCAATCCTCTGGCCTTCACCTCTTAGTTACGGAGGACATGGGCCGTGGTGTGTATCATCCCTCTCTCCCAGGTACCCCTAGACAACAGCCATATAACCTATAAAGCAAGGGAGAGGGGTGAGGCCGCTACACGTGGGGGCATCGTATCCGGGATATGTGTATGGTGTCTGAAATTGAACTTTGCTGCCCGGAGGAGTTCCGAGTAGGTCGGCCATATTGGCCAATGCGCCACGAGGCAACCCATAACTGTGTAGTTCGTGGGCGGGGCAAGGGAAAAGCCCGCAAACAAGTGAGAAGCCCGCGAACAAGTGCAGAAGGTGGGAGGAGTCTGGCCACGTGGACATACGCACGTGGAGATTCCGGCGCAGGTGGGTCAGTGCGCAATAGAGCAGCAAAGAGAGAGGATGGCTTCAAGTGCTCCGTGGATTTCCGTTCCTTCCTTTGTGGATATGTCTTCTCTGGCTGCTCCGATTATGGATACGGGGATAAGACTAAGGCCCCGGGGGCGATTGGCTCTCTATACCTGCAGAGACATGGACGCCCTCGGTGTGATCTGTCCCGGCTGTTCGGGACTGGTGGTCCAGCTGAAGCCGTTCGGGCGCTGTGAGGTCTGCAAAGAATTTCTCTTTGAGGTGGAACCATCCACAGAAAAGCCTCGGGCTTTCCACCTCAACTACCTCACAGGGACTGCCACTCCGGAGGGAGAGATCGATGCTGATGCGTTCCCCGTGCGCACTGATCCGGGCGAAGTGACTGCCCAAGTGGAAGTGAAAAGAGAAAAGTCCGAGGATGCTGCCTCGGTCACCAGCAGCTCCCTGCTCCGGCCGCCGAAGAGAAAAGTCGGCCTAGTGATGGCCTCGTGTGGTCGTGGAAGAGCTTCGCCCCACTGCTTGCCTGGCCTGGATGGCTCCGGTAGGAAAAGTCCTGGACATCCCTATTCTTCTAAAGGCCCAGGTGAGCCAGGGGTTGGGACTGTCTGCGTGGTTAAAAGTGGCGGTGGCCCACAGTCGGTAGAGGCCGTCAAGGGGGATAGTTCCGTGACTGGGAATTATCTGCCCGCTGAGTACTACGACACCTCTGACCTGGATTCATTGTCTGACAATGGCGAGGATGGGGAGATAGACAAAATCTTCCAACAGAAGGGATGGGACAAGATGAAGCTACCCTCGTCCTGTGTTGTAAGGGACCTGCCCATGTCTACTGGAGATAGTACACCTCGGGTAGAGGCTTCGGTGCCAAGGGAAGAAGCTGGTCCTCTGTCTGAAGTTCCCCTTCTGGATTCAACATCCATTTCACCTGCTTCTGATGCGGGAGTGCAACGTCAATCACTGTGGGCTCCTAGGCCCAGGTCTACCGAGGTGATGAACGCACCTCGCCACCCAGAAGCGATTGTTCCACCTGGAGAAGGAGACCAAGCTACTATGCCACCTTTGTCAAGGCTGCAGCGTCTCTTTGGCCAGAAGGTTGCTCAGGAATATGGGTGGGAATACCCGTATCTGCCTCGGGAACTGCTCTATGAGGTGGAGGTCTTTCGGCAAAGATGGTATGATACCTTTGTATGGGACAAGCTGAAAGTACAGCAAGCACGGCGGTACCTTTCCTGTTCACCAACGGTCACCAAGAAGTTTTAGGACTGTAAAGCTAAATGGATGCTGGGAAGACACATTCATGCGGACAAAGTGGTGATCTGCCACAAGGAAGGAAAGAGTGTTGAGTACCATGTGGAGGCTTTTGATGATCGTCTGAAGCCTATATCATTGCCTCATCCAAGGTTTTACCTGTAAGAAAAAAATGAAGAAAGGGAAAAAAGACTCCCGTGTGCTTTTCTTTCCTATTCCTGGCTGAACTTTCCGGAGTGCCTTTTCTTGAACACAGGGAATGTGCCCTAGTTTTTTTTTGCATTTGGGCAGTTCTACTTGTTGGAGATATGGGAGCTGTTTTTGTTTGTTCTCCCTCCTTCTCCTGGTACTCAAAGGAAATCAGTGACTTTGGGTTTTAGATAGTGTAGGGTCACAGAGAAAATGATCAAGAGGAAAGTTCATCTGGAAGTGATGAGTGTCTTGACCGCGGCACTGTCACCAGGTGGCAGTGTTGTGCAACGATTGTTTTTTTTTTTTTTTACATTATGCAGCACTTATTGGAGTGAATGGGTTTCTTCTAGGATAGACTCATTCATTCCAAGCAAACACACAAGTTGGTAGGATGTATGTTTCTTTTCTTTCCCTCTGCAGGAGACTCGTCTGTCAAGGCTACTGAGAATGGGTGGTCCTTAGATAGCCAGAGGGAGGGAAGAATGTAAATGTGTGAGATATTTAAAGTGTTTTATTGGAAAGTTTTATAGTTATATTGTTTTAAGTTTTCCCTTTCCCATTCAGGTCTTGGCACAATTCAGGGCTAAATTGTGTAGTTTGGTTTCTGGGCTGAACTTATGTCACCACCCTTGTGGGGTATGAGTTTGTACCAGACACTGGGGACCAGTGTCAAATCACCAGGGGGAGAGTGTAGTGGGTGTTTGAATTTATGTGAGGACTCTGGTGGTGTGGGGTTCCTTGGGGCCTATAGGTGGCGTTGTTGCCTTGGGCCGGAGCTGAACTCACACCTCAAACTGTGCCTTTTTGTCCTCCCCTGGAGCTGGTACAGCGGGGCGGAGAATCCGCTGTGACGCAAAGGGAGAGGTCATAAAAGGGGTGGACGCCCTGACTTTAGGGGCAGAGAGTTGGAGGATGCGGCCGCACCCAGGCACCTTCAGCTTGGGTGCTGGTGTTCCGGTGTTCCGGGCCTAGGCGCCCTTGGCCTAGCCGGAGCGGAGATGGAGTCCATCTCAGGCACCTTTAGCCTGGGGTGAGGTACTATGGCGGATGCCTGGGGCTCAGTACCTTCGACTGAGTTCCGCGAGGGTGGAGGAATCCGAGGGGACCCTAACTCCTTGGGTGCCCGTGTCTGAGTTCGTGACTGGTGCGCAGTAACTTCTCCGAAGAGCCCGGCGCGGCATCGCTGGTGACGGAGAGGCCTCCATTTCTCCCTTGGACGGATTTCTTCCTCTGACAGGGGCAAAGTGAGCGAAGGTAATTCACGTTCTATATTACCTAGTCAGTGGCAGTGACTATTCACCACTGGTGACAGCACAGTGGGCAGCAGCAAGAAAGGAAAGGATTGTGCCTCGATCTGTCCCCATTTTACAAAGGAGAAAGATAGTTTTATTCTTCTTGCCAAGCAATAAAACAGAGTTGTACCTATTCACTGTGTGGAACTTGGGTTACTAAAGCAAAGGAGTCAGGGACGAAAGACTGGACTTGACTCTAGGACACCTACACAAAAGCCCAATCTTCTGGCCTTCACCTCTTAGTAACAGAGGACATGGGCCGTGGTGTGTATCATCTCTCTCTCCCAGGTACCCCTAGACAACAGCCATATAACCTATAAAGCAAGGGAGAGGGGTGAGGCAGCTACATAAATTATTATAACAGTGTAGTGCACAGAATGGGATGTATGAGTAATTAAACTTTTTGGAGCTGTAATGTGTGATTCACAATAGAGAGAATGCATATAAGCTGACAAGATAAAATCTCTTACAAATAACTATGGGACAAATTTACTAAGACAGGAGCAAACAGAATTTGGAGCAGCTGCGCTTTGCAACCAATCAGCTTTTATCTTTTATTTTCAAAGCTTAAAGTGTTACTAAACCCAAGACCGTGCATTCACTAGATCTGCTTTACTGCATATACAGACTGATTTTACTGTATTGGGTTTAGTTACACTTGAACTGAACAAGCTAAAGATAGAAGCTGATTGTTTGCCATGCACAGCTGCTTTAGATTCTGTCTGCTCCAGTTTTAGTAAATTTCCCCCAGTGTGTCCATTAAAAGTTTCAAACAATATTTGGCTAATTATCCAGCAGCAAGTACATCTGGGTTTTGCCCCAATATTGCTAAATTGACTGTTTAGAGCAAAGTCATTTTCTAACTTGTCTAAGCCCTTCATAGCCTCCACCAGTGATAGTGCTGACAGTAACAAGGGGTAAGGTTTTGGTCTGGGTCTACCATAGGTTGAGATTCGTGGGCCTCCTAAACTAATGCTGTATTTTGTCACCATAGTAACAAACTAACCATAATACCTGGCCTTTGAATTTAAATAGGGATGTACCAATGCCACTTTTTTAACACTGAGTACGAGTACCGATACTTTATCTCAGGTACTCGCCGATACCAATTACTGATACCTGTTTTGTGTCATGTGACATTTTTTTTTTAAATAATGAAAAATTATTACCGGTACATTTTCCTTATAATATGAGGAATTGAAACTCAAAAGACATTATGAAAGAAATAAAACATTTTTATTTGCTGGTCACTACGCTGGTAAAGCGCAAATTGCACAGAACATGTTATATAAAATAATGTCAATGACATGTACATTGCAAGTTCACAATGTTTAGGCATGAGGAGAAGCAAGAACACTAGAACAGTACAGTACCTCAGTCAACTCACAAGACATTATCAAATGTTAAAAAACAAAACAAAAAAAAACACAACATTGTGTTGTTTCTAGTTCAACTTCTTACACATTTGTAAAAGAAACACATTTCACAGACAGAATAAATTATGTTCATTCCAGGATGGCAAGGATGTGTTTTAGGTTGACATTTAGCACTGCAGTAACCAGTAAGGCCTCATGCACAATGCAGCTCAAAGCAGCTGCTTCTCCAGGTGTTTTAGCTCTTTTGAGCTTTTTTTTTCTCTACCTGTTACCTCTTCCCCTCCATGTTAGCCTATGTGTTCATGGCCAAGGAACACTATATGCGTGTAGCGCCCTGCTCCTATTGGGTAGGCGCTAGTGTAAATTTAGTTATCTGAGCTGTCGTTTAGCTCAGAATAATTGTACCAAATTATTGGTCTCTGTTCCAGTTCAGCTGGGTTGCACATTTTCCACCTGACTGTAGGTGTTGTTGTCACCACAGGTCAAGGTTGGAAATGCAGTAGGCTGGATGCATTGGGTATTCCTTTCCCAGAAACAGCGCAGTGGGAGTGGTGAAACGCTGTGCATTCTGGGAGAGGGTACTTAACCACTTTACGACCGCTCACTGTATATATACGTCGGCACAATGGCACCGACAGGCACAATCACGTACAGTGTACGTGATTGCCTTTGTACAGTTGGGGGGTCCAATCGGACCCCCCTTCTGTACAGTGAGCGGTCGGAATTCGTTGGGGAGTGATCCGACATGAGGGGACAGCCGTTCGATTCTGGCCACCCCCCCGCGATCGCTCCCGGCGAATGGAAATGCCCCCTCTGTCTGTGGAATGTTTACACAGGCAGAGGAAGCAGGAGGAAGTGATGTCATCTCTTGTGCGGCGCTCACATATACCGAGCGCCGTACAAGAGAAGACATCAAGGTTAGTGCACAAACACTACACTAACACCAGCACACATAGGCACATAAATCGCCCCCCAAGGCCCCCCCAGATCACCCCCCCAGCCCCCAGTCACAGTGTCACTGATTGCAGTGACCATTTATTTACTGATCACTGCAATCAGTGACATTTGTGACTGTAAAAGTGTCACTACATTTAGTTTTAGGTCCAGTGTAGCCCCCTAACCCCCCTCAAAAAGGTTTAACCCCTTGATCACCCCCCAGATAACCCTTTCACCCCCTAGCACCGCCGTCGCTAAGCGATCATTTTTCTGATTGCTGTCTTAGCGTCGGTGATGCAGATCGGTAGCCAGTAATTTTTTTTAGGTTCGCCGCAGGTTTTTATAGCGTCAGGTACCCCCATATATTATCTAATAAAGGTTTAACCCCCTTGATCGCCCCCAGGTAACCCTTTCACTCCCTATCACCACTGTCGCTAAGCGATCATTTTTCTGATCGATGTCTTAGCGTCGGTAATGCAGATCGGTAGCCAGTATTTTTTTTTTAGGTTTGCCGCAGGTTTTTATAGCGTCAGGTACCCCCATAAATTATCTAATAAAGGTTTAACCCCCTTGATCGCCCCCCAGGTAACCCTTTCACCCCCTATCACCACTGTCGCTAAGCGATCATTTTTCTGATCGATGTCTTAGCGTCGGTGATGCAGATCGGTAGCCAGTATTTTTTTTTTAGGTTCGCCACAGGTTTTTATAGCGTCAGGTACCCCCATAAATTATCTAATAAAGGTTTAACTCCCTTGATCGCCCCCCAGGTAACCCTTTCACCCCCTATCACCACTGTCGCTAAGCGATCATTTTTCTGATCGCTGTCTTAGCGTCGGTGATGCAGATCAGTAGCCAGTATTTTTTTTTTAGGTTCGCCGCAGGTTTTTATAGCGTCAGGTACCCCCATAAATTATCTAATAAAGGTTTAACCCCCTTGATCGCCCCCCAGGTAACCCTTTCACCCCCTATCACCACTGTCACTAAGCGATCATTTTTCTGATCGCTGTCTTAGCGTTGGTGATGCAGATCGGTAGCCAGTAATTTTTTTTAGGTTCGCCGCAGGTTTTTATAGCGTCAGGTACCCCCATAAATTATCTAATAAAGGTTTTAACCCCCTAATTGCCCCTAGTTAACCCTTTCACCAGTGATCATCATATAAGTGTTATGGGTGACGCTGGTTAGTTAGTTTGCTTTTTATAGTGTCAGGGCACCCGCCGTATATAACCCAATAAAGGTTTAACCCTCTGATCGCCCGGCGGGTGATATCAATTAGGTTTTAGCGTCAGAGAGGGTCTGTGTCACACCCCAGGCAGCGTCAGGTTAGTGCCAGTAACGCTAACACCCACGCGTGAAGCATACACCTCCCTTAGTGGTATAGTATCTGAACAGATCAATATCTGATCTGATCAGATCTATACTAGCGTCCCCAGCAGTTTAGGGTTCCCAAAAACGCAGTGTTAGCGGGATCAGCCCAGATACCTGCTAGCACCTGCGTTTTGCCCCTCCGTCCAGCCCAGGCCACCCAAGTGCAGTATCGATCGATCACTGTCACTTACAAAACACAACACACATAACTGCAGCGTTCGCAGAGACAGGCCTGATCCCTGCGACTTCAGTGCTGTAGGAGGTGATTTCACCACCACAGTTAAAAAAAAAAAGCAAATATGCCAAAGCATTGGGGCAGCAGGGGCGGAGGAGTGATTTTGCTCCTAATGCCGCGTACATACGGTCGAAATTCCGATGGAGGCTTGCCCGTGGAAAAGTCTGACCATGTGTGTGCGGCATAACTTTTTTGCGGGAGGATGCCCCCATGCTTCGGCATATATAAATGGTGCATGTATGCCCATCATTAGAAGTGGGTGGATGAAGGGCGGTATTCTAATGGTGGGCATACCCACCGATCAATCTCTTTTTTCGTTCAGCCACCTGGCTGCATGGAAAAAAAAGATTACAATACATGTCCAACAAGCACCAGCAACGTACTGGTATGTTGCTGGACTTTGAATGGTTATACCAGATTGATGCCTGCGGGTTTAGGTATCATCTTGGTATCATTCTATTCAGCCAGCGGCCGGCTTTCATGTAAAAGCAATCCTAGCGGCTAATTAGCCTCTGGACTGCTTTTACAAGCAGTGGGAGGGAATGTCCCCCCCGGATATAAAAAGCGCCATTGGGAAATTGGGAAAGCATTTTATCACACCGATCTTGGTGTGGTCAGATGCTTTGAGGGCAGAGGAAAGATCAAGGGTCTAGACCCCAGTTTTTTCAAAAAAAGAGTACCCGTTACTACCTATTGCTATCATAGGGGATATTTACATTCCCTGAGATAACAATAAAAATGATAAAAAAAAAAAAAATATGGAAGGAACAATTTAAAAATAAAATAAAAAAGCAAAATTAATAATAAAAAAAAAAATAAAAATAAAAAAAGCACCCCTGTCCTGCCCTGCTCTTGCCCAATGGCGAATGCAAGCGTCGGTCTGGCGTCATATGTAAACAGCAATTGCACCATGCATGTGAGGTATCACCGCGAAGGTCAGATCAAGGGCAGTAATTTTAGCAGTAGACCTACTCTGTAAATCTAACGGGGTAACCTGTAAAGGCTTTTAAAGGCTTTTAAAAATGTATGTAGTTTGTCGCCAATGCGCGTTTGTGCGAAATTTTAAAACATGTCGTGTTTGGTATCTATGTACTCGGCCTAAGATCATCTTTTTTATTTCATCAAACATTTGGGCAATATAGTGTGTTTTAGTGCAATAAAATTAAAAAAAGTGTAATTTTTCCCCAAAAAATGTGTTTGAAAAATCGCTGCGCAAATACTGTGTAGCAAAAAAAAATGCAACACCCACCATTTTATTCTGTAGGGCCTTTGCTTTAAAAATATATATAATGTTTGGGGGTTCAACATAATTTTCTTGCAAAAAAAAATATGTTTTCATGTAAACAAAAAGTGTCAAAAAGGGCTTTGTCTTCAAGTGGTTAGAAGAGTGGATGTAAGCTTCCTAATGTTGTGTATAAAATGCCAGAACAGTTCAAAACCCCCCCAAATGACCCCATTTTGGAAAGTAGACACCCCAAGCTATATACTGAGAGGCATGTCGAGTCCATGGAATATTTTATATGTTGACACAAGTTGCGGAAAAAAGACAATGTTTTTTTTTTTTGCACAAAGTTGTCACTAAATGATATATTGCTCAAACATGCCATGGGCATATGTGGAATTACACCCCAAAATACATTCTGTTGCTTCTCCTGAGTACAGGGATACCACATGTGTGAGACTTTTTGGGAGCCTAGCCGCGTACGGGACCCCAAAAACCAATCACCGCCTTCAGGCTTTCTAAGGGTGTAAATTTTTGATTTCACTTCTCACTGCCTATCACAGTTTCGGAGGCCATGGAATGCCCAGATGGCACAAAACCCCCCCAAATGACCCCATTTTGGAAAGTAGACACCCCAAGCTATTTGCTGAGATGTATTGTGAGTATTTTGCAGATCTCGCTTTTTGTCACAAAGTTTTGAAAATTGAAAAAAAAAAGATAAAAAAATTTTTCTTTCTTCATTTTCAAAAACAAATGAGAGCTGTAAAATACTCACCATGCCTCTCAGCAAACAGTGTGGGGTGTCTACTTTCCAAAATGGGGTCATTTGGGGGGGTTTTGTGCTATTTTGGCATTTTATGGCCTTCGAAACTGTGATAGGTAGTGAGGAGTCAAATCAAAAATTTGTGCCTAGAAATCCTGAAGGCGGTGATTGGTTTTCGGGGTCCCGTACGCGGCTAGGCTCCTAAAAAGTCCCACACATGTGGTATCCCCGTACTCAGGAGAAGTAGCAAAATGTTTTTTGGGGTGCAATTCCACATATAACCATGGCATGTGTAAGCAATATATCATTTAGTGACAACTTTTTGTAATTTTCTTTTTTTTTTGTCATTATTCAATCACTTGGGACAAAAAAAAACAATATTCAATGGGCTCAACAGGCCTCTCAGCAATTTCCTTGGGGTGTCTATTTTCTAAAATGGGGTCATTTGGGGGGGTTTTGTGCTATTTTGGCATTTTTTGGCCTTCAAAACTGTGATAGGTAGTGAGGAGTGAAATCAAAAATTTACGCCCTTAGAAATCCTGAAGGCGGTGCTTGGTTTCCGGGGTCCCGTACGTGGCTAGGCTCCTAAAAAGTCCCACACATGTGGTATCCCCGTACTCAGGAGAAGCAGCAGAATGTATTTTGGGGTGCAATTCCACATATAACCATGGCATGTGTGAGCAATATATCATTTAGTGACAACTTTTTGTAATTTTTTTATTTTTTTTTGTCATTATTCAATCACTTGGGACAAAAAAAAAAATATTCAATGGGCTCAACATGCCTCTCAGCAATTTCCTTGGGGTGTCTACTTTCCAAAATGGGGTCATTTGGGGGGGTTTTGTACTGCCCTGCCATTTTAGCACCTCAAGAAATGAGATAGGCAGTCATAAATTTAAAGCTGTGTAAATTCCAGAAAATGTACCCTAGTTTGTAAACGCTATAACTTTTGCGCAAACCAATAAATATACACTTATTGACATTTTTTTTACTAAAGACATGTGGCTGAATACATTTTGGCCTAAATGTATGACTAAAATTGAGTTTATTCGATTTTTCTTATAACAAAAATTAGAAAATATCATTTTTTTTCGAAATTTTCGGTCTTTTTCCGTTTATATCGCAAAAAATTCAAATCGCAGAGGCAATCAAATACCATTAAAATAAAGCTCTATTTGTGGGAAGAAAAGGGCGCAAATTTCGTTTGGGTACAACATTGCATGTCCGCACAATTTACAGTTAAAGCAGCGCAGTGCAAAATTCTGAATTCACCTCTGGTCCTTTAGCTACCAAATGGTCCGGGGCTTAAGTGGCTAAGGAGGAGACACCGTTTTCTCAGGGTTTTCCGATCCTGACCTGACAGCCCTCGTGGCCTCAGGAATGTGTTAGCAGTTTTCTGCCTCTGGGCCTGTAGGTCCAAGGCTCAGTTACTGAGAGTAGGCCCAGGAGTTTCTGGAGCCTACTGATCTGGGGATGGTCCTGTGTCACCTTGCCTGCGGGAAGGAACCGAACAATTGAGGGCTAAATTGGAGGACGCATCCAGATAAAAATCTACCTCACAGTGCTGCCGGCTGGCTGAAAGATCCTGGCAATGAGTGTTATGTTTTCAGAACTTTATCAAGTGAGTGATTACACAAGTCTGTGGCAGAGACTACTTGTATTCTTCATGTCTGTGGCAGAGACTTTTGGCACCGGCTGCTAGGTCAGCGAGAGAGGCCTATACGGTGGTTGCTATATCCAGTGTGGAGACTGTTTGTCCTCTGGATTAAGAAGTACCCGTGATCCGTGATCTGCAAGCAAGGTACCTGAATCTCCCCTAACCCTCCATCCCTCTGTCTGGAAGTTCTTTAATAAAACCCTTGAGAAAAAGAGAAAGAGAAAGAAAGTGTTTGGTGCAGACATTTGTGAACAATTCTTCAAGGAAGACCCCTAGGACGGACGTGGTGAACAGTAAAGTAACGGCAGGCCCAACATCTTAAACCAGCGGCCCCTGCGGGGGTATTGCTACATGCGGTTTCAGAAGTTTAGTGGCAGGGCAGTTTACAGGCAGCAGGAAGAAAAAAAATGCAAAGAAATTGGAAATGGAAACCTTTGGATTTTTTTTCTGCCTGTAAACTTCCCTGCCACTAAACTCCTGAAACTACATATAGGGGTTGATTTACTAAAGGAAAATCCACATTGCACTTGAAAGTGCACATGGAAGTGCAGTCGCTGTAGATCGCTGTAAATCTGAGGGGGAAGCTCTGAAATTAGGGGAAGCTCTGCTGATTTTATCATCCAATCATGTGCAAGCTAAAATGCTGTTTTTTATTTCCTTGCATGTCCCCCTCAGAACTACAGCATCTGCACTTCCATGTGCACTTTCAGTGCACTTGCAATTGCAAAGTGGATTTTCCTTTAGTAAATCAACCCCATAGTGTGCAATGGGCTGACATGGAGGGGAGGAGTTAATAACAGGCAGAAAAAAAGCTCAAACAGCTCAAACGCCTTGAGGAGCAGATGCTTTGAGCTGCATTGTACAACTGTGCAGTCATGTGCAGGCATTATGCCTTGAAATTGAAAAGCTCAAATTTCACAGAACATGAAATATTATGTCATCATTGATGACGTCACATGTAAAACAAACATCACAAGTTCACAATAACCAACCCAAAATGCAATACAGTTAAATAATGTTAGGCATGAGGAACAGTGCCTCAACTCGTGAAAGAAACATTTCACAGAAAAAAAAAAATTTTTATGTTCATTCCAGGATGACAAGGACTTAGCAGCAGTAAGGCCACATGCACAATACAGCTCAAAGTAGCTGCTCCTACAGGCGTTTGAGCTCCCTCTTTTTGAGCTTTTTGTTTGCCTGTAAACTCTATGCCTACATATTAGGCTATGTGTCCCCCATGCATGGCCATGCATTGCAAACTATAGGTGATTTCACTTTTTCACTTCAGGAATTTCGTGGCAGGGCAGTTTACAGGCAGATTTTATTTATTTTTTTAAAGGCCAATGTGGAGGGGAGTTAACAGGCAGAGGAAACGCTAAAACCGCTCAAACGTCAGGTGGAGCAGTTGCTTTGAGCTGTGGCATGCAACTGTGCATGATGTCTTACAGTTGGATAGTAACAGGCGGTAGATTACTTTTGCAATTCAAACACAAGTGGCAGTTTTTTTTAAGAAACAGAAGAATCTCTGAATGTTCAGTTAGAAGTCGGTTTCTGGTGTCAGTCAGAATGTGTGACGCTGCACTGAACAATCTCTCACTTTCCACACTACTGCAAGGAGCGGAAAGATATTTTTGTGCCATTTAGCCAAGAGTGGGAAATCGCAGTTTATTGAACGCCCAATACCCAAGAGGTTTGTCCGAACGAGGCACAGTGACCTCTCCAAGATATGCTTCTAGTTGTATGGTAGCAGCTGTGGGAGCACTGTTCTCAAATGTAGATGAATAAGCAATTTCTTGAAAAACACTGTCCACACTGGTACCTGGCTGTTGGTCAGTGCGAGGCCTTTTGGCAGCTGGTTTCACAAGCACCTCAGGTATAGCTGCCTGTAGTACCTGTACAGATATTTTTTGCATTTCGAGCAGGAACATATCTTTAGCCTGCCTGCCAGCATCTGCATTTGAGAAGAACTGATCTTTATACCTAGAAGAAGAAAAATACAAGACATTAGACAACGGCATGCAAGCAAAGCAACAACTGTGGAAGCTTGCTGTGGGGGCACTGCTAGAAGGAAAGGTGACGGCGGGGGACCCGGCAAAAAGAGTTGTCTGGGCTGCTCTGTGCAAAACCTTTACACAGAGGCAGAGCAGGTAAGTATACATGTGTTTGTCATTTGTTATCGATTTTTTTTTGTGTTTTTTATGAAGGTGATATTTACAGACTACAGTGTTAGCACTTGCATTAAAAATAACTTATTTTAATGTAAGTGATAACACTGTAATATATCACCTTCATAAAAATAAAAAAAAATAAAAATCAATAATAATTATTCAAATAAAAACAATGCAAAATAGCAGCCAGCAATAAATAATTGATTACCTTGGATCGAGTAAGGTAGCTATGCAGTAAAGTGGATTTTGCTCCATGTCAGAGAAGCGTTTCTGCAAAGCACCAAGCAATGTGTTCTTCATTGTTTTAACACCGTGGTTTTCATCCACTTCTTTCTATAATAATCGCTGTAGCACAGTGACTGCAGGAATTACATCCGAGGCAAAAGAATCCGAACAACTCACATGCCGAGTCAACTCTTCAAAGGGAGCCAAGATGTTGATCATCTTCTCCATGAGATTCCACGGATTTGCAGTGATAGTTGCAGGCAGCTCGTGTTCTGACACACATACTCCAATGGCCCGCTTTTGCTCTATCAGAGACTGCAGCATGTAAAAAGTGCTGTTCCAGCGAGTCTGAACCTCTTGTTGAAGTCTTTTAATGGGTTGACCAAGCTGGATCTGAATATCTTGCAGCCGAGAATATGCAAGGTTTGAATGTTTAAAGTGGCCAACTATTTTGCGCCCAACTCCCACAGCCTCCGTAATGCTGCGCTGAGACAGCCAGGTGCAGTGTATGTGCCACACATGAAAGACTCTGAAGACCAGCATCTTGTACACCTTTTACCATATTTCTGCCATTATCACGGACTACCACATGGACATAACTTTTGGGAATCGCCCAAGTGTGAAGCATTTCTTATGCTCCTTATAGCTTGGCCTGTGTGAGATCCTTGAAATTTCTTTGCGTGCAGCATAACTTGCTGCAGAGTGAAATTGGCATCAATCCACTGTGCAGTTAAGCTAATCACAGACACGGGACTCACACTACTGCTCCAAATGTCCGTGGTGAAACCGATAGCCTTTATGTCCTCCTGTAGAATGTTGGTAATGTGTTTTTTCACTGTGTTGTGTAATTGTGGCAAGATGACATCTGTGACATGACGACGACTGGGAATTTCGTACTTTGGCTCCAAAACATTCATAAGTTGCCGAAAACCCACATTGTCAACTATTGATAATGGCTGATCATCAAGAGTGATGAATTGGGTAACTGCCTCAGATATTTTTATAACCCTTGGGTTATCCATGGAAATTTTTTCACGTCTGGCAAGGGTTTGCTGCAGTGTCAGCTGCTAGGTGCAAATGCTAGTGACAGCTGTAAATTCGCCATGCTCAGTCTTGTGTTTCATTTTGAGGTGTTTTATGAGATTACTGGTATTACAAAACTAAATTTTGAACCTCCTCTTGATATTTTTGCAGTCCAAAGTTTGCAGTCTGCAATGCGTTGGTTGGTTTCATTAATTTTAAAAAACTTCCAGACAGCTGACATTTTGCTGGCAGTGGCATCCCTTTGCATTGCACTGAAAGCCAGAAATAAATACGTCTCTCCACCTTAGGGGGGAAAAAATTAGGAAAACGGGGAAATTTTTTTGAGCCTAAATGTTTTTTTCACACATGACACAGTATTATTTTTCAAGATAATGAAGCTGCTCTCACCACTGCTTGTTGTTCGTTTTTCCTGCTGCATCCAGAATCTTGGTATGGCCAAGTAAACCAGCGGGGAACATGAGATCCATCTGTCGGGTCAGATCAGTGTAAAGGTCGGTAACTCTACAATACAAAAAGCAGAGGATGGTCTCAAAAAGACACGTGCAGCAAAGGAAAATGTTAGGCAAGAGACAATGTGGCACAATGATGATTATGTAACAGCACATCTGCCGCCATGCTGGACATGTTGGGCAAGAGAGACAATGTGGGACATTGGACAATGTAAGTTATGTAACAGCACTTTCCGGCCGCCATGCGGGACATGTTAGGCAGCTGAAACAATGTAAGTTATGTAACAGCCAGGTAACAGCACTCACCGGCCGCCATGCGGGACATGTAAGAAGAAAGCAACAGAACAGACGATGTGGGACAATAAGAGCACTCACCGGCCGCCATGCGGAGACATGGTGTAAGGACGCTCGCCATGTGGGGCAGCCATGTAGCACTACCAACAGACATGTCTTGTGGGAGCAGCATTCACCGCCATGTGGAGAGGCCGCATCCTTATCCACTCCCGAGATCCGCCCAAGCTGACGTCACTTCCGGTATCGGTTTCTGGAATCGGGGCATTTTCACGAGTAACGATACTACCAAAAATGCCTAGTATCGGCCCCGATACCGGTATCAGTATTGGTGCATCTCTAGGGGCCAATAAGGGGACCTTAAAAGGGTGGGTTTCCAGCAGCCATATTGACGATTTATTTTAGCTATGATAGTGAAAGAATAGGAAGTACTGCTGATAAAGTCATAGGGACAAATAAGCATAGAACTTGTAGACACTTTAGGATGGTCTCCTAAAGTAGATATAAACCATTACTTAATGTTCTGTAGGTATCAAAATGCAGTAATTTCCAACCTTAGCTATGAGGTCCAACCTGCCACCCTTCCCTTCAGCCACAGCTGGTTTGCCAACAGCTGTAAAGGATATGGCTGATTCATAGTTGCAACCCATTTCAGCAATGAGCACTTTCCCAAGACAAGCAACAGCAAGAGGAATGCAGAGGGAGAGGGGCATTCAGCTATTGCATTCCTCTTGCCAATACATAGTTAAATATATAGTTACAAATTTAGGTTGAATAAAGACAGTTCAACCTGAATGTGTGTGAAGTTTTCTTGTTAAAGTATTCATGGCCAAGACAAGCTGCAGCAGTGAATCAGCCATTTCTTTCATTGCTGTTATTTGATAGGCTATGGCAGGAGGTTATGGAGTAGGTTGGACATCATTAGGGTTAAAAAGCACTTAGAAACCTTGTACTACATGTACTGTACTGTACTTTGTCCCATAGGTGACAGAACTGTAAAAAATATATTTTCTTTAAAGTTTATATGGGATTTCAGTGGTTGGGTATACATCTACTTTAACAAACCATGCTTTTCTTTTTAGATGATAATGTTTACCTTGAGGTAATTAGAGCACATTAGGCAGTTGATGCTGACATTAATCCCACAACCCACAAAATGACAACACTCATGCTAGGGACTGTGAGTGGGCCATCCCAAGTTGGAGACTTGTTGTTGTGGCTTCATTAGTAAAGTTGAGCTAAATGTGATGCCATTGGTGTGTGGCTGTTTTCCCTTGGTAGAACATTCGGAGCACATACGACTGCTCTTTGGCTTGACACCCAATTGAGACACACAGGGGTTGATTGACTAAAGGCAAATAAACTGCACTCTGAAAGTGCAGTTGTTCCAAAGCTTAGTAAATGAGGTAAGGCTTCACTTTGCAAACAATAGCCAATCACGTGCAAGGAAAAATAAGTTAAAACAGCATTTGTGCTTGCACGTGATTGGATAATGGAAGTCAACAGAGCTTCTGCTCATTTACTAAGCTTGGGAGCAACTGCTCTTGCAGAGTGCAACTGCACTTTGTAAAGTGCACAGTCTATTTGCCTTTAGTAAATCAAGTCCACAGTGTGTCAAATCACAAAAAAAAATCTAAAAATTATCAATCCAAGTCACTATTACTCCAAATCAGGTTTCTTTCCATCAGTCTGTTTGTATTCATCATATTGTTCTTTTGCATTCACTTCCACAAAACTAGTTATTTAATTAAAAACAAAGGATCTATGTAACAGAAATCACTTGCAATACCTATTGTGGTGGAATGGTATCTCTTGAGGAAGTCACGTGACCGTGACTTTATGCGTGGAGTGGAGCCAGCTGACACTGCTGAAACCAGAAGGGATGCAGGAACCTTTGAGCCCTGCTGTTAGTTTTAGAAGTTTAAAGTATTTTACTGTAATGTAGGATACATTTTCTTGCATGAGTCACTATAAGGAAAAAAAGTGTGAATTTAAAGGGCCATACACACGATTGCCAACACAGGGTCAGAACACCAGGAGAGAGAGAGAGAGAAAAAGGTGGAAGAAGACAGAGGAGTCTAAGATTGCTCATCCCAGCATAGGGGACTGCGTGATCTGACCTAGAAACAGAGGTCATAAGTCAAGGTGAGCGCATAGTTTGGAAGGTGGTTGGGAATCATTGAAGCACCAGCACTTTTTATTTGTGAAGCGGTACCCCCATGGGGGCTGCTGATTGACTCTATACCCCACGGGCTATCCCGACTCTGCAGATTCTCTCTTACCCCTGACACCTTGGGTTCCATTGTAATTTTCCACAATAATAATGCACTCACACGAGATCACTGAATCACTTAAAGAACTTTTACTAGAACAAAGGGAATGGTATGAAGTTATTGTACAATCAACAGTGAATGAATTCAGATTATTGTAATAAGTAGGAATATATATTCAAGTTAGTGATGTCTATCACCCAATAGCAACCTGAACAGGATATGTGAGTAGGTATGCAGTGGAGCGGGCCCCAATACTTCAATACCTGATTACCTCTCCACCAACGCCCAAATACACACCAATAACAACAATAAACACAGTGATCACAGTATATGCTTCAATCTTATATTGCTAAATGGCTCCCTCTAGAGTGCAGTTCCGTGTGACCTTACTGTATAGTGTAAAGCTTAATAAATCACAAAGTAATGGCAGTTCTGTATGTTCCAGTCTTTTCTTCTGCTAGCTTAGTTGTCCTGAGGTATAAGGTGGTGCACTTAATTGTAATCCAAAGTAGTAGATAGAGAACTACAACAACTGAAATATATAAGGTGATTGATTCTCTTGTGAATGAAATGCTAAATCTGACAATCCGGCTGTAGGAACAATTGGATGCAATATATAAACAAAAAACTGCGCTATAATAAAGGGATAAAAAGGCAGCAACTCAAATGAGATACACACATTAATAGATTATGGAAAAGAAGGAGTTGTGCCAATTAGAATTAAAAAAGGGGGGGGGGAATTGATGTTATTATATCAGTCCTCAAAATGACACAATAAGTGACCACTATCACCGGTAGGTCATAAAGAGTAACCCATATAACAGCAGACCAATAATAGAAAAGTCCACAAATAGAATTGATCCAAGGATAAAAACAGTCCAAAGGCTTGTGTTAACATCAACAGTGCTTGATATGATGACACCACCGTGCTTGATAATAACATATAGTGCCCACCACCGCAAAACAAATGGCTGCTTACCAGAAGGGAAGAAAAAATGTACAGTCGGCTGTGACCCAGCCGCGGCCTTTAGCTTGCAGGTAGATTGATACCGGGACACTAATCAGATATAGGTGTATCCGCACACACTCACTCCCTGGCTTGGCTTCTCAACTCCAATGTAATGGATCGCGTGGGAAGGAGAAAAAGGACCAATAGGGTGATAACGTCTTAAGCTGGTTTATTGGTAAAAAAGTAGTGTACTTACAACAAGAAGCATAAAATAACGCATAAAATCATGCCGGCCGGCAAAGCACAGAGGCCCTTCCTCGTGTGCGATATGGTGACGTCACTGCGTGCTCCCAGACGCGTTTCGTCACATCTGACGTTCTCAATGGGGATGGGCCACGCACTGACTCACCACAGTTAAATAGAACCAAGCCTCGTTGCGAGATGCGAGGATCGGGATGGAAAGCGCCATATTAACTATGGGCATAGATGCCAGTAACAGCTAGAAAGCTCATTACGGCACATAGAAATTTTGTGTTAAAAAGTTTTAAATTTCACAGATTCGCCATGATGCTACATTTCCTAACATAATCCAGGAGTAGGTCATAAAAACCAACTTAAAGGATAAATAAATTGTGCACAAAAATACATGTACATTTAATATGGGAGATAACCACTACCCCCCTCAACTTATTATAATTAATAAACCCCAACCAATTATCAATCACAAAGATCGATAAGTGCAATTAAATATATACCGTAAGTATTATAAAATGAAATAGAATTAAATGTTTATAACTAATAAATCTTAGATATTATTTATTATATTTAATTTATAAAATGAATATATTCTGTGCAACTATAAATTAATATAAAATCAGGAAAAAATTATTTTGCATGAAATTATGTGAAAATTTGTGCAAATAATGTATCCATTACCAATGAGGAAAATTAAGAAAAAATTGATATTTAACTTTACCCATCCTAGCATCTCGCACCATGATTGACTATGAATTGTTGATAAAGGCATTAACATCAGTTTCTATATTCAACCCATAGGGGGCATAGGTCTTCAGTTTATGGATCCAGGCTATCTCTATTTTGGAGATCTCCCTTACTAGCAGACTCCCCCTCCAATGAGACTTGAATTTATCAATGCCCAAAAATAAGGTTCCAGATGGATCTCTATTATGCTCCAAACGATAATGCTTGGACACTGAATGGTTCTTAAACCCTATCAGTATATTTGTGACATGCTCATTAAGGCGAACCTGTAAGGGGCACTTGGTCCTGCCCACATACTGCAGGCCACAGGGGCACTGCAGCATGTAGACTACCACTGTGGTGGCACATGCGACACAGGGCTTAATAGTGAACTGTCTCTGGGTGGCAGTTGAAATGAAGGTGGTAGTCTGTCTACGAGTGCATGAATTCAGGGAACAGACCCTACATCTCCCACACTTGTAGAACCCAGTTAGTTGATTAAAAAAAAAACATACTACTAACCGGTGGGTTCAAAACATTTGGGGCCACCTGGTTTCGTAAAGATGGAACCCCACGAAAAATCACTTTCGGTTTGTCTGATAGTATATCTTTCAAAATGGCATCGTTGGTAGCAATATGCTAATGTTTGTCAATCAGTTTTTTAATACTCTTATGTTGTAAAGAATAAGAGGTAATTAAAGGAACACTAAGGGAGCCCAAATCTCTGTTACGGGGTTCTCTTTCCACCAGTAGTGATTCCCTATTGGTGGCATTAACCACATCCAAGGTCTCAACTAGGAACTCTCGCTGATAGCCCTTCTCAAGGAACCTATTGGTCAGAACCTCAGCCTGTACTGAAAACTCACAAGGGTCCGAACAGTTCCTCCGGAGCCTGAGGTACTGGCTCTTGGTGAACTGCCCTGAGACAAGGGGCATAGTGACAGCTATCAACTGGGATGAACGAATTTCTATCAGTCCCCTTGAAGAAAGTGGAGGTAACGAACACATTCTCCTTAATTTCTATCTTAAGATCTAGATAATGGATCTCAGACTGACTTGCTTCATACGTAAGGTGTATCCCTCTCTGGTTGATATTGAGAGACTCCATAAATTCAACAAGGTCTTGATGTTGACCATCCCATAGGAGGAGGATGTCATCAATATACTAACCATGGGACGTCCCGGGGGGCAGACAGGATCCTTGTGACATTTGGGGAGATTGTAAATTGTGGGAGTGCGAGGGGCTTTAGGAATCAAATAAAGTCTCTCCTTAGGGTTGAGGATCCCCTCAAAAAATCCTTTGGATACTAATGCCCCAAGATCTTTGACATATCTAGCCTAGGATCAGACAATAACGGAGTATAAGTACTAGAATCACCAACAATATTGTACATCTCGGCCATATAGTCCGCTCTGTCCAACACCACAATTCCACCCCCCTTATCGGCTGGCCTGATGACCAGATCCTTATTATTACACAAGGAATCCAGCCCCTCCTGTAAGGTTTTAATCAACTTAGCCCTCTTAACCACCATAGTATCCAAATCTCTAATGAGTACATCTCTAAACACCCTAAGTGATGGTGCAAGGGTGCCTGGAGGGTTGAAAAGGCATGTGTTTGATAACCCTGAATGAACAAAATTAGTCAACCCCATTTGACTATTTGGTAGAATACCAGCCATATATCGCTTGATGTTTAACTTTCTAACGAATTTATGTATATCCATAAAGGTGTGCAATTTGTCCAAACCTTTAGGTGGCGCAAACTTAAGGCCCTTATCTAAAATCAGTTTTTCCGGTTCAGACAGCACCTGTTTGCTTAAACACTTAACAACCACCTGCCGCCGAATAACGGCGGCAAGGTGGTTGCTTAACTCTGGGAGGACGTTATATAATGTCCTCCCTTAGAATCGTTCCTGCGCGCGCCCACGGGCGCGCACACGCAAACAACGGTGTTCGCCGGGTCCACCGGACCCGTAGCAACACAGATCGCGGTAAAGGGCCAATGACAGCGGCCTTTTACCACGTGATCGCGCCGTCCAATGACGGCGCAATCAGAATGTAAACACAGCTGGGTCAGGGCAAGTTCATCTCACTCCTCACCTCTCACCGATGCAGCGTGAGAGGAGAGGAGAGACATCAGTGCCATACAGTGAGTTATAATTGCTTTTAGCTATGCTCAGCTGTGCCCAACAGTGCCCAACAGTGCCAAACAGTGCCACAAAAGTGCCCAATAGTGCCATCTGTGCCACCTGTGCCTCCTGTGCCACCTCTGTGCCACACCAGTGCCACACCAGTGCCACCAGAGCCACACCAGTGTCACCAGAGCCACACCAGTGCCAGACCAGTGCCACATCAGTGCCACCTGCGCCCATCAGTGCCACCTGTGCCCATCGGTGCCACCTGTGCCCATCAGTGCCACCTGTGCCCATCAGTGCTCATCTGCACCACTGCAGTGCCACATCAGTGCCGCCTGTGCCCACCAGTGCCGCCTGTGCCCACCAGTGCCGCCTGTGCCAACCAGTGCCACCAGAGCACACCAGAGCCACACCAGAGCCACACCAGTGAACACCAGAGCCACACCTGTGCACATCAGTGCCACCTGTGCCCATCAGTGCCACTGCAGTGCCACATCAGTGCCGCCTGTGCCCACCAGTGCCGCCTGTGCCCACCAGTGCCACCAGAGCCACACCAGTGCCACCAGAGCCACACCAGTGCCACCAGAGCCACACTAGTGCACAGCAGAGCCACACCTGTGCCCATCAGTGCCACCTGTGCCCATCAGTGCCACCTGTGACCATCAGCGCCACTGCAGTGCCACCAGTGCCCACCAGTGTCCACCAGTGCCGCCTGTGTGCTAATCAGTGCCACCAGAGCCACACCAGTGCAACCAGAGCCACCCCAGTGCCACTACAGTGCACACCAGTGCTACCTGTGCCACATCAGTGCCGCCTGTGCCCACCAGTGTCCACCAGTGCCACCACAGTGCTCTGCAGTGCAGCCTCACCAGCCACCAGCATGGCAAAAAAATTATTTACTTGTGAGGAGGCCTACCAGTGTCTAATCATGACCGATAAGAGCAGCGGGGAGTCTCAGTCCGATTCGGATTCGGCCTATGAACCTGTTACAGACAGTGGGTCTGATACAGAATCAGAAGAGGAATGTGTGCCCGTGAAAACAAGGGGTTCTGGCGTGGGGAAGTGGCCTACTACCAGCAGCACAGTGCCGTCCACCTCAAGCGCAGTGCCGTCCACCTCAAGCGCAGTGCCGTCCACCTCAAGCGCAGTGCCGTCCACCCCAAGCGCAGTGCCGTCCACCCCAAGCGCAGTGCCACTGCAACAAAGGCCAGGCACCAGTAGGGTGTCATCTCAGCCCCAAAGGGATAGGGGCCATGCCAGCCTTCCCTATGGCCTTCAAAACCCCCTGTGGCTTCCCCCTAATTCCGGTGCAGCAAATATCCCCCCTTTCACTGCCCAGCCAGGTGTCCAGGTGAACACAGATGGTTTTTCCATGCTTGATTTTTTTCATTTAGTATTCACTGAAGACTTACTATCCTCCATTGTGGCCCAGTGCAACCTCTACGCACAGCAGTACATCGTAAGCAACCCTGGGTCTAGTTACGCCTATCCCTTTGAGTGGAGAGAACTTACCGTAGAGGAATTCAAAATTTTCCTAGGCCTAACTTTTACTATGGGACTCTCAAAAAAAAACAATTGTACTCCTACTGGTCTACCAAACCCATCCACCACATGCCACTCTTCTCATCCATTATGCCAAGATCCCGATACCTAATGATTATGCGGTTCCTCCACTATAATGACAACACCCAGTGCCCTCCCCGAAATGACCCAGCTTTTGACAAACTATATAAAATTCGGCCACTCCTAAATTTTTTCTCTGAAAATTTTTCCCAGTTATATATCCCTGAACAGAATATCTCCGTGGATGAGTCCCTTATAAAATTCTCAGGCAGGCAGGGCATTAAACAGTTTATCCCCAGCAAAAGGGCCCGATATGGGGTTAAAATGTACAAGCTATGTGACCGAGCCACGGGGTACATCTATGCCTTTCTGGTGTACGAAGGGAAGGACTCCCAACTGCATCCCCCTGAATGCCCAGAGTACATCGGAGTCAGCGGAAAAGTGGTCTGGGAGCTTATCTATCCACTCCTTGGAAAGGGATACCACCTTTACGTGGATAATTTTTATACCAGCTTGCCCCTGTTCCGCAATCTTTACCGGAGGGACACTCCAGCATGTGGCACAGTAAGAGCCGATAGAAAAGGCTTCCCACAAAAACTCGTCAATGAAAAGCTAAGACGAGGGGAGACGGCATCATTGAGGAACCAGGAGATATTGGCTGTCAGGTGGAGGGACAAACGAAACGTCCACATGCTCACATCAATCCACAACGACACCTACATTGAAGTCCCCAAAAGAAACGGCAAAATCCAGAAACCAGCTTGTGTCTACGATTATAATTTGTTTATGGGGGGAGTGGACTTCAACGATCAGATGATTGAACCCTATCTTCCCATAAGAAAATCCTGGCACTGGTATAAGAAAGTGTCCATTTATTTTTTTAGTTTGGCCATGTATAACACTTATGTTATTTACAAAAAATCAACAGAGAACCCCGTATCCTATCTACTCTACCAAGAAGAAGTTATCTCCGCCCTTTTGTACCCTGAAAGCCCACCATAAAATATTTGCTCTGATTCCGTGAGCAGACTCCACGAGCGCCACTTCCCTGAGAAAGCCGTCCCCCGTGAAACAGGCTACAGACGTCAGAAGAGATGCCGGGTGTGCTCCAGAGGAGGAATTCGAAGAGATTATTGTCCCGATTGTCCTTCCCAACCAGGCCTCTGTATAGGCGAATGTTTCCGCCGTTACCATACGTTTCTACACTATTAGGGAAGTATGGTAAATGCAATTCTCAGTTCCTGTCATTTTCCTCCACACCCCTTATGCCACTGCACTGAACTGTACATACCTCTGCCTTCTCCGGAACTGACCTTGGACTGTTATATGACCACGCTTTTGCCTAACACTAAACATACCTCTGCTTTCTCCGGAACTGACCCTGGCTTGTTATACGACCACTCTTCTGCCTAACACTAAACTGTACCTACCTCTGCTTTCTCCGGAACTGACCCTGGCCTGTTATACGACCACTCTTCTGCCTAACGCTTAACTGTACCTACCTCTGCCTGCTCTGGAACTGACCCTGGACTGTTTGACCACGTTTTTTGCCTGCCTCTTGGATTGATCTTTTACATGGTCCATCTTTTACATGGTCCAAGTAGCAGGCCAGGAAAGAATGGGGACAGGGGTAGAGGCTTCTCCCACTCAAATCTCTTTGAAGCCTCCGAGTCTCCAGACCCTAATCCGGGAATGAGAAAACTAAAAAATAGTTTTCTTCATCCAGAAAAAAAATTCTGGAGCCCCTCACATATGTGAGACCCCTGTGTTCCCACTAGCATAGCTTATTACCAGGACCAATATTTTGGCACTGCTGGCAATGTCTCTACTTGCACTGACCCTGGACTGTATATGGACAGTATTCCTGCCTGTAGTGACTATGGACAATATTCCTGTCTGCTGCCTGGACAATTCCATTCACTGTCGCTGACCACGTCCCTGCCTGCTGCCTGTATCAGGGCTCTCCTCCTGTGGACAATTGCACTACTAAAACCACAGGTAATCTT
The DNA here is from genome assembly GCA_029206835.1 of Rana muscosa. Lineage (NCBI taxonomy): Eukaryota > Metazoa > Chordata > Amphibia > Anura > Ranidae > Rana > Rana muscosa. The sequence goes on from JARGYO010005562.1 coordinate 11,945,561, forward strand.
TTTTTTACCGTTTACTCAGCAGAATGTATTTTAGGGTGTAATCCTTGGTATGTACATGCTGTGTTAGAAATATGAAGGGCCTTCAAAAATGTGATAGATTGTAAGGAAATTGGATGTGTAATTTATGTCCCTAGAACACCTGATGGTGCTTCTTGGATGTTGGGCCTCTATGTGGCCAGGCTGTTAAAAAAGCTCACACATGTGGTATCGCCATACTCAGGAGGAGTAGCAGAATATATTTTGGGGTGTCATTTTTGCTATGTACATGCTATGTGTTGAAAATATCTTATAAATGGACAACTTTGTGTAAAAAAAAATGCGTTTTCTTTTTTTTTCCACATTTTCCAAAAACTTTTGGAAAAAAATTAACCTTTCAAAAGACTCATTATGCCTCATATATTATACGTTGGGGTGTTAGCTTTCCAAAATGGGGTCACTTTGTGGGCGTTTCCATTGTCCTGGTGCTCCAGGGCCTTCAAAAGTGTAATAGGTGGTTGAGAGATTAGATGTGTAATTTATGCTCCTAGAACGCCTGAAGTTGCTACTTCAGTGTTGGACCTCTGTATGTGGCCAGGCTGTATAAAAGTCTCACACATGTGGTATCACCATACTCAGGAGGAGTAGCAGAATATATTTTGGGGTGTCATTTTTGCTGTGTACATGCTATGTGTTGGAAATATCCTATAAATGGACAACTTTGTGTAAAAAAATAGCATTTTAATTTTTTTCCACATTTTCCAAAAACTTCTGGAAAAAAATGAACCGTTCAAAAGACTCATTATGCCTCATAGATTATACGTTGGGGTGTTAGCTTTCCAAAATGGGGTCACTTTGTGGGCGTTTCCATTGTCCTGGTGCTCCAGGGCCTTCAAAAGTGTAATAGGTGGTTGAGAGATTAGATGTGTAATTTATGCTCCTAGAACGCATGAAGTTGCTACTTCAGTGTTGGGCCTCTGTATGTGGGCAGGCTGTATAAAAGTCTCACACATGTGGTATTGCCATACTCAGGAGAAGAAGCAGAATATATTTTGGGGTGTCATTTGTGAAATGTACATTCCATGTGAGAGAAATAACCTGTTATAATGACAATTTGGTGTGAAAAAAATAAATAATAATAATAATCTTAATTTTGCAAAGAATTGTGGGAAAAAATTGCAACTTCAAAAAACTAACTATGCCTCTTACTAACTACCTTGGAATGTCTACTTTCCAAAAAGGGGTCATTTGGGGGGTATTTGTACTTTACTGGCTTGTTAGGGTCTCAAGAAATGAGATAGGCTGTCAGTACATCAGGTGTGATCAAATTGATAAATTTTCAGTAATTGGCACCACAGCTTGTAGACCCTATAACTTTCACCCAGACTAAATAATATCCACTAATTTTGGTTATTTTTACCAAATATATGTAGCAGTATACATTTTTGGCCAAATTTATGATGAAAAATTACTTATTTGCAAAATTCTATAATAGAAATGAAGAAAAATGCATTTTTTTACCAAAGTTTCGGTCTTTTTTCATTTATAGCGAAAAAAATAAAAACGGCAGAGGTGATCAAATACCACCAAATAAAAGCTCTATTTGTGTGAAATAAAGGACAAAAATTTCATATGGGTACAGTGTTGCATGACTGAGTAATTGTCATTCAAAATGTGAGAGCACCGAAAGCTGAAAATTGGTCCGGTTATTAAGGGGATTTCGGTGCCCAGTTGTCAAGTGGTTAAATTAAAAATTCCCTGTCCTACAAAGTTTGTGGTCATTTTGGTTGCTCGTAACCGCCTCCCCCCTCTGGTTCCTCTCCTCTATCTCCCTGCCTTTTTTGCCCTTGGGTGGGTCTGTGAAAACCCCAACTCTCCTGCCCACTTGGCAGAAGAGGCCCCATAGAAGAGGGGGCCCTATCCGGAGGCTGGTAAGATGAGGAAGAATTAATTCCTCCTCCTTGATGATGTTGAGAGCCACCTGGCCAAAAGTCATTCTCAGGGCCATCCCTATCTCTCAAGGGAAAGAAGGAATTGTGGGTAGGGACATTATAATCCCAACTTGATCTCCCCTCAGACTGGCTGAAGCAGGGGGATTGGGGGTCCCAATCGCTGCTGTGACCCTGTCTCCACCCATCTAAGTGGTCAACATAAGAACCCCTCCCCCGGTGGTTAGATTGCCCCAACCTCTTCCTCGAGATGGCTGCCCTCTATAATTAGAGAGTGGGTCTAAATAGGACCCTGTATCATGATTTGACCCATGAAATGGTCTAGAAGGACCAAATGGTCGTGGGGGGCCATATTGTGAGGGGCCACCCCTAGCACCACTATGACCTCTATGGGGTGAGTGATAGGAAGGATATCCCACCCCACTAAAGGATTTATTAGTTGAGGTGCCCCGCTTAGGCACTGAGGGATAAGTAGACTGTTATCCCATATTATTTAATACCCCCCCAGGTGGAACTGTGACATCCATTTCAATATTATTAAGCTTGGATTGCTCCTCTATTAGCTTTTTTTTGCCATTCAAAGACAATGTTCCCATGATAGTCTATGAGGTCTCTGTTATATTTTTTCTTCTTTTTAACCCTTTGATCTTTATCCTTCTTTTCAAGGATCTTAAGAAGACTTTGGGATTTTTCCATATATTCCTCGCCCTCTCTAATGGGATTCAACTTATCCTTGATGAGCTTGATTTCATCATCCAGTTTAGTTAATTTGGTGGCCTTCCTCTCCACCAAAAACCAGAGGAAAGAGACTCCAGTTTGGTTGAAATATTTAAACCATTCCTCAAGGTCGGTGTCACCTTTATGGGGTGCCACCTCCCATCTGAGGCTCCTCGGGACCATCTGGTGTTTAATGTAGGTTTCAAGGTATGCGATGTCCCATTTGGTGTGATTCTCAGACACCATTAGATTTTTCAATCTGGTGAAAATCCCACCCAGGTCACCCTCCCAGGAACCAAATAATATAAAAAAAAATTAGAGTTCATATTAATGGTCATATGGTTGCTCGGGTTTATATATATTTATATATTTACAATTTGTTTTATTCAAATTTAAAACTTTTTAACACAAAATTTCTATGTGCCGTAATGAGCTTTCTAGCTGTTACTGGCATCTATGCCCATAGTTAATATGGCGCTTTCCATCCCGATCCTCGCATCTCGCAACGAGGCTTGGTTCTATTTAGCTGTGGTGAGTCAGTGCATGGCCCATCCCCATTGAGAACGACAGATGTGACGAAACGCGTCTGGGGGCACGCAGTGACGTCACCATATCGCACATGAGGAAGGGCCTCTGTACTTTGCCGGGCGGCATGATTTTATGTGTTATTTTATGCTTCTTGTTGTAAGTACACTACTTTTTTACCAATAAACCAGCTTAAGACGTTATCACCCTATTGGTCCTTTTTCTCCTTCCCACGCGATCCATCACATTGGAGTTGAGAGGCCAAGCCAGGGAGTGAGTGTGTGCTGATACACCTATGTCTGATTCGTGTCCCGGTATCAATCTACCTGCAAGCTAAAGGCCGCTGCTGGGTCACAGCCGACTGTACATCTTTGCTTGCCTTCTGGTAAGCAGCCATTTGTTTTGCGGTGGTGGGCACTCTATATTATTATCAAACACGGTGGTGTCATCATATCAAGCACTGTTGATGTTAACACAAGCCTTTGGACTGTTTTTACCCTTGGATCAATTCTATTTGTGGACTTTTCTATTATTGGTCTGCTGTTATATGGGTTACTCTTTATGACCTACCGGTGATAGTGGTCACTTATGGTGTCGTTTTGAGGACTGATATAATAACATCAATTCCCCCCCCCCTTTTTTTAATTCTAATTGGCACAGCTCCTTATTTTCCATTAGATGCAATAGATACCCATCCGTGGGACTACAAGTGTCAGTGACAGACTGGATAGCAGGAAATCACTTTATCAATATATCAGTCAATTACTTTAATGGGCAGAGGCCCTCTCACCACAATGGATCCTCAACCAACTGGTGTACTCTGTCCGGAACTTCACTTGATGATGTCCCTGTGAGAGAAGATGGCGCCGTCACACCACGCGGCAGCTCCGGACACTCCAACAGGTGAAACCGCATCAAATGCTCTGAAGCGCAGGCCGATCCACCTGCTCGACCAGCAGGGCTGTCCTCCAGAGATCCCTCTGGGACGGATGATCCGACTCCCAGCTGCAGGCCGCAGTCTCTCACTCCCGGTCACACACACAGACCTCCTGCTGGCAGTTGAATGGCATCCGAAAACGAGGCCTACTTGTCCTTTTATCTGGCTACCCAGCAGGCTGTTCGGTGACGCTTTGCATTCTGGGTCTGCAGCTTGGCACTGTGGGTCTGTAGTCCTCAAACTGATTTACATAATATGAGTCACTTCCTCATCCAACTATACGTCCCACAATGCATTACTGTTCATCTCTTAAACTGAGGAAGTAATATTCTGATAACGTTCAGTGGTCACCAGAGGGAGCCAAACCCTTTACTAAAAAACAATACATAACTTAACACGATAACCTTTCAGTAGCAACCCTTTGGCTACATTTGGATCCTTTTGCTGTGGAGTCACTTAATTAATGCAAGTACTAGCACCTGTCATCTGGATCACATTGTTGAGAACCACTAAATGAACTGGACTATATGGTTTTAAAAGGTTAAGGACTTTTTTGAAGGATTATATTTTATGTTTTGCACTGAAAATTTTGTTTGCAGGAAGTTATACATGCAAAAGCACTTTAATGATATTTTATGCAAGTTATGTTATAAAGTTTCTATGTTGATGGTTTAATACATACAGCACAGACGGTATAAGTGCAGAAACAGTCCATGCTATTATATCAGACCACATGGATTTGTGCTAACGCAACGAATGTAAAGGACTTTTCTAAGCTTCATTTATGCAATTCTTTTCTCTTCACAAACTCTTCTTGTGAAACATATGTTGAGACTTCTTAAAACTTAATGCATCAACTGTGTTGTTTTGCTTTACACTAAAGGAGGCTGTAGCAGGTTGGGTTGCAGATTCCACAAACTCCCACTATAGGAGAGCCTTCTGTCTGAAATGACAAGTGGAGGGGGGAAATCACACACACACACACAGTGAGTTGAGGGCATTGTCAAATTACAGAAAGTACACTTATTCCTCCAGCCTACCCTGCTTTATCTAAAGTAACCCACCTTCTTCTGCCTTTAACCCCAGATGAATTCCAGCCACAGGAAATGGTTCCATAGTTTATGGGGATAGACTGCCCTGAAGCTGTCATGAAAAAGATTTGGCCTGCGAGTTGCTAATACAGAGGAAGGCCATAGTTTTGAGTGTTAGGTAAAATTGCATCTATATAAAAAAATCATGGGTGCCACTTCAGGCTCTAATAGGTCCTTATATGCTGACAACCATTGGGAGTGCAGACAGGGAAAGCTTGTCTCAGCTCCATAGAAGTCAATGAAGAAAGAAAGAAAGTCCAGAGAGTTCCACATCACACAAAACCCTCATGTAAAAATTGGAAGCCGCCTGAGCCTAGACTCAGTCCAGGTCACGCCCCCCACATGTTTTGCCCCGCCCACTGGGCTTAGTCATGGAAAGCCTCGTGGACGGAACAAAACATGGTGGGCGCGTGGCCTAGACAAAGTCTAGGCTGAGCCTGCTTCCACTCTTTACATGAGAGTTTTGTGTGATGTGCAGCTCCAGGAACTTCCTTTCTTTCTTCATTAAGGTAAATGTTCATCTAGGGGAGGCTGCATTACTTTAGATCAAGAAACATGAGCACACTTTTGCAAAAAAGGAATGAAAATTATTTTTTAAGGTTAATGTAACCCCTTCCCGCTGCTGCCTCCCAGCCCTTTAAGAGGTTCCAAATGGCAGGAGGCCAGGGGCGTTTTTAAGGCGGGGCTTGGGGGGCTGGAGCCAAGAATGGGTCCCCGAAAAGCCCAGAGTCTATGGAATGCTGCATTCCATTATTAGTCTCGAGCGCTGGGACTGATCTGATTCCGAGCCGAAAGTGGCAGAGTGCGGCCGAGTGCTTCTGGAGCCTGCAGCACCAATGCCGTGACCGCGGCACGTGTCACTTCCATCATAGGCGCTGCAGGCTCCACAATGCATCCCTGCTCGGGCGGACGGCTCTCCTCTTCTCCTTGGCTCCTCTCTGACGAGTGAGTGTGACTGACTGACTGCCAGTGCCTGCTGTGACCGCACACCACGGCTGAGGCTGAGCTGAGGAAGGTCAGTGTGTGTATGTAGGTCAGTGTAGGCAGGTCAATGTATGTATGTCAGGCAGGTTAGTGTAGGCAGGTCAGTGTATGTAGGTCAGGCAGGTCAGTGTATGTAGGTCAGGCAGGTCAGTGTAGGCAGGTCAGTGTATGCAATTCAGGCAGGTCAATGTATGTGTGTCACTACCATCAGTGTATGTATGTCAGTGTATGTATGTCACTACCGTAAATGTTTGTAGGTCAGGCAGGTCAGTGTATGTAGGTCACTACTGTCAGTGTATGTAGGTCACTACCGTCAGTGTATGTAGGTCAGGCAGGTAAGTGTATTTATGTCACTACCATCAGTGTATGTAGGTCAGTGTGTGTATGTATGTCAGTTAGGTCAGTGTTTGAAGGTCAGTGTGTGTATGTATGTCAGGTAGGTCAGTGTATGTAGGTCAGGCAGGTCAGTGTAATGGTCAGTGTCAGGCAGGTGACTTTAGTAGTCAGCATTGATGGGCACTGGTAAGTCACACAACCCCACTGCCCAGCCAAAAAAAAAAAAAGCCGTGCCATATACAACACCCCCCCCCCTGGTTTTGGCCTTGGACTGGTCTTTTTGCCACCTAGGAACGCCCCTGCAGGAGGTGGAGGCAAGCATTCTGATCATGTGATTGCTGTGATTGGCTGTCACAGTGGTCACCATGACCTGCAAGCTCCTAATGCATACTTGCGTTCCTGAGGTTTCCGATCATGTGACTGTGGCCCTATGTACGATACCCACCATAACGTATATAGGGCCACATATAGGCGGCCTCTCTACGTTAAAACCATCCCGCTGGGAGGCTGCATACGGCCAGCAGGAAGACGTTGAAGCATTTGAAATAATTATAGTTTTGCTTACAACCTGAAAGGATACTATAGATCACAGAAAGACAGTAGAGGTATCCATATCCAACAGTTAATTACACAGCTTATAAATAACCGTAAAAAACTTTAATAGGAAAATGAGGCTTGCTTAAAAATCATATTTCTCAAGTTTTATTAAAAACCATGAAGATAAAACCATTTTTTCTATTATAGATAGCCTGATTAATCTTTTCTCAAATTTAATCAGAGCTTCTTTCAGTTGATAAGTATGAGTTTGCAGCGCTTTTTAATGATAAAATTACAGAGATAACCTAGTACATATTCTCCTTAATAGAATAGTTCTCTGCTCTCTATTCTGCTGTAGAATGCAGTATATCATGGTAGCTGAAGTATTTTTGATAATTTTTATTTTTTTCTGTGATTCTGTAAAAAAGCAGTAGGCCATAGTCAACCTATCTGTGCCCCATAGGAATGATCAGGGCCGGATTCCAAACAAGGCCACCAAGGCCAGGCCTCGGGGCAGCAATCGGTGAAGGGGCGGCTCCGCCTATCCTCGCCGCCCTCACTCACGGGCACAGTCCCCTCCCACTCTGCCTATCCTCCCCGCCCGCACTCACGAGCACACCAGTGGCGGATCCAGGGGGGGGGCAACAGGGCAATTGCCCCCCCCCCCGAGACCATCTGTCACACTCACTTGCTTGCTCTGTTTGTGTTTTTTTTGCGCCTGATCTCCCAAAATTTGGGGACCCAGTACCGGCCGGCTGTAGGACCCCTGGACCCCAAACCTGGCACACAGGTAGCCCCATGTCTTCTCTACAAGTGTGCAAGGTTTGGTGTCTGGGGGACTTACGGCCGTGGAGCACTGATTTTTTAAACCCGGGCACCCCTTCCATAGACTCCAATGTTAAACGGTCATTTCTCCAGTGATTTTGCGGACCCGGTACCGGCCGGTCGTAGGTCCTCTGGACCCCAAACTTGGCACACATGTAGCCCCATGTCTCCTCTATAAGTTTGAAAAGTTTGGTGTCTGGGAGAACCGATTTTTCAAAGCAGGGCACTCCTTCCATAGACTTCCATGTTAAACATCAGTCTAGTCATGGGCACAGTGAGGCATGGGCACAGTGAGGCAAAGTGAGGCAAGTATAAGCCTAGGACACCCTAGGCTTATACTTGAGTCAATAAGTTTTCCCAGTTTTTTGAGGTAAAATTAGGTGCCTCGGCTTATATTCGGGTCGGCTTATACTTGAGTATATACAGTACTTGTTCTGCGGCTGCCGCTGCCTCTCTGAGTCTCTCTCTCAGTTTCTCACATCAGCCGATCAGCGGCGCTGAGAGAGAGACTCGTCTAATGTAGTTACGTGGCGCACTGACACGATACCAGGAGCGGAGGAGGAGGTGGGTGGAGCCTCTTCCCTGCACTCGCTGCTAACGCCTGGGCCGCTTGGCGTCTAGCAACGAGTGACGTCAGTGAGTCACGTCAGGCCGTTCTGTGGGCAGGTGCAATAGCGTGTGGCTCCACAGACGGGTAAGAAAGCATTCCTGCAGTGACTTCCGCCCTCACTGTGCAGACAGCAGAGAGATTACATTATCTCTCTGCTGCCTGACTCTGGGAGTCTGGGACACAGCAAGAGCAGGGCCAGATTTCCCACAAGGCCAACAAGGCCAGGCCTCGGGGCGGCACAGTGTGAAAGGGCGGCGCCGCGGAGGAGACAAAAATTCATTTACTGTGTCCCCGGCCGCCTGAAGCTCCGGCTGCCATTTTTCAAAGTCCGGCGCCCTGTGATTGGGCCATGGGGGGTCATGTGCGGCATGGGGCTGGCCTGTCCGTGATCCTGAACTCCCCCCTCTGCACATGACCTCCATACGCCCAATCACAGTGCCCGGGACACTTAACAAACATGGCGGCCGCCTCCTCCTATCTTCCGGACCTATGTCCATGATGCAGGACAAGCAGTTGAGGAGGAACACAGACTGGGGAGAGAAACGGAGCGGAGGCAGAGACAGAGCGGCAGAGGCAAAGAGAGAGTGCGGCACTGAGAGAGAGAGAGACAAGCACTGAGAGAGAGAGACAGAGGCAAAGAGAGAGCGAGAGAGACAGAGGCAAAGAGAGAGCGAGAGAGACAGAGGCAAAGAGAGAGCGAGAGAGACAGAGGCAAAGAGAGAGCGAGAGAGACAGAGGCAAAGAGAGAGCGAGAGAGACAGGGGCAAAGAGAGAGCGAGAGAGAGAGAGGCAAAGAGAGAGCGAGAGAGAGAGAGGCAAAGAGAGAGCGAGAGAGAGAGAGGCAAAGAGCGAGAGAGAGAGAGAAGCAAAGAGCGAGAGAGACGGACAAAGAGCGAGAGGGGGGGCAAAGAGAGAGAGGGGGCAAAGAGAGAGAGGGGGGGCAAAGAGAGAGAGGGGGGGCAAAGAGAGAGAGAGGGGCAAAGAGAGAGAGAGGCAAAGAGAGAGAGGCAAAAAGAGGGGGGGGCAAAGAGAGAGAGGCAAAGAGAGAGAGGCAGAGAGGCAGAGAGAGAGGCAAAGAGAGAGAGAGGCAGAGAGAGGGGGGGCAGAGAGAGAGAGAGACAGAGGCAGAGAGAGAGAGAGAGGCAGAGAGAGAGAGAGGCAGAGAGAGAGAGGCGCAGAGAGAGAGGCAGAGAGAGAGGCAGAGAGAGAGGGGCAGAGAGAGAGGGGGGGCAAAGAGAGAGAGAGGGGCAAAGAGAGAGAGAGAGAGAGAGAGAGGCAAAGAGAGAGAGGCAAAGAGAGAGAAGCAAAGCGAGAGAGGGGCAAAGAGAGAGAGAGAGGCAAAGAAAAAGAGAGAGAGGGGGGGCAAAGAGAGAGAGAGACAAAGAGAGAGAGAGGGGCAAAGAGAGAGAGGGGCAAAGAGAGAGAGAGAGGGAAAGAGAGAGGCAAAGAGAGAGAAAGAGGCGAAAGAGAGAGAGAGAGGCAAAGAGAGAGAGAGAGAGACACAGAGGCAAAGAGAGAGAGAGGCAGAGACAGAGAGAGAGGCAAAGAGAGAGGCAGAGAGAGACAGAGGCAGATAGAGAGTGAGAGACGGGGGCAGAGAGTGCAAGTGACATTCCCATCTGGTGGCAGGCAGCGTGGCAAGTGACATTCCAATGTGGTGGCAGGCAGCGTGGCAAGTGACATTCCCATCTGGTGACAAGCGTCGGTGGCAAGGTACACGCTCAGAGCTCCCACTCATTCTGCTTTATGGTGAGTTGAACTATTTAATTTTATATTACAATGTAATGATAGAAACAATGCATTTCAATCATCCTGACACCATAACAACCATGGTGCCGGAATGATTGAAGCACTAACACCAGTTATTGTCTGCGAAAAATCGATTACCCCCCCGCGCGCGTCGCCCCCCCTATGTGATGGTGGGGGGGGGCGGCATTGAAGGACCCGGCCTTGGGGCGGCAAAGGGAGTAAATCCAGGCCTGGGTAGCGCCTCTAATACGCCCGCAAAACGCCTCAAAGAGGCGTTATTGCGGGCGTTTTTAACCCTTTTTCGGCCGCTAGCGGGGGTTAAAATACCCCCGCTAGCGCCCGCAAATCGCGGCAAAAAAAACGGTATAGCGGCGCTAAAAATAGCGCCGCTATACCGCCAGCGCATCCAGCGCCTCAGTGTGAAAGTAGCCTAAGGCTAGGAATTCTACTTTAATTGACAAGAAGCCAAAGCTCTGTAAGTGTCCAGTCAAAACAGTCTGTGCTCAGAAGGTACAGAAAGAGAATTTGTTAGATGGGAGATTAAAAAGTGAGTAGAGCTTAGTTTCGTGTTTGAGACCAGACATGTTTTAGGAATAACCTTATCTGCACCTCACCATCCTTTCCATTTTTCAACGTGTTATAAACCAGTTCTTGTTTTGAGTGTACTAAAGTGACTGGGACCCATTCTTTTTACAGAACCACATCTAATATTGAATGTGTCTGGGAATGAGTTGCCATGTTAGACCTCATTCACACAGGGGCGACTCGTCAGGCGACTCAGCCGCCTGACAAGTCGCGTCCCGTTCTGTACAATGGAACCGTTCTAATAGAAGCGACTGAAGTCGCTCCGACTTAGAAAAAGGTTCCTGTACTACTTCAAGACGACTTCAGGGCGACTTCTATTGGCAAAGAATTGTCGGCCAACAAACACGAAACTATGTGGATTTTCAGCTCTTTAGCGCCACCTTTTGGGCAACTTCTGCTAATGTCGTGTTATGGTTAGAATTGCTTCTGAGCATGCGTGTTTGTACTTTGGATTTTTGTCTGACGGACTTGTGTACACACGATCGGAAAATCCGACAAGACACATTTGTTGTAGGAAAATTTTAAAGCATGCTATCCAACATTTGTTGGCGGAAAAGCTGACAAGAATTGTCCGATGGAGCATACAAATGGTCGGATTTTCCGACCATAGCCTGCCATCACACAATTCCCATTGGAAAATCCGATTGTGTGTACGGGCCTTTAGAGTGATTTGAGCAACTGTGGAGTCATCTGATCACTTTTACATTATTTACATATGCTGTCCCCCCGACCACAACTAATGGCAACATCCCTTCTTTGACCCCCCTTGGCAGCAGTGTGAACCAGAAGTGCTCAGCTCTGAGCACTTTTGGTTCAGCGCTGTCAAAATCCCAGCTAGCAAGCTGGGAGCACAGCTGATATAGAAAAGTCTTGTGCTCAGTCAGCTGTAGCAGAGGGCAGGGGAGATCATAGGGCAGTGATGGCAAACCTTGGCACCCCAGATGTTTTGGAACTACATTTCCCACGATGCTCATGCACTCTGCAGTATATTTGAGCATCACGGGAAATGTAGTTCCAAAACATCTGGGGTGCCAAGGTTCGCCATCACTGTCATAGGATAGCCCTAAGATGTCTCCATAAAAAGAACTGTCACCTGCCAGTGCTATCACATAGGGGCTTGCTATCCCCTTTGTGATATCAATAAAGTTAAGAAAAATAAATAAATAAAAATGTGTACAAAGATATTTAAAAATAAAACATTGTCCCACATAGACATGTTAAAACAAACATGGGTTTTGAGTGCTAAGGTGTATGTAAATGACGACTGCACCACATATTATATATAACAATTCTAGGTTCCTCATTTACAGTAAACCCTAAACTGATGACCCGTAAGAGCATTAAAAGCACTGCCTATTGATAATTTCGGGTATTATAAATGTCTGCCTTTTTGTGGTTCACACCGCTTTGTGGATTTGGTAAAATGATTTTATTGTATTTTTTCCTGAAAATATTGATTTTATAAAAAGTTATTCAATTATCATGCAAAATAAAAAAATACATCTACCATCTTTTTACTCAACAGGGCATCTTCTTTGAGAAAATGGATAATATTCTGGGGGGTTAATATAGTTTTCAAGTAAAAAATGCAGATATTAACATGAGTGTGAAAAAATAAGACATTGTTCTAGAGGGGAAGTGGTTAAAGAAGAAGCTCTGTTTCTTTTTACTAACAGTGAAGCACATACAAAGATGCATTGGTTAAGGATCTACAGGTAGTAGTCATTTTTCAAAGTGATCTCATTTTTAAGACACATATTAGTAATGTCTGTAAAATGGTTTGCTATCATTTTTATTTCCAAGGTCTGTGACATCCTCTCTATTGCTGACAATGAGACATTGATACATGCTTTGCGTCATCCTCCTTAAACCATTGCAATGGTCAAACTCAGTGGCGGTGCGTCCATAGAGGGCGCCGGAGCGCCGCCCCCTCTCGCTCCCGCACCGCCACTGAAAGACAATACACAGATTCATGCATTGCATGAATCTGTGTATTGTCACCGCTGCTGCGCTGCCCACTATTCATATGGCCGGCCTCCTGGTGAGCGCCGGCCATATGAATTAGAGCGGCGGCCGGCGGTGGGTGCAACTTGGAAGTGCCTATCAGAGCCGCTGGCTCTGATAGGCTTTCCGAATACAGCTCTCAGGCTGTATTCGGCTTCCAAAAACTCCTCCCAGGTACGCACGGGGGTGCGTTCCTGGAAGAAGACTGTGTGGAGGTTTCAGACAATCAGGTTCACCGGTAACCTGATTGGCTGAAGCGACATAGAGGGCGGGAGAACACATCGAGGACGGCGCGGACTGAGGAAGGTAAGTGCAGGGCTGGGGGGGGGGACAGGCTGCATTTGGGGGACAAACTGGCTGAATATGGGGGACACTGGCTGAATATGGGGGACAAACTGGCTGAATATGGGGGACAAACTGGCTGAATATGGGGGACAAACTGGCTGAATATGGATGGAACTGGCTGTATATGGGGGACACGCTGGCTGCATTTGGGGGGAACAGGCTGTATATGGGGGACAAACTGGCTGCATTTGGGGGGAAAACTGGCTGCATTTGGGGGAACTGGCTGTATATGGGGGACAAACTGGCTGCATTTGGGGGGAACTGGCTGTATATGGGGGACAAACTGGCTGCATTTGGGGACAAACTGGCTGTATATGGGGGCACACTGGCTATATATATGGGGGCACACTGGCTGTATATGGGGGCACACTGGCTATATATATATATGGGGGCACACTGGCTGTATATGGGGGAACGCTGGCTGTATATATATGGGGGCACACTGGCTGTATATGGAAACAAACTGGCTGTATTTGAGGGGGCAAACTGGTGGTGTTTGGGCACAGTGGCGGCAATTGATTATTTTTTTTTTTTTCAGTTTGTTTGCGCCCCCCCCAAAAATTTTGAGCACCAGCCGCCACTGGTCAAACTCTACATTTCGAAGCTTAGAATGTCACTGAAAGAATTCTTCCTCACGTTGAAAAGACTAAGATTACATCTTAAGTCCCTTCTTTGTTTGCATGTATATTTAACCACTTCAGGCCCGGGCCAATTCTGACACTTCGCTTCTACATGTAAAAATCATCATTTTTTTACACTATATATGTTTTTTTAGCAAAGACCCTAGAGAATACAACGGCGGTCATTGCAACATTTTATCTCACACGGTATTTGCGCAGCAATTTTTCAAACGCGTTTTTTTGGGGAAAAAAACAGTTTCATGCTTTAAAAAAAAAAAAAAAAACAGTAAAGTTAGCCCAATTTTTTTGCATAATGTGAAAGATGAAGTTACACCGAGTAAATAGATACCTAATATGTCACGCTTCAAATTTGCACACACTCGTGGAATGGCGCCAAACTTCGGTACTTAAAAATTCCCCATAGGCGACGCTTTAACATTTTTTACTGGCTACATTTCTTGACTTACAGAGGAAGTCTAGGGCTAGAATTATTGCTCTCGCTCTAAAGTTCACGGCGACACCTCACATGTGTGGTTTGAACACCGTTTTCATATGTGGGTGTGACTTGCGTATGCATTCGCTTCTGCATGCGAGCACACAGGGACAGGGGCACTGTAAAAATTTATTTTATTTTTTTATTGTTCATTTTACTTTTTTATTTTTATTTTGACACTTAAATTTTTTTTTATTTTGATCACTTTTATTCCTTTTACAAGGAATGTAAACATCCCTTGTAGTAGGAATATGACATGACAGATCCTCTTTACAGTGAGATTTGGGGTCAATAAGACCCCACATCTCACCTCTAGGCTTGGAAGCCTAAAAAAAAAACGATCACCGCTTCAAAGCCGAAGCGGCGCCGTTTTTTTGAATGCAGAGGCCGGGCGTGACATCATAACATCGCGCCCAGCCTCCGACGATCATAGAGACTCCGGCGACCATCTGGTCCACCGGAAATCTCTTTGATCAACATCTGGGGCCGGGTGAGTCGGTAGAAGCACCGGATGGCGGCGGGTGGGGGGGTGGACGTCCCCTTCCGCTTCCCATAAGAACAATCAATCGGCATAACAGCTGCTATAATCATTCTCATGGTGTAGGGAATCGCCGGCTGAAACCGGCAATATCTGAATGATGCCTGTAGCTGCAGGCATCATTCAGATATACCCCCACAAACCCGAGGACGTCATATGACGTCCTGTGGGCCTGAAGTAATTAAGAACATATATAAATGCACTGCACTGAAAACTACATAAAATCTATAGAAACATAACATAAAGCATTGCAATAAAAATCTTCATAAAAAATGTGCAAATATGTGTGTATAGGTGAAAAAAGAATTAAAACTCAGCGCTGCTCCTATGAACTACTAACATACATATATATATATATATATATATACACATACAGTCAGGTCCATAAATATTGGGACATTGACACAATTCTAATCTTTTTGGCTCTATACACCACCACAATGGATTTCAAATGAAACAAACAAGATGTGCTTTAACTGCAGACTTTCAGCTTTAATTTGAGGGTATTTACATCCAAATCAGGTGAACGGTGTAGGAATTACAACAGTTTGTATATGTGCCTCCCACTTTTTAAGGGACCAAAAGTAATGGGACAGATTAACAATCATCAATCAGACTTTCACTTTTTAATACTTGGTTGCAAATCCTTTGCAGTCAATTACAGACTGAAGTCTGGAATGCATAGACATCACCAGACGCTGGGTTTCATCCCTGGTGATGCTCTGCCAGGCCTCTACTGCAACTGTCTTCAGTTCCTGCTTGTTCTTGGGGAATTTTCCTTTCAGTTTTGTCTTCAGCAAGTGAAATGCATGCTCAATCGGATTCAGGTCAGGTGATTGACTTGGCCATTGCATAACATTCCACTTCTTTCCCTTAAAAAACTCTTTGGTTGCTTTCGCAGTATGCTTCGGGTCATTGTCCATCTACACTGTGAAGCGCCGTCCAATGAGTTCTGAAGCATTTGGCTGAATATGAGCAGATAATATTGCCCGAAACACTTCAGAATTCATCCTGCTGCTTTTGTCAGCAGTCACATCATCAAGAGAACCAGTTTCATTGGCAGCCATACATGCCCACGCCATGACACTACCACCACCATGCTTCACTGATGAGGTGGTATGCTTTGGATCATGAGCAGTTCCTTTCCTTCTCCATACTCTTCTCTTCCCATCACTCTGGTACAAGTTGATCTTGGTCTCATCTGTCCATAGGATGTTGTTCCAGAACTGTGAAGGCTTTTTTAGATGTTATTTGGCAAACTCTAATCTGGCCTTCCTGTTTTTGAGGCTCACCAATGGTTTACATCTTGTGGTGAACCCTCTGTATTCACTCTGGTGAAGTCTTCTCTTGATTGTTGACTTTGAAACACATACACCTACCTCCTGGAGAGTGTTCTTGATCTGGCCAACTGTTGTGAAGGGTGTTTTCTTCACCAGGGAAAGAATTCTTCGGTCATCCACCACAGTTGTTTTCTGTGGTCTTCTGGGCATGGACACAGTGAGGCATGGACACAGTGAGGCATGCACATGGACACAGTGAGGCAAAGTGTGGCACAGTGAGGCACAGTGAGGCATGCAGATGGACACCCTAGGCTTATACTCGAGTCAATACGTTTTTCCATTTTTTGTGATAAAATTAGGTGCCTCGGCTTATATTCGGGTCGGCTTATACTCGAGTATATACGGTAATCATTCCTGCATATTATAAAACATTACATAAAATTGAACATACACTTAAGCAAAATCAGCGGCATAAATAAAGAAATAAAATTAAAAATAAACAAAATAAATAAATGAAAAATGCAATAAAATTGAAAATTAAAAATTACTGAAAAAACGATTAATATCTAAGTCCACATCTAACCCTTTTGGCGTTAGTGACTAACTGATATATTCATTGAGTTTCATTTTGGGAGATGGCCTGTTTTAAATTAGTACCCCTCCAATGTTTTTCTACCCTATCAATGCCACAGAAAATACGTTTGATGGGTCTCCATTATAGAACCTCCTGAAATGGTATGAAACTGTGTTTACGAAAACCCTTTTTAATGTTATTAACCTCTTAAGCCCCAGACCAATACTCAGCATAAAGACCAGAGGTGTTTTTACAATTTGGCACTGCGCTGCTTTAACTGGTAATTGTGCGGTCATGCAATGTTGTACCCAAACTAAATTTGTGTCCTTTTCTTCCCACAAATAGAGCTTTC
Source organism: Rana muscosa (assembly GCA_029206835.1). Lineage (NCBI taxonomy): Eukaryota > Metazoa > Chordata > Amphibia > Anura > Ranidae > Rana > Rana muscosa. The sequence goes on from JARGYO010005562.1 coordinate 11,962,588, forward strand.
TTTTAATGGTATTTGATTGCTTCTATGATTATTTTTTTTTGCGGTATAAATGTAAAAAGACTGAAAATTTTGAAAAAAATGATATTTTCTACTTTTTGTTATAAGAAAATCAAATTAACTCAATTTTAGTCATACATTTAGGCCAAAATTTATTCAGCCACATGTCTTTAGTAAAAAAAATAATCAATAAGCGTATATTTATTGGTTTGCGCAAAAGTTATAGCGTCTACAAACTAGGGTACATTTTCTGGAATTTACACAACTTTTAATTTATGACTACCTATCTAATTTCTTGAGGTGCTAAAATGGCAGGGCAGTACAAACCCCCCCCCCCAAATCACCCCATTTTGCAAAGTAGACACCCCAAGGAAATTGCTGAGAGGCATGTTGAGCCCATTGAATTTTTTTTTTTTGTCCCAAGTGATTGAATAATGACAAAAAAAATAGAAAAATTACAAAAAGTTGTCACTAAATGATATATTGCTCACACATGCCATGGTTATATGTGGAAATGCACCCCAAAATACATTTTGCTGCTTCTTCTGAGTACGGGGTTACCACATGTGTGGGACTTTTTGGGAGCCTAGCCGCGTACGGGACCCTGAAAACCAAGCACCACCTTCAGGATTTCTAAGGGCGCAAATTTTTGATTTCACTCCTCACTACCTATCACAGTTTCGAAGGCCATAAAATGCCAAAATAGCACAAACCCCCCCAGATGACCCCATTTTGGAAAGTAGACACCCCAAGCTATTTGCTGAGAGGCATGGTGAGTATTTTACAGATCTCATTTGTTTTTGAAAATGAAGAAAGACATTTTTTTTGTTTTTTTTTTCAATTTTCAAAACTTTGTGACAAAAAGCGAGATCTGCAAAATACTCACCATACCTCTCAGCAAATAGCTTGGGGTGTCTACTTTCCAAAATGGGGTCATTTGGGGGGGTTGTGCCATCTGGGCATTCCATGGCCTCCGAAACTGTGATAGGCAGTGAGGAGTGAAATCAAAAATTTACACCCTGCAAGCCTGAAGGTGGTGCTTGGTTTTCGGAGTCCTGTACGCGGCTAGGCTCCCAAAAAGTCTGTCCGTGCCATTCTGCCGACGTATAAGTACAGGGGGCGGTCAGCAAGCGGTTAAAGGCAAGACATACCAATCTACTCTGTGGATGGGAGACACCATTCTGATGTATAATACAGGTGCACTTGACATTTCCATCTAGTGAGTGGGGGGGACCCAGGAGGGGAGAACGGAAAGTCACCAGAAAAAATATATCAATTTGTCACCAGCTGAGTATTCCACATTTGGTGGACTTATTGACTGCACTTTATTTGGCATTATATTAGCACTGAGCACTTTATGCTATATATGTTGACATAAGACATTTGTGTAGATATATATATATATATATATATATATATATATATATATATATATGTATGTTAGTAGTTCATAGGAGCAGCGCTGAGTTTTAATTATTTTTCCACTTTTTTGGGGTACTTACCTTACACTACAGCAGCAGCCCATTACTTATCACTTATATTACCTATCACTTATATTTATCACCATAGCGCAGGTCTCTAATTACATTTTTATGTGTGTATAGGTGTATAGGTGACAACAATAATTTATGGAAAAACAACACATATGTTACCCAAAACAGCTTGCATGTTGCACACAAATACATTCTTAAAAAATATTCAAATAAAGTTCTCATAGTCAATTTAGAATGTTGACAGGCACCAGGATTCAGAGAACATCTTCAATGTGTTTCAGCTTGTATATGCAATCAGAGGAACCTCAAGACCCCATTTCACAACCACATTACCTGATGAAATTGGCCACAAAGGATACCCATCTCTCAAGCTCATAACAGAAAAGCAAACCATAGTGTGCACCACCAAATATTTTTTTTACTTTAAAAATGCATTTACATGTAAGGTTAAAAACAAACAGGCAGTTCTGAATGGCCTCTGCCAGTTTAAGATTCAATGCTGCCTGGGAGGGGTATGAACAAATACCACTGTGCTAAGACAGGGATCCCTCCAGTCTTCATGCAGACAAATCAATCCAGGATTGCTGTACCTCCGTCCAGTCTGAGCTGACTGCAACAGGACTAGGGGGATCTAAAATACGTCCTTACAGGTGAGTGCATTTTTGTATTTTTAATAAAGTGTTTTTTAGCAGCGAGCACTATAGTTTGCATCTCTCGTCCTTTTGAGCTTGAGAGATGGATATCCTTTGTGGTCAATTATATCAAGTAATGTGGTTCTGAAGCTTGATCAGATCGAAGATGTTCTCTGGGTCCTGGTGCCTGCCAACATGCCAAATTGTTTCTGGAGGTGATCGTTTACCTGCTAGGGGAGGGTGTCTTTTTACTTGGAGCACACTTTCATTGAAGAAGCGTGATTTTGCACTGCTAGGATTTATGTTTTTCTTCACCACTTCAGCTCCAGTAAGGTTTACCCTCCTTCCTGACCAGGCCATTTTTTGTTATACGGCACTGCGTTACTTTAACTGACAATTGCGCGGCTGTGCAACACTGTACCCAAACAAAATTATTGGCCTTTTCCCCACAAATAGAGCTTTGTTTTGGTGGTATTTGATCACCGCAGTGTTTTTCATTTTTTGCACTATAAACAAAAAACAACAAAGAATCAACAATTACATTTTTTTTAAAAAAGGATTAAAAAAGACCCTCTGAAGAGGGGAGAGAAAAAAATGTTTCCAAAGAAATGGCGACAACCTAAATATTTTTCTCTCCCCTCCTTCAGAGGGTCTTTTTTAATCCTTTTTAATCTTTTTTAATTGTTGATTCTTTACAGTTATACTGTCATATTACACTCCTGATGAGTAGCTGTAAACGCGTTGAGCGCTATTATATGTCAAGATACAGCTGGTCTCCTTATGCATATATGTCTGTGTATCAATTTATTGTTTATGTCATGTCAATCCATTTATGTCATTTATGCTATGAGCAGTATGAAATAAGTGTAAGTCATGTGACTACCAATTCATGTCTATTTAAGAGTTTTGATATGTACTTTGTTAATAAACAATGGATTTATGATATTTACATATATGTTTTCTGCTCTTTGATATGGTGGGCCTCATTCAAAGTCCCATTTTTCTCCTTTCCTGCAACTCATATCAGGGATGGAGGCCTGCCATTCGGCTTTGCCAGGTCACTCCCCCTTCAATTGTAATACAGTGATCAGTCATCAGTGCTAAAAATATGCACTCTCACTTTACTAATGACACTGGATAGGAAGGTGTTAACATCAGGGGCGATCAAGGGGTTAACTGTGTGCCTACCTGGTGCTTTACTGTAGTGGGGGAGATGTTTGTACTAGGGGAAGGCATAGATCTGTGCCCCTGCTTTGCAGGAACACAGGATCGCTGCCTTCCTTTCTGACAGAACGGCAATCTGCCTTGTTTACATAGGCAGATTGCTGTTCTGCCTCTGTCCTGAATGATTAACGGGTGCCAGCGGACAGCTGACCAGCTCCCAAAGTGTACAATCACAGCGGGAGCGAGCCTCCGGCAGCGCACACTCACACCAATAACCTGGAAATACAGGATCACATATATATATATATATATATATATATATATATATATATAATGTGATACTGTGCAGCGCGGCTGCCCTGTACCAGTAGAACTGCTATAGGGCAGTCGGCAAGTGGTTAAACTTTTGGACTTTATTTTTTTCAAAAGTTTTTTTTTTCCGTGAAACATATGAGCTGTTCTTCCAAAAAATATCATTGTCACTTTTATACACACATTCGCACATTTCTGATGGAGATTTTTATTGCAATGCTTTTATATGACATCTGTATAAAAGTCTTTGTGTAATTTTCAGCACATTTATACACATTCTTACACCTTCTGATGATTCAGGGTGTATGCAGCTAGGATATGAATACATAGGGGCTGTTGCACATATATTTTCTTTATCACATATTTTAGAATACATTTTAAAGTTTTTATAATAAAAGATGTTTTACAATGAAAGTTTCTAATTTACTGCCTTGATTGATGGCTAACACACTACAACACTCTCAGAGGCGGCTCTAGGCTTTGTGAGGCCTTAGGCAAAACTTAGACATGAGGCCCCACTCACGCCTACAATGGGAAAAATAATTCAAGCAAGAAAAATGGCTGCAGAGAATGCACGGATCTAGCACACAGGTGATCAGCACCACTTCCAGGGCACCCTCCTCACCCATCAGACATATTCAGCCAATGCGAGAGGGGAGAGAGAGGGGGAGGTGAGAAAGAGAGAGGGGTAATAGAGAGATCCGATGATGCAGACATTAGTATTGATCGCAGGCAAATTAGGCAGCCGCGAGGCCCCTGTTAGTGCGATTCCTTAGGCGACCGCCTAATTTGCCTAATTAGAGAGCCGCCTCTGAACACTCTACTTCTGCTCATTCTTAAAGTGATTGTAAACCTTTTTTTTTTAAATTACAAACATATCATACTTACCGCCACTGTGCAGTTCGTTTTGCACAGAGTGGCCCAGATCCTCTTCTTCTGGGGGCCCCTGGCGGCACTCACGGCTCCTCCTCGCATTGGTAAACCCCCTGGGAGAAGCGCCTTGCCTGGGGGTTACCTTGCGTGCGTGCTCCCGTGTCCAGCATTTACGCAGAATGCCAGACTCGGCCCCGCCCCCCGCGTCGTTGGATTTGATTGATTGACAGCAGTGGGAGCCAATGGCTGCGCTGCTATCAATATATCCAATCAAGAGCTGAGAACCCCAAACAGAGAGGTACAGCGCGTCTCCACTGAGGGAACGAACAGGCTCAGGTGGGTGGGGGGCTTGGGGGCCGGTCAGTGCCAGAAGTTTTTTCACCTTAATGCATCGGATGCATTAAGGTGAAAAAACACAAGGGTTTACAACCCCTTTAAAGCTGATCTTCAGGCAGTGAAATATACATATAGGAATAGGCTTACTTGTCAAAAGTTAATTGGTCAATTTTGTGATGTATACCTTTCTGCTAGACAGCAAAACCAGATAGGTGACACCACATTGTCTGTTTATTAGGAATTCAGTGCTATTACCTCCCTGCACATAACCTGCTGGTTGGACAATACCAATACAGATGCAGCATTCTAAAAAGCCAGCCAGCTTGTACCTGTCAGCAGAGGCTGATTGGCTTCTATTACTACCCCCCTTCCCCAGTGTTGTACAAAGAATAAAATTATGCTGATATTAAGAAAGATTCAGGTACTTGTGGTAATTGTTTGTTGAATATAATTATTTTAGAAGGTATACATAATTTAATGAAATTTTATTTTTATACTTGCCATGGAGCCAGGAATGGTAAATCTGTGTGTCTGCCAGCCTCTGCGATGATGGGAGATCTGTATGAAATGGGGGGACAGCTGTGTGCCCTGAAAATGCTTCATCACATCTTCTGTATCTGCATAGAACATCCCTCCCCAGCCAACTCATCATCTGATCAACAACCCTAACACCCACCCCTCACTAAAGGAGCTTTTAGAAATTTATATTTTCATTAACGCTCACATAAAGTGACATTAAAATCTGGTTTAAAAAGAAAAAAATCTATTTAAGTGTATATTATTCAATCAAAAGTCCTCTCTATTGCTCTCAGCCTCCTCCAAATTCATTTTTTTTTTTTGTCAGAGGACAGCTACGTTCACATACCTCCCAACTTTTAAAAGCTCCACTGTGGGACATTCAGTGTAATTTTTTTTTTCCGTCACCTCATCACAGTTGAGCGGGGGGGGGGGGTGTTGCCGCCGGACAGGTGTGTTTTTTTCGGGTGATCACTGTTGTGGAGCGGGTAGGGGGCTGCCGCGGGTGGCTGACGATCGCGCGCTTCATCCACTAGCTCCTCTTTCTCCTATTCCTGCTGTGCGGGAAAATGTACACTCTCGCGGGACTGCGGGAAGGAAGTGTCAATGCGGGAAAAAACCCGCAGAATCCGTGCATGTTGGGAGGTATGCGTTCATTCTCCATGGTCCTACTGTAGGTAGGAACATAACCACCCTCTCTTGCTTGCTTCTGAGATGGACTATGGGGTTTGTAGTGTGCACAGAGCAGTGACATGACTGCGGCTAACATGCACTGCTCATTCAAAAAAACAGAAGTGAGGGGGAAAAAGGAGAGGTTTACGGGTTCACAGAGGATGCCCTTTGTGGAGGGCAGTGGCTTCCTCATGAAAAACCCCCTTGTTCATTATTGTTCTCATGGATTCATGAACACTTCTACAAATCCCTGTGTAAATGTATTACTGTTCATCCATTGTTTTCCAAGCCACTAATCAATATTATTTCCCATGCTAGAAATGTATAACTGGCCTGAAAGCATGTAGATCAGTAGATCAGGAATTCTGACTTCACTTGCTGCATGCTTGTTCCAGGTCAATGGCTCAGAATGTATAGAAGTCACATCACTACCAGAGATGTAACATTTTCAAAAGATAGTCAACAATGACAGCCTCTAATTTTCCTTTAAATGAGATTTAGTCTGATGATTTATTTGAAATGGATGAATGCAAAGGTTTACCATATACCAGTGCAGGCAGGTCTATCATAAAACACACTGAGGTTTGTTCAATCATAAGAAAAACTTCCCAAATGTTTGCTATTCCTTTCTATTATTTATGCAGAATTTGGAGATCTATTTATTTGTTGCTGCATAACAAGTGTAAATTGTCTGAATGGACTTTATATAGATCACATTTATCCTTACCTGAACAGGTGCCATTGTTATTTGAATATTTCCTACTCTAACTCAACCTGAGGTTTACCACTTAACACCTTCCTGATCCATTAGATATATCCATGCTGTACTGTCTGAAATAAAGTGTTTCTTGTGTGCAGCCACTGAAGGACATTCTCATTAGACGTGCAGTATAGGGAGAGAGGAAGCTGACTTTCTACTTGCATGGACTTCTGTGAGCAGTCAACATAGACACATACAATAGATATAGCTGCTTGCAAAGCCACTCCCAACCTAACGTTCCAATTGGACTGTGGTTTGCTTTGCTTTTGGTGAAATTTTCCCTCCACCTTTTACAGCATAATGCCACTGGGGATTGAACTGCTAAAATATCTTTGGGTGCACAGGGACTCTGTTCTTCTCATTCGACCATTCTGTTGCCATGAATAACTGCAGTTGCTAACCTTCCAAAACATATAATACAGTGCCAAGCACCTAGCATCCTAATTTTCTACACTATAGTTTAGGCAGACTTCATGCTGGTATTTACCCAGCTTCTAAGTATTCTACATCTCCTGTCAGTACCATACCTTACACCTGCGTAACTCTCTGAAAGTCGTTAACCCATACCTCCCAACCGTCCCTGATTTGCCGGGACTGTCCCGGAAATTGTCCCTTGTCCCGGAGTCCCGGTGAATTAGAGTTGAGTCCCAGATCGCCCGTGGCATGTGCGGGGTGTCTAGGTTTCCGCACGCCACGGGCAACACTGTGAATTGCAGCCGCCAGATGGCATCTCGCCGGTCTGGCTGCCTCTGTCACACATTCACGCAGTGTGCAGAGTGGAGCGCACTGAACCCGCCCCCTCCTCCTCCTCCTCCTGCTGCAATGTTTTGTTTTTCTGTACAGAGGAGGAGGCAGGGAGCATGTACTCCACTCTGGGAAAACCGCGATCTGTCACGCTGTGAGTGATGCTTGCAGAGGAGGGGCCGCTTGTTCGTGATGGAAAGCTCTGCCCACTGATCGCTGCCAGCCTGAAGGTTCCTTGATGGGAGTCCCATGTGATGGGGAGGCAGCCATTAGGGAGAGTAAAGGGGGATAGACTGGGGAGGGAGGTTTGTGCTAGGAGGGGGTGGGGGATTTTGGTTTTGTACCCTGCCCTACTGACCCCTGGTCCTCTGTCCTGCTCCTGGTCCTCTGTCCTGCTGACCACTGTACCCTGCCCTACTGACCCCTGGTTATCCATCCTTACCCCTGTACTCTGCCCTACCAACCCCTGGTCCTCTGTCCTGACCCCTGTACCCTGCCCTACTGACCCCCTGTCTTCTGTCCTGCTGACCCCTGTACGCCACCCTAGTGACCCCCTATCTTCTGTCCTTCTGACCCCTGTACCCTGCCCTACTGACCCCTGGTCCTCCATCCTGCTGACCCCTGTACCCTGCCCTACTGACCCCTGGTCCTCCATCCTGACCCCTGTACCCTGCCCTACTGACCCATGGTCCTCCGTCCTGACCCCTCTACCCTGCCCTACTGACCCTATGTCTCCTGTCCTGCTGACCCCTGTACCCTGCCCTACTTACCCCATGTATTCTGTCCTGCTGACCCCTGTACCCGCCCTACTAAATCCCTGTCTTCTGTCCTGACCCCTGTACCCTGCCTTACTGACCCCCTGTCTTCCATCCTGCTGACTCCCTATCCTCTGCCCTTGTGATGCCTCTATTTCCCTGTGGGGTTCCCCGCTGACAGCTGAATGTAAAAAAAAATGTAATTGCCTGCAAAAAAAAAAGGTACAGGGGTCAGCAGGATGGAGGACCAGGGGTCAGTAGGGCAGTGTAGAGATCCCACCCCCCATGTGAATGGGTATCGGGTACATCGTACCCCTACCCATTCACCCCAAAAAGCGGTGTAATGTAAAATAAAAAAAGGGCTGGTCTTTGACAAGTTCGTTATTAAAAAAAATAGCTCCGAGCCGTCTTCCCCCCCGAGCCGTCTTCCCCCCCGAGCCGTCTTCCCCCCCGAGCCGTCTTCCCCCCCGAGCCGTCTTCTTCTTTGCCACCTGTTACCACCAAAAAAAAAAAAGCTCTTCTTCTGTGTCTGTCTTCCTCCGTTGTGTTGTCGCCCGCTGTATGGTATCTCTTATATAGCTATGGGGAATGGCCCTCCGATGATGTCACCCGGAGAGATGTCAGACAGCGGGCGACAACACAACAGAGAAAGACCGCCACAGAAGTAGAGCGGCTTTTTTTTGTGCGGGTAACCAGCGACGACGAAGAAAGACAGCAGCGGCAGGAGAACGACAGCAGCGGCAGGAGAACGACAGCAGCGGCAGGAGAACGACAGCAGCGGCAGGAGAACGACAGCAGCGGCAGGAGAACGACAGCAGCGGGATAAGATGGTAGCAGGGGAAGATGGCACTAGGAGAAGATGGCTCAGGGAGAAGACAGCTCTGAGCTATTTTTTAATAAAGGACTTGTCAAAAACTGGCTCTTGTTTTTTTTACCAATGTTTTGGGTGAATGGGAAGGTTACCCATTCACATCGGGGGGTTTCTGGGGACCTCTTGTCAAAGGGGGGCTTCCAGATTCCGGAAAGCCCCCCACCCGCAGCCCCCGATAACCACCAGCCAGGGTTGTCGGGAAGAGGCCCTTGTCCCCATCAACATGGGGGCAAGGTGCTTTGGTGGACAGAGCCCTCCCAAAGCACCCATCCCCATGTTGAGGGCATGCGGCCTGGTATGGGCACTCGCTTATCCGCTTCCTTTCCTGACCTGCCAGGCTGCATGCTCGGATAAGGGTCTGGTATGGATTTTGGGGGGACCCCACACATTTTTGTTTTATTTTGGCATTGGGGGGTCCTCTCTGAATCCATACTAGACCCGAAGTGCCTGGTATGGATCTGGGGGGAACCCGCGCCATATTTTTCACGATTTATTTATTCCGGCAGTTTTTTTTCTTTACATTCAGCTGTCAGGGGGAAACCCCCCTGACAGCTGATGACTCATCCGCTGTTAAGGACACGGCCGTGGCTTCCCCACCCCTCCTTAGCAACCAGCTATATACAGTGTTTGAATTTCAGTTCAGTCACTTTTTTTTGCAAAAAAAAACGGATGAAAAACGGATGTCAGCGGACATGAAAACACATAAAAATTGACATCCGTATCCATTTTTGATTCTTTTTTTTTTTACATAAAAAAAGGGACCGAACAGAACTAAAAAAAACCAAATGCCCGTGTGAAAGGAGACTAAGTTTATTTTTTTTATTTTTGTTAAACTTAACCACTTGAAGACCCGGCCTTTCCAGGCACTTTATGTTTACATTTAACAATCATTTATTTTGCTGGAAATTTACTTAGAACCCCCAAAAAGTATATCTTTTTTTAAAGCAGAGGTCCTAGAGAAAAAATTGGTGGTCTTTGCAATTTTTTATGTCACACGGTAGTTGTGCAGCGGTTTTTGAAATGCAATTTTTGGGAAAAATACATTTTTTTAATACAAAAAAAAAAACACAATCCCTAACCCAATTTTTTTCAAAAATATAAAAGGGGATGTAATTCCGTAAATTTTGCTATCCATAGGCGATACTTTATCCACTTCAATACAGGGCTTTTTGTACCTATTCAATACCGGGCCTATTTTGGCACTTCTCTCCTACATGTACAAATCATCATTCTTTTGCTAGAAAATTACTCAGAACCCCCAAACATTATATATGTTTTTTTTAGCAGACACCCTAGGGAATAAAATGACGGTCATTGCAACATTTTTTCTTGCACAATATTTGCGCAATAATTTTTCAAACGCCTTTTTAAAAAAAAAAAAATGGTTTCATGACTTAAAAAATAACAAAACAGTAAAGTTAGCCCAATTTTTTGGGAACATATGAAAGATAATGTTACGCCGAGTAAATAGATACCTAACATGTCACGCTTTAAAATTGCGCACACTCATGGAATGGCGCCAAACTTCAGTACTTAAAAATCTCCATAGGCGACGCTTTAATGTTTTTTACAGGTTACCAGGTTAGAATTACAGAGGAGGTCTAGTGCTAGAATTGTTGCACGCGCTCTAACGCACGTGGCGATACCTCACATGCGTGGTTTGAACGGCGTTTACATATGTGGGCGACTTACGTGTGCATTCGCTTCTGATCGCGAGCTACCGGGGACAGGGGCGTTTTAAATTTTTTTTTATTTTTTTTTTATTTATTTTACTTATTTATTTTTTTACAATGATTTTACTTTTTTTTTTATCACTTTTATTCCTATTACAAGGAATGTAAACATCCCTTGTAATAGGAATGTGTGTGACAGGTTCTCTTTATGGAGAGATGCGGGGTCAATAAGACCCCACATCTCTCCTCCAGGCTGGAAAGCATGAGATCAGTGAAAAAAAATTCACTGATTTCATACTTACAGCCGCAATGGCGGCTTTGTTTACATTTGAGACCCGGGCGTGACGTCATCACATCGCGCCCGGGCCTCCGACGATCATAGAGATGACTGGTGACCATCTGGTCACCAGTCATCTCTATGCTCATCACGTGACTCCACCAACGATGCCGGAAGATTCGCTCCGGGTCCCCGATCGCACGGGGGAGCCCGGAGAAGCACCGGATGGCGGCGGGAGGGGGGGTGTCCCCTCCCGCCGCCTATAAGAACGATCAAGTGGTGGAACCGCCGCTATGATCGTTCTTATGGTGCACAGAATCGCCGGCACTTCAAAAGGATATCTGAATGATGCCTCTAGCTGCAGGCATCATTCAGATATCCCCCTACAAAGCCGAGGACATCATATGACGTCCACCCAGGATGGGAGATCCCATCTGTGGACGTCATTTGTCTATGGCTGGGTAGGGAAGTGGTTAAAAGCTTTTACAGGTTACCACTTTAGGTTTACAGATCATGTCTGGTGCTAGAATTACTGCCCATGATCTGATGTTCACGGCGATACTTCACATGTTTGGGACAATCGCTGTTTACATGTGTACCGGACCGACGTGCGCATTTTGTCTTTGTACGCTAGCATGTGGGGACGGGGGCATTTTAATTTAATTACATTTTTTATTAATTTAGTTTATTTTTTGTTGCAATAGCAATCAAGTGGCTAGTTAGTCACTCTAATTGCTATTACAAGAGAGTCGGTCGTAGGCTCTAAAAAAAATTGTATCAGGCATCACCCCAGTACAACCACTTGAAACCAAATGACGTATTGGTACGTGATTTGGCGGCAAGTGCTTAATGAACACATTTTTTTTTTTCTCACATGACTAACCATGAAATTAAAAATAGCACACCCCCTGCAGTGTAATTAGCTGTTTTAAGCCTTAGCTGAGAGCATGAACTCCAGACATTCAATAATGTTATGTTATCCAATACATAAACTATTGTTCATTATTTTCAATATTTAACCAAATTTTCATTTTAGAGTGTCTTTCAATGTTTTACTAGTATAGCTTCAGTCACTCAAAAAAACAGTGTTTTTTTCAGGGGGAACTTTGTGGAACTCGGTTACACCACCTCTGGCTCAGACCCTTTGGTACCTGCACACCACAATAACTTATAAACACAGAAGTATGGTTTCTGTGTTTACAAGTGACAGCTCTGCACTCTGTATGTAATGCAATCCTGGTATTTAATGTCCCTTTAAGACCACCCCACTGTTTTTGTGAAATTTGACTGAATAGACCCACTATTTGATGTGATTGGGAGGGTGTGTGTAAGGGAGGGGTTTTGTGGGGCTGTTTGAGAAAAAAAGCCCTGCATAAAAGATTTTTTCTTGAAAATGACACAGGGAAAGAAGGATAAGTAAGGTTTACTTCTTGCATATTTTAATAGAAAAGTTATAATGCTTTTGGACTTTCTCAGATTGCTTCGCTAAATGTCAGATTTTAAAACCAAATGTAATTTCTTTTACAGCCAGAGCTGAAGTTGACAATAAGCCTCCATGGATATACTTACAACATCATGTTCAAACAAAAAAAATGCAGGTAAGTAATGTGTTAAATGGTTCACTAAAGAAAAGCTAACAGGTTGAAAACTAAAAAGAAGGATATAGAGAATTTTTACAGTTCTGATTTTGTTTGTTTTTATTCTCAGAAATGTTGACAGATTTCTGATAATGGATTCTGGGCAATTCTTATGGCCCATGCTATCAACCTTCAAAAGAACCTGCTGGGATAGAAATATAGGCGTTACCAATGTTGACTTGTTCTTGAAACTACAAGCTCCAGGCCCATATTTCATATACTTGCTTAATTATACTGTATATAAATAATTATTGACTCTCTGACCTGGAACTAGCATGAGCATATCAAGTATTCATTTGTTTATAAAGTAACATTTGCATTTAGTAAGAAAATAATAACACCCGCTTGGCGTTGAAGGGCATATGGACTGGAATCAGCTGTACTTGTTAACTAATAGCCACAAATTCAGGTGGAAAGTTAATTTCTCCATAATAATATTGTTAAGAAATAGTAGAAAAATCCATAGAAAAATGAATAGCTGTCTACAAATAAGCAAACAGTGAGAAAATGATAAGCATGGATGAATAATGAAAAAATGTTTAATTTCACCACTTTATAATAGGTCTCTTTATGGAATTTGAGATAAAAATTCAAGGCACTCAAATTAAATGTCAGTCATTTCTGAGAGGAGAAGCCAGAGGTGCAAGATAAAAATGTAAAGTTGCTTTCTTAGAGTTGTGATGGTTTATCTCAGAATGTTTTTTTTTATTTTTAGTTATCCCCAGGGATCTTTTTATGGTATCTATATTATATATCTTATTATGTAGCTGCCTAGAATATCGAAAAGAATTTAGGGCTGTTAACATTTGTCATAGATTGTCATTCTTTGTTCTCTAAATTAAATCACTGCTGCACCCTAGATAAATTGGCAAGGCACAAAGCGTACAGAATATTTTTGATCAGGTGACAGATATCCAGTCAGATGAAACTTAACCCATTTTTCCATAGTTTTTTACTGTCCCTCATTCAGATAGGGATCTGAATTCTCAGTATTACCCAAGCACACCTGACTCATCTCAGAGCATTGACTCCTGTGTTTGGGCTAATGGCTTTTAATAGCATCCCCATTACGGAAAATCAACCTCTTGTGAAGAGATTTGGCATTGTGAATCCTAGTGGACAACATTTCTCTGAGGGGCTTAAAACATACATTACGTCCAGCTTTTTTAGGTTTTAACTTTGGAAATTGTCACCCTTTCGGTAATCAACATAGTTGATTACCGAAAGGGTCCACCGTGTGTCTACCTTCAGACCCCTTGTCATGAGATAGAGATTAACCCCTCTCTCCTCTCTTGCAGAAGCATTTGGCATTGAAGGACTCTTCCCTCAGAGAAGTTTTCCCTTCTCCCATCTCTTCTATGTTTATTTAGGTACATTTCTCTGCTTGTCCGGTTCTAGTTTCTAATAGATTCAACATATATGCCTCTTTAGACCAGGTAGTTGCTGATGTGATTACTTAGCCTCTTTTACATAAATCATTTTTTATTGAAGATTTTTCAAAATACAACGTAAGGCACATTTTGTACAAAGTATACAATGCAAAGAAGATATACTTGTTCAGGAAGTATCTCCCAAGGCACAGACAAGTGGATAATTAACCATTGCAATTACAATGTTAATCACTCCGTTTCATATGTTACCTCAACTATCCTTTAGGGGAAGAACAACCTAATGAGAAATGGTGCCATCACTAACGTGTGTGGCAGTCAGATAACAGTGGTAAAGTATAATTGAGCTTGTGTTGAATAGGGAAATAAATTTAAATTGCAATTCAACTTTGGGTGGAATTCAAACAAGGATGGGGGGGATGAACAATTGGTCTGACCTGAGCCTGAGATGAGGTGCCTATGGTGGGCGTCATCGTCAAGGAAGAGAAAGACGAGAACAAACAAGTCATCATTTCACACTAAACCAGTTTTGCCATATTTTCCATTGCATATCTAACTTTTTCTTAGTGCCACATCTGCTAGCTAATAGAAGTTCGAAGACATAGTGGGCTTGAGTAGAGGATAAGACCTCTGAAGCGTTTGGTGCTACATCCCTTTTCCAGTATTTAGCTATAAGTGTTCTAGCTATCAAGAGTATGTGTGAAATCACTACCCGGAAATCAGGGGGGGAAGTCCTCAATACCAATGTTTAGTACTGCCAAGCCTGGCTTGGGGGGTGTAAGGATACCTGTAATGGTTGCGATTACGCGGAATATGCTGTTCCAAAAGCTGGTCAGGTGCTTACAGGACCAGAATATGTGGACCAGGCTGCCCACTGTGCCGCAATTCTTCCAGAAAAGTGGGGAATTAGTGTGGCCAAATTTAGAGAGTCTATAGGGTGTTAGATACCATCTGAGGGCAATTTTTTGTGCAAGTTCCCAGTGGTTAGCACATTTAGAGGCTTTATAGTTTGCTTTGAGTGCTTGTCTCCACTGAGTCTGAGATGGTAATACCTAGGTCGGACTCCAATTTCTGGTAGGGGTGGGATTTTATGAAAGTAAGTTTTTGTTGGAAAAAGTTGTAGAGTAAGGATATACCCTTAGGGGGTGTAGGGGATGTGGTATAAAATCTCCATGTTTTGTCAGTGAGAAATATGTAGTGGATTTTGTTGGATCTCAGAAGATGGGAAACTTGGCTATATTTATAAGCATCAATAGATGCCAAGTTGTATTGTTTCCGGAGTAATGGGAAGGGCTTGAGGGAGTCATTTTGGTATAGGTCGGCTAGCCACTTCATGCCTCTGTTGAGCCACTCTGTGGTTGAGAAATTTGGGATCATGTGATCTAGGATGTAGAGGGGGATAGGGATGTCTACCATAGTTGAAGTTTGAGGTGGGATTTTGCGGAGGTCCCTTCAGGCCTGCAAGGAGGCTTGAATAGTAAGAGGAAGTTGTTGTAAAGCGATAGGGTGTAGTGCGTCCAGAAGTAAGAGTAATCAAAGGTTTTTAGTTGGGCACATAGCTTGCTCAAGACTGCACCACAGGTTATCTGGGGAAGGATTAAACCAGTGCTTAAGTTGGGTAAGGATAGAGGCTCGGAAGTAGTCCTGGATGTCTATCAGTCCCATTCGAAAATGGAAGGGAAATACCGCGCTGCTGAGTGAAGTGAAAACAGCTGCTAGCACAAAAACAAATAGAATTGCATGAAAAGATGAAGGTGAGAAAGTGCAGCGCTAATGATAGGAGAAAAGTACATGATGATCAGGGTGCAGTAATAAGATAAAGTGTATATATCAACATGTGCAAAATAGTTAAGTAATGACGTGAAAGTATATATGTATAAAAAAAAAAATACAATAAACATTAAATAGTGACAGTGAGTCACTTGGTGTTATGAACAAAACACGACAGGTTAGTCCAACCCTAACACAGAATGTGTAAATCAGCAGTGGTCACAAAGTGAAATAAAATAGAGTAACTGTGGCCAGTCTCAAAATAATAAGTCCATCTAAAAGGAAAATCAGGCTGTCTTCAAATTATAATATGAGAAGAGACTGCTGGAAAGAAACAGGTGGAGGTGGGTCTGTCTTGGTATCCTGTGATGACCTCAGGACATAGGATCCAAATGCAAAAGATAGAAATTAATACTCTTACCATGTGGTGTGGACCCATGCACCATTGAAGGGTGTGTCAAACAAGCGAAGGGAAGAGTGGTGATGCCAAGATCCCTCAGACGATCATCTCTGGTGGTGTCCGATCCGGTTAAGCCTGCCTGCCTGAGGTGAAGCCTGATTGGTCTGGCTTAATGTGGGTGGGTAGGATAGGAAGTAACCTATGAGCTAATATTTTGGCATACAGTTTGACATCTGTATTGAGTAAAGAAATAAGCCTAAAATTTGAGGGGGTGGTAGGTTCTTTACCTGGCTTAGGGATAGTAACCACAAAAGCTCTAAGCATCTCAGAGGGAAACAAGGCAGAGGACATTGCTTCTGCATAAACCGACCGCAGCGTAGGGGATAGGATGTTTTGGAAGGTTTTATAGTAGTCATTTGTCAACCCGTTGGGCCCTGGTGATTTGCCCAATGGGAGGGTTTTTATCGCTTCTAAGATCTCAGGTTCTGTAATGGGGGCATTGAGCGAGGCTAGTTGGGCAGGTGAAAGAGAAGGAAGGTTGATATTCGAGAATAATGCTTGTCATGCCTTTAGTAAAAAGGCTTGAATTTTTCCTATTTTTTCTGTTTTAATATTATTTAATCTATGTTGCCATCTAGTGCCCATTTTGTATAACTGCATCTATTTTCATAAGCAATTTAGAAAGTTAGCTAAATTTGTCACACGCAAGCCTCCGTACTTTCAATCCCATCAGGCCTTGCGTCACCTTCTTCAGCCATTTCATCTTTTTCCCTGGAAGCATGCACATGGACTGCTAAGATATATGTTCCAGCCTTCAGAAACCTCTCCGGTATGTCTACTATTTATGTACTCGGCTAGGTAGATAGATAGGGAGGCACTAAATGTACTATCTTTACTAATTGTATTTGTCTGTATCTGTTACAGTTTTACTCTATCTTGTATTAATAAAAGTTCAAAAGGATTCTACGCCTACCGGAATGCATTGGTATGAGAGGAGTTATCAGTGTGCCCAAATACACCTCAACCACGTGTAGTGAGGGGCATAACAGTAAAACGGAGGCTTCTAAGCACGGCTAGCATACAGAACAGCAGTAAAACAGAGGTTTCTAAGCACGGCTAGCATACAGAACAGCAGTAAAACAAAGGCTTCTAAGCATGGCTAGCATACAGAACGCCAGTAAGACAGCAGTGTTATCAGCTTCCACACAGCGAGACACCATGTCACAGACAAAGTCAGAGCACTTTGTGACAAGGTCAGAAGTCTACTCCACGAGCTCAAGGAGGTCAGTGAAAAGTGAAACAATCGCCATTGCCCGCGCAAAGGCGGAATCTGCAAAAGTAAAAGCTGACTTTGTGGCAAAGGAGGCCGAAGTAAAAGCTGCCTTCACCGAAAAAGAGATGCAACTTAAATTAGAAAAGTTGCGCATGGAAACTCTATTAGAGAAGCTAGCTGCAGAGAAAGAGTCAGCGGCTGCTGCAGCCGAGGCAGACATCTTAGAAGAACTTGCAAAGCCCACCAGTGGGCGGCTCAGCAACGTACTTGGAAAAAATTCTGTTCCTGACGACAGTACAGAGCGTACCTCAGAATATGTGCGGCGACACGCTGAACCAGACAACTGCCCGCTTACAGCGCCAAGAGTGGAATCAACCCCCGCCATTCACACGCCTTATATCAAGCAAGAAAGTAAACCCGCACTCAGTCAGTTTTCAGCACGTTCTGCATCCAGACTGCATTCTGCATCAAAACACTACGTCACAGTTGACCAAATCGAAAATGAAGAACGACGGTCTAAAAGATACAGCGACAGTATCCCTGATAACCGCAACTATCCACCAAGTTCCTGGCACAATAGAGCGCCACCTGGCTACTCACACAACGATCAAGGTATGTCAGATTTCTTCAAGTTCTTAGCACGACGTGAACTGTTAGAAAAGGGACTTGCAAAGTTTAACGATCACCCTGAAAGTTATAGAGCATGGCGTTCGTCCTTCAGAAATGCAACAAGGGATCTTAATTTTAAAGCAAGTGAAGTAGCCGATCTCTTAGTCAATTGGCTGGGGAATGAGTCATCAGAACATGCAAGGAGAATCAGAGACATTAACATTAATTACCCAACCAAAGGGCTGAGCATGATATGGGAGAGGATTGATGAATGTTACGGTTCCCCAGAAGTTATAGAAAACTCTTTTTAAAAGAATAGAGGACTTTCCCAAGATTCCTAACAAAGGCTTCCAGAAGCTGAGAGACTTGAGTGACCTAGTTACAGAACTACAAATAGCCAAAGCAGAAGGAGACTTGCCAGGCCTTGCCTTTCTGGACACAGCCCGTGGCGTTAACTCTATAGTGCAAAAGCTACCTTACAACCTTCAAGAAACCTGGGTTACATGAGGCTTCGACTACAAGCAAAAGCACAACGTCCCCTTCCCACCATTCTCTTATTTTGTGGACTTTATTCGCCAACAAGCAAAAGGTTAAAAATGATCCTAGTTTTGACATCTCATCAACGGACTCTGCCTTCCCTAGGTCAAGTAAGCCTGCTCCTACCCGCAACTTCAAAGACGCACCTGTTGCAGTACGCAAAACAAGTGTATCTCCAGCTCAGAATTCAAGCAGAGAGTGTCCTCTTCACAAGAAGCCTCATTCGTTGTTAACCACTTCAATACCATGCACTTATACAGCTTCCTGCCCAAGCCAATTTTGAGCTTTCAGCACTGTCGCAATTTGAATGACAATTGCGCGGTCATGCTACACTGTACCCAAACAAATTTTTTATCATTTTGTTCCCACAAATAGAGCTTTCTTTCGGTGGTATTTGATCGCCTCTGCGATTTTTTATTTTTTGCACAACAAATAAAAAAAGAGCGAAAATTTTAAAAAAAACTACGTTTTTCTTTGTTTCTGTTAATTTTTTTTGTAAATAAGTACCTTTTCTACTTCAATGACGGGCACTGATAAGGCGGCACTGAAGGGCACTGATAAGATGACACTGATGGGCACCGATGAGGTGGCACCAATGAGGTGGCACCGATGAGGTGGCACTGATGATGGGCACTGATGGGCACTGATATGTGGCACTGGTATGCAGCACTGATGGGCACTCATAGGTGGCACTGATTGGCACTCATAGGCGGCACTGATTGGCACTCATAGGCGGCACTGATGGGCACTCATAGGCGGCACTGATAGGTGGCATGGACGGGCACTGATAGGTGGGCACAGATGGGCACGGATGGGCACTGATAGGTGGCACTGATGGACACTAGTAGGTGGCATTGGTGGCACTGGTGCCCAGCAATGCCAGCCACCACACATTGTGAAAGTGCCAGTCAGTGCCCATTTGTGGGCACTGATTGGCATTTTTTTTTATGTTTTTATTTTTTTTACTACATGTGGATGGCCATGGGGCCCATCCACATGATTGGGGCTTCCCTGGTGGTCCTGGGGGGCTTCCCTGGTGGTCTAGTGGGGGTATCCGAGGGGGGGCTGCGCTGATAAACAATCAGCGTGAACCCCCCCTGTCAGGAGAGCCGCCGATCGGCTCTCCTCTACTCGCGTCTGTCAGACGCGAGTGAGGAAGAGCCGATCAACGGCTCTTCCTGTTTACATTGTGATCAGCCGTGATTCGACACGGCTGATCACATGGTAAAAAGCCTCCGACGGAGGCTTTTTACTGAGATCAGTGTAGCGGTGGGTCAGACTGACCCACCGCTCCACCGATCGCCGCGATGCGCGCCCCCCCCGGGCGCGCGGCGGCTGTTATCCCGCAGGACGTCATATGACGTCCAGTGTGGATAACTGAACCACTTCCCGGACGTCAATCTGCTATTGACGGGGCGGGAAGTGGTTAAAGTGCAGAGGTTTTAGAGAAAAGACTCTCCAAGTTCGCAGAACCTTCCTCAAAGAAAACAGAATTTGTTACAGGTGCTGCACATCAACTTCTCACCTTGGGAGAGACTGCAAGGTGAGCATCAACTGCTCTGAGTGCAACAGCACAGAGCACAACACAGCTCTGCATCCAGGGCCAGCGCCATGGACTCGTACACCCTCACTCCAGGTGGAAGAGCACGGCGGGGAGCAGCAAGACACAGTACCTCCTGTAGTTAAACCCCAGTGCACCCAAGTCTGTGGAGAAGGTCTGTCTAACAAATCCTGCTCTAAGATTTGTCTTGCTACAGTTTACCCCATGGGTCGCAGAGAAAAAGCAGTGAAGCTATACGTGATCTTGGATGATCAAAGCAACAGATCACTCGCCAGCTCAGCCTTCTTTGACACCTTCAAAATCAAGGAAGCCGGCTCGTCATACTTACTCAAGACTTGTACGGGGGTAAGTGAAGAAACTGGGAGAAGAGCCATTGGTTACCAAATCGAATCCTTTGATGGTCAGACAACCCTGCCTCTGCCAACTCTAATCGAGTGCAATCAGTTCCCAGCAGCAAGACACAGTACCTCCTGTAGTTAAACCCCAGTGCACCCAAGTCTGTGGAGAAGGTCTGTCTAACAAATCCTGCTCTAAGATTTGTCTTGCTACAGTTTACCCCATGGGTCGCAGAGAAAAAGCAGTGAAGCTATACGTGATCTTGGATGATCAAAGCAACAGATCACTCGCCAGCTCAGCCTTCTTTGACACCTTCAAAATCAAGGAAGCCGGCTCGGCATACTTACTCAAGACTTGTACAGGGGTAAGTGAAGAAACTGGGAGAAGAGCCATTGGTTACCAAATCGAATCCTTTGATGGTCAGACAACCCTGCCTCTGCCAACTCTAATCGAGTGAAATCAGTTCCCAACGGACAGAGAGGAGATCCCTACGCCAGAGGTGGCACTTCATCACGGACATCTGAAGGGCATAGCACATCTCATCCCTGAACTGGATCCCCAGGCTGAGATAGCGCTTCTCCTTGGGAGGGACATCATCAGAGTTCACAAGGTGAGAAAACAAATCAATGGTCCCCACAACTCCCCCTATGCCCAGAAGCTAGATCTAGGATGGGTCATCATAGGCAACGCATGCCTAGGAAGTGTTCACAAACCAACCAGCGTGAACTCTCTTTACAAAGACACTAGAAGGCGGACGTCCATCCCTATTTCAGCCTTGCGCCAACAGATTCCTCATAAGAGAGAAGCCTGCCAGTGTAATTCATTCAAACCCTTATACCACAAATCTTCTTTGTGATGAAGACAGAGATCATTTAGGGTGCTCAGTTTTCCAAAATACTAAAGAAGATCACAAAATTGGACCATCTATTGAAGATCATATCTTCTTGGAGATAATGAGACAGGGATTCTACAAAACCAATGAAAACAGCTGGGTGGCACCCCTGCCTTTCAGAGCGCAGAGACCCTGTCTTGCTAATAACAGAGAACAAGCTTTGAAACGCTTTTCTTCCCTCAGATCCAATTTCCAAAAGAAACCAGAAATGAAAGGACATTTCTTCTCATTCATGAGTAAGATGTTTGAGAATGACCATGCTGAGATAGCTACACCTCTAAAAGACGATGAAGAGTGCTGGTACCTGCCAATCTTCGGCGTCTACCACCCCAAGAAGCCAGGTAAAATCCGGGTAGTGTTTGACTCCAGCTCTCGGCATCAAGGAATTTCACTAAATGATGTCCTCTTAAAGGGACCAGACCTCAACAACACACTTCTTGGTGTCCTCATCAGATTCCGCAAGGAAGCAGTTGCCATAGTTGCAGACATTCAGCAAATGTTTCACAGCTTCCAAGTCAAGGAAGAACACAGGAACTTCTTGAGATTCCTATGGTTCAAAGACAATGACCCTACTAAAAACATTACAGAATACTGCATGAAGGTGCACGTTTTTGGTAACAGTCCATCTCCCGCTGTTGCCATCTATGGACTTAAGCTATCTGCCCAAGAAGGTGAGAAAGACGTTACACAGTTTATTGAAAGAGACTTTTATGTAGACTGAAATCACTTTCTTCACCCGAAGCTGCAATAAGTCTACTCAAGAGGACTCAAAGTACACTTGCCTCTTCAAATCTCAGACTGCATAAGATAGCATCAAACAGCAAAGTCGTCATGGAGGCCTTCCCTTCCCAAGATTATGCCAGTGACTTCAAAGATCTGGACTTAGCAACAGACTCCCTTCCTATGCAACACAGCCTAGGGCTCAACTGGGACCTCAAGTCTGACACCCTTACCTTTCACGTTGACCAAGAGCCACAGCCCTTCACACGGCGAGGTGTTTTATCCACCATCAACAGCCTGTATGATCCACTCGGGTTTGTAGCACCGGTTACCATCCAAGGTAAGATTCTGCTTAGAGAGCTCACCGCAGACACATGTGATTGGGATTCTCCACTACCTCCTGAGAAAGAGACATTATGGGTAACATGGAGAGACTCTTTAAAGGCTTTATCCAACCTACACGTACATAGACCATACACCCACTTTCCTCCTGCAAGGGTTCAGTCTAGAAAGTTATGTGTATTCTGCGATGCTTCAGTTAAAGCAATAGGAGCAGTAACCTACCTCAAGTCAGTAGACATCGAGGGCCTAATTCACATTGGGTTTGTTATGGGCAAGGCCAAGCTAGCACCATGTCCTGAAACCACCATTCCAAGATTGGAACTGTGTGCTGCTGTACTAGCAGTAGAACTAGCTGAGCTTATTACATCTGAGATGGATCTAGAACTCGAGGACACAGAGTTTTACACAGACAGCAAGGTAGTGTTGGGCTACATTTACAACGAAAGTAGAAGATTCTATGTCTATGTACACAACAGAGTCCTTAGAATCAGGAAGTCGACACAGCCCACCCAGTGGCGTTATGTCTCAACTGATCATAACCCAGCGGATCATGCTACAAGGTCTGTGCCAGCATCACGTCTCAAAGACACTACATGGCTCACAGGACCGCCCTTCCTGTACAAGCCAGTGCCTACCACTCCAGTAAAGGAGACATATGTACTGTTAGAACCTGAATCTGACTCAGATATCCGTCCTCAGGTTTCCACACTACATACAACAATTTCTAACCAACTGTTGGGATCCAAGCGCTTCCACAAATTCTCCACTTGGAAGTCCTTACAAAGAGCTACAACTTGCTTGGTTCACATAGCCAGATCCTTTAGAGGTACTCCTACAAGAACAAGTTGTTGCAAAGGTTGGTATTACTGCCACAAGCCATACACAGTAGATGAGCTCACAGAAGCAAAAAATGTAATCATCCGCTGTGTCCAACAAGAGACTTACGCAGTAACACTAGAATGTCTTCGAAATTACAAGAGCATTCCAAAGAACTGTCCTCTAAGGAAACTCAACCCCTTTATAGACAATGAAGGACTGTTAAGAGTTGGGGGCGCATCTCAAATGCAGGACTTGATAGTGGTGAAAGTAATCCTGTCATAATACCAAATAACTATGTTGCTTCTTTTCTTGTGGAACACTACCACATACAGACAAAACACCAAGGACGTTTGTTCACGGAAGGAGCTTTGCGTGCAGCTGGACTCTGGATAGTGGGAGCCAAGAGAATTGAGTAAAACCATTTTCAAATGTATCACCTGTCGTAAGCTTCGTGGTATGTTTCAAACCCAGAAAATGGCCAACCTTCCTGCAGACCGACTCAGTACAGAACCCCCATTCACAAACGTCGGTCTTGATGTGTTTGGGCCTTGGACTGTGATCACACGACAAACCAGAGGAGGCAGTGCCAACAGCAAACGCTGGGCTGTCATGTTTACTTGCATGTGCATCAGAGCTGTACACATAGAAGTAACTGAGTCCTTAGACACATCCAGCTTCATTAATGCCCTGAGACGTTTCATCTCTATTAGAGGCCCTGTCAAACACATACGCTCTGATAGAGGAACCAATTTTGTTGGAGCTTGCAAAGAATTGAATATCACTTCAAACCTTGACACAGAACGTGTAGAGAGATACCTTTCAGAACAAGGTTGTACATGGACATTCAACCTCCCACACTCTTCTCATATGGGAGGTGCCTGGGAGCGTATGATTGGTATAGCTCAAAGAATCCTAGATTCAATGTTTCTACAATTGGGAACTTCAAAACTCACACATGAGACTGACAACTTTCATGGCTGAAGTATCAGCCATAATGAATGCCAGACCTTTGACATCTATACCCAATGATCCTGAAGATCCTTTCTTGCTTACACCTTCCACTTTACTCACTCAGAAAGTTGAGGTGATCACAGCTCCTTCAGTCAATCTGGACCCAAAGGACTTCTACAAATGTCAATGGAAAAGAGTACAAGTTTTAGCTGACACATTTTGGAACAATTGGAAGAAACAATACTTGTCTAATCTACAGACTAGGAACAAATGGCAAGACAGCAAGCCCAACTTAGAGCCTGGTGCCATCGTTCTCATGAAAGACTCTCAATCTAGGAGAAACGAGTGGCCTTTGGGTCTGATAACCCAAGTGTTTCCCAGTGAAGATGGAAACGTCAGGAAAGTTGAACTTAAGGTCATTAGGCAAGGCCAGCCTAAACTTTTCCTCAGACCTGTTTCTGAACTTATTTTGTTACTCTCCTCTGAAGTGCCATGATATGTGGTTTCCGTGGGAATCCACGTGGGGAGTGTCATGCCTTTAGTAAAAAGGCTTAAATTTTTCCTTTTTTTTCTGGGTTAATAACATTTAATCTATGTTGCCATCTAGTGGCCATTTTGTATAACTGCATCTATTTTCATAAGCAATTTAGAAAGTTAGCTAAATTTGTCACACGCAAGCCTCCGTACTTTCAATCCCATCAGGCCTTGCGTCACCTTCTTCAGCCATTTCATCTTTTTCCCTGGAAGCATGCACATGGACTGCTAGGATATATGTTCCAGCCTTCAGAAATCTCTCCGGTATGTCTACTATTTATGTACTCGGCTAGGTAGATAGATAGGGAGGCACTAATTGTACTGTCTTTACTAATTGTATTTGTCTGTATCTGTTACAGTTTTACTCTATCTTGTATTAATAAAAGTTCAAAAGGATTCTACGCCTACCGGAATGCATTGGTATGAGAGGAGTTATCAGTGTGCCCAAATACACCTCAACCACGTGTAGTGAGGGGCATAACAATGCTTGTATGTTGTCATCAGTAGGTTGCGGAGTATTGGGGTCTGAGTGAAGGTTATACAATGATGAGTAATATTCAGCAAACAAGTCTGCTATTTCTTTTGGGTTGAATCTCTTTTTGTTGTCTAACGGGTTAATTATGTATGGAATTTTTGTTTTGATTCTGGCAGTTTTAAGCCTTTGAGCGAGAAATTTACCTGCCCGATTACCAGACGAGTAGTAGGTTAGCTTAAGTGAGTGGATATGCTTATCGTATTGTTCGATAAGCAGAAGCCTGAGATCAGAGCAAAGTTGGGAGAGTTTATTTGCAATAAGTGGGTCAGCAAGGTTTTTGTTTACGGACTCTGCCGCATACACACGACCGTTTTTAATGTCATTGAAAAAAAATATGTTTTTCTCGACGTGATTCTTCTCAAGCCTGCCTTGCCTACACACTATCGTGAAAAAAAAATGTTTGAGCAAAGAGCGGTGACATACAACACGTTCGACAACATGTACGACAGCACTATAAAGGGGAAGTTCCATTCAGATGGTGCCACCCTCGTGTTAGTAAAGTTTGGTGGGAGACGATTCGCGCTTTTCAGCCTCGTGCTCTTCAGTCCGTTACAGCGTGGTGAATGTGCTATCGCCATTCTGAATGCTACTTTTACCAGAACGAGTGCTCCCATCTCATAACTTGCTTCTGAGCATGCGCGTTTTTTTCCCCGTCATTAAAGCGTACACACGGCTGTTTTTCACAACGAGAAAAACGACGCCGTGAAAAACGGCAAGAAAAAATAGAGCATGTTCTAAATTTTTCATGGCCATTTTTCTCGTCGGAAAAATTGCTCTGGAGCCTACACATGATCGTTTTTAATGACCAATTTAAAAAATGGCATTTTTCTTCTCATGAAAAATGGTCATGTGTACGCGGCATAAGGACTTAATCTCCCCCAAGATACGTTCAAGCCTCTGCGTCCTCTGCCTTAATTGTAAAATTATTCCTCTATGGGCACACCAAAGCGTAGTGGAGCATGTTAAAGAACGATCATTCAGTGAGAAGAATTCAGTTAGGTTTTCGAGTAATAGTGGCAACATGAGAGGAAACTTTAAATAAACATGAGTTGGCACACCATAAGTATGCAGGGCTTGGAGTGTGCCCCTCCACCACCGTTACAGAAACTGGTGCGTGATCTGACCATGAGATATCATGGATGGTGGAGGAGGACACTGCCTGTAGTAACATTTTATCAACCAAAATGAAATCTATCCGAGAATATGAATTGTGCCTTGTGAATGGAAAGTAAAGTCTCGTTTGCAAGCATGCTGGCACCTCCAGACATCGTAGACATCTTCAGAATGTAGCAGGGGTTGTAGTTTGGGCTGTGGCTTCTTAAATTTAGAAGTAGTGTCTGCGGTTATATTATAGTCTCCACACATAACCAGAGATCCCTTACGGATTTTGGCGAGTCTACGGAACATTCTCCCCAAAAAGCGAATTTGGTGGGAATTAGGCGCATACAAGTTCACAATGGTAGAGAGTTTGTTATTAAGTTCACCAGTAATGATTAGAAATCGTCCATCCGGGTCAGCGTGGATTGTATCTAAGGTAAAAGCTACCGAGTCTTTTATGGCGATAATAACTCCTTTCTGTTTCGTTGATGCTGAGGCCAGAAAGATGTGGGGAAAATTCTTGTGTTGAAAGAGGGGGTGTCAGAGGTTGAAAAATGGGACTCCTGTATACATAGGACTGCAGCCTGGAGTTTAAGCGCCTCTCTCCAAACCGATGCCCTCTTAGCAGGGTGGTTTAAGCCATTTACGTTAAAGGATATAAACTTAAGTGCCATATTTACAGGGTGGGAAAGGGTTCGATGGTACCTTGTACAGAAACTGCAGACCCCTCATGCAGAGGGTTCTTAAAGTGTGGTGAAAGTCCAGTAAGCACACGTCGGTGACGAATCTCAGATGTCGGTCAGACCAGTGAAGGGAAGAATAACATAGGGTAAAATACAAAACAAAGTCAAGTAACAAATAAATGAACAGAGTGGTAATAAAGAAGATTTAAGTAGGAATCTGGGGGCAGTGGGACTGCCCATTTCTTGGGGGGAAATTGTGCACAGTTGTGCTCCTTAGTACTTCAGGAATCCAGTATTGGGTTGCTAGATTCAGAAAAGGAGTAATTATGCATTGTGCTTTTTATTTTATTTTTTGTGTGACACCATTCTCCAGTCCTCCTGGGTATTAAGTCGTGCAGGAGAGGGACTCCCAGCGGATTGAGCAGGCAGAATGTCTAGAGAATAAACAATAAAAATAGCTATCAAAATACAACCGCTCCTAATATCTTGTACCACCACTGCGCCAATACAAAAAAATGTGAAAAAATATATTAAACTAAAGCTGCCACTTAAAATGATAAATATGAAAACAGAATTTAAACCTAAAAACACGCAGGTGAAAATTAGGAGAAAATGTAGCGCTAATAAACGAAAATCACTAAACTAATATAATAGCATTCACTAGTGAAACTGTGATAATCAAATTGTACTCCACGTGACATGTGATAAAATTCAAAAACAATAGTCCATAAAGTGAAATAATGTTCCAAAGAAGAAAGAAATATTCCAAAAAGAGATGTGTAGTCTTCTTAATAGAGAATATCTTCCACCCCACCGTGCACTGATCAGCTCCCCATTGAAAATGCACTCACCAGCTGTAAATGCCTCCCACTCTCGTGTTCGGCTCAAAGGCTTGCTAGTTAACCACTAGAAGGTGAACGACCATCAGCTGAAAGCTTGTGTGTCAACACAGGATGTTCCATACATGTAAAAATAAAAAGGTGCTCCAATAGTGTAAAATAGTAACGACCAAATTTATTCAAATACACAACCACACTTCAAATATTACACTCACATGATATGAAAATAAAACCAGCCTTAAATCAATCACAGCAAGCAGAAAAAAGTGTAAGATGGCACTGCAGTGATTTGCGGTCACGGCGGACCCAAGGTGTACGCTCGGTACAGGTCTCTCACCCCCTCCTGAGCTCCGGGTCACAGCAGCCGTGTAGCGTTCTTAGCCTCAGCGTGTCACGATAATGTCAATGATAATGCAGCCATGCACCCGACGTTTCGTCACTAGGACTTATTCATGGGATTGGCTGCTCATTCCCTCACAACTTCCCTTTATGCTTTCCCACCTGCCTCTCACCAGAACTTCAATCCTGCACCTGCACACTTCCTGTGTCCCCATGACCGCAAAGTACTAACATGCCGATGCCCGGTGACACACAGACATAACAGCTTGCGCTTGTTAGTGTGTAAAAAAATACAAAACAAAAGTTTAAATGGTTTAAAGCCTCACTGTTGAGAGTATGGTGTGCAGCAAACTAATAATAATAAAAATAAAATAGAACACAAATCCATTTCAAATTTAAAATCATACCTGAAAAGAGAACCACTATAATTTGGTATAATAATTAATGGGGCTTAAGAAGCATCTATTTAGCAGGTCATAATGATTGCTAAAAACTAATTTAACTGTATCAAAAATACAGGAAAATAATTACATTTATTAAAATTATTAAAATCTCCTCTAACAAAATAAGGAGGGCTGTCACATACATGATGTAACAATGGATGGTCTCATCAAAAGGGTCGTAAATGAGCCATCCACCGCAACACCCCAAATCCCAGAGCCATTCGGCACATGATGGCAACTGTGCTTCAAATTAACCCCGGATTCAGGTATATTTACAGGCACCAATGGTAAAGCCAAATAACTGCTGTCTGTAAGACCTCCCTCTTTTAAATAAAAACGTCACAACCGCAAAAGGCGAGGGGAAGACACTGTATAGAAACGTGCAAGTTGCTGCACAATCCCAAACAGTGTCAACCCACATGGAACTAGATGCTCACTAATCAAATGAGCCTAATTATACGTAATATGAAGAATAATAAAAAAAAAAAAAAAAAAAAAAAAAAACACCAACTCTTATTGGAACAGGCACAGTAGACAATTATTATAGAAAAAATCATTCTAAAAAAGTAGGAAAAAATAAAATGATCACTATAATTACTACAAAGCTGGTCAGAAATTATTAATAAAACAGTTTAAGTCGACTTCAATGTTTAACCCTCTAGGGCTAAGACACTTGAGCAGAAAAATCCAGCGGGTTTCCCTTTGGGACAGGTCTCTCACCCTGTTGGAACCCCTCCAGGCTGGATAGACAACATCTATCCCACAAAATTGTAATAAAGATGGATCCTGGTTGTGCTTTTCCTTAAAGTGTAATGACACACTATGGAAGCGGAACCCCTTTCTTATATTTGATAAATGTTCATATATTCGTACCCTCAGAAGCCTTTTGGTCCTTCCTACATACAGTAATCCGCATGGACACCACATTAAGTACACCACATGTGTGGAATTACACGTGATGAATTCATTAATGTCAAAGGACTCCCCATCACTACTAGAGACTTCAGTTTTTCCTCTATTGCTTACCCTAACAGTCCTACAGCAAATGCATTTTCTACAGGCAAAAAAACCTTTTAAGTCAATCTTTAGAAATTGCTTATCTGGGGGGTCCAAAATCTTCCTTACTACTTGGTCACCGAAATTGGGGGCACGCCTGTATATAAATTTCGGTTGTTGAGTTATTTGCCCAAGATGTCGGTCCCTCCCAAGTATATGCCAGTGTTTTTTGTAGATGTTTTCGATCTCTTTATACTGGCAATGGAAGTTAGAAATGAACCCCAGTTGGTGTTCAGTTTTTGGTATCTCCTCTGTAGATATTTTTCTCAGGCATTGTTCTCTTGGTATCTCAGATACCTCCTGGATTATTTCATTTAAAGAGACTTCTGTATATCCCTTCTGCAGAAATTTTGTCTTCAATAGTTGGGATTGTAGTTGGTAATCTGACAACTTCGTGCAGTTACGACGGGCCCTCAACATTTGGCCTTTTGGAATGTTCCTAATCCATGATGGATGATGTCCACTTCCTATTGACGGATAACTATTCCGATCCGTCGGTTTAAAGAATACTTTAGTATTCAGTCTATTGTTATCCTTTTCAATGGTTAAATCCAGAAAATTCAGTCTCATCACTTATCTGATATTCCAATTTAATGTTATTCACATTATGATTTAGACCCTCTAAGAAGTCCACAACAGATTCACGTGTTCCCTCCCAAATAAACAGGAGGTCATCAATGAACCTGCGGTAAAACTTCAACTGTGGGAGCTGTTTACTGAACATCTGCCTGTCCTCCCATTCAGCCATGAACAGGTTGGCGAGGCTAGGAGTATATTTGGCTCCCATAGCCACGCCAACCTGCTGCGAATAGAATTGTCCCTGCCACCAAAAGTAATTGTGTGACATGCAATATTCTAATGCATGTCCCAAGAACCTTTTTTGTGTATACGGAATATCATCCCTTTTGCTCAAGGCCCAGTTAAGCGCTAATGCTGCATCTTCATGTTGGATGATGGTATACAAAGAGCACACATCAGCTGTCACCAAATAGGTTTCAGCAGTGGTGCTAAGTTGAATATCTTCCATCAGTTGCAGTAATTCTGAAGTGTCCTTCAAGTAGGCCTTGGTTGCCTTTACACTAGGCTGGAGGAACTTATCTAGAAATTCACCCAATCTGGCTGTTACCGATCCTATTCCATTAACTATAGGGCGGGCTGGAGGATTTTGACTGTTCTTGTGGATTTTAGGTAACGTGTAGATGATGGGAATTCTACATGCACTGGGTACCAAATATCGTCTCTCCTTGGAGTTTAGGGCATTAATGCCATAGCCCCACTCCACTAATAACTCCAACTGGGTAGAGAAAGAATCTGTTGGATCACTTCCAAGTTTTTTGTACGTCACGTTATCTTCCAATAATTCATTCAATTGTTGACTGTAAAAAGTTTTGTCCATCACTACCACCCCTCCCCCCTTATCAGCGGGGCGCACAATGATGTCCTTCCTTTTTTCAAGTGATCTGATGCCCTCTTTAATATATTCAGGATTGACTCTTTTCTTAGGAGCCAGTTCTTCAATATCCTTCAGCACCAGGCTTTTGAAGACTTCAATGAAATGGTTACTTGATAGCGGATTGAAAAATAAATCCATATTCAATCCCCAGAATCCAATTCTCTCAGTAGTGTAAGTGACCTTTTGCGAAACTTCCGCTGCTTGGCTCAGAAAATATTTTTTCATGTTTAAAGTTCGAAAAAATTTGTGCGTGTCTATATAGACATCAAACTTATTTAAACATTTTTTTGGGGCACATTTTAATCCCAATTGGAGTATGTTTAATTCATATGGGCCTAGATCCATTTTACTCAGATTATATATCCCCGCGTTCAATGGTTTCGCATCCGCTTTTTTGTGTTGTTTCCGTCGGCCTGATCTGCATCCCCTTCTTCTCTTAGAGTGGGTGCCAAATCTTTGTTCAAGTGGTATGGGGGTGCTCCTTTCTCGCCTCCCTGGTGTTTGTTGGGTTGGGGGTTCTTCCTTGGTGTTCCCCCACCCTTCCCCCCCTCTCCCTCGATGTCCTAAAAAAGAGGAGGTTGGATACCGGTTAGGGTAATCTTCATAGTATTCACTATCAGCCAAGGCTTGATACCTATTATACATAGGTGGTTCATTCCTTGGATCCGGGTAGTGATACGGGGGAGGGTGTTGGTACCATTGTTGGTAATCCCGTGAGGGATAATAATTATTCTGTGGAGTATTCCCCCTACCTACTCTTGGTGATTGATAATAAAAGTGATTATTTGACCTATTCGGATGTGGGGAAGGATATTGTTGTATTGATAACCATCCCTTTCTTGTAAATTAGATCTTATTGGTTGCTGATGTTGAATTGGTTGTCCAGTCCTACTTCCTTGTGGACCACCATTTTTTGCAACTGCACCAGCCGCCCTTTCATTTCTAATCGCTCCTTCCTTCCCAATAGGTTTTTTATTGTTATTATTGGTAGATTGAGCCTCAGTGGTGATGGGTTCACCGCCCTCTTTAATCACTCCTTCCTTGCCAATGCTAGATACTTGCCATGCGTATATACCATTGGTTTGGAAATCATTTGAGTCACGCAAATATTTTTTGACCTTTTTCTTCTGTATTTCCCTGTCCAATTTTTCCAATTTCTTCTTCATACTATTATTAAAATCTTTTACTTGATTAGTATCCTTTACAGATTCTAATGTAGCCTGTATTGTGTTTATTTTTTGATTCACAATTTCTAGTTTAATATGCTTCCTTCTTAAAACCAGAGTCTGGAGCTCTCTCCCCATTCTATTAAAAAATTCTAGCCATTCATCCATATACTTTTGTTCTGTTAGGCCATCCTGAGGGGAAACTTCCCACCTCAGGCTTCTAAAAATAAGGTTCTCTTTTTCATAGTGTTCAAAGGTAAGAGAAGAAGGGGATGCAGATCAGGCCAACGGAAACACAAAAAAGCGGATGCGAAACCATTGAAGGCGGGGATATATAATCTGAGTAAAACGGATCTAGGCCCATATGAATTAAACATACTCCAATTGGGATTAAAATGTGCCCCAAAAAAATGTTTAAATAAGTTTGATGTCTATATAGACACGCACAAATTTTTTCGAACTTTAAACATGAAAAAATATTTTCTGAGCCAAGCAGCGGAAGTTTCGCAAAAGGTCACTTACACTACTGAGAGAATTGGATTCTGGGGATTGAATATGGATTTATTTTTCAATCCGCTATCAAGTAACCATTTCATTGAAGTCTTCAAAAGCCTGGTGCTGAAGGATATTGAAGAACTGGCTCCTAAGAAAAGAGTCAATCCTGAATATATTAAAGAGGGCATCAGATCACTTGAAAAAAGGAAGGACATCATTGTGCGCCCCGCTGATAAGGGGGGAGGGGTGGTAGTGATGGACAAAACTTTTTACAGTCAACAATTGAATGAATTATTGGAAGATAACGTGACGTACAAAAAACTTGGAAGTGATCCAACAGATTCTTTCTCTACCCAGTTGGAGTTATTAGTGGAGTGGGGCTATGGCATTAATGCCCTAAACTCCAAGGAGAGACGATATTTGGTACCCAGTGCATGTAGAATTCCCATCATCTACACGTTACCTAAAATCCACAAGAACAGTCAAAATCCTCCAGCCCGCCCTATAGTTAATGGAATAGGATCGGTAACAGCCAGATTGGGTGAATTTCTAGATAAGTTCCTCCAGCCTAGTGTAAAGGCAACCAAGGCCTACTTGAAGGACACTTCAGAATTACTGCAACTGATGGAAGATATTCAACTTGGCACCACTGCTGAAACCTATTTGGTGACAGCTGATGTGTGCTCTTTGTATACCATCATCCAACATGAAGATGCAGCATTAGCGCTTAACTGGGCCTTGAGCAAAAGGGATGATATCCCGTATACACAAAAAAGGTTCTTGGGACATGCATTAGAATATTGCATGTCACACAATTACTTTTGGTGGCAGGGACAATTCTATTCGCAGCAGGTTGGCGTGGCTATGGGAGCCAAATATACTCCTAGCCTCGCCAACCTGTTCATGGCTGAATGGGAGGACAGGCAGGTGTTCAGTAAACAGCTCCCACAGTTGAAGTTTTACCGCAGGTTCATTGATGACCTCCTGTTTATTTGGGAGGGAACACGTGAATCTGTTGTGGACTTCTTAGAGGGTCTAAATCATAATGTGAATAACATTAAATTGGAATATCAGATAAGTGATGAGACTGAATTTTCTGGATTTAACCATTGAAAAGGATAACAATAGACTGAATACTAAAGTATTCTTTAAACCGACGGATCGGAATAGTTATCTGTCAATAGGAAGTGGACATCATCCATCATGGATTAGGAACATTCCAAAAGGCCAAATGTTGAGGGCCCGTCGTAACTGCACGAAGTTGTCAGATTACCAACTACAATCCCAACTATTGAAGACAAAATTTCTGCAGAAGGGATATACAGAAGTCTCTTTAAATGAAATAATCCAGGAGGTATCTGAGATACCAAGAGAACAATGCCTGAGAAAAATATCTACAGAGGAGATACCAAAAACAGAACACCAACTGGGGTTCATTTCTAACTTCCATTGCCAGTATAAAGAGATCGAAAACATCTACAAAAAACACTGGCATATACTTGGGAGGGACCGACATCTTGGGCAAATAATAACTCAACAACCGAAATTTATATACAGGCGTGTCCCCAATTTCGGTGACCAAGTAGTAAGGAAGATTTTGGACCCCCCAGATAAGCAATTTCTAAAGATTGACTTAAAAGGTTTTTTTGCCTGTAGAAAATGCATTTGCTGTAGGACTGTTAGGGTAAGCAATAGAGGAAAAACTGAAGTCTCTAGTAGTGATGGGGAGTCCTTTGACATTAATGAATTCATCACGTGTAATTCCACACATGTGGTGTACTTAATGTGGTGTCCATGCGGATTACTGTATGTAGGAAGGACCAAAAGGCTTCTGAGGGTACGAATATATGAACATGTATCAAATATAAGAAAGGGGTTCCGCTTCCATAGTGTGTCATTACACTTTAAGGAAAAGCACAACCAGGATCCGTCTTTATTACAATTTTGTGGGATAGATGTTGTCTATCCAGCCTGGAGGGGTTCCAACAGGGTGAGAGACCTGTCCCAAAGGGAAACCCGCTGGATTTTTCTGCTCAAGTGTCTTAGCCCTAGACGGTTAAACATTGAAGTCGACTTAAACTGTTTTATTAATAATTTCTGACCAGCTTTGTAGTAATTATAGTGATCATTTTATTTTTTCCTACTTTGTTAGAATGATTTTTTCTATAATAATTGTCTACTGTGCCTGTTCCAATAAGATTTGGTGTTTTTTTTTTTATTATTATTATTCTTCATATTACGTATAATTAGGCTCATTTGATTAGTGAGCATCTAGTTCCATGTGGGTTGACACTGTTTGGGATTGTGCAGTAACTTGCACGTTTCTATACAGTGTCTTCCCCTCGCCTTTTGCGGTTGTGACGTTTTTATTTAAAAGAGGGAGGTCTTACAGACAGCAGTTATTTGGCTTTACCATTGGTGCCTGTAAATATACCTGAATCCGGGGTTAATTTGAAGCACAGTTGCCATCATGTGCCGAATGGCTCTGGGATTTGGGGTGTTGCGGTGGATGGCTCATTTACGACCCTTTTGATGAGACCATCCATTGTTACATCATGTATGTGACAGCCCTCCTTATTTTGTTAGAGGAGATTTTAATAATTTTAATAAATGTAATTATTTTCCTGTATTTTTGATACAGTTAAATTAGTTTTTAGCAATCATTATGACCTGCTAAATAGATGCTTCTTAAGCCCCATTAATTATTATACCAAATTATAGTGGTTCTCTTTTCAGGTATGATTTTAAATTTGAAATGGATTTGTGTTCTATTTTATTTTTATTATTATTAGTTTGCTGCACACCATACTCTCAACAGTGAGGCTTTAAACCATTTAAACTATTGTTTTGTATTTTTTTACACACTAACAAGCGCAAGCTGTTATGTCTGTGTGTCACCGGGCATCGGCATGTTAGCACTTTGCGGTCATGGGGACACAGGAAGTGTGCAGGTGCAGGATTGAAGTTCTGGTGAGAGGCAGGTGGGAAAGCATAAAGGGAAGTTGTGAGGGAATGAGCAGCCAATCCCATGAATAAGTCCTAGTGACGAAACGTCGGGTGCATGGCTGCATTATCATTGACATTATCGTGACACGCTGAGGCTAAGAACGCTACACGGCTGCTGTGACCCGGAGCTCAGGAGGGGGTGAGAGACCTGTACCGAGCGTACACCTTGGGTCCGCCGTGACCGCAAATCACTGCAGTGCCATCTTACACTTTTTTCTGCTTGCTGTGATTGATTTAAGGCTGGTTTTATTTTCATATCATGTGAGTGTAATATTTGAAGTGTGGTTGTGTATTTGAATAAATTTGGTCGTTACTATTTTACACTATTGGAGCACCTTTTTATTTTTACATGTATGGAACATCCTGTGTTGACACACAAGCTTTCAGCTGATGGTCGTTCACCTTCTAGTGGTTAACTAGCAAGCCTTTGAGCCGAACACGAGAGTGGGAGGCATTTACAGCTGGTGAGTGCATTTTCAAAGGGGAGCTGATCCGTGCACGGTGGGGTGGAAGATATTCTCTATTAAGAAGACTACACATCTCTTTTTGGAATATTTCTTTCTTCTTTGGAACATTATTTCACTTTATGGACTATTGTTTTTGAATTTTATCACATGTCACGTGGAGTACAATTTGATTATCACAGTTTCACTAGTGAATGCTATTATATTAGTTTAGTGATTTTCGTTTATTAGCGCTACATTTTCTCCTAATTTTCACCTGCGTGTTTTTAGGTTTAAATTCTGTTTTCAGAATGTCTAGAGAGCTGAGTAAGGCCAGACCTTCCTCTAGGCAGGTAACCACTGTAGTCTTCCCGTCCTGAGTAATTGTTAATTTCATTGGGTATCCCCACCGGCAGGGGATGTTGTGGTTGCGTAAGGCTTTTGTTACTGGCAGGATCGATTTGCGTTTCTGCATAGTGTATTGGGAAAGATCTGCATACAGCTGTATGGTTGAGAATTTTTCTGACGGTTGCGAATTTTTACGGAACGCTGACATAAGCTGTTCCTTTGAATGAAAAAAATGTACTCGCATCAGGACATCTCGTGGGATGTTGTCTTGGAGGTGGGATGGTTTGGGTAAGCGGTGGATTCGGTCAATAACCAAGTCTGATTCTAGTACAGAGGGCATGAACGCTCTCATGAGGTCACGGGCATACTGTAGTAGTTGTGCAGGCAAGACAGTCTCAGGGAATTATCCTGGATTTTGACGGTATTGCGCCTGGACCTGTCCTCAAGGTCGGCCTTTTTGGATTTGAGCCAGGCGATATCGTCAGATTGCTCAGCATGGCCATCCACCAGAGTGTTGTGAGCAGATGCAAACTCTCCCATTTTCTTTTCAACGTGGTCAATTCTTCCCCCCATCTCCCCCACTTCAGCTTTAAAGTTACTAATGCACTGCATCATGTCAGCATGTAGGGAGGTGCGCTGGGAAATAAGCATGTCCTTTAAAGTGGTGTCTGGTAGCGGTTTGTCAGAGGTAGGGAAATCTGTAATAAAATCTGCCAGTTCCCTCATGTCCTCCATTGAGTCCTGCAATTTGCTTACCTACTGGCTGTTGTCTGCCATGCATGGCCTGGATTTTGCAGGGCTGCTGGAGAGCAGAGTGGAGGCCCCTGGGGAGTGCCGCGCTTTCCTATTTTGCGAGCCTGGCTAAGTGAGGCAGAAGGAGATGAGCCGGAGGAAGCAGGCGAGCCGATGCCAGCGCCATTTTGGCTGGAATCGCGGGCCACCGGCGGCTAGAAATCCGGCAATTTTTTCGGCTGCACAGCACCTTTCCTTTTGGGAGGCATCTCCGGAGGGTGGTGGGACCCATAGTCAGGTGGCAGGTGGCGTCTGGTCGGGTAAAGCACCCCTGAATGATGTGGATTCCCATCGCTGGAGCGAAGCTGTGTCCTCAGACGTCCATACAGCAGCGCGCGGTAGCCACGCACCCTGATTACTTAGCCTCTTGATCAGGTTGATGGTAAGGATTTTTCTCCTGTGATCAGGAGGGCTTTCTTCCCTGTAAAATCATTATTTCTAATGTTACTGTCTGGTCTTCCAGAACAGATGGTGCTTTCTACATTGTGAGAGAATTCCCTGCAAACTAGTTCCTCTCTGCTGTTAACTTCTGGTCATGGAAGAGAAGCTTAGGTGTGCCTCTAGCCCTGCAATACAGGTAAAGGTTGTAAGAGGAGGGCCTTGCATCTTCCTAGATTGTCAGCAGGTAGAGCGCTCTAGTCTCCTGCTGCTGGTTTTCGCGGGCATGAACAGGGAATGCCTTAAGGACTCTGGAGGGCCTGTTCACCGAGAAGTGAACTATAGAGAGCTAGATACAAAAATATATAGTGTCTGCTTCTAAAGTGTTATGGGGATGCAGCCGATTCATTATTATTATTTTTTTTATTCTTACTAATTGTATGTGAGTGTGATATTATTTACTAGTATTCTTTATTCTAGTCCAGTGATACCATATCCTTAGGCCGGCCATAGACAGTTCGAATCTCGGCTGGTTCAGCAGGAACCGGCCAAGATTTAGACTGTGTATGGGCAGGCTGAATGTACCAAGTTGATCGATTGATCAACTTGGATACAACCCTCCTGCCGGATTCACTAGTGGCTGCAATAGCAGCTACTAGTAATCACTGTCTTCTCCCAATGGGGACTGCTCCTCCCTGACGGGAGCAGACAATTGCTTGACAGAAGGGATTCCGCTGTCAGCACTGTGTGTTGATGGGGGCGTCGTGTAAACTTATTTCCTGTAACCCTCGGTTGCAGGAATGAAATTTGCATCATCTATGGCCTGCCCTATTCTTCAAAAATAATCCATACACATCCATTACTTAATGGACCTATAATCTATGTTTCATGAAATCATTTTTTAAGCCCCGTACACACGACTGGTTTTCTCAGCAAGAAAGCTGCTGGGAGAGCTTTTACCTGAGAAAACCGTTCGTGTGTATGGTTTCTCGTCGGGAAACCTGATGGGAATCTCGACGAGAAAAATAGAGAACCTGCTCTCTATTTTTCTCATCGGGATTCTCGGCAGTGTTTCCTGCCGAGAAAACAGTGTGTATGCTTACCTGTCCATGGTAAACCCGCGCATGCTCGAAAAGACTTTGAAGCATGCGCGGTAGCATACAAGGGTAGTGTAGGGTGTAGCAAGATGGCGGCAATGGCATTGAATGTGACGAGCGCAGGCTCGTCATAGCCGATGACGTCACCGTGTTCTTGCCATTCAAAAGAACGGCGGTTCTTTTGAATGGCCGTGTGTACACTCGGCGTGCAAGGCCAGCTTGCCGGGAATCCCATCGGCAAAACCGAAATTTTTTTTCCCCCTGACAGGATTCCCGCTCACGTGTATGAGGCTTGACTGTGTTTTTCTGCCTCCTTGTAACATCCTCCATGAGCTCCTGAACCTCTACTTTCCTCTCTCATTCCTATTCATTTGGAATGAGTAGAGCATGTTAGCTTCGGTCATGTGCAGTGTTTTTTGCACACTACACATGGTCCCTAGTCCATCTACATACTGTACAGTGGAACCATGGAAAAAAACAAAGCTACTATCTAACAGGAAGTCAGATCACAGCAACAAAAAAGAGATTTGGAGGAGATTGAGAGCAATAAAAGATACTTTTTTGCGTTAAGAATACATACCTGAACATATTTTTTTTAAACCCGAATTAAGTGTCACTTTAAATTGAACCTGAGTGGGATATTTATTGTTATATTATTTTATTTGGCAATAAAGCCAATATTTATAAAACCCCTCAACATGACATGATATCAAGGTTCACAACACTTTCAAATAAGTCCAGAGAGAGAAAGATCTCAGCCATTACTTGGAGCTTACACAAGCCATTTTCATTTTAATCTTGGCAGCCAAGTACAGTAGCATTGAAGTGAAAGCAAAGTGAAATGGGTGCATCAGCTGGCATTGACCAACTTGTTGTTCTTCTGTGCTTTGCATAAACATAGAAAAAAATGTGCTCTTGGTGCAAAAAGAGGTAATACAGCAACCAATATTCTGGACACAAAGGAATTACAAAAATATTTAATTTAAAAGGTGCGCAAAACCAATATCTCTGTAGTGATATACACAAAAATGTTTGTGTGAAAAAATAAAATTAGCTCATATTAAACCATAACAATGTGCATCAACTAAATGGTGAAATAACAGTCCCATAACATAAAATTTACTTATGTATAACAAAGAAAAAAAAAAAATCTAAGAGAAATATATAAAAGTCCAAATGTGAAATTTTAAAATTGATGAAAGTCCATGTGTAAGAAACCCAAACCACCTCACAGACAAGTGTGCCAGTTCCCTTGCCAAAGAGTAATGATCTCCAAATGATATGAGATAAACAATGCAGAAATCATCAAATTGGGGGCCACCATTCAGGATACCACTGCCTCCACTGTCATTCACTGGTTAACCAAAGCCAGCACCTGGGTAGAATAAAGAACCAATGGCCATAGAGTGGTACGCTAAAACCACATGATTTATTAAAACTAGATATACTCAAAAAAGTTAGCGTAACACAGGAAAAACACACTACACCAGGGATCAACAGCGGGTGTACAACATCATATGCCACTGGCCTCACCCTATGTGCATTTGGTCTGGTGCAACGGATGTCTTCAGTATGGATGAGCTTCGAGTTCGAGTCAAACTCATGTTCGACTCGAACATTGCCTGTTCGCCAATTTGACGAACAGCGAACAATTTGGGGTGTTCGCGGCAAATTCAAAAAGCCGTGGAACCCCCTGTCTATGAGAGAAATCTAAAGTGATGATTTTAAAGGCTTATATGCAAGTTATTGCCATAAAAAGTGTTTGGGGACCCGGGTCCTGCCCCAGGTATCAATGCAAAAAAAAAGTTTTAAAAACGGCCGTTTTTTTCGGGAGCAGTGATTTTAATAATGCTTAAAGTGAAATATTCCTTTAAATTTCGTTCCTAGGGAGTGTGTATAGTATGCCGGTAAAGTAGCGCATGTTTCCCGTGCTTAGAACTGTCACTTCACAAAGTGCCATTTCTGAAGGAAAAAAATGGAAAATGTATTACCAAATACTTACCGTAATTTTCCTTTCCTGATAGACTCCATGGCAGACTGTGTGGGTTAACCCCGCCTCCTCTCCACAGCTATAGGACCCCTTACCCATAAATTTGAGCTCACCTCCACAGACAGGTGTTCCGTAACTAGCCGACTCACATTTCAACTCTCATATTTTTAATTCATGGGTGGGAACTCCGTCTGCCATGGAGTCTATCAGGAAAGGAAAATTACGGTAAGTATTTGGTAATAAATTTTCCGTTTTCCTGACAGACTCCATGGCAGACTACGTGTGGGAAATAACTAGACAAACCACACGGGAGGGTATGCTGAACAAAAATATATTTTAATCTTTCCCGTCAACTGACAGGATTTTTCGACCAAAATTAACAGAGGAAAGGGAAGCAGGCTCAATACAATAATGAGACATAAATGTATGAATAGAAGACCACGAGGCTGCCTTGCATATCACTTCAGGAGCCACGTGTCGAGCTGCTGCCCATGAGGCTGCCATGCCTCTGGTGGAATGAGGCTGCCATGCCTCTGGTGGAATGAGCCGTCACCGCCTCCGGAGGAGCCAAGCCCTTTGCCCTGTAGGCCTGTTGGATAAATTGAACAATCCAGGCTGCTATTGTTCTGGAGGAAGCCCTCTTTCCTTTGTAGCCGCCAGTATGTAAGAACAAGAACAGGTAGTTCAAGCTTCTAAAAGATGAAGTGACTCGCAAATATTCTTTCAGAGTCTCACCTACATCCAAGGGATGAACATCTGCTGATTCTGGAGAATTGAAAGTAGGAAGGACTATTTCCTGACTCTCGTGAAAAACTGACGCGACTTTTGGTTTAGACCCAAGCATGGGAATAAGGACCACACGGTCCGGGAAGAAAGTCAGAAAGGGTTCTTGACAACCCAGGAAGCTTATTTCTGAAACCCTTTTGGCTGAAGTAATGGCCACTAGAAAGGCCAGTTTGATTGATAAGTCCTTAATAGAAGGGTCCTTGTTGAGTGCTGAAAGAGCATCAAGGATGAGCGGAAGATCCCATTTGGGAAATCTAGGTTTCCTCTGAGGCCTGATTCTCGAAGCCCCCCGAAAGGATTGTTGAACCAGGGGATGAGTTGCCCATGATGTTCCTGAAAATGCCGAAAAGGCTGAAACTTGTCAATCAGTTCCCTCAGAGTACAAAGGAAGATCCAAGCCTGATTGTAGAAAACCCAAAAACGTCTTGAACTCCAGGATTTCTGAAAGATTTTTCCGCAGAAGTCATGAAGCTGGTCCAGATTCTGTTGTAGGTTCTGTTCATGTTAGGCTTTCTGGAGCTCATAAGGGTAGAGAATACCCCTAAAGCACACCCAAGAGACTCTTGCGGGTCCCTGAAGCTCATCAGATTCAGGAGAGGAACCCATGGCCTGTTCGGCCAGTATGGTGCTATTGTTATCACTTCACCTTTCTCCAATTGGAGCCGCTGCAGGAAATTTTTGCATGATCGGAGGTGGAGGGAAGGCATATGCCTTGTTGAATTTCCGTTGGCTTGTTAATGCATCTACTCCGAAGGCTTGACTGCACCGACCTCGAGTGTAGTATCTGTCTACTTTGTGATTGCAGGGGGATGCAAACAGATC
Source organism: Rana muscosa (assembly GCA_029206835.1). Classification (NCBI taxonomy): domain Eukaryota; kingdom Metazoa; phylum Chordata; class Amphibia; order Anura; family Ranidae; genus Rana; species Rana muscosa. The sequence goes on from JARGYO010005562.1 coordinate 12,005,201, forward strand.
CACTTCTGGATCGATTCCCAACGATAGGATCCACTTGAATGTCTGTGTATGCAGTGACCATTCGTTGTTGTCTAGGTTGCTGCGTGACAGAAAGTCCGCTTGAATGTTCTGTTCCCCTGGAATGAAGACTGCTGTTAAGTTGAGCAGATTCCTCTGAGCCCAGGTCATAATGGGCTCGACCTCTTGGAGAAGGGCAGAGCTCCGAGTGCCCCCTTGTCTCTTCACATATGCCACAGCGGTGGTATTGTCCATTTTCAGTAGGACCGACTTCCCTTTCAGAAGGTGGGAGAAGGCTTGAAGGGCGCACCATGCCGCACGCAATTCCAGAACGTTTGACCCTGGAATGTGAAGATGGGCATCCCATTTGCCCTGAGCCAGTTCTGCCCCACAATGTGCTCCCCAGCCCGCATTGCTGGCATCGGATGAAACAGTCATCCATTGGATGGGAGCAAGGGAGTGGATGTTAAGTTTTTGTGTTGAAGCCACCAGAGAAGACTGTTCCTCATTGACTGAGTAATCCTGATCAGCCGATTGCGATCGTCTGTCTTCCATTACTGAAGGAAACCTAATTGAAAAGGCCGAAGCCTCCACATTGCCCATTTGACCATGGGGAACGTGGCCACCATCGTGCCGATTATCTTCAGGCACTGTGACGCCCTTAGGTGAGAGTAGTCTAGGGCTAAAGATATTCTTTCCCGAATGACCGGATTTTTTCTTCTGGAAGAGAGATGGTATTCAGTACTGTGTCGAATTGAGCTCCTAGGTAGGTTAGGCGTTGGGTCGGTTCTGGCTGACTTTTCTGTCGGTTTAAGAGCCATCCGAACTCTATCAATGTAGAGATCACTTGATCTTTGTGGATCAGCAGCTGCTGCTTGTCTTGGGACAGTAGTAGCAGATCGTCCAGGTAATGATACAGACGCACACCCTGTATTCTGATAAGAGACACAATTACCAACAGTACCTTGGAAAAGACCCTTGGAGAGGTTGTTAGTCCGAATGTAAGACAAATAAATTGTAAGTGCTCTCGTTCGACCTGAAATCGAAGGTATTTGTGGAATTCTTCTGCCATGGGAACATGAAAATACGCGTCCTTAACATCTATTGAGATCAACCAGTCGCCTGGTTGAACGACTTTTTGGATGGTTGAGAGTGCTTCCATCTTGAATTTCTCGTGCTTTATGTACCTGTTCAGGAAAGTGAGATCTAGAACTGGACGCCAAAAGCCGTTCTTTTGTACTAGGAAGAGGGGGAAGTATACCCCCTGGAATTCCTCGTCCTTTGGGACGGGCCCCACTGCTCCTTGATCTTTCAGGGCATTCACATATGAAAGAAGAACTTGTTGTTTTTCTTCTGATTGAGGCAGTGAAGATTACACTGGTCTGCATGGAGGGACCTTGGTGAAGGACCATGCGTGATCTGTTGAGACTGTTTTGATGGTCCAATAATCTGAGATCAAGGTCACCCAGACGTGCCGGCAGAAACGTAGGCGAGCCCCCTACCCGACCTGCTTGGGCGGGCCCAATCTCAAAAGGACTTTGTTGGCTCGCGCCCACCGGGTGTCTGTTTCTTGCCAGATTTTTTGGAAAGATATCTGCCTATTCCAGTTCCAGCTTCTCCTAAAATCCCGTCCGGGCCTATAGGAGCGTGCCTCTCTTGAACGCTCTGTGCTGCGTTTCCGCTGAGGCCTTCTTTGGTTAAACGGACGTTTGTCCTGAGGGAGGAATCCCGACTTCCCGCCTGTAGCCTTTGAAATAGTGTTATCTAGCTTGTTTCCAAACAAGGAAGTTCCTTCAAAAGGAATTTTGCACCATGCCTGCTTTGAGGCAGGATCAACAAGCCAGGGGCGCAACCATAGTGTTCGTTTGGCTCTGACCAAAGATAGCATGGATCTAGCCATCAAGCGGATGAGATCAATTGAAGCTTCTCCCAAAAAGGCAATAGCCAGTTTAAGTTCTTGCACTGCTGAACTTTGTGCCAATTCCTCCGAGACACCTTTCAGATCGGAGTCAACATTTTCCACCCAGGCCTCCATTGCTTTGGAGGTTACTGCAAGGGCAAAAGCTGGTTTGCATGCCGTTCCGTTCCGGCCAGGCTATATATTCTTTTGAGGTCCTGGTCGATCTTCCGATCCAGACCATCTTTAAATGAAACGGTGTCATCTAGCGGGAGGGTGACATGCTTCGCTAGGCGCATTACTGCTGCATCCACGAGGGGAGCATTCTCCAGATGCTTGACATCCTCTGATTTAAAGGGATACAGTCTAGAGGTTTTGCTTAGCATGGAAACCTTATCTCCCTTGCTCCATTCTTCCTCAAACACTCCTTTCAGCTCAGAGGGAAGTGGGAAATTGGAGCGTTCTTTCCCCAGTTGTTTAAACAATTTCCTTTGTTTTTCCGGGGGGGCAGTGGTATCCTCCAACTTCAAAGTTTCCTTCACTGCCTTGATCAGTGGAGAGACTAAGGCGTAGTCGAATCCCACCGTAGAATCATCTCCCTCCATCTCGTCTTGCGAGGAATCATGGGAGGAATCACAGAATCATCTCCCTCCATCTCGTCTTGCGAGGTATAATGGGAGGAATCATGGGGCTGGAATTGGCCGGGATCCTCCTGGGCCTCGTCAGCCAAGGAGCCAGACAAGGTGGTGGTCTGGCTCCTTGTGTGGGGGGGCAACTATTTCTTTCATAGATTGCTGTACCACACGTTTCACAAGAGACTCAAGGTTTTGATTTTCGGTCTCTTTCTCACCAACCGCTCGGGCATAACATGGGTCGCATAGCGATTTGCCCTCCGGGATTCTGGTGATGCATCCCCAACAGGCTCTGTGGTCAGAGCGATCATTGCGGTGGTGGTGGCGGTGACTAGAGGAGGAATGGGAACATCTCCTATGTCTAGAGGGGGTATGTGAACGTCCCCTATGATGATGGGTCCTAGACGTAGTGTCGCGTCTCGACCTAGATGATGAGTGATGATGCGGCCTGGCAAGGTCCCTTTCTTGTGACCGATGAACTGAAGTTGCCGGGCTGTAAGAGATAATAAAGACAGAGGGAGGGGGAGGGGAGGTGGGCAGGATGTAACCGTTAGCAACCACCACCAGCATAAAAGACACCAACCCCCTACCCACTCCACACATACCTTGTGCGGGAGGGCTGGCCACACAGCGGTGAAGATGAGTCCATTACGAGGGAGACACAGGAGTACTACACTACCTAGACTAAGGATAAGCAAATCAATGCAAGGAAGCATAAAAAAAAGTTTTTTTTTGTTTTTTTTTTAAAACTGTCCCTTTAAGAGACACTTAAACAAAACAGGCATTACATTGCAATAGAAGTGCTTACCCCGTCCTAGCAGTCTTGAGGCTCCGGGAGGCTGCCGCTCTATGCCCACAGGTTATCCCACCTGTATAGGGCTCTTCATCGGTTTAAATAAACCGCCGGAATGACGTCACGGCCGGTCCCGCTGCGCGCATGCGCCGATGAGACCAGACCCACTGCGCCTGCGCGGCCCCTGACCCCTCCGCCGCAATGCGCATGCGCGAAAACCAAGCCTCGGTTTCACCGCGGCTTGGCGCATGCGCAGCGGACCGGGAACCAGGAAGAGATATGGCGTCCTGGAACGCAGAAGCGTTCCACAAGCCGCACACACGAAATAAGACAAGGGAAAACAAAACATACACAAACTTGTCTGCCATGAAAGAAGAGGTGAATAAAATCTTCAGACCTTGCCAGCCGAGGATTCCTGCGACATCCGATCCGGTACTCTGGGGCCACATCCCTTCCACCATAGGGGTATTTTCAGGCCCTGAAACCACTCGCCCGCTCATAGCTGGGCCCTGGGTGCACCGCAGTAACAGTACCGATCGATCCAAGTAATCCACATCCTGGACATCGCACCGAATTGCATGATGAAGGTCCATGTGAGGAGGATAAAAAAGGAACACCTGTCTGTGGAGGTGAGCTCAAATTTATGGGTAAGGGGTCCTATAGCTGTGGAGAGGAGGCGGGGTTAACCCACACGTAGTCTGCCATGGAGTCTGTCAGGAAAAGTAATTTAAGCACTCGCGGCTATAATGAATTGTCGGCTCCCGGCAATACAGAGAACAGTCATTGAAAGTCATTGATAAAAAAATCAAAAAAAAAAAATGCGTGGGGGTCCCTCCCAAATTCAATTACCAGGTCCTTCAGGTCTGGTATGGATATTAACCACTTCCCTACCGTGCACGAAAACCCCCTTCCTGCCCAAGCCATTTTTCAGCTTTCAGCGCGGTCACACTTTGAATGACAATTGCGCGGTCGTGCGATGTGGCTCCCAAACGAAATTTGTGTCCTTTTTTCCCACAAATAGAGCTTTCTTTTGGTGGTATTTGATCACCTCTGCGGTTTTTATTTTTTGCGCTATAAACAAAAGAAGAGCGTCCAGTTTGGAAAAAAAAACACTATTTTTTACTTTTTGCTATAATAAATACCCATTTTTTTTTTCAATTAAAATTTTCCTCAGTTTAGGCCGATGCGTATTCTTCTACATATTTTTGGTAAAAAAAAACAAAACGCAATAAGCGCGTATTGATTGGTTTGCGCAAAAGTTATAGCGTCTACCAAATAGGGGATAGATTAATAGCATTTTTTTTTTATTTTTATTTTTTATTAGTAATGGCGGCGATCTGCGATTTTTATTGTGACTGCGATATTGCCGCGGACAGATCGGACACTTTTGACACATTTTTGGGACCATTCACATTTATACAGCGATCCCTGCTATAAAAATGCATTGCTTACTGTATAAATGTGACTGGCAGGGAAGGGGTTAACCACTAGGGGGCAGGAAGGGGTTAAATATGTTCCCTCAATGTGTTCTAACTGTTGGGGGAGGTGACTGACTGGGGGAGGTGTATGTACAAGGGACACACCATCGGTCCCCTCTCCCTCACAGGAACGTGGATCTGTGTGTTTACACACACAGATCCACTTTCCTGCTCGGTTCCCGGGCAATCGCGGGTGCCCGGCGGCAATCGCGGCTGCCGGGCACACGCATTGGGTCCTTGGGAATGCGGCGGGCGCGCGCCCCCTAGCTCGTTTTAAAGGCAGGACGTCATATGATGTCCTGTCAGAACGAGAGTGTCCTCCGCCCGCCGTCAATTGACGGTGGGCGGGGGACAAGTGGTTAAGGGGAACCCTGCATCAAATTGAAAAAATATGACATGGGGTTCCCCCCAAATATCCATACCAGACCCTTCAGGTCTGGTATGGATTTTAAGGGGAACTCCACGGCAAATAAAAAAAAAATAGCGTGAAGTTCCCCCCAAAAATCCATACCAGACCCTTTATCCGAGCACGCAACCTGGCAGGCCGCAGGAAAATAGGGGGGACAAGCGAGCGCCCCCCCTCCTGAACCGTACCAGGCCACATGCCCTCAACATGGGGAGGATGCTTTGGGGGATGGGGACAAGGGCCTCATCCCCACAACCCTTGCCCGGTGGTTGTGGGGGTCTGCGGGCGGGGGGCTTATCGGAATCTGGAAGCCCCCTTTAACGAAGGGGACCCCCAGATTCCACCCCCCCAATGTGAATTGGTAACAGGGTACATTGTACCCCTACCATTTCACAAAGAAAGTGTAAATAATTGTAAAAAAAAACCAGACACAGTTGGCTTTTTAAAAAAAAAAAAAAAAAAACCTATTCCAGCGATGTAATCCAGTCATACCAGACCTGAAGGGTCTGGTATGGATATTTGGGGGGAACCATACGTCATTTTTTTTTTAATTTGGTGCAGGATTCCCCTTAATATCCATACCAGACCTGAAGGGCCTGGTAATTGAATTTGGGGGGACCCCCACACATTTTTAAAACATTTTTTTATCAATGACTTTTCTCTGTATTGCCGGGAGCCGACAATTCATTATAGCCGCGAGTGCTTTTAAATTACTTTTTTTCCGTCAGAAATGACACTTAGTGCAGGGACAGTTCTAAGCACGGGAAACAAGCACTGCTTTACAGGCATACTATACACCCCCCCCCCCCCCAGGTACAAAATTTAAAGGAATATTTCACTTTTACTGTTTCACTTTAAGCATTATTAAAATCACTGCTCCCGAAAAAACTGCAGTTTTTAAAACTTTTTTTGCATTGATACATGTCCCCTGGGGCAGGCCCTGGTCCCCAAACCCTTTTTAGGACAACAACTTGCATATTAGCCTTGATAATAAGCACTTTTGATTTTGAACGTTCGAGTCCATTGTATTTAATGGGGTTCTAAAGTTCGCGCAAACTTTAGGTCTGTTCGCAGGTTCTGGTGCGAACCGAACCGGGGGGTGTGCGGCTCATCCCTAGTCTTCAGTGGATAAAGAAAGGGGCCACTGGCATATAGTGGAGATATATACAGTTGCAATAAAAAGTATGTGAACCCTTTTGGGTTTGTGATCTGATCTTCATCTAAGTCACAACAATAGACAATCACAGTCTGCTTAAACTAATAACACACAAAGAATTAAATGTTACCATGTTTTTATTGAACACACCATGTAAACATTCACAGTGCAGGTGGAAAAAGTATGTGAACCCTTGGATTTAATAACTGGTTGAACCTCCTTTGGCAGCAATAACTTCAACCAAACGTTTCCTGTAGTTGCAGATCAGACGTGCACAACGGTCAGGAGTAATTCTTGACCATTCCTCTTAACAGAACTGTTTCAGTTCAGCAATATTCTTGGAATGTCTGGTGTAAATCGCTTTGAGGTCATGACACAACATCTCAATCGGGTTGAGGTCAGGACTCTGACTGGGCCACTCCAGAAGGTGTATTTTCTTCTGTTTAAGACATTCTGTTGATTTATTTCTATGCTTTGGGTCGTTGTCCTGTTGCAACACCCATCTTCTGTTGAGCTTCAGCTGGTGGACAGATGGCCTTACGTTCTTCTGCAAAATGTCTTGATAAACTTGGGAATACATTTTTCCTTCAATGATAGCAATCCGTCCAGGCCCTGACGCAGCAAAGCAGCCCCAAACCATGATACCCCCACCACCATACTTCATAGTTGGGATGATGTTTTGATGTTGGTGTGCTGTGCCTCTTTTTCTCCACACATAGTGTTGTGTGTTTCCTCCAAACAATTCAACTTTGGCAAAATATTCTGTGGACAGATGAAACCAGTACTGCTGTGGAACATCCAGGTGCTCTTAAAATAGTGTTTTACGTATTGTAGATTCGCTAACAGGGATGTTAGCATATACCAGAGACTTTTGTAAGTCTTTAGCTGACACTCTAGGATTCTTCTTCACCTCATTGAGCAGTCTGTGCTGTGCTATTGCAGTCATCTTTACAGGACGCCCACTCCTAGGGAGAGTAGCAGCAGTGCTGAACTTTCTCCATTTATAGACAATTTGTCTTACCGTGGACTGATGAACAGCAAGGCTTTTGGAGATACTTTTATAACCCTTTCCAGCTTTTTGCAAGTCAACAATTTTTAATCGTAGGTCTTCTGAGAGCTCTTTTGTGCGAGGCATCATTCACATCAGGCAATGCTTCTTGTGAAAAGCAAACCCAGAACTGGTGTGTGTTTTTTTATAGGGCAGGGCAGCTGTAACCAACACCTCCAATCTAGTCTCATTGATTGGACTCCAGTTGGCTGACACCTCACTCCAATTAGCTCTTGGAGGTCTCATTAGTCTAGGGGTTCACATACTTTTTTTTACCTGCACTGTGAATGTTTACATAGTGTGTTCAATAAAAACATGGTAACATTTAATTGTGTGTGTCATTAGTTTAAGCAGACTGTGATTGTCTATTGTAGTGACTTAGATGAAGATCAGATCACATTTTATGACCAATTTGTGCAGAAATTCATATAATTCCAAAAGGGTTCACATACTTTTTATTGCAACTGTGTGTATATATATATATATATATATATATATATATATATATATATAAACATAAACACTTAAAATTTGATGAAATCCAGGTGATAACAATTAAGAACAAACAAGAAATAGCATGGCCACCATTTTGCCGCATCACTTCCAACTGGAAATGACAAAACAGGAAGTGACAAACCGGAAGTCCATCAGACGCCATCTTGCCAAGGTAAGGAAGTCATCAAAACACCATCTTACCAATAACAACCTGTTCAATATCAATGGCAATTCTGACCACCAAGAAGTAATAAAACAACAAAACAGGAAGTGAGCAAGCAGCTTTCTTCCCGAAGGCCCAATACATGTAATAAATATTCCCCTACAAAAAAAATCACAGAAAAAGGAAATAAAAGGGGATATGTAATATACAGTATATATTATGTAAAATAGTCACAGAGGGCAATTATAATTGCCAATGACAAATAGACAATGTAAAAAATAGCCTGCAATGTATTGCAGACTGGAGACCCAATGCAGGCAAAGCTGCCTTCTTTCGGGTCTAGGGCATGCGTATGGCATAAGAAACAGATCTTTAGTACAAATCAGTACACATTACACATAATGCACACTGTTAGGCACACATTTAACCCCTTGATTGCCCTAGATGTTAACCCCTTCCCAGCCAGTGTCATTAGTACAATGACAGTGTATAGTATTAGCACTGATAACTGTACCGGTGTCACTGGTGATGTCAGTGGCAGTTAGTAAGTCCCACCCCAGTGTTAGTGTCAGATTGCCCACTGCCCTATTGCAGTCCCATTACGTGCTACTGATCACGCCATTAGTACTATGAAAATATAAATATATATATATATTTTGACAGCAGGCAGGTAAAATCACCAGGTTGCATCCAGGATGAAAGATATATATGTCCTAGATTCAGGCTTTATGCCAATTTATACCACTGGGGGGGGGGGTGCTGGGAGTCTTGCAGGGGAAGAGTTAATGAGCCCAGCTGAAGTAAGTGGGCTCATTAAGGCCTCTACAAGAACTCCCAGCATGCTAAGGGAGATGCTCCAACCTGGAACCAGATCTGTGTGTAGAGACTGGGGAGTGTGTTTTCTGTGTGGTGAGCCAAAGCCTGTGTGGCTATTGCTAAGACCTTCTAAAAGCAGGGAGCCAGGGACTAGGGCAGCACAAGGCTGTACCCAGTTGTTAGTTAGGGACACCAACGTATGTAGTGAACGGTCAAGTTGACCAGGATTTATTTTTCTGTTTCTTTTGTTGTCTGTATATAGTTCAAATAAAACCCCACCCTTTTGTTTTTCTCCTACCACTGTCTGCTGTGCCTAATTTTGTGTGGTGATCCCTTCCAGGGGGTCACACACACCCGCTGCCGAGCTAACCCCCTCACAGTTGGTGGAGAACCAGTGGCAGTTTTTTTTTTTTTAAGGCCAGCATGGAGGAGATACTGAAACAGCTGGCTCTAGCAAATGCCAATCAGCAGCAGACAAATGCAGGTTTGCAAAAGAGCCTCGCAGCCCACCAGCAAGCTCATCAACAGAGCCTTGCAGCCCAGCAGCAAGCTCACCGACAGTCTGGAAGCTCAGCAACAAGCCCAGCAGCAATCTGAGGCCTGCTTCATAGACCTGTTGCAGAAGCTAGAGCAGAGACTACAGCAACAAATGGAGACATTAATGCAGCAACGTCCGCAGATCAGTGAGGCAAGTAGTTCCACTAATACTGCGTCCTTTGGGGTGAGTCGTTTACTGACAAAAATGACTGGAGAGGATGATCCAGGTGTTTTTGACCACATTTGAAAGGACTGCTGAAAGGGAAAAGTGGCCTAAGGAGCAGTGGGCTGGACTGGTGGCCCCCCTGTTAACTAATGAATCGCAGAAAGCTTACTATGACCTAGAGCCTGACCAAGCAAAAGATGTGATGCTAAAAAATGAAATATTTGCATGGCTGGGTGTCACCCTGACCGCCCGGGCTCAGCGTGTGCATAACTGGACTTTCCGGCTTGGAAAACCCCCCAGGTCTCAAATGTATGATCTCATTCACCTGAGCAGGAAGTGGCTACAGCCAGAGACTTTGTCCGCATCAAAGATTGTGGAACGTGTTTTGATGGATCATTTCCTGAGAGCTCTTCCTACTGCCATCCAAAAGTGGGTAAGCCATGGAGACCCAGAAACGGCCAATAAGCTTGTGGATCGTGTAGAGAAGTACTTGGCTACAGAGAACCTGACTGTGTCTTCCAGAGACTCGCAGACTTTCCACCCTAAGACCAGACCATTCCCAGTGGCGGGCAAGATGATTCCAAGGGGTGAGGGTGGAGAGAATGAGAGGGTGAGAGTTCTACCTAATGTCTGGCGAGAACAGCCTGGGAAGTCAGGGGCTCAAGAGGCAGCAAAAAGGATTGTTTGCTACTGCTGCCGGCAAGAGGGACATATTGCAGCAAATAGCCCGGTTGTGGATGAACCCATGCAATGTGACTTTCTAAGGGACAGACGTCAGTCGCTGTTTGCAACAGTTGCATGCACTGCCATTCGGGGAACTGAGAAACATTTATGTAAAATGTGTATTAATGGTAGAAATTTTTATTAATTTTTTTTGAAAAGTTTTTATTGATATCAACAGAATTACAGAAAAGCAAGAAACGTGGACACAGCCACAACAGCAAGCACATAAGTAAAGTAATATAATCAGAAGATGTAAATTTAACATTACAGTAAATCAATAAATGCTTACGTAGCTACATCAATGAGCATATATGTATAATTATACAAATGTAAGGTAAAGTTTAAAAAAAAAAAAAAAAAAAAAAACACATTAGGTAACAGATCAAAATAAATGATCTAATGGAAGATAAAATAAGCTTTAACAAGGTATATAATTGCATTCGTATGTATTAAACATAAGATAAAAGGTACCTGAGTAGGTAAATCACTTTTAAACTGTAAATTCTTAAGTCGATAATGACTGAATGGGGTTATCAGGGGTAAAAAGTGTCATTAGAAAGAGTGAGACTCTCTAAGTGGTAAAGGGAGGTAAGGGAAGTGAACTCTACAAGGGGTACGATCAGGGATATCGGGTTATTAATATATTATAGTCACTTATATAAAAAAGATGGGGGTGTTTTATAGGAAACCGTGATAAGGGGCAGGAGGGAAAGGGTGGGGGACCAGTGTCTTTAATGCATCTCCACCACTCTTAAGGTCAAATTATGATACAACCTTTTTGTAATTGTCTGTAGTAACGAAATGTAGCCAGGAAGACCAAATTGTAGTGAATTTAGAGGGAGTATCTTTCACCTGGTGAATTAAATCTTCCAATTCCGCAGTTTTACCTATACGGTGGAACCAATCCGCTATGGATGGTGGATCAGGGGAGCGCCACTTAGCGGGGATACATAATTTGGCTGCATTTATCATGTGCATAGATAAAGAGCGGAAATACGCCCTACGTGGAATCGAGGGAAGATGTAGTAGAAATTGGGCTGGAGTGAACTCTAGATTGAAGGTGGTTATGTGGTGGATGTATTTATGGACTTCTAACCAAAAGGCTTGTATTTTCGGGCACGTCCACCATATATGTAAAAGCGATCCCTGTTCTGCACCACATCTCCAACAGAGCGGAGAAAGTTTCGGGTACATGTGATGAAGTTTGAGGGGAGTCCTGTACCAACGTGAAGCTATTTTGAAAGCATCTTCTTGTGCGTAGGTATTTAGCGTTCCCTTATGGATATTCGTAAAAATAGTCTCCCAATCATTTTCTGTGAGATCTATGGAAAGATCTTTTTCCCATTTTTGACATGTCCAATTGTCATTGGAAGAAAAGTTAGAGAATAAAAGGGCATATGTATAAGAGATGAGATGTCGTTGAGGTTCTGTTTTTAAGCACATTGATTCGAATGGAGTTAGTTGTCTCGACCATTCAGTTCTGTGTTTAGGGGCATTGAGAAAATGTCGAATTTGTACATATGTCCAAAAGGAAAATGAACCCGTCATTTTGTTTGCCAAGGCAGCGTGGGTGAGGAGCTGTCCTCCTTCAAAAAAATGTTCTGCTCTCACATTTGGGTATGGCCAAATATCATTTAAGAAGGATGCTTTCATTCCAGGAGAGAAGTCTGGGTTGAGTTTAAGTGGGGTCATAGGACCCAGTTGGGAAGATATCTTGTGTGTATTACAGGCTTCACGAAAAGATGTTAATGTGGGGTGTATCAATGGATGGGCACAGTATATTTTAGGAATATGAGCTTGGACTAACCAGGGAGTATGTGATAAAGGGGTAAATGCCAGTGAGCTTTCAAGCTGGACCCAATCCTTAGTTTCGGAATGGACATTCCAGTCAATGATTCTAGTTAAATGGCTAGCTTGTTGGTATTTAATATCTGGTAGACCTAAGCCACCTTTGAGCTTAGGGATAGTAAGTCTCGAGAAGCTAATTCTGGGTCTCAAGGGTCTCCAAATAAAATCCGTGCATGCTTTTCTGTAAGACGAGAAGAAGGCAAGTGGAAGTTTGATTGGAACAGTTTGCAGAAGATATAATATCCTCGGCAATATGTTCATCTTAATGATTGCGGCTCTTCGGTAGAAATTTTGTTGTGTTGCTGGATTCAGGTAATCTGGTGACACTGATAAAAGCTGAATTAGTTACTACAGAGGTCCTAGGGAATAACAAGGTAGCTGTTATTTGTGTGCATGGGGACACCCCAGAGTATCCTGTGACTACAGTGTGTTTTGAGACCTCCAAAGGTAACCTCTCTCATCAGGTGGGGTTAGTGTCTCACTTACCACATGATGCCATTGTGGGAAGGGATTTTCCAAAGTTCTGGGAACTCTGGGATTGTCCTAAACCCCCCACTGGTGCCCCTATATACCAGGAATGTGATAACCAGAATTCCTCTGAGAGTGGTGAGGACTCTCCAGAATTCCCCTTGTCGGTATTGGCAGGGGAGACTCGAGAAACTGGGGAGGAGCCAATATCCTCAGACGAAAACATGCCGTCTGGAGTTTTCTGATCTCGAGGTTCACAAGAAAAATTTTGCCACAGAACAGTTAAAAGACCCCACCCTAATAAAGGCATGGGAAAACATCGTGAAAATAGATGGCGAGTTAGTGAACCCAGATGAGACCTGCACTTACCCGTACTTCATCGTGGAAAAGGACCTACTGTATCAGGTGGCTAAAAGGGCAGAAGAAACTATTGAGCAGCTTGTGGTGCCCAAACCTTACAGGAAGCTGGTGTTAGAGTTGGCCCATGGGCACATTCTTGGAGGTCATCTGGGGACAGAGAAAACCCGAGAGAGAGTATTGCAGAGATTCTATTGGCCTGGGGTCATGAAGGAAACAGAAAATTATTGTTCCTCCTGCCCTGTGTGTCAGAGGTCGGCACCGATGCCACATTTCCGTAACCCGCTGGTACCTCTTCCCATCATTGAGGTCCCCTTTGAGAGGATCGCAATGGATTTGGTAGGTCCGATAATGAAGTCCGCTAGGGGGCATCAGTACATTTTGGTTATATCGGACTATGCCACTCGTTATCCGGAAGCAATTCCTCTCCGAAATACCTCGGCCAAAACCATAGCCAAAGAGCTATCTCTTGTTTTTAGCTGTGTGGGTATTTGTAAGGAACTGCTTACGGACCAGGGTACACCCTTTATGTCCCGGGTTATGAAAGAGCTGTGCAAGTTGTTCAAAGTGACACAATTGCGTACATCTGTGTATCACCCCCAAACAGATGGGTTGGTTGAAAGATTCAACAAAACCCTAAAACAAATGTTAAAGAAGGTGGTGGATAGAGATGGAAAGGATTGGGACTGTCTAATTCCCTATTTAATGTTTGCCATTAGGGAGGTACCCCAATCCTCTCCGGGTTTCTCACCCTTTGAGTTACTCTATGGGAGACACCCAAGAGGGCTGTTGGATATCGCCAAGGAAACTTGGGAAAGTGAGAGTTCTCCCCACAGGAGTGTGATTGAGCATGTCACCCTGATGCAAGATAGAATTGCACCGGTAATGCCAATCGTAAAGGAACATTTGGCCCAAGCGCAGTTGGCACAGCAGAGAGAGTGTACAACCGTGGGGCCAAGACCCGTACCTTTTCCCCAGGGGATAGGGTATTGGTACTTGTCCCTATGGTTGAAAGCAAATTCCTCGCCAAATGGCAAGGCCCCTATGAGATAATGGAAAAAGTGAGGGAAGTGAATTACAAGGTCAGACAACAAGGAAGGTGAAAGCCCGAACAGATCTATCACATTAATCTGTTGAAAGCCTGGAGGGATAGGGAATCCCTAGTCGCAGAAACTTTGTCACCAGCTCAGTCTGATTGCGTGATTCCTAAGGTTGGAATAGCAGTTACCTTGTCAAAACCTCAACAACAGGAGGTTAAGGAGTTTGTGCTTCGCAACAAAGAGGTTTTCTCTGAGCTGCCGGGACAAACTTCTGGGGTAGAGCATGATATTAATACCCCGCCAGGTGAAAGGGTGAAGCTAAAACCCTATCGGATCCCAGAGGCCCAACGGGAGGCAATACCTGTGGAAGTAAAGAAAATGCTTAAGTTGGGGGTGATAGAGGAATCCCAAAGTGATTGGTCCAGCCCCATAGTGTTAGTGCCTAAACCGGATGGGAGCTGGCGATTTTGTAACGATTTTCGACAACTGAACAAAGTTACAAAATTTGCCACCTACCCCATGCCACGTATAGATGAGTTGATCGACCGGCTGGGAACAGCCGATACATGACAACTCTCGATCTCACAAAAGGGTATTGGCAAATTCCCCTGGCCAAATCAGCCAAAGGAGAAAACCACATTTGTAACCCCAGACGGGGCGTTCCAATATAGAAGAATGCCGTTTGGATTACAGAATGCACCGGCAACATTCCAGCAGAAAATGGACCCGATACTGAGGCCCCATCAGAAGTAGGCTGCGGCTTACCTGGATGATGTAATTATCCATAGCACAGATTGGGCCTCACATCTGCCAAAAGTGCAAGCAGTCCTAGACTCTATCCGGGAAGCTGGGTTTACAGCCAACCCAAAGAAGTGTACCATTGGACAGGAGAAGGCCAAATATCTTGGGTACACCATTGGGAGGGGAGTGATAAAACCCCAAGTCAATAAAGTCGAGGCCATACAGAATTGGCCACGTCCCAACAGCAAGAAGCAGGTACGAGCCTTTCTGGGAATCGCTGGTTATTATCGGCGATTCATTCCCCACTTTGCTTCTCAGGCTGTGCCCCTAACCAACCTGACAAAAGGGAAAGAGTCTGTCATGGTTAAATGGACCCCAGAGGCTGAGGCAGCATTCCAATTCTTAAAAAAAGCCTTATGTAGCCAGCCAGTGTTTTACTCACCAGACTTCTCTAGGGACTTTGTCGTACAAAGTGATGCATCAGACGTTGGGTTAGGAGCAGTATTGTCCCAGGTCTGGAACGGGGAAGAGCACCCAGTCATTTACCTCAGCAGGAAATTGAAGTCCCATGAGATAAATTACGCCACAATTGAGAAGGAGTGTTTAGCGGTGAAGTGGGCTCTAGATTCCCTTCGGTACTATCTGCTAGGTAGGCACTTTGACCTGATTACTGATCACGCTCCTTTAAAGTGCATGGCTCAAAACAAAGAGACAAATAGAAGAGTAAATAGGTGGTTCCTGGCCCTACAGGAATTCAACTTTACGGTAAAGCACCGCCCTGGCATTCAAATGGGGAATGTGGATGCTTTGTCTCGAGTACATGCATGCCTGATTGCTTGTGTTCCAACCCCAAGGTTAAAACAAGAGGGGGGGGGGTATGTGACAGCAGGCAGGTAAAATCACCAGGTTGCATCCAGGATGGGAGATATACATGTCCTAGATTCAGGCTTTATGCCCATTTATACCACTAGGGGGAGTGCTGGGAATCTTGCAGGGGAAGAGTTAATGAGCCCAGCTGAAGTAATTGGGCTCATTAAGGCCTCTACAAGAACTCCCAGCATGCTAAGAGAGATGCTCCAACCTGGAGCCAGATCTATGTGTAGAGACTGGGGAGTAGGGATGAGCTTCGTGTTCGAGTCGAACATACGTTCGACTCGAACATCGGCTGTTCGATCGTTCGACGAAGAACGAACGATTTGGGCCGTTCGCGCCAAATTCGAGTGACGCGAACGGCCCACAATGCACTACGCCATCGCAGTGTCATCCGGGCGCTGTGATTGGCCAAGCATGCACTGTGACCCCGCATGCTTGGCCAATCACAGCGCCGGCAGCGAGGAGAGCAATGATTGGCCACAGGCAGGATGCCTGTGGCCAATTATTGCTGAGGGGGTTTAGTACACGCCCCACACTATAAAAGGCCGCCAGCGCGGCGGCCTTGTGTAGTGTGTTCCGGAGCAGGGAAAGAGAAGCATAGGCAGGGACAGTGTCATTATTTTTCCTTTACTAATCCTGGATTCCTTGTGTTTAGGGACAAATAAGGATAGGTAGGGAGAGTGTCAGTGACAGTGTGCTATTCTGTGCTAATCCTTGTTTGTAGGGACAGAGAGGTACAGTGAGTGAAACTGACAGTGTGCTATTCTGTTCTAAACCAATTTTGCTGTTCCATATTTTCAATCCTTGAGTTTAGGGACAGAGAAGGACACTCGTAGAAATTATCAGTGTGCTATTCTGTGCTAAATCTTGTTTGTAGGGAGGGACAGAGTAGGACAGTGAGGGAAAGTGTCAGTGTGCTATTCTGTTCTAAAACTATTTTGCTGAACCATATTTTCAATCCTTGTGTTGAGGGACAGAGAGGTACAGTGAGTGAAAGTGTCAGTGTGCTATTCTGTGCTAATCCTTGTTTGTAGGGACAGAGAGGTACAGTGAGGGAAAGTGTCAGTGTGCTATTCTGTGCTAATCCTTGTTTGTAGGGACAGAGAGGGACAGTGAGGGAAAGTGTCAGTGTGTTCCATCTCTGTGCTAATCCTTGTTTGTAGGGACAGAGAGGTACAGTGAGGGAAAGTGTCAGTGTGCTATTCGGTTCTAAAACTATTTTGCTGAACCATATTTTCAATCCTTGAGTTGAGGGACAGAGAGGTACAGTGAGTGAAACTGACAGTGTGCTATTCTGTTCTAAACCAATTTTGCTGTTCCATATTTTCAATCCTTTTGTTTAGGGACAGAGAAGGACACTCGTAGAAATTATCAGTGTGCTATTCTGTGCTAAATCTTGTTTGTAGGGAGGGACAGAGTAGGACAGTGAGAGAAAGTGTCAGTGTGCTATTCTGTTCTAAAACTATTTTGCTGAACCATATTTTCAATCCTTGTGTTTAGGGACAGAGAAGGATAGGCAGGGGACAGTGTCAGTGTCATTGTTGCTAAGCCTCCTGCACAGTATACACCTGAAGGTAGCCCTTATTGCTCTTTTTCCCCATCTCCCTGCAGGCCATCCATTAAAATGTCTGGAAGGCAACCAAGGAGAGGCAGACAGTCAGGAGGCAAAAAAAGAGGGCAAGCAGGCTCTGTGTCTGGGGGCAACAGTGCTGGTCGTGGACGCGGTGCATTGTCATCAGCACATGGCCATGGGACACGCTTGTCCTTGTTTTCGGCAGCTGGACATGTTGAGCCACATCATGCCGAAGACTTGGTAGAGTGGATCACCAAGCCCACCTCATCCTCCTCATCCTCTCTCACCCAGGCTCAGGGTACTGGCAAAGCAGCTGCCAAAGCGGCCTCTTCTCTGGTATCATTATCTTCATTAGTCAATCCTTCCCTAGACCCACCATGTCCTCCTCCTGAGGAGTCCCCTGAACTGTTTGAGCACAGTGTTGGGTACATGCTCCAGGAGGATGCCCAGCGTTTGGAAGGATCTGATGATGATACCCAGCTAGAGGAAGGCAGCAGCGTGAGAGCAGAGAGAGGGGATGCTCAAGAAGGACACCAATCTGGCAGTCATGCTCCAGCAGCTGCAGCATACTGCCAGATTGGCTCCAGTGATGAGGAGGGAGGGGATGATGAGGTCACTGACTCCACGTGGTTGCCTAATAGGAGAGAGGAGGAGGAGGATGAGGAGGAGGCACATCTCCAACGAGGCAGGATGCTCTTGAGTGGCCAGCGTATGGGCAGCACACCGACGGAATCACACCGCAGAGCTCCGCCTGTGCAGGGCGCTGCCTCTGCCCGTCATTCAAAAAGTTCTTTGGTGTGGGCCTTTTTTGAGGCGAGTGCATCAGATCGCACAGCTGCTGTTTGCAACATATGTCTCAAGCGTATATCGCGTGGCCAAAACATCAGCCGCTTGGGCACCACATGCTTGATCAGACATATGTTGACCTGCCATGCAGCTCGTTGGCAAGCCTACCTTAAAGACCCACACCAAAGAACAAAGCTGACCTCTTCTTGCACCGCATCAGCTGGGATCTCCAACCCCACTATACCTTCACTCCTCTCTGAAACCTGCTCTTAGAGGAATGAAGGTGTAGAATTAGGTGTGTCACAGGCAAGTACTTGCTGGCACTCTGCTAGCAGTACACCAACGTCCGATTCTAGCAGGCAAATTTCCCTGCCCCAGCTGCTGGACCGTCGAAAGAAGTTCACTCCCAGCCATCCACATGCCCAGCGGTTGAATGCTAGCTTGGCTAAATTGCTAGCGCTTCAACTGCTGCCTTTTCAGTTGGTAGACTCGGCCCCCTTCCGTGAGTTTGTGCAATGTGCGGTTCCTCAGTGGCAGGTTCCCAAACGCCACTTTTTCGTACGGAAGGCGATTCCGGCTCTCTACAGGCATGTGGAAGGCAATGTCTTGGCCTCGCTGGACAGGGCGGTCAGCGGTAAGGTGCATATTACCGCTGACTCATGGTCCAGCAGGCATGGACGTTACCTTTCTTTCACGGCCAATTGGGTCACTCTTTTGGCAGCTGGGAAGGATGCAGGACAAGGTGCAGTAGTGTTGGAGGTTGTTCCACCGCCACGCCTCCAAAATGCTACTACTGGTTGTGACACACCTCTCTCCTCCACCCACTCCTCTTCTTCTTCCTCCATGGCCTCTTCCTGTGGTTTTTCCTCGGAACCAGCGGTGCTCCGTAGGCGTTCAAGGGGCTACGCAAGTACGCAGGCAAAAAGATGCCATGCCGTGCTTGCGCTGGTGTGTTTGGGGGACAGGAGCCACACTGGGGCAGAGGTCCTGTCTGCTCTGCAGGGGCAGGCCGAGAGGTGGTTGACGCCAGCTTAAGCCAGGAATGGTGGTTTGCGACAATGGCACCAACCTCCTCTCTGCCCTCCGACAGGGACAACTGACCCATGTGCCCTGTATGGCTCACGTCCTTAACCTGGTGGTGCAGCGGTTCTTGGGCAGGTACCCGGGCTTACAGGATGTCCTGAGGCAGGCCAGGAAAGTCTGTGTGCATTTCCGCAGATCTTATAATGCCAGTGCTCGCCTGGCTGAGCTTCAAAAGGAGTTGAACCTGCCCAAGAACCGCCTTATATGTGACATGCCACCAGTTGGAACTCTACGTTGGCCATGCTGCAGCGGCTGCACACGCAGCAGAGGGCCATCAATGAGTACCTGTGCGACTAAGGCACCAGGACAGGGTCAGGGGAGCTCGGGTTTTTTTCACCACGCCAGTGGGGCATGATCAGGGATGCATGCACTGTCCTGGCACCATTTGAGGAGGCCACGAGGATGGTGAGCAGTGACAGTGCATGCATCAGTGACACTGTACCTCTTGTCCACCTGTTGGAGCACACGCTGCGTGGAATAATGGACAGGGCACTTGAGGCAGAACAGAGGCAGGAAGAGGAGGACTTCCTTGCCTCTCAAGGCCCCCTTTACCCAGACAGTGTTCCTTCTGTCCCACCCATCGCACAGGAAGAGGAGGAGGAGGAGGAGGATTGTGTCAGCATGGAGGTGGAGGCTGGCACTCAGCATCATCAGCAGCAGTCTTTTAGGGATGATTTACAGTCCCAAGAAACCAGTGGACTTGTACGTGGCTGGGAGGAGGTGGCTGCGGATCATGTCGTCCTTAGTGACCCAGAGGACTCCGGACTGAATGCCTCAGCTAACCTCCGCTGCATGGCCTCCCTGATCCTGCAAAGTCTGCAGAAGGATCCTCGTATTCTTCGGATCAAGGAGAGGGACCATTACTGGCTGGCCACTCTACTTGATCCACGGTACAAGGTTAAGGTTGCGGACCTTATCGTACCGTCGCAGAGGTCGCAGAGGATGAGACAACTCCGGGAGGCCTTGCAGAAAGGTCTGTGCAACGCGTTTCCAGAGACTGGGAGGTTACAAACTCCTGGTCCTGGACAACGAGTTGCTGAGGCTTCGGGCAGTCAAAGAAGGAGCGGTGGGGAAGGTGGCCGTCTGACCGATGCGTTCAGACAATTCTTTAGTCCGCAGCCCCAAAGTATGATCGGTTCCAGCAACCATCGCCAGCGTCTGATATACATGGTGCAGGAATACCTAGGGGCAAGGTCAGACTTGGACACCTTCCCCACCAAAAATCCTCTGGCTTACTGGGTCTTGAGGATGGATCACTGGCCAGAGCTTGCACAGTATGCAATTGAGCTACTGGCCTGTCCTGCATCCAGCGTTCTTTCAGAACGCACATTCAGTGCTGCTGGAGGATTTGTCACGGATCACAGGGTGCGCCTGTCCACCGACTCGGTTGATCGACTGACTTTCATCAAGATGAACCAGTCTTGGATCACCACCAACTACCACACACCAGATGCTGATATAACAGACTAATTGATTTTAAAATGTCACATCCCTTCAAGACTGATGCTGAGTGCCTGTGCTGTTGACTGGCTATCCTCCTCCTCCTCAATGATACAATTAACGATGATAGCTTGGAAGATCATTTTGGTTTATGGGTGATGCCACCAGTGGCTAAGGCCCAATTTTTCAGCCCCTGTTTAACAGGGGCGTGTAATTAAATTTTTTGATGCAATACTTTGCAACAGGCCTCATTGCTGTACTCCAAGTACAGTATCTGTGAGGGGTTGCAGTGTTGTGCCACCAGTGCCTAAGGCCCAATTTTTCAGCCCCTGTTCAACAGGGGCATGCAATTATAATTATTGATCTAATAATTCACAGCAGGGCCCATTGCTGCACCCACCAAGAGTAACTGTCAGGCCTTACAGTGTTGTGGCACCTGCACCACCATCAAAGGCCCAATTTTTACTACCACTGATCAACAATTATATGTTATTACAATTCCTGATATTATAGTTGACAGCAGGGCGTTCCAGCACCCACCAAGAATAACTGAGT
Organism: Rana muscosa; assembly: GCA_029206835.1. Lineage (NCBI taxonomy): Eukaryota > Metazoa > Chordata > Amphibia > Anura > Ranidae > Rana > Rana muscosa. The sequence goes on from JARGYO010005562.1 coordinate 12,026,272, forward strand.
GCTTTCAGTGTTGTGCCAACACCAACACCTAAGGGGCCAATTTCTGCAGAGTATATACGGAAGGTCCCTACTTTCAAACATCCAACTTACAAACTACTCCTACTTGCAAACGGAAGAAAACAGGAAGTGAGAGGAAATCTACCCCTTGGAAGGAAAATTCTCTCCTGTAAGAATTAATATGGGAGAAAGGTGTCTCCTCTGTACTAATGCTTTATCACCAATCCTTGTTTCAATAAAAACAACACATTTCAAAAACAGTTGTCATTGGGACGCAAAGTGAGGTGAAATGTTCTGAACAGGGGCACAGACAGCAAAAAAAATGTGACAGGGGTGATAACCGTTCCCTATGTTTTACAAAAAGCTAAAAAAAAGGAATTTGGCATGGAGCTCCACTTAAACAATGCAGCTGTTCAAAATTACAAACAGATTCTACATAAGAACAAACCTACAGTCCCTGTCTTGTATGCACCGCCTGTTCAGAGTATATAGGTCCTTTTTTATTTTGTGTGCGGGGTTCCCCTTAATATCCATACAAGACCCAAAGGGGCTGGTAATGGGCTGGGGTAGGGGGGGGGGGGTTGATGGGGTAGCTATGCCATTTTTCCTAACGATTTTCATCCATATTACCGGGACCAGACATTGCATTAAAGCCGCAAGCAGTTTTAAATGGCTTTTTTCCCTTTAGAAATGTTATTTTGTGCAGGGACAGTTCTAAACACGGGAAACACGTGGCACTTCACAGGCATACTTTAGACACCCCCCAGGTACAATATTTAAAGGAATATTTGACTTTTTTTTTTCACTTTATGCATCATTAAAATGACTGCTCCCGGAAAACGTCCGTTTTTAAAACTTCTTTTTGCATTGATACATGTCCCCTGGTGCAGAAGCCGGGTTCCCAAACTCTGTTTCGGACAATAACATGGATAATAGTCGTTATAATTAGCACTTTAGAATCCGAACGTTCGCATCCATTGTATTTAATAGGGTTCTAATGTTCGTGCGAACTTTCGGTCCGTTCGCGGGTTCTGGTGCGAACCGAACCCGGGGGTGTTCGGCTCATCACTACTGGGGAGTGTGTTTTCTGTGTAGTGAGCCAAAGCCTGTGTGGTTATTGCTAAGACCTTCTAAAAGCAGGGAGCCAGGGACTAGGGCAGCACAAGGCTGTACCCAGTTAGTTAGGGACACCGTGTGTAGTGAGCGGTCAAGTTGACCAGGATTTCTTTTCCTGTTTCTTTTGTTTTCTGTTATATTTTTTTGTCTGTATATAGTTCAAATAAAACCCCACCCTTTTGTTTTTCTCCTCCCACTGTCTGCTGTGCCTAATTTTGTGTGGTGAACCCTTCCAGGGGGTCACACACACCCGCTGCCGAGCTAACCCCCTCACAGTATTTATATATATATATATATATATATATATATATATATAAATATATATATATATTGTGAGATGGGGGTTGTTAGCTCTTGTGGTAGATGCGTTTTTCCAGTGATTCAAGCCAGTCAGGAACTATATTTAAGGGCATGGTAGCCCATTTTTATTAAAAAGGCAAAATAAAAGTCCAAACAAAGGTTTCCCAAGCAGGGGTTCTTCTCCAAATACATAGAACAGCCCACCTGGCTCTCTGTAGCAGTACTTCTGCACTTTATTCTGGTCAGCCAGACCACCGGACTCCTCAAAGTAGACAGCTTCCCTTTAGCGTCTACAGCTCTGCCTCTTGCAGTCACAAACATACTGGCTGTCTCCTACAGCCTCTCTAACTCCTGAAGACCTCCTGTCTCTTGGTGTGGAGCAGTCTCCAAATGGGAGCCATGAGGTCTTCCCCTACACTCATAAGGGCTGTGCTCACCTGAGAACACACCCTGCTGGTCATCCACAAAATCTGGACACAGGATTGGAGATCCCGTCCCACCCAAGACACTATGGAATCTCCACACTACAGAGCCCCATGACGGAATACCAAAACCTGGAGAAAGCTGCAAAAGTAGTCTTCTCCAGTCCACATCTATGCTCTGTAGTCATGCACTAAGCAAATGTGCACAACCTGTGTCCACCAATCTGTCCATTTTACCTTGACAGTATCTCCTACCATCACAATATATACAGTGGGGAGAACAAGTATTTGATACACTGCTGATTTTGCTGGTTTTCCTACTTACAAAGCATGTAGAGGTCTGTAATTTTTATCATAGGTTCTCTTCAACTGTGAGAGACGGAATCTAAAAATGTATGATTTAAGTAATTAATTTGCATTTTATTGCATGACATAAGTATTTGATACATCAGAAAAGCAGAACTAAATATTTGGTAAAGAAACTTTTGTTTGCAATTACAGACATCATACCTTTCCTGTAGTTCTTGACCAGGTTTGCACACACTGCAGCAGGGATTTTGGCCCACTCCTCCATACAGAGCTTCTCCAGATCCTATAGGTTTGGGTTCTGTCCTTGGGCAATATGGACTTTCAGCTCCCTCCAAAGATTTTCTATTGGGTTTAGGTCTGGAGACTGGCTAGGCCACTCCAGGACTTTGAGATGCTTCTTACGGAGCCACTCCTTAGTTGCCCTGGCTGTGTGTTTTGGGTCGTTGTCATGCTGGAAGACCCAGCCACGACCCATCTTCAATGCTCTTACTGAGGGAAGAAGGTTGTTGGCCAAGATCTCGCGATACATGGCCCCATCCATCCTCCCCTCAATACGGTGCTGTCATCCAGTCCCCTTTGCAGAAAAGCATCCCCAAAGAATGATGTTTCTACCTCCATGCTTCATGGTTGGGATTGTGTTCTTGGGGTTGTACTCATCCTTCTTCCTCCAAACATGGCGAGTGGAGTTTAGACCAAAAAGCTCTATTTTTGGCTCATCAGACCACATGACCTTCTCCTATTCCTCCTCTGGATCATCCAGATGGTCATTGGCAAACTTCAGAAGGGCCTGGACATGCGCTGGCTTGAGCAGGGGGACCTTACGTACACCGCAGGATTTGAATCCACGACGGCGTAGTGTGTTACTATTGGCTTTCTTTGAGACTGTGGTCCCAGCTCTCTTCAGGTCATTAACCAGGTCCTGCCGTGTAGTTCTGGGCTGATCCCTCACCTTCCTCATGATCATTGATGCCCCACAAGGTGAGATATTGCATGGAGCCCCAGACCGAGGGAGATTGACCGTCACCTGGAACTTCTTCAATTTTCTAATAATTGCACCAACAGTTGTTGCCTTCTCACCAAGCTGCTTGCCTATTGTCCTGTAGCCCATCCCAGCCTTGTGGCGGTCTACAATTTTAGACCTGATGTCCTTACACAGCTCTCTGGTCTTGGCCATTGTGGAGAGGTTGGATTCTGTTTGATTGAGTGTGTGGACAGGTGTCTTTATACAGGTAACGAGTTCAAACAGGTGCAGTTAATACAGGTAATGAGTGGAGAACAGGAGGGCTTCTTAAAGAAAAAATAACAGGTCTGTGAGAGCTGGAATTCTTACTGGTTGGTAGGTGATCAAATACTTATGTCATGCAAGAAAATGCTAATTAATTATTTAAAAATCATACAATGTGATTTTCTGGATTTTTGTTTTAGATTCCGTCTCTCACAGTTGAAGAGTACCTATGATAAAAATTACAGACCTATACATGCTTTGTAAGTAGGAAACCTGCAAAATTGGCAGTGTATCAAATACTTGTTCTCCCCACTGTGTGTGTATATTTATATATATATATATACGCATACACATACGCATACGCATACACATACACATACACATACACATACACATACACATACACATACACATACACATACACATACACACACACACACACACACACATATACATATACACACACACACCATTGTTTGTAGATGCTATAACTTTCACGCAAACCAACCAATATACACTTGCTGGGATTATTTTTATCAAAGACATGTAGCACAATACATTTTGAGAAAGAAATATTGTTTTGTTTTTTTCAAAACTTTTGGTCTTTTTTCATTTATATCGCAAAAAAAGAAAAACCCAGTGGTGATCAAATACCACCAAAATAAACTATTTGAGTGAAAGAAATTACCGTATATACTTGAGTATAAGCCAACCCGAATATAAGCCGAGGCACCTAATTTTACCACAAAAAACTGGGAAAACTTATTGACTCGAGTAGAAGCCTAGGGTGTCCATCTGCATGCCTCACTGTGCCTCACTTTGCCTCACTGTGTCCATGTGCATGCCTCACTGTGTCCATGCCTCACTGTGCCCATGCCTCACTGTGCCCATGACTAGACTGATGTTTAACATGGGAGACTATGGAAGGGGTGCCCGGGTTTGAAAAATCGGTGCTCCCCGGCCATAGGTCCCCCAGACAAACTTTGCACAATTGTAGAGAAAGAGTGGGGCTACATGTGTGCCAAGGTTGGCACCGGGTCCCCCAAAGTCCGTGAGATCAGGAGCAAAAAGGTGACTTGAGTATAAGCCGAGGGGGGCACTTTCAGCACAAAAAAAGTGCTGAAAAACTTGGCTTATACTCGAGTATATACGGTATACAATTTTTTTTGTGTACAGTATGGCGTGACAGTGCATATACCAATTAAAGTAGCACAGTGCTAAATAGCAAAAAAGGGCCTGGTCATGAAGGGGGTAAAACCTTCCAGAGTTCAAGTGGTTAAAATTTTTAAAAAGGTGAAAACATCACCTAAAAATCAACAAAAATACTGGATTTCATCAATTACATCATTATTACAAATCATGATAAAAAAATACCCATCTCTAAACTGTACACAGTACTGAAATATGTACTAATAAAATAAATATTTCATCACCACTTTCAAAATAAAACAAAACAGCGTATAGGCAGGACAACCTAAATATAAAACTCTAACTGTTAATAATATAAGTAATGTCCCAATTTACATTGAGACTAAACTGACTGTACATTTTTAAATTATATATCCATCGAGTCTCCAAATGTGAACCACTCAAATATTGTTACTCCTCCAATGTGGGTAAAACATATTGGCAAAGCACACGGTGAGGGTTAAGGAGGTGAATTTTAGGGTGAAGAGTTAAATTTATTAATGCTGAAAATGTAAGTGCCAAAATTTCTGGTGCTGAAACTCGTGTCCAACACAATGAAGCAATTTGAACAGTTTATTACACTGAATGCGTTTTAGCCTTATATTTTTGCTCGCAGATGGAACAGGAAAGACTGGCTGTGATAGAGCGAGATAACCAGTTCCTCATGGAGAAGATCAGTCACATTATGCGCACCAGAGGTGAAGTTGACAATTGGAACAATTCTTATATACAAAAGGCAAGTTATGCTGTTAAAGAATTTAAGCAAAATTGGAAATGTTGACCACATTTTTCACAAAATCGTGGTAATTTAAAGCTGATTTTCTGGGAACTCAGCTGCTTTGTAAAAACTGCAGGCATACCATGAGTTAAATCTAATGAGGTGCCTGCCACCTCCCAGACATATCTCTATTATTCACATCTGACAGGTTTATTGTGCTCCAGTAAGATAGCTTCTGGAGCTCCAACACTGCTCACTGTGGTCTCAGTTCCTTCAAGAGCAGAGTTGCTGGAACTGTTATGCCCGTCCCTCCTCTCCTTCTGCCCATTCACAGAAGCCTTTATATTATGTGAACTTATTCACAAAATACAAAGGTTTCTGTGAATGGGAAGCAGAGGGGAGGGCGGGTAAAGCTTCTGTGTGTTTTCGTCTCTTCTCACAGCAGGGGTGTATCCTCTGGGAGTGCAATAAACCTATCACAAATATGTAATAGAGATATGTCTTGGAGGTGACATGCACCTAAGTGGACTTAACTCACAGTAGGTCACTTACTATGATACCCTGCAAGTATGGGCGCTCTACATTTCAAGACTTCAACTGGGCAGAAAAGGAAAAGCGCGCTATTGCCAGCGAACATGCCTGTCACATCGGCATATGCGTTGAAGTCAATGGGGCTCAAACCTGCAAAATCAAAAGTCCTCACTGAAGGCTTGTATGCAAATGGCCATGAAAGGTGTATGGGGACCCGGGTACTGCCCTGGGGGACATGTATCAATGAAAAAAAAAAGGTTTTAAAGGAGCAGGGATTTTAATTATTCTTAATTATTCTTAAAGTGAAATAATAAAAATGAAATATTCCTTTAAATATCATGCCTGGGGGGTCCCATTAGTCTGCCTGTAAAGTGGCACATCTGTGTGATGTATAGAAATAGCCACAGCAATAATGACATTTCTAAAGGAAACAAAAATCATTTTAAACTTGCTCGCAGCTGTAATGTATTGCCGGCTCCCGGCAATATAGATGTAAAAAAATGAAAAAAAATGGCGTGCGGTCCCCCCCCCCTAGTAAAAGGGGGTTTCCAGATTCTTATAAGCCCCCCGCCTGCAGTCCTTGACAACCACTGGCCAGGGTTGTCAAGAGGCCCTTGTCCTCATCAATATGGGAACAAGGTGCTTTGGGGGAACCCCAAAGCACCCTCTCCATGTTGAGGACATGCTGCCTGGTACGGTTCAGGAGGGGGGGCGCTCGCCCGTCCCCCCTTTCCTGACCTGCAGGCTACATGCTCTGATAAGGGACTGGTATGGATTTTGGAGGGGACCCCACGCCAATTTTTTTTTTATTTTGGATGGGGTGCCCCTTAAAATCCATACTAGACAGGAGGAAGAAGCAAGGAAAGAAGAAGACATTTTTAATAAAGGACTAGTCAAAAACTGGCTATTGTCTTTTGTCACACTACACTACTTTTGGTGAATGGGTAGGGGTACAATGTACTCCATACTCATTCACATAGGTGGACCGGGATCTGGGGCTTCCAGATTCTGATAAGCCCCCAAACCCGCAGACCCCAACAACCACCGGCCAGGGTTGTCGGGAAGGGGCCCTTTCCTTACCTGCCGGGCTGCATGCTCGGATAAGGGTCTGGTCTGGATTTTGGGGGGACTGCACGCCATTTTTGGTCTGGATTTTTTAATAGCCGGGTGACAGCAATTGTAACCACTACACTACACCAATATGCAGGTCTCAGCAGTGGTGGCCCGTCCATAGGGGGCACGGGGCACCACCCAGCAGTAAAAAAAGAAATAATTAAAAAAATATATATATTTTTTAAAAGGCCCTTTAAAAAAAGGTCCTTTAACCACTTGGGATCCGGGCCATTGTAAAATGACGGCTACAAGGTGGCTCTACAATGCCGGGACGATGTCATATGACGTTGTCGTGCCCGCTGCGTCACTCAGGTGCCGATGCGTGTGCCTGGCGGCCGCGATGTCTACCAGGTACTCGCGATCGGCTGTTACAGAGCCAGGGATGTGGATCTCTGTGTATAAACACAGAGATCCACGTCCTGTCAGGGAGAGGAGACCGATGGTGTGTCCCTTTGTACATAGGGACACCGATCGGTCGCCTCCCCCAGTCAGTTTCCTCCCCCCACAGTAAGAATTACCTAGCAGGGCACACATTTAACCCCTTGATCGCCCCCTAGTGTTAACCCCTTCCCTGACAGTCACATTTATACAGTAATCCGTGCATATTTATAGCACTGTTCGCTGTATAAATGTGATTGGTCCCAAAAATGTGTCAAAAGTGTCCGATATGTCCGCCGTAATATCGCAGTCCTGACAAAAATTGCAGATCGCCGCCATTACTATTAAAAAAAAATAATAAAAAAAAAAAAATCATAAATCTATCCCCTATTTTGTAGGCGCTATAACTTTTGCCCAAACCAATCACTATACGCTTATTGCGATTTTTTTTTTTACCAAAAATATGTAGAATACATATCAGCCTAAATTGAGAAAAAAAAATAGATTTAAAAAAAAAAATGGGATATTTATTATAGCAAAAAGTTAAAAATAGTGTTTTTTTCAAAATTGTCTGTCTTTTTGTTTATAGCGCAAAAAATAAAAACCGCAGAGATGATCAAATACCACCAAAAGAAAGCTCTGTTTCTGGGAAAAAAGGGACGTCAATTTTGCTTGGGAGCTACATCGCATGACCGCGCAATTGTCATTCAAAGCGTGACAGTGCTGAAAGCTGAAATTTCGCCTGGGCAGGAAGGGGGTATATGTGCCCAGTAAGCAAGTGGTTAAGTGCACTGTGTTCGGGCGCCGGACACAGTGCTGGATATTGCAGACGAGACGCTTCATTTGCAGAAATTTGAATTGCTTTGTGGCGCAGTACATCACGTCGAACAACTTCCGGCCGGATGCTTTGTTCTCCGAGTTAAGACGTCACTTCCGGTTTCCCTGTGCCAGTGGTAAACCGGAAGTGACTTTGGAATTTCCCTCCCCGTCACCTCCTCCCCTCTCGCCAGCTATCACCAGGACCGCATGTCTGTGGAAGCTTCCTGCATTAGAGGTGAAGCCCAGCTCCCCCATCCCACTGTCCTCCCCCTCCTGCCAGGTGCAGCTCTCACATTCAGCTCTGCTCATTGCGGCTCCGCTATTTGTCACAGTCCAGTGAGCAGGAGTGAATCCTGTGTGACCTCCACACAGATCTGACTTTTCCTTGGAAGCTGCAAGGCTCTGCACACAGCAAGGCTTCTCCCCGTGCCCTGTGTGTCCGTACTCAGACTGGTGGAGCCCCCCTCTTCCCCTCTCCAGCAAGCAGAGGCACAGACACACGGCCAGCACCACTGCAGCAGGTCAGTCTAATATCTGTAAACCTAATATGGATATACATTTCAGGCAGAAATACTGATATATTTTTAAATACATTGAAAGGATAAGTGAAACCCCCTTCCTCAGTGCTCAGCATTTTTGATAAGAATTTACAGTTATATTCACTACTAAAAGTACACATCCTTGCACAGTGGCTGCGTTTGGTGGGCACAGTGGCTGTGTTTGGTGGGCACAGTGGCTGCGTTTGGTGGGCACAGTGGCTGCGTTTGGTGGGCACAGTGGCTGCGTTTGGTGGGCACAATGAGGCTGCAATTTATGTTTTTTTCTGAATTTTTCCGTTTGTTTGCACCCCCCAAAAACTTTGAGCACCAGCCGCCACTGGATCTCAGTGTACTTAGCACAATGGCTTGGTGGTGTGCACTGATGTCTAAAAAGCACTCAGATTAAATCCCAGCCAACTTACTACCCACCTAAGGTAGCTGTGTTAATTTTTCAAGTATACAAGTGAATGAAACCCCAAAAAACAAGGTGGTTTTTGGGTTCATGTGGCCTGGTATGGTTCAGGAGGGGGGCCTTCAGGCTGCATATTTTTTTACATTTTGGCGTGGAGTTCCACTTAAAATCTATGCTCTCTGTGTATGTCTCTCTGCGTCTCTGGGGTCCAGCAGGCAACTCACACAGGTGATGTCCAGCACTCGCAGCCTATTCTGAGCTACAGGGATTGCCTGAGGTACGGAGCATGCACGCTCTGAACGCAAAGCCGCCTCCTATACCCTGCACCCGGAAGTGACATTGCTCTTAAGTCTCCAGTGTTTCCTGTTGCTTAGAATGGGCTGCGAGTGCTGGGCACCACCTGTGCGAGCTGCCTGCTGGACCCCAGAGATGCAGAGAGACACACACACAGAGACTTCCTCTGAATTCACCTGCAGGATCGTTTCTGATCACAATGTGCTTACCATTACTACTTTTGTGAGTAGCCTTTTCAATGTTTTTTATCATTAGATGGTCCTAAAATACTGCACTCAGAGGCGCTGTGCTTTCTTCCTTTCTTTTGTGCATCACAAAGACTGCTTCTAGATCCTTTACACTGGCTGCCCTTAGTGCTGGATCATGGACTATTTGGCTCTTTAACCTCCCTGGCGGTATGATTCTGTCTGGAATTCTGTACCAAAAGCGGTACAATCATTTTGCATGGAAATTTGGTGTTATGTATTGTAGGCCTGCAATTCTTAGTAATTACTTACTTAAACCTGTCCAAACAAGTCTAGTAGACATCCCGGGTATGATAAAGTTTGAAACACAAAATCATGAATTATAATATAATAAATAACTATAAATAATTATAACAAATAGTAATGTAATTATAATAAAAATTATTCAATAATGTTATCAAATCAAAAACACTGAAATTTGCTCGGTTGCACAATTGTCGCTGTTATTAGATTTAGTATTTGATGACGAATTTCCTCACAAATCGCTATCGCTCAGTTCTGCAAGTGATTCTAATTTATTATCACTGTTTTCTAAAACCACTTTTGACATAAATGGACACTTTTTGGTTGTTATGGACAATCTCCAGTTTCCAGGCAGAAAGAACAGTTTTTATAATATAAAACTGCATGCAGGACACTGGACAGACCGCTAGGGAGAAAGGGGATGTGTAATTATTTGATACAGTACTGTAATCTGTAAGATTACAGTATACTGTATGTATACTGCGCGTTTCACTTTTTGAACGTTGCAGGGAACGGAGCTCGGCACTCGGCAGTGTGGATCGAGCAAGGAGACAGACAAATACTGCGGCAGGACATCACAGGATCCAGGGAACAAGGTAAGTAACTTCCCTGTATCCTGCAATGCAGTCCCGAGTCTGGCTCGGGGTTACAGCTCTTAGCATGAAAAACTCACCCCGAACCTGACTCGGGATTACCGCCAGGGAGGTTAAAGACTCCTTAAAAACTTTAATATATCTTTTATTCACGGACATTGTCCCTCCAAGTGAGAGACACCATTAACTTTAACTGTCTCCCAAACTTACTTCCTGGGTCTGTGCATACCCCCAGAGCATAGTTGCCAACATTGTAAAAAGATTTTTAGGGACACTTTTTGTCTTATTATAATTAGGGGGCGGGGCATTCGTTTGTAGTCTTGATGTAACAGGAAAATAAATATGCGTCGTGCTTGGCGCGCCACAGTGAAAAATGGGCGTAGTTTAAACGTGATATTGGGCGTGTCTTAAAGGTGGCATGACTCAAAGGGGGTGTGGTTAGAGTCTGAGATGAACGAGGGATGGAGGGAGGAAGAAAGGGAAAAAGAGAGAGGAAGAGAGCGAGAAAGAAAGAGATACGGAGGAAAGGAGAGAGAAGGAAGGAAAGAAAGAGGGATGGAGGGACAGCAGCCCCAGATCCTACACCACAATAGAAATGTGTGTATTCCAGAAAGATTAACAATCAGCAGATAAAGATACTCTGCAGATAAAGATACATCTGGTGTTGGCGCTCTAATCATCCTGGCACCATGGTTGGTATTGTGTCAGGATGATTGAAACACATTATTTCTATTATTACATTGTAATATAAAATGAAATAGTTTAACTCACCATAATGCTTGGGCTGGGAGGACTTAGAGCTGTGTGTGAAGTCCTCTGAATTTTTCATCTGGATTTTTAGAGTGTGTTGGTCGGATGGACCATCTTCACCAGGGGTCTTCTTGACTAGAATAATCCAAACTGTGCTTATTGACCTTTCATTTGAGGGGGCCAAATCATGCTGGTAAGAGGCAGTGTTATTGGGTGAAGGTGATGGGTTTTTCCATGCAGCACTCCATTCTCTGAACTGCACTCCAATCTTTGAGCACTCGGATAATGCTGATAAGGACTTTTTTATATGGTAAAGAGGTAGTGAACCACTGCAATTGAAAAAAAAAAATACTTTCCCCTGCAAAATAATAGCATAAAGTATTATGAAATACTTACCTTAGAATGAAGCCCTCCACCAGCACGCTGTAACCGCTGAGAGGGCTTCCATCTTTACCTGGTCTTTCTTCTTGGTTCATGGACTCGGTGGCACTTCATTGCAGTGCTCTGAAGGTCCAGTGCAGTATGTCGGACCTTCAGAGGGCATGAGCCAGTGACAGGGGGTGACACCATGTTTTACTGCACCAGGTGACACCAACCCTAGTGACGCCACTGCCCAGCAGAGTCCCTCCTTACACCAGGCATTCCCATCAGAGTCCCTCCTTACACCAGGCATTCCCATCAGAGTCCCTCCTTACACCAGGTGTCCCCAGTTGAGTCCCTCCTTACATCAGGTATCCCTAGCAGAGTCCCTCCTTACATCAGGTGTCCCCAGCGGAGTCCCTCCTTACATCAGGTGTCCCCAGCAGAGTCCCTCCTTACATCAGGTGTCCCCAGCAGAGTCCCTCCTTACATCAGGTGTCCCCAGCAGAGTCCCTCCTTACATCAGGTGTCCCCAGCAGAGTCCCCCTTACATCAGGTGTCCCCAGCGGAGTCTCTGCCGCCATTACAGAAGACCAGCTCTCGTGTAACAGGTCATTCGTCGAGGGGAACAAACAAGAGGCGCAGCCGGCTGGGTGGCTGCTAATAGAAATGCAGCTGCCGCCAACCCCCCACCCTGCAGCAGACCGGGGGGTGGGAGTTTGGCGGCAGATCCATTTCTATTGGTAACCACCTGGTCGGCTCCGCCTCTTGTTTGTTTCCCTCGGCGAGTGACCAGGCTCCATGAGAGGAAGATAAGAGAACTGTCTGACATCTGTAAATCAGTAAGCACCGCGTCCCTTAAATTTGGAAATTAAATGAATGTATGTATATACAGGTAATGAAGGCTTTTTGTAGTGACCTTGAAGCCATCTCTATATCGCTCCTCTGTTAAATATTTAATATGTTATATTGTTTAATAATTTATTGGTGTAAAATTTAGGTACATTTATTGTATGTGCTTTATGTTTCAGTAATACATGAAAATAATAACACTCCTGAAGAAGCCAGTTTAATTGGCGAAACGTCGAGATTATATGTCTGTGTTTCATCGTTTCTTACTGTAACTGATTTTCTGTTTTTTAATTATGTTAATGAACAAATTTTTCTACTGAATAAAATACATTTTTAGAAAACACCTTGTTGTGAATGCACCTTAAAGTCCATTTATTTTCATTTAATTAGGCTCCATGAGAGGTGGAGACCATCGCCAGTGCCGGCCACGGACCTCTAGCGGTGGGCTCTGGTGATTTTTCGGGAAAATTACAATTTCCCATGATTTTTCCTGGGACAACGCAAAAACAAGATAAGGGTCTAAATCCCATGAATGTCCCGGGAAAATGGGGACTGTTGGCATGTATGGCGCATTGTCCCTTCCCCATACGAGCATTGAGTCTCTCTCCCTGTTTATAAGCCAATACATTGCTCACTGTTGAAGCAGACATTTTTATACACAAATAAGTTCCTCACCTCCCACAATACCCCTTTTAACGCACATAACAATAACCGTAATACCCTATTCTTCTCTTTTTCCAATTTCACTAATCCATACGTCATAACATTCCACCCACTCAATCTCACATCTGTCATTTCTTTCACCAAATCTTGACATTTACCAATCGCCTCTCTTGCAAAGTCACACCCCCAAAACACATGTTCACAGTCTTCCACAACCCCACAATTCCCTCTCTGACACACATCAGTCGCACACAAATCCCTCCTCTTCATAAACAATCTCGTAGTCAAACACTCTTGCAGCCCCATCCATACAATCTCCTTCTGTTCATTCGTCACCCCACAAACATTCATCTTCTTCCACACTTCAGCCGCAACCGACGCATTCACTTCTCTTAAATTGCATACATCCTCCCTTTCCATCAACCATTTAACTCTTACCTTATCCCCTTTCCCTTCCCCCATGTCTGCCAACTTAAACACCGCTCTAACCCTTTTCAATACCCAATAGTTCTGCAACACTACATAAGCTAATGGTACCTTTGAATCTCTCCCCAGCCACCCCCATCTCTTAAATACCCACCCCCTGAAAACGCAATCATTCTAGCACACAACCCCTCATTCTTCAAAAATGTTACCACACAAAACCAGTAATTCATCCACACAAATACTCTCAGATCCACAAGCCCCAGTCCCCTGCTACACTCCCGCCTGCACAAATCTTCCCATCTTCCCTCTTTATCCTCTCCATTTTAGATCCCCACAAAATGGTAAAGATCAACTTATTAATTTTTCTCAGTCTTGCCACCCCTGGAGGGAAGATGTTACTCATATACAAGACCATGGGTAAAATTACTGCTTTAATAATCAATACCCTATCAAAAAGTGATAGCTTTCTGTCAGGAAAGGCTTCACCCGCTGGTGGTGCTGTTGGTCCTATGGACTGCAATACTAGTGTCCACCAGCAGGTGTCCTCTTGCAGCCAATATATTTTGTTGGAGGATCTCACCTGCTGGTGGTAATGCCTGATCCATGGGCTGTAGTACCGGCGTCCACCAGCGGGTGTATTCCGGCACTGTGGGGCAGGCAGCACTTCCTGCGCTCAGCTGTGACCTGAAGCTAATCACAAGCCTTCCTATAAATACCCGGCAAATACAAACACTCCTTGCCCTGGTATCTCTCTCCCTGACCTAGGACCTGTGATCTGGATTGTGAACCTGCATCCTGCCTGACCCGATCCGACCTGATCCCTATCTTTAACCCATCCTGCTTCTGTCCCTCCTGTCTCCTGATTACCACAGTCCCTTGTCCTCCTGTTACCTGGATTCTTGGATCCCTGCTCTGCAGCCAATCCATCCGTCCCCTCCCTGTTCCTGTCTGTTTCCCATCCATACCCATCTGCTTCCATCCCCTTGTGTATGACCTCGTCCTGGCTTTCACTACGTTTCCGGTATCTCCCATTATTGTATATATTTTCTATAGTCACTGTTATTTGGTTAGGTTGCTGCACTGTGTTCTGTTGGAGGTGGTTATTTGTCTGTTCACTTATCGTAATAAACTGTTATACTTTTACTTACACCCGTTTGGTTTCCTCTCTGCAGTCACACATGCTTAAGTTTTCTCTGGATTTTGTAAGTCTAGATTTGGGCTGGAAACTTGAAGACTTCAAAGAGCATTGGGAGGGATGGAGTCTTCAGTCATGTGTCTGGGTTTTCCAGAAACTCTGCTGGTTGTTGTGTGTATGTCCAGGTGCACACACCCGTTATAAGGCAGAGCTGAGCATAGCTCAGTGTGTGTGGGAAAGGAGTTGGTGTTGCTGCAGACAAGAGGGAGGTGCGCTACTATTTAAGACCTCAGGCAACATCCTTGAGACGGTTCTCCATGTGGGAGAGGTTCCAGGTCAGTGGACTGAGAGAGTTGGGCCAGCTGAGAGAGTCGGGGAGACTATAGCTGAGACAACTGGAAGAGAGAGTCTTGGGGACCAGAGGGAACCGTGAGTCTTGGAGGAGTGTGGAAGCCTTGAGTGTCAGGAGAGCCCTTCCTAGAGGCCAGGAGTGGGCCTGTGCAGCAAGGAACTGCGCCCAAGGCTGAGCGAGCCTTAAGAGCCAGGTGGATTGGAATTTTTCAGTTGTTTTTGGGAGAAGAAACCAAATGCATGTGTGAACTTTCATCTTTTTTGTTCCTTTCAATAAAAGTGGACTACCACGCCCTTAAACCTTAGTTCCTGTTGGCTGTGAACTCACTTAAAACGCATCACTGAGCTAGACATCCCCCAATATTACACCCTGTATGAATTTTAACAAAGGGTCTATAAAACAAATAAAGAAAATAGGGGACAAGGGACACCCTTGCCTCACCCCAGATTTCATAGGGAAAAATTTACCCAACCTCCCATTCACTAAAACCCTACTCCCAAACCCACCATATAACCCCTTTAATACCCTAAACTCCCTGCTGAGGTACACCCATCCTATTTAATTCTTCCCACAAGAACTCTTGCCTGGCAGAAGCCCCGAAACCCCTCACATTGAGGGATACAAACCTAATGTTTATTCATCCACAGAGAATACTTGTCAGGGAAATGGCCGTGGAAGTACTGGCAATCTTGCCAGTAGAAGAAATGGCCACCATAGGCACATCATGTGACAGGTGGATCCCCCTGCTGGCCTATAAAAGGCAGCTATTGTCTGAGCCAAATTGCTGGATTGTCGTCAGCTTCCTGTGTCCGTTTACCTTGAAACCCCTGGCTTGACCTCTGCTTCTGGCTTAACCTGTGATCCTGATTATCTCCCCGCTCTGACCTTGGCTTGGCTGACTATTCTTCGATCCACTGCCCACTGTTTATGACCCGGCTTGCTCCTGTTTGCTCTTGGACTGTCTCCCGGTATATGACCACTGGCCTGGCTGCGATCTCTGCTCCTGGTTTATCCTGCAACCGCCTACTCAGGACTTCTTCTTGCACTGCTACTGACATCGCTACCCAGCGCACCCCAGCCACATTCTGCTTACCAGCCTGTTGCAGCATTACTGGCAACCTGTGCACCTTTGGGCACCGTATCCCCTGTATCACTCCAAGGGGAGCGCTGCACTCAGCCGCAAGGGGCGCCCTCTCTGCCACTCGGCCTCACATCAGAGACTTGACAGTACAATCCAGCCATGTCTGAGGCCGGCAGAGGTGCGTCCCTGTTAGAGGCATTGTGTCAACAGGCCACTACTCTGACCCAAGCAATCCAGACACTACAAGAAGGATACCTCCAGCTGGAGGATAGGCTGCAACACCTGTCAGAATCATCTGCTTCTGCGGACCCGGTTCCAGCTTCTACCAGCTCCACCCACGCACGTTCCTCTGTGGCTCCTACGATGGTGTTCCCTCCTCCAGAACCTCGAGTTCGCATCCCTGAACGATTTTCCGGGGATCGAAAAAAGTTTAGATCCTTCAAGAATGCCTGCCTATTGTACCAAGCCTTGCAGCCACGGACTTTTGCTTTAGAAACTGTTAAGGTCGGGTTCCTCATCTCCCTGCTGTCCGATGAACCCCAGACTTGGGCCCACAGTTTATGGGAACAAAGGAGTCCAGTCATTAACACAGTGGACACATTCCTGGCAGCTATGTCACAACTCTATGAGGACCCCCAGTGTACAGCCACCGCCAAAGCCGTTCTGCATTCATTACAGCAGGGTAGTCGACCAGTGGAGAACTATACCGTGGACTTCCATTGGTGGTCTGCAGACACAGGCTGGAATGTGGCAGCCCTCAAGTACCAGTTTTGCTTAGGACTTTCCGAGTCTCTCAAAGACGAGCTGGCCAGGATTGGGGTCCCCACTACACTTGAGGATCTTATCCAGTTATCCATCCCGCTGGACCGATGTCTATGGGAGAGACAGTCCGAACGAACTCAGTTCTCCAGGTCTGCCATGATGCCGCCTAAGGTTTCCCCTTCACCAGTGCCTGTGCCCACCAGTACATCTACCCCAGTTCCTAGACAAGTCGGCCTGCATTGACCCCGGATGAAAGGCGTCATCGTATGCAATCTAGGCTCTGCCTCTACTGTGGAGGAAGCAGACATTTCTTGTGTAATTGCCACAGAAGGCCCAAGAAGCCACCTTCCTACCCTCCAGTGTATTTCCATGTCTCCGGAGCTTTTCCTGCACACCTAGTTCTCCCCATCACGCTGGAGTTTGGAAAAGAGGAGATCCGGCTGCAGGCCATAATCGATTCTGGAGCATGCAGCTGCTTTGTGGACTTGAACCTGGCGAGAAATCTTTAGTTGCCCCTTCTCCAAAAGAAACAGGGGCTGGAAGTTCGCCTGGCAGATGGCACATTGCCTAGTTCTGGCCCTGTTACCCAAGAGACTATCTCTCTCCTTATCACCACTCCTGATGGCCATCAGGAATTCATACATTTTGACGCTCTGAGCTCGCCTATGTCTCCAGTTATCTTAGGAATTCCATGGCTCCAAGCCCACAACCCTCAGATCAATTGAATCAAGAAGGAAGTCCTGTTCACCTCTCCCTATTGCCAGCAGCATTGCCTCATTCCTGAACCCAGAGACACTACCAGTTGCTTGATAGTCCACCCTGTGTCTACCACCAACCAGAATGTACCCCAGGCATACCAAGAATTCCTGGATGTCTTTGATAAAAGAAAAGCCGATGTCCTACCACCGCATCGGCCATATGACCGTCCGATAGAATTACTTCCAGGGGCCGAGATTCCATTTGGACGATTATTCCCTCTCTCTGCAATCGAATTAGGAACCCTGCGACAATACATTGATGAAAACTTGGCTAAAGGATTCATCCAAGCCTCCTCCTCTCCTGCCGGTCCCAGCATTTTGTTTGTCGAAAAGAAAGGCAAGACTTTAAGACCATGCGTGGACTATAGGGAGCTAAATAAAATCACCATAAAGAACCGCTACCCACTGGCACTAGTTCCTGAACTTTTCCAGAGATTCCGTATGGCCCAAGTATTTACCAAGATCGACCTCTGGGGTGCCTATAACCTTGTTCGTATCCGTGAGGGTGATGAATGGAAGACAACATTCAGAACGAGATTCGGACACTTTGAGTATCTCGTGATGCCCTTTGGGCTCTGTAACGCTCCGGCTACATTTCAGCACTTCGTAAATGATATTTTCCGAGAATATCCACACTACTTCGTCATCTATCTGGATGACATCCTCATTTTTGGCTACTCTGGAGCTCCACTGGACCAATGTAAAGACAGTGCTGCTCACACTAAGAAAACACAGACTTTACGTGAAAGCGGAAAAGTGTGACTTTGAAAAAAAATCAATACAATTCCTAGGACTGATCATCTCCACTGGCGGTGTAGCTATGGATCCACAGAAAGTGCAGGCAATCCTGGATTGGCCAACTCCATTGAATAAGAAAGGGGTGCAAAGGTTTGTGGGCTTTGCGAACTTCTATAGAAGGTTTATAAGGAACTTTTATTCCATCATCTCACCCATAACTCAGGTAACCCGCTTACATATCCACTTCCAGTGGCCCTCCGAAGCCCAAACTGCTTTCGAGAGACTGAAGTCATTGTTTACCTCTGCACCCATTCTTCAACATCCTGATCCTGCCCTGCCAAACATCTTGGAGGTTGATGCCTCAGAAGTAGCCACAGGGGCAGTCCTTTCACAGCACCAGGGACCCAATTCTTTGCTTCACCCCGTGGCCTTCTCACGGAAAATGAGCCAGCCCGAGAGGAACTATGATGTAGGTGATCGTGAACTCTTGGCCATTAAAACAGCCTTAGAGGAGTGGAGATACCTTCTTGAGGGGTCTGCTCACCCCATAATGATATTTACAGATCACAGGTACCTCCGCACTGCCAAACGCCTGAGACCCCGTCAAGCTCGCTGGGCTCTGTTCTTTTCAAGGTTTAACTTCCACATTACCTACCGCCCTGGCTCCAAGAACAGAAAGGCCGATGCCCTTTCCCGAATGTTCCCCCAGAAGAGACAATATCTAGCACGATCCTGTCACCTCAGAACTTTCTTTTGATCATACCCGATCTAAGATCTTCTCTTGAACAGGCTTCCCTCCAATGCCAGGAACCAGAAGCATCCTCTCTAAGAAACCAGGGGGGTATCTCTGGCATCAGGACAAGATCTTTGTTCCTCAACAAGCCTGAATTCAGGTCCTAAAGATATTGCATGACCACCAACTTGCTGGCCACTTCGGAGTGTGGAAAACTACGGATCTTATCCAACGATCCTTCTGGTGGCCTACCTTGAAATTTGACTGCAAGGAGTTTGTTAGCTCCTGTACTACCTGCCAGTGAAATAAAGGGTCCAACGTCAAGTTTTGGGGTCTGTTACGTCCACTGCCAGTGCCAGAACAACCATGGAGAAATATATCTATGGACTTTATAGTAGAGCTGCCCCCATCCGAAGAATTTACAACAATCCTGGTAGTTGTGGACCGTCTATCCAAAATGGCACACTTCTTGCCCATGGCAGGAACTCCTCCTGCTGCAGAGACGGCCAAAATTTTCATAAGGGAGATGGTCAGACTTCATGGCCTTCCTGACAGCATTTGTGTCTGATAGAGGGGTACAATTCACTTCCCGATTCTGGAGAAAGCTCTGCAAAGCACTATCAATTGAAGTGTGCCTGTCTTCAGCCTATCACCCCCAAAGCAACGGTCAAACTGAAAGGACTAACCAGACCTTAGAACAGTACTTGCGTTGCTTCTGCTCCTTTTCCCAGGACGACTGGATCTCTACTCCCTTGTGCAGAGTTCGCTTGCAACAATTCAGTACATTCAACCACCAATCAATCTCCATTTTGGGCCAACTATGGTTCCATCCTTCATTTCTACCTAACATCATTCCGGAAGCCTCAGTCCCAGCAGTTCAGGACAGGATAAGTTCCATTCAGGCCAATTATCAAACCCTCCGGCTAACCATGCAGAAAGCGCAAGAGGACTACAAGAAACAATATGACAAGGAGAGGGGAGAGAGTCCTAGTTTTGAGGTTGGAGATGAGGTCTGGCTCTCTTCAGCAAATCTCAGGCTCCCTTGCCCCTCCCGGATATAGGGTCCAAGATTTATCGGTCCATTTGAGATTAAACGAAAAGTCAACCCAGTAGCGTTTGAACTGTTACTACCAAGTTTGTATAAAGTGCATCCTGTGTTTCATGCATCTCTTCTTAAATCTGTTGTCACTAGCCCTTTTCCAGGAAGAGAAGACCCTCCGCCTCCAGTCTCAGTGGGAGATGAAACTGAATTCGAGGTAGACTCCACCCTGGACTGTCGCAAGAGAGGTAGGACTATTCAATTTCTTATTAAATGGAAGGGTTACTCAGCAGAAGAGAATTCTTGGGAACCTGCAGGCAATATACATGCTCCTAGACTTCTCCAGAGATTTTGTACCCGATACCCTGAAAGATGGGCCCAGTTGGGCATCCAGAGGCTGCCCCTTGGGGGGGGGGGGCACTGTCAGGGAAATGGCCGTGGAAGTACTGGCAATCTTGCCAGTAGAATAAATGGCCGCCATAGGCACATCATGTGACAGGTGGATCCCCCTGCTGGCCTATAAAAGGCTGCCACTGTGACCCAAATTGCTGGAGTGTCGTCAGCTTCCTGTGTCTGTTTACCTTGAAACCCCTGGCTTGACCTCTGCTTCTGGCTTGACCTGTGATCCTGATTATCTCCTCGCTTTGACCTTGGCTTGGCTGACTATTCTTCGATCCACTGCCCACTGTTTATGACCCGGCTTGCTCCTGTTTGCTTTTGGACTGTCTCCCGGTATATGACCTCTGGCCTGGCTGTGAACCCTGCTCCTGGTTTATCCTGCAACCGCCTACTCAGGACTTCTTCTTGCACGGCTACTGACATCGCTACCTAGCGCACCCCAGCCACATTCTACTTACCAGCCTGTTGCAGCATTACTGGCAAACCTGTGCACCTTTGGGCACCGTATCCCCTGTATCACTCCCAGGGGAGCGCTGCACTCAGCCGCAAGGGGGGCCCTCTCTGCCACTCGGCCTCACATCAGAAACTTGACAATACTAGTTCCCTCCAGTCCCATCACTTGCTCCTGAGAATTGGCATACGTTCCTCAGTACCGCACTGCTCTCACCATCCAGATATTCTACACCAGGCGATGGACTAGACGGCTGAAAAATCTCTGGTGTCCCAGGGTTTGCTGTCGGGGACTCTAACCCAGCCCCCAATGTTCCCAGTACTTCAAACGGGTTGCTCACTTCCAACACAGGGGCTGCCTTCATCTTCTTTTTGGCTCTCTTGTGTTTGGGACTATTCAGCGCATCTGCATTTGTTTTAGCCCCAACTGTCTTCCTCTACATCCTCCTGCTCCTCTTGTTCCCACTGCAATTCACCCTTCAACTCGCCCACAAGGGACTCTACTTCCTTCTCCATCTCAGCTATGATTATGAAAGCACCGGCCCACCACTACCACCCTCTGCTTTTTCCTCAATGTCCAGATGCGCTTCCTCCTTTTCAGCCACCACCTCCTCTTCTGGCCTCTTGGGTAGTCAGACAGCACCTGTGTGGACACTGGCCACCCATTCTCAGAAGTACGCCTAACAGCGTCTGAACATGAGATGAGGCCCTCACGACCCGCTGACATTTTTTGACTGTGTGGTCATGCTTCCCACACACATCGCAGTTCCATCCTCACCACAATTCCGGCACTTTTTCTGGACATTACAGTTCTCTTTAGTGTGTTCCTGGAATTCAGCTTTATTTTTTTCTTCAATTATTTTTTATTGAAATTTAGCAAGAAGTATATTAACAAACATAGCAAGGTTCACACGGCGTGCAACGACTCAGTACATTAGGTGTAGTACATAGAAACCAGTTCTAGCAGAGTGAAAAAAAAACAAAAAAAAACATTCAGATAACATTGCATTTACTGAATTTCATGGACTCTTCTCCTCCTGCTTCATCCCAACCGGGAGCACTTTTGTGATCCAAGAGGAGAACAGCCCATCATTGCATTAAATGGTGAGGGATTTAACTCCTCACAGGGAGTGGGACCCACTAACATACGGTATTGATACCGCTGAAACCTTGAGATAACTGTAACACAGATTGCTCGGTCAAGAAAGTTTGTATGCTAATTTAGCTGACTTATGGAATTGGTACCGCTCTAGATCCGGAAGCCCAGGGGCTCCAGGCTTTCCGGGTTTTTTCGGCTTGACCATTACTGGCAGCCATTATTGATTCGTAGCAATGGTGCAGGTTCCCCAGGTCGATAGTTTGGGCTACTACCGTGTCTCTTCTGACTTCCACATCCTTGTTATACATAATCTGGATGCCAGAAGTATGTGGGATATAACATACCTAGAGGGGGGGGGTACATTTTTTGTCGTTAGGTTCAGTACCGCCAATTCTGGGCAGGGCATTACACTGCATTTGATAGTATCAGATAGGAGTTTGAAGACATCCTTTCAGAACGGTTGGATACGGGAACAGGACCAGAAAGTGTGTATCATGTCTCTTTTAGAGGCTTTACATCTCCAGCACAGGTTGGAGGCTTGGGGATTGAAGGATGCTAGTCTCGCTGGGGTCAAGTACCAACGGAGGGTGATTTTTTGCGGATATAGATATAGATAGAGTGAAGGGCCAAGGTCCATTGGTCATCGGAATAGCAGGTAGATAGATCTGCTTCCCATTGACGGTGTGCCAGTAATTTAATGAATTGTTGTTTATAATGGAGGAGGTTTTAAAAATGAGATATGCCTTTGGATTTGGTGAGCGCATTCGTGAGGTAAGCCCATGTCTTTGTGGGGATGGCGTACATGGGTAGAGGCACCCTCTTTAGACAATGAGAAATCCGTATATGAGTAAAGAAGTCTGATGTGGAAAGGTTGAACTCCTTTTGTAGGACAGAAAAGGGTTTGGGATGAGTTTTCAGGAGGAGGCTTTGTAGAGATTGAATCCCTTTAAAGGGGTTGTAAAGGTTAGTTTTTTATTTTCTAAATAGGTTCCTTTAAGCTAGTGCATTGTTGGTTCGCTTATCTTTTCCTTAGATTTCCCTTCTAAATATTTTTTTTCTTTGTTTTATTTGTCTGAATTTCTCACTTCCTGTTCCTCCTTAGTAAGCTGTTCAGTAAGCTGTTCTGGCTGACTCCACACCACTCGGATGATGGTGTGAAGTTTAGTGAGGAGAAACAGGAAGTGAGAAATTCAGACAAAGAAAAAAAAACATTTAGAAGGTAAATTAAAGGAAAAGGTAAGTGAACCAACAATGCACTAGCTTAAAGGAACCTATTTAGAAAATAAAAAACAAACCTTTACGACCCCTTTAAGGGACCGGTGTGATACATTTAGACCAGGGGAGAGAAAGTGGAGTGTTTCTAGTGGTATTTGGTCGGTTGGCATGGGGGGGGTGTATTCTACAAGGGTGAGTAGTTTTTTCCAGGATAAGGCCGAGGCTTTCATGGTAGGAGGGAAGGAGGATGGTATGTTCACTCCTAGTGGGATACTCATTAAACTGTTTTTAAGTTGGAGCGATGGAGGAAGGAGTATTCTATTTGGCCCCAGGGAGTGACTGGTTGGGGGCGAAACCATTACGGAAATTGGGCGAGGATGGATGCTAGGTAGTAATCTTCGAAGGCAATTGAGCCTACTCCACCCACTAGTTTGTTTTTAATCAAATTGGAGTGGGCACTTCTGGGTTTCTTTCCTTTCCAAAGATGGGCATTTAGTACAGATTGGAGGGACCTAAAGTATGACGTAGGGATTGGTATGGGTAGGGTTCTGAGAAAGTAAAGTATTTGTGGGAGGCACAACATTTTGAAGGCCGCTAGTCTACCTGACCAAGAAAGTTTGTGTTTCCTAATTTGATGGGAATCACTCTGTATCTTGAGAAGCAAGGGTAAAAAGTTGGCTGAGAACAGAGATTTGGTTGATCTGGTTAATTTGGCTCCTAAATAAGAGATTTCCTTGTCAGCCCATTTGAATTTATATTGCAATTGTAGCAAGTTTTTTGTAGTAGCATCCAAGTTGATGTCAAGAATGTACGATTTTGTTGTGTTGACCTTATAGTACGAAGTTTCGCTAAACCAGTTAAGTAATTTATGCACCTCTGCCAGGGAAGTAGCCGGGTTTGTAAGAATGAGAATCACGTCGTCCGCGAATAGGCTAATTTTGTGTGAAGCGCGACCTATTTGTATACCTGAGATAGAAGAATAGTTCCTAATATGTGTTGCTAGAGGCTCCATGAGAAGATTAAAAATGAGGGGGGACAAAGGGCACCCCTGATGAGTGCCATTGGTTATGGGGAACGGGCGGGAGGTCATGTCTTCTGTATACACTAGGGCCGAAGGGGTGGAGTATAAAGCCATGATGGCTCTCAGGATAGATCCATTAAAGCCGAATTTTTGGAGCACTGATCTAAGATATGACCAGTGTACTCTATCAAACGCCTTCTCTGCGTCCAATGAGAGGAGCAGAGAAGGCGTTCCAGTAGATTCTGCGTGGTGAATAAGGTCAATCATTCGCCTGGTGGCATCTGATGCCTGTCTACCTTTGGTGAAGCCAGTTTGGTCTCTGTGGATTAGAGTGGGCAATATATCTAGTAATCTCGTCGCTAATGTTTTAGCATAGAGTTTGATGTTGAGATTTAGTAGGGAAATCGGGCGAAAGTTTTGGGGCATGGTCGGCTCCTTCCCTGGTTTCGGTATGGTAATAAGAGCGTTTAACATTTCGGGTTGGAATTGTAAAGAGGAGGCAGCGACATTAAACACATTAACCAAGTGGGGGGTTAGCTGGGCAGAGAATTGTTTATAGTATTCCCCCGATAGGCCATCCGGCCCCGGGGCTTTATTCATGGGGAGAGATTGGATTGTCTTTTGAATCTCTTGTTCTGAAAAAGGGGCATTTAGTGTTGAGAGTTGTTCAACAGTCAAGGTAGGTAATTGTAGGTTGAGCAGAAATCGGTTAATGTCATCTTGGGAGGGTTGGGGAGTAAGAGGGTAATTTTTTAAGTTGTATAGGTTGCTGTAGTAGTCACTAAATGCGTTGGCTATGTCCTGGGGATTAGTCAGAGGGGATTGGTCATGGGGATGGAATAATTTACTTATCTTGGCCTTGGCACGTTTGCTTTTAAGACGTTGTGCCAGGCGTTTTCCAGCTTTATTGGAGGTGGAATAGGTGGTAGCTTTCAGTCTCCTCTGAAGGTGGTCGTAGGAGTGAAGGAGCAAGGATCTGAGTTCCTGCTGTAGTAGCACGAGTTGGTCAGGGATTGAGGATTGGTCTTATGTTGGTTTTCTAGGGTAGCAATTTGGGATGAAATCTCATCTATTCGTTGCGTCCTCTTCCTTGTGCACATCGCTAAATTTCATCAGAATACCTCTTATAAAGGCCTTGTGCGCACACCACATCACCCCAGGGTCAGATACCGAGCCTTCGTTTAGCATAAAGAATTCCTCAATGTGATTCGCGATCTCTGGGGCGAATTTGTGTTGCAGAATGTAGTTAGCTCTCCAAATATAAGAGATGGGCTTGAGGTCACATACCTTGGGATTTTTTACGGTGTCAAAAATAGGATTTAGTATTGAAAAACCAAAAGGAATCCAATGACAGTAGATTTATATAAAAATAAACAATATTTATTAATATTCATAAAAAAGGAAAATGAAATTTTCCTAAAAGTTCAACATATACAACATTTAGAGCTAGGTACATATACAACCGTTGAACTTGACATGTTTCGCTCAAAATTGGAGCTTCTTCAGGAGTGATCCACGGTCTAATAGTACACTAAAAATGAAATACAAAAAATGAACAAAGGAACATCCATAAACTGTATTATACAACACAAATAGATGTGTTGTATAATACAGTTTATGGATGTTCCTTTGTTCATTTTTTGTATTTCATTTTTAGTGTACTATTAGACCATGGATCACTCCTGAAGAAGCTCCAATTTTGAGCGAAACATGTCGAGTTCAACGGTTGTTGTATATGTACCTAGCTCTAAATGTTGTATATGTTGAACTTTTAGGAAAATTGAATTTTCCTTTTTTATGAATATTAATAAATATTGTTTATTTTTATATAAATCTACTGTCATTGGATTCCTTTTGGTTTTTCAATACTAAATCCTATTTTTGACACCGTAAAAAATCCTGAGGTATGTGACCTCAAGCCCATCTCTTCAAATTAACAAAATACTGGGATTTGGTGTCTATCTTGATTTGCTCACTCCTATTCTTTCAAAAATTCTCCAAATATAAGAGTTGTGGTTTCGTTTTGGAATCTTCAATGGAGACTGAGATTGGGGCATGATCTGACCATGTGGTGGTGTGGATCGCGGAGGCCGAAATCTTTTGTAATAGCCATTTGTCCGACAAAAATAGATCTATACGTGAGTAGGAGTTGTGTCTAGGGGAGAAGAAGGTATAGTCTCTCTCAGTGCCATGATGGCACCTCCAAATGTCATATAAGCCATGTGTAGAAATTATATTTTGCAGTGGGGATGGTCTTTTTGCAGCAGAAGTGGAGTCTATAGAGACATCACGTACCAGGTTAAAGTCACCGCAAATTCAAAGGTGGCCCTGTTGAAGAGATTTGGTCATCCTGAGAACTTTACGTAGGAAATTGGATTGGAGAGCATTCGGGGCGTAGAGGTTGACAAGTGTATAGGACGTTTTGTTGATATTGCACACCAGGATTATGTATCGGCCCTCCGGGTCGAGGGATACACTGGAGAGTTGGAAGTCAACCGTGGCGCTGATCGCTATCATTACTCCTCTAGCTTTGGAGTTTTGAGAAGCGTGAAAGACATGTGGGAAATGGCGGTTGGCACATAGTTTCCACTCAGATTGAAGGAGGTGAGTCTCCTGTATACAGACTATGTCACTGTGAAGAGCCTTAACGGATTTCCAAAGCGAGTGTCGTTTTGCGGGGTGGTTAGGCACGTTAACGTTAAGTAACATAATAAAAGAAAAAGTTGCGCTACTGGGTGAACTAGTGAAAATATGGCTGCCAGC
This sequence comes from Rana muscosa, assembly GCA_029206835.1. Taxonomy (NCBI): domain Eukaryota; kingdom Metazoa; phylum Chordata; class Amphibia; order Anura; family Ranidae; genus Rana; species Rana muscosa. The sequence continues at coordinate 12,053,310 of JARGYO010005562.1, forward strand.
ATCAGCAAATAGACGACATATTGCAAAAAATAACACGTGAAAAATAAAAATGCAGCGCCTAAAATATGTGAGAAGGCCCAAACGCATGTAAGGATTTGGGCATATAATAAACAGTGAAAATGTACGGCCAAGAAAAGGCCTGGGTGAATCCATGTGCACACATTTGGATTCACCCAGGCCTTTTCGTGGCCATACATTTTCACTGTTTATTATATGCCCAAATCCTTAAATGCGGTTTGGGCCTTCTCACATATTTTAGGCGCTGCATTTTTATTTTTCACGTGTTAAGTAACATAAGGTTGAGTGGCATATTGAGGCCGTGTAGAGTGTGTTGGGTTATGAGAATCCCTTACAGTTAGAAGCAGTACCGTCAGGATCAAGGAGCATTGAGTTTGGCGGTATGGAAGAGGTCCGGATATATCCTGCTCGAAGGTTACTAGAGCAGTGAATAGAGCAATCTGATAAGAAAAAAAAACAAAAAAAAGAAAGTGTCCATGCATAAACAGCGTAGCAGAAAACAAAACGTATATTAAGGGACACCCCCAGTGGGGAAAAAGACTCAATTTGAATGAAAAGAACAATAGGTGTGTATCACTCAGCACTTGTTTAAGGTTGGAGGTGGAGCAAAACTGTGCTGCGACCTCTTTCGGGGGGTGAAAAAGTTCAACACGAAGAGTGGCAAGTTAACAAGATAATCTCTCTATCAGGACCCAGGGGAATGTAGGGTCTGTAGGTTGGCCCTCAGAGGTGAGAGTTCAGGTCATTAGATTATACCTGTGATCTAGGTTGCGACGGGTGGAGGACGTGCCGTTGCGTGGTGGGAGAGGGGCGGCGGGTCAGGCAGAATGCTCCAAGTGTGGAGTAGTTTGAGTCCCGCCTGGAGATCACTGACTGTGTGGGATTTGCCGTTATTGGTTATAAGATGTGTAGCCGGGTATCTCCATTTATACTGGATTTTGTGATTTTGAAGCCCCTTGGTCACTGGGCTCAATTGCCTCCGCATTTGTAGGGTGAACTTGGACAGGTCAGGAAAAAGTTGAACATTAGTGAAGGGCGCTGGGAGGGGGGGATTTAGCTTTGACCTCATACATGAGCTTTTCCTTTATGTGGAAAAAGTGCACCCTCATGAGCACATCCCTGGGTACAGTGGCTGCAAGATGAGATGGTTTGGCAATCCTGTGGATTCTGTCTATTAGGTCTCTGGGTGATGCATCAGGCAGAAGGACATGAATCAGCTCTTTTGCAAATTTGGGCAGATCCGCAGGCAATATGGCTTCTGGCACCTCTCTTAACTTTACATTATTCCTGCGGGACCTTTCTTCTAAATCGGCCAGCTTGGTGCGCCTCCATTTTTGTTCCTCTCTGATATCTTCATTAACATCTATGACACCATTTACTGTAGATACACAGTCAGACATTCCGCCAGTGGCGGCCCGTCCATAGGGGGCGCCCGGGCGCCGCCCCCCCTCCTGTGGTCACCAAAAAACAAACAAACGGGCCCTTTAAGAGTTTTTTTTTTTTAAATGTCCTTTTCTTCACACAATGAGTGGCGGTGCGTCCATAGTGGGCGCAGAAGCGCCGCCGGCGCTCGCTTCTGCGCCCGGCCGTCACTCACAACAATACATAGGTTCATGCATTGCATGAACCTATGTATTGCTGCCGCCCACTATTCAGATGGCCGGCCCCTTGAGCGCCGGCCATCTGAATAACAGTGTCTGGTTGGCCTTTAGAAGTGCCTATCAGAACCAGCGGCTCTGATAGGCTTCCCGAATACAGCCTGTGGGCTGTAATCGGCTTCTAAATATCTAATGAGAGGACGCACAGGGGTGCATTCCCTGGCCAATCAGGTTCACCGGGTCTGGTTACCGGTAACCTGATTGGCTGAAGCGACATCGAGGGCGGGAGAAGACATCGAGGATGGAAGAACGACGGCGCTGACTCGAGGAAGGTAAGTGCAGGGCTGGGGGGGACAAACTGACTGTATTATGAGAACAAACTTGCTGCATATTGGGGACAAACTGGCTGTATTATGGGGGACAAACTGGCTGTATTATGGGGGACAAACTGGCTGTATTATGGGGGACAAACTGGCTGTATTATGGGGGACAAACTGGCTGTATTATGGGGGACAAACTGGCTGTATTATGGGGGACAAACTGGCTGTATTACGGGGGACAAACTGGCTGTATTACGGGGGACAAACTGGCTGTATTACGGGGGACAAACTGGCTGCATTACGGGGGACAAACTGGCTGCATTACGGGGGACAAACTGGCTGCATTACGGGGGACAAACTGGCTGCATTACGGGGGACAAACTGGCTGCATACGGGGGACAAACTGGCTGCATACGGGGGACAAACTGGCTGCATACGGGGGACAAACTGGCTGCATACGGGGGACAAACTGGCTGCATACGGGGGAAAAACTGGCTGTATTATTGGGGGGACAAACTGGCTGTATTATTGGGGGGACAAACTGGCTGTATTATTGGGGGGACAAACTGGCTGTATTATTGGGGGGACAAACTGGCTGTATTATTGGGGGGACAAACTGGCTGTATTATTGGGGGGACAAACTGGCTGTATTATTGGGGGGACAAACTGCCTGTATATGGGGGGAAACTAGTGGCGTTTGGGCACAGTGGCTGCGTTTAATGGGCACAGTGGCGGCAATTGATGAGTTTTTTTTTTCAGTTTGCGCCCCCCCAAAAAATTTGAGCACCAGCCGCCACTGCATTCCGCCCTCTATACGTGTCACTCTGTCATCTAGAGAGTGAATGTCAGAAGTGACCTTGTGGAAAAGAGGATAGATCCATCATGAGCGAAGTCTGCAGGGACATCAGCATATCCTTCAGTGTAGAATCGAGCACTGGTTGGCCCGAGGTGGGGAAGGAGGCCATAGAGGAATGCAGGGCCTGGTTAGATATGAGGGGATTAAAAGCCGGGGCCTCAATTAATGGCTGTGATGGCCGGTGCGGCGGCGTGTCCATCCGCACCTTGGCTTTTGCAGGGCTTCTAGTGAGGGGGTTCAGTCTCTGGGGGGTGATCGGAGAGATCTAGGGACACAGGGTGGCCAACTTAGCCGGAATCTCGTCCGGTAAGTCTGTGTATGAGTCCCACGATTCCCATGGCGCGGCCGGGCCGGCGCCATCTTTGCCAGCACTGATCTTCTCTGCCGGCTTGAAGGCAAACTGAGTTTCTGCGGCTTGTACTCCATGAGTCTCTTCCTAGACATCATGGCTGGATACTAGGACGTCCCTGGAGCAAGGATGGATCCGGATTGTGCAGCTGGAGAGCCGTAGTCGCTTTGTGTTGTCCCCTGGGTTAACGAGCATAAAGCTTAAGCAGCCATCTTCTTCGCCGGTCGGCCACGCCCCCCTTGGAATTTAGCTTAAAGCGGTACCTTTTATAAAAAAGGGATGTTGCACGTCAAATTTATTTAAAGCCTGTAAGCAGTTACCTTAAATGGGATTAAGAGTGACATAGCAAGCACCATAAGGTACCTTCTACTGCCTTCACCATGACTGCTTAGTCTTCCCAATCCATTTCTGAAACTACAAGAGACTTAACCTTCTGGATTTAAAGCACACATGCATACTCCCACTGGATTCCGAAACTGGAAACTGCAACAATTTGTTATCAGGCATGCAAACTGCCACATGGATTCATTGGATTTTTTAGGGGGCTTCAGTGGTATATCACGGAATCAGGGGGGTAAATGGTGCGTACCATACAGTGTCTTATGCTGGCCATGCACAGTTAGAAAATATTTTGAAAAAGCGTTTGATAAACTTGATCGCTCAACTTTCAAATGTTAGTAAGCTCATTTTGATTCTCGAAATGCAAATTGTATGGCAAAAAAAAACTAAAACTAACCTACACGTCGGATTTTTTCCACGAAAACAAATGATTAGTAGTGGGATTCAAACAGTTTTAACAAATCTACAGCGCATGGGCGTGTTAAAATTTAACCCCAGATCGTGTAATCGAAAACTGTAACTAAAAAATTTACCGTTTAAGTTGTTATTGATCATCAATATGCCGATAATTGGGCGACATCTATTGAAACAATGATGACGTTAATCACACGCACGTCCGACAGATCTTTAAAAATTTGACCGTTATTTTCTAAAGTTTTTCTAACCTTGTATTGCCAGCATTTTTTTTTTTTATTTAACTGAGTTCACTTAAATAGAAATGACCTATGAAAGTATAAATAATTTAGTAAAAATATTGATTGTTTATTAGATATATGTATGTGAAATATATCCATTTGTAAAACAAGCCTAATAGTTTTAAGATATTATTGCTCCTATCCGCTGGTTTTGCCTTTGCAGCTTTGTAGTGTTGATAATAAAAATTTCTTATTGATTTTTATATTTCATGCTGTGAAGCTGGATACTCTCCCTGCAGACCAATTTGTAGTGTCTGCCTGAGATCAAATCTGCTTTAACCACTTGAATCCAGAAGCCTTTTTCCCCTATATCTCCCTGTGTCCCACAGCATTTTTTTTTTTCATTTTAGTGAAGTCTTAGTCCTGTGCATTATGCCTTTTTGCATTTTTTTTTTGGACAGATAGGGCTTTTTATATTTGTATTTCTTTAGCTTTTTTGGGGAATAAATAGTAAAAAAACTTAAAGAAAATTTTTATTTTCCCCATTGCAACATTTACATAGTTGTCACACCCTCTTTTAACATAGTGTAATGGTAAAGCTCAAAGTGAACGTATGTGTTTTACTTTAGAAGACCATTATTTCACTTTTAGGGTAATGCATGCAGGGGGGGAATGGTTTGTACATATTGGTAGTAGGCAGGGGCGTACCTAGAGCATTTGGCACCCGGGGCGGATCCTATATCTGGCATCCCCCACGGTAAAATGTAAAAACACCCCACTGTGCCCCCTGCATCCTTCAAAATCTTTGTCACTACTGTGTACCCGCTCTCCACAACTGCACCTCTGGACCCCTTTACATTACACAGCACCCTGCATCACTGGCCCCCTTTACATTACACAGCACCCTGCATCACTGGCCCCCTTACATTACACAGCACCCTGCATCACTGGACCCCCTTACATTACACAGCACCCTGCATCACTGGAATCCTTTACATTACACAGCACCCTGCATCACTGGAATCCTTTACATTACACAGCACCCTACACCCCTGGACCCCTTTACATTACACAGCACCTTGCACCTAAGGACCTCTTTACATTACACAGCCCTTGTACCTCTGGACCCCTTTACATTACAGAGCACCCTGCATCTCAGTGCCACTTTACAATACACAGAACCCCGCACCTCTGGACCCCTTTACATTACACAGCACCCTGCATCACTGGACCCCTTCACATTACACAGCACCCTGCACCACTGGACCCCTTTACATTACACAGCATCACTGGACCCCTTTACATTATATAGCACCCTGCACCACTGGACCCCTTACATTACATAGCACCCTGCATCTCTGGACCCCTTTACATTACACAGCACCCTGCCCCTCTTTACATTACACAGCACCATGCACCACTGGACCCCTTTACATTACACAGCCCTTGTACTTCTGGACCCCTTTACATTACACAGCCCTGCACCTTTCTAGATGTCTGTATGTTACACAGACACCCCTTTAACAGTTCTGGACTCCCTGCATGTTACACAGACCTCCCCTACAGTGCAGACCCCTTCTACAGTGCAGACCCCCCTACAATACAGACCCCCCTACAATACAGACCCCCTACAATACAGACCCCCCCCACCATACAGACCACCCCCTAGAATACAGAGCAGACCCCTCCTACAATACAGAGCAGACCCCCCCTACAACAATGCAGACACCCCCTACAACAATGCAGACACCCCCCTTCCATACAGACCCCCCTACAATACAGACCACCCCCTACAACAGTGCAGACACCCCCCTACCATACAGACCCCCCTATAATACAGACCACCCCCTACAATACAGAGCAGACCCCCCTACAACAGTGCAGACACCCCCCCTACCATACAGACCCCCCCCTACCATACAGACCCCCCCCTACCATACAGACCCCCCCCTACCATACAGACCCCCCCCTACCATACAGACCCCCCCCTACCATACAGACCCCCCCCTACCATACAGACCCCCCCCTACCATACAGACCACCCCCCTACCATACAGACCCCCCTACCATACAGACCCCCCTACAATACAGACCCCCCTACAATACAGACCACCCCCTACAATACAGAGCAGACCCCCCTCTACCACTCAGACCCCCCTACAATACAGAGCAGACACCCCCCTACAATACAGACCACCCCCCTACAATACAGACCACCCCCTACAACAGTGCAGACACCCCCCTACCACACGGACCCCCCTACAATACAGACCACCCCCTACAATACAGAGCAGACTCCCCCTCTACCATACAGACCCCCCTACAATACAGAGCAGACCCCCTCCCCCCTACAAAAGTGCAGACACCCCCCTACCATACAGACCCCCCCTACCATACAGACCCCCCCCCTACCATACAGACCCCCCCTACCATACAGACACCCCCTACCATACAGACACCCCCTACCATACAGACACCCCCTACCATACAGACCCCCCTACAACAGTGCAGACACCCCTACAACAGTGCAGACACCCCTCTACCATACAAACCCCCCCTACAACAGTGCAGACACCCCCCTACAACAGTGATGACCACCCCCTAAAATACAGAGCAGACACCCCCCCACCCGTAATGCACCTGGCTTGGCTCAGATGATCAGCGTGTGCTGCACACAGTCACACAGCACTTGTAGACTACACAGTGACGGAGGAGGGGGAGGCGGCTTCACACTCTGCTCGGCTGTGTGAGACAGTCACAGCCGAGACTTTTCAGAGCCGCGGCCACGAGAGAAGGGGATCTTTGTGCCCGGGTCCCCCCCCCGCAAAGCCAGGCTCCCTGCTGTGTGTGTGTGTTACCTGCCACTGCCTCCCTGTCACGCGCGCGTCATGCCGCCCGCTGTCTCCGCTTCCGCTAAGTCCTCTTTAGTCGCGGGGGGGGTGCCGCCCTGACACCCCCCCAGTGTATGGCACCTGGTGCGGCCCGCCCCCTACTTAGTACGCCACTGGTAGTAGGGATGAGCTTCGACTCGAACATTGCCTGTTCGCATGTTAGCCGAACAGTGAACAATTTGGGGTGTTCGCGGCCAATTCTAAAAGCCGCGGAACACCCTGTAAAAGTCTATGGGAGAAATTTAAAGTGCTAATTTTAAAGGCTTCTATGCAAGTTATTGTCATAAAAAGTGTTTGGGGTCCCGGGTCCTGCCCCAGGGGACATGTATCAATGCAAAAAAAAGTTTTAAAAACGGCCGTTTTTTCGGGAGCAGTGATTTTAATAATGCCTAAAGTGAAACAATAAAAGTGAAATATTCCTTTAAATTTCGTACCTGGGGGGGGGGGGGGGTGTATAGTATGCCTGTAAAGCAGCGCTTGTTTCCCTTGCTTAGAACTGTCCCTGCACAAAATGTCATTTCTGAAGGAAAAAAAGTAATTTAAAACCATTCGCGGCTATAATGAATTGTCGGCTCCCGGCAATACAGAGAAAAGTCATTGATAAAAAATAAAAATAAAAATGCGTGGGGGTCCCCCCAAATTCAATTACCAGGCCCTTCAGGTCTGGTATAGATATTAAGGGGAACCCTGCGTCAAATTAAAAAAAAATGACGTGGGGTTCCCCCAAATATCCATACTAAACCCTTCAGGTCTAGTATGGATTTTAAGGGGAACTCCACCCCAAATTTAAAAACAAATTGCGTGGAGTTCCCCCAAAAATCCATACCAGACCCTTTATCCGAGCACGCAACCTGGCAGGCCGCAGGAAAAGAGGGGGATGAGAGAGCGCCCCCCCCTCCTGAACCGTACCAGGCCACATGCCCTCGACATGGGGAGGATGTCCCCATGTTGATGGGGACAAGGGCCTCATCCCCACAACCCTTGCCCGGTGGATGTGGGGGTCTGCGGGCAGGGGGCTTATCGGAATCTGAAAGACCCCTTTAACAAAGGGGACCCCCAGATCCCACCCCCCCCTATGTGAATTGGAAAGTGTAAAAAAAAAAAATGTAAAAAAAAAAAAAAAAAAAAAAAAAACACACACACACCTTGGAAAAGTCATTTATTAAAAATGTAAAATAAAAAAAAAACCCTTTCCAGCGATGCAATCCAATGCCCCGGGGCGATCCGATGTCCAGCGCTGCAGTCTCCACTCAAAACGTCATTGGCTGAGCGGACTTACAATGCGGAGGAAGTTCCCCATCAGGTCCGCTCAGCCAATGACGTAGGCGGGGTCTGAGGTACGAGGGGGCGCCCTCGTATCTCAGACCCCGCCTACATCATTGGCTAAGCGGACCTGATGGGGAACTTCCTCCGCATTATAAAAAAATGAATAGACCCGCCCCTTCTCACGTTCCCCATCAGGAGCGGACCTGATGGGGAACGTGAGAAGGGGCGGGTCTATTTATTTTTTTACACTGAAGAGGAAGTTCCCCATCAGGTCCGCTCAGCCAAGACGTAGGCGCGATCTGAGATACGAAGGTGCCCCCAACCCCCTCGTACCTCAGACCCCGCCTACATCATTGGCTGACCGGACCTGATGGGGAACATCCTCCGCAGTGTAGGTCCGCTCAGCCAATGACGTTTCATGTGGAGTGGAAACTGCAGCGATGGACATCGGATCGCCACGGGACATTGGATTACATCGCTGGAATGTGTTTTTTACTTTTTTTTTTATTTTTAATAGAGGACTTTTCCAAGGTGTCTGTGTGTGTGTTTTTTTTTTTTTTTTTACACTTTCTTCGTGAAATGGTAGGGGTACAATGTACCCCTTACCAATTCAAATAGGGGGGCTGGGATCTGGGGGTCCCCTTAAAGGGGTCTTCCAGTTTCTGATAAGCCTCCTGCCCGCAGACCCCCTCAACCACCGGGCAAGGGTTGTGGGGTTGAGGCCCTTGTCCCCATCAACATGGGGACATCCTCCCCATGATAAGGGCATGTGGCCTGGTACGGTTCAAGAGGGGGGAGCTCTCTCGTCCCCCCCTCTTTTCCTGCGGCCTGACAGGTTGCGTGCTCGGATAAAGGGACTGGTATGGATTTTTGGGGGAACTCCAAGCCATTTTTTTTTTATTTGATGCAGGGTTCCCCTTAATATCCATACCAGACCTGAAGGGCCTGGTAATTGACGTTGGGGGGACCCCCACGCATTTTATTTATTTTTTTATCAATGACTTTTCTCTGTATTGCCGGGAGCCGACAATTCATTAGAGCCGCGAGTGGTTTTATATGACTTTTTTTCCTTCAGAAATGACATTTTGTGCAGGGACAGTTCTAAGGAAAACAAGCGCTGCTTTACACCCCCCCCCCCCCCCCCCAGGTACGAAATTTAAAGGAATATTTCACTTTTTATTTTTCACTTTATGCATTATTAAAATCACTGCTCTCGAAAAAACTGCCTTTTTTAAAACTTGTTTTGCATTGATACATGTCCCCTGAGGCAGGACCCAGGTCCCCAAACCCTTTTTAGGACAATAACTTGCATATTACCCTTTATAATTAGCACTTTTGATTTTGAACGTTTGAGTCCATTGTATTCAATAGGGTTCTAAAGTTCACGCAAACTTTAGGTCTGTTCGCAGTGTAACCTGGGGGGCAGGTAGCGGGTACAAAAGCTCCCTGGGATGAGCAGGCAGAGATACCAAGTCCATTGGATCAGTGAAAACAGTGTTTATTGGTGCTATATACAAAGTCTAATGACAGGTGCTGTACAGTGGGCTGAAAACAAACAAAAAAAATAGCTAAACAAAAGCCTAGCCGTGTCTCGGCTCTAACTATACGGTATTTACAGGCCCTCACTACTAGGCTGAACAAGCCTAATGCTTGTCAGCTTCCACATTCACAGAGTAACAAGTTTTACCAACCTTCTTGCTCTCACAGACCAATGTTGTCTGTGTTTCCCAGGCTGAGCAAAGGCTGGCTGCTCAGGTGAGCTTTTAATTAAGCTGGGGGAGAGAACCAACATCTGAAGTGGATCCTGGCTCAGAGATCCCTGAATGTATATGAGAGGAGCCTGGGAGATGTATAAACCCCGAACAGGACTTTCCCAAGCTCTCTGGGACGCTCTGCCACAGCAGGTTCTGGTGCGAACCGAACAGGGGGGTGTTCGGCTCATCCCTAATTGGTAGCATAGCATTAAGATAACATCAAGTTGGGAGTGGTGAAGGCACAAATTAGCACAATGATTACTTTTTCATAGGTTTGTGATTGCTAAAAACATAGATATAGATATTGGCTATAAAAAGATGTCTTCATCAGTTTAGGCCAATATGTATTCTGCTAAAAGTTTTTGGTTAAGCAATTGGTGGGCGTGATTTATTTATTTATTTTGGGGGGGGGGGGCAGCACAATGTCTTGGGCCGGCCCTGCATAGACCTATGGAGTTAACAGCCCAAAAAATCCATTATAATTCAGCAGCCTGGTGTGACAAAGATCAAGTCATACAGGGTTTCCTTGGGGGCTGATAACCAGTGTTTATACCTGTTGAAGACTCATTATTTTACACAGAGATTCTTCATATTTCTGCTTGTTGCTGGGAAAAGAGATGGGAGTGTTTATGTGCTCTTGAGGTTCTGCTTGCTATCTTTTGGATGTGTAATAATCTCAACCATAAAATAGTTTATAGCATGGTGACTCTAAATGATGTATATTTTTATCATAACTGGGAGTTGTCCTTGTTAATTCAACCTAAATGGCTGGGGTCAGAAAATATCACAAATCTGAAACTGAATTTTTTAGAGATAAAATCTAACATTTTCAGTGTGCACATTTCTTTGCAAATAAAACATTTACACAGATACTGTATACAGACATAAGAATGTTTCCAAGCCTGATTGTTATCCACCATGAACATACAGTACAATAAGGCCCGGTTCACACAGGGGTGACTCGTCAGGCGACTCGTTCGCCTGCCGAGTCGCGTCCCACGCTGTTCAATGGAACCGTTCTAATAGGAGCGACTCAGGTCGCTCCGACTTAGAAAAAGGTTCCTGTACTACTTTTGGGGGCGACCCAAGGTGACCTGCATTGACTTCTATACAGAAGTCTTTATGCAAATCGCCTCGGCAGGCGTATCAAGTCGTCTTGAGATCGCACCGCCGAGGACGCCCCCGAAGTCGTGTCGCGTCGTGCCGCCCCTGTGTGAATGGGGCCTAAAGGTGATCTATGGTCACAGCATACACTTTCATTTTATAACATCAGCATTGTAATAACAATACAAACAATCTTTTTTTTGACAATTCTATACAGACTTCCTTGAAAAATCTCCTTTCATGCGTTGAATACTAAGAAAGAAAGTGTTGACTGCGCTAACTACTAAATAAATGTGTTATACCACTCTTATTGTAGCAGTGAAAAATATCTATTAGCTATTATTGTGAAGGATTAAATGTATCACCAAATAACCTCCATTTTCCTATTCAGTGATCAAAAATTTATGTGTGTACCCAAACATCAGCCACCAAACAATTAAACCTTAAAAAAAACTGTTAAAACTGTAAAATTGGAATTTACACTACAATCCGTGTGGAAAATAAATACTGTATTTATTGGCGTGTAACACTCACTTTTTTACCCTGAAAATAGAGGGTAAACTGGGGGCTGTGGAACGTTTTTTTCCTGAAACTTCCCTCTTAAAGTTATACGCCTGTGCGTGTTATACGCCGATAAAGTAAATAAATGTGTAGCGGGGTATTGCTCTTCAATCCCACAGAAACTACATTACCCAGTAGACATTGAGACACCCAGGGTGCATTGCCCCGTGCAGGGACTGCTGGGGTGGACTTTATAAGAGAAGGCGGAGCGGAAATCTCTCTTTGGAAACCGCCTGCCCAGCAAGTGGAACTCCTGTCTGAGTTTGCTGTGACGTTAGGCCCGAAGCCTGGGCAATTCTCCAAAGAGCCTTCCGCTCTCACCGAGGAACCAGAGGGATGTCTCTCCATTGTTGCTGCATCGTTGCCAGGAGGACCGAAGACTCGGATGTCGAGAGACCTGTGTACCTAGACACAGCAGCGGAAGAAACTGACACGGATTGGTCCGATTGGGTGAGAGAGCACCTGCTCAGAGACAGATACAATATTCCTGTTACCCTTGTGGATTACAGTTTATTCTTCAAGTGCACCACCGTTTGCTAGCGAAGATTTCTCTGCAAGACTTTCACTTAGTTCAGTCAGGCCTGACTGGGTAGCGTAGGCATTGCGGGGCGCCATCTTGTCCACGAGGGAGAATAGCTGCAGCGAGGACAGTTAGGGTTGCATAGTACTGTATACTTGTCTGCTCATTTAAATACTGTTTTATTGCAGGGCTCTGCACATGACCTGTGCACTGTTGTTCTTTTGCTTACCCACTAATTTGAGTAAACACATAAGGGTCAAGTATACTGGTGTTGGTGTCATTTACTCACCAGAAGCGCCGGTTAAATATAGTTTTAACTTATTGCTGTGTGTTCTTGTCATAGGATTGTGTCACCGTGAGTTGCAGGCCACACAATCCTATCATCCCCTACTAACTGTGCCAAGGGAGGGTAGAGCCGATTGCCAGGGGTTAACAGTGGTGCACTACAGGGCCCAAAATATACCAGCAGCCCTCTTAGCTAGGGGTATCGCTATACGTAGGGGCTCGAATCCAGGATTCCTGTATACTGCACGCTGCAATCAAGCCGGTCAGAAGTACCAGCATGGACCCACTAGCAATGACACAGTGGTGCGCAGCGGTTGGCGCCCATTCAACCGAGGCTGTAGTTATTGAACTCCCGGGGGGGATCTGGCAAGAAAAAGAGATAAAGCGGCTCATAATGTCGCTGTCTCCGAGCCAGAAAGCATGGGTGATGGATATAAAGCCAGATATCTCGTGTACATACGCACTAGTGGAATGGAGAGGAGAAGTCCTGGAAGACTTTAGAGGCCGGAACATACGAGCCATACAGTAGGTGCCGCCGATATTGTGTCAATCTCGGCACTTCTAGTGGCGAGATTGACACCCTATGAGCTCCGTCGCGAGAGCCAGCACCGAGCTGTCTCGTCTTTGGGAAAGGAAAAATGTTCCTTTCACGATGAGCGACACGCATTGCCGGTAGACGGAGATCTGACGTGGATTCCCGCCAATACCAGGCACTGTGTTTGGTATGAATCCTGAGTGGGAACTCCGAGACAATTTTTAAATAAAAAAACGGCATGGGTTCCCCCTCCAGGAGCATACCAGGCCCTTGGGTCTGGTCTGGATTTGAAGGGGAAACCCTACGCCGAAAAAACAGCGCCTTATCCGAGCACGCAACCTGGCAGGCCGCAGGGGAAGAGGGGGAGACGTGAGAGCGCCCCCCTCCTTCCTGAACCGTACCAGGCCGCATGCCCTCAACATGGGGGGTTTGGTGCTCTGGGGCAGGGGGGCGACCTGCGGTCCCCCGACCCCAAAGCACCCTATCCCCATGTTGAGGACAGGGCCTCTTCCCGACAACCCTGGCCGTTGATTGTTGGGGTCTGCGGGCGGGGGGCTTATCGGAATCCGGGAGCCCCCTTTAATAAGGGGGACCCCAGATCCCGGCCCCCCCACCCTATGTGAATGAGTATGGGGTACATCGTACCCCTACCCATTCACCTGGTGGAAACAAATGGCAATAAAAACACAACACAGCTTAGTAATTTATTGCACTGCACAGCTCCGGGGGTCTTCTTCCGACTTCGGGGTCTCCGGTGTCGTCGCCGCGCTCTCTGGTTCTTTCTTCTGCCGGGCCTCCGCTATCTTCTTCCAGCTCTTTTGCTAGCAGGGCCCGGTCTTCTCCGTCGCCTTCTTCCCTCTTCTTCTCTCCGGTTCTCTCTTTCTTCTGCCGGGCCTCCGCTATCTTCTTCCAACTCTTTTGCTAGCGGAGAGGCCCGGTCTTCCCCATCGTCTCCTCCGGCTCTCCGTTGTCCTACCGGCCCCTCCACTATCTTCTTCCAGCTCTTATGCTAGTGGAGGGGCCAGTCTTCCCGTCGTCGCCGTCTGAGTCTTCTTCCCTCTTCTCCTCCTCGTTGTTGACTCGTCGCTTCCTCTCGCAGTAATGCTAAATCTTCGGTCCGCAGCGATTTATATAGGCTTCTCATGACGTCACAGTCACATGTTCCCATGACGTCACAGTCACATGTTCCCATGACGTCACAGTCACATGCTCCGGGGCCACCCCCCTGCCCCAGAGCACCAAACCCCCCATGTTGAGGGCATGCGGCCTGGTACGGTTCAAGAGGGAGGGGGGCGCTCTCTCGCCCCCCCTCTTCCCCTGCGGCCTGCCAGGTTGCGTGCTCGGATAAGGGTCTGGTTTGGATTTTGAGGGGGACCCCCACGCCGTTTTTTCGGCGTAGGGTTTCCCCTTCAAATCTAGACCAGACCCAAGGGCCTGGTATGCTCCTGGAGGGGGAACCCATGCCGTTTTTTTCTTTAAAAATTGGCGTGGAGTTCCCGCTCAGGATTCATACTAAACACAGTGCCTGGTATTGGCGGGAATCCACGTCGGATCCCCGTTCAATACAGTGCCGCGTCTCCTCGCTATTGCAGCGAGCGCGAGATGTGTCGCCACCCTGTCGCCGAGATGTCGGCACCCCTGACGCCAAGAATCTCCGCGATAGGATCGCGATGAATATACAATATCGGCGGCACCTACTGTAGATAACCAGATATACCGTTTAGTTCATACGAGGGCCGTGAAGGATTCTTCACAGACCTCCCCGCCATCATCCCCACTGCTTTTCCCCAAAGTAGAAAGCTCCCAGGAAATGATGACCCCGGGGACGCCTCTGGCTGCTATAGGACCGGAATTACTGAATGCTCTGGGAGATTTTGTTACTAAGGGCCAGAAGAGCAATACGGTGCACGTAAAAGCCGGGTACCGGAAGCTCCGTATCTTCTCAGGGAAGCAACCTGTGCCAGTCGGGGAAGAAGACTTCGACACCTGGATTGAGCAGGCAATGCAGGCCGTAGAAGGATGGGAAGTACCTGAAGCGCAGAAGAAGCAGCGCATAAGTGAAAGTTTGAAGGGTGCTGCTGCTGAAGCTGTGAAGAATCTTAGGTTCTGCTTGTACTGCAATGGATTATCTGGCTATGTTGCAGGAGGAATTTGGCCAGCTGGAAAAGGTGACTGAACTGATGTACCAGTTCGAACATACTCTTCAACAGCCTGGAGAAAGATTATCCGAATATGTCAGGAGGCTGAATAGAATGTTGTGCCAAATTGTCCTTAAAAAGGGAATGCTGCCTCAAGTCATAGACGCAACTAGGATTAAGCAGATCCTGAGAGGAGCCTTGCGTTCGGATCCAGTTTGGCTCCACCTGAAGACCTCTAAAGGAGTCATGGATTTGAGTTACCCAGACCTTGTGCGGATCATAAGGGATGAAGAAGCCCTGTTGAAGGACCAACAGGCGGTTGAGAAGACTACTCCCCTCCCCTCAGTGGGAGTCAGATCAGCAATAGCCACTGAACGGGACTCAGAAGTGGAGACCCTGAAGTCCCAGATGACTCAAGTGCTGGATATTTTGACCTCTCTACTGGCTAAGAACTCAAGAGCCAAAGAGCAAGAGGAGACCAGGAATGAACCACGCCAGAGTGTCTCAACTCCGGGGGCGTGGCCTGGACGTGAGCGGCAGCGGACGTTTTCTGGAGGCGCTCCGGGTTACACGAGTACAATCCGCCACCATCTGTGGCTATAATCAATAATCCACCAACTAAAGGCATTCCTGCATCATCAGCACAGTCCCCTGCAGTGTCCTTTACTATTATTTCGGGACAATTCGGACAGAGGACGCCCGAGTTTCACCTCCTACAGATCCTGAGGCCGCTGCCATCTTGTAGGCCGGAGGCCTTCCAGAGGAACCTGATCCCAGCAGTTTGCAAGGTGAGGAGACCGGCACCCGTCCCTCCCTGCCACCCATCCACCTAGAGCAGTCCGGAGCTCAATCCGAGTCTCGGGACATCCGCGGCTGGTGCGGCCTAGCGGGGCCTTCGGATCCCCGGTGTTTCCTGGAACTGTGCCCCGTGGGAGCACGCCGCGGCCGGTCCGCTTCCGCTCCGAAGGTGCGGGCCTCCGCGCAGCGCTCACCCGGACACCCTTACTGGGCCCATCCACAGCCAAGGGTGACAATAAGTGCTAAATACCTGCCTGAGCTTTATAGAACTGTAAAGCAGGTATACGGCAGCCATCTTGGTACACCCTGGCAGACTTACAAGGCCTTCAATTCCCCTGCAGCCTGATACAGACCCCGTCCCTCAATTGAAGCCTCCAATCCGGTCAGTACGGCACAATAGTAGAGCATTGAGGTGGGTTTCATCCCTAAAAGCGAATAGCAACAGCAGCCCGGGCCCCTTGGCCCCGCTGGGCGGACATCTTGCTACACCCGGCCTCAGGATTGCAAAGGTCTCCCTTACCCCTCTGCAGATGATCTTCTAAAGTGACCTGGACTGAGACTATCCCCAGAGGTCACCATCAAAAAACCAAAACCCCAAAAAAAAAAAAAAGGACAGAAGAGGGAGAGGAAAAAAAAAAAAAGGAGGAACAACTCCTCTGATGGGTCATACTGTGGATGGGCTCCGCTAACCCTGACTAAATTCACAGCCATCCTGAACCTGCGTTTTTGGTTTCAGCCCTCTAACCACCCATTCTTGTTTTTGGACTCCCCATAAGTCGTCACTTATCTAAACCGTGACTCCCCCGGCCGGCTGCTTACTCATACTCTACAATCCGGCTCTCGGCCGGCTCCATCCAATGCCGTTGGGGGGGAGTCAGGCGGGAGTCGGCGTTCCGTAGTTAGAGGGTCCCGTGGCCTCCACACCGGACTAAAGGTGACAGGATGAAGTAAAAGACACATCCTCAAATAAGTGGGGCGCATGCGAGGCACGATGCAAGACAACAGCTATCTGTAACAACTCCGCCGGTCAAGGAGGAATATAGCTTGTCCGTGGGGCTGATGTGCAGACAAACCACCCAATAACCACCATCACCCCTGCAAGATACATCTGTGCATGCCTGGAAACTACAGGACCCGGTCAAAACATTCTCCAATCAACATCTTACTCCGATCCAAAGTGAAGGGCAAGATGTCCCAGGACAATGCCCATCCCTCTCCACAGGCCTCTCCAACAACTCCACAAGCCTCTCAGAAAACAGCCTCATCCAAACAAGTAAGTGAGTTCCCCTCACAGCTCACCAAAGCTGATCTAGATGCTAGTCTTTCTATCATGTATGACAAGCTGGCAAACAAATTCCATTCAGAACCGAAGACATCCACTAGCACACTACAGCAGGAGATAGCTTCCCTGGGAGGGCGTACAGACTTGTTGGAGACAAAGCACGACAAATTGTCATTAGCCCACAAAGATCTGAGAAAGGATTTTGAGCTACTAGCTGAAAACTATTCCTATCTCCAAACGCATGGAGGATTTGGATAACAGAAACCGAAGGAACAATTTAAGAATCCACGGTGTCCCTGAGTCTATAACAGATTTAATGCCTGCTGTCTCAAGACTATTCCAGTCTCTCCTTCCTGACACCTCATCACAGTCCTTCACATGTGATCGAATCCACAGGGCTCTGCGACCCAAACCTCCTGCAGACAAGCCTCCTTGTGACATTATCCTTTGTATGAAGGACTTTATCACAAAGGAGAATATATTAAGGGCCGCCAGAAACTCACACATGGAGTTAGAGGGAACAAGGATTCAAATATACCCTGACATCTCACAGGCCACCCTTGAAAGAAGGCGCAAGATGAAGGAAATAACATCAATCCCCATATCAGATACAGATGGGGATTTCCTTTCAGACTGATTGTTCCTCATAGGCAAAGAGCTCCTGCTCAAATTAGGATTGCTGGATCCGGAAGTAAACCCAAGACCACAATCTACACCACACTCATCACCCATTTGGGCCACTCCCTCCTCAAGACGCCGCGATCAAAGAAGAATGAGATCATCCATGCGATTTGCCAACCCATGAGAGTTGCTTGAGTCAAGTTTGTTCCTTTTTTTCCTTTTCCCCATCTTTGTGATTTGCTGATCCGAGAAAGAAAGTTTTATTCATATTTAGACTCTTTTCATTCAGATGCGATTTGGTATCACATGAAAGACGTCTCAAGTAATTTTCTTTTGATTATATCCTCTCTACAATTTTCTAACTAAAAAAGAAGGAAGGGAATAAAAGACGCATCATGCAAGTTCATTATCACTCATTTCAGCTACACAATTTGCTGGCCCATGATAGAATACATTATTAACCTGTTCAGATCCGGGACATGTACAAATGACGACCTCAAGGCGGATCTAGAAATCCGTCATTATACGGCCTCGGCTATTCCGGCCACTGGGGGGGCGCGCGAGTGCCGCTGGCGGCACGCGCCCGGTGCATCACTGAGATGCCGATGCGCATGCCTGGCGGCCGCGATGTCCGCCAGGTACCCACGATCGGTGTGTACACAGACAAGGACATGGATCTGTGTGTGTAAACACACAGATCCATGTCCTGTCAGGGAGAGAGGAGACCGATGCTGTGTCCCTTGTACATAGGGACACAGATCGGTCACCTCCCCCAGTAAGTCCCCTCCCCCACACAGTAGTAATCTCTCATAGGGAACACATTTAACCCCTTCCTCGCCCCTAGTGGTTAACCCCTTCCCTGCCAGTGTAATTTTTACAGTAACCAGTGCATTTTTATAGCACTGGTCGCTGTAAAAATGACAATGGTCCCAAAATGGTGTCAAAAGTGTCCGATGTGTCCGCCATAATGTCGCAGTCACAATAAAAAAAAAATCGCTGATCGCCGCCATTACTAGTAAAAAAAAAAAAAATTTATAAAAAAGGTATAAAACTATCCCCTATTTTGTAGACGCTATAACTTTCGCGCAAACCAATCAATTAACGCCTATTGCGATTTTTTTTACCAAAAATATGTAGAAGAATATGTATCGGACTAAACTGAGGAAAATTTTTTATTTATTTTTTTAAAAATTGGGATATTTATTATAGCAAAAAGTAAAAAAGTGGTTTTTTTTTAAATTGTCGCTCTTTTTTTGTTTATAGCGCAAAAAATAAAAACCGCAGAGGTGATCAAATACCACCAAAAGAAAGCTCTATTTGTGGGAAAAAAAGGACGTCAATTTTGTTTGGGAGCCACTGCACACGACCGCGCAATTGTCATTCAAAGCGTGACCGCGCTGAAAGCTGAAAATTGGCCTGGGCAGGAAGGGGGTTTAAGTGCCCAGTAAGCAAGTGGTTAAGGTAAAACTTTTCAACCCGTTTAAGAGCTATGCAAATCCATGAAAGTCGCATCCATCTAGTCTGGTCTTTTTTTTTTTTTTTTTTAACTCTTATGTTCGGTTATTCCTTGATAAATGCCACTCAGTAAAACTCTAGCTCCTTTTTTGCATTATACCTGCACAGGAAAATCGCACTCAACAAACTTCAAAATATTATTTCACCTGAGCGATTTGACAATCAAGGAAATATACCACAAACTATCTAGTTTATCTATGGGACATACTAGACCTTGAATGACACCCCAAGTAGAATTAATCTTTTGTTATCATTTTCGTTTCACTTTTTTTTTTTCCTCACCCATGCGATCAGTGAATCCAGGTAAATCGCACCAAAGTAATAAAACCTTTTCTCTTCCTATCACAAGATAGCACTCACCACTTTTTGGGGCGTGTACTAAATTTTTATTTTTTTTCCCTTTGTTATATGTGGCTTAGTTAAAGCTGGAATTCTTATAACGCATGCACGTTACATTTTTCAATTTATTGGAAGAGAAGGGTGGGGAAGAGGGGAAGAGGAAGGAAGAATAGAAAAATTAAAAAGATAAAAAATGGAGAGTTGCTTAGTCTCTCCGCCTCCGCTAGATTGTCCCCCCTCTCACTTTTGGAGTCTAGATATGGATCTAACAGCACGTTTTTTGGTGCTTTTGGTCCTACGCTTAGCCGCCCATTTCGGTAAGACTCCCGTAGTGAGATATGGACATTCCTGTCCAAAGGTTATTGTTTTTAAGTCAAACTGTTTTTTTCAGCTTGACCTTGTTATTTTATATTCATTCTTTCCAGTTTTACAGCAAGTTAGGTAACATGTTCAGTTACCCTAGAAATTTTGAAATAACGTTCTTCCGGTTTATTTTGTTGTGTACTAATATACTTAAGTCTCACATAAAAAACAGATTTATTGGATACTGGTTTGGTAAGGATTTCATGCCTAAGATTAACACATCGCTATCATATATCTCTTCAAGTTTGGTACTTACATACAATACACTTACATATTGGGGTGCTCGGTATGTTGCAAATCTACCACCATATTTTGATTTTATTAGTCATTACTCAAAAATAACTATTTGTTATCACTATCTATCATGCCAGAGCACTCTTCTAAACATTCTAAATGGGACTTAAAGTAATTTCCCACAATGCTAATGGCATAAATTCTCCCCAAAAAAGGAAAAAAGCCTTCCGCCATTATAAAAGACTAGGGGCTGACATAATATTAGTGCAAGAAATGCACTTCGCTGCTTCCAAGCACCCCAAATTTTTTGACAAAGCATATGGTCAATTCTATTATACAACATTCAATTCCAAGACAAGGGGAACAGCTATTTTTATAAAAAATTCTATAGTGTTTGAAACCCAAAGGGGCTGATTTACGAAACATTTGCGCCATGAGTATTGGCGCATCTGCGTGCGCAATGGCTGTTTTGGTATTTACAAAACATTAGCGCCGGTAGCGCAGCCCTATTTGCCATTTACTATAGTGTTGTCGGTGGACAGGAGGAGGCGCTCAGTGCGCCACTATGGACCTGGCGCACGGCATGTTAAACTATAAATATAAAGAAGCTGGAAGTGAGAATATAATGGGGGTGATGTGAGGAAGTGTAGTGACACCTGCCCAAATAACTAATATGCCCAAAATAGAGAGAAAGTAACTTTCTCAAAACCAGCCCGCTGCGCCGGCAAGTACGATTCGAGCTGCGGGAGGTTTTTTGAGCTCAGCGAGGGAATTTCAATGGTTCAAACGCGCCAAGACACTGCGCCGGCAAAATCTTAGTAAATGTCAAGTCACGTAAACTAATTTGCATAAGTTGAACAGGCGCAACTCTGAACTTTCCATTGCGCCAGCAAAATTACATTTCTAAAGGAAAAAAAAAAAGCATTTAAAAGCAGCCGCGGCTGTAATGAATTGTCGGCTCCCGGCAATATAGAGAAAAGTCATTGAAAGTCTTTGCTAACCAAATAAAAAAAGCGTGGGGGTCCCCCAAATTCCATTACCAGGCCCTTCAGGTCTGGAATGGATATTAAGGGGAACCCCGCTGCAAATTTAAAAAAAAAATGACGTGGGGTTCCCCCAAATATCCATACCAGGCACTTCAGATCTGGCATGGATTTTAAGGGAAACTCCACCCCAAATTTAAAAAAAAAAATGGCGTGGAGTACCCCCAAAAATCCACACCAGACCCTTTATCCGAGCACGCAACCTGGCCGGCCGCAGGAAAAAAGGGGGGGGACGAGAGCGGCCCCCCTCCCTCCTGAACCGTACCAGGCCACATGCCCTCAACATGGGGAGGATGTCCCCATGTTGATGGGGACAAGGGCCTCATCCCCACAACCCTTGCCCGGTGGTTGTGGGGGTCTGCGGGCAGGGGGCTTATCGGAATCTGGAAGACCCCTTTAACAAAGGGGACCCCCAGATGCCGCCCCCCCCCCGTGTGAAATGGTAATGGAGTACAAATGTACCCCTACCATTTCACAAAGAAAGTGTAAAAAATGACAAGAGCCGGTTTTTGACAATTCCTTTATTAATGTCTTTTCCTTTCTTCCAACTTCTTCCATCTTCTTCTTCCATCTTCTTCCATCTTCTTCTTTTCTCCATTCGGGTTTCTTCCTCTTCATCCTCATCTTAATCTTCATCTTCATCTTCCTTCTTCTTTCGGTGTTCTCGTCCGCATCTTGCTCCGGCGTCTTCCCTTCTTCTTTCTTCTCCGGCCGCTCCGTTTGAATTGGAGGTTCCCGCTGAAGATGAAGATGAGGATGAGGAGTAAGATGAAGATGGAGGAAGAAGCCCGAATGGAGAAAAGAAGAAGATGGAAGAAGGAAGAAGAAGATGGAAGAAAGGAAAAGACATTAAAGGAATTGTCAAAAACCGGCTCTTGTCATTTTTTACATTTTTTACACATGCTTTGTGAAATGGTAGGGGTACATTTGTACCCCATTACCATTTCACACAGGGGGGGCGGGATCTGGGGGTCCCCTTTGTTAAAGGGGTCTTCCAGATTCCGATAAGCCCCCCACCCGCAGACCCCCACAACCACCGGGCAAGGGTTGTGGGGATGAGGCCCTTGTCCCCATCAACATGGGACATCCTCCCCATGTTGAGGGCATGTGGCCTGGTACGGTTCAGGAGGGGGGGCGCTCTCTCATCCCCCCTCTTTTACTGCGGCCGGCCAGGTTATGTGCTCAGATAAGGGTCTGGTGTGGATTTTTGGGGGGACTCCACGCCATTTTTTTTAAATTTGGGGTGGAGTTCCCCTTAAAATCCATGCCAGATCTGAAGGGCCTGGTATGGATATTTGGGGGGAACCCCACGTCATTTTTTAAAAAAATTTGCAGCGGGGTTCCCCTTAATATCAATTCCAGACCTGAAGGGCCTGGTAATGGAATTTGGGGGACCCCCACGCTTTTGTTTTTTGTGTAATCAAAGACTTTCAATTACTTTTATCTGTATTGACGGGAACCAGCAATTCATTACAGCCGCAAGGACTTTTAAATGACTATTATTTTACTTTAGAAATGTCATTTTGCTCTCCAACTGTTATAAACATGGAAAACATGTGCTACTTTACAGGCATACTATAGACACCCCCCCGGGTATGATATTTAGGGCCAGTTCACACCGGATGCAGTGCAGTGCGTTTTTTTGATGCATGAAAAACGCAAAGAAAGTTGATCACATTAATGCCAATGGCATAGTTCACATCACTGCAGTCCGTTCCAGTGCGTTTCAGAAAGCAAAAAAAAAAAATTGGTCATGCTGCATTTTTTAGGTACAAAACTGTACTTTACTGGACCCCAGTAAAACACATCAAAAACGCAACGGAACGTACCAAAAATGCACTGGAATGCACCGGAACGCACCTAAATGCACCAAAGACGCACTGCAACACTTGTCCTAAGTGAAAAGAGGGGAAAAAAAACACTGGACTGCATCAAAAAAGCATCAAAAATGCACTGGAATGTGTCAAAAACGCGCATGCAGAAAAGCACCTGGAACGCACCCAGACTGCGTTTCTATAGTGTGAACTAGGGCCAGTTCACACCATAGAAACACAATCCGGATGCGTTCCAGGTGCTTTTCTGCATGCACGTTTTTCATGCTTTCCAGTGCATTTTTGGGAAGTTTTTGATGCAGTCCAGTGCTTTTTTTTCACCCCTCTTTTTTATTAACCATAGATAAGGACAAGTGTGTTCCAGTGCGTTTTTGGTGCATTTTGGTGTGTTCCTGTGCGTTCCAGTGCGTTTATGATGCGTTCCAGTGCAGGTAAAATGCAGCATGTTCTACTTTTTTTGTGGAACTGGAACGCACTGGAACAAACACTGCCATTTAGAACCATATAACCAACTTTCCATGCATTTTGGATGCATAAAAAAACACAATGCACTGCATGTGGTGTGAAATGGCCCTTAAGCAATTTGGCATATTTAAAAGCACTTCTTTTTTTGTTTTTGGTGTTTTCCAAATTGCTGACATTGATATATGTCCCTTAGGGTGGGACCTGGGCCCCCATTTTAAGGCCAATAACTAGAAGATAAGCCAGCCAAGTGGGGACTAGCAAAATTAACAAGTCAGTTCCCATAGACTGTACACAAATGGTGTTTGAAAACCGCCCTGCCTATTAAAACACCGCTCAGCGCTTAGGAGATATACCACAAGAAATCAGTAAAATGCACAGAATAAAATGTCTTTGAACAGCAGCTGCTTAAAACATAAGATATATAAAAAAACAGCAATAAAAAAACTCTAAAATGATGAGAGTCCCAAATAGTACTGTAGCAGCGCTTCTCCCAAAAATAAAATTTTGACAGTCCTCAAATATAGGAAATGACAGAAGTGCAGGTGGGGTAGAATGTGACTGCAATTATCATTTGGTGCTCAGTTTTCCCCTTGTGCCGCAAGGTGGTCACCGCGTAGGGGGAAGGATGAGTTCCCCTTAAGGGGATGCACTTACCAAAGGTAAGGTTCAAAAAGGCACGAACCAATGATCCACATCCGTCCTGATTACTGCAATCTCCACCAACACAGCATAGCTTCTAATGAGGTCCGTGTCACATATAAAGCAAAAAGAATTCTGCATAGGGTAGTACTGTTTTAAAACTTTTATTTAGAGTTCCCGCAGTACCCCCCTTTTTACATATGTGCGTACCAAAGTGAAGATAAAAATAGACAATGTAAGGTGACTTAGTGCACTCTTGAGCAGGAAAGTGAACAGCAGCGCCGTTTGGGTTACCAGTAACCTTGCGTCCTTCCTTGCTTCCTAGTCCGTGGAGCGCATCAACGTCACTTCCGGTTAATGGTTTGAGAGTCACGCCCTAACGCATTTCGTCACTTCCGGACTTCGTCTGAGGGCGTGACTCTCGTTACCGCCACCGGGTTTAAGTAGGGATGGTCTCCGCCCCCTTGACCGACGTCAGGCGCAATCATGCGTCCTGATTCGGACGTCCGCTGGCATTGTACACACTGCCAGCTAAAGGGCGGAAGTCCTGAAACACCTGTGGTGTGTGTGGATCGTGAATCGGGAGTCACTGCGCATGTCAAAAGAGACCAGCAGATAGTATCCCGAGCGAGCCATCAATGTACAATCCACATTGTACATTGCAAATCATCATTAGCATTTTAATACATACTCAGTGTTCATGCACCACTTTAGTATTATTTATATGCCTATAAATAAGATTAATCCGATGGTAGACCTGCGGCCATTACCTCCGCAAGTGGATCGTTCTATCCGTGGTGGTTGCAACCAATCACAGGATTCCGATCCCCACAGTAAAGTGTTAAAATCGGATGTAGTGGTGAAGAACTAGTCATAAATCAAAATGGTCATGAATGAAACTGCGATAAGATTACAACAAGACTATAGAATACTATTAATGCTATATGTGATGTTAAAACATTTAAATCATGCAAACCATGTATGTGCATGAATATGTAATCACATATAAAATTTAAATGCGTGCATCAATAAGAACCATATAATAAGCATACATCAAAAATAAAATGGATATGTCCATAGTTAAAACCAGCTAATAATTCACTTATTTATAGAACCGTCTGAGAATGTTGTCTAAAAGATGCAGTGTTGAGTGAGGGAGCTAGGCGCTGGTGGCCCCTTGTTCCGTGAGGGAATCATTCAATGAAAACCTCTGATTCAACATTATATGGTTATGTTCCAATATCCCAATTGTGTCTGCAATCAGGTAGGCTGGGATTTGGATGGAATAGGTAGGCTGGTTGTGGATTTCTGGACCCTCTACCTGAGGATCAATTTTGTGACATCAATGCATAGCTGTGAAGTGTGCTGATGCTGTCTGTTAAGTAGAAAGCTTGTCTTTAAAATCTATAAAGCGAATAAAATGTGAAAAAAATATATGAAAAAAATATATGAAAAAAAAATAAAATATATGAAGATAACCAGTAAAAGCTAAAACTACTAAAAAAACAGATTTTTAAGTATCACTTATAAAGCAGTTAATGTCTAATTCGACGTTCAGGCCCTTGGGTACTAGAACTTCTGTTAAGAATATCCACATAGTTTCTCGCTTGGAGAGTTCACGAATTCTGTGGGAGCCTCTCCAATGTGGTTCTAGGTGTTCAATTCCCCAAAATTCCAGGCCAGTAGCATCTTGATTGTGCTCCAGTTTAAAGTGTAATGAGACATTGTAATCTTTGAAGCCGATTTTAATATTGTGTATATGTTCTGCTATTCTTACCCGCAGTAGTCTTTTCGTGCGGCCTATATAAAGAAGGCCGCAAGGACACTTCAAAGCATATACTACAAATTGGCTGTTGCTAGTGATAAATTGTTTTATGTCAAATTGTCTGTTATATGGCACAGTGAAGTTGTCAATCCCTCTTAGGGGTCTTGCCACTTCTCTGCATGCTTTACACCTTTTGCATGCAAAAAAAAACGTTTTTATCCAAAAAGGACTGGTTTTTTTGGAGGATCTAAAACTTTGAGCACACGATCTCCAAAATTGGGCGCCTTTTTATAAACTGGGGTTTTGGAGGTAGAACAGAGCCCAATTTTTTATCCATCAGGAGAATGTGCCAATGTTGGTCAAAGATTGATTCAACTTCCTTATATTGGGTATGGTATTGGGAAAGGAAACCCCATTCTTTAGTAATCATGGGTTTTGGGTTGGTTGTTTGTTCTGTAGGACCAATGCTCTCGGGATAGCCCCCACCTCCTCTACCAACTTCTTCAATGTATGAGGATTATACCCTTTGTCTTCAAATCAGTGAGAATTTTGGATTGTTGGAAAAAATTTGCATCTTCTGAGCAGTTCCTTTTGACTCTCAATAATTGTCCTTTGGGTATGTTTTTAAGCCAAAGGGGGTGATGGCCGCTAGTGGTGGGCAAGTAGCTATTGCGCTCAGTTTGCTTAAAAAACACCTTGGTTTCAAGTTTTGTGCCCTGATGGTAAATGCAGACATCAAGGAAATGTATCTCTTTGTTATGCCATTCTGATGTTAGTTTAATATTCTTAGTATTGTTGTTTAAAACTTTTAAAAAATCTATTAAAGAGGCTGCTGAACCTGCCCAGAAAAAATATATCAATGAAGCGTTTATAAAAAATTAGCTCTGTTTTTCTGTCTTTAAAAATTGTTTTGTCTTCCCATTCAGACATGAAGAGATTCGTGATGCTAGGTGCAAATTTAGCACCCATCGCTATTCCTCTTCTGCGTGTAAAATTTAGTATCATACCAGAAGTAATTGTGAGGGAGACAGTAATTGAGGGCATGTCCAATAAAGACCTTCTGGTCATGTGGTAGGTCGTCTCTTTGACATAATGCCCAATTCAGAGCTAATAAAGCATCTTCATGTTGAATGATGGAGTATAAAGATGATACATCTGCTGTAACTAGTAGTGTCTCCTGGTCTTCTGTCAGATGGATGTTTTGCAAGTAGTTTCAAAAATCTTTAGTGTCCCTCAGGTATGACTTGGTAGAGGTGACACTCTTCTGTAAGAATTTGTCTAAATACTGGCTCATTCTTGATGCCAAGGAATCGATACTGTTGACTATTGGTCTTGCTGGTGGATTAAGGGGGTCCTTATGTATCTTAGGTAATGTATAAATAGTTGGTATTTTGCTGCTGGTAGGAAGTAGATAGATTCTTTCTTTGAGAGTACCCCTGATCTGGTACCTATATTTACCAATATCTCAAGTTGGTTCCTATAGACCCGAGTTGGATCATTCCTCAATACTTCATATGTTAGTTCATCAGATAGCATTTCTACTATTTGATTATGATAGACTTCTTTGGGGAGTATGACCACGCCTCCTCCCTTGTCCGCCGGCCTTATAATGATGTCTTTCCTTTTTTCTAATGCTTCGATGCCATCTTTAATATGTTTCAGATTGTGGTCTGTCTTTGGTTTTAAATGGTTCAAGTCTCTTATAACCAATCCTTTGAACACCTCTACTTGTTGATTTGGGTTGTTCAGGGGGTTAGAGATTTGTTTTTTAAACCACTGTTAATGATCCCAGTGGGATTTATCAAACCCACTGTGGGTTGTGCATTGCCTCCTATGAAGTGTTTCTAAATGTTCAATTTTCTAATGTATTTGTGGACATCCACAAACACATTAAACTTGTTCACAGGTTGCTTCATGCCACATTTTAATCCCAAGTTTAAAATGTTTAGCTCCTTATGTGTTAATTCTACTGGGCTGAGATTAAAAATTCCTCCTAATAATGATTCCTTTTTCTTGACCCTCCTTCCTGCCCTGCATCCTCTGGTTCTTCGTCTTTCTGGTATGGTTCCCGGTGGTGGTTCATCTCCCACTGGTTGTAAGGTTGAGATCCTCTCCAATCCTGGTCTCTGTATTGTTGTGGGGGCGTTGGGGCTTGCCCCGATGAGGCGGGTACCCTCGTCCCCTCCTCTGTCCCCCTCCTCCTCTCCCTAAAAAAAGGACGGGGTGCAGATGTGGTATCTTCATAGTTCTCATAGTTCCCTTGGTGTTCCCATAATGGTTGGAATCTATTTTGGGTTGGTATCTGATATCCGGGTTGCTGGTTGTTACCGTGATTACCTCTACCTCTAGTGCCTTTATTTTTTCCTTTTCCTTTTGGGGTTGAGAATCGTATTGGGGAGTCTAAAATTGCTTCTAGTTCACTGACTTGTTCCTGTATCGGTTCTCTTAATCTGGCAGGTATTGGATTGGCATTAGGGAATGCTGGAATTTTTTCTATCAGATTTATATTTTCTGGTAGATTCTGTTGCCATGCATATTTGGTATTGGTTTTAAAGTCTCCTAGATCTCTCTGGTACTTTCACTTTTTTTTTGTGTGTCCTTGTCCACTTTTTCTAGCCTTTTATTAGTCCTACTATTAAAGTCTGTAATGGGTTGTGTATCCTTAAGGGTATAATCCTCATACATTGAAGAAGTTGGTAGAGGAGGTGGGGGCTATCCCGAGAGCATTGGTCCTACAGAACAAACAAATATCCAACCCAAAACCCATGATTACTAAATGGGGTTTCCTTTCCCAATACCATACCCAATATAAGGAAGTTGAATCAATCTTTGACCAACATTGGCACATTCTCCTGATGGATAAAAAATTGGGCTCTGTTCTACCTCCAAAACCCCAGTTTATTTATAAAAAGGCGCCCAATTTTGGAGATCGTGTGGTCAAGAAAGTTTTAGATCCTCCTAAAAAACCACAGTCCTTTTGGGATAAAAACGTTTTTTTTGCATGCAAAAGATGTAAAGCATGCAGAGAAGTGGCAAGACCCCTAAAGAGGGATTGACAACTTCACTGTGCCATATAACAGACAATTTGACATAAAACAATTTATCACTTGCAACAGCCAATTTGTAGTATATGCTTTGAAGTGTCCTTGCGGCCTTCTTTATATAGGCCGCACGAAAAGACTACTGCGGGTAAGAATAGCAGAACATATACACAATATTAAAATCGGCTTCAAAGATCACAATGTCTCATTACACTTTAAACTGGAGCACAATCAAGATGCTACTGGCCTGGAATTTTGGGGAATTGAACACCTAGAACCACATTGGAGAGGCTCCCACAGAATTTGTGAACTCTCCAAGCGAGAAGCGACGTGAATATTCTTAACAGAAGTTCTAGTACCCAAGGGCCTGAACGTCGAATTAGACATTAACTGCTTTATAAGTGATACTTAAAAATCAGTTTTTTTAGTTGTTTTAGCTTTTACTGGTTATCTTCATATATTTTATTTATTTTTTTCATGTATTTTCACATATTTTTTTCACATATTTTATTCGCTTTATAGATTTTAAAGACTAGCTTTCTACTTATTAACAGACAGCATCAGCACACTTCACAGCTATGCATTGATGTCACAAAATTGATCCTCAAGTAGAGGGTCCAGAAATCCACAACCAGCCTACCTATTCCATCCAAATCCCAGCCTACCTGATTGCAGACACTATTGGGATATTGGAACATAACCATATAATGTTGAATCATAGAGGTTTTCATTGAATGATTCCCTCACGGAACAAGGGGCCACCAGCGCCTAGCTCCCTCTCACTCAACACTGCATCTTTTAGACAACATTCTCAGACGGTTCTATAAATAATTGAATTAGCTGGTTTTAACTATGGACATATCCATTTTATTTTTGATGCATGCTTGTTTATTTTATGGTTCTTATTGATGCACGCATTTAAATTTTATATGTGATTACATATTCATGCACATACATGGTTTACATGATTTAAATGTTTTAACATCACATATTGCATTAATAGTATTCTATAGTCTTGTAATCTTATCGCAGTTTCATTCATGACCATTTTGATTTATGACTAGTTCTTCACCACTACATCTGATTTTAACACTTTACTGTGGGGATCGGAATCCTGTGATTGGTTGCAACCACCACGGATAGAACGATCCACTTGCAGAGGTAGTGGCCGCAGGTCTACCATTGGATTAATCTTATTTATAGGCATATAAATAATACTAAAGTGGTGCATAAACACTGAGTATGTATTAAAATGCTAATGATGATTTACAATGTACAATGTGGATTGTGCGATGGATCGCTCGGGATACTATCTGCTGGTCTCTTTTGACATGCGCAGTGACTCCCGATTCACGATCCACACACACCACAGGTGTTTCAGGACTTCCGCCCTTTAGCTGGCAGTGTGTACAATGCCAACGGACGTCCAAATCAGGACGCATGATTGCGCCTGACGTCGGTCAAGGGGGCGGAGACCATCCCTACTAAAACCCGGTGGTGGTAACTCTCAAACCATTAACCGGAAGTGACGTTGATGCGCTAGGAAGCAAGGAAGGACGCGAGGTTACTGGTAACGCAAACGGCGCTGCCATTCACTTTCCTGCTCAGGAGTGCACCAAGTCACCTTACATTGTCTATTTTTATCTTCACTTTGGTACGCACATATGTAAAAATGGGGGTACTGCGGGAACTCTAAATAAGTTTTAAAACAGTACTACCCTATGCAGAATTATTTTTGCTTTATATGTGACACGGACCTCATTAGAAGCTATGCTGTGTTGGTGGAGATTGCAGTAATCAGGACGGATGTGGATCATTGGTTCATGCCTTTTTTAACCTTACCTTTGGTAAGTGCATCCCCTTAAGGGGAACTCATCCTTCCCCCTACGCGGTGAACACCTTGCGGCACAAGGAGAAAACTGAGCACCAAATGATAATTGCAGTCACATTCTACCCCACCTGCACTTCTGTCATTTCCTATATTTGAATATTTATAGAGGACTGTCAAAATTTTATTTTTGGGAGAAGCGCTGCTACAGTACTATTTGGGACTCTCATCATTTTAGAGTTTTTTTTATTGCTGTTTTTTTTACAGTTCCCATAGACTGCAATGGTATTTGTTGGTGGGGGGGGAGGGGTGATTGTCCCATCTCTAATTTTGTAGCATGCTGGATGATGTGCTTAATTTTGGATGGGGGGAGGGGGGGGGTTATTTTTTGCTAGCTGCATTGGTGTTCTGCACATGCCCAGACAGTTTTTTTTGGGGTGCTTTTTGTGTGTGAACAGCACCTGGATATTTCTGGGCATGCTCACTCAGAGTGTTTTTATGGGTTAGTAATTGAGGAACATCCTTAACAGGTGTAGCCACTTTGAATTTCAGTCTCTACATTGAGTGAACTTGCATTTTGGGTGTTTCATGGACTGTGCATGTGTTTTCAATTGCCTCATTAGCACACAAACATATGTTATATAAAGCTCACAAGGAGCATTCGTTCGTTTGCCCTGAGAAGAGGCAAGTGTGCGTGCGTGCGGGGGCAAAATATACATGTTGGTGTCCTTATCGAGTTTGTAACACATGTATTTTATTTGTTATGTCTTTGCAAAACAGGTGATTGGTTAACTCTTGTTGATTGTATTTTTTTGTGTGGGGAAATGTTCCCCTGAAATAATTCTGATGTTGTTAATGTTTGTTGTTTGTTCACTTTGATTTAATTGTCTGTGCTACATTTTTTTGGGCCAAAAATTTCTCAAGATGTTGAGTCTGTAACTGTTTCAAATTGACCATGTTTTTTTATTTTGCCTTCCCTTTTGTTTTGTTGACCAATAAAATTTGATGCAAAGTTTTGATGTTTGTTTTGTGTTTTCTTTGCAACAAATGTGACAGCTGATTGGCATGTCAAAACAAAAAAGGTGTGATTTGTCTACCCTGGTGCCTTCATGCTGGCATATGCATGGATTGTGTGCTGCCATGGAGCGTCACCAGGAACTGAAAAATACAGAGCAGTAAATATTCCTTTTTTACTGCAGTGGTTCTCAGCCTCAGTCCTCAAGTACCCCCAACAGGACATGTTTTGTGAATTTATCTCATCGAGAATTGCTTTCCAAAAATCAAAACCATTGACTGTGATTTAAAGCACATGTGCAGGATGAAGGAAAACCTGCAAACATGGCCTGTTGGGGGTACTTGAGAAGCACTGATTTAGAGCACTGCACTTAAAAATAGCTCAAGGCCATACAATTCTAATTGTGGGCATTTTGAGGGAAACAAAGTAAGTGTTAGAACCCCTGTGTGTGTTTCTTTTAGATTTTTTTTGTAGTTTGGCCTTTGTGTCTCCTTTTCTTAAAATTGGCTTCACTTCCTGTCACACAGCTAAACAGGAAGTGAAGGTAAAACCCTACCAATGTCTTTTGGGGACACAGATCAATCTAACTAGTGTCCCCATTAAGCAAATTGCACTCTAGCACTTTGTTGTGTACACCCCAAATCATTATAGTTTGGGGTTTAGTAAAGACAAATCCACTCTGCAGTAAAAGTGTAGCTGCTGAAAATCTGAGGGGAAGTACTGGTGATTGGATGTTACAATCATGTAAAAGCAAAGATGGTGTTTTTTTCTTTTGCTTGCATGTCCCCCTCAGATATACAGCAAGTGCACTTGTAGTGCAAAGTAGATTTGCCTTTAGTAAATAAACCCCAAAGTCCAAACTACCTAATAATTTGGGTGTACCCTGCAATATGCTGGAGTGCAATGTGCATAATGGAGAAAGTATTTAGACTGACCTGTGTGTCCCCAAGGAAAGACATTGGGAGGGATTTTACCTCACTTCCTGTGTGGCTATGTGACAGGAAGTGAATTATTTGGAAGGATAAAGTGGCCAAATTATTTAGTTTAACTTTTCAAAGACTCATTCTTAAGTTGAATTGTGATGCATGTCAATGGCCCATTTAGACCCTCTTTAATCACTTGAGATCAGCGCTATAACTGATCAACGGCCACAGCATGGTCCTCAATTGCCGGGAGTCCGTCAATAAACGTCCTCCCCTTTGCGTGCGCTGTGGTCACAGAGTCACTGAGACTCGGGTGATGACAGATCCGAGTAAGGGGCCGATCCCTGCCCTTTACCATGTGATCAGCTGTCAGCCAATGACAGCTGATCACGTGATGTAAACAAAAGCTGGCTAATGGTTTTTGTTTTCTCCTTGTGCCGACAGCGTGAGCATAAAAAAAAGGCAATCACCGGCTTATGTGCAAGGGACATGGGGCCCGAAGAGGAAGAGGCAATTCTGCGTCATCTGTGACAATCAGTAGCCCCTGCCAGTGCCACCTATCAATGCCCACCACTGGTGCCAATCAGTGGCACCTAGCAGTGCTGCCCATCAGTGCCCATCACTGCCAACTATCATTGCCACCTAGCAGTGCCACTTCTCACTGCCCACCAGTGCCAACTAGCAATGCCACCTCAGTGCCCACCCTTGCCACCTTATCGGTGCCCATCAGTGCAGTCTCATCCGTGTACATCAATGAAGAAGAAAAATTACCTTTTTTAAAAATATTAACCAGTTTCCTACCACCCACCGTCAAATGACATCCTTGGCTTTGTGCGGTGACATCTGAATGATGCCTGCAGTTGCTGGCATCATTCAGATATTCTTTTCAGCCGGCGATTCTGTGCACAATAAAAACGATCATAGTGGCAGTTCCGCCGCTTGATCGTTCTTATAGGCGGCGCCATCCGGTGCTTCTCCGGGCTCTCCCGTGCCATCTTGGGCTCGGAGAACGATTTGGAGATGACTGGTGACCAGAAGGTCATCAGTCATCTCTATGACCGTCGGAGGCGCGGGCACGAAGTTATGACATCACGCCGTGTTCCCGTATGTTAACCAAGCCCTGATCTCGGCTGTCAGCATGAGATTGGTAATTTTTTTTTTTTGACCAATATCATGCTTTCCAGCCTGGAGGAGAGATGTGGGGTCTTATTGACCCCGCATCTCTCCATAAAGAGGAACGGTCACACACATTCCTATTACAAGGGATGTTTACATTCCTTGTAATAGGAATAAAAGTGATCCAAAAAAAAAAAAAAGTTAAAAAAAAGAGTAAGAAATACAAAAAAGTAAAAAAACAAAATAAAAAAAAAATAAGCAAAAATAAGAAAAAACACCCATGTCCCCGGTAGCTCGCGCTCAGAAGCGAACACACACGCAAGTCCCGCCCGCATATGTAAACGCCGTTCAAACCACACATGTGAGTTATTGCTGCGTGCGTTAGAACGAGTGCAACAATTCTAGCACTAGACCTCCTCTGTAATGCCAAAATGGTAACGTGTAAATTTTTTTTAAAGCATCGCCTAGGGAGATTTTTAATTACTGAAGTTTGGTGTCATTCCATGAGTGAGCGCAATTTTAAAGCGTGACGTGTTAGGTATCTATTTACTCAGCATAACAACATCTTTCACATTATACCAAAAAATTGGCCGTAATTTTACGGTTTTGTAATATTTTTAGCAAACAAAAGGAGTTTAAAAATTTATTGCGCAAATACCGCGCGAGATAAAAATTTGCAATGACCGCCATCTTATTCCCTAGGGTGTCTGCTCCAAAAACATATATAATGTTTGGTGTTTTGAAGTAATTTTATAGCCATAAATTTATGATTTTTACATGAAGGAGAGAAGTGCCAGAATAGGCCCAGTGCTGAAGTGGGTAAAATATCCATTTTTTTTTTTTTAAACTCGGTCTTTTGTATTTATATAAAAAAAAAAAAAAAACACAAAGGTGATCAAATAGCACCAAAAGCAAGCTCTATTTGTGTGCCAACAAATAAAACATTTTCATTGGGTTACAGTGTTGTATGAGCGCCCAATTGTCATTAAAAGTGCATCAGCGCTGAAATGTGAAACTTGGTCTGGGCAGTGCGCAAGTGATTAATATAAGGCTACATGCACACAAACGTTTTTCAAGCCGCTTGTTTGAGCGTTTTTTGCAGCTTAAAAACATCTCTCCATGTTAGCCTATGGCCTCATGGCCACCATGGCGTTTTTGAGCTGTAAATGGCATAGGCGTTTTTAGGCCCCATGTAGACGTGACGCTGGTGCAAAGTGTTCAGAACTAAGGTTGAAAGTGGCGTTTAGAAAGGCGCGCTTTGTGGCGTTTGCATGCCGTGTTTTACCACATTTGCGTGTATATAAGGAGCCGCCCTAAGCTCCAAAAACAGTATTTACGATTTTAGCTATTTTGTGAGACCAGAGTGATATCAGCAGCTGAGAGCAGCAGTGTAGTTGTATTTAGCGTGTCACTTGCCACATGATGTGGATTGTCCACTTGCCACGTCAGCTGCCCCAAGTTGTGGAATGTCCACAATGCAATGGAAGCAATTTTATCTATCTATCTATCTATATATAATTTTATATTGGCATGGGGCGTGGTCACCGGCTGATGCCACCGCTGACCCCGCCCCCGTTTCACGTCACAGTCCCATCATTCCCTGGGACTGTGACATCATACGGGGGCGGGGTCAGCGGTGGCATCAGCCGGTGACCACGCCCCATGCCAATAAAAGTGGCACCGCTGCTCGGACAGATCATTGCAGCGGTGGACAGCGACGAGGCAACATCGGATGAAGAGAAGAGGGAAGAAGGCGACGAAGACCGGCCCCCGCTAGCAAAAGAGCTGGCAGAAGATAGCGGGGCGCCCGGCAGAAAGAACCGGAGATCGTGGAGAAGGCACCGGAGAGCGGGAGAAGAACCGGAGAACAGAACAAGAGACCCCCGAAGTCAGAAGAGGACGGCGAGGAAGCCCGGGACCCCCGCTAGCAAAAGAGCTGGCAGAAGATAGCGGGGCGCCCGGAAGAAAGACCCCCGAAGTCGGAAGAAGACCCCCGGAGCTCCCCAATAAATTACTTTTCAAACCTGTGTTGTCTTTTTTATTGACTTATTTTGCCACCAGGTGAATGGGTAGGGGTACGATGTACCCCATACTCATTCACATAGGGTGGGGGGCCGGCATCTGGGGGCCCCCTTTTTAAAGGGGGCTCCCGGATTCCGAAAAGCCCCCCCGCCCGCATACCCCGACAACCAACGGCCAGGGTTGTCGGGATGAGGCCCTTGTCCCCGTCAACATGGGGGCAGGGTGCATTGGGGTGGGGGGGCCGCAGGTCGCCCCCCTGCCCCGAAGCACCAACCCTCCATGTTGAAGGCATGCGGCCTGGTACGGTTCAGGAGGGAGGGGGGCGCTCTCTCGTCCCCCCCTTTTCCCCTGCGGCCTGCCAGGTTGCGTGCTCGGATAAGGGTCTGGTTTGGATTTTGAGGGGACCCCCACGCCGTTTTTCGGCTTGCATGGTTCACCTTAAAATCCAGACCAGACCTGAGGGTCTGGTTTGGATTTTGGGGGGACCCCCACGCCGTTTTTCGGCTTAGGGGGTTCACCTTAAAATCCAGACCAGACCTAAGGGCCTGGTATGCCCCTGGAGGGGAACCCATGTCGGTTTTTTTATTTAAAATTTGGCCTGGATTTCCCCTTCATGATTCATACCAAACATGGCACAGCGAGGCTGCCGAGGACCAGCGCGATGACATCGCGCTGGAGACATTCTCGGCCGGCTAGTCGCCTCTAGGACACGACTTACATTTTTTGCACCCCAATTTTAGTAGCTAACTCATCAAAAGCTGACATTCACTCTTGTCCCTGATCGGATCATCAGATCGTATCTTTTACCACTTCAAACATAGGTCTTGCCAATACACCACATAAATGGCGCATCAATGATGCATTATTAACAGACCATCGAAATATACAACAGCTAACAAGCGATATGGAAGAGTACTTTACACTTAACTCTTCCCCAGACATTCTTCCCACATCAAGGTGGATGGCCCACAAGGCTGTCATGAGAGGCCATCTAATTAAGATGGCATCTACCAAAAATAGGATGAAACTGACTGACATAAAAACACTAACCAGAGATCTAGACAAGCTATACTATAAACACAGCCAATCCCCCTCTGGCGATATACTAAAACAAATTCAAGAAAAACGTACGGCCCTAGACACATTACTAACTTCAGACACAGAAAAAGCCCTTAGATGGTCCAAAGCAAGATTCTTATTATACAGTAACTCCTTATCCACCATATTTGCTAGAAAATTGAACCAATCCATGAAACCTTCCCGTATTTATAAACTAAGAAACGCTGCAGGCAACTTAATCTCCCATCCTAAAGGAGTCATGGAGATTTTTTTGAATTTTTATAAGAAACTTCTATCCTCTCCTCAAAACACCCCAAAATAATCCTCGACACAATGGCTTGATGAAATTCCTCTACCCACCCTATCTACCCAACAAATTGAGGCGTTGAATGCACCTTGTTCAGAAACAGAATTAAATAGGATAATAAGTTTATTAAAGACCTCCACGGCCCCAGGTACAGATGGCTTTTCAACATCTTATTACAAAAAATTTGCTTCAATTTTAATTCCCCACCTTGTTAAACTATTTAACCATATCCTACAAGGCAACCAATTCCCTTCCGAAATGCTCCTAGCTAATATGTCCCCATTACCTAAACCGAACAAAGACCATTCCATCCCACAGAACTTCCGTCCGATTTCAGTCCTAGATAAGGACCTCAAATTTTTCGGAAAGATGTTATCGGATAGATTAGCCTCAGTCATCCCACCCTTAATCCACCCGGATCAATCAGGTTTTATCCCTGACAGGCAAATCACAGACAATATAAGATTAGCAACAAATATCATCCAAGACTCCAACCTACACACTAGAACCACACTACTACTTAGTTTAGACATACATAAGGCCTTCGATAGCGTCAGCTGGTCCTACTTCGACTCACTTCTCCCCAGATACGGTATAAGGAATGAGTTTCTGCACGGGTTTAAAGCCCTATACCATGATCCACACACTCGTATCAAACTCCCCGGCCACAATTCAGAGTTTTTCCCACTTAGCAAAGGCACAAGACAGGGCTGCCCTTTATCCCCTCTCCTATTTGCTCTCGCTATTGAGCCCCTTGCATGCGCCATCCGCAATAATATTAACATCAAAGGGTACACAGAAGGTTCGAAAGAATTTAAATTAAGTCTCTATGCAGACGACGTCCTCTTGTTCCTCACCGAACCATTAATTTCACTACCAAACCTTATCAAAACTTTGGATACATTCCATGACCTAACAGGTTTAAGTATAAAGTATCTAAATGTTCTGCCTTTCCAATCAACTGCCCCCCTGATCTGACTGCTATATTTAAAGAGAAATTTCCATTTCAATGTTGTCCAGCATCCTT
This sequence comes from Rana muscosa, assembly GCA_029206835.1. NCBI lineage: Eukaryota > Metazoa > Chordata > Amphibia > Anura > Ranidae > Rana > Rana muscosa. The sequence goes on from JARGYO010005562.1 coordinate 12,091,713, forward strand.
TAGATATCTAGGTATCCACATCACTCCATCTTACAAGACCCTATACCACACTAATGACCCTAGAATATTCCAAAACAGAGAATTGCTCAAATCATGGTCAACATACCATATTTTGTTTATGGGTAGGATAGTTGCTACGAAAATGGTTACACTACCAAAACTACTATTCCTCTTTAGAGCACTTCCTCTCTTGATACCTAAAAACACCCTAGATTCTATACAGAGAGAGATAAACAAGTTCATATGGCAAAATAAAAAATCTAGATTTGGATATGCATTAATGTTCAGACCTCAATCGAAGGGAGGGCTGAGTATACCCAACCTTTGGTTATATTATCTTTCGGCTAGATATACACAACTCGCATGAATGGTATGCACCATCCAGCCATATACTGTGGTTTTTATTTGAGGAACAATCCGTCTTACCCTACCACCTTCAGGGCCTTCTTTGGTCCAAATCCATCAAAACTCAAAGAATTGTCCACCTCTACAAAGTAGTACACCCAGGGGCTGATTTACTAATAACAGTGCGCTGCGCTGGTTCTAACCTTAATTGGTGCGCCGGATAACTCCTTCACTGGGCGCAGGAAGCAGCGGTGCACTGTTATAGTAAATAGAAATGCCAGCGGCGCTCTATTGAAAATGAATGGTTCCCTATGGGAGCCCATTGATTTGAATAGAGGACGCCCGGGAAGTCGGATCCAACTTGCGGGCGACTCGTGTGCCGGCTGACACAGGGACAGCGCGACTTTGGGAGGCGACCTGGACACGACCTGAGCGTGCAGCAGCCGCACAAGTCGTGTCCTAGAGGACAACACTGTAACCCAATGAAAATGTTTTATTTGTTGGCACACAAATAGAGCTTGCTTTTGGTGCTATTTGATCACCTTTGTGTTTTATTTTTATTTTTTTTCTATAAATACAAAAGACCGAGTCTAAAAAAAAAAAAGGATATTTTACCCACTTCAGCACTCGGCCTATTCTGGCACTTCTCTCCTTCATGTAAAAATCATACATTTATGGCTATAAAATTACTTCTAAACACCAAACATTATATATGTTTTTGGAGCAGACACCCTAGGGAATAAGATGGCGGTCATTGCAAATTTTTATCTCGCTCGGTATTTGCACAATAAATTTTCAAACGCCTTTTGTTTGCTAAAAATATTACAAAACAGTAAAGTTACGGCCAATTTTTTGGTATAAAATGTGAAAGCTGTTGTTATGCTGAGTAAATAGATACCTAACACGTCACACTTTAAAATTGCGCACACACATGGCATGACACCAAACTTCAGTAATTAAAAATCTCCCTAGGCGATTCTTAATTTTTTTTTACACGTTACCATTTAGGCATTACAGAGGAGGTCTAGTGCTAGAATTGCTGCACTCGTTCTAACGCACGCAGCAATAACTCACATGTGTGGTTTGAACGGCGTTTACATGTGGGCGGGACTTGCGTGTGTGTTCGCTTCTGAGAGCGAGCTACCGGGGACATGGGCGTTTTTTCTTATTTTTTTTATTTTTTTGTTTTTGTTTGACTTTTTTGTATTTCTTACTCTTATTTATTTTTTATTTTTTGGGATCACTTTTATTCCTATTACAAGGAATGTAAACATCCCTTGTAATAGGAATGTGTGTGACAGGTCCTCTTTATGGAGAGATGCGGGATCAATAAGACCCCGCATCTCTCCTCCAGGCTGGAAAGCATGATATTGTTCCAAAAAAATCACCAATCTCATGCTGACAGCCAAGATCACGGCTTGGTTAACATACGGGAACACGGCATGATGTGATAACGTCGTGCCCGCGCCTCCGACGGTCATAGAGATGACTGATGACCATCTGGTCACCAGTTCTCTCCAAATCGTTCTCCGAGCCCAAGATGGCACGGGAGAGCCCGGAGAAGCACCGGATGGCGGCAAGGGGGGGGGGGGAACGTCCCTACCCCCGCCTATAAGAACGATCAAGCGGCGGAACTGCCACTATGATCGTTTTTATTGTGCACAGAATCGCCGGCTGAAAAGAATGATATCTGCAGATGTCACCGCCCAAAGCAAAGGATGTCATTTGACGGTGGGCGGTAGGAAACTGGTTAATATTTTTAAAAAAGGTAATTTTTCTTCTTCATTGATGTACACTGATGAGACTGCACTGATGGGCACCGATAAGGTGGCAAGGGTGGGCACTGAGAGGTGGCATTGCTATTTGGCACTGGTGGGCAGTGAGAAGTGGCACTGCTAGGTGGCAATGATAGTTGGCAGTGATGGGCACTGATAGGCACTGGCAGCACTGCTAGGTGCCACTGATTGGCACCAGTGGTGGGCATTGATAGGTGGCACTGGCAGGGGCTACTAATTGTCACAGATGATGCAGAATTGCCTCTTCCTCTTCAGGCCCCATGTCCCTTGCACGTAAGCCGGTGATTGCCTTTTTTTATGCTCACGCTATCAGCACAAGGAGAAAACAAAAACCATTACCCAGCTTTCGTTTACATCACATGATCAGCTGTCATTTGCTGACAGCTGATCACATGGTAAAGGGCAGGGATCGGCCCCTTACTCGGATCTGTCATCACCTGAGTCTCAGTGACTCTGACCACAGCGCACGCAAAGGGGAGGACGTTTATTGACGGACTCCTGGCAATTGAGGACCATGCTGTGGCCGATCAGTTATAGCGCTGATCTCAAGTGATTAAAGAGGGTCAAAATGGGCCATTGACATGCATCACAATTCAACTTAGGATGAGTCTTTGAAAAGTTAAACTAAATAATTTGGCCACTTTATCCTTCCAAATAATTCACTTCCTGTCACATAGCCACACAGGAAGTGAGGGAAAATCCCTAACAATGTCTTTCCTTGGGGACACACAGGTCAGTCTAAATACTTTCCCCATTATGCACATTGCACTCGAGCATATTGCGGGGTACACCACAAATTATTAGGTAGTTTGGACTGTGGGGTTTATTTACTAAAGGCAAATGTACTTTGCACTACAAGTGCACTTGCTGTATATCTGAGGGGGACATGCAAGCCAAAAAAATACACCATCTTTGCTTTTACATGATTGGAACAGCCAATCACCAGTACTTTTCCTCATATTTTCAGCAGCTACACTTTTACTGCAGAGTGGATTTGTCTTTACTAAACCCCAAACTACCCAATGATTTGTGTACACAAAGTGCTAGAGTGCAATTTGCCTAATGGGGACACTAGATTGATCTGTGTGTCCCCAAGAAAAGCCATTGGTAGGGTTTTACCTTCACTTCCTGTTTGGCTTCACTTCCTGTCACACAGCTAATGTTAAGAAAAGGAAACAAAGGCCAAACTACAAAAAAAAATATATCTTAAAAAAAAAAAAAAAAAAAAAAACACACACGCAGGGGTTCTAACACTTACTTTGTTTCCCTCAAAATGCCCACAATTAGAATTGTATGGCCTTGAGCTATTTTTAAGTGCAGTGCTCTAAATCAGTGCTTCTCAAGTACCCCCAACAGGCCATGTTTGCAGGTTTTCCTTCATCTTGCACATGTGCTTTAAATCACAGTCAATGGTTTTGATTTTTGGACAGCAATTCTCGATAAGCTAAATTCACAAAACATGTCCTGTTGGGGGTACTTGAGGACTGAGGCTGAGAACCACTGCAGTAAAAAGGGAAAATTGAATACTTACCGCTCTGCATTTTTCATTTCCTGGTGACGCTCCATGGCAGCACACAATACAATCCATGCATATGCTAGCATGAAGGCACCAGATTAGACAAATCACACCTGTTTTGTTTTGACATGCCAATCAGCTGTCACATTTGTTGCAAAGAAAACACAAAACAAACATCAAAACTTTCCATCTAATTTTATTGTTCAACAAAACAAAAGGGAAGGCAAAATAAAAAACATGGTCAAATTGAAACAGTTAGACTCAACATCTTGAGCAATTTTTGGCCAAAAAAATGCAGCAGACAATTAAAGCAAAGTGAACAAACAACACACATTAACATCAGAATTATTTCAGGGGAACATATCTCCCTCACACCAAAAATATACAATCCACAAACTAAATCAAACACCTGTTTTGCAAAGACATAACAAATAAAATACATGTGTTACAAACTCGATAAGGACACCAACATGTACATTTTTTTTCTTTTTTTTTTACTATTCAGAAACAAGATCTTCAGTACTTCCAACATTACTGTTGTGGTACTAACCATCAGTACGAGTCTTTTCATCATCATAGTACTTTCATACAAAAATAACAAACAAATAAACTTTCATCCTATCCTCACTCCCTTACCTAAAAACCCTACACTCATAAAACTTCTAAGACTTACAACACAAATCACCTAAACTACACATACAAGAAGACATTTTGATTCTTTTCTAATTTTCTACACATACCTCCCTTTGAAATCATAATAAAGGGTAGTCCTTTCAGACTTATCCCCACACCCAAAACTCAAATTCACTGATTTACACTCACACACACCTGTACCCCCCTACCCTGCGTTAATCAACATACATCACTCCATCTTCCAATCCCATTTGTCTTCTACTTCCACACCTACACTATCTATACAAACCTCAACCTACTCCAACTTTCACAAAATCATTCCAACTTCTTCTTTTCCAGATCCTCCAACTTCTATCTTCTCCCAACCTCTTAACATCATACAAAAAAGCCGTATGTAACTTTGCTAACATCATTTTGCAGCACCACTTCACCTCCATCTCTTCCTTCCTCACCACCAACTGATTCCGCATATCCCATAACGCCTCTTTCAATACAAAACAAAAGATCCACCCCAAACACTTTCCCTCCACCTTCCCCAGACCTATACTTGTTAGATAACTCTCATATGTCAATTTGCACTTACATATTTTGTCCAAAAAAAACATCAAAACATAACCTTACTTTTTGTGCATAATCACAATCCCAGAGTACATGTTTCACATCTTCCTGCCCACCACATCCTTCTCTTGGGCATCTCTGCTCGGACTACATCTCGCCCCTTCAAGAATTCCTTTGTTAGTAATCCTTCATGTAATGCCAACCCATGTAACATCACGCTGTCTATTAGACACACCTTCAATTCCCACTGCACTCCAGACTCTGGCAGCTTCTAGGGATCTAAGACCTCTAATATTGCAAACAATATTTTCTTTAAAAATTTCTTTCCTTTCTCTTTACAACCTCCTTCCAAACCCAAAACCTCCAAACCATATTTTGTCCGTATCTCATCCAGCCTTTTATAGTGCACAGATATCACAAACGACACTGGTTTTCCAAGTTTCACCTTCCTCCATCTCCTAAATAACCAGCCACCCATATATTGCATCATATCAGCAGTTCTTCCATCAAGCATTACAGTCCTAACAGCCACCAACCAATAATGCATATCAACAAATTTTACCAAATCTGGAAATCCTAGACCACCTAAAATACATTCTCTCTACCTTTTCACGTGCAATACGTTCCATCCTGGAACCCCAAAGGAAAACAAAAGGCCTTGTTTATTTTAATCGCCCATACCTTCCCCATAGGTAGTACGACCGTAGTAAACAAAATTAACGGCAGTATCACAGCTTTTAGAACCAAAACTTTCCCTTTCAGGGATAATTCTCTCATCGCCCAAAAATCCAGCTTCTTTTTTATTTTTCCATGCAACTCTTCATAACTTTGTTCTCCCCTGATCGTTTCGTCAAAGGTGATACCTAAGATTTTAACCTCAGGCTTCATTTGCAATTTGTCATTCCCAATTTGTACATCACTCCCCAAACTACACAAACAACTTTTTTGCCAGTTAACTCATTTTAGATGTCATGCAATAGATCTCTGTTACCAAACCCACACGATCTACTTCTCTTTGTGATGATGCCACCACCACAACATCATCCATATACGCCATGGATTTTACCACCTCGCCACCTCCACCTGGAATAACAAAACCTCTGCACACTTTCTCTCTGTATACTCTTCAAATGTGTCTCAATAACACATATAAAGGCCAGGGGTGACAAAGGACAACCCTGCCTTACACCTGACTTAATTTTAAATGCATCACTCAAGATTCCATTGACCAAGACCCGACTTTGGATATCCACATAAAAACCTTTAATAACTTCCAACAGACTATCTGGAATTCCCAACCTGTCCATTACCTGTAGCATAAAGACATGTGACACTCTGTCATAAGCTTTTTCCAGGTCCAGCGACTCCACAACCAAAGGTCTCTGATTTTTATTGACATATTTGATCATATCCCTCAGTAATATCAAATTTTCTGACATTCTCCTACCAGGAATCGCACAGGTCTGCCATGGTCCAATCACTTTACCTAATACCATCCTTAGCCTATTAGCCACCACTTTGGCCACCACTTTATAGTCCACGTTAAGCAACGTAATTGGCCTCCAATTCTTCAGGTCTTCTCTTTCCCCCTTTTTGAAGATAAGCGAAATTACGCCCTCACTCATTGATTTTAATATTGTTTTGGTTTTAAATATTTCTTTAATCACCACACATATATCCGGTCCTATTTGCTCCCAAAATGTTGAATAGAATTCAACTCCAAGGCCATCACTTCCAGGTGTCTTGTTTTTAGCCATCCCCGCAAACGCCTCTTTAATTTCAGACAGTTGAATCTCTCTTTCCAACCACTCCACTTCATCTCTTCCCATTCTCTGATCCAACACTTCACAATAATTTTGCATTTCTTCTTTATCCTCCATCTCATAGCCTTTAAATTGTTCCCTATAGAACTTTTCCACCTCTTTCACCACATCTTCTCCTTCCACTCTTCCTCCTTCCACCTTCACAGCTTCCATCACATCTTTTTTACCATATGCCTTCTTAAAGAAGTACCTTGTACATTTCTCATCTTCCTCCATGTGTTGTACTTTTGCTTGAAAAACTATGTTCCTTCCTTTTTCTTTTATAAGTTCCCTCCTCTCCTCTTTCACAAGTCTCAATTCCTCCTCTATCTCCATTCCCATTTCTTTAAACAGGTGTAACGTTCTCAGCCTCCATCCCAATTCCTCATATATTTTTCTTTCCTTTCGCTTTCCTCCTCCCCCAATCTCTGAAGAACATACACACTCTGGGGCTGATTTACCAAACGTTTGCGCCATGAGTATTGGCGCATCTGCGTGCGCAATGGCTGTTTTGGTATTTACAAAACATTAGCGCCTGTAGCGCAGCCCTATTTCCCATTTACTATAGTGTTCTCTGCGCCCAGGAGGAGGCACTCAGTGCGCTACTATGGACCTGGCGCAGGGCATGTTAAAATCTAAATATAAAGAAGTTGGAAGTGAGAAAATATTGGGGGTGATGTGGGGTGATGTGAGGAAGTGTAGTGACACCTGCCCAAATAACTAATATGCCCAAAATAGAGTGGGAAAGTAACTTTTTCAAAACCAGCCCGCTGCGCCGGCAATTCCGATTCGAGCTGCGGGAGGTTTTTTTGAGCTCAGCGCGGGAATTTTAATGGTTTAAATGCGCCGGTAAAATCTTAGTAAATGTCAAGTCACGTAAACTAATTCGCATAAGTTGAATAGGCGCAGCTCTGAACTTGCCAGTGCGCCAGCAAAATGACATTTCTAAAGGAAAAAAAAAAAACATTTAAAAGCAGCCGCGGCTGTAATGAATTGTCGGCTCCCGGCAATATAGAGAAAAGACTTTGAAAGTGTTTGCTAACCAAAAAAAAAAAAAAGCGTGGGGGTCCCCCCAAATTCCATAACCAGGCCCTTCAGGTCTGGAATGGATATTAAGGGGAACCCCGCTCCAAATTAAAAAAAAAAATGACATGCGGGTTCCCCCCAAATATCCAAACCAGGCCCTTCGGATCTGGCATGGAATTTAAGGGGAACTCCACCCCAAATTTTATAAAAAAATGGCGTGGAGTTCCCCCCCAAAATCCAAACCAGACCCTTATTCGAGCACACAACCTGGCAGGCCGCAGGGGAAGAGGGGGGGGGGATGAGGGAGCGGCCCCTCCTCCCTTCTGAACCGTACCAGGCCGCATGCCCTCAACATGGGGGGTTTGGTGCTCTGGGGCAGGGGGGCGACCTGCGGCCCCCCCACCCCAGAGCACCCTGCCCCCATGTTGATGAGGACAGGGCCTCTTCCCGACAACCCTGGCCGTTGGTTGTCGGGGTCTACGGGCGGGGGACTTATCGGAATCCGGGAGCCCCCTTTAATAAAGGGGCCCCCGGATACCGGCCCCCCACCCTATGTGAATGAGTATGGGGTACATCGTACCCCTACCCATTCACCTGGTGGAAAAAAATTGCAATAAAAAAACCACACAACTTTTTAAAGTATTTTATTGCACAGCTCCGGGGGTCTTCTTCCGACTTCGGGGGTCTCCGGTGTAGTCGCCGCCACTCTCCGGTTTTCTTCTGCCGGGCCACCGCTAACTTCTTTAGCTCTTTTGCTAGCGGAGGCCCGGTCTTCTCCGTCGCCTTCTCCCCTCTTCTCCTCTCCGGTTCTTCCTTTCTTCTGCCGGCCCCTCCACTAACTTCTTTAGCTCTTTTGCTAGTGGAGGGGCCGGTCTTCTCCCGCTCTCCGGTTCTTCTCCCGGTTCTTCTCCTGCTTCTTTCTTCTGCCGGCCCCTCCACTAACTTCTTTAGCTCTTTTGCTAGTGAAGGGGCCGGTCTTCTCCGTCGTCGTCTTCTTCTCTCTTCTCCTCGATGTTGACTTGTCGCTTCCTCTCGCAGTAATGTTAAATTTTCGGTCCGCAGAGATTAATATAGGCTTCTCATGACGTCACAGTCACATGTTCCCATGACGTCACACTCACATGCTCCGGGGCCATGTGCCCCGGAACATGTGACTGACGTCTTGAGAAACCTATATTAATCTCTGCGGACCGAAAATGTAACATTACTGCGAGAGGAAGCAACAAGTCAACATCGAGGAGGAGAAGAGAGAAGAAGATGGCGACGACGGAGAAGACCGGCCCCTCCACTAGCAAAAGAGCTAAAGAAGTTAGTGGAGGGGCCAGCAGAAGAAAGAAGCGGGAGAAGAACCGGATAGCGGGAGAAGAAGAAGGCGACGGAGAAGACCGGGCCTCCGCTAGCAAAAGAGCTAAAAGAAGTTAGCGGAGGCCCAGCAGAAGAATACCGGAGAGCAGCGGCGACGACACCGGAGACCCCCGAAGTCGGAAGAAGACCCCCGAAGCTGTGCAATAAATTACTTTAAAAAGCTGTGTGGTTTTTTTATTGCAATTTTTTTCCACCAGGTGAATGGGTAGGGGTACGATGTACCCCATACTCATTCACATAGGGTGGGGGGCCGGTATCCGGGGGCCCCTTTATTAAAGGGGGCTCCCGGATTCCGATAAGCCCCCCGCCCGCAGACCCCGACAACCAACGGCCAGGGTTGTCGGGAAGAGGCCCTTGTCCCCATCAACATGGGGGCAGGGTGCTTTGGGGTGGGGGGGCCGCAGGTCGCCCCCCTGCCCCGAAGCACCAAACCCCCCATGTTGAGGGCATGCGGCCTGGTACGGTTCAGGAGGGAGGGGGCCGCTCTCTCGTCCCCCCCTTTTCCCCTGCGGCCTGCCAGGTTGCGTGCTCGGATAAGGGTCTGGTTTGGATTTTGGGGGGACCGCCACACCATTTTTCGGCTTGAGGGGTTCACCTTAGAATCCAAACCAGACCTAAGGGCCTGGTATGCTCCTGAAGGGGAACCCATGCCGGTTTTTTCATTAAAATTTGGCCTGGAGTTCCCCTTATGATTCATACCAAACATGGGACAGCGAGGCTGCCGAGGACCAGCGCGATCACATCGCGCTGGACACATTCTCGGCCGGCTAGTCGCCTCTAGGACACGACTTGAGCGGCTGCTGCACGCTCAGGTCGTGTCCAGATCGCCTTGCAAAGTCGCGCTGTCCCTGTGTCAGCTGGCACACGAGTCGCCCGCAAGTCGGATCCGACTTCCCGGGCGACCTCTATTCAAATCAATGGGCTCCCATATTGAACCATTCATTTTCAATAGAGCGCCGCTGACATTTCTATTTACTATAACAGTGCGCCGCTGCTTCCTGCGCCCAGTGAAGGAGTTATCCGGCGCACCAATTAAGGTTAGAACCAGCGCAGCGCACTGTTATTAGTAAATCAGCCCCTCTGTTTTGTCCAGTCCCACCAATCAAATATATTTTCAAAACCACTCTTTTTTTGGATAGATGCTCATACAATAAAACAAATGCTTTCTTTATTTCCACATCCTCCAATAGCAGGGTGTTAAGTTTCCACACTCCTCTGCCAAACTGAACTCCACCCTCCAGTGGGATTTTCACTTGAATCCCCTTGTGGTCCGAAAAAAACGCATCAAATATAATAAAAGCTTCACTTTTTAGACTCTTCGAACAAAACACAAAATCAATTCTGGACTTAACTCTGCCAGATTCTGAAAAGAAAGTAAATTTGTCTTGTTGCGGGCCTCTCTTTTCCCACATCCACAAGTTTAAAATCAGAAATCATTATTAACCACTTGTCACTGGGCACGCGTTCACAAGGCCCCGGTGCGCGTGCCCGGCGGCCGCGATTGCCGCCGGGCACCCGCGATTGCCCGGGAAACGAGCAGGAAAGTGGATCTCTGTGTAAACACAGAGATCCACGTCCTGTGAGTGAGAGGGGACCGATGGTGTGTCCCTTGTACATAGGGACAACCATCGGTCACCTCCCCCAGTCAGTCCCCTCCCCCCACAGTAAGAACACTTTGAGGGAACATATTTAACCCCTTCCCGCCCCCTAGTGGTTAACCCCTTCCCTGCCAATCACATTTATGCAGTAATCAATGCATTTTTATAGCAGGGATCGCTGTATAAATGTGAATGGTCCCAAAAATGTGTCAAAAGTGTCCGATGTGTCCGCCGCAATATCACAGTCACAATAAAAAATCGCCGCCATTACTAATAAAAAAAAAAAATGCTATAAATCTATCCCCTATTTTGTAGACGCTATAACTTTTGCGCAAACCAATCAATACGCGCTTGAGATTTTTTTTTTTTTACCAAAAATATGTAGAAGAATACGTATCGGCCTAAACTGAGGAAAATTTTATTTAAAAAAAAAAAAAATGGGTATTTATTATAGCAAAAAGTAAAAAAGTGTTTTTTTTCCAAACTGGACGCTCTTTTGTTTATAGCGCAAAAAATAAAAACCGCAGAGGTGATCAAATACCACCAAAAGAAAGCTCTATTTGTGGGAAAAAAGACGCAAATTTCGTTTGGGAGCCATGTCGCACGACCGCGCAATTGTCAAAGTGTGACAGCGCTGAAAGCTGAAAAATGGCTTGGGCAGGAAGGGGGTTTTCGTGCACAGTAGAGAAGTGGTTAAGCAATGTACTTGTGCTATCCAAACCAACTCCGCTTCCACCCACTCTGTCAGATACTTGCCTAATCGCATTGAAATCCCCCACTATTATAGTGGGAATCCGGCAGCCCAAATACACTCTTTCAGACCTTCTTGCTGGCGCATACACATTAAACAGCCTAAACACAAATTTATTTAACTGAAAAAGGCCCATGAGACATCTTCCTGGGACAATCACCTTGTATTCAAGCAAATTGAGTATTATTCTTCATTAAAATACTGACTCCACTATTCCTATTACCACAAGCAGGTGACCACACAGCCTTCCCTTTCCACTCCTTTACACCTGGCGGATATTTAATGCCGCATTCCTGCAGGCACACTATATCATGGTTTAATCCATCTAAAAAATCAAATACCACCGCTCTTCTATTTGCAGAACAAATGGATCTAACATTTAAAGATGCTATAGTCACCGCCATTGTAATTACCAAAAAAAACCTTATTTTTCCAAGAAAACTTTAAAACATATCTTCCACTCCTCCTCCTCCAGCTCTATATCTTCTCTCCATCACCTGTGGGGACTCAGGGAACTCCCCCTCATCAGAAGAAGAGACCATGCCCAACAACACCTCCAATTCTGTCTTTGCTCTTTTACTTGCAGAAATTTCACTTTCATTATCATTACTCCTTTGACCTGGAGGTAAGGATCCACTCTCATCCATTTCCATCCTTAACCCCCAGTCAGTTCCTTCCATTCCAGGAGTCACAGGGTAAGGCTGGGTTCACACTAGTGCGACACGACATCCGTCCTACTTTGGATCCGACTTTGCCCTGCGACATGAAGCCGACATATGTCCGACTTTCAATGAACGGGGATCCGACTTGGATCCCCGCCAATATCAGGCACTGTGTTTGGTATGAATCTTGAGGGGGAACTCCAGGCCAAATTTTAAATTAAAAAAAGGCATGTGTTCCCCTCCAGAGGCATACCAGGCCCTTGGGTCTGGTCTGGATTTGAACGGGCGCCCCTACGCCGAAAAAACGGGTAGTTGATACAGGGATGGAGGTGGCAGAAGGAGAAGGTCCTGTAGATGAGATTAAGGCCTGGTTCACACTGGGGCGACAAACGCTCCGACATTGGGAGCTCATGTCGCATGACGTGTGAAAATCAATGTTTCCCTATGGGAGCTGTCTTAACTGGTCCGACACATGTCGGTCCGACTTTGAGAATGCTCCCTGTACTACTTTGGTCCGACTTTGATCCGACTTCAGCCCATTGACTATCATTGAAGTCGGATCAAAGTCGGACCGCAGTCTTGCATGGTCCGACTTTGGCATGCGACTTGTGCTGTACTGCTCGAGGGGGAACTCCAGGCCAAATTTCAAATAAAAAAACGGCGTATGTTCCCCTTCCAGGAGCATACCAGGCCCTTGGGTCTGGTCTGGATTTGAACGGGCACCCCTACGCCGAAAAAACGGCGTGGGGGTCCCCCCAAAATCCAAACCAGACCCTTATCAGAGCACACAACCTGGCAGGCCGCAGGGGAAGAGGGGGGGGGTGAGAGAGCAGCCCCCCTCCCTCCTGAACCGTACCAGGCCGCATGCCGGCAACATGGGGGGTTTGGTGCTCTGGGGCAGGGGGGGCGACCTGCGGCCCCCCCACCCCAGAGCACCCTGCCCCCATGTTGATGAGGACAGGGCCTCTTCCTGACAACCCTGGCCGTTGGTTGTCGGGGTCTGCGGGCGGGGGGCTTATCGGAATCCGGGAGCCCCCTTCAATAAGGGGGCCCCCGGATCCCGGCCCCCCCACCCTATGTGAATGAGTATGGGGTACATCGTACCCCTACCCATTCACCTGGTGGAAAAAATTGCAATAAAAAAACACTACACAGGTTTTTAAAGTAATTTATTACACAGCTCCGGGGGTCTTCTACCGACCTCCGGCGCTCTTCTTCCGACTTCCGGGGGTCTTTTCCGACTTCCGGGGGTCTCCGGTGTCATCTCCGCGCTCTCCGGTTCTTTCTTCCGCCGGGCCTCCGCTAACTTCTTTTTAGCTCTTTTGCCAACGGAGGCCCGGTCTTCCCGTTGTCTCGTCCGGCTCTCCGTTGTCATGAGAAGCCAATATTAATGCGGAGCGGAGAGCCAGTATTACAGCGGGAAGAAGCGACGCGTCAACATCGAGAAGGAGAAGAGGGAAGAAGAAGGCGACGACGGGAAGACCGGCCCCTCCACTAGCGAAAGAGCTAAAGAAGTTAGTGGAGAGGCCGGCAGAAGGACAACGGAGAGCCGGACGAGACAACGGGAAGACCGGGCCTCTGTTAGCAAGAGAGCTAAAAAGAAGTTAGCGGAGGCCCGGCGGAAGAAAGAACCGGAGAGCGCGGAGACGACACCGGAGACCCCCGAAGTCAGAAAAGACCCCCGGAAGTCGGAAGAAGAGCGCCGGAGCTGTGTAATAAATTACTTTAAAAACCTGTGTAGTGTTTTTTTATTGCAATTTTTTTCCACCAGGTGAATGGGTAGGGGCACGATGTACCCCATACTCATTCACATAGGGTAGGGGGGCCGGGATCGCATCAAAACGCATCATAAAACGCACTGGAACGCACAGGAACACACCTAAATGCACCAAAAACGCACTGGAACACACTTGTCCTTATCTATGGTTAATAAAAAAGAGGGGTGAAAAAAAAGCAATGGACTGCATCAAAAACTTCCCAAAAATGCACTGGAACGCATGAAAAACGTGCATGCAGAAAAGCACCTGGAACGCATCCGGATTGCGTTTCTATGGTGTGAACTGGCCCTAGTTCACACTATAGAAACGCAGTCTGGGTGCGTTCCAGGTGCTTTTCTGCATGCGCGTTTTTGACACATTCCAGTGCATTTTTGAGGCGTTTTTGATGCAGTCCAGTGTTTTTTTCCCCCTCTTTTCACTTAGGACAAGTGTGTTGCAGTGCGTCTTTGGTGCATTTAGGTGCGTTGCGGTGCATTCCAGTGCATTTTTGGTACGTTCCGTTGTGTTTTTGATGTGTTTTACTGGGGTCCAGTACAGTTTTGTACCTAAAAAATGCAGCATGACCAATTATTTTTTGGCTTTCTGAAATGCACTGGAACGGACTGCAGTGGTGTGAACTATGCCATTGGCATTAATGTGATCAACTTTCTTTGCGTTTTTCAGGCATCAAAAAAACGCACTGCACTGCATCCGGTGTGAACTGGCCCTAAATATCATCCCCGGGGGGTGTCTATAGTATGCCTGTAAAGTAGCACATGTTTTCCATGTTTATAACAGTTGGAGAGCAAAATGACATTTCTAAAGTAAAATAATAGTCATTTAAAAGTCCTTGCGGCTGTAATGAATTGCTGGTTCCCGTCAATACAGATAAAAGTCATTGAAAGTCTTTGCTAACCAAAAAAAAATGCGTGGGGGTTCCCCCAAATTCCATAACCAGGCCCTTCAGGTCTGGAATGGATATTAAGGGGAACCCCGCTGCAAATGAAAAAAAAAAATGACGTGGGGTTCCCCCCAAATATCCATACCAGGCCCTTCAGATCTGGCATGGATTTTAAGGGGAACTCCACCCCAAATAAAAAAAAAAAGGTGTGGAGTCCCCATAAAAATCCACACCAGACCCTTATCCAAGCACATAACCTGGCCGGCCTCAGGAAAAGAGGGGGGGAGGAGAGTGGCCCCCCTCCCTCCTGAACCGTACCAGGCCACATGCCCTCAACATGGGGAGGATGTCCCCATGTTGATGGGGACAAGGGCCTCATCCCCACAACCCTTGCCCGGTGGTTGTGGGGGTCTGCGGGCAGGGGCTTATCGGAATCTGGAAGACCCCTTTAACAAAGGGGACACCCAGATCCCACCCCCCCTGTGTGAAATGGTAATGGGGTACAAATGTACCCCTACCATTTCACAAGGAAAGTGTCAAAATGTAAAAAATGACAAGAGCCGGTTTTTGACAATTCCTTTATTAATGTCTTCTCTTTTCTTCCATCTTCTTCCATCTTCTTCTTCCATCTTCTTCTTTTCTCCATTCGGGTTTCTTCCTCCATCTTCATCTTTATCTTCATCTTCATCTTCCTTCTTCCTTTGGTGTTCTCATCCGCATCTTGCTCCAGCGTCTTCCCTTCTTCTTTCTCCGGCCGCTCCGTTTGAATTGGAGGTTCCCGCTGTGCAACGCTTCAGTTCGCCTCTGGGTCCGCTTACACCCGGTGACCCCGCCCCCTCTGACGCACATGGATTTCACGGGGACTTTCCCCGTGGTGACAGAGGGGGGCGGAGCCACCGGGTGTAAGCGGACCAAGTGGAAAACTGAAGCGTCGCACAGCGGGAACCTCCAATTCAAAAGGATCGGCCGGAGCAGAAAGAAGAAGGGAAGACACCGGAGCAAGATGCGGACGAGAAGACCGAAGGAAGAAGGAAGATGAAGATGAAGATAAAGATGAAGAGGAAGATGAAGATGGAGGAAGAAACCCAAATGGAGAAAAGAAGAAGATGGAAGAAGAAGATGGAAGAAGAAGGAAGAAGATGGAAGAAAAGAGAAGACATTAATAAAGGAATTGTCAAAAACCGGCTCTTGTCATTTTTTACATTTTTGACACTTTCCTTGTGAAATGGTAGGGGTACATTTGTACCCCATTACCATTTCACATAGGGGGGGCCGGGATCTGGGGGTCCCCTTTGTTAAAGGGGTCTTCCAGATTCTGATGAGCCCCCCGCCCACAGACCCCCACAACCACCGGGCAAGGGTTGTGGGGATGAGGCCCTTGTCCCCATCAACATGGGGACATCCTTCCCATGTTGAGGGCATGTGGCCTGGTATGGTTCAGGAGGGAGGGGGGGCCGCTCTAGTCCCCCCCTCTTCCCCTGCGGTCGGCCAGGTTACGTGCTCGGATAAGGGTCTGGTATGGATTTTTGGGGGAACTCCACGTCATTTTTTTTTAAAATTTGCAGCGGGGTTCCCCTTAATATCCATTCCAGACCTCAAGGGCCTGGTTATGGAATTTGGGGGAACCCCCACGCTTTTTTTTTTTTGGTTAGCAATGACTTTCTATGACTTTTCTCTATATTGCCGGGAGCCGACAATTCATTACAGCCGCGGCTGCTTTTAAATGCCTTTTTTTTCCTTTAGAAATGTCATTTTGCAGGCGCACTGGGAAGTTCAGAGCTGCGCCTGTTCAACTTATACAAATTGACTTAGGTGACTTGACATTTACTAAGATTTTGCCGGCGCAGTGTCCCAGCGCATTTGAACCATTGAAATTCCCGCGCTGAGCTCAAAAAAACCTCCCGCAGCTCGAATGGGAATTGCCGTCGCAGCGGGCTGGTTTTGAAAAAGTTACTTTCCCACTCTATTTTGGGCATATTAGTTATTTGGGCAGGTGTCCCTACACTTCCTCACATCACCCCATGTCACCCCCATTATATTCTCACTTCCAGCTTCTTTATATTTAGATTTTAACATGCCCTGCGCCAGGTCCATAGTAGCGCACTGAGCGCCTCCTCCCGGGCGCAGAGAACACTATAGTAAATGGGAAATAGGGCTGCGATACCGGCGCAAATGTTTTGTAATTACCAAAACAGCAGAGGTGGGGGACTTGAGTCACATGACTTGACTTAAGTCAGACTTAAGTCACCTGTTTGAGGACTTGCGACTTGCTTGACAGAATTCAATAAATGATTCGACTTGACTTTGACTTGTCACTAATGACTTGCGACTTGACTTTGACTTGGGCTATATGACTTGCAATGACTTGGCACCACTAACACTAACCGCAAGCCGCCGTCTGCTTACCTTATCAGCGTGTCATGCAGACAGACGGTGGCCATTGCAGTGTTCAAAAGCCGTGCCTCCTCGTCTGTGATAGGCGGAACACTCAATTTCACAGCAGGCAGTGTTCAGCCTGTCACAGACATCCTCTTATCCTCGTCTGTGTTATGGGGATGAGCGGATGTCCGTGATAGGCGGAACACTGAATGCTGGGAAATTGAGTGTTCCGCCTATCACAGACGAGGAGGAGGCGCGGCTTTTGAATACTGGAATGACCGCCGGGATGCCGCCGATCAGGTACATGGCTGACGGGCACAGTGAAGCACGGGCACAGTGAGACACGAGCACAGTGAGGCATTGGGCACAGTGAGACACGGGCACAGTGAGGCATTGGGCACAGTGAGGCATTGGGCACAGTGAGACATGGGCACAGTGAAGCATGGGCACAGTGAGGAATGGGCACAGTGAGGCATGGGCACAGTGAAGCATGGGCACAGTGAGGCATGGGCACAGTGAGGCATGGGCACATAACCAATATTATTTATTGTTATCCCTCCTATTATTTTTATACAGTATGGGGTAGATCAGTATTTTGACTTGATTTGTGACTTGACCAAAATAAATGACTTGACTTGACTTGCTTGACTTCTAGCAGGGACTCGACTTGACTTGCTTGCTTTTCATCACAGTAACTTGGGACTTGCTTGAGACTTGAAGGTTAAGACTTGAGACTTGCTTGTGACTTGCACATGTGTGACTTACTCCCATGTCTGCAAAACAGCCATTGCGCACGCAGATGCGCCAATACTCATGGCGCAAACGTTTGGTAAATCAGCCCCCAAAACTTACTATTATGGCACAGACAAAAGCATAAATTTAACATCTCATCAGAGATTCCTCCCCTAGCCTCTTTCATAGGGGACCCCCTTTTTACCCACCCCCCCCGACCTAAACTAAAATCAATATTCTATATGGCAACTCCTCAAACTATCCAACCTAAAATCCCTCACAAAAAATAATTCATTTCGTACATTCTCAGATTTGCAAACAGAATATAAACTCACAGAAACTGAACTTTCTGACTACAACAACATCAAGCTTTTCTACCGAAAATACTTCTCACTCACCCTCCAAACCCCTTTCATGATATTTGAACAAATCTGTCTTACTTCACCCCGCGATAGAGGTTTAATATCTAGAATTTATAAAAACTTAAATGAACACAACACACCAGATCAGGGCCGCTGTTAGAAATCATGGGGCCCCGTACAGCCTACCTGATGGGGCCCCCCAACCCCGCCCTTGATGCCGCCTCAAAAAAGTCATATTTATCTCTGTCCAGGCCAATCCCATGCCTGCTAATGAATGAGAGAGTGCTGCAGCTGACTTTAAGGATTCAAATTTCCTAAGGCCTGGTTCACACTGGGGCGACAAACGCTCCGACATTGGGAGCTCATGTCGCATGACGTGTGAAAATCAATGTTTCCCTATGGGAGCCGTCCTAACTGGTCCGACACATGTCGGTCCGACTTTGAAAATGCTCCCTGTACTACTTTGGTCCGACTTTGATCCGACTTCAGCCCATTGACTATCATTGAAGTCGGATCAATGTCGGACCGCAGTCTTGCATGGTCCGACTTTGGCATGCGACTTGTGCTGTACTGCTCTTGAGGGGGAACTCCAGGCCAAATTTTAAATAAAAAACCGGCGTGGGTTCCCCTCCAGAGGCATACCAGGCCCTTGGGTCTGGTCTGGATTTAAACGGGCGCACCTACGCCGAAAAAAACGGCGTGGGGGTCCCCCCAAAATCCAAACCAGACCCTTATCCGAGCACGCAACCTGGCAGGCCGCAGGGGAAGAGGGGGGGACGAGAGAGCGGCCCCCCTCCCTCCTGAACCGTACCAGGCCGCATGCCCTCAACATGGGGGGTTTGGTGCTCTGGGGCAGGGGGGCGACCTGCGGCCCCGCCACCCCAGAGCACCCTGCCCCCATGTTGATGAGGACAGGGCCTCTTCCCAACAACCCTGGCCGTTGGTTGTCGGGGTCTGCGGGCGGGGGCTTATCGGAATCCGGGAGCCCCCTTTAATATGGGGGCCCCCAGATCCCGGCCCCCCACCCTATGTGAATGAGTATGGGGTACATCGTACCCCTACCCATTCACCTGGTGGAAAAAAATTGCAATAAAAAAACACTACACAGGTTTTCAAAGTAATTTATTGCACAGCACCGGGGGTCTTCTTCCGACTTCCGGGGGTCTTTTCCGACTTCGGGGGTCTCCGGTGTCGTCTTCCGCTCTCCGGTTCTTTCTTCCGCCGGGCCTCCGCTAACTTCTTTTTAGCTCTATTGCTAACAGAGGCCCGGTCTTCCCGTTGTCTCGTCCGGCTCTCCGTTGTCCTTCTGCCGGCCCCTCCACTAACTTCTTTTTAGCTCTTTCGCTAGTGGAGGGGCCGGGCTTCCCGTTGCCGTCTTCTTCCCTCTTATCCTCCTCGATGTTGACGCGTCGCTTCCTCCCGCTGTAATACTGGCTCTCCGCTCCGCTCCGCATTAATATAGGCTTCTCATGACGTCACAGTCACATGTTCCGGGGCACATGGCCCCGGAGCATGTGACTGTGACGTCATGGGAACATGTGACTGTGACGTCATGAGAAGCCTATATTAATGCGGAGCGGAGCGGACAGCCAGTATTACAGCAAGAGGAAGCGACGCGTCAACATCGAGGAGGAGAAGAGGGAAGAAGACGCCGACGGCGACAGCGACGGGAAGCCCGGCCCCTCCACTAGCGAAAGAGCTACCTAGAAGTTAGTGGAGGGGCCGGCAGAAGGACAACAGAGAGCCGGACTAGACAACGGGAAGACCGGGCCTCTGTTAGCAAGAGAGCTAAAAAGAAGTTAGCGGAGGCCCGGCGGAGGAAAGAACCGAAGAGCGGGAGACGACACCGGAGACCCTCGAAGTCGGAAAAGACCACCGGAAGTCGGAAGAAGACCCCCGGAAGTCGGAAGAAGACCACCGGAGCTGTGCAATAAATTACTTTGAAAACATGTGTAGTGTTTTTTTATTGCAATTTTTTTCCACCAGGTGAATGGGTAGGGGTACGATGTACCCCATACTCATTCACATAGGGTGGGGGGCCGGTATCCGGGGCCCCCTTATTGAAGGGGGCTCCCAGATTTCGATAAGCCCCCCGCCCACAGACCCCGACAACCAACGGCCAGGGTTGTCGGGAAGAGGCCCTGTCCTCATCAACATGGGGGCAGGGTGCTCTGGGGTGGGGGGGCCGCAGGTCGCCCCCCTGCCCCAGAGCACCAAACCCCCCATGTTGAGGGCATGCGGCCTGGTACGGTTCAGGAGGGAGGGGGGTGCTCTCTCGTCCCCCCCTCTTCCCCTGCGGCCGGCCAGGTTGTGTGCTCGGATAAGGGTCTGGTTTGGATTTTGGGGGGACCCCCCACGCCGTTTTTTCGGCGTAGGGGCGCCCGTTTAAATCCAGACCAGACCCAAGGGCCTGGTATGCCTCTGGAGGGGAACCCACGCCCTTTTTTTAATTAAAAATTTGGCCTGGAGTTCCCCTTCAAGATTCATACCAAACACAGTGCCTGATATTGGCGGGGATCCAAGTCTGATCCCCGTTCATTGAAAGTCGGACATATGTCGGCTTCATGTCGCAGGGCAAAGTCGGATCCAAAGTAGGACAGATGTCGTGTCGCACTAGTGTGAACCCAGCCTCAAGGCCTGGTTCACACTGGGGCGACAAACGCTCCGACATTGGGAGCTCATGTCGCATGACGTGTGAAAATCAATGTTTCCCTATGGGAGCCGTCTTAACTGGTCCGACACATGTCGGTCCGACTTTGAGAATGCTCCCTGTACTACTTTGGTCCGACTTTGATCCGACTTCAGCCCATTGACTATCATTGAAGTCGGATCAAAGTCGGACCGCAGTCTTGCATGGTCCGACTTTGGCATGCGACTTGTGCTGTGCTGCTCTTGAGGGGGAACTCCAGGCCAAATTTTAAATAAAAAACGGGCATGGGTTCCCCCTCCAGGAGCATACCAGGCCCTTGGGTCTGGTCTGGATTTGAACGGGCACCCCTACGCCGAAAAAACGGCGTGGGGGTCCCCCCAAAATCCAAACCAGACCCTTATCCGAGCACACAACCTGGCAGGCCGCAGGGGAAGAGGGGGGGACGAGAAAGCGGCCCCCCTCCCTCCTGAACCGTACCAGGCCGCATGCCCTCAACATGGGGGGTTTGGTGCTCTGGGGCAGGGGGGCGACCTGCGGCCCCCCACCCCAGAGCACCCTGCCCCCATGTTGATGAGGACAGGGCCTCTTCCCGACAACCCTGGCCATTGGTTGTCGGGGTCTGCGGGCGGGGGGCTTATCGGAATCCGGGAGCCCCCTTCAATAAGGGGGCCCCCGGATCCCGGCCCCCCCACCCTATGTGAATGAGTATTGGGTACATCGTACCCCTACCCATTCACCTGGTGGAAAAAAATTGCAATAAAAAAACACTACACAGGTTTTTAAAGTAATTTATTACACAGCTCCGGGGGTCTTCTTCCGACTCCGGCGCTCTTCTTCCGACTTCCGGGGGTCTTTTCCGACTTCGGGGGTCTCCGGTGTCGTCTCCGCGCTCTCCGGTTCTTTCTTCCGCCGGGCCTCCGCTAACTTCTTTTTAGCTTTCTTGCTAACAGAGGCCCGGTCTTCCCGTTGTCTCGTCCGGCTCTCCGTTGTCCTTCTGCCGGCCTCTCCACTAACTTCTTTAGCTCTTTCGCTAGTGGAGGGGCCGGGCTTCCCGTCGTCGCCGTCGGCTTCTTCTTCCCTCTTCTCCTTCTCGATGTTGACGCGTCGCTTCCTCCCACTGTAATACTGGCTCTCCGCTCCGCTCTGCATTAATATAGGCTTCTCATGACGTCACAGTCACATGTTCCCATGACGTCACAGTCACATGCTCCGGGGCCATGTGCCCCGGAACATGTGACTGTGACGTCATGAGAAGCCTATATTAATGCGGAGCGGAGCGGAGAGCCAGTATTACAGCGGGAGGAAGCGACGCATCAACATCGAGGAGGAGAAGAGGGAAGAAGACGCCGACGGCAACGACGGGAAGCCCGGCCCCTCCACTAGCGAAAGAGCTACCAAGAAGTTAGTGGAGGGGCCGGCAGAAGGACAACGGAGAGCCGGACGAGACAACGGGAAGACCGGGCCTCTGTTAGCAAGAGAGCTAAAAAGAAGTTAGCGGAGGCCCGGCGGAAGAAAGAATCGGAGAGCGCGGAGACGACACCGGAGACCCCCGAAGTCGGAAAAGACCCCCGGAAGTCGGAAGAAGAGCGCCGGAGTCGGAAGAAGACCCCCGGAGCTGTGTAATAAATTACTTTAAAAACCTGTGTAGTGTTTTTTTATTGCAATTTTATTCCACCAGGCGAATGGGTAGGGGTACGATGTACCCAATACTCATTCACATAGGGTGGGGGGGCCGGGATCTGGGGGCTCCCTTATTAAAGGGGGCTCCCGGATTCCGATAAGCCCCCCGCCCGCAGACCCCGACAACCAACGGCCAGGGTTGTCGGGAAGAGGCCCTGTCCTCATCAACATGGGGGCAGGGTGCTCTGGGGTGGGGGGGCCGCAGGTCGCCCCCCTGCCCCAGAGCACCAAACCCCCCATGTTGAGGGCATGCGGCCTGGTACGGTTCAGGAGGGAGGGGGGCCGCACTCACGTCCCCCCCTCTTCCCCTGCGGCCGGCCAGGTTGTGTGCTCGGATAAGGGTCTGGTTTGGATTTTGGGGGGACCCCCACGCCGTTTTTTTGGCGTAGGGGCGCCCGTTCAAATCCAGACCAGACCCAAGGGCCTGGTATGCCTCTGGAGGGGAACCCAAGCCGTTTTTTTTTATTTTAAATTTGGCGTGGAGTTCCCCCTCAAGATTCATACCAAACACAGTGCCTGATATTGGCGGGGATCCAAGTCGGATCCCCGTTCATTGAAAGTCGGACATATGTCGGCCTCATGTCGCAGGGCAAAGTCGGATCCAAAGTAGGACGGATGTCGTGTTGCACTAGTGTGAACCCAGCCTAAGCCAGCACATCTATTATGCCTTTAAATCAGCTGGAGGCATGCACTCCATAATTATTTAAAATCTGTATGAGCCAATTCACACTAGCATTGCTCTCTAAAGAGTGATCTGCATGACTGCATCTCTTCTGACAGAATTTGGCTGGTGGTGAACAGGCATTGTATGACCTCCTCGCCACCTGTTTTAACCACTTAACGACCGCTCACTGTATATATACGTCGGCAGAATGGCACTGACGGGCACAATCACGTAGAGCATACGTGATTGCCTTTGTATAGTTGGGGGTCCAATCGGACCCCCCTCCTATACAGTGAGCGGTGGCTAAGTGTCCGTGAGCGTTCCGGGATGAGGGGGCAGCCATTCGTTTCCGGCCACCCCCTCGCGACCGCTCCCGGCGAATGGAAATGCCCCCTCTGTCTGTGTCAGACAGAGGAAGCAGGAGGAAGTGATGTCATCTCTGGTGCGGCGCTCACATATACCGAGCGCCGTACAAGAGAAGACATCAGGTCAGTGCACACAACACTACACTGACACCAGGACACATAGGGACATAAATCGCCCCCCCAGGCCCCCCCAGACACCCCAGATCACCCCCCAGATCACCCCCCAGCCCCCAGTCACAGTGTCACTGATTGCAGTGACCATTTATTTAGTAATCACTGCAATCAGTGACATTTGTGACTGTAAAAGTGTCACCAAAGTTTAGTCTTAGGTCCAGTGTAGCCCCCTAACCCCCCCTAATAAAGGTTAAACCCCCTGATCACCCCCAGATAACCCTTTTACCCCCTATCACCACTGTCGCTAAGCGATCATTTTTCTGATCGCTGTCTTAGCGTCAGTGATGCCGATCGGCAGCCAGTAATTTTTTTTAGGTTCGCCGCATGTTTTTATAGCGTCAGGTACCCCAATATATTATCTAATAAAGGTTTAACCCCCTTGATCGCCCCCCAGGTAACCCTTTCACCCCCTATCACCACTGTCGCTAAGCGATCGTTTTTCTAAACGCTGTCTTAGTGTCGGTGATGCAGATCGGTAGCCAGTAATTTTTTTTAGGTTCGCCGCATGTTTTTATAGCGTCAGGTACCCCAATATATTATCTAATAAAGGTTTAACCCCCTTGATCGCCCCCCCCAGGTAACCCTTTCACCCCCATCACCACTGTCGCTAAGCGATCGTTTTTCTAAACGCTGTCTTAGTGTCGGTGATGCAGATCGGTAGCTGGTAATTTTTTTTAGGTTCGCCACAGGTTTTTATAGCGTCAGGTACCCCATATATTATCTAATAAAGGTTTTAACCCCCTGATTGCCCCTAGTTAACCCTTTCACCAGTGATCACCATATAAGTGTTACGGGTGACGCTGGTTAGTTAGTTTGCTTTTTATAGTGTCAGGGCACCCGCCGTATATAACCCAATAAAGGATTAACCCCCTGATCGCCCGGCGGGTGATATCAATTAGGTTTTAGCGTCAGAGAGGGTCTGCGTCACACCCCAGGCAGCGTCAGGTTAGTGCCAGTAACGCTAACACCCACGCGTGAAGCATACACCCCCCTTAGTGGTATAGTATCTGAACAGATCAATATCTGATCTGATCAGATCTATACTAGCGTCCCCAGCAGTTTAGGGTTCCCAAAAACGCAGTGTTAGCGGGATCAGCCCAGATACCTGCTGGCACCTGCGTTTTGCCCCTCCGTCCAGCCCAGGCCACCCAAGTGCAGTATCGATCGATCACTGTCACTTACAAAACAAAAACACACATAACTGCAGCGTTCGCAGAGACAGGCCTGATCCCTGCGACTCCAGTGCTGTAGGAGGTGATTTCACCACCACAGTTAAAAAAAAAAGCAAATATGCCGAAGCATTGGGGCAGCAGGGGCGGAGGAGCGATTTTGCTCCTAATGCCGCGTACATACGGTCGAAATTCCGACGGAGGCTTGCCCGTGGAAAAGTCCGACCATGTGTGTGCGGCATAACTTTTTTGCGGGAGGATGCCCCCATGCTTCGGCATATATAAATGGTGCGTGTATGCCCATCATTGGAAGTGGGTGGATGAAGGGCGGTATTCTAATGGTGGGCATACCCACCGATCAATCTCTTTTTTCGTTCAGCCAACTGGCTGCATGAAAAAAAAAGATTACAATACATGTCCAACAAGGACCAGCAACGTACTGGTATGTTGCTGGACTTTGAATGTTTATACCAGAATGATGCCTGCGGGTTTAGGTATCATCTTGGTATCATTCTTTTCAGCCTGCGGCCGGCTTTCATGTAAAAGCAATCCTAGCGGCTAATTAGCCTCTGGACTGCTTTTACAAGCAGTGGGAGGGAATGCCCCCCCCCGGATATAAAAAGCGCCATTGGGAAATTGGGAAAGCATTTTATCACACCAATCTTGGTGTGGTCAGATGCTTTGAGGGCAGAGGAAAAATCTAGGGTCTAGAAGACCCCAGTTTTTTCAAAAAAAGAGTACCTGTCACTACCTATTGCTATCATAGGGGATATTTATATTCCCTGAGATAACAATAAAAATGATAAAAAAAAATACTTGGAAGGAACAATTTAAAAATAAAAGAAAAAAGCAAAATTAATAATAAAAAAAAGCAAAAAAAAAAAGCACTCCTGTCCTGCCCTGCTCTTGCCCAATGGCGAACGCAAGCGTCGGTCTGGCGTCATATGTAAACAGCAATTGCACCATGCATGTGAGGTATCACCGCGAAGGTCAGATCGAGGGCAGTAATTTTAGCAGTAGACCTCCTCTGTAAATCTAATGGGGTAACCTGTAAAGGCCTTTAAAGGCTTTTAAAAATGTATGTAGTTTGACGCCAATGCGCGTTTGTGCGAAATTTTAAAGCATGTCGTGTTTGGTATCTATGTACTCGGCCTAAGATCATCTTTTTTATTTCATCAAACATTTGGGCAATATAGTGTGTTTTAGTGCATTAAAATTAAAAAAGTAGGATTTTTAAAACAGCTTACCTGTAAAATCCTTTTCTTGGAGTACATCACGGGACACAGAGCAGCATAGTCATTACTATGTGGGTTATATAGAATTACCTTCAGGTGCTGGCACTGGCAACTTCCAAAACAGGAAGTACCCTCCCCTATATAAGCCCCTCCCATCCGGGAGTACCTCAGTTTTGTAGCAAAGCAATACGTGTCCCCAAAAGAGGGGTGGGAGCTCTGTGTCCCGTGATGTACTCCAAGAAAAGGATTTTACAGGTAAGCTGTTTTAAAAATCCTACTTTCTTGTTCATACATCACGGGACACAGAGCAGCATAGTCATTACTATGTGGGACGTCCCAAAGCAATGCCAAATGAGGGGGGGATACACCATACATAAGCTGGGCGCCATCAGGCATGAGGATCTTTTGCGGCCTGCAACACACTGCGCCCAAAGGCGACATCCTCCTGACTTCTAACGTCCACCTGGTAGAACCTAGTAAACGTGTGTACTGAAGACCATGTTGCGGCCTTACAAATTTGCGCCAGGGAGGCCTGGTGATGCACTGCCCATGAAGTTCCAACTGCTCTCGTGGAGTGCGCCCTAACTTTGAACGGAGGCGGTCTACTTCTCAAGCCATAGGCTTGTATTATGACCTGTCGAATCCACTTGGCTAAAGTAGATTTTGATGCTGCCTGACCCTTTCTGGGGCCTTCCGGCAGAACAAACAAAGAATCCGTTCTACGAATCTGAGCAGTGGCTTTTAGATAAGCTTTAACTGCTCTTACTACATCCAAAGAATGCAATAACTTTTCCTCTACCGAGCTTGGTTTGGGGAAAAAAGAAGGAAGAACCACATCCTGGTTCAAGTGAAACCTCGATACCACCTTAGGAAGAAAGGCTGGGTGAGGGCGTAATACTACTCTGTCCTTATGGATAACCAGATATGGCTCTTTACAGGACATGGCGGCTAATTCCGACACTCTTCTAGCCGAGCATATGGCTACTAAAAATATCAATTTTCTGGTGAGTAGAACCAAGGAAATGTGCCGCAAAGGTTCAAACGGCTGCTTCTGCAGAACCGACAGAACCAAATTTAGATCCCATGGGCATATGGGAGCTTTAATCGGTGGAATAATACGAGTCACCCCTTGCATAAAGGTTTTGACAAGTGAATGCATAGCCAGGGGCCTTTGAAATAGTATTGATAAGGCCGAAACCTGGCCCTTGATAGTACTTAAGGCAAACTTCCTGTCTACAGCCCACTGCAGGAAGTCCAGAATTCTGCCTATAACGTACTTACGTGGATGCCATTTTCTGGCCTCGCACCAAGTGATGTACGCCTTCCAAACTCTATAGTAGATCTGCCTGGATACAGGCTTCCTGGCATTGATTATAGTTGATACCACAGAGTTAGAGAGACCTCTCTTCTTTAGGATGTGGGATTCAATAGCCAGGCCGTTAAACTTAGAGTTAGTAAGGAAGGGTGGTATATCGGTCCTTGCGAAAGCAGGTCCGGACGACGTGGAAGGGTCCAAGGACTCCCCACAGACATTTTGATGATCTCCGCGAACCAGGCCCTTCGGGGCCACGCTGGAGCCACCAGGATCACCGGCTTCTTCTCCAACCTGACTCTGCGAAGGAGTCGAGGCAACAATTGTAGCGGAGGGAATGCATATATCAGTCTGAACTGATCCCAAGGGAACACCAGAGCATCCGAGCCGCAAGCGAGGGGATCCCTTGTCCGGGAGACAAATCTGTCCACCTTTGCCTTGAATCTGGATGCTAGCAGATCTACATCCGGTGTTCCCCACCGCTGACATATTGCTCGGAAGACCTCGGGATGAAGGGACCATTCCCCTGGGCATAACTGTTGGCGACTCAGAAAGTCCGCCTTCCAATTCTCCACCCCTGGAATGAAGACAGCTGATATACATGGGACATGCTTTTCTGCCCATTCCAGGATGTGACTTACTTCCCTCTGGGCTGCACGACTCCTGGTGCCTCCCTGATGATTGATATATGCCACTGCTGTGGCATTGTCTGATTGAATTCTGACAGGGGACCCTTGGAGTCTGGATGTCCAGGCTACTAGGGCGTACCGGGCTGCTCGTATCTCTAAGAGATTGATGGGCAGGGTTTTTACTACATTTGACCATCTGCCCTGGAGAGACCATTGCTCCAGTACTGCCCCCCAGCCTATAAGGTGACCACCTTCCAAGATATCGGGCTGAAGGGTTTTCCCTTCTGGAGATTCTGGGGGATCAACCACCAGCAGAGACTCTTCCGAACGGAAGGGGACAAAGCCATCGGGAAGTCTAGAGCCTGAACTTTTCCGTTCCAGGCTGACAATATGGCCCTTTGTAAATTCCTTGAGTGGAATTGGGCGTATGGCACAGCTTCGAATGATGCTACCATCTTTCCTAGCAGCCTCATGCACAGGCGTATGGACGGCTGTCTTTTTGCACAAAGCAGACGGACCAAGCCCCTCAAAGAGGATACCTTGTCTAGAGGTAAGAAAATCTTCCTCTGGTCTGAATCCAGCCGTAGCCCTAGATATACCAGGTTTTTCACTGGCTGTAGGGCTGACTTGTCCAGGTTGATGACCCAACCGTGAGATTCTAGATACTTGATTGTATCGACAATTACCACTTCTAGCTTGGCAACTGAGTGGTCCATCAACAACAGGTCGTCTAGGTATGCCATTATCGTTACACCTCGTGTTCTTAGATCGGCCAACAGTGGGGCCAGAATTTTTGTGAACACTCGTGGTGCTGTGGCCAGACCGAATGGTAAGGCTCTGAACTGAAAATGGCGCCCTTCTACTGCAAAGCGTAGAAATTTTTGATGACCTGGAAAGATGGGAACATGCAAGTAAGCATCTTTGATGTCGATCGAGGCTAACCATTCCTCCCCTTGTAGGGCAGCGGTGACCGATCGGATCGACTCCATCCGGAAAGACCGGACGTTTAGAAATTTGTTTAGACTCTTTAGGTCCAATATGGGTCTTATGTCCCCGTTTGGTTTCGGGACTGTGAAAAGGTTTGAGTAGAAACCCAACCCCCACTCTTCCATAGGAACCTCCATAATTACTCCTTGGAGCAATAGTTGTTCTAACGCCAATAGGAGAGACCCTCTTTTCAGAGGGTCTCTTGGCATGCCTGACCACATAAAATGGGAAGGAGGAGACTCTTTTAACTCCAACTTGTATCCCAGAGTTACTGCCGAGAGCACCCATCTGTCTTTGATCGTCTCCCGCCAGGTCATTGCGAACAACTGAAGTCTTCCCCCCACCCGTTTGAGTGGGAGCAGCCCTTCATAGGCTTGACTTGGAGGCTGGTTTAGTACCCCTTCGGATCCAGGGTTTCTTATTACCCTGTGACTGTCCCTGATTTTTACCCCCTGAGTTTGACCGAGGAGGCCGTCGGAACTGCTTAGTAGCAGACGTCGCAGGGATAGGAGAGGCAGTCCTCTTAAAAGATGGACCCCTAGACCTCTTCTTACTCGGTA
Organism: Rana muscosa; assembly: GCA_029206835.1. Lineage (NCBI taxonomy): Eukaryota > Metazoa > Chordata > Amphibia > Anura > Ranidae > Rana > Rana muscosa. The sequence goes on from JARGYO010005562.1 coordinate 12,121,321, forward strand.
AGAGAGTACTTTTACCACTGGAAATCTTCTGGATATACTTATCCAGGTCCTCGCCAAAAAGGCGTTCCCCATGAAATGGGAAGCTAACTAAGAGCTTCTTACAGGGAGCTTCAGCAGACCAGTTTTTGAGCCACAGAAGCCTACGCATATGTACCAAAGACAGCGTGAGGCGGGAGGCCTGATGGATAGAATCCTTGATGGCGTCAACCGCAAAGCATAATGCTCTAGGCAGATCAGCCAGAGCCTGGGCCTGCTGGTCTGGCAAATCCCTCAGGACCATTTTCATTTGATCCTTTAAAGCTTGGCAGACCCCAATAGCTGCCACTGCTGGCTGTGTAACAGCCCCTGCTGTGGAAAAAGCAGATTTTAATAAAGATTCCAATTTTTTATCCACTGGATCTTTGAACATTTGAACATTATCTACTGGACATGTCAGTGATTTGTTCACAGAAGAGATGGCTGCGTCCACCATAGGAACATTCCATCTCTGGGTGAACTTTTCCTCCATGGGATAGATCACCGGAAATTTTTTAGGCGGAACAAATAGTTTATCAGGATGTTCCCAGTCCTGGTATATAAGTCCTTCCAATAATGGATGTATTAGAAAGGAGCAATTAACCTGGGGAGCTTTTAGTGACCCCAATGAGGAGACAGCAGTAGTTGATGGTTCAACAAGAGGCATTTTAAATGCAGATCGAACCATGTCAGTTAGGGTCTGGACCCACAATCTTTCAGTCTGTGATGCTGAAAATGGTTCATCTACTGTCGATTCCTCAAAAACAGAGCTAACCTCCTCCTGATCCCCTTCAGGTAGGTCGGTCCCTTCCTGGGACTGTTGCTCTGCCAACAGGCACTCTAATGGAGGTGATGGAGATCTGGCGCGCTTTCTTTCCTGTAGAGAAGAAGCGATCAATGCTGCCAATCTCTGCTCCAATCCCTCCAGAGTTGAGGAAAAAACCTCCTCTGTTATATATGCAGGAGCAGGTGGACTGAGGACAGCCGCAGTACCTGGCACTCCCGGGGGTTCCTTATGGGTATTAACCTCTGATTTCTCAGGGGAGGAGGGTGCAGATGACTGCTCCAGATCCTCAGAGCCCGATGGAGACCCCCTACACTTCCTGAGAGGTATATCTCGGAGTTTTTTAGGCGGCATATTCCTTAGTTCAAAGCTGAGGTATTCCAGCCGCAATACACCCCTTACTGAAATAGTCTAATGCAATTTTGCTGCTATGTACATCAGTGGGTGTTTACTAATGCGTCTTTCTGGGGATGCCTGTATCAACCGCCCGCTGTAAGCCCCTATACCATGCTACCAGCTCCTTTTCATGCTCTGTGTCCATAGTAAGCAGCGTGGACCGAGTCCTTTTATCTTGCTGGGACGCCCGCACATGCGCAGAAGCGCTGGGCGCACAGAGCGCGTCATCCGCCAGGCTCCGCCCCCTTTTTTGAAGCTAAATCTTATAAAAAGAAAGCATGTGTGCGCGCGCGTGCACGTGTGCGCTCTTGGCGCCATGTAGGGAGAGGAGCCAGGGTCCCTGTTTCACCAGGACTCGGGGATGGAAGGAAACTACTTGGCAGCATGACAGAGGAATGCAGCTTCCCTGATAGAGAGCTCACTCATCTGCCTGGACTTTCACCATGGAAGGAATAGTCCCAAGAAAAAAGACGTTCCACAGCGGCCTCTAGTGGACAAACACAGGTACCGCACTTTTGTCTTTTTTTTTTTTTTTTTTAAACCTCCTTTATGAAAAACATTTCCAGGTTTACAGTTTTTAAAACTTCCCTTATGAAAAAACATTTCTAGGATTTCTTAGGCATATACAGCTATTAGCGGGAATACCTTTTAGGTAACAGGCAGAAAGACATATTAGGCTTGGGGGTCCCCTCAATAGAACCAAGTTCCTGAGGGGCCCCCACTTACCTTTTCCCCGCCGCAGGACTTTGTTTGGTCCACAGAAGCCCAAACTTCACCTTTCACGACAGGCATTGTACTAGACCTTCAGGGACTGGGTTCCCAAGGATTCCACTCCCCTGGACCTGTATAGCACCCTGCACAGATGGCCTCTTGGTTTTGGGTATGACCAGAGCTCTGGATCCCAGGGTCCAGCCCTCCTAAGAGAGGCATTACAGGCAAAACCTTGCTCTTCTCTGCAAGGCCCGGGTACCGACCGTTTAGCTATGAAGCTTTTTTGGTCGGATCCGGAATAGCTTGCTAAGGCCCAGAGAACCTGTACACAAGCCCAGATGAATACATGTTAACCTTGGCCAACACCTTAGACACTGGCAAAAAACTGAGGTACTCCCGGATGGGAGGGGCTTATATAGGGGAGGGTACTTCCTGTTTTGGAAGTTGCCAGTGCCAGCACCTGAAGGTAATTCTATATAACCCACATAGTAATGACTATGCTGCTCTGTGTCCCGTGATGTATGAACAAGAAAAGTGTATTTTTTAACCCAAAAAATGCGTTTGAAAAATCGCTGCGCAAATACTGTGTAGAAAAAAAAATGCAACACCCACCATTTTAATCTGTAGGGCCTTTGCTTTAAAAATATATATAATGTTTGGGGGTTCAACATAATTTTCTTGCAAAAAAAAAAAATGTTTTCATGTAAACAAAAAGTGTCAAAAAGGGCTTTGTCTTCAAGTGGTTAGAAGAGTGGATGTAAGCTTCCTAATGTTGTGTATAAAATGCCAGAACAGTTCAAAACCCCCCCAAATGACCCCATTTTGGAAAGTAGACACCCCAAGCTATATACTGAGAGGCATGTCGAGTCCATGGAATATTTTATATGTTGACACAAGTTGCGGAAAAACAACAATTTTTTTTTTTTTTTGCACAAAGTTGTCACTAAATGATATATTGCTCAAACATGCCATGGGCATATGTGGAATTACACCCCAAAATACATTCTGTTGCTTCTCCTGAGTACGGGGATACCACATGTGTGAGACTTTTTGGGAGCCTAGCCACGTACGGGACCCCAAAAACCAAGCACCGCCTTCAGGCTTTCTAAGGGTGTAAATTTTTGATTTCACTTCTCACTGCCTATCACAGTTTCGGAGGCCATGGAATGCCCAGATGGCACAAAACCCCCCCAAATGACCCCATTTTGGAAAGTAGACACCCCAAGCTATTTGCTGAGAGGTATTGTGAGTATTTTGCAGATCTCGCTTTTTGTCACAAAGTTTTGAAAATTGAAAAAATAAATATATATATATATATATATATATATATATATATATTCTTTCTTCATTTTCAAAAACAAATGACAGCTGTAAAATACTCGCCATGCCTCTCAGCAAATAGCTTGGGGTGTCTATATTCCAAAATGGGGTCATTTGGGGGGGTTTTGTGCTATTTTGGCATTTTATGGCCTTCGAAACTGTGATAGGTAGTGAGGAGTGAAATCAAAAATTTGTGCCTAGAAATCCTGAAGGCGGTGCTTGGTTTTCGGGGTCCCGTACGCGGCTAGGCTCCCAAAAAGTCCCACACATGTGGTATCCCCGTACTCAGGAGAAGCAGAAAAATGTATTTTGGGGTGTAATTCCACATATAACCATGGCATGTGTGAGCAATATATCATTTAGTGACAACTTTTTGTAATTCTTTTTTTTTTTTTTTTGTTTTTGTCATTATTCAATCACTTGGGACAAAAAAAAATATATTCAATGGGCTCAACAGGCCTCTCACCAATTTCCTTGGGGTGTCTACTTTCTAAAATGGGGTCATTTGGGGGGGTTTTGTGCTATTTTGGCATTTTATGGCCTTCGAAACTGTGATAGGTAGTGAGGAGTGAAATCAAAAATTTGAGCCCTTAGAAATCCTGAAGGCGGTGCTTGGTTTCCGGGGTCCCGTACGCAGCTAGGCTCCCAAAAAGTCCCACACATGTGGTATCCCCGTACTCAGGAGAAGCAGCAAAATGTATTTTGGGGTGAAATTCCACATATAACCATGGCATGTGTGAGCAATATATCATTTAGTGACAACTTTTTGTAATTTATTTATTTTTATTTTTTTTTTGTCATTATTCAATCACTTAAGACAAAAAAAATAAAAAATTCAATGGGCTCAACATGCCTCTCAGCAATTTCCTTGGGGTGTCTACTTTCCAAAATGGGGTCATTTGGGGGGGTTTTGTACTGCCCTGTCATTTTAGCACCTCAAGAAATGAGATAGGCAGTCATAAATTTAAAGCTGTGTAAATTTCAGAAAATGTACCCTAGTTTGTAAACTCTATAACTTTTGCGCAAACCAATAAATATACGCTTATTGACATTTTTTTTACTAAAAACATGTGGCTTAATACATTTTGGCCTAAATGTATGACTACAATTGAGTTTATTCGATTTTTCTTATAACAAAAATTAGAAAATATCATTTTTTTTCAAAATTTTCGGTCTTTTTCCGTTTATATCGCAAAAAATAAAAATCGCAGAGGCAATCAAATACCATTAAAAGAAAGCTCTATTTGTGGGAAGAAAAGGACGCAAATTTTGTTTGGGTACAACATTGAATGTCCGCACAATTTACAGTTAAAGCAGCGCAGTGCAAAATTCTGAATTCACCTCTGGTCCTTTAGCTACCAAATGGTCCGGGGCTTAAGTGGTTAAAAGGGGAGTTCCAGCCTTTTTTGTGTAGCAGGATGTCCATATGTAAGAAGGAATCCGGCTCCCTCCGGTGGTATAAGTGTTACAATGCAACTAATGCACTTTGGGACAGATATCAGCTAGGAGAAAAGACTTTGTTGCTTTTAGTAAAATACAGTCTACATTACCCAGGGTGCATTGCAACACCGCAAAGCATTCTGGGCAGACTACTTAAACCAGGGGAGGGGCCAGCGTCTCTCTCTCTGGATCCAGCTCTCAATCAAGCAGGAAGTTGGCACGGAGGCCTGCTTCCTAAGGATTAGGCCAGAAGCCTGGGCCTAAATTACGGGAGTGCCTGAGTGATTTCCAGCAGAGGATCGTCCACAGCGTCCTGTGATTGCCCAGCAGAGACCGGAGTCGTCCATCACCATATGCTGTTAGTGACGGAGTCCGGAGACTGCAGCTGAAGCAGAAGCGTGGAGATCGAGTGACCGGGACAAGACAGAGGAGACTATCTGAAAGTCGGGCCTGTTTGGTGAGAAGGGCACCTGCCCAGAATTGACTACTACCTTAGAGGAAAGTGATTTAGTTAGTGCCAGCCACACTTCACCTATCACGCCACAGCTTGCGGCCTAGTGTATCTCACTGGAGACTATGTGATCAGAGATTGGTGCATCCGTCATTAGTGGGGGGCAGGCACACGAGTACTCAGGTATATTGCGGATAATTACAGCATCTTGTTGAAACCCTGTGGATTACAATTTAACTTGTGCACCGACGATGGCTAGCGAAGACTTCATTGGAGAAAGGAACTTTGAGTGGGACGCAGATAGGCCTTGCTTACCTATTATAGGGAATGAACACGTGCAAGGTATTGCAATAAAGGGGGAGCTCGCGAGCAACCAGTTAGCCGTGCAGAGACACATATAGATACATGTACATATATATAGCTGATGTTATTTCCTGTCATTACCTAATCTCAGTGATACCTATCCTTATTGGTTTATTGACTCTGCAATGCGCATGCAGAGTCAACTGTGTGTATTAATGTGATTCTTTACCCTTCCCTTTTATACTGAGTAAAGGTACCTTTGATTAAGCATATAACTTGTGTGAAGTATCTCTGTCACTTAGAAGGACTAGTGACTAGGGATGAGCTCGGTGTTCGAGACGAACATACGTTCGACTCGAACATCGGCTGTTCGATCGTTCGCCGAACAACGAACGATTTGGGCCGTTCGCGCCTAATTTGCGGCCCACAATGCACTACGCCATCGCAGTGTCATCCAGGCGCTGTGATTGGCCAAGCATGCACTGTGACCCCGCATGCTTGGCCAATCACAGCGCCGGCAGCGAGGAGAGCAATGATTGGCCACAGGCAGGATGCCTGTGGCCAATTATTGCTGAGGGTGTTTAGTACACGCCCCACACTATAAAAGGCCGCCAGCACGGCGGCCTAGTGTAGTGTGTTCCGGAGCAGGGAAAGAGAAGCATAGGCAGGGACAGTGACATTTTTTTTTCTTGCTTAACCTGGATTCCTTTAGTTTAGGGAAAGAGAAGGATAGGTAGGGAGAGTGTCAGTCTGTTTTACTGTGCTAACCCTTGTTTGTAGGGACAGGGAAGGACAGTGAGGGAAATTCTCCTTGTGCTATACTGTGCTAAAGCATTGATCATCAACCATCTTTAAAAAAACATTTTTTATAGGGACAGAAAACTATAGGTAGGGAGAGTGTCAGTGTGTTTTACTGTGCTAATCCTTGTTTGTAGGGACAGGGAAGGACAGTGAGGGAAATTCTCCTTGTGCTATACTGTGCTAAAGCATTGATCATCAACCATCTTTAAAAAAACATTTTTTATAGGGACAGAAAACTATAGGTAGGGAGAGTGTCAGTGTGTTTTACTGTGCTAATCCTTGTTTGTAGGGACAGGGAAGGACAGTGAGGGAAATTCTCCTTGTGCTATACTGTGCTAAAGCATTGATCATCAACCATCTTTAAAAAAACATTTTTTATAGGGACAGAAAACTATAGGTAGGGAGAGTGTCAGTGTGTTTTACTGTGCTAATCCTTGTTTGTAGGGACAGGGAAGGACAGTGAGGGAAATTCTCCTTGTGCTATACTGTGCTAAAGCATTGATCATCAACCATCTTTAAAAAAACATTTTTTATAGGGACAGAAAACTATAGGTAGGGAGAGTGTCAGTGTGTTTTACTGTGCTAATCCTTGTTTGTAGGGACAGGGAAGGACAGTGAGGGAAATTCTCCTTGTGCTATACTGTGCTAAAGCATTGATCATCAACCATCTTTAAAAAAACATTTTTTATAGGGACAGAAAACTATAGGTAGGGAGAGTGTCAGTGTGTTTTACTGTGCTAATCCTTGTTTGTAGGGACAGGGAAGGACAGTGAGGGAAATTCTCCTTGTGCTATACTGTGCTAAAGCATTGATCATCAACCATCTTTAAAAAAACATTTTTTATAGGGACAGAAAACTATAGGTAGGGAGAGTGTCAGTGTGTTTTACTGTGCTAATCCTTGTTTGTAGGGACAGGGAAGGTCAGTGAGGGAAATTCTCCTTGTGCTATACTGTGCTAAAGCATTGATCATCAACCATCTTTAAAAAAACATTTTTTATAGGGACAGAAAACCATAGGTAGGGAGAGTGTCAGTGTGTTTTACTGTGCTAATCCTTGTTTGTAGGGACAGGGAAGGACAGTGAGGGAAATTCTCCTTGTGCTATACTGTGCTAAAGCATTGATCATCAACCATCTTTAAAAAAACATTTTTTATAGGGACAGAAAACTATAGGTAGGGAGAGTGTCAGTGTGTTTTACTGTGCTAATCCTTGTTTGTAGGGACAGGGAAGGACAGTGAGGGAAATTCTCCTTGTGCTATACTGTGCTAAAGCATTGATCATCAACCATCTTTAAAAAAACATTTTTTATAGGGACAGAAAACTATAGGTAGGGAGAGTGTCAGTGTGTTTTACTGTGCTAATCCTTGTTTGTAGGGACAGGGAAGGACAGTGAGGGAAATTCTAATTGTGCTATACTTTGCTAAAGCATTCCTCATCAACCATCTTTGAAATCCTTGTTTTTTGGACAGTCAGGGAAATTGTTATTGTGCTATTCTGTGCGAAAGCAATCATCCTCAACCATATTTAGAAATCCTTAAGTAAAGGGACAGAGAAGGACACCTGAAGGTAGCCCTTATTGCTTTTTTCCTATCTCCCTGCAGGCCATCCATTAGAATGTCTGGAAGGCAAACAAGGAGAGGCAGACAGTCAGGAGGCAATAAAAGAGGGCAAGTAGGCTCTGTGTCTGGGGGCAACAGTGCTGGTCGTGGACGCGGTGCATTGTCATCAGCACATGGCCATGGGACACGCTTGTCCTTCTTTTCGGCAGCTGGACATGTTGAGCCACATCATGCCGAAGACTTGGTAGAGTGGATGACCAAGCCCTCCTCCTCCTCCTCCTCATCCTCTCTCACCCAGGCTCAGGGTACTGGCAAAGCAGCTGCCAAAGCGTCCTCTTCCCTGGTATCAATGTCAGACTCATCATCAGTCACTCCTTCCCTAGACCCACCATGTCCTCCTCCTGAGGAGTCCCCCGAACTGTTTGAGCACAGTGTTGGGTACATGCTCCAGGAGGATGCCCAGCGTTTCGAAGGGTCTGATGATGAAACCCAGCTACAGGAAGGCAGTAGCGTGAGAGCAGACAGAGGGGATGCTCAAGAAGGACACCAATCTGGCAGTCATGTTCCAGCAGCTGCAGCATACTGCCAGATTGGCTCCAGTGATGAGGAGGGAGGGGATGATGAGGTCACTGACTCCACGTGGGTGCCTAATAGGAGAGAGGAGGAGGAGGAGGATGAGGAGGAGGCACATCTCCAACGAGGCAGGATGCCCTTTGGTGGCCAGGTTAAGGGCAGTACACCGACGGAATCACACCGCAGAGCTCCGCCTGTGCAGGGCGCTGCCTCTGCCCGTCATTCAAAAAGTTCTTTGGTGTGTGCCTTTTTTGAGGCTAGTGCATCAGATCGCACAGCTGCTGTTTGCAACATATGTCTCAAGCGTATATCGCGTGGCCAAAACATCAGCCGCTTGGGTACCACATGCCTGACCAGACATATGTTGACCTGCCATGCAGCTCGTTGGCAAGCCTACCTCAAAGACCCACACCAAAGAACAAAGCGGACCTCTCCTTGCACCACATCAGCTGGGATCTCCAACCCCACTATAACTTCAGTCCTCTCTGAAACATGCACTGAGAGGAATGAAGGTGTAGAATTAGGTGTGTCACAGCCAAGTACTTGCGGCCACTCTGCTAGCAGTACACCGACGTCCAATTCTAGCAGGCAAATTTCCCTGCCCCAGCTGCTGGACCGTCGAAAGAAGTTCACTCCCAGCCATCCACATGCCCAGCGGTTGAATGCTAGCTTGGCTAAATTGCTTGCGCTTCAACTGCTGCCTTTTCAGTTGGTAGACTCGGCCCCCTTCCGTGAGTTTGTGCAATGTGCGGTTCCTCAGTGGCAGGTTCCCAAACGCCACTTTTTCTCACGGAAGGCTATTCCGGCTCTCTACCGGCATGTGGAAGGCAATGTCTTGGCCTCGCTGGACAGGGCGGTCAGCGGTAAGGTGCATATTACCGCTGACTCATGGTCCAGCAGGCATGGACAGGGACGTTACCTTTCTTTCACGGCCCATTGGGTCACTCTTTTGGCAGCTGGGAAGGATGCAGGACAAGGTGCAGTAGTGTTGGAGGTTGTTCCACCGCCACGCCTCCAAAATGCTACTACTGGTTGTGACACACCTCTCTCCTCCACCCCCTCCTCTTCTTCTTCCTCCATGGCCTCTTCCTGTGCTTTGTCCTCTGAACCAGCGGTGCTCCGTAGCCGTTCAAGGGGCTACGCAAGTACGCAGGCAAAAAGATGCCATGCCGTGCTTGCGCTGGTGTGTTTGGGGGACAGAAGCCACACTGGGGCAGAGGTCCTGTCTGCTCTGCAGGGCCAGGCCGAGAGGTGGTTGACGCCACGCCAGCTTAAGCCAGGAATGGTGGTTTGCGACAATGGCACCAACCTCCTCTCCGCCCTCCGACAGGGACAACTGACCCATGTGCCCTGTGTGGCTCACGTCCTTAACCTGGTGGTGCAGCGGTTCTTGGGCAGGTACCCGGGCTTACAGGATGTCCTGAGGCAGGCCAGGAAAGTCTGTGTGCATTTCCGCAGATCTTATAATGCCAGTGCTCGCCTGGCTGAGCTGCAAAAGGAGTTGAACCTGCCCAAGAACCGCCTTATATGTGACATGCCCACCAGGTGGAACTCAACGTTGGCCATGCTGCAGCGGCTGCACACGCAGCAGAGGGCCATCAATGAGTACCTGTGCGACTACGGCACCAGGACAGGGTCAGGGGAGCTTGGTTTTTTTTCTCCACGCCAGTGGGGCATGATCAGGGATGCATGCACTGTCCTGGCACCATTTGAGGAGGCCACGAGGATGGTGAGCAGTGACAGTGCATGCATCAGTGACACTGTACCTCTTGTCCACCTGTTGGAGCACACGCTGCGTGGAATAATGGACAGGGCACTTGAGGCAGAACAGAGGCAGGAAGAGGAGGACTTCCTTGCCTCTCAAGGCCCCCTTTATCCAGACAGTGTTCCTTCTGTCCCACCCATCGCACAGGAAGAGGAGGAGGAGGAGGAAGAGGAGGAGGAGGAGGATTGTGTCAGCATGGAGGTGGAGGCTGGCACTCAGCATCATCAGCAGCAGTCTTTTAGGGATGATTTACAGTCCCAAGAAACCAGTGGACTTGTACGTGGCTGGGAGGAGGTGGCTGCGGATCATGTCGTCCTTAGTGACCCAGAGGACTCCGGACCGAATGCCTCAGCTAACCTACGCTGCATGGCCTCCCTGATCCTGCAAAGTCTGCGGAAGGATCCTCGTATTCTTCGGATCAAGGAGAGGGACCATTACTGGCTGGCCACTCTCCTTGATCCACGGTACAAGGGTAAGGTTGTGGACCTTATGTTACCGTCGCAGAGGGAGCAGAGGATGAGACAACTCCGGGAGGCCTTGCAGAAAGGTCTGTGCAACGCGTTCCCAGAGACTGGGAGGTTACAAACTCCTGGTCCTGGACAACGAGTTGCTGAGGCTTCGGCCAGTCAAAGAAGGAGCGGTGGGGAAGGTGGCCGTCTGACCGATGCGTTCAGACAATTCTTTAGTCCGCAGCCCCAAAGTATGATCGGTTCCAGCAACCATCGCCAGCGTCTGATAAACATGGTGCAGGAATATCTAGGGGCAAGGTCAGACTTGGACACCTTCCCCACCGAAAATCCTCTGGCTTACTGGGTCTTGAGGATGGATCACTGGCCAGAGCTTGCACAGTATGCAATTGAGCTACTGGCCTGTCCTGCATCCAGCGTTCTTTCGGAACGCACATTCAGTGCTGCTGGAGGATTTGTCACGGATCACAGGGTGCGCCTGTCCACCGACTCGGTTGATCGACTGACTTTCATCAAGATGAACCAGTCTTGGATCACCACCAGCTACCACACACCTGATGCTGATATAACAGACTAATGGATTTTAACATGTCACATCCCTTCAAGACTGATGCTGATGCTGAGTGCCTGTGCTGTTATGTTGACTGGCTATCCTCCTCCTCCGAGTCCTCAATGATACGATTGATGATGATAGCTTGGAAGATCATTTTTGTTTATGGGTGCCGCCACCAGTGGCTAAGGCCCAATTTTTCAGCCCCTGTTTAACAGGGGCGTGTAATTACAATTTTTGAAGCAATACTTTGCAACAGGGCTCATTGCTGTGCTCCAAGTACAGTATCTGTGAGGGGTTGCAGTGTTGTGCCACCAGTGCCTAAGGCCCAATTTTTCAGCCCCTGTTCAACAGGGGCATGTAATTACAATTCTTGATCTAATAATTCACAGCAGGGCCCATTGCTGCACCCACCAAGAGTAACTCTGAGGGCTTACAGTGTTGTGGCAACACCACCACCACCACCACCACCACGAAAGGCCCAATTTTTCAGCCCCTGTTCAACAGGGGCATGCAATTACAATTCTTGACCTAATAATTCACAGCAGGGCCCATTGCTGCACCCACCAAGAGTAACTGTCAGGGCTTACAGTGTTCTGGCACCAGCACCACCATCAAAGGCCCAATTTTTACTACCACTGTTCAACAATTATATGTAATTACAATTCCTGATATAATAGTTGACAGCAGGGCGTTCCAGCACCAACCAAGAGTAACTGTGAGTGCTTACAGTGTTGTGCCAACACCAACAACTAAGGGGCCTATTTCTGCAGAGTATATACGGCAGGTCCCTACTTTCAAACATCCAACTTACAAACGACTCCTACTTGCAAACGCAAGAAGACAACAGGAAGTGAGAGGAAATCTACCCCTAGGAAGGAAAATTCTCTCCTGTAAGAATTAATATGGGAGAAAGGTGTCTCCTCTGTACTGATGCTTTATCACCAATCCTTGTTTCAAGAGAAACACCACATTTCAAAAACAGTTGTCATTGGGACGGAAAGTGAGGTGAAATGTTCTGAACAGGGGCACAGACAGCAAAACAAATGTTACAGGGGTGATAACCCTTACCTATGTTTTCCAAAAAGTTTAAAAATAGATTTTTGGGCTGGAGCTACACTTAAACAATGTACCTGTTCAAAATTACAAACACATTCTACATAAGAACAAACCTACAGTCCCTGTCTTGTATGCACCGCCTGTATACGGCTGTTCAGAGTATATAGGGCCTTTTTTATTTTGTGTGCGGTGTTCCCCTTAATATCCATACAAGACCCAAAGGGGCTGGTAATGGGCTGGGGTAGGGGGGGGGGGGGTCATGGGGTAGCTATGCCATTTTTCTTAAAGATTTTCATCCATATTACCGGGACCAGACATTACATTAAAGCCGCAAGCAGTTTTAAATGGCTTTTTTTTCCTTTAGAAGTGTCACTTTGTGCAGGGACAGTTCTAAACACGGGAAACACGTGGCACTTCACAGGCATACTTTAGACACCCCCCAGGTACGATATTTAAAGGAATATTTGACTTTTTTTTTCACTTTATGCATCATTAAAATGACTGCTCCCGAAAAACGACCGTTTTTAAAACTTCTTTTTGCATTGATACATGTCCCCTGGTGCAGAACCCGGGTTCCCAAACCCTTTTTAGGACAATAACATGCATAATAGTCGTTATAATTAGCACTTTAGAATTCGAACGTTCGCATCCATTGTATTTAATAGGGTTCTAATGTTCGTACGAACTTTCGGTCCGTTCGCGGGTTCTGGTGCGAACCGAACCCGGGGGTGTTCGGCTCATCACTACTAGTGACCAGCAAAGGTAATAACATTTACAGGTTATTGTGTGATGTATGCAGGATTGTGTCTCCTAATACTCAATAGGTCTCACACTCCTTATTCATATCAGTTGTGCTAAGGGAAGGTTTGAGCCACTTCCAGGGGTTGATAGGCAGGACGTAGACCCAAATCAAACAAACAGCAGCTCCTACGGGGGTAGTGCTACACGTGGGGGCTCATCCGGGATATTCTACGGTTCTGCAATCAACTTTCCCCCTAGACAGAACCCTTACAGCACAGAAATGGACCCTGCTGCCGTAGCCCGGTGGTGCAGGGATGAAGGCATCCTACCCGGAAATGGCCTGGTGGTTGAAATCCAGAGAGAGGCCTGGGTAGAGGAGCAGCTAACTCCAGTCTTGAGAGCATTGTCCACGGACAGGAAGCCATGGGTGATTGACATAAAGACAGATACTGTAAATCCCCACACCTATGCATTATGTGAGTGGAGGAACGGAATCTCTGACTACTTCAAGGGTGCCAGCATAAAAACTACAAACCAAGTAGAACTCCTCCGTTGTGCACCCAGAAGAGAATAAAGATGGCCCCACATCCACTACTTCAGGAGGCCCCAGCACAGGAGGGAGCGCCCAACAAAAGGGTCCCGGTTCACCACCATTGACCACCCTTAGCTCAGAATTGTGCGCTGTCCTGGGGGAGATTGTGACCAAGTGTAAAAAGGACCCTCCAGACTACCTGATGTCAGGATACAGGAAACTCAGGACCTTTTCTGGGAAGAAACCTGTACCTTCAGTGGAAGATGGATTTGAAGAGTGGCTAGATGGCGCCACTCAGGCCCTAGAAGAATGGGAGGTGCCAGAACAACAAAAAAAACAACGGATTGTGGAAAGCTTAAAGGGGCCTGCTCTGGAGGCCATACGTAACCTCAAGTTAAGCAAGAAGGACTGCAATGCACAGGATTATCTGGATATTCTGCAGAATGTGTTCGGCGGGACGGAAAACGTCACTGAACTCACTTACCAGCTGGGGCATTGCTACCAAAAAGAGGGAGAGAAGCTGTCAGAATTCATAGGACGCCTGGATAAGATCCTGCATCGGATCCTACTGAAGAAAGGGATCGATCCAAGAAAAGTGGATGAGGCCTGTGCCCAGCAGGTGTTGAGGGGAGCTCAACCCTTCGACCCCATCGCATTATTGCTACGCACCCGGCGGGACGGGAGCAGCCTGGAATACCCCGACCTGATCCAGATAGTCAGGGAGGAGGAGGCCATGTTGGAAGACAAAAGGAGGAGTCAACACACCGAACCAACTGCCCGAGTCAGAATGTTAAGTGCAGAAGAAGGTGATTCAGAAGTTGAACTCCTAAAGACCCAGGTGTCACAACTAGTAGAAATGGTGTCCATGCTGACCAGCCAGGCCTCTGTGCCACACAACAAGAACACGTCAGAGGAACCAAAAAAACCTCCTAGCTTCAATATGGAACTAGTGCAGAAGCCTAAGAGATTGATAACATGCTTCAATTGTGGGGGAATCGTGCATGTTAGAGCAGTGTGTCCCAGCCCAGATGAAGTTGCATCCAGATATCGCAAGCCGGCGGAAAACTTCAGAGGGCCCCGGTGAAGGAGTCAGCCGGGCGCCCACCAGTTTCCACGAACTCCTTCAAGAAGTCCAATGATCCAAAACATCAGAGTCAGGGACCTAAACCTCTGCCAATTAGGCCCCATCCCACAACTCAGGCTGCTGTTGAACAGAAGGCCAGTGCACACCAGACCCAGAAGGGACTGAGACCCACCGGAAACTCAAGAAAAAAAGAAGTGAGGGTACAGGTAACTGAACCCAGCAAGAAGTCTGTGTTGAAGGAGTTCCCTGCCAAGTTAGTGGGGCCTTCTCCAGTAGTCTCCATACAAGTAGAAGGGATCTACACCAAGGCTCTTCTTGACACTGGGGCTCAAGTGACTCTTCTGTATAGGGATTTCTATGATAAACATCTTAAACATCTGCCCCTACAGAAATTAGAGGAACTGGAAATATGGGGTATTGGAACTCAGAGCTTTCCCTATGACGGTTACCTGCCAATCCAGTTGACTTTTGATCCCTCAGTGGCTGGGGAGACAGAGACCTTCGATACTCTGGCAGTAGTGTGCCCTCGCCCACCAGGGGCCAGCAAGAGCTCACTCATCATAGGGACCAACACTAATCTAGTCAGGTGACTGCTGACACCGTTGGCCCAACAGGAAGAAGCCCCGACCACAAGAGTCCACCCCATGTTAAGGCAAGCCTACCAGCGCCTGGTACTGGAGCAGAAGGCCCCGGCTGAGGGAGTTGGCAAGATTTGGAAGCTAGACAAGACGGAGAAGGTATTACAACCGGGAGAGGTGACTTGCCTGAGGGCTTCTGTCAAGCTCACATGGAAACAGCCAGGCCCCTTCATTGTCTTCGAACCAGGCCCACAGGAAAGACAGAAAGGGATTGAAGTAATCCCCGAAGTGATCCCATTGAAGGCCCTACAGGAAAGCCATGGGAGGGTTTCAGTGAGTATAAGGAACACTGCTAATACACCAGTGAAGGTGCCGGCCAGAATGCTGTTGGGCCAGGTGAATCCAGCCACCCCCATTGCCCCGTGTGAATTGAAGAAAGAAGAAAGGGGTGAAGTCACCATAGAGAAGCTCTGTTCTGAAGACACGGCCCTCCCACCAGAATGGAGAAAAAGGGCCAAAGCTCAACTTGCAAGGTGGGAAAAGATCTTCTCTAAAGATGAGTTCGATATGGGGTGCGCAAGGAGTGCCACTCACAAGATACGCTTACAAGAAGATAAGCCCTTTAGAAAGAGAGTTCGACGGGTCCCACTGGGTGACTTAGAAGACTTGCGGGAACAGTTGGCTGAGCTGAAGAGGACGGGGATTATTCGAGAATCCAGGAGCCCTTACGCTTCTTCAATAGTGGTAGTCCGAAAGAAGAACGGGTCGCTGAGACTGTGTATCGACTACAGAACACTAAACAGAAGGACCATCCCAGATCAATACACCACTCCCCGAATTGAAGACGCCCTGCAGAGTCTGTCAGGGGCCAAGTGGTTCAGTGTAATGGATCTAAAAAGTGGATATTACCAAATCCCCATGCACCCTGAGGATCGGGAGAAGACAGCCTTCATCACCCCTGTGGGGTTCTTTGAGTTCAACCGTATGCCTCAAGGGTTATCAGGAGCCCCCGCCACTTTCCAAAGGCTAATGGAGAGAACCGTCGGGGACATGAATCTAATAGAGGTACTGGTATATTTGGACGACGTCATTGTGTTCGGGAGAACCCTAGAAGAGCATGAAGAGAGACTGGAGAAGGTCCTGAAGAGGCTCAGTGAAGAGGGCCTGAAACTCTCCCCAGAGAAGTGTCAATTTTACCAGTCCTCAGTCCATTACCTGGGCCATATCGTTTCTGCAGAAGGGGTGGCCACGGACCCAGAGAAGTTGGATGCCGTCACCTCTTGGCCGAGACCTACCAACGTGACTGAGCTTCGGTCATTCCTGGGGTTCTGTTCTTACTACAGAAGATTTGTAGAAGGATTCGCCAAGATTGCCAGACCCCTGAACGAGTTACTCAGAAACGAAGGGGAAGATGATGTTCCAGAGCTGGTCAAACCAGTGAAACTCACCATGGGACCCTAAAGGCCCAAAGAGTCGATTCAAGACCAGTGGACAGGGGAGTGCGAGGAAGCCTTCCAGATGTTAAAGAAGAGTCTTACCACTGCACCAGTCCTGGCCTATGCTGATCCAAAGAAGCCTTATGAACTGCATGTAGATGCCAGCCGAGATGGGCTGGGTGGGGTGCTGTACCAGGAACATGATGGTTACCTAAGACCCGTCGCATATGTGAGCAGGAGTCTGATACCTGCTGAGAAGAATTACCCCACCCACAAGCTTGAATTCCTGGCCTTGAAATGGGCAGTGGTAGACAAACTGAGAGACTACCTATATGGGGCGGAGTTTGTGGTGAAGACAGATAATAACCCGCTCACCTACCTTCTGACCACTGCCAAGTTGGATGCAACGGGACACCGGTGGTTGGCTGCCCTTTCAAGCTTCACCTTCAGCTTGAAGTACCGACCCGGAGTGGGAAATAGGGATGCAGATGCCCTGTCCAGGAGGTCTCATGCCCCCACCGACCCTACCGAAGAATGGGCCCAACTAGACCCAGAGGGAGTGCGAGCCCTATATCAGGGGACAGAACTTCAAGCCAGAGGTGGGTCAAGAGCCAAAGAAATTGGGGTCTCAGCTGTTGGAGTACCGAAGTGCTATTGCAGTGTGACCCAAGTCGAAGGGGAGGGCTTGCCCAAGCTGACAAAAAGGGATTTGAGAAAGGAGCAAGAAGAAGACTCTTTAGGGAAACTCCTGATAAAGGCCCTGGAAAGCCAGCGTCCCGAGATGCTTGAAACAGACTCCCCAAGAGAAGCCTGATTGTTGCGCAGGGAGTGGGATCGGCTACACATACGTCAAGGGGTGGTCTACCGAAGGGGCCCCTCTGACGACTCAGAAGAGAAGTGGCAGCTGTTTCTACCAGCCAAATATCGAGAAGCGGTCCTAGCTGCCCTCCATGACAACCATGGTCACCTAGGGTCCGAACGGACTTTTCACCTTGTACGGGATAGGTTCTATTGGCCCTGCATGCGGGCTGAAGTGGAAGGATATTGCCATTCCTGTGTCCGATGCATTCAAAGGAAGACCTTGCCACGTCAAGCAGCCCCAATGGGCCATCTGCAAAGTCAGGGACCTATGGAACTGGTGTGCATTGACTTCCTTTGTCTGGAGCCTGATCTGAGTGGTCAAGGGAATGTCTTGGTGATAACAGATCACTTTACCAGATATGCTCAAGCATTCCCAATAAAAGACCAGAAGGCCTCAACAGTAGCCAAAGTACTGGTAGAAAAATTCTTTGTGCACTATGGTCTACCCCAACGCCTTCATTCAGATCAGGGCAGAGACTTTGAAAGCAAATTAATAAAGAAGTTATTAGACCTGTTAGGCATCCAGAAGACCAGGACAACCCCTTATCACCCACAAGGAGATGCTCAGCCTGAACGGTTTAACCGGACTCTCTTGGATATGTTGGGGACTCTGAGTTCAGAGAAAAAGCAGCATTGGAGCAACCATGTAGCTGCCATAGTGCATGCCTACAATAGCACTGCCAGTGATGTCACCGGGTATTCCCCATACCGTTTGATGTTCGGGCGGGAGGCTCGGTTGCCAGTGGACTTGGCCTTTGGCATATCGCTGGATCATACCTCAGCAGCATCCCACAAGGGGTATGTAGACCGATTGAGAAAGAGTCTGAAGACAGCTTTTGAAAAGGCCCAAGCAGCATCTGACCAACGGGGGCTGAGAAATAAAAGAAACTTTGACCTAAGAGTCAGAATTCAAGATTTACAGCCAGGAGATAGAGTGCTGTTGAGGAACTTGGGAATTCCGGGAAAACATAAGTTGGCTGACCGTTGGAAATCCCAACCTTATGTTATCTGCAAGAAGCTGGAAAACCTTCCTGTGTACCAAATTAGGCCAGAAGGAAGCGTGGGACCGTTAAAGACCTGGCACAGGAATCACTTGTTGCCCCTCTCCGAGGCAGTTCGCATGCCTCCTGCATCTGACTCACAAGAAACCCCTTCAACTTCTCAAGGTTCCAGACCCATCACCCGATCTCAAACAGTGCTTCCAGATGTGAGAGATGGAGACTCTGACAATGAAGGTCAAGAGGATGAAGAAGCAGAATCTGACTGGTTGTGGTCATCCCAATTGCCAGAACCCATGACCACCTCCCAAACCTCACCCAAAACAGTTGACAATGGAACTCTTCGGGCAGAAGCTCCTGAATTCGTGCCTTCAAACATTCTCATTGAGGAGGTAGCTGATGACTCAGACTCTTTGTCAATGGAAGACCCAGAAGAAGGGTCGTTGTCTCTATCTGAAGGAGAGCGGGACGCTCCTGAAGTTCTGGAGCCCAACATGCCTGAACTAGATGAGGAAGCCCCTGAAGAGCTTCTAGAAACAGCCAGCCCCAATGTCCTTGAGAATATGATACCTAAAGATCAGAGGGAAAGAAGAGTAATTCACCCCCCAAAAAGACTGACGTACGACCAATTGGGTGAATGCTCTGAGGAGGCCATCATCACTTCTAAGAGAACCATTGATCAGTCTAGCTCTTCCACTCCAGATTCAGATTCAGGGGAAGACAACCCCAGCTCACTCCCTAGCACATCTGAAACAGACACCCAAGTGTCGGTGGTCCGTATACAGGACAACCTCCCTCCTTGTGATAATTGGTGGGAGGTTCCTCTGTCGGCTCTGTGTTATGATATGAGCTGTTTAAGTTTAAATCCTGCTTATGAAAAAGCAAGTTGTTTATTGTCATGCATAAACTAACAAATTTCCCTGCAGGTATTGCCAAAGTATGTGTTAGGTTACATACTGTTGTCCTCTTTGGGGACCAAAGACTTTAAGTGGGGGGAGTGTGTAGCAGGATGTCCATATGTAAGAAGGAATCCGGCTCCCTCCGGTGGTATAAGTGTTACAATGCAACTAATGCACTTTGGGACAGATATCAGCTAGGAGAAAAGACTTTAGTAAAAGACAGACTACATTACCCAGGGTGCATTGCAACACCGCAAAGCATTCTGGGCAGACTACTTAAACCAGGGGAGGGGCCAGCGTCTCTCTCTCTGGATCCAGCTCTCAATCAAGCAGGAAGTTGGCACGGAGGCCTGCTTCCTAAGGATTAGGCCAGAAGCCTGGGCCTAAATTACGGGAGTGCCTGAGTGATTTCCAGCAGAGGATCGTCCACAGCGTCCTGTGATTGCCCAGCAGAGACCGGAGTCGTCCCTCAGCATATGCTGTTAGTGACGGAGTCCGGAGACTGCAGCTGAAGCAGAAGCGTGGAGATCGAGTGACCGGGACAAGACAGAGGAGACTATCTGAAAGTCGGGCCTGTTTGGTGAGAAGGGCACCTGCCCAGAATTGACTACTACCTTAGAGGAAAGTGATTTAGTTAGTGCCAGCCACACTTCACCTATCACGCCACAGCTTGCGGCCTAGTGTATCTCACTGGAGACTATGTGATCAGAGATTGGTGCATCCGTCATTAGTGGGTGGCAGGCACACGAGTACTCAGGTATATTGCAGATAATTACAGCATCTTGTTGAAACCCTGTGGATTACAATTTAACTTGTGCACCGACGGTGGCTAGTGAAGACTTCATTGGAGAAAGGAACTTTGAGTGGGACGCAGATAGGCCTTGCTTACCTATTATAGGGAATGAACACGTGCAAGGTATTGCAATAAAGGGGGAGCTCGCGAGCAACCAGTTAGCCGTGCAGAGACACATATAGATACATGTACATATATATATAGCTGATGTTATTTCCTGTTATTACCTAATCTCAGTGATACCTATCCTTATTGGTTTATTGACTCTGCAATGCGCATGCAGAGTCAACTGTGTGTATTAATGTGATTCTTTACCCTTCCCTTTTATACTGAGTAAAGGTACCTTTGATTAAGCATATAACTTGTGTGAAGTATCTCTGTCACTTAGAAGGACTAGTGACCAGCAAAGGTAATAACATTTACAGGTTATTGTGTGATGTATGCAGGATTGTGTCTCCTAATACTCAATAGGTCTCACACTCCTTATTCATATCAGTTGTGCTAAGGGAAGGTTTGAGCCACTTCCAGGGGTTGATAGGCAGGACGTAGACCCAAATCAAACAAACAGCAGCTCCTACGGGGGTAGTGCTACATTTATGTTTATTAAAAGTCAGGAGCTACAAAAAGTGTAGCTGCTGGCTTTTAATAAACAGACACTTACCTGTTCCACTGTCCAGCGACGCAGCCGAATGGAGTTTCGCTCCTCTTCCCCTCCTCTCCGCTGGCGCCTGCATTCCAACTGTGGGCACCCGGCCGTGACAGCTTTCGGCCTCACTGCACATGCACAAATGGCGCTGCGTCTCCTGAGTGGACAGGCGATCGCCTGGGATCTGTCACGTGTCCCAGGTGATCGCCTACAGGGAGGGGCCGCATTAGGCGATATGGCGAGTCACCTAAGCAGTCCCTGGGCGGAAAGACGAAGTGGGACAGGAAGTCCCACTCCTAACGAAGCCCCCAACCCCCCCCTCTCCAAAAAAAATTACATTCCAAATGTGGCATGTAAGGGGGTGAGGAGTGGTTTAAGCGGAAGTTCCACTTTTGGGAGGAACTCCGCTTTAAAACCCCCAACAGTAGTTTAAAAAGTATAATGTTCAGCAGGAAACATGGTGGGTGGTCTCAGCATATGTACAGTGGATTCTCTGCAGAATTGGAGCTAAAAGGGACAGACATCAGTGTTCTGATTTCCAGGTCTGTTTAGTTTGCATCTGCAACACACAGCAGACAGAAGAGGACTTGTGATGTCTCTATAGGTGGCCACATGGAAATTTGGACTCGTGTCCACTCACAATAGGCAATGTGGAAAGAAGGTCGACTGCACTCCCAGCATCAGAAAAAAATTAGCTTTAAATGTATAAAATCCACAAAGAAAAGCATCACAAACCCACAACACAGAGATAGCAGCATCTATTTTTTTGACCTGAATGGACCCAGAGATAGGCAGGTGTAAACAGATTCACATCTATGTACATCTGGATTCCATTCTACATAGAGCTTTCATACAGATCAACATAAAAAAAAACAGGCAGACCTAATTGTAACGTTTGGTGAAAGCTTCTTTAAGGAGGAGTGGTTGGTGGGTGGTTAAAAAATGCAGCTCAGCTGCATCTTTTTACTGCCCCCATTCCACCCAAACAAGTAGCAAGTGTAAAGTAGCATCTCATGCTTATGATTATCGTCATTATGATGATCACAGCACTTTAGATCCTCTATTGCTCTTCCAGTGTCACATGGCTTTTGGGTGCTGACTTTGTTATGGTTCTACTGTGTGACAGTCTGTACACACTCAGACCCAATAGCCATGTGACACTGTGGAAGAGCAATAGAGGATCTAAAGTGCTGTGATCATCATAATGACAATAATCACAAACACAGTGGGGAGTCAGGGGGCTGTACCTTCTTTTCATGGTAGTTGATGTTACTGTGTGCCGTCCCTTGCCTGTAGCTGTGCACTGCTGCTGGATTCGGTTTCCTGTATCCTCTCAGCCACATGCCTCTCTCACTCCCACAGACAGCACTTACTGAGGGAGTGTTGTACATATGAATCACTCCGCCAGGGATGGTACAAGCAGAGAGCAGCCACAGCCGGAACTAGAACATGTGCAGCGCATTATGCGGCCAGGCTTAATCTACCTGCGCCCCCCGAAAATGGAAATAAAGTCCCTTCATTGATTTCACTTCCTGGGCCCCTCTGTTGCCCTAATGGGGTACAGGAATATGTAAGTACACCCTGAAAAGCAAATAGGAGTAGGGGTGGTTTAGAAAAACATTTTATTTATTCTGTCAGAAATTAACTTTATAGCTTCCCGGGCCCCCTTGCTGAGCTGATGCGGCCGGGCCCCGTACAACAGGGCTGGTTGTACTGCCCTATCAGCGGCCCTGCACCAGATAAAACACGTCAGATGTCCCAGTGGGAAGCAGACTTGAATGAATCCTTCTCTATAGAACAATGGGACATTATGATCAACAATTTACGAAAATGCACCAAGACAGCCTCCATCAGAGAATCCGCCATCAAACTTCAGTATAGGTGGTACCTCACCCCAGACAGAATCAACTCATTCTATCCAACAACCTCTCCCCTATGCTTTAGAGGATGCCCAGTACAGGGTTCCCTTATACACACATTCTGGGATTTTACACACCTTAAAACTACATGGCAACATGCTAAAAACAAAATAGAACAAATAACAGGTAGAAGAATTGAACTGACCTCTAAAATGTGCCTCCTTTTTTATCCCATTCCTGATATTTCTATAGCACAAACCAGGCTAATAGACACATAGTTACATAGTTACATAGTTACATAGTTAGTCAGGTTGAAAAAAGACACAAGTCCATCCAGTTCAACCGTAAAAAAATAAAATAAAAAAAATAAAACAAACATATATCGTACAATCCCATATACCCAATTCTATACCCACAGTTGATCCAGAGGAAGGCAAAAAAAACCCAGAAGAGCATGATCCAATTTGCTACAGCAGGGGAAAAAATTCCTTCCTGATCCCCCGAGAGGCAATCGGATATTCCCTGGATCAACTTTACCTATAAATGTCAGTACCCAGTTATATTATGTACATTTAAGAAAGAATCCAGGCCCTTCTTAAAGCAATCTACTGAGCTGGCCAGAACCACCTCTGCAGGGAGTCTATTCCACATTTTCACAGCTCTTACTGTGAAAAAACCTTTCCGTATTTGGAGGTGAAATCTCTTTTCCTCTAGACGCAAAGAGTGCCCCCATTGTTCAGTTCAATACACTGGCCTATAGCTCTTAATTGGCGTTTCTCTACTGTGCCATGGTCTCAAATTATGAATCGCATGCTGGCCATCAAGCTAACAGAACATATCCATCACACTTTGTTCGATACTATGGACACATATGATAAAAAATGGAAACCTTGGGATCTATCTCTGTTAATTAATGGAACTACACAATGATACTGTTGAATATTCTTTATAGATTTTATTTTTCCTCATTAAACAAATCCATAAGACATTATAAAGATATAAAGACCTTTTCATTGAATTGGAGGTTCCCGCTGTGCGACGCCTCAGTTCCCCACTTGGTCCGCTGCCCCCCTCTGACACCACGGGGAAAGTCCCTGTGAAATCCATGTGCGTCAGAGGGGGGCGGGGTCACCGGGTGTAAGCGGACCCAGAGGGGAACTGAAGAACTGAAGCGTCGCACAGCGGGAACCTCCAATTCAAACGGAGCGGCCGGAGAAGAAGGGAAGACGCCGGAGCAAGATGC
Source organism: Rana muscosa (assembly GCA_029206835.1). Taxonomy (NCBI): domain Eukaryota; kingdom Metazoa; phylum Chordata; class Amphibia; order Anura; family Ranidae; genus Rana; species Rana muscosa. The sequence continues at coordinate 12,145,185 of JARGYO010005562.1, forward strand.
GGACGAGAAGACCGAAGGAAGAAGGAAGATGAAGATGAAGATGAAGATGAGGATGAAGATAAAGATGAAGAGGAAGATGAAGATGGAGGAAGAAACCCGAATGGAGAAAAGAAGAAGATGGAAGAAGAAGAAGATGGAAGAAAGGAGAAGACATTAATAAAGGAATTGTCTAAAACCGGCTCTTGTCATTTTTTACATTTTTGACACTTTCTTCGTGAAATGGTAGGGGTACATTTGTACCCCATTACCATTTCACACAGGGGGGGCCCGGGATCTGGTGGTCCCCTTTGTTAAAGGGGTCTTCCAGATTCCGATAAGCCCCCCGCCCGCAGACCCCCACAACCACCGGGCAAGGGTTGTGGGGATGAGGCCCTTGTCCCCATCAACATGTTGAGGGCATGTGGCCCTTGTCCCCATCAACATGTTGAGGGCATGTGGCCTGGTACGGTTCAGGAGGGAGGGGGGGCCGCTCTCATCCCCCCCTTTTCCCCTGCGGCCGGCCAGGTTATGTGCTCGGATAAGGGTCTGGTGTGGATTTTTGGGGGGACTCCACGCCATTTTTTTTAAAATTTGGGGTGGAGTTCCCCTTAAAATCCATGCCAGATCTGAAGGGCCTGGTATGGATATTTGGGGGGAACCCCACGTCATTTTTTTTAAAATTTGCAGTGGGGTTGCCCTTAATATCCATTCCAGACCTGAAGGGCCTGGTTATGGAATTTGGGGGAACCCCCACGCTTTTTTTTTGTGTAATCAAAGACTTTCAATGACTTTTATCTGTATTGACAGGAACCAGCAATTCATTACAGCCGCAAGGACTTTTAAATGACTATTATTTTACTTTAGAAATGTCATTTTACTCTCCAACTGTTATAAACATAGAAAACATGCGCTACTTTCCAAGCATACTATAGACACCCCCCGGTATGATATTTAGGGCCAGTTCACACCGGATGCAGTGCAGTGCGTTTTTTTGATGCCTGAAAAATGCAAAGAAAGTTGATCACATTAATGCCAATGGCATAGTTCACACCACTGCAGTCCGTTCCAGTGCGTTTCAGAAAGCAAAAAAAAAATTGGTCATGCTGCATTTTTTAGGTACAGAACTGTACTGGACCGCAGTAAAACACATCAAAAACGCAATGGAACGTACCAAAAATGCACTGGAATGCACCGGAACGCACCTAAATGCACCCAAGACGCAGTGCAACACACTTGTCCTAAGTGAAAAGAGGGGGAAAAAAACACTGGACTGCATCAAAAACGCCTCAAAAATGCACTGGAATGTGTCAAAAACGCGCATGCAGAAAAGCACCTGGAACGCACCCAGACTGCGTTTCTATGGTGTGAACTAGGGCCAGTTCACACCATAGAAACGCAATCCGGATGCGTTCCAGGTGCTTTTCTGCATGCAGGTTTTTGATGCGTTCCTGTGCATTTTTGGTACGTTTTTGATGCAGTCCAGTGCTTTTTTTTCACCCCTCTTTTTTATTAACCATAGATAAGGACAAGTGTGTTCCAGTGCATTTTTGGTGCATTTAGATGTGTTCCTGTGCGTTTCATTGCGTTTATGATGCGTTTTGATGCGTTCCAGTACAGTTCAGTGCAGGTAAAATGCAGCATGTTCTACTTTTTTGGTGGAACTGGAACGCACTGGAACAAACACTGCCATTTAGAACCATATAACCAACTTTCCATGTGTAGCGGCCTCACCCTCTCTCCATCTTTATCGGTTTTACACACCAACTCATGTCTAGGGGTTGTGAGAGTGAGATGCGCCACGGCCCATGTCCTCCCCATTGCAGTAGGGAGGTGAAGGCCACTTCCTGATGTTTCCTCGGGCCGGTGTGTTCTGTGAATGCACTGAGTCTGTAACCGCAAGCTCACCCGCCTCCCCTTTGCTTCCAGTAACTGGAGTTCACACACCGAAGAAAGGTCCAACACTTGTTTATTTGGCACTCCAATAGCAAAGCACGATAAACAGTTCTTTTTGCAGCAGACTGGTTGGGACCTATAACCTTGCCAACGGTGGGATGAGCAGATCGAGGCACTTCCTAAAGTTTAAGTTCTATGCCACTGTACTATGACCTGCGGCGCCTAAGCCAATCCGGCTGTTACAGAACAGGAAAGATGGGGTCTCTTCCAGCAACCCCTATGAACAGCAATGGAGCCCTCTTCGATACGCTGTGGCCCCTATCAGGGGGATGTGTCCTCCCAAAAGAGTTCCCAGAGGCCCACTGTCACCGGGTTGGTGCTGCTCCGGGTCTTCAGTGGGTAACCTCCCCGGCCTCCTCACCTCAGGTACGAGTCCCTCCGCTCAGGGACCCTCGGACAGTCCACCCTAGCGGGACCCAGTCGAAGGTACTGGGCCCCAGGCCTCCTCGATAGTACCTCACCCCAGGCTAAAGGTGCCTGGGATGGACGCCAACATGACTCCGGACCAGGCCATGGGCACCTGGACCAGACTCCTGGATCTCCCGCACCCAGGCCTAAGGGCCCTGGGTGCGGACCGCAGCCCTCCTCCTCCGAGGACCTCCTTCTCCGCCAGACGACGACGACGACCTCGTGGTAAGGGCGTCTCCCCCTTTTATCTCCTCCCTTCAACGGCCCGGCGGGTTCCCCGCCCCAGCCATACCATCTCCGGGAAGGGACAAAACAGGGAGCACTGCGAAGATGATTCTACCTGAAGCCTGTGGGTACCCCGCCACCCACAGGCAAAGGAGAATATTACATCCTCCAATCCTCCACGAAACAAAAAGGGGTCTGAATCCTAACACAATTATACACCTGGGTCACACTATTGCCCAGGTGTATCCCATCAATTTGAGGACCCCGCTACACATGCATTTTGGATGCATAAAAAACGCAATGCACTGCATGTGGTGTGAAATGGCCCTTAAGCAATTTGGCATATTTAAAGGCACTTCTCCTTGTTTTGTTTTTGGTGTTTTCCAAATTGGTGACATTGATATATGTCCCTTAGGGTGGGACCTGGGCCCCCATTTTAAGGCCAATAACTAGAAGATAAGCCAGCCAAGTGGGGACTAGCAAAATTAACAAGTCAGTTCCCATAGACTGCAATGGTATTTGTTGGTGGGGGGGGGAGGGGTGATTGTCCCATCTCTAATTTTGTAGCATGCTGGATGATGTGCTTAATTTTGGATGGGGGGAGGGAGGGGTTATTTTTGCTAGCTGCATTGGTGTTGTTCTGCACATGCCCAGCCAGTATAAAGAGGCTCAACCGGTATATCCGCCCCGAAAGCTTCAAAATGGAGTCCCTGCAGACGATTATTCAGGCAGTCCAGCCATCAGATTGGATGATTTTGGTCGATCTGCAGGATGCGTACCTACATGTTCCAATTCTACCTGCATTTCAAAAATACCTGAGATTTGCAGTGGGACGGACCCACCTACAGTTTCAAGCCCTGCCTTTCGGTCTGTGCACCTCTCCCAGGGTGTTCACCAAGATACTAATATCTGCTTTAGTTCCCCTGCGGGAGAGGGGCTTGAGGATATACCACTACTTGGACGACATCCTACTCCTAGCAAGCAATCCGGATCAGTTGGTATGTCACCGGGACATTCTTCTACAGTCCCTAAAAGAGCTAGGGTGGCTGGTGAATTCCGACAAGAGTCAACTAATGCCAACACAGCAGATAATCTATGCACAATGTTCGACACTCAGGAGGGGACAGTGTCATTACCACCGCCGAAGGCAAGGATTGTCATCCAGAGAATGATCAAAGTCATCCAGAGCCCGTATCTGACGGCTTCACAATGCCTGAGCCTCATTGGCACAATGTCTTCCTGTATACCCATGGTTCCTTGGGCACATTGGCACTTGAGGTATTTCCAGACTGGTTTCTTGGCGCAGTGGAAGAAACAACGACTATCTCAGACGATCCTGCTGATGGGAAAAATACGTAGGAGCCTTCACTGGTGGACAGTTCCGGAAAACCTCTCCAAGCCTCATCACCTGGGCTCCCTTCCTTGGATCACAATTACGTCTGATGCAAGCAGACAGGGCTGGGGAGCCCATTGCGGGCAAACCAGAATACAGGGGAGATGGGCATGCACCACCCAGGGAGTGGTATCCAACATCTTGGAGATGAGGGCAGCCTTCTTGGCACTGACCTCTTTGGCACCCCAAATCAGAGGCCAAAGAATACTCCTACGCCTAGACAACAGAGCAGCTGTCGCTTATCTGCAGAAGCAGGGAGGCACTCGCAGCAGGTCACTCCTCAAGGAGGTAGAGCCGATCATGCTCTGGGCGGAGCAGAACCTCCTGGACCTCAGAGTGATGTATCTGCCAGGCAGGTTGAACACGGAAGCAGACACTTTATCCAGAAACTTCCTGGACAATGAGTGGGCTCTCCACCCCCATGTCTTCCTTCAGATTGCCAACAGATGGGATCCCCCTCAGGTAGATCTGTTCACCTCCCCGAAGAACGCCAAGCTGGACAGGTTCTTCTCTCGGCTGCCGCATCCACAAGTCGAGGCAGTGGATGCCCTGTCATGTCCCTGGAGGTTCACCACGGCATATGCCTTTTCTCCCAGGCCATTAATATTCAAATTCCTCCTGAGGCACCTCAGGGAGCCAGTCCAGGTGGTGGCAGTACTTCCGTATTGTGCCTCAGTGTGGGCTCTCCAATCAAGATCCCTCCTTTCCCTCAACTTCTGTCGCAGAGCAGTCTAGTTCATCCAAACCCTCAGAAGTTGAATCTTCGAATCTGGAGGTTGAGAGGCGAAGGTTCGAGTCCCTAGGGTGTTCTCCAGGAGTCATATCAACCCTTCTAAAAGCTAGGAAGCCAGCAACTAATGCCATATATTCAAGAATATGGGACAAGTTCTTGTCATTTGTTTCCGAAAATGGATTTCATCCAATCCTTCCTTCTACATCTCATGTTCTAGGATTCCTTCAGACAGGACTTGATCTGGGACTTGGTCTGAGCTCTCTCAAAGTGCAGGTAGCAGTAATCTCTGCTGCAACAAATAAGAGATGGGCGGAGGATCCTTCAGTAGTCACTTTCCTCAGAGGTATATTGAAGATTCGCCCTCCTGTCAGACGATCATTTCCTAAGTGGGATCTGTCCCTAGTCCTGGAAGTTCTATCTGACCATCCCTTTGCTCCAGTGGAACAAGTAACAATATGGAACCTGACACTAAAGACGTCTTTCCTGCTAGCCATTACATCTGGCAGAAGAATCTCGGAACTTCACTCTTTAGGGATAGGTGACGACCACATCTCCTTCTTCACAGACAGAGTGGAACTTCGTCCCCTTCGGGGGTTCACACCAAAGGTTGCTACTCCAAGCCACCTGTTGGAACCCTGGGCACTACCAGTGTTTACAGACATGGATTCAGAGTCTTGTCACGAACTGGATGTATCCAGAGTGCTCAGGGCCTACCTAGAAGCCACCGGCCCCTTCAGAAATTCTGAGAGACTTTTCATCGTACCGTTCGGTAAATACAGGGGCAAAGAAGCTTCCATCAGAACTCTGGCATCTTGGGTTGTAAAGTTAATCCAGAAGGCCTACAGGGTGAAGAATATGGAGCCTCCATCCCGAGTGAATGCTCATTCTACAAAGGCAGTCTCAGCTTCCTGGGCAGCAAGGGCTAATGTTTCGTTGTAATTTAACAGGTGTAGCCACTTTGAATTTCAGTCTCTACATTGGGAGAACTTGCATTCTGGGTGTTTCATGGACTGTGCATGTGTTTTCAATTGCCTCATTAGCACACAAACATATGTTATATAAAGCTCACAGAGCATTCGGTCGCTTGCCCTGAGAAGAGGCAAGTGTGTGTGGGGTAAAATGTACATGGTGATGTCCTTATCGAGTTTGTAACACATGTATTTAATTTTTTATGTCTTTGCAAAACAAGTGATTGGTTAACTTTTGGTGTATTTTTTGGTGTGGGGGAAATGTTCCCCTGAAATAATTCTGATGTTGTTAATGTGTGTCGTTTGTTCACTTTGATTTAATTGTGCTGCATTTTTTTGGCCAAAAATTGCTCAAGATGTTGAGTCTGTAACTGTTTCAAATTGACCATGTTTTTTATTTTGCCTTCCCTTTTGTTTTGTTGAACAATAAAATATGATGCAAAGTTTTGATGTTTTTGTGTTTTCTTTGCAACAAATGTGACAGCTGATTGGCATGTCAAAACAAAACAGGTGTAATTTGTCTACCCTGGTGCCTTCATGGTAGCATATGCATGTATTGTATTGTGTGCTGCCATGGAGCGTCACCAGGAAATGAAATACAGAGCGGTAAGTATTCAATTTTCCTTTTTTACTGCAGTGGTTCTCAGCCTCAGTCCTCAAGTACCCCCAACAGGACATGTTTTGTGAATTTTTCTTATCGAGAATTGCTGTCCAAAAATCAAAACCATTGACTGTGATTTAAAGCACATGTGCAAGATGAAGGAAAACCTGCAAACATGGCCTGTTGCGGGTACTTGAGAAGCACTGATTTAGAGCACTGCAAAATAGCTCAAGGCCATACAATTCTAATTGTGGGCATTTTGAGGGAAACAAAGTAAGTGTTAGAACCCCTGCGTTTGTTTTTTTTTAGATTTTTTTTTTTTTTTGTAGTTTGGCTTTTGTGTCTCCTTTTCTTAACATTGGCTTCACTTCCTGTCACACAGCTAAACAGGAAGTGAAGGTAAAACCCTACCAATGTCTTTGCTTGGGGACACACAGATCAATCTAACTAGTGTCCCCATTAAGCAAATTGCACTCTAGCACTTTGTTGTGTACACCCCAAATCATTGGGTAGTTTGGGGTTTAGTAAAGACAAATCCACGCTGCAGTAAAAGTGTAGCTGCTGAAAATCTGAGGGAAAGTACTGGTGATTGGATGTTGCAATCATGTAAAAGCAAAGATGGTGTTTTTTTTGGCTTGCATGTCCCCCTCAGATATACAGCAAGTGCACTTGTAGTGCAAAGTAGATTTGCCTTTAGTAAATAAACCCCACAGTCCAAACTACCTAATAAATTGTGGTGTACTCTGCAATATGCTGGAGTGCAATGTGCATAATGGGGAAAGTATTTAGACTGACCTGTGTGTCCCCAAGGAAAGACATTGTTAGGGATTTTCCCTTACTTCCTGTGTGGCTATGTGTCAGGAAGTGAATTATTTGGAAGGATAAAGTGGCCAAATTATTTAGTTTAACTTTTCAAAGACTCATTCCTAAGATGAATTGTGATGCATGTCAATTGCCCATTTAGACCCTCTTTAATCACTTGAGATCAGTGCTATAACTGATCGACGGCCACAGCATGGTCCTCAATTGCCGGGAGTCCATCAATAAACGTCCTCCCCTTTGCGCGCGCTGTGGTCACAGAGTCACAGACTCAGGTGATGGCAGATCCGAGTAAGGGGCCGATCCCTGCCCTTTACCATGTGATCAGCTGTCAGCAAATGACAGCTGATCACGTGATGTAAACAAAAGCTGGGTAATGGTTTTTGTTTTCTCCTTGTGCTGACAGCGTGAGCATAAAAAAAGGCAATCACTGGCTTATGTGCAAGGGACATGGGGCCCGAAGAGGAAGAGGCAATTCTGCATCATCTGTGACAATTAGTAGCCCCTGCCAGTGCCACCCATCAATGCCCACCACTGGTGCCAATCAGTGGCACCTATCACTGCCAACTATCATTGCCACCTAGCAGTGCCAAATAGCAATGCTACCTCTCAGTGCCCACCCTTGCCACCTTATCGGTGCCCATCAGTGCAGTCTCATCAGTGTACATCAATGAAGAAGAAAAATTACCTTTTTTTTAAATATTAACCAGTTTCCTACCGCCCACCGTCAAATGACATCCTTGGCTTTGTGCGGTGACATCTGAATGTTGGGTGCAGTTGCAGGCATCATTCAGATATCATTCTTTTCAGCCGGCGATTCTGTGCATAATAAAACGATCATAGTGGCAGTTCCGCCGCTTGATCGTTCTTATAGGCGGGGGGAGGGGACGTTTCCCCCCCCCTCTCTTGCCGCCATCCGGTGCTTCTCCGGGCTCTCCCGTGCCATCTGGGGCTCAGAGAACGATTTGGAGATGACTGGTGACCAGATGGTCATCAGTCATCTCTATGACCGTCGGAGGCGCGGGCACGACGTTATGACATCACACCGTGTTCCTGTATGTTAACCAAGCCGTGATCTCGGCTGTCAGCATGAGATTGGTGTTTTTTTTGGACCAATATCATGCTTTCCAGCCTGGTGGAGAGATGTGGGGTCTTATTGACCCCACATCTCTCCATAAAGAGGACCTGTCACACACATTCCTATTACAAGGGATGTTTACGTTCCTTGTAATAGGAATAAAAGTGATCCAAATAAATTAAAAAAAATTAAAAAAAGAGTAAGAAATACAAAAAAAACAAAATAAAAAAAATAAGAAAAAACGCCCATGTCCCCGGTAGCTCGCGCTCAGAAGCGAACACACACGTAAGTCCTGCCCACATATGTAAACGCCGTTCAAACCACACATGTGAGTTATTGCTGCGTGCGTTAGAACGAGTGCAACAATTCTAGCACTAGACCTCCTCTGTAATGCCAAAATGGTAACCTGTAAAAAAATTTAAAGCATCGCCTAGGGAGATTTTTAATTACTGAAGTTTGGTGTCATGCCATGTGTGTGCGCAATTTTAAAGCGTGACGTGTTAGGTATCTATTTACTCAGCATAACAACATCTTTCACATTATACCAAAAAATTGGCCGTAACTTTACTGTTTTGTAATATTTTTAGCAAACAAAAGGCGTTTGAAAATTTATTGCGCAAATACCGAGCGAGATAAAAATTTGCAATGACCGCCATCTTATTCCCTAGGGTGTCTGCTCCAAAAACATATATAATGTTTGGTGTTTTGAAGTAATTTTATAGCCATAAATGTATGATATTTACATGAAGGAGAGAAGTGCCAGAATAGGCCCAGTGCTGAAGTTTTTAAACTCGGTCTTTTGTATTTATCGAAAAAAATAAAAAATAAAAACACAAAGGTGATCAAATAGCACCAAAAGCAAGCTCTATTTGTGTGCCAACAAATAAAACATTTTCATTGGGTTACAGTGTTGTATGAGCGCGCAATTGTCATTAAAGGTGCATCAGCGCTGAAATGTGAAACTTGGTCTGGGCAGTGCGCAAGTGGTTAATATAAGGCTGCATGCACACGGACGTTTTTCAAGCCACTTGTTTGAGCGTTTTTTGCAGCTTAAAAACATCTCTCCATGTTAGCCTATGGCCTCATGGCCATCATGGCGTTTTTGAGCTGTAAATGGCATAGGCGTTTTTAGGCCCCATGTAGACGGGACGCTGGTGCAAAGTGTTCAGAACTAAGGTTGAAAGTGGCGTTTAGAAAGGCGCGCTTTGTGGCGTTTGCATGCCGTGTTTTACCACATTTGCGTGTATATGATAAGGAGCCGCCCTAAGCTCCAAAAAAAGTATTATTTACGATTTTAGCTATTTAGTGAGACCAGAGTGATATCAGCAGCTGAGAGCAGCAGTGTAGTTGTATTTAGCGTGTCACGTGCCACAAGTTGTGGATTGTCCACTTGCCACGTCAGCTGCCCCAAGTTGTGGATTGTCCACAATGCAATGGAAGCAATTTCTTTTATATATATATATATTTTATGGTTTTTCATCATTTGCCATAAATTTGGAGTTTATCAATGTAAAAAAATAGGTCACCTTTAAAAACGCTTCTAAACTAAAATGCGGCTAAACGCCGGTACCGCGTCTGAAACGTGGAAATCTTTGGCGTCTGAAGGCATTTTGAGGGTTTGGTTTGTGAAAAACGATTTTAAACGCAACTGCAGATTTTTTTTGCCAGGCCAAAAACAGTGTTTTGGATGTAATAGAATTCAATGGACCCGCATCCAAAACGCAAGTACCGCAATTTTGCGGCGTTTTTTTGTTTTACCTGTTTATAGCTGGTTGTTAAAGGAAATGTAAAAAAAAAAAAAAAAGGTTAAAAAAAAAATAAATAAAAAAAAACAGCATGGGGTCCCCCCCCCCCAGGTCCCTACCAGGCCCTTGGGTCTAGTATGGATTCAAAGGGGACCCCCCCCAAAAAAATTAAAGAAAAACTGGCGTGGGGGTCCCCCCGGAATCCACACCAGGCCCTTCAGGTCTGGCATGTATTTTAAGGGGAACCGCGCGCCAAAAACAAAAAAAATTTGCGTAGGGTCCCCTAAAAATACACACCAGACCCTTTATCTGAGCACTCAACCTGGCAGGCCGCAGTGGAAAAGGGGAAGACGAGAGAGCGGCCCCCCTCCCTCCTGAACCGTACCAGGCCGCGTGCCCTCAACATGGGGGGTTTGGTGCTTCGGGGCAGGGGGGGCGACCTGCGGCCCTCCCCACCCCAAAGCACCCTGCCCCCATGTTGATGGGGACAAGGGCCTCTTCCCGACAACCCTGGCTGTTGGTTGTCGGGGTCTGCGGGCGGGGGGCTTATCGGAATCCGAGAGCCCCCTTTAATAAGGGGGACCCCAGATACCTGCCCCCCACCCTATGTGAATGAGTATGGGGTACATCGTACCCCTACCCATTCACCTGGTGGCAAAATAAGTCAATAAAAAGAGACAACACTGGTTTGAAAAGTAATTTATTGGGCAGCTCCGGGGGTCTTTCTGCCGGGCCCCCGCTATCTTCTGCTAGCTCTTTTGCTAGCGGGGGTCCCGGGCTTCCTCGCCGTCTTCTTCCGACTTCGGGGGTCTTTCTGCCGGGCCCCCGCTATCTTCTGCTAGCTCTTTTGCTAGAGGGGGTCCCGGGCTTCCTCGCCGTCTTCTTCTGACTTCGGGGGTCTTTCTGCCGGGCCCCCGCTATCTTCTGCTAGCTCTTTTGCTAGCGGGGGTCCCAGGCTTCCTCGCCGTCTTCTTCCGACTTCGGGGGTCTCTTGTTCTGTTCTCCGGTTCTCCTCCCGCTCTCCGACGTCTTCTCCACGATCTCCAGTTCTTTCTGCCTTCTGCTGGGCCCCGCTATCTTCTTCCAGCTCTTTTGCTAGCGGGGGCCAGTCTTCTACATCGCCTTCTTCCCTCTTCTCTTCGCCCGATGTTGCCTCGTCGCTGTCCACCGCCGCAATGATCTGTCCGAGCAGCGGTGCCACTTTTATTGGCATGGGGCGTGGTCACCGGATGATGCCACCGCTGACCTCGCCCCCGTTTCACGTCACAGTCCCATCATTCCCCGGGACTGTGACACCATACGGGGGCGGGGTCAGCGGTGGCATCATCCGGTGACCACGCCCCATGCCAATAAAAGTGGCACCGCTGCTCGGACAGATCATTGCGGCGGTGGACAGCGACGAGGCAACATCGGCCGAAGAGAAGAGGGAAGAAGGCGACGAAGAAGACCGGCCCCCGCTAGCAAAAGAGCTGCGAGAAGATAGCGGGGGCCCGGCAGAAGGCAGAAAGAACCGGAGATCGTGGAGAAGATGTCGGAGAGCGGGAGAAGAACCGGAGAACAGAACAAGAGACCCCCGAAGTCGGAAGAAGACGGCGAGGAAGCCCGGGACCCCCGCTAGCAGAAGATAGCGGGGGCCCGGCAGAAAGACCCCCGAAGATGGCGAGGAAGCCCGGGACCCTCGCTAGCAAACGAGCTAGCCGAAGATAGCGGGGGCCCAGCAGAAAGACCCCCGGAGCTGCCCAATAAATTACTATTCAAACCTGTGTTGTCTTTTTTTATTGACTTATTTTCCCACCAGGTGAATGGGTAGGGGTACGATGTACCCCATACTCATTCACATAGGGTGGGGGGCCGGTGTCTAGGGGCCCTCTTTTTAAAGGGGGTGCCCTGATTCCGAAAAGCCCCCCGCCCGCATACCGCGACAACCAACGGCCAGGGTTGTCGGGAAGAGGCCCTTGTCCCCATCAACATGGGGGCAGGGTGCTTTGGGTTGGGGGGGGCCGCAGGTAGCCCCCCTGCCCCGAAGCACCAAACCCCCCATGTTGAGGGCATGCGGCCTGGTACGGTTCAGGAGGGAGGGGGGCTGCTCTCTCGTCCCCCCCTTTTCCCCTGCGGCCTGCCAGGTTGAGTGCTCGGATAAGGGTCTGGTTTGGATTTTGGGGGGACCCCCACGCCGTTTTTCAGCTTAAGGGGGTTCACCTTAAAATCCAGACCAGACCTAAGGGTCTGGTTTGGATTTTGGGGGGACCCCCACGCCGTTTTTCGGCTTAGGGGGTTCACCTTAAAATCCAGACCAGACCTAAGGGTCTGGTATGCTCCTGGAGGGGAACCCATGCCGGTTTTTTCATTAAAATTTGGCCTGGAGTTCCCCTTCATGATTCATACCAAACATGGGACAGCGAGGCTGCCGAGGACCAGCGAGATGACATCGCGCTGGACACATTCTCGGCCGGCTAGTCTCCTCTAGGACACGACTTGAGCGGCTGCTTCACGCGCTCAGGTCGTGTCCAGCTTGCCTGGCAGAGTCGCGCCGTCCCTGTGTCAGCCGGCACACAAGTCGGATCCGACTTCCGGGCGACCTCTATTCAAATCAATGGGCTCCCATAGGGAACCATTCATTTTCAATAGAGCGCCGCTGACATTTCTATTTACTATAACAGTGCGCCGCTGCTTCCTGCGCCAAGTAAAGGAGTTATCAGGCGCACCAATTAAGGTTAGAAGCAGCGCAGTGCACTGTTATTAGTAAATCAGCCCCATAGTGTCTGAAGAGGGAGTGTCTACAGACCCTGACAAGCTGGATGCAGTTACCTCCTGGCCCCGACCGACTACAGTGACTGAGCTCAGATCCTTCCTGGGGTTCTGCTCCTATTACCGCAGATTTGTGGAAGGGTTTGCAAGAATTGTCAGACCCCTGAATGAGCTACCGAAGACAGAAGGAGAGGAGGATGACACTGGCCCCAGGAAGCCCGGAGAGTCTGTGGAAGATCAGTGGACAGAGAAGTGTGAAGAGGCGTTCAAGATGCTGAAGAAAAGTCTGACCACTGCCCGAGTCTTGGCCTATGCTGATACCAAGAGACCATACGAAATACATGTGGATGCCAGCCATGATGGTCTGGGAGGAGTGCTATACCAGGAGTATGGAGGACAGTTGAAGACAGTCGCCTATGTGAGAAGGAGTCTAACACCAGCGGAAAAGAATTACCCCACTCACAAGTTGGAGTTCCTGGCCCTAAAGTGGGCAGTGGTGGACAAGCTCAAAGACTACCTGTATGGAGCTGACTTTACTGTAAAGACAGACAATAACCCACTTACTTATCTTTTCACCACAGCCAAGCTGGATGCCACCGGCCACCGTTGGTTGGCAGCCCTCTCTGGATTTAACTTTAGCCTCAAGTATAGGCCGGGAGCTGGGAACCGAGATGCTGATGCGTTGTCCAGAAGGTCCCATACCCCCACTTGCCCTGAGGAAGACTGGACTCAGGTGGCCCCAGATGGGGTGCGGGCTTTGTGTCAGGGAGCACAGCTTCAAGCTAGTGGTGGATCCAGGGCAGAAGAGATTGGAGTTTCGGTGGTGGGGGTGCCCAAATGCTATTGTGATGTGACCCAGATTGGCGAAGACAACTTGCCAAAACTGTCCAAGAAAGACATAAGGCGGGACCAACTGGAAGACCCTTGGGGAAGATAAGCCTTGGAAACTCTGGAAGGTCAGGATCCTGCCAGGCTCTTACAGGATCCCTCAAAGGAGGCTTGATTAGTCCACAATGAATGGGACAAGTTATGGGTGCATCAAGGGGTGGTCTACCGAAGGGGCCCCTCTGATGACCTGGAGGATAAGTGGCAACTGTTCTTGCCAGAAAAACATCGAAAGACTATCTTACCTGCCCTACATGACAACCATGGCCACTTGGGAGCCGAAAGAACCTTTCAGCTTGTAAGGAGTAGGTTTTACTGGCCTTGCATGCGAGCTGAAGTGGAGGAATATTGTCACTCATGCGCTCGCTGCATTCAGAGGAAGACATTGCCACATCAAGCTGCCCCAATGGGCCACCTGCAGAGTCAAGGACCCTTGGACTTGGTATGCATTGACTTTCTTTGCCTGGAACCTGACTTGAGTGGACATGGAAATGTTCTGGTAGTAACCGACCATTTCACCCGTTATGCCCAGGCCTTTCCAACTAAAGACCAGAAAGCTTCCACTGTAGCCAAAATCCTGGTAGAGAAGTACTTTGTGCATTTTGGGTTACTTCAACGGCTTCACTCGGATCAAGGGAGAGACTTTGAGAGCCGACTGATCCGGAAGTTGTTAGACTCTTTGGGCATAAAGAAGACTCGTACTACCCCTTATCACCCCCAAGGTGATGCCCAACCAGAAAGATTCAAGAGGACTTTACTAAATATGTTGGGGACTCTGAACAGCGAGGAAAAGCCACACTGGGGGAAGCAAATAGCTGCCATCGTACACGCATACAATAGCACGACCAGTGATGTCACAGGGTATTCCCCTTATAGACTTATGTTTGGCAGGGAAGCAAGACTACCCGTAGATCTGGCCTTTGGCATCAAACCAGACCATACATCAGCTGCCTCACACAAGGGATATGTGGACAGGCTGCGGAAGAGCTTGAGGTTGGCCTATGAGATGGCCCAATCAACTTCTGACCAGAGGGGAGCCCGGGATAAACAAAACTTTAACCTCAAGGTCCAGATCCAGGATTTGCAGCCCGGAGACAGAGTGTTGCTGAGAAATCTAGGTGGTCCAGGGAAACACAAGCTGGCAGACAGATGGAAGTCAGAGCCCTATGTAATCTACAAGAAGCTGCCTGGTTTGCCAGTATACCAGCTGAAGCCTGAAGGAAGAGAGGGCCCACTAAAGACCTGGTACAGGAACCATCTGCTACCCCTTTCTGAGGCCGTCAGGATGCCTCCTACTCTGGATTTCCCTGAGCTACCTTCCACCCCCCGTACTCCTAGACCCAACACTAGGTCTCAAACGACTCTATCAAGGGAGGAAGAAACCACAGCGAAGAGGAGGAAGTAGATCCCAGCTGGCTGTGGCCGTCCGAGGCACCTGAACCCCTGATGGTGGATCCTTCATCCCCTGACTTCTCCTTGAATGACACTTTGAATACAGAAGCTGCTGAGTTTATCACATCCAATGTTCCGAGTGATGAGTGGGAAGACGCATTAGAATTTGTCCCAGATGAAGATCCAAGGAACTCTCTGTACCTTCCTGCACCTGAATCAGATGTCCTGGAAGCAGAAAATCCTCCCACACCTGCCTTAGTAGAAGTACCTACACTACCGGAGCCAGTAACTCCCAGGGAGCAAAGAGTGAAGAGACTTATCCGTCCTCCTCGGAGGTTGACATACACTCAAATGGGAGAAAGCTGAGGATACTGTGACGACAGCCAGAAGAACAATACAAAAACCTGGTCCCTCCACTGTGCATTTGGTGGAGGACAACCTCAGCTCGCTCTCTGGCAAAGTTAGGCAGGTCACTTCTGTTAATGTGGCCTGTGGTCAGAGCAACCCCCCATACCAAGTTTGGTGGGAGGTTCCCCTGCCAAGTTCTTTTGCCACCATAAATTGCATTACTTTCAGATAATGTTTGTGTTATCTTTGGGGACCAAAGATTTTAAGTGGGGGGAGTGTGTAGCGGGGTATTTCTCTTCAATCCCGCAGAAACAACATTACCCAGTAGACGTTGAGACACCCAGGGTGCATTGCCCCGCGCAGGGACTGCTGGGGTGGACTTTATAAGAGAAGGCGGAGCGGAAATCTTTCTCTTTGGACACCGCCCGCCCAGCAAGTGGAACTCCTGTCTGAGTTTGCTGTGACGTAAGGCCCAAAGCCTGGGCCCTTCTCCAAAGAGCCTTCCGCTCTCACCGAGGAACCAGAGGGATGTCTCTCCATTGTTGCTGCATCGTTGCCAGGAGGACCGGAGACTCGGATGTCGAGAGACCCGTGTACCTAGACACAGCAGCGGAAGAAACGGACATGGACTGGTCCGGTTGGGTGAGAGAGCACCTGCTCAGAGACAGATACAGTATTCCTGTTACCCTTGTGGATTACAGTTTATTCTTCAAGTGCACCACCGTTTGCTAGCGAAGATTTCTCTGCAAGACTTTGACTTAGTTCAGTCAGGCCTGACTGGGTAGCGTAGGCATTGCGGGGCACCATCTTGTCCACGAGGGAGAATAGCTGCAGCGGGGACAGTTAGGGTTGCATAGTACTGTATACTTGTCTGCTCATTTAAATACTGTTTTATTGCAGGGCTCTGCACATGACCTGTACACTGTTGTTCTTTTGCTTACCCACTAATTTGAGTAAACACATAAGGGTCAAGTATACTGGTGTTGGCGTCATTTACTCAGCAGAAGTGCCGGTTAAATATAGTTTTAACTTATTGCTGTGTGTTCTTGTCATAGGATTGTGTCACCGTGAGTTGCAGGCCACACAATTCTATCATCCCCTACTAACTGTGCCAAGGGAGGGTAGAGCCGATTGCCAGGGGTTGACAGTGGTGAACTACAGGGCCCAAAATATACCAGCAGCCCTCTTAGCTGGGGGTATCGCTATATATGTATATAAATGTACAGTGCTAACAAAAGATCAGAATAAACCAACTAAATTAAATCAAATTAAAATGAATAAATAATGTGTCTATCAAGTCCCAGTGAATATCTTCAGTGTAAATCAACTTATTCCTGTGTATTCATCCCCCATCCGTAGCTCCGTGCAACTGATTACACAAATTTGTGACAACACCACCACCTTATAGATTGGCCACTCACCAGAAGTAAATATATATATGCCTTTGGTTCATCAATGGGATAACCACTCCACTCAGAGGATCAGCAGACATGGGAGTAAGTCACACATGTGCAAGTCACAAGCAAGTCTCAAGTCTTAACCTTCAAGTCTCAAGCAAGTCCCAAGTTACTGTGACGAAAAGCAAGCAAGTCAAGTCGAGTCCCTGCTAGAAGTCAAGCAAGTCAAGTCAAGTCATTTATTTTGGTCAAGTCACAAATCAAGTCAAAATACTGATCTACCCCATACTGTATAAAAATAATAGGAGGGATAACAATAAATAATATTTGTTATGTGCCCATGCCTCACTGTGCCCATGCTTCACTGTGCCCGTGCTTCACTGTGCCCGTGCTTCACTGTGTCCGTGCTTCACTGTGTCCGTGCTTCACTGTGCCCGTTCTTCACTGTGCCCGTCAGCCGTGTATCTGATCAGCGGCATCCCGGCGGCCATTCCAGTATTCAAAAGCCGCGCCTCCTCCTCGTCTGTGATAGGCGGAACACTCAATTTCCCAGCCTTCAGTGTTCCGCCTATCACGGACATCCGCACATCCTCATAACACAGACGAGGATAAGAGGATGTCCGTGTTAGGCTGAACACTGCCTGCTGTGAAATTGAGTGTTCCGCCTATCACAGACGAAGAGGCACGGCTTTTGAACACTGCAATGGCCGCCGTCTGTCTGCGTGCGTTAGAACGAGTGCAACAATTCTAGCACTAGACCTCCTCTGTAATGCCAAAATGGTAACCTGTAAAAAAAACTTTAAAGCATCGCCTAGGGAGATTTTTAATTACTGAAGTTTGGTGTCATGCCATGTGTGTGCGCAATTTTAAAGCGTGACGTGTTAGGTATCTATTTACTCAGCATAACAACATCTTTCACATTATACCAAAAAATTGGCCGTAACTTTACTGTTTTGTAATATTTTTAGCAAACAAAAGGCGTTTGAAAATTTATTGCGCAAATACCGAGCGAGATAAAAATTTGCAATGACCGCCATCTTATTCCCTAGGGTGTCTGCTCCAAAAACATATATAATGTTTGGTGTTTTGAAGTAATTTTATAGCCATAAATTTATGATTTTTACATGAAGGAGAGAAGTGCCAGAATAGGCCCAGTGCTGAAGTGGGTAAAATATCCATTTTTTTTTTTTTAAACTCGGTCTTTTGTATTTATCGAAAACAAAAAAACAAAAAACACAAAGGTGATCAAATAGCACCAAAAGCAAGCTCTATTTGTGTGCCAACAAATAAAACATTTTCATTGGGTTACAGTGTTGTATGAGCGCGCAATTGTCATTAAAAGTGCATCAGCGCTGAAATGTGAAACTTGGTCTGGGCAGTGCGCAAGTGGTTAATATAAGGCAAATGTGGTAAAACACGGCATGCAAACGCCACAAAGCGCGCCTTTCTAAACGCCACTTTCAATCTTAGTTCTGAACACTTTGCACCAGCGTCCCGTCTACATGGGGCCTAAAAACGCCTATGCCATTTACAGCTCAAAAACGCCATGATGGCCATGAGGCCATAGGCTAACATGGAGAGATGTTTTTAAGCTGCAAAAAACGCTCAAACAAGCGGCTTGAAAAACATCCGTGTGCATGCATGGTGCAAAGTGTTCAGAACTAAGGTTGAAAGTGGCGTTTAGAAAGGCGCGCTTTGTGGCGTTTGCATGCCGTGTTTTACCACATTTGCGTGTATATGATAAGGAGCCGCCCTAAGCTCCAAAAAATGTATTATTTACGATTTTAGCTATTTAGTGAGACCAGAGTGATATCAGCAGCTGAGAGCAGCAGTGTAGTTGTATTTAGCGTGTCACTTGCCACATCACTTGCCACAAGTTGTGGATTGTCCACAATGCAATGGAAGCAATTTCTTTTATATATATATATTATGGTTTTTCATCATTTGCCATAAATTTGGAGTTTATCAATGTAAAAAAATAGGTCACCTTTAAAAACTCTTATAAACTAAAATGCGGCTAAACGCCGGTACCGCGTCTGAAACGTGGAAATCTTTGGCGTCTGAAGGCATTTTGAGGGTTTGGTTTGTGAAAAACGATTTTAAACGCAACTGCAGATTTTTTTTGCCAGGCCAAAAACAGTGTTTTGGATGTAATAGAATTCAATGGACCCGCATCCAAAACGCAAGTACCGCAATTTTGCGGCGTTTTTTTTTTACCTGTTTATAGCTGGTTGTTAAAGGAAATGTAAAAAAAAAAAAAAGGGTTAAAAAAAAAAAATTATAAAAAAAAAAACAGCGTGGGGTCCCCCCCCAGGTCCATACCAGGCCCTTGGGTCTAGTATGGATTCAAAGGGGACCCCCCCCCCAAAAAAAATGAAAAAAAAACTGGCGTGGGGGTCCCCCCGGAATCCATACCAGGCCCCTCTGGTCTGGCATGTATTTTAAGGGGAACCCCGTGCCAAAAACTAAAAAAATTTGCGTAGGGTCCCCTAAAAATACACTCCAGACCCTTTATCCGAGCACTCAACCTGGCAGGCCGCAGGGGAAAATGGGGGGACGAGAGAGCGGCCCCCCCTCCCTCCTGAACCGTACCAGGCCGCGTGCCCTCAACATGGGGGGGTTTGGTGCTTCTTCACAGTCCCAGTCCCATCATTCCCCGGGACTGTGACATCATACGGGGGCGGCGTCAGTGGTGGCATCATCCGGTGACCACGCCCCATGCCAATAAAAGTGGCACCGCTGCTCGGACAGATCATTGCGGCGGTGGACAGCGACGAGGCAACATCGGGCGAAGAGAAGAGGGAAGAAGGCGACGAAGAAGACTGGTCCCCGCTAGCAAAAGAGCTGCGAGAAGATAGCGGGGGCCCGGCAGAAGGCAGAAAGAACCGGAGATCGTGGAGAAGACGTCGGAGAGCGGGAGAAGAACCGGAGAACAGAACAAGAGACCCCCGAAGTCGGAAGAAGACGGCGAGGAAGCCCGGGACCCCCGCTAGCAGAAGATAGTGGGGGCCCGGCAGAAAGACCCCCGAAGACGGCGAGGAAGCCCGGGACCCCCGCTAATAAAAGAGCTAGCAGAAGATAGCGGGGGCCCGGCAGAAAGACCCCCGGAGCTGCCCAATAAATTACTATTCAAACCTGTGTTGTCTTTTTTTATTGACTTATTTTCCCACCAGGTGAATGGGTAGGGGTACGATGTACCCCATACTCATTCACATAGGGTGGGGGGCCGGGATCTGGGGGCCCCCTTTTTAAAGGGGGCGCCCTGATTCCGAAAAGCCCCCCGCCCGCATACCCCGACAACCAACGGCCAGGGTTGTCGGGAAGAGGCCCTTGTCCCCATCAACATGGGGGCAGGGTGCTTTGGGTTGGGGGGGCCGCAGGTAGCCCCCCTGCCCCGAAGCACCAAACCCCCCATGTTGAGGGCATGCGGCCTGGTACGGTTCAGGAGGGAGGGGGGGGCGCTCTCTCGTCTCCCCTTTTCCCCTGCGGCCTGCCAGGTTGAGTGCTCGGATAAGGGTCTGGTTTGGATTTTGGGGGGACCCCCACGCCGTTTTTCGGCTTAAGGGGGTTCACCTTAAAATCCAGACCAGACCTAAGGGTCTGGTTTGGATTTTGGGGGGACCCCCATGCCATTTTTCGGCTTAAGGGGGTTCACCTTAAAATCCAGACCAGACCTAAGGGTCTGGTTTGGATTTTGGGGGGACCCCCACCCCGTTTTTCGGCTTAGGGGGTTTACCTTAAAATCCAGACCAGACCTAAGGGTCTGGTATGCTCCTGGAGGGGAACCCATGCCGGTTTTTTCATTGAAATTTGGCCTGGAGTTCACCTTCATGAATCATACCAAACATGGGACAGCGAGGCTGCCGAGGACCAGCGCGATGACATCGCGCTGGACACATTCTCGGCCGGCTAGTCTCCTCTAGGACACGACTTGAGCGGCTGCTTTACGCGCTCAGGTCGTGTCCAGCTCGCCTGGCAGAGTCGCACCGTCCCTGTGTCAGCCGGCACACAAGTCGGATCCGACTTCCCGGGCGACCTCTATTCAAATCAATGGGCTCCCATAGGGAACCATTCATTTTCAATAGAGCGCCGCTGACATTTCTATTTACTATAACAGTGCGCCGCTGCTTCCTGCGCCAAGTGAAGGAGTTATCAGGCGCACCAATTAAGGTTAGAAGCAGTGCAGCGCACTGTTATTAGTAAATCAGCCCCATAGTGTCTGAAGAGGGAGTGTCTACAGACCCTGACAAGCTGGATGCAGTTACCTCCTGGCCCCGACCGACTACAGTGACTGAGCTCAGATCCTTCCTGGGGTTCTGCTCCTATTACCGCAGATTTGTGAAAGGGTTTGCAAGAATTGTCAGACCCCTGAACGAGCTACCGAAGACGGAAGGAGAGGAGGATGACACTGGCCCCAGGAAGCCCGGAGAGTCTGTGGAAGATCAGTGGACAGAGAAGTGTGAAGAGGCGTTCAAGATGCTGAAGAAAAGTCTGACCACTGCCCCAGTCTTGGCCTATGCTGATACCAAGAGACCATACGAACTACATGTGGATGCCAGCCATGATGGTCTGGGAGGAGTGCTATACCAGGAGTATGGAGGACAGTTGAAGACAGTCGCCTATGTGAGAAGGAGTCTAACACCAGCGGAAAAGAATTACCCCACTCACAAGTTGGAGTTCCTGGCCCTAAAGTGGGCAGTGGTGGACAAGCTCAAAGACTACCTGTATGGAGCTGACTTTACTGTAAAGACAGACAATAACCCACTTACTTATCTTTTCACCACAGCCAAGCTGGATGCCACCGGCCACCGTTGGTTGGCAGCCCTCTCTGGATTTAACTTTAGCCTCGCCCTCAAGTATAGGCCGGGAGCTGGGAACCGAGATGCTGATGCGTTGTCCAGAAGGTCCCATACCCCCACTTGCCCTGAGGAAGACTGGACTCAGGTGGTCCCAGATGGGGTGCGGGCTTTGTGTCAGGGAGCACAGCTTCAAGCTAGTGGTGGATCCAGGGCAGAAGAGATTGGAGTTTCGGTGGTGGGGGTGCCCAAATGCTATTGTGATGTGACCCAGATTGGCGAAGACAACTTGCCAAAACTGTCCAAGAAAGACATAAGGCGGGACCAACTGGAAGACCCTTGGGGAAGATAAGCCTTGGAAACTCTGGAAGGTCAGGATCCTGCCAGGCTCTTACAGGATCCCTCAAAGGAGGCTTGATTAGTCCACAATGAATGGGACAAGTTATGGGTGCATCAAGGGGTGGTCTACCGAAGGGGCCCCTCTGATGACCTGGAGGATAAGTGGCAACTGTTCTTGCCAGAAAAACATCGAAAGACTATCTTACCTGCCCTACATGACAACCTTGGCCACTTGGGAGCCGAAAGAACCTTTCAGCTTGTAAGGAGTAGGTTTTACTGGCCTTGAATGCGAGCTGAAGTGGAGGAATATTGTCACTCATGCGCTCGCTGCATTCAGAGGAAGACATTGCCACATCAAGCTGCCCCAATGGGCCACCTGCAGAGTCAAGGACCCTTGGACTTGGTATGCATTGACTTTCTTTGCCTGGAACCTGACTTGAGTGGACATGGAAATGTTCTGGTAGTAACCGACCATTTCACCCGTTATGCCCAGGCCTTTCCAACTAAAGACCAGAAAGCTTCCACTGTAGCCAAAATCCTGGTAGAGAAGTACTTTGTGCATTTTGGGTTACTTCAATGGCTTCACTCGGATCAAGGGAGAGACTTTGAGAGCCGACTGATCCGGAAGTTGTTAGACTCTTTGGGCATAAAGAAGACTCGTACTACCCCTTATCACCCCCAAGGTGATGCCCAACCAGAAAGATTCAAGAGGACTTTACTAAATATGTTGGGGACTCTGAACAGCGAGGAAAAGCCACACTGGGGGAAGCACATAGCTGCCATCGTACACGCATACAATAGCACGACCAGTGATGTCACAGGGTATTCCCCTTATAGACTTATGTTTGGCAGGGAAGCAAGACTACCCGTAGATCTGGCCTTTGGCATCAAACCAGACCATACATCAGCTGCCTCACACAAGGGATACGTGGACAGGCTGCGGAAGAGCTTGAGGTTGGCCTATGAGATGGCCCAATCAACTTCTGACCAGAGGGGAGCCTGGAATAAACAAAACTTTAACCTCAAGGTCCAGATCCAGGATTTGCAGCCCGGAGACAGAGTGTTGCTGAGAAATCTAGGTGTTCCAGGGAAACACAAGCTGGCAGACAAATGGAAGTCAGAGCCCTATGTAATCTACAAGAAGCTGCCTGGTTTGCCAGTATACCAGCTGAAGCCTGAAGGAAGAGAGGGCCCAATAAAGACCTGGTACAGGAACCATCTGCTACCCCTTTCTGAGGCCGTCAGGATGCCTCCTACTCTGGATTCCCCTGAGCTACCTTCCACCCCCCGTACTCCTAGACCCAACACTAGGTCTCAAACGACTCTATAAAGGGAGGAGGAAACTTCTGACCACAGCGAAGAGGAGGAAGTAGATCCCAGCTGGCTGTGGCCGTCCCAGGCACCTGAACCCCTGATGGTGGATCCTTCATCCCCTGATTTCTCCATGAATGACACTTTGAATACAGAAGCTGCTGAGTTTATCACATCCAATGTTCCGAGTGATGAGTGGGAAGACGCATTAGAATTTGTCCCAGATGAAGATCCAAGGAACTCTCTGTACCTTCCTGCACCTGAATCAGATGTCCTGGAAGCAGAAAATCCTCCCACACCTGCCTTAGTAGAAGTACCTACACTACCGGAGCCAGTAACTCCCAGGGAGCAAAGAGTGAAGAGACTTATCCGCCCTCCTCGGAGGTTGACATACACTCAAATGGGAGAAAGCTGAGGATACTGTGACGACAGCCAGAAGAACAATACAAAAACCTGGTCCCTCCACTGTGCATTTGGTGGAGGACAACCTCAGCTCGCTCTCTGGCAAAGTTAGGCAGGTCACTTCTGTTAATGTGGCCTGTGGTCAGAGCAACCCCTCATACCAAGTTTGGTGGGAGGTTCCCCTGCCAAGTTCTTTTGCCACCATAAATTGCATTACTGTCAAATAATGTGTGTGTTATCTTTGGGGACCAAAGATTTTAAGTGGGGGGAGTGTGTAGCGGGGTATTGCTCTTCAATCCCGCAGAAACAACATTACCCAGTAGACGTTGAGACACCCAGGGTGCATTGCCCCGCGCAGGGACTGCTGGGGTGGACTTTATAAGAGAAGGCGGAGCGGAAATCTTTCTCTTTGGACACCGCCCGCCCAGCAAGTGGAACTCCTGTCTGAGTTTGCTGTGACGTAAGGCCCGAAGCCTGGGCCCTTCTCCAAAGAGCCTTCCGCTCTCACCGAGGAACCAGAGGGATGTCTCTCCATTGTTGCTGCATCGTTGCCAGGAGGACCGAAGGACCGGATGTCGAGAGACCCGTGTACCTAGACACAGCAGCGGAAGAAACGGACATGGACTGGTCCGGTTGGGTGAGAGAGCACCTGCTCAGAGACAGATACAGTATTCCTGTTACCCTTGTGGATTACAGTTTATTCTTCAAGTGCACCACCGTTTGCTACCGAAGATTTCTCTGCATGACTTTGACTTAGTTCAGTCAGGCCTGACAGGGTAGCGTATGCATTGCGGGGCACCATCTTGTCCACGAGGGAGAATAGCTACAGCGGGGACAGTTAGGGTTGCATAGTACTGTATACTTGTCTGCTCATTTAAATACTGTTTTATTGCAGGGCTCTGCACATGACCTGTACACTGTTGTTTTTTTGCTTACCCACTAATTTGAGTAAACACATACGGGTCAAGTATACTGGTGTTGGCGTCATTTACTCAGCAGAAGTGCCGGTTAAATATAGTTTTAACTTATTGCTGTGTGTTCTTGTCATAGGATTGTGTCACCGTGAGTTCCAGGCCACACAATCCTATCATCCCCTACTAACTGTGCCAAGGGAGGGTAGAGCCGATTGCCAGGGGTTGACAGTGGTGAACTACAGGGCCCAAAATATACCAGCAGCCCTCTTAGCTGGGGGTATCGCTATATATGTATATAAATGTACAGTGCTAACAAAAGATCAGAATAAACCAACTAAATTAAATCAAATTAAAATGAATAAATAATGTGTCTATCAAGTCCCAGTGAATATCTTCAGTGTAAGTCAACTTATTCCTGTGTATTCATCCCCCATCCGTAGCTCCGTGCAACTGATTACACAAATTTGTGACAACACCACCACCTTATAGATTGGACACTCACCAGAAGTAAATATATATACGCCTTTGGTTCATCAATGGGATAACCACTCCACTCAGAGGATCAGCAGACATGGGAGTAAGTCACACATGTGCAAGTCACAAGCAAGTCTCAAGTCTTAACCTTCAAGTCTCAAGCAAGTCCCAAGTTACTGTGACGAAAAGCAAGCAAGTCAAGTCAAGTCCCTGCTAGAAGTCAAGCAAGTCAAGTCAAGTCATTTATTTTGGTCAAGTCACAAATCAAGTCAAAATACTGATCTACACCATACTGTATAAAAATAATAGGAGGAATAACAATAAATAATATTTGTTATGTGCCCATGCCTCACTGTGCCCATGCCTCACTGTGCCCATGCTTCACTGTGCCCATGCTTCACTGTGCCCGTGCTTCACTGTGCCCGTGCTTCACTGTGCCCGTGCTTCACTGTGTCCGTGCTTCACTGTAACCGTCAGCCGTGTATCTGATCAGCGGCATCCCGGCGGCCATTCCAGTATTCAAAAGCCGCGCCTCCTCCTCGTCTGTGATAGGCGGAACACTCAATTTCCCAGCCTTCAGTGTTCCGCCTATCACGGACATCTGCACATCCTCATAACACAGACGAGGATAACAGGATGTCCGTGATAGGCTGAACACTGCCTGCTGTGAAATTGAGTGTTCCGCCTATCACAGACGAAGAGGCACAGCTTTTGAACACTGCAATGGCCGCCGTCTGTCTGCATGACACACTGATCAGGTAGGCAGACGGCGGCTTGCGGTTAGTGTTAGTGGTGCCAAGTCATTGCAAGTCATATAGCCCAAGTCAAAGTCAAGTCGCAAGTCATTAGTGACAAGTCAAAGTCAAGTCGAGTCATTTATTGAATTCTGTCAAGCAAGTCGCAAGTCCTCAAACAGGTGACTCAAGTCTGACTTAAGTCAAGTCGTGTGACTCAAGTCCCCCACCTCTGAGGATCAGTCTGCACTTTTCCCTGGCAGCGTATCAGTATAATTGACTTCTCCTTTTCTATCAATTCTCATAAAAAATAAACAGCAATCATTGCATAGTATGTCTTACTGTTTATTAATAAAAAGATTTAAAGGGCAATTAAACTCACAATTTTGTGTGCCCACAAGCCGGCACCAAGCCTATCCAGCGGTGTATATGGGGTAAAAAGTATCGACGTGTGTTTCCCCTGTATTCTCCTGTGTTGGCGTGTGTCCCATGCCTCGCTCTCACTCGGCAGGAAGTGACGTTGAATACTGCCTTTCTGCTGGCCAACTCTTTCTGCTGTTTAACGCAACACAAAGAGCATCACTTGTGTTGTAGCACAAAGTACTGTGCTGGGAATTTGCCCTGAGAATTTGAACATCTTTTGTCTTAATACGTTTACAATGAATTTAGCTTTTTTGAACTAATAGCTCACTTTCCGCCTACGCAATAGCCGAAAGACAGCTACAGCACAGAATTACTTTGCCGAGAGGGCGTACATAGATGTCCTCCCGTGATTGCACTGCCCACACGCCCCCTGCAATGTGTGGGCGGTGCGCTCTGTGACAGATCGGGTTAAAGGGCGAAACACAGCGGCACTTTACCACGTGATCAGCTGTGTCCAATGACAGCAAAATTTAAAACCGCAGAGGTGATCAAATACCACCAAAATTAATTTTACAAGTAAAAAGGTGCAATGCTAAGATACCTCAATATAATGTTCCTAATAGTCCGAAGGGAAGAAATTAAGATATATACAGTATATGTATATATATTGTGACAGCAGGAAGGTAAAGTCACCTGGTTGCATCCAGGGGGGTAGATATATTTCGCCCAGATTCAGGCTTTACGCCGACTTATACAACTAGGTGGAGAGTTGTATAAGCCCAGCTGAGGCTAGTGGGCTCATGGATGACTCATACCTCTAGGGAGAGGGCTGGGCGTCGTGCAGGCAGGGAGTTGATGAGACCAGCTGAAGCCTGTCAGTTCGTTTAAGGCCTCTATAAAAACTCCCAGATTCATTAGGTGTTAGCTCATGCCTGGAACCAGACCTGTGTGGACTGTCTAGGGAGAGTGAACCCCTGTGCGGTGAGACAAAGCCTGCGTGGCTATTTGCTTGGACATTTAAAACCAGGGACTTAGGGACTAGGACAGCACTAGGCTGATCCCAGTTGTTAGTTAGGAAACCTGTATGTTTAGTCAGAGGTCAACTTGACCAGGATTTATTTTGTTTATGTTTCTTTTGCTTTGCTGTGTTTTGTCACTGTAAATAGAAAATAAACCGCACCTTTTTGATTTTGAAAACCACAACCTCCGTTTGCTGGGCCTGTTTTGTGTGGGGAGCCCATCCCGGGGGTCACACACACCCGCTGCCGAGCTAACCCCCTCACAGTTGGTGGAGAACCAGTGGCAGTTTTTTTTTAAGCCAGCATGGAGGAGATACTGAAGCAGCTGGCTCTAGCAAATGCCAATCAACAGCAGACAAATGCAGGTTTGCAAAAGAGCCTTGCAGCTCATCAACAGAGCCTTGCAGCTCAACAACAGAACTTCGCAGCCCAGCAGCAAGCTCATCAACAGAGCCTTGCAGCCCAGCAGCAGACAAACGCAACTTTGCAACAGAGTCTGGAGGCTCAGCAACGAGCCCAGCAGCAATCTGAGGCCCGCTTCATAGACCTGTTGCAGAAGCAAGAGCAGAGACTACAACAACAGATGGAAGCAGTAATGCAGCAACGTCCGCAGACCAGTGAGGAAAGCCACCCCACTAATACCGCGTCCTTTGGGGTGAGTCGTTTATTGACAAAAATGACTGGAGAGGATGATCCAGAGGTATTTTTGACCACATTTGAAAGGACCGCTGAAAGAGAAAAGTGGCCTGAGGAGCAGTGGGCTGGACTGGTGGCTCCTCTGTTAACTGGTGAATCGCAGAAAGCTTACTATGACCTAGAGCCTAACCAAGCAAAAGACTATGTGATGCTAAAAGCTGAAATATTGGCAAGGCTGGGTGTCACCCAGGCTGTCCGGGCTCAGCGTGTGCATAACTGGACTTTCCAGCTTGGAAAACCCCCCAGGTCTCAAATGTATGATCTCATTCACCTGAGCAGAAAGTGGCTACAGCCAGAGACTTTGTCCGCACCAAAGATTGTGGAACGTGTTGTAATGGATCGGTTTTTGAGAGCTCTTCCTACTGCCATCCAAAAGTGGGTAAGCCATGGAGACCCAGAGACGGCCGATGGTCTTGTGGATCGTGTGGAGAAATACTTGGCTACAGAGAACCTGACGGCCTCTTCCAGAGACACTCGTGCTTTCCACCCTAAGACCAGACCATCCCCAGGGGCGGATAAGAGGATTCCAAGGGGTGAGGGTGGAGAGAGTGAGAGGGTGGGAGCTCTACCCCAAGTTTGGCGAGAACAGCCTGGGAAATCAGCGGCTCAAGAGGCCGCAAGAAGGATCGTTTGCTACCGCTGCCGGCAAGCGGGACATATTGCAGCCAATTGCCCGGTTGTGGAGGAACCCATGCAGTGTGACTTTCTGACGGGCAGACGTCAGTCGCTGTGTGCGACAGTCGCATGCACTGCCATTCGAGGAACTGAGAAACATTTATGCAAAATGTGTGTTAATGGTAGAAATGTTGTGGTATTGCTGGATTCAGGTAGCCTTGTGACCCTGATAAAGGCTGAGTTAGTTAAAACAGAGGTCTCTGGGAATAGCAAGGTAGCTGTTATTTGTGTGCATGGGGACACCCGAGAGTATCCAGTGACTACAGTGTGTTTCGAGACCCCCAAAGGTACCCTCTCTCATCCAGTGGGCTTAGTATCTCAGTTACCGCATGACGCCATTGTGGGAAGGGATTTTCCGAAGTTCTGGGAACTGTGGGATGATCCTGAGCCCCTCACTGGTGCCCCTATGTACCAGGAATGTGATAGCCAGAACTCCCCTGAGAGTGGTGAGGACTCTCCGGAATTTCCCTTATCAGTATTGGCAGGGGAGACTCAAGAAACTGGAGAGGAGCCCACCTCCTCAGACGAAAACCTACCGTCTGTGGAGTTTTCTGATCTTGAGGTTCACAGGGAAAACTTTGCCACAGAACAGTTGAAAGACCCCGCCCTAATAAAGGCACGGGAAAACGTAGTGAAAATAGATGGCGAGTTAGTGAACCCAGATAATACCTGCACTTACCCATACTTCAGCGTAGAGAAGGACCTACTGTATCGGGTGGCAAAAAGGGCAGAAGAAACCGTTGAGCAGCTTGTGGTGCCCAAACCTTACAGGAAGTTGGTGTTGGAGTTGGCCCATGGGCACATTCTTGGAGGTCATCTGGGGACAGAGAAAACCCGAGAGAGGGTATTACAGAGATTCTATTGGCCGGGGGTGATGAAGGACGTAGAAAATTATTGTTCCTCCTGCCCTGTGTGTCAGAGGTTGGCCCCGATGCCACATTTCCGTAGCCCGCTGGTCCCTCTACCCATCATTGAGGTCCCGTTTGAGAGGATCGCCATGGATTTGGTAGGTCCTATAATCAAGTCCGCTAGGGGGCACCAGTACATATTAGTTATAATGGACTATGCCACCCGTTATCCAGAAGCGATCCCTCTCCGAAATACCTCGGCCAAAACCATAGCCAAAGAGCTATCTCTTGTTTTTAGCCGGGTGGGTATTTGTAAAGAACTGCTTACAGACCAAGGTACACCCTTTATGTCCCGGGTTATGAAAGAGCTGTGTAAATTGTTCAAAGTGACGCAATTGCGTACGTCTGTGTATCACCCCCAAACCGATGGGCTGGTTGAAAGATTCAACAAAACCCTAAAACAAATGTTGAAGAAAGTGGTGGATAGAGATGGAAAGGATTGGGACTGTCTACTTCCTTATTTGATGTTTGCTATTAGGGAGGTGCCCCAATCCTCTACGGGATTCTCCCCCTTTGAGTTACTGTATGGGAGACACCCAAGAGGGCTGTTGGATATTGCCAAGGAAACTTGGGAAAGTGAGAGTTCTCCCCACAGGAGTGTGATTGAGCATGTCGCCCTGATGCAAGATCGAATTGCACAGGTAATGCCCATCGTGAAGGAACATTTGGCCCAAGCGCAGTTGGCACAGCAGAGAGTGTACAACCGTGGAGCCAAGACCCGTACCTTTTCCCCGGGGGATAGGATATTGGTACTTGTCCCTACGGTTGAGAGTAAATTCCTTGCCAAATGGCAAGGCCCCTACGAGATAATGGAAAAAGTGAGCGAAGTGAATTACATGGTCAGACAACCAGGAAGGCGAAAGCCCGAACAGATCTATCACGTTAATCTGTTGAAAGCCTGGAGGGATAGAGAGTCCCTAGTCGCAGACACTTGGTCACCAGCTCAAACTGGTTGCGTGATTCCTGAGGTTGGAATAGCAGCCACCTTGTCACAACCCCAACAACAGGAGGTTAAGGAGTTTGTGCTTCGCAACAAGGAGGTATTCTCTGAGCTGCCGGGACAAACATCTGGGGTAGAGCATGACATCATTACCCCGCCCGGTGAAAGGGTGAAGTTAAAACCCTATCGGATCCCAGAGGCTCGACGGGAGGCAATACGGGAGGAAGTACAGAAAATGCTGAACTTAGGGGTGATAGAGGAGTCCCAAAGTGATTGGTCTAGTCCCATCGTGTTGGTGCCTAAACCGGATGGGAGCTGGCGATTTTGTAACGATTTTCGTCAGTTGAACAAAGTTACAAAATTTGACACCTACCCCATGCCACGTATAGATGAGTTGATCGACCGGCTGGGAACAGCCCGATACATGACGACTCTTGACCTCACAAAAGGGTATTGGCAAATCCCCCTGGCCAAGTCGGCCAAAGAGAAAACCGCATTTGTAACCCCAGACGGGGCGTTCCAATATAAAAGAATGCCGTTCGGGTTACAGAATGCGCCGGCCACATTCCAGCGGAAAATGGACCAGATGCTGAGGCCCCATCGGAAGTATGCTGCGGCTTACCTGGATGACGTAATTGTCCATAGCACAGATTGGGCCTCACATCTGCCAAAAGTGCAAGCAGTCCTGGACTCTGTTCGGGAAGCGGGGTTTACGGCTAACCCCAAGAAGTGTACCATTGGGCAGGAGGAGGCCAAATATCTTGGGTACACCATTGGGAGGGGAGTAATAAAACCCCAACTCAACAAAGTCGAGGCCATCCAGAGTTGGCCACGTCCCAACAGCAAGAAGCAGGTACGAGCCTTTCTGGGAATCGCTGGGTATTATCGGCGATTCATTCCCCACTTTGCTTCTAAGGCTGTGCCCCTAACCAACCTGACGAAGGGGAAAGGGTCGGTCATGATTAAATGGACCCCCGAGGCTGAGGCAGCATTCCAATTCTTGAAACAAGCCTTATGTAGCCAGCCAGTGTTGTACTCACCCGACTTCTCTAAAGACTTTGTCGTACAAAGTGATGCGTCAGATGTGGGGTTAGGAGCAGTATTGTCCCAGGTCTGGAACGGGGAAGAGCACCCAGTCATTTACCTCAGCAGGAAGTTGAAGTCCCATGAGGTAAATTACGCCACCGTTGAAAAGGAGTGTTTAGCGGTGAAGTGGGCTCTAGATTCCCTTCGGTACTACCTGCTAGGTAGGCACTTTGACATGGTTACGGATCACGCTCCGTTAAAGTGGATGGCTCAAAACAAGGAAACAAATAGAAGAGTGAATAGGTGGTTCCTGGCCCTCCAGGAATTCAACTTCACAGTAAAGCATCGCCCTGGCGTTCAAATGGGGAATGTGGATGCTTTGTCTCGAGTACATGAATGCCTGATTGCTGGTGTTCCAACCCCAAGGTTAAAACAAGAGGGGGGGTATGTGACAGCAGGAAGGTAAAGTCACCTGGTTGCATCCAGGGGGGTAGATATATTTCGCCCAGATTCAGGCTTTACGCCGACTTATACAACTAGGTGGAGAGTTGTATAAGGCTAGTGGGCTCATGGATGACTCATACCTCTAGGGAGAGGGCTGGGCGTCGTGCAGGCAGGGAGTTGATGAGACCAGCTGAAGCCTGTCAGTTCATTTAAGATTTAAGGCCTCTATAAAAACTCCCAGATTCATTAGGTGTTAGCTCATGCCTGGAACCAGACCTGTGTGGACTGTCTAGGGAGAGTGAACCCCTGTGCGGTGAGACAAAGCCTGTGTGGCTATTTGCTTGGACATTTAAAACCAGGGACTTAGGGACTAGGACAGCACTAGGCTGATCCCAGTTGTTAGTTAGGAAACCTGTATGTTTAGTCAGAGGTCAACTTGACCAGGATTTATTTTGGTTATGTTTCTTTTGCTTTGCTGTGTTTTGTCACTGTAAATAGAAAATAAACCGCACCTTTTTGATTTTGAAAACCACAACCTCCGTTTGCTGGGCCTGTTTTGTGTGGGGAGCCCATCCCGGGGGTCACACACACCCGCTGCCGAGCTAACCCCCTCACAATATATATATATATATATTGTGGGAGATTAGCTCGTGGGGATCACCTTTTCACAGAATGAAGGTCAGCGTACAGGCAGTTTCTTTAAAACCTGGTGTATTGCCAGCTTTATTTACAAGTGGTTTGCAATAGTCATACAAAAATAAACAAAACAGTAAAACAAATCCTTGCCGTCCGGCGCTAAACTATACAGTAACCACTCTCTATACGGTGAGGGGCTGGTCCCCGTCACCCACAAAACACAAGGTGAAGTAAAGCAAACCTTTTTCTTTCAGCCCAGATCAACAGCGCTCCTCTTACTCAGATTCCCTTCTGAGTCTCAGGCCAGAGCCATGCTGTGCTCTCTTCCTGGATCTTTAAAGCCCAGCTGCCTATGGATTCCAGTGAACCTGAATATCCGGACCGGAACCCAGCCAACTACAGAGGCTGGAAAAACCTGGGCCGGATTCTGGTTCAGTCCCTTACAATGGACCGAATGCGAGGTGAAATGTAGCGATTATCCTGTATCTCACCTTGCATACCGTCACATATCCTCCCCCTCTGCTCAAGCCCCTGTGGCTGAGCACTTGACCACAGTGCACGCGGGAGAGGGCATCAGCATTATCCTGGAGTTTGCCCGGCCTGTGCTCAACCGTGAACTTAAAGGGCTGTAAAGCCAGGAACCACCTTGTCACACAGGCATTTTTCTCCCTGTTGTCACACATCCACTTCAGGGGAGCATGGTCAGTGACCAGCCTGAACGACTTCCCGAGTAGATAATACCTCAGGGAGTCTAAGGCCCATTTAATGGCAAGACCCTCCTTTTCAACAATGGCATAGTTCCTTTCGTGCTTGTTCAGCTTCCGGCTTAGGTATACAACCGGGTGCTCCTCACCATTCCTGACCTGTGACAGTACAGCCCCTAGGCCCACCTCAGAGGCGTCTGTCTGTACGACAAACTCCTTTGTGAAGTCCGGGGTCACCAGCACCGGTAGTGCACAAAGGGCCTGTTTTAATTTTTGAAACGCCTTCTCGGCCTCAGTGTTCCATTTGACCATGACCGACCCTCTGCCCTTCGTCAGGTCAGTCAGAGGGACGGCAATAGTGGCAAAGTCAGGTATAAACCGTTGGTAATACCCCGTAATGCCTAGGAAGGCCCGAACTTGTTTCTTGTTTATGGGTTGGGGCCACTTTTGAATTGCCTCAATTTTATTGGTCTGAGGCTTGACAAGTCCCCGGCCAATAACATAGCCCAGGTACTTGGCCTCCTCCAGGCCTATGGCACACTTCTTTGGGTTAGCCGTGAGGCCTGCTTCTCTAAGGGAATCTACCACCGCCTGTACCCGGGGCAGGTGCGATACCCAATCTGGGCTGTGGATGACCACATCGTCCAAGTAAGCAGCCGCATACGGGCGATGTGGTCTCAAAGTTTTCTCCATCATTCGTTGGAATGATGCAGGGGCCCCATGCAGACCAAAAGGCATCCGCTTGTACTGAAACGAGCCCTCAGGAGTGGAAAAGGCAGTCTTCTCCTTGGCCGATTCAGATAGCGGTATTTGCCAATAGCCTTTTGTCAGGTCTAGGATCATTATATAGCGAGCCTGTCCCAACCTGTCCACAAGTTCGTCGACCCGGGGCGTCGGGTATGCATCGAACTTGGATACACTGTTAAGTTTTTGAAAAGTCATTACAAAACCTGATAGTGCCATCAGGTTGTGGGACCAGCACTATGGGGCTCGACCACTCACTGTGGGACTCTTCTATCACATCCAACTCCAACATGTTTTTAATTTCTTTTGTGACCGCCTCACGCCTGGCCTCTGGGATTCTATACGGCTTCACATTTACCCGAACCCCTGGTTCCGTCACTATGTCATGTTGGATCACGTTGGTCAGTCTGGGTAAGGGGGAGAAAAAGTCTCTATTTTTATGCACAAACACCCTAACGTCACTTTGTTGTGCCACGGACAGGGTATCCATGATGGGAACGTCAGGTGTCACGGGTACCCGGTCGGTTGGAGGCGGGGACGTGGCCAGTAAAGTCTCTCAGTCCTTCCAGGGTTTTAAGAGATTCACATGGTAAATTTGGTGTGGTTTCCTTTTCCCTGGCTGGTAGACTTTGTAGTTTACCTCCCCCACCCTTTCGACAACCTCGAAGGGACCCTGCCACTTGGCTAAAAACGTACTTTCCACCGTGGGGACCAATACCAACACTCTGTCCCCAGGGCTGAAAGTACGGACCCTGGCACTTCGGTCATAGACCCTCCTTTGAGCCTCCTGGGCCCGCTCCATATGTTCTCGCACCAGGGGTAGGACAGCTGTGATTCGATCCTGCATCAAGGAGACATGCTCTATGATGCTTTTGTATGGGGTTGCCTCACCTTCCCATGTTTCCTTGGCAACATCTAGCAGTCCCCTGGGATGCCTACCATACAAGAGTTCAAAGGGGGAATAGCCTGTGGACGCCTGCGGAACCTCACATATTGCAAACATGAGATATGGCAGCAAAAAATCCCAGTTTCTCCCATCTTTGTCGACCACCTTTTTCAGCATACTTTTCAAAGTTTTATTAAATCTTTCGACCAGACCATCCGTTTGGGGGTGGTAGACAGAGGTACGGAGATGGGAGATTTTGTATAACTTACAAAGCTCCTTGGTAACCTTGGACATAAAGGGGGTGCCCTGGTTGGTTAAGATCTCTTTTGGGATCCCCAGTCGACTAAAGACATGGACCAATTCCTTGGCGATAGCCTTAGCAGAGGTATTGTGCAAGGGTATGGCCTCAGGATAGCGAGTCTCATAGTCCAGGATCACCAGAATATGCTGGTGACCGCGGGCAGATTTCACAACCGGCCCCACCAGGTCCATGCCAATCCTCTCAAAGGGGACCTTGATTATTGGCAGAGGAACGAGGGGGCTGCGAAAATGGGGAGACGGTGCCGACATTTGGCACTCGGGGCACGATTCGCAGTACTCCTTGACATCTGCATGCAATCCGGGCCAGAAAAATCTCTGGGCGATTCTCCCCCTGGTTTTTTCAACACCGAGATGCCCCCCCATTACATGACCATGGGCCAGGTCTAGCACCACCCTGCGGAAGGGTTTGGGGACTAGTAGCTGTTCTACCTCGTCCTCTCCATGTTTTATCACTCGATACAATAAATTGTTTTTAATTGCCATGTAAGGGAAACACAACACTCAGTTAGGATCCACCGGTTCCCCATCCAACATCTTAACGTTTTCCCTGGCTCTCATGAGGGTGGCCTCTCGTAATTGCTCGGTACAAAAATCCTCTCTCCTGACCTCTAAATCGGGTACCACATCTTGGCTACTCTCAATGTCAGGGTCAGAGGGGTTCTCCTATTCGTTACCCTCAGGCTGGGAGCTAGCTTCCAGGTCCTCCGGCTCCCCAACCATGACAGGGAAAGGAAGAGGGTCTCTGGCTTCCTTGATCCCACCAACAGCATCCCCTTCCCTTTGGCAAAATGTGTCGGGTGAGAGTTCCCGTGCTTCTCCAGCAGGGGGAGTTCTATCTACCAGCCTCCCTTTGCTCTCCCATAAATTCCAGAAATGGGGAAAATCTCTTCCCACTAAAGCTTCATGAAGCAGTGAAGGTACCACCCCCACTGAATGTGTTACACTGCCCCTGGGGATATCAACCTCAACCACCGCTGTCTGGTAGTCTCGAGTGTCCCCATGGATGCAAATTACCCCAATAGTACTGGGGTGTAGTTTTGTGGGGTTCACACAATCACTCCTGACTAGGGTCACCACACTACCAGAGTCTAGCAGGGCTGTCAGGGGCTTTCCATCCACTGAAATAAGACACATCTGTCTTTCAATGCGACTCTGACATGATGCAGTACATGCGACCTGTGCAAATAAAGAAATGCGTCTTTTCATATGAGCATAATCACATTGCATAGGTTCATCATTTATAGGACAGTTCGCAGCAATATGCCCTAATGGTCCCAAAGACCTTCCTGGCTGCTTTGGCCAGTCTCCAGGTCTAGGAACCACAGTCTCATCAAATCTCCCCAAGCTCTTGGACCCCGGAACAGTCTTACCAAAACCGCCGGGAGATCTTGCACCCCTAGACACACTGAAGTGGGGCGTAGATGGATTGACCAAGTCCTCAGTAGCACTGTACCTCTCCACTAGGTCGACCAGTTGGGCTGCAGTTTTGGGGTCGCCCTGTCCGACCCACTACCTCAGAGCAGTAGGAAGTGCACGCAGATACCGGTCCATTACCACACGCTCTACGATCTGCGGGCCTGTCAAGGCCTCTGGCTGCAACCACTTCTTGGTGAGGTGGACCAGGTCAAACATTTGCGAACGGGGTGGCTTGTTGCTGGAGAAGGACCACTGATGCACCCGCTGGGCCCGGATTGCCATGGTGACACCCAAGCGTGCGAGTATCTCCGTCTTTAGAGTCTCATAGTCCTGGGCCTTATCGGGTTCTAGGTCAAAATAGGCTTTTTGGGGTTCTCCTGTTAGAAATGGGGCCAAGAGACCTGCCCACTGCTCTTTTAGCCATCCTTCGCGGACAGCAACTTTCTCAAAAGTTGCAAGGTATGCCTCAATATCATCAGCAGATGTCATCTTTTGTAGGTGATAGGATGCACGTATCATCTTTGCTTCCACTGGCGCAGGAGGTGCGGACTCCTTTTTCAGTTCTAGCAGAGCCTCTGCGAACTGCCGGTTCATCTCCTGCTGGGCCGCCTGTTGAACTGCAGCAGCGTCCTGTTGTGCTGCCTGTTGTGCTGCGATTTGGCGGCTCATCTCCTGCTGAGCCTCCCGTTGTGCTGAAACGGCCTCTGCGACTTGGCGGTTGGTTTCCCGCTGAGCTGCATTGGCCTGTAGCAGGGCCTTTAACATTTCCTCCATCTTCAGAAAGTGCCCGCTGAATCCACCACGTGTGGGAGATTAGCTCGTGGGGATCACCTTTTCACAGAATGAAGGTCAGCGTACAGGCAGTTTCTTTAAAACCTGGCGTATTGCCAGCTTTATTTACAAGTGGTTTGCAATAGTCATACAAAAATAAACAAAACAGTAAAACAAATCCTTGCCGTCCGGCGCTAAACTATACGGTGAGGGGCTGGTCCCCGTCACCCACAAAACACAAGGTGAAGTAAAGCAAACCTTTTTCTTTCAGCCCAGATCAACAGCGCTCCTCTTACTCAGATTCCCTTCTGAGTCTCAGGCCAGAGCCATGCTGTGCTCTCTTCCTGGATCTTTAAAGCCCAGCTGCCTATGGATTCCAGTGAACCTAAATATC
The DNA here is from genome assembly GCA_029206835.1 of Rana muscosa. Taxonomy (NCBI): domain Eukaryota; kingdom Metazoa; phylum Chordata; class Amphibia; order Anura; family Ranidae; genus Rana; species Rana muscosa. The sequence continues at coordinate 12,182,770 of JARGYO010005562.1, forward strand.
CGGACCGGAACCCAGCCAACTACAGAGGCTGGAAAAACCTGGGCCGGATTCTGGTTCAGTCCCTTATAATGGACCGAATGCGAGGTGAAATGTAGCGATTATCCTGTATCTCACCTTGCATACCGTCACAATATATATATATATATATATATATATATATGTGTAGCAGCCTCACCCTCTCTCTCTTCTTTAGCGGGAACTTTGGCTCCGGTCTAGGGGTACTTTGAAGGGGAGAGCGAGGTGCGCCACGGCCCATGTCCTCTAGATTACAGCATGTAGAGGTGAAGGCCAGCACCAGATTACCTTCGGGCTGTGTATACGCTCAGAGCCAAGTCTGTTCTGCTGATAACCCCCTTTGCTCCCAGTAATTGAAAAGGTCCAACACTTATTTATTCCATAACGGCAAACAAATAGTCCTTTGCGAGCAGACAGTTTGAGACCCATAGAACAGTTCAGTATTGGTGGGGAGTAGGTCAAGGCACAATCCTCAAAGAAAACTAAACCGTTGAGGTTTCACCAACAGTTGCTAAGCACGGTGGCTGTAAAATTGACTTGTTGGCTTCAGAGTCTCTTCCAGCGACTCTAATGAACAGGAACTGGAGTTGCCTTCGCTACGTTGCAGCCCCTGTCAGGGGGAAGACATCCCTCCAAGAGAGTTACCAGAGGCCCCGCCGTCACCGGATTAATACTGTACCGGGCTATTCGGAAGGGTTACACTCCCCGGCCTCCTCACCTCAGATACGGGTCCCAACACCTTAGGGCCCCTCGGACTCCTCCACCCTCGCGGAACCCAGTCGAAGTTACTGGGCCCCAGGCCTTGGTCATAGTACCTCACACCAGGCTTAAGGTGCCTGGGATGGACTCCATCCCTCGCTCCGGCCAGGTCAAGGGCACCTGGGCCCGGAACTCCGGAATGCCAGCACCCAGGCTGAAGGTGCCTGGGCGCAGCCGTGTCCTCCAACTCTGACCTCCAAGGTCAGGGCGTCCGTCCCTTTTATCTCCTCTCCCTTTGCGTCACAGCGGGTTCCCCGCCCCGCCATACCAGCGCCAGGAAAGGACAAAAAGGAACAGTCTTGCGGTGCAGGTTCAACTCCGGCCCAGGGCGACAATGCCACCTGCAGGCCGCAGGGAACCTTGCACCACCAGAGTCCTCCAAGAACCACAAAAGGGATTCTCAGACTCCCTAACAATCAGTACATCTGGGTTGAATAACCCAATGCTCCCCCCCAAATTTAAATGCCCGCTACATATATATCATATATATGGATGAGTCTGTCAGAGCTGCCACAAAAAAGACCAGAAGCAGGTTCCAGTAGGCTAGGTGTCAGGGAAGACAGGCTTTCCATGTAAGCGCCCGGCGTGCACGCATGCGTACTAGCACTTTAAGACACACACCTGTCACTAATACTGAAGTCAGGCAGGCTATTTAAACAAGGCTCCTACAGAGATTCATTGCTGTTTGGTCTGCAGCTTCTGTGTGGTATCCTGTTTCCTGTGTGACCTCTGATTATGATCCAGTTTGTCGTTACCTGTGATTGTCTGCTGCCTGTTCTGATCCCGACTTCCCTTAGACTCTGATCCTGTCTGTTGATTCTGTCTGCTGATCTTCTGGTACTACTCGGCTTGTGACCTGACCTCTCTTCTGCCTACCGTCTATGCCTGATCTGCCTGATTATTACTGACCCGGCCTGTCTGACCCTGCATCCCGCTCATCCAGCCTGCTATAGCTCCCAGCCCTGCAAGCCTGCATCTGGTACTGCTCTGTGGTTCATTCCAGCCTGCCACCAGTCAAGCATCGTGTCAGCTCTTCTACTATCTGCCTGCTGATCACCGCTACTACATGGACTATTGAACTGTTTACAGGCACTCATACCCCACCGTGCTCCTGTGGCTGCTGTATCACTACCAGTAGCCCGCGAGCCGGAGTTGTACGAGAGGCCTTCCTCTGCACGTCAGGCTCACATCCCAGGTACGTAACAGTGCCATGTCTGAGCCTGCAAGAGGACCCTCTCCAGTGGATGAAATATGTCAGCACCTTGCTGCTCTTACACAGGCGGTTAAATAGCTGCAGGAAGGATACGTGCATCTGGAAGAGCGGGTACAGTCCCTGTCCACTCCAGCAACCACAGCTCCTGCATCTGATCCTGCCTCCTCCACCACCCAAGCTGGGGCTTTAGCCAGCCATACAGTAATGATGTTACCCCCTGAGCCCTGTGTACCTACTCCTGAGAGGTTTTCCGGTGATCGGAGTAAATTTAGAGCCTTCCGCAATGCCTGTCAGCTCTACTTTGCTCTCCAGCCACTGACTTTATCCCTGGAAACCACCAAGGTGGAATTCATTATTTCCCTCCTCCAAGGGGAACCGCAGTCTTGGGCCCACCAGCTATTAGAAGAGAACAACGCACAACTAAACACCATGCAAATGTTCTTTGATGCCATGGCGCTGATTTATGATGACCCACAATGTACCACCACTGCTGAAGCCGCTCTTCATGCACTCCAGAAAGGTCGTAGAGCGGCCTAGGACTATGTCACTGACTTTAGACGCTGGAGTGCAGACACTAGCTGGAATGACACAGCCCTGCGTCATCAATTTCGTCTGAGTCTCTTGGAAAGCCTGAAAGATGAGCTTGCTCGGGTCGGGGTACCAAGCTCTCTGGAAGCCCTAATCACTCTGTCCATTCAGATTGACCGCCGCAGGTCTGTAAGAACCACACCGCACTTCCGTCCAACCTGGATGTTACCTAAGATCCCTGCTCCTCCTAATCCGGCTCCTGGAAACTCCGCTTTCCCCACTCCAGAGGCACCTGAACCCATGCAATTGGGCCTGATTCGTTCTTCATTGACCCCAGAAGAACGCCAATGCCGACGAGTAAATAACTTCTGCCTGTACTGTGGAGAAGCCGGTCACTTTGTTTGTACCTGTCCTGCCAAGCTGCGTAAGTGTCTTTCCCTTTCTTCACTCAACCAGTCACCCCTGCCTGCCTTGTCTGCCAGCTCAGCTCATATCGCTCTGCCTGTTTCCTTCCAGCTGCTGGGAAGAACCGTATTAGTGACTGCTATTATTGATTCTGGAGCATGTAGCTGTTTCATCGACCAGTCCTTCGCAGCTCAGCAACACATTCCTCTACAAACCAGAGGAAAGGGACTTGCTATTCCTGGCCGATGGGCCTCGCATTAAATCTGGACTGGTAACCAAGGAAATGCCACCGATGCTGACCATCTCCTCTGCCAACCATCAAGAGCTGCTGCGTTTAGACGCAATGGGAATCCGTAAGTGTCAAGTTCCAGTCAGCATATTGCCAGAGACACTGTTTGGAAACTTCACCACCCTGCTTTGCTACCCTGCTGTGTATGGACGCAGACCCTGAATTATGTCAAGTAGTTCTGGATTCTTACCATGAATACCTGGACGTCTTCAGCAAACGAGCAGCAGACACCCTTCCTCCACACAGACCTTATGACTGCCCCATTGAGCTCCTTCCCGGGGCCGAGATTCCATTTGGGCGCATCTTTCCTTTATCTGAACGGGAATCAGGAGTTTTGAAGGACTATATTGATGAGAATCTGCTGAAAGGATTCATCCGTCCCTCTACCTCACCGACCGGTGCTGGTATATTTTTCGTAGAAAAGAAGGATCATTCCCTGAGACCATGTGTGGACTATCGTGACCTAAATAAAATAACAGTGAAGAATCGCTATCCCCTTCCTCTAGTCCCTGAACTGTTCCAAAGACTCAAATCAGCAAGCATCTTTACCAAGCTGCATTTAAGAGGGACCTATAACCTGGTTCGCCTACGAGAAGGGGGTGAATGGAAGACTGCCTTTCGTACCCGATTTGGGCACTTTGAATATCTAGTTATGCCCTTTGGTCTTTGTAATGCCCCTGCCACCTTCCAGTACTTTATTAACAACATTTTCAAAGACTTTCTGGATTTTTTCGTGGTTGTCTACCTTGATGACATCTTGATATTCTCCCTATCATTAGAGGTGCACCGAGGGCATGTTAAAAGCGTATTGTGTCGGCTCAGCAAATATGGACTTTATGCCAAAGCCGAGAAATGCGACTTTGAGCAACAGAGCATCCAGTTCTTAGGTCTGATAATTTCGACCGAAGGGATCAAGATGAACCCACAGAAAGTCTCAGCGATACTAGATTGGCCAGCCCCCACAGACAAGAAGGGAATAGAATGCTTCGTGGGCTTTGCCAATTTTTATCGCATGTTTATCAAGAACTTTTCCGCTATCATTCACCCTATTACACAGCTGACCAAACAAGGTACCCGTTTCTGTTGGACTTCTGAGGCTCAAGCCGCTTTTGAAACTTTGAAGAGACGGTTTACCATTGCTCCTGTCTTAAGTCACCCAGACTCTACCTTGCCCTATATTGTGGAGGTGGATGCTTCAGAAAGTGCAGTTGGGGCCATTCTATCACAACGTCAAGGCCTCAAAGAAGTGACCCATCCAGTGGCATTCTTTTCATGCAAACTCACGTCAGCTGAAAGAAACTACGATGTAGGGGATCAGGAACTTTTGGCGATTAAAGCTGCGTTGGAGGAATGGAGGTACTTGCTGGAGGGAGCGGCCCATCCAATTCTGATCTACATGGATCATAAGAATCTTGAATATCTGCGATCCGCTAAATGCCTCAAACCATGCCAAGCTCGCTGAGCACTCTTTTTCTCAAGATTCTCATTCCATATTACGTACAGTCCCGGATCAAAGAACACTAAGCCTGATGCGTTGTCGCGCATGTTCGAAGATCCAAGAGACATCCTAATACCAGACACCATTTTACCAGCTGGAAACTTCCTACTATTAAACACTGACCTTTTGTCTCAGTTACAGCAAGCTTCTGCAAAAACACCCAGTCCTCCAGGGGTCACACTACAAGCAAAGAATGGACTATTATGGAGGGGTAAGCAGATTTTTGTACCTAAAGAGGTTCGAGCAATGATCTTGGGGGTTTGTCACGACCACCCTTTGGCAGGCCATTTTGGGGTTCATAAGACTGTCAAACTTGTACAATGCTCATTTTGGTGGCCAGGATTGGAGAAAGACAGCAGAGTCTATGTAAATGCATGCACCACCTGCATCCGGAGCAAAAGTTCCCGTAACAAAGCTTGGGGATTACTCAGACCTCTGCATATACCTGACAGACAGTGGAAGATGATTGCTTTGGATTTTATAGTTGAACTTCCACCATCTGAAGAATGTACCGCTATCTTTGTGGTAGTGGATCCCTTATCAAAGATGGCTCATTTCATTCCTCTAAAGAGTACACCATCGGCTGCAGAAACCACTCAGGTGTTTATAAAATAAATTGTCAGACTCCATGGAGTCCCTGCAAATATTGTGTCTGATCGCGGTGTCCAGTTCACATCCAGATTTTGGAAGTCCTTGTGCGAGACCCTACAGATTTAACTCTTATTCTCTTCTGCTTACCACCCACAAACTAATGGGCAGACGGAGAGGACTAATCAAACCCTAGAACAATACATCCGTTGTTTTACTTCTTTTGTCCAGGATGATTGGATATCATTATTACCCCTGGCGGAATTTGCCTATATTGTTTCCTGTTTCCTGTGTAACCTCTGATTCTGATCCAGCTTGTCGTTACCTGTGATTGCCTGCTGCCTGTTCTGATCCCGGCTTCCCTTAAACTCTGATCCTGCCTGCTGATTCCGTCTGGTAATCTTCTGGTACTACTCGGCTTGTGACCTGACCTCTCTTCTGCCTACCGTCTATGCCTCATCTGCCTTTATTACCGACCCGGCCTGTCTGACCCTGCATCCCGCTCATCCAGCCTGCTATAGCTCCCAGCCCTGCAAGCCTGCATCTGGTACTGCTCTGTGATTCATCCCAGCCTGCCACCAGTCAAGCATTGTGTGAGCTCTTCTACTATCTGCCTGCTGATCACCGCTACTACGTGGACTATTGAACTGTTTACAGGCACTCATACCCCACCGTGCTCCTGTGGCTGCTGTATCACTACCAGTAGCCCGCGAGCCGGAGTTGTACGAGAGGCCTTCCTCTGCACGTCAGGCTCACATCCCAGGTACGTAGCACTAGGAAAAAAAAAACAAGGAAAAGGGCGCCTCTGAGTATATATCAAATAAACATTTATTAAAAAAACAATATCCACTCACATGGAAGACAGTGGAGTTGAGTTCGGATACATCTCTGGGCTGAAGAGTAAAGAGAGGACTACAGGTCATAGCGTGTCCATGGGTTTCTGGCACCATATCAGATCCAACGAGGATAGGGTGGGATGGTTGAGCACAGCAGATTCTCCTTCAGTTGTCCAGGTAACACATTGAGAATGAATAGGGTCAAGGAAGAGACTGTCAAACCAGATGTGGGTTCCAGGAGTGGTAGTATGGGGAAAGCTGACACTAGAGCCTGTCGCTGGCTGCGCTGCGGTATCCACAAGGCTCGTTCAGCGGCGTAGTATGTTAACGACACAGCCGTGTGATCAGAACCAAAACGAGGCCTGGAAAGCAAACAGAGCGTGGCGCTATTGGTGTAGAGATAGCCACGCTCCTTTATCAAGATGCTTGATAAAGGAGCATGGCTATCTCTACACCAATAGCTGGCAAGCTCAAAAACGCGGCGTACAACTGTGACGTCACAGCCCGGCACCACGCTCTGTTTGCTTCCCAGGCCTCGTTTTGTCTCCGATCACACGGCCACATCGTTAACATACTACGGATGCTGAACGAGCCTCGTGCGTACCGCAGCGCAGCCAGCGACAGGCTCTGGCGTCAGCTTTCCCCATACCACCACTCCCAGAACCCACATCTGGTTTGACGGTCTCTTCACTGAACCTATTCATTCTCAATGTGTTACCTGGACAACTGAAGGAGAATCTGCTGTGCTCAACCATCCCACCCTATCCTCGTTGGATCTGATGTGGTGCCAGCAACCCATGGACTCACTGTGACCTGTAGTCCTCCCTTTACTCTTCGGCCCAGAGATGTATCCAAACTCAACTCCACTGTCTTCCATGTGAGTGGATATTGTTTTCTTAATAAATGTTTCTTATAATATATACTCAGAGGCGCCCTTTTCCTTGTTTTTTTTTTGTTTTTTTAAATACCACCAAAAGAAAGCTCTATTTGTGGGGAAAAAAGGACATCAATTTGGTTTGGGTCCAGTGTCGCACGACCGCGCAATTGTCAGTTAAAGCGACACAGTGTTGTATCGTAAAAAAATGGTCTGGTCATTGAGCAGCCAAATCTTCTGGGGCTGAAGTGGTTAAAGGGACATCGACACTGATAATCAGTGAAGTCCCAACAGTCCCCAGCAGTGCTGCCAATCAGTGCCCATCAGTGCTGCCAATCAGTGCCCATCAGTGCCTCCTCATCAGTGCCATCTATCAATGCCACCTATCAGTGCCCTTCAGTGCCACCTATCAGAGCCTATGAGTGCCACCTTTCAGTGCAGTCTCATCAGTGCCTCCATCAGTGCCCACCAGTCCTGCCTCATCAGTGCCCATCAGTGCCACCTATCAGAGCCCATCAGTGCCACCTATCAGAGCCCATCAGTGCCGTCTATCAGTGCCCATCAGTGCAGCCTTATCAGCGCACATCAGTGAAGGAGAAAAATTACCTGCTTGCAAAATTTCATAACAAACTATGAAAAAAAAAATTCTGTCTGTTTTCATTGTTTAACAAAAAATACAAAACCCAGTGGTGAATACACCATATGAAAGCTCTATTTGTGTGAAAAAATGTCAAATGTGTACAGTGTTGCATGACCTCACAATTGTAATTCAAAGTGTGACAGCACTGAAAGCTGAAAATTGGCCTGGGCAGGAAGGGGGTAAAAGTGCCTGTAGTGGTTAACCACTTGCCGACCGCCTCCTGTACATTTACGTCGGTAGAATGGCACGGACAGGCACATCAGCGTACCTGTACGTCCCCTTTAAGTGCCTGTCCATGTGGTCGCGCGCGCACCGCCGCCAGCGTGCTCGCGACCCTGCCACCATCCCCGTGAGTCGGACCGCGGGTCAGCGTACTCGATCGCCGCGGGGATCCCCGCAATCGTCTCACGAAGGTATAGAGCGGAGAGATGCTTGTGTAAACAAGCATCTCCCCGCTCTGCCTAGTGACAATGACACTGATCTCGGCTCCGTGTACTCTGAGCGGAGATCGGTGTCATGTGACACAGAGCCCATCCCCCCTACAGTTAGAAACACAATGCAGGGAACACTTAACTCCAACACCGCCACCTAGTGGTTATCCCCTTCACTGCCAGTGTCATTTTTACAGTAATCAGTGCATTTTTATAGCACTGATCGCTGTAAAAATGACAATGGTCCTAAAAATGTGTCAAAAGTGTCCGATGTGCCTGCCTTAATGTCGCAGTCACGAAAAAAATCACTGATCGCCGCCATTACTACTAAAAAAAAAATATTAATAAAAATGCCATAAAACTATCCCCTATTTTGTAAAAGCTATAACTTTTGCGCAAACCAATAAATAAACGCTGATTGCGTTTTTTTTTACCAAAAATATGTAGAAGAATACATATCGGCCTAAACTGAAGAAAAAAAACTTTTTTTAATATATTTTTTTGAGATATTTATTATAGCAAAAAGTAAAAAATATAGCATTTTTTTCAAAATTGTTGCTCTATTTTTGTTTATAGCGCAAAAAATAAAAACCGCAGAGGTGATCAAATACCACCAAAAGAAAGCTCTATTTGTGGGAAAAAAGGACGTAAATTTTGTTTGGGAGCCATGTCGCACAACCGTGCAATTGTCAGTTAAAATGACGCAGTGCCGATTCTCAAAAAGGGGCCTGGTCCTTTAGATGCAAAATGGTCCAGGGCTTAAGTGGTTAAACGTGCCTTATAATTATTATTTTGTGGGCTTACTGCTACTAGACTGTATATTGCTATAACATCAGCATTGTATTAGCAATACAAACAATAGTTATTTTTGACAATCCAATATAAGAATACATGTCACAGAATTCAAAGAATTAAATGTGTGGAGATCCCCACAAATTAAGTTCACAAACTTTAGGATTGTTCAGATTAAACACTTACCATACAGCATATGTATATATACGTGACATGTTAGGTATCTATTTACTTGGCATAACATCATCTTTTATGTTTTACCAACAAATTAGGTATTATATTGTGTTTATTTTCACTTAAATTTGTTTGAGTGTATTTTTTCCTGAAAATTTTTATTTGATTAACTGCTGTGCAAATATCGAGCAACATAAAAAATTGCAACAACCACCACTTGATTCTCCAGTGCCTCTGCTTAAGAAAATTTAATAGTTTATGGGTTCTAGTAGTGGTGGTCGGTTTGCGGGGGGGGGGGGGGCGGCAAACTAACACAAACCCCCCCCCCGCGCTCCCCCACGATGTAGATAGCTGGGAATATGTCGATCGCACCCCCGGAGACGGATGTGAATGCGGCGATCGAACAGCCCCCCCATCACCCACGGGAGATGGACGGGAATGCGGTGAATGACCCCCACCACGGGAGATGGACGGGACAGCACCGATCAGGGCATTACATTTGGAGTCAGGGGGAATGAAGAGCCAGGCCGTTGATTCTCCTCCCAGGTGAACAGGAAGTGTGTCCTGTGACCCGATTGGTCACGGAGTCGTAAGATTCTCTGGCCAATCGAGTCACAGGAACTGCTTCCTGATTGGAGAATCAGGAAGACAATAGTGAATATTAATTCACAATTTTCACACAAGTGGATGGGTCCTTTTTTGAAACCAAATAGAGCATCAAGCTTTAATTGTGTGCTTAATAAAAAAATAAAAAAACATTGAAATCCGTACTGTGTCCCCCATGCAGATTAGGGGGCCAGATTCATGGATAGGGGGGCGGCGCCTGTGCATCCTAAATGAGCGGCCGCTACTGAGTTCTAGGAAATTTTTGAGCAAAATAAAAATGCTGATTTTTACATGGATGAGAGAAATGTCAGAATTTGCTTGAACTGGAAGTAGTTTTTAGGAGTAGCCTAGAAAAAACTAAGATATAATGTCACTTTCATTTTGGACAGTGGTGGCTGGTGCTAAAAATTTAGGGGGGGGGCAGCACAAACTAACACCCACCCCTACACCCCCCCTCACCCAGTAGCAGCGATCATCCCCCCACCCAAACAAACCAACCCCCCCCCCCGGGAGACGAACGGCGGCTCTGCGCCCCGAGCCCACTCTTTTTTGAAGCCTATTAGATCCTCTGGCTGCGTTTGGGGCCCTGCATTTTTTATAAGGGGGCCAGGCGCATTGGAAGGGGGAACGGCGCCCCTGTGCCCCTAATGGCCACTGATTTTGGGCAAAGATATACTTTAATTTTTCAGTCCAATGACTGCAGTCAATGATTATTTAAGATCTATTGGTAACTTTGATCCCAACAGTAGAACTCATAAAGTAACTTCTATGCTTCCTTGCACTTGACTTAGTTTGGCAAATATGCTATTGAGGATCATAAATCTTTTAGACAGGTCAAAAAATATGATACTAAAATTACAGTATATGACTTTCTTGAAGCTGCTATAGATAGTGTTATAGAATAAGGATTACCAGGAGAAAAGTGTGGATCAAATAAGAACTTGTTATCCGGGTCCACCAGCACTGGCAAAATAGCTTCATAAAAGGTACACCTAAATAATGTTAAAAATGCTTCCCCCTCCAACACCTAGGCTGATTAATCTGTGTAAGAAAGATGTGTATACTATTTTCAGGCCACTCTGATCTGGTGACGTGCTTCCCCTTGTGTCAGCCAGCGGCGGGTGCAGGGGAGAGGAGAGAGCACTCTGACAATGGCTGGGAATGCCTGGACCAGTGACATCACCCATAGGCTTACTGTGGCCCATCGGTTTTTGTTGGTGCTCTCTCTTCTCCCCTGAAGCTGCACTGAATGACACGGGGGAGCTGAATCATGTGACCGCACTAGTGTGTATATACATATATAATAAATATTCACGCTCACAAATAGTAATATTAAACCATAGTAAAACAGTTTCACATAATAAAAAACAAATTACAGCAGCCAACATAAAAATTGTTGATTGCAATAAAAATTATATATAGTTCATATGGAGCTCTAGGGAAATGGGTGGATGAAACCCAGGAAGATGAATGGTAAATTAAAAGGCAGAACTCTTGCACCAACTTCAGTGTGTGAAGCCACACACCACACCACCGTGCTAGTATCAAATCCCCTTACCAGAGAGTCGATCATAGAGGGCTTCACTTAAATCACAAGCATCTCTAATAATCAGCAAACCATCCAGCCGCTGGGTCAGGCAAAGTGCTTGATTCTCCATAGTTCCGGGGCTCCAATGATAGGTCTCCAACAGGTATCCACATACCATGGGCAGCATGGACTCGATCATAATCACACAGTCACCAACATGATAAAAATTAAAGAGCTCATGGTGAAGTATGCAAGTGTAGCGGGCATTTAAATTTGGGGGGGGGGCATCTGGGTTATTCAACCCGGATGCACTAATTGTTAGGGAGTCTGAGAACCTCTTTTGTGGTTCTTGGAGGACTCTGGTGGTGCAAGGTTCCCTGCGGCCTGCAGGTGGCGTTGTCGCCCTGGGCCGGAGTTGAACCCGCACTGCAAGACTGCTCCCTTTTTGTCCTTTCCTGGTGCTGGTACAGCGGGGCGGTGAACCCGCTGTGACGCAAAGGGAGAGGGGATAAAAGGGGCGGATGCCCTTACCACAAGGTTGTCCGGAGTTGTTCGGAGTGTGGTCCGAGGGTTCGGAGTTCGGAGTTGGAGGACGCGGCCGCACCCAGGCACCTTCAGCCTGGGTGCTGGCGTTCTGGAGTTCTGGGCCCAGGTGCCCTTGACCTGGCCGGAGCGAGAGATGGAGTCCATCCCAGGCACCTTAAGCCTGGGGTGAGGTACTATGGCCAAGGCCTGGGGCCCAGTAACTTCGACTGGGTTCCGCGAGGGTGGAGGAGTCTGAGGGGCCCTAAGGTGTTGGGACCCGTATCTGAGGTGAGGAGGCCAGGGAGTGTAACCCTTCCGAATAGCCCGGTACAGCATTAATCCGGTGACGGCGGGGCCTCTGGTAACTCTCTTGGAGGGATGTCTTCCCCCTGACAGGGGCTGCAGCGTAGCGAAGGTAACTCCAGCTCCTGTTCATTAGAGTCGCTGGAAGAGACTCTGAAGCCAAAAAGTACATTTTACAGCCACTGTGCTTAGCAACCGTTGGTGAAACCTCAACGGTTTAGTTTCTTTGAGGATTGTGCCTTGACCTACTCCCCACCAATACTGAACTGTTCTATGGGTCTCAAACTGTCTGCTCGCAAAGGACTATTTGTTTGCTGTTATAGAATAAATAAGTGTTGGACCTTTTCAGTGTGTGGTACTCCAATTACTGGGAGCAAAGGGGGTTATCAGCCGAATAGACCTGGCTCTGAGCGTATACACAGCCCGAAACTAATCTGATGCTGGCCTTCACCTCTACATGCTGTAATCTAGAGGACATGGGCCGTGGCGCACCTCGCTCTTCCCTTCAAGGTACCCCTAGACCGGAGCCAGAGTAACCGCTAAAGAAGAAGAGAGAGGGTGAGGCCGCTACATAAGGATGGTTGAAGATTTATTAAAATCCAAATTGCAAGTAAAAACAAGTAAAAAATCGAGTAGGTAGATACAAAATAGCCACGGCTCGTAGCGTGCTTGTGTCACCAACAGACCACCTGGTGGTTTGGGTTTTAATAAATCTTCAACCATAATTGAATACCTTACCATCCTTTGTTCACTAAGCTGTAGGGCAACTTCTCAGTGTGGAACCCGGGAAACTAGCAGTAACCACTGTAGCAATACCTACTACAGTGATTTCCAGCTTCCACAGGGATCGGCCAGGTATGACACATACATACTTATTGCTCTAAGCTGAACCAATGTAACTGTGCTAAAATAGTCATACTTAGATTTCAACTTTCATGTCTATCTATGTGCATGTCTGTCTGTAGTTTTATGGATGTGTCAAACAGTTGTTTTTTATATTTTCAAATTGTTTAGGGCAGGGGTGTACAACCATTTGGAAGAGAGGGCCACTTAAGTGATCTGGTAACTGGTTGCTGGCCACAATGAAATGGAATGGTCCAGAATTTACATTTTTTATTTATTTTGAACAGCATAATGAAGATTTTAAACAACAATCAGAATCACCATTTTCCATGAGACCAATCCCCAAAGGATTTTAACCCACTGTTTGATCACAATCACAAAAAGAAAGAGTGGATGACACTAGTGTGAACACTGACTTTACCAGCGACTCTGTAAGTGATTTCTAAGTGACAGTTACAGGTGACAGTTCTTAATTTTCGATTTTACATGCTTCGTGCTCAAAAAAAGTTGTTCACAAAGATAAGTACTTCCAAACAGGGATAAAACCTTAGCTGCGCTTCTTCTTACATTTGTTAAGATGTAGTTCAGTTCAGGATGGGTTGTTCAGAGTGTTTGAATTTAAGTTCAATGTTAACCTGAACTCCAGTTAGTTCCATCCTGAAGATCTCCTGGAGCAGTGGCCACATTTGCAGAGAAGGGGTTGATCACCAGCATCACGTTCTTCTCCTGGAATCTGTCCTGGAACTGACTCTGACTCAGCTAACTTACTGCAACTGCATAACCAGGTGCATATTCTGTAGCCTGTAGTTGTAGCATGGTTTTGAAATGAGTGGGATTTAGAATTTGCAATTGACTTTTAAGCAGTTCTAATTTAATGTCTCCTGATGTAGATCCATTGTCAATCACGACACCGCCGACTTGCTGTCAACTAAGGCAAACCACCAAATGCCTGGCTTGCCATTTGACAGTTCTTATATATGTAACGGGGTGTTCAATTTAGGGGAGTGTCTGAGTGGTAGTTAGGCTCATGCACATTATTGTTAGGGTTAATGGACCATTTCTGTGCCATGGGAGATAGTATTGGTGTGTAGTTCCTTGGGGCCTACAGGTGGCGCTGTCGCCATAGGTCAGGGTTGAACCACAGTTTCTTGTCCCCTCTCGGCAGCAGTACGGCGGGGTGGGGAACCGGCTGTGCCTGTCGGGAGAGGGTATAAAAAGGGGCGACCATCTTCCATAGTTGTTCGTCCACGCCCAGGCACCTTCAGCCTGGTTGTGTGGGTTCGTCCACGCCCAGGCACCTTCAGCCTGGGTGTGTGGGGTCGTCCGCGCCCAGGCACCTTCAGCCTGGGTGTGCGCGTGGGTCGTCTCTGGGTGCCCTAGGCCCGGAGGCCTGGTTCCTGTTCCATCCCAGACACCTTCAGTCTGGGGTGAGGTACTAATTTGGAGGCCCGGAGCCCAGCACCATCGGCTGGGTTCAGCCGGGGATCGAGGACTCCCAGGGTGCCGCCTTGCGAGGGGACCCGGATCTGGGATGAGGAGGTCAGGGAGGTTACCTGTACCAAAGACCCAGCGCAGAGTCGTGGTGACGGTGAGGACCTCTGGTAACTCTCCGGAGGGATGTCTTCTCCTTTATACGGGCCAAGTACTCTCTAGAAGGAAGTTCGCTTACAGGTCAGTGGCAGTGGCCTAATAGGGCTGTGCCCTATTCACCCAGTCAGTGGCAGTGACTCTATTCACCTGGTCAGTGGCAGTGACCTGTTCTCCAAGTCAGTGGCAGTGACTTCTTATTCACCCGGTCTGTGGCAGAGACCAACCTCACGGTCTGTGGCAGAGATCGTGCGCCAAAACTGTTTGTGAAGCCTAAACAGTCAAAGAACCTGATTCAAGTTTGTGCCTGGACCTCCTCCCACCTAAGCTGTCCTGTGTCTTGTTCCAACCTGTCTGCTGTCAAAGAGGCATATTTATTATCCGTGTGAAATAAATATAGAAGTTGGACTTTCAGTTGGTGTGGACAGTTACATTACTGGGGGAAACATAAGGACTTGCATCTACCTAAGGTAGAGGTGAGAATCATCCTCGGGAGGATTCAACTCCAGCCGCAGGCAGGCCCGAAAACTAACACCGCTCAACCTCCTTATTCAGGAGGGTACGGGCTTGTGGTGCGGTGTGCCTCTCCCCTCCCTGCGAGGAGCCGAAAACACACAAAAAGGCAGGTAGGGGGAGAGGTGAGGGCACTACATATAGGTAAGGGGCGGAGCTACCTGGTGACATCGTATGGTGGCACCGTCTTCTTCAGACGTCACCGGCCGGTGAATGCTGGGTCAGTGACATCACAATGGCAGTGGCGTTGTGATTGATGATGGATCCATATCATGGGACATTGTTTTTTTATTTTTTAATAAAGTAATTATCAAAAAAACTGTCTGTGTTTTTATTACTTTTTGACACTTTTTGGTGAATGGGTATAGGTACTATGTACCCCATACTCATTCACATGAGGGAATGGGACCTGGGGGCACCCTTCTTGAAGAGGGCTTCCAGACTCCGATAAGCCCTCTGCCCACAGACCCCCACACCCACAGCCCAGGGTTGTGGGGAAGAGACCCTTGTCCCCACCAACATGGGAACAAGGTACTTTGGGGTGGGGGGCAGAGCCCCCGTCCCAAAGCACCCACCCCCCATGTTGAG
The DNA here is from genome assembly GCA_029206835.1 of Rana muscosa. Classification (NCBI taxonomy): domain Eukaryota; kingdom Metazoa; phylum Chordata; class Amphibia; order Anura; family Ranidae; genus Rana; species Rana muscosa. The sequence continues at coordinate 12,198,305 of JARGYO010005562.1, forward strand.
GGCATGGTATGGTTCAGGAGAAGGGGGGCGCTTGCTCGCCCTTCCCCCTTTCCTGGCCTGACAGGCTGCATGCTCAGATAAGGGTCTGGTATGGATTTTGGGGGGCCCCACACCAGTTTTTATTTTATTTTTTAAACTACGTTTCTTTTTTTTACCGGCCATGGTATTGTATTGCCGGAAATTTAAATGTAATTTCATGCATTTTTCTTTCTTTAGAAAGGTCATTTTTGCTGCATGTTCTATACATGCTACAGGTGTGCCACTTAACAGGCAGACTAAGGGCCCCCCCCCCGGCACTATATTTAAAGGAATTTTTCATTTATATTGTTTCACTTTAAGGATCATTAAAATCACTGCTTCTGTAAAAACTATCTTTTTTAAAAAACAAAATTTGTATTGATATATGTCCTTAAGGCTGCTTTCACAGTGGGGCGCAGGCGGCGTCGGCGGTAAAGCGCTGCTATTTTTAGTGGCACTTTACCATAGTTTTTGCGAAGGTGTTCAGCCGAAAAAGGGTTTGAACCATGCAGCAGCACTTTTCCTGGCGGTTCGGCCACACTGCCCATTCATTTCAATGGGCAGGAGCGGTGTATAGACCGCTCCTTCACCGCTCCAAAGATGCTGCTTGCAGTAGTTTTTTTAAGGTCCTGCCAGCGCATCCCCTCAGTGTGAAAGCCCTCAGACTTTTACACTGAGACTGCGGGGGAGCCGTTTTTCAGGCTCTTTACAGGCGCTATTTTTAGTCCAAAAATAGCCGAGTGTGAAAGGGGTCTTAGGGCAGTACCTAGACCCCCATACCCTTTTTATGGAAAATTACTTGCATATAAGCCTTCAAAATGGGGAATTTTGTTTTTTTAAGTTCAGCTCATATTGACTTTATTGGGGTTTGCTGTTTGGGTCAGAACTTTTTCTCTGTTTGGGAGTTCTGGTGCGAACCGAACAGGGGGTTGTTCGGCCCATCTCTACTCTACATTTTCCACGACACTGTAAGCTACCAGAGTCGGGAAAAGCTTTTGATAAACTCCTCTTTAAGGTGTCCTCAAGAGATTTCATCTACTGCACTCTCTGTGGGGACGTGATGAGTTCTGAGACTTTCCCCTTATAACGGTGGTCAAGGAGGGTTGCCAACCAATAGTGATCCTTTTCCTTTATGCCACGTATTCTTGGGTCCTTTCGCAGGATTTGAAACATGAGGGAACCCATGCACCGCAAATTTGCGGAGGCATAAAAAGCAGACTCCTTGGGGTCACTGAGGATTACAGTATCTGGAACTGCCTCCTCCCAGGCACATACTACTCCCAAGGGTTCTGGGGATGGAAAATCATCTCTTACTGTTTGACGTATGTCTTCCTGTGCTTCAATGCCTCTGAAACTGTCAGAATCCTCCTCCTCCTCCTCTGTGTTCTGTGGCATAGGAACAATGATGTCTGCATAAAGTGGGCCTTGAAAGGAAAGGAAGTCCTCCTCTTTGTCTCACTGCTCTGCCTCGAGTGCCCTTTCCATAATGCCACGCAGAGTCTTCTCCAGCAGGAACACAGGGTTAAAAATTCTTGCCATCTAATCCATAAATGATAATAGCTAGCTGAGCAGTGTCTATTATGTCGGTGGTTTCATCTAGCACTAACATAAGCAACCTTCCAGTTTCTTCATTAACCACTTAAGCCCCGGACCATTTGGTAGCTAAAGGACCAGAGGTGAATTCAGAATTTTGCACTGCGCTGCTTTAACTGTAAATTGTGCGGACATGCAACGTTGTACCCAAACGAAATTTGCGTCCTTTTCTTCCCACAAATAGAGCTTTCTTTTAATGGTATTTGATTGCCTCTGCGATTTTATTTTTTTGCGATATAAATGGAAAAAGAAAATTATATTTGAAAAAAAATTATATTTTCTACTTTTTGTTATAAGAAAAATCTAATAAACTCAATTGTAGTCATACATTTAGGCCAAAATGTATTCAGCCACATGTCTTTAGTAAAAAAAATGTCAATAAGCGTATATTTATTGGTTTGCGCAAAAGTTATAGCGTCTACAAACTAGGGTACATTTTCGGGAATTTACACAGCTTTTAATTTATGACTGCCTATCTCATTTCTTGAGGTGCTAAAATGGCAGGGCAGTACAAACCCCCCCCCAAATGACCCCATTTTGGAAAGTAGACACCCCAAGGAAATTGCTGAGAGGCATGTTGAGCCCATTGAATATTTTTTTTTTTTGTCCCAAGTGATTGAATAATGACAAAAAAAAATAAAAATTACAAAAAGTTGTCACTAAATGATATATTGCTCACACATGCCATGGTTATATGTGGAATAGCACCCTAAAATACATGCTGCTGCTTCTCCTGAGTACGGGGATACCACATGTGTGGGACTTTTTAGGAGCCTAGCCACGTACGGGACCCCGAAAACCAAGCACCGCCTTCAGGATTTCTAAGGGCGCAAATTTTTGATTTCACTCCTCACTACCTATCACAGTTTCGAAGGCCATAAAATGCCAAAATAGCACAAAACCCCCCCAAATGACCCCATTTTGGAAAGTAGACACCCCAAGCTATTTACTGAGAGGCATGATTAGTCCATGGAATATTTTATATTTTGCCACAAGTTGCGGGAATATGACAAACTTTATTTTTTTTGCACAAAGTTGTCACTAAATGATATATTGCTCACACATGCCATGGGCATATGTGAAATTGCACCCCAAAATACATTCTGCTGCTTCTCCTGAGTACGGGGATACCACATGTGTGGGACTTTTTGGGAGCCTAGTCGCATACGGGACCCCAAAAACCAAGCACCGCCTTCAAGGTTTCTAAGGGCATAAATTTTTGATTTCACTCCTCACTACCTATCACTACCTATCACAGTTTTGAAGGCCATAAAATGCCAAGATGGCACAAAACCCCCCCAAATGACCCCATTTTGGAAAGTAGACACCCCAAGCTATTTGCTGAGAGGCATGTTGAGCCCATTGAATATTTTATTTTTTGTCCCAAATGATTGAATAATGACAAAAAAAAGAAAAAATGTACAAAAAGTTGTCACTAAATGATATATTGCTCACACATGCCATGGCTATATGTGGAATTGCACCCCAAAATACATTCTGCTGCTTCTCCTGAGTACGGGGATACCACATGTGTGGGACTTTTTGGGAGCCTAGCCGGGTACGGGGCCCCAAAATCCAAGCACCACCTTCAGGATTTCTAAGGGCGTAAATTTTTGATTTCACTCCTCACTACCCATCACAGTTTCCAAGGCCATAAAATGCCAAAATAGCACAAAACCCCCCCAAATGACCCCATTTTGGAAAGTAGACACCCCAAGCTATTTACTGAGAGGCATGTTCAGTCCATGGAATATTTTATATTTTGCCACAAGTTGCGGGAATATGACAAACTTTGTTTTTTTTGCACAAAGTTGTCACTAAATGATATATTGCTCACACATGCCATGGGCATATGTGAAATTACACCCCAAAATACATTCTGCTGCTTCTCCTGAGTACGGGGATACCACATGTGTGGGACTTTTTGGGAGCCTAGCCGCGTACGGGACCCCAAAAATCAAGCACCGCCTTCAAGGTTTCTAAGGGCATAAATTTTTGATTTCACTCCTCACTACCTATCACAATTTTGAAGGCCATAAAATGCAAAGATAGCACAAAACCCCCCCAAATGACCCAATTTTGGAAAGTAGACACCCCAAGGAAATTGCTGAGAGGCATGTTTAGCCCATTGAATATATATTTTTTTTGTCCCAAGTGATTGAATAATGACAAAAAAAAAAATGTACAAAAAGTTGTCACTAAATGATATATTGCTCAAACATGCCATGGTTATATGCGGAATTGCACCCCAAAATACATTTGGCTGCTTCTCCTGAGTACGGGGATACCACATGTGTGGGACTTTTTGAGAGCCTAGCCGCGTACAGGCCCCCGAAAACCAAGCACCGCCTTCAGGATTTCTAAGGGCACAAATTTTTGATTTCACTCCTCACTACCTATCACAGTTTTGAAGGCCATAAAATGCCAAGATAGCCCAAAACCCCCACAAATGACCCCATTTTGGAAAGTAGACACCCCAAGATATTTGCCGAGAGGCATGGTGAGTATTTTACAGATCTCATTTGTTTTTGAAAATGAAGAAAGACATATTTTTTTTTTTTTTCTTTTTTCAATTTTTAAAACTTTGTGACAAAAAGCGAGATCTGCAAAATACTCAACATACCTCTCAGCAAATAGCTTGGGGTGTCTACTTTCCAAAATGGGGTCATTTGGGGGGGTTTGTGCCATCTGGGCATTCCATGGCCTCCGAAACTGTGATAGGCAGTGAGGAGTGAAATCAAAAATTTACAACCATAGAAATCCTGAAGGCGGTGCTTGGTTTTCGGGGTCCTGTACGCGGCTAGGCTCCCAAAATGTCTCACACATGTGGTATCCCCGTACTCAGGAGAAGCAACAGAATGTATTTTGGGGTGCAATTCCACATATAACCATGGCATGTTTGAGCAATATATAATTTAGTGACAACTTTTTGTACTTTTTTTTTTCTCTCTTTTTGTCATTATTCAATCACTTGGGACAAAAAAAAAAATATTCAATGGGCTCAACATGCCTCTCAGCAAATAGCTTGAGGTGTCTACTTTCCAAAATGGGGTCATTTGGGGGGGTTTTGAACTGTCCTGGCATTTTATGCACAACATTAGGAAGCTTATGTCACACATCATCCACTCTTCTAACCACTTGAAGACAAAGCCCTTTCTGACACTTGTTGTTTACATGAAAACATTTATTTTTTTGCAAGAAAATTATGTTGAACCCCCAAACATTATATATTTTTTTAAAGCAAAGGCCCTACAGATTAAAATAGTGGGTGTTGCATTTTTTTTTCCACACAGTATTTGCGCAGCGATTTTTCAAACGCATTTTTTGGGGGGAAAACACACTTTTTTTTATTTTTAATGCACTAAAAAACACTATATTGCCCAAATGTTTGATGAAATAAAAAAGATGATCTTAGGCCGAGTATATGGATACCAAACACGACATGCTTTAAAATTGCGCACAAACGCGCAGCGGCGAGAAACTACATTAATTTTTAAAAGCATTTAAAAGCCTTTACAGGTTACCCCAGTAGATTTACAGAGGAGGTCTACTGCTAAAATGACTGCCCTCGATCTGACCTTCGCGTGATACCTCACATGCATGATGCAATTGCTGTTTACATATGACGCTAGACCGATGCTTGCGTTCGCCTTTGCGCAAGAGAAGGGGGGACAGCGGTGCTTTTTTTTTTTTTTTTTATTATTTATTTTGCTTTTTTTTTTATTTTTAAACTGTTCCTTCCATATTTATTTTTTTTTAATCATTTTTATTGTTATCTCAGGGAATGTAAATATCCCCTATGATAGCAATAAGTAGTGACAGGTACTCTTTTTTTGAAAAAAATGGGGGGTTAGACCCTAGATCTTTCCTCTGCCCTCAAAGCATCTGACCACACCAAGATCGGTGTGATAAAATGCTTTCCCAATTTCCCAATGGCGCTGTTTATATCCGGGGGGGGGGGCATTCCCTCCCACTGCTTGTAAAAGCAGTCTAGAGGCTAATTATCTGCTAGAATTGCTTTTACATGAAAGCCGGCCACTGGCTGAAAAGAATGATACCAAGATGATACCTAAACCTGCAGGCATCATTCTGGTATAAACATTCAAAGTCCAGCAACATACCAGTACGTTGCTGGTCCTTGTTGGACATGTATTGTAATCTTTTTTTTCATGCAGCCTGTTGGCTGAACGAAAAAAAGAGATTGATCGGTGGGTATGCCCACCATTAGAATACCTCCCTTCATCCACCCACTTCTAATGATGGGCATATATGCCGAAGCATGGGGGCATCCTCCCGCAAAAAAGTTATGCCGCATACACACGGTCGGACTTTTCCACGGGCAAGCCTTCGTCGGAATTTTGACCGTATGTACGCGGCATAAAAGGTTATGCCGCGTACACACGGTCGAACTTTTCCACAGGCAAGCCTCCGTCGGAATTTCGACCGTATATACGCGGCATTAGGAGCAAAATCGCTTTTCCGCCCCTGCTGCCCCCATGCTTCGGCATATATGCTCTTTTTTTAACTGTGGTGGTGAAATCACCTCCTACAGCGTTGGAGTCACGGCTTTATGTATCGTGGGAGCAAACGCTGTTGCTGTCAAGATAAATAAATCCGCGATGCAACTGAATGGCGTACCTGCTAAGCAAATGATGGTTAACATTAAAACAAAGTAACATTACAGTACAACAGTAAGACCTTACCATACCATACCTGCAAAGCAAATACCAAAACAAAACCTAGTAAAAAATAAAACATTTTTTTAACGCAACCTGTGCCTAAAATATATATATGCCGAAGCATGGGGGCATCCTCCCGCAAAAAAGTTATGCTTCGTACACACGGTCAGACTTTTCCACGGGCAAGCCTTTGTCGAAATTTCGACCGTATGTACGCGGCATAAAAGGTTATGCCGCGTACACACGGTCAAACTTTTCCACGGGCAAGCCTCCGTCTGAATTTCGACCGTATATACGCGGCATTAGGAGCAAAATCGCTCCTCCGCCCCTGCTGCCCCCATGCTTCGGCATATATGCTCTTTTTTTAACTGTGGTGGTGAAATCACCTCCTACAGCGTTGGAGTCACGGCTTTATGTATCGTGGGAGCAAACGCTGTTGCTGTCAAGATAAATAAATCCGCGATGCAACTGAATGGCGTACCTGCTAAGCAAATGATGGTTAACATTAAAACAAAGTAACATTACAGTACAACAGTAAGACCTTACCATACCATACCTGCAAAGCAAATACCAAAACAAAACCTAGTAAAAAATAAAGGGGGTGTGGCTTGGCGCGCAACGCGGATGGCAGCGGTGTGAAGGAGCTCCCGGCACTAGAGACCTGGGCCCTAAAAACAGACCTACTCTGCGGGGATTATGTCCACTCGAACAAGGAGAGGAAACCACAATCGTTCCCTGCGCTCGCCGGCCACCCCGAGGGGGAAACTTACGCCGACAAACCTCAGCAAATTCAGCTTCTGCGGCAGAGGCACAGCTCCCAAGATGGCGCCGACTAACAAGACGAACATGGAGGAGGACATAGACGATGATGAGATCTCTCTACCAGCATCAGAGGACTCATCCAGAGGTAATGCCCCTGACATCCCACTGACCTATGCAGTAATGACCGATATAGCAGCGGACATAAAGAACTCATTTTCGGCCGCCATAACAGACATCAAAACTGAGCTGCTAAAACTTTCAGAAAAGATGGCGGTAACTGAGAGGGCAGGGAAAAGGAGGGACAGGGCCCTCATCAGACTAGACGACATCACGATGGCCCACTCACAACATCTGATCGATATTAATCGACAAGTGGAGGATTTGGACAATAGGGGGAGGAGAAATAATATTATGGTCCGGGGGGTCCCTGAGACAATTGTACCAGAACAAATAAAATCCGCGCTGACCACCATTTTTAATGGCCTGGTCGAGAGGCCAGAGCAATCCCCCATTGAATTCGACCGCGCGCACAGGGCACTAAGACCCAGAGCTCCAGAGGATAATCCGCCCAGAGACATAATTTGCTGTCTCCCGAACTATTGCCTAAAAGAAGAAATCCTCCAAAAAGCCAGAAGAAATGATCAAATCATGTTTGAGGGCACAAAGATTCAATTATTCCAGGATCTATCCCCCATCACTTTAAATAACAGAAAGGCCTTGAAACCTCTGCTTGCGGTACTTAGAGAAAAGGGAATAGTATACCGCTGGAAGTTCCCCTTTGCCCTGCAAACGACCTTCTCAGGGAAACAACATGTGCTCAGAGTTCCGGATGATCTACCCAAATTTTGTGAGAACTTACAGATAGATCAGGTAGACCTGCCAGATTGGTACACGGAGTTCTGCTTACCTCCACCCATCAATAACCCACAGTTTGTCCCAGGTCACTCCTCAGCACACACGCCATCTCAGCAACGGAACCAACGCAGGAAGACTGACAGAGATGCACATGACTCCCCAACCAGCTCCAAGAGCTATAAAAGCCCGAGAGCCAGGGAAGCAGGTCATTATTGAACAGAATCATTACAAATCCTCTCTGAGCCTTACTGGTAACAGGCAGGTTAAACTGCTTCAACCCTGCACATAGGAAGACAACACCCTCTCCTACCCGAGATATATCTCACACCATTCTTATGTTTTATTCAAGACCGTTCCACCTCTCAAAGCATCACGGTCTAGCATGCTACAACTTTACATCCTCAGGAATGTTATTCTAAACTGTACCACTGGAGGGAGCTCTAGGATCAAATAGACTCGCAGAACCCATCACAGCATCCCATCCTTAAATATACTAGCAGGAAATGACTTAGTGCAAAATCTACCACATCCGGAGGGACGATGAGGAACTATCCATCACCCTACCTATACACTCTCCTGAACTGCTGAACACTAACATTTTTTGTCCCACAGGTTGCATTTCTATGCCACACGGACTTCCTTCACCCACCCTGCAGACCGGATTTACACCAGATGGAGAAGCGTTCGTGAAGCATCTACTCCCTTTCCGCATTCTAGTGATGGTGCAACTGTGAGTAATGGAAAACATGCAGTGCAAACAGACTCCCATGAACGAATATGCACATTTTAATAGCACAACCAGAAGGGAAAGGACTTACTCACGGGGGGATAACAGAAGACTGTGCTCGATGCTTAGTTTAAGATTGCCTCAACATCTTACACAGCCCATGCCCGCTCAGTGTACCCTTTATCAGTATGTGCTGTGGAAACGGTTATGTCTAAAATTAATGACCCTGCTGCACTTCCCCCCATATCCACCTACCCTCCTTTACCCTGTTGTATAGGCAACACCTTTGCTGTTTATGGGGAAGGAACTCTCACGAAGGATCTCAGCAGGTGTGCAGTTTACCATTTTGCGTTGTACTTCCTGTTACCACTTGTTACCTTTATACTTTTGTTTGTCATGCCTGTTATAGTTTGTTCTCTTGACCCGTAAGGTCCTAAGGTCCCAGTATTAGACACGAACTATGATAACTGAAACCCCAGGTCTCTCGTCCGCCATTAGAAACACCCAATCACACCAACGTAGTCCTAGATACTCACCGCATCACTCGGTGACATTTGTTCTGTATTGTACAGAATTACAATAACAACCATCCACAAACGCGCCTCCTACTCAACCCCCAGGGCAATCATCAGTGTCTATCACTAGACACTGCCTAGCTCTCCACCTCATAGGTGGATTTAAGAGCAGCGCTCACATCTTTTCCTACCACCTCTCCCCCCCCAGAATCTCATACACCCCCCCCCCATCTTCAACACACCCCATCCCCCCCCCATCCCTCCACATTCCTCCTCTACCTCCCACCCCTCCCATCCGTTAATACATTACTACACTCAAAGGCACATCATGGCTTTTGCATGCCTAGGCATGGCACCGACCATCATCTCACACAATGTTAATGGTTTAAATATCCCCGAAAAAAGGTCGAAACTCTTGAAAGAACTCAAAAAGGCTCACCCCTCTATTGTCCTCCTGCAGGAAACCCATTTTAAAAACCAGGATATTCCCAAAATTACGGACAATACATTTACAGTAGCATACCATGCTACAAACCCACATGCTAAGACGAAGGGGGTCTCCATTTTACTTAACAGGGATGCTCCATTCGTTTTAAAACACAAATTAGCAGATCCCGAGGGGCGTTTCATAATGATCAAAGGCACATGGAAGGGTTCACCAATTACTATAGCGAACGTTTACTTTCCCAATTCTGCACACATAACGTTCTGCAGAACAATCATAGACGAACTGAAATGGTTTGCCGAGGGTTGCATTGTATTAGGCGGAGACTTTAACATACCCCTCTCACCTCTCAAAGACACCTCCACAGGCTACTCTCACGTTTCTTATAGGATCTTAAAGAAGATCAAGACGCTTCTACAATCACTCTCTCTTGTTGATACCTGGAGACTGATGCACCCATCAGACAAAGACTTCTCATATTATTCCCCCCCACACAAAAGATATTCAAGAATTGATCTCATATTCATATCTCAAAGGGACCTAAACAATGTACTCGAAGCTAACATAGGAATCATCACTATATCAGACCATGCCCCAATCTCTGCCACATTACAAATCAACTCGTCCAACAGACCTAGCTTTAACTGGAGACTTAACGCATTACTATTGACAGATCAACCCATAAAAGATGACATACATAACTCCATTACCTCCTACTTCAAAGAAAATTTAGCAGAACAGACAGACCCCTTAAACAACTGGGAAGCCCACAAAAGTGTCATCAGAGGTGATTTAATCAAATGGGGAGCAAGGAAGAAGAGGGAAAGAGAACATGAACTGATCCTACTTTCCAAACAGATCGCCAAACTAGAGACGCAACATAAACAATCCCTCTCAATCACTGTAGAGGAGGAATTGACTAAATGCAGGATTTCGCTCAAAAACATATTAGACCTTAAAGTTAGAAAATCCCTATTTTTCAAAAAAAACATTTACTACGAACATGGCGACAAAAGCGGGAAACAACTAGCAAGAGCACTTAAAGACGCATCTGTACCTAGCCATATCCATGCAATCAGAGATAAGACAGGCAAGTTAGAACACAATTCTGAAAAAATAGCAGGCCTATTCCACTCCTTCTACAACAAACTGTACAATCTCCCAGAACAACACAGACCACCCAAGGCGACTGATTCAAAACATAACATCATCCGAGATTTCCTGTCAGACAGTCAGATACCATCCCTGACTCCTGAAGAATCAGACAGACTGGACGAACCCATGACTATACTTGAACTCCAAAACGCTATCAAAGACCTAAAGACCGGAAAAAGCCCTGGCCCTGATGGCTTTACCTCTCAATATTACAGGACATTTACTGATATACTAGGTAAACCTCTACTGGACTCCTTTAACTACTTAGCATCACACAAGCATAACTCACCATCCTTCCTCCAAGCACACATAGCTGTAATTCCTAAGCCCGACAAAGACCACACAGACTGTGCCAACTTCAGACCTATATCGCTTCTAAATACTGACTTGAAACTCATGGCAAAAATTCTGGCAAACAGGATGAAGCCCCTGCTTTCTAGAATCATAGGCCCAGAGCAAGTTGGCTTCATGCCGGGCAGAGAGGCACGAGATAACATAATCAAAGCGTTAAACCTGATCCACTCCACACAAATCTCTAAAACCAATGAAATGCTACTATCAACAGATGCTGAAAAGGCGTTTGATAGAATGTCATGGAACTATATGTTTTCCACATGCAGACATATAGGACTGGGAGATTCAATGCTCTCATGGATAGAAGCCTTATACATAAACCCACAAGCTAAGATAAAAATTAACAATATCTTATCCAACCCCCTAACTATCCAAAACGGTACACGCCAAGGATGCCCACTCTCACCGCTCCTTTTCATTATCACGCTTGAACCCTTGATTAGAACCATAAACTTATCCACCGATATACATGGTCTGACGGTAAATGGTAGAGAATATAAAACAGCCACCTATGCAGACGACCTACTGCTCTTTCTAACCCAGCCACACACCTCTATACCTAACCTCCAGAAGACCATTGATCTGTTCCGGTACATCTCGAATTTTAAGATAAACCAGAACAAATCTGAAGCACTGAATCTCTCCTTAGACCTGAAACAGATTGACCTTTTAAAGAAAAACTGCAAATATAGATGGGAAGCATATAGACTCAAATACCTGGGGATTAACCTAACTAACAAGATAGAGGACATTTGCGCAGCGATTTTTCAAACGCATTTTTTGGGGGGAAAACACACTTTTTTTTATTTTTAATGCACTAAAAAACACTATATTGCCCAAATGTTTGATGAAATAAAAAAGATGATCTTAGGCCGAGTATATGGATACCAAACACGACATGCTTTAAAATTGCGCACAAACGCGCAGCGGCGAGAAACTACATTAATTTTTAAAAGCATTTAAAAGCCTTTACAGGTTACCCCAGTAGATTTACAGAGGAGGTCTACTGCTAAAATGACTGCCCTCGATCTGACCTTCGCGTGATACCTCACATGCATGATGCAATTGCTGTTTACATATGACGCTAGACCGATGCTTGCGTTCGCCTTTGCGCAAGAGAAGGGGGGACAGCGGTGCTTTTTTTTTTTTTTTTATTATTTATTTTGCTTTTTTTTTTTATTTTTAAACTGTTCCTTCCATATTTATTTTTTTTTAATCATTTTTATTGTTATCTCAGGGAATGTAAATATCCCCTATGATAGCAATAAGTAGTGACAGGTACTCTTTTTTTGAAAAAAATGGGGGGTTAGACCCTAGATCTTTCCTCTGCCCTCAAAGCATCTGACCACACCAAGATCGGTGTGATAAAATGCTTTCCCAATTTCCCAATGGCGCTGTTTATATCCGGGGGGGGGCATTCCCTCCCACTGCTTGTAAAAGCAGTCTAGAGGCTAATTATCTGCTAGAATTGCTTTTACATGAAAGCCGGCCACTGGCTGAAAAGAATGATACCAAGATGATACCTAAACCTGCAGGCATCATTCTGGTATAAACATTCAAAGTCCAGCAACATACCAGTACGTTGCTGGTCCTTGTTGGACATGTATTGTAATCTTTTTTTTCATGCAGCCTGTTGGCTGAACGAAAAAAAGGGATTGATCGGTGGGTATGCCCACCATTAGAATACCTCCCTTCATCCACCCACTTCTAATGATGGGCATATATGCCGAAGCATGGGGGCATCCTCCCGCAAAAAAGTTATGCTTCGTACACACGGTCAGACTTTTCCACGGGCAAGCCTTTGTCGAAATTTCGACCGTATGTACGCGGCATAAAAGGTTATGCCGCGTACACACGGTCAAACTTTTCCACGGGCAAGCCTCCGTCGGAATTTCGACCGTATATACGCGGCATTAGGAGCAAAATCGCTCCTCCGCCCCTGCTGCCCCCATGCTTCGGCATATATGCTCTTTTTTTAACTGTGGTGGTGAAATCACCTCCTACAGCGTTGGAGTCACGGCTTTATGTATCGTGGGAGCAAACGCTGTTGCTGTCAAGATAAATAAATCCGCGATGCAACTGAATGGCGTACCTGCTAAGCAAATGATGGTTAACATTAAAACAAAGTAACATTACAGTACAACAGTAAGACCTTACCATACCATACCTGCAAAGCAAATACCAAAACAAAACCTAGTAAAAAATAAAGGGGGTGTGGCTTGGCGCGCAACGCGGATGGCAGCGGTGTGAAGGAGCTCCCGGCACTAGAGAGACCTGGGCCCTAAAAACAGACCTACTCTGCGGGGATTATGTCCACTCGAACAAGGAGAGGAAACCACAATCGTTCCCTGCGCTCGCCGGCCACCCCGAGGGGGAAACTTACGCCGACAAACCTCAGCAAATTCAGCTTCTGCGGCAGAGGCACAGCTCCCAAGATGGCGCCGACTAACAAGACGAACATGGAGGAGGACATAGACGATGATGAGATCTCTCTACCAGCATCAGAGGACTCATCCAGAGGTAATGCCCCTGACATCCCACTGACCTATGCAGTAATGACCGATATAGCAGCGGACATAAAGAACTCATTTTCGGCCGCCATAACAGACATCAAAACTGAGCTGCTAAAACTTTCAGAAAAGATGGCGGTAACTGAGAGGGCAGGGAAAAGGAGGGACAGGGCCCTCATCAGACTAGACGACATCACGATGGCCCACTCACAACATCTGATCGATATTAATCGACAAGTGGAGGATTTGGACAATAGGGGGAGGAGAAATAATATTATGGTCCGGGGGGTCCCTGAGACAATTGTACCAGAACAAATAAAATCCGCGCTGACCACCATTTTTAATGGCCTGGTCGAGAGGCCAGAGCAATCCCCCATTGAATTCGACCGCGCGCACAGGGCACTAAGACCCAGAGCTCCAGAGGATAATCCGCCCAGAGACATAATTTGCTGTCTCCCGAACTATTGCCTAAAAGAAGAAATCCTCCAAAAAGCCAGAAGAAATGATCAAATCATGTTTGAGGGCACAAAGATTCAATTATTCCAGGATCTATCCCCCATCACTTTAAATAACAGAAAGGCCTTGAAACCTCTGCTTGCGGTACTTAGAGAAAAGGGAATAGTATACCGCTGGAAGTTCCCCTTTGCCCTGCAAACGACCTTCTCAGGGAAACAACATGTGCTCAGAGTTCCGGATGATCTACCCAAATTTTGTGAGAACTTACAGATAGATCAGGTAGACCTGCCAGATTGGTACACGGAGTTCTGCTTACCTCCACCCATCAATAACCCACAGTTTGTCCCAGGTCACTCCTCAGCACACACGCCATCTCAGCAACGGAACCAACGCAGGAAGACTGACAGAGATGCACATGACTCCCCAACCAGCTCCAAGAGCTATAAAAGCCCGAGAGCCAGGGAAGCAGGTCATTATTGAACAGAATCATTACAAATCCTCTCTGAGCCTTACTGGTAACAGGCAGGTTAAACTGCTTCAACCCTGCACATAGGAAGACAACACCCTCTCCTACCCGAGATATATCTCACACCATTCTTATGTTTTATTCAAGACCGTTCCACCTCTCAAAGCATCACGGTCTAGCATGCTACAACTTTACATCCTCAGGAATGTTATTCTAAACTGTACCACTGGAGGGAGCTCTAGGATCAAATAGACTCGCAGAACCCATCACAGCATCCCATCCTTAAATATACTAGCAGGAAATGACTTAGTGCAAAATCTACCACATCCGGAGGGACGATGAGGAACTATCCATCACCCTACCTATACACTCTCCTGAACTGCTGAACACTAACATTTTTTGTCCCACAGGTTGCATTTCTATGCCACACGGACTTCCTTCACCCACCCTGCAGACCGGATTTACACCAGATGGAGAAGCGTTCGTGAAGCATCTACTCCCTTTCCGCATTCTAGTGATGGTGCAACTGTGAGTAATGGAAAACATGCAGTGCAAACAGACTCCCATGAACGAATATGCACATTTTAATAGCACAACCAGAAGGGAAAGGACTTACTCACGGGGGGATAACAGAAGACTGTGCTCGATGCTTAGTTTAAGATTGCCTCAACATCTTACACAGCCCATGCCCGCTCAGTGTACCCTTTATCAGTATGTGCTGTGGAAACGGTTATGTCTAAAATTAATGACCCTGCTGCACTTCCCCCCCATATCCACCTACCCTCCTTTACCCTGTTGTATAGGCAACACCTTTGCTGTTTATGGGGAAGGAACTCTCACAAAGGATCTCAGCAGGTGTGCAGTTTACCATTTTGCATTGTACTTCCTGTTACCACTTGTTACCTTTATACTTTTGTTTGTCATGCCTGTTATAGTTTGTTCTCTTGACCCGTAAGGTCCTAAGGTCCCAGTATTAGACACGAACTATGATAACTGAAACCCCAGGTCTCTCGTCCGCCATTAGAAACACCCAATCACACCAACGTAGTCCTAGATACTCACCGCATCACTCGGTGACATTTGTTCTGTATTGTACAGAATTACAATAACAACCATCCACAAACGCGCCTCCTACTCAACCCCCAGGGCAATCATCAGTGTCTATCACTAGACACTGCCTAGCTCTCCACCTCATAGGTGGATTTAAGAGCAGCGCTCACATCTTTTCCTACCACCTCTCCCCCCCCAGAATCTCATACACCCCCCCCCATCTTCAACACACCCCATCCCCCCCCCATCCCTCCACATTCCTCCTCTACCTCCCACCCCTCCCATCCGTTAATACATTACTACACTCAAAGGCACATCATGGCTTTTGCATGCCTAGGCATGGCACCGACCATCATCTCACACAATGTTAATGGTTTAAATATCCCCGAAAAAAGGTCGAAACTCTTGAAAGAACTCAAAAAGGCTCACCCCTCTATTGTCCTCCTGCAGGAAACCCATTTTAAAAACCAGGATATTCCCAAAATTACGGACAATACATTTACAGTAGCATACCATGCTACAAACCCACATGCTAAGACGAAGGGGGTCTCCATTTTACTTAACAGGGATGCTCCATTCGTTTTAAAACACAAATTAGCAGATCCTGAGGGGCGTTTCATAATGATCAAAGGCACATGGAAGGGTTCACCAATTACTATAGCGAACGTTTACTTTCCCAATTCTGCACACATAACGTTCTGCAGAACAATCATAGACGAACTGAAATGGTTTGCCGAGGGTTGCATTGTATTAGGCGGAGACTTTAACATACCCCTCTCACCTCTCAAAGACACCTCCACAGGCTACTCTCACGTTTCTTATAGGATCTTAAAGAAGATCAAGACGCTTCTACAATCACTCTCTCTTGTTGATACCTGGAGACTGATGCACCCATCAGACAAAGACTTCTCATATTATTCCCCCCCACACAAAAGATATTCAAGAATTGATCTCATATTCATATCTCAAAGGGACCTAAACAATGTACTCGAAGCTAACATAGGAATCATCACTATATCAGACCATGCCCCAATCTCTGCCACATTACAAATCAACTCGTCCAACAGACCTAGCTTTAACTGGAGACTTAACGCATTACTATTGACAGATCAACCCATAAAAGATGACATACATAACTCCATTACCTCCTACTTCAAAGAAAATTTAGCAGAACAGACAGACCCCTTAAACAACTGGGAAGCCCACAAAAGTGTCATCAGAGGTGATTTAATCAAATGAGGAGCAAGGAAGAAGAGGGAAAGAGAACATGAACTGATCCTACTTTCCAAACAGATCGCCAAACTAGAGACGCAACATAAACAATCCCTCTCAATCACTGTAGAGGAGGAATTGACTAAATGCAGGATTTCGCTCAAAAACATATTAGACCTTAAAGTTAGAAAATCCCTATTTTTCAAAAAAAACATTTACTACGAACATGGCGACAAAAGCGGGAAACAACTAGCAAGAGCACTTAAAGACGCATCTGTACCTAGCCATATCCATGCAATCAGAGATAAGACAGGCAAGTTAGAACACAATTCTGAAAAAATAGCAGGCCTATTCCACTCCTTCTACAACAAACTGTACAATCTCCCAGAACAACACAGACCACCCCAGGCGACTGATTCAAAACATAACATCATCCGAGATTTCCTGACAGACAGTCAGATACCATCCCTGACTCCTGAAGAATCAGACAGACTGGACGAACCCATGACTATACTTGAACTCCAAAACGCTATCAAAGACCTAAAGACCGGAAAAAGCCCTGGCCCTGATGGCTTTACCTCTCAATATTACAGGACATTTACTGATATACTAGGTAAACCTCTACTGGACTCCTTTAACTACTTAGCATCACACAAGCATAACTCACCATCCTTCCTCCAAGCACACATAGCTGTAATTCCTAAGCCCGACAAAGACCACACAGACTGTGCCAACTTCAGACCTATATCGCTTCTAAATACTGACTTGAAACTCATGGCAAAAATTCTGGCAAACAGGATGAAGCCCCTGCTTTCTAGAATCATAGGCCCAGAGCAAGTTGGCTTCATGCCGGGCAGAGAGGCACGAGATAACATAATCAAAGCGTTAAACCTGATCCACTCCACACAAATCTCTAAAACCAATGAAATGCTACTATCAACAGATGCTGAAAAGGCGTTTGATAGAATGTCATGGAACTATATGTTTTCCACATGCAGACATATAGGACTGGGAGATTCAATGCTCTCATGGATAGAAGCCTTATACATAAACCCACAAGCTAAGATAAAAATTAACAATATCTTATCCAACCCCCTAACTATCCAAAACGGTACACGCCAAGGATGCCCACTCTCACCGCTCCTTTTCATTATCACGCTTGAACCCTTGATTAGAACCATAAACTTATCCACCGATATACATGGTCTGACGGTAAATGGTAGAGAATATAAAACAGCCACCTATGCAGACGACCTACTGCTCTTTCTAACCCAGCCACACACCTCTATACCTAACCTCCAGAAGACCATTGATCTGTTCCGGTACATCTCGAATTTTAAGATAAACCAGAACAAATCTGAAGCACTGAATCTCTCCTTAGACCTGAAACAGATTGACCTTTTAAAGAAAAACTGCAAATATAGATGGGAAGCATATAGACTCAAATACCTGGGGATTAACCTAACTAACAAGATAGAGGACATCTACAAAGCCAATCACATACCCCTCTTACAGGCAATTACTAAAGACCTACAGAACTGGACACCCAAACTGTTTTCGTGGTTCGGAAGAGCCTCGATACTGAAAATGACAGTGCTCCCTAGACTATTATACATATTTAACGCACTACCCACCCGAATTCCAGAATCTTTCTTCACCAACCTACTGAAAATGCAAAGAAACTTCCTCTGGGCAAATAAAAAATCCAGACTCAGTCTCAAACTACTCTCCCTCCCAAAAGTCTTGGGGGGTATAGGTCTTCCAGACTTTAGGAAATATCACCAGGCCTCACATATCACCAGACTCATTGACTGGCATTGCCACACTGCAGAAAAAGACTAGGTTCAACTAGAACAACATTTAGCAGCCAATTGCGCCCCCTTCCGCCCATGGTCATTACACTCCAAAAACATCACAGTGACAGAGCACCCACTGGTTGCAAACACGCTTAGAATCTGGCATAAGGTTGCAGGACCCCATAAACTAGCATCAATACCAGGACCCCTGACACCTATCACCAAAAACCCTGACTTCCTCCCGGGTCTCGACCTGACGGCGACTCCGAAGTTCCTGGTAACCCATTGTATGACAGGCCCTAAAGTTAAGCCTTATAACACAGTACGAGAGGAATTCGGGGAATCATTTCCTGGCCGTTGGTTCTATATCCAATTAACAGATTTCCTGGTAAACAACAAAATGAAATCAGCCTTCACTCTGCCACTCACCAACCTTGAAACCATTTGTCTAAACGGATCTCAGACACCCAAGTCTACCTCTCTGGCGTATTCATGGCTATGCCACGCTTCACACCTAGACAGCAACAAACACAGAGAGAAATGGGAAAATGATCTGAACATAAATATAAGCAAAACTCAGTGGGAGAAGGCTTGCATCCTTGCCCATAAGTGCTCTCTAAGCACTAGATACCAGGAGGTCTCCTATAAATTACTTACCCAGTGGTATATTACACCACAGAAGGCCAGGAGATGGTTCCGTACCGAATCTGAAACTTGCTGGAGGTGTAAATCAGAGATAGGTTCCTTCCTACACATATGGTGGGACTGCCTACCAATAAAGAGATACTGGGAACACATTATCACATGGATTAGATTCATCACAGAAACAACAATCTCCCTTGACGCTGCAGCATGTTTGCTACACATCAATGACCTGACCATCGGCAAATATAAAAAAACGCTAACCAAACATCTCCTAGTAGCTGCCAAAACACTCATCCCCCTGCATTGGAAAACAACCCAGACACCAACCATCAGAGAATGGCTGGACAGGGTCCAATACATATTCAAAATGGAGGAAATCATTGCGATGAAAAAAGAAAACAGTACAGACTTCAATGGGGTGTGGCAACCCTGGCTACTGTTCATCCTCTCAGAAGACTACCGAGCCCTTACTACTAAAAAATAAATCAGTCTAGATATACCCTTTCTTTAACACTACCTGTCAACTTTATGCTAATACTCACGATGTACTATGCATATAAACATATATTTGAAATGTATTTACAGATGTCCTGTTACTCCCTACCCTCCCTCCCCGCCAATACCAATTCCCCCCCCCCTTGCCCCCTCCTCTAACCCCCCCCTCCCCTCCTACCCCATTTACCCCTCTATAGTCACATAGTGAATACTATACGACTGATCTATGACCTGTATGTGATTAGCCAAATTGTTATAAATCATTCTATTGTTCCTTTCTCCCAGGCAACACAGTTGTGAATGTAATTACATATTATAAATGCCTGTACGTTACACCTTGCATATTGTAAACCTGAACTACATTTTTCAATAAAAACCTTATTGTGAAAAAATAAAAAAAAATAAAACATTTTTTTAATGCAACCTGTGCCTAATATATATATATATGCCGAAGCATGGGGGCATCCTCCCGCAAAAAAGTTATGCCACGTACACACGGTCGGACTTTTCCACGGGCAAGCCTTTGTTGAAATTTCGACCGTATGTACGCGGCATAAAAGGTTATGCTGCGTACACACGGTCGAACTTTTCCACGGGCAAGCCTCCGTCGGAATTTCGACCGTATATACGCGGCATTAGGAGCAAAATCGCTCCTCCGCCCCTGCTGCCCCCATGCTTCGGCATATATGCTCTTTTTTTTTAACTGTGGTGGTGAAATCACCTCCTACAGCACTGGAGTCACGGCTTTATGTATCGTGGGAGCAAACGCTGTTGCTGTCAAGATAAATAATTCCGCGCTGCAGTTGAATGGCGCACCTGAAAACAAAAAATTACATACCTGAAAAGCAAGCATGATAAAACATTGCAGAATGGAATACAGTAAAAAAGAGCAGAACAATAGAGAGAAAATAGAGAGAGCGAGAGAGAACAATAAAACGACAACTATTTTTGTTTTTTTTATTTTATATTTTTTTTGTGTTTTTGTTTTTTAGTTTTTTTTTTTCTTTTTTACACTTTTTTTTTAAAACTTTAACAACTGTAATGGTTCGGGTCTCTCAAAATGTAATGGCATCTTGGGAGACCCTGTGTAAGTGTGTCCTAGTCTGTGAAATGCTGTACCCTACGCTAAAACTTCACTTTTGAGTGGTAGCGTTCAAAACATTCACCAAGGCAAAGACCAGGTTTGTCAGGACAGAGTGGACAATAATAACGGGTGTCACGCCTAAATCCGCGCTTGCTACAGACACGACATCTTTTTTGGGGGGCTCGTTGGGTAGGGGTACTCGGGAGGAGATGCGTATAATGCCTCTCATGCAGCTGGCTTACTGCATTTGGTAGGGGATGGTGAGGTGCAGAACCGCCTGGATACAGGAGTTCTGTGACTATCTCATTCTGGAATTTTAGAAGAGATAAAGTCCCGCCTGAAGCTCTGTATAGCACATGAGCGTTCAGCAAAGCCAATTGGAATAAGGATAGAGACACTTTTTTGTACCAGCGTCTCGCCTTACGGTCAATTAGATACGGCGCCATCAACTGGTCGTTGAGGTCCACCCCTCCCATATTTTTGTTATATTCGTGGACACAGAGGGGTTTCTCCACAACACCAGTCGCTGTACGAATTTGGACTGTCGTGTCTGCATGAAGGGAGGTAAGAAGGAAAACATTCTTATTGTCCCTCCACTTCATAGCGAGCAAGTTATTACACTTTACGCAGGCTCTCTCCCCCAGCCTAAGACGGGCATCTACAAGCCGCTGGGGAAAGCCCCGGTGATTAGGTCGCACGGTGCCACATGCTCCAATCTGATGATCAAACAAGTGACTAAACAGTGGCACGCTCGTGTAATAATTGTCCACATACAAGTGGTACCCCTTTCCGAATAAGGGTGACACCAAGTTCCACACTATCTTACCAGCGCTCCCTATGTAATCCGGGCAGTTGACCATAAAGCTCCATACATAGCCTGTTGCCCTGTCACAGCACTTATAGAGCTTGACCCCGTATCTGGCACGCTTGCTGGGAAGGTACTGCTTGAAAGCCAAGCGGCCAGAAAATTTAATCAGGGACTCATCAACGCAGACAACTTGATCGGGAATAAACAAGGCTGCAAAACGTTCATTGAAGTGGTTTATGAGGGGCCGAATTTTATAGAGCCGGTCGTATTCAGGGTCCCCACGTGGACGACAAAGTTCATTGTCGTTGAAGTGCATGAACCGCAAAATCTGCTCGTATCGTTTCCTGGGCATGGAGGCAGAGAACACGGGCATGTGGTCAATTGGGTGCGTGGACCAATAAGCACGCAATGATGGGAATTTATGTGTGCCCATGTTGAGGGAAAGGCCCAGAAAGGTCTTAAATTCGGAAACCGTAATTGGTTTCCAATCTTTGGCAATGGAAGGCAACTGGGGATTAGCGGCGATGAATTGACCAGCATATAAATTACTCTGGTCCACAATAGATCTATAGAGATCTTCCGTGAAAAACAGCGAATAATAATCGATTGGCATAAAATCAGCTGTTTCCACCTGAATACCGGGTTGGGCAGTGAATGGGGGAAGTACGGGTTCTGCAGAAGTGGTGGGGACCCAATCAGGATAGGCGAATTCTGCAGGAAGAGCACTATGGGTACGACGGGCCTGCCTTTGTCTTCTTATTGGTGGCAGCGGGACACTACTTGTGCTTGCCACCTCGCCAGCTTGAACTGCACTTATGGGACTCGCCACGTCACCACGTGATACTGCAGTGCTGGATGTACGCCCAGGCTGTACTAGGCCGCTGGTGCTTGCCAATTCACCAGAAGGAATAGCGGCGCTAGTACTCCTCTGCTCCATGATACGAGAGCCCTGCAGTTCTTGCTCCTCAACAACCTCAGAAGATCGGGATCGGGTACGCCTGACCTTAGCAGGGACCTCAACTTCGTCGTCAGAGCTATCTGACGTGGGGCCGCTGACGTCACTGTCTTCTACGGGAAGATATTCTGAGCCTGAATCTGACAGATACGTGACCTCCTCTTCACTATCTGTCATGCTCAGAATCTCGTAGGCCTCTTTACTAGTGTACCTTCGACTTGCCATTTTGGGCTCTAAATTTAGGGGTACACTAGTAATTTTCACAGGAAAAAAAGCACCCGACTGTCGTCAGCAAATATATCAAACGCTACAAAAAAACTGTTAGCGGTCGCAGGGATCAGGACTGTCTCTGTGAACGCTGCAGTTATGTGTTTTGTGTTTGGTAAGTGACAGTGATCGATCGATACTGCACTTGGGTGGGCTGGGCTAGGCGGAGGGGCTAAACGCAGGTGCTAGCAGGTATCTGGGCTGATCACGCTAACACTGCGTTTTTGGGAACCCTAAACCGCTGGGGACGCTAGTATAGATCTGATCAGATACTATACCACTAAGGGAGGTGTATGCTTTGCGCGTGGGTGTTAGCGTTACTGGCACTAACCTAACGCTGCCTGGGGCGACGCAGACCCTCTCTGGCGCTAAAACCTAATTGATCTCACCCGCCGGGCGATCAGGGGGTTAAACCTTTATTGGGTTATATACGGCGGGTGCCCTGATGCTATAAAAAGCAAACTAACCAACCAGTGTCACCCGTAACCTTTATATGGTGATCACTGGTGAAAGGGTTAACTAGGGGCAATCAGGGGGTTAAAACCTTTATTAGGTTAAATATGGGGGTACCCGACGCTATATAAAAACCTGACGGGTTACCTAAATAACTAAATAACTAACTGGGTAACCAGTGTCACCAGTGACGCTTATACGGTGATCACTGGTGAAAGGGTTAACTCTAGGGGCAATCAGGGGGTTAAAATAATATATGGGGGTACCTGACGCTCTAAAAACCTGCGGCGAAACTAAAAATAAATAACTGGCTATCTAGGGCACCACCGGCACTAAATACAGCGATCGAAAATACGATCGCTTAGTGACGCTGCCGTTAGGGGGTGAAAGGGTTACCTGGGGGGCGATCAAGGGGTTAAACCTTTATTGGGGGGGGTTAGGGGGCTACCCTGGACCTAAAGGGGCCTAAACCTAACTGTCCTGCAACTTTTTACTATCATAGATGACACTAAATGCAGTGATCAGTAAAATAAATGATCACTGCAATCAGTGACACTGTGATTGGGGGCTGGGGGGTGACCTGGGGAGTGATCTGGGGGTGACTGGGGGTCGAAATGTGTGCCTATGTGTACCTATGTGTCAGTGGACTGTTGGTGCACTAACCTGCTTCTTCCCTCCTCGGCGCCGGAATCGAAAAGACCGCCGCGAGGGAGATGACATCACTTCCTCCTGCCTGTGTTTACATCACATGGCAGAGGAAGCATTTTCATTGGCCGGGAGCGATCGTGAGGGGGTGGCCGAAATCGAATGGTCACCCCCTCATCTCTGATCGCTCCCCAACGATAAACGGCCGCTCACTGTATAGGAGGGGGGTCCGATCGGACCCCCCAACTGTACAAAGGCGATCACGTACACTCTACGTGATTGTGCCTGTCGGTGCCATTCTGCCAACGTATATATACAGTGAGCGGTCGTTAAGTGGTTAAAGTTTCTATAACATTTTCAGCTAATTCCTCTACTCCTTGCAGGACTGTCATTCTAGATAGGCCTATTTTTTTTAAGACATCAATCTTCTTAGGGCACACGCATTCCACAGCTGTTAAAAGGCACTCTTTGAAAAATTCTCCGTCTGAAAAATACTTTTTTTTTTTTTGCAATCGCAAAACTCTCTTATATTACACTGTAGGCATCATCTGTCTCTCTTAAATACAGACTGCTGTGATTTCAATGACTTCTTCAGTAAGTTTATCATGTCTGTTCACAATTGGCCCTGCAGAGATTCGAAGTTCATTGCATGTTTTGTATCATAATGTCTTCTTAAATTATATTCCTTAACTACTTCCTTACTGGGCACATATACCCCCTTCCTGCCCAGGCGAAATTTCAGCTTTCAGCACTGTCACGCTTTGAATGACAATTGCGTGGTCGTGCGACGTGGCTACCAAACAAAATTGATGTCCTTTTTTTCGCACAAATAGAGCTTTCTTTTGGTGGTATTTGGCGGTTTTTATTTTTTGCGCTATAAACAAAGATAGAGCGACAATTTTGAAAAAAAAGCTATATTTTTTTGATTTTTGCTATAATAAATATCCCAATTTTTTTGGGAATTTTTTATTTTTTTCCTCAGTTTAGGCCGATACGTATTCTTCTACATATTTTTGGTTAAAAAAACCGCAAGCGGCGTTTATTGATTGGTTTGCGCAAAAGTTATAGTGTTTACAAAATAGGGGGTAGTTTTATGGCATTTTTATAATTTTTTTCACTAGTAATGGCGGCGAGCAGTGATTTTTTACGTGACTGCGACATTATGGCGGACACATCGGACACTTTTGACACTATTTTGGGACCATTCACATTTATACAGCGATTAGTGCTATAAAAATGCACTGATTACTGTATAAATGTGACTGGCAGGGAAGGGGTTAACACTAGGGGGCGAGGAAGGGGTTAAATGTGTGCCCTATGTTAAATGTGTGCCTGTGTATTACTACTGTGGGGGGAGGGGACTGACTGGGGGAGGTGACCGATCTGTGTCCCTATGTACAAAGGACACAGCATCGGTTCCCTCTCCCTGACAGGACATGGATCTGTGTGTTTACACACACAGATCCATGTCCTTGTCTGTGTAACCGCCGATCGCGGGTGCCTGGCGGACATCGCGGCCGCCAGGCACGCGCATCGGCATTGCAGTGACGCGCCGGGTACGTGCTCGCGTGCCCCCCCAGTGGCCAAATTAGCGGAGGCCGTATAATAACGGCCTCCCGGCATGTAACAACCACCTTGCGGCCGTATATAGTCGTACGGCGGGCGCGAGGTGGTTAACAATCAAAACCATTTCCTTGCATATTAGACAGTAGGGATGAGCTTCGAGTTCGAGTCGAACTCATGTTCGACTCGAACATTGCCTGTTCGCCCGTTCGCCGAACAACAAACAATTTGGGGTGTTCGCAGCAAATTCAAAAAGTCTATGGGAGAAATCTAAAGTGCTAATTATAAAGGCTTATATGCAAGTTATTGTCCTAAAAAGTGTTTGGGGACCCGGGTCCTGCCCCAGGGGACATGTATCAATGCAAAAAAAAGTTTTAAAAACTGCCTTTTTTTTAGGAGCAGTGATTTTAATAATGCTTAAAGTGAAACAATAAAAGTGAAATATTCCTTTAAATTTCGTACCTAGGGGGTGTGTATGATATGCATGTAAAGTGGCGCATGTTTCCCGTGCTTAGAACTGTCTCTGCACAAAGTGTCATTTTTTAAGGAAAAAAAGTCATTTAAAACTCACTCGCGGCTATTAATGAATTGTCGGCTTTTATCAATACATAGAAAAGTCATTGATAAAAAAAAAAAAAGCGTGGGGGTCCCCCCAAATTCAATTACCAGGCCCTTCAGGTCTGGAATGGATATTAAGGGGAACCCCGCCGCAGATTAAAAAAAAATGGCGTGCGGTTCCCCTTAAATATCCATACCAGGCCGTTCAGATCTGGCATAGATTTTAAGAGGAACTCCACCCCAAATTAAAAAAAAAAAATGGCGTGGAGACCCCCCAAAAATCCATACCAGACCCCTATCCGAGCACGCAACCTGGCCGGCCGCAGGGGAAGAGGGGGGGACGAGAGAGCGGTCCCCCCTCCCTCCTGAACCGTACCAGGCCACATGCCCTCAACATGGGGAGGATGTCCCCATGTTGATAGGGACAAGGGCCTCATCCCCACAACCCTTGCCCGGTGGTTGTGGGGGTCTGCGGGCAGGGGGCTTATCGGAATCTGGAAGACCCCTTTAACAAAGGGGACCCCCAGATCCCGACCCCCCCCCCTATGTGAATTGGTAAGGGGTACATTGTACCCCTACCATTTCACAAAGAAAGTGTCAAAAAATGTAAATAAAAACACACCAACACCTTGGAAAAGTCCTTTATTAAAAAAAAAAAAAAAAAAAAAAAAAAAAAAAACATTCCAGCGATGAAATCCAGTGTCCCGCGGCGATCCCGATGTCCAGCGCTGTCCGTCATTGGTTGTGCCTGAGCGGACCTGATGGGGAACTTCCTCCGCCGTGTTTTAAATGTATAGACCCGCCCCTTCTAAAGTTCCCCATCAGGTCCGCTCAGCGGACCAGATGCCGAACGCGAGAAGGGCGGGTCTATTCATGTATTACACAGTGAAGGAAGTTCCCCATCAGGTCCGCTCTACGAGGGGGCGGACCTGATGGGAACTTCCTTCACTGTGTAATACGTGAATAGACCCGCCCCTTCTCATGTTCCGCATCTGGTCCGCTTAGCGGACCTGATGGGGAACTTCCTTCACTGTGTTATTCATGTATAGACCCGCCCCTTCTCGCGTTCCACATCTGGTCCGCTGAGCGGACCTGATGGGGAACTTTAGAAGGGGCGGTTCTATACATTTAAAACACGGCGGAGGAAGTTCCCCATCAGGTCCGCTCAGGCACAACCAATGACGGACAGCGCTGGACATCGGGATCGCCGCGGGACACTGGATTTCATCGCTGGAATGTTTTTTTTTTTTAATAAAGGACTTTTCCAAGGTGTTGGTGTGTTTTTATTTACATTTTTTGACACTTACTGCGTGAAATGGTAGGGGTACAATGTACCCCTTACCAATTCACATAGGGGGGGGCCGGGATCTGGGGGTCCCCTTTGTTAAAGGGGTCTTCCAGATTCCGATAAGCCCCCTGCCCGCAGACCCCCACAACCACCGGGCAAGGGTTGTGGGGATGAGGCCCTTGTCCCCATCAACATGGGGACATCCTCCCCATGTTGAGGGCATGTGGCCTGGTACGGTTCAGGAGGGAGGGGGGGCCACTCTCTCGTCCCCCCCTCTTCCCCTGCGGCCGGCCAGGTTGCGTGCTCGGATAAGGGTCTGGTATGGATTTTTGGGGGGACTCCACGCCATTTTTTTTTTAAATTTGGGGTGGAATTCCCCTTAAAATCCATGCCAGATCTGAAGGGCCTGATATGGATATTTGGGGGGAACCGCACGCCATTTTTTTTTACATTTGTGGCGGGGTTCCCCTTAATATCCATTCCAGACCTGAAGGGCCTGGTAATTGAATTTGGGGGAACCCCCATGCTTTTTTTTATTTTTTATCAATGACTTTTCTAAGTATTGATAAAAGCCGACAATTCATTAATAGCCGCGAGTGAGTTTTAAATGATTTTTTTTCCTTCAAAAATGACATTTTGTGCAGAGACAGTTCTAAACACGGGAAACATGCGCGACTTTACATGCATATTATACACACCCCCCCGGGTATGAAATTTAAAGGAAAATTTCACTTTTATTGTTTCATTTTAAGCATTATTAAAATCACCGCTCCCGTAAAAACGTCTATTTTTTTAACTTTTTTTTGCATTGATACATGTCCCCTGGGGCAGGACCCGGGTCCCCAAACACTTTTTAGGACAATAAATTGCATATTAGCCTTTATAATTAGCACTTTAGATTTCAAACGTTCGAGTCGATTGTATTTAATAGGGTTCTAAAGTTCACGCGAACATTCTGTCTGTTCGCAAGTTCTGGTGCGAACCGAACAGGGGGGTGTTCGGCTCATCCCTGTTAGACAGAGAGGTTTGGAATAAAAGAAGTATAGCTCTAAAAGAGGTATAACCTTTCGCTGAAATTCTGAGACACGTCGCCATAATTCTGTATCTTAGCTTTTTTGGATAAATTTGCCATTATTGAGTTGAACGACTGAACTTGAATAAAGTTGTTGAAGGTACTGAATGGCAGGCGATGAATTGTAGATCTGCAAGAACAGAACAATGTCAATTGTGGCTCACAAACTTTTGCAATAAACGTCTTTCTTAAGCAAACATAAAATGACACATAATGCCCTCACCATGTTCCCGGAATTATACCAAGCTCATCACACAACTGTGAGAATTCACTTTCAGAACCCCTGGATGCCACTAGCTGTAATCTATTCGACTAAAGCAGGGGTCCTCAAACTACGGCCCGCCAAGGCGATTTAGCCGGCCCGCGGCACGTACTGCCCCTTTAATAAGATCGCAGCACTTCCCCTCCGCAGCACTCCCCCCTCCCCTAACTTATTCACACACGTGATGCACGATAGGTCCAGACAAAGGGCGGGACTTTTCAAGTTAAGAAGCGGGTAATTGGTTACTAGGCAGCGGGGCGGTCCCAGCAATCAATCATCTGCCTTTCACTTGAAAGGTCCCGTGCTTTGTCCAGACCTGCCGTGCATCGCGTCTTGTGTGAATAAGGTAGGGGAGGGGGGAGTGCTGTGATGGGGAAGTGCTGTGATTTAATGGAAGAGACACTGTATTATCGCTGGAGGGATCTGTGATGGGGGCTCTGTGATTGGGGGGGGATCTGTGATGGGGCCTTATGACTCCAGGGAGAATGGCCAGTCCAGGCCTCTCCCCAGCGGCGGGTATGTTCTCTGAGAGAGGCAGAGGTTGGCTGGGTGAGTAATGCTCTGGTTGGGACAATTTATCTGGGGTACTGTGTGGATACCGGCATTGGGGGACTGGAACTACTGACTAACTTCGGAGTCAACCCGTCTGGGGTCTCCTCCTGCGTTAGTCTCCTGCCGAAAGGGGAGATGTGTGACAGGAGTCACTTTGGGTCGGGGTTTTGTGCGGCTCAGCTTGCCCTGAAGAGTTCTGGAGGTTCCTTGTCCAGCTTCCCCAATGCCTCTTATGTGTAAAACACCCTGTGTCTCTAATAGGGGCACAGGGTGAATGAGAACCCCAGTCTGATTTGTGCTAGGCAGATTCAATGCTGTATACATTGTATATATTGTGTGTATATTGTGTGTTGGCTGTTGTGTACTATTTGCTGTGATGGGGTGGGGTGTGACTAGTCTATTGTCTATTGTGGCTGGATGCATCAACTATTATGGTATGTGGAAGTGTCTTGCTGGGAGGAAAAAGGGAGGGGGGATTCCTCCAACCCCACTGCTGATAAGACTGTGTACTGAGAAGTTGGAACACACCTGACCTGTATAACAATTGTCATTGGACAGTTTAACCCGCCCTGTTTCCCAAGGGTGGGGGGAGTGTTTTTGAAGAGAAATATCTGTGAACATGTGCTTGAATAAACTCATTCCTGTTTGACCCTCAAGACAGAGCTGTGTTTGTTTGTGGGGGGGAGAATTATTCGTATGGGGTCTTATTCACCTGGTTGGAGTGTCTGGTAGCTGCCTTATATTCGGGAATGGAATATCCTAAACGGCTTTAACCCCTTTCATAATTGGGGTGTCGTTACAAGGACCTTTTATTTTGGGAAAGCCGATACTCTTAACTCAGTTGCATCAGTTTTAGTTTGGTTTAGCATCACAAAAGTTCAGCTGTTTGCCATCTTGTGGGTCAATGTTCACATTATCTAGTACAGTATCCTTAAACATGTTCTAATTGCCTGGCCATGGTTTCTTACAGTATATTGTTTAACTGCATTGCCATAATACAACTTTTCAGTCTACCATTCAGTTGCTTGTGGCCTATTTTGTGTGCAGTATTATAGCCTGGTAGCATACTAACTTGTAAAGTGGTTGTAAAGCCTGAAGTTTTTTTTACCTTAATGCATTCTCTGCATTAAGGTAAACAATTGTCTATTGTCAGCTCCCCCACCCCCCAGCCGCCCTTAAACACTCACCCGAGCCTGATCTCGATCCAGTGCTGTGCGTGAGAGAAGTGTCGCTGCTCTCTCTCCCTTCTCACTGGACTCATGCTGCTCTCAATCAAATCCAGTGAGGAGGAAGCGGGGAACATGGTGGTGCTGCACTGTGTGCATCAATGGACCCACAGAGTGCGGCAGAGTGCGGCATCGGGCCTGCACACGTGCCACTATAGGAAATGGTGTCCTATGGTGGCACATGGAGAAGAGGAGGAACCCAGAGCGCAGACAAGGGACCCCAGAAGAGGAGGATCAGGGCCACTTTGTGAAAAACCATTGCGCAGAGCAGGTAAGTATGACATGTTTATTTAGGAAAAACAATATATGTACAGTGGGGCAAAAAAGTATTTAGTCAGCCACCAATTGTGCAAGTTCTCCCACTTAAAAAGATGAGAGAGGCCTGTAATTGTCATCATAGGTATACCTCAACTATGAGAGACAAAATGTGGAAACAAATCCAGACAATCACATTGTCTGATTTGTAAAGAATTTTTTTTGCAAATTATGGTGGAAAATAAGTATTTGGTCAATATCAAAAGTTTATCTCAATACTTTGTTATATATCCTTTGTTGGCAATGACAGAGGTCAAACGTTTTCTGTAAGTCTTCACAAGGTTGTCACACACTGTTGCTGGTATGTTGGCCCATTCCTCCATGCAGATCTCCTCTAGAGCAGTGATGTTTTGGGGCTTTCGCTGGGCAACACAGACTTTCAACTCCCTCCAAAGGTTTTCTATGGGGTTGAGATCTGGAGACTGGCTAGGCCACTCCAGGACCTTTAAATGCTTCTTACGAAGCCACTGCTTCGTTGCCCGGGCGGTGTGTTTGGGATCATTGTCATGCTGAAAGACCCAGCCATGTTTCATCTTCAATGCCCTTGCTGATGGGAGGAGGTTTGCACTCAAAATCTCACGATACATGGCCCCATTCGTGCTTTCATGTGCACGGATCAGTCATCCTGTTCCCTTTGCAGAGAAACAGCCCCAAAGCATGATGTTGCCACCCCCATGCTTCACAGTAGGTATGGTGTTCTTTGGTTGCAACTCAGCATTCTCTCTCCTCCAAACACGACGAGTTGTGTTTCTACCAAACAGTTCTACTTTGGTTTCATCTGACCATATGACATTCTCCCAATCCTCTTCTGGATCATCCAAATGCTCTCTAGCAAACCTCAGATGGGCCCGGACATGTACTGGCTTAAGCAGGGGGACACGTCTGGCACTGCAGGATCTAAGTCACTGGCGGCGTAGTGTGTTACTGATGGTAGCCTTTGTTACGTTGGTCCCAGCTCTCTGCAGGTCATTCACTAGGTCCCCCCCCCTTGTGGTTCTGGGATTTTTGCTCACCGTTCTTGAGATCATTTTGACCCCACGGGGTGAGATCTTGTGTGGAGCCCCAGATCGAGGGAGATTATCAGTGGTCTTGTATGTCTTGCATTTTCTAATTATTGCTCCTACAGTTGATTTCTTCACACCAAGCTGCTTGCCTATTGCAGATTTAGTCTTCCCAGCCTGGTGCAGGTCTACAGTTTTGTTTCTGGTGTCCTTCGACAGCTCTTTGGTCTTCACTATAGTGGAGTTTGGAGTGTGACTGTTTGAGGTTGTGGACAGGTGTCTTTTATACTGATAACAAGTTCAAACAGGTGCCATTAATACAGGTAATGAGTGGAGGACAGAGGAGCCTCTTAAAGAAGAAGATACAGGTCTGTGAGAGCCAGAAATCTTGCTTGTTTGTAGGTGACCAAATACTTATTTTCCACCATAATTTGCAAAAAAAATTCTTTCCAAATCAGACAATGTTATTGCCTGGATTTGTTTCCACATTTTGTCTCTCATAGTTGAGGTTTACCTATGATGACAATTACAGGCCTCTCTCATCTTTTTAAGTGGGAGAACTTGCACAATTGGTGGCTGACTAATTACTTTTTTGCCCCACTGTATATACAATAGCTTTATGTTACACATGTATGTCAGTGGGGACTGAGAAGTTTATTCACGGCGAAAAGAGAACCCATCATATCCAACACCCCATATGGGGGTAAGGACTACACAAGAAAACATGTACAGTATATCTACATTGTGATATAAAAAAAAAAGAAAAAAGCCAAACAACAATTGTATTTTTCATTTCCAGCATATAAAGCATCACACAAATGATTGATCCATTTTCATCAGTTATACCTATTTGCAGAATATTACATGTGATCCCAACTACTAGATAGTTTAGATAAAAAAATATTGAGAGGGAGAAATTTTTCTGTACAAATATGAATTTATTACCCCCCCAGTATATGCATGCAACAAGGCCAACAATTAATACATATGTACATACTGTATAGCATTCCACCACGTTTTACTATTTTTACTACTCTGAAAATACCTTGAGGAAAAGTACACAGATCTTCCTGGGTGCAATGTTCTCACCCTGGAATGTCCAGTTCTACTTGCACACTGTGCTGGAGGCTCTGTTCACACCTGGGCAATTTGAATCGGAGGCAGAATTGGTGATTCTGCCTGTGATTTCAAATCGCACTGCTAAAATGTCAAATTGCACAAGGACAATTTCAGATGCCATTCATTTTAATGGCACATAAAAATGCAGTGCTCTTCTGCTGCTTTTGCCGGACCACACTACTTTAAACAAATGCAAAGCAACTGGATCGCATGGTACCATGCAATCCAGTGCAGGAAAACACACTACGCTTGCAACCTGCATTTGGAGTGACATTAGGTTAACACTTACACCCGCTGCAGATCGCAAGTGCAGTGTGCGTTCTGGTGTGAACTGGCCCTCAGAAGAAAGAGAGAAATGCATTAAGCAAGATCTGGGATTTGCTGAGTAATGCCGCGTACACACGACCGAGTTTCTCGGTGGTGAAAACACTGCCGTGAAACCCGACGGGGAAAACGAGGACCGGCTTGGTCCCCTTTTCTCAGTCTACACACGGACGTTTTTCACGACATGTTTTCTCTTGGTCGAGAAAACCGTCCATGTGTAGGCTCCCTAGCAGTGTTTCCCTATGGGAAAACTGCAGAGGAAAAAAATGACGCGATTCGCGACGAGAAAAATTTGTGCATGTTCTAATTTTTCTCATCGTGATTCTCTGCGTTTTTCTCATCGGGAAAACTGCTGGAGAGCCTACACATGGCCGTTTTAATCGTCTAAGTGAAAAAATTACAGTTTTCCAGACGAGAAAAATGGTCGTGTGTACGCGGCATAACACCTGAGCTACACCACTGTCAAGGTGAAAATCTCAGGGTTTCCACATGTGAGAGCAGAGTTAAGCTCCATTCATACAGGTGATGGGGGAAGATAGTTTGCTACTAGGGATGGGCCTAACGAGCCCCTGTTCGGTTAGCACCATAACTTTCGAACATTGCAAAAGTTTGGAAACCGAATAACGAACCCCTATGAAGTCTATGGGACCCGAACGTAAAAAAAATCTAAAGTGCCCATTTTGAAGACTTATATGCAATCCATTGGGCATACAATGGTTATGGGGGTCCGGGTACTGCCCGGAGGACATGTATCAATGAAAAAAAAAGTTTGTAAAAAAGTTAATTTGTAAATGAGCAGTGATTTATTGATGCTTAAAGTGAAAGGATGAGAATGAAAAATTCCTTTCAATATAGTGCCTGGGGGGGCAAGATTAGAGTTTTTTTGGATAAACTCTAGTGTCTTTACCACAGACTTTGGATAGAAGTAGCGGGTGCGTAAAAATTGGTGTAGCGACCTCACCTCTCACTCCCTCCTTCTCTTCTCGGTCAATGGCTCTCGTCTAGGGGACCAGGGAGGAGAGTGTGGCGCACCACCAGCTTGTATCCTCTTGTGTGTAGAGGTGTGAGCTATAACCATTTACCTTCGGGCCTGTGCCCCTGTCCAAAGCCAAAAGCTTCCCTTGAGAATGACCCTTTAACTCCCAGAAAGCCAAGTTCCACACCACTGAAAGTCCAACACTTAATTATTCTTCAGAGCAATAAATAGTCCTTTGAGAGCGACTGGTTAGACATAGAACAGTTCAGAACATAGTGGGGAGGAGGTCCAGGCACAAACTTGAACTTGGGTTTTCTCCTGTTCCATTTTAGCGCGAACCGGCTTAGCGCACAGTCTCTGCCACCGACCGTGAGGGGGTCTCTGCCACATACCAGATGAATAAGGCCTCTGCCACAGACCTGGTTGTTGGGTCTCTGCCACCGACCTGATTCACGATGGGTCCCTGCCACAGACCATGAGAACGTGGACTACCTTCTGTAGGAAATGGCCCCTGTCAGAGAGAGGACATCCATCTGGACAGTTACCAGAGCCCCCGCCGTCACCAGCAAATGCTGCACTGGGTCTTCGGAAGGGAAGGGTCACCTCCCTTGCCTCTTCGTCCCAGATTCGGGTGTCCACACCGGAGGACACCCTAGGAGCCCTCGATCCCTTGCGGGACCCAGTCGAAGGTACTGGGCCCCAGGCCTCCAGAGAGTTCTTCACCCCAGACCAAAGGTGTCTGGGGTGGAACCGCAACTCCGTCCCCGGGTCTATGGCACCCGGAGACCACCATCACGCACCCCCCCAGGCTGAAGGTGCCTGGGAGTGGACCCCGAGCAGAAGATGTCTGCCCCCTTTATACTCTCTCCCAGCATGCACAGCAGGTTCCCCGCGCAGCCCTCCAATGGCGATTCAACCCCGGCCTATGGCAACAGTGCCACCTATAGGCCGCAGGGAACTGAACACCATTGATATCCTCCACTGGCATAAATTGGTCCAGGAATCCTAACAATTGTTGCATCTGAGCCTGATACCACTCAGATGCCTCCCCTAAATATGACCACCCGCTTATTGGTCTTTGGGTGTCGTGGCGCCTTCACACCGTAACCCTGTAGAGGTACTATTAATAAACGCAAGAGTTGGCCTTACAGTCAAAAATTGCAATGATATGCACCTGTCAAACAGGTGCAGAAAATGTGGTCTTTGGGTGTCCGTGGTGCCTTCACACTGTAACCCTATAGAGGTACTCTTGATGAAAGCAAGGATTGGCCTTGCTGTCAAAAAGTGCAATGATATGCACCTGTCAAACAGGTGCAGAAAAATTGGTCTTTGGGTGTTAATTGTGCCCATGAAACCTACACCAAAAACATTCTTTCAGATGAAAACGACACCCACAACACTAGTCAGCCTAGAAGTCCAGCAGAGATTCCACTTCCCAAAAACACTTAATTGGCGACATCAGCATCAGGGGCTTCATAGCTGTTGGTAATCCAGGACTGATTCATTTTGATAAGTCAGACAGTCCACGGAGTCTGTGGACAGACGCGTTCTGTGATCAGTAACGAAACCTCCAGCAGCACTGAATGCCCGTTCGGAAAGCACGCTGGATGCAGGGCAGCCCAGCAGCTCAATAGCATACTATTACTTTTATAACTATTACATACTGGCCAGTGGTCTATTCTCATGATCCAGTAAGCCAATGGATCGTCAACTGGAAAGCTCTCCATCTCTGTTTTCTCTGTTTTATCTCTAGATAATCATCCACCATGTGATGCAAATGCTGCCGATGGGATGTGAAAGCTGAAAGCCCTGGGCGGCTAGGACTAAAAAGATTGAGTGCCTTCTCCACTGCTCCTCTCCTTAACCAACAGAAGCCTCAAAATTACATTTTCCCCCGACACTGTAACCTACCAGAGTCGGGAAAAGCATTCGATAAACTCATCTTTAAGGTGTCCTCGAGAGATTTCATCTACTGCACTCTCTGTGGGTTTTGGGATTTGTTCTGAGACTTTCCCCTTGTAACGGTGGTCAAGGAGGAGGGTTGCCAACCAATAGTGATCCTTTTCCTTTACGCCACATATTCTTAGGTCCTTTTGTTGGCTTTGAAACATGAGGGAGCCCATGGACTGCAAATTTGCGGAGGCATAAGAAGCAGACTCCTTGGGGTAACTGAGGATTATAGTATCTGGAACTGCCGCCTCCCAGGCACGCACTACTCCCAAGGGTTCTGGGGATGGAAAAGCATCTCTTACTGTTTTACGTATGGATTCCTCTGCTTCAGTGCCTCTGAAACTGCCAGAATCATCTTCCTCCTCCTCCTCTCTCTCATCTTGTGTGTTCTGTGGCATAGAAACAATTGTGTCTGCATAAAGTGGACCTTGAGAGGAAAGGAAGTCCTCCTCTTGGTCCCGCTGCTCTGCCTCGAGTGCCCTGTGGCACTTTGGCGGCGCGCAGAGACGCAGCAGCTGGAGTGGCTACTCCAATGAGCGTGTGAGAGGCTGTGAGAGCTATGAGAGTCAAGCCTCGTACACACGATCTGATATCCTATGGATTCTAATCCGATGGTTTTGTCCATCGGAAATCCGATGAAGCTGACTTCCATCAGTCTTGCCTACACACCATCAGTCAAAAAACCGACCGTTCCAAACGCGGTGACATAAAACACTCCGATGAGCCGAGAAAAATTAAGTTCAATGCTTCTGAGCATGCGTCGACTTGATTCTGAGCATGCATGGGTTTTTTATCCGATGGACTTGCCCATAGACGATCAGAATTTGCTATCGGTTTTTGATCCATCGGAAAAATTTAAAACATGTTCTATTTTTTAAAACCGATGGAAAAAAGACCGATGGGTCCCATACACGATCGTTTTTTCCGATGAAAAAAGTCCATCGGACTGTTTTCATCGGTAAAACCGATCGTGTGTACAGGGCTTCAGAGTGCCGAAGAGCCGAAGTTGTGAGTGAGACAAGCCTGAAACTGAAGCCTGTGAGAGTGAAACAGGCAGCGTGCTGGAGCTGTGTAAATCCTACTCCTTTGATATAGTGTAGTGCCGATGTATAGTGTGCCTGGAGCCTGCAATCTGGATTGTCTGGAGAGGAGAGGTCACAGAGATCGTAGGAGAAGCAAGGAGAGTGGCAGAACCAGCTGGAGTGTGTAAATATGTCATGAACCATCTTCACATCATAAGGAAATAGTGATTACACAGAGTGGGAGATTACTGACCACAGTGAAGGAGGTAGTAATCAGTGATGATTGCTGGGAGATCGCTCCTAAGGCCTGGTTCACACTTGTCCGACAAACGCTCCGACATTAGGAGCTCATGTCGCATGACGTGTGAAAATCAATGAATCCCTATGAGAGCCGTCTTAACTGGTCCGACACATGTCGGTCCGACATTAAAAATGCTCCCTGTACTACTTCTGTCCGACTTTGATCCTACTTCAGCCCATTGAATATCATTAGGCCTGGTTCACACTGGGGCGACAAACGCTCCGACATTGGGAGCTCATGTCGCATGACGTGTGAAAATCAATGTTTCCCTATGGGAGCCGTCTTAACTGGTCCGAGACATGTCGGTCCGACTTTGAGAATGCTCTCTGTACTACTTTGGTCCGACTTTGATCCGACTTCAGCCCATTGGCTATCATTGAAGTCGGATCAAAGTCGGACCGCAGTCTTGCATGATCCGACTTTGGCATGCGACTTGTGCTGTACTGCTCTTGAGGGAGAACTCCAGGCCAAATTTTAAATAAAAAACCGGCATGGGTTCCCCCTCCAGGAGCATACCAGGCCCTTAGGTCTGGTCTGGATTTGAAGGGGCGCCGCTACGCCGAAAAAACGGCGTGGGGGTCCCCCTCAAAATCCAAACCAGACCTTTATCCGAGCATGCAACCTGGCAGGCCGCAGGGGAAGAGGGGGGGACGAGAGAGCGGCCCCCCTCCCTCCTGAACCGTACCAGGCCGCATGCCCTCAACATGGGAGGTTTGGTGCTCTGGGGTGGGGGAGCCGCAGCAGGGGGGGGTGACCTGTGGCCCCCCCACCCCAGAGCACCCTGCCCCCATGTTGATAAGGACAGGGCCTCTTCCCGACAACCCTGGCCGTTGGTTGTCGGGGTCTGTGGGCGGGGGGCTTATCGGAATCCGGGAGCCCCCTTCCATAAGGGGGCCCCCGGATACGGGCCCCCCCACCCTATGTGAATGAGTATGGGGTACATCTTACCCTTACCCCTTCACCTGGTGGAAAAAAATGTCAATAAAAAAACCACACAGCTTTTTAAAGTATTTTATTGCACAGCTCCGGGGGTCTTCTTCCGACTTCGGGGGTCTCCGGTGTCGTCGCCGCGCTCTCCGGTTCTTTCTTCCGCCGGGCCTCCGCTAACTTCTTTTTAGCTCTTTTGCTAACGGAGGCCCGGTCTTCTCCGTCGTCTCGTCCGGCTCTCCGTTGTCCTTCTGCCGGCCCCTCCACTAACTTCTTTAGCTCTTTTGCTAGTGGAGGGGCCGGTCTTCCCGTCGTCGCCGTCTGCGTCTTCTTCCCTCTTCTCCTCCTCGATGTTGACGCGTCGCTTCCTCCCGCTGTAATACTGGCTCTCCGCTCCGCTCCGCATTAATATAGGCTTCTCATGACGTCACAGTCACATGTTCCCATGACGTCACAGTCACATGCTCCGGGGCCATGTGCCCCGGAACATGTGACTGTGACGTCATGAGAAGCCTATATTAATGCGGAGCGGAGAGCCAGTATTACAGCGGGAGGAAGCGACGCGTCAACATCGAGAAGGAGAAGAGGGAAGAAGACGCCGACGGCGACGACGGGAAGACCGTCCCCTCCACTAGCAAAAGAGCTAAAGAAGTTAGTGGAGGGGCCGGCAGAAGGACAACGGAGAGCCGGACGAGACGACGGAGAAGACCGGGCCTCCGTTAGCAAAAGAGCTAAAAAGAAGTTAGCGGAGGCCCGGCAGAAGAAAGAACCGGAGAGCGCGGCGACGACACCGGAGACCCCCGAAGTCGGAAGAAGACCCCCGGAGCTGTGCAATAAAATACTTTAAAAAGCTGTGTGGTTTTTTTATTGCAATTTTTTTCCACCAGGTGAATGGGTATGGGTACGATGTACCCCATACTCATTCACATAGGGTGGGGGGGCCGGGATCCGGGGGCCCCCTTATTGAAGGGGGCTCCCGGATTCCGATAAGCCCCCCGCCCGCAGACCCCGACAACCAACGGCCAGGGTTGTTGGGAAGAGGCCCTATCAACATGGGGGCAGGGTGCTCTGGGGTGGGGGGCCGCAGGTCGCCCCCCTGCCCCAGAGCACCAAACCCCCCATGTTGAGGGCATGTGGCCTGGTACGGTTCAGGAGGGAGGGGGGGGCGCTCTCTCGTCCCCCCCCCCCTTCTTCCCCTGCGGCCTGCCAGATTGCGTGCTCGGATAAGGATCTGGTTTGGATTTTGAGGGAACCCCCACGCCGTTTTTTCGGCGATGGGGCGCCCGTTCAAATCCAGACCAGACCCAAGGGCCTGGTATGCCTCTGGAGGCGGAACTCATGCCGGTTTTTTATTTAAAATTTGGCCTGGAGTTCCCCCTCAAGATTCATACCAAACACACTGCCTGCTATTGGCGGGGATCCAAGTCGGAT
Organism: Rana muscosa; assembly: GCA_029206835.1. Lineage (NCBI taxonomy): Eukaryota > Metazoa > Chordata > Amphibia > Anura > Ranidae > Rana > Rana muscosa. The sequence continues at coordinate 12,238,137 of JARGYO010005562.1, forward strand.
CCCCGTTCATTGAAAGTCGGACATATGTCGGCTTCATGTCGCAGGGCAAAGTCGGATCCAAAGTAGGACAGATGTCGTGTCGCACTAGTGTGAACCCAGCCTTAATGTCGGATCAAAGTAGGATCCTTGTCCTAACCATCCGACATTTGACATCCGACATGGTGATTACAGCAGCAGTAAAAGGAATTTATCTCACCCTGGGATCGTTTTGATTGGTCAAAGGACAAGTCAGACTATCACAATGTCGGATCAAAGTAGTATCCTGTTCATGAATGTCGAATGGATGTCGGACCAATGTAGGATCAATGTAGGACTGATGTCGCAGAGCAAAGTAGGATGAAAGTCGGATGAATGTCGTGTCGTATCAGTGTGAACCCAGCCTAAATCTGCCTACATCTGCTGTTTGCTATGACTGTTGTGTGGGATTGAAGGCTGCAGAGGACATTGGAAAAAAGGATCAGAATGTTAAGGCCTGGTTCACACTGGGGCGATAAACGCTCCGACATTAGGAGCTCATGTCGCATGACGTGTGAAAATCAATGAATCCCTATGAGAGCCGTCTTAACTGGTCCGACACAAGTCGGTCCGACATTAAAAATGCTCCCTGTACTACTTCTGTCCGACTTTGATCCTGCTTCAGCCCATTGACTATCATTGAAGTAGGATCAAAGTAGTATCCTGTTCATGAAAGTCGGATGGATGTCGGACCAATGTCGGACCAATGTCGGACCAATGTCGGACCAATATCGGACCAATATCGGACAGATGTCGCAGAGCAAAGTAGGATGAAAGTCGTGTAGTATAGTGTGAACCCAGCCTAATTGTCAGCTTGCTAAAGTGCTGTTGGTAAATTGAAACTAACATCTATTTTAACTAAGCTTATCTGAGTAGGCAAACAGTGATAAACAAATTGTTCTGTTGGCTAAGGACTAGGAAATCTGCATTTAAAACCAACTGATTATTGACTGAGCCTACATCAGATATTACAACATAGGTTAAGGTGACCAGACGTCCCCGGTTTCCGGGGACAGTCCCCGGACTGAATACACTGTCCCCGGAAGAAGTTTGTCCCCGGTTTTGTCCCCGCTTTGCAGGGCCAGGGACGTCTGGTCACCAGACATCCCAAGTCTCCTGCGAGGTGCGGCAGTGTTCCGCATTTAGGCTTTGGCTCCCGGACACAAACCAGTTGAAGCCACCCTAACTGATCACTCGTTGCTAGGGCCGCCCCGAATGGCGTCTAACAACTAGTGATGTCACACACGCAGACTCTCAGTGTGAGGCCGGGTCGAGAGTGAGGCCGTGTCAGTGTTGCCCTGGCTCCACCCACCTTTTCCTCTTCTCTGACTCCCACGGTCCGCCACCCAATGCAGACACAGGAAAGGTCTCTGGCCGGGAAAAGAGAATGACCGTGGAGCCATGGGGATGATGGCAGCAGCATCTGCACTGACCACCTCTCTTTCCGGGGAGTTACAGTCTCAGCCTCGTCCTCAGTCTACATTCCTGCCATGGAGGACAGGAGGTGCTGAACTTAGAGAGCTGGAGACGGTGCACTGCAGCATGGACTGGTCTCAGAGCTGTCAGACACTGTGCAGCACAGCAGCAGGTCAGTGTGGGATCGCCAGGCCAGCTGTTTAGTATGTCACACTGCCTAAATGTATATCAAGCAGGCAGAGTGTTCCTTCCCAGTGCCCTTCCACCAGATGCTATTCCCTAAGCTATATCCAATTACCCTGATTTCTATATACACTGAGTGCACACTGATATCTCTACACTGAGTGTCACTTGGTGTACAGATATCAGTGTCAAGCCTCGTACACACGACCGAGTTTCTCGTCGTAAAAAAAACACGTCGTTTTTTTCGACGAGATTCTTGTTATCCTTGTCGATTTTCTCGTCAAGCTTTCCATGCGTACACACTGACATTTCCCAATTTCCTCGTTGTTCTCCGCGGTCACGTCCAGCACGTACGACGGCACTATAAAGGGGAAGATCTTTTTTCTTGGCGCCACCCCTTGGGCTGCTTTTGCTGATCTCGTGTTACCGCGTGTGAAGTAAAAGTTTGGGAAGAGACGATTCGCGCTTTTCAGTCTTCGTACTTTTCAGTTCGTTTTCTGCGGTTCAGTTTGTGCTTGTGGGTTCGTATCTTGACTTTCAGGGCGTCTAGGCAGGTCGTATCTGTTTTACAGTGCGTTCTTGCCTGTTCGTTTCTGTTTTTCAGTTCGTTATTCATAGGCCTTGCTGTTCTAAAGTGCGTTCTGTTCTGTACGTTCTGATAAGACGACCGTTTCCTAGCCATGTCGCCTGGACGTTCTCGTCGTCGAGTTCGTGCTGTGCGTGCGCTTGGTGTTGGTCTGCTTGTTTTGGACCAAGACCAGTCCATGAATGGTGTGAGGAGGAGTTCATGGACCAAGAATTGGTTGCTCCAGCGGGACCAATTCTGCCACATGTCTCTGCTGCAGGAGATAGTCGAGAATAATCCTGAGGACTACAGGAATTTTCTGCGGATGTCTGACCCCGTTTTTCAGGAACTGTTGGCTTTGGTGTCCCCCCATATTACCAGGAAGGACACCGTTATGCGGGAAGCCATCAGTGCTGAGCAGAGGCTCATCGCCACGTTACGTTATCTGGCGACAGGGAGAAGTCTTCAGGACTTGAAGTTCACGACAGGCATCTCCCCCCAGGCTCTGGGCCTCATCATCCCAGACACCTGTTCTGCTATTATACAAGTCCTGCAGGAGGACTATATTATGGTAAGTTTCCCCATTAACATCACATTTTATGTATTACATGTATGCTAATGTATTGTATTTCTTTCATTCTTCCCTAATTACCATGATTGTAATATGCTGAGAATGTCCCCTTTGTCCTCATGCATGCTTGAAGCGTTAGATTGCCCCTTTTTTCTCCTCCATGCATATTTTCCTTCACTAACCTTTCCAGCAGGGGCGCCTGTTGCTCCAAATGTTTGGGGGTTCAAACCCCAATTTAGGAAATAAACTTCCTCCTTTTTTGCTCTGGTGCCTATTAAACGCCCCCATTTGTTCCCTCCAATGCAGCCATTTTGTTCCCTCTAATGCAGCCATTTTGTCCCCTCCAATGCAGCCAGTTCCCCCCCAGCCCTGCACTTACCTTCTTGTGGTCAGCGCCATCCTTCTTCTGTCCTTGATGTCTTCTCCTTCCCTTGATGTTGCATCAGCCAATCATGTTACCATTAAACAGACTTGGTGAACATGATTGGCAGAGCAGCCTGTCAGTGTTTACCCAAGGAATGCCCCCCCCCCTGCGTCCCCTATTTAACTTTTCTGAAGCCAATTACATCCCTCAGGCTGTAATGTGCAAGACAATTTTCCTTACTGTTTCTGATATGCAATTTTAAGCGCATAAATGCCGCAGTTCTTCATATGTCGGTCGCTTAACAGGGGGCCATCCACCTGAATAGTGGGCAGCATAGACAATACATAGGTTAATGCAAGGCATGAACCTATGTATTGTTCTGAGTGACGGGCACAGGAGAGAGGGGGCAGTGCTCCAGCGCCCACTCTGGACGCACCGCCACTGCAATGCTATCCTGTGTCCAAACACATCTACCCCCCCCTCCCCATTATAATTTATTAATGGACCATCATAGGGGGTGATGAATATGATACATGAGCCTTCCATTATACTTATTTAAAACACCTTAATAAACGTAGACTTTGCTTGATGTTGGCCTCTAATGTATTTTCTTAGAATATACTTGTAATGTTTGATTTGTGTATTCTAATATTTTTTCATCTTGTTTGACTCCACAGCTTCCTTTCACGCCACAGGAATGGCAGACTGTGGCATCGGAGTTTGCCACGCGGTGGGACTTCCCCAACTGCGGTGGTGCTATAGACGGGAAGCACGTCCGCATTGTGCCGCCACCCCGTTCTGGGTCCTACTACTTCAATTACAAGGGGTTTCATAGCATTGTGCTGATGGCGGTGGTGTCAGCACGGTATGAATTCCTCTATGTTGATGTGGGGAAGAATGGCCGGATGTCCGATGGGGGATCCTTCATCCAGACGGAGTTTGCCCTCCATCTTCAGAGTGACGACCTTGCATTGCCACCGGATGCAGGGAATATTGAAGGACTCCCCTTTGTTTTTTTGGCTGATGAAGCCTTCGGGCTCGGACCACATCTTATGAGGCCATTTCCTCAGAGGACCCTGACCCCAGAGAAGAGGGTGTTCAATTACCGGCTGGCCAGGGGCCGAAGAGTCGTTGAAAATGCCTTTGGCATAATGGCCAGCCGGTTCCACCTTTTTATGACTTCAATACACTTGGCGGACTACAAAATAAACTATGTAGTATTATGCTGCTGTGTGCTACACAATTTTCTTTGCCGCAAATCTAATTCCTATATATCCTCAGTTTTGCCTGAGGCTGGACTTTCCCCTGATAATCCCCTGCCGGGCCTGGAATCTGCCCGTGCTGGCTTGCCCCCCCAAAATGCCCGTGAGGTTCGGGACAAATACATGGACTATTTCACGGGTAGGGGGGCAATTCCTATGCCAGGCTATGTCTAAAGATTCCTGTCTAACGATCCAAATAAAAATCTTGTTTAAACTTCTAACTTTTGTTGGTTTCCTGTCTCCTAGTTTGTCTTAGTGCATTTGTAGTGCCAAGTGTATTTTCCTTTAGTAAATACCAACCATTTCACTATGTAACCTTTAAAAATGTACCAAATAAGGTTAGAGCATATTAGAAAAAGAAGTTACACGTTGTTTGTGTTCAAATATTTTACTATGTGCAAATTCACACACTTTTTTATTTTTATTTTACATTTTTTGTTTGCCTGGCCACAAACCGGCAATTGTTTTCTTAGGAAAATACAAAAACAACAGTTGCATTCGAAAAATTACAAAATTGGATACCTCGGAGCAATCTGAGACATTCACTTACACAAACTATATGTCTCTATGTGCCCGTCCTAATATGGGGTCCTGCCACCCCTTGCCCAGCCAAAAATTGAATATGCACACAATTGGGATTATTTTCCTATAGGGATTTTAGACTCCTGATCCCTATTGTCAACATGTGCTATCTGCCATCAGGGGTGATCAATGGACGTGTTTTGGGGGTGCAACCCCTTCCTCAGTTCACCTACTTTAGATACGAGGAAGGGGTTGCACCCCCAAAAGACGTACATGGATATCCACTGATGGCAGATAGCACATGTTGACACACTGTGTGCAGATTCAATTTTTGGCTGGTTTGATTGTCAAAAAGTTTTTTAAAAGTTGAAGAAGAAACATGAAAAAAAGGGGGTTGGGATGCCTTATTGAATTCTCCCCAAAACATCGAGAATGTCTTTAAATGTTTGATCCATCACATGAATTCTTTCTTTAATTTTGTCCAGTTCCGTGCTACATTCCATCACTTGCTGGATGAGGCGGAGGGCACTGTCAGCAGAGAAACCTGTACTATCCTTCACCCCAACATTCACATCCCCTAAAAACTAAATAAAAAGGTATTATAACTCTGCAGGCCTACCTCTCTTACCTGAAGCTGTGGTGACAGATACTGACCTGTTGTGGTGACCAGTTCCACAACGTCATCCACCTCTCCTTCCTGCACTTCTCCTTCCTCCACCTCAACTTCCTCCACATCTTTAGGTTGTTGGTCTTTTGGCGTTTGGGGTTGATGTGAAGCTGTGGGGTTCCTGTGCTCCCTGGAGTGTCCTCCTCCCAGTCTTCTCTCCCCTATGAGAATCAAACAAATGGTAGAGTTATCACACAGAAATTCTCTATGTAAACAAAAAAAAACAGGCTAAATTGCTTGGAAGTGGGGTACAAGTGTGTGTTTGGGCGGAAGTTAAAGATGAATGCATTATTTCTGAGCAAGAATATGCTTAGTATTCACCTTTGTCTGTCAAAAATTCTCTGATGCACCTGTGTGGGACACCCAAAAAAGGCGGGTCTGGTGGCCCACACTATAGTGCTCCAAAGTACAGATGTGGAAGCAGCTGCTGAGTGTCCTCTCCTTTACACAGTTTACAGTTTGCATTTCATTCTCTTTACAAACACATCATCTAGCCTAAAACTTTGTGCCCCAAATTTCCCAAAAAATGGCAGATATCTAATTACTTTTGTGGCTGTAAAATAAGCCAAAACAGCGGATAGTGGCCGAACGAAGTGTCTGTAACGTAACGAACGATTACTGTGCCCAACCAAGTTCAAAATATTAAATTTTGGAAGGGAGTCCAATAAGAAAAAAAAACTAAACCAGCAACATGTCAGTTTAGAAAAGGATTAATAGCAGAAAAGTGTACATTTTACTTACTTTTTGCGAGCATTCTCTTAATGCTCCTTAACTGCTCTGGCTCCCTCAGTTTGAGGTCTGACCACCTCTTTCTGAGCTGCTCATTTGAGCGTTTCACGCTGAAATTCGTCTTCAGACTCTTCACGACTTTAGTGAGGATTTTGGCCTTCCTTCTATTTGGTTTGCTATACGGCCCATGCTTTGCGTCATAATCAGACTTGAGCAAGATGTCCACCATCTCCGCCATCTCGGCAAAATACATATTCGATGCCTTGAATCTCCTCCTTGATCGTGACGTTTCCTCGGTCTCCGGGCTTGTCTCCTCCTCGTTAGTTGCGGAATTATCAGACACCTGCTGTAACTCCGCCATATCTGTCTGCGCGCCGAAAGAGAAGGGGCGGGGAAAAGATGTTAGTTAGAACGTCATGGGCGGGCGACGTGTGCGGAGCGACGTGTTCGTATTTTGACGCATGCGTGGTGTGTATATAGCAAACACACATGTGACTATAGTACGTTTGGTGTGCGGAGAGAGGAGTTCAAGTGACGGACGTGCGAACGAAGGTATGTGATTTTGAGACTGTGCCAAATTGTTGGCCTATACTGTCTTGGGAATGTTGTAGGATATATATGGTGACTACGATGTTAAGGAGGTTAGACTGTTTGCCTCACATTAGTTATATATTATTTATTTAACTTGCAGATACAATATGAATGTCTTTATTAGCGACAAAGAGTTCCTGGCGGAATTTATTGACCGGGTAAGGGAGCTGCCGGCTCTGTGGGAGACGAAAAACCCCATCCACAAAAAAAGAGGGGTGAGAAAAGCAGCACTGGGGAAGCTGCTCCCATTTGTGCAGACCAAGGTGCCCACAGCCACAGCAAAACAAGTGGACACTAAAATTGGGAGCTTGAGAGGCACCTACAGGACTGAACGCTCTAAGGTCCTGGCTTCTCAGAGGTCAGGAGCAGCAGCAGGTGATGTGTATGTCCTGATTTTGTGGTACTACAGCAGGATGTCCTTCCTGGATGACCACATTGAGGCAAGGCCATCACTCTCCACTCTTCCCCCCAGACTTCCCTGCAGCCAACCTGAGCCTTCTCTGGAGCAAGAGGAGGCAGCCATCCTGGATGAACCTGATTTGGCCATCTGGAGCCAGGTATAGTATTAAATGAAAATGTATTGGGATAAAATTAATGTTTGCCAAATTTGTCAAGATGAGAAACATACAATATTTTGGCTTACACAAGTGAAATCAAGATCTCGAGACATTAGTCTGCACTTAATTGGGTGCTAAATAGTCAATCTGATGTAGGTGTAAATTAGAAAAAATGATTTCTGGATTTACATTCTAATTGCTTCAATCATGTTTATAAAGTTTCCTGCAAAGATTAAACCAACATATTAAACTATGTCCCTTTTTCATACACAGGATGAAATCAGCCAGGAGGAGGGTCTGGAAACTGCCAGGCAGGAGGAGGAAGGGCCCAGTGGCAGCCAGGAGGAGGCAGGGCCCACTGTGAGCCAGGAGGTGGCAGGGCCCACTGTGAGCCAGGAGGTGGCAGGGCCCACTGAGCCAGGAGGTGGCAGGGCCCAGTGGCAGCCAGGAGGTGGCAGGGCCCAGTGGCAGCCAGGAGGTGGCAGGGCAAAGGAGAAGCACCAGATCCCAGGTGCCTCCCATCCGGCTTCCCAAAAGAGGCAGGAGGGACAGGACCACCAGTGAGGCAGCAATGGCCCTTATTAAAGAGGCCCATGCCACCCTCAAAGAGCCCACATCCCCTGAAGAGGCCATTGCCGGCCTAGTGGAGGCAAAGTTCAAGGTGATGAGCATGGAGCAACGCCTCCTATGCGAGCCCCTGCTCATCACCTTGCTCAACAAGGGGGTGATGGGAAAAATTACCCCCAATACCGCCATTTGTGAGGTGGCACAACTGTCCCAACCTCAACCTCCTCCTCCACCTCCACATTCTTCTTCTGCCCCACCCCTTCTCCTCCACCTCCACCTTGTTCTTCCACCCAACCCCCTTCTCCTCCACCTTCACCTTGTTCTTCTGCGCCACCCCCTTCTCCTCCACCTCCTCCTCCTCCTGACAGGAGTACCCCTCCAGTGGCCCAGCCTCCAGCCAAACGAAGAAGGAAGGCTGCAGGGAAGGCTTCAGGAAAGGTTGCAGGGAAGGTTGCCAGGAAGACGAGGAAGTGATGGCCTTGCTTCATTGTGGTCGGACAGAAGGCAGCCTGTTGTAGTACCACACACTTGGGACATATATATCACCTGCTGCTTTTCCTGACCTCTGGGAGGCCAGCATCAGATTGTGCTCAGAAATGTTGGCCTTCTCAAGCTCCCAATTTTAGTGTCCACACAGGGTTGATGTGTGGTCTGGGGTCCCTGGGATGCACAAATGGCAGCAGCTTCTCCAGCGCTGCCTTCTCTTTATTTTAGTTCAAACATGAATAAATGTTATTTTTCTTTAAGTTCATACTTGACTATGTGTATTTGTAAAAATGTAAAATCTAGCTTTGGAGTAAGCAGATACATTTGACTGACAAAAAAAGGGACAGATACCAACCCCCCAAAAAAATAACAAAATCGTATTTCCCAAAAAAGGGTGTAAAATTTTAATAATATATATTAAAAGATTCAATGGGAGATCACTACCAAAACATTGCGAAATTACAATTAACATCAGTTTGAAAAATATCAAAGTTTTAAATATTCCTAAAAACTTGCACGATATAATACACATAAATCTTCTTAAGAGCAGCATGAAAAAGGTTAAAAAAAGACAGTCATAACTCTGTGTGAATATCAGCAGCAAAAGAAGTTCATTCGTTTGGATTAATGTAACATTCTAACGAAGATTTCAATGCACAACATTTAAACGATGCAAAAATTTGGAGTGTGACGAATGTGCTTTCTTTTTCGTACATCACGGGACACAGAGCGACATAGTCATTACTAATGGGTTATATAGATACCGTCAGGTGCTGGCACTGGCAACTTCCAAAACCGGAAGTACCCTCCCCTATATAAGCCCCTCCCATCTGGGAGCACCTCAGTTTTTTGCCAGTGTCTAAGGTGTTGGCCAAGAAGAAACATGTGTTTTTCACTGAGCTTGCGTACAGGTTCTTTTGGGCCTCAGTAAGCTATTCCGGATCCGACCAAAAAAGCTTCATAGCTAAACGGTCGGTACCCGGGCCTTGCAGAGAAGAGCAAGGTTTTGCCTGTAATGCTTCTCTTAGGAGAGCTGGACCCTGGGATCCAGAGCTCTGGTCATACCCACGACCAAGATGTTTTCTGTGCAGGGTGCTATACAGGTCCAGGGGAGTGGAATCCTTGGGAACCCGGTCCCTGAAGGTTTGATTACAATGCCTGCCGTGATAGGTGAAGTTTGGGCTTTTGTGGACCAAACAAAGTCCTGCGGCGGGGAACAGGTAAGTGGGGGCCCCCAGGAACTTGGTTCTATTGGGGGACCCCCAAGCCTAATTTGTCTTTCTGTCTGTTACCTAATGGTATTCCCGCAAAATTCTGTGCATGCCTGTAACTACTAAAAAAATGTAATAATTTTTAATGGTGGTCAAGAAAAAAAAAAAAAAAAAATTTTTTTTTTATATATATTTAATATATTAGACTGCGGTACCTGTGTTTGTCCACTAGAGGCCGCTGTGGAATGTTTTCTTGTCATGTGGACTAGCTTCTTCTCAGCAGAGCAAAGTCCAGGCAGATGGTGAGTTCTCTTATAGGAAACTGCTTCCTCTGCCATGTTGCAGTGTTTGTCCATCCCCCGGCCTGCGGCAAAGAGGGGCCCTGGCTCCTGTCCCTTGTTACCATATTTGAAATTAGCGCCGAAGGCGCACGTGCCCGCGCGCGTGCGCGTGCACGCGCCTCTATATATAGAGGTGAGCCGGGAAAGGGGGCGGAGCCTGGGGGATGACGCTCTGTGCGCGCCGCAGCGCTTCTGCGCATGTGCGGGCGTCCCAGCAGTTTTAAAAAAAACCACAATATTGTAGTGAGCTGGCTATGAAGTACAGAGACAGAGCTGGCAACATTTAAAGGCATACAGCAAGCGGTTGATACAGGCATCCCCTAGAAAGGCACATTAGTAGACACCAACTGTGATATAGCAGCAATTGTGCTAGACTATTCTCAGTAAAAGTGGTGTATTACGGCTGGAATACCTCAGCTTTAGGCTTAGGAATATGCCGTCCAGAAGCTCCGGAACTGAATCTTCCAGGAAGCGAAGGGGGTCTCATCGGGCTCTGAGGATCTTGGGCATACTTCTGCTGCACCAGTCTCCCCTGAAGTTCAGAGGTAAGTGACCGTAGAGACCCCGCAGGGGTACTTGGTACTGTGGCTGTCCTCAGTCACCTGCTCCTGTGTATGTAACAGAGGAGGTTTTTTCCTCAGCTCTGGGAGGATTAGAGAGAGATTGTCAACATTTATCGCTGCCTCCCTGTTAGGGAAAGCACGCCCGATCTCCGTCTCCTCCTTCAGAGTGCCTGTTAGCAGAGCAACAGTCCCATACAGGGATCGACCTGCCTGAAGGGGATCAGGATGAGGTTGATTCTGTTATAGAGGAATCAACAGTGGGGGAACCTTTTCTCAGCATCTCAAGCTGAAAGATTATGGGTTCAGTCTCTGACTAACATGGTCCGATCAGCATTTAAAAATGCACCTTGCGGAACCATCAACCACTACTGTATCCTCGTTGGGGTCGCTAGAAGCCCCCAGACTGTTTGTTCTTTTCCACTTCACCCTTTACTGAAAGGGCTCATTTACCAGGATTGGGAACGTCCTGAGAAAATATTTATTCCCCCAAGAGATTTCCGGTGGTCTATCCCATGGAGGATAAGTTCATCAAAAAAAAAAAAAAATGGAAGGTCCCTACAGTGGACGCAGCCATCTCTTGTATGTATAAATCACTGACATGTCCAGTGGATAATGTCCAAATGTTCAAGAACCCAATAAATAAAAGATTGGAGTCCTTATGAAAATCTGCTTGGTGATACAACCAGCAGTAGCAGCTATTGGGGTCTGCTAAGCAGTGAAGGATCAGTTGAAACAGGTCTTGAGGGACTTGACAGATCAGCAGGCTTTGCCCTAGCTGATCTACCTAGAGCCTTAGGCTTTGCGGTTGACGCCATAGAGGATTCAGTCCATCAGGCCTCCCGCCTTACGCTGTCTATAGTACATACGCGTAGGCTCCTATGGCTCAAAAACTGGTCTGCTGAAGCTCCCTGTAAAGAATGGCTGGTTAGCGTCCCATTTCATGGTGAACGCTTATTCAGGGAAAACCTGGACAAATATATCCAGAAAATTTCCAGCGGTAAAAATACGCTCTTGCCGGTTAAAAGCAGAGTTAGAGGTCCCTCTTTAAGAGGCCTGCTTCTCCAGTCCCTGGGGCATCGGCTGTGTAACAGTTCCGACGGCCTCCTCGGTCAAATCCCGGGGGTAAAAAACAGGGACAGTAGCAGGGTAATGAGAAACCCTGGGTCAGGGGAGGTACAAAACCTCCCCCAAAGTTAAATTCATTGAAGCCCCCACTCAGTCGGGTGGGGGGAGGACTCCAGTTGTTCGCAAGAGACCTGGCGGGACACGATCAAGACAGATAGGTGCTCTCCGCAGTAGGTTTGGGATACAGTTTGGAGTTAAAAGACTCTCCTCCTTCCCATTTTTGAGGTCAAACGTGCCAAGGGATCCCCGGAAGAGAGAGTCCCTCCTGTTGGCACTAGAACAACTATTGCTCCAAGGAGTAATTATGGAGGTTCCCCTGGAAGAATGAGGGCTCGGGTTTTACTCAAACCTCTTTATAGTCCCGAAGCAAACGCGGACGGGAGGCCCATATTAATTCTAAAAGGGCTATACAAATTCCTGTATATCAGGTCTTTCCGATGGAGTCGATCCGATCGGTGGCCACTGCCCTACAAGGGGAGGATTGGTTAGCCACGATCGACATCAAAGATGCTTATTTGCACATTCCCATCTTTCCAGTCCACCAAAAATTTCTACGCTTTGCAGTAGAAGGGCGCCATTTTCAGTTCAGAGCCTTACCCTTCGGTTTGGCCACAGCACCACGAGTGTTTACAAAAATTCTGGCCCTTTATTGGCCAATCTAAGAACACAAGGTGTAATGATAATGGCATATCTGGATGACTTGTTGCTGATAGACCACTCAGTGAAAAAACTAGACGTGGTCGTTCACAAGACGATCAAGTATCTGGAATCTCACGGTTGGATTATCAACCGAGACAAGTCAGCCCTAAAAACCAGTCAAAAGTCTGGAATACTTGGGGCTAAGGTTGGATTCAGGCCAGAGAAAAATATTCTTGCCTCGAGGAAAGGTGTTGTCTTTGAAAGATTTGATCCACTTAGTGGGTACAAAAAAGGCAGCCGTCCATACGCCTGTATATGAGGCTGCTGGGAAAAATGGTGGCATCATTCGAAGCAGTACCCTACGGTCAATTCCATTCAAGGAATTTGCAAGGGGCCATACTGTCAGCCTGGAACAAAAAAATTCAGGCCTAGACTTACAATGTCCTTGTCCCCTTCCGTTCGCAAGAGCCTCCGTTGGTGGTTGGTTTCCCAGAATCTGGAAAGAAGGAAATCCTTCAGTCCGATTTCTTGGAAGGTGGTCACTACAGATGCCAGCCTTATAGGCTGGGGAGCAGTACTGGAGCAATAGTCTCTCCAGGGCAGATGGTCGGATGCAGAAAAGGCCCTGCCCATCAATCTCTTAGAGATACGAGCAGCCCGGTATGCCCTAGTAGCATGGACATCCAAACTCCAAGGGTCCCCTGTCAGAATTCAATCAGACAATGCCACGGCAGTGGCATATATCAATCATCAGGGGGGCACCAGGAGTCGTGCAGCCCAGAGGGAAGTAAATTACATCCTGAAATGGGCAGAAAAAATATGTCCCAGCCATATCTGCGGTATTCATTCCAGGAGTGGAGAATTGGAAGGCGGACTTTCTAAGTCGCCAGCAATTAGGCCCAGAGGAAGGGTCCCTTCACCCCGAGGTTTTCTGAACAATATGTCAGCGGTGGGGAACATCGGATGTAGATCTTCTAGCATCCAGATTCAACGCAAAGGGGGACAGGTTTGTCTCTCGGACAAGGGATCCCCTAGCTTGCGGCTCGGATGCCCTAGTGTTCCCTTGGGATCAGTTCAAGCTGATATATGCATTCACACCGCCACAATGGTTACCTCGATTACTCCGCAGAATCAGGGTAGAAAAGAAACCAGTGATTCTGGTGGCTCCAGCGTGGCCCCGAAGAGCGTGGTACGTGGAGATTGTAAAATGTCAGTGGGGAGTCCTTGGACTCTCCCACATCGTCCGGACCTGCTTTCGCAAGGACCGATATACCACCCTTCCTTACCAGCCCTAGGTTTGACGGCCTGGCTATTGAAGCCCACATTCTAAAAAAGAGAGGGCTCTCTAATTCTGTGGTATCTACCATGATCAATGCCAGGAAGCCGGTATCCAGGCAGATCTACTATAGAATCTGGAAGGCGTACATCGCCTGGTCTGAAGCCAAGAAATGGCATCCACGTAAGTACGTAATAGGTAGGAGTCTGGACTCCCTACAATGGGCTGTAGATAGGAAGCTTGCCTTGAGTACTATCAAGGGTCAGATTTTGGCCTTGTCAATATTTTTTCAAAGGCCCTTGGCTTCGCATTCACTAGTCAAAGCCTTTATACAAGGAGTGATGCGTATTAGGCCTCCGGTTAATATTCCCATATGTCCATGGGATCTAAACTTGGTTCTGTCGGTTCTACAGAAACAACCATTTGAACCATTACAGCATATTTCCTTGGTGCTTCTCACCAGGAAATTGATTTTTCTAGTAGCCATTTGTTCGGCTAAAAGAGTATCGGAATTAGCAGCTATGTCCTGTAAGGAGCCATATCTGGTTATCCATAAGGACAGAGTAGTGTTACGTCCTCATCCAGCCTTTCTTCCTAAGGTGGTATCGAGGTTTCATTTGAACCAAGATGTGGTTCTTCCTTCTTTTTTCCCCAAACCTACTTCGGTAGAGGAAAAGTTATTGCATTCTTTGGATGTAGTAAGAGCAGTTAAAGCTTATCTAAAAGCCACTGCTCAGATTCGCACAACGGATACTTTGTTTATTCTGCCGGAAGGCCCCAGAAGGGGTCAGGCAGCGTCAAAATCTACTTTAGCCAAGTGGATTCGACAGGTCATAATACAAGCCTATGGCTTGAGAAATAGACCGCCTCCGTTCAAAGTTAGGGCGCACTCCACGAGAGCAGTTGGAACTTCATGGGCAGTGCATCACCAGGCCTCCCTGGCTCAAATCTGTAAGGCCGCAACATGGTCTTCAGTACACACGTTTACTAGGTTCTACCAGGTGGACGTTAGAAGTCAGGAGGATGTCGCCTTTGGGCGCAGTGTGTTGCAGGCCGCAAAAGATCCTCATGTCTGATAGCGCTCAGCTTATATATGGTGTATCCCCCCCCCCTCATTTGGCATTGCTTTAGGACATCCCATTAGTAATGACTATGTCGCTCTGTGTCCCGTGATGTACGAAAAAGAAAATAGGATTTTTATAACAGCTTACCTGTAAAATCCTTTTCTTGGAGTACATCACGGGACACAGAGCTCCCGCCCCTCTTTGGGGACACTTATTGCTTTGCTACAAAACTGAGGTGCTCCCGGATGGGAGGGGCTTATATAGGGGAGGGTACTTCCGGTTTTGGAAGTTGCCAGTGCCAGCACCTGACGGTATCTATATAACCCATTAGTAATGACTATGTCGCTCTGTGTCCCGTGATGTACTCCAAGAAAAGGATTTTACAGGTAAGCTGTTATAAAAATCCTATTATCTCCATTACGAAGGCTTGTTTTACCAGAAGATGCGCTCCCGTCTCATAGTTGCTTGTGAGAATGCGCGCTTTTGGAAGAGTCGTAAAAGCATATACACGAACCATTTTCTCGTCACAAAACAGGCCGACGAGAAACACGACAAGGAAATCTGGAATCCTGACGAGAAAATAGAGAGCAGGTTCTCTATTTTCTCGTCGAGATTCACGGCAATTTTCTCGTCGTAAAACATACACACGAACGGTTTTCTCAACAAAAAAGCTCACGCGGCACTTTTCTTGCCGGTTTTGGACGAGAAACTCGGTCGTGTGTACGAGGCTTCAGAGGTACTAGCATCCCGTGTACAGAGATCAGTGTTATATATATATTGGAAAGAGCACTTAGTGACTACTATCCCCTATGTATAACACTGACATCCGTACATGGAGTGCCACTCCACTCCATTAGGGATGAGCCGAACACCCCCGGGTTCGGTTCGCACCAGAACCCGCGAACAGACCGAAAGTTCGCACGAACGTTAGAACCCTATTAAATACAATGGATGCGAACGTTCGAAATCTAAAGTGCTAATTATAACGACTAATATGCATGTTATTGTCCTAAAAAGGGTTTGGGAACCCGGGTTCTTCACCAGGGGACATGTATCAATGCAAAAAGACGTTTTAAAAACGGTAGTTTTTTGGGAGCAGTCATTTTAATGATGCATAAAGTGAAAAAAAAAAAGTCAAATATTCCTTTAAATATCGTACCTGGGGGGTGTCTAAAGTATGCCTGTGAAGTGCCACTTGTTTCCTGTGTTTAGAACTGTCCCTGCACAAAATGACATTTCTAAAGGAAAAAAAAGCCATTTAAAACTGCTTGTGGCTTTAATGTAATGTCTGGTCCTGGTAATATGGATGAAAATCTTTGAGAAAAATGGCATAGCTACCCCATCATTTCACCTCACTTTCCGTCCCAATGACAAATGTTTTTGAAAAGTGGGGTTTTTATTGAAACAAGGATTGGTGATAAAGCATCAGTAGAGAGGAGACACCTTTTTCCCATATTAACCCTTACAGGAGAGAATTTCCCTTCCTAGGGGTAGATTTCCTCTCACTTCCTTTTGTCTCCTTCTGTTTGCAAGTAGGAGTCGTTTGTAAGTTGGATGTTTGAAAGTAGGGGCCTGCCATATATACTCTGCTGAAATTTGCCCCTTACATGTTGGTGTTGCCACAACACTGTAAGCCCTCACAGTTACTCTTGGTGGGCGCAGGAATGGGCCCTGCTGTGAATTATTAGATCAAGAATTGTAATTACATGCCCCTGTTAAACAGGGGCAGAAAAATTGGGCCTTAGGCACTGGTGCCACAACACTGCAACCCCTCACAGATACTGTACTTGGAGCACAGCAATGAGCCCTGTTGCAAAGTATTGCATCAAAAATTGTAATTACACGCCCCTGTTAAACAGGGGCTGAAAAATTGGGCCTTATGCCCCATACACACGATCGTTTTTCATGCCGTTAAAAATGCCATTTTAAAAAATGGCCATTAAAAATGATCGTGTGTAGGCTCCAGAGCATTTTTAACGACGTGAAAAACGGCCATTAAAAATTCCGGACATGCTCTCTTTTTTCACGTCGTTTTTCATGTCGTTTTTTTTAACGACGTGAAAAACGATAGTGTGTATGCTTTCACGACGTGAAAAAAAACGCGCATGCTCAGAATCAAGTATGAGACGGGAGCGCTCGTTCTGGTAAAACTAGCGTTCGTAATGGAGATAGCACATTCATTACACAGTAACGGACTGAAAAGCGCGAATCGTCGCTCAACAAACGTTACTAACATGAAGGGTGGCGTCATTCGAACGGAACTTCCCCTTTATAGTGCCGTCGTACGTGTTGAACGTCACTGCGCTTTGCTTGATCGTTTTTTTTAATGATGGTGTGTACGCAAGGCAGGCTTGAAAGGAAACATGAAAAAAACGAGGAGAAAAACGTTGGTTTAAAAAATGACATTAAAAACGATTGTGTGTACGGGGCATTAGGCACTGGTGCCACGACACTGCAACCTCTCCCAGATACTCTAGTTGGAGTGCAGGAATGAGCCCTGCTGCAAAGCATTGCATAAAAAATTGTAATTACATACCCCTGTTAAACAGGGGCTGAAAAATTGGGCCTTAGGCACTGGTGGCGGCACCCAGAAATAAAAATGTTCTTCCAAGCTATCATCATCAATCGGATCATTGAGGAGGAGGAGGATAGTCAGTCAACATAACAGGACAGTCACTCAGCATCAGCATCAGTCTTGAAGGGATGTGACATTTGAAAATAAATTAGTCTGTTATATCAGCTTCAGGTGTTTGGTAGCTGGTGGTGATCCAAGACTGGTTCATCTTTATGAAGGTCAGTCTATCAACTGAGTCGGTGGACAGGCACACCCTGTGATCCGTGACAAATCCTCCAGCAGCACTGAATGTGCGTTCTGAAAGAACGCTGGATGCAGGACAGGCCAGTAGCTCAATTGCATACTGTGCAAGCTCTGGCCAGTGATCCATCCTCAAGACCCAGTAAGCCAGAGGATTTTCGGTGGGGAAGGTGTCCAAGTCTGACCTTGCCCCTAGGTATTCCTGCACCATGTATATCAGACGCTGGCGATGGTTGCTGGAACCGATCATACCTTGGGGCTGCGGACTAAAGAATTGTCTGAACGCATCGGTCAGACGGCCACCTTCCCCACCGCTCCTTCTTTGACTGACCGAAGCCTCAGCAACTCGTTGTCCAGGACCAGGAGTTTGTAACCTCCCAGTCTCTGGGAACGCGTTGCACAGACCTTTCTGCAAGGCCTCCTGGAGTTGTCTCATCCTCTGCTCCCTCTGCGACGGTAAGATAAGGTCCACAACCTTACCCTTGTACCGTGGATCAAGGAGAGTGGCCAGCCAGTAATGGTCCCTCTCCTTGATCCGAAGAATACGAGGATCCTTCCGCAGACTTTGCAGGATCAGGGAGGCCATGCAGCGTAGGTTAGCTGAGGCATTCAGTCCGGAGTCCTCTGGGTCACTAAGGACGACATGATCCGCAGCCACCTCCTCCCAGCCACGTACAAGTCCACGGGTTTCTTGGGACTGTATATCATCCCTAAAAGACTGCTGCTGATGATGCTGAGTGCCAGGCTCCACCTCCATGCTGACACAATCCTTCTCCTCCTCTTCCTGTGTGATGGGTGGGACAGAAGGAACACTGTCTGGGTAAAGGGGGCCTTGAGAGGCAAGGAAGTCCTCCTCTTCCTGCCTCTGTTCTGCCTCAAGTGCCCTGTCCATTATTCCACGCAGCGTATGTTCCAACAGGTGGACAAGAGGTACAGTGTCACTGATGCATGCACTGTCACTGCTCACCATCCTCGTGGCCTCCTCAAATGGTGCCAGGACAGTGCATGCATCCCTGATCATGCCCCACTGGCGTGGTGAAAAAAACCCGAGCTCCCCTGACCCTGTCCTGGTGCCTTAGTCGCACAGGTACTCATTGATGGCCCTCTGCTGCGTGTGCAGCCGCTGCAGCATGGCCAACGTTGAGTTCCACCTGGTGGGCATGTCACATATAAGGCGGTTCTTGGGCAGGTTCAACTCCTTTTGCAGCTCAGCCAGGCGAGCACTGGCATTATAAGATCTGCAGAAATGCACACAGACTTTCCTGGCCTGCCTCAGGACATCCTGCAAGCCCGGGTACCTGCCCAAGAACCGCTGCACCACCAGGTTAAGGACGTGAGCCACACAGGGCACATGGGTCAGTTGTCCCTGTCGGAGGGCAGAGAGGAGGTTGGTGCCATTGTCGCAAACCACCATTCCTGGCTTAAGCTGGCGTGGCGTCAACCACCTCTCGGCCTGCCCCTGCAGAGCAGACAGAACCTCTGCCCCAGTGTGGCTCCTGTCCCCCAAACACACCAGCGCAAGCACGGCATGGCATCTTTTTGCCTGCGTGCTTGCGTAGCCCCTTGAACGCCTACGGAGCACCGCTGGTTCCAAGGACAAAGCACAGGAAGAGGCCATGGAGGAAGAAGAAGAGGAGGGGGTGGAGGAGAGAGGTGTGTCACAACCAGTAGTAGCATTTTGGAGGCGTGGCGGCGGAACAACCTCCAACACTACTGCACCTTGTCCTGCATCCTTCCCAGCTGCCAAAAGAATGACCCAATGGGCCGTGAAAGAAAGGTAACATCCCTTTCCATGCCTGCTGGACCATGAGTCAGCGGTAATATGCACCTTACCGCTGACCGCCCTGTCCAGCGAGGTGAAGACATTGCCTTCCACATGCCGGTAGAGAGCCGGAATCGCCTTCCGTGAGAAAAAGTGGCGTTTGGGAACCTGCCACTGAGGAACCGCACATTGCACAAACTCACGGAAGGGGGCCGAGTCTACCAACTGAAAAGGCAGCATTTGAAGCGCTAGCAATTTAGCCAAGCTAGCATTCAACCGCTGGGCATGTGGATGGCTGGGAGTGAACTTCTTTTGATGGTCCAGCAGCTGGGGCAGGGAAATTTGCCTGCTAGAATCGGACGTCGGTGTACTGCTAGCAGAGTGCCCGCAAGTACTTGGCTGTGACACACCTAATTCTACACCTTCATTCCTCTCAGTGCAGGTTTCAGAGAGGACTGAAGGTATAGTGGGGTTGGAGATCCCAGCTGATGCGGTGCAAGGAGAGGACCGCTTTGTTCTTTAGTGTGGGTCTTTAAGGTAGGCTTGCCAACGAGCTGCATGGCAGGTCAACATATGTCTGGTCAAGCATGTGGTGCCCAAGCGGCTGATGTTTTGGCCACGCGATATACGCTTGAGACATATGTTGCAAACAACAGCTGTGCGATCTGATGCACTCGACTCAAAAAAGGCCCACACCAAAGAACTTTTTGAATAACGGGCAGTGGCAGCGCCCTGCACAGGCGGAGCTCTGCGGTGTGATTCAGTCGGTGTGCTGCCCTTACGCTGGCCCCCCGAGGGAATCCTGCCTTGTTGGAGATGTGCCTCCTCCTCATCCTCCTCCTCTCTCCTATTAGGCACCCACGTGGAGTCAGTGACCTCATCATCCCCTCCCTCCTCATCACTGGAGCCAATCTGGCAGTATGCTGCAGCTGCTGGAACATGACTGCCAGATTGGTGTCCTTCTTGAGCATCCCCTCTCTCTGCTCTCACGCTGCTGCCTTCCTCTAGCTGGGTATCATCATCAGACCCTTCGAAACGCTGGCCATCCTCCTGGAGCATGTACCCAACACTGTGCTCAAACAGTTCGAGGGACTCCTCAGGAGGACATGGTGGGTCTAGGGAAGGAGTGACTGATGATGACATTGATAGCAGGGAAGAGGACGCTTTGGCAGCTGCTTTGCCAGTACCCTGAGCCTGGGTGAGAGAGGATGAGGAGGATGAGGAGGGCTTGGTCATCCACTCTACCAAGTCTTCGGCATGATGCGGCTCAACTCGTCCAGCTGCTGAAAAGGACAAGCGTGTCCCATGGCCATGTGCTGATGACAATGCACCGCGTCCACGACCAGCACTGTTGCCCCCAGACACAGAGCCTGCTTGCCTTATTTTATTGGCTCGTGAATGTCTGCCTCTCTTTGTTGGCCTTCCAGACATAGCAATGGCCTGCAGGGAGATGGGAAAACCAGCAATAAGGGGTAGCTTCGCCCGCTGTAAGTGCTGCAAATGCCTGTTAGTGTAACACAAAAGAAAAAAAGCTCCAGCAATAAGGGCTAGCTTCAGGTGTATAATGTGCAGGAGGCACACTCCGCTCGCTGTAAGTGCTGCAAATGCCTGTTAGTGTAACACACCAGGAAAACACAGCAATACGGGCTAGCTTCAGGTGTATATTTAGCAGGAAGCACACTCCGCCCACTGTAAGTGCTGCAAATGCCTGTTAGTGTAACACACCAGGAAAACACAGCATTACGGGCTAGCTTCAGGTGTATATTTAGCAGGAAGCACACTCCGCCCGCTGTAAGTGCTGCAAATGCCTGTTAGTGTAAACACACCAGGAAAACACAGCAATAAGGGCTAGCTTCAGGTGTATATTTAGCAGGAAGCACACTCCGCCCGCTGTAAGTGCTGCAAATGCATGTTAGTGTAACACACCAGGAAAACACAGCAATACGGGCTAGCTTCAGGTGTATATTTAGCAGGAAGCACACTCCGCCCGCTGTAAGTGCTGCAAATGCCTGTTAGTGTAACACACCAGGAATACACAGCAATAAGGGCTAGCTTCAGGTGTATATTGTGCAGGAGGCGTAGCAACAATGACACTGTCCCCTGCCTATCCTTCTCTCTCCCTGCACACAAGGTTTATCAAAGAATATGACACTGACACTCTCCCTGCTTATCCTTCTCTCTCCCTGCACACAAGGTTTAGCAAAGAATATGACACTGAAGCCTCGTACACACGACCGAGTTTCTCGTCGTTAAAAACACGTCGTTTTTCTCGACGAGATTCTTGTCAACCTTGACGGGGTTTCTCGTCAAGCTTTCCATGCGTACACACTGACAATTCCAAATCTCGTCGTTGTTCTGCGCGGTCACGTCCAGCACGTACGACGGCAGTATAAAGGGGAAGATCGATTTCCCTGGCGCCACCCCTTGGGCTGCTTTTGCTGATCTCATGTTACCGCGTGTGAAGTAAAAGTTTGGGAAGAGACGATTCGCGCTTTTCAGTCTTTGTGCTTTCAGTTTGTTTTCTGCGGTTCAGTTTGTGCTTGTGGGTTTGTATCTTGTCTTTCAGGGCGTGTAGGCAGGTCGTATCTGTTTTACAGTGCGTTCTTGCCCGTTCGTTTCTGAATTTCAGTTCGTTCTTCATAGGCCTTGCTGTTCTAAAGTGCGTTCTGTTTAGTACCTTCTGATAAGACGACCGTTTCCTAGCCATGTCGCGGGTACGTTCTCGTCGTCGAGTTCGTGATGTGCGGGCGCTTGGTGTTGGTCTGCTTGTTTTGGACAAAGACGAGTCCATGAACGGGGTGAGGAGGAGTTCATGGACCAAGAATTGGTTGCTCCAGCGGGACCATTTCTGCCATATGCCTCTGCTGTGGGAGATCGTCGAGAATAATCCTGAGGACTACAGGAATTTTCTGCGGATGTCTGACCCCGTTTTTCAGCATCTTTTGGCTTTGGTGTCCACCTATATTACCAGGCAGGACACCGTTATGCAGGAAGCCATCAGTGCTGAGCAGAGGCTCATCGCCACGTTACGTTACCTGGCGACAGGGAGAAGTCTTCAGGACTTGAAGTTCACGACAGGCATCTCCCCCCAGGCTCTGGGCCTCATAATCCCAGACACCTGTTCTGCCATTATACAAGTCCTGCAGGAGGACTATATTAGGGTAAGTTTTCTCCATTAACATCACATTTTATGTATTTCATGTATGCTAATGTATTGTATTTCTTTCATCCTTCCCTAATTACCATGATTGTAATATGCTGAGAATGTCCCCTTTGTCCTCATGCATGCTGGAAGCTTTAAATGCCCCTTTTTTCTCCTCCATGCATATTTCCCTTCACTAACCTCTCCATCAGTGGCGGCTGTTGCTCAAAATGTTTGGGGGGCCACCCCAAAATTTAATATATAAACTTCCTCCATTTTTGCAACTGTGCCTATTAAACGCCACCAGTTGCCACCTCCAATGCAGCCAGTTTGCCCCCTCCAATGCAGCCAGTTCACCCCCAGCCCTGCACTTACCTTCTTCTGGTCAGCGCCATCCTTGTTCTCTCCTTGATGTCTTCTCCTGCCCTCGATGTTGCATCAGCCAATCAGGTTACCGTTAAACAGACTTGGTGAACATGATTGGCAGAGGAGCCTGTCAGTGTTTACCCAAGGAATGCCCCCCCCCCTGCATCCCCTGGTTAACTTTTATGAAGCCAATTACATCCCTCAGGCTGTAATCGCCAAGGCTATTTGACCCCCTGGCTCTGATAGGCAATTTTCACCCAAAAACTGCCGCTGTTATTCATATGGCCGTCGCTCAACAGGGGGCTATCCACCTGAATAGTGGGCGGCATTGACAATACCTAGGTTAATGCAAGGCATGAACCTATGTATTGTTCTGAGTGATGGGCGCAGGAGAGAGGGGGCAGCGCTCCAGCGCCCACTCTGGACGCACCGCCACTGCAATGCTATCCTGTGGTCAAACACATCTAGCCCCCCCCAAATTTGATTATAATGGACAGAGGGGGTGATGAATAGGATACTTGAGCCTTCCATTATACTTTTTACAAACACATTAAAACGGAAACTTAGATTGATGTTGGGCTAGAATGTATTTTAATAGAATCTGCTTGCAATGTTATGTGCAAAAGTACTAATATATTTTTATCTTGTTTGACTCCACAGCTTCCTTCCATGCCACAGGAATGGCAGACTGTGGCATCGGAGTTTGCCACGCGGTGGGACTTCCCCAACTGCGGTGGAGCCATTGACGGGAAGCACGTCCGCATCGTGCCGCCACCCCGTTCTGGGTCCTACTACTACAGCTACAAGGGGTTTCATAGCATTGTGCTGATGGCAGTGGTGTCAGCACGGTATGAATTCCTCTATGTGGATGTGGGGAAGAATGGCCGGATGTCCGATGGGGGATCCTTCATCCAGACAGAGTTTGCCCTCCGTCTCCAGAGTGACGACCTTGCATTGCCACCGGATGCAGGGAATGTTGAAGGACTCCCCTTTGTTTTTTTGGCTGATGAAGCCTTCGGGCTCGGACCGCACCTCATGAGGCCATTTCCCCAGAGGACCCTGACCCCAGAGAAGAGGGTGTTCAACTACCGGCTGGCCAGGGCCCGAAGAGTCGTAGAAAATGCCTTTGGGATAATGGCCAGCCGGTTCCGCCTTTTTATGACTCCAATTCACTTGGCAGAGTACAAGATTAACTATGTTGTTTTCTGCTGCTGTGTGCTCCATAACTTTCTTATCCGAAAATCACCAAATTATATGGCCTCAATATTGCCTGAGGCAGGACTTTCATCTGGCAATACCCTGCTAAGCCTAGAATCTGGCCGTCCTGGCTTGCCCCCCCAAAATGCCTGTGAGGTTCGTCAGAAATATCTGGAATATTTCACGGGTAGGGGGGAAATTCCTATGCCAGGCCATGTCTAAATCTGCTTGGAGAAAGAACTAAATAAAAAGCTGATTAAATCTTTTAACTTTTGTTTTTTCCTGTCTCCTAGTTTGACTTATTGCATTTGTAGTGCCAAGTGTATTTTCCTTTAGTAAATACCAACCATTTCACTGGGAACCATAAAAATATACACAAATAAGGTTATAGCGTATTTGAAAAACACTACACTTTGTTGTTGTTCTAAAATTTTACTCTGTGCACATTCACACACATGGTAAATAGAACAGTATTTATATATTTTTTTTGGCTGGCCACAAACCGGCTTTTTTTTTTTAATGAAAATACAAAACCATCAGTAGCATTCAACGAACTGCAACATTGGATACCTCTCTGCAATATGAGACATTCACTTAAGCCCTGTACACACGGTCGGACTTTTGATCAACAAACTTCGTTTTAAGCAAGTTGGACCAACAATCCGACCGTGTGTACGCTCCATCGGACAAACTTTTTTCGTTTGGTTTTGGATTTCATCGGACAAAAGTTGGGTCTGCAAACAGACAAACTTTTGCCCAACAAAAGTCCGATGGAGCAAAGTCCGACCGTGTGTACAGATTACCATCGGACTTTAGTCCAACTAATGTTAAAATCAACCAACAATAGCAGAAGTTGACCAAAGGGTGGCAGTAAAGAGCAGAAAAAACATGCGATGTTGTAAGAAGTTTTAAGAAAGTTTGCAGAAAAGTCCGAGCGTGTGTATGCTATGGGTGTTCCCAACCAACTCCATTCGGACAAAAAAACACGGAAAAGTCAGATGGAAGTCCGACCGTGTGTATGAGGCTTTACACAAAATATGTCTCTATCTGGCCATCTTAATATGGGTTATTGGCACCCCTGGCCATGCCAAAATTTGAATATGCACACAATTTGAAGTCATTTCCAATAGGGATTTTAGCCTCCTGATCCCTATTGTCAACATGTGCTATCTGCCATCAGGGGTGATCAATGGACGTGTTTTGGGGGTGCAACCCCTTCTTCAGTTCACCTACTTGAGATATGAGGAAGGGGTTGCACCCCCAAAACACGTACATGGATATCCCCTGATGGCAGATGGCACATGTTGACACACTGGGGCTGATTTACAAAACGTTTGCGCCATGAGTATTGGCGCATCTGCGTGCGCAATGGCTGTTTTGGTATTTACAAAACATTAGCGCCTGTAGCGCAGCCCTATTTCCCATTTACTATAGTGTTGTCGGCGGACGGGAGGAGGCGCTCAGTGCGCCACTATGGACCTGGCGCATGGCATGTTAAACACTAAATATAAAGAAGCTGGAAGTGAGAATATAATGGGGGTGACATGGGGTGATGTGAGGAAGTTTAGTGACACATGCCCAAATAACAAACATGCCCAAAATTGAGTGATGAAGTAACTTTTTCAAAACCAGCCCGCTGCGCCGGCAAGTACGATTCGAGCTGCGGGAGTTTTTTTTGTGCTCAGCGCGGGAATTTCAATGGTTCAAATGCGCCAAGACACTGCGCCGGCAAAATCTTAGTAAATGTGAAGTCACGTAAAACAATTTGCATAAGTTGAACAGGCGCAGCTCTGAACTTTCCATTGCGCCTGCAAAATGACATTTCTAAAAGGAAAAAAAAAAGGCATTTAAAAGCAGCCGCGGCTATAATGAATTGTCGGCTCCCGGCAATATAGAGAAAAGTCATTGAAAGTGTTTGCTAACCCAAAAAAAAAAAGCGTGGGGGTTCCCCCAAATTCCATAACCAGGCCCTTGAGGTCTGGAATAGATATTAAGGGGAACCCCGCTGCAAATTTGTAAAAAAAATTACGTGGGGTTCCCGCAAATATCCATACCAGGCCCTTCAGATCTGGCATGGATTTTAAGGGGAACTCCACCCCAAATTTAAAAAAAAAATGGCGTGGAGTCCCCCCAAAAATCCACACCAGACCCTTATCCGAGCACGCAACCTGGCCGGCCGCAGGGGAAGAGGGGGGGGACGAGAGAGCGGCCCCCCCTCCCTCCTGAACCGTACCAGGCCACATGCCCTCAACATAGGGAGGATGTCCCCATGTTGATGGGGACAAGGGCCTCATCCCCACAACCCTTGCCCAGTGGTTGTGGGGGTCTGCGGGCGGGGGGCTTATCGGAATCTGGAAGACCCCTTTAACAAAGGGGACCCCCAGATCCCGGCCCCCCCCTATGTGAATTGGTAAGGGGTACATTGTACCCCTACCATTTCACGAAGAAAGTATCAAAAAATGTAAAAAATTACAAGAGCCGGTTTTAGACAATTCCTTTATTAATGTCTTCTCTTTTCTTCCTTCTTCTTCTTCTTCCATCTTCTTCTTTTCTCCATTCGGGTTTCTTCATCTTCATCTTCCTCTTCCTTCTTCTTTTGGTCTTCTCGTCCGCATCTTGCTCCGGCGTCTTCCCTTCTTTCTTCTTTGGCCGCTCCGTTTGAATTGGAGGTTCCCGCTGTGCGACGCCTCAGTTCCCCACTTGGTCCGCTGCCCCCCGGTGGCTCCGCCCCCCTCTGAAACCACGGGGAAAGTCCCCGTGAAATCCATGTGCGTCAAAGGGGGGCGGGGTCACCGGGTGTAAGCGGACCCGATGGGGAACTGAAGAACTGAAGCGTCGCACAGCGGGAACCTCCAATTCAAACGGAGCGGCCGGAGAAGAAAGAAGAAGGGAAGACGCCGGAGCAAGATGCGGACGAGAAGACCGAAGGAAGAAGGAAGATGAAGATGAAGATGAAGATGGAGGAACCCGAATGGAGAAAAGAAGAAGTTGGAAGAAGATGGAAGAAGAAGAAAATGGCAGAAAGGAGAAGACATTAATAAAAAGGAATTGTCAAAAACCGGCTCTTGTCATTTTTTACATTTTTTACACTTTCCTTGTGAAATGGTAGGGGTACATTTGTACCCCATTACCATTTCACACAGGGGGGGGCGGGATCTGGGGGTCCCCTTTGTTAAAGGGGTCTTCCAGATTCCGATAAGCCCCCCGCCCACAGACTCCCACAACCACCGGGCAAGGGTTGTGGGGATGAGGCCCTTGTCCCCATCAACATGGGGACATCCTCCCCATGTTGAGGGCATGTGGCCTGGTACGGTTCAGGAGGGAGGGGGGGGGGGCGCTCTCGTCCCCCCCTTTTCCCCTGCGGCCGGCCAGGTTACGTGCTCGGATAAGGGTCTAGTGTGGATTTTTGGGGGGACTCCACGCAATTTTTTTTTTACATTTGGGGTGGAGTTCCCCTTAAAATCCATGCCAGATCTGAAGGGCCTGGTATGGATATTTGGGGGGAACCCCACGTCATTTTTTTTACATTTGCAGTGGGGTTCCCCTTAATATCCATTCCAGACCTCAAGGGCCTGGTTATGGAATTTGGGGGAACCCCCACGCTTTTTTTTTTGTGTAATCAAAGACTTTCAATGACTTTTATCTGTATTGATGGGAACCAGCAATTCATTACAGCCGCAAGGACTTTTAAATTACTATTATTTTAGTTTAGAAATGTCATTTTGCTCTCCAACTGTTATAAACATGGAAAACATGCGCTACTTTACAGGCATACTATAGACACCCCCGGTATGATATTTAGGGCCAGTTCACACCGGATGTAGTGCAGTGCGTTTTTTTTGATGCCTGAAAAACGCAAAGAAAGTTGATCACATTAATGCCAATGGCATAGTTCACACCACTGCAGTCCGTTCCAGTGCGTTTCAGAAAGCAAAACGGAAAATTGTATCATACTTACCAGTAATTTTCCTTTCCTGGTGCCTATCCATGGCAGCATACCTGTGACAAGCTCCGCCTTGGCTCCTCCCTCAGGACTAGTGAATATTATAAAAGAGTTGATTAGCACAGCCCCAGCATTCTCTGTAATATAGAATACCGAGGGTGGGATTGTATGCTGCCATGGATAGGCACCAGGAAAGGAAAATTACTGGTAAGTATGATACAATTTTCAGTTTTCCTGGTGTCTCCATGGCAGCATACCTGTGACAAATAACTAGCTGATATGGGTGGGATGATGCTCAGAGTATTATTTTAAAGAGATTATTATCATCATTTAGAGGAAGAAGCAAAGGCCGATTTGACCGCCTGTCTGCCAAACTCCACCGATGAGAGAGCTCCTGGGTCTACTCGGTAATGTTTCAGAAACGTATGTTGGAACGACCAAAGTCGCTGCCCTGCAAATAGTTTCAATTGACACATTCACTCTTGCCACCCAAGAGATAGAAACCGTTCTGGTGGAGTGTGCCCCGACTATCAAAGGGGATCCCAGTCCTTTTACCCTGTACACCTTGTGGATGAGTTTAACAAACCATGAGGTAATCGTTCTTGCTGACGCCTCCTTTCTTTTGTTTATGAACAACTTGATAGTGTCCCTGAAGGATGCTGTAGCCTGCAGATAGCATCTCAAAGTGGAGGCAATGTCCAGCTCGTGAAGAGAACCCGAGTCTTGTTCTGAAAATGTTGGAAGTGCCCAGGGCTCCGACATGTTCGAGGATGATGTGACCTTGGGGCTAAATCCTTGCACCGTTCTGAGTTCTACCCTGTCAGGAAAGAATATGATATGATGAAGATCCGCTCCTAAAGCTTGGAGCTCTGAAACCCGCCTGTCAGAAGTTATGGCTATGAAGAAGGATAGCTTCATGGTTAGATTCCAAAGTGATGCTGACTCCGAAGAGGCAAGAGGTGTATTGGTTAAAGACTCTAGGATGATGACAAGGTCTCAAGTGGGAAAAGATTGTTTAGTTGGTGGTCGGATCTTTTTTGACAGCTTTGAAAAATTGGATTATTAATGAATCCTCAGCCCATCTTTTACTGGTTGCCGCTGAAATTGCCGCTACTGCCTACAAGAATTTTTAGAATTTGAGAGGATGATGGGAAATCTGGATCACAGTTTCTGCCAATCATGAAGACCCTGAATTTGTTCCACACCTTATCGTATATACTGTTTGTGGTTGGCTTTCTTGCGCTGAGCAGGGTTTCGATAACTTTGTTGGGATACCCTAGGGATTGGAATCTTTCCCTTTCAGCTGCCAGATGTGAACATTTAACCTGCGAGAATCTGGATGGGTGTGACATCCGTGACAGGAGAAAAAGGTATTATTGGAACCTTGACTGAAGGCTGTGTATTCAGGTACATTGCTGTGGGGAACCAGGGACGTCTTGGCCAGTACGGTAGGACTACTATCACCGTTGTGGTTTCTACCATAAGCCTCAACAGGAGTTTTTTTTTTTTTGGAATGAGAGGCCATGGAGAGAAGGCATAGGCCAGATTGCATGCCCAAGGGCTGAGAGAGCATCTACTGCCTCCGTCTGGGGATGAGGAAGTCTCAAGATGAACCTTGAAAACTTTGTATTTAATGCTGTTGCAAATAGGCCCAGCCCGAGGGAACCCCACTGGTCCACTAACCAGTCGAAAACTTTCAGGTGCAGAGACTATTCGTTGAAATCTACGAACCTGCGAGATAGGCGGTTGGCCCTTGAGTTGAGAAGACCGGGCAGATAGACTGCCCTTTGGTCTTTTAGATTCCTTTTTGCCCAAAAGAATATGGTTTCACTTCCTTCAGCAGGGACCTGTTGCGCGTCCCTCCTTGTCGGTGTATATAAGACACCGCAGCCCTGTTGTCCATTCGGAGAAGAACTGGTTTGCCTGTAATCTTTAATTCTAGGGCTAGCAATGCAAAAGGTAGGCTGCCCGGACCTCCAGGATATTTGATACCAGGCCTGCTGTATGGAAGGACCATCTTCCTTGCCCTGAAATCTGGTTGCAGTGTGATCCCCACCTGCTTCACTGGCATCAGTAATAATTGTCATCCAGTTGACATGTCCTAATGGATGTGATTTCATAGGCGTGTGTTTCTTCATCCACCAATGTAGACTCCTGAGCATCAGGGTCGTCAGGTGTATGGGTTGGGATAGATACCGTCTGTTCCACAGCCTCAAGAACTTATGCTGGAAATGTCTCAAATGCCAATGAGCCCAAGGGACCCTAGGGATGCATGACGACATCCAGCCTATCAGACTCTGACAGTTTGAGTATGACAGGTAGGATCTCACACTGACTTTCTTCATCTGTCGAACAGTCAATGTCACCTTTTGAGGTGGGAGGGATACTGTACCGTTCTGTTCCACTAACTGGGCTGGAACCTTCGCCCGGGGATGAAGGTCATCCAAGTAATGGTATACTCAAGGCCTTAATTCTATTAGATGGGCTATAATGGCAATTGGGTCTTCGTAAAGACTCTTGGTGATGTGGAGAGGCTGAATGGGAGACTCCAAAATTTAAAATGTACAGGCACCACTGCAAACCTCTGATATTTCTGGAAAGGAGGGAGTGTCGGTATATGCAGGTAAACATCCTGCAAGTCTATTGATAACATCCGATCCCCTGGTTGGATTACACATATAATCGCTCATAGCGACTCCTTTTTAAATTTTTTAGGAAGATATAGCGATTTAGCCTCTTCAGGTCTAACACGGGTCTCCTACCTATGTTTCTCTTGGGGACTAGAAACAGGGTGGAGTAAAAACCGAAAATCTTTCTGATGAAGACACTGGAACCACTGCTTGCTGTTCCTGCAAAGAGAGAAGAAATCGCTGTAGTGCTTCCGTTTTTTTGGGGGAACCTTGACACCCTTGTCGGAGAGAAGAAGTCTTTGGAGGGTTTGTCTAGAAACGACCAGAAGTGACCGTATTTAACTGTGGAGACTACCCACGAATCCTTGCACTTTGTTCCCAGATCTTCAAGAAGTGTTTGAGTCTGGCCCCCACAGGGATCGCTTGGGATGGCCTGGCGTCAAAAGGATTTAGCAGAATCCTGAGGGATAGGCACGAGTCTCTGTCTACGGGTCTTGAGGAAGGTAGACTGCGTGCTTCTCCAATTTTGCCTGTAAATGTCCTGGAGCGCCTGGATCGCCTGTCTTGGGGTAACAGGCCCGATTTTCCGCCCATGACGCGAGAGATGGCCTTGTCCAATTTCTCCCCAAACAAGGCTTTTCCGTCAAAGGGTATCTTGCACCAATTCTGCTTTGAGGCAATATCTGCTGACCAAGGTTCCAGCCACAAGGCCCGTTTGGCCATAACTGTGTGGAGCATTGACCTTGCAGAGCATCGAATTGAATCAATCGTGGCTTCCCCAATAAGATCTACTGAGAGCTTTAGCTCCACTAAGGCCCTGATGATGTCCTCCCCTGGGATATCCTGTTAGAATGCAAACTCTATATCATCTGTCCAGACGCGTAGGGCGTTGGACACTGACGTCAGGGCTATCACAGGTTTATAAGCGTTGCCCGCCATCTTTTGGGAGATCAAGATCCATCCTTCTGTCTGGTGGATCCTTAAACAAAGTCGAGTCTTCCATGGGCAATGTGACGTTCTTTGCCAACCTTACCACAGCTGCATCAACCACTGGAGGGCCCTCCAGCATTGCGGAATCAGCCTCTGAGAGAGGGTACAATTTTCCCAGTCGATTAATGGAGAATCTTTTCTCCGTCTTTTTCCACTCTTCCTCAATCACATCCCTGATCTCCTTCATGAGAGGGAAAGAGGGTAATCTGGCGTTTGAAAAAAGGGGAAGTACGACTTAGACTTCTGTGTCGGTCTCTTCCCAGCCGATCGCTTGTTTTAC
The DNA here is from genome assembly GCA_029206835.1 of Rana muscosa. Taxonomy (NCBI): domain Eukaryota; kingdom Metazoa; phylum Chordata; class Amphibia; order Anura; family Ranidae; genus Rana; species Rana muscosa. Next base: position 12,269,976 of record JARGYO010005562.1, read on the forward strand.
CGCCTGCACAAAAGGCTGGACCATGGCGAAAGCAAAACCAAAAGGTATCTAGGTCATCAGAGAGACCCCCTGAGATGGCATTCTCTTCCTGATGTTTAGAGGAAGAAGCAAGCGTCCAGCGTGAGATTTCACTTGAGGACGGCCTGGGAATGGATGCCTCAGCCGTTTGCTCCTGAGTAGGAGATGCCAGATGTTGCGGCGGCATTGTGGCTATCAATTCCATGAGGGAATTCTTTACTGCTTTCTTAAGTAGGTCCGCCACTTGCAGGCTTTCGGACTTTCTGTCCACTGGGCAATTTCGACCGATCACTTTGTCTGGAAGTGAGGTGTCTCCACAGGACTGACATCCTGGAGATCTCGGCTTCAGGAGCGTTAGGCCACTTTCACACTGAGGCGCTTGAAAAACTGCCAGTAAAACACTGAGCGCTTTTGAAGCACCTTTCAGGCGCTTTTGAAACGCTTTCAATTCATTTCAATGGAGATGGGCGTTTTTTTCAGTGCACTGCTCCAGTGTGAAAGCATTCATTGATTTTAATGGAAATATGTTTTCAGGCGTTTTTTTTTTTTGTGTGTGATCCCGATGCCTGGACAACCTTTCTCTACTGGGACTAGAATCATCATAGTCCTCATTTCGCCTTGAGGTCTTTTTAGACGTCTTCTGGCGTATAGGGCTGAAATACATAAAAGTACCAGCTTCGGTGCACTCTTTTTTTTTTAAGATGTGTAAGCTTACCTGGACGTAGGTCCTTACCTCAGAAGTAGAGTAGGATCTTTGTACGGGTGGCGAATGGCTCATGCTGAGTGGCTTAGCAAAGGTAGCAGCTAAGAAAGGAACAGGGAAGGGTTAACGACCATGTCCTAATCTGGCTAAGAGAAACAAAATCTCCGTGTTTTTTTTTTTTTTTTAAATATAAATTATATTTTTTTTTTGGGGGGGGGGGGCTTCTCGCACACATGCATATAAAAAATATATATATATATATATATTTTTTTTTTAAAACAATTTTTCCCCTTTTTTTTTTTAGTTTTACTTGCACACCTGCATATACTATAATTAATTAAAAAAAAATGTTCCCCCTTTTTTTTTTTATTATTATACATATATACACATATATATTTTTACTTGCCTGAAATGACAGGTATTCTTCCCTGGAGCTTTCTGTTAAGTAGATCTCAGGCAGCCAGGGAGATAAATGGGACCAGGTGGATAGAGGAAAACGCCTCTGCCCTGTAATTTAGGGTTAAGGGCAAGAAAACAGCATTTTTCCCTAACCTAAGATGGCCGCCAAGGCTTCCGTGCTTAACGCGAATGCGCGAACCGGCGGCTCTAGGACCCGGGCGTCTGCGCATGCGCAGAACACGGCAAAAGACGCCGTAAGTAAATAAAAAGGCTGGGGGTTAGCGCGCGCGATCCCTAAGGGGGACGAGGAGGTGATAGAGGGCGAGGGGGAGACAGGGGGCATAAAGGAATGGGAAACACTAGGAAAACAGCCAGAAAGAAAAAGCTAAAAAGGAAGGAAAAAAGGGAAGAAAAAAACAGAAATGCAGAAATAGCTGCTGCTTCTGTTGCCATGTGTGAGCTAATGCCTGGAAGATGTGCTGCAGGTAGAGCTCTTAGTTAAGAGACAAACTGCTTGTCCCAAAAGATCCTACAGAAGGGACTCCCAACCTTATAAGCGCGTTTAGCTGCCCAAGAGAAGGTACCCCGCGTCCGGGAGAGGCTTGAACCCGGACGGAAGCTGCCGAATGCAGAAGGTAAGGACGTTCGACCAGAATTCACTGCCATGAGGTATGAGGAAAAATAGGAGAATGCTGGGGCTGTGCTAATCAACTCTTTTATAATATTCACTATTCCTGAGGGAGGTGCCAAGGCGGAGCTTGTCACAGGTATGCTGCCATGGAGGCACCAGGAAAAAAAAATTGGTCATGCTGCATTTTTTAGGTACCGAACTGTACTGGACCGCAGTAAAACACATCAAAAACGCAACGAAACGTACCAAAAATGCACTGGAATGCACCGGAACGCACCTAAATGCACCCAAGACGCACTGCAACACACTTGTCCTAAGTGAAAAGAGGGGGAAAAAAACACTGGACTGCATCAAAAACGCATCAAAAATGCACTGGAATGTGTCAAAAACGCGCATGCAGAAAAGCACCTGGAACGCACCCAGACTGCGTTTCTTTGGTGTGAACTAGGGCCAGTTCACACCATAGAAACACAATCCGGATGCGTTCTAGGTGCTTTTCTGCATGCACGTTTTTCATGCATTCCAGTGCATTTTTGGTACGTTTTCGACGCAGTCCAGTGCTTTTTTTTCACCCCTCTTTTTTATTAACCATAGATAAGGACAAGTGTGTTCCAGTGCATTTTTGGTGCGTTCCTGTGCGTTCCAGTGCGTTTATGATGCGTTCCAGTACAGTCCAGTGCAGGTAAAATGCAGCATGTTCTACTTTTTTGGTGGAACTGGAACAAACACTGCCATTTAGAACCATATAACCAACTTTCCATGCATTTTGGATGCATAAAAAAAGCAATGCACTGCATGTGGTGTGAAATGGCCCTTAAGCAACTTGGCATATTTAAATGCACTTCTCCTTGTTTTGTTTTTTGTGTTTTCCAAATTGGTGACATTGATATATGTCCCTTAGGGTGGGACCTGGGCCCCCATTTTAAGGCCAATAACTAGAAGATAAGCCAGCCAAGTGGGGACTAGCAAAATTAACAAGTCAGTTCCCATAGACTGCAATGGCATTTGTTGGTGGGGGGAGGGTGATTGTCCCATCTCTAATTTTGTAGCATGCTGGATGATGTGCTTAATTTTGGACGGGGGGAGGGGGTGTTATTTTTTGCTAGCTGCATTGGTGTTGTTCTGCACATGCCCAGCCAGTTAGTTTTTTTTGGGGTGCTTTTTGTGTGTGAACAGCACCTGGATATTTCTGGGCATGCTCAGAGAGTGTGTTTTTTGGGTTAGTAATTGAAGGACATCCTTAACAGGTGTAGCCACTTTGAATTTCAGTCTCTACATTGAGTGAACTTGCATTTTGGGTGTTTCATGGACTGTGCATGTGTTTTCAATTGCCTGATTAGCTCACAAACCTATGTTATATAAAGCTCACAGAGCATTTGTGTGTGTGTGTGTGTGTGTGTGTGTGTGTGCGTGTGCGTGTGCGTGTGCGTGTGCGTGTGCGTGTGCGTGTGCGTGTGCGTGTGCGTGTGTGTCGAGTTTGTAACACATGTATTTTATTTGTTATGTCTTTGCAAAACAGGTGTTTGGTTTATTTTGTGGATTGTATATTTTTTGTGTGGGGGAAATGTTCCCCTGAAATAATTCTGATGTTGTTAATGTGTGTCGTTTGTTCACTTTGATTTAATTGCCTGCTGCCTTTTTTTTTTTTTTGGGCCAAAAATTTCTCAAGATGTTGAGTCTGTAACTGTTTCAAATTGACCTTCATGTTTTTTATTTTGTTGACCAATAAAATTTGATGCAAAGTTTTGATGTTTGTTTTGTGTTTTCTTTGCAACAAATGTGACAGCTGATTGGCATGTCAAAACAAAACTGGTGTGATTTGTCTAATCTGGTGCCTTCATGCTAGCATATGCATGGATTGTATTGTGTGCTGCCATGGAAAGTCACCAGGAAATGAAAAATGCAGAGCGGTAAGTATTCAATTTTCCTTTTTTACTGCAGTGGTTCTCAGCCTCAGTCCTCAGTACCCCCCCGACAGGACATGTTTTGTGAATTTATCTTCTCGAGAATTGCTGTCCAAAAATCAAAACCATTGACTGTGATTTAAAGCACATGTGCAAGATGAAGGAAAACCTGCAAACATGGCCTGTTGGGGGTACTTGAGAAGCACTGATTTAGAGCACTGCACTTAAAAATAGCTCAAGGCCATACAATTCTAATTGTGGGCATTTTGAGGGAAACAAAGTAAGTGTTAGAACCCCTGCGTGTGTGTTTTTTTTTTTTCTGTTTTTTTTTTCTGTTTTTTTTTTTGTAGTTTGGCCTTTGTGTCTCCTTTTCTTAAAATTGGCTTTACTTCCTGTCACACAGCTAAACAGGAAGTGAAGGTAAAACCCTACCAATGTCTTTTCTTGGGGACACACAGATCAATCTAACTAGTGTCCCCATTTAAGCAAATTGCACTCTAGCACTTTGTTGTGTACACCCCAAATCATTGTATAGTTTGGGGTTTAGTAAAGACAAATCCACTCTGCAGTAAAAGTGTAGCTGCTGAAAATCTGAGGGAAAGTACTGGTGATTGGCTGTTCCAATCATGTAAAAGCAAAGATGGTGTATTATTTTGGCTTGCATGTCCCCCTCAGATATACAGCAAGTGCACTTGTAGTGCAAAGTAGATTTGCCTTTAGTAAATAAACCCCAAAGTCCATAATACCTAATAATTTGGGGTGTACCCCGCAATATGCTGGAGTGCAATGTGCATAATGGGGAAAGTATTTAGACTGACCTGTGTGTCCCCAAGGAAAGACATTGTTAGGGATTTTCCCTCACTTCCTGTGTGGCTATGTGACAGGAAGTGAATTATTTGGAAGGATAAAGTGGCCAAATTATTTAGTTTAACTTTTCAAAGACTCATTCCTAAGTTGAATTGTTATGCATGTCAATGGCCCATTTAGACCCTCTTTAATCACTTGAGATCAGCGCTATAACTGATCGACGGCCACAGCATGGTCCTCAATTGCCGGGAGTCCGTCAATAAACGTCCTCCCCTTTGCGCGCGCTGTGGTCACAGAGTCACTGAGACTCGGGTGATGACAGATCCGAGTAAGGGGCCCGATCCCTGCCCTTTACCATGTGATCAGCTGTCAGCAAATGACAGCTGATCACGTGATGTAAACAAAAGCTGGGTAATGGTTTTTGTTTTCTCCTTGTGCTGACAGCGTGAGCATAAAAAAAAGACAATCACCGGCTTATGTGCAGGGGACATCGGGCCCGAAGAGGAAGAGGCAATTCTGCATCATCTGTGACAATTAGTAGCCCCTGCCAGTGCCACCTATCAATGCCCACCACTGGTGCCAATCAGTGGCACCTAGCAGTGCTGCCTATCAGTGCCCATCACTGCCAACTATCATTGCCACCTAGCAGTTCCCCCTCCCTCTTGCCGCCATTGGGTGCTTCTCCGGGCTCTCCCGTGCCATCTGGGGCTCGGAGAACGATTTGGAGATGACTGGTGACCAGATGGTCATCAGTCATCTCTATGACCGTCGGAGGCGCGGGCACGACGTTATGACATCACGCCGTGTTCCCGTATGTTAACCAAGCCGTGATCTCGGCTGTCAGCATGAGATTGGTGATTTTTTTGGACCAATATCATGCTTTCCAGCCTGGAGGAGAGATGTGGGGTCTTATTGACCCCGCATCTCTCCATAAAGAGGACCTGTCACACACATTCCTATTACAAGGGATGTTTACATTCCTTGTAATAGGAATAAAAGTGATCCAAAAAAAAAATTTAACATAAAAATTAAACATAAAAAAACATAAAAAAAGAGTAAGAAGTACAAAAAAGTAAAAAAACGAAATAAAAAAAATAAGCAAAAATACGAAAAAACGCCCATGTCCCCGGTAGCTCGCGCTCAGAAGCGAACACACACGTAAGTCCCGCCCACATATGTAAACGCTGTTCAAATCACACATGTGAGGTATTGCTGCGTGCGTTAGAACGAGTGCAGCAATTCTAGCACTAGACCTCCTCTGTAATGCCAAAATGGTAACGTGTAAAAAAATTTAAAGCATCGCCTAGGGAGATTTTTAATTACTGAAGTTTGGTGTCATGCCATGAGTGTGCGCAATTTTAAAGCGTGACGTGTTAGGTATCTATTTACTCAGCATAACAACATCTTTCACATTATACCAAAAAATTGGCCGTAACTTTACTGTTTTGTAATATTTTTAGCAAACAAAAGGCGTTTGAAAATTTATTGCGCAAATACCGAGCGAGATAAAAATTTGCAATGACGCATATCCCCTCCCCCTCCTTCTCTCCTTAGGAACTGCAATAACATCACTAACAGAGGAGACTAGGTTGGGAGTAGCAACAATACAGATCAGAAGAACCACCATTAAGGAGATTTACTGCCTAACATACATGTTATGTTCTAATGGAGGTGAGAGTTTTGTGAGACCACTGCATGGACATATTAGAGATATTCCTATCCTTCTATGCAGCAGAGGATTTGTATTTCACATCAGTTCATTCTGTTTGAACACTCACGTTTAAGGACTTTTGAATAAGGACTAATAAATTTATTAATTTTTTTTTTTTTTCATTGTTGTGGTTCATATATATATAGATAGCACTGGTGCACTTTATTATTCATGTCTTCATACCACAATTCACTCATTTATATATAAGTATTGCACTGCTATATTTATATTTGTGCACTTATTCATCATTGGATTAAGGACTATTAATATAGACCCTAATATTCTAGCACTTTATTTAATAGTAGTATTTGGCTTTTTGCACTTTATGAAGTTTTATTGCTGGCTTTCAGCGCAAAAACACCCCCCCTTTTTATTTCTATTAGCGTGTATAGTGAACACAATTCGTTTTTGCAGCTTTAGCACGATACACTTCACCTGCTTTTCATTTACTCTTTAGTAGCGCGAAAGACCATCATTGTTTAATTTGCAATGACCGCCATCTTATTCCCTAGGGTGTCTGCTCCAAAAACATATATAATGTTTGGTGTTTAGAAGTAATTTTATAGCCATAAATGTATGATTTTTACATGAAGGAGAGAAGTGCCAGAATAGGCCCAGTGCTGAAGTGGGTAAAATATCCATTTTTTTTTTTTTTTAAACTCGGTCTTTTGTATTTATAGAAAAAAAATAAAAATAAAACACAAAGGTGATCAAATAGCACCAAAAGCAAGCTCTATTTGTGTGCCAACAATTAAAACATTTTCATTGGGTTACAGTGTTGTATGAGCGCGCAATTGTCATTAAAAGTGCATCAGCGCTGAAATGTGAAACTTGGTCTGGGCAGTGCGCAAGTGGTTAATATAAGGCTACATGCACACGGACGATTTTCAAGCCGCTTGTTTGAGCGTTTTTTGCAGCTTAAAAACATCTCTCCATGTTAGCCTATGGCCTCATGGCCACCATGGCGTTTTTGTGCTGTAAATGGCATAGGCGTTTTTAGGCCCCATGTAGACGGGACGCTGGTGCAAAGTGTTCTGAACTAAGGTTGTGGCGTTTGCATGCCGTGTTTTACCACATTTGCGTGTATATGATAAGGAGCCGCCCTAAGCTCCAAAAACAGTATTATTTACGATTTTAGCTTTTTTGTGAGACCAGAGTGATATCAGCAGCTGAGAGCAGCAGTGTAGTTGTATTTAGCGTGTCACTTGCCACATCACTTGCCACAAGTTGTGGATTGTCCACTTGCCACGTCAGCTGCCCCAAGTTGTGGATTGTCCACAATGCAATGGAAGCAATTTCATATATATATATATATATATATATATATATATATATATATATTGTGACAGCAGGAAGGTAAAGTCACCTGGTTGCATCCAGGGGGGTAGATATATTTCTCCCAGATTCAGGCTTTATGCCGACTTATACAACTAGGGAGTTGATGAAGCCCAGCTGAGGCTAGTGGGCTCATGGATGACTCATACCTCTAGGGAGAGGGCTGGGCGTCGTGCAGGCAGGGAGTTGATGAGACCAGCTGAAGCTTGTCAGCTCATTTAGGCCTCTATAAGAACTCCCAGCTTCATTAGATGTTTGCTCATGCCTGGAACCAGACCTGTGTGGACTGTCTAGGGAGAGTGAACCCCTGTGCGGTGAGGCAAAGCCTGTGTGGCTATTTGTTTGGACTTTTACTAAACCAGGGACTTAGGGACTAGGACAGCACCAGGCTGATCCCAGTTGTTAGTTTAGGAAACCTGCATGTTTAGTCAGAGGTCAAACTGACCAGGATTTATTTTGTTTATGTTTCTTTTTGGCTTTGCTGTGTTTTTGTCACTGTACATAGAGAAATAAACCGCACCTTTTGATTTTGAAAACCACAACCTCCGTCTGCTGGCCCTGTTTTTGTGTGGGGAGCCCAACCAGGGGGTCACACACACCCGCTACCGAGTTAACCCCCTCACAATATATATATATATATATATATATATATATATATATATATATATTGTGAGGGGGCTAGCTCGGCAGCGGGTATGTGTGACCCCCGGGATGGGCTCCCCACCCAAAACAGGCCCAGCAGACGGAGGTTGTGGTTTTCAAAATCAAAAAGGTGCGGTTTATTTTCTATTTACAGTGACAAAAACACAGCAAGGCAAAAAAAACATAAACAAAATAAATCCTGGTCAACTTGACCTCTGACTAAACTTACAGGTTTCCTAACTAACGACTGGGATCAGCCTAGTGCTGTCCTAGTCCCTGGTTTTAAATGTCCAAGCAAAATATAGCCACACAGGCTTTCTCTCACCGCACAGGGGTTCACTCTCCCTAGACAGTCCACACAGGTCTGCTTCCAGGCATGAGCTAACATCTAATGAATCTGGGAGTTTTTTATAGAGGCCTAAATGAGCTGACAAGCTTCAGCTGGCCTCATCAACTCCCTGTCTGCACGACGCCCAGCCCTCTCCCTAGAGGTATGAGTCATCAATGAGCCCACTAGTCTCAGCTGGGCTTATACAACTCTCCACCTAGCTGTACAAGTCAGCGTAAAGCCTGAATCTGGGCGAAATATATCTACCCCCCTGGATGCAACCAGGTGACTTTACCTTCCTGCTGTCACAATATATATATAGTTTTTTTCCTCATTTGCCATAAATTTGGAGTTTATCAATGTAAAAAAATAGGTCACCTTTAAAAACGCTACTAAACTAAAATGCGGCTAAACGCTGGTACCGCTTCTGAAACGTGGATATCTTTGGCGTCTGAAGGCATTTTGAGGGTTTGTGAAAAACGATTTTAAACGCAACTGCAGATTTTTTTTTGCCAGGCCAAAAACAGTGTTTTGGATGTAATAGAATTCAATGGACCCGCATCCAAAACGCAAGTACCGTAATTTTGCGGCAATTTTTAGTTTTACCTGTTTATAGCTGGTTGTTAAAGGAAATGTAAAAAAATAAAAAATAAACGGTTAAAAAAAAAAAAAAACAGCGTGGGGTCCCCCCCAGGTCCATACCAGGCTCTTGGGTCTAGTATGGATTCAAAGGGGACCCCCCCAAAAAAAAAACTGGCGTGGGGGTCCCCCCAGAATCCATACCAGGCCCTTCAGGTCTGGCATGTATTTTAAGGGGAACCCCGCGCCAAAAACCAAAAAAATTTGTGTGGGGTCCCCTAAAAATACACACCAGACCCTTTATCCGAGCACTCAACCTGGCAGGCCGCAGGAGAAAAGGGGGGGACGAGAGAGCGGCCCCCCTCCCTCCTGAACCGTACCAGGCCGCGTGCCCTCAACATGGGGGGTTTGGTGCTTCGGGGCAGGGGGGGCGACCTGCGCCCCCCCACCCCAAAGCACCCTGTCCCCATGTAGATGGGGACAAGGGCCTCTTCCCGACAACCCTGGCCGTTGGTTGTCGGGGTCTGTGGGCGGGGGGCTTATCAGAATCTGGGAGCCCCTTTAATAAGGGGGACCCCAGATACCTGCCCCCCCACCCTATGTGAATGAGTAGGAGTACATCGTACCCCTACTCATTCACCTGGTGACAAAATAAGTCAATAAAAAAAGACAACACAGGTTTGAAAAGTAATTTATTGGGCAGCTCCGGGGGTCTTTTCTGCTGGGCCCCCGCTATCTTCTGCTAGCTCTTTTGCTAGCGGGGGTCCCGGGCTTCCTCGCCGTCTTCGGGGGTCTTTCTGCCGGGCCCCCGCTATCTTCTGCTAGCGGGGGTCCCGGGCTTCCTCGCCGTCTTTGGGGGTCTTTATGCCGGGCCCCCCGCTATCTTCTGCTAGCTCTTTTGCTAGCGGGGGTCCCGGGCTTCCTCGCCGTCTTCTTCCGACTTCGGGCGTCTCTTGTTCTGTTCTCCGGTTCTTCTCCGGTGTCTTCTCCACGATCTCCGGTTCTTTCTGCCTTCTGCCGGGCGCCCCACTATCTTCTCACAGCTCTTTTGCTAGCGGGGGCCGGACTTCTTCGTCGCCTTCTTCCCTCTTCTCTTCGCCCGATGTTGCCTCGTCGCTGTCCACTGCCGCAATGATCTGTCCGAGCAGCGGTAACACTTTTATTGGCATGGGGCGTGGTCACCGGGTCATGCCACCGCTGACCCCGCCCCCGTTTCACGTCACAGTCTCATCATTCCCCGGGACTGTGACATCATACGGGGTCGGGGTCAGCGGTGGCATCAGCCGGTGACCACGCCCCATGCCAATAAAAGTGGCACCGCTGCTCGGACAGATCATTGCAGCGGTGGACAGCGACGAGGCAAAATCGGGCGAAGAGAAGAGGGAAGAAGGTGACGAAAAAGTCCGGCCCCCGCTAGCCCCGAAGCACCAAACCCCCCATGTTGAGGGCATGCGGCCTGGTACGGTTCAGGAGAGAGGGGGGCCGCTCTCTCGTCCCCCCCTTTTCCCCTGCGGCCTGCCAGGTTGCGTGCTCGGATAAGGGTCTGGTTTGGATTTTGGGGGGACCCCCACGCCGTTTTTCGGCTTAAGGGGGTTCACCTTAAAATCCAGACCAGACCTAAGGGTCTGGTTTGGATTTTGGGGGGGGGGCACGCCGTTTTTTGGCTTAGGGGGTTCACCTTAAAATCCAGACCAGACCTAAGGGTCTGGTTTGGATTTTGGGGGGGACCCCCACGCCGTTTTTCGGCTTGGGGGTTTCACCTTAGAATCCAGACCAGACCTAAGGGCCTGGTATGCTCCTGAAGGGGAACCCATGCCGGTTTTTCATTAAAATTTGGCCTGGAGTTCCCCTTCATGACTCATACCAAACATGGGACAGCGAGGCCTGCCGAGGACCAGCGCGATGACATTGCGCTGGACACATTCTCGGCCGGCTAGTCGCCTCTAGGACACGACTCGAGTGGCTGCTTCACGCGCTCAGGTCGTGTCCAGGTTGCCTCGCAGAGTCGCGCTGTCCCTGTGTCAGCCGGCACACGAGTCGCCCGCAAGTCGGATCCGACTTCCCGGGCGACCTATATTCAAATCAATGGGCTCCCATAGGGAACCATTCATTTTCAATAGAGCGCCGCTGACATTTCTATTTACTATAACAGTGCGCCGCTGCTTCCTGTGCCCAGTGAATGAGTTATCAGGTGCACCAATTAAGGTTAGAAGCAGCTCAGCGCACTGTTATTAGTAAATCAGCCCCACTGTGTGCATATTCAAATTTTGGCTTGATTGATTGTTCTTCCCCCTTTTTGAAGCTTTTAGCCAATCTCAAACAAAAAATGGGGGTTTTGTTGACTTATTCAATTCTCCCCAAAACATCTAGGATGTCTTTAAAGGTTTGATCCATCACATCAATTCTTTGCTTAATTCTGTCCAGTTCTGTGCTACATTCCATCACTTGCTGTATGATTCGTAGGGCACTGTCAGCAGAGAAACGCGTACTTTCGTTCACCCCAACATTTTCATCCCCTATAAAAAAATACAAAAGGTATTATAACTCTGCAGGCCTACATCTCTTACCTGAAGCTGTGGTGACAGATACTGACCTGTTGTGGTGACCAGTTCCACCACGTCATCCACTTCTCCTTCCTGCACTTCAACTTCCTCAACATCCTCAGGTTGTGGGTCTTGGTGAGGTTGGGGTTGTTTAGAAGATGTGGGTTTCTTGTGCTCCCCGGAGTGTTCTCCTCCCAGTCTTCTCTCCCCTATGAGAATCAAACAAAAGGTATAGTTATCACACAGAAATTTAGTATAAAAAATAAAAACATGATACATTGGTTGGAAGTGGGGTACAAGTGTCTGTTTGGGCGGGATTTCAAGATGAAGACATTATTTAGAAAAACTATATTCTTTACTATTCACCTTTGGCTGTCAATTTTTACACATGGAGGCACCACAAAAATTCACTGATGCACCTGTGTGTGGCACACAAAAAATGTGGTTCTGGTGGCCCACACTATAGTGCTCAAAAGTACAGATGTGGAACCAGCTGCTGAGTGTCCTCTCCATTACACTGATTAAAGTTTGCATTTCATTCTCTTTACAAACACATCATCTAGGCAACAATGTAATAACAACTATTGAATAAAAACAGGCAGCTGTGTAAAATATTTTAAGCCTGTAAAATCTAACAAAATCGTGCATAGTGGCCGAACGATGTGTCTGTAACGAACGATTATGGTGCCAAACCAAGTTCAAACAATGACATTTTGTAAGGTAAAATAGAAAAATGCAATAACATGGAGCAACATGCAAGTTGTGAAATACAATAATAGGAAAAAAGGGGGAAAAATTCTTACTTTTTTCAAGCATTCTCTTAATGCTCCTTAACTGCTCCGGCTCCCTCAGTTTGAGGTCAGACCACCTCTTTCTGAGCTGCTCATTTGAGCGTTTCACCCCGAAATTCTTCTTCAGACTCTTCACGACTTTCTTCATGATTTTGGCCTTCCTTCAATTAGGTTTGCTATACGGCCCATGCTTTGCGTCATAATCCGACTTTTGCAATATGTCCACCATCTCCGCCATCTCTGCGTAAGACATACTAGATGCCTTGAATCTCCTCCTTGATCATGGCGTTTCCTCAGTCTCCGGGCTTGTCTCCGCCTCGTTATTTGAGGAATTAGCAGACACCTGCTGTGAATCCGCCATATCTGTCTGCGCGCCGAAAGAGAAGGGGCGGGGAAAAGATGTTACTTAGAATGTCATGGGCGGGCGACGTGTGCGGAGCGACGTGTGCGTAGTTTAACGCATGCGTGGTGTATATATAGCAAACACACATGTGACTAGACTACGTTCGGTGTGCGGAGAGAGGAGTAAAAGTGATGGACGTACGAACGAAGGTCTGTGATTTTGAGACTTTGTGAAATTGGTGGCCTATGCTGTCTAGAGAATGTTGGAGGATATATACGGTGAATAAGATTTACAGGAGATTAGACTGTGTGACTGACATTATTTTTTGGTGATTATTTTTGGCTTGCAGCCCCAAAATGAATGTCTTTATCAGTGATAAGGAATTCCTTGCGGAATTTATAGACCGGGTAAGGGAGCTGCCCGCTCTGTGGGAAACCAAAAACCCCAGACATCGTAAAAAAAGGTGTAAGGAAAGCAGCGCTGGAGACCCTGCTCCCATTTGTGCAGACCAAGGTGCCCACAGCAAAACAGGTGGACACTAACATTGGGAGCTTGAGAGGCACATACAGGAATGAACGCTCTAAGGTCCTGGCTTCTCAGAGGTCAGGAGCAGCAGCAGATGATGTGTATGTCCCGAATTTGTGGTACTACAGCAGGATGTCCTTTCTGGATGACCACATTGAGGCAAGGCCATCACTGTCCAGTCTTCCCCCCAGACTTCCCTGCAGCCAACCTGAGCCTTCTCTGGAGCAAGAGGAGGCAGCCATCCTGGAAATAACGTATATATCATACAATCATTCCTTAAACACATACCACATACACTGCATATATCATTTGAAGAAAATATGCTTATAAAATAGTTTACTATTTGCCAAAAAAAATAAGAAAATGTCCCCGGATTTCATATTAAAAATCTGGTCACCTTAACATAGGTCCTGGATTGGATTGTCTATTCGGTAAATGGCCACAACGTGTATTGCATAACTCGTGACTGTTTAAATTCAATTATTAATTGGGACAATGGGGCTGATTTACTAATAACAGTGCACTGCGCTGCTTCTAACCTTAATTGGTGCGCCGGATAACTCCTTCACTGGGCGCAGGAAGCAGCGGCGCACTGTTATAGTAAATAGAAATGTCAGCGGCGCTCTATTGAAAATGAATGGTTCCCTATGGGAGCCCATTGATTTGAATAGAGGTCGCCCGGGAAGTCGGATCCGACTTGCGGGCGACTCGTGTGCCGGCTGACACAGGGACAGCGCGACTTTGCGAGGCGACCTGGACACGACCTGAGCGTGAAGCAGCCGCTCAAGTCGTGTCCTAGAGGCGACTAGCTGGCCGAGAATGTGTCCAGCGCGATGACATCGCGCTGGTCCTCGGCAGCCTCGCTGTCCCATGTTTGGTATGAATCATGAAGGGGAACTCCAGGCCAAATTTTAATGAAAAAACGGGCATGGGTTCCCCTTCAGGAGCATACCAGGCCCTTAGGTCTGGTCTGGATTCTAAGGTGAACCCCCCAAGCCGAAAAACGGCATGGGGGTCCCCCCCAAAATCCAAACCAGACCCTTATCCGAGCACGCAACCTGGCAGGCCGCAGGGGAAAAGGGGGGGATGAGAGAGCGGCCCCCTCCCTCCTGAACCGTACCAGGCCGCATGCCCTCAACATGGGGGGTTTGGTGCTTCGGGGCAGGGGGGCGACCTGCGCCCCCCCACCCCAAAGCACCCTGCCCCCATGTTGATGGCGACAAGGGCCTCTTCCCGACAACCCTGGCCGTTGGTTGTCGGGGTATGCGGGCGGGGGGCTTTTCGAAATCCGGGCGCCCCCTTTAAAAAGGGGGCCCCCAGATGTCGGCCCCCCACCCTATGTGAATGAGTATGGGGTACATCGTACCCCTACCCATTCACCTGGTGGCAAAATAAGTCAATAAAAAAAGACAACACAGGTTTGAAAAGTAATTTATTGGGCAGCTCCGGGGGTCTTTTCTGCCGGGCCCCCGCTACCTTCTGCTAGCTCTTTTGCTAGCGGGGGTCACGGGCTTCCTCGCCGTCTTCGGGGGTCTTTCTGCCGGGCCCCCCGCTATCTTCTGCTAGCTCTTTTGCTAGTGGGGGTCCCGGGCTTCCTCGCCGTCTTCTTCCGACTTCGGGGGTCTTTCTGCCAGGCCCCCGCTATCTTCTGCCAGCTCTTTTGCTAGCGGGGGTCACGGGCTTCCTCGCCGTCTTCTTCCGACTTCGGGGGTCTTTATGCCAGGCCCCCGCTATCTTCTGCCAGCTCTTTTGCTAGCGGGGGTCACGGGCTTCCTCGCTGTCTTCTTCCGACTTCGGGGGTCTCTTGTTCTGTTCTCCGGTTCTTCTCTCCGGTGTCTTCTCCACGATCTCCGGTTCTTTCTGCCTTCTGCCGGGCGCCCCGCTATCTTCTCGCTGCTCTTTTGCTAGCGGGGGCCGGTCTTCTTCGTCGCCTTCTTCCCTCTTCTCTTCGCCCGATGTTGCCTCTTCGCTGTCAACCGCCGCAATGATCTGTCCGAGCAGCGGTGCCACTTTTATTGGCATGGGGCGTGGTCACCGGGTGATGCCACCGCTGACCCCGCCCCGTTTCACGTCACAGTCCCATCATTCCCCGGGACTGTGACATCATACGGGGACGGGGTCAGCGGTGGCATCACCCGGTGACCACGCCCCATGCCAATAAAAGTGGCACCGCTGCTCGGACAGATCATTGCGGCGGTGGACAGCGACGAGGCAACATCGGGCGAAGAGAAGAGGGAAGAAGGCGATGAAGAAGACCGGCCCCCGCTAGCAAAAGAGCTGCGAGAAGATAGCGGGGCGCCCGGCAGAAGGCAGAAAGAACCGGAGATTGTGGAGAAGACACCGGAGAAGAACCGGAGAACATAACAAGAGACCCCCGAAGTCGGAAGAAGACGGTGAGGAAGCTCGGGACCCCCGCTAGCAAAAGAGCTGGCAGAAGATTGCAGGGGCCCGGCAGAAAGACCCCCGAAGTCGGAAGAAGACGGCGAGGAAGCCCGGGACCCTGCTAGCAAAAGAGCTAGCAGAAGATAGCGGGGGGCCCGGCAGAAAGACCCCCAAAGACGACGAGGAAGCCCGGGACCCCCGCTAGCAAAAGAGCTAGCAGAAGATAGCGGGGGCCCGGCAGAAAAGACCCCCGGAGCTGCCCAATAAATTACTTTTCAAACCTGTGTTGTCTTTTTTTATTGACTTATTTTGTCTCCAGGTGAATGGGTAGGGGTACGATGTACCCCATACTCATTCACATAGGGTGGGGGGCAGGTATCTGGGGTCCCCCTTATTAAAGGGGGCTCCCGGATTCCGATAAGCCCCCCGCCCGCAGACCAACCAACGGCCAGGGTTGTCGGGAAGAGGCCCTTGTCCCCATCAACATGGGGGCAGGGTGCTTTGGGGTGGGGGGGCCGCAGGTCGCCCCCCTGCACCGAAGCACCAAACCCCCCATGTTGAGGGCACGCGGCCTGGTACGGTTCAGGAGGGAGGGGGGGCCGCTCTCTCGTCCCCCCTTTTCCCCTGCGGCCTGCCAGGTTGAGTGCTCGGATAAGGGTCTGGTGTGTATTTTTAGGGGACCCCACGCAAATTTTTTTTGGTGCGGGGTTCCCCTTAAAATACATGCCAGACCTTAAGGGCCTGGTATGGATTCTGGGGGGACCCCCACGCCAGTTTTTTTTTTCATTTTTCGGGGGGTCCCCTTTGAATCCATACTAGACCCAAGAGCCTGGTATGGACCTGGGGCGAGACCCCACGCTGTTTTTTTTTTTTTTACCTTTTCCTTTAACAACCAGCTATAAACAGGTAAAACAAAAAATCGCTGCAAAATTGCGGTACTTGCGTTTTGGATGCGGGTCCATTGAATTCTATTACATCCAAAACACTGTTTTTGGCCTGGCAAAAAAAATCTGCAGTTGCGTTTAAAATCGTTTTTCACAAACCCTCAAAATGCCTTCAGACGCCAAAGATTTCCACGTTTCAGACGCGGTACCAGCGTTTAGCCGCATTTTAGTTTAGAAGCGTTTTTAAAGGTGACCTATTTTTTTACATTGATTGACATTGACGGCAGCTGACGTGTCAAGTGGACAATCCACAACTTGTGGCAAGTGATGTGGCAAGTGACACGCTAAATACAACTACACTGCTGCTCTCAGCTGCTGATATCACTCTGGTCTCACAAAAAAGCTAAAATCGTAAATAATACTGTTTTTGGAGCTTAGGGCGGCTCCTTATCATATACACGCAAATGTGGTAAAACACGGCATGCAAACGCCACAAAGCGCGCCTTTCTAAATGCCACTTTCAACCTTAGTTCAGAACACTTTGCACCAGCGTCCCGTCTACATGGGGCCTAAAAACGCCTATGCCATTTACAGCTCAAAAACGCCATGGTGGCCATGAGGCCATAGGCTAACATGGAGAGATGTTTTTAAGCTGCAAAAAACGCTCAAACAAGCAGCTTGAAAAACGTCCGTGTGCATGTAGCCTTATATTAACCACTTGCGCACTGCCCAGACCAAGTTTCACATTTCAGCGCTGATGCACTTTTAATGACAATTGCGCGCTCATACAACACTGTAACCCAATGAAATTTTTTTATTTGTTGGCACACAAATAGAGCTTGCTTTTGGTGCTATTTGATCACCTTTGTGTTTTATTTTTTTTCTATAAATACAAAAGACCGAGTTTAACCACTTAACGACCGCCCACCGCCGATTTACGTCGGCAGAATGGCACGGACAGGCAGAATCACGTAGATCTACGTGATCGCCTTTGTGCAGTTGGGGGGTCCATCCGGACCCCCCTTCACTGCAGTGAGCGGCCGTTAAGTGTTCGGGAGCGATCAGGCATGAGGGGGCGGCCGCTCGATTCCGCCCCCCCCCTCGCGATCGCTCCCGGCCAATGAAATTGCTTCCTCCGCCATGTGATGTAAACACAGGCTGGAGGAAGTGATGTCATCTCCCTCGCCGCGGTCTTTTCGTTCCCGGCGCCGAGGAGTGAAGACAGAGGTTAGTGCTCCAACAGTCCACTGACACGTAGGTACACATAGGCACACAAATCACCCCCCAGTCACCCCCCAGATCACCCCCCAGGTCACCCCAAAGCCCCCAATCACAGTGTTACTGATTGCAGTGATCATTTATTTTACTGATCACTGCATTTAGTGTCATCTGTGATTGTAAAAAGTTGCAAGGCAGTTAGGATTAGGCCCCTTTAGGTCCAGGGTAGCCCCCTAACCCCCCCTAATAAAGGTTTAACCCCTTGATCACCCCCCAGGTAACCCTTTCACCCCCTAACTTCAGCGTCACTAAGCGATTGTTTTTCCGATCGCTGTATTCGTGTCGCTGGTGTTTTAGATAGGCAGTTATTTTTTTTTTAGGTTCGCCGCAGGTTTTTATTGGTGTCAGGTACCCCCATATTTAACCTAATAAAGGTTTTAACCCCCTGATTGCCCCTAGTTAACCCTTTCACCAGTGATCACCATATAAAGGTTACGGGTGACGCTGGTTGATTAGTTTGCTTTTTATAGCATCAGGGCACCCGCCGTATATAACCCAATAAAGGTTTAACCCCCCTGATCGCCCGGCGGGTGAGATCAATTAGGTTTTAGCGCCAGAGAGGGTCTGCGTCGCCCCAGGCAGTGTTAGGTTAGTGCCAGTAACGCTAACACCCACGCGCAAAGCATACACCCCCCTTAGTGGTATAGTATCTGATCAGATCTATACTAGCATCCCCAGCGGTTTAGGGTTCCCAAAAACGCAGTGTTAGCGGGATCAGCCCAGATACCTGCTAGTACCTGCGTTTAGCCCCTCCGCCCAGCCCAGCCCACCCAAGTGCAGTATCGATCGATCACTGTCACTTACCAAACACAACACACATAACTGCAGCGTTCGCAGAGACAGGCCTGATCCCTGCGATCGCTAACAGTTTTTTTGAAGCGTTTGATATATTTGCTGACGACAGTCAGGTGCTTTTTTTCCTGTGAATCTTACTAGTGTACCCCTAAATTTAGAGCCCAAAATGGCAAGTCGAAGGTACACTAGTAAAGAGGCCTACGAGATTCTGAGCATGACAGATAGTGAAGAGGAGGTCACGTATCTGTCAGATTCAGGCTCAGAATATCTTCCCGTAGAAGACAGTGACGTCAGCGGCCCCACGTCAGATAGCTCTGACGACGAAGTTGAGGTCCCCGCTAAGGTCAGGCGTACCCGATCCCGATCTTCTGAGGTTGTTGAGGAGCAAGAACCGCAGGTCTCTCGTATCATGGAGCAGAGTAGTACTAGCGCCGCTATTCCTTCTGGTGAACTGGCAAGCACCAGCGGCCTAGTACAGCCTGGACGTACATCCAGCACTGCAGTAACACTTGGTGACGTGGCGAGTCCCATAAGTGCAGTTCAAGCTGGCGAGGTGGCAAGCACAAGTAGTGTCCCGCTGCCACCAAGAAGACAAAGGCAGGCCCGTCGTGCCCATACTGCCCTTCCTGCAGAATTCGCCTATCCTGATTGGGTCCCCACCACTTCTGCAGAACCCGTACTTCCCCCATTCACTGCCCAACCCGGTATTCAGGTGGAAACAGCTGATTTTATGCCAATCGATTTTTATTCGCTGTTTTTCACGGAAGATCTCTATAGATCTATTGTGGACCAGAGTAATTTATATGCTGGTCAATTTATCGCCGCTAACCCCCAGTTGCCTAAAATTGCCAGAAATTGGAAACCAATTACGGTTTCCGAATTTAAGACCTTTCTGGGCCTTTCCCTCAACATGGGCACACATAAATTTCCGTCATTGCGTGCTTATTGGTCCACGCACCCAATTGACCACATGCCCGTGTTCTCTGCCTCCATGTCCAGGGCACGATACGAGCAGATTTTGCGGTTCATGCACTTCAACGACAATGAACTTTGTCGTCCACGTGGGGACCCTGAATACGACCGGCTCTATAAAATTCGGCCCCTCATAAACCACTTCAACGAACGTTTTGCAGCCTTGTTTACTCCCGATCAAGTTGTCTGCGTTGATGAGTCCCTGATTAAATTTACTGGCCGCTTGTCTTTCAAGCAGTACCTTCCCAGCAAGCGTGCCAGATACGGGGTCAAGCTCTACAAGTTCTGTGACAGGGCAACAGGCTATATAGTGAACTTTACGGTTTATGAGGGAAAAGACAGTCAGATTGAGTCGGTCAACTGCCCGGATTACATAGGGAGCGCTGGCAAGATAGTGTGGAACTTGGTGTCACCCTTATTCGGAAAGGGGTACCACTTGTATGTGGACAATTATTACACGAGCGTGCCACTGTTTAGTCACTTGTTTGATCATAAGATTGGAGCATGTGGCACCGTGCGACCTAATCGCCGGGGCTTTCCCCAGCGGCTTGTAGATGCCCGTCTTAGGCTGGGGGAGAGAGCCTGCTTGAAGTGTAATAACTTGCTCGCTATGAAGTGGAGGGACAATAAGAATGTTTTCCTTCTTACCTCCCTTCATGCAGACACGACAGTCCAAATTCCTACGGCGACTGGTGTTGTGGAGAAACCCCTCTGTGTCCACGAATATAACCAAAATATGGGAGGGGTGGACCTCAACGACCAGTTGATGGCGCCGTATCTAATTGACCGTAAGGCGAGACGCTGGTACAAAAAAGTGTCTCTATCATTATTCCAATTGGCTTTGCTGAACGCTCATGTGCTATACAGAGCTTCAGGCGGGACGTTATCTCTTCTAAAATTCCAGAATGAGATAGTCACAGAACTCCTGTATCCAGGCGGTTCTGCACCTCACCATCCAAAACCAAATGCAGTAAGCCGGCTGCATGAGAGGCATTATTCGTATGTCCTCCCGAGTACCCCTACCCAAAGCCACCCCCAAAAAAGATGTCGTGTCTGTAGCAAGCGCGGATTTAGGCGTGACACCCGTAGTTTTTGTCCACGCTGTCCTGACAAGCCTGGTCTTTGCCAAGGTGAATGTTTTGAACGCTACCACTCAAAAGTGAAGTTTTAGCGTAGGGTACAGCATTTCACAGACTAGGACACACTTACACAGGGTCTCTCAAGATGCCATTACATTTTGAGAGACCCGAACCATTACAGTTGTAAAGTTACAAAAAAAAGTGTAAAAAAGAAAAAAAAAACGTAAAAAACAAAACACAAAAAAAATATAAAATAAAAAAACCAAAAATAGTTGTCGTTTTATTGTTCTCTCTCTCTCTATTTTCTCTCTATTGTTCTGCTCTTTTTTACTGTATTCTATTCTGCAATGTTTTATCATGCTTGCTTTTCAGGTATGTAATTTTTTGTTTTCAGGTGCGCCATTCAACTGCAGCGCGGAATTATTTATCTTGACAGCAACAGCGTTTGCTCCCACGATACATAAAGCCGTGACTCCAGTGCTGTAGGAGGTGATTTCACCACCACAGTTAAAAAAAAGAGCATATATGCCAAAGCATGGGGGCAGCAGGGGCGGAGGAGCGATTTTGCTCCTAATGCCGCGTACATACGGTCGAAATTCCGACCGTGTGTACGCGGCATAACTTTTTTGCGGGAGGATGCCCCCATGCTTCGGCATATATATATTTTAGGCACAGGTTGCGTTAAAACATTTTTTTATTTTTTACTAGGTTTTGTTTTGGTATTTGCTTTGCAGGTATGGCATGGTAAGGTCTTACTGTTGTACTGTAATGTTACTTTGTTTTAATGTTAACCACCATTTGCTTAGCAGGTACGCCATTCAGTTGCAGCGCGGATCTATTTATCTTGACAGCAACAGCGTTTGCTCCCACGATACATAAAGCCGTGACTCCAACGCTGTAGGAGGTGATTTCACCACCACAGTTAAAAAAAAGAGCATATATGCCGAAGCATGGGGGCAGCAGGGGCGGAGGAGCGATTTTGCTCCTAATGCCGCGTATATACGGTCGAAATTCCAACGGAGGCTTATCCGTGGAAAAGTCCGACCGTGTGTACGCGGCATAACCTTTTATGCCGCGTACATACGGTCGAAATTCCGACGAAGGCTTGACCGTGTGTACGCGGCATAACTTTTTTGCGGGAGGATGCCCCCATGCTTCGGCATATATGCCCATCATTAGAAGTGGGTGGATGAAGGGAGGTATTCTAATGGTGGGCATACCCACCAATCAATCTCTTTTTTTCGTTCAGCCAATAGGCTGTATGAAAAAAAAGATTACAATACATGTCCAACAAGGACCAGCAACGTACTGGTATGTTGCTGGACTTTGAATGTTTATACCAGAATGATGCCTGCGGGTTTAGGTATCATCTTGGTATCATTCTTTTCAGCCAGCAGCCGGCTTTCATGTAAAAGCAATTCTAGCAGATAATTAGCCTCTAGACTGCTTTTACAAGCAGTGGGAGGGAATGTCCCCCCCCCCAGATATAAAAAGCGCCATTGGGAAATTGGGAAAGCATTTTATCACACCGATCTTGGTGTGGTCAGATGCTTTGAGGGCAGAGGAAAGATCTAGGGTCTAACCCCCCAATTTTTTTCAAAAAAAGAGTACCTGTCACTACCTATTGCTATCATAGGGGATATTTACATTCCCTGAGATAACGATAAAAATGGTAAAAAAATAAAATATGGAAGGCACAGTTTAAAAATAAAATAAAAAAGCCAAATAAATAATAAAAAAAAAAAAAAAAAAGCACCGCTGTCCCCCCCTGCTATTGCGCAAAGGCGAACGCAAGCGTCGGTCTAGCGTCATATGTAAACAGCAATTGCATCATGCATGTGAGGTATCACCGCGAAGGTCAGATCGAGGGCAGTCATTTTAGCAGTAGACCTCCTCTGTAAATCTAACGTGGTAACCTGTAAAGGCTTTTAAATGCTTTTAAAAATGAATGTAGTTTTGTCGCCGCTGCGCGTTTGTGCGCAATTTTAAAGCATGTCGTGTTTGGTATCCATGTACTCGGCCTATGATCATCTTTTTTATTTCATCAAACATTTGGGCAATATAGTGTTTTTTAGTGCATTAAAAATAAAAAAAGTGTGTTTTTCCCCCAAAAAATGCGTTTGAAAAATCGCTGCGCAAATACTGTGTGGAAAAAAAAAATGCAACACCCACTATTTTAATCTGTAGGGCCTTTGCTTTAAAAAAATATATAATGTTTGGGGGTTCAACATAATTTTCTTGCAAAAAAAAAATTTCTTTCATGTAAACAAAAAGTGTCAGAAAGGGCTTTGTCTTCAAGTGGTTAGAAGAGTGGATGATGTGTGACATAAGCTTCCTAATGTTGTGCATAAAATGCCAGGACAGTTCAAAACCCCCCCAAATGACCCCATTTTGTAAAGTAGACACCTCAAGCTATTTGCTGAGAGGCATGTTGAGCCCATTGAATATTTTTTTTTTTTGTCCCAAGTGATTGAATAATGACCAAAAAAAAAAAAATGTACAAAAAGTTGTCACTAAATTATATATTGCTCAAACATGCCATGGGCATATGTGGAATTACACCCCAAAATACATTCTGTTGCTTCTCCTGAGTACGGGGATACCACATGTGTGGGACTTTTTGGGAGCCTAGTCGCGTACGGGACCCCAAAAACCAAGCACCGCCTTCAGGATTTCTATGGGTGTAAATTTTTGATTTCACTCCTCACTGCCTATCACAGTTTCGGAGGCCATGGAATGCCCAGATGGCACAAAACCCCCCCCCAAATGACCCCATTTTGGAAAGTAGATACCCCAAGCTATTTGCTGAGAGGTATGTTGAGTATTTTGCAGATCTCGCTTTTTGTCACAAAGTTTTGAAAATGTAAAAAAAGAAAAAAAAATGTCTTTCTTAATTTTCAAAAACAAATGAGAGCTGTAAAATACTCACCATGCCTCTCAGCAAATAGCTTGGGGTGTCTACTTTCCAAAATGGGGTCATTTGTGGGGGTTTTGGGCTATTTTGACATTTTATGGCCTTCAAAACTGTGATAGGTAGTGAGGAGTGAAATTAAAAATTTATGCCCTTAGAAACCTTGAAGGCGGTGCTTGGTTTTTGGGGTCCCGTACGCGGCTAGGCTCCCAAAAAGTCCCACACATGTGGTATCCCCGTACTCAGGAGAAGCAGCAGAATGTATTTTGGGGTGTAATTTCACATATAACCATGGCATGTGTGAGCAATATATCATTTAGTGACAACTTTTTGTACATTTTTTTTTTTTTTTTTTTTTTTCTTTTTGTCATTATTCAATCATTTGGGACAAAAAAAAAAATATTCAATGGGCTCAACATGCCTCTCAGCAAATAGCTTGGGGTGTCTACTTTCCAAAATGGGGTCATTTGGGGGGGTTTTGTGCCATCTTGGCATTTTATGGCCTTCAAAACTGTGATAGGTAGTGAGAAGCGAAATCAAAAATTTATGCCCTTAGAAACCTTGAAGGCGGTGCTTGGTTTTTGGGGTCCCGTACGCGGCTAGGCTCCCAAAAAGTCCCACACATGTGGTATCCCCGTACTCAGGAGAAGCAGCAGAATGTATTTTGGGGTGTAATTTCACATATGCCCATGGCATGTGTGAGCAATATATCATTTAGTGACAACTTTGTGCAAAAAAAAAAAACAGTTTGTCATATTCCCGCAACCTGTGGCAAAATATAAAATATTCCATGGACTCAACATGCCTCTCAGCAAATAGCTTGGGGTGTCTACTTTCCAAAATGGGGTCATTTGGGGGGGTTTTGTGCTATTTTGGCATTTTATGGCCTTCAAAACTGTGATAGGTAGTGAGGAGTGAAATCAAAAATTTACGCCCTTAGAAATCCTGAAGGCGGTGCTTGGTTTTTGGGGCCCTGTACGCGGCTAGGCTCCCAAAAAGTCCCACACATGTGGTATCCCCGTACTCAGGAAAAGCAGCAGAATGTATTTTGGGGTGCAATTCCACATATAACCATGGCATGTGTGAGCAATATATCATTTAGTGACAACTTTTTGTACATTTTTTTTTTTTTTTTTCTTTTTGTCATTATTCAATCATTTGGGACGAAAAAAATAAATATTCAATGGGCTCAACATGCCTCTCAGCAATTTCCTTGGGGTGTCTACTTTCCAAAATGGGGTCATTTGGGGGGGTTTTGTACTGCCCTGCCATTTTAGCACCTCAAGAAATGAGATAGGCAGTCATAAATTTAAAGCTGTGTAAATTTCAGAAAATGTACCCTAGTTTGTAAACGCTATAACTTTTGCGCAAACCAATAAATATACGCTTATTGACATTTTTTTTACTAAAGACATGTGGCTGAATACATTTTGGCCTAAATGTATGACTAAAATTGAGTTTATTCGATTTTTCTTATAACAAAAAGTAGAAAATATCATTTTTTTTTCAAAATTTTCGGTCTTTTTCTGTTTATATCGCAAAAAATAAAAATCGCAGAGGCAATCAAATACCATTAAAAGAAAGCTCTATTTGTGGGAAGAAAAGGACGCAAATTTCATTTGGGTACAACATTGCATGTCCGCACAATTTACAGTTAAAGCAGCGCAGTGCCGAATCCCAAAAACAGGCTTGGTCCTAATGGCCCGAAATGGTCCGGGGCTTAAGTGGTTAAAAAAAAAAAAATGGATATTTTACCCACTTCAGCACTGGGTCTATTCTGGCACTTCTCTCCTTCATGTAAAAATCATAAATTTATGGCTATAAAATTACTTCTAAACACCAAACATTATATATGTTTTTGGAGCAGACACCCTAGGGAATAAGATGGTGGTCATTGCAAATTTTTATCTTGCTCGGTATTTGCTCAATAAATTTTCAATCGCCTTTTGTTTGCTAAAAATATTACAAAACAGTAAAGTTACGGCCAATTTTTTGGTATAATGTGAAAGATGTTGTTATGCTGTGTAAATAGATACCTAACACGTCACGCTTTAAAATTGCGCACACTCATGGCATGACACCAAACTTCAGTAATTAAAAATCTCCCTAGGCGATGCTTTAAATTTTTTACACGTTACCATTTTGGCATTACAGAGGAGGTCTAGTGCTAGAATTGTTGCACTCGTTCTAACGCACGCAGCAATAACTCACATGTGTGGTTTGAACGGCGTTTACATATGTGGGCGGGACTTACGTGTGTGTTCGCTTCTGAGCGCGAGCTACCGGGGACATGGGCGTTTTTTCGTATTTTTTTGATTTTGTTTTTTTACTTTTTTGTATTTCTTACTCTTACTCTTTTTTTTATTTTTTTATTTTTTTTTGGATCACTTTTATTCCTATTACAAGGAATGTAAACATCCCTTGTAATAGGAATGTGTGTGACAGGTCCTCTTTATGGAGAGATGTGGGGTCAATAAGACCCCGCATCTCTCCTCCAGGCTGAAAAGCATGATATTGGTCCAAAAATATCACCAATCTCATGCTGACAGCCGAGATCACAGCTTGGTTAACATACGGGAACACGGCGTGATGTCATAACGTCGTGCTCGCGCCTCCGACGGTCATAGAGATGACTGATGACCATCTGGTCACCAGTCATCTCCAAATCGTTCTCCGAGCCCCAGATGGCACGGGAGAGCCTGGAGAAGCACCGGATGGCGGCAAGAGGGGGGGGGAACGTCCCCTCCCCCCGCCTATAAGAACAATCAAGCGGCGGAACTGCCACTATGATCGTTTTTATTGTGCACAGAATCGCCGGCTGAACAGAATGATATCTGAATGATGCCTGCAACTGCAGGCATCATTCAGATGTCACCGCCCAAAGCCAAGGATGTCATTTGACGGTGGGCGGTAGGAAACTGGTTAATATTTTTAAAAAAGGTAATTTTTCTTCTTCATTGATGTACACTGATGAGACTGCACTGATGGGCACCGATAATTGCTATTTGGCACTGGTGGGCAGTGAGAAGTGGCACTGCTAGGTGGCAATGATAGTTGGCAGTGATGGGCACTGATAGGCAGCACTGCTAGGTGCCACTGATTGGCACCAGTGGTGGGCATTGATAGGTGGCACTGGCAGGGGCTACTAATTGTCACAGATGATGCAGAATTGCCTCTTCCTCTTCGGGCCCGATGTCCCTTGCACATAAGCCGGTGATTGCCATTTTTTTATGCTCACGCTGTCAGCACAAGGAGAAAACAAAAACCATTACCCAGCTTTTGTTTACATCACGTGATCAGCTGTCATTTGCTGACAGCTGATCACATGGTAAAGGGCAGGGATCGGCCCCTTACTCGGATCTGTCATCACCGGAGTCTCAGTGACTCTGTGACCACAGCGCGCGCAAAGGGGAGGACGTTTATTGACGGACTCCCGGCAATTGAGGACCATGCTGTGGCCGTCGATCAGTTATAGCGCTGATCTAAAGTGATTAAAGAGGGTCTAAATGGGCCATTGACATGCATCACAATTCATCTTAGGAATGAGTCTTTTTAAAGTTAAACTAAATAATTTGGCCACTTTATCCTTCCAAATAATTCACTTCCTGTCACATAGCCACACAGGAAGTGAGGAAAAATCCCTAACAATGTCTTTCCTTGGGGACACACAGGTCAGTCTAAATACTTTCCCCATTATGCACATTGCACTCCAGCATATTGCGGGGTACACCCCAAATTATTAGGTATTTTGGACTTTGGGGTTTATTTACTAAAGGCAAATCTACTTTGCACTACAAGTGCACTTGCTGTATATCTGAGGGGGACATGCAAGCCAAAAAAATACACCATCTTTGCTTTTACATGATTGGAACAGCCAATCACCAGTACTTTCCCTCAGATTTTCAGCAGCTACACTTTTACTGCAGAGTGGATTTGTCTTTACTAAACCCCAAACTATACATTGATTTGGGGTGTACACAACAAAGTGCTAGAGTGCAATTTGCTCAATGGGAACACTAGTTAGATTGATCTGTGTGTCCCCAAGAAAAGACATTGGTAGGGTTTTACCTTCACTTCCTGTTTAGCTGTGTGACAGGAAGTGAAGCCAATTTTAAGAAAAGGAGACACAAAGGCCAAACTACAAAAAAAATAAAAAAAATAATTAAAAAAAAACACACACGCAGGGGTTCTAACACTTACTTTGTTTCCCTCAAAATGCCCACAATTAGAATTGTATGGCCTTGAGCTATTTTTAAGTGCAGTGCTCTAAATCAGTGCTTCTCAAGTACCCCCAACAGGCCATGTTTGCAGGTTTTCCTTCATCTTGCACATGTGCTTTAAATCACAGTCAATGGTTTTGATTTTTGGACAGCAATTCTCGATAAGATAAATTCACAAAACATGTCCTGTTGGGGGGTACTGAGGACTGAGGCTGAGAACCACTGCAGTAAAAAAGGAAAATTGAATACTTACCGCTCTGTATTTTTTATTTCCTGGTGACTTTCCATGGCAGCACACAATACAATCCATGCATATGCTAGCATGAAGGCATAAGATTAGACAAAACACACCAGTTTTGTTTTGACATGCCAATCAGCTGTCACATTTGTTGCAAAGAAAACACAAAACAAACATCAAAACTTTGCATCAAATTTTATTGGTCAACAAAATAAAAGGGAAGGCAAAATAAAAAACATGAAGGTCAATTTGAAACAGATACAGACTCAACATCTTGAGAAATTTTTGGCCAAAAAAAAAAGGCAGCACAGACAATTAAATCAAAGTGAACAAACGACACACATTAACAACATCAGAATTATTTCAGGGGAACATTTCCCCCACACAAAAAATATACAATCCACAAAATAAACCAAACACCTGTTTTGCAAAGACATAACAAATAAAATAGGATTTTTTACTCACCATAAAATCCTTTTCTCTGAGTCCATGGACCGACACAGCTTCTCTATTGACAAAGTGGGTATTATCCGTTAATTAGGAGTGACTAGGCAGAAAAACTTGTAAAAAGTGTTGCATCACACCTTCTACAGTACCGCCCAGGGGGTGGACCCTCTGGGTATAACCTCTCAGTCTGCATCTCGCAGATCAGTTCGTCAAAAAGCAGTACAAACGTAAAAGGAGGGGTGGGTGCTGTGTCGGTCCATGGACTCAGAGAAAAGGATTTTACGGTGAGTAAAAAATCCTATTTACTCTTTCCTCCATGGACCGACACAGCTTCTCTATTGACAAAGTGGGACGTCCCAAAGCAGTGTTAGAGAAAAAAACGAGGGGTGGTAACAGCATAAAAATAAACTTCACCCCAAAACACAAAACAGCACTCCAACGGAGGAGTTGCAACTCTAAACAGCCACTTGCAAAACCTTGAGGCTGAAAGAGGCATCCGAAGATGCACCTACATCAACTTTGTAGAATTTTGTGAAAGTGTGAGCGGACGACCAAGTCGCCGCTTTACATACTTGGGAAACAGACGCTTGATGTCGGAAAGCCCAAGAGGCACCTCTTGCCCTGGTTGAATGCGCCGTGACCGGAAAGGGGGGTGCTTGACCCTTTAAGGCGTAAGCCTGGATTACTCTCTGTCGGATCCACCTAGAGATGGTGGCCGACGAGACTGCTTGGCCCTTCTTGGGACCAGCCACCGAAACAAACAGTGAGTCTGACTTCCAGAACAGGGAAGTAGCAGATAGGTATACTCTCAAAGCTCGGACAACGTCCAAGGAATGCAACGCCGACTCCTTAGGATTCGACGACTGAGGACACAAGGATGGAAGAACAATGTCTTCATTGAGATGAAAAGCCGGAACGACTTCTGAAAGGAAGGCTGCGGCCGCAGCACCACCTTATCCTTGTGGAAAACCAAATAGGGAGCCTTGCAGGACAAGGCTGCCAGCTCAGAGACTCGTCTAACTGACGTAACAGCCACCAAAAAGACCACTTTCTGAGAAAGTGTCAACAGGGGAATATCTCTAATATTCTCAAACGGTGCCTTCTGAAGCACCGAGAGGACCAGGTTCAAGTCCCACGGAGGTAACGGGGGACGGACCGGATGGGCCACATGTCGAACCCCCTGCACAAATGTACTCACGAGAGAGTGAGTCGCCAGGGGTCGCTGAAAAAAGACAGCCAGGGCAGATATCTGTCCCTTAATCATACTTAGGGCAAGCCTTGGGTCCACCCCATGCTGTAAAAACAGCAGGATTTTGGAAACCAAATAGGTACGCGGATGCCATTTCATTTCCTCACACATGGAGATGTAGGCCTTCCAAGTGCGGTGATAAACCTTCCTAGAGGACGGTTTTCGAGCACTTCTCATAGTAGAGATTACTGAGTCTGACAGGCCCCGGTCTCTCAGTACCTGGTTCTCAACAGCCATGCCGTTAAAGCCAATGACTGTAAAGCAGGATGGAGTATGGGACCTTGCGATAGCAGGTCCTTCCCTAGTGGTAGGCACAAGGGGACGTCTGCTACCAGACGTACTAGATCGGCGTACCAAGGACGCTGAGGCCAATCTGGAGCGATTAGGATCATTGGAATTCCCTCTACCTCCACTCTGCGGAGCAGAAGAGGAAGAAGCCTTAAGGGAGGGAAGGCATAGATTAGCCGATACTGACCCCACAATGCTACCAACGCGTCCGTTGCATCTGCCCATGGGTCTCTTCACTGGGCCACAAACCTCAATACCTTCCGATTGAGTCGGGAAGCCAGAAGATCTACGTCTGGTGTGCCCCATCTTTGGCAGAGGAGTTGGAACACCTCCGGGTGTAAGGACCCTTCTCCCTGGTCCAGCATCTGGCGGCTCAGGTAGTCCGCCTGCCAGTTTTCCACACCCGGAATGTACCCGGCCGACAGTGCCGGTACGCTCCTCTCTGCCCACTTCAGGATGCGAGCGACCTCCGATGCTGCAGCTGAGCTTCTTGTTCCTCCTTGATGATTGACATATGCCACCGCTGTGGCGTTGTCTGACTGGATCCTGACTGGACGCCCTTGCAGCCTCAGACCATTTGAAGAGGCACAGCCTGATCGCCTGGATCTCCAGGGCATTGATCGACAGGAGGGCTTCCTCTGGGGTCCAGCGACCTTGCGCCGACTGAACACCCCAGACTCCCCCCAACCTGTAAGGCTGGCGTCCATCGTGATCACTATCCAGTAAACCGGAAGAAATGACTTCCCGGCCATTAGAGCCGGTGCTGTCAGACACCATACCAGGGATCTCCTGACTAGGTGGCTCACTCGGATTTGATAATCCAGAGATGAAGGGCATCTGTTCCATCTGGACAGAACTTCCTTCTGTAACACTCGAGTGTGGTATTGAGCATATGGGACCGCCTCGAAGGAGGCTACCATGAGGCCCAACACTCGCATGCAAAAACGGAGTGACGACCAATTCCTGGAATTCAGCTGCCGTACTGCAGCCTGGAGGGTCTGCAACTTCTCCACAGGGAGGAATACCTTTGCCTCTGAGGAATCCAGAATCAACCCCAGGTACACTAGGCGTTGAGTGGGCACCAATACTGACTTTTGCGTGTTTAGTATCCAACCACAGTCTCGAAGAGTCTGACAGGTAATAGACACGCTTACCTCTAATTCTGAGCTTGAAGGGACCTTCAGTAGAAGGTCGTCCAAGTAGCCCATGATAGCGATACCCCGCTGTCTTAGAAGTGCCAGAATTGGAGCGAGCACCTTGGTGAACGTCCTGGGTGCTGAGGCAAGGCCAAACGGGAGGGCCACAAACTGGTAGTGGTTCTTCCCGATAGCAAATCGCAGAAACCTCTGGTGTCTGGAGTATATGGGGACATGCAGGTATGCGTCCTTGATGTCCAAGGAAGCCAGAAAGTCCCCCGGTGGAGAGCCGTGACTACAGATCGAACCGACTCCATCCAAAATCTTTGTACCTTCACAAAGCAATTGAGGGCTCTGAGATCCAAGCTTGGACGAACCCCCTCCTTCTTCGGCACAATGAACAGATTTGAGTAAAAACCCCGTTCCAGTTCTGGAACTGGAATAACTACCCCGCGTTCCAGTAGACCCTGGACCGCCCCATACAGGGCCTCCCGACGGGTCGGTAGTAGCTGGAGATTGGAGGTGTTGAATCTGTTCGGTGGACAAGAGAGAAACTCTATCTTGTAGCCTGAGGAGATTACTTCGCAAACCCACCTGTCGGAGATTAGAGCTGTCCACTGAGTCGCGAATTTGCGAAGACGTCCCCTCACCCGAGAGCTGGGTGGGGGTGGACCTTCATGCGGACGCAAATTTGTCCGCAGGCTTATTGGGTATGCGGGACCAAGGACACTTCTGTCTTTGGGCAGGCGCTTTATCGGCCTGGGGTCTTTTCCCTGTCGCCCTAGGGGGACGAAAAAAATGCTTGCGTGCAGTAAAGGAGGGCCCTTGCCCTTGGCGTGGCCCCTTACCCTTGCTAATTTGGGGAAGCAAAGTGCTTTTACCTCCTGTGGCATCCTTGATGATGTCATCCAGAGAAGCCCCAAAAAGTCTGTCGCCCTTAAAAGGCAGATCCAACAGGGCTTTCTTGGAAGTCTGGTCCGCAGACTAGCCTTTTAGCCATATCAGGCGGCGTATTGCTACTGCATAAACCGAAGCCTTAGACAGCAGGGGAATAGTATCCATGTCTGACTCGCAGACAAACCTAAGGCCCTGGACCAACAGGTCGGCCAATGTTATCTCATCAGGAGGAGCATCTCGCTCCTTAGCCCCTGGAGTAGCAATCTTGCCCCTTCAGTAAGTGTGTGAGACACTAGGGCCCCCGCCAATGCCGGGCGTACTGCCAAGCCTACCACCGAGTATAGGTAGCAAGCGAGTGCTTCGGCCTTCTTATCCACAGGGTCCTTGAAAACAGGAGCCCCTTCTACAGGAATTGTGGTGGCTCTATTATGTCTGGACACCGGAGGGTCCACTATAGGGGGAGAGGTCCATTTCTTCAGAAAACTCTCCTCAAAGGGGTACCGTACCGTAAACCTCTTTGGGGCTGTAAAGACCCTCAGTGTGTTCTCCCATTCCTTGTATAAGAGTTTATCAAAAGACACACAAGGGAACACCTTAGCAGTGCGGGCAGGTCTATGAAACCCAAGTGGACCAGAGTCTCTGCTGCTTCTGCAGCATTTTCCAACTTTAGCGTATCCCACACTGCAGTATAAGGTCAGATACCAAAGCCGTCTCGCTTACTGACCTAGACTTGGAGTCATCCTCACTGTCCAGTCACGGTCTGCAGTCTCTGATGCGTCAGAATCTGGGCCCTGAACCGTAGCTGGACCTGGTTCTGCATCAGAAGCTTGCAGGGGACGGGGCGTTTACTACCCCCTGTATTCCCGTGTGCTGCTTCCACCCTGGCAGCAAACGCCTCTAGGATTGCCGTCATAGCGTTCATAGACACCTCAGGGGCATCAGCTGCTAAATCTGGTGTTTCAGGGGAGAAGACATGTGGCTCAGATGCCATGCTGACCACACGCTGACACTCACAGGGCTCCAGGCAAGATATCAATAGGCCACCCTCCTGCGCTGCAGAGATTACCCAGAGGACTCACCACCCTGGACCGGTACTGCTATGCTGCCGTGTGCTGCGCCTGAGATGCTGTCCCACTGCTGCTGTGTCAGTCTGCTTCTTTTATCAGCACTTCCTGTGTGAATTTTCGCGCCAGTGTAATGCACCCTAGAGGCCGGAGGCTCTCGCAAAATGGTTGCCAAAAACATCTGTATGGAAGATAATATGGGCTCTAAGAAAATGGCCGCCGACCGAAGATAGAGGTCAAGCAGCCGTAGCCCACAAAAAGATGGCTGCCGAACGGCAATATATACATACAGGGTGGACAAACATGGCCGCCGATCAGCTGATAGGGGCCAGTGGGTGTGGCCGAACCACAGGAAGATGGCCGCCGGGCAGTCACAAGAGGCCGAACTCAGCATGGACCACCTCAAAATGGCCGCCGACAGCATGGAGGAGGAAGCACACACACAGGTAAGCAGAAATGACATTTATTTTAAATGTTAGTTACAGCCAGCCCCGCTCCAGTGGAACCCCTTAGGTGACCCCCAGCACCCAGCAACCTTTAGCTAGAAGCCCAGGGAGGAGGGAAAGGCTGGGCATGTGCAGAAAAACACCAATGCAGCTAGCAAAAAATAACCCCCCCCGTCCAAAATTAAGCACATCATCCAGCATGCTACAAAATTAGAGATGGGACAATCACCCCTCCCCCCCCACCAACAAATGCCATTGCAGTCTATGGGAACTGACTTGTTAATTTTGCTAGTCCCCACTTGGCTGGCTCATCTTCTAGTTATTGGCCTTAAAATGGGGGCCCAGGTCCCACCCTAAGGGACATATATCAATGTCACCAATTTGGAAAACGCCAAAAACAAAACAAGGAGAAGTGCCTTTAAACATGCCAAATTGCTTAAGGGCCATTTCACACCACATGCAGTGCATTGCGTTTTTTATGCATCCAAAATGCATGGAAAGTTGGTTATATGGTTCTAAATGGCAGTGTTTGTTCCAGTGCGTTCCAGTTCCACCAAAAAAGTAGAACATGCTGCATTTTACCTGCACTGGAACGCATCAAAACGCATCATAAACGCACTGGAACGCACAGGAACACACCTAAATGCACCAAAAACGCACTGGAACACACTTGTCCTTATCTATGGTTAATAAAAAAGAGGGGTGAAAAAAAAGCACTGGACTGCATCAAAAACGTACCAAAAATGCACTGGAACGCATGAAAAACGTGCATGCAGAAAAGCACCTGGAACGCATCCGGATTGTGTTTCTATGGTGTGAACTGGCCCTAGTTCACACCATAGAAACGCAGTCTGGGTGCGTTCCAGGTGCTTTTCTGCATGCGCGTTTTTGACACATTCCAGTGCATTTTTGATGCGTTTTTGATGCAGTCCAGTGTTTTTTTCCCCCTCTTTTCACTTAGGACAAGTGTGTTGCAGTGCGTCTTGGGTGCATTTAGGTGCGTTCCGGTGCATTCCAGTGCATTTTTGGTACGTTCCGTTGCGTTTTTGATGTGTTTTACTGCGGTCCAGTACAGTTCTGTACCTAAAAAATGCAGCATGACCAATTTTTTTTTTGCTTTCTGAAACGCACTGGAACGAACTGCAGTGGTGTGAACTATGCCATTGGCATTAATGTGATCAACTTTCTTTGCGTTTTTCAGGCATCAAAAAAACGCACTGCACTGCATCCGGTGTGAACTGGCCCTAAATATCGTACCAGGGGGTGTCTATAGTATGCCTGTAAAGTAGCACATGTTTTCCATGTTTATAACAGTTGGAGAGCAAAATGACATTTCTAAAGTAAAATAATAGTAATTTAAAAGTCCTTGCGGCTGTAATGAATTGCTGGTTCCCGTCAATACAGATAAAAGTCATTGAAAGTCTTTGATTACACAAAAAAAAAGCGTGGGGGTTCCCCCAAATTCCATAACCAGGCCCTTCAGGTCTGGAATGGATATTAAGGGGAACCCCACTGCAAATTTAAAAAAAAAGATGCCGTGGAGTCCCCCCAAAAATCCACACCAGACCCTTATCCGAGCACGTAACCTGGCCGGCCG
Source organism: Rana muscosa (assembly GCA_029206835.1). NCBI lineage: Eukaryota > Metazoa > Chordata > Amphibia > Anura > Ranidae > Rana > Rana muscosa. The sequence continues at coordinate 12,305,118 of JARGYO010005562.1, forward strand.
CAGGGGAATAGGGGGGGACGAGAGCGGCCCCCCCTCCCTCCTGAACCGTACCAGGCCACATGCCCTCAACATGGGGAGGATGTCCCCATGTTGATGGGGACAAGGGACTCATCCCCACAACCCTTGCCCGGTGGTTGTGGGGGTCTGCGGGCGGGGGGCTTATCAGAATCTGGAAGACCCCTTTAACAAAGGGGACCCCCAGATCCCGCCCCCCCCCTGTGTGAAATGGTAATGGGGTACAAATGTACCCCTACCATTTCACAAAGAAAGTGTCAAAAATGTAAAAAATGACAAGAGCCGGTTTTTGACAATTCCTTTATTAATGTCTTTTCCTTTCTTCCATCTTCTTCCTTCTTCTTCTTCCATCTTCTTCTTCCATCTTCTTCCTCCATCTTCCTCTTCCTCTTTATCCTCATCTTTATCTTTATCCTCATCTTTATCTTTATCCTCATCTTTATCTTTATCCTCATCTTTATCTTTATCCTCATCTTTATCTTTATCCTCATCTTTATCTTTATCCTCATCTTTATCTTTATCCTCATCTTTATCTTTATCCTCATCTTTATCTTTATCCTCATCCTTCCTTCGGTCTTCTCGTCCGCATCTTGCTCCGGCGTCTTCCCTTCTTCTTTCTTCTCCGGCCGCTCCGTTTGAATTGGAGGTTCCCGCTGTGCGACACTTCAGTTCTTCAGTTCCCCTCTGGGTCCGCTTACACCCGGTGACCCCGCCCCCCTCTGACGCACATGGATTTCACGGGGACTTTCCCCGTGGTGTCAGAGGGGGCGGAGCCACCGGGGGGCAGCGGACCAAGTGGAGAACTGAGGCGTCGCTCAGCGGGAACCTCCAATTCAAACGGAGCGGCCGGAGAAGAAAGAAGAAGGGAAGACGCCGAAGCAAGATGCGGACGAGAACACCGAAGGAAGAAGGAAGATGAAGATAAAGAGGAAGAAACCCGAATGGAGAAAAGAAGAAGATGGAAGAAGAAGATGGAAGAAGAAGATGGAAGAAGAAGATGGAAGAAGAAGATGGAAGAAGAAGATGGAAGAAGAAGATGGAAGAAGAAGATGGAAGAAGAAGATGGAAGAAGAAGATGGAAGAAGAAGATGGAAGAAAAGAGAAGACATTAATAAAGGAATTGTCTAAAAACGGCTCTTGTCATTTTTTACATTTTTTGACACTTTCTTCGTGAAATGGTAGGGGTAAAATGTACCCCATTACCATTTCAAATAGGGGGGCTGGGATCTGGGGGTCCCCTTTGTTAAAGGGATCTTCCAGATTCCGATAAGCCTTCCGCCCGCAGACCCCCACAACCACCGGGCAAGGGTTGTGGGGATGAGGCCCTTGTCCCCATCAACATGGGGACATCCTCCCCATGTTGAGGGCATGCGGCCTGGTACGGTTCAGGAGGGAGGGGGGGCGCTCTCGTCCCCCCTCTTCCCCTGCGGCCGGCCAGGTTACGTGCTCGGATAAGGATCTGGTGTGGATTTTTGGGGGGACTCCGCGCCATTTTTTTTTAAAATTTGGGGTGGAGTTCCCCTTAAAATCCATGCCAGATCTGAAGGGTCTGGTATGGATATTTGCAGGAACCCCACATCATTTTTTTTTTAAATTTGCAGCGGGGTTCCCCTTAATTTCCATTCCAGACCTGAAGGGCCTGGTTATGGAATTTGGGGGGACCCCCACGCTTTTTTTTTTTGGTTAGCAAACACTTTCAATGACTTTTCTCTATATTGCCGGGAGCCGACAATTTATTACAGCCGCGGCTGCTTTTAAATGCCTTTTTTTTCCTTTAGAAATGTAATTTTGCTGGCGCAATGGAAAGTTCAGAGCTGCGCCTGTTCAACTTATGCAAATTGAGTTATGTGACTTGATATTTACTAAGATTTTGCCGGCGCAGTGTCCCGGTGCATTTGAACCATTGAAATTCCCGCGCTGAGCTCAAAAAAACCTCCCGCAGCTCGAATCGTACTTGCCGGCGCAGCGGGCTGGTTTTGAAAAAGTTACTTTATCACTCAATTTTGGCCATGTTTGTAATTTCGGCCGGTGGCACTACACTTCCTCACATCACCCCATGTCACCCCCATTATATTCTCACTTCCAGCTTCTTTATATTTATATTTTAACATGCTGTGCGCCAGGTCCCTAGTGGCGCACTGAGCGCCTCCTCTCGTCCGCCGACAACACTATGGGAAATAGGGCTGCGCTACAGGCGCTAATGTTTTGTAAATACCAAAACAGCCATTGCGCACGCAGATGCGCCAATACTCATGGCGCAAACGTTTTGTAAATCAGCCCCAATATGTTTTTGGGGAAGGATAGAGGGTTGTTGTTGCTTATGGTACTGTAGCAATACCCTCTCCTCTCTAGGGGAAAGAAGAGAGGCACCCATGACACAAGCCTGTGTCCTCTAGTTTAGAGGTCAGGCGGTGTATATGTACCTGGGTCCCGCAGTGAGTTACCTCCTTCCACTGGTTCCCGTCTCCAGGATGTAGAGACGAGTCTGTACTTTTCCCTTCTTTAATAAAGTCGATGTCCAAACCACTTAAACTCCAACGTTGAGTTTATTTTGTATCTTTGCTTGATAAGTAAGAGAGAGATAGTAGTTGAACTAAAGCAGATTCAGGCACAGAACTCCCAGATTTATCACTACTCGGTTCCGAGTGGGTACAGCTCATCCAGATAGTCCCTCAATGGTCCTAGCAGCCGATGTGGAGCTCGAACAACAATTTAAATCCTCCAAGGACAAGTTCAGTATGTCCTCGGAGAGCAGCAGCACTCCGCAGGGTCAGTTCTGCGGAGCATAGGATCCTTCCCTCCGACAGGCAGGTCACCAGGCCTTTCCCGAGACAGCAATCTGACTAGCACTCATCTCCTGTTATGGGACCGATCCTCCCCTGGCTTCCTCTTGGTCGGAGCGGATACCCTCACCCGGGCATCCTAGGACTCCCAGAGATTCTGCCTGTAGACCCAGTAAAAGGTACTGGGCCTACCTGGAATGTTGCGGTCTCGGGCCGAAGGTGCCCGAGACACTTCAGTCGGGGTACGCACCCCCCTCCTTAGGGGCGCACTCCTCCGGGTACTTGTCCCCGGGTCTCTCCATGAATAATGGCATCTGCCTCTTTTATATCCTCTCCCGGCATGCACAGCAGGCAGAACCCGCCCACTGCACGGCAGCCGAGAGAGGACATCCAATTGCGCCAATGCAACCTATGGTTAAACCTTGACCCAACATGGCAGCGCCACCTGCAGGCCACAGGGAACCCTACATAGGTACACAGCATCAAAGCAGAGTCCAGCACAATTAGAAGGCCCGAGCCATACTAGTGCTCGGGTCATCCCCCTAAATTTGGACCTAGGGACCCCCTAAATTTGGAGTACTCGCTACCGTACTTTTTTTGAATGTGTTATTTTTTGGATTAGTTCCTTCGACACTCAGGGCAGATGATGCTAAAACTGCTATATAGTGGAAAGGAGTTATTGGACATTAGATTACAGTATAATGCATTAGTTAGGAATGTACCCTGGGGGGTTACGATATCCCAAAGAATCTAGTCTAGTATATTGGGATCCCTTTAATTAGCACATTTAGTAAAAGGCATAGGAGACGGAAGGAGAGGAAGCAAAAGCGAGGCTGTCGGCAGGGCCGGCGCTCCCACTAGGCGAATTAGGCAGCGGCCTAGGGCGCACTGCCACCTAGGGGCGCAGCCACAGCCGCTGGGTCCCCTGCAGAGTATCGGTTCCCCTCCTAGCGGGTGGTGGCTGATGCAGAGTGTAGCGGCTCCATATGGCTGGCTGCAGAGTGGCTGGGCGGGGAGAAGGAGCAGGCAGATCTTCCCCGGACTAAAACAGGGATGACCATGCTGATGTCCAGCAGCAGCCGTGGGTGTCAGCTCTCTGCCCGCCCCGCCTCCCTCCCTGGATGATGTGCAGCCATTGGAGGAGCAGGGTGGGCGGCATTGTGCATAGAAACAGCCAGAAAGGAGGATCCACCCAGGTCCGGACTGCCCATAGGACACATGCTGGGCCGAGGCCGCCGAGCCACTTGTCCTGCAGGAGCGAGGTGCCCAAAGCAAAGCTGCTCCTTCAGCTTACCCAGCCTCTCTGCCGCCGCCCGCCGGAGGCCAGTGGTGGAACCGAATGATCAGCTGAAGGGGGGAGGAGCTGGAGGAGGTCTCCTGTGTGTGACTGGTGACTCCAACTGCTGCCTGACATGTGGAGGGATGAAAAGAAGTCTCCCAAGGTAAGAACTTGTCAGGTGGTGGGGGGAAGCGCTGGGGATGAGGGCTTCCAGTCAGACCTTATCTTGGCTCCACCCCCCTCTCCTGTCCACTTTGCTATATTCTCCCTCCACCTGGCTGCACACCCCCCTCTCCTGTCCACCTGGCTGCACCCCCCCTCTCCTGTCCACCTGGCTGCACCCCCCCCTCTCCTGTCCACCTGGCTGCACCCCCCCTCTCCTGTCCACCTGGCTGCACCCCCCTCTCCTGTCCACCTGGCTGCACCCCCCTCTCCTGTCCACATGGCTGCACCCCCCCTCTCCTGTCCACCTGGCTGCACCCCCCCTCTCCTGTCCACCTGGCTGCACCCCCCTCTCCTGTCCACCTGGCTGCACCCCCCCTCTCCTGTCCACCTGGCTGCACCCCCCCTCTCCTGTCCACCTGGCTGAACCCCCCCCTCTCCTGTCCACCTGGCTGAACCCCCCCCTCTCCTGTCCACCTGGCTGCACCCCCCCTCTCCTGTCCACATGGCTGCACCCCCCCTCTCCTGTCCACATGGCTGCACCCCCCCTCTCCTGTCCACCTGGCTGCACCCCCCCTCTCCTGTCCACCTGGCTGCACCCCCCCTCTCCTGTCCACCTGGCTGCACCCCCCCTCTCCTGTCCACCTGGCTGCACCCCCCTCTCCTGTCCACCTGGCTGCACCCCCCCTCTCCTGTCCACCTGGCTGCACCCCCCTCTCCTGTCCACCTGGCTGCACCCCCCCTCTCCTGTCCACCTGGCTGCACCCCCCTCTCCTGTCCACCTGGCTGCACCCCCCCCTCTCCTGTCCACCTGGCTGCACCCCCCTCTCCTGTCCACCTGGCTGCACCCCCCTCTCCTGTCCACATGGCTGCACCCCCCCCCTCTCCTGTCCACCTGGCTGCATCCCTTCACCTGGCTGCACCCTCCTGTCCACCTGGCTATATCCTACTTCCACCTGGCTGCACCCCCTCTCCTGTCCACCTGACTGCATCCCTTCACCTGGCTGCACCCTCCTGTCCACCTGGCTATATCCTACTTTCACCTGGTTGCACCCCCTCCTGTCCACCTGGTTGTACCCCACCTCCTGTCCACCCTGCTACATCCCTCCACCTGGCTGCACCTCTTCTCTCTTGTCCACCTGGCGGCACCTCCCCTCTCCTGTCCAACTGGCTGCACCCCCCTCATGTCCACTTGGCTATATCATCCCTCCACCTGGCTGCAACTCTTCTCTCTTGTCCACCTGGCTGCACCTCCCCTCTCCTGTCCAACTGGCTGCACCCCCCCTCCTGTCCACCTGGCTCTATCCCTCCTGACTGCACCCCATCTCCTGTCCACCTGGCTCCATCCTTCCCCCCCACCTGGCTGCACCCCCTCTCCTGTCCACCTGGACCAGTTCTGGTGCTAAAATTATTGAATTCATTATTTTTTTTTTTGGGGGGGGGCGCAAGTAGCTGTCTCGCCTAGGGCGCAAAATGGTCTAGCACCGGCCCTGGCTGTTGGGCAGGTGCGCTGACAAGGTTGAGAAGACAGGCCCACAGACCCCCGCTGCCCAGTCTCTTTCTAACCAATGCTAGATCCATAATACCTAAAATGGATGAGTTGCAGTTGCAGATCGCTACATGCAGTTTGGTTAAAGAGTACTGTCTGTTGAAATAACTGAAACGTGGCTTCATTCTCTTGTACCGGACACTATTATGCACATATCTGGCCGCACTTTCTATCGCCAGGATAGAAATAGAAATTCAGGGAAGAGCAAAGGAGGTGGCCTTTGTATTTATGTTTTAAATGAGTGGTGCTCTGATAGTAAACTTGAGGACACTAAGGCCCCTTTCACATGGGACGGATCCGTGAAGATCCGCCCCGTGAACCTCCGCTTGCTCAGTGGGGATCGCTCCGCTGATCCCTGCTGAGCCGGCGGATGACAGGGCGGTCCAGTCAGATCTCCGCTCTCCCCTATGGGGGGATCGGATGAACACGGACCGTCTGTCCGTGTTCATCCGATCCGCTCTGCAGACTGATAGAAAAATAGGATTTTCCTCCGTCTGCAGAATCGGAGGATTGCGGACCCGGATGAGATCGGGTCTCAGCGGATGTTCATAAAAAATTATATACAAAGCTGGCGCATATAGGAACATAAGGTCAAACTAAATATTTTTACCATTAAGTCCTTTAAGCTACACAGAGCTTTGTGTGAGATGACTGTCCTTGAAATAAACCGGGCAGCCTTGCGGAGGGAGCCGAAGCCAGACCCCAACATATGAAACAGGAAAAACAGAAAAAAGGCGCCACTTAGTTTAAAACTGTTACACTTTAATTACAAATGCATCAAAGCACTCATTTTTAAGATTACTGTAAAAGGCATATTCGGGTCCAAACGACGATCAGGCTCCGCTGGTTGGTGGTCTCAGAGACTATCAGACATCTGTTTGTGTGGAGCGAGAGCCGGTGTAATGTTCGTGTAAGATGTGTTCCGGGTTGTCGCTGCAGTGAGCCAGGGAGAGGGCTGGAACACAAGCTCAGAGTCTAGCTGAGATGCAACGCACGGCGGAGTGACGTCACGACCGGCATGCAACGCGTTTCAATGCAGGCACAAAGAGACGATGGAGGTCCCTGCACGCATCTTTTTCAAGCTGGTATGTGATTGGCTGTATACAGCCTTTTTATATGCCTTATGTGATACTGCCACCTTGTGGGGCTAGTTGTAAGTGCACCCTATAAAAATAGGTGTCTTACACTAGTACTGGCAATGTTTAAAAAGGAGATATCAAATACTAAAAAATGTAATAATAATAAACGGGACATATACATAAAAACAATATGAAAATCCGATCATGCTATGTGGTTAAACTGTAAGTTAGAAGCTTTTTTCCTATATGTAAAAACTTAAAGGATACATATAAAAAATCATTAAAAATGATTGATATATACAACATTTTTATAATCTTAATCATAATGGATAAGGAGAAAAACAGTGATGTATAGAAATTAATTGATAATACAATAATAATGAACCTTGTGGCTCAACATTAGATGTTATATGTAAGTTAAAACAGGAGATAGTATTAAAAACAACTATTAGTGGAAAGGGATGCTAAAGGTGACCTGCAATTATTTAGGGATATATATGGAGCTATCTTCTTGAGAAGTCATTTTAATTTTATAGTGCAAATACAATTTATATAAATGAATAAATATGAATATTAACAAGATTAATATAAGGGGTGTGCAGATAATATCCTAACATGTAAGGATTCATCAGTTTAGATTACTTGTAGACTGAAAAAACAACAGGTGAAAAAGAAGGGAAGGAAGGGGAAAAAAGAAAGGGAGGGGGCGTGTGAGGAATGGGAGGTAGGGACCGTAATTTTTATTCCACTTCAGCAGACAGGGCAGAGAATTTTGCCGGCTATAGTCTACAGCTGGTGGTGTGCTGCTGGCAGATGTGCTGCAAGGACCTGGGACACCCTGCACTATACCATCATCCCTGTGATTGGAGTCTGCTGAGAAGTCATTAGGTATAGCAGGGACAGACTGAGATGAGTAAGGAGGGAAAGATTTGTGCCCCTTTTGTGTGGCTTTTAGGTGCTCTTACCAACCGACTGAGTGGTGGGAGGTTAAATGCCTTGTCAAGAATGTGGTACCCAAATAGTTGGTGTTTTTGCCACGCCTGATGTGCTTGAGACAAAAAGTTTGCAAATAGCAACAGTGCGATCGGCTGCACATGTATTAAAAAAGGCCCAGACAGCTGAGCTGTGGGAAGTGGGCCAGGAGATAATAGCTCCACAATGTTATGGAATAGGGCGCCTGCTATCTACTCTTCCATGATGGTTGCCTCGTTGGAGTTGTGCCTCACCCTCACTTCCCTCCTCTGCTCTATTTGAATAAGGGGGAAGTTTTGGGACTTTATATGAGGCAATTGAAATGCGGAGGTAAGAAAAAATTAGAATGTTTTATTCATGACATGGATCAATGTCCAATAAAGAAATTATTCCATATATATACACACATGTCTAGCACCAAATGTAAACGTATACAGTAAATGGTTGTACACATAAATACATAGTCATAATAACAATGCATAAAATTGGTATAAAAAAATACATAAAGTGGCATTGCCAACTAGAAGCTAGCAGCAGCGTGCCCAATACTAGTATCAGTAGTCATATGGTGTGTCAAAGTATGCTGGGTCTTGATGGCATAGTCAAATGGGATACTGTGTGGATAGCATTCCATGTATGATGTAACTGTGGCATCAAATGTAGCTCGACGCGTTTCGTGAATATCTTCACTCATCAGGAGCAGATGCAACAAGAATTCCTATGGAATTTATAATTGCAATAAACCGCACTCTATATAGAGAGGAATATGTACTAGAAAGATAACTATATATGAGTAGTTAATGAAACTCACTCACCGAAAAGGAAAGTGCATGCGGCATGCGGCAACCGACGCAAGGTGGGCCAAGAGCATATACCCTGCAACGGGAGCTAAGGTGGCAATATATAACGATGCAGCAATGGATGATGTGAAAAAGTGCGTGAATATGAAAAATTTGTCTCCATTTGGCAGAGTATTTCATGTATAACATCTGGGAACAATGAAAAATTATTGGTATTATTAACTGTTAATTAGATTAGAATTATATATATTATATATGATTTTCCAGTATTGAAATAAATAAATCATGACGATAATTCATGAATGGTGAACCCAATATGGCTCCATAAATGCATATAATTATTTTGATTATAACAGTGTTGAATATAATGTATATAATCAAGACAGTATCAAGATTTATGAATTGGGGTTAGTTAGTTAATAAAGAAGGGGGCGTGACCTGGCAACGCCTGATGGCAGGCCTCCATACCTGATATGAATTGCAGGAAAGGAGAGAAAATGGGACTTTAAATGAGGCCCGCCATATCAATTATAATGAAATAAAGGCATATATGTAAAATTATTTATTTAAAGTCTAAAATTCATATCAAAATAGACATAAATAGGTAGTCACATGACTTACACTTAATTTGTACTGGTCATAGCATAAATTGAAAAAATATTTTTGACATGACATAAACAATATTTTACAGACATAATATGTATAAAAAGACCAACAGCATTTTGGGGTATAGCACTCGACGCGTTTCATGGCGTTACAGCCACTCATCAGGAGTGTAATGCGACAATATAACTGCAAGGAAATATAAACAATTAGAAAATGCCCTTAAAAAAGGGGGAAGGAAAGGTCATTTTCCCAAAGGAATGGCGACTCACAAGTCGCCGCTGGATTGGGTCCAACCACTGCATGGAAATTGGTGGGGATCTCAGGTGTCTCCCCCGGGGTTGAGGTGGGAAGTTCCTCCAAAAACAGAGGGGCAGAGCCAGAAGAAATCCGGATGGCCACAGCATGATCCAATGTGATATGAATGCATTTGGAGTGCTGGGGGTCCTGCAGGTATGTATAAAAGTGTGTAGTTAATAATAGTGACGGTCAATATAAGTGTTCCCTCAAGGGGACTATATATAAGTGATGATGAATGTAAATGAAGGTAATGGAATAGCCCAAAAATGTACCTGTAATAAGTGCTTCATGGATAAACTTGTGTGTGATTGTCCTTCCAAGTGATAGAATCATGCATGGTGAACCATCAGCTGACTCGGGCTCATATCCCCAGTAAAGGGCGGAGTCCCGCCAACGTCATGCTCATCACGATAATTGCAGCCAGAGGGAGGCTGGGAACCCATCCGCATGGCATGTCTGCCCGCAGCGGGTCCACACCCACCTCGTCTGTAGCGTGAGATGGAGAGGGACGTCCACAACATCGAGGCGTCATTAGACGCCGCAAGCGGGACGTCAGTGCATGACGCCGATGTGCAGGAGGTCAATCCCCGCCCCCATCTAGCGGAAGAGGGGGAGGAAAGGACTGCCGCACATCGCAGCCCCGGAAACAAAACAAATGGATCCCCAACCCCCATGGACTGGGCTAACTAGATGGTGATAGAAATTTGTAAGGAGGGGCAATAAAAACAGATCAAAATAAAAATAAAATATATTGTAAATAAAATAAAATAAATGAAGTAAAAGGAGATAAAAAATCGAGTACCGTATATATACTCGAGTATAAGCCGAGTTTTTCAGCACATTTTTTTGTGCTGAAAATGCCCCCCTCTGCTTATACTCGAGTCACCTTTTTGCGCCTGATCTCCCGGACTTTGGGGACCCAGTACCGGCTGGCACACATGTAGCCCCACTCCTTCTCTACATTTGTGCAAAGTTTGTTGTCCGGAAGACCTACGGCCGGGGAATAACAATTTTTCAAAGCCCCTTCCATAGACTCCTATGTTAAACGGTAATTTCTTTGGTGATTTTGGGGAACTGGTACTGGCCGTTTGTAGGTCCCCTGGACCCGAAACTTGGCACACATGTAGCCATATTTTTCCTCTACAAGTGTGCAAAGATTGTTGTCTGGGGGACCTATGGCTGGGGAGCACAGATTTTTCAAAGCCGGGCACCCCTTCCATAGACTCCTATGTTAAACGTCAGTCTAGTCATGGGCACAGTGAGGCACGGACATAGTGAGGCACTGACACAGTGAGGCACGGACACAGTGAGGCAAAGTGAGGCATGCAGATGGACACCCAAGGCTTATACTCGAGTCAATACGTTTTCCCTGTTTTTTTGTGGTAAAATTAGGTGCCTCGGTTTATATTCGGGTCGGCTTATACTCGAGTATATACGGTATATAGAGATACTCAATATGGGGGAAATAATGGGCATGACAGGTCACTAAAGCGGGTGTTTTCCACCCAAATAGTTTTACAAAGAAGGGGGCGTGACCTGGCAACGCCTGATGGCAGGCCTCCATCCCTAATATGAATTGCAGGAAAGGAGAGAAAATGGGACTTTAAATGAGGCCCGCCATATCAATTATAATGAAATAAAGGCATATATGTAAAATTATTTGTTTAAAGTCTAAAATTCATATCAAAATAGACATAAATAGGTAGTCACATGACTTACACTTAATTTGTACTGCTCATAGCATAAATTGAAAAAATATTTTTGACATGACATAAACAATATTTTACAGACATAATATGCATAAAAAGACCAACCGCATTTTGGGGTAAGCACTTATTACAGGTACATTTTTGGGCTATTCCATAATCTTCATTTACATTCATCATCACTTATATATAGTCCCCTTGAGGGAACATTTATATTGACCGTCACTATTATTAACTACACACTTTTATACATCGCTGCAGGACACCCAGCACGCCAAATGCATACATATCACATTGGATCATGCTGTGGTCATCCGGCTTTCTTCCGGCTCTGTCCCTCTGTTTTTGGAGGAACTTCCCGCCTCAACCCCGGGGGAGACACCTGAGATCCCCACCAATTCCCATGCAGTGGTTGGACCCAATCCTGGGGCGACTTGTGAGTCACTAACTTGTCGCCATTCCTTTGGGAAAATAACCTTTCCTTCCCCCTTTTTTAAGGGCATTTTCTAATTGTTTCTAAAATTTTTCAATTTATGCTATGAGCAGTACAAATTAAGTGTAAGACATAAATAGGTAGTCACATGACTATTTTGGTATGAATTTTAGACTTTAAATAAATAATTTTACATATATGCCTTTATTTCACTATAATTGATATGGCCGGCCTCATTTAAAGTCCCATTTTCTCTCCTTTCCTGCAATTAGTTAGTTAATAGTTATTGAGCCCAGGATAACTCCATGAAGAGTGAGAATGAAGGTAAATAAAATAAAATAAGTAATGCCAGTGACAGTGAATAAATCTAATGTGTATGTAAGTAGGGATGAGCTTCGTGTTCGAGTCGAACCCATGTTCGACTCGAACATCGGCTGTTCGTCTGTTCGCCGAATTGCAAACATTATGGGCCGTTCGTGTTAAATTCGAGTGGCGCGTCACGGCCCATAATTCACTGCGGCATCGCAGTGCATTGCTGGCTGGTGATTGGCCAAGCATGCACTATGACCCGCATGCTTTGGCCAATCACAGCGTGCAAAAAACGGAGAGCCATAATTGGCCAAAGCCAGGGTGGCTTTGGCCAATTATGCCTCAGAGGATTTAGTACACGCCCCTCATTATATAAGGCGGCCTGGAAGTCAGCCTTGTGTAGTGTGTTGTGGTGTTGGTTAGAATACAGACGGAGAGAGAGAGACAGTGTATTTTGATTTGAGTTAGATAGAGCAGGCAGGCGAGTCAGTTAGCTGCAGTTACAGTGTGTAGAGGATATATATGCATCCTAGTTGTTGTTGTATATATATTTATACACTGTATTCAGTTTAGCTAGATCCGTTCCTGTTATTCTCTATACTGTGACAGGCAGGCAGGTGATTGTGCTAGCTGCAGTGTTTCACTTAGTGTACTGTGTCCTTTGCATAGCGTTCACCTAAAGCTTACCTGAATAAAATTAGTGGTGTTCTCATAAAAAAAAAACACAGGCAGGGAGCTGCATTAATTTAATTTAGTGTACTGCAGTACTTATGTACTTTGCACAGCGTTCACTTAAAGGAACCTGAATACAATTTGTGGTGTTCTCATAATAAAACCACAGGCAGAGAGCTGCAAGCAGGGGCGGACTGACAGCTCATGGGGACCCCGGGCAAAAGGAGATCATGGGGCCCCCTGTGTCTCCGCCCATGCATCTCCGCCCATGTGTCCCCGCCCATGTGTCCCCGCCCACGTTCAAGCTACATCCACACAAAGTCCCACCTACATATTGCTCTGCCCACATTGCATGCGTTCAAAGAATTTCTCTACACTATGTTCAAAATGTCAGATCCACATTTTTTACTGGCACTGTTTTAGTGCTAAACAGTGCAAATATCAATATTTGAACTATAAACACACCGCTAATGCTATTATCAATGTGTTTAAGTTAAACAAAACTAAAAAAACATATTTGTCAATTTACATGAAGGTTAGGTTACTGTAACCCAGCCAGCACAGTGTTCCCTCTTACATCAGAGTCTGCAGGATGCCCCCTTACAGTGCAAGGGAACTCTTATGTAAAGGGGAACGCTGCAGATCATGATGTAAGGGGGAACTCTGATGTGGAGGGGGCTCTGGTGAATAGAGACCACCTTCCACAGAGTGAATACACCAAGGTAAGGGGGGGTACTAATATAAGGGGGAAACCTTTATATCAGTGCCCCCTTGCATTATTGTATTCACTCCCCTCCTTACATCAGTGACCCCCCCCCACAGAATGGCCTGGCGGCACTGTCACTGACCTCCTCTCAGGTGCACCGTGCAGGGCTCAGTCAGACGGCTCCAGCTTGGTGGCTCTGATCACCTCTCCCCAGTCCACACATCTGTTTCTTCCCGAGTCGTAACCCCCATCCCGGCGGCACTCCCACTTTTGACTCCTTTCTAGGATCCCCTCAGGGACTGCAGACATGATAAAAGACAAGAGATGGTCAGAGGCTGCGGACATGATACAGGAGGTGGACAGAGACTGCAGACATACTACAGGAGGTGGACAGAGACTGTGGACATACTACAGGAGGTGGACGGAATCTGCAGACATACTACAGGAGGTGGACAGAGACTGCGGACATACTACAGGAGGTGGACAGAGACTGCGGACATACTACAGGAGGTGGACAGAGACTGCGGACATACTACAGGAGGTGGACAGAGACTGCGGACATACTACAGGGGGTGGACAGAGGCTGCGGACATACTACAGGAGGTGGACAGAGGCTGCGGACATACTACAGGAGGTGGACAGAGGCTGAAGGCAAACAAGGAGAGGTAGACAGTCACGAGGCAATAAAAGAGGGTAAGCAGGCTCTGTATCTAGAGGCAACAGTTCTGGTCGTGGACACGGTGCATCCTCATCAGCACGTGGCTGTGGGACACGCTTGTCCTTCTTTTCGGCAGCTGGCCACGTTGAGCCACAACATGCCCAAGACTTGGTAGAGTGGATGACCAAGCCGTCCTCATCCTCCTCATCCTCTCTCACCCAGGCTCAGGGTACTATGTCTGGCAAAGCAGCTGCCAAAGCGGCCTCTTCCCTCGGCTCAATGGCATCAGTCACGCCTTCACTAGCCCCACCATGTCCTCATGAGGAGTCCCCCGAACTGTTTGACCACAGTGTTGGGTACATGCTCCAGGAGGATGCCCAGCATTTTGAAGGCTCCGATGATGGAACCCAACTAGAGGAAGGCAGTACCGTGAGCCCAGAGAGAGGGTGTAGTAACGTGAGCCCAGAGAGAGGGGGTGCCCAACAAGGACAGCTATCTGGCAGTCATGTTCCCCCAGCTGCAGCATACTGCCAGATTTGCTCCAGTGATGAGGAGGGAGGGGATGATGAGGTCACTGACTCCACATGGGTGCCTGATAGGAGAGAGGAGGAGGAGGCACATCTCCAATGAGGCAGGATCCCCTCCAGGGGCCAGCTTAACAGAAACACACCGACTGCATCACACCGCAGAGCTCCGCATGTGCAGGGCGCTGCTGTCTCTGCGCATTATTCAAAAAGTTCTTTGGTGTGGGCCCTTTTTCAGACGTGTGCAGCAGATCGCACCGTTGCCATTTACAACATATGTCTGAAGCGTATATCGCGTGGCCAAAATATCAGCCACTTGGGCATCACGTGCTTGACCAGACATATGTCGACCTGCAATGCAGTTTGTTGGCAAGCGTACCTAAAAGACCCACACCAAAAAACAAAGCGGACCTTTCCTTGCTCCTCATCAGCTGGGATCTCCAACCCCACTATAACTTCAGTCCTCTCTGAAACCTGCACTGAGAGGAATGAAGGTGTAGAATTAGGTGTGTCACAGCCAAGTACTTGTGGGCAATCTGCTATTGGTACACCGACATCAGATTGTACCAGGCAAATTTCCTTGCCCCAGCTGCTGCACCGCCAAAAGAAGTTCGCTCCCAGTCATCCACATGCCCAGGGGTTGAATGTTTTTTTTTTTTAAAGGTAAATTTTTATTACGTTTTTTTTCAAAACAAGACATACAATAGACAACAAACAGACACACATGGAGCGAACATCGCCCAATCCAGTACAGTGCAAAAAATGTTTTTTTTAGAAAGCTGGTAAACAATTGGCATATATCAGGAAGACAATATTCAGTCACATTTTTAAGGAGCAGGAGAGACAGTGCTCTCAGAATTAACCCGGTAGCCCCAAACCTTCCTGAATTTTTTCGGACACCCTCTAGCCTCATATGTCAGTTTGTATAATGATACAGCATGGTTAATATTTGTGAGCCAGAAGGCAATAGGGGGCAAGGATGGAGACTTCCAATGGAAGGTTATTGCTTTCTTAGCATAAAACAATACTATTCTCAGAAATGTTTGTGTATTCTCGGATATACTATCATCATCAATATAGCCCAGTAAACACCTTAGAGGATTACATACATTAGGTAATTGTGTCAATGAAGTAATGAAGGCCGTGACCTCCGACCAAAACTGCCTGATCGGAGCACACTCCCACATTAAATGAAAGAATGTGCCATCAGCCATGCCGCAACGAGAGCATAATGCAGAGGGCAATCTATTCAGTTTAAATAGTAAGCATGGAGTAAAGTAGGATCTGTATAACAATTTAGTTTGTATTACCTTGTCACGAGAAGAGATGACAGAGGGAACCTGGAGGGGCAAAAGCTCCTGCCAGATTTCCTCCGTCAGCTCAGGGATATCAGCTCTCCAGCTGGCAGCCGTCTTGCTCAGCCTTTGAGTCGTGGAATGCAGAAGGGACCCATAATATGTAGAAACTAGCTTGGTGTGAGAGGAGTCGGTCAACATACGTTCCAGTGGGGAGAGCTGAATAGATATGTTGCGAAGACCAAACTGTGTTGCTGCAGTGTGGCGTATCTGTAGGTAGAGGAAGTAAGCTTTGCGTGGTAGATTGTAATCTCTACGAAATTCATCAAAAGAACGAAACACATTGTCTGAGAATAAATGCAAAATAGTTTTTACCCCCCTTTTCGACCAGAATCCCCCGTCAGATCTGCGGAAGAACTCCGGTAGAGTCGGGTTCCCCCAGAGTGGAGTGTTCGTCAAGTAAGTATTACTGTCAGCGAACGACTGTAGTTTTGTTAGCTTAATAAGCCTAATAGTCATTGCCAGGACACTCGTACCCTCCCGTCCTCTAAGGGACATACGATAAATCAGGTTCTGCAGGGATTCATAGGAAGTAAGAATAGCAGCCTCCAAAGCGGTGGCTGCGTTGTTGGCTTCAGGAAAAAAACACCAATGTGCATGAGCTAATTGTGAGGCAATATAATAGGTGTGGAGACAGGGTAAGGCCAATCCGCCCTCCAGTACCGGTAACTGGAGGGTGGTCTTGGCAATCCTGACTACCCCCCCTCCACAAAAAGGAAGTAAGGATGGAGTCTATTTCTTTAAATTTAAGCTTAGTGACATATACTGGCAAATGACCCAATACATACAGAAATCGTGGCAGGAATATCATTTTAAAAATATTAATCCTGCCCAATAAGGTAAGTGGGAGATTTGCCCAGGTTTTGAATGTGGTCTTCATTCTCCCTATAAGGGGGTCTATATTGAGTTTAGCAAAAGAGGTAATAGGGAGCTGTACCAGAACTCCTAAATATCGGAAGGAGGTGACTATTTGTAGTGGGCAAGAGGAAGGTAGCCTGGGTGGGTCTGCCTGGTCAATCTGAAATAGGATGGACTTGTCCCAGTTAACCCGGAACCCGGAGAAATGCCCAAACTTGCCAATAATCTCCAGCAGGACTGGGAGAGATGACTGGGGGTCCGAAAAATATATTAACATGTTGTCAGCATAAAGGGACACCTTCTCCTCCAGACCCCCAATCGTCAGTCCCGCAACCTCCCCGCAAGATCTTATCAGTGCTGCCAAGGGCTCTATCGCCAGTGCAAAGAACAACGGCGACAGAGGGCACCCCTGTCTGGTGCCTCTCTTTATCGGAAAGGGATCAGACACGGCCGCGTTCACCCTCAGTCGAGCAGTGGGCTTTGAATATAACAACTGGACCCATCTGATGAAGGTACCGCCAAAACCAAACTTTGGCAAGATCTCCAGCAGATAAGGCCACTCGACTGAATTAAATGCCTTGTGTGCATCTAAGGCCAGGACAGCCCTGGAACCTATCTCCGCATGAGTGGCATGAAGATTTTTGAACAATCTCCGCAGGTTGATAGAGGTCGATCGCCCAGGGATGAACCCAGTATGGTCCGCACCAATAATGGTAGTAATAACTGTGTTCAATGGCCGGGCGAGCACCTTGGCCAAAATCGTAATATCCGAGTTGATGAGTGATATTGGTCTGTAAGATTTGCATAGGAGCAAATATGTGGTTTAGGAATGAGGACAAGCAATGCCTCCGACATAGAGGGGGGTAGCTGTCCCGTTTGTTTTCATAGCAAAATCATACACCCTGCTTAGATGGGGTATAAGCAAATCTTTGTATTGCAGATACCACTCGATGGGGAACCCATCCAGTCCCGGCGTTTTGTTTCTGGCAAAGGATTGGATAGCCTCCCCAATTTCCTCAGTCGTCAGAGCAGCGTCAAGGTCTGACGCCTGTTGGGTCTGAAGTCTGGGAAACAAAATATCAGCAAGATAGTCATCCAATTTCACAATCGTGTAGTGAGCTCTAGTAGCATATAGGGAGGAGTAAAAGGAGATAAAGGCTTCCATGATCTCATAGTTCTGTTCTACCACTATTGTGATGGAGTATATAAAATAAATATTTTTATATATGACTTCTCTTTCTGGTATTTGCAAGGATGAGGCCCTGTGTAAAAAATGTCTATATAAGCCGAGTTTGAATAAAGGGGCTCATTCGGAAGCCATGCATGAGAAGGAATCTATACTGATTCGGTTTATTTCAGTGTGCAATCCCTCAAAGAGGCCTACATGTATATTTTAACATAGATTTGAAGCAGCGGCAGAAGAGAATAGTATCTGGGATTGGACCAGAATTTATCCATTACAATATTGACGCTTCCAACGTGGACTTCTAGACTTCGATTTCTGTAGAGCTGACCTTGTATGGCTGCCAGCAATTGGAGATGTTTCTTCCGGTTCAAGGTCTGATCACCCTTTTTTTACGCTGTAAGTGAATACTGTTTTATTCCTTACCTGTGTTGTTCCGGTTCAGACGCTCTCCCTTTGACTTGCATTCAGTCCGCTTTTCCGAGATCTTCAAAGAACGGGCAATTTCTTGTCTAGAACCAATTTACTAAGAACCCGTTTGACTTCTTCTGCCGGCTGTTATTTATGTTATGTTTTGTTCTGTATTGACTTGTATGTGCTTAGTTCCACCACTGTCTGTATGTGAAGGGGGTGACGCGGTTTCCTTATCAGTGTGTTTTGCGCGGGCCTTGTTTCGAGATGGTGTTGGACAGACACTGATGCCTGGCTAGACCCTGTACGTAACACGTTGGTTTAAGAGGGCGTACGGAAATTTGTGAGAGACACAGATCCCTGGCCGTTTTATAATACGGGTCTCAGACGGTGTCATAATCTATTTTTACCTCCATACAGACAGCGGAGTTGTGATAGCGTGTATTGTCTTTGTTCTGTCTTCTGTGTGTTTGCTTAACGCATGGTAGTTTTGTTTACTTGTTACCAGCTTTTATGGTGTTTCAAGTAGTTTGTTCTGTCTTTTAGAGATCATTCTGACACGATAGCTGTCTTGCTGTCCCTCACGCAGGCACACAGCCCCCTGCCTCTCATGTGTGAGCGTGTTGTTACAAACACACGCTGCAAGAGAGAGGAATCGAATTTCCTGTCTGGTGGGGGTTTGTTGACTCTTCAGTGGAAAAAAAAAGAAAAGAGGAATGGTTTTTAAACGTGCTGCTGTTGTTATATAGTGGGACACTGATACTCTTCATTGCTAATCTTTTCTTTTTGCCATTTAGGATTATTGAAGTGTGGTTTGGCATGTTCTTGACTAATCCAAAATATTTATGCTCTGGAGGGGTTTTTGATGCTAACTGTGTAAGGTATCAACCAATATGAACTAATATTCATGATTAGAGTTCTCTTTAAATATATGTATTAGTACAGAATATGTTTTTCTGAACTGTAAAACAGAATGTGACTTTTGTGGTCAAACTAATCTTTCTTCTGTGTAACTGACAGCCAAGTATATTTAGACTTTGTGGTTAGGCCTTTTCCGGGAAAAAGTCTATCTTACTTCTGCTTTTTAACTGACAGATTGACCAACTGACATCTGGCGTTTCTTATCTTCCTGTTTCAAATGTCAGAACATGTCTAGTTTGACCACAATTGACGTATGTTAACTGACCGCTTTTGCAGAAGTCAAAAAACCTGTTAGAATTTATTTTTGTCTAAATCATGAGGTTTTTGCTTATTGCTGATAGGTCCATAGGAGGGAGGCAACTTTTCTCGCTGTGTATAAAAAAGGACATGTAACCATTAAAACACATATTCCTGTATACCATTCACTGTTTATTGGTGTCTTGAATATCCGGCTGGTCAGAGAGTCTTCCACAGATCCCGAGTCCAGCTCGAGCCAAGAAGGTCCAACAGAACCAGAACCTTTCAAACTGCAGTATGTATTAGATCCCCTTCTAGAGCATGGGTGAGATTTCTCTTCTCATATCTCCTGACATTGACTTTAAGTCGTTGGATTGCTTATAGGATATGTTGAACCATTAATTCATTCCAAATTTAACATAAGTGTTGTTTCATTGAGCACATTTTTTTGTTTGTTTGTTTTTGTTTTAGCCTTTTAAGGAGTTATGAGATCTGTTTGTCTTGAGGTATATGACATAGTATCATGTTCATAAAGAGTACTTACCTTCCGTGTAGTAACGGAACGACGATTCATAAGGGATGCTAGGTTTTAAATGTTCTAGTGTCATTTAATTGTTGAACTTTGCATTGGGCTTGCATAGAAATGTATGTCCATATTATCAGAATGAGAACAAAAGCCTGCCATAACACGGTAGCCATTACTGGGCGTGTGAGGAATGTGGGAGGTCCGGACCCCCACACCCTGACCCGCCCTGGGCTCTGCTCCTAATGCAGTTTTAAGTTGAGGGACCTCGTACTGTAGTCCCTCCTTCATTGCCCTGTGATGCATTCAATACCAGATTACATTTCGAATCGCATTATCGCATACTATCAAGTGATTTCGTAGTGGGTTTTAAAGACCCGATTCAGATTGGGCTGTTAGTGACCCGACCAGAGTAGTATAGGCTCTTATAGCAGTGAGTGCGCTTATCCTTCCACACTCTCTTCTTTCTGGGGTGCCCCTGTCTGCAAAAGTATTTTGGCTGTCATTGATTTAGATTACCTGAAGCCATACTGCTCATTTTGCCCCTAGTCATGCTAAGGCCCTACATGTAATAAAGGCGATCAATACTGCTCCTGCCCTTTTGCCTGTTATGGAAAGCCCTTTTGCCTGTTCATATCTGAAATGCAGGGCCTTATGGGTGTTGACACGAACTCATGGATTCTATAACCACGCTATTGGTTGAGGTGGCCCATCCTGTCTGCCCAAGCCCTGCTGGACTAAACTTCTAACTTTGTCCTGACACTTCCCCTTCTGCTGCTTGCCCCTCACGATATCTTTGCCTTTCTGTATCAGGTGCAACACAAGTGTTTGTCCTATGGTTGCGATGCAGTTTCCTCATGCCTGATGGTGTGACTCTACTTTGATGCCAGTGACTCTACCCTGCTACTCTCCTTCCTCTTGTCCAAGGGGGGTATCATGACATGTCTCTGAACGAACAGGAAGAAGAGAACGCAGACCTACCTGCTACTACCTTAAATGAGGATGAACATGATTGCTTTGAACTCATGAAGGCAGAAACCACCCATCTACCTTCTGTCCTGGATGCCCCAATCCCAATGCCTCAACTCACCTTGTAGCATTACAGGTGGATGATCTTTGGACTGTAGGAACCCGCCTATGTCTCCCCAGAGCTTTGTACCCAGCTGTGGTGCAATGGGCCCATGGAGCAACCCATTTCTCAAAGACTTTGATGAACTCACTTATAAAGAAACATTATGTAGCTCCAGGAAGGACTAAACAGTACTGTAAGTCCTGCCACACTTGCCTAGCATGCAACCCTGAAAGGCTCAGGGTGGCCAGAGGCCTGTCGCAGATCAGACGGCAAAGACCACGGCTGCTTTTGGAGCTAGTTTGCAGATATGGGGTACCTGGGGTGATAGAGAGTGATCAGGGTCCTGTGTTCACTGCTATAGTCACAAAACAAATATGGTTGGCCCTAGGTAACACATTAGCGTTTCATGCATCTTATCTCCCTGTTAGGTTGTTACAGTCTGATACTTTGATGGATTATGTGACCACTCTTGTAAAAGAATTAACTAACATCCATGTACGAGTATTTTCTTGCATTACAGATCCTGATCTAGGTACCGGTACTTACAGTATACTTCCTGGTGATTGGGTGATGGTTAAGAAGTTTCTCTGAAAGCATTCCCTGGAGCCAAGATATGTAACAAAGCTCCAGTTCCTGAGGACTGTGCACCACTCGCACCAGAATGAAATTATATATCTTTTTTCTTATAGCAACTGTGCACGCACAGAAGGTGGCTATTAAACAAAAGGATGGTATAATACAATTTTGGTATAATTCATCAGACACACATGTAGCTACCTTCACATTTGATTTCTGTACTATAATCTTTCGCCCTCAATTGACTGGCAGTGTAACATTTTCCGGACGCAGATCAACACCGGAACTATATATATATGTGATACACCAGACTGTGGTCACTGGGAATCTGTGGGTTGGAATACAGGGGATGACTGGGGATATAGGCCACAGAGTGCCCTGAACAGGAAAGACAAATATGGAGAGTCATTACTCAGCAGACTGACCTTAATAAAAAAGGCATATGGTCAAGCCATGATAGGAAACTGGGCATGAAACTCACCCTGACCATAAAAAATCCCAGTCCTACGGATGCAGGCACATATGTTATGGGAGTGCGATATGATGGAGAGAATAGGGGACCAAGTGGACAGTTCCAAGTTAAAGACATGTATAATTCATCTGAATGGGAGGCCCTTTAACCAACAAGTGATCCCCTTAAACCGCATGTAACTAGATTACCAGACAGGTGGAAAGGGGAATGTGCACTTGCTAAAGTCATAATGCCCCTGCACATCTTCTCGGGAGGTGACTTGGTAGTAAGAAGAGAGCACTCATCTGAACCCAGCAGGCAGCGTAGAGGTGCTCCAGCTGGTAGTTTCGACCCTCATGTATATATAGATGCCATAGGAGTCCCAAGGGGGGTCCCAGATGAATTTAAAGCAAGAGACCAAGTAGCTGCAGGTTTTGAGTCCCTGATTCCCATAATTACTGTAAATAAGAATGTAGATTGGATTAATTATATCTACTATAATCAACAGAGGTTTGTTAACTATACCAGGGATGCACTCCAAGGTTTAGCTGAACAACTAGAAGCCACTTCACAAATGACTTTCCAAAATCGTATGGCCTTAGACATGATCTTAGCTGAAAAGGGAGGTGTGTGTAAAACGTTGCCTGGGACAAGTACATGTTGTACGTACATTCCGGACAATACAGGCCCCAATGGTAAGGTAACCTTGGCCATTAAGAAATTAGAGGATCTCTCAAAAGAGTTAAAAAGAAATTCAGGACTGACCGATCCCTGGGACCAGTATTTTGGGTGGATGAATGGGTGGCAACGCATTTGTACTCAAATAGGCATAGCAATTTTGATACTGCTTACATTAGCTGCACTAGTGGTTTGCTGTATTCTGCCCTGTATAAAAAAGCTGTTAGGAAAGGCAGCTGAAGAGGTGACTCCTACCTTTTTGAATCTAGGTGATATTAGAGAACCAACAAAGGAGGAGGAAGAGGGACCGTATGCTCCATTGCAGTCCTGGCCTGTTACTAATATATACAACATTCTCAAATGATAAGGGAAAGAATAGTACTTGACTGTTCTCCTGACCGTTTCGTCGAGTAAAGACACTGGGCAAGCCATGTCTGACCTCTATGCGAAATATAAAAAAGGTCCTGATGTCAGGAGGGCCAGGTAAGGTTTTATAATATAGGGACAGTATATAAAAATAGTCATTTCAAGGGGGGACTGTGATGGAGTATATAAAATAAATATTTTTATATATGACTTCTCTTTCTGGTATCTACTTAAATATAGTTTGAGAAGCTTAGCAGGGGTTAAATGTTATTTTCTTCGATCTGTGAAGGGAAAGTGTGCTGCCCCCCACACCTCAAGAATTTGGAGTAAAATAGCATCCTTCTATGGGAATGTGTCTGCCAAGGGACAGAAATACACATTAAGATATATTTGTACAATAATAAGCTTGTTGGTGTTCATATCAGAAATTTAGTATAGGTTAAATGTATGTTAGCTAGAAAATATAGGTTAGTATGTTGTGTGTGTTTTGTTAAATCTTATTACGACAGTATTATGTTCCTTGAGTAGCCATATGACAGAGATATTGAACTCAGAGTGGAGTTCTCCACCCCACCTCCTCACTACTGGACTCATTGCCCTAAGTCCCTCCATCCGGCCCAACCCATCGAAAGAAGCAATATGGCGAAGAGAGAATGGAATGCAGCCACGTGAAGAGAGAGGACGTCACAGAGGAAGACGACCATATGTGAACCCAGCCAATCAAATGTACATATTTGCAAGGATGAGGCCCTGTGTAAAAAATGTCTATATAAGCCGAGTTTGAATAAAGGGGCTCATTCGGAAGCCATGCATGAGAAGGAATCTATACTGATTCGGTTTATTTCAGTGTGCAATCCCTCAAAGAGGCCTACATGTATATTTTAACATAGATTTGAAGCAGCGGCAGAAGAGAATAGTATCTGGGATTGGACCAGAATTTATCCATTACACTATGCCTTCTGCGCTCTTAATTCTGGGTATGCTGCATGGCTGATAGTCAGGTTTAGAAAGATATGACAACAAACAGCTGTTCTTGTCACCAAACTCAAAGATTCGCTGTTTCTGGTATAACAGCTTCTTCTGGGTGCGTTCCAAAAGGACTAGGTCCAATTCTCTGGACCCATGCTTTCAGGCAGCACGTGTCTCAGGAGAGGGAGTCGCGGTATAAATGGCTTCTGCCTCCCTGAGAGCCCCCTCTGCATCCATCAACTTGAACATAGAGGCCTTGCGCGTCTGACCAACCGCCGCAGCAAAAGAGCCACGTGTAGCGGCCTTAAAGGCATCCCATACCACTGGAACGGTTGCACTCTGTTTATTAAGTAGCCAGTATGATTTCATCTCTGTCATACATTGGTTCACCACAATTTCATCCGCCAACCACAGTGGGCTCAGTCGCCACACCCGATAGGAGGAGGAGGGGCCTAGGGTGAGGTCCACCATCAAAGGAGAATGGTCGGACACCGCCCTAGGGAGGTATTTAACCTCTGATACCATGGAGAGCAGATCCAACGAGACCAGACACAAATCTATACGAGACAGAGTACCGTGTGACTCAGAGTGACACGAATACTCCCTCCTGTCCGCATGCTTCCACCTCCAGGCCTCCACTAAGTCAAATTGATTTAAGAAGGAACCCAGGGGAGTGGGGGTAATGAAGAACAACGTAACCTGTCTATGGAATTATCCAGTACTGTATTATAGTCACCCGCTATTAGTAAAGGACCCTCTGCTATCGCCAGAATGGAGGTGATAACCCTTTCAAAGAACAATTTAGTGAAGGGGGGAGGAGCATACAGGCTAGTCACGGTATATGGTCTACCCATAAGTTAAAGTACAACAACTAGGGTTGAGCGAACCCGAACTGTAAAGTTTGGGTCCGTACCGAACTTTAGCTTTTACCCGAACCCGGACTTTGCGCGAAAGTCCGGGTTCGGCAATCTAATGGCGCAGTTAGAAATGCTTCAGGGGCCAGCCAATCACCTTTTGATTAGCTGGTGTGCCCTTAGAAGCCATCATAGCCATGCCTACTAATGGCATGGCTGTGATTGGTCAGTGCAACATGTGACCCAGCTTCTATATAAGCTAGAGGCACACAGCACACACGTCACTCTGCTTCAGAATAGATAGGGAGAGGATCTTGTCTGCTACTGGTGCTTTTAGGGAGAGATTGAAAAATACATGAGTTAGTCCTGATTCTGGAATCTGAGGGAAAAGATAGAGAGACAGTGTAGTGTAGGGCCAGGTTCCTGTTGGTGCTTTCAGGGAGAGAGATTTATTATATAGGAATAGGAGTCCAGATTCAGAGATATAACTCAGCGATCTGCATAGGTTTACCTGTTTGTGTTGCAGTGCAGTCTTTTTACACTGCCATGAGCCCAGTGTCAGAGAAAATCTACCTTTTATCTGCAAGCTCAGTGCACCAGCACTGCATATATTACGTTGAGAGATACACCGTTTCCATACTGTGGGTGTATTCTGCTCTTGGAAAAAGATCCATTTAGGGCAAAAAAAAAGGCACTTTATTGTGCTCTTTTCCAAAAGACCCATTAAGGGCAAAAAAAATAAAAAATTTGCATTTTATTTTGCTCGTGCAAAAAAAGACCCGTTTAGGGCAAAAAAAAAATTAAAAAAAATTGCACTTTAATGTACGCTTGCAAAAAGACCCATTTAGGGCCACAAAAAATATTTTGCAGTGTGTTATACATATGTGGAGGCGTGTGAAATAAACCATTTCTATATATTTGTCTTCTACTGTGCTATACTAAAAAAACAACATTTTTTTTTAATAGCATTTTCTGCAGTTCTGTAGCTGTGCGATTCAGCGGTTAAGTACTGTGGGTGTGTTATGGTCTTCCAAAAAACGCCATTTAGGGCCACAAAAAATGTTTTGCAGTGTGTTATACATATGTGGAGGTGTGTGAAATAAACAATTTCTATATAGTTTTCTTCTAATGTGCTATACTAAAAAAACAACATTTTTTTTGAATAGCATTTTTTGCAGTTCTGTAGCTGTGCAAATCAGTGGTTACGTACTGTGGGTGTGTTGTGGTCTTCCAAGAAACGCCATTTAGGGCCACAAAAAATTGGACATACGGTAGCACATAGTAACAGGGCCCCTCACGGGCTCGGTTCGATCGCCACACTTCGGGCAAGGCCTCACTTGGCTCGGCTTGCACCACGGATGGTGTGGCCTTCACCTGAACTCACTACGCAGGCGCCGTTCGTCTTGGGAGATTTTCGAAATTCCCTTGTCCTACATACTGAGCAAGCGCAGTACAGGGTGGACACTATTTGACGGGGGACAGAATTCGACACATCACCGGCCTTACCCAGCCATTGTTGTATTTTTGAACCAGTGTTGGCTACCTCGTCCTCCTCCACCGCCGCTTCCACCTACACAGCCACATCCACCGCCACCTCAACCTCCTACTCCATGTGGACCTCGTCCTCCTAGATCAAGATTATAATTTTTATTTTATTTTTTTGTAGCGCACAGATCCTTTCCCCCTTTCCTGCCTTTATGTTATTGGCTCCTCGCAGGAGGGAGAAAGGCACACCGCACTACCAGCCCGTACCCTCCTATATAAAGAGGTTGAGCGGTGTACTTGACGGGCCGTGCCCACAGCCGGAGTCAAAACTCCTCCAGAGGATGATTCTCACCTCTACTGTAGGTAGAGGCAAGTCCTTTAATTCCCAGTAAAGTCAATGTCCACACCAGCTGAAATTACAACTCTTATTCTCTCATGGCAAAATAAACTCTACTCGGATAGAAAAGGTTAGAGCAAAGAAACAGGACAGCTTAAGGTGTGGAGGAGGTCCAGGCACAAACGTAGCACATTCACTTCACTGCTTAGGTTTCTCAAACAGTTTTAGGTGCACGGTCTCTGCCA
This sequence comes from Rana muscosa, assembly GCA_029206835.1. Classification (NCBI taxonomy): domain Eukaryota; kingdom Metazoa; phylum Chordata; class Amphibia; order Anura; family Ranidae; genus Rana; species Rana muscosa. The sequence goes on from JARGYO010005562.1 coordinate 12,332,189, forward strand.
CAGACCTTGAGGTTGGTCTCTGCCACAGACCGGGTGTACAAGGCCCCTGCCACGGACCTGGAGAACTTTGGTCTCTGCCACAGACCAGGGTGTATAAGGCCCCTGCCACGGGCCGGGTGAATAAGGCCTCTGATACAGTCAAGATGACCTTGAGCTTCTCCTTCTACGAACCTAGCCCATATCAAGGGGAAGACATCTCTCCAGGGAGTCAACAGACCCTTCCTTCACCGTGACTCCCGCATCGGTCCATCAGAATGATCCTCCCTTCCCTGGAACATGGTCCCCTACACGAGGCGGCATCCTAAGACTCCTCGACCCTTAGCGGACTACAGACGAAGGCTCTGGACTCCAGGCTTTACTCCCGCACCTAGGCCTCCATACCCAGGGCAGCAGGAACTCCAGGATAGTACCTCACCCCGGGCTAAAGGTACCGGAGATGGAACAGGAACACATGCACCCAGGCCGAAGGCACCTGGGCGTGGACCCCACTGGACATCAGCCCCCAGGCCAAAGGTCTGCCCCTTTTATATGCTCTCCCGGCATGCACAGCAGGTTCCCCGCCCCACTGTACTACTGCCAAGAGGGGACACAAAAGGCACAGCACTGTATCGGCGGTTCAACCCTAGCCTACCATGGCAGCGCCACCTGTAGGCCGCAGGGAACTGCACACCAATACTGTCCCCCGAGGACAAAATGGTCCATGAATCCTACAGAATTAGGGTGTTTGAGCCTATTTACCACTCAAACACTTCCCTTAAATTTAGCACCCCGCTACATTTTTATTTCAAAGTATTTTATTTTCCCACTAGCTTATCCATTAAATTGAATAATTTATTCCAGAAAGGGCGTATTCTGGGGCATTCCCACCATATGTGTGGCATTGTGCCGTTGAGTTTCTGAGGTTCTTAATGACTTCCCGTACCTCTTCTGCTGAAAAGGGGGCCTCCAGCATATTTTTTAATTTGTTTATTTTTTTAATGTTATTTTAAGTTATTTCCCTATCCACATTTGTTTGCAGAGCACTTGCCATGCTCTTAACAACATTTTGCTGCCATTTGCAGCCCTCTAGCCCTTTCCATTACTTTTTTATAGACCTTTTTAGTCCTTAGAAGTCCGGGTCCCCATTGACTTCAATGGGGTTCGGGTTTGGGTTCGGGTTAAAGTTCGGTCCCGAACCCGAACTTTTTTCCGAAGTTCGGCCGAACCCGTCGAACCCGAACATCCAGGTGTCCGCTCAACTCTAACAACAACTACAAAACACCCTTGCGGGTCCAGTTTAACATGCTTAATACTAACCAGGGCTGATTTGGCTATTAGGATGGAGGTCCCCCTGGCATATGTGGAGTATGTAGAATGGAGGGCGTATACAATTTTTGCCCATTTGAGGGCCATGATTCGAGGGCCATGACTCTAGAGCCCTGAAGGTGGGTTTCCTGAAGTAGGATTGCATGCGGATTGTGGCGTTCCAAGTAGTCAAACATCAGAGATCTTTTCACCATGGAATTCAGCCCCCGTACATTCCAAGACACTAAATGTAGCTTAGACATAGGGAGGCGTAAAGCACATGACTAACTGTACCCACTTCCCATGGCCCGCCGGACACAAGCAAGGCCCGAAGTCCCGCAAACCAGGGGAAGTGCGCAAGGTATAAAACAGGTCAAAAAGATAAGGCAAGATCATAGGAAATAAAGTGATCAGATGCATATCATAAGGGTCAGTTATACCAGCCTGTAAATGGACATGCACAAATGGATACCAGCACTGCAAAACAAAACACATAAAAATAAAAACTTCAAACAAAAATCCCCAAACATCCCCACCAACCTAACCCTCCAGACTCCCAAACCCAAACATATGAGAACTTTGTTCCCAAAACCAAAACTGCAAAGCAGGGGGGTCATGACACAGACCACAAACTAACCAACCCTGAGGAGCGTTAAAATCCCTTATGCCCCATACACACGATCGTTTTTCATGCCGTTAAAAATGCCATTTTAAAAAATGGCCATTAAAAATGATCGTGTGTAGGCTCCAGAGCATTTTTAACGACGTGAAAAACGGCCATTAAAAATTCCGGACATGCTCTCTTTTTTCACGTCGTTTTTCATGTCGTTTTTTTTAACGACGTGAAAAACGATAGTGTGTATGCTTTCACGACGTGAAAAAAAACGCGCATGCTCAGAATCAAGTATGAGACGGGAGCGCTCGTTCTGGTAAAACTAGCGTTCGTAATGGAGATAGCACATTCATTACACAGTAACGGACTGAAAAGCGCGAATCGTCGCTCAACAAACTTTACTAACATGAAGGGTGGCGCCATTCGAACGGAACTTCCCCTTTATAGTGCCGTCATACGTGTTGAACGACACTGCGCTTTGCTTGATCGTTTTTTTTAATGATGGTGTGTACGCAAGGCAGGCTTGAGAGGAAACATGAAAAAAAACGAGGAGAAAAACGTCGGTTTAAAAAATGACAGTAAAAACGATCGTGTGTACGGGGCATAAGACGTGGGCCACCGTCCGTGTCCGCACAGGACAAGTATGCTAGTTAACCCTGAGTCTGAAGGAAAAAATGCAGCAGTCATACAGATCAAACAAGTAAGAAACAAACAGGGTTAGTAGAATGTAGTTCACCACTTTCATATAACTGTAAAGAGGGGAGTGAGATGATCACAGGCGTAAGGATTTCCAGGCCCACTCCTACCCCCCCTCAGCTGTCCTTTGCTGGAAAGGGGTAACGTAGGCCACATAAGGCACAAGGTGTAGCTATCAAAAAGTGCAGGTTAGGTGCGATGTCAGCGCGGAGGGGATCTTTGATTCTGATTCCGGCGTTCAGGATGTCCCAGGGTATCCACCCAGTGAGATGCCTCCTTAGGATCCGCAAAGAAGTAGGCCTTGCCCTGGTAAACAATCCTCAATCGAGCAGGATATAGCATGCCATAGGGGAGATGAAGTTCACGGAGCCTGCGTTTAATAGCCAGGAAAGTGGCCCTCTGCTTTTGTGTAGCTACAGAGAAGTCAGGGAAAATAGTAATTCCACTCCCATTAAAGGACACCCTTCCCTTTTCTCTGGCAGCACCAATAATTGCCTCCCTGTCCCTGAAGTGAAGCAGTTTGATAATCATGCCGTGTGGCTGGGCCCCAGGTGGGAGGGGGCGCATGGAGACCCTATGTGCCCTTTCAATGGCGAATAACGGTGAAAAGGTTGAAGTGCCGAATGTGGTGATTAGCTATCTTTCCATAAAAACCTCCGGGGTTCTACCCTCAGCCCCCTCTGGGAACCCCAGGAAACGTAAATTGCTCCTCCGTAAATGGTCCTCCATTTCAGTGAGCTTATCTGCTGTGTAATCCTGGGCCTGGCGTAGCTCCCTAACAGAGCCCTGTAATGGACGGGTCTCATCCTCCAGCGTGCTAATGTGCTGCTCAGCATTAGACACCCTGTGGCGGAGGTTATGGACATCCTGTTTTAGGAAGGATAAGTCAGTTTTTATGGAGTCCATTTGGGTGGTCAGAGAAGCATGGCTGTGCTGGATGGCCTCCATGATCTGGGACAGGGATGGCTCCACATGGCCTGCATCAGCAGTGTCCTCACTGAGGGTATCAGGGGCAATGTCCTCAGCCAGAGGGAGTAGGAAAGGATCTTCCGGGCTTAGAACAGTGTTACTCACTCTTCCCTGCATTCTTCGGTTTCAGCGCTGAAGAGTATGAGGATGGCTGGCTGCGTGTGTCTGCAGCATGGTGACCGGCGCCATCTTGCCTCTGTTTGCATGGCGGGGGTGGCGGGATGCATCCTGAGGCTTCCTCCATCGGTGGGCCGTATTTTACCATCTCCCGGTGGGCACAATGTTCCCTGGATGCCTTGGGGACAAACAGGATCCCTGGATGGCGAACAGGTCAGTAGGATTGAGTCAGGATGTGTGCGGCATGGACGGAGCCCAGGCTAAGCACGTCCTCACATCCCGGTCGTTGGCCATGCCCCAGCGTTTAAATGCTAGCTTGGCTAAATTGCTAGCACTTCAACTGCTGCCTTTTCAGTTGGTAGACTCTGCCCCCTTCCGTGAGTTTGTGGAATGTGTGGTTCCTCAGTGGCAGGTTCCCAAACGTCACTTTTTCTGACGGAAGGCGATTCCGCCTCTCTACCGGCATGTGGAAGACAATGTCTTGGCCTCGCTGGACAGGGCGGTCAGCGGTAAGGTGCATATTACCGCTGACTCATGGTCCAGCAGGCATGGACAAGGACGTTACCTATCTTTCACGGCGCATTGGGTGACTCTGCTGGCAGCTGGGAAGGATGCCAGACAAGGCGCAGTAGTGTTGGAGGTTGTTCCACCACCACGCCTCCAAAATGGTACTACTGGTGATTCTGACACACCCCTCTCCTCCACTGCTTCCTCTTCTTCCTCCATGGCCTCTACCTGTGCTTTGTCCTCTGAACCAGCGGTGCTCCGTAGGCGTTCAAGGGGCTACGCAAGTACGCAGGCAAAAAGATGCCATGCAGTGCTTGAGATGGTGTTCTTGGGGGACAGGAGCCACACTGGGGCAGAGATTTTGTCAGCTCTGCAGGGGCAGGCTCAGAGGTGGTTGACGCCACACCAGAGCTTAAGCCAGGAAAGGTGGTTTGCGACAATGGCACCAACCTCCTCTCCGCCCACAACAGGGACAACAGACCCATGTGCCCTGTTTGGCTCATGTCCTTAACTTGGTGGTGCAGCGGTTCTTGGGCAGGTACCCGGGCGTACAGGAGGTCCTGAAGCAGGCCAGGAAACTCTGTGGGCATTTCCACTGGTCATATAATGCCAGTGCTCGGCTGGCTGACCTGCAAAAGGATTTCAACCTCCCCAAGAACCACCTAATCTGTGACATGCCCACCAGGTGGAACTCTACAATGGCCATGCTGCAGCGGCTGCACACGCAACAGAGGGCCATCAATTAGTATCTGTTGCAATATGGCACCAGGACAGGGTCAGCGGAGCCTGTATTTTTTTCCCCACGCCAGTGGGCCATGATCAGGGATGCATGCACTGTCCTGGCACCATTTAAGGAGGCCACGCGGATGTTGAGCAGTGACAGTGCATGCATCAGTGACACTGTCCCTCTTGTCCACCTGTTGGAGCACACGCTGCGTGGAATAATGGACAGGGCACTTGAGGCAGAACAGAGGCAGGAAGAGGAGGACTTCCTTACCTCTCAAGGACCCCTTTATCCAGACAGTGTTCCTGCTGGCCCGCCTATCACACAGGAAGAGGAGGAGGAGGATTGTGTCAGCATGGAGGTGGAGCCTAGCACTCAGCAGCAGTCTTAAAGGGATCAATTACAGTCCCAAGACACCCATGGACTTGTACGTGGCTGGGAGGAGGTGGCTGCGGATCATGTCGTCCTGAGTGACCCAGAGGACTCCAGACCAAATGCCTCAGCAAACCTATGCTGCATGGCCTCCCTGATCCTGCAAAGCCTGCGGAGGAATCCTTGTATTCGTGCGATCAAGGAGAGGGATCATTACTGTCTGGCAACCCTCCATGATCCACGTTACAAGGGTAAGGTTGCGGACCTTATCTTGCCGTCGCAGAGGGAGCAGAGGATGAAGCATCTTCGGGAGGCCTTGCAGAAAGGTCTGTGCAATGCGTTCCCAGAGACTGGGAGGTTACAAATTCCTGGTCCTGGACATTATGTTGCTGAGGCTTTGGTCAGTCAAAGAAGGAGCGGTGGAGAAGGTGGCCGTCTGACCGATGCATTCAGAGAATTTTTTAGTACGCAGCCCCAAGGTATGATCGGTTCCAGCAACCATCGCCAGCATCTGGTTTGCAGGAATACCTAGGGGCAAGATCCGTCTTGGACACCTTTCCCACCAAAAATCCTCTGGGTTACTGGGTCTTGAGGATGGATCACTGGCCAGAGCTTGCACAGTATGCAATTGAGCTACTGGCCTGTCCTGCATCCAGTGTTCTTTCGGAACGCACATTCAGTTCTGCTGTAGGCTTTGTAACCGATCACAGGGTGCACCGGTCGATCGACTGACCTTCATAAAAATGAATCAGTCTTGGATCACCACCAGCTACCAAGCACGTGATGCTGATGTAACCGAATAATTTTTTTTGAAATGTCAGATCCCTTCAAGACTGCCTATGCTGATGCTGAGTGACTATCCTTTTATGCTGAGTGACTATCCTCTTCCTCCTCAATGATCATGCTGATAGCTTGTAAGAAAATTTTTGGTTCTGGGCACCACCACCAGTGGCTAAGGCCCAATTTTTCAGCCCCTGTTTAACAGGGGCGTGTAATTACAATTTTTGATGCAATACTTTGCAGCAGGGCTCATTACTGCGCTCCAAGTACAGTATCTGTGAGGGGTTGCAGTGGTGACACCAATGCCTAAGGCCCAATTTTTCTGCCCCTGTTTAACAGGTGCGTGTAATTACAATTTTTGATGCAATACTTTGCAGCAGGGCTCATTGCTGCGCTCCGAGTACAGTATCTGTGAGGGGTTGCAGTGTTGTGGCACCAGTGCCTAAGGCCCAATTTTTCTGCCCCTGTTTAACAGGGGCGTGTAATTACAATTTTTGATGCAATGCTTTGCAGCAGGACTCATTGCTGCGCTCCAAGTACAGTATCTGTGTGGGGGTTGCAGGGTTGTGGCACCAGCACCAGTGCCTAAGGCCCAATTTTTATGCCCCTGTTCAACAGGGGCATGTAATTACAATTCTTGATCTAATAACTCACAGCAGGACCCATTCCTGCGCCCAACAAGAGCAACTGTGAGGGCTTACAGTGTTGTGGCAACACCACCACCAAAGGCCCAATTTTTCTGCCCCTGTTCAACAGGGGCATGTAATTACAGTTCTTGATCTAATATTTCACAGCAGGGCCATTCCTTCGCCCACCAAGAGTAACTGTGAGGGCTTACAGTGTTGTGGCAACACCACCACCACCACCACCAAAAGGCCCAATTTTTCTGCCCCTGTTCAACAGGGGCATGTAATTACAATTCTTGATCTAATATTTCACAGCTGGGCCCATTCCTGTGCTCCACCAAGAGTAACTGTGAGGACTTACAGTGTTGTGGCACCAGCACCACCACCACCAACAAAGGTCCAATTTTTCTACCACTGTTCAACAATGGCATGTAATTACAATTCTTGATATAATAGTTCACAGCAGGGCCTTCCAGCGCCCACCAAGAGTAACTGTGAGTGCTTACAGTGTTTTGGCAACACCAACACCTAAGGGACAAATTTCTGCAGAGTATATACGGCAGGCCCCTACTTTCAAACATCCAACTTACAAACGACTCCTACTTGCAAACGGAAGGAGACAACAGGAAGTGAGAGGAAATCTACCCCTAGGAAGGCAAATTCTCTCCTGTAAGAGTTAAAATGGGAAAAAGGTGTCTCCTCTCCACTGATTTTTTATCACCAATCCTTGTTTCAATAAAAAAAACAAATTTTCAAAAAACATTTGTCATTGGGACGGAAAGTGAGGTGAAATGTTCTGAACAGGTGCGCAGACAGCAAAACAAATGTTACAGGGGTGATAACCCTTCCCTATGTTTTCCAAAAAGCTTAAAAATAGATTTTTGGGCTGGAGCTACACTTAAAAAATGTACCAGTTCAAAATTACAAACAGATTCTACTTAAGAACAAACCTACAGTCCCTGTCTTGTTTGCACTACCTGTATACTGCTGTTCAGAGTATATAGGGCCTTTTTTTAATTTCGGTGAGGGGTTCCCCTTAATATCCATACAAGATCCAAAGGGGCTGGTAATGGGCTGGGGGGGGGGGTACCCATGCCATTTTTCTCAATGATTTTCATCCATATTGCTGGGACCACACATTACATTGAAGCCGCAAGCAGTTTTAAATGACTTTTTTTCCTTTAGAAATGTCGCTTTGTGCAGGGACAGTTCTAAACATGGGGAACACATGCTACTTCACAGGCATACTTTAGACACCCCCAGGTACGATATTTAAAGGAATATTTCACTTTTTTTTTAACTTTAAGCGTCATTAAAATCACTGCTCCTGAAAAAACGTTAGTTTTTAAAACTTTTTTTTGCATTGATACATGTCCCCTGGGGCAGGACCCGGGTCCCCAAACCCTTTTTAGGACAATAACTTGCATACTAGCCCTGATAATTAGCACTTTTGATTTCAAACGTTCGAGTCCATTGTATTTAATAGGGTTCTAAAGTTCGTGCAAACTTTCGGTCTGTTCGCAGGTTCTGGTGCGAACCGAACCGGGGGGTGTTGGGCTCATCCCTATATGTAAGGTGATTAACGGATTATAAATATATAAGTGTGTGCTCAAAGAATGAGCAGCAACCTCTAAGTGAAAAAGGGGAGTGACTAAACAGATTCTGTTATCCAGAGAAATAAAGTGGGGAATGGTAGGACCAAGAAATGATATCACCAAAACAATCCTAAACCAAAAAAGGAAGGGCTTACCCCAAAGCTGCATCCGTGCATCACCAGTAAAGGCATATGACTAGTGTGCAGAGACCCCAGAAGGAGACTAGCCATGTGAGCAGCTCACTCGAAATGGGGAATATATGTGTATTGACACCAACGCCACGCATGTGAACCAATTGAGGTCGGCGCGATTACATCATGACTGTTGTAATACGTGCGACGTGGAGAGCTACATTACAGGGGGTAATTTTTGGGACTTTGAATGAAGCACATGAAGTGCCTTCATCCCTGGTATAAGTGAATAAGGGGGAAGTTTTGGGACTTTATATGAGGCAATTGAAATGCGGAGGTAAGAAAAAATTTGAATGTTTTATTCATGACATGGATCAATGTCCTATAAAGAAATGATTCCATATATATATACACACATGTCTAGCACCAAATGTAAACATATACAGTAAATGGTTGTACACATAAATACATAGTCATAATAACAATGCATAAAATTGGTATAAATAAATACATAAAGTGGCATGGCCAACTAGAAGCTAGCGTGCCCAATACTAGCATCAGTAGTCACATGGTGTGTCAAAGTATGCTGGGTCTTGATGGTATCGTCAAATGGGATACTGTGTGGATAGCATTCCATGTATGATGTAACTGTGGCATCAAATGTAGCTCAACGCGTTTCCCCCTTATCCACTTATACCAGGGATGGAGGCACTTCATGTGCTTCATTTAAAGTCCCAAAAATTCCCCCTTGTAATGAAGCTTTTTTGCTGAAACGGGATGGAAGCTATTTGTTAAATTGGGTGGCAGTGTTCCCCTGCCATCCAGGTGTGAGGTTTGCCCCCAGTGTTGGTGTGCCTTATAAGGCTCAAACATTGGGTATTTTTTCATATATATTGCTTGTGGGCACTGAACTTATGAGTGCCACACATTGCACCACCAACAGACAGCGGGCCTGACACTGGTGTAGTGATTTCATATGTTTTTGTCCAATTATGCAATGAACACCTGTCACCTGGCCAGTGCTATGCGCCTTTGTGGTGTACCGCCACTCAGTGTGGCACCATGGGTTTTTCTTTGTTCCGGGAGCTGTGATGCGCCCTGTGGGTTCCCCCCCTCCTTCCCCTGCACTTCCATGTTCGGGAGGTTGGGGCAGGTGCCCCTTCACGCATCGGCGCCACGCTCTCCACGTCGCACGTATGACGACAGTCATGACGTCATCGCGCCGACGCTGGATACAACAGCCCGTGTTCCTGGTTGAGGGATTATGGCGCCGCTCACTGAGTGATTCCTCGGCTCAGGTGTGGACACCTTCCCTCAATTGGTTCACATGCGTGGCATTGGTGGCAATACACATATATCCCCCATTTCGAGCGAGCTGCTCACGCGGCTAGTCTCCTCCTGGGGTCTCTACACACTAGTCATATTCCTTTGCTGGTGATGCACGGATGCAGCTTTGGGGTAAGCCCTTCCTTTTTTGGTTTAGGATTGTTTTGGTGATATCGTTTCTTGGTCCTACCATTCCCCACTTTATTTCTCTGGATAACAGAGTCTGTTTAGTGACTCCCCTTTTTCACTTAGAGGTTGCTGCTCATTCTTTGAGCACACACTTATATATTTATAATCCGTTAATCACCTTACATACACATTAGATTTATTCAGTGTCACTGGTATTACTTATGTAGCGCCCACCCCCTTTTAGGGGTGCTATATACCCAAATTTAGGGGGTTGGTCTGAGTTAGTAGTTAGGCTCAGACCGTTCTCATTGATAGGTTGTGCTATTTTGTTTCTGCAAAATGGTGGTATGCTGGTGTGCAGTTCTCTGTGGCCTGTAGGTGGCACTGCCATGACAGGTCAGGGTTGAACCACCAGTGATAGTGCTGTGCCTTAGGGTGTCCTCTCTCGACAGCAGTACAGTGGGTGTGGTTGGCCTGCTGTGCATGCTGGGAGAGGATACATAAGGGGCAGATGCCACATGGCAGAGGAGGAGTGGAGGCTGATCGGTAGGAGTCCGAGTCCAGGTGCGCGGCCCTCCAGGCCATGGGGCCGCGTGCGCATCAGTCCCAGGCACCTTTAGCCCTGGGGCTGCAACTTCAGCACTGGGCCCAGCACCTTTAGCTGGAGCCCACTTCTGGGAAGAGGAATCCCAGGGTGTCCCTCGCGAGGGAGCCCGCTTCTAAGAAGAGAAGGCCGGGGAGGACCTTTCTGAAGGACTGGTGAGAATTTACGGTGAAGGAAGGGGCCCGGTAACTTTCTGGAGGGATTCATCTATCCATCAAGGGCCTAGTAATGTGCTGTTGCTGGCACCTGCCCTTGTATTGCAAAAGCTGAGAAGTTCGGGACATGATAGATTCTGTGGCAGAGGGTCTCCCGATCGTATCTAAGGAAAAGAACCTAATTAAGCGTCCGAGCATCACTTCGGCTGCTAGGATCCACTTTTACAGGAGACTATCCAAGTGAGCTGAACACACTCTGGGATAGAGTGGTGATTGTAACATTTACTTGTGCCTGGACCTACCTCCCAAAACCTTGCTGTCCTGTCTCTTATCCACCCTTTCCTATCTGCTGCATATTGATGAAAAATAAACTCAATGTTGGAGTTTAGAGTGGTGTGGACATTGGAATTACTTGGAGGGAAAACAGAGACTTGTCCCTATATCCTAGGAGATGAGAACCAACCAATGGAGAACCTAGCTGTGGGACCCAAATACATGACACCGCTCAACCTCTTCAAACAGGAGGGTATGGGCATATAGTACGGTGTGCCCTTTTCCTGCAAGTGAGCCAAAGGGGCTCAAGTCCGGGATTCTGCATCTATACCCCCCAGAAGTTGGACTTTGTTTCCCTGTGTGGTTCCGTGAAGGTTGGCCATTTTGGTGAATTTTGAACTGCGCCACTGATGAGAGTAATGGAGGTACAGGCCTAAACTGTATTTCTGGCTGCGTAGTTCGTGGGCGTGTTTCAACAAGAAAAAGCCCGCGAGCTGCGTGCAACAAGAAGAAAAGGGGAGGAGCCTTGACATATCGTGAGTTGCACGTGGTGAATTTGGCGCCAAGTGGACAGTACGTGCTGGAATAGTGAGTGAGCAACATGTCTGCTGTCCCATGGAGTTCGGTTTCTGCTTCCACCATGGACGTTGCCTCACTGGCTGCCCCTCTGACAGATACAGGGATTAGGTTCAAGCCTCGGGGCCGCTTTGCACTGTACACGTGCTGAGATGCAGAGGCCTTGGGGATGGTCTGTCCCGCGTGCCAGGGACTGGTGGTGCACCTTCGGCCCTTCGGGAGATGTACTAGATGTGGAGAGTTCCTCTTTGAGGTGGATCAACCCACGGAAAAGCCCCGGGCCTACCGTGCTAATTGCTTAACAGGCGCAACCATTCCAGAGGAGGAAACCTGCGCCTCCACAGACACCCCCACGTGCACCACTGTGACTAAAAAGGAAGTCAAGCTCGAGATTCCGGTTACTGCGGACCCGGAGACGGAGAAGCCAGCGGATTCTGTCTCTGTTGCTACCGAGACTTCTCTTCCACCTCCCAAGCAGAAGGTGGGCTACGTGAAAGCCTCCCGCGGCCGCAGTCGAGGTACACCCCAGCACATACCTGAGCCGGAGCTCCAACTCGGAGGGACCTCCAAGAGATCCACGGCAGGCAACGGTAAGGAGGCTGGGGTCATGACAGTGACAAGTTTGCTGGGGAAAGGGAAGAGGCTCAGTGTCCGTACTAAAGGGGATGCTTGGGTGCCTGACCCGCAGGAACTTTTGAGAGACAGTGAGTCTGTGTCAACTAAAAACTACCTGCCAGCGGAGGAGTATGACACCTCTGATTTGGAGTCGTCTTCCGACGTGGGAGATGATTTTGAGATGGATGAACTGTTTGCAAGGAAGGGATGGGACAAAACCCTGTTGTCCGCACCCAGAAGCATTAGACAGGGATCGCCCATGGATTCTGGGGAAACTACACCCCAGGTGGAGGCCCCTACATGCCAGGAAGGAGATGTTCCCGTGCCTGCATTGTCCGCACCCGCATTGCCAGCGCCTGCTGCTGTGGCTGAACGTGTGCCACTGCGGGCCCCTTTTCCAAGACTTAAGGCAGTGAAAGTGCCTAGGTCCCCAGATGCCCTTGTTTTACCGGGTGCAGGAGACCGTGCAACCCTTCCTCCTCTTTTGAGACTGCAACGGCTCTTTAATAAGAGAGTGGCCGTCGAGTATGGCTTGGAGTATCCCTATGTTCCCAGGGATCTATTGTTTGAAGTTGAAGCATATCGTGAGAGGTTATATAAGGAAAGAAAAAGTTTGGGACTTTAGATGAGGCATATGACAGACCTAATATGTAAAAAAGTATAGAAGTATTTATTAACACAGAGTATATTTATAGGTGATACATACATGCAGAGTAAAATTGTATACATAACATAGATACATTAAATATATGTTAAAACATATATTGCATTGGTGTCAAGACACAAGCTGGTAGCTGGTATAAGGTAGTCCATTGTCGTGGAATTTCAGGCTGCTGTTTACAGAGCACACAGCCTATAATTCCTGTGCTATCTAAGCACACATCAGTTTTCATCTTTTTGAAGTAATGCTATCTTTAAGTTTGCTAAGATCCACTCACCGTTCATTCCATCATTCATACAAGAAAGTCGGCACCACAAAAGCTTATCTTCTTATCAGGCCATTCCAGCAAAGACTGTTCAGCCGACGCCTAATCATAGGCTTTTATTAAACTCAAAAGATCTCACACAGGAGGTGATTGGCTGCAGCAACCAATCCCCTCCCCCATGGGCGGGAACCTCACAGGATGTTCCCTCCTCACAGGAAAATGACAATACTTGGACATTCCTTCCAACAGGAGATGTCATACATGAATACATTAAACGTAGGATGGCTAAAGTTACCGTTGATAGGAATTCTTATTCTGCGCTATTCCATAGAATAACGCATATTAAAATTATACTATTATTGAATGGGGAGGGAGGCTATCTGCAGACGCACGCTACGAATTCCAACCAATGTTGATCAGACATAGCAGAGACAAGAGCGCCCATCCGCCTATAACCAATGATGTCATTGCAGAGCGAGCATATCCCCCCCTTAACGATCGTCCATGCTAATGCACAGAGGGCCCCCGTTGGTGGACATATCCGCCCCCTGCAAACATCACACTCCAACCTCAAGACGTTTTCCCCTATCAGACGGGATTCAACCAGCCTCAGACTACCCCAATCAGCTCTTTTAGAGCGGGTTGCGGAAGTACTAACACTGGGTGACACTATGACAATACATATTAAATACATCTCCATAAAAATCTCCACAACAGTCCTCCCTTTTTTGTCATATGCACCCTATGTGTCCCTCGATGAGAGTTGATATGCTTCTTACACCTGGAAATGAATCAGTTCTTAGTCCATAAAAAGGAAAACACGGCTTGACATGTAGACTCTACTCTTCAGGGGCATGACTTATAAAGGAGGACACGACATGGTGAGCTGTAGTAATCGCCGATCCGTCTGTGATTCTCTGTCTTGTATGTGGGTCCGGCTTCGGGGCGTCTCATCAAGGAAACTCTGGCCACGCGTCAAATCAGGCAACAGGAGCCTCTCGTCACGACATAGAAAGAATAGAAATAAAAACGACATGAGTATATATATTCCCACTTCCTTTAACCACGATCCGCTGTAAAATAAAAAATTAGATCCCCAAAGATTCCCAAACCCTTAAAAAGGACTCCCAACCTTCACTTAGCTACAGCTCTGGCTTCAACAATTACATGAAGAACCCTATCCTTAACGGATGAGAATTGTTCAATCGTATCCCAAGCTCGAGCCCCCCCCCCCTTGTACATGCAGGACACCATGCCCAGACTTGGTCGGGGTTGGTGAACAAATCCCTTCTAGCTGTCCCTGCCATTCTTAATTTCCTGCGCCATCAGATCCTCGCAATCGGCCGCGACCTAAAATGTTGGGACAGCTTCACCATCGCGCATGAACCTCTTGCTTTGGGGGAATTACCTTTATAAGCTGCAGATCCACATAAACACCAAACTAAAGTTCAAACACACTTGTGGGCTGCCTAGATACCCAAACCGACAAGAGACAGAGCCATTAAAACTAAAACCAATTTTACCCTCTAAAAATACATCGTTAGGTTCCATTGACGAGTGTCTGTTTGGAGTCTTCACTAGTTGGTCAAAACTCCTCATACCCATAATAACATCATAAATGTCATGTACCGCTGTCATCGCTGGGGACTAAAACTCCTCATACCCATAATAACATCATAAATGGCATGTACCGCTGTCATCGCTGGGGACTAAAACTCGGTGAAGACTCAGAACAGACCATCGGTCCTGTTCGCTTTCTGAGCTAGTCAGGACATACACTTTAAATAATAACTTGGGATGCTTTTCACCGTTACCCTCGCTAAAATTTACTAAACAACAAAAATATAAATAAACAAAGATACTCCTCATTCTTTGGTGTGGTTGAGCCGCTTCTTGCAGTGGCTGGCGTGGTCTCATCCCTCAAGCTTCTTTACAACGACCCAGTCACCTGGTTGGAAAGAATGTAAACTGATTACTAAGTCAGGGTCCAGGAGGGACTCGTGAAAACCTTTTGGTGGACATTTTGAAGTTCATGTCACAACGATCGCACCCACCCCATCAGCCGAAAATATAAGTGACAGCTAATGAGGAGAGTACGACCCTGATTTTGATTGACCTCCAAACAACCCTCATATGACAATAACCCAGACATCGGGACTGTGGTCACTGCATAACCTGTGCGTGGCTTACAATACCTGGAGCCATTGATAAGGTTCTTAGCCTCTGGGATGGGAACCTACTTCACCAGACTGCTGCTTGCCAATTCAAATTCTATCAAAAGAAAGACCGTCTTGGCACAAACTTGGTTAGAATTACAGAGGTTATTATTAGTTTGAAAAAAAAACTGTCACTCTTACATTTATCACTTCTCCCCCCTTTTCTTCCTCATTACAGACTGAAGGAAGAAATGTGTGGTGCAGGAAAAAAGAAACAATGAAATAGCCTGTGATACTTTTACCTCCCTTAGATTTATCCATATGTACAGCTGTCTACATACACCTGTTCTCTGTGTACAAACTCCTTGGACCTGAAAAATACTTATAAGCAAAATCATTACTCTATTCTTCATATTTAACCTGCAAAGAATGGTAAAATAATAATGACATTCCTGTACATTGGTAAATTGTCAATGACATTCTTTCAAAACCGATTCAAACAAAACCCTCTGTAACCCTTACTTTTCCCATTCCTACAAAAATACAACAGCCGCGACGCATCGGAGGATCGCCGCGGTAAGTTCGAACATATTCACGTTACTACATACAAACATTCCGATACAAACGTGGGGGAAATACTTCCCAGTTTCCAAAACCACAAATGAAAAAAAACAAAAACAGCCAGAATTCTACCTTCACTCTTTCAGCAATAGGAAAAAATACAATGGGAATATGAGAGCAACTCGAGAAGCTTGCATGGACCAGCCATACGAAGTTCAAACAAACGGGCATGAGACAACACCGTTCCTCATCATTACAGATTTCTGAAGCCGCAGCTCAACTACATCCATTCCAGAGGGATACCCAAAATAGTATCCTTGGACCACCTATGTTAATCTTTTTGGGGTTCAAAGGCCTTTGCCCCAAAACTAGGCTTCGTGCACTGTGTGACCGTCTGACTATGGGAAGCCTCCATTCCTTCCCTTTGCACAGACCTCCTTGTGTCCATGGTGATTCGAATCGGCTTATCGTCTTAAACCTGCGTCCAGGTTAAACCGTTGCACCCATTTCGGAGATCACCGCCCGGTGTCTTCTTATACGGTGGATTGAAGAACTACAACCACTATATGGTCAAGTCCTCCAACTAGAAACCCTAACCGAGGCGTCAACTCTATGGCTTGTTGTCCCAACACTTTTGGAACTACAGAACAACCACTGATCAACCCCCGAATTAGGCCTCTACCCCTCACAGTGCATGCATACACAAGCGTTTTCCGCTATACACCCATACACTGCGTTGTCAGACTAAACCTCACAGAACACTTACGCCAGTTTACCACCTGCAGAACAATGTGGCTTCTCTCTGTATCTAGATGATAAAATAATGGTGATACCCCCTGTTTTTCTCTCTACCCAAAACTGTATTACAGTACAAAACTTCACAAAACTGGAACAAAATATAAAACACTTTTAAACGCCAAAATGCTTTCCATTTTCCTTCCAGACACAAATCTCATTGCTCACCTTTAAAAACCCCAAGCTCCTCCCACTAACTTTCTGCTGATATATAAATGCTGAAAAGAAACTTCCGGTTATGCTCAGCTCTTAAAAAAACCAAACTGGTTTATTTACATATCAATTGTTCAGGAAGAGGGAGGGGGAGGGGAGGTGTTAGCTTTGTCTATCAAGACTCCAAAAAAATCCATGGCTACACATTATATATTTCAACCATTTAAAACCTTGTCAAGGAAATGATGGAATAAACCCCCCTTTGCAAATGGGAGGGAATCCCCCCTGACCCACATTCCCTGGAAGTCAGACCATAAGTTGGGACTCAAAATACAAACTCCTGCCAAGAGATGGCTATACAGTACAAGTTCCAAAAAAAAATGAATTGCTCTCTGGGAAACTCCCAAATATTTAAACATAAAAACACATCATTGTACAAAAACTCTGTTAGGCTTACAATCAAAATTCAGTGTAAAGTGAAGTTTTTCTTAAAACCAAAATCCAATGCAAAAAAAAAACGCCGCGCATATACTGCTAAGTCAGCTGACCCTACAATAGCTTACATTCACTTAAATGAAAACAGAGAAATCCCCAACCTAACATCATGTGCATGGAGTTTGCATGTCCTCCCTGTGTCTGCGTTGGCCTCCTCCCACACTCCAACTGCTGGTAGGACAGCCAGATCCCATCCATAAATAGGCCCCAGCATGTGCGTGTGTCCGCAAGCACGTTGTGGCCCCTCGGGGTAAAACCGCGCTATTTTAAGATACCACTCAACTCAAAAGGCGATGCTTAGAAAAACAATTTAAACCAGCAAATTCATTAAACAAAAACCAGTCTCTCAGTATGTCCCCCTGGTGTCTCACTACTCTTCCCAACAGTGCACAGGTCAAACTGTAAACGCATAAAACATAAGAAAACTGTGCCGATCAACAAATGCCAATACAGCATATTCAGGAGTAGTGTTTGCTAAACTGGAACTTCCTATCTCAAACTGTAAACGTCTCTCAAAATGGCCGACAAGCCAGGACTACAAAATGGCGGATGATCCACCACAGCACCTCATGGACAACAAAAATTGCGCCATTGACGCATGCAATTTTTCCCGCCAAAACCAGCATCTCTTTAAAAGAAAATCAAAAATGTTTTTCTCCACAAAGACTGACTACACCATGGATATGCAATTAGCGGACCTCCAGCTGTTGCAAAACTACAAGTCCCATCATGCCTCTGCCTTTGGGTGTCATGCTTGTGGCTGTCAGTCTTGCTATGCCTCATGGGATTTGTAGTTCTGCAACAGCTGGAGGTCCGCTAATTGCATATCCCTGGACTACACCATTGAAACTTTTCTAAATTATCATCAAAATCCACTGAAAAAGGTGTCAGCTACACTCTACAAGGACCACATGTACACTTACAAACTTAGCCTCCCTTTGGCCAACTAAACAGCACATTCAATAAATGTGAGTTACATGAATAATATTAAAAACATATTCATTTCTCTAAGTTCATATACTCTGAGATATTCACCACTTTTCTCTACCTAAAGTTCACACACACAGTGGCCTCAGCTTCCATAACAAGCCATTGCAGAGACATACTATGTCTGCCTTCTAGCAATGCCTGGCCACTTGGATATGCGGCGGGAACTTTCAACTTTAAAACCAAACACTTTTGTTAAAATATTTTTACACTTATGGGGACATGTGTCTTTGTCCCCTATAAAGGCAAAAATCACAATTTATCCATTTCTATTTTTCATAGAAATCACAAACACAACACACATACAGTATATTGTTGCTTGTAACATTTGCTTAGAGTGTCTTTCCCTCAGGGCACAGCCCCTGCAACACAAGGCAGTGGGCAAGCCCTTCCCCCATTCAAGCACATGGCAGCCAAACAAACAATCTACTTACAAACTTCTCAGTGCACTAAATACCACAGCTATACCTTCATTTCATACACAATATACAGTTTATATTTCTCGCTTAGTTACACTCTTACAGCCCACAGTTTCCATCAGATCATCTCTCAGGGCCCTCCCACTACAAAACTCCTGCATGCTATTTACAGAAAGTCACCAACTTTTACCATTGTAACTGAGATGCTTCCTGCCCCTCCCCCACTAAACCTCATGGCTCAAGGACCAGAACAATGCAGCAGCCATTGCTGGCAGCCAACTGCTCAATACATCACACAAACAATCTAATCACACAGGCACATGCAGGCATACCCACACACAATCAAATTCACAGGCATACGATCCATGACAAAATCACACACACACATACGATTCGCAGACATACACACGCTGAAAACTTAAAACATTATTTCAAAAAGACAATTTTTTTTTTTTTTTCGTTTCAAAGTACAGCCTCTTTACACATCACATCGCAGGTCCACTCTCCTCCTCTGCTGATCTGATGCTCAAAGAGGCCGCAATTGGTCCCAACCGTGAGTCGCCATTACTGTCGTGGAATTTCAAGCTGCTGTTTACAGAGCACACAGCCTATAATTCCTGTGCTATCTAAGCACACATCAGTTTTCATCTTTTTGAAGTAATGCTATTTTTAAGTTTGCTAAGATCCACTCACCGTTCATTCCATCATTCATCCAAGAAAGTCGGCACCACAAAAGCTTATCTTCTTATCAGGCCATTCCAGCAAAGACTGTTCAGCCGACGCCTAATCATAGGCTTTTATTAAACTCAAAAGATCTCACACAGGAGGTGATTGGCTGCAGCAACCAATCCCCTCCCCCATGGGCGGGAACCTCACAGGATGTTCCCTCCTCACAGGAAAATGACAATACTTGGACATTCCTTCCAACAGGAGATGTCATACATGAATACAATAAACGTAGGATGGCTAAAGTTACCGTTGATAGGAATTCTTATTCTGCGCTATTCCATAGAATAACGCATATTAAGATTATACTATTATTGAATGGGGGAGGGAGGCTATCTGCAGACGCACGCTACGAATTCCAACCAATGTTGATCAGACATAGCAGAGACAAGAGCGCCCATCCGCCTATAACCAATGATGTCATTGCAGAGCGAGCATATCCCCCCCTTAACGATCGTCCATGCTAATGCACAGAGGGTCTTTTAGAGCGGGTTGCGGAAGTACTAACATTGGGTGACACTATGACAATACATATTAAATACATCTCCATAAAAATCTCCACAACACCATATAGTGGGTATAAAAGTAAAAACATGAGGATATGAAGAGAAACATGATATTTTGGAGGTCATGACTGCATTTAATGAAGCCCGACGCGTTTCATGGTATAAAACCATTCTTCAGGGGCTAATGCGTCAATCTGTCTATAAAAGACAAAAAGATAAAATAGAAAACACGAGAAAGTAATATCTGCATATATAAGTATATGGTGGGTAGAATTGGAATATTAAATCCTGCATGACTTACATGGAGCCAGTAAACAGGGCATATGTTGTGGTCCAGCCAGGGTGCCGTATGATAGCCTGTCCCGGGAGCTGAGGCGGGCAAGCTGCAGAGGGCGCGCAAGCGCACACAGATCCCAGTAAAGGAAGCCTCCGTGAATATTAAGTAAAGGTGCATGACTCCAGAGTCTGTAAAAAAATATATGTATACAGTGTGAAAATCTCACATGTAGAGTAGAGATATAAAGAATGGAGATGAGCACCTGACACCGAAGAGGTGGTGGAGATTATGTGTGCAGGAGTGTGGGATGTGGAGGTAGGAGGAATGGAGGACTAACAGGACAGTGAGGATAAAGCAATAGCAGCGGGGGTGCAAAGGTAAAGGATGTCCCATGTTAAATGACCATGGAGACAGAGGAGTGTGAGAGAAGTAATAGGTACACCAGCCGCTGTGACTAAACAAACAAACATTACCTTGTGGTGATGATTAAATGAATGTGAGATGTGAGTGATGTGCAGCCTCCAAAGGTGTGCAGGTGAATGGGTGTGACCGTGAAATCTATTTGTGTGTGCGCACGCCCAATGCGCGCACAGCCCAACCAACGTCACGTGGGCATGACGAAGGGGGAGGGGCAGCCACAGGTGGGCGGTAAACTAACATCTCCCCACATGGGTCAGCCAAGATGGATGGGACGCACATGTGGTGGCGCCAAAGAATGGAGAGATGTTTTGGCGCCAAGTGTGGGCGGTAGTTTCCCGCCCACCTGTGGCTGCCCCTCCCCCTAAAAAGCAATAGCAGTGGGGGTGCCAAAACATCTCCCCACATGGGTCAGCCAAGATGGATGGGACGCACATGTGGTGGCGCCAAAGAATGGGGAGATGTTTTGGCGCCAAGTGTGGGCAGTAGTTTCCTGCCCACCTGTGGCTGCCCCTCCCCCTTCGTCATGTCCACGTGACGTTGGTTGGGCTGTGCGCGCATTGGGCGTGCGCGCACACAAATAGATCTCACGGTCACACCCAATCACCTGCACACCTTTGGAGACTGCACATCACTCTGCGGATACTCCTCACATTCATTTAATCATCACCACAAGGTAATGTTTGTTTGTTTAGTCACACAGCGGCTGGTGTACCTATTACTTCTCTCATACTCCTCTGTCTCCATGGTCATTTAACATGGGACATCCTTTACCTTTGCACCCCCGCTGCTATTGCTTTATCCTCACTGTCCTGTTAGTCCTCCATTCCTTCCACCTCCACATCCCACACTCCTGCACACATAATCTTCACCACCTCTTCGGTATCAGGTGCTCATCTCCATTCTTTATATCTCTACGCTACATGTGAGATTTTCACACTGTATACATATATTTTTTTACAGACTCTGGAGTCATGCAGCTTTACTTAATATTCAGGGAGGCTTCCTTTACTGGGATCTGTGTGCGCTTGCGCGCCCTCTGCAGCTTGCCCGCCTCAGCTCCCGGGACAGGCTATCATATGGCACCCTGGCTGGACCACAACATATGCCCTGTTTACTGGCTCCATGTAAGTCATGCGGAATTTAATATTCCAATTCCACCCACCATATACTTATATATGCAGATATTACTTTCTCGTGTTTTCTATTTTATCTTTTTGTCTTTTATAGACAGATTGACGCATTCGCCCCTGAAGAATGGTTTTATACCATGAAATGCGTCGGGCGTCATTAAATGCAGTCATGACCTCCAAAATATCATGTTTCTCTTCATATCCTCATGTTTTTACTTTTATACCCACTACATGGACTACCTTATACCAGCTACCAGCTTGTGTCTTGACACCAATGCAATATATGTTTTAACATATATTTAATGTATCTATGTTATGTATACAATTTTACTCTGCATGTATGTATCACCTATAAACATACTCTGTGTTAATAAATACTTCTATACTTTTTTACATATATGGTCTGTCATATGCCCCATCTAAAGTCCCCAACTTTTTATTTCCTTAACCCAAATAGGGATGGAGACATGTCCTTTGTGTCTCATTTAAAGTCCCACCCATATTTTTTGTTTTCAAGCATATCGTGAGAGGTGGTATGCAAACTTTGTTTGGAACCACCTAAAAGTGCCTAACGCCCGCAGATACTTTGTGTGCTCCGCTGCTATGACTGAACGGTTCAAAGGATGCAAACTGGAATGGAATTGTGGCCAGCACATACATGCGGATCGGGTGGTCATTTGTAACAAGGAGCGAGAAGATGCTGTATACTCTGTAGAGACCTTTGACACAAAATGGAAACTCCTTGTTTTACCAGATCCTCGCTTCTACCTTTAAAGACAAGACTTTGTTTTTTTCTTTGTCTTCTGGAAGTTTATTCCGTTGGAAACTCAATGACTTTGCCCTTCACTTCTTGGGGTAATCTGCTCTGCCGAGAGTCAGGAGAGCTGTTGCTGTTTCTCTCCGCTTACAGCACCACAAGAGAACTGAACTTTGGGGTAGATGTAGCTAGGTTCACCGTTGAGATCACCGTGTTCAAAATGGGGAATGTATAACAGTGGTGCATTACTATGTTAGGTAGTGTCAAGTGCTATGACGGTCGCACTACCATCAGGTGGCGGTGATTTGCAGGACTTCTTCTTTTATTTTAATATGCATCTCCCTTGAGGAACGTTATTACATATGCTAGGCCTAGTATATGCAACTTTAGTTGAAGGGAGTCATCTTTTCTCAGAAAGATGGTTCACTTTGTGTACATATAGATATCGGTAGGATGTTTATTTGTTCTGTGTGTTTTCTCTCCCTCTGCAGGTGGACATCTAGCAACTGCTGGAGAATGGGTAGAATAGTTAGTCTAGAGGGGTGGGATTGATAATATGTATTGTGCTATGTGAATGTGACATTGAGTATGGGATGTCTATGTTTGTATTCTAGTCTGGCTGGGACCTATATTCAGAGAAGGGATCCCAAGCTGTCCGTTCAAATGGAGAGGAATCATCTTAATGAAGGAGACCAGGGGAGGATCTGCCCTGGAGGAGACCGGCAAAATGCTGCTGTCTCGGGTGAGGCCTGGCAACTTTATTAAAGAGGGATCCATTACACTACAAGCCCTGCAGTTCACCGGATTGGCTTAAAGGCTCTTTAACTGTAAGGCTGGATCTTTGGGACTTTGAAATCCTGTGGCAGAGGATTTCTGGACTATCCATTGCTCAACTTCAAACAGGTCTGTGGCAGAGACTTTGTACATTTAAACAGGTCTGTGGCAGAGACCTTCTTCACCTTGGGCAGTCTGTGGCAGAGACTGCCCTCTTGCTGATACGTGTGTCATCCCGGCTGCTAGGCCATGTGAGAGGGGACTATCCGGGTGACCAATACCCACTCTAACATTGGGAGTGGTGAGTGACTTTGAAGTTGTACCTTTGTCAACTTTTGTGGCGAGTGCCTGAACCTTCCCCTACTCTTCTGTACCTTCTACTTCTCAAAGTTTACTGCATAAGAAAAATAAAGCCTAACTGTTTGAGGTTTTACATCTGTGTGGACATTGCATTACTACCAATTTTCATACCCAGACAACGCAGCTGAAGAGGTAACGTGCAAAACCCAAAACTAATCAGCGGCCCTGGAGAGGGTATTGCTGCACGTGGGGGCTCGTCCGGTATATTTGCCATAGCTTCTAAGAACCGGATTACCGTTCTTTTACTATTTGGAAAGTCTGCCATTGAGAAAGTGTTGGACTGTGCTTTTACCGAGAGAAGAAGGGGTCAAGGGGCACAGATTGCTTTGTTAGCTGCGTAGTTCGTGGGCGGGGCCGAAAAGAAGAAAGCCTGCGAGCTACCTGCAAAAAGAACTAAGTGGGAGGAGTCCCGGCCACCTGCGTGCTACACGTGGGTGCATTTGGCGCCAAGGGCAGAGATTGTGGACTGAGCAAGATGAGCAGTATGTCGTCGGTTTTATGGGCCCCAGCTATAACGGGACCCAGGATGCTCCATATACCTACTACCATGGACACTGCTCAGATCGGAGCCCTGCTTACTGATACGGGGATCTGACTAAAGCCCTGGGGCCGGTTTACTCTATTCTCGAGTCGGGATGTGGAGGCCCTGGGCATGCTCTATCCTGGATGAAGTTGCGCCCTTTTGGACGTTGTCTAACCTGTGGGGAGTTTCTTTTTGAAGTGGAACAACCCACGAACCACCCTGTGCTTATCGGGTGGACTGGATTTCAGGCACCGCCACTCTCGAGGAGGCCGCCTTCACCCCTGCGGTCCAGCCCGCGCACACTGCAGATGCCACGGCAAGGAAGTCCGGAGTGAATGTCGCTACCACCATGGAGCCACCGGCGGACCTCTCAGCGGACGCTGCCACCGCCTCTACCTGTGTCTCCATCCCGCCTGCCAAAAAGAAGGTGGGCTACGTGAAGGCATCCCGCGGCCGCGGTCGAAGCCTGCCCCAGCGCCTGCCGAAACCAGACCTCGTGAGCGGTGAAGTCTCCGGGAAGTCCACGACAGGGACCGGTATGGAGGCTGGGGGAATAGTGACTGTTAATGCCAGAAACTACTTACCTGCCGAGGAGTTGGATTCCTTGGAATTGGAATCCTCCTCAGATGTTGGGGATGATGAGCTGATTGAGGCCGTATTTCTAGAGAAGGGATGGGACAACCACAGATGTATTCCTGGACTATCCATTGCTCAATTTCAAACAGGTCTGTGGCAGAGACTTTGTACATTTAAAAAGGTCTGTGGCAGAGACCTTCTTCACCTTGGGCAGTCTGTGGCAGAGACTGCCCTCTTGCTGATTCGCGTGTCATCCCGGGTGCTAGGCCATGTTGAGAGGGGACTCTCCGGGTGACCAATACCCACTCTAACATTGGGAGTGGTGAATGACTTTGAACTTGTACCTTTGTCAGCTTTTGTGGCGAGTGCCTGAACCTTCCCCTACTCTTCTGTACCTTCTACTTCTCAAAGTTTACTGCATAAGAAAAATAAAGCCTAACTGTTTGAGGTTTTACATCTGTATGAAAAATGGCATTACTACCGACTTTCCTACCCGGACAACGCAGCTGAAGAGGTAACGTGCAAAACCCAAAACTAATCAGCGGCCCTGAAGAGGGTATTGCTACATATTCAATACTGCTATAATCAAAATAATTATATACATTTATGGAGCCATATTGGGTTCACCATTCATGAATTATCGTCATGATTTATTTATTTCAATACTGTGAAAATCATATATAATATATATAATTCTAATCTAATTAACAGTTAATAATAATGTAGCGGGGTGTTCAATTTAGGGGAAGTGTCTGAGTGGTAACCAGGCTCAGACACCTTAAATTGTTCGGAGTTATGGACCATTTTTGTCCTCAGGGGATAGTATTGGTGTGGAGTTCCCTGTGGCCTATGTGTGGCGCTGCCATGTTGGGCCGGGGTTGAACTACCAATGCAGTGCTGTGCCTTTTGTGACCTCTCTCGGCAGCTGTACAGTGGGGCCGGGAACCTGCTGTGCATTCCGGGAGGGGATATAAAGGGGCAGACATCTTCTAAATGAGGGTCGTCGACGCCCAGGCACCTTCAGCCTGGGCGTGTGTGGGTCATCTCCGGGTGCCCTCGGCCCAGAGGCCGTGTTCCAGTTCCACCTCAGGCACCTTTAGCCTGGGGTGAGGTACTACCTCACCGTTTCTGACTGCCTGGGTATGGAGGCCCAGGAGCTGCAGCAACGGCCCGGGGCCCAGCAACATTCGGCTGGGGCCCACTAGGGATCGAGGAGTCCAGGGTGCCACCTTGCGAGGGGACCCGCGCCCTAAGAGGAGGGAGGATCTGTTCCGAAGGACCGATGCGGTAGTCACGGTGAAGTAAGGGTCTGTTGACCCTCTGGGGGGACGTCTTCTCCCTGAAAGGGGCCATGTCCTAGGAAGAAACCAAGGTTCACCAGGTCAGTGGCAGTGACCTTGTTCACCAGGTCAGTGACAGTGACCTTATCCACAGGGTCTGTGGCAGAGAACAACCTCATGGTCTGTGGCAGAGACCGTGCGCCAAAAGTGTTTGAGAAACCTGAACAGTCAGAAGAGTTTTAGTTACGTTTGTGCCTGGACCTCCTCCACACCTTAAGCTGCCCTGTGTCTTTGCTCCAACCTTTCTTCTATCCAAGAGACTATTTGCTATTCAAGTGAAAATAAATATTGAGTTGGACTTTCATCTGGTGTGGATATTCACGTTCCTGGGGAAGTCAAGGACTTGCATCTACCCACGGTAGAGGTGAGAATAATTCTCAGGAGGACTTTGGACTCTGGCTGCAGACAAGGCCAAAAAACAACACCGCTTAACCTCTTTACACAGGAGGGTACGGGCTTATGGTGCGGTGTGCCTGTCTTCCCCCTGCGAGGAGCCGAGTTTAATGCAGAAGGGGGATAGGTGGGTGCGCTAGAATAACAATAATTTTTCATTGTTCCCAGATTTTATACATCAAATACTCTGCCAAATGGAGACCAATTTTTTCACATTCACGCACTTTTTCACATCAACCATTGCTGCATCATTATATATTGCCACCTCAGCTCCCGTGACAGGGTATATGCTCTTGGCCCACCTTGTGTCGGTTGCCGCATGCCGCATGCACTGTCCTTTTCGGTGAGTGTGTTTCATTAACTACTCATATATAGTTATCTTTCTGGTACATATTCCTCTCTATATAGAGTGCGGTTTATTACAAATATATATTCCATAGGAATTCTTGTCGCATCTGCTCCTGATGAGTGGAGATATCCACGAAACGCGTCGAGCTACATTTGATGCCACAGTTACATCATACATGGAATGCTATCCACACAGTATCCCATTTGACAATGCCATCAAGACCCAGCATCCTCTGCTCTATTTGGCACCCAATTCGAGTCAGTGACCTCATCATCATCATCTCCTCCATCCTCATTTCCACTGGAGACAACTTGGCAAAATGCTGCGGCTGGGGGAACATGAATGCCAATTTGTGTACCAGTGTTCTCCCCTCTCTGTAGGCTCATGTTCCTGCCTTCCTCAACCTCAGAAGAAACATCTGAATCGAGTAATGACTATGCATCGCCAAGTGCCTGACGCTGTGTTCAAATAACTCCGCTGACTCCTCCATGCCTGATGCTGGGGCTATGGCAGGAATAGCTGTGGACTGTGGACAAGGAGGCAGGTTTAGCCACTCTTGCAGTGGCAGGGGACTGTGCACTTAGGGTCAAAGGCAAGCCGAGGTCAGGATTGGACATAACAAGTAGGTCAACAGAGCCGGGTCGGGACAGGTGATCAGCTGGCAGGTACAGGTTTCCAAGGCACAGAGCTTCAGATCAAACAGCACTGCACAAGTGCAGCTGCTGTCCTTTTAAAGGCCTATTGGCGCCAAGCAGCGCTTATCGCGCGCATACACACGCCGTTGTCTAGTCTGGTCAGTAACCAGTGTGCGCATGTGCGCATGCACGTTCCTCAGTCCTGTCGTGGCAAGTCCCTGACATTGTGGCTGGATAGCACAGGCAACATAACTAAACAGAGGAAATTATGCCTTTCCTGAGTACTGACCACGTGCACCTTTGCCTGTGGACACATACGCTGTTCGCCCCCCTTACAGTGCCATGGGAATGTTTGCTTCTCCTTGCTGTCCTCCCAGACATGATGGGTGGGAGTGGGGGGTGCTTATTAACAAAATGTAATAAAGATGTGTAAATGTGTACGTGGATGCACTTTAATCAATGGAAAGTGGTGTTTGGTGCACTTTAATTTGAGTATTCACTACACAGACACACTCCATGAATATACTATAATATACTGCAATATACTGCATCAAATGTGCAGTAATGCACAGAACTATATGGTGTTAAACTATCAGTAACGCAATTAAATATATTGCAGTATCGCACACAACTACAATGCTGTGAAAAAGTATTTGCCTCCTTTCTGATTTTTTTTTTTTTTTTTTGCAGATTTGTAACACTTAAATGACTCAGATCATCAAACTAATTTTATTATTACACAAAGATAACCCGAGTAAATACAAGATGCAGTTTTTAAATGATGGTTTAATTTATTAAGGCAAAAAAGCTGTCCAAACCTGCCTGGCTTCATGTGAAAAGGTAATTGCCCCCTAAACCTAATAACTGGTTGTGCCATCCTTGGCTGCAATCAAGCGTTTGCGATAACTGGCAATGAGTCTTTCACATTCCTGTGGAGCAATTTTGGGCCACTCTTCTTTACAGAATTGTTTTAATTCAGCCACTTTGGAGGGTTTTCCAGCATTACTGGCCTGTGTAAGGTCATGATACAGCATCTCAATTGGATTTAAGTCCAGGCTTTGACTAGGCCACTTCAAAACCTAAATTTTGCTTTGTTTGAACCATTTGGAGGTGGACTTGCTGTTGTGTTTCAGATCATTGTCCTGCTGCATAACCCAAGTGCACTTCAGCTTGAGGTCACAAACTGATGGCTGGACATTCTCCTTTAGGATTTTTTGGTAGACTTCAGAATTCTTGGTTCCATCAATTATGGTACGTTGTCCAGGTCCTGTAGCTGCAAAGCAGCCCCAGACCATTAGGGCTACCACCACCATGTCTGACTGTTGGTATGATGTTCTTGTTATGAAATGCTGTATTAGTTTTATGCCAGATGTAACGGGATGCACTCCTTCCAAAAAGTTACATTTTTGTCTCATCAGTCCACAGAATATTTGCGTAAAATTCTTGGGGATAATAAAGATGTTTTTTGTTAAATGTGAGATAAGCCTTTGTGTTCTTTTTGGTCAACGGTGGCTTTGGTCCTGGAACTCTCCCATGGATGCCATTTTTGCCCAGTCTCTTTCTTATTGAATCATGAACACTGACCTTACCTGAAGAAAGTGAGGCCTGCAGTTCTTTAGATGTTGTTCTAGGATCTTTTATGACCTCCTGGATGAGTTGTCGTCATGCTCCTTGGAGTAATTTTTGTAGGCCAGCCACTCCTGGGAAGGTTCACCACTGTTCCAAGTTATCTCCATTTGTGGATAATGACTCTCCCCGTGGTTAACTGGAGTTCAAAAGCCTTATAAATGGCTTTGAAACCCTTCCTAGACCAATAAATGTTTGTTTCTAATTGATGTGTGGCTTTTTGTGATCTGTAAGCGTGCTTCACTTTGTCAGACAGCTTCTATTTATGTGATTTCTTGATTCAACAGGTCTGGGTGTGGCAAGTGAAATTTAACTCAGCTTTCCAAAAAATTGTGGTTAATCACAATTAATTCATGATTCAGCATGGGAGGGGGAAATTACTTTTTCACATAGGGCCAAGCAGGTTTGAACAGCTTTTTTTCCCTTAATAAATTAAATAATAATTTAAAAACTGCATATTGGATTTACTCGGGTTATCTTTGTGTAATATTAAAAAAAGTTTGAGAAATATGCAAAGGAAAAAAAAATCAGAAAGGTGCACTGTATATGGCGTTTAACTTGCAGTAACACAATTAAATATATGGTGTTAAACTTGCAGTAACACACAGAACTATATGGCGTTAAACTTGCAGTAACACAATGAAATATATGGCATGAAACTTGCAGTAACGCAATGAAATATACAGCTTTAAACTTGCAGTAACACACAGAACAGTATGGCGTTAAACTTGCAGTAATGCAATGAAATATATGGTGTTAAACTTGCAATAACGCAATTAAATATAAAGCATTAAACTTGCAGCAAATCACAGACCTAATTTGGTATTAAACTTGCAGTAACACAATGAAATATATGGTGTTAAACTTGCAGTAACGCAATTAAATATCTGGTGTTAAAATCGCAGTAACACAATGAAATATACAGTGTTAAACTGTCACTACACTCACACAGACTGAACTATCTCCATATTCACACTAAACTGATATTCTACACTGACAATAGAATCACTATAGAACACTTAGGCCTCATACACACGACCGAGTTTCTCGGCAAGAACCAGCAAGAAACTTGCTGGCAGAGATGTCTTGCCGAGAAATTCGTTTGTGTGTATGGTTTCTCGTCGAGAAAACCGACAAGTAACCTCGACGAGAAAATAGAGAACCTGCTCTCTATTTTCTCGTCGAGATTCTCGTCAGCCTGTTTCTCGACGAGAAAAGTGAGTGTGTGTACACTTACCTGTCCGCCGGGAAGCCCGCGCATGTTTGAAATGAATTTGACGCATGGGCGGTAGCTTCCTAGGCATAGATAGGGTATACCAAGATGGCGGCGACGGCATCGAATGTGACGAGCGCATGCTCGTCGTAGTCGATGACGTCACCGCGTACACTCCATTCAAAGAACCGCGGGTTCTTTGAATCGAGTGTCTGTACACTCTGCCGGGACAAGTTTTTTGTCCAAGGATCTCGTCGAAAAAAACGACGTGTTTTTTTCGACGAGAAACTCGGTCGTGTGTACAAGGCTTAAAGCACACTAACTGTCTAATAGCACTGAACAGAGCCCTGTTCTATCTCTATCCACGTGGCTATGACACTACAAATGGCCGCTATGGAAAGAATACTTTGATAATGTGGGGCGGGAGTAAGAGCAATGAGCCATGATTGGATACATGATTGGATACAGTCATCATGACAGCGTCCAATCATGGCTCTGACAGTGCTCTGTGCCCTGATTGGGCGAAGCTTTCACTGCTTTAGCCAATCAGGGCTTTCAATGCACTGTGTGGCGACGCAGTGCATTGTGGTCGTTCGACGGGCCGAACAAACGGTTGAACGCTCCTATAATTCAGGTGTTCGGAGAATGGCCGAACAGCCAAATTCATGCTCGGGCCAAACCGTTCGCCCATCCCTATTTGCTATGTTTTCAGCTGTGCTATTGCCACATACAAATTAGCTGTGGCCTGGTTTGTGTGCAGCCAAAACTCAGCAGAAATGCACACTGGCCGCGTCCAGGGTCAGTTTGAGGCTCTATTTACATCTAACTACGGTAGTCAGATGAGCAGTTTCTTGAGAACAATGGCAGCCATTGATTTGTACAGAGTACAGATCTCACAGCTGCTGATTAGGGATGAGCTCGGTGTTCGAGTCGAACATACGTTCGACTCGAACATCTGCTGTTCGATCGTTCGCCGAACAACGAACGATTTGGGCCGTTCGCGCCTAATTCGCGGCCCACAATGCACTACGCCATCGCAGTGTCATCCAGGCGCTGTGATTGGCCAAGCATGCACTGTGACCCCGCATGCTTGGCCAATCACAGCGCCGGCAGCGAGGAGAGCAATGATTGGCCACAGGCAGGATGCCTGTGGCCAATTATTGCTGAGGGTGTTTAGTACACGCCCCACACTATAAAAGGCCGCCAGCACGGCGGCCTAGTGTAGTGTGTTCCGGAGCAGGGAAAGAGAAGCATAGGCAGGGACAGTGACATTTTTTTTCCTGCTTAACCTGGATTCCTTTAGTTTAGGGAAAGAGAAGGATAGGTAGGGAGAGTGTCAGTCTGTTTTACTGTGCTAAACCTTGTTTGTAGGGACAGGGAAGGACAGTGAGGGAAATTCTCATTGTGCTATACTGTGCTAAAGCATTCATCATCAACCATCTTTAAAAAAACATTTTTTATAGGGACAGAAAATTATAGGTAGGGAGAGTGTCAGTGTGTTTTACTGTGCTAATCCTTGTTTGTAGGGACAGGGAAGGACAGTGAGGGAAATTCTCATTGTGCTATACTGTGCTAAAGCATTCATCATCAACCATCTTTAAAAAAACATTTTTTATAGGGACAGAAAACTATAGGTAGGGAGAGTGTCAGTGTGTTTTACTGTGCTAATCCTTGTTTGTAGGGACAGGGAAGGACAGTGAGGGAAATTCTCATTTTGCTATACTGTGCTAAAGCATTCATCATCAACCATCTTTAAAAAAACATTTTTTATAGGGACAGAAAACTATAGGTAGGGAGAGTGTCAGTGTGTTTTACTGTGCTAATCCTTGTTTGTAGGGACAGGGAAGGACAGTGAGGGAAATTCTCATTGTGCTATACTGTGCTAAAGCATTCATCATCAACTATCTTTAAAAAAACATTTTTTATAGGGACAGAAAACTATAGGTAGGGAGAGTGTCAGTGTGTTTTACTGTGCTAATCCTTGTTTGTAGGGACAGGGAAGGACAGTGAGGGAAATTCTCATTTTGCTATACTGTGCTAAAGCATTCATCATCAACCATCTTTAAAAAAACATTTTTTATAGGGACAGAAAACTATAGGTAGGGAGAGTGTCAGTGTGTTTTACTGTGCTAATCCTTGTTTGTAGGGACAGGGAAGGACAGTGAGGGAAATTCTCATTGTGCTATACTGTGCTAAAGCATTCATCATCAACTATCTTTAAAAAAACATTTTTTATAGGGACAGAAAACTATAGGTAGGGAGAGTGTCAGTGTGTTTTACTGTGCTAATCCTTGTTTGTAGGGACAGGGAAGGACAGTGAGGGAAATTCTCATTGTGCTATACTGTGCTAAAGCATTCATCATCAACCATCTTTAAAAAAACATTTTTTATAGGGACAGAAAACTATAGGTAGGGAGAGTGTCAGTGTGTTTTACTGTGCTAATCCTTGTTTGTAGGGACAGGGAAGGACAGTGAGGGAAATTCTCATTGTGCTATACTGTGCTAAAGCATTCATCATCAACCATCTTTAAAAAAACATTTTTTATAGGGACAGAAAACTATAGGTAGGGAGAGTGTCAGTGTGTTTTACTGTGCTAATCCTTGTTTGTAGGGACAGGGAAGGACAGTGAGGGAAATTCTCATTGTGCTATACTGTGCTAAAGCATTCATCATCAACCATCTTTAAAAAAACATTTTTTATAGGGACAGAAAACTATAGGTAGGGAAAGTGTCAGTGTGTTTTACTGTGCTAATCCTTGTTTGTAGGGACAGGGAAGGACAGTGAGGGAAATTCTCATTGTGCTATACTGTGCTAAAGCATTCATCATCAACCATCTTTAAAAAAAACATTTTTTATAGGGACAGAAAACTATAGGTAGGGAGAGTGTCAGTGTGTTTTACTGTGCTAATCCTTGTTTGTAGGGACAGGGAAGGACAGTGAGGGAAATTCTCATTGTGCTATACTGTGCTAAAGCATTCATCATCAACCATCTTTAAAAAAAATTTTTTTATAGGGACAGAAAACTATAGGTAGGGAGAGTGTCAGTGTGTTTTACTGTGCTAATCCTTGTTTGTAGGGACAGGGAAGGACAGTGAGGGAAATTCTCATTGTGCTATACTGTGCTAAAGCATTCATCATCAACCATCTTTAAAAAAAACATTTTTTATAGGGACAGAAAACTATAGGTAGGGAGAGTGTCAGTGTGTTTTACTGTGCTAATCCTTGTTTGTAGGGACAGGGAAGGACAGTGAGGGAAATTCTCATTGTGCTATACTGTGCTAAAGCATTCATCATCAACCATCTTTAAAAAAACATTTTTTATAGGGACAGAAAACTATAGGTAGGGAGAGTGTCAGTGTGTTTTACTGTGCTAATCCTTGTTTGTAGGGACAGGGAAGGACAGTGAGGGAAATTCTCATTGTGCTATACTGTGCTAAAGCATTCATCATCAACCATCTTTAAAAAAACATTTTTTATAGGGACAGAAAACTATAGGTAGGGAGAGTGTCAGTGTGTTTTACTGTGCTAATCCTTGTTTGTAGGGACAGGGAAGGACAGTGAGGGAAATTCTCATTGTGCTATACTGTGCTAAAGCATTCCTCATCAACCATCTTTGAAATCCTTGTTTTTTGGACAGTCAGGGAAATTGTCATTGTGCTATTCTGTGCAAAAGCAATCATCCTCAACCATATTTAGAAATCCTTAAGTAAAGGGACAGAGAAGGACACCTGAAGGTAGCCCTTATTGCTTTTTTCCCATCTCCCTGCAGGCCATCCATTAGAATGTCTGGAAGGCAAACAAGGAGAGGCAGACAGTCAGGAGGCAATAAAAGAGGGCAAGCAGGCTCTGTGTCTGGGGGCAACAGTGCTGGTCGTGGACGCGGTGCATTGTCATCAGCACATGGCCATGGGACACGCTTGTCCTTCTTTTCGGCAGCTGGACATGTTGAGCCACATCATGCCGAAGACTTGGTAGAGTGGATGACCAAGCCCTCCTCCTCCTCCTCATCCTCTCTCACCCAGGCTCAGGGTACTGGCAAAGCAGCTGCCAAAGCGTCCTCTTCCCTGGTATCAATGTCAGACTCATCATCAGTCACTCCTTCCCTAGACCCACCATGTCCTCCTCCTGAGGAGTCCCCCGAACTGTTTGAGCACAGTGTTGGGTACATGCTCCAGGAGGATGCCCAGCGTTTCGAAGGGTCTGATGATGAAACCCAGCTAGAGGAAGGCAGTAGCGTGAGAGCAGACAGAGGGGATGCTCAAGAAGGACACCAATCTGGCAGTCATGTTCCAGCAGCTGCAGCATACTGCCAGATTGGCTCCAGTGATGAGGAGGGAGGGGATGATGAGGTCACTGACTCCACGTGGGTGCCTAATAGGAGAGAGGAGGAGGAGGAGGATGAGGAGGAGGCACATCTCCAACGAGGCAGGATGCCCTTTGGTGGCCAGCGTAAGGGCAGTACACCGACGGAATCACACCGCAGAGCTCCGCCTGTGCAGGGCGCTGCCTCTGCCGTCATTCAAAAAGTTCTTTGGTGTGGGCTTTTTTGAGGCTAGTACATCAGATCGCACAGCTGCTGTTTGCAACATATGTCTCAAGCGTATATCGCGTGGCCAAAACATCAGCCGCTTGGGTACCACATGCCTGACCAGACATATGTTGACCTGCCATGCAGCTCGTTGGCAAGCCTACCTCAAAGACCCACACCAAAGAACAAAGCGGACCTCTCCTTGCACCGCATCAGCTGGGATCTCCAACCCCACTATAACTTCAGTCCTCTCTGAAACATGCACTGAGAGGAATGAAGGTGTAGAATTAGGTGTGTCACAGCCAAGTACTTGCGGCCACTCTGCTAGCAGTACACCGACGTCCGATTCTAGCAGGCAAATTTCCCTGCCCCAGCTGCTGGACCGTCGAAAGAAGTTCACTCCCAGCCATCCACATGCCCAGCGGTTGAATGCTAGCTTGGCTAAATTGCTAGCGCTTCAACTGCTGCCTTTTCAGTTGGTAGACTCGGCCCCCTTCCGTGAGTTTGTGCAATGTGCGGTTCCTCAGTGGCAGGTTCCCAAACGCCACTTTTTCTCACGGAAGGCTATTCTGGCTCTCTACCGGCATGTGGAAGGCAATGTCTTGGCCTCGCTGGATAGGGCGGTCAGCGGTAAGGTGCATATTACTGTTGACTCATGGTCCAGCAGGCATGGACAGGGACGTTACCTTTCTTTCACGGCCCATTGGGTCACTCTTTTGGCAGCTGGGAAGGATGCAGGACAAGGTGCAGTAGTGTTGGAGGTTGTTCCACCGCCACGCCTCCAAAATGCTACTACTGGTTGTGACACACCTCTCTCCTCCACCCCCTCCTCTTCTTCTTCCTCCATGGCCTCTTCCTGTGGTTTGTCCTCTGAACCAGCGGTGCTCCGTAGCCGTTCAAGGGGCTACGCAAGTACGCAGGCAAAAAGATGCCATGCCGTGCTTGCGCTGGTGTGTTTGGGGGACAGAAGCCACACTGGGGCAGAGGTCCTGTCTGCTCTGCAGGGCCAGGCCGAGAGGTGGTTGACGCCACGCCAGCTTAAGCCAGGAATGGTGGTTTGCGACAATGGCACCAACCTCCTCTCCGCCCTCCGACAGGGACAACTGACCCATGTGCCCTGTGTGGCTCACGTCCTTAACCTGGTGGTGCAGCGGTTCTTGGGCAGGTACCCGGGCTTACAGGATGTCCTGAGGCAGGCCAGGAAAGTCTGAGTGCATTTCCGCAGATCTTATAATGCCAGTGCTCGCCTGGCTGAGCTGCAAAAGGAGTTGAACCTGCCCAAGAACCGCCTTATATGTGACATGCCCACCAGGTGGAACTCAACGTTGGCCATGCTGCAGCGGCTGCACACGCAGCAGAGGGCCATCAATGAGTACCTGTGCGACTACGGCACCAGGACAGGGTCAGGGGAGCTTGGTTTTTTTTCTCCACGCCAGTGGGGCATGATCAGGGATGCATGCACTGTCCTGGCACCATTTGAGGAGGCCACGAGGATGGTGAGCAGTGACAGTGCATGCATCAGTGACACTGTACCTCTTGTCCACCTGTTGGAGCACACGCTGCATGGAATAATGGACAGGGCACTTGAGGCAGAACAGAGGCAGGAAGAGGAGGACTTCCTTGCCTCTCAAGGCCCCCTTTACCCAGACAGTGTTCCTTCTGTCCCACCCATCGCACAGGAAGAGGAGGAGAGGAGGAGGAGGAGGAGGAGGAGGATTGTGTCAGCATGGAGGTGGAGGCTGGCACTCAGCATCATCAGCAGCAGTCTTTTAGGGATGATTTACAGTCCCAAGAAACCAGTGGACTTGTACGTGGCTGGGAGGAGGTGGCTGCGGATCATGTCGTCCTTAGTGACCCAGAGGACTCCGGACCGAATGCCTCAGCTAACCTACGCTGCATGGCCTCCCTGATCCTGCAAAGTCTGCGGAAGGATCCTCGTATTCTTCGGATCAAGGAGAGGGACCATTACTGGCTGGCCACTCTCCTTGATCCACGGTACAAGGGTAAGGTTGCGGACCTTATGTTACCGTCGCAGAGGGAGCAGAGGATGAGACAACTCCGGGAGGCCTTGCAGAAAGGTCTGTGCAACGCGTTCCCAGAGACTGGGAGGTTACAAACTCCTGGTCCTGGACAACGAGTTGCTGAGGCTTCGGCCAGTCAAAGAAGGAGCGGTGGGGAAGGTGGCCGTCTGACCGATGCGTTCAGACAATTCTTTAGTCCGCAGCCCCAAAGTATGATCGGTTCCAGCAACCATCGCCAGCGTCTGATAAACATGGTGCAGGAATATCTAGGGGCAAGGTCAGACTTGGACACCTTCCCCACCGAAAATCCTCTGGCTTACTGGGTCTTGAGGATGGATCACTGGCCAGAGCTTGCACAGTATGCAATTGAGCTACTGGCCTGTCCTGCATCCAGCGTTCTTTCGGAACGCACATTCAGTGCTGCTGGAGGATTTGTCACGGATCACAGGGTGCGCCTGTCCACCGACTTGGTTGATCGACTGACTTTCATCAAGATGAACCAGTCTTGGATCACCACCAATTACCACACACCTGATGCTGATATAACAGACTAATTGATTTTAACATGTCACATCCCTTCAAGACTGATGCTGATGCTGAGTGCCTGTGCTGTTATGTTGACTGGCTATCCTCCTCCTCCGAGTCCTCAATGATACGATTGATGATGATAGCTTGGAAGATCATTTTTGTTTATGGGTGCCGCCACCAGTGACTAAGGCCCAATTTTTCAGCCCCTGTTTAACAGGGGTGTGTAATTACAATTTTTGAAGCAATACTTTGCAACAGGGCTCATTGCTGTGCTCCAAGTACAGTATCTGTGAGGGGTTGGAGTGTTGTGCCACCAGTGCCTAAGGCCCAATTTTTCAGCCCCTGTTTAACAGGGGCGTGTCATTACAATTTTTGAAGCAATACTTTGCAACAGGGCTCATTGCTGTGCTCCAAGTACAGTGTCTGTGAGGGGTTGCAGTGTTGTGCCACCAGTGCCTAAGGCCCAATTTTTCAGCCCCTGTTCAACAGGGGCATGTAATTACAATTCTTGATCTAATAATTCACAGCAGGGCCCATTGCTGCACCCACCAAGAGTAACTCTGAGGGCTTACAGTGTTGTGGCAACGCCACCACCACCACCACCACGAAAGGCCCAATTTTTCAGCCCCTGTTCAAAAGGGGCATGTAATTACAATTCTTGATCTAATAATTCACAGCAGGGCCCATTCCTGCACCCACCAAGAGTAACTCTGAGGGCTTACAGTGTTGTGGCAACACCACCACCACCACCACCACCATGAAAGGCCCAATTTTTCAGCCCCTGTTCAACAGGGGCATGCAATTACAATTCTTGATCTAATAATTCACAGCAGGGCCCATTGCTGCACCCACCAAGAGTAACTGTCAGGGCTTACAGTGTTGTGGCACCAGCACCACCATCAAAGGCCCAATTTTTACTACCACTGTTCAACAATTATATGTAATTACAATTCCTGATATAATAGTTGACAGCAGGGCGTTCCAGCACCAACCAAGAGTAACTGTGAGTGCTTACAGTGTTGTGCCAACACCAACAACTAAGGGGCCTATTTCTGCAGAGTATATACGGCAGGTCCCTACTTTCAAACATCCAACTTACAAACGACTCCTACTTGCAAACGCAAGAAGACAACAGGAAGTGAGAGGAAATCTACCCCTAGGAAGGAAAATTCTCTCCTGTAAGAATTAATATGGGAGAAAGGTGTCTCCTCTGTACTGATGCTTTATCACCAATCCTTGTTTCAAGAAAAACACCACATTTCAAAAACAGTTGTCATTGGGATGGAAAGTGAGGTGAAATGTTCTGAACAGGGGCACAGACAGCAAAACAAATGTTACAGGGGTGATAACCCTTACCTATGTTTTCCAAAAAGTTTAAAAATAGATTTTTGGGCTGGAGCTACACTTAAACAATGTACCTGTTCAAAATTACAAACACATTCTACATAAGAACAAACCTACAGTCCCTGTCTTGTATGCACCGCCTGTATACGGCTGTTCAGAGTATATAGGGCCTTTTTTATTTTGTGTGCGGTGTTCCCCTTAATATCCATACAAGACCCAAAGGGGCTGGTAATGGGCTGGGGTGGGGGGGGGGGGGGGTCATGGGGTAGCTATGCCATTTTTCTTAAAGATTTTCATCCATATTACCGGAACCAGACATTACATTAAAGCCGCAAGCAGTTTTAAATGGCTTT
Source organism: Rana muscosa (assembly GCA_029206835.1). NCBI lineage: Eukaryota > Metazoa > Chordata > Amphibia > Anura > Ranidae > Rana > Rana muscosa. Next base: position 12,371,153 of record JARGYO010005562.1, read on the forward strand.
TTTTTCCTTTAGAAGTGTCATTTTGTGCAGGGACAGTTCTAAACACGGGAAACACGTGGCACTTCACAGGCATACTTTAGACACCCCCCAGGTACGATATTTAAAGGAATATTTGACTTTTTTTTTTTCACTTTATGCATCATTAAAATGACTGCTCCCGAAAAACGACCGTTTTTAAAACTTCTTTTTGCATTGATACATGTCCCCTGGTGCAGAACCCGGGTTCCCAAACCCTTTTTAGGACAATAACATGCATAATAGTCGTTATAATTAGCACTTTAGAATTCGAACGTTCGCATCCATTGTATTTAATAGGGTTCTAATGTTCGTACGAACTTTCGGTCCGTTCGCGGGTTCTGGTGCGAACCGAACCCGGGGGTGTTCGGCTCATCACTACTGCTGATGTTTGCACACACTGCATACATGCAGCGATTAGATCTATTGGCAAGAATCCCATGATTCTCACCAGTGTTTTCCCCTTGTCAGATATCTCACATAACAAGTGTAGCGGGGTCTCTAAATTTAGGTGGGACACTCAGGTGTGTAAGTATGGGAATAGTGGACCATTTGTGTTCGTGGAAGATTGGATGGTGTAATAATCTCCTTGGCCTCTGGGTGGCGGGGTACCTGGAGGCTCAAGGTAGATTTGCCATTACAGTGCTACCCTTTTTGTCCCTTTCCGGAGATGGTACGGCGAGGGCGGGGAACCTGCCGTGGTGTCGATGGGAGGAGATAAAAGGGGGAGACGCCCTAACCACGAGGTTTTCAGGAGGATCTTCTTCACGCGCCCAGGCACCTTAGACCTGGGTGCGGCGGTTCCGGATTCCGGCCCAGGTGCCCTAGGCCTGACCTGAATGGAGTTGGAGTCCATCCCAGGCACCTTTAGCCTGGGGTGAGGTACTAAACTAGGAGGCCTGGGGTTCAGTGACTTCGACTGGATCTCGCGAGGGTGGAGAAGTCCGAGGGTCCCTGAGGTGGACGGGGCCCATGTCTGAGGTGAGGAGGCCGGGGAGGTTACCCATTCGGAGAGTCTGGAGCAGCATCAACCCAGTGACGGATGGGCCTCTGGTAACTCCCTTGGAGGGACATCTTCCCCTAATAGGGGCCGCAGCGCAGCGAAGGTACTCCTATCTACGTTCTTTTGAGTTAATGGTAGAGACTCTCAAGTTCTAAATCCTTTCTAGCTAATGCTATAGTAACCGCTGGCGAGATCGCAATGGTTTAGCTGATAACCAGGATAGTGCCTCGACCTGCTCATTCCCCGTATCAAAAATGTTATCAAGTCGCAACCAGATGGCTACTGAAGCACTGTTTATTGTGAGATGTAGAATAAAGCAAGAGTTGGACTGTGATCGGTGTGTGGAACTCTGGTTAATGGGAGCAGAGGGAAGTGTTGACACAGCGGGACTCGATTCTAGACAAAAGCACATAGGCCCGAGGAAATATCTGGTACTGGCCTTCACCTCACCCACAGCTATTGGGAGGACATGGGCCGTAGCGCATCTCACCCTGTCGTGTGACATACCCCTAGACAAAGGAGATGGGGTGAGGCCGCTACACGTGTGGGCTTGTGAGTCCGGGATGATATGTGTTTCAACTTTGGAAGAAAGAATGGCTGTGTCTGATCTTTGCTGCCCGGAGGAGTTCCGAGCAGGTCGGCCATGTGATTGGCCAAAGTGCATCCCTGCTCAAAGTCGTGGAAATGACCCTAGGACGGGAAAGGCCCATGCAGAGGAGCGAGAAGAGGGAGGAGTCCAGCCGTGTAAAGTACTACATGTGGGGGCTTTTATTGCACTGCGCCACGAGGCACCCAGTGACTGTACAGTTCGTGGGCGGAGCTTGATGGAAGCCCGCGAAAACGTGCAAGTCATGGGAGGAGTCTGGCCATGTGGAGGAACTCACGTGGAGACTTCGGCGCGTGGTCAGTGCGTGATGGAGCAGCAGACAGTCGGGATGGCCTCAAGCTCCCCGTGGATTCCGGTCCCCTACCCCACGAAGATGACTACGTTCGCTGCTCCCCTTACAGACAAGGGGATAAGACTCAGGCCCCGAGGACAGTTGGCTCTGTACTCATGCAGAGACATGGAGGCCCTCGGCGTGATCTGTCCCGGGTGCTCGGGACTGGTGGTCCACCTGAAGCCATTCGGGCGTTGCGAGGCATGCAAAGAGTTCTTGTTCGAGGTGGAGCCATCCACAGTAAGGCCCCGGGCCCTTCGCCTCAACAGCCTCACAGGTACCGCTACTCTAGAAGGAGAGATCCAGGCCTTTGCAGAGGTTCCCGTACGCACTGACCAGGGCGATGTGACTGCCCAATCAGAGACTGAGAGAGAAAAATCCGAGGATGCTGCTTCGGTCACCACAGATTCTCTGCTCCCACCTCCGAAGAGGAAAGTCGGCCTGGTGCAGGCCTCCTGTGGTCGTGGTCGAGCTTCACCCCGTCGCTTGCCTGGCCTGGATGCATCCGGTTGGAAGAGTCCTGGACATCCCAGTTCTACAAAAGGTCAAGGTGAGCCAGGGGCTGGGACTGTGGTGGTGGTTGGAGGTGTCGGGGGTTCACAGCCAGTGGAGCCCGCAAGGGAGGGTAGTACCACGTCTACCAGAGACTACCTTCCCGCCGAGATGTATGACACTTCCGACCTAGAGTCGCTGTCAGATTGTGGAGATGACGGTGAGATTGATGAACTGTTTCATCGGAAGGGCTGGGACAAACGGCCATTGCCTGTGTTATGTGCACCGCAGGATTCCCCTATGTCAATAGGAGACAGCACGCCCCGGGTACAAGCCGCGGAGTCTACGAGGAAGTCTAGTTCTCAAAGTGCCTTCCCACAATCTACAACATCGCCCGTCTTGGTGGCGGGGATGCAGCGCGCCTCACTACGAGCACCGAGAGAAAAGCCATCAGAGTGTCAAGAAAGGCTTCACCCGCTGGTGGTGCTGTTGGTCCTTTGGACTGCAGTGCTAGTGTCCGCCAGCAGGTGTCCTCCTGCAGCCAATATCTCTGTTGGAGGATCTCACCTGCTGGTGGTAACACATGATACGTGGACTGCAGTACCGGCATCCACCAGCGGGTGTATTCTGGCAGTATGGGGCAGGCAGCACTTCCTGTGGTCAGCTGTGACCTGAAGCTCAATCACTGGACTTCCTTATATACCCGGCAAATGCAAACACTTGTTGCCCTGGTATCTCTCTCCCTGACCTAGGACCTGTGACCCTGTCTTGAGCCTGTGTCCGACCCGATCCCTAACCTGCACCCTGCTCGACCCGATCCCTACCTGGAACCTGCATCCTGCTTTACCCGATCCTACCTGTTCCCTACCTTGTGCCCATCCTACAGCTTTCCCTTCGGTTACCCGGATCCCTGCTCTGCAGCCTATCCATCTGTCCCCTCCCTGTTCCTGCTTCCTTCCATTCATACCCATCTGCTTGATTCCCTTGTGTATGACCTCGGCCTGGCTTCCACTACGATTCTGGTATTTCCCATACTTATATATACTGTTTGTAGTCACTGTTGATTTATTGCACTGCCTTCTATTGGTTGTTGTATGTTGGTCACTCACCATAATAAATTATATATTTTCACCTACACCCGTTTGGTTTCCTTTTATGAGGTCACACAGTCTGGTCAATTATCAATCTCTAACAGTATACCAGGGCCATTCCTGATCAGACGTGACTTCATTGAGGAACCATCCTGTGGTGTGTTTGGCTTATATGGATCAGGATGAGATCCTGTACTATTCTCTGCTGGCGTCAGAGGATGGTGAATATTGTCGCCAGATTTTAAAGGGATGGACGAGTGACCAACATACAACAACCAATAGAACGCAGTGCAATAAATCAACAGTGACTACAAACAGTATATACAAGTATGGGAAATACCAGAATCGTAGTGGAAGCCAGGCCGAGGTCATACACAAGGGAATCAAGCAGATGGGTATGAATGGAAGGAAGCAGGAACAGGGAGGGGACGGATGGATAGGCTGCAGAGCAGGGATCCGGGTAACCGAAGGGAAAGCTGTAGGATGGGCACAAGGTAGGGAACAGGTAGGATCGGGTAAAGCAGGATGCAGGTTCCAGGTAGGGATCGGGTCGAGCAGGGTGCAGGTTAGGGATCGGGTCGGACACAGGCTCAAGACAGGGTCACAGGTCCTAGATCAGGGAGAGAGATACCAGGGCAACGAGTGTTTGCATTTGCCGGGTATATAAGGAAGTCCAGTGATTGAGCTTCAGGTCACAGCTGACCACAGGAAGTGCTGCCTGCCCCATACTGCCAGAATACACCCGCTGGTGGATGCCGGTACTGCAGTCCACGTATCATGTGTTACCACCAGCAGGTGAGATCCTCCAACAGAGATATTGGCTGCAGGAGGACACCTGCTGGCGGACACTAGCACTGCAGTCCAAAGGACCAACAGCACCACTAGCGGGTGAAGCCTTTCCTGACACAGAGGTAGTGAAAGTACCTCGGCACCCGGAGGCCATCGTTCAACCCGGAGAAGGTGAGCGGGAAGCCATGCCTCTTTTGGCCAGATTGCAACGAATTTTCTCACAGAGAGTCGCCCGTGAGTATGGGTGGGAATATCCTTACTTGCCTCGGGACTTACTTTTTGAAGTTGAGGTCATACGCCAGAGATGGTATGACGAATTTGTTTGGGAAAAGCTTAAAGTACCCCTTGCACGAAGATATTTGTCCTGTTCGCCACCCGTGTCGAAAAAGTTTTGGGACTGCAGAGCAGACTGGATGTGGGGCCGCCATATCCACGCAGACATGGTGCGCATCTGCAGGAAAGATGGAGAGGATGCTGACTATTCAATTGAGGTTTTTGATAAACATCTGAAGCCCTTGTTCTTGCCTGACCCGAAGTTCTATTTGTGAGAAGAGACTCACTTGTTGTTTCCTTTCCTACAATTTTCTAGAAGTGTTCCTGCTGGAGCATCCAAACTGTGCCCTAGTTTTTTTATTTGGGCTTTTGTTTTCTACTCTTCAGGAGGAATGAGAGCAGTTTTTGTTTGTTCTCTCTTCCTCACAGTTCAAAGACAGACTTTGGGGGTAGAATTAGTGTAGGGACGCAGGAAGAATGAAGATTTCACCAAGAATCATTACCGCGGCACTGTCACCAGGTGGCAGTGTTGTGCAACTGCTGTTTGTTTTTTTTCTCACGCGCATCACTTTACTCATTGGAGCGAGTGGGTCTATTGGTTGATGGACCCATTCATTCCAAATTAACACAAAAATGTCAGGATGTGGCTTTTCTTGTGTGTTGTTTTTTTTTTCCCTTCTGCAGGAGATTCGTCTGTCAAGACTGCTGAGTATGGGGTGGTTCTTAGACAGTGAAGGGAGGGATTGTATATGTGTACATGATAGATGTTTTTAGGGAAAAGTTTTATTGTTTTATGTTCCCTTTCCCCTTTGAGCAGATCTTGGTATGGTGGAGGTTCAAAAATTTAGGGATAGCCTCTGGGGCTAGGCTTGTGTCATCACTCCATGGGAGACATGGGTTTGCACCAGACGCTGGGGACCAGCGTCAAATCACAGGGGGGAGTATGTAGCGGGGTCTCTAAATTTAGGTGGGACACTCAGGTGTGTAAGTATGGGAATAGTGGACCATTTGTGTTCGTGGAGGATTGGATGGTGTAATAATCTCCTTGGCCTCTGGGTGGCGGGGTACCTGGAGGCTCAAGGTAGATTTGCCATTACAGTGCTACCCTTTTTGTCCCTTTCCGGAGATGGTACGGCGAGGGCGGGGAACCTGCCGTGGTGTCGATGGGAGGAGATAAAAGGGGGAGACGCCCTAACCACGAGGTCTTCAGGAGGATCTTCTTCATGCGCCCAGGCACCTTAGGCCTGGGTGCGGGCGGTTCCGGATTCCGGCCCAGGCGCCCTAGGCCTGACCTGAATGGAGTTGGAGTCCATCCCAGGCACCTTCAGCCTGGGGTGAGGTACTAAACTAGGAGGCCTGGAGTCCAGTGACTTCGACTGGATCCCGCGAGGGTGGAGAAGTCCGAGGGTCCCTGAGGTGGACGGGGCCCATGTCTGAGGTGAGGAGGCCGGGGAGGTTACCCATTCGGAAAGTCTGGAGCAGCATCAACCCAGTGACGGATGGGCCTCTGGTAACTCCCTTGGAGGGACATCTTCCCCTGATAGGGGCCGCAGCGCAGCGAAGGTACTCCTATCTACGTTCTCTTGAGTTGCTGGTAGAGACTCTCAAGTTCTAAATCCTTTCTAGCTAATGCTATAGTAACCACTGGCGAGATCGCAGTGGTTTAGCTGATAACCAGGATAGTGCCTCGACCTGCTCATTCCCCGTATCAAAAATGTTATCAAGTCGCAACCAGATGGCTACTGAAGCACTGTTTATTGTGAGATGTACAATAAAGCAAGAGTTGGACTGTGATCGGTGTGTGGAACTCTGGTTAATGGGAGCAGAGGGAAGTGTTGACACAGCGGGACTCGATTCTAGACAAAAGCACATAGGCCCGAGGAAATATCTGGTACTGGCCTTCACCTCACCCACAGCTATGGGGAGGACATGGGCCGTAGCGCATCTCACCCTGACGTGTGACATACCCCTAGACAAAGGAGATGGGGTGAGGCCGCTACACAAGTTTTTTTTTTTCAGTGGGAATGTGGGGGAACACAGTGCTGGCACCTCCAGCACTGAATGTATGTAATAGCAAGGGGTAGTGGGGTGTGCTGAAGGGTCCAATATTGCCAGCTGCTGGGGGACCTATTGTTGCTGGAGGGGGAGGTATTATGATGCTAGTGGGTCAATTGTTGCTGGGAGGGATCAACTGTTGAGGGAGGGGTCTATTGTTGCTGGCTGCTGGAGGATCTATTGTTGAGGGAGGGGTCTATTGTTGCTGGTTGCATGGGATCCATTTTACTACTTTTCTTATTATAATTATCAAATTCCATACAGATTAAATAGCACCACAAAATGGTTCGGATCTTCAATCAAAAGGGATGTTTTTTGTATTAGAAACACTCAAGAGCAACTCAGAAATTATTATCACAACTTTAGATAAGGAGAGTGGACCAGCTATTAAAAAATACATTGGACTAGTCATATTATACCGTTCTGGATAATGATGCAACATCACTTTGCAGCCATCAATTCATCACCTTTCTTCAAGGAGCTTTTAACCACTTAAGCCCCGGACCATTTGGTAGCTAAAGGACCAAAGGTGATTTCAGAATTTTGCACTGCGCTGCTTTAACTGTAAATTGTGCGGACATGCAATGTTGTACCCAAACAAAATTTGCGTCCTTTTCTTCCCACAAATAGAGCTTTCTTTTAATGGTATTTGATTGCCTCTGCGATTTTTATTTTTTGCGATATAAACGGAAAAAGACCGAAAATTTTGAAAAAAAATGATATTTTCTACTTTTTGTTATAAGAAAAATCGAATCAACTCAATTGTAGTCATACATTTAGGCCAAAATGTATTCAGCCACATGTCTTTAGTAAAAAAAATGTCAATAAGCGTATATTTATTGGTTTGCACAAAAGTTATAGCGTCTACAAACTAGGGTACATTTTCTGGAATTTACACAGCTTTTAATTTATGACTGCCTATCTCATTTCTTGAGGTGCTAAAATGGCAGGGCAGTACAAAAACCCCCCAAATGACCCCATTTTGGAAAGTAGACACCCCAAGGAAATTGCTGAGAGGCATGTTGAGCCCATTGAATAATTTTTTTTTGTCCCAAGTGATTGAATAATGACAAAAAAAAAAATACAAAAAGTTGTCACTAAATGATATATTCCTCACACATGCCATGGTTATATGTGGAATTGCACCCCAAAAGACATTCTGCTGCTTCTCCTGAGTACGGGGATACCACATGTGTGGGACTTTTTAGGAGCCTAGCCACGTACGGGACCCCGGAAACCAAGCACCGCCTTCAGGATTTCTAAGGGCGCAAATTTTTGATTTCACTCCTCACTACCTATCACAGTTTCGAAGGCCATAAAATGCAAAAATAGCACAAAACCCCCCCAAATTACCCCATTTTGGAAAGTAGACACCCCAAGCTATTTGTGTACAATATAATAATAATGATGATCTAAACTGAAAACATATTATTATAAGTGGCGCAAAAACATGTAACTAAATACATAAACTACTCCAATAAATGTAAATCAGATTATGGCTGAAATAAATAAATTAATCCAGTCACTATAAATCAGCAAGAACCCGTGCATGAAGTGACAATAGTGTTTAAAGTTCATAAATTAATAATCAGTGTCTTCAATCTTCATTTCTTCCACCACACCCAAGTGTTCAGTGAGACCTCTCCCTTCAGATAAAACACTCACCACAAAAAATAGGATTTTTATAACAGCTTACCTGTAAAATCCTTTTCTTGGAGTACATCACGGGACACAGAGCGACATAGTCATTACTAATGGGTTATATAGATACCGTCAGGTGCTGGCACTGGCAACTTCCAAAACCGGAAGTACCCTCCCCTATATAAGCCCCTCCCATCCGGGAGCACCTCAGTTTTGTAGCAAAGCAATAAGTGTCCCTAAAGAGGGGCGGGAGCTCTGTGTCCCGTGATGTACTCCAAGAAAAGGATTTTACAGGTAAGCTGTTATAAAAATCCTATTTTCTTTTTCGTACATCACGGGACACAGAGCGACATAGTCATTACTAATGGGATGTCCTAAAGCAATGCCAAATGAGGGGGGGGATACACCATATATAAGCTGAGCGCTATCAGACATGAGGATCTTTTGCGGCCTGCAACACACTGCGCCCAAAGGCGACATCCTCCTGACTTCTAACATCCACCTGGTAGAACCTAGTAAACGTGTGTACTGAAGACCATGTTGCGGCCTTACAGATTTGAGCCAGGGAGGCCTGGTGATGCACTGCCCATGAAGTTCCAACTGCTCTCGTGGAGTGCGCCCTAACTTTGAACGGAGGCGGTCTACTTCTCAAGCCATAGGCTTGTATTATGACCTGTCGATACCACTTGGCTAAAGTAGATTTTGACGCTGTCTGACCCCTTCTGGGGCCTTCCGGCAGAATAAACAAAGTATCCGTTCTGCGAATCTGAGCAGTGGCTTTTAGATAAGCTTTAACTGCTCTTACTACATCCAAAGAATGCAATAACTTTTCCTCTACCGAAGTAGGCTTGGGGAAAAAAGAAGGAAGAACCACATCTTGGTTCAAATGAAACCTCGATACCACCTTAGGAAGAAAGGCTGGATGAGGACGTAACACTACTCTGTCCTTATGGATAACCAGATATGGCTCCTTACAGAACATAGCTGCTAATTCCGACACTCTTTTAGCCGAACAAATGGCTACTAGAAAAATCAATTTCCTGGTGAGAAGCACCAAGGAAATATGCTGTAATGGTTCAAATGGTTGTTTCTGTAGAACCGACAGAACCAAGTTTAGATCCCATGGACATATGGGAATATTAACCGGAGGACTAATACGCATCACTCCTTGTATAAAGGCTTTGACTAGTGAATGCGAAGCCAAGGGCCTTTGAAAAAATATTGACAAGGCCGAAATCTGACCCTTGATAGTACTCAAGGCAAGCTTCCTATCTACAGCCCATTGTAGGAAGTCCAGAATCCTACCTATTACGTATTTACGTGGATGCCATTTTCTGGCCTCACACCAGGCGATGTACGCCTTCCAGATTCTATAGTAGATCTGCCTGGATACCGGTTTCCTGGCATTGATCATGGTAGACACCACAGCATTAGAGAGCCCTCTCTTTTTTAGAATGTGGGCTTCAATAGCCAGGCCGTCAAACCTAGGGCTGGTAAGGAAGGGTGGTATATCGGTCCCTGCGAAAGCAGGTCCGGACGATGTGGGAGGGTCCAAGGACTCCCCACAGACATTTTTACAATCTCCGCGTACCATGCTCTTCGGGGCCACGCTGGAGCCACCAGAATCACTGGTTTCTTTTTTACCCTGATTCTGCGGAGTAATCGAGGTAACAATTGTGGCGGTGGGAATGCATATATCAGCTTGAACTGATCCCAAGGGAACACTAGGGCATCCGAGCCGCAAGCTAGGGGATCCCTTGTCCAAGAGACAAACCTGTCCACTTTTGTGTTGTATCTGGATGCTAGCAGATCTACATCCGGTGTTCCCCACCGCTGACATATTGTCCGGAAAACCTCGGGATGAAGGGACCATTCCCCTGGGCATAATTGTTGGCGACTTAGAAAGTCCGCCTTCCAATTCTCCACTCCTGGAATGAATACCGCAGATATGGCTGGGACATATCTTTCTGCCCATCTCAGGATGTAATTTACTTCCCTTTGGGCTGCACGACTCCTGGTGCCCCCCCGATTGATATATGCCACTGCTGTGGCATTGTCTGATTGAATTCTGACAGGGGACCCTTGGAGTTTGGATGTCCATGCTACTAGGGCATACCGGGCTGCTCGTATCTCTAAGAGATTGATGGGCAGGGCCTTTTCTGCATCCGACCATCTGCCCTGGAGAGACTATTGCTCCAGTACTGCTCCCCAGCCTATAAGGCTGGCATCTGTAGTGACCACCTTCCAAGAAATCGGACTGAAGGATTTCCTTTTTTCCAGATTCTGGGGAACCAACCACCAACGGAGGCTCTTGCGAACGGAAGGGGACAAGGACATTGTAAGTCTAGGGCCTGAATTTTTTTGTTCCAGGCTGACAGTATGGCCCCTTGCAAATTCCTTGAATGGAATTGACCGTAGGGTACTGCTTCGAATGATGCCACCATTTTTCCCAGCAGCCTCATATACAGGCGTATGGACGGCTGTCTTTTTTGTACCCACTAAGTGGATCAAATCTTTCAAAGACAACACCTTTCCTCGAGGCAAGAATATTTTTCTCTGGCCTGAATCCAACCTTAGCCCCAAGTATTCCAGACTTTTGACTGGTTTTTAGGGCTGACTTGTCTCGGTTGATAATCCAACCGTGAGATTCCAGATACTTGATCGTCTTGTGAACGACCACGTCTAGTTTTTTCACTGAGTGGTCTATCAGCAACAAGTCATCCAGATATGCCATTATCATTACACCTTGTGTTCTTAGATTGGCCAATAAAGGGCCAGAATTTTTGTAAACACTCGTGGTGCTGTGGCCAAACCGAAGGGTAAGGCTCTGAACTGAAAATGGCGCCCTTCTACTGCAAAGCGTAGAAATTTTTGGTGGACTGGAAAGATGGGAATGTGCAAATAAGCATCTTTGATGTCGATCGTGGCTAACCAATCCTCCCCTTGTAGGGCAGTGGCCACCGATCGGATCGACTCCATCGGAAAGTCCTGATATACAGGAATTTGTATAGCCCTTTTAGAATTAATATGGGCCTCCCGTCCGCGTTTGCTTCGGGACTGTAAAGAGGTTTGAGTAAAACCCGAACCCTCATTCTTCCAGGGGAACCTCCATAATTACTCCTTGGAGCAATAGTTGTTCTAGTGCCAACAGGAGGGACTCTCTCTTCCGGGGATCCCTTGGCACGTTTGACCTCAAAAATGGGAAGGAGGAGAGTCTTTTAACTCCAAACTGTATCCCAAACCTACTGCGGAGAGCACCTATCTGTCTTGATCGTGTCCCGCCAGGTCTCTTGCGAACAACTGGAGTCCTCCCCCCACCCGACTGAGTGGGGGCTTCAATGAATTTAACTTTGGGGGAGGTTTTGTACCTCCCCTGACCCAGGGTTTCTCATTACCCTGCTACTGTCCCTGTTTTTTACCCCCGGGATTTGACCGAGGAGGCCGTCGGAACTGTTACACAGCCGATGCCCCAGGGACTGGAGAAGCAGGCCTCTTAAAGAGGGACCTCTAACTCTGCTTTTAACCGGCAAGAGCGTATTTTTACCGCTGGAAATTTTCTGGATATATTTGTCCAGGTTTTCCCTGAATAAGCGTTCACCATGAAATGGGACGCTAACCAGCCATTCTTTACAGGGAGCTTCAGCAGAACAGTTTTTGAGCCATAGGAGCCTACGCATATGTACTATAGACAGCGTAAGGCGGGAGGCCTGATGGACTGAATCCTCTATGGCGTCAACCGCAAAGCCTAAGGCTCTAGGTAGATCAGCTAGGGCAAAGCCTGCTGATCTGTCAAGTCCCTCAAGACCTGTTTCCACTGATCCTTCACTGCTTAGCAGACCCCAATAGCTGCTACTGCTGGTTGTATCACCAAGCAGATTTTCATAAGGACTCCAATCTTTTATCTATTGGGTTCTTGAACATTTGGACATTATCCACTGGACATGTCAGTGATTTATACATACAAGAGATGGCTGCGTCCACTGTAGGGACCTTCCATTTTTTTTTTTTTTTGATGAACTTATCCTCCATGGGATAGACCACCGGAAATCTCTTGGGGGAATAAATATTTTCTCAGGACGTTCCCAATCCTGGTAAATGAGCCCTTTCAGTAAAGGGTGAAGTGGAAAAGAACAGACAGTCTGGGGGCTTCTAGCGACCCCAACGAGGATACAGTAGTGGTTGATGGTTCCGCAAGGTGCATTTTTAAATGCTGATCGGACCATGTTAGTCAGAGACTGAACCCATAATCTTTCAGCTTGAGATGCTGAGAAAAGGTTCCCCCACTGTTGATTCCTCTATAACAGAATCAACCTCATCCTGATCCCCTTCAGGCAGGTCGATCCCTGTATGGGACTGTTGCTCTGCTAACAGGCACTCTGAAGGAGGAGACGGAGATCGGGCGTGCTTTCCCTGACAGGGAGGCAGCGATAAATGTTGACAATCTCTCTCTAAACCTCCCAGAGCTGAGGAAAAAACCTCCTCTGTTACATACACAGGAGCAGGTGACTGAGGACAGCCACAGTACCAAGTACCCCTGCGGGGTCTCTACGGTCACTTACCTCTGAACTTCAGGGGAGACTGGTGCAGCAGGAGTATGCCCAAGATCCTCCGAGCCCGATGAGACCCCCTTCACTTCCTGGAAGATTCAGTTCCGGAGCTTCTGGACGGCATATTCCTAAGCCTAAAGCTGAGGTATTCCAGCCGTAATACACCACTTTTACTGAGAATAGTCTAGCACAATTGCTGCTATATCATAGTTGGTGTCTACTAATGTGCCTTTCTAGGGGATGCCTGTATCAACCGCTTGCTGTATGCCTTTAAATGTTGCCAGCTCTGTCTCTGTACTTCATAGCCAGCTCACTACAATATTGTTGTTTAAAACTGCTGGGACGCCCGCACATGCGCAGAAGCGCTGCGGCGCGCACAGAGCGTCATCCCCCAGGCTCCGCCCCCTTTCCCGGCTCACCTCTATATATAGAGGCGCGTGCACGCACACGCGCGCGGGCACGTGCGCCTTCGGCGCTAATTTCAAATATGGTAACAAGGGACAGGAGCCAGGGCCCCTCTTTGCCGCAGGCCGGGGGATGGACGAGCACTGCAACATGGCAGAGGAAGCAGTTTCCTATAAGAGAACTCACCATCTGCCTGGACTTTGCTCTGCTGAGAAGAAGCTAGTCCACATGACAAGAAAACATTCCACAGCGGACTCTAGTGGACAAACACAGGTACCGCAGTCTAATATATTAAATATATATAAAAAAAAAAAAATTTTTTTTTTTTTTTCTTGACCACCATTAAAAATTATTACATTTTTTTAGTAGTTACAGGCATGCACAGAATTTTGCGGGAATACCATTAGGTAACAGACAGAAAGACAAATTAGGCTTGGGGGTCCCCCAATAGAACCAAGTTCCTGGGGGCCCCCACTTACCTGTTCCCCGCCGCAGGACTTTGTTTGGTCCACAAAAGCCCAAACTTCACCTATCACGGCAGGCATTGTAATCAAACCTTCAGGGACCGGGTTCCCAAGGATTCCACTCCCCTGGACCTGTATAGCACCCTGCACAGAAAACATCTTGGTCGTGGGTATGACCAGAGCTCTGGATCCCAGGGTCCAGCTCTCCTAAGAGAAGCATTACAGGCAAAACCTTGCTCTTCTCTGCAAGGCCCGGGTACCGACCGTTTAGCTATGAAGCTTTTTTGGTCGGATCCGGAATAGCTTACTGAGGCCCAAAAGAACCTGTACGCAAGCTCAGTGAAAAACACATGTTTCTTCTTGGCCAACACCTTAGACACTGGCAAAAAACTGAGGTGCTCCCGGATGGGAGGGGCTTATATAGGGGAGGGTACTTCCGGTTTTGGAAGTTGCCAGTGCCAGCACCTGACGGTATCTATATAACCCATTAGTAATGACTATGTCGCTCTGTGTCCCGTGATGTACGAAAAAGAAATATGCCTCACACTCGCGTGTTCGGCGTGCAAGCAAAGCAACACTCCTTTCAATGGAAAACCAGATGATGCACTTCATAAAGTGTCCTCCAGGTGGCTCCGTATATGTGTAACAAAAAATAAGGTGCACAATAGTGTGATATCGTAAAACCAGTTTAATCAATAAAAAAACCTTCAAAAGTTACACTCACAAGAAAATTATGAAAGCAAGCCGTAATGCACACCAAAAACATCCAGAATACTACAGCCAGTGAAGGATGGTCACGGCGGACCCAAGATCAGCAGTGATCAATTCTAATATGAACGCTCTCACCGCTCGCTTCTCATATACGATCCCTCGCTTCCTACTGTGGTTGGATGCGTAACACGTCACACGTCACTCCTTCACGATAGTTCAAGCACTCAAACGATCGCAGTGTAGCCACGCCCCTACATGTTTCGTCACGATGGACTTAATCATAGGATTGGCTACACTCCGTAATGGACTCCCCTTTATACCCACATCTGTAATTGGTCGGAGTTGGTTCAAAGATATTGCGCATGCGCGTCACGTCATGAACGGGCAGAAGTGCTGAACAGGGGATCCTGCACTCAAGGGCGGAAGTGTCGTAATTTAATTCTCACGCTGATCGAGTGTCCCCGTAGCCCTCATTCACATACACATATATTAGGAGGCTGAATTCCCACTATCTGCCCTATACTTAATATGCGCATTGCAGCATATATAAAGAAACTAAATACAAATTCTACATATTATAAACACTATAATGTCAGCTCATAACCAAAGCTATTTAAACGTACATTATTTGATAAAATCATCTAATAATTGCTGCCTCTAGTACATTACCACATTTTACCAATATTAGTCACAATAATTTTAGATAAAACCATTAACCAATTCTTGGTACACATGTCAAAATGATATCCATCCTTACTATCATAACTGGTTGATAGCTATGTGAATACATTATATGGAGTAAATAGGACAATAAAATGTGGAGTTATATTAATAAAATGAGGAATATATATTAATGGATAAAATTAAATAGCAGTACACTATTAATTATTTAAACTATAATTAAAATGTTTAAAATTAATAATTATATATATTTTATGAAGAAGAACTGAACCTAAATGCCTAACTCTCCCCATTCACCCTGGTTATCATGTAATTAAACCTACCCCCCAAACACTCTTAAAAATCATTTATGAAGCAGTTCAAATCCACCTCCACATTTAACCCCCAGGGAGAGAGGCACTTTAAAAGAAAAATCCACTTGGTTTCACGTTGTGAGAGATCCCTGACCCTATTAGATCCCCTCCAAGTTGGATAAACACAATCAATGCCACAAAACTGGGCTAAAGAAGGGTCCTGATTATGCTTCTCTTTGAAATGTACTGACACGCTATGATATTTAAATCCATTTTTGATATTGGTTAAATGCTCAGAGATACGAACTCTTAATAATCTCTTTGTTCTGCCCACATATAATAACCCACATGGGCACCATAACAGGTACACAACATGTGAGGAATTACATGTGATGAATTCCTCAATATCAAAAACTTTTTGATCAGTGCTCATAATTTGTTTCTTCCCCCTATTGTGTACTTTTACAGTCCTACAACAGATGCATCTCCTGCACGGGAAGAAACCTTTGAGGTCAATTTTTAAAGTTTGCTGACCTGGGGGGTCCAAAATCTTTTTAACAACTCGATCCCCAAAATTCGGGGCCCTTCTATATATAAACTTTGGTTGTGAGGGGAGGACTTGTCCCAAATGCCTATCTCTACTCAGGATGTACCAATGTTTCCTAAAAATGGATTCAATGTCTTTATATTGCACATGAAACCCTGTTAGGAAAGCCCATTGGTGATGATTAGTCTCGTTCTGATTTTCCTTCTTTTTGAAACATAAATTTCTAGGGAGTGTCGCCACTTGTTGTATAGTATCTTCCAACACCTCATCCGAATAACCTTTCTGTGTAAACTTCTCCTTCAGTATGTTTGCTTGTATCCTGAAGTCGCTTTCTTCCGTGCAATTGCGACGTACTCTTAAGACTTGTCCTTTTGGAATATTTTTAATCCAAGCAGGGTGGTGCCCACTACAGATCGATAAATAACTGTTCCGATCAGTGGGTTTGAAGAAGACTTTGGTCTTCAAACTATCACCCATATTCTCAATAGTTACGTCTAAGAAATTTACAGATTTCTTGCTCATAGTATATTCCAATTTAATGTTATTATTATTGTTGTTCAGAGCATCCAGGTATTTCTTAAGAGGTTCCTCCGGTCCTTCCCAAATCATCAACAGGTCATCTATGAACCGTCGGTAAAAGATCATCTGTGGCTTCTGGTTCCTAAAAATATATTTATCCTCCCATTCTGACATGAACAGGTTGGCTAGGCTGGGAGCAAACTTAGCTCCCATAGCCACGCCAACCTGTTGGGAAAAGAAAAAACCATTAAACCAAAAGTAATTGTGTGTCATACAAAAATCCAAGACATGTCCCAAAAATCTTTTTTGTGTATGTGGGATGTCTTCTCTCCTGCTTAATGCCCAATTCAGTGCCAGAGCCGCGTCCTCATGTTGAATAATAGTATATAGAGACGCAACATCCGCTGTTATTAGAAAAATTTCAGAGTTAGGTTTGATGTTCACCTTCTCCAAGGATAATAACAAATCAGCTGTGTCTTTTAAATATGCTTTAGTTATTCGTACGCTTGGTTGGAGGAACTTATCGAGGTATTCCCCTAGTCTGGCAGTAACTGATCCAATCCCATTAACTATGGGTCGAGCCGGAGGTGTGACTGCGTTTTTATGGATTTTCGGTAGTGTGTAAATCACTGGAATCCTACAAACCGAAGGAGTTAAATATCTTTTCTCTTTTTGATTGATGGCGTCTATTTGATAGCCCCATTCCACCAATGCTTCTAATTGGCATTTGTAGGATTCAGTTGGATCAGACACCAATCTTCTATAAGTTAAATGGTCTCCCAATAGTTCTGATAATTGATCCTGGTAAAATGTTCTATCCATTACTACTACCCCTCCTCCCTTATCCGCGGGGCGGATAATGATGTCCTTATTTTTCTCCAAAGATTTAATGCCCTCCCTTATATAATGAGGATTTATAAGCTTCTTCTGAGGCAAATCCTCAATATCCTTGAGAACCATCTGTTTGAATACTTCAACAAAATGATTACTCGAGATTTGCGGGTTAAATATGGATCTATTTTTTAGACCACTATCTATCCGGATGGGAGCTAGTGAACTCCTCATACTAGACTCAACAGGGTGGCTCAAGAAATATTTTTTCATATTCATGGTCCTTATGAATTTATGCGTATCAATATAGATGTTGAATTTATTCATCATCCTCCTTGGTGCGCATTTCAAACCTGTGTTCAGTATATTCAATTCTTTAGGGCCTAGAGTTACTTTACTGAGATTATAAATTCCTGTAACTAATTGTTCCTCATTCTTTTCTTGGGATTGTTTGCGTCTACCAGCCCTACATCCCCTTCTTCTCTTTGAAGCGGTATTGAATCCCTGTGTGGGAGGTTTTGAGGCCCCCCTCTGCCCCCTCCTCCTCTGTTGTTGGCATGATGGAGATTCCTCTTCGGTGTTCCTCCCCTCCCTCCCCTCCCCTGATACCCTAAAAAGGTGGTTCATAATAACCCCCTTGATTTTCTTCTACTAAAGGTTGAAACCTATTAAAGGTAGGTATGTACTCCGAACCTTGTTGGTATTCCGGAGGTGGGTATTGTTACCATCGTTGGAATTCCTGTTGGGGGTAGTAATTATGGGGGACACTTCTCCCATATTGTTGTAATGGTCGTGGTGATTGGTAGTTTGGATTTCCTTGGTAACTACCTCTCTCTAGGTATTGAGGACCTGGAGATCCATACTGAGTTCCATATTGACCTCCTTTAGGTGCCTGTGTACCATTAACTCGAGGTTGATTTGATGTTTTCTGGTCACCTCTGTTAGTTGTCCCTTTATTCCCATTAGATTTAGGTGGATCCTTCTTGGATCCTTCTTGGTAGACGCAAACAATCCCAAGAAAAGAATGAGGAACAATTAGTTACATGAATTTATAATCTCAGTAAAGTAACTCTAGGCCCTAAAGAATTGAATATACTGAACACAGGTTTGAAATGCGCACCAAGGAGGATGATGAATAAATTCGACATCTATATTGATACGCATAAATTCATAAGGACCATGAATATGAAAAAATATTTCTTGAGCCACCCTGTTGAGTCTAGTATGAGGAGTTCACTAGCTCCCATCCGGATAGATAGTGGTCTAAAAAATAGATCCATATTTAACCCGCAAATCTCGAGTAATCATTTTGTTGAAGTATTCAAACAGATGGTTCTCAAGGATATTGAGGATTTGCCTCAGAAGAAGCTTATAAATCCTCATTATATAAGGGAGGGCATTAAATCTTTGGAGAAAAATAAGGACATCATTATCCGCCCCGCGGATAAGGGAGGAGGGGTAGTAGTAATGGATAGAACATTTTACCAGGATCAATTATCAGAACTATTGGGAGACCATTTAACTTATAGAAGATTGGTGTCTGATCCAACTGAATCCTACAAATGCCAATTAGAAGCATTGGTGGAATGGGGCTATCAAATAGACGCCATCAATCAAAAAGAGAAAAGATATTTAACTCCTTCGGTTTGTAGGATTCCAGTGATTTACACACTACTGAAAATCCATAAAAACGCAGTCACACCTCCGGCTCGACCCATAGTTAATGGGATTGGATCAGTTACTGCCAGACTAGGGGAATACCTCGATAAGTTCCTCCAACCAAGCGTACGAATAACTAAAGCATATTTAAAAGACACAGCTGATTTGTTATTATCCTTGGAGAAGGTGAACATCAAACCTAACTCTGAAATTTTTCTAATAACAGCGGATGTTGCGTCTCTATATACTATTATTCAACATGAGGACGCGGCTCTGGCACTGAATTGGGCATTAAGCAGGAGAGAAGACATCCCACATACACAAAAAAGATTTTTGGGACATGTCTTGGATTTTTGTATGACACACAATTACTTTTGGTTTAATGGTTTTTTCTTTTCCCAACAGGTTGGCGTGGCTATGGGAGCTAAGTTTGCTCCCAGCCTAGCCAACCTGTTCATGTCAGAATGGGAGGATAAATATATTTTTAGGAACCAGAAGCCACAGATGATCTTTTACCGACGGTTCATAGATGACCTGTTGATGATTTGGGAAGGACCGGAGGAACCTCTTAAGAAATACCTGGATGCTCTGAACAACAATAATAATAACATTAAATTGGAATATACTATGAGCAAGAAATCTGTAAATTTCTTAGACGTAACTATTGAGAATATGGGTGATAGTTTGAAGACCAAAGTCTTCTTCAAACCCACTGATCGGAACAGTTATTTATCGATCTGTAGTGGGCACCACCCTGCTTGGATTAAAAATATTCCAAAAGGACAAGTCTTAGGAATACGTCGCAATTGCACGGAAGAAAGCGACTTCAGGATACAAGCAAACATACTGAAGGAGAAGATTACACAGAAAGGTTATTCGGATGAGGTGTTGGAAGATACTATACAACAAGTGGCGACACTCCCTAGAAATTTATGTTTCAAAAAGAAGGAAAATCAGAACGAGACTAATCATCACCAATGGGCTTTCCTAACAGGGTTTCATGTGCAATATAAAGACATTGAATCCATTTTTAGGAAACATTGGTACATCCTGAGTAGAGATAGGCATTTGGGACAAGTCCTCCCCTCACAACCAAAGTTTATATATAGAAGGGCCCCGAATTTTGGGGATCGAGTTGTTAAAAAGATTTTGGACCCCCCAGGTCAGCAAACTTTAAAAATTGACCTCAAAGGTTTCTTCCCGTGCAGGAGATGCATCTGTTGTAGGACTGTAAAAGTACACAATAGGGGGAAGAAACAAATTATGAGCACTGATCAAAAAGTTTTTGATATTGAGGAATTCATCACATGTAATTCCTCACATGTTGTGTACCTGTTATGGTGCCCATGTGGGTTATTATATGTGGGCAGAACAAAGAGATTATTAAGAGTTCGTATCTCTGAGCATTTAACCAATATCAAAAATGGATTTAAATATCATAGCGTGTCAGTACATTTCAAAGAGAAGCATAATCAGGACCCTTCTTTAGCCCAGTTTTGTGGCATTGATTGTGTTTATCCAACTTGGAGGGGATCTAATAGGGTCAGGGATCTCTCACAACGTGAAACCAAGTGGATTTTTCTTTTAAAGTGCCTCTCTCCCCGGGGGTTAAATGTGGAGGTGGATTTGAACTGCTTCATAAATGATTTTTAAGAGTGTTTGGGGGTAGGTTTAATTACATGATAACCAGGGTGAATGGGGAGAGTTAGGCATTTAGGTTCAGTTCTTCTTCATAAAATATATATAATTATTAATTTTAAACATTTTAATTATAGTTTAAATAATTAATAGTGTACTGCTATTTAATTTTATCCATTAATATATATTCCTCATTTTATTAATATAACTCCACATTTTATTGTCCTATTTACTCCATATAATGTATTCACATAGCTATCAACCAGTTATGATAGTAAGGATGGATATCATTTTGACATGTGTACCAAGAATTGGTTAATGGTTTTATCTAAAATTATTGTGACTAATATTGGTAAAATGTGGTAATGTACTAGAGGCAGCAATTATTAGATGATTTTATCAAATAATGTACGTTTAAATAGCTTTGGTTATGAGCTGACATTATAGTGTTTATAATATGTAGAATTTGTATTTAGTTTCTTTAGATATGCTGCAATGCGCATATTAAGTATAGGGCAGATAGTGGGAATTCAGCCTCCTAATATATGTGTATGTGAATGAGGGCTACGGGGACACTCAATCAGCGTGAGAATTAAATTACGACACTTCCGCCCTTGAGTGCAGGATCCCCTGTTCAGCACTTCCGCCCGTTCATGACGTGACGCGCATGCGCAATATCTTTGAACCAACTTCGACCAATTACAGATGTGGGTATAAAGGGGAGTCCATTACGGAGTGTAGCCAATCCCATGATTAAGTCCATAGTGACGAAACATGTCGGGGCGTGGCTACACTGCGATCGTTTGAGTGCTTGAACTATCGTGAAGGAGTGATGTGTGACGTGTTACGCATCCAACCACAGTAGGAAGCGAGGGATCGTATATGAGAAGCGAGCGGTGAGAGCGTTCATATTAGAATTGATCACTGCTGATCTTGGGTCCGCCGTGACCATCCTTCACTGGCTGTAGTATTCTGGATGTTTTTGGTGTGCATTACGGCTTGCTTTCATAATTTTCTTGTGAGTGTAACTTTTGAAGGTTTTTTTATTGATTAAACTGGTTTTACGATATCACACTATTGTGCACCTTATTTTTTGTTACACATATACGGAGCCACCTGGAGGACACTTTATGAAGTGCATCATCTGGTTTTCCATTGAAAGGAGTGTTGCTTTGCTTGCACGCCGAACACGCGAGTGTGAGGCATATTTTTGTGGTGAGTGTTTTATCTGAAGGGAGAGGTCTCACTGAACTCTTGGGTGTGGTGGAAGAAATGAAGATTGAAGACACTGATTATTAATTTATGAACTTTAAACACTATTGTCACTTCATGCACGGGTTCTTGCTGATTTATAGTGACTGGATTAATTTATTTATTTCAGCCATAATCTGATTTACATTTATTGGAGTAGTTTATGTATTTAGTTACAAGTTTTTGCGCCACTTATAATAATATGTTTTCAGTTTAGATCATCATTATTATTATATTGTACACAGTTTGACTATTTAAGGTGGCAGCATTATAGATACACTTTACATTTGGATGTATATGTTAGTACCAGTGTGCTTAAGTGTACGGAGTTACCTAACATATTCATCACTTGATATATTTTTATATATATATTTTTTATGTTTTATCCTGAAGCGCAGTGGGGATATCAATAGGGCGCATTTTTTGATTTCCACTTATTCACATTTATTACACTGTTACCACTTGCAGCTATGGAAGCTATTAATTATCTGTCGAGTAGACAAATGATTGCTGAATGTGTCTTCTCCTCCAATCAAGAGATGATTGAGTGTGTAGAGGATTTTTCAGGGGCACTTAAAACGCTAGATACCCTGCTTGAAAAACAGGTGAAGGCGTGGTGGGATGTGTTCACTTTTGAACACTATAACAAAGAGGAGTTGATTTTTAGAAGCTTGAGGTGGGAGGTTCCGCCTCAAGATGGACTTGATGACACCAAGTACATGGATGAATGGCTTGGTTTTTTTAATAGAGTAGGGAGGGAATTGCAGCACCTAGTACTAAAACGGAAACAAATTAAATTAAATATACTTAATGAAAAAATTAGGACAATACAGGAGAAGTTGGAGCCTATTAAAGACTCCACTACAATGAAAGATTTTAATGTTAATATGAAGAAGAAGCTGGAAAACATTGATCGAGACACCCAAAAAAGAAAGGTAAAGAAATTTAACAGAGATTCTAATGATTTCAAAACTAACAACATTTACGCCTGGCAAAGTGTGAATATATCCAGTGATGAGACTACTGGTGAAAATGTGGTAGTAAGAAACATCGCCCCTGTTCCCAAGAAGGATCCACCTAAATCTAATGGGAATAAAGGGACAACTAACAGAGGTGACCAGAAAACATCAAATCAACCTCGAGTTAATGGTACACAGGCACCTAAAGGAGGTCAATATGGAACTCAGTATGGATCTCCAGGTCCTCAATACCTAGAGAGAGGTAGTTACCAAGGAAATCCAAACTACCAATCACCACGACCATTACAACAATATGGGAGAAGTGTCCCCCATAATTACTACCCCCAACAGGAATTCCAACGATGGCAACAATACCCACCTCCGGAATACCAACAAGGTTCGGGGTACATACCTACCTTTAATAGGTTTCAACCTTTAGTAGAAGAAAATCAAGGGGGTTATTATCAACCACCTTTTTTAGGGTATCAGGGGAGGGGAGGGAGGGGAGGAACACCGAAGAGGAATCTCCATCATGCCAACAACAGAGGAGGAGGGGGCAGAGGGGGGCCTCAAAACCTCCCACACAGGGATTCAATACCGCTTCAAAGAGAAGAAGGGGATGTAGGGCTGGTAGACGCAAACAATCCCAAGAAAAGAATGAGGAACAATTAGTTACAGGAATTTATAATCTCAGTAAAGTAACTCTAGGCCCTAAAGAATTGAATATACTGAACACAGGTTTGAAATGCGCACCAAGGAGGATGATGAATAAATTTGACATCTATATTGATACGCATAAATTCATAAGGACCATGAATATGAAAAAAAAAATCTTGAGCCACCCTGTTGAGTCTAGTATGAGGAGTTCACTAGCTCCCATCCGGATAGATAGTGGTCTAAAAAATAGATCCATATTTAACCCGCAAATCTCGAGTAATCATTTTGTTGAAGTATTCAAACAGATGGTTCTCAAGGATATTGAGGATTTGCCTCAGAAGAAGCTTATAAATCCTCATTATATAAGGGAGGGCATTAAATCTTTGGAGAAAAATAAGGACATCATTATCCACCCCGTGGATAAGGGAGGAGGGATAGTAGTAATGGATAGAACATTTTACCAGGATCAATTATCAGAACTAGAACTATTGGGAGACCATTTAACTTATAGAAGATTGGTGTCTGATCCAACTGAATCCTACAAATGCCAATTAGAAGCATTGGTGGAATGGGGGCTATCAAATAGACGCCATCAATCAAAAAGAGAAAAGATATTTAACTCCTTCGGTTTGTAGGATTCCAGTGATTTACACACTACCGAAAATCCATAAAAACGCAGTCACACCTCCGGCTCGACCCATAGTTAATGGGATTGGATCAGTTACTGCCAGACTAGGGGAATACCTCGATAAGTTCCTCCAACCAAGCGTACGAATAACTAAAGCATATTTAAAAGACACAGCTGATTTGTTATTATCCTTGGAGAAGGTGAACATCAAACCTAACTCTGAAATTTTTCTAATAACAGCGGATGTTGCGTCTCTATATACTATTATTCAACATGAGGACGCGGCTCTGGCACTGAATTGGGCATTAAGCAGGAGAGAAGACATCCCACATACACAAAAAAGATTTTTGGGACATGTCTTGGATTTTTGTATGACACACAATTACTTTTGGTTTAATGTTTTTTTCTTTTCCCAACAGGTTGGCGTGGCTATGGGAGCTAAGTTTGCTCCCAGCCTAGCCAACCTGTTCATGTCAGAATGGGAGGATAAATATATTTTTAGGAACCAGAAGCCACAGATGATCTTTTACCGACGGTTCATAGATGACCTGTTGATGATTTGGGAAGGACCGGAGGAACCTCTTAAGAAATACCTGGATGCTCTGAACAACAATAATAATAACATTAAATTGGAATATACTATGAGCAAGAAATCTGTAAATTTCTTAGACGTAACTATTGAGAATATGGGTGATAGTTTGAAGACCAAAGTCTTCTTCAAACCCACTGATCGGAACAGTTATTTATCGATCTGTAGTGGGCACCACCCTGCTTGGATTAAAAATATTCCAAAAGGACAAGTCTTAAGAGTACGTCGCAATTGCACGGAAGAAAGCGACTTCAGGATACAAGCAAACATACTGAAGGAGAAGTTTACACAGAAAGGTTATTCGGATGAGGTGTTGGAAGATACTATACAACAAGTGGCGACACTCCCTAGAAATTTATGTTTCAAAAAGAAGGAAAATCAGAACGAGACTAATCATCACCAATGGGCTTTCCTAACAGGGTTTCATGTGCAAGATAAAGACATTGAATCCATTTTTAGGAAACATTGGTACATCCTGAGTAGAGATAGGCATTTGGGACAAGTCCTCCCCTCACAACCAAAGTTTATATATAGAAGGGCCCCGAATTTTGGGGATCGAGTTGTTAAAACGATTTTGGACCCCCCAGGTCAGCAAACTTTAAAAATTTACCTCAAAGGTTTCTTCCCGTGCAGGAGATGCATCTGTTGTAGGACTGTAAAAGTACACAATAGGGGGAAGAAACAAATTATGAGCACTGATCAAAAAGTTTTTGATATTGAGGAATTCATCACATGTAATTCCTCACATGTTGTGTACCTGTTATGGTGCCCATGTGGGTTATTATATGTGGGCAGAACAAAGAGATTATTAAGAGTTCGTATCTCTGAGCATTTAACCAATATCAAAAATGGATTTAAATATCATAGCGTGTCAGTACATTTCAAAGAGAAGCATAATCAGGACCCTTCTTTAGCCCAGTTTTGTGGCATTGATTGTGTTTATCTAACTTGGAGGGGATCTAATAGGGTCAGGGATCTCTCACAACGTGAAACCAAGTGGATTTTTCTTTTAAAGTGCCTCTCTCCCCGGGGGTTAAATGTGGAGGTGGATTTGAACTGCTTCATAAATGATTTTTAAGAGTGTTTGGGGGTAGGTTTAATTACATGATAACCAGGGTGAATGGGGAGAGTTAGGCATTTAGGTTCAGTTCTTCTTCATAAAATATATATAATTATTAATTTTAAACATTTTAATTATAGTTTAAATAATTAATAGTGTACTGCTATTTAATTTTATCCATTAATATATATTCCTCATTTTATTAATATAACTCCACATTTTATTGTCCTATTTACTCCATATAATGTATTCACATAGCTATCAACCAGTTATGATAGTAAGGATGGATATCATTTTGACATGTGTACCAAGAATTGGTTAATGGTTTTATCTAAAATTATTGTGACTAATATTGGTAAAATGTGGTAATGTACTAGAGGCAGCAATTATTAGATGATTTTATCAAATAATGTACGTTTAAATAGCTTTGGTTATGAGCTGACATTATAGTGTTTATAATATATAGAATTTGTATTTAGTTTCTTTAGATATGCTGCAATGCGCATATTAAGTATAGGGCAGATAGTGGGAATTCAGCCTCCTATTATATGTGTATGTGAATGAGGGCTACGGGGACACTCGATCAGCGTGAGAATTAAATTACGACACTTCCGCCCTTGAGTGCAGGATCCCCTGTTCAGCACTTCCGCCCGTTCATGACGTGATGCGCATGCGCAATATCTTTGAACCAACTCCGACCAATTACAGATGTGGGTATAAAGGGGAGTCCATTACGGAGTGTAGCCATACCCATGATTAAGTCCATCGTGACAAAACATGTCGGGGCGTGGCTACACTGCGATCGTTTGAGTGCTTGAACTATCGTGAAGGAGTGACGTGTGACGTGTTACGCATCCAACCACAGTAGGAAGCGAGGGATCGTATATGAGAAGCGAGCGGTGAGAGCGTTCATATTAGAATTGATCACTGCTGATCTTGGGTCCGCCGTGACCATCCTTCACTGGCTGTAGTATTCTGGATGTTTTTGGTGTGCATTACGGCTTGCTTTCATAATTTTCTTGTGAGTGTAACTTTTGAAGGTTTTTTTATTGATTAAACTGGTTTTACGATATCACACTATTGTGCACCTTATTTTTTGTTACACATATACGGAGCCACCTGGAGGACACTTTATGAAGTGCATCATCTGGTTTTCCATTGAAAGGAGTGTTGCTTTGCTTGCACGCCGAACACGCGAGTGTGAGGCATATTTTTGTGGTGAGTGTATTATCTGAAGGGAGAGGTCTCACTGAACACTTGGGTGTGGTGGAAGAAATGAAGATTGAAGACACTGATTAATAATTTATGAACTTTAAACACTATTGTCACTTCATGCACGGGTTCTTGCTGATTTATAGTGACTGGATTAATTTATTTATTTCAGCCATAATCTGATTTACATTTATTGGAGTAGTTTATGTATTTAGTTACATGTTTTTGCGCCACTTATAATAATATGTTTTCAGTTTAGATCATCATTATTATTATATTGTACACAGTTTGACTATTTAAGGTGGCAGCATTATAGATACACTTTACATTTGGATGTATATGTTAGTACCAGTGTGCCTAAGTGTACGGAGTTACCTAACATATTCATCACTTGATATAGTTTTATATATATATTTTTTTATGTTTTATCCTGAAGCGCAGTGGGGATATCAATAGGGCGCATTTTTTGATTTCCACTTATTCACCCCAAGCTATTTACTGAGAGGCATGATTAGTCCATGGAATATTTTATATTTTGCCACAAGTTGCGGGAAGATAACAAACTTTATTTTTTTTGCACAAAGTTGTCACTAAATGATATATTGCTCACACATGCCATGGGCATATGTGAAATTTCACCCCAAAATACATTCTGCTGCTTCTCCTGAGTACGGGGATACCACATGTGTGGGACTTTTTGGGAGCCTAGTCGCGTACGGGACCCCAAAAA
This sequence comes from Rana muscosa, assembly GCA_029206835.1. NCBI lineage: Eukaryota > Metazoa > Chordata > Amphibia > Anura > Ranidae > Rana > Rana muscosa. The sequence goes on from JARGYO010005562.1 coordinate 12,398,831, forward strand.
TCAAGCACCGCCTTCAAGGTTTCTAAGGGCATAAATTTTTGATTTCACTTCTCACTACCTATCACAGTTTTGAAGGCCATAAAATGCCAAGATAGCACAAAACCCCCCCAAATGACCCCATTTTGGAAAGTAGACACCCCAAGGAAATTGCTGAGAGGCATGTTGAGCCCATTGAATATTTTTTATTTTGTCCCAAGTGATTGAATAATGACAAAAAGAAAAAAAAATGTACAAAAAGTTGTCACTAAATGATATATTGCTCAAACATGCCATGGTTATATGTGGAATTGCACCTCAAAATACATTTTGCTGCTTCTCCTGAGTACGGGGATACCACATGTGTGGGACTTTTTGAGAGCCTAGCCACGTACGGGCCCCCGAAAACCAAGCACCGCCTTCAGGATTTCTAAGGGCACAAATTTTTGATTTCACTCCTCACTACCTATCACAGTTTTGAAGGCCATAAAATGCCAAGATAGCCCAAAACCCCCACAAATGACCCCATTTTGGAAAGTAGACACCCCAAGCTATTTGCCGAGAGACATGGTGAGTATTTTACAGCTCTCATATGTTTTTGAAAATGAAGAAAGACATATTTTTTTTTTCTTTTTTCAATTTTTAAAACTTTGTGACAAAAAGCGAGATCTGCAAAATACTCAACATACCTCTCAGCAAATAGCTTGGGGTGTCTACTTTCCAAAATGGGGTCATTTGGGGGGGTTTTGTGCCATCTGGGCATTCCATGGCCTCCGAAACTGTGATAGGCAGTGAGGAGTGAAATCAAAAATTTACACCCATAGAAATCCTGAAGGCGGTGCTTGGTTTTCGGGGTCCTGTACGCGGCTAGGCTCCCAAAATGTCTCACACATGTGGTATCCCCGTACTCAGGAGAAGCAACAGAATGTATTTTGGGGTGCAATTCCACATATAACCATGGCATGTTTGAGCAATATATAATTTAGTGACAACTTTTTGTACATTTTTTTTTTCTTTTTGTCATTATTCAATCACTTGGGACAAAAAAATAAAATATTCAATGGGCTCAACATGCCTCTCAGCAAATAGCTTGAGGTGTCTACTTTCCAAAATGGGGTCATATGAGGGGGTTTTGAACTGTCCTGGCATTTTATGCACAACATTAGGAAGCTTATGTCACACATCATCCACTCTTCTAACCACTTGAAGACAAAGCCCTTTCTGACACTTTTTGTTTACATGAAAACATTTTTTTTTTTGCAAGAAAATTATGTTGAACCCCCAAACATTATATATTTTTTTAAAGCAAAGGCCCTACAGATTAAAATAGTGGGTGGTGAATTTTTTTTTCCACACAGTATTTGCGCAGCGATTTTTCAAACGCATTTTTTGGGGGAAAAACACACTTTTTTTATTTTTAATGCACTAAAAACACTATGTTGCCCAAATGTTTTATGAAATAAAAAAGATGATCTTAGGCCGAGTACATGGATACCAAACACGACATGCTTTAAAATTGCGCACAAACGCGCAGCGGTGAGAAACTACATTCATTTTTAAAAGCATTTAAAAGCCTTTACAGGTTACCACATTAGATTTACAGAGGAGGTCTACTGCTAAAATTACTGCCCTCGATCTGACCTTTGCGGTGATACCTCACATGCATGATGCAATTGCTGTTTACATATGACGCTAGACCGACGCTTGCGTTCGCCTTTGCGCAAGAGCAGGGGGGACAGCGGTGCTTTTTTTTTATTATTATTTATTTTGCTTTTTTATTTTATTTTTAAACTGTTCCTTCCATATTTTTCTTTTTTTTAATCATTTTTATTGTTATCTCAGGGAATGTAAATATCCCCTATGATAGCAATAAGTAGTGACAGGTACTCTTTTTTTGAAAAAAATTGGGGGGTTAGACCCTAGATCTTTCCTCTGCCCTCAAAGCATCTGACCACACCAAGATCGGTGTGATAAAATGCTTTCCCAATTTCCCAATGGCGCTGTTTATATCCGGGGGGTCATTCCCTCCCGCTGCTTGTAAAATCAGTCTAGAGGCTAATTATCTGCTAGAATTGCTTTTACATGAAAGCCGGCCACTGGCTGAAAAGAATGATACCAAGATGATACCTAAACCTGCAGGCATCATTCTGGTATAAACATTCAAAGTCCAGCAACATACCAGTACGTTGCTGGTCCTTGTTGGACATGTATTGTAATCTTTTTTTTCATGCAGCCTGTTGGCTGAACGAAAAAAAGAGATTGATTGGTGGGTATGCCCACCATTAGAATACCTCCCTTCATCCACCCACTTCTAATGATGGGCATATATGCCGAAGCATGGGGGCATCCTCCCGCAAAAAAGTTATGCCGCGTACACACGGTCTGACCTTTCCACGGGCCAGCCTTCGTCGGAATTTCGACCGTATATACGCGGCATTAGGAGCAAAATCGCTCCTCCGCCCCTGCTGCCCCCATGCTTCGGCATATATGCTCTTTTTTCAACTGTGGTGGTGGTGAAATCACCTCCTACAGCGTTGGAGTCATGGCTTTATGTATCGTGGGAGCAAACGCTGTTGCTGTCAAGATAAATAAATCCGCGATGCAACTGAATGGCGTACCTGCTAAGCAAATGATGGTTAACATTAAAACAAAGTAACATTACAGTACAACAGTAAGACCTTACCATACCATACCTGCAAAGCAAATACCAAAACAAAACCTAGTAAAAAATAAAACATTTTTTTAACGCAACCTGTGCCTAAAATATATATATGCCGAAGCATGGGGGCATCCTCCCGCAAAAAAGTTATGCCACGTACACACGGTCGGACTTTTCCACGGGCAAGCCTTTGTCAAAATTTCGACCGTATGTACGCGGCATAAAAGGTTATGCCGCCTACACACGGTCAAACTTTTCCACGGGCAAGCCTCCGTCGGAATTTCGACTGTATATACGTGGCATTAGGAGCAAAATCGCTCCTCCGCCCCTGCTGCCCCCATGCTTCGGCATATATGCTCTTTTTTTAACTGTGGTGGTGAAATCACCTCCTACAGCGTTGGAGTCACGGCTTTATGTATCGTGGGAGCAAACGCTGTTGCTGTCAAGATAAATAAATCCGCGATGCAACTGGATGTACCTGCTAAGAAAATTATGGTTAACATTAAAACAAAGTAACATTACAGTACAACAGTAAGACCTTACCATACCATACCTGCAAAGCAAATACCAAAACAAAACCTAGTAAAAAAAAATAAAAAAATTTAACGCAACCTCTGCCTAAAATATATATATGCCAAAGCATGGGGGCATCCTCCCGCATAAAAGTTATGCCGCATACACACGGTCTGACTTTTCCACGGGCAAGCCTCCGTCGGAATTTCGACCGTATGTACGCGGCATTAGGAGCAAAATCGCTCCTCCGCCCCTGCTGCCCCCATGCTTTAGCATATATGCTCTTTTTTTTTAACTGTGGTGGTGAAATCACTTCCTACAGCACTGGAGTCACGGCTTTATGTATCGTGGGAGCAAACGCTGTTGCTGTCAAGATAAATAATTCCGCGCTGCAGTTGAATGGCGCACCTGAAAACAAAAAATTACATACCTGAAAAGCAAGCATGTTAAAACATCGCAGAATGGAATACAGTAAGAAAGAGCAGAACAATAGAGAAAAAATAGAGAGAACAATAAAACGACAACTATTTTTGGTTTTTTTATTTTATATATTTTTTGTGTTTTGTTTTTTACGTTTTTTTTTTTCTTTTTTACACTTTTTTTTTGTAACTTTAACAACTGTAATGGTTCGGGTCTCTCAAAATGTAATGGCATCTTGGGAGACCCTGTGTACAGTAAGTGTGTCCTAGTCTGTGAAATGCTGTACCCTACGCTAAAACTTCACTTTTGAGTGGTAGCGTTCAAAACATTCACCAAGGCAAAGACCAGGCTTGTCAGGACAGAGTGGACAATAATGACGGGTGTCACGCCTAAATCCGCGCTTGCTACAGACACGACATCTTTTTTGGGGGGCTCGTTGGGTAGGGGTACTCGGGAGGACATGCGTATAATGCCTCTCATGCAGCCGGCTTGGTAGGGGATGGTGAGGTGCAGAACCGCCTGGATACAGGAGTTCTGTGACAATCTCATTCTGGAATTTTAGAAGAGATAAAGTCCCGCCTGAAGCTCTGTATAGCACATGAGCGTTCAGCAAAGCCAATTGAAATAAGGATAGAGATACTTTTTTGTACCAGCGTCTTGCCTTACGGTCAATTAGATACGGCGCCAACAACTGGTCGTTGAGGTCCACCCCTCCCATATTTTTGTTATATTCGTGGACACAGAGGGGTTTCTCCACAAAACCAGTCGCCGTACGAATTTGGACTGTCGTGTCTGCATGAAGGGAGGTAAGAAGGAAAACATTCTTATTGTCCCTCCACTTCATAGCGAGCAAGTTATTACACTTTACGCAGGCTCTCTCCCCCAGCCTAAGACGGGCATCTACAAGCCGCTGGGGAAAGCCCCAGCGATTAGGTCGCACGGTGCCACATGCTCCAATCTGATGATCAAACAAGTGACTAAACAGTGGCACGCTCGTGTAATAATTGTCCACATACAAGTGGTACCCCTTTCCGAATAAGGGTGACACCAATTTCCACACTATCTTGCCAGCGCTCCCTATGTAATCCGGGCAGTTGACCGGCTCAACCTGACTATCTTTTCCCTCATAAACCATAAAGCTCCATACATAGCCTGTTGCCCTGTCACAGCACTTATAGAGCTTGACCCCGTATCTGGCACGCTTGCTGGGAAGGTACTGCTTGAAAGCCAAGCGGCCAGAAAGTTTAATCAGGGACTCATCAACGCAGACAGCTTGATCGGGAATAATAGGATTTTTAAAACAGCTTACCTGTAAAATCCTTTTCTTGGAGTACATCACGGGACACAGAGCAGCATAGTCATTACTATGTGGGTTATATGTGGGTTATATAGAATTACCTTCAGGTGCTGGCACTGGCAACTTCCAAAACAGGAAGTACCCTCCCCTATATAAGCCCCTCCCATCCGGGAGTACCTCAGTTTTGTAGCAAAGCAATACGTGTCCCCAAAAGAGGGGTGGGAGCTCTGTGTCCCGTGATGTACTCCAAGAAAAGGATTTTACAGGTAAGCTGTTTTAAAAATCCTATTTTCTTGTTCATACATCACGGGACACAGAGCAGCATAGTCATTACTATGTGGGACGTCCCAAAGCAATGCCAAATGAGGGGGGGATACACCATACATAAGCTGGGCGCCATCAGGCATGAGGATCTTTTGCGGCCTGCAACACACTGCGCCCAAAGGCGACATCCTCCTGACTTCTAACGTCCACCTGGTAGAACCTAGTAAACGTGTGTACTGAAGACCATGTTGCGGCCTTACAAATTTGAGCCAGGGAGGCCTGGTGATGCACTGCCCATGAAGTTCCAACTGCTCTCGTGGAGTGCGCCCTAACTTTGAACGGAGGCGGTCTACTTCTCAAGCCATAGGCTTGTATTATGACCTGTCGAATCCACTTGGCTAAAGTAGATTTTGATGCTGCCTGACCCTTTCTGGGGCCTTCCGGCAGAACAAACAAAGAATCCGTTCTACGAATCTGAGCAGTGGCTTTTAGATAAGTTTTAACTGCTCTTACTACATCCAAAGAATGCAATAACTTTTCCTCTACCGAGCTTGGTTTGGGGAAAAAAGAAGGAAGAACCACATCCTGGTTCAAGTGAAACCTTGATACCACCTTAGGAAGAAAGGCTGGGTGAGGGCGTAATACTACTCTGTCCTTATGAATAACCAGATATGGCTCCTTACAGGACATGGCGGCTAATTCCGACACTCTTCTAGCCGAGCATATGGCTACTAAAAATATCAATTTTCTGGTGAGTAGAACCAAGGAAATGTGCCGCAAAGGTTCAAACGGCTGCTTCTGCAGAACCGACAGAACCAAATTTAGATCCCATGGGCATATGGGAGCTTTAATCGGTGGAATAATACGAGTCACCCCTTGCATAAAGGATTTGACAAGTGAATGCATAGCCAGGGGCCTTTGAAATAGTATTGATAAGGCCGAAACCTGGCTCTTGATAGTACTTAAGGCAAACTTCCTGTCTACAGCCCACTGCAGGAAGTCCAGAATTCTGCCTATAACGTACTTACGTGGATGCCATTTTCTGGCCTCGCACCAAGTGATGTACGCCTTCCAAACTCTATAGTAGATCTGCCTGGATACAGGCTTCCTGGCATTGATTATAGTTGATACCACAGAGTTAGAGAGACCTCTCTTCTTTAGGATGTGGGATTCAATAGCCAGGCCGTTAAACTTAGAGTTAGTAAGGAAGGGTGGTATATCGGTCCTTGCGAAAGCAGGTCCGAACGACGTGGAAGGGTCCAAGGACTCCCCACAGACATTTTGATGATCTCCGCGTACCAGGCCCTTCGGGGCCACGCTGGAGCCACCAGGATCACCGGCTTCTTTTCCAACCTGACTCTGCGAAGGAGTCGAGGCAACAATTGTAGCGGAGGGAATGCATATATCAGTCTGAACTGATCCCAAGGGAACACCAGAGCATCCGAGCCGCAAGCGAGGGGATCCCCTGTCCGGGAGACAAATCTGTCCACCTTTGCGTTGAATCTGGATGCTAGCAGATCTACATCCGGTGTTCCCCACCGCTGACATATTGCTCGGAAGACCTCGGGATGAAGGGACCATTCCCCTGGGCATAACTGTTGGCGACTCAGAAAGTCCGCCTTCCAATTCTCCACCCCTGGAATGAAGACAGCTGATATACATGGGACATGCTTTTCTGCCCATTCCAGGATGTGACTTACTTCCCTCTGGGCTGCACGACTCCTGGTGCCTCCCTGATGATTGATATATGCCACTGCAGTGGCATTGTCTGATTGAATTCTGACAGGGGACCCTTGGAGTCTGGATGTCCAGGCTACTAGGGCATACCGGGCTGCTCGTATCTCTAAGAGATTGATGGGCAGGGTTTTTACTACATTTGACCATCTGCCCTGGAGAGACCATTGCTCCAGTACTGCCCCCCAGCCTATAAGGCTGGCATCTGTAGTGACCACCTTCCAGGATATCGGACTGAAGGGTTTTCCCTTCTGGAGATTCTGGGGGATCAACCACCAGCAGAGACTCTTCCGAACGGAAGGGGACAAAGCCATCGGGAAGTCTAGAGCCTGAATTTTTCCGTTCCAGGCTGACAATATGGCCCTCTGTAAAGTCCTTGAGTGGAATTGGGCGTATGGCACAGCTTCGAATGATGCTACCATCTTTCCTAGCTTCATGCACAGGCGTATGGACGGCTGTCTTTTTGCACAAAGCAGACGGACCAAGCCCCTCAAAGAGGATACCTTGTCTAGAGGTAAGAAAATCTTCCTCTGGTCTGAATCCAGCCGTAGCCCTAGATATAACAGGTTTTTCACTGGCTGTAGGGCTGACTTGTCCAGGTTGATGACCCAACCGTGAGATTCTAGATACTTGATTGTATCGACAATTACCACTTCTAGCTTGGCAACTGAGTGGTCCATCAACAACAGGTCGTCTAGGTATGCCATTATCGTTACACCTCGTGTTCTTAGATCGGCCAACAGTGGGGCCAGAATTTTTGTGAACACTCGTGGTGCTGTGGCCAGACCGAATGGTAAGGCTCTGAACTGAAAATGGCGCCCTTCTACTGCAAAGCGTAGAAATTTTTGATGACCTGGAAAGATGGGAACATGCAAGTAAGCATCTTTGATGTCGATCGAGGCTAACCATTCCTCCCCCTGTAGGGCAGCGGTGACCGATCGGATCGACTCCATCCGGAAAGACCGGACGTTTAGAAATTTGTTTAGACTCTTTAGGTCCAATATGGGTCTTATGTCCCCGTTTGGTTTCGGGACTGTGAAAAGGTTTGAGTAGAAACCCAACCCCCACTCTTCCATAGGAACCTCCATAATTACTCCTTGGAGCAATAGTTGTTCTAACGCCAATAGGAGAGACCCTCTTTTCAGAGGGTCTCTTGGCATGCCTGACCACATAAAATGGGAAGGAGGAGACTCTTTTAACTCCAACTTGTATCCCAGAGTTACTGCGGAGAGCACCCATCTGTCTTTGATCGTCTCCCGCCAGGTCTCTGCGAACAACTGAAGTCTTCCCCCCACCCGTTTGAGTGGGGGCAGCCCTTCATAGGCTTGACTTGGAGGCTGGTTTAGTACCCCTTCGGATCCAGGGTTTCTTATTACCCTGTGACTGTCCCTGATTTTTACCCCCTGAGTTTGACCGAGGAGGCCGTCGGAACGGCTTAGTAGCAGACGTCGCAGGGATAGGAGAGGTAGTCCTCTTAAAAGATGGACCCCTAGACCTCTTCTTACTCGGTAAGAGAGTACTTTTACCACTGGAAATCTTCTGGATATACTTATCCAGGTCTTCGCCAAAAAGGCGTTCCCCATGAAATGGGAAGCTAACTAAGAGCTTCTTACAGGGAGCTTCAGCAGACCAGTTCTTGAGCCACAGAAGCCTACGCATATGTACCAAAGACAGCGTGAGGCGGGAGGCCTGATGGATAGAATCCTTGATGGCGTCAACCGCAAAGCATAATGCTCTAGGCAGATCAGCCAGAGCCTGGGCCTGCTGGTCTGGCAAATCCCTCAGGACCATTTTCATCTGATCCTTTAAAGCTTGGCAGACCCCAATAGCTGCCACTGCTGGCTGTGTAACAGCCCCTGCTGTGGAAAAAGCAGATTTTAATAAAGATTCCAATTTTTTATCTACTGGATCTTTGAACATTTGAACATTATCTACTGGGCATGTCAGTGATTTGTTCACAGAAGAGATGGCTGCATCCACCGTAGGAACATTCCATCTCTGGGTGAACTTTTCCTCCATGGGATAGATCACCGGAAATTTCTTAGGCGGAACAAATAGTTTATCAGGATGTTCCCAGTCCTGGTATATAAGTCCTTCCAATAATGGATGTATTGGAAAGGAGCAATTAACCTGGGGAGCTTTTAGCGACCCCAATGAGGAGACAGCAGTAGTTGATGGTTCAACAAGAGGCATTTTAAATGCAGATCGAACCATGTCAGTTAGGGTCTGGACCCACAATCTTTCAGTCTGTGATGCTGAAAATGGTTCATCTACTGTCGATTCCTCAAAAACAGAGTTAACCTCCTCCTGATCCCCTTCAGGTAGGTCGGTCCCTTCCTGGGACTGTTGCTCTGCCAACAGGCACTCTAATGGAGGTGATGGAGATCTGGCGCGCTTTCTTTCCTGTAGAGAAGAAGCGATCAATGCTGCCAATCTCTGCTCCAATCCCTCCAGAGTTGAGGCAAAAACCTCCTCTGTTATATATGCAGGAGCAGGTGGACTGAGGACAGCCGCAGTACCTGGCACTCCCGGGGGTTCCTTATGGGTATTAACCTCTGATTTCTCAGGGGAGGAGGGTGCAGATGACTGCTCCAGATCCTCAGAGCCCGATGGAGACCCCCTACACTTCCTGAGAGGTATATCTCGGAGTTTTTTAGGCGGCATATTCCTTAGTTCAAAGCTGAGGTATTCCAGCCGCAATACACCCCTTTACTGAAATAGTCTAATGCAATTTGCTGCTGTGTACATCAGTGGGTGTCTACTAATGCGTCTTTCTGGGGATACCTGTATCAACCGCCCGCTGTAAGCCCCTATACCATGCTACCAGCTCCTTTTCATGCTCTGTGTCCATAGCAAGCAGCGTGGACTGAGTCCTTTTATCTTGCTGGGACACCCGCACATGCGCAGAAGCGCTGGGCGCACAGAGCGCGTCATCCGCCAGGCTCCGCCCACTTTTTTGAAGCTAAATCTATAAAAAGAAAGCGTGTGTGCGCGCGCGCGTGCACGTGTGCGCTCTTGGCGCCCTGTAGGGAGAGGAGCCAGGGTCCCTGTTTCACCAGGACTCGGGGATGGAAGGAAACTACTTGGCAGCATGACAGAGGAATGCAGCTTCCCTGATAGAGAGCTCACTCATCTGCCTGGACTTTCACCATGAAAGGAATAGTCCCAAGAAAAAAAGACGTTCCACAGCGGCCTCTAGTGGACAAACACAGGTACCGCACTTTTGTCTTTTCTTTTTTTTTTTTAAACCTCCTTTATGAAAAACATTTCCAGGTTTACAGTTTTTAAAACTTCCTTTATGAAAAGACATTTCTAGGATTTCTTAGGCATATACAGCTATTAGCGGGAATACCTTTTAGGTAACAGGCAGAAAGACATATTAGGCTTGGGGGTCCCCTCAATAGAACCAAGTTCCTGAGGGGCCCCCACTTACCTTTTCCCCGCCGCAGGACTTTGTTTGGTCCACAGAAGCCCAAACTTCACCTCTCACGGCAGGCATTGTACTAGACCTTCAGGGACCGGGTTCCCAAGGATTCCACTCCCCTGGACCTGTATAGCACCGTGCACAGATAGCCTCTTGGTTTTGGGTATGACCAGAGCTCTGGATCCCAGGGTCCAGCCCTCCTAAGAGAGGCATTACAGGCAAAACCCTGCTCTTCTCTGCAAGGCCCGGGTACCGACCGTTTAGCTATGAAGCTTTTTTGGTCGGATCCGGAATAGCTTGCTAAGGCCCAGAGAACCTGTACACAAGCCCAGATGAATACATGTTAACCTTGGCCAACACCTTAGACACTGGCAAAAAACTGAGGTACTCCCGGATGGGAGGGGCTTATATAGGGGAGGGTACTTCCTGTTTTGGAAGTTGCCAGTGCCAGCACCTGAAGGTAATTCTATATAACCCACATAGTAATGACTATGCTGCTCTGTGTCCCGTGATGTATGAACAAGAAAAACAAGGCTGCAAAACGTTCGTTGAAGTGGTTTATGAGGGGCCGAATTTTATAGAGCCGGTCGTATTCAGGGTCCCCACGTGGACGACAAAGTTCATTGTCGTTGAAGTGCATGAACCGCAAAATCTGCTCGTATCGTTTCCTGGGCATGGAGGCAGAGAACACGGGCATGTGGTCAATTGGGTGCGTGGACCAATAAGCACGCAATGACGGGAATTTATGTGTGCCCATGTTGAGGGAAAGGCCCAGAAAGGTCTTAAATTCGGAAACCGTAATTGGTTTCCAATCTTTGGCAATGGAAGGCGATGAATTGACCAGCATATAAATTACTCTGGTCCACAATAGATCTATAGAGATCTTCCGTGAAAAACAGCGAATAATAATCAATTGGCATAAAATCAGCTGTATCCACCTGAATACCGGGTTGGGCAGTGAATGGGTGGTGGGGACCCAATCAGGATAGGCGAATTCTGCAGGAAGAGCACTATGGGTACGATGAGCCTGCCTTTGTCTTCTTATTGGTGGCAGCGGGACACTACTTGTGCTTGCCACCTCGCCAGCTTGAACTGCACTTATGGGACTCGCCACGTCACCAAGTGATACTGCAGTGCTGGATGTACGCCCAGGCTGTACTAGGCCGCTGGTGCTTGCCAATTCACCAGAAGGAATAGCGGCGCTAGTACTACTCTGCTCCATGATACGAGAGCCCTGCGGTTCTTGCTCCTCAACAACCTCAGATTATTGGGATCGGGTACACCTGACCTTAGCAGGAACCTCAACTTCGTCGTCAGAGCTATCTGACGTGGGGCCGCTGACATCACTGTCTTCTACGGGAAGATATTCTGAGCCTGAATCTGACAGATACATGACCTCCTCTTCACTATCTGTCATGCTCAGAATCTCGTAGGCCTCTTTACTAGTGTACCTTCGTCTTGCCATTTTGGGCTCTAAATTTAGGGGTACACTAGTAAGATTCACAGGAAAAAAAGCACCTGACTGTCGTCAGCAAATATATCAAACGCTACAAAAAAAACTGTTAGCAATCGCAGGGATCAGGACTGTCTCTGCGAACGCTGCAGTTATGTGTTTTGTGTTTGGTAAGTGACAGTGATCGATCGATACTGCACTTGGGTGGGCTGGGCTGGGCTGGGCGGAGGGGCTAAACGCAGGTGCTAGCAGGTATCTGGGCTGATCCCGCTAACACTGTGTTTTTGGGAACCCTAAACCGCTGGGGACGCTAGTATAGATCTGATCAGATACTATACCACTAAGGGAGGTGTATGCTTTGCGCGTGGGTGTTAGCGTTACTGGCACTAACCTAACGCTGCCTGGGGCGACGCAGACCCTCTTTGGCGCTAAAACCTAATTGATCTCACCCGCCGGGCGATCAGGGGGTTAAACCTTTATTGGGTTATATACGGCGGGTGCCCTGATGCTATAAAAAGCAAACTAACCAACCAGCGTCACCCGTAACCTTTATATGGTGATCACTGGTGAAAGGGTTAACTAGGGGCAATCAGGGGGTTAAAACCTTTATTAGGTTAAATATGGGGGTACCCGACGCTATATAAAAACCTGACGGGTTACCTAAATAACTAAATAACTAACTGGGTAACCAGTGTCACCAGTGACGCTTATACGGTGATCACTGGTGAAAGGGTTAACTCTAGGGGCAATCAGGGGGTTAAAATAATATATGGGGGTACCTGACGCTCTAAAAACCTGCGGCGAAACTAAAAATAAATAACTGTCTATCTAGGGCACCACCGGCACTAAATACAGCGATCGAAAATACGATTGCTTAGTGATGCTGGCGTTAGGGGGTGAAAGGGTTACCTGGGGGGCGATCAAGGGGTTAAACCTTTATTATGGGCGGTTAGGGGGCTACCCTGGACCTAAAGGGGCCTAAACCTAACTGCCCTGCAACTTTTTACTATCACAGATGACACTAAATGCAGTGATCAGTAAAATAAATGATCACTGCAATCAGTGACACTGTGATTGGGGGCTGGGGGGTGACCTGGGGGTAATCTGGGGGTGACTGGGGGGTGAAATGTGTGCCTATGTGTACCTAAGTGTCAGTGGACTGTTGGTGCACTAACCTGCTTCTTCTCTTCTCGGCGCCGGGAACGAAAAGACCGCCGCGAGGGAGATGACATCACTTCCTCCTGCTTCCTCTGCCTGTGTTTACATTACACAGGCAGAGGGAGCATTTTCATTCGCCGGGAGCGATCACGAGGGGGTGGCCGAAATCGAATGGTCACCCCCTCATCTCTGATCGCTCCCCAACGATAAACGGCCGCTCACTGTATAGGAGGGGGGTCCGATCGGACCCCCCAACTGTACAAAGGCAATCACGTACACTGTACGTGATTGTGCCTGTCGGTGCCATTCTGCCGACGTATATATACAGTGAGCGGTCGTTAAGTGGTTAAACAAGGTTTTCTCACAAAAGAAGGAAAATAATTCACCTTATCTGTCACCTAAAATCTATAATCATATCAATCTTTTAAGTAGATGCACAATTTCTAGAATCGTTTCCCTCTTATGCTGTCTGTCACAATGCAGAGATTACTATTTTCAGAGATATGTAAAACACCTGCCATCATGTGTTAAAGAGTCATCAGATACTCTCCATTTAGCTGACTTTTTCCTGGGAAGCAGTTTAATACTAGGTAGGGTTGGATGTAGCTTTCTTATACTGTACTTAAGTATCTCCTCAGACTCTTTTACCCTTTTATGCCCAGTTTATTGACGCCTAGCTGCCCGGTGCAAATTTAGAACCATCAGTATGTGTCAGTTAATTTGACTACGGATTGACTGTATGATACATTTTACATATGAGACATATAAGGTTTTCATCTGGTACACTGTCCTCCGGCACCCACCGATCGTCAGTAAACCACACAGAATGGGGATCTGCCTATGTAAACAAGGCAGCTCCCCGTTCTGGCAGGAGAAAATGAATGGATTCTATGTTACTGCAAAGCAGGGACTAGAATCCATTACTTCCCTTAGTAAAAGAGCCAAACACAGTACACCAAAACATTGGCTAGGCAAATAGTTAACCCTTTAATCACCTTAGATGTTCAACCCCCTTCCCAGCCAGTGTCATCGGTACAGTGACAATGCAGATTTTTAGCACTGATCTCTGTATTAGTGTCACTGATTGCTACAAAGTGTCAAAAGTGTCAGCTAGTGTCTGATTGTCTGCTGCAATATCGCAGTCCCGCTATAAGTCACTGATCACCATCATTACTAGTATTAAAAAATAAATACATTAATATTTCATAAATATATCCCATAGTTTGTAGACGATATAACCTTTGCGTAAACCAGTCAATATATGCTTATTGGGATTTTATTTTACCAAGAACACGTAGCAGAATACATATTGGCCTACATTTTTGATTAAATACTTTTATTAGATATGTTTTAAAGGAGCAAGTAAAAAAAAAAAATATATATATATATATATATATATAGATATATATATACAGTGCCTTGCGAAAGTATTCACCCCCCTTGAACTTTTCATCCTTTTGCCACATTTCAGGCTTCAAACATAAAGATATTAAATTTTAATTTTTTGTGAAGAATCACCAACAAGTGGGACACAATTGTGAAGTGGAACGAAATCTATTGGATATTTTAAACTTTTTTAGCAAATAAAAAACTGAAAAGTGGTGCGTGCAAAATTATTCGGCCCCTTTACTTTCAGTGCAGCAAACTCACTCCAGAAGTTCAGCGAGGATCTCTTAATGATCCAATGTTGTCCTAAATGACTGATGGTGATAAATAGAATCCACCTGTGTGTAATCAAGTCTCTGTATAAATGCACCTACTCTGTGATAGTCTCAGGGTTCTGTTGAAAGCGCAGAGAGCATCATGAAGACCAAGGAACACACCAGGCAGGTCCGTAATACTGTTGTGGAGAAGTTTAAAGCCGGATTTGGATACAAAAAGATTTCCCAAGCTTTAAACATCCCAAGGAGCACTGTGCAAGCGATCATTTTGAAATTGAAGGAGTATCAGACCACTGCAAATCTACCAAGAGATGCAGCCAAGAGGCCCATGATCACTCTGGATGAACTGCAGAGAACTACAGCTGAGGTGGGAGAGTCTGTCCACAGGACAACAATCAGTCGTACACTGCACAAATCTGGCCTTTATGGAAGAGTGGCAAGAAGAAAGCCATTTCTCAAAGATATCCATAAAAAGTCTTGTCTAAAGTTTGCCACAAGCCACCTGGGAGACACACCAAACATGTGGAAAAAGGTGCTCTGGTCCGATGAAACCAAAATCGAACTTTTTGGCCACAATGCAAAACGATATGTTTGGCGTAAAAGCAACACAGCTCATCACCCTCAACACACCATCCCCACTGTCAAACATGGTGGTGGCAGCATCATGGTTTGGGCCTGCTTTTCTTCAGCAGGGACAGGGAAGATGGTTAAAATTGAGGGGAAGATGGATGCAGCCAAATACAGGACCATTCTGGATGAAAACCTGTTGGAGTCTGCAAAAGACCTGAGACTGGGACGGAGATTTATCTTCCAACAAGACAATGATCCCAAACATACAGCAAAATCTACAAAGGAATGGTTCACAAATAAATGTATCCAGGTGTTAGAATGGCCAAGTCAAAGTCCAGACCTGAATCCAATCGAGAATCTGTGGAAAGAGCTGAAAACTGCTGTTCACAAACGCTCTCCATCCAACCTCACTGAGCTTGAGCTGTTTTGCAAGGAAGAAAGGGCAAGAATTTCAGTCTCTCGATGTGCAAAACTGATAGAGACATACCCCAAGCGACTTGCAGCTGTAATTGCAGCAAAAGGTGGCTCTACAAAGTATTAACGCAAGGGGGCCGAATAATTTTGCACGCCCCACTTTTCATTTTTTTCTTAGTTAAAAAAGTTTCAAAAATCCAATAGATTTCGTTCCACTTCACAATTGTGTCCCACTTGTTGGTGATTCTTCACAAAAAATTAAAATTTTATATCTTTATGTTTGAAGCCTGAAATGTGGCAAAAGGATGAAAAGTTCAAGGGGGCCGAATACTTTCGCAAGGCACTGTATATATATATATATATATATATATATATATATATATATATATATATACACATTTTTCTTTTAATTGTTGTTTTTCTTGTTTATAGTGTAAAAAATTAAAAATGCAATGGTGATCAAATACCACAAAATGAGAGCTCTATTTGTGGGGGGAAAAATGACATACATTTTATTTGGGTACAGCGTCGCATGACTGCGCCATTGTCAGTTAAAATAACACAGTGCCTTATTGCAAAAAAATGGCCTGGCCGTGAAGGGGGTAAATCTTCCGGAGGTCAAGTGGTTAAATTAAAAATGTTTTGTCTGTCTAGAATCGCATTCTTTTTAACTGAAAAGATCTGTATTTTTCCTTTCAGCATGAAAGGGAAACTGGACTGGTTGCTTTGGACAGAAACACTTTTTTTTATACACTTTCTGTTATGTTCAATATGACAGAAAACTCAGTGACATATGTTATGACTCCATCTGCACCATAAGATTATTTGATTTGATGTTATCATCATTTGGAAGCTTGTATAATCAACATACCTTTGATTTAGCATGGTTGGTAGAGAGACAAAAACTAGAAATTCTTTCACAAAATGAATTTAATTATTTTTAACAATCACATGGTGTGTTGCATCCTGAAGCCGTCTTCCCAATTTTTGTCTTTTTTTGTGGACACTTGGTGTTTAGAATTTTCTGTACTGGAACACTTTTTCTTAAGCCTCGTACACACGGTCGGACTTCCATCGGACTTTTCCGTGGTTTTTTGTCCGAACGGAGTTGGTTGGGAACACCCATAGCATACACACGCTCGGACTTTTCTGCAAACTTTCTTAAAACTTCTTACAACATCACGTGTTTTTTCTGCTCTTTTCTGATCTTTACTGCCACCCTTTGGTCAACTTCTGCTATTGTTGGTTGATTTTAACATTAGTTGTTTTGTCCATCGGACTAAAGTCCGATGGTTATCTGTACACACGGTCGTACTTTGCTCCATCTGACTTTTGTTGGGCAAAAGTTTGTCCGTTTGCAGACCCAACTTTTGTCCGATGAAATCCAAAACCAATTGTCCGATGGAGCGTACACACGGTCGGATTGTTGGTCCAACTTGCTTAAAACGAAGTTTGTTGGGCAAAAGTCCGACCGTGTGTACGGGGCTTAACTCTCATTTGTCATTGTTTCTTTCTAGCAGCTGAGCAAAGTGGAGTTCTGTCTCCAGATTAAACTGGTGCTGTTACGTTCCTCACATAGTGCAGATTAGATTTTTCTTTCAGAGCTTTAATTAGATTTCTAGTCCCTGACTGTCATGTGCAGCAAACCACTTGATTGCCTCTTTTATCTTAACATTACAGGGCAAAGCAGTTTGTTCAAGAACATGTTTGTCAATGCATACATTATGGGCTCCCTGTACCCTCTGTTCAGTTAACGACAGCAATAATACTAGAATAAACGCCATGCTTCTCAACTGCAGCCCTTTAGAATGGACTAATTGTGAGGATTTGTACACATACAGTGTGCACTTATTCAGTATCACTAGTATCCGCATGAGCTTAGGTCATCTGTCAGTTGTTGGTGGAATCTCATCTGTCAGTGCAGATAAAGTAGCATACAGCCATGCACTGTCTCACTGCAAGCTTTTGACCAGTGTACTCGAGATACCTCCCCACACATTACCCTTACCAGTTTACCCTTATTTAACCTATACCTTAACTTAGCCAATCTATAGTAATTTAGACCACACCAGAGTTGGAGTATAAATGGCCACAACAGCCTTTTTTATTAAAACAATATTAGGTAAAAAACTCCATATAAAATATACTTTACTTCAATAACTTTATTAACACATTTTAACATTATAACTCCCAGTCTGTTGGTCTCTGACGGCACCCCTGAACTTTTTGAACCCTTTTTTACACCAATACACTGCGGGACCAAAATTTTAGAACCATAACAGGCCTCCAGCCGTATAACAGCTCGGAGACAACCCCTTCCCGCAGTGCAACCATTCCCGTACTCCAGCGGACACCGTTCCACTGTGTAGCGGGTATTTGAATTTAGGGGAAGCATCTGGGTGGTAGTGTAACCCAGATGCACTAATTGCTAGGGGATACGGGACCTTTTTCTGGTTCTTGGAGGACTCTGGTGGTGTGAGGTTCCTTGTGGTCCACAGGTGGCGCTGTTGCCCTGGGCCGGAGCTGAACTCACACCGCAAGACTGTGCCTTTTTGTCCTTCCCTGGAGCTGGTACAGCGGGGCGGGGAACCCGCTGTGACGCAAAGGGAGAGGGGATAAAAGGGGCGGACGCCCTTACCACGGGGTTCAGAGTTCAGAGCGGGGAGTCCGGAGTGGGAGTCGGAGGACTCGGCCGCACCCAGGCACCTTCGTCTTGGGTGCTGGCTTTCCAGTGTTCCAGGCCTAGGTGCCTTTGACCTAGCCGGAGCGGAGATGGAGTCCATCTCAGGCACCTTTAGCCTGGGGTGAGGTACTATGGCGGACGCCTGGGGCTCAGTACCTTCGACTGAGTTCCGCGAGGGTGGAGGAATCCGAGGGGGCCCTAACTCCTTGGGTGCCCGTGTCTGAGTTTGTGAGGACTGGTGTGCGTAACTTCTCTGGAGAGTCCGGCGCAGCATCACTGGTGTCAGAGAGGCCTCCGGTTTCTCCCTTGGACAGATTTCCTTCCCCTGACAGGGGCCGTGCTAGCAAAGGTAATTCACGTTCTACCTCACATAGTCAGTGGCAGTGACTATTTACCACTGGTGATACCACAGTGGTTAGCAACAGAAGGGAAAGGATTGTGCCTCGATCTATCCCCATTATTACTCAGTAAAGAAACTGTATTTTTGCACGCCAAGAAGAATAAAACTGAGTTGGACCTTATCACTGTGTGGAACTCTGGTTACTAGGAGCAAAGGAGTCAGGGACGAAGTACTGGACTTGACTCTAGGACACCTTTACAAAGCCCAATCTTTCTGGCCTTCACCTCTCAGCTATGGAGGACATGGGCCGTGGTGTATCTCATCCCTCTCCCCAGCACTGAGACCCCTGGACTAGGAAAGACAAGCCGAGTATGAGAAAGGGAGAGAGGGGTGAGGCCGCTACAACTGGAATACACCAGAGGGGCACATACCACAGATGAGCCCCCACCACTTCCATACCATCTGTTTTCTGCCACCGTCAAAGACCAAAGACGCCGCCATCACACAGCTGTTACGACGACCGTATTCCCTCCGACCTGAAAGACAAGAAAACAACAGCCAGACAACACCAAAACAACAGGGAGGGTGGGTGGGAAAACTTCCTCTCCTTAACTGTCCCCACACAAAATGTTGCCGAATGTACCCGCCCCCAGTTATTTAAAGCGCTCCTCCCCTCCCATTAAAATTCACCTCTGTCTCCACCCTCTCACTTTTCTCATTGCTGTTAACCCCTTCCTGTCTGTACTCTCCACCTAGTCATGCACGGCCCTTCATTATTTTCTTCTTTGTCTCTTCATTCCGGGCCTCCCTTGACCAGTGTACTCGAGATACCTCCCCACACATTACCCTTACCAGTTTACCCTTATTTAACCTATACCTGTTGTGGAGATTTTTATGGAGATGTATTTAATATGTATTGTCATAGTGTCACCCAGTGTTAGTACTTCCACAACCCGCTCTAAAAGAACTGATTGGGGTAGTCTGAGGCTGGTTGAATCCCGTCTGATAGGGGAAAACGTCTTGAGGTTGGAGTGTGATGTTTGCAGGGTGCGGATATGTCCACCGACGGGGGGCCCTCTGTGCATTAGCACGGACGATCGTTGAGGAGGGGATGTCCTCGCTCTGCAACAACATCATTGGTTATGAGCAAATGCGTGCTCTTGTCTCTGCTGTGTCTGATCAACATTGATTGGGATTCGTAGTGCGCGTCTGCAGATAGCCTCCCTCCCCCATTCAATAATAGTATAATCTTAATATGCGTTATTCTATGGAATAGCGCAGAATAAGAATTCCTATCAACGGTAACTTTAGCCATCATACGTTATTGTATTCATTGTATGTATTATTGTATTGAATCCTTTAAGCTATATTTGAGTGGGATTCATGTATGGCATCTCCTTTTGGAAGGAATGTCGTTGTATTGTCATTTTCCCATGTGGAAGGGACATCCTGTGATGTCCCCTCCCATGGGGGTAGGGGACTGGTTGCTGCAGCCAATCACCTCCTGTCTGAGATCTTTTGAGTTTAATAAAAGCCTATGATTAGGCGTCGGCTTGGGAGTCATGCTGGTCTGCTGAGAGATGAGAACATAGCTTTTGTGGTGCTGCCTTCTTGGGATGTATGGGACGTATGAATGGTGAGTGGATCTTAGCAAACTTAACTTAAAGATAGCATTATTGCAAAGAGATGAAATCTGATGTGTGCTTAGATAGCACAGGAATTATAGGCTGTGTGCTCTGCAAGCAACCAATAATTCCACGACAGTAAATGGCGACTCTGATTGGACCAATTGCGGCCTCTTTGAACATCACATCAGCAGAGGGGGGAGAGTGGACCTGCGATGTGATGCGTGAAGAGGCTGTACTTTGTAAAAGAACAAATTTTTCGTCTTTTTGAAATAATGCTGTATGCTTGCAGTACGAGAGATGTGTGTGTGATTTTGTCATGGATCATATGCCTGTGAATTTGATTGTGTGTGCCTGTGTGGGTATGCCTGGGTGTGCCTGGATGTTTGTGTGAGAGAAGCTGAAAATGGCTGCCCCCATGAGGTTTAGCGGGGGGGGGGGGGCAGGCAGCATGGCTATCACTGCCAACATGTTTGAAAGTTGTGTATATCTGACTTTCCAATTTTCAGAACAAAGTTGTGTGTAGTGTTTGAGCCTGTGTGAATGCTGATGGAAACTGTATATTGTGTATGAAATGAAGGTATAGCTGTGATTATTTAGTGCAGCCTGCACTGAGAAGTTTGTAAATGGATGATTGTTTGTGAGCCATGTGCTTGAATGGGGGAAGGGCTTGCCCACTGCTTTGTATTGCTGGGGCTATGCCCTGAGGGAAGGAATCTCTGAGCAGACATGTAGGACAACAATATACTGTATGTGTGTGGTGTTTGTGATTTCTATGAAAAATAGAAATGGATAGATTGTGATTTTTGTAGGGGACAAAGACACATGTCTCCATAAGTGAAAAAATATTTTAACAAAAGTGTTTGGTTTTTGAGTTGAAAGTTCCTGCCGCATATCCAAGTGGCCAGGCATTGCTAGAAGGCAGACAATAGTATGTCTCTGCGATGGCTTGTTATGGAAGCTGAGGCCACTGTGTGTGTGAACTTTAGGTAGAGAAAAGTGGTGAATATCTCAGAGTATATTAACTTAGAGAAATGAATATGTTTTTAATATTGTCATGTAACTAACATTTATTGAATGTGCTGTTTAGTTGGTCAAAGGGTTTAAGTTTGTAAGTGTACATGTGGTCCTTGTAGAGTGTAGCTGACACCTTTTTCAGTGGATTTTGATGATAATTTAGAAAAATCTCAATGGTGTAGTCTGTCTTTGTGGAGAAAAACATTTTTGATTTTCTTTTGACGTCCCATGCTGGTTTTGGCGGGAAAAAGTAATGGCGCCATTCTTGGCTTTTGTTAGCCTTGCAGGTTTGTCTGCCATTTTGAGGCACAGTTTTTCCTTAGCCTGTGGGTATCCTATAAGGGAAGGTGCAGCCACCTTTCCTTTGGGTATGATATCATGTGACCATGCTGTGGCATTCATCATCTATGTTGCTGGTGGAATTTCTCAGCTTTTGGGGCAGATTTTGATGTTTGGTGCGAATTGGGTAGTGCGGTCTTTTCTGCGTTGGAACCTGGTGGAGGCCATTTGTGTTTTTCTTTGTGTGGGGGAACCCCTTGTGGTGTTCATTGTGACGTCCCATGCTGGTTTTGGCGGGAAAAATTGCATGCGTTAATGGCGCCATTGTTGTCCATGAGGTGTGCGGTGTTCATCCACCATTTTGCTGTCCTGGCTTGTCGGCCATCTTGAGAGATGTTTACAGTTTGAGATAGGAAGTTCCAGTTTAGCAAACACGGCTCCTGAATATGCTGTATTGGCATTTGTTGATCGGCGCAGTTTTCTTCTGTTTTATGCGTTTACAGTTTGACCTGTGCACTGCTGGGAAGAGTAGTGAGACACCAGGGTAACATACTGAGAGACTGGTTTTTGTTTAATGAATTCGCTGGTTTAAATTGTTTTTCTAAGCATCGCCTTTTGAGTTGAGTAGAGTGGTATCTTGAAATAGCGCGGTCTTACCCCGAGGGGCCACGACGCGCTTGCGGACACACACACATGCTGGGGCCTATTTATGGATGGGATCTGGCTGACCTACCAGCAGTTGGAGTGTGGGGGGAGGCCAACGCAGAGACAGGGACAACATGCAAACTCCATGCAGATTGTGTTAGGAGGAAGGTTTCTCTGTTTTCATTTAAGTGAATGTAACCACTTCGCACCCGGGCCAATTCTGACACTTCGCTCCTACATGTAAAAAGCCTAATTTTTTTGCTAGAAAATTACATATAACCCCCAAACAATATATATGTTTTTTTAGCAAAGACCCTAGAGAATACAATGGCGGTCATTGCAACTTTTTATCTCGCACGGTATTTGCGCAATAATTTTTCAAACGCATTTTTTTGGGAAAAAAAACGGTTTCATGAATTAAAAAATATTAAAACATTAAAGTTAGCCCAATTTTTTTGCATAATGTGAAAGATGAAGTTACGCCGAGTAAATAGATACCTAACATGTCACCCTTCAAAATTGTACACGCTCGTGGAATGGCGCCAAACTTCGGTACTTAACCACTTGCCGCCCGCCCTATAGCGGATTGACGGCGGCAAAGTGGTTTAAAAATCCTGACTGGACGTCATATGACGTCTTCAGGATTTTGAGCCGCTGCGCGCCCCCGGGGGCGCGCATCGCGGCGATCGTTGCTGCGGGGTGTCAGTCTGACACCCCGCAACACCGATCTAGGTAAAGAGTCTCCGACGGAGACTCTTTACCACGTGATCAGCCGTGTCCAATCACGGCTGATCACAGTGTAAACAGGAAAAGCCGGTCATCGGCTTTTCCTCACTCGCGTCTATCAGACGAGAGTAGAGGAGAGCCGATCAGCTGCTCCTCTGACAGGGGGGGTTTGTGCTGATAGATTATCAGCGCAGCCCCCCCGAGGATGCCCACACTGGACCACCAGGGATGCCACCAGACCACCAGGGATGCCCACCACCAGGTATGCCACCCTAGACCACCAGGGATGCCAGTTAGTGCCCCATAATGGATGCCAATCAGTGCCCACAATGGATGCCAATCAGTGCCCACAATGGGCATCACTGATTGGCAGGCATTGTTTGGCACTGATTGGCATCCATTACAGTACATCAGTGCCGCCTATCAGTGCCCACCCGTGCCACCTATCAATGCCCATACATGCACATCCGTGCCACCTATCAGTGCCCATCCATGCCCATCCGTGCCACCTATCAGTGCCCATCCGTGCCGCCTATCAGTGCCCATCCGTGCCGCCTATCAATGCCCATTCGTGCCGCCTATCAGTGCCCATCCGTGCCGCCTTTCCGTGCCCATCTGTGCCGCCTATCTGTGCCCATCCGTGCCGCCTATCCGTGCCCATCCATGCCACCTATCCGTGCCACCTATCAGTGCCGCATATTAGTGCCCATCATCAGTGCCCATCAATGCCACCTCATCAGTGCCACCTCATTGGTGCCACCTCATCAGTGCCCATCAGTGCAGCCCCATCAGTGAAGGAGAAAACTTACTTATTTAAAAAGTTTTGTAACTGAAACAAAAAAATACTTATTTTTTCAAAATTTTCTGTCTTTTTTATTTTTTTTAGCAGAAAATAAAAATCCCAGAGGTGATCAAATACCACCAAAAGAAAGCTCTATTTGTGGGGAAAAAATTATAAAAATTTAGTTTGGGTACAGTGTAGCATGACCGCGCAATTGTCATTCAAAGTGAAACAGCGCAGAAAGCTGAAAATTGGTCTGGGCAGGAAGGTGTATAAATGCCCGGTATGGAAGTGGTTAAAAATCCTCATGGGCGACGCTTTAATTTTTTTTATTGGTTACATGTTTTGAGTTACAGAGGAGGTCTAGGGCTAGAATTATTGCTCTCGCTCTAACGTTCGCTACGATACCTCACATGTGTGTTCTGAACACCGTTTTAATATGTGGGCGGGACTTACGTATGCGTTCGCTTCTGCGTACGAGCTACCGGGGACAGGGGCGCTTTACAATTTTTTTTTTTTATTTATTGTTCATTTTACACTTAACTTTTTACTTTGACAGTTAGAGGAAAAAAAAATTATCACTTTTATTCCTATTACAAGGAATGTAAACATCCCTTGTAATAGGAATAAGCATGACAGGTCCTCTTTACAGTGAGATATGGGGTCAATAAGACCCCACATCTCACCTCTAGGCTGGAAAGCCTGAAATGAAAAAAAAAAAAAAAACGATCACCGCTTCCTAGCCGAAGCGGCGCCGTTTTTTTTAATGCAGAGGCCAGGCGTGACGTCATAACATCGCGCCCGGCCTCCGAACGATCATAGAGACTCCGGCGACCATCTGGTCTGCCGGAAATCTCTATTGTAAGAAGCCGGGGCCGGCGGATCCTGTCACCGACTCACCGATCACTCAGGTGAGTCGGTAGAAGCACCGGAGGGCGGCGGGAGGGGGGGATGTCCCCTCTCGCCGCCTGTAAGAACGATCAAGCGGTGGAACAGCCGCTATGATCATTCTTACAGTACAGAGAATCGCCGGCTCTAAAAAACGATATCTGAATGATGCCTGTAGCTGCAGGCATCATTCAGATATCCCGGCTCAAAGTCAAGGACATCCATGGACGTCCTTAGGCGCGAAGTGGGTAAGCTATTGCAGGGTCAGCTGACTTTGCAGTATATGAGCAGCGTTTTTTTTTTTGCATTGGATTTTGGTTTTAAGAAAAACTTCACTTTACACTGAATTTTGATAGATTGTAAGACTTAGGCCTCGTACACACGACCGATTTTCTCGTCGTAAAAAACACGTCGTTTTTTTCGACGAGATTCTTGTTAAGCTTGTCGATTTTCTCGTCAAGCTTTCTATGCGTACACACTGTCATTTTCCAATTTCCTCGTGGTTCTCTGCGCTCACGTCCAGCACGTACGACAGCACTATAAAGGGGAAGATCTTTTTTCTTGGCGCCACCCCTTGGGCTGCTTTTGCTGATCTCGTGTTACCGCGTGTGAAGTTAAAGTTTGGGAAGAGACGATTCGCGCTTTTCAGTCTTCGTACTTTTCAGATCGTTTTCTGCCGTTCAGTTTGTGCTTGTGGGTTCGTATCTTGACTTTCAGGGCGTCTAGGCAGGTCGTATCTGTTTTACAGTGCGTTCTTGCCTGTTCGTTTCTGAATTTCAGTTCGTTATTCATAGGCCTTGCTGTTCTAAAGTGCGTTCTGTTCTGTACGTTCTGATTAGACGACCGTTTCCTAGCCATGTCGCCTGGACGTTCTCGTCGTCGAGTTCGTGCTGTGCGTGCGCTTGGTGTTGGTCTGCTTGTTTTGGACCAAGACCAGTCCATGAATGGTGTGAGGAGGAGTTCATGGACCAAGAATTGGTTGCTCCAGCGGGACCAATTCTGCCACATGCCTCTGCTGCGGGAGATCGTCGAGAATAATCCTGAGGACTACAGGAATTTTCTGAGGATGTCTGACCCCGTTTTTCAGGAACTGTTGGCTTTGGTGTCCCCCTATATTACCAGGAAGGACACCGTTATGCGGGAAGCCATCAGTGCTGAGCAGAGGCTCATCGCCACGTTGCATTACCTGGCGACAGGGAGAAGTCTTCAGGACTTGAAGTTCACCACAGGCATCTCCCCCCAGGCTCTGGGCCTCATAATCCCAGACACCTGTTCTGCCATTATACAAGTCCTGCAGGAGGACTATATTAGGGTAAGTTTTCTCCCTTAACATCACATTTTATGTATTACATGTATGCTAATGTATTGTATTTCTTTCATCCTTCCCTAATTACCATGATTGTAATATGCTGAGAATGTCCCCTTTGTCCCCATGCATGTTGGAAGCTTTAGATTGCCCCTTTTTTATCCTCCCTAAATATTTTCCCTCACTAACTTTTCCAGCAGGGGCGCCTGTTGCTCCAAATGTTGGGGGGTTCCAACCCCAATTTAGGAAATAAACTTCCTCCTTTTTTGCTCTGTTGCCTAATAAACGCCCCCAGTTGTCCCCTCCAATGCAGCCATTTTGTTCCCTCAAATGCAGCCATTTAGTCCCCTCTAATGCAGCCAGTTTCCCCCCAGCCCTGCACTTACCTTCTTGTGGTCAGCGCCATCCTTCTTCTGTCCTTGATGTCTTCTCCTTCCCTTCATGTTGCATCAGCCAATCATGTTACCATTAAACAGACTTGGTGAACATGATTGGCAGAGCAGCCTGTCAGTGTTTACACAAGGAATGCCCCCCTCCTTGCGTCCCCTATTTTTCTTTGAGGAAGCCAATTACATCCCTCAGGTTGTAATTTGCAAGACTATTTTAATACCTGTTTCTGCTCTGCAATTTTAACCCCCTAAATGCCGCAATTATTCATATGTCGGTCGCTTTACAAGAGGCCATCCACCTGAATAGTGTGCGGCATAGACAATACATAGGTTCATGCAACGCATGAACCTATGTATTGTTCTGAGTGATGGGCACAGGAGAGAGGGGACAGTGCTCCAGCGCCCACTCTGGACGCACCGCCACTGCAATGCTATCCTGTGGCCAAACACATCTCCCCCCCCAAAAAATAATTTAGTAATGGCCCATCAGAGGGGGTGATGAATATGATAAATGAGCCTTCCATTATACTTTTTTTACACACCCTAATAAACGTATAATTAGATTGATGTTGGTCTCTAATTTTTTGGGATAGAATTTCCTTGTAATGTATGCCTTTGTTTTTCTAATATTATTTCATCTTGTTTCACTCCACAGCTTACTTCCACGCCACAGGAATGGCAGACTGTGGCATCAGAGTTTGCCACGCGGTGGGACTTCCCCAACTGCGGTGGTGCCATAGACGGGAAGCACGTCCGCATCGTGCCGCCACCCCGTTCTGGGTCCTACTACTACAATTACAAGGGGTTTCATAGCATTGTGCTGATGGCGGTGGTGTCAGCACGGTATGAATTCCTCTATGTTGATGTAGGGAAGAATGGCCGGATGTCCGATGGGGGATCCTTCATCCAGACAGAGTTTGCCCTCCGTCTCCAGAGTGACGACCTTGCATTGCCACCGGATGCAGGGAATATTGAAGGACTCCCCTTTGTTTTCTTGGCTGATGAAGCCTTCGGACTCGGACGGCATCTTATGAGGCCATTTCCACAGAGGACCCTGACCCCAAAGAAGAGTGTGTTCAATTACCGGCTGGCCAGGGCCCGAAGAGTCGTTGAAAATGCCTTCGGCATAATGGCCAGCCGGTTCCGCCTTTTTATGACTTCCATCCACTTGGCGGACTACAAAATAAACTATGTAGTGTTATGCTGCTGTGTGCTACACAACTTTCTGAGCCAAAAATCTAATTCCTATATGGCCTCAGTTTTGCCAGAGGCTGGACTTTCCCCTGCAAATCCCCTTCCGGGCCTGGAATCTGCCCGTCTTGGCTTGCCCCCCCAAAATGCCCGTGTGGTTCGGGACAAATACATGGAGTATTTCACGGGTAGGGGGGCAATTCCTATGCCAGCCTATGCCTAAGTATCCCAATAAAAATCTTGTTTAAACCTTTAATTATTTGTTCTTTCCTGTCTCCTAGTTTGTCTTTGTGCATTTGTAGTGGCAAGTGTATTTTACTTTAGTAAATAACAACCAATTTCACTATGTTACCTTACAAAAGAACCAAATAAGCTTAGAGAGTATTATAAAAAGAAGCTACACGTTGTTTGTGGTCAAATATTTTACTCTCTGCACATTCTCTTTTTTAATTTTTTTTTTGTTTTACTTTGGGGTTGGCCTGGCCACAACCCGGCAAATTTTGGCTTATGAAAATAAAAAAATTACCACTTGCATTTCTAAAATTACAACATTGGATACCTCTGAGCAATCTGAGACATTCACTTACACAAACTATGTCTCTATGTGCCCGTCCTAATATGGGGTCCTGCCACCCCTTGCCCAGCCAAAAATTCAATATGCACACATTTTTACTTTTTTGCAAATAGGAAGTTTACAATCCTGATCCCTATTGTCAACATGTGCTATCTGCCATCAGGGGTGATCAATGGACGTGTTTTGGGGGTGCATCCCCTTCCTCAGTTCACCGACTTTTGATACGAGGAAGGGGTTGCACCCACAAAAGACGTACATGGATATCCCCTGATGGCAGATAGCACATGTTCACACACTGTGTGCATATTCAATTTTTGGCTGGTTTGTTACTCAAAAAATTATAAAAAAATATAAAAACAAACATGTAAAAACAAATGTGTTTGGATGGCTTATTGAATTCTCCCCAAAACATCGAGAATGTCTTTAAATGTTTGTTCCATCACATGGATTCTTTGTTTAATTAGGTCCAGTTCCGTGCTACATTCCATCACTTGCTGGATGAGGCGGAGGGCACTGTCAGCAGAGAACCGTGTGCTATCCTTCACAACATTTCCATCCTCTAAAAACCATAAAAAAAAATTAATAAAACTCTGCAGGCCTACCTCGCTTACCTTAAGCTGTGGTGTCAGATACTGACCTGTTGTGGTGACCAGATCCACAACGTCATCCACCTCTCCTTCCTGCACTTCTCCTTCCTCCACCTCAACTTCCTGCACATCTTTCAGTTGTGGATCTTTGGGAGTTTGGGGTTGCTTGGAAGTTGTGGGGTGCATGTGCTCCCTGGAGTGTCCTCCTCCCAGTCTTCTCTCCCCTATGAGAATAAAACCAAAGGTCTATTTATCACACTGTAAAAATCTCATTGTTAAACTAAAAACAGGCTAAATTGTTTGGAAGTGGGGTACAAGTGTGTGTTTGTGCGGAATTTAAAGAAAAATGCATTATTTATGACCCCAAATATGTTTAGTATTCACATTTGGATGTCATTTTTTGGACATGGAGGCACCACAAATAAACTCTGATGCACCTGTGTGGGACACCCAAAAAAGGCGGGTCTGGTGGCCCACACTATAGTGCTCCAAAGTACAGATGTGGAAGCAGCTGCTGAGTGTCCTCTCCTTTACACTGATAAAAGTTTGCATTTCATTCTCCTTACAAACACATCATCTAGACTTAAAAATTATCCACAATACTTGATCAAAAATGGCAGATGTCTAATTACTTTTGTGGCTCTTAAATAAGCCAAAACCGTGGAAAGTGGCCGAACGAAGTGTCGGTAACGTAACGAACGATTACTGTGCCCAACCTAGTTCAAAATATTACATTTTGGAAGGGAGTCCAATATGATAAAAAAAAAAAAAAAAAATTCAGTTTCTAAAAAGATTAATAGCAGAAAGGTTGTCATTTTACTTACTTTTAGCGAGCATCCTCTTTATGATCCTCAACTGGTCTGGCTCCCTCAGTTTGAGGTCTGACCACCTCTTTCTGAGCTGCTCATTTGAGCGTTTCACCCCGAACTTTGCCCTCAGACTCTTCACAACTTTAGTGAGGATTTTGGCCTTCCTTCTATTTGGTTTGCTATACGGCCCATGCTTGGCATCATAATCAGCCTTGACCAAGATGTCCACCATCTCCGCCATCTCCGCCAAAGACATATTCGATGCCTTGAATCTCCTCCTTGATCGTGACGTGTCCTCGGTCTCCGGGCTTGTCTCCTCGCTAGTTGCGGAATTATCAGACACCTGCTGTAACTCCGCCATATCTGTCTGCGCGCCGAAAGAGAAGGGGCGGGGAAAAGATGTTAGTTAGAACGTCATGGGCGGGCGACGTGTGCGGAGCGACGTGTTCGAATTTTGACGCATGCGTGGTGTGTATATAGCAAACACACATGTGACTATAGTACGTTCGGTGTGCGGAGAGAGGTGTTCAAGTGACGGACGTGCAAACGAAGGTATGTGATTTTGTGAGACTTGTAAAAATTGTTGGCCTATACTGTCTTTAGATTGGTGGAGGATATATATGGTGACTAGGATGTGAAGGAGGTTAGACTGTTTGCCTCACATTATTTAAATATAATTTATTTTACTTGCAGATACAATATGAATGTCTTTATTAGCGACAAAGAGTTCCTGGCGGAATTTATTGACCGGGTAAGGGAGCTGCCGGCTCTGTGGGAGACCAAAAACCCCATCCATAAAAAAAAAGGGGTGAGAAAAGCAGCGCTGGAGAAGCTGCTCCCATTTGTGCATACCAAGGTGCCCACAGCCACAGCAAAACAAGTGGACACTAAAATTGGGAGCTTGAGAGGTACCTACAGGACTGAACGCTCTAAGGTGCTGGCTTCTCAGAGATCAGGAGCAGCAGCAGATGATGTTTATGTCCCGATTTTGTGGTACTACAGCAGGATGTCCTTCCTGGATGACCACATTGAGCCAAGGCCATCACTCTCCACTCTTCCCCCCAGACTTCCATGCAGCCAACCTGAGCCTTCCCCGGAGCAAGAGGAGGCAGCCATCCTGGATGATCCTGATTTGTCCATCTGGAGCCAGGTATAGTATTAACTGAAAATGTAGTGGGATAAAATTAATGTTTCCCAAATATGTCAGGATGAGAAACATACATTATTTTGTATTCCACAAGTGAAATCATGATCTGTAGACATTATTCTGCACTTAATTGTGTGTTAAATAGTCAAGCTGATGTAGTGGTAAATTTAAAGCAAGGATTTATGCATTTACATTCTAATTGCTTCCATCAGGATTACAAAGTTTGATGCAAAGATTAAACCAACATATTAAACTATGTTCCTTTTTCATACACAGGATGAAATCAGCCAGGAGTAGTGATGAGCCGAACACCCCCGGGTTCGGTTCGCACCAGAACCCGCGAACGGACCGAAAGTTCGTACGAACATTAGAACCCTATTAAATACAATGGATGCGAACGTTCGAATTCTAAAGTGCTAATTATAATGACTATTATGCATGTTATTGTCCTAAAAAGGGTTTGGGAACCCGGGTTCTGCACCAGGGGACATGTATCAATGCAAAAAGAAGTTTTAAAAACGGTCGTTTTTCGGGAGCAGTCATTTTAATGATGCATAAAGTGAAAAAAAAAAGTCAAATATTCCTTTAAATATCATACCTGGGGGGTGTCTAAAGTATGCCTGTGAAGTGCCACGTGTTTCCCGTGTTTAGAACTGTCCCTGCACAAAATGACACTTCTAAAGGAAAAAAAAGCCATTTAAAACTGCTTGCGGCTTTAATGTAATGTCTGGTCCCGGTAATATGGATGAAAATCTTTAAGAAAAATGGCATAGCTACCCCATGACCCCCACCCCCCTACCCCAGCCCATTACCAGCCCCTTTGGGTCTTGTTTGGATATTAAGGGGAACCCCGCACATAAAATAAAAAAGGCCCTATATACTCTGAACAGCCGTATACAGGCGGTGCATACAAGACAGGGACTGTAGGTTTGTTCTTATGTAGAATCTGTTTGTAATTTTGAACAGGTACATTGTTTAAGTGTAGCTCCAGCCCAAAAATCTATTTTTAAACTTTTTGGAAAACATAGGTAAGGGTTATCACCCCTGTAACATTTGTTTTGCTGTCTGTGCCCCTGTTCAGAACATTTCACCTCACTTTCCGTCCCAATGACAACTGTTTTTGAAATGTGGTGTTTTTCTTGAAACAAGGATTGGTGATAAAGCATCAGTACAGAGGAGACACCTTTCTCCCATATTAATTCTTACAGGAGAGAATGTTCCTTCCTAGGAGTAGATTTCCTCTCACTTCCTGTTGTCTTCTTGCGTTTGCAAGTAGGAGTCGTTTGTAAGTTGGATGTTTGAAAGTAGGGACCTGCCGTATATACTCTGCAGAAATAGGCCCCTTAGTTGTTGGTGTTGGCACAACACTGTAAGCACTCACAGTTACTCTTGGTGGGTGCTGGAACGCCCTGCTGTCAACTATTATATCAGGAATTGTAATTACATATAATTGTTGAACAGTGGTAGTAAAAATTGGGCCTTTGATGGTGGTGCTGGTGCCACAACACTGTAAGCCCTGACAGTTACTCTTGGTGGGTGCAGCAATGGGCCCTGCTGTGAATTATTAGATCAAGAATTGTAATTGCATGCCCCTGTTGAACAGGGGCTGAAAAATTGGGCCTTTCGTGGTGGTGGTGGTGGTGGTGTTGCCACAACACTGTAAGCCCTCAGAGTTACTCTTGGTGGGTGCAGGAATGGGCCCTGCTGTGAATTATTAGATCAAAAATTGTAATTACATGCCCCTTTTGAACAGGGGCTGAAAAATTGGGCCTTTCGTGGTGGTGGTGGTGGTGGTGGCGTTGCCACAACACTGTAAGCCCTCAGAGTTACTCTCGGTGGGTGCAGCAATGGGCCCTGCTGTGAATTATTAGATCAAGAATTGTAATTACATGCCCCTGTTGAACAGGGGCTGAAAAATTGGGTCTTAGGCACTGGTGGCACAACACTGCAACCCCTCACAGATACTGTACTTGGAGCACAGCAATGAGCCCTGTTGCAAAGTATTGCTTCAAAAATTGTAATTACACGCCCCTGTTAAACAGGGGCTGAAAAATTGGGCCTTAGGCACTGGTGGCACAACACTGCAACCCCTCACAGATACTGTACTTGGAGCACAGCAATGAGCCCTGTTGCAAAGTATTGCTTCAAAAATTTTAATTACACGCCCCTGTTAAACAGGGGCTGAAAAATTGGGCGTTAGGCACTGGTGGCGGCACCCATAAACAAAAATGATCTTCCAAGCTATCATCATCAATCGTATCATTGAGGACTCGGAGGAGGAGGTTAGCCAGTCAACATAACAGCACAGGCACTCAGCATCAGCATCAGTCTTGAAGGGATGTGACATGTTAAAATCAATTAGTCTGTTATATCAGCATCAGGTGTGTGGTAGCTGGTGGTGATCCAAGACTGGTTCATCTTGATGAAAGTCAGTCGATCAACCGAGTCGGTGGACAGGCGCACCCTGTGATCCGTGACAAATCCTCCAGCAGCACTGAATGTGCGTTCCGAAAGAACGCTGGATGCAGGACAGGCCAGTAGCTCAATTGCATACTGTGCAAGCTCTGGCCAGTGATCCATCCTCAAGACCCAGTAAGCCAGAGGATTTTCGGTGGGGAAGGTGTCCAAGTCTGACCTTGCCCCTAGATATTCCTGCACCATGTTTATCAGACGCTGGCGATGGTTGCTGGAACCGATCATACTTTGGGGCTGCGGACTAAAGAATTGTCTGAACGCATCGGTCAGACGGCCACCTTCCCCACCGCTCCTTCTTTGACTGGCCGAAGCCTCAGCAACTCGTTGTCCAGGACCAGGAGTTTGTAACCTCCCAGTCTCTGGGAACGCATTGCACAGACCTTTCTGCAAGGCCTCCCGGAGTTGTCTCATCCTCTGCTCCCTCTGCGACGGTAACATAAGGTCCGCAACCTTACCCTTGTACCGTGGATCAAGGAGAGTGGCCAGCCAGTAATGGTCCCTCTCCTTGATCCGAAGAATACGAGGATCCTTCCGCAGACTTTGCAGGATCAGGGAGGCCATGCAGCGTAGGTTAGCTGAGGCATTCGGTCCGGAGTCCTCTGGGTCACTAAGGACGACATGATCCGCAGCCACCTCCTCCCAGCCACGTACAAGTCCACGGGTTTCTTGGGACTGTAAATCATCCCTAAAAGACTGCTGCTGTTGATGCTGCTGAGTGCCAGGCTCCACCTCCATGCTGACACAATCCTCCTCCTCCTCCTCCTCCTCCTCCTCATCCTCTTCCTGTGCGATGGGTGGGACAGAAGGAACACTGTCTGGGTAAAGGGGGCCTTGAGAGGCAAGGAAGTCCTCCTCTTCCTGCCTCTGTTCTGCCTCAAGTGCCCTGTCCATTATTCCACGCAGCGTGTGCTCCAACAGGTGGACAAGAGGTACAGTGTCACTGATGCATGCACTGTCACTGCTCACCATCCTCGTGGCCTCCTCAAATGGTGCCAGGACAGTGCATGCATCCCTGATCATGCCCCACTGGCGTGGAGAAAAAAAAAACAAGCTCCCCTGACCCTGTCCTGGTGCCGTAGTCGCACAGGTACTCATTGATGGCCCTCTGCTGCGTGTGCAGCCGCTGCAGCATGGCCAACGTTGAGTTCCACCTGGTGGGCATGTCACATATAAGGCGGTTCTTGGGCAGGTTCAACTCCTTTTGCAGCTCAGCCAGGCGAGCACTGGCATTATAAGATCTGCGGAAATGCACACAGACTTTCCTGGCCTGCCTCAGGACATCCTGTAAGCCCGGGTACCTGCCCAAGAACCGCTGCACCACCAGGTTAAGGACATGAGCCACACAGGGCACATGGGTCAGTTGTCCCTGTCGGAGGGCGGAGAGGAGGTTGGTGCCATTGTCGCAAACCACCATTCCTGGCTTAAGCTGGCGTGGCGTCAACCACCTCTCGGTCTGGCCCTGCAGAGCAGACAGGACCTCTGCCCCAGTGTGGCTTCTGTCCCCCAAACACACCAGCGCAAGCACGGCATGGCATCTTTTTGCCTGCGTACTTGCGTAGCCTCTTGAACGCCTACGGAGCACCGCTGGTTCAGAGGACAAAGCACAGGAAGAGGCCATGGAGGAAGAAGAAGAGGAGGGGGTGGAGGAGAGAGGTGTGTCACAACCAGTAGTAGCATTTTGGAGGCGTGGCGGTGGAACAACCTCCAACACTACTGCACCTTGTCCTGCATCCTTCCCAGCTGCCAAAAGAGTGACCCAATGGGCCGTGAAAGAAAGGTAACGTCCCTGTCCATGCCTTCTGGACCATGAGTCAGCGGTAATATGCACCTTACCGCTGACCGCCCTGTCCAGCGAGGCCAAGACATTGCCTTCCACATGCCGGTAGAGAGCCGGAATAGCCTTCCGTGAGAAAAAGTGGCGTTTGGGAACCTGCCACTGAGGAACCGCACATTGCACAAACTCACGGAAGGGGGCCGAGTCTACCAACTGAAAAGGCAGCAGTTGAAGTTCTAGCAATTTAGCCAAGCTAGCATTCAACCGCTGGGCATGTGGATGGCTGGGAGTGAACTTCTTTCGACGGTCCAGCAGCTGGGGCAGGGAAATTTGCCTGCTAGAATCGGACGTCGGTGTACTGCTAGCAGAGTGGCCGCAAGTACTTGGCTGTGACACACCTAATTCTACAACTTCATTCCTCTCAGTGCATGTTTCAGAGAGGACTGAAGTTATAGTGGGGTTGGAGATCCCAGCTGATGCGGTGCAAGGAGAGGTCCGCTTTGTTCTTTGGTGTGGGTCTTTGAGGTAGGCTTGCCAACGAGCTGCATGGCAGGTCAACATATGTCTGGTCAGGCATGTGGTACCCAAGCGGCTGATGTTTTGGCCACGCGATATACGCTTGAGACATATGTTGCAAACAGCAGCTGTGCGATCTGATGCACTAGCCTCAAAA
This sequence comes from Rana muscosa, assembly GCA_029206835.1. NCBI lineage: Eukaryota > Metazoa > Chordata > Amphibia > Anura > Ranidae > Rana > Rana muscosa. The sequence continues at coordinate 12,434,283 of JARGYO010005562.1, forward strand.
AAGGCCCACACCAAAGAACTTTTTGAATGACGGGCAGAGGCAGCGCCCTGCACAGGCGGAGCTCTGCGGTGTGATTCCGTCGGTGTACTGCCCTTACGCTGGCCACCAAAGGGCATCCTGCCTCGTTGGAGATGTGCCTCCTCCTCATCCTCCTCCTCCTCCTCTCTCCTATTAGGCACCCACGTGGAGTCAGTGACCTCATCATCCCCTCCCTCCTCATCACTGGAGCCAATCTGGCAGTATGCTGCAGCTGCTGGAACATGACTGCCAGATTGGTGTCCTTCTTGAGCATCCCCTCTGTCTGCTCTCACGCTACTGCCTTCCTCTAGCTGGGTTTCATCATCAGACCCTTCGAATTGCTGGGCATCCTCCTGGAGCATGTACCCAACACTGTGCTCAAACAGTTCGGGGGACTCCTCAGGAGGAGGACATGGTGGGTCTAGGGAAGGAGTGACTGATGATGAGTCTGACATTGATACCAGGGAAGAGGACGCTTTGGCAGCTGCTTTGCCAGTACCCTGAGCCTGGGTGAGAGAGGATGAGGAGGAGGAGGAGGGCTTGGTCATCCACTCTACCAAGTCTTCGGCATGATGTGGCTCAACATGTCCAGCTGCCGAAAAGAAGGACAAGCGTGTCCCATGGCCATGTGCTGATGACAATGCACCGCGTCCACGACCAGCACTGTTGCCCCCAGACACAGAGCCTGCTTGCCCTCTTTTATTGCCTCCTGACTGTCTGCCTCTCCTTGTTTGCCTTCCAGACATTCTAATGGATGGCCTGCAGGGAGATGGGAAAAAAAGCAATAAGGGCTACCTTCAGGTGTCCTTCTCTGTCCCTTTACTTAAGGATTTCTAAATATGGTTGAGGATGATTGCTTTCGCACAGAATAGCACAATGACAATTTCCCTGACTGTCCAAAAAACAAGGATTTCAAAGATGGTTGATGAGGAATGCTTTAGCACAGTATAGCACAATGAGAATTTCCCTCACTGTCCTTCCCTGTCCCTACAAACAAGGTTTAGCACAGTGAAACACACTGACACTCTCCCTACCTATAGTTTTCTGTCCCTATAATTTTTTTTTTTTAAAAGATGGTTGATGAGGAATGCTTTAGCACAGTATAGCACAATGAGAATTTCCCTCACTGTCCTTCCCTGTCCCTACAAACAAGGTTTAGCACAGTAAAACACACTGACACTCTCCCTACCTATAGTTTTCTGTCCCTATAATTTTTTTTTTTTTAAAGATGGTTGATGAGGAATGCTTTAGCACAGTATAGCACAATGAGAATTTCCCTCACTGTCCTTCCCTGTCCCTACAAACAAGGTTTAGCACAGTAAAACACACTGACACTCTCCCTACCTATAGTTTTCTGTCCCTATAAAAAATTTTTTTTTTAAAGATGGTTGATGAGGAATGCTTTAGCACAGTATAGCACAATGAGAATTTCCCTCACTGTCCTTCCCTGTCCCTACAAACAAGGTTTAGCACAGTAAAACACACTGACACTCTCCCTACCTATAGTTTTCTGTCCCTATAAAAATTTTTTTTTAAAGATGGTTGATGAGGAATGCTTTAGCACAGTATAGCACAATGAGAATTTCCCTCACTGTCCTTCCCTGTCCCTACAAACAAGGTTTAGCACAGTAAAACACACTGACACTCTCCCTACCTATAGTTTTCTGTCCCTATAAAAAAATTTTTTTAAAGATGGTTGATGAGGAATGCTTTAGCACAGTATAGCACAATGAGAATTTCCCTCACTGTCCTTCCCTGTCCCTACAAACAAGGTTTAGCACAGTAAAACACACTGACACTCTCCCTACCTATAGTTTTCTGTCCCTATAATTTTTTTTTTTTTAAAGATGGTTGATGAGGAATGCTTTAGCACAGTATAGCACAATGAGAATTTCCCTCACTGTCCTTCCCTGTCCCTACAAACAAGGTTTAGCACAGTAAAACACACTGACACTCTCCCTACCTATAGTTTTCTGTCCCTATAAAAAATTTTTTTTAAAGATGGTTGATGAGGAATGCTTTAGCACAGTATAGCACAATGAGAATTTCCCTCACTGTCCTTCCCTGTCCCTACAAACAAGGTTTAGCACAGTAAAACACACTGACACTCTCCCTACCTATAGTTTTCTGTCCCTATAATTTTTTTTTTTTTAAAGATGGTTGATGAGGAATGCTTTAGCACAGTATAGCACAAGGAGAATTTCCCTCACTGTCCTTCCCTGTCCCTACAAACAAGGTTTAGCACAGTAAAACACACTGACACTCTCCTTACCTATAGTTTTCTGTCCCTATAATTTTTTTTTTTTAAAGATGGTTGATGAGGAATGCTTTAGCACAGTATAGCACAATGAGAATTTCCCTCACTGTCCTTCCCTGTCCCTACAAACAAGGTTTAGCACAGTAAAACACACTGACACTCTCCCTACCTATAGTTTTCTGTCCCTATAAAAATTTTTTTTAAAGATGGTTGATGAGGAATGCTTTAGCACAGTATAGCACAATGAGATTTTCCCTCACTGTCCTTCCCTGTCCCTACAAACAAGGTTTAGCACAGTAAAAGAGACTGACACTCTCCCAACCTATCCTTCTCTTTCCCTAAACTAAAGGAATCCAGGTTAAGCAAGAAAAAAAAAATGTCACTGTCCCTGCCTATGCTTCTCTTTCCCTGCTCCGGAACACACTACACTAGGCCGCCGTGCTGGCGGCCTTTTATAGTGTGGGGCGTGTACTAAACACCCTCAGCAATAATTGGCCACAGGCATCCTGCCTGTGGCCAATCATTGCTCTCCTCGCTGCCGGCGCTGTGATTGGCCAAGCATGCGGGGTCACAGTGCATGCTTGGCCAATCACAGCGCCTGGATGACACTGCGATGGCGTAGTGCATTGTGGGCCGCGAATTTGGCGCGAACACCGAGCTCATCCCTAGCCAGGAGGAGGGTCTGGAAACTGTCAGGCAGGAGGAGGAAGGGCCCAGTGGCAGCCAGGAGGTGGCAGGGCCCAGTGGCAGCCAGGAGGTGGCAGGGCCCAGTGGCAGACAGGAGGTGGCAGGGCAAAGGAGAAGCACCAGATCCCAGGTGCCTCCCATCCGGCTTCACAAAAGAGGCAGGAGGGACAGGACCACCAGTGAGGCAGCAATGGCCCTTATTAAAGAGGCCCATGCCACCCTCAAGGAGCCCACATCCCCTGAAGAGGCCATTGCCGGCCTAGTGGAGGCTAAGTTCAAGGTGATGAGCATGGAGCAACGCCTCCTATGCGAGCCCCTGCTCATCACCTTGCTCAACAAGGGGGTGATGAAGCAAATTACCCCCAATGCCGCCATATGTGAGGTGGCCCAACTGACCCAACCTCAACCTCCACCTCCACCTTCCTCTTCTGCCCCACCCCCTTCTGCTACACCTCCACCTTCTGCCCCACCCCCTTCTGCTACACCTCCACCTTCTGCCCCACCCCCTTCTGCTACACCTCCACCTTCTGCCCCACCCCCTTCTGCTACACCTCCACCTTCTGCCCCACCCTCTTCTGCTACACCTCCACCTTCTGCCCCACCCTCTTCTGCTACACCTCCACCTTCTGCCCCACCCTCTTCTGCTACACCTCCACCTTCTGCCCCACCCCCTTCTGCTACACCTCCACCTTCTGCCCCACCCCCTTCTGCTACACCTCCACCTTCTTCTTCTGCCCCACCCCCTTCTGCTACACCTCCACCTTCTTCTTCTGCCCCACCCCCTTCTGCTACACCTCCACCTCCTCCTCCTGACAGGAGTACCCCTCCAGTGGGCCAGCCTCCAGCCAAACGAAGAAGGAAGGCTGCAGGAAAGGCTGCAGGAAAGGCTGCAGGGAAGGTTGCCAGGAAGAAGAGGAAGTGATGGCCTTGCTTCATTGTGGTCGGACAGAAGGCAGTCTGTTGTAGTACCACACACTTGGGACATATATCTCACCTGCTGCTGTTCCTGACCTCTGGGAGGCCAGCATCAGATTGTGTTCTGAAATGTGGGCCTTCTCAAGCTCCCAATTTTAGTGTCCACACAGGGTTGCTGTGTGCTCTGGTGTCCCTGGGATGCACAAATGGCAGCAGCTTCTCCAGCGCTGCCTTCTCTTTATTTAATTTATAAACATGAATAAATGTGTTTTTTGTTTAAGTTCATACTTGACTATGTGTATTTTTAAATAAAAAAAATTAAGCTTTGGAGTAAGCAGATACATTTGACTGACAATAAAAGGCACAGATATCACCCCCCCAAAAGAATAACTAAATCTGATTAGCACAAAAACATGGTGTGAAATTTTAATAATATAGATTCCAAAATTAAATGGGAGATCGCTATCAAAACATTGAGAAATTATAATTAACATCATTTTGAAAAATCTAACCATTTAAATTATTCCTAAAAACTTGCACGATATAATACACATAAATCTTATAAAGAGCAGCATGAAAAATGTTAAAAATAAGGCAGAACTCTGTGTGAATATCAGCAGCAAAAGAAGGTCACTCGTTTTGATTAATGTAACATTCTAACGAAGATTTCAATGCAGAACATTTAAGCTATGAAATATTTATGAGCGTGACGAATGTGCTCTCTCCATTATGAAGGCTTGTTTTACCAGAAGATGCGCTCCCGTCTCATAGTTGCTTGTGAGCATGCGCGCTTTTGGAAGAGTCGTAAAAGCATACACACGAACCATTTTCTCGTCACAAAACAGGCCGACGAGAAACACGACGAGGAAATCTGGAATCCTGACGAGAAAATAGAGAGCAGGTTCTCTATTTTCTCGTTGAGATTCTCGTCAAGTTTCTCGTCGTAAAACCATACACACGAACGTTTTTCTAGACAAAAAAACTCTCGCGGCACTTTTCTTGACTGTTTTGGACGAGAAAATTGGTCGTGTGTACGAGGCCTAACAGAGTTTTTGTACAATGATGTGTTTTTATGTTTAAATATTTGGGAGTTTCCCAGAGGGCAATTCATTTTTTGGAACTTGTACTGTATAGCCATCTTTTGGCAGGAGTTTGTATTTTGAGTCCCAACTTATGGTCTGACTTCCAGGGAATGTGGGTCAGGGGGGAATTCCCTCCCATTTGCAAAGGGGGGTTTACTCCATCATTTCCTTGACAAGGTTTTAAATGGTTGAAATATATATGATGTGTAGTAGACATGTGCAATTCGTTTAGTTACGAATTCGTTATCCGTCAAAATTCGTTATATTCGTTGATTCGTAAACATACGAATGAACGAACGGTTCGATAACATTACAAACGAACAACGAATAATCTAAACGAACGAATATGGAAAACAAATAAAATACGAATTTAGTAAATTTGAAACAAACAAAAAACGAAAAAGTGAAAAATGAAAACATAAAAACAACGAAAACACAGAAAAAATATAAAAAATAACGAAAATAAAAATGAACGAAAACGAGATATTACGAATATTCGAAAAACAAAACAACGAATAACGAACAAAGATCCATATTAGCGAATATCAAAATAAACGGAAAAAAAATTACGAATCTTCGGAAAACGGAAATGAAAACAACGACAATTCGTAAAAACTTAAATTCTATTTCGTTAGTTCTGAATTAGTTCTGGACTTTGGCCAATGGCCAATAAGCTTGTCCCTTCCCCTGAAGAGGTTGTCTCTTCCCCCAATGAGCTTGTTTCTTATAGACATGTGCTATAATGTGTGTGTATGTGTGTTTTTCTGTGTTAGACTGCAGTGCATTCCATCCAGAGTCCAGATAGGGTGTGGTTGGGTAGGTTGCACTGTTCTGTTGGATTTTGTGAGTAAATTTTTTACTTGGGAGAGAGAAATTCTTTGTTTCTTAAGGATATTAGATTGAGATTCTAGAGTCTACATTCTAATTTATAATTTTATTTATGTAATATCTCTGACATATTGTATTTTTCTTCTTTGTCAGACTACATTCTAGACAGGGTGTGGGTGGTGTTTGAGTTGTGAGTCATTCAAAGAGATTGATATAGAAATTATAAATTTCTTACTATTTCTATTACTCCTAGGATTTTCTAAAGTTAGTTTTTTTCCCTTTTCTGGGACTGTGTTTTATTATATTGCTGTCTGTCTGCCCCTACCTATTTTTTTTGTTGTGTTAGCCAGTGCCACTACTAGGCCAGCCCAGGCAGCATATACTACGTATTCATGGTAGGAGAAGTAGATTAGTATATATTTTTTTTTGCATGGACCGGTAAAATAAGAATACTCCAGTCCTCAATCCCTCCACTCTCAGTCACACCAACACCAACTCTCATACCAACACACTCACTAACACCAACATTCTCACTTACAAGACTCACACGTCCATTCCCACTCCCAGACATTCTAATTGCAATAAAACCACCAAACCACACAAAAACAACTACAAAAACCACAATATCACTCTCTGCACTGCTCTCTGCTCCTCCCTCACCACACCACTTACACCCTCTCAAAATGGCGTACAGGGGCGGAGGCTATAGCCGCTTGTTGAAAACGAAACTAAAATACGAGATTGCGAATGGCCGCGATGTATTTACGGGAGTACGAATGCATTCGAAGCACGTGGACGTATTTTAGTTTCATTTTCAACACGCGGCTATAGCCGCGTGTTGAAAATAAAAATAACTAGTAACGCGAGATTGCGAATGACCGCGCCGAGATGTATTTACGAAAGTATAAAAAAATTATGAATCCATTCGAAGCACGGTAGTAGACACGAATCAAGGAAAACAAAACAATGTTACGAATCAACAGAAACGGCAGAGTAGTGTACAGAAAAACAAAAATTATTATCTAACAAAATTACGAATTACGAATCGTTCAGTATCAACGAAAATCAAACTGTTACGAAAGTACGAAAATAACTTAAACAGAAATACGAATCATTCAATATCAACAAAATTACGAATTTCAAATCAACGAAAATAACTTAGACAGAACTACGAATCATTCAGTATCAACGAAAATTAAACTGTTACGAACATACGAACGAGTCCGAATAGGAAAACTTGCGTCTTACGAAATTACGAATCTTTACGAACATACGGAACGAGACGAAACGAAACGATAGGAAACTAATTTTTTGGTTGTGCACATGTCTAATGTGTAGCCATGGATTTTTTTTAAGTCTTGATAGACAAGGCGATTAGGGCTAAGGCCTCCCCTCCCCCTCCCTCTTCCTGAACAATTGATATGTAAATAAACCAGTTTTTTTTTAAGTAGCTGAGCATAACCAGAAGTTTCTTTTCAGCATTTATATATCAGCAGAAAGTTGGTGGGAGGAGCTTGGGGTTTTAAAGGTGAGCAATGAGATTTGTGTTTGGAAGGAAAATAGAAAAACATTTTTGCATTTAAAAGTGTTTTATATTTTGTTCCAGTTTTGTGAAGTTTTGTACTGTAATACAGTTTTGGGTAGAAAGCAAAACAGGGGGGGCATCACCATTTTTTTATCATGTAGATACAGAGAGAAGCCACATTGTTCTGCAGGTGGTAAACTGGCGTAAGTGTTCTGTGTGGTTTAGTCTGACAACGCAGTGTATGGGTGTATAGCGGAAAATGCTTGTGTATGCATGCACTGTGAGGGGTAGAGGCCTAATTCGGGGGTTGATCTGTGGTTGTTGCTGTAGTTCCAAAAGTGTTGGGACAACAAGCCATAGAGTTAATGCCTCGGTTAGGTTTTCTACTTGGAGGACTTGACCATATAGTGGTTGTAGTTCTTCAATTCACCGTATAAGAAGACACCGGGCGGTGATCTCCGAAAATGGGTGCAACGGTTTAACCTGGACGCAGGTTTAAGACGATAAGCCGATTCGAATCGCCATGGACACAAGGAGGTCTGTGCAAAGGGAAGGAATGGAGGCTTTCCATAGTCAGACGGTCACACGGTGCACAAAGCCTAGTTTTGGGGCAAAGGCCTTTGAACCCCAAAAAGATTAACATAGGTGATCCAAGGATACTATTTTGGGTATCCCTCTGGAATGGATGTAGTTGAGCTGCGGCTTCAGAAATCTGTAATGATGAGTGTTGATGGAGGTTAAATTCTCATGCCCGTTTGTTTGAACTTTGTATGGCTGGTCCATGGAAGGTTCTCGAGCTGCTCTCGTGTTTTTCCCATTATATTTTTTTCGATTGCTGAAAGAGTAAAGGGAGAATTCTGGCTGTTTTTGTTTTTTCATTTGTGGATTTGGAAACTGGGAAGTATCTCCCCCACGTTCATATCTGAATGTTTGTATGTAGTAACGTGAATATGTTCGAACTTACTGCGGTGATCCTTCGATGCGTCGCGGCTGTTGTATTTTTGTAGGAACGGGAAAAGTAAGGGTTACAGAGGGTTTTGTTTGAATCGGTTTTGAAAGAATGTCATTGACAATTTACCAATGTACAGGAATGTCATTATTGTTTTACCATTCTTTGCAGGTTAAATATGAAGGATAGAGTAATGATTTTGCTTATAAGTATTTTTCAGGTCCAAGGAGTTTGTACACAGAGAACAGGTGTATGTAGACAGCGGTACATATGGATAAATACGAGTCTAAGGGAGGTAAAAGTATCATAGGTTATTTCATTGTTTCTTTTTTCCTGCACCACGCATTTCTTCCTTCAGTCTGTAATGAGGAAGAAAAGGGGGGAGAAGTGATAAATGTAAGAGTGACAGTTTTTTTTTCAAACTAATAATAACCTCTGTAATTCTAACCAAGTTTGTGCCAAGACTGTCTTTCTTTAATAGAATTTGAATCGGCAAGCAGCAGTCTGGTGAAGTAGGTTCCCATCCCAGAGGCTAAGAACCTTTTGTCAATGGTTCCAGGTATTGTAAGCCACGCACAGGTTATGCAGTGACCACAGTCCCGATGTCTGGGTTATTGTCATATGAGGGTTGTTTGGAGGTCAATCAAAACCAGGGTCGTACTCCCCTCATTAGCTGTCACTTATATTCTCGGCTGATGGGGTGGGTGCGATCGTTGTGACATGAACTTCAAAATGTCCACCACAGGGTTCACGAATCCCTCATGGACCCTGACACAATAACTAGTTTACATTCTTTCCAACCAGGTGACTGGGTCGTTGTAAAGAAGCTTGAGGGATGAGACCACGCCAGCCACTGCAAGAAGCGGCTCAACCACACCAAAGAATGAGGAGTATCTTTGTTTATTTATATTTTTGTTGTTTAGTAAATTTTAGCAAGGGTAACGGTGAAAAGCACCCCAAGTTATTATTTAAAGTGTATTTTCTGACTAGCTCAGAAAGCGAACAGGACCGATGGTCTGTTCTGAGTCTTCACCAAGTTTTAGTCCCCAGCGATGACAGCGGTACATGCCATTTATGATGTTATTATGGGTATGAGGAGTTTTGACAAACTAGTGAAGACTCCAAACAGACACTTGTCAATGGAATCTAACGATGTATTTTTAGAGGGTAAAATTGTTTTAGTTTTAATGGCTCTGCCTCTTGTCGGTTTGGGTATCTAGGTAGCCCACAAGTGGGTTTGAACTTTAGTTTGGTGTTTATGCGGATCTGCAGCTTATAAAGGTAATTCCCCCAAAGCAAGAGGTTCATGCGTGATGGTGAAGCTGTCCCAACATCTTAGGTCGCGGCCGATCGCGAGGATCTGATGGCGCAGGAAATTAAGAATGGCAGGGACAGCTAGAAGGGATTTGTTCACCAACCCCGACCAGGTCTGGGCATGGTGTCCTGCATGAGGGGGGGGGCTCGGGCTTGGGATACGATTGAACAATTCTCATCCGTTAAGGATAGGGTTCTTCATGTAATTGTTGAAGCCAGAGCTGTAGCTAAGTGAAGGTTGGGAGTCGATTTTAAGGGTCTGGGAATCTTTGGGGATCTAATTTTTATTTTACAGCGGATCGTGGTTAAAGGAAGTGGGAATATATATACTCATGTCGTTTTTATTTCTATTCTTTCTATGTCGTGACGAGGTGCTCCTGTTGCCTGATTTGACGCGTGACCAGAGTTTCCTTGATGAGACGCCCCGAAGCCGGACCCACATACAAGACACAGAGGATCACAGACGGATCGGCGATTACTACAGCTCACCATGTCGTGTCCTCCTTTATAAGTCATGCCCCTGAAGAGTAGAGTCTACATGTCAAGCCGTGTTTTCCTTTTTATGGACTAAGGACTGATTCATTTCCGGGTGTAAGAAGCAGATCAACTTTCATTGAGGGACACATGGGGTGCATATGACAAAAAAGGGAGGACTGTTGTGGAGATTTTTATGGAGATGTATTTAATATGTATTGTCATAGTGTCACCCAGTGTTAGTACTTCCGCAACCCGCTCTAAAAGAACTGATTGGGGTAGTCTGAGGCTGGTTGAATCCCGTCTGATAGGGGAAAACGTCTTGAGGTTGGAGTGTGATGTTTGCAGGGTGCGGATATGTCCACCGACGGGGGGCCCTCTGTGCATTAGCACGGACGATCGTTGAGGAGGGGATGTCCTCGCTCTGCAACAACATCATTGGTTATGAGCAAATGCGTGCTCTTGTCTCTGCTGTGTCTGATCAACATTGATTGGGATTCGTAGTGCGCGTCTGCAGATAGCCTCCCTCCCCCATTCAATAATAGTATAATCTTAATATGCGTTATTCTATGGAATAGCGCAGAATAAGAATTCCTATCAACGGTAACTTTAGCCATCATACGTTATTGTATTCATTGTATGTATTATTGTATTGAATCCTTTAAGCTATATTTGAGTGGGATTCATGTATGGCATCTCCTGTTGGAAGGAATGTCCTTGTATTGTCATTTTCGCGTGTGGAAGGGACATCCTGTGATGTCCCCTCCCATGGGGGGAGGGGACTGGTTGCTGCAGCCAATCACCTCCTGTCTGAGATTTTTTGAGTTTAATAAAAGCCTATGATTAAGCGTCAGCTTGGGAGTCATGCTGGTCTGCTGAGAGATGAGAACATAGCTTTTGTGGTGCTGCCTTCTTGGGATGTATGGGACGTATGAATGGTGAGTGGATCTTAGCAAACTTAACTTAAAGATAGCATTATTGCAAAGAGATGAAATCTGATGTGTGCTTAGATAGCACAGGAATTATAGGCTGTGTGCTCTGCAAGCAACCAATAATTCCACGACATACCTTAACTTAGCCAATCTATAGTAATTTAGACCACACCAGAGTTGGAGTATAAAATGGCCACAACAGCCTTTTTTATTAAAACAATATTAGGTAAAAAACTCCATATAAAATATACTTTACTTCAATAACTTTAACACATTTTAACATTATAACTCCCAGTCTGTTGGTCTCTGACGGCACCCCTGAACTTTTTGAACCCTTTGTAACACCAATACACTGCGGGACCAAAATTTTAGAACCATAACAGGCCTCCAGCCGTATAACAGCTCGGAGACAACCCCTTCCCGCAGTGCAACCATACCCGTACTCCAGCGGACACTGTTTTACTGGAATACACCAGAGGGGCACATACCACGATGAGCCCCCACCACTTCCATACCATCTGTTTTCTGCCACCGTCAAAGACCAAAGACACCGCCACAGCCTGCAAGGGTAACCCCTTACCCTTAAGGGCCCCTCCACACCCGCAGGGCACGCTGAATGCCATCCTGAATCCCCATAGCCCATAAATCCATCCCCACATCTGAAAGATGCACACTAACCCTCCTCAAGTACAGCCCCACGTTAACCTCCAACTCCAAGTGCGGCACCCCCAAACCACCATTAGCCGTAACGAACCTGCCCACCAGTTTGTTCAACTTGATCCGAGCCTTATTGATCCGAGCCACCGATCTCGCCATCCGCCATGAGGTTCGTGCGACCACATCAACAAAGTCCCCGAAAAAGCCTCCTTGAGTGTCAAAAAATCAATCTTCACCGCCGAGAGCAGGGCCCCAATAGCCCTGACCCCAAAGTCGTTACCCCCCACGTGTAGAACCAACGCGTCCGGCTGTCTATCCAACCGGGCGTACCGGAACACCTCAGGCACCACCCTACTCCACACCAACCCCGGGATGCCTATCCACCTAACAGAAGCCTCGCTCCTGGGTATCCCCAACTGCCTGCCGCCCTGCCGAATGTCTGCCCTCTTTGCCCCCCAAAAAACATACGAATGCCCCAAAATCCAGACGAGGCGAGTCGGACCTCCATCTGAAACGAAACACTACAAATCTATTCAAACATCAGTCAAAACAAAACACCTACCCCCATGTCAAACAGCCCATGCACCCCCCAATCATTCAGCCCCCCACTCAGTCCCCTTGGACATCTAACAAATGTGGGCGAACATACGAACGAAACCTCCTGGACTCCCACCTCCCAATCCGTTTTACCGCCGCCTCATCCAAACCGCATCGGGCCGCCTCCATAGCCGCCCCGATGAGGAAAGAATGTGACGCAAATAGCGTGTACTCGTACCCCGCCACCCTCAGGCACTTGCGGAAAACTGCCACGAATTGAAAACGCAACAAAAACGAACCATCTCCATGGACCAGAAATGGGCCCCTCCCAGGTGGCCTGACTTCCAAAAACTCCTTCACGACCCTCACTGGATAAACCAGCGACCCGGGCAGGGTAAACAATTGCACCACCACACCTTTCCCCCTTTGATCTGTCTTCAACCTCCTCAACGTCAGTCTCACCCTATCGTCCCCCACATCCACGTCCTGAACCGTCAGTCCCCCAGCCCTCCTTTTTGACGGGCACACCAGCTCCCCCACCCGAAAAGCACCAAAAAATGCGACAGAAAAAGCCGCAGAGAACAACTTAACCTCATATACAGAGGAACACTCATTGGCCAACCCCTCGCAAAGCACCTGCAAAATGGCAACAGAAACCGGCCACCGTGTGTCCCTATGCGGATGATCCTTCCGATACCCTTTTAGCGCCTGTTTCACCCAAAAGTCTTTAGTGAAATCGGGCACTCCCTGGAGCTTAAACAGAAACGCCAAGCCTGCCAGTTTCTTCTCAATCTCCGAGACCGAACTTCCCGCTTCCATGTGCCTGGTTACAAAATAAACCACTAGCAATCTGGTCCCAGCCACGTCCAGCTCTGTGTCCGCAAGCCGTATGAACGCGGCCCACTCACTCCAGATTTTGGTATATGCCCCCCATGTCGGTCCACTTACCGACCTCCTGATCCAGCCTGCCACGGCTCCAAGGCAACCTCCCAGAGCCAACCTGGGCAGGGTGTCCCATCCCTCTCCGCTGTCGGCGCCAGTTCCCTGAAACGGTCCCACTGAAACCGAGACAGTGAATCAGCCAGAGTGTTCTCAACCCCAGGGAGGTGTACCGCATACAGGAAAATATTCAACTGCAAACAATGCAGGACCAAATGGCGCAGCAACCGTATCACCGGCTTTGAAGAAGCGGTAGTCCGGTTGATGACCTCCACCACTCCCATGTTATCACGGTTCAATCTAATCTTCAGGTCTTTACACTGCGCCCCCCACAGTTCCATAGCCAGGAGTCCAGGACCACTGGAAACAATTCCAGCAACACCAGGTTACGCAAAAATCCCGCTTCCACCCAGGACTCGGGCCACACCTCGGCACTCCACCGCCCCCGGAAAAAGGCACCATAACCTGTGGACCCAGCAGCATCAGTGACCAATTCCAAATCGAAATTGCTCACCGGGCCACCCATCCACAACGAACGGCCATTGTAGATTTCCAAGAACGAGTGCCACACCTCCAAATCCTCCCTATGTTCCGCATGAAGCCGAATGAAGTGCGAAGGGGCACGCACCCCGGCCGTAGCAGCCGACAGCCGTCGACAAAAAAACGTCCCATGGGAATAATCCTGCACGCGAAATTTAACTTACCCAGTAAGGATTGCAGTCCACGCAGTTGCACCTTCTTCTTCCCCATCGTCTCCCTAATCTCCTCCCTAAGGGCATCCACCTTTTCCGGGGGCAATCTACACTCCATAGCCTCAGAATCAATCACGATCCCCAAAAACTAAGCTCCGTCCTAGGACCCTCCGTCTTCTCCGCAGCCAATGGGACCCCAAACCTTCCTGCAATGTGCTGCAAGGTAGCCAATAAAATCGCACACACCCTGGAGGAAGGGGGGCCCACAAACAAAAAATCATCCAAGTAATGGATTACAGAATCCACACCGGACACGTCCCGCAGCACCCACTCCAAAAAGGAGCTGAACGTTTCGAACATGGCGCAGGAGATGGAGCATCCCATAGGCAAACACCGATCCACGTAAAACGCCCCGTCCCAGCAGCACCCCAACAGCCAAAAACTGTCCGGGTGTACCGGCGAAAGCCGAAAAGCCGACTCAATATCAGCCTTGGCCATGAGCACACTGCGCCCATACCTCCTGACCCATCCCACAGCCGCATCGAAAGACGTGTACGACACCATACACGCTTCAGGATCAATGGCGTCATTGACCGACCCCCCTTTTGGGAAAGACAGGTGGTGGATAAGCCGAAACTTATTTGGTTCCTTCTTAGGCACCACCCCTAGCGGGGACACCACCAAGTTATTGAGAGGTTGCTCCCGAAATAGCCCCCCTATGCGGCCCAGAGCCACCTCCTTCGCCAATTTCTCCAAAACCACCGCGGGGTTAGCCAGCGCCGACCTCAAATTCCTTGCCACTGGAGGCACCACCTCAAGAGAGCACGGGATCCTAAAACCCTGCGAAAAACCCATGGTCAATAGCTTCGCAGCCGCCCTGTTCGGGTACCTACTTAGAAAAAAACGCATCCTTTCCTCCCTCACCGGCGTCGTCCCTTTTGTGAGCAGCGTCACCGGCACGCTTTCCCTTTTTAAAACAACGGGACAGGGGGTGGTTGCCCCCGCACCCCGAGCATTCGTGCTTAAAACGACAGGATACCCCAAACTTGCAGGATCCCTCGTTGTACTGCCAGCACACCCCCCATTTCTTTACGGTCTGCGGCACTCCTCCCCCCGACCCCCCCTGAAGAAACTGGCTAGGCGTCCTTGCCGAGGACATAAGGCGCATCCAGAGGCTTATGTCCTTGTGGTCCCACCTCAGAGCAGGACGGACCGTTATCCGCTGCCGAAACTGCTCGTCATAACGCAGCCAAGCAGTTCCGCCATACACCCTATGCGCCTCCCCTATCGCGTCCAATTAACAGAACAAGGCAGAGCAGTGTTCCGGGGATTTCTCCCCAATCACACTGGCCAAAATGGCGAACGCCTGCAACCAATTCCCAAACGTCCTGGGAATCAACCTATACCTCCTCTTCTCCTCATCCTCCTTCTTGGAATCATCAGGCTTCACCCTATCCAAATTGAACTTCTCCAGCGGCAGCAAGGAAAAGATCTCCAAATACTCACCCATGCCGATCTTGTCCCGCACCTCCTGCTTGCGGTGAGCCCCTAAAGGACCCTCAAAGCACACATATATCTCACCCGTGGCCGTGTCAGCAATACGTACCACATCCTGGAACAAAAAAGTCTTCTGGACTGCAGAACTCCAAAGATAAAAGCCTTTCTTAAAATAGGAAATCCAAAATGCACACTGTACAACGGTACACAGGTCAAAAAAATCTGGCTAACATGTTTCGCACTGTGCTAGTGCTTATTCATAGCTACCCAATGCACAAAAGTTAAACTAATATATACCCTGAAAAAAGGAAGATCATGTGATCTGACACCACGTGAAAACAATAATTCAATGATTCAATGATTGACTGGTGAATGAGTGATTCGAATGGAATAGTGAAAAAATGTGTGACCTGCCAATCACTGTAAAAAAAGGGGGAGGAATCATTCTCAAAAGCTACAATCAGTGAAAAAAAGAAAAATGTGAAAAGGAATATATATATGTGTGTAGAAAATATAAATAAATTATATAAATAAATAATGAGACGTGGTTTAATCATATCTGAATATGATAAGTACTAAAATAGAGGAAAAGTTAGTGAAAAAAATAGGTGAAAAATATAAGAATGTGGGAGAACCCAGAATAATGTGTAGTTTATATAGCCAGGATCAATTTGTATGTAAATATTATGTGAAAGCAAAAATGAAGAAAACAAATGACTGCTAAACGAGAATTTACCAGAACATGTGTGTGAATAATTAGTTCCAGTCCCTTTGAAAAGTGAAGGTGAAAGTAAATCAAGTTGGACTGGATAAAACATAAAATAAACAAAAATAAACAAAAAAACCTAAAAGATGTGGGAATACGTGTTTCATATAAAATATAGTAAAAATAATAATAGTGGGCACAATAAACAGAAATGGCTCTGAAAGTGAATTAATCCAGCAGAGCGCATTTTAGACCATACGATACTGCGTGTGATGGATCAATGTAAACTGCAACATTCTTATGCCATTTTATTTAAATGTACATTATTCGTTACTTTGTTTTTTGTTTTTTGTATGAATGTTTTTATTTAATTTTTGTTATTTTGTGTGAGCGTGTCAGTGTATTCAATTCATCAATGTGCTATTCTTGATCCTGACTACCTTAACATATTCCTATTTTTTGTGTGATTTATTTAAAAAAAAAAGAAGAACTATTTATCAATTATATCATTATCAATATTATATGTGTATTAACTGTGGAAGAAAGACTACTGTTTAAGTTGATTTAATTAAACTTATATTGTGTTGTGATATTTGCTGTATGTAAATGTGTGTCTTATGTGCAGCACCCCGAACCACTGTTGAACATATGCAACGTGTGCAATCAATGTGCCTGTATGCACATGAAATTGTTAGACTTATGTCGGTAGCTGTCACTTATCAACTGATAATATTATGTGTAGATCGTGTTTAATTGATACAAGCTGTGAAATCACTGGTTAAGTGTGGGAAGATCTTTATGTATCCCAAGCCAGAACCCTATGTAATGTAAATTAAAAAACGGAAAAATAAAATAGTAAAAAAGGAAATGCATGTGTAAAAACTTGCATGTAAGTTTGGAATTTCAAGTTTCACATTTCGAATTTCAGAAAGAGGCATGTATATGTGTATGACATAAATGGGGTATGGTGTAGAAAATGGAGAGTTATTCCAATGACCAATCCAGCCATGACCGTCTGTGTGTGAATAGTGCATTGAACAAATGCACAATATCGGTACATGTGTGGCATGAATCAGGGGAAAAAATGTCATAAAAATCCAAAACCCCGCCATAGGATCCAAACACATACAAGATCAATGAATTAACCCCATAGATGTGTAGAACAAAACGTGAACATTAACATACATGCCTGTCTGTCATCAAATTAATATATAGGATGCCACAAATAAATAACCAGATGAAGGATACGTGTGACCCATGAATACCAAATACAAAAATTTGTCCCCATCAGAACACAATGCCCTCAAAAATCTTGCTTCAGACATGAGCATTGTAATTCGAAATGCGGACAAAGGTGGGTTGGTGGTAGTATTAGACTCTGACAGTTACAAAGGTGAAGCTCTACGTCAGTTGTCTGACAACAACACTTACACTCCATTAAAAAGTGATCCCACCATCCCTTTTACTGGTCAACTCTCCTCCCTGCTAGACACAGCAGTTCACACAGGCATTTTTTCAGCACAAGAAAAACTGCTTTTCATTCCTGTTAACCCTGTCATGCCAGTGTTCCATCATCTGCCTAAAGTGCACAAGGGCCTGGACCCTTTGACGGGCAGGCCCATAGTGGTGGAAATTGGGTCCTTAAACGAACGTCTGGGGGAGTGGATAGATGGCCAGCTTCAACCTATGGTGACCAACCTCCCAAGTTACTTACGTGACACCAAGCAATTATTAATCAAGCTTAGGGATTTTCAGTGGAAAACAGAATACAGATGGATCACATGTGATGTGGCCAGTCTGTATTCGAGTATCCCTCATGATCTAGGTATTTTGGCAGTGTCTGCCTTTCTTAAAGAATCTGGGAGATACTCGTTAATTTTACAGGAATTTATTTTGTTGTCACTGGAGTATCTACTTACGCACAATTTTTTCATGTTTGACGGGGGCTATTATCTCCAGAAAGGCGGGGCCTCCATGGGAGCCAAGTTTTCACCTTCCCTGGCCAATCTCTACATGGGATTTTGGGAGAGGTCCCACGTTTTTGGACAGGATAGCCCCCGACGCCTAGACACTGTCTTCTTTTGTAGATTTATTGATGACCTCCTGTTTGTCTCCTCTAATGGGGATATGGAGCTACAGACATGGCTGGATCACTTAAATGACAACTCTATGAATCTCCGTTTCACAGGGAAAATTAGTGCCACATCAATTGACTTTTTAGATGTAAATCTGTCAGCTGTCAATGACAGGGTAGCCACTAGCATTTACAGAAAACCCACAGCCGGTAACGCACTCCTAAGAGCCGACTCGGGTCACCCCAACCACACCATCCGGGGGGTCCCGGTCGGCCAATTTCTTAGACTCCGACGGCTGTGTAGCACACCTGAGGATTTTACTAGTGAAGCTGCCAACATGACTCAACGGTTTATTGCTAGGCGTTATCCACCTAAAATGGTTAAAAAAGCCCTTGATTCTGCCATTGCTATCCCCAGGGAAACATTACTTCAGGAACACTCCAACAAATCCAAGAATCCATCAGCCATGCCATTTAAAGGGGTCCCGGTTTTTTCCACATCATTTAGTCATGAATTCAGCAAAATAAAATCCATTGCTGATAAATATCTTCCAATTTTGTTGAACGATTCTGTTTACCATGAGATTCTTTCTATTTTTTGTTTACAAAAGTTTTTATTTGGAAGATTTGAAAGAAAAATACGTTACAGAGTTGCGAGGATATTCTTCAGAAGAAGATATAAAGCAGTACAAGATAAACAATGGTGATTAAGTGATGGTTCAAGTAAGAGCAGAAGATAAGATAATATGTCAATATGTGGAAAGGGTGCCAGTTGGAGTTGATACCATTCAGAGTAGGAGGTGTCATGGGGAGTGTGGGAACCCAGAAAGGGTCAGCACATAAAAATATACAAAAGATCCGGGAGGCATATGGATCATTCATTGGACCAGAACATGCATTTCGAATTAAAGGTGGGGATGCTATCAAATAGTGTGTGATGAATTCTTTCGGATAACTGAATATTTCTCATTCTGGATATTACCTGGGACCAGGGGAGATTGTTGGATCTCCAGTTAAGGGCAATCATCCATTGGATTGAGCTTACTAATGAGTGAATCAGTCTAACACAGGGAGGGGGGATATCAGGGATATTAGCATAAAGAATACATATTTGTGGGGAGAGGGAGATTTTTTTTTTAATCATGGATTCTATTTTCAGTTCTGCCTGTCGCCACACTGCCTCCAGTCATCTACAGCTCCAGAAAATATGAGTGTATGTACCAATTTCTGAGCAACCCCTGAAGCAGTATGGAGAAGCAGATGAATAGAAAGAGTGGATCTTATCAGGGGTTAGATATAGTCTAGAAAATAGTTTCGTAGGGGATTCTCTGTATGCTGGAGCTATATTACATTTGCGGAGATTCTCAGACATAGTGTTCCATGTATCTATGGGAATGTTGCAGCCTAGTTCGGATTCCCAGTGTAGCATTTGGGTCGATTTTTCAGGCAATGAGGTACTGTTAAGGTCTTTGTAAAGCGTGGAGATTAAGCCTTTATCTCTTGAGGAGTGTATGCAGATGTGTTCAAAAATCGTCGTAGGAGGACGTATAGTTAACCACTTAACGACCGCCCACCGCCGATTTACGTCGGCAGAATGGCACGGACAGGCAGAATCACGTAGATCTACGTGATCGCCTTTGTGCAGTTGGGGGGTCCATCCGGACCCCCCTTCACTGCAGTGAGCGGCCGTTAAGTGTTCGGGAGCGATCAGGCATGAGGGGGCGGCCGCTCGATTCCGCCCCCCCCTCGCGATCGCTCCCGGCCAATGAAAATGCTTCCTCCGCCATGTGATGTAAACACAGGCTGGAGGAAGTGATGTCATCTCCCTCGCCGCGGTCTTTTCGTTCCCGGCGCCGAGGAGAGAAGACAGAGGTTAGTGCTCCAACAGTCCACTGACACGTAGGTACACATAGGCACACAAATCACCCCCCAGTCACCCCCAGATCACCCCCCAGGTCACCCCAAAGCCCCCAATCACAGTGTCACTGATTGCAGTGATCATTTATTTTACTGATCACTGCATTTAGTGTCATCTGTGACAGTAAAAAGTTGCAGGGCAGTTAGGATTAGGCCCCTTTAGGTCCAGGGTAGCCCCCTAACCCCCCCTAATAAAGGTTTAACCCCTTGATCACCCCCCAGGTAACCCTTTCACCCCCTAACTTCAGCGTCACTAAGCGATTGTTTTTCCGATCGCTGTATTCGTGTCGCTGGTGTTTTAGATAGGCAGTTATTTTTTTTTTTAGGTTCGCCGCAGGTTTTTATTAGTGTCAGGTACCCCCATATATTATTTTAACCCCCTGATTGCCCCTAGAGTTAATCCTTTCACCAGTAATCGCCGTATAAGCATCACTGGTGTCACTGGTTAGCCAGTAAGTTATTTAGTTATTTAGGTTACCCGTCAGGTTTTTATATAGTGTCAGGTACCCCCATATTTAACCTAATAAAGGTTTTAACCCCCTGATTGCCCCTAGTTAACCCTTTCACCAGTGATCACCATATAAAGGTTACGGGTGACGCTGGTTGATTAGTTTGCTTTTTATAGCATCAGGGCACCCGCCGTATATAACCCAATAAAGGTTTAACCCCCCTGATCGCCCGGCGGGTGAGATCAATTAGGTTTTAGCGCCAGAGAGGGTCTGCGTCGCCCCAGGCAGTGTTAGGTTAGTGCCAGTAATGCTAACACCCACGCGCAAAGCATACACCCCCCTTAGTGGTATAGTATCTGATCAGATCTATACTAGCATCCCCAGCGGTTTAGGGTTCCCAAAAACGCAGTGTTAGCGGGATCAGCCCAGATACCTGCTAGCGCCTGCGTTTAGCCCCTCCGCCCAGCCCAGCCCAGCCCAGCCCAGCCCACCCAAGTGCAGTATCGATCGATCACTGTCACTTACCAAACACAACACACATAACTGCAGCGTTCGCAGAGACAGGCCTGATCCCTGCGATCGCTAACAGTTTTTTTGTAGCGTTTGATATATTTGCTGACGACAGTCAGGTGCTTTTTTTCCTGTGAATCTTACTAGTGTACCCCTAAATTTAGAGCCCAAAATGGCAAGACGAAGGTACACTAGTAAAGAGGCCTACGAGATTCTGAGCATGACAGATAGTGAAGAGGAGGTCACGTATCTGTCAGATTCAGGCTCAGAATATCTTCCCGTAGAAGACAGTGACGTCAGCGGCCCCACGTCAGATAGCTCTGACGACGAAGTTGAGGTCCCTGCTAAGGTCAGGTGTACCCGATCCCGATCTTCTGAGGTTGTTGAGGAGCAAGAACCGCAGGTCTCTCGTATCATGGAGCAGAGTAGTACTAGCGCCGCTATTCCTTCTGGTGAACTGGCAAGCACCAGCGGCCTAGTACAGCCTGGACGTACATCCAGCACTGCAGTAACACTTGGTGACGTGGCGAGTCCCATAAGTGCAGTTCAAGCTGGCGAGGTGGCAAGCACAAGTAGTGTCCCGCTGCCACCAAGAAGACAAAGGCAGGCCCGTCGTGCCCATACTGCCCTTCCTGCAGAATTCGCCTATCCTGATTGGGTCCCCACCACTTCTGCAGAACCCGTACTTCCCCCATTCACTGCCCAACCCGGTATTCAGGTGGAAACAGCTGATTTTATTCCAATTGATTTTTATTCGCTGTTTTTCACGGAAGATCTCTATAGATCTATTGTGGACCAGAGTAATTTATATGCTGGTCAATTTATCGCCGCTAACCCCCAGTTGCCTAAAATTGCCAGAAATTGGAAACCAATTACGGTTTCCGAATTTAAGACCTTTCTGGGCCTTTCCCTCAACATGGGCACACATAAATTTCCGTCATTGCGTGCTTATTGGTCCACGCACCCAATTGACCACATGCCCGTGTTCTCTGCCTCCATGTCCAGGGAACGATACGAGCAGATTTTGCGGTTCATGCACTTCAACGACAATGAACTTTGTCGTCCACGTGGGGACCCTGAATATGACCGGCTCTATAAAATTCGGCCCCTCATAAACCACTTCAACGAACATTTTGCAGCCTTGTTTACTCCCGATCAAGTTGTCTGCGTTGATGAGTCCCTGATTAAATTTTCTGGCCGCTTGTCTTTCAAGCAGTACCTTCCCAGCAAGCGTGCCAGATACGGGGTCAAGCTCTACAAGTTCTGTGACAGGGCAACAGGCTATGTAGTGAACTTTACGGTTTATGAGGGAAAAGACAGTCAGATTGAGTCGGTCAACTGCCCGGATTACATAGGGAGCGCTGGCAAGATAGTGTGGAACTTGGTGTCACCCTTATTCGGAAAGGGGTACCACTTGTATGTGGACAATTATTACACGAGCGTGCCACTGTTTAGTCACTTGTTTGATCATAAGATTGGAGCATGTGGCACCATGCGACCTAATCGCCGGGGCTTTCCCCAGCGGCTTGTAGATGCCCGTCTTAGGCTGGGGGAGAGAGCCTGCTTGAAGTGTAATAACTTGCTCGCTATGAAGTGGAGGGACAATAAGAATGTTTTCCTTCTTACCTCCCTTCATGCAGACATGACAGTCCAAATTCGTACGGCGACTGGTGTTGTGGAGAAACCCCTCTGTGTCCACGAATATAACCAAAATATGGGAGGGGTGGACCTCAACGACCAGTTGATGGCGCCGTATCTAATTGACCGTAAGGCGAGACGCTGGTACAAAAAAGTGTCTCTATCATTATTCCAATTGGCTTTGCTGAACGCTCATGTGCTATACAGAGCTTCAGGCGGGACGTTATCTCTTCTAAAATTCCAGAATGAGATAGTCACAGAACTCTTGTATCCAGGCGGTTCTGCACCTCACCATCCCCAACCAAATGCAGTAAGCCGGCTGCATGAGAGGCATTATTCGTATGTCCTCCCGAGTACCCCTACCCAAAGCCACCCCCAAAAAAGATGTCGTGTCTGTAGCAAGCGCGGATTTAGGCGTGACACCCGTAGTTTTTGTCCACTCTGTCCTGACAAGCCTGGTCTTTGCCAAGGTGAATGTTTTGAACGCTACCACTCAAAAGTGAAGTTTTAGCGCAGGGTACAGCATTTCACAGACAAGGACACACTTACACAGGGTCTCCCAAGATGCCATTACATTTTGAGAGACCCGAACCATTACAGTTGTAAAGTTACAAAAAAAAGTGTAAAAAAGAAAAAAAAAAACGTAAAAAACAAAACACAAAAAAAATATAAAATAAAAAAAACAAAAATAGTTGTCGTTTTATTGTTCTCTCTCTGTCTATTTTCTCTCTATTGTTCTGCTCTTTTTTACTGTATTCTATTCTGCAATGTTTTATCATGCTTGCTTTTCAGGTATGTAATTTTTTGTTTTCAGGTGCGCCATTCAACTGCAGCGCGGAATTATTTATCTTGACAGCAACAGCGTTTGCTCCCACGATACATAAAGCCGTGACTCCAGTGCTGTAGGAGGTGATTTCACCACCACAGTTAAAAAAAAGAGCATATATGCCGAAGCATGGGGGCAGCAGGGGCGGAGGAGCGATTTTGCTCCTAATGCCGCGTACATACGGTTGAAATTCCGACGGAGGCCTGCCCGTGGAAAATTCCGACCGTGTGTACGCGGCATAACTTTTTTGCGGGAGGATGCCCCCATGCTTCGGCATATATATATATTTTAGGCACAGGTTGCGTTAAAACATTTTTTTATTTTTTACTAGGTTTTGTTTTGGTATTTGCTTTGCAGGTATGGCATGGTAAGGTCTTACTGTTGTACTGTAATGTTACTTTGTTTTAATGTTAACCACCATTTGCTTAGCAGGTACGCCATTCAGTTGCAGCGCGGATCTATTTATCTTGACAGCAACAGCGTTTGCTCCCACGATACATAAAGCCGTGACTCCAACGCTGTAGGAGGTGATTTCACCACCACAGTTTAAAAAAAGAGCATATATGCCGAAGCATGGGGGCAGCAGGGGCGGAGGAGCGATTTTGCTCCTAATGCCGCGTACATACGGTCGAAATTCCGACTGAGGCCTGCCCGTGGAAAATTCCGACCGTGTGTACGCGGCATAACTTTTTTGCGGGAGGATGCCCCCATGCTTCGGCATATATATATTTTAGGCACAGGTTGCGTTAAAACATTTTTTTATTTTTTACTAGGTTTTGTTTTGGTATTTGCTTTGCAGGTATGGCATGGTAAGGTCTTACTGTTGTACTGTAATGTTACTTTGTTTTAATGTTAACCACCATTTGCTTAGCAGGTACGCCATTCAGTTGCAGCGCGGATCTATTTATCTTGACAGCAACAGCGTTTGCTCCCACGATACATAAAGCCGTGACTCCAACGCTGTAGGAGGTGATTTCACCACCACAGTTAAAAAAAAGAGCATATATGCCGAAGCATGGGGGCAGCAGGGGCGGAGGAGCGATTTTGCTCCTAATGCCGCGTATATACGGTCGAAATTCCAACGGAGGCTTGCCCGTGGAAAAGTCCGACCGTGTGTACGCGGCATAACCTTTTATGCCGCGTACATACGGTCGAAATTCCGACGAAGGCTTGACCGTGTGTACGCGGCATAACTTTTTTGCGGGAGGATGCCCCCATGCTTCGGCATATATGCCCATCATTAGAAGTGGGTGGATGAAGGGAGGTATTCTAATGGTGGGCATACCCACCAATCAATCTCTTTTTTTCGTTCAGCCAATAGGCTGTATGAAAAAAAAGATTACAATACATGTCCAACAAGGACCAGCAACGTACTGGTATGTTGCTGGACTTTGAATGTTTATACCAGAATGATGCCTGCGGGTTTAGGTATCATCTTGGTATCATTCTTTTCAGCCAGCAGCCGGCTTTCATGTAAAAGCAATTCTAGCAGATAATTAGCCTCTAGACTGCTTTTACAAGCAGTGGGAGGGAATGTCCCCCCCCGGATATAAAAAGCGCCATTGGGAAATTGGGAAAGCATTTTATCACACCGATCTTGGTGTGGTCAGATGCTTTGAGGGCAGAGGAAAGATCTAGGGTCTAACCCCCCAATTTTTTTCAGAAAAAGAGTACCTGTCACTACCTATTGCTATCATAGGGGATATTTACATTCCCTGAGATAACGATAAAAATGGTAAAAAAATAAAATATGGAAGGCACAGTTTAAAAATAAAATAAAAAAGCCAAATAAATAATAAAAAAAAAAAAAAAAAAAAAAAAAGCACCGCTGTCCCCCCCTGCTCTTGCGCAAAGGCGAACGCAAGCGTCGGTCTAGCGTCATATGTAAACAGCAATTGCATCATGCATGTGAGGTATCACCGCGAAGGTCAGATCGAGGGCAGTCATTTTAGCAGTAGACCTCCTCTGTAAATCTAACGTGGTAACCTGTAAAGGCTTTTAAATGCTTTTAAAAATGAATGTAGTTTGTCGCCGCTGCGCATTTGTGCGCAATTTTAAAGCATGTCGTGTTTGGTATCCATGTACTCGGCCTATGATCATCTTTTTTATTTCATCAAACATTTGGGCAATATAGTGTTTTTTAGTGCATTAAAAATAAAAAAAGTGTGTTTTTCCCCCAAAAAATGCGTTTGAAAAATCGCTGGGCAAATACTGTGTGGAAAAAAAAAATGCAACACCCACTATTTTAATCTGTAGGGCCTTTGCTTTAAAAAAATATATAATGTTTGGGGGTTCAACATAATTTTCTTGCAAAAAATTTTTTTTTTTCATGTAAACAAAAAGTGTCAGAAAGGGCTTTGTCTTCAAGTGGTTAGAAGAGTGGATGATGTGTGACATAAGCTTCCTAATGTTGTGCATAAAATGCCAGGACAGTTCAAAACCCCTCCAAATGACCCCATTTTGTAAAGTAGACACCTCAAGCTATTTGCTGAGAGGCATGTTGAGCCCATTGAATATTTTTTTTTTTTGTCCCAAGTGATTGAATAATGACCAAAAAAAAAAAAAAATGTACAAAAAGTTGTCACTAAATTATATATTGCTCAAACATGCCATGGGCATATGTGGAATTACACCCCAAAATACATTCTGTTGCTTCTCCTGAGTACGGGGATACCACATGTGTGGGACTTTTTGGGAGCCTAGTCGCGTACGGGACCCCAAAAACCAAGCACCGCCTTCAGGATTTCTATGGGTGTAAATTTTTGATTTCACTCCTCACTGCCTATCACAGTTTCGGAGGCCATGGAATGCCCAGATGGCACAAAACCCCCCCAAATGACCCCATTTTGGAAAGTAGACACCCCAAGCTATTTGCTGAGAGGTATGTTGAGTATTTTGCAGATCTCGCTTTTTGTCACAAAGTTTTGAAAATGTAAAAAAAGAAAAAAAAAAGAAAAAAAAATGTCTTTCTTAATTTTCAAAAACAAATGAGAGCTGTAAAATACTCACCATGCCTCTCAGCAAATAGCTTGGGGTGTCTACTTTCCAAAATGGGGTCATTTGTGGGGGTTTTGGGCTATTTTGACATTTTATGGCCTTCAAAACTGTGATAGGTAGTGAGGAGTGAAATCAAAAATTTATGCCCTTAGAAACCTAGAAGGCGGTGCTTGGTTTTTGGGGTCCCGTACGCGGCTAGGCTCCCAAAAAGTCCCACACATGTGGTATCCCCGTACTCAGGAGAAGCAGCAGAATGTATTTTGGGGTGTAATTTCACATATAACCATGGCATGTGTGAGCAATATATCATTTAGTGACAACTTTTTGTACATTTTTTTTTCTTTTTGTCATTATTCAATCATTTGGGACAAAAAAAAAATATTCAATGGGCTCAACATGCCTCTCAGCAAATAGCTTGGGGTGTCTACTTTCCAAAATGGGGTCATTTAGGGGGGTTTTGTGCCATCTTGGCATTTTATGGCCTTCAAAACTGTGATAGGTAGTGAGGAGCGAAATCAAAAATTTATGCCCTTAGAAACCTTGAAGGCGGTGCTTGGTTTTTGGGGTCCCGTACGCGGCTAGGCTCCCAAAAAGTCCCACACATGTGGTATCCCCGTACTCAGGAGAAGCAGCAGAATGTATTTTGGGGTGTAATTTCACATATGCCCATGGCATGTGTGAGCAATATATCATTTAGTGACAACTTTGTGCAAAAAAAAAAAAAGTTTGTCATATTCCCGCAACCTGTGGCAAAATATAAAATATTCCATGGACTCAACATGCCTCTCAGCAAATAGCTTGGGGTGTCTACTTTCCAAAATGGGGTAATTTGGGGGGGTTTTGTGCTATTTTGGCATTTTATGGCCTTCGAAACTGTGATAGGTATTGAGGAGTGAAATCAAAAATTTACGCCCTTAGAAATCCTGAAGGCGGTGCTTGGTTGTTGGGGCCCTGTACGCGGATAGGCTCCCAAAAAGTCCCACACATGTGGTATCCCCGTACTCAGGAAAAGCAGCAGAATGTATTTTGGGGTGCAATTCCACATATAACCATGGCATGTGTGAGCAATATATCATTTAGTGACAACTTTTTGTACATTTTTTTTTTCTTTTTGTCATTATTCAATCATTTGGGACAAAAAAACAAAATATTCAATGGGGTCAACATGCCTCTCAGCAAATAGCTTGGGGTGTCTACTTTCCAAAATGGGGTCATTTGGGGGGGTTTGTGCCATCTTGGCATTTTATGGCCTTCAAAACTGTGATAGGTAGTGAGGAGTGAAATCAAAAATTTATGCCCTTAGAAACCTTGAAGGCGGTGCTTGGTTTTTGGGGTCCCGTACGCGGCTAGGCTCCCAAAAAGTCCCACACATGTGGTATCCCCGTACTCAGGAGAAGCAGCAGAATGTATTTTGGGGTGTAATTTCACATATGCCCATGGCATGTGTGAGCAATATATCATTTAGTGACAACTTTGTGCAAAAAAAAAAAGTTTGTCATATTCCCGCAACTTGTGGCAAAATATAAAACATTCCATGGACTGAACATGCCTCTCAGTAAAAAGCTTGGGGTGTCTACTTTCCAAAATGGGGTCATTTGGGGGGGTGTTGTGCTATTTTGGCATTTTATGGCCTTCGAAACTGTGATAGGTAGTGAGGAGTGAAATCAAAAATTTGCGCCCTTAGAAATCCTGAAGGCGGTGCTTGGTTTCCGGGGTCCCGTACGTGGCTAGGCTCCTAAAAAGTCCCACACATGTGGTATCCCCGTACTCAGGAGAAGCAGCAGAATGTATTTTGGGGTGCAATGCCACATATAACCATGGCATGTGTGAGCAATATATCATTTAGTGACAACTTTTTGTAATTTTTTTTTTTTTTTTTTGTCATTATTCAAACACTTGGGACAAAAAAAAAAATATTCAATGGGCTCAACATGCCTCTCAGCAATTTCCTTGGGGTGTCTACTTTCCAAAATGGGGTCATTTGGGGGGGTTTTGTACTGCCCTGCCATTTTAGCACCTCAAGAAATGAGATAGGCAGTCATAAATTTAAAGCTGTGTAAATTTCAGAAAATGTACCCTAGTTTGTAAACGCTATAACTTTTGCGCAAACCAATAAATATACGCTTATTGACATTTTTTTACTAAAGACATGTGGCTGAATACATTTTGGCCTAAATGTATGACTAAAATTGAGTTTATTCGATTTGTCTTATAACAAAAAGTAGAAAATATCTTTTCTTTTCAAAATTTTCGGTCTTTTTCTGTTTATATCGCAAAAAATAAAAATCGCAGAGGCAATCAAATACCATTAAAAGAAAGCTCTATTTGTGGGAAGAAAAGGACGCAAATTTCATTTGGGTACAACATTGCATGTCCGCACAATTTACAGTTAAAGCAGCGCAGTGCCGAATCCCAAAAACAGGCCTGGTCCTAATGGCCCGAAATGGTCCGGGGCTTAAGTGGTTAAAGAATAATGCTCATTGAAGAAGTTTTTAATTTGAATATAGTTTGTGAGTTCCGAGGAAGGAAGATTGTATTTAGATTGGAGTGCAGAGAACGTGAGGAAAGTATTGTTAGAGGACAATGCTTTTAGGGAGGACAAATTGTTATTTCGCCATAGGGGGAACGAATGCATGTTGTTCAAGTTCTGTATAAGCCTAGGGTCCCCCAAGAAGGAAGCAAGAGGGGGTGTGTCAGAAGAGAGTTTGAGGGTTTTAGTGAGGACGAGCCATAATTGAAGGAGATGGGCCACTATAAGATTAGATTTGAGAAGTTTTTGGTGGAGAATAAAATTAGACCAAATAATTCCTTGGAGATGGTATGGGGTAATAGAAAAAGATTCGAAAATTAGCCAAGGGAGGTTTAAGGTGGGAGCATGCCATTGGGCTATCTGTGAGAGCTTAGTAGCAATGAAATAGTGCCAGATATTGGGGATGCCTAGGCCGCCCTTATTTTGGGGTCTGAACATGAGTGGGTAGCCACATCTTGTTTTTTTTTGAAGACCAGATGAATTTGTTGATCTCCCTTTGAAGAGATTCAATTCTTGTTTTAGGGACATTGATAGGTAAAGCTCTAAAAAAATATAATAATTTTGGAAGGAGGGTCATTTTAAAGGCGCAAATCCTTCCAAGGAGGGAAATGTGGTATGTGGACCATATTTTGAGTAGAGAGCTTATCTGTTGGAATAGAGGGGTGAAGTTGGTAGTATATAAGGTTTTATGATGGGAGGTGATGTGGACCCCAAGGTACCTAAAAGATTTATAGCACCATATGAAGTTGAAGTTTTTTTGTAGAGTAGTGGTAAGGTTAGGGTCGAGGTTGATAGGGAGAGCAGAGCACTTATTAATGTTGATACCCAAACCAGAGATGATGTGGAAAGATTTAAGTTCAGAGATGAGGTTTGGTAAAGACGTTAAGGGACTTGATAAAAACACCAGAGCATCATCAGCATAAAGGCTAATTTTGGATTCGTACTGGCCCTTGATATACCCTTTGATATTTGGGTTGTTTCTAATAGCTTGTGCTAGAGGTTCAATAGCCAGGGCGAATAAAAGAGGGGAGAGGGGGCAGCCTTGTCTGGTACCTCTACTTAACCACTTAAGCCCCGGACCATTTCGGGCCATTAGGACCAGGCCTGTTTTTGGGATTCGGCACTGCGCTGCTTTAACTGTAAATTGTGCGGACATGCAATGTTGTACCCAAATGAAATTTGCGTCCTTTTCTTCCCACAAATAGAGCTTTCTTTTAATGGTATTTGATTGCCTCTGCGATTTTTATTTTTTGCGATATAAACAGAAAAAGACCGAAAATTTTGAAAAAAAAAGATATTTTCTACTTTTTGTTATAAGAAAAATCGAATAAACTCAATTTTAGTCATACATTTAGGCCAAAATGTATTCAGCCACATGTCTTTAGTAAAAAAAATGTCAATAAGCGTATATTTATTGGTTTGCGCAAAAGTTATAGCGTTTACAAACTAGGGTACATTTTCTGAAATTTACACAGCTTTAAATTTATGACTGCCTATCTCATTTCTTGAGGTGCTAAAATGGCAGGGCAGTACAAACCCCCCCCAAATGACCCCATTTTGGAAAGTAGACACCCCAAGGAAATTGCTGAGAGGCATGTTGAGCCCATTGAATATTTTTTTTTTTGTCCCAAGTGATTGAATAATGACAAAAAATAAAAATAAAAAAAAAAATACAAAAAGTTGTCACTAAATGATATATTGCTCACACATGCCATGGTTATATGTGGAATTGCACCCCAAAATACATTCTGCTGCTTCTCCTGAGTACGGGGATACCACATGTGTGGGACTTTTTAGGAGCCTAGCCACGTACTAGACCCCGGAAACCAAGCACCGCCTTCAGGATTTCTAAGGACGCAAATTTTTGATTTCACTCCTCACTACCTATCACAGTTTCGAAGGCCATAAAATGCCAAAATAGCACAAAACCCCCCCAAATGACCCCATTTTGGAAAGTAGACACCCCAAGCTATTTACTGAGAGGCATGTTCAGTCCATGGAATATTTTATATTTTGCCACAAGTTGCGGGAATATGACAAACTTTTTTTTTTTTGCACAAAGTTGTCACTAAATGATATATTGCTCACACATGCCATGGGCATATGTGAAATTACACCCCAAAATACATTCTGCTGCTTCTCCTGAGTACGGGGATACCACATGTGTGGGACTTTTTGGGAGCCTAGCCGCGTACGGGACCCCAAAAACCAAGCACCGCCTTCAAGGTTTCTAAGGGCATAAATTTTTGATTTCACTCCTCACTACCTATCACAGTTTTGAAGGCCATAAAATGCCAAGATGGCACAAAACCCCCCCAAATGACCCCATTTTGGAAAGTAGACACCCCAAGCTATTTGCTGAGAGGCATGTTGACCCCATTGAATATTTTTTTTTTTGTCCCAAATGATTGAATAATGACAAAAAGAAAAAAAAAATGTACAAAAAGTTGTCACTAAATGATATATTGCTCACACATGCCATGGTTATATGTGAAATTACACCCCGAAATACATTCTGCTGCTTCTCCTGAGTACGGGGATACCACATGTGTGGGACTTTTTGGGAGCCTAGCCGCGTACGGGACCCCAAAAACCAAGCACCGCCTTCAAGGTTTCTAAGGGCATCAATTTTTGATTTCACTCCTCACTACCTATCACAGTTTTGAAGGCCATAAAATGTCAAAATAGCCCAAAACCCCCACAAATGACCCCATTTTGGAAAGTAGACACCCCAAGCTATTTGCTGAGAGGCATGGTGAGTATTTTACAGCTCTCATTTGTTTTTGAAAATTAAGAAAGGCATTTTTTTTTCTTTTTTTTTTCTTTTTTTACATTTTCAAAACTTTGTGACAAAAAGCGAGATCTGCAAAATACTCAACATACCTCTCAGCAAATAGCTTGGGGTGTCTACTTTCCAAAATGGGGTCATTTGGGGGGGTTTTGTGCCATCTGGGCATTCCATGGCCTCCGAAACTGTGATAGGCAGTGAGGAGTGAAATCAAAAATTTACACCCATAGAAATCCTGAAGGCAGTGCTTGATTTTTGGGGTCCCGTACGCGACTAGGCTCCCAAAAAGTCCCACACATGTGGTATCCCCGTACTCAGGAGAAGCAACAGAATGTATTTTGGGGTGTAATTCCACATATGCCCATGGCATGTTTGAGCAATATATAATTTAGTGACAACTTTTTGTACATTTTTTTTTGGTCATTATTCAATCACTTGGGACAAAAAAAAATAATATTCAATGGGCTCAACATGCCTCTCAGCAAATAGCTTGAGGTGTCTACTTTACAAAATGGGGTCATTTGGGGGGGTTTTGAACTGTCCTGGCATTTTATGCACAACATTAGGAAGCTTATGTCACACATCATCCACTCTTCTAACCACTTGAAGACAAAGCCCTTTCTGACACTTTTTGTTTACATGAAAAAAAAATTATTTTTGCAAGAAAATTATGTTGAACCCCCAAACATTATATATTTTTTTAAAGCAAAGGCCCTACAGATTAAAATAGTGGGTGTTGCATTTTTTTTTCCACACAGTATTTGCGCAGCGATTTTTCAAACGCATTTTTTGGGGGAAAAACACACTTTTTTTATTTTTAATGCACTAAAAAACACTATATTGCCCAAATGTTTGATGAAATAAAAAAGATGATCATAGGCCGAGTACATGGATACCAAACACGACATGCTTTAAAATTGCGCACAAACGCGCAGCGGCGACAAACTACATTCATTTTTAAAAGCATTTAAAAGCCTTTACAGGTTACCACGTTAGATTTACAGAGGAGGTCTACTGCTAAAATGACTGCCCTCGATCTGACCTTCGCGGTGATACCTCACATGCATGATGCAATTGCTGTTTACATATGACGCTAGACCAACGCTTGCGTTCGCCTTTGCGCAAGAGCAGGGGGGGACAGCGGTGCTTTTTTTTTTTTTTTTTTTTTTTTTATTATTTATTTGGCTTTTTTATTTTATTTTTAAACTGTGCCTTCCATATTTTATTTTTTTACCATTTTTATCGTTATCTCAGGGAATGTAAATATCCCCTATGATAGCAATAAGTAGTGACAGGTACTCTTTTTTTGAAAAAAATTGGGGGGTTAGACCCTAGATCTTTCCTCTGCCCTCAAAGCATCTGACCACACCAAGATCGGTGTGATAAAATGCTTTCCCAATTTCCCAATGGCGCTTTTTATATCCGGGGGGGGACATTCCCTCCCACTGCTTGTAAAAGCAGTCTAGAGGCTAATTATCTGCTAGAATTGCTTTTACATGAAAGCCGGCTGCTGGCTGAAAAGAATGATACCAAGATGATAACTAAACCCGCAGGCATCATTCTGGTATAAACATTCAAAGTCCAGCAACATACCAGTACGTTGCTGGTCCTTGTTGGACATGTATTGTAATCTTTTTTTTCATACAGCCTATTGGCTGAACGAAAAAAAGAGATTGATTGGTGGGTATGCCCACCATTAGAATACCTCCCTTCATCCACCCACTTCTAATGATGGGCATATATGCCGAAGCATGGGGGCATCCTCCCGCAAAAAAAGTTATGCCGCGTACACACGGTCAAGCCTTCGTCGGAATTTCGACCGTATGTACGCGGCATAAAAGGTTATGCCGCGTACACACGGTCGGACTTTTCCACGGGCAAGCCTCCGTTGGAATTTCGACCGTATATACGCGGCATTAGGAGCAAAATCGCTCCTCCGCCCCGGCTGCCCCCATGCTTCGGCATATATGCTCTTTTTTTTAACTGTGGTGGTGAAATCACCTCCTACAGCACTGGAGTCACGGCTTTATGTATCGTGGGAGCAAACGCTGTTGCTGTCAAGATAAATAATTCCGCGCTGCAGTTGAATGGCGCACCTGAAAACAAAAAATTACATACCTGAAAAGCAAGCATGATAAAACATTGCAGAATAGAATACAGTAAAAAAGAGCAGAACAATAGAGAGAAAATAGAGAGAGAGAGAACAATAAAACGACAACTATTTTTGTTTTTTTTATTTTATATTTTTTTTGTGTTTTGTTTTTTACGTTTTTTTTTTTCTTTTTTACACTTTTTTTTGTAACTTTACAACTGTAATGGTTCGGGTCTCTCAAAATGTAATGGCATCTTGGGAGACCCTGTGTAAGTGTGTCCTTGTCTGTGAAATGCTGTACCCTACGCTAAAACTTCACTTTTGAGTGGTAGCGTTCAAAACATTCACCTTGGCAAAGACCAGGCTTGTCAGGACAGAGTGGACAAAAACTACGGGTGTCACGCCTAAATCCGCGCTTGCTACAGACACGACATCTTTTTTGGGGGTGGCTTTGGGTAGGGGTACTCGGGAGGACATACGAATAATGCCTCTCATGCAGCCGGCTTACTGCATTTGGTAGGGGATGGTGAGGTGCAGAACCGCCTGGATACAGGAGTTCTGTGACTATCTCATTCTGGAATTTTAGAAGAGATAACGTCCCGCCTGAAGCTCTGTATAGCACATGAGCGTTCAGCAAAGCCAATTGGAATAATGATAGAGACACTTTTTTGTACCAGCGTCTCGCCTTACGGTCAATTAGATACGGCGCCATCAACTGGTCGTTGAGGTCCACCCCTCCCATATTTTGGTTATATTCGTGGACACAGAGGGGTTTCTCCACAACACCAGTCGCCGTACGAATTTGGACTGTCGTGTCTGCATGAAGGGAGGTAAGAAGGAAAACATTTTTATTGTCCCTCCACTTCATAGCGAGCAAGTTATTACACTTCAAGCAGGCTCTCTCCCCCAGCCTAAGACGGGCATCTACAAGCCGCTGGGGAAAGCCCCGGCGATTAGGTCGCACGGTGCCACATGCTCCAATCTGATGATCAAACAAGTGACTAAACAGTGGCACGCTCGTGTAATAATTGTCCACATACAAGTGGTACCCCTTTCCGAATAAGGGTGACACCAAGTTCCACACTATCTTGCCAGCGCTCCCTATGTAATCCGGGCAGTTGACCGACTCAATCTGACTATCTTTTCCCTCATAAACCGTAAAGTTCACTACATAGCCTGTTGCCCTGTCACAGAACTTGTAGAGCTTGACCCCGTATCTGGCATGCTTGCTGGGAAGGTACTGCTTGAAAGACAAGCGGCCAGAAAATTTAATCAGGGACTCATCAACGCAGACAACTTGATCGGGAGTAAACAAGGCTGCAAAACGTTCGTTGAAGTGGTTTATGAGGGGCCGAATTTTATAGAGCCGGTCGTATTCAGGGTCCCCACGTGGACGACAAAGTTCATTGTCGTTGAAGTGCATGAACCGCAAAATCTGCTCGTATCGTGCCCTGGACATGGAGGCAGAGAACACGGGCATGTGGTCAATTGGGTGCGTGGACCAATAAGCACGCAATGACGGAAATTTATGTGTGCCCATGTTGAGGGAAAGGCCCAGAAAGGTCTTAAATTCGGAAACCGTAATTGGTTTCCAATCTTTGGCAATGGAAGGCAACTGGGGATTAGCGGCGATGAATTGACCAGCATATAAATTACTCTGGTCCACAATAGATCTATAGAGATCTTCCGTGAAAAACAGCGAATAAAAATCAATTGGAATAAAATCAGCTGTTTCCACCTGAATACCGGGTTGGGCAGTGAATGGGGGAAGTAGGGTTCTGCAGAAGTGGTGGGGACCCAATCAGGATAGGCGAATTCTGCAGGAAGGGCAGTATGGGCACGACGGGCCTGCCTTTGTCTTCTTGGTGGCAGCGGGACACTACTTGTGCTTGCCACCTCGCCAGCTTGAACTGCACTTATGGGACTCGCCACGTCACCAAGTGTTACTGCAGTGCTGGATGTACGTCCAGGCTGTACTAGGCCGCTGGTGCTTGCCAGTTCACCAGAAGGAATAGCGGCGCTAGTACTACTCTGCTCCATGATACGAGAGACCTGCGGTTCTTGCTCCTCAACAACCTCAGAAGATCGGGATCGGGTACACCTGACCTTAGCAGGGACCTCAACTTCGTCGTCAGAGCTATCTGACGTGGGGCCGCTGACGTCACTGTCTTCTACGGGAAGATATTCTGAGCCTGAATCTGACAGATACATGACCTCCTCTTCACTATCTGTCATGCTCAGAATCTCGTAGGCCTCTTTACTAGTGTACCTTCGTCTTGCCATTTTGGGCTCTAAATTTAGGGGTACACTAGTAAGATTCACAGGAAAAAAAGCACCTGACTGTCGTCAGCAAATATATCAAACGCTACAAATAAACTGTTAGCGATCGCAGGGATCAGACCTGTCTCTGCGAACGCTGCAGTTATGTGTGTTGTGTTTGGTAAGTGACAGTGATCGATCGATACTGCACTTGGGTGGGCTGGGCTGGGCTGGGCTGGGCGGAGGGGCTAAACGCAGGCGCTAGCAGGTATCTGGGCTGATCCCGCTAACACTGCATTTTTGGGAACCCTAAACCGCTGGGGATGCTAGTATAGATCTGATCAGATACTATACCACTAAGGGGGGTGTATGCTTTGCGCGTGGGTGTTAGCGTTACTGGCACTAACCTAACACTGCCTGGGGCGACGCAGACCCTCTCTGGCGCTAAAACCTAATTGATCTCACCCGCCGGGCGATCAGGGGGGTTAAACCTTTATTGGGTTATATACGGCGGGTGCCCTGATGCTATAAAAAGTAAACTAATCAACCAGCGTCACCCGTAACCTTTATATGGTGATCACTGGTGAAAGGGTTAACTAGGGGCAATCAGGGGGTTAAAACCTTTATTAGGTTAAATATGGGGGTACCTGACACTATATAAAAACCTGACGGGTAACCTAAATAACTAAAT
Source organism: Rana muscosa (assembly GCA_029206835.1). Lineage (NCBI taxonomy): Eukaryota > Metazoa > Chordata > Amphibia > Anura > Ranidae > Rana > Rana muscosa. The sequence goes on from JARGYO010005562.1 coordinate 12,471,063, forward strand.
AACTTACTGGCTAACCAGTGACACCAGTGACGCTTATACGGCGATCACTGGTGAAAGGGTTAACTCTAGGGGCAATCAGGGGGTTAAAATAATATATGGGGGTACCTGACACTAATAAAAACCTGCGGCGAACCTAAAAAAAAATAACTGCCTAAAACACCAGCGACACGAATACAGCGATCGGAAAAACAATCGCTTAGTGACGCTGAAGTTAGGGGGTGAAAGGGTTACCTGGGGGGTGATCAAGGGGTTAAACCTTTATTAGGGGGGGGTTAGGGGGCTACCCTGGACCTAAAGGGGCCTAATCCTAACTGCCCTGCAACTTTTTACAATCACAGATGACACTAAATGCAGTGATCAGTAAAATAAATGATCACTGCAATCAGTGACACTGTGATTGGGGGCTTTGGGGTGACCTGGGGGGTGATCTGGGGGTGACTGGGGGGTGATTTGTGTGCCTATGTGTACCTACGTGTCAGTGGACTGTTGGTGCACTAACCTGCTTCTTCTCTCCTCGGCGCCGGGAACGAAAAGACCGCGGCGAGGGAGATGACATCACTTCCTCCAGCCTGTGTTTACATTTCAGGCAGGAGGAAGCAATTTCATTCGCCGGGAGCGATCGCGAGGGGGGGGGCGGAATCGAGCGGCCGCCCCCTCATGCCTGATCGCTCCCGAACACTTAACGGCCGCTCACTGCAGTGAAGGGGGGTCCGGATGGACCCCCCAACTGCACAAAGGCGATCACGTAGATCTACGTGATTCTGCCTGTCGGTGCCATTCTGCCGACGTAAATCGGCGGTGGGCGGTCGTTAAGTGGTTAAGGGAAAAAAATCAGAGTTATGGCCTGGGATTTTAATTCTGGTATGGGGGAGGTGATAGAGGGCATTAAATCCATGGATAAATCTGTCTGTGATGCCAAATTTAGGGAGAAGATAATTAAGATAGGACCAGTTCACACTATCAAATGCCTTATGGATGTCAAGGCTAAGAAGGCATAGTGGGTTAGAGAAAAGATTAGCATCTTGAATGATGTTAGTAACAAGTCAGATGTTATCTGTGATTTGACGGCCAGGGATAAACCCAGATTGGTCGATATGGATAAGGGAAGTGATAACAGATGCCAATCTATCAGCTAAAAGTCGGCCAAAGATTTTCAGATCGTTATTAACCACTTCAATACCATGCACTTATGCACCTTCCCGCCCAGACCAATTTTCAGCTTTCAGTACTCTCACACTTTGAATGACAATTACTTAGTCATGCTACACTGTATCCAAACAAAATTTTTATCATTTTCTTCTCACAAATAGAGCTTTCTTTTGGTGGTATTTAATCGCCACTGAGTTTTTTATTTTTTGCGATATAAGCAAAAAAACAGCAATTTAAAAAAAAAAAAAAACTTTTTTTTTAGTTTCTATTGTAAAATTTTGCAAATAAGTAATTTTTCTTCATAAATTTGTGCCAAAATGTATACTGCTACATATCTTTGGTAAAATGAACCCAAATTAGTGTATATTATTTGGTCTTTGTGAAAGTTATAGAGTCTACAAACTATGGTGGCAATCACTGAAAATTTATCACATCTGATCACGCCTGATGTACTGAAGGGATATCTCATTTCTTGAGACACTAACAAGCGAGGAAAGTACAAATACCCCAAAATTACCCCTTTTTGGAAAGTATACAGTCCAAGGTATTTACTAAGAGGCGTGGTGAGTTTTTTGAAGTTGTATTTTTTTCCCACAATTCTTGGGAAAATTAAATTATTTTTTTTTACACAAACTGGTCATATTAACAGTTTTTTTCTCTCACACAGCATATGCATAATTGCAACTACACCCCAAAATACATTCTGCTACTCCTCCTGAGTGTAGCGATACCACATGTGTGAGACTTTTACACAGCCTGGCCATATACAGAGGCCCAACATTGAAGTAGCACTTTCAGGCGTTCTACAAGCATAAATCGCACATATCCTTTCTCAACCACCTATTACACTTTTGAAGGCCCTGGAGCACCAGGACAATGGAATTTTCCACAAAATGACCCCATTTTGGAAAGCACACACCCCAACGTATAATCTATGAGGCATTATGAGTCTTTTGAACGGTTCATTTTTTTCCAGAAGGTTTTGGAAAATGTGGAGAAAAAATTAAAATGCATTTTTTTTACACAAAGTTGTCCATTTATAAGATATTTCTAACGCATAGCATATACATAGCAAAAATGACACCCCAAAATGCATTCTGCTACTCCTCCTGAGTATAGTGATACCACATGTGTGAGACTTTTACACAGCCTGGCCATATACAGAGGCCCAACATTGAAGTAGCACTTTCAGGCGTTCTACAAGCATAAATCGCACATATCCTTTCTCAACCACCTATTACACTTTTGAAGGCCCTGGAGCACCAGGACAATGGAATTTTCCACAAAATGACCCCATTTTGGAAAGCACACACCCCAACGTATAATCTATGAAGCATTATGAGTCTTTTGAACGGTTCATTTTTTTCCAGAAGGTTTTGGAAAATGTGGAGAAAAAATGAAAATGCATTTTGTTTACACAAAGTTGTCCATTTATAAGATATTTCTAACGCATAGCATATACATAGCAAAAATAACACCCCAAAATGCATTCTTCTACTCCTCCTGAGTATAGCGATACCACATGTGTGAGACTTTTACACAGCCTGGCCATATACAGAGGCCCAACATTGAAGTAGCACTTTCAGGCGTTCTACAAGCATAAATCGCACATATCCTTTCTCAACCACCTATTACAATTTTGAAGGCCCTGGAGCACCAGGACAATAGAATTTTCCACAAAATGACCCCATTTTTGAAAGCACACACCCCAACGTATAATCTATGAGGCATTATGAGTCTTTTGAACGGTTCATTTTTTTCCAGAAGGTTTTGGAAAATGTGGAGAAAAAATTTAAATGCATTTTTTTTACACAAAGTTGTCAATTTATAAGATATTTCTAACACATAATATGTACATAGCAAAAATTACACCCCAAAATGCATTCTGCTACTCCTCCTGAGTATGGCGATACCACATGTTTGAGACTTTTACACAGCCTGGCCACATACAGAGGCCCAACATCCAAGTAGCACCTCCAGGCATTCTAGCAGCATTAATTGCACATATCATTTTCTGACTACCGATCACATTTTTGAAGGCCCTTCATATATCTAACACATAGCAGGTACATACCAAATAACAAAAGATTACCTGTGGTTTTAGAAGTGCAGTGGTCCACAGAGGAGAGCATCGGTCCAGGAAGCAGGCAGGGATGAGGTCAGCGACAGCAAAAGCAATCATCCAGGCAGCAATACTGTCCATAGTTCGCACAGGCAGAGATACTGTCAGCACAGCCAGAGCACAGCCAAAGCACAGGTCCAGGTAGCAGGCAGAGGTGTCCTATCCTATCCTATCGATGATATCTTCGATATATTGGAGGTAGTGGAGTCGGTGATTTTGAGTTGCTTTTTGGTAGCAGACAAACTAATTAAAAAGGGCCATGTGAAACAGGTGAAACGCAACTTTTTTGTGCCAATAATGGGACTTTCTGGTTGATAAGTAGGGCTGTAGCATCTGGTCGTTTAAATCCACCCCCCCCCCATGTACAAATTGTAGTCGTGGACACATTCAGGCTTTACAATGGAGCCGCGTCTTCTTGGGATCTCCACCATGGTGTCATTGTGGATCGTAGAGAGGATGTGGACATCTTTCTTGTCCCTCCACTTCATGGCCAACACCTCCTCGTTCCTCATGGATGCCGATTCTCCAGGTCGCAATTTTTTTGTCAATAAATTTTGTGGGAATCCCTTCCGTTTTTTTTTTAAGGTACCGCAGGCCGGGGTTTGTTTACTGTAAAGGTGGCGAAAAAGGGGCAGGCTGGTATAATAATTATCAACATATAAATGGTAACCTTTTCCGAACAGGGGGTATGCCAACTCCCAGACAATTTTCCCACTGGTTCCAATATATGTGGGGCAATCACGGGGCTGGAGCTGGGAGTCTTTGCCTTCGTAGATCCTGAATTTGCAGACGTATCCAGTGGCTCGATCACATAATTTATTTAATTTTAACCCATACCTGGCTCTCTTGCTTGGTATGTACTGCTTGAACTGCAGTCGGCCGGTGAAATGTACGAGGGACTCGTCCACACAAATTTTTTGGTCTGGGATGAAAACTTCTTCAAATCGCTGGGAAAAGGCATTGATTAGGGGGCGTATCTTGTACAATTTGTCGTAGTTGGGATGATCTCGGGGAGGGCACTGTGAATTGTCATTGAAGTGGAGAAAGCGCATAATCATGTCGTATCTTTTCCTGGACATGACAGCGGAATATATGGGCATGTGTTGGATGGGGCGTTTGGACCAATATGAATGGACTTCGTTCTTTTTTGTAAGCCCCATATTGAACATAAGGCCCAAAAATAATTTAAATTCCTCCAATGTTAGACGCCGCCACTGGAACATGCGGGCGTAGGAAGAATCGGGGTTGGCAGCAATAAATTGGGATGCATACAGATTCATTTGATCCACTATATTCTGCAGCAAATCTTGTGGGAAAAAGAAACAAAAATAATCAAATTTAGAAAAATTTGTAGTGTCGGGCTGCACACCTGGCTGTGCGGTGAAAGGGGGGATGATAGCGGATCCTGAGTTGGCAGGCAACCATAAGGGGTTTGCCAGGGCATCGGGAAGGTAGGATTGGGGCTGGATTCTTCGGGTTGGGCGTGCATTTCCATTGCTTGTACTGGGCTCCTCTTCCTGGGGTATGGCGCTGCTGGTGGTGGGCAGTTCTCCTGATCTTGGTGCTGATCTTGGTGCTGATCTTGGTGCCGATCGCATTCTTTTGGGAGGGACGGTTTCCTCCGGGGACTCGGACTCTGAGCCACTATCCTCCACTGGCTCGTATTCCGAACCAGAATCGGATAATGGGAGCTCCCCGCTGCTCTCATCATCCGACATGGCAAGAATGGCATATGCCTCCTCAGGTGTGTAAACCCTTTGGGACATTATGGCAGTGCTTATTGGTGGGACTGTGTAATGGTACTGCTGGTGGTAGTGGTGGCGGTCTGTGTGGTAGTACCGATGGAGGTATTAGTGGTGGGCCTGTGTGGTGGTACCGATGGCGGTATGGGTGGTGGTGGTACCAATGGCAGTACAGGTGGTGGTGGTACCGATGGCGGTACGGGTGGTGGTGGTGGCGGCGGTACCGATGTACAGGTGGCGGTACGGGTGGTGGTGGTAGCGATGGCGGTATGGGTGGTGGTGGTACCGATGGCGGTACAGGTGGTGGTGGTACCGATGGCGGTACAGGTGGTGGTGGTACGGGTGGTGATGGTACCGATGGCGGTACAGGTGGTGGTACAGGTGGTGGTGGCACTACCGACGGTGGTACGGGTGGTGGTACCGATGGCGGCACTAGTGGTGATACTGGTAGCGGGCCTGTGTGGCAGTATAGATGCTGGGCCTGGTGGCGGTACTGGTGGTGGTACTGGTACCGATGGCGGTACTGGTAGCCTGTGTGGCGGTGCCAATGGCAGTACCGATGGAGGTGGGCCTGTGACAGATGATTGACAGATGGGCTGATTGATTGACAGATGGGCTGATTGATTGATTGACAGATGGGTTGATTGATTGACAGATGGGGTGATTGATTGACAGGTGGGGTGATTGATTGACAGATGGGCTGATTGATTGACAGATGGGCTGATTGACAGATGGGCTGATTGACAGATGGGCTGATTAATGTGCTGGGCTGTGTGACAGGTCCTCTTTATGGGGGGGGGGGGCGTGTTGTGCACTGTAAACTTATGTAGACAAACTACACTGAGCTAACTTACTGATCTCTTCTCTCTCCTCACGGATCGGTGTGTGAGGAGAGAGCAGGGATCAGGTAGTAACTCCTGTGGAGTTTGTTTACATTTGTGACCGGCTGTGATTGGACACAGCCGGTCACGTGGTAAACAGCAAATTCATTGGCTGTTTACTCTGATCGGGGACGCGCTGTGTCCAAGGGACACTCGCCTTCCCCGATCCCCGCTCTGCAAGCCTGTGGCGGCGCGCACGGAGCGCGCCGCCGAGTTTGTTTTGACAGGTGATCGGCTGTGACTTTGACACAGCCGATCACATGGTAAACAGCCAATGAAATTGGCTGTTTACCGTGATCGGGGAAGCGCTGTGTCCGAGGGACACATGCCGTCCCCGATCACTGCGCTGTGCGCCCCGCAGGCGCGCGCAAGGCAATATCCTGCAGGACGTCATATGACGTCCAGTATCGATATTGCAACCACTTCCCGGACGTCAATTCGCTATTGACTGGGCGGGAAGTGGTTAAGAACCGAAATTGGACGAAAATTTTGGGGAAGGGAATGATCTTTAAGAGGTTTAGGAATCAGAGACAGATTCGCAAGGAGCATGTCCTCAGGGAAATGTCCGCCAGTGAGAATATGATTGAATAATTTAGTTAGTCTAGGAGCTAAGAGGGGTGCAAATTTTTTGTAGTACAATGTGGAGAAGCCGTCAGAGCCTGGCGCTGTCGAAGTCTTAAGTGATTTAATGATGTTCGTAATCTCTAGATCCGTGCAAGGATTGTTGAGAATGGAAGTTTGTTGATCATTGAGGGAGGGAAGGTGTAAATTATCTAGCCAATTAAGGGCGGAGGAAGAAGGATGCGTCTGAGGCCCTGAAAGGAGATTTTTATAGAAGGAGGAGAAAATGTCTAAAACATCACAGGGATGTGTAACCAGGTTGCCCTTATGATTACGCAGTTTGTATGTGTGGGGGGGGGGGGGGGTTATGTTCCTGATTGAGTTTGCGAGCAAACATTTTAGATGTGGTGTTGCTCTGTAACAAGAATTTAGCTTTAGAAAATCTAAGGGATTTCTCAGTGTCTGATGAGAGGATCGTGTCTAAGGATTGGCGTTTAGAGAGGATTTGTTTGGTGATATCAGGGGATGGAGATGAAGATTGGCTAAGTTTGTTGTATAAGAGATCCAAGTCTCTTGTTAGCGATTTAATTTCTGTAACTTTAGCTTTATTCTTGGCTGCAGCAATGCTAATCAGGTGTCCTCTCAGGACTGCCTAGTGTGCAGACCAGAGTGTAGTAGGAGCAATGTCTTCGGTATAGTTATTAGCAAAATAATCTTCAATGTGAAAGTTCATGTCTTGAAGTATGTGTGGGTCTGATAGAAGTGAGTCATTGAGACGCCAATTAAATGCAGAGGGGACGAGCCCCACATGAGAAGTGTCAAATTCAACCATGTCATGGTCAGACCAGGGACAAGGGTGAATTAGAGCTCTCGAAGAGTTCGCAAGAAGAATAGGGGTGCAGAATATATAATCGAGTCTGGCATAACTGTCATGTGGGTGGGAATAGTGGGTGTAGGCCTTTATGCCAACATTGTGGGATCTCCACGAGTCAATCAGTTGGAGTTTATTAAGTGTGCGGTTCATTGATCTGGAGAATGCTTTTATGGAGGGAGTCACTTTGCTCCTATCTAGGAAGGGGTGTGCCGCTAAATTGAAGTCGCCCCCTAGCACCATGTGAGGGGAGCTATATTGGTCGAGAGTGTCAAAAAAAGAATTTAAAAAAGTAGAGCGTGCTTCATTAGGTGCGTAGATGGAGGCGATCGTGATCGATCGTTTGTTTATAGTGCCTTTTAGGATGATGAAGCGGCTTTCTGTGTCTCTATATATCCTTTGTATGTCAAATATGATAGAGTTACGGATGAAGACTGCAACCCCTTTCGATTTATTAGAGAAAGTGGTAAAGAAGTGTTGACTATATGTTTTGTCAAAGTAATTAGGGTGGTTTTCTGCGGAGAAATGGGTTTCTTGGAGAAGGATGATGTCAGCACCTAATCTTTTATAGTGCTTGAAAGCTTTTTTGCGTTTGTGTGGAGAGTTAAACCCATGGACGTTGTGGGAAAGGATTTTAAGACCCATTGGCAGAGGGGGTGTGTGTGCTGAGTGCTGGGGAGAATATAGAAATAGTGCTGTATGAGAATTGGATAGTGGAAGTAGGTATTGTAGGGAAGTGTATGACATCACAGTGTATAACAACATACAGAGCAAGGTTATGAAGGGCATAGTTATGAAATGTAAAAGGAAGGCATACATATAGCAGTAATACGAATATCTTCAAGTGTCTAGCAACAGTAACGAAACTGTAGAGAATTTCGATGAAAGATCTAGTACAAAAAAGTGCTATTTGAGCAATACAACATACTCTGAAAAATTTCAAAGAAGGGTCAGGTAGCGGGATGATAACCGACCATTTGCGATTGAATCTTCCATAGCGTTTTCTAGAAACATAGTAAGCAATGTGAATAACTGATAACATATAGAGAAAAAATAAAAGGGGGTCAGAGGACCGGAGGCCCAATGACCAAAAAATTTGTGAAGAGGGACAATAAAGTCCAAAACTCACAACCAAGGCCCAGCACCGCCACCCACGCAAGGGGGAGGCCACACCGGGCCACGGACGAGAGCGTGGGGACAAACCAGCAGCAGCAGATGAGCCAGGATATGAAAAATTTCCTATATCTGCTGTGTGCAAAATAAGGGTTAGAGATCGAGGGCAAACAAAGCGTAAAAATAAAACCGTAATAATAAGTAGGCCCAAAGCCAAACAAGAAGGAAGGGACACTCTATTATCTATAGACTGCTCCCAAAACATGGGAAGATCCCTATTACATGTTTAAATACGCCGTCATCATCCTTTCGGAAGAGGAGGTGGAGAGGGAGAGACAACACAAAAAAAAAAAAAAGGGGGGAAGGGAGGGGGAAAGGGGAAAGGGGGAAAGAACCATGATGAACATATATATTGGTTGTCTGCGAGACAGGTAATCTTGAATATAGAGTTATTGCTCAAAATGTAAAATTTTAGGTCTGGGAGGTAAAAATATGGCAAAAAAAAAAAAAAAAAGGGGGGGGGAGAGATGGTGGGATAATACAGGATGATGAGAAGAGGAATCAACTCATAGTCTATTAATCTTGGTCTTGAAGGGAATTTCGCCATCTTCTCTGATCTCTTGGGTTACGACGGGTGGAAGGGGTGGTCCAAATAGGCTAAGAGCGAGGAGTCGCAGGAGGACGGTTGGGGGGTTCAGGGTCTAGCAGGCCTAGCTTGACCAGAAGTTCTTTTCCTTCAATGACATTGTATATTGTATGTGTAGCACCATTATGCATCACAGACAGTTTGAAGGGGAAGCCCCAGCGGTATTTAATTCTGGCTGTTTGTAGGATTGTGGTAACTTCTTTCATCCTGCGTCTGCGATCCAGGGTAGCAGGAGATATGTCAGGATAAATTTGTAGTCTGGAGCCATCTAGTTCAATATTAGGTGTGTTTCTGGAGGCCCTCATTATGTCCTCTTTGATGAGGAAGTCCTTAAGGCACAAAATTATGTCACGTGGAGGTTTGTCAGGAGGAGGTTTGGGGCGAAGAGCTCTATGAATCCTGTCGCAGACAAAAGCTGAGGCAGGTTTGTCAGGCAGGAGCATATTAAACACTCTAGAAACTGCGGGAAGTAATTCAGTGATGGATTCAGGAATGCCGCGCAGTCTAATATTATTCCTGCGATTTCGATTGTCCAAATCCTCTATGTGTGCCTGCATATAGGAGAAGCTATCCGCTAATGTCTCATAATCCCTTCTAAGGTCATTGTGAGCAAGGGAGAGTTCATCATGCTTGGTCTCTAGGACATCAGTGCGCCCCCCAATACTGGCAATCTCCTGTGATAAGGCATGAGTGGATTTATGTAGTTCCTGCTGAAATGTATCTGCTAATTTATCATACATAGCAGAGAGGCTTGCATCAAGATCAGCCTTAGATAGAGAGGAGTACTCACAGTCTTTTGCAGGCTGGTGTTGTTTCTGTGTAGAGTTGTGAGAGGCAGCTCTCGTTCCGGCGCCATTTTGGGACATCTTCCCTGCTTGTTCCTCCAGGCTCAGGAGATAGCCAGTAAGGGAGTAGTTGTAGCGGCGTTTACCCTTATTTTTATAAAAATTCATGCACCGATATGTTTCCCAGGGGTGCTGGGGAAATGTTGCTCGATGATAGTCAAGTTTAGCCCCGGGAATCAGGCCTGGCAGAGCCGGTCAGACGGAGCTTTCAGCAAACACGTCCGCTCCGCATCGCGCCGCGCATGCGCCCCCGAGATTCTTTCTAAAGGGGTTAAAACCGTATCTCGTAGAGCTCCCACTTTGGGTAGTCGACTATCACCTAGCCTGTTTCTCAGTAAATCCCCAGCAGCTAATTGGTTGCACTTTCAGGGTACCTTCCGATGCGGTATGACTAACTGTAATTATTGTAGACATATCAAAACAGGTGACATAGTTCAATCTAGCACTAATCACAATACCTTTAACATCAAGCAATTTATTAATTGCAATACCAAGTTTGTGGTATATGTGATAAAGTGCGAATCATGTAACATCCAGTATGTCGGAAGAACGACCCGCAGACTCAAAGACAGGCTGTATGATCATTTGTATGATATCCAAAAGGACAGGAATACAAACGTTGCCAGGCATTGGGTCTCTGTGCACCATAAAAATGTATCAAGTCTGTCCATCCAGGGAATCGAGAAAATTAGTACCCCTATCAGGGGAGGAGACAGGTTCAGGACACTGTGCAGGCGTGAGGTCTTTTGGATTTTCTCGCTGGATACGAGAATTCCGTCTGGTCTCAACTTCGAATGGGATGTTTCCCACTACTATGATTAGCCCTCGCGCCTGCACAGTGTCCTGTCCAAAAGTGTTTCTTCCCACATGCAGCATGGTAGGTGCAATTCACAGTCAATATCTGATTTATGTTTTGTTTCGCCTTGCTTTAGCTTTTTTTGGTTGCGGGGCTATTACAATGTATACATTGTATATAAATCATTGGCTGTTGGTCAGGTTTCCATTGCAACATGCCCAATATCCACACCACCACTGCCCATTATTGCTTGCCAGCCATATAACATTCTAAAGTTCTGTTATTTTACAGGGACCTTTTGTCTTTTCTTTTTTCCTTTTAGTTCTGGATTTTATCCATATTTCATTCAGGAAATCGAATGGACTTGGTCTTTTCTGCTTTGCACAAGTCTCCAATTAGTGGCCGATTGACTTTGATTTTAATTGTGTTATAAGTTTATATGTGGGTATTTTACATACTGTACATGTGTATTCTGGTTATCTTTTTGTTTTAGGTCATATTGTGCTTTAGTTTGTGACCAAGGATTATGTGTAGCCCTTATGAATACACACATATACACAGTTTTTGTATTTGGTATTCATGGGTCACACGTATCCTTCATCTGGTTATTTATTTGTGGCATCCTATATGTTAATTTGATTACAGACAGGCATGTATGTTAATGTTCACGTTTTGTTCTACACATCTATGGGGTTAATTCATTGATCTTGTATGTGTTTGGATCCTATGGCGGGGTTTTGGATTTTTATGACATTTTTTGCCCTGATTCATGCCACACATGTAGCGATATCGTGCATTTGTTCAATGCACTATTCACACACAGACGGTCATGGCTGGATTGGTCATTGGAATAACTCTCCATTTTCTACACCATACCCCATTTATGTCATACACATATACATGCCTCTTTCTGAAATTCGAAATGTGAAACTTGAAATTCCAAACTTACATGCAAGTTTTTACACATGCATTTCCTTTTTTACTATTTTATTTTTCCGTTTTTTCATTTACATTACATAGGGTTCTGGCTTGGGATACATAAAGATCTTCCCACACTTAACCAGTGATTTCACAGCTTGTATCAATTAAACACGATCTACACATAATATTATCAGTTGATAAGTGACAGCTACCGACATAAGTCTAACAATTTCATGTGCATACAGGCACATTGATTGCACACGTTGCATATGTTCAACAGTGGTTCGGGGTGCTGCACATAAGACACACATTTACATACAGCAAATATCACAACACAATATAAGTTTAATTAAATCAACTTAAACAGTAGTCTTTCTTCCACAGTTAATACACATGCTTTCACATAATATTTACATACAAATTGATCCTGGCTATATAAACTACACATTATTCTGGGTTCTCCCACATTCTTATATTTTTCACCTATTTTTTTCACTAACTTTTCCTCTATTTTAGTACTTATCATATTCAGATATGATTAAACCACGTCTCATTATTTATTTATATAGTTTATTTATATTTTCTACACACACACATATATATTCCTTTTCACATTTTTCTTTTTTTCACTGATTGTAGCTTTTGAGAATGATTCCTCCGCCTTTTTTTACAGTGATTGGCAGGTCACACATTTTTTCACTATTCCATTTGAATCACTCATTCACCAGTCAATCATTGAATCATTGAATTATTGTTTTCACGTGGTGTCAGATCACATGATCTTCCTTTTTTCAGGGTATATATTAGTTTAACTTTTGTGCATTGGGTAGCTATGAATAAGCACTAGCACAGTGCGAAACATGTTAGCCAGATTTTTTCGACCTGTGTACCGTTGTACAGTGTGCATTTTGGATTTCCTATTTTAATAAAGGCTTTTATCTTTGGAGTGCTGCAGTCCAGAAGACTTTTTTGTTCCTGTTTGCTGTTAGTAGCATTGTCTGCACCCTTGGCTGCTGGGAGGAGGTGATTGGAGGATTCCCACACCTGAGCGGCTCCCTTTTTTTCTACGTACCACATCCTCTCGGGTCTTAGCAGCCGGCTCCACCACCCTAGCTCCCCCCGCCGTACTCACCTGCACCGCCACCAAAGGGTCAGACGACAGCCCTGCAGGGGCCCCCTGAACCACTCCCCCCCCCGCAGCAACCCCCGCCGTCACCCTGACCCACGGAGCAACCTGCGGAGAGATCCCCTGGGCCCCAGATAACTTCTGAAACAGATCCTGCAACCCCCCCAAGTAATCCCAACAACGCACCCCCTGTCCCGGGAGGAGCAGGCGGTCCGCCAGCCCCCCCCCCGCCACAGGCGGCACCGAACACCCATCACCTGCCGAGACCCCCCCCGCGGCACCCGGCCCCCAACCCTCAACAGTGTACACAATGCAGCATTAAAGTCTGTAGCAGAGACAAAAGAGGTAGACTTACCGGGCTGACTGGGCACGGTCCCCGAAGCCGCTGCTCTCAACTGCTTTGATGCGGCGACGTCCACTCGCTCCTCCCCTTCCGATCCAGACAGCTCCCCCTCCGACCTGGACTCCTGGGCTGGTGGCAGGGATGTGATGAGCCCCCCAGGCAAGGCCCACCCAGGGGCCGCGGGACCCCTCTGCGCCGACCGGACGTCTCCACCTTGTGACCCGTCAGCCACCGCACTGCTGCGCTTGCGCACACTGGATGAGTCCATGGAAGGCCGCAACATTCTCACCCCGCCGTCCTGCCGTTCACTCAGCCCCACACCGTCCCGAACACCGCCAGCCTCGTCCGGTAGAGGACCTGCGAACGTGGCACTGCTTCTCCCCCGCCGAATCCCCCCCCTCGTAGACGAGGGGGGGATCGAAATCACTGACGTCCTCTGCCTCGAGGGCGAGGGACGGGCGCCATTGCAGCCCCTAGCCCCGCCCCCCGCTGTCCCTGAACACACCGCCCGGCACCTTCCCCAGCTCCAGCAGTAGCACGCTTAGCTGGGGGGGCCGACGAGTCAGTTTGTGGGCTCCGGGGGTGGCGTTATCGACCCGGCGGCGGCGGTGAAAAATGCTCCGGCGGCCACGACCACCGAGCGCGCTCCGGAACCCTGCCGCTGTCCCCCGACCCCCCAGCCTGATCCTCTAAAAGCGGACCCACCTGAGCCTAAAGCCAGTCGGGCCCCTTCGCAGTCGCAGCCACCCTAAGCCGCGCCAGTAAAAGATCCACGGCAGCCATTTTAGGTACCTTGAGAGAAGTGCAAATACTTTCTCTCCTTAACTGTCCCCACACAAAATTATGCCGAATGTACCCGCCCCCAGTTATTTAAAGCGCCCCTCCCCTCCCATTAAAATTCACCTCTGTCTCCACCCTCTCACTTTTCTCATTGCTGTTAACCCCTTCCTGTCTGTACTCTCCACCTAGTCATGCACAGCCCTTCATTATTTTCTTCTTTATCTCTTTATTCCGGGCCTCCCTAAACTATGATGCCGCATACACACGATCGATTTTCTCGACGGTGAAAACACCGTCGAGAAAATCGTCGGGAAAAACGAGGGAACGGCTTGGTTCCCTACACACGTCCGTTTTTCCCGACATTTTTTTTTTGGTGGAGAAAAACGACCGTGTGTGGGCTCCGTGGCAGTGTTTCCCTATGGGAAAACTGCCGTGGAAAAAAACGACGGGAATCACGACGAGAAAAATTAGAGCATGTTCTAATTTTTCTCGTCGTGATTAATGCCATTTTTCCCGTCGGGAAAAATGACAAAAAGCCCACACACGGTCGTTTTTCTTGTTAAAAAAATGTTTTTAATTTTTCCCGACGGGAAAAATGATCGTGTGTACGCGGCATTAGAGAGGGCCAAGTGAAGGCTTAAACCTCTACAGAATTCCCTTCCCCAGCCAAGGTCACTTTCACTCACCCTCTAACCTCATTGGAATATATATGGGTCAAATCAAGACCCATAAACTGCATTGAATCGGTTGTGTATATATTGGAGATTGCCTGTATTTTGTACCACCTATTCATATACTCTCTGGTCACTATTTTACAATTCTTATATATTTTTTCTACTATCCGCTCACATGGTCTGTCTCCATTTCTGTACAATTGTTATACTCCTTTTTTTCAGAATAAACTCTTTTAAAACTCAAAAAACAAAACAAAAAACAAATCAAGCCCCATCAGGCACATTTCTGTGCTATATGCCCTCCTAGCCTCCCTCAAATCTGATTACTAGCCCCCTTACCTCCGGGGTTGGGAGTCAAGCCTAGTACACACGGCCGAGAATCTCGTCGTAAAAAAAAACGTTGTTTTTCTCGACGAGATTCTTGTCAAGCTTGACGGGATTCTTGTCAAGCTTTCCTTGCATACACACTGTCAATTCCAAATCTTGACATTGTAAAGCGCGGTGAGGTACAACACGTACGACGGCAGTATAAAGGGGAAGTTCGATTCCAATGGCGCCACCCCTTGGGCTGCTTTTGCTGATCTCGTGTTACCGCGTGTTAGTAAAAGTTTGGGAAGCCTCGTGCTTTTCAGTCCATTACAGTGTGACGAATGTGCTATCTCCATTACGAACACTAGTTTTACCAGAAGGAGCGCTCCCGTCTCATACTTGATTCTGAGCATGCGCGTTTTTTTTAGACTCAGAAAAGCATACACACAACGTTTTTTTTCGTCGGGAAACAGGCTGACGAGAATCCTGACGAGAAAAACGAGAATCCTGACAAGAAAATAGAGAGCAGGTTCTCTTTTTTTCTCGTCGAGATTCCCGGAAGTTTTCTCAACGAGAAACCATACACGTGAACGGTTTTCTTGGCAAGAAAGATCTCCAAACTGTTTTCTTGTCGTTTCTTGCCGAGAAAACCGGTCGTGTGTACGAGGCTTGAGACTCATGCCCAACCTTCAGTTTCTAACCAATGACAGAAAATCATACAATTCTCCCTAAAGACATTGCTCTGCACCAGACTTGAGCAAACCATCTTTACGATCTTAAAAGGGTTGTAAACCCTCGTGTTTTTCAGCCTAATGCATCCTATGCATTAAGGTGAAAAAAAAACTGGCAGTCACCGGCCCCCCAGCCCCCCATTTTACTTACCTGTGCCCCAAATTTCCCTCATCAGGGACGCTCTGTCCCTCTCTCCATGGGGTCCCTGCTCTTGATTGGATATATTGATAGCAGCACAGCCATTGGCTCCTGCTGCTGTCAATCAAATCCAATGATGCGGGCGTCGGGGGACAGAGCCGAGTCCAGCATTCGTGACTATGGACACGAATGCTGGACTCGGGAGTGTGTCCGCAAGGTAACCCCCCCGGGAGAGCGCTTCTCCTAGGGGGTTATCTGATGCAGGGAGGAGCCACGAGAGCTGCAGAGGGACCCTCAGAAGATGAGATTCGGGGGCCACTCTGTGCAAAACGAACTTCACAGTGGTGGTAAGTATGATATGTTTGTTATTTTCTTAAATAAAACTCAAATCTTTACTACCCCTTGAACCCGATGGTACAGAATACCATCAAGTTTGCATAAATTTATAAAACAGAACAAAAGGGAGTCATGCACACCTAGTGCATTACCAAACACATTTAATAGGTATTGAAAGGTTAAAAGTGGATACTCACAAAAGTGGCGACCCACAATGGGCCATACAACTGCACAGCACAATCTTACACGGTGCGGACATAGCAAGGGTATATGCTGACGCATTTCAGGGGAGCACCCCCTTCCTCAGAGCCAAGCTTTAGCTTTTTAGCTTGGCTCTGAGGAAGGGGGTGTGCCCCTGAAACGAGTCAGCCTATACCCTTGCTATGTCCGCACCGTGTAACATTGTGCAGTTGTATGGCTCATTGTGGGTCACTAGGGATGAGCTTCGAGTTCGAGTCGAACATGAGTTTGACTCGAACATCGGCGATTCGATCGTTCGACGAAGATCGAACTTTACGGACCGTTCGCGCCAAATTCGAGTTGCGCGTCACGGCCCATAATGCACTGCGTCATCGCAGTGCATTGCTGGCTGATGATTGGCCAAGCATGCACTATGACCTGCATGCTTTGGCCAATCACAGCGCCATCAGCACAGAGAGCCATAATTGGCCAAAGCCAGGGTGCCTTTGGCCAATCATGGCTCAGGGGGTTAGGTACACGCCCCACACAATATAAGGCCGCCTGCGCGTCGGCCTTGTGTAGTGTGTTCCGGCGGCATTCAGAGAGAGAGAGAGAGAGATTGTCGTTTTATTTCAGTTAGCTAGATTGAGCAGGCAGTTGATTCAGATAGTTAGATCCAGTATTCCAGTATATTTAGTATATATATATGCATTGCACGCATTGCATATATATATATATATATATATATATATATATATATATGTGTATATACTGTATACAGTTTTGCTAGATATCACTGCAGAGCGTTCCTGTTATTCTCTTCTTAAAAATACTTCAGGCAGGCAGTTGATTCAGCTAGCTGCAGTATATTAAGTCAGTGTACTGTATACTGGGCACAGTGTGCAGCTAAAACTCACTGCAGACAATTCCTGTTATTCTCTTCCTAATAATACTACAGGCAGGCAGTTGATTCAGCTAGCTGCAGCATATTAAGTCAGTGTACTGTATACTGAGCACAGTGTGCAGCTAAAACTCACTGCAGAGCATTCTCAGGCAGTAACGTGAGCCCAGAGAGAGGGGGTGCCCAAGAAGAACAACAAACTGGCAGTCATGTTCCCCCAGCTGCAGCATACTGTCAGGTTTGCTCCAGTGACGAGGAGGGAGGGGATTATGAGGTCACTGACTCTACGTGGGTGCCTGATATGAGGAGGAGGCACATCTCCAATGAGGCAGGGTGCCCTCCAGGGGCCAGCTTAAGGGCAGCCAACCGACTGCATCACACTGCAGAGCTCCGCATGTGCAGGGCGCTGCTGACTCTGTGCGTTTTTCCAAAAGTTCTTTGGTGTGGGTCTTTTTTCAGACGTGTGCAGCAGATCGCACCGTTGCTATTTGCAAAATATGTCTGAAGGGTATCAAGCGTGGCCAAAACAGCAGCCGCTTGGGCACCACACGCTTGACCAGACATATGTCGACCTGCCATGCAGTCCGTTGGCGAGCGTACATAAAAGACCCACACCAAAGAACGAAGCGGACCTCTCCTTGCTCCTCATCAGCTGGGATCTCCAACCGCACTATACCTTCAGTCCTCTCAGAAACCTGCACTGAGAGGAAGGTGTAGAATTAGGTGTGCCACTGCCAAGTACTTGCGGGCAATCTGCTATCGGTACACCGACGTCCGATTGTAGCAGGCAAATTTCCCTGCCTCAGTTGCAACACCGGCGAAAAAAATTCGCTCCCAGCCATCCACATGCCCAGCGGTTGAATGCTAGCTTGGCTAAATTACTAGCACTTCAACTGCTGCCTTTTCAGTTGGTAGACTCTGCCCCCTTTTGTGAATTTGTGGAATGTGTGGTACCTCAGTGGCAGGTTCCCAAACACCACTTTTTTTCACGGAAGGCTATTCCGGCTCTCTACCGGCATGTGGAAGGCAATGTCTTGGCCTCGCTAGACAGGGCGGTCTGCGGTAAGGTGCATATTACCGCGGACTCATGGTCCATCAGGCATGGACAGGGACGTTACCTATCTTTCACGGCGCACTGGGTGACTCTGCTGGCAGCTGGGAAGGATGCAGGACAGGGTGCAGTAGTGTCACACAGTTACATAGTTAGTTAGGTTGAATAAAGACACCAGTCCATCCTGAGTGAATGTAGCTGCGTGTCTATAATTCTCCCTATCCCTGTACATTGTGTCTCATTAAGATGCTCATCTATTATATTATTATTTATTTAAGGTACCCATACAGTGCTGTCTATTTACATAGCGCTCCACACACACACATCGCACACTCACATCGGTCCCTACCCTGAAGGAGCCCACAATCCAAGGTCCCCAACTCACATTCATATACTAGGGCCAATTTTGACAGAAGCCAATTAACCTACCAGCATGTCTTTGGAGGGTGGGAGGAAACCGGAGTACCCGGAGGAAACCCAACCAGGCACAGGGAGAACATGCAAACTCTAGGCAGGTAGTGTCGTGGTTGGGATACGAACCAGCAACCCGTTTTACTGTTAGGCGAGAGTGCTACCCACTACACCACTGTGCCACCCTCAGTGCTGCTGGAGGCTTTGTAACCGATCACAGGGTGCGCCTGTCCACCGACTAGGTCGATCGGCTGACCTTCATAAAAATGAATCAGTGTTGGAGTTTGTTCCGCCACCACGCCTCCAAAATGCTGGTAGTGGTGATTCTGACACACTTCTCTCCTCCACCCCCTCCTCTTCTTCTTCCTCCATGGCCTCTTCCTCTGCTGATTTGTCCTCGGAACCAGCGGTGCTCCATAGGCGTTCAAGGGGCTACGCAAGCACGCAGGCAAAGAGATGCCATGTGGTGCTTGAGCTGGTGTGTTTGGGGGACAGGAGCCACACTGGGGCAGAGGTTCTGTCTGCTCTGCAGGGGCAGGCCGAGAGGTGGTTGACGCAACACCAGCTTAAGCCAGGAATGGTGGTTTGCGACAATGGCACCAACCTCCTCTCCGCCTTTCGACAGGGACAACTGACCCATGTGACCTGTGTGGCTCACGTCCTTAACCTGGTGGTGCAGCGGTTCTTGGGCAGGTACCCGGACTTGCAGGATGTCCTGAGGCAGGCCAGGAAAGTCTGTGTGCATTTCTGCAGATCTTATAATGCCAGTGCTCGCCTGGCTGAGCTGCAAAAGGAGTTGAACTTGCCCAAGAACCGCCTAATCTGTGACATGCCCACCAAATGGAACTCAACGTTGGCCATGCTGCAGCGGCTGCACATGCAGCAGAGGGCCATCAATGAGTACCTGTGTGACTTTGGCACCAGGACAGGGTCAGGGGAGCTTGTTTTTTTTCTGCCATGCCAGTGGGTCATGATCAGGGATACATGCACTGTCCTGTCACAATTTGAGGAGGCCACGAGGATGGTGAGCAGTGACAGTGCATGCATCAGTGATACTGTCCCTCTTGTCCTTCTGTTGGAGCACACGCTGAGTGGAATAATGGAGGGAGGAAGAGGAGGACTTCCTTACCTCTCAAGGCCCCCTTTATCCAGACAGTGTTCCTGCTGGCCCGCCGATCAAAGAGGAGGAGGAGGAGAATTGTGTCAGCATGAAGGTGGAGCCTAGCACTCAGCATCAGCAGCAGTCTTCAAGGGATCATTTACAGTCCCCAGAAACCCATGGACTTGTACGTGGCTGGGAGGTGGTGGCTGCGGATCAAGTCGTCCTTAGTGACCCAGAGGACTCCGGACCGAATGCCTCAGCAAACCTACGTTGCATGGCCTCCCTGATCCTGCAAAGCCTGTGAAAGGATCCTCAGATCCATGGTATCAAGGAGAGGGATCATTACTGGCTGGCAACCCTCCTTGATCCACGTTACATGGGTAAGGTTGGGGACCTTATCCAGCCGTCGCAGAGGGAGCAGAGGATGAAGCAGCTTCGGGAGGCCTTGCAGAAAGGTCTGTGCAACGCGTTCCCAGAGACTGGGAGGTTACAAATTCCTGGTCCTGAACAACGTGTTGCTGAGGCTCCGGTCAGTCAAAGAAGGAGCGGTGGAGAAGGTGGTCGTCTGACCGATGCGTTCAGACAATTTTTTAGTACGCATCCCCAAGGTATGATCGCTTCCAGCAACCATCGCCAGCGTCTGTTTTACATGGTGCAGGAGTACCTAGGTGCAAGATCAGACTTGGACACCTTTCCCACCGAAAATCCTCTGGGTTACTGGGTCTTGAGTAGGGATGAGCTCGGTGTTCGAGTCGAACATACGTTTGACTCGAACATCGGCTGTTTGATCGTTCGACGAAGATCGAACTATTCGGGCCGTTCGCGCCAAATTCGAGTGACGCGAACGGCCCACAATACACTGCGCCATCGCAGTGCAATCCCAGCGCTGTGATTGGCCAAGCATGCACTGTGACCCCGCATGCTTGGCCAATCACAGCGCCGGCAGCTAGGAGAGCCATAATTGGCCACAGGCAGGTTGCCTGTGGCCAATTATAGCTCAGGGGGTTTAGCACACGCCCCACACTATAAAAGTCCGCCAGCGCGGCGGCCTTGTGTAGTGTGTTCCGGCGCAGGGAAAGAGAAGGATAGGCAGGGACAGTGTCATTGTGCTATTCTTTGTGCTATTCCTGTGTGTAGGGAGAGAGAAGGATAGGCAGGGAGAGTGTCAGTGTCATATTCTTTGCTAAACCTTGTGTGTAGGGAGAGAGAAGGATAGGCAGGGGACAGTGTCAGTGTCATATTCTTTGCTAAACCTTGTGTGCAGGGAGAGAGAAGGATAGGCAGGGAGAGTGCCAGTGTCATATTCTTTGCTAAACCTTGTGTGCAGGGAGAGAGAAGGATAGGCAGGGGACAGTGTCAGTGTCATATTCTTTGCTAAACCTTGTGTGCAGGGAGAGAGAAGGATAGGCAGGGAGAGTGCCAGTGTCATATTCTTTGCTAAACCTTGTGTGCAGGGAGAGAGAAGGATAGGCAGGGGACAGTGTCAGTGTCATATTCTTTGCTAAACCTTGTGTGCAGGGAGAGAGAAGGATAGGCAGGGGACAGTGTCAGTGTCATTGTTGCCAAGCCTCCTGCACAGTATACACCTGAAGCTAGCCCTTATTGCTGGGTTTTCCTGGTGTGTTACACTAACAGGTATTTGCAGCACTTACAGCGGGTGGAGTGTGCTTCCTGCTAAATATACACCTGAAGCTAGCCCGTATTGCTGTGTTTTCCTGGTGTGTTACACTAACAGGCATTTGCAGCACTTACAGCGGGCGGAGTGTGCCTCCTGCACATTATACAACTGAAGCTAGCCCGTATTGCTGTGTCTTCCTGGTGTGTTACACTAACAGGCATTTGCAGCACTTACAGCGGGCGGAGTGTGCTTCCTGCTAAATATACACCTGAAGCTAGCCTGTATTGCTGTGTTTTCCTGGTGTGTTACACTAACAGGCATTTGCAGCACTTACAGCGGGCGGAGTGTGCTTCCTGCTAAATGTCCACCTGAAGCTAGCCCGTATTGCTGTGTTTTCCTGGTGTGTTACACTAACAGGCATTTGCAGCACTTACAGCGGGCGGAGTGTGCCTCCTGCACATTATACACCTGAAGCTAGCCCGTATTGCTGGGTTTTCCTGGTGTGTTACACTAAAAGGCATTTGCAGCACTTACAGCGGGTGGAGTGTGCTTCCTGCTAAATATACACCTGAAGCTAGCCTGTATTGCTGTGTTTTCCTGGTGTGTTACACTAACAGGCATTTGCAGCACTTACAGCGGGCGGAGTGTGCTTCCTGCTAAATATACACCTGAAGCTAGCCCGTATTGCTGTGTTTTCCTGGTGTGTTACACTAACAGGCATTTACAGCACTTACAGCGGGCAGAGTGTGCTTCCTGCTAAATATACACCTGAAGCTAGCCCGTATTGCTGTGTTTTCCTGGTGTGTTACACTAACAGGCATTTTACATGTTACACCTGAAGCTAGCCCTTATTGCTCAAGCTTTTTTTCTTTTGTGTTACACTAACAGGCATTTTCAGCACTTACAGTGGGCAGAGTGTGCTTCCTGCAAAATAAAGACCTGAAGCTAGCCCTTATTGCTGTTTTTTCCTGTTGTGTAACACAGGCAGTCATCTGCAGCACTTACAGCGGGCGTTGTGTGCTTCCTGCAAAATATACACCTGAAGCTACCCCTTATTGCTGGTTTTCCCATCTCCCTGCAGGCCATTGCTATGTCTGGAAGGCCAACAAAGAGAGGCAGACAATCACGAGCCAAGCAGGCTCTGTGTCTGGGGGCAACAGTGCTGGTTGTGGACGCGGTGCATTGTCATCAGCACATGGCCATGGGACACGCTTGTCCTTCTTTTCGGCAGCTGGACGTGTTGAGCCGCATCATGCCGAAGACTTGGTAGAGTGGATGACCAAGCCCTCCTCATCCTCCTCATCCTCTCTCACCCAGGCTCAGGGTACTGGCAAAGCAGCTGCCAAAGCGTCCTCTTCCCTTGTATCAATGTCATCATCAGTCACTCCTTCCCTAGACCCACCATGTCCTCCTGAGGAGTCCCCCGAACTATTTGAGCACAGTGTTGGGTACATGCTCCAGGAGGATGCCCAGCGTTTCGAAGGGTCTGATGATGATACCCAGCTAGAGGAAGGCAGTAGCGTGAGAGCAGAGAGAGGGGATGCTCAAGAAGGACACCAATCTGGCAGTCATGTTCCAGCAGCTGCAGCATACTGCCAGATTGGCTCCAGTGATGAGGAGGGAGGGGATGATGAGGTCACTGACTCCACGTGGGTGCCTAATAGGAGAGAGGAGGAGGAGGAGGATGAGGAGGAGGCACATCTTCAACGAGGCAGGATGCCCTCGGGGAGCCAGCGTAAGGGCAGCACACCGACTGAATCACACCGCAGAGCTCCGCCTGTGCAGGGCGCTGCCTCTGCCCGTTATTCAAAAAGTTCTTTGGTGTGGGCCTTTTTTGAGTCGAGTGCATCAGATCGCACAGCTGCTGTTTGCAAAATATGTCTCAAGCGTATATCGCGTGGCCAAAACATCAGCCGCTTGGGCACCACATGCTTGACCAGACATATGTTGACCTGCCATGCAGCTGTGTAGAATTAGGTGCGCACAGCCAAGTACTTGCGGGCACTCTGCTAGCAGTACACCAACGTCTGATTCTAGCAGGCAAATTTCCCTGCCCCAGCTGCTGGACCGTCGAAAGAAGTTCACTCCCAGCCATCCACATGCCCAGCGGTTGAATGCTAGCTTGGCTAAATTGCTAGCGCTTTAACTGCTGCCTTTTCAGTTGGTAGACTCGGCCCCCTTCCGTGAGTTTGTGCAATGTGCGGTTCCTTAGTGGCAGGTTCCCAAACGCCACTTTTTCTCACGGAAGGCGATTCCGGCTTTCTACCGGCATGTGGAAGGCAATGTCTTGGCCTCACTGGACAGGGCGGTCAGCGGTAAGGTGCACATTACCGCTGACTCATGGTCCAGCAGGCATGGACAGGGACCTTACCTTTCTTTCACGGCCCATTGGGTCACACTTTTGGCAGCTGGGAAGGATGCAGGACAAGGTGCAGTACTGTTAGAGGTTGTTCCGCCGCCATGCCTCCAAAATGCTACTACTGGTTGTGACACACCTTTTTCCTCCACCCCCTCCTCTTCTTCTTCCTCCATGGCCTCTTCCTGTGCTTTGTCCTCGGAACCAGCGGTGCTCCGTAGGTGTTCAAGGGGCTACGCAAGTACGCAGGCAAAAAGATGCCATGCCGTGCTTGCGCTAGTGTGTTTGGGGGACAGGAGCCACACTGGGGCAGAGGTTCTGTCTGCTCTGCAGGGGCAGGCCGAGAGGTGGTTGACGCCACGCCAGCTTAAGCCAGGAATGGTGGTTTGCGACAATGGCACCAACCTCCTCTCCGCCCTCCGACAGGGACAACTGACCCATGTGCCCTGTGTGGCTCACGTCCTTAACCTGGTGGTGCAGTGGTTCTTGGGCAGGTACCGGGGCTTACAGGATGTCCTGAGGCAGGCCAGGAAAGTCTGTGTGCATTTCCGCAGATCTTATAATGCCAGTGCTCGCCTGGCTGAGCTGCAAAAGGAGTTGAACCTGCCAAGAACCGCCTTATATGTGACATGCCCACCAGGTGGAACTCAACGTTGGCCATGCTGCAGCGGCTGCACACGCAGCAGAGGCCCATCAATGAGTACCTGTGCGACAGGGTCAGGGGAGCTCGGTTTTTTTTCACCACGCCAGTGGGGCATGATCAGGGATGCATGCACTGTCCTGGCACCATTTGAGGAGTCCACGAGGATGGTGAGCAGTGACGCTGCATGGCCTCCCTGATACTGCAAAGTCTGCGGAAGGATCCTCGTATTCTTCGGATCAAGATGAGGGACCATTACTGGCTGGCCACTCTCCTTGATCCACGGTACAAGGGTAAGGTTGCGGACCTTATCTTACCGTCGCAGAGGGAGCAGAGGATGAGACAACTCCGGGAGGCCTTGCAGAAAGGTCTGTGCAACGCGTTCCCAGAGACTGGGAGGTTACAAACTCCTGGTCCTGGACAACGAGTTGCTGAGGCTTCGGTCAGTCAAAGAAGGAGCGGTGGGGAAGGTGGCCGTCTGACTTATGCGTTCAGACAATTCTTTAGTCCGCAGCCCCATGGTATGATCGGTTCCAGCAACCATCGCCAGCGTCTGATATACATGGTGCAGGAATACCTAGGGGCAAGGTCAGACTTGGACACCTTTCCCACCGAAAATCCTCTGGCTTACTGGGTCTTGAGGATGGATCACTGGCCAGAGCTTGCACAGTATGCAATTGAGCTACTGGCCTGTCCTGCATCCAGCGTTCTTTGAGAACGCACATTCAGTGCTACTGGAGGATTTGTCACGGATCACAGGGTGCGCCTGTCCACCGACTCGGTTGATCGACTGACCTTCATAAAGATGAACCAGTCTTGGATCACCACCAGCTACCAAACACCTGAAGCTGATATAACAGACTAATTTATTTTCAAATGTCACATCCCTTCAAGACTGATGCTGATGCTGAGTGACTGTCCTGTTATGTTGACTGACTATCCTCCTCCTCCTCAATGATCTGATTGATGATGATAGCTTGGAAGAACATTTTTGTTTCTGGGTGCCGCCACCAGTGCCTAAGGCCCAATTTTTCAGCCCCTGTTTAACAGGGGCATGTAATTAAAAAAATGTATGCAATGCTTTGCAGCAGGGCTCATTCCTGCACTCCAACTAGAGTATCTGGGAGAGGTTGCAGTGTCGTGGCACCAGCACCAGTGCCTAAGGCCCAATTTTCCAGCCCCTGTTTAACAGGGGCATGTAATTACAATTTTTTATGCAATGCTTTGCAGCAGGGCTCATTCCTGCACTCCAACTAGAGTATCTGGGAGAGGTTGCAGTGTCGTGGCACGAGCACCAGTGCCTAAGGCCCAATTTTCCAGCCCCTGTTTAACAGGGGCATGTAATTATTTTTTTTTTATGCAATGCTTTGCAGCAGGGCTCATTCCTGCACTCCAACTACTGTAGAGTATCTGGGAGAGGTTGCAGTGTCGTGGGACCAGCACCAGTGTTTAAGGCTCAATTTTTCAGCCCCTGTTTAACAGGGGCGTGTAATTACAATTTTTGATGCAATACTTTGCAACAGGGCTCATTGCTGTGCTCCAAGTACAGTATCTGTGAGGGGTTACAGTGTTGTGGCACCAGTGCCTAAGGCCCAATTTTTCTGCCCCTGTTTAACAGGGGTATGTAATTACAATTCTTGATCTAATAATTCACAGCAGGGCCCATTCCTGCACCCACCAAGAGTAACTGTGAGGGCTTACAGTGTTGTGTCAACACCACCACCACCACCACCAAAGGCCCAATTTTTCAGCCCCTGTTCAACAGGGGCATGCAATTACAATTCTTGATCTAATAATTCACAGCAGGGTCCATTCATGCGCCCACCAAGAGTAACTGTGAGGGCTTACAGTGTTGTGGCAACACCAACATGTAAGGGGCAAATTTCAGCAGAGTATATACGGCAGGCCCCTACTTTCAAACATCCAACTTACAAACGACTCCTACTTGCAAACGGAAGGAGACAACAGGAAGTGAGAGGAAATCTACCCCTAGGAAGGGAAATTCTCTCCTGTAAGAGTTAATATGGGAAAAAGGTGTCTCCTCTCTACTGATGCTTTATCACCAATCCTTGTTTCAATAAAAACCCCACTTTTCAAAAACATTTGTCATTGGGACAGAAAGTGAGGTGAAATGTTCTGAACAGGGGCACAGACAGCAAAACAAATGTTACAGGGGTGATAACCCTTCCCTATGTTTTCCAAAAAGCTTAAAAATAGATTTTTGGCTGGAGCTACACTTAAACAATGTACCTGTTCAAAATTACAAACAGATTCTACATAAGAACAAACCTACAGTCCCTGTCTTGTATGCACCGCCTGTATACGACTGTTCAGAGTATATAGGGCCTTTTTTATTTTGTGTGCGGGGTTCCCCTTAATATCCATACAAGACCCAAAGGGGCTGGTAATGGGCTGGGGTGATGGGGTAGCTATGCCATTTTTCTCAAAGACCTTCATCCATATTACCGGGACCAGACATTACATTAAAGCCGCAAGCAGTTTTAAATGGCTTTTTTTTCCTTTAGAAGTGTCATTTTGTGCAGGGACAGTTCTAAACACGGGAAACACGTGGCACTTCACATGTATACTTTAGACACGCCCCAGGTACGATATTTAAAGGAATATTTGACTTTTTCTTTTTCACTTTATGCATCATTAAAATGACTGCTCCCGAAAAACGGCCGTTTTTAAAACTTATTTTTGCATTGATACATGTCCCCTGGTGCAGAACCCGGATTACCAAACCCTTTTTAGGACAATAACATGCATATTAGTCGTAATAATTAGCACTTTAGATTTCGAACGTTCGCATTCATTGTATTTAATAGGGTTCTAACGTTCGTGCGAACTTTCGGTCCGTTCGCAGGTTCTGGTGCGAACCGAACCCGGGGGTGTTCGGCTCATCCCTAGTCTTGAGGATGGATCACTGGCCAGAGCTTGCACAGTATGCAATTGAGCTACTGGCCTGTCCTGCATCCAGCGTTCTTTCGGAACGCACATTCAGTGCTGCTGGAGGCTTTGTAACCGATCACAGGGTGCGTCTGTCCACCGACTAGGTCAATCGGCTGACCTTCATAAAAATGAATCAGTCTTGGATCACCAGCTACCAAGCACCTGATGCTGATGTAACCAAATAATTTTATTTTGAATGTAAGATCCCTTTACGACTGCCTATGTTGATGCTGAGTGACTATCCTGTTATGCTGAGTGACTATCCTCTTCCTCCTCAATGTTCATGTTGATAGCTTGTAAGAACATTTTTGGTTCTGGGCACCGCCACCAGTGGCTAAGGCCCAATTTTTCTGCCCCTGTTTAACAAGGGCGTGTAATTACAATTTTTGCTGCAATACTTTGCAGCAGGGCTCATTCCTGCGCTCCAACTAGAGTATCTGTGAGGGATTGCAGTGTTGTGGCACCAGCACCAGTGCCTAAGGCCCAATTTTTCTACCCCTGTTTAACGGGGGCCTGTAATTACAATTGCTGATCTAATATTTCACAGCAGTGCCCGTTCCTGCGCCCACCAAGAGTAACTGTGAGGGCTTACAGTGTTGTGGCAACACCATCACACCATCCACCACCACAGGCCCAATTTTTCTGTGCCTGTTCAACAGGGGCATGTAATTACAATTCTTGATCTAATATTTCACAGCAGGGCCCGTTCCTGCGCCCACCAAGAGTAACTGTGAGGGCTTACAGTGTTGTAGCAACACCAACACCTAAGGCCCAAATTTCTGCAGAGTATATAGGGCAGGCCCCTACTTTCAAACATCCAACTAACAAACGACTCCTACTTACAAACGGAGGGGGACAACAGGAAGTCAGAGGAAATCTACCCCTCGGAAGGGAACTTCTCTCCTGTAAGAGTTAATATGGGAAAAACGTGTCTCCTCTCCACTGATGCTTTATCACCAATCCTTGTTTTCCTAAAAACCCCAAAATTTCCAAATCCAATTGTCATTGGGACAGAAAGTGAGGTGAAATCTTCTGAACAGATGCACAGACAGCAAAACAAATGTTTCAGAGGTGATAACCCTTCCCTATGTTTTCCAAAAAGCTTAAAAATATATTTTTTGGCTGGAGCTACACTTAAAAAATTTACCTGTTCCAAATTACAAACAGATTCAACTTAAGAACAAACCTACAGTACCTGTCTTTCTTGGGACCGCCTGAATACTGCAGTTCAGAGTATATAGGGCCTGGGGGCCCCACACCTTTCCTTTTTTTAATGTGGGTGTGGGGTTCCCCTTAACATCCATACAAGACCCAAAGTGGCTGGTAATGGGCTGGGGAGGGGGGTACCAATGCCGTTTTTCTCAATGATTTTCATCCATTTTGCCGGGACCAGACATTACATTAAAGCCGCAAGCAGTTTTAAATTACTTTTATTCCTTTAGAAATTTCATTTTGTGCAGGGACAGTTATAAACACGGGAAACACGTGCCACTTTGCAGGCATACTATAGACACCCTCCAGGCACGATATTTAAAGGAA
Organism: Rana muscosa; assembly: GCA_029206835.1. Lineage (NCBI taxonomy): Eukaryota > Metazoa > Chordata > Amphibia > Anura > Ranidae > Rana > Rana muscosa. Next base: position 12,499,898 of record JARGYO010005562.1, read on the forward strand.
TATTTCACTTTTATTTTTTCACTTTAAGCATCATTAAAATCACTGCTCCAGAAAAAACTTTCGTTTTTAAAACTTGTTTTTTGCATTGATACATGTCCCCTGGGGCAGGACCCGGGTCCCCAAATCCTTTTTAGGACAATAACTTGCATATTAGGCTTTAAAATTTGCACGTTCGAGTCCCATAGACTTGAACGGTGTTTGAAAGTTTGCGCAAACTTTCGGTCCATTCGCATGTTCTGGATGCGAACCGAACCGGGGGGGGTGTTCGGCTCATCCCTATGGGTCGCCACTTTTGTGAGTATCTAGTTTTAACCTTTCAATACCTAATAAATGTGTTTGGTAATGCACTAGGTGTGCATCCCTACCTTTTGTTCTGTTTTATAGTTTTTACCAGATCACCCCATCCGAGGAGGGCAGCATCATCCTGGATTTGGATTGGAATACTAATGTCTTTGTTGCTGTTTAAACCACAAAAGACCTTAGTAGCGCTGGAAGTGATTGTTTTTCTTGCATAAATGTTATCCTGATACCTCTGACCGATGCTGGAGATGTCAAAACGAGCAAAAAAAATATTCTCCACATGTTTTGGTCTTGTCCAAAATTGACTGCCTTCTGGCATAGAGTGAGAATGATCTTGCAGAAATGTATGGATGTTAGATCTACTACTGAAGGGAATTCCCTCGTCCTTTAAACAACCAGTGTCATGTATTTTTTGTTCAGGCTAAATAATAATAATAAGCTAAATTGTTGTGTACATGCTGGAACTGCTTTGTGACATGGTCTCAATCATCATAATAGTCTATCTATCTTGTCTTTTTCTGTATGCAAGTTCCTGAGCACTTTGTAAATAAAGCATTTACAAAAAAATAAAAAAATACACCCCCCCTTCTAATTCTCTAATCTGCACAACATATTGATACCTACATGACATTTACTTTAACAAACCTGTCAGAGCCTACGCACCCTACACCATTCAATTCTTTCCTTATGCAGTTTGTTAGCAGCACTCCCTACGCTTTATCTATCACAGCCGTAGCACAATGTCAACATGGCTGCTGAGGCCTCACTCTTTTATAGTGAGGGGGCAGACTTATCCAAACCCCTGTTATTGGCCCTTTTAAGCCATCTGACCCGTTTAACAGCCAGGCAACACCTTCTGATTACTATCAGGAGCATGTAAACGCTCCTATTCCATGACAGCTGCTGGTCTCATTCCAGTATTCTGGTTTCTTCTGTGATGCATTTTCCCTGTCTGCCTGTTCATCTGCAAGGTGATTGATGCATCCAGTCTCTGTGTGGAGACCAAACCTGATTAAAGCCAGCCAAGCCTGGAGTCTCATGCTTGTAATATTGTTTGAAATACCTGTTTCAAGCAACCTGTTTGTCTGCCCTGTTCCTGTGCCTGCTAGTTAGGATTCCCTTGCTGATGACCACGGATTGGATATCGAGAACTCTGCCCTGACTTAGACTGTCACTGACCACTCTGCCTGTCTTCCAGCCGCACGTACCTGTTTGTTGTGATCAGTGATAGCCAGGCACTATAGCATTGTGTATAAGACTTGGAGGCAACTGAGTAGCGGTAGCCCTGCTAGCCATATGGGGAAAGGGGGAAAATAGGCAAATACGGAAACCAGCTGTGGTGACTGGCCACCTATACTAGGGGTAGGCATGACTATTACAAATTTTTAGTCTGGTAGATTCCCACATTAATTTGCTGGGACAGTGAACCTCAAACACAAAGGGTTCGCTTTAAGCCCATGATGGCAGCGAACTTGAACCTCATCCCTTCTTTTAGCTCCTGCTTAAATAATCAGTGAGAATATATCTGTAGTTTTTTCCAGAGATTATTTCTTCACACAACAGTGGAGCTACAGGATGTCCACCTCTCCTAACTTTCTGGTGAGAGTTTGTTCTAAAGAATAAAAGTGTGACACCCAGCCTCTGCTGTTTCCAAAGCCAGTTATATAATAGAAATACAGTGGAACCTTGGTTAATGAGTAACGCGGTTAAAAAGCAGTTTGAAAGACGAGCAACTTATTTTTTTAAATCCTGACTCGGTTTGCGAGTGCTGTCTCGATATGCAAGTGATTCGAATTACAAGCATTCTCCTGGAACGGATTATGCTCGCAATCCAAGGTTCCACTGTAACTGTTTCAGCATTCCCAGCTGCTAAGAGGTAATATTTATCACAATGGTACAATTTACTCTTTACATTTCCATATTTTAAGCTTAGTGAGAAGCAGGGAATATACTGTGTTTTTTCCGAAAGTAAGTAAAATGGTATGGTGGTAACCCAATGGTCTCAAACTACTTGCTTGAAAGTCATTTCCAATCTATTTTGTGGGTAAGCAGAGATGGAGATTGGAGACAACTGACCCAATATCAGTGAATTTCTTTTTTTTTTTCTCATCTGATCTTACTGTCTAGGGTGTTTATGGGAGATGAAGCTAAAATTAGCAGTTGATTTGCTGTATTTTCTTTAAAATTTCACTTCTGGCCTTACAGCAAATCTACACTAAGGGAGCACTAGATCTAAAGTAATTTCTATCTATGCTGACTTAAAGAATATATTCACAAAGTTAAAACTGTGGTATTGGCTAAAGGCCTAATGACACTCATTCTTATGTTAACTTCAAAGTCGAGGACCTTTTTAGTAAAATACAATGTTGAAAAGCTACAAGAAAAAATGTGCTAATGTGAGATGGGTAAGGGAAGAAGGATTTGTCTCATTCCCGATATAGTATGTACACCACAACTACTAACCCAAGGGACTTTGTGAGTCACATCACAAACAATGTATTTTCATAAAAAAATATTTATTGTTTACAAAAATAATTCACACATATCAAAACATGAGTATCATAATATATCAACAGTAAAAGTACACACGTCACATTACTGTATATAGATTTGGAAAAACCTTGTATGAGCCAGATTTATCAATTCTAATATCCATAGGCAAATATGAGGAATGGTGCTGAAATTCTCTACGCGTTTTGCGAGATAGAAAAACACGCTTCCTCAGGAGAAGCACTCAGACATATCATGCTGCTTTGCAAACAATATACGGTTGAAGAGTATTTCCACATATGTGTGCAAAACAATATAGACAAAGATCAAATCCAATAAATCCTCCAAATGTGTGCAGCATAGGGCCTCGAATGGATTCCCTCACAGGTCCACAAACATCTTCCCCCGAGAGTTGAGGGCGGATAGGGGGAGGGGCCAGATATAAATTGGTCTAGCCACCAAACAACCCTGCTGTGCCAGGTGGTGAAGGAGGTGGAATGCCCAGTAAGATCCTATAGCCCTAAATGGCAGCTGTTCACCACCGGTCTGCTCGCCCTGCATTTCACTGTGAGCAGAGCAGTGGTATATTTGAATGCAGCAAAGTGAACAAACAAACAAAAAATCTTCATCAAATGATTACAACAACTCTTTAAATCACCTTTGGCTTTAAAAAAAACAGCATTATTTCGAAATGGTAGTCTAATAACACACACAGTCTTTGATTTCAGCAATATGTGTACAGTTAGAATTCGACTGGAGTTCAATGTAAAATTCAATTTGAATTTCAGTCTGAATTTTCTAAATTCGGACGCATTTCGTTACGTTATTCGGAGCATTCGGTAAAAAAAATTTATATTGTAACTCGGGTATTCGGATATACCTAAAAATTTGCCTGAATATTAATTCGGAACAAAACAAACCACACATGTCTATTAGAATGGTTATTGCACTTATATCAAACTTTGGCTTTAGTTGGTGTTTACTTTACACATCTGCAAAGAAGTAACTTAGCAGCTCCTATATCTCGACGTTGCAATGTATAACAGTGCCCCAAATGCTTGTGTAGCAGCCTCACCCCATCTCCTTTTGCTAGGGGTATGTCACATGACAGGGTGAGATGCGCTACGGCCCATGTCCTCCCCATAGCTGTGGGTGAGGTGAAGGCCAGTATCAGTATATTCCTCGGGCCAATGTGTGTTAGTTATGAAGCTCAGTCCTGCTATGCTGAAACCTCCCTTGCTCCCATTAACCAGAGTCCATACACCGATGCAGGGTCCAACACTTGTTTATTATACTTCCACAACAAACAGTCCTTTCACAGCCGACTGGTTGCGACCCATAACATAAACGCAAACGGTGGGATGAGCAGGTTGAGGCACTATCCTGATTTCAATCTAAACCCCTGTGGTTTCACCAGGGGTTATAGCAACTTTGCTTAGCACAGAACATAGAACTTGTGAGTCTCTACCAGCAACTCCATAGAACATAGATGGGAGTACCTTCGCTGCATTGCGGCCCCTATCAGGGGAAGATGTCCCTCTAAGGGAGTTACCGGAGGCCCATCCGTCACCGGGTTGATGCTGCTCCGGAATCTCCGGACGGGTGACCTCCCCGGCCTCCTCACCTCAGATGCGGGTCCCCTCGCAAGGCGGCACCCTCAGATCACTTCGCCCTCACGGGACCCAGTCAAAGTTACTGGGCCCCAGGCCTACGATATAGTACCTCACCCCAGGCTGAAGGTGCCTGGAATGGACCCCAACTTCATTCCGGTCAGGCCTAGGGCGCCTGGGCCGGAACCTTGAACCGCCCGCACCCAGGCCTAAGGTGTCTGGGTGCGTGAAGAGAAAATCCTCGAAGACCTCGTGGCGAGGGCGTCTCCCCCTTTTATCTCCTCCCTTCAACACCACGGCGGGTTCCCCGCCCCAGCCGTACCATCTCCGGAAAGGGACAAAAAGGGTAGCACTGCGGCAGTGATTCTACCTTGAGCCTGTAGGTACCCCACCACCCACAGGCCAAGGAGAATAATACACCACCCAATCCTCCACGAATTACAAAAGGGGTCCAGAACCTTTCACAATTACACACCTGGGTCACACTACCCCCAGGTGTACCCCAACTAAATTTAAAGACCTTGCTACACTTGTCTGTACTGTCCTATGTTGGGTGATCTTTTCCTACCAACTTTAGGTAATTCTGTAAGTTCCCATGTTTGGAGCTGAGAAATGTCTTTTCATCTGCAGCTTTAATCCACATTTGCTTCCTATGAGCAGGTAGCTTTTGCTGATGCTGGCTCAGGCTGTGGTGTTATACAAACCATATACAACAAGCATCTATAGCTAGGATTCCCTCTTTGGATCTGGAAGATTTTCTGACTGAGGTTACAGGTGGTTCAGCTTCTTCTTTTTCAGAGGTTAAATCATTGGTGCCTGTCAGGAAAGGGTTCACCCGTTGGTGGCTCTGTCGGTCCCGTGGATCGCAGTACTGGTGTCCACCAGCGGGTGTCTTCCAACACTCAGGATCTGTAGTGGAGGGATTCACCTGCTGGTGGCACTGTTAGATCCTTTGACTGTAGTACCGGTGTCCACCAGCAGGTACTTCCTGGCAGTGTGGAGCAGACAGCACCTCCTGCGTTCAGGTGTCACTTGAAACTAATTACAGGCATTCATATAAATACCCGGCTGATAATTGCTCTCATCGCCTTGATATCTTCCTTGTGCCCTGATCCGTACCTTCTGCGTGAATACCTGAACCTGTTCCTGAATCTGTTATCTGATTACCTGATCCTGTCTCCCTCTCCTGATCCCTATACTGTCCCACCTGTTACCTTGCATCCCTGCCCTGCAGTCTGATCCATCCATTCTCTCCCTATCCTGTTTTTCCTTACCCCATCTGCTGATCTCCTGTTGATGACCCTGGCCTGGCTTACGTCTGTGATTCTGGAACTGCCCTTTGTTTATCTGCTGATCCTCTGTGCATGACCCTGGCCTGGCTATTGTTTAGGATTCTGGTATTTTCCATTTATTGTACATACCTGTCTGTTATTTGTGGGTCTCTGTCTGTTGGTTGGTTTATTGCACTGTATCATATTGGAGGTGGTTATATTTATATTATTCACTTACCTTAATAAATCATTATATTTTCCCTTACATGTGTTTGGCGTTCCCCTATTGCTAACCACACCGTTCTGGACACACCAGGTACACGACAGTGCCAGTTTCAATTCAGTAAAGACGTAATGGCACTTTTCTGGTGGTACTAAACCCTCCTATCCATTTCAGCCAAGGAAGCTGCCATCTTAGCCTCTGTTTGATTTGTAATTGCCATGATGCACATGTGATTAGTTATGACACCAGCCATTTGATGGTTTGGCAGTTTGGTTGAGAATACAAGCAAATGTGACAGTTGCCACTCCTGGCATGCCAGGAATGTAACTGTTTTTTTTTAACCACTTGCCTACAGGGCACTTTCACCCCCTTCTTGCCCAAGCCATTTTTCAGCTTTCAGTGCTTTCACACTTTGAATGACAATTGCGCGGTCGTGCGACGCTGTACCCAAACAAATTTGCGTCCTTTTTTTCCCACAAATAGAGCTTTCTTTTGGTGGCATTTGATCACCTCCGCGTTTTTTATTTTTTGCGCTATAAACAAAATAGCGACAAATTTGAAAAAAAACACAATATTTTTTACTTTTTGCTATAATAAATATCCTTTTTTTTTTTTTAAATGTCCTCAGTTTAGGCCGATATGTATTCCCCGCTTCTCAACTTGTTTCAAAATTCTGTCTGGGGCCCCCAAATTCCTTCAAACGGCCCTGTTTGGTGAGCTTCTTCACTGACAGCAGGTTATTTTTAAAAGTGGAAACATATATTACATCTTTATCAGGCCTCTCTGGTGAATGATTAGGATAGAGGGTGGTGTAAATAACTCCCCCCATTCCTTCTAAGACCATATAGAGTCAGTTGTAATTCTTTCTATCTTGCTAAATGAAGAGTTTTTTTTATCAGTGGTTACATGACTTGTACCTCCAGCGTCAATGTAGGGAAAAAAGGATGAGCTGCCCTTTTTGGAATGAAAGGCACACGTGGGTTTATTTGTTAAGGTAAATAGGCTGTTGACTTTGATATAGCATACTATATTTATTTCTAAAGGTAAATAGGCTGTTGACTTTGCATGGAAAGTTGCACTTTTCAATGGGAATTTGCCCCAAGGTGAAGTGCTGCTGACTTTCATCTTTCAGTCACGTGAAAGCAAAAAAATTTTTTTTTCATTTCCTATGACTGGGAAATCTTTGCAAAGTGACACTTCAGTACATTCACTAGGCTTTGGGGAAAACTTATTTGCAAAGTTCAACTTCCCTTGCAAAGTGAGCAGCCTATTTGTCTTTAGTAAATCAACCCCTAATTATCTGAAGCATCTTTTATTTCTTTAACACTTTTGGCCTCTTGCTATTTTCTTGTCTCTTTTGATGATTCATTCTAGCTTTCCACTTTCTGCAGTTTGCCTGCCTTTTGTACACAAAACATTTATGGGTTTTACACTGCATTCTGCTGTTATTGTAGTCATTTAGTGCAGTTTTTGCATTATTTAGAGCATTTTCACTTGTTGTACCTTCTGTTTTTTTTTTACTTACATTCATCTGAGCTGGTCTCTAACATATTCCAGGGTAAGTACATCATCTGAGCGAGCATCAAGTGCTGTAACAAGTGGCTTATAGCTGTCTGGGAGACCACTGAGTATAGTGCTTCTATATGAAAGTCTTTTATTTCTTCTCCCACAGCTTGTAGGCATCCGACCACTGCTAAGGTACATCCTATATAGCCACCTATGTGCTTGCCTTCATCTAATTATTCTGGTGTAGCTTTCTTGCTCAGTTTATTGCTAAATTTTGCTCTCTCCTATATCTTCTGTAGCTCTTCCCACATTTCTTTTGCAGTTTCACAATTGATATGCACGCAGTTTGATCATCATCTATGTTCAGGGATATAGTACTCTGAGTTTTTTTTATCTTTTCTGTCCACTCCTCTGTAGATAGGTTTGATCTGGGCTCTTGTATACAAATTCATGTAACTTCTCTTATCAGCAGCATCTTCATTTTAAATTTCAAGAGTTCTGGTATGTCAGATTAGCATCTGAAATATCTGATAAAATACTGTAAGTAGCCAGTATATACACTTTCCTAACTTTTTCATAAGACAGTAGATAGATAGTATTTGCAGCAGTATTTAGTATTTTGGCTATAGCTGGTCTATAACCTATTGGAAAGATGATGCAGATATGTCTCTTACCAGTCAATAAGTTGAAGCTAGACACACGGCTAAGCCCTTTTTTGTTTTACTGGAAACAACAAGGATACCCAGAGACAGCAAATTATATTAAAACCATCAGGTTCACCAAGGAAGAACATTACATTGTACAAACACACTACCACCTAGTGGCAGAACCAGTGATCACAATATTATTTATGAGAATGGTTGTTGCATTTACAGTATGTCTGCAGAAACAGCACCCCAACAATCAGAAAGGCGTACCCAATTGCCAGAAGGGCACCTGGATCTGGATTTCAAACTGCATATACATCACTTCCTGGACTGCTATATGACTATTTACAACAACTATAACCATTGTTCTGTGTGGATGAGGTCTTCTGATTAGAGTCCCTATGGCTGGAAATATTACAAGCCTCTATATGCCAAAGAATAGTGTGAGTCCTAAATACCTTGCACCCAATGGGTATTGTAGGAATAAAGGTCTAATGCCGCGTACACACGACCGTTTTTAATGATGAAAAAAATTACATTTTTTAAAATGTTCATTAAAAATGATCGTGTGTGTGGGTTTTCCAGCAGTTTTCCCAACGAGAAAAACGCAGAGAATCACGACGAGAAAAATTGGAACATGCTCTAATTTTTCACGTAGTTTTTTACATCGTCGTTTTTCTCGTCATGAAAAACTGCCGTGTGTGGGCTTTAACGGCGTGAAAAAAAATGCGCATGCTCAGAATGAAGTATGAGACGGGAGCGCTCGTTCTGGTAAAACTAGTGTTCATAATGGAGATAGCACATTCGTCACGCTGTAACGGACTGAAAAGCACGAGGCTGAAAAGCGCGAATCGTCGCTCAACAAACTTTACTAACATGATGGGTGGCGCCATCCAAATGGAACTTCCCCTTTATAGTGCCGTCGTATATGTTGGACATCACCGCGCTTTACTCAAACATTTTTTTCCACGATGGTGTGTAGGCAAGGCAGGCTTGAGAGGAAACACGAAAAATTACGTCAAGAAAAATTCAGTTTTTTTCAATGACATTAAAAACGGTTGTGTGTACGCGGCATTAGTTTGTGCTGTTTAAATTTTTCCCAGAAATATTCATTTTCTATAACTTGATTTTGTTCCACAGTTCTAATAGCGGCAAACGAAGCAGAGACCTTGTAAGGATTATGGCAGAGAACCAAGCTCTCCACAAGAGGATTCAGGAATGTAAGCCAAACTACAATCACAGGAAATGGGAAGATGAATGGAAGGTGATATTGTGTTGTATTGTTAACAAAATTGAACCACCATAGTTATTGCTGCAGAGAACTTGCTAATGATTTCAGGACATCACAGGAGTCAGCTGCAGGATATCACAGCTGGCATGTATTTAACAGGAGAATCCTGCATCTTTATCATTAGACAGTTATAATATATTTTTTTTCCATATTTTTGTTTGATGTCTTTTAACAAAGTCCATCATTTCAGACCATTTTAATACACTGTTATCATTATGTTAATCCAGAAGAAGGATAAACAAAAACCTTAGTTTGGCATCTGCCAACTTAATCTTGCAGTTAGGGAATTGTGAGTTGATTAGATATCATTAGACCTAATTGGTTTTAAATCAAAACTTCAGAAATCGAAAACAAAAAATTCTTGGCTGACACAATGACAGTCAACAGCTAGGCAGTAACATAGCAACAGGATAACAAAGTAGCTGTTACCAGCCCATTGCCCCAGAAGTAGAGTGACCACGTGTCCCGGATTGCCCGGGATAGTCCCGCATTTTGCAGGTCTGTCCCAGGCACATTCATTCCAGGACAATACAGTGTCCCAGAATGAAACTGGCACAGCCACTCCCCGGGCCAATCTGATGGCCCCAAAAAAGGCCGCCACATCACCGCTTTACTCACTGACAGTACTTGTCCTGGCCGGTAATGCCTGGAGGAGCACAATCCCGCCCCCTGCTTGTGATTGGAGCAATCATAAATCCCGCCTCTTGTGTCCAATCACTGTGCTGCGATTCGTTACAGCACAAGCTGATTTTTGGGAAGGGAGGGTGTCCCTGAATGGTAGTTTGGAAATGTGGTCACCCTACCCAGAAGTAGTGCAAAAACCTCAAGCATCATCTTAGCTTCCATAACTTCCACAAGCTCTCTCACCACTGTTAGATGACTCCCCAGTTCTTTTAGGTTGTTGTAGTGTCTATATTGGGTAACTATCACACAAAAAAGAGACCATTTTTAAAAATCTTTATTTTACTTCTTTAGTTGACCACATGTTCTTTGATCAAGAAGCTGGTCATGCTAGTTACATAATTATTTTCCCTCAGGGTACTGTGTTATCTTAGAAAAATAAGGCTAACATGACATACTTACTAGCTGTATCACCGGAGCCTGCATTTCCACACATCAACACAACACCAACTCAACCACAGCTTCCCCTTGTTCCATCTAGGAGCACCCATAACTTAAAGTACAACTAAAGGCATTAAAAAAAAAAAATTGGACAGGGTAGAGATGGATTAGAACACCTGACAGTTTTTATTGCTGTATGCGCCCTGTTAGGTAGATTTACACTCTTTGATGTACGTTTAATAAACCGTGATAAGCCGAGATCATGATGATCACCGCTTATCTCAGAGCATTGCCGGTTTAATAAACTGAGATTAGGAGCAGAGAACATGTTCTCCGCTTCTCATCACAGCACATGACCGTTTTGTCACAAAACGGCCAGTCTAATAAAGTGTGATCTGAAGATCTCACAGCTCTTCCACTGAAATATCTCCCTTCCAGATTCACCAGCTCAGAGGTGGAGAATCTGGGAGAGAAGCTGGTGTGATTAGAGGAAGAAGGCTTATTTCTTCCTAATATCAGCAATTCAACACCCGTGGGTTAAAAAGGAATATTATATATGTAGCAATACCCCCAGCTAAGAGGGCTGCTGATATAGTTTTGGGCCTGTAACACACTGCTGTCAACCCCCAGGAACTGGCTCTAACCTCCCTTGGCACAGCTAGCACAAATGGAAGTGTGAAACCCGTAAAGCTATAGGAATCACCACTCCGCTATTAAAAACACACACAATCAGTTACCATCAATTTACCTGAGCTGACTGCTTCAGTTGGAATAGACAGTACGCCACACAACGTGTTTGCTTAACCACAAATACTTTTACTGAGTAGAAGTTATAAGGTTAGACAACGGTACATTTACCTATGCAGAGCCGTGCAATATTAAATGTCAGGCAAATAAACAAGGACTATGTTCTAACAGTCTTAAACACACTGAATGTCTTTTAGTAAACTACGCTCGCGAGCTTCCCCCTCGTGGCCAATATGGCGCCCAAACAATATCTCCCTGCTTAACAGTCAGGCCTGACTATTTCACACACAGTTATTCCGTTGAGAAGGATCTTCGCTAGCAATGGTGGTGCACTTTGTAGATTATTTATAATCCAAAGGTATTAAATTGTTAGTTACTCAGCATGCAATAAGAAACTTAACTCCGGCTGCCCAACACACTGTTCCTCTGGCGTGCAATGTAATGCTCTGGTAACGGTGGACCCTGACCAAGGGATACTGGGCCTAAAAGATAGTCAATAAATCCTGAGCAAGTGCTCTCTCACCCGACCGGACCAGTCCATACAACCGACTTCGGTAGCTGGGGCTTCAGCACACAGTCTCACGACACCCGTAGTCTCCGATCATCCCGACCATCCGAGGTGATGGATGAGTCGACTTTGGGTTCTCCCATGAAGATCAGCAAGCTCTTCGGATCCACTAGGCCCAGGCTCTCCGGCCTAGTTCAGAGCAACAGGCCCTAATGTAGGCTCCACTTGCTAGGAGGGCGGTGTCCAAAGAGACCCGCGTGTTGCTCCTCCCTGCTTAAATAGTCCTTCCCCAGCAGACCTTGCGCCGGGCAATGCACTGTGGGTGTCCCGCTGCATACTGGGTATAGTAGTCTTTGTACTCATTAAAGTGACACCCTGCTACACACTCCCCCCACTTAGAATCTTTGGTCCCCAAAGATAAGCAGTCAAAGAACCTTGTTAGTATATGCACACGTAATACAATTCACGGCTACAAAGGAGCCTGGCAGAGGAACCTCCCACCAAGCTTTGGGAGAGAGGTTGTCCTGCCCACAGGTCACATTAGTTGAAGTGGCCTGTCTAACTGTGCCAGGGAGTAAGCTAGGGTTGCCCTCTACTAAATTCACAGTAGAGGGACCAGGCTTATCTACTGTCCTTCTTGCAGTAACAACAGTCCCTTCCGAGCACTCCCCCATTTGAGTGTAAGTTAGTCTTCTTGGGGGGTGCATGGTTCTTCTCTCTCTTTGTTTCCTAGGAGCCGGGGTCTCAACCTCAGTGGGTCCTTCCAATTCTCCCTCTACTAAGTCAGGTGTATTGGTTTCCGCTGGTTCAGGGGCATCTAAATCAGGTGCAGAGAGGTACAAGGACTCCCTGGGGTCTTCTACTGGAAAAGAGTCAAGAGCATCCTCCCATTCTCAGTAAGAGTATCAAGTGGTATGAACTCAGCAACCTCAGCATTTAAAGTGTCCCCAGTGATAACTTCAGATGATGGAGAGGCCATGGTCATGGGTTGAGCTACTCGAGATGACCATAACCAATTAAGTTCGAATTCCTCATCTTCACTCTGGTCTTGGGCATCCATCTCTCCTGAAAGAGTTGCTTGAGATCTGGTGACAGGTCTAGGGGTATTGAAGGCTGAAAAAGTCTCAGAGGGATCCGAGGTGTGAAGCAAACTAACTGCTTCGGAGAGGGGCAGTAAGTGATTCCTGTGCCATGTCTTCAACGGCCCCACACTTCCTTCTGGTTTGAGTTGATACACTGGCAAACCTGGCAATTGTTTACAGATTACATATGGTTGTGACCTCCATGGGTCGGCCAGCTTATGCTTCCCCGGAATGCCTAAGTTCCACAACAGCACCCTGTCTCCTGGCTGTAGGCCATGAATCCGGACCTTGGGGTCATAACTCCGCTTATTCCTGGCTCCTCTTTGATTGGAAGTCGCCTGGGCCTTCTCGTACGCCAGTCTTAAACTCTATCGCAACCGATCCACATACCCCTTGTATGCATGCACAATGGCGACCACATGCTTGCCCCAATGCTGCTTCTTCTCACTGCTTAATGTCCCCAGCATATTCAACAATGTCCGATTGAATCGTTCAGGTTGGGTATCCCCTTGTGGGTGGTAGGGGGTAGTTCGGGTCTTCTTTAAACCCAGTGAATCTAATAGTTTCTGTATCAGTCTGCTTTTGAAATCCCTTCCCTGGTCTGAGTGGAGGCATTGAGGTAGTCCGTAGTGTACAAAGAACTTTTCAACAAGAACCTTAGCCACTGTGGAGGCCTTCTGGACTTTGGTTGGGAATGCCTGAGCGTATCTAGTGAAATGATCGGTTATCACCAGAACATTCCCATGTCCACTCAAATCAGGTTCTAGACAAAGAAAATCAATGCATACCAGATCAAAGGGCCCTTGACTTTGTAGGTGGCCCATTGGGGCAGCTTGATGAGGCAGAGTCTTTCTTTGTATGCATCTTGCACATGAGTGACAATATTCCTCCACTTCAACCCGCATACAGGGCCAGTAAAATCTGTTCCTTACGAGCTGAAAAGTTCTTTCCGACCCCAGGTGACCATGATCTTCATGCAAAGCGGTCAGAACAGTCTTCCGGTGTTTCTCCGGCAGAAACAGTTGCCACTTATCCTCCAAATCATCAGAGGGGCCCCTTCGGTAGACAACCCCTTGATGCATCTGTAACCGGTCCCATTCTCTTCTTAATAGGCCAGCCTTATTTGAGGGGTCCTTCAGAAGCAAGTCTGGGTTTGGGTCTTCCAGTTGATCTCTTCTTAGATCCCTCTTTGAAAGTTTAGGTAGGTTCTCTTCTCCAATCTGGATCACATTACAGTAATACTTGGGTACTCCAACAACCGAGACTCCTATTTCTTCAGCTCTGGACCCTCCACTTGTCTAGAACTCCGTTCCCTGGCACAAGGCTCGCACTCCCTCTGGGGCCAGCCGAGTCCAGTCTTCCGTAGGATTAGTGGGAGCATGAGACCTTCTGGATAAGGCATCGGCGTCTGTGTTTCCAGTCCCAGGTCTGTATTTTAGACTGAAAGTGAATCCTGAAAGAGCTGCCAGCCAACGGTGGCCGGCGGCATCCAGTTTGGCTGTAGTCAGAAGGTAGGTGAGCGGGTTATTGTCTGTCTTAACCACAAACTCAGCTCCATACAGGTAGTCCTTCAGCTTATCCACCACAGCACACTTCAAGGCCAAGAATTCCAGCTTGTGGATGGGGTAATTCTTTTCAGCTGGGGTCAAACTTTTGCTCACATAAGCAACGGGCCTCAGCTGGTCATCATTCTCTTGATACAGCACTCCTCCCAGACCATCATGACTGGCATCCACATGTAACTCATACGGCTTTCTGGTGTCCGCATAAGCCAAGACAGGGGCAGTGGTCAGGCTCTCCTTCAATCTTGTGAAAGCCTCTTCACAGCTCACAGTCCACTGGACTTTTATAGACTCCCCCGGTTTCCTGGGCCCTGAGTCATCTTCTTCTCTCTCGGTCTTCAGGAGTTCATTCAATGGCTTGGCGATTTTGGCAAACCCCTCCACAAACCTTCAGTAGTAGGAGCAGAACCCCAGAAATGACCTAAGCTCAGTCACTGTGGTGGGCCGGGGCCAGGAGGTAACAGCCTCCAACTTTCCTGGATCTGTGGACACTCCTTCGGCAGACAAAATGTGCCCCAGGTAATGAACTGAAGATTGGTAAAACTGGCACCTCTCCAAAGAGAGTTTGAGTCCCTCATCACCTAGTCTCTTCAAGACCCTCTCCAGCCTCTCCTCAGGCTCCTCTAATGTTTTCCCGAACACAATGATGTCATCCAGATAAACCAGCACTTCAATAAGGTTCATGTCCCCCACCGTCTTTTCCAAGAGTCGCTGGAAAGTGGCCGGAGCTCCTGACAGGCCTTAAGGCATGCGATCGAGTTCATAGAACCCCACAGGGGTAATGAATGCTGTCTTTTCTTGATCTTCGTGGTGCATGGGAATCTGGTAATACCCGCTCTTCAAGTCCATCACACTGAACCACTTTGCTCCAGACAAACTCTGTAAGGCATCCTCTATTCGTGGAATGGTGTATTGATCGGGTATTGTTCTTCTATTGAGGGTCCGATAATCAATACATAGCCTCAATGACCAATTTTTTTTTCTAACCACCACTATCGGGGAGGCGTATGGACTCCTAGACTCTCGGATGACACCGGTTCTCTTGAGCTCTGATAGTTGCTCGCGCAGATCTTCCAAATCAGTCAAGGGGACCCGCCGGACTCTTTCCCTGAACGGCTTGTCCTCCTGCAGGCGGATGCTGTGGGTAGCACTTTTTGCACACCCCACATCGAACTCATCCTTGGAGAAGATCTTCTGCCACCTAGCCAACTGGGCTCTGGCCCTCTCCCTCAAAGCCGGTGATAAAGCTGTATCTTCCAAACAGAGGCTCTCCACAATAGCTCTCTCCCCCTCTTCCTTCTTTAAATCTGACAAGGCAACCGGGGTGGCAGGATTCACTTGGCCCAACAGCATCCGGGCTGGGATCTTCACAGGTGTGTCGGTAGTGTTCCTGATGCTCACCGACACCCTGCCATTAGCCTTCTTCAGAGCTCTCAATGGAACTACCTCAGGGATTACTTCCAGCCCTTGATGGGCATCCAAAGGATCTGGTTCTAGGACTACAAAGGGAGCAGGTTGCTCCCAGGTGAGTTTTACGGTGGCCCTCAGGCAAGTTACTTCACCGGGCTGTAATATCCTCTCCTTCTTATCTAACTTCCAGACCTTTCCCACTCCTTATTCTGGAGCCTTCTGTTCTAACACGAGCCGTTGATAGGCCCGTTGCAACATAGGGTGAATTCTGGTAAAAATCTCGGTACAGAAGGGTCACTTGAGCTCCCGTGTCGAGAATGGCCTTCGTGTAGATCCCTTCTACTTGAATGGGAACCACTGGGGAGGGTCCCACCAGTTTAACAGGAAATTTCCTCAGAGAGGTCTCCTTTCTAGATTCCATGGGTTTGGCCTTCTGTGATTTCTTCTTCCTTTATCTCTTCCTGGATCTTAAGCCTTGTTGGGCCTGGTATGCATTAATTTCCTGCCAAGGTTTAGGTTTGGACTTAAAGTGAGAAGTATTAAGTTGGTGGGGTGGGGAATTGTCTCCCATTCTTAGCTTCTCCTGTTCTCTGATCCCTTTGGAGCTTGCTGGAACTGACGGGCACCTTGTTGACTCCTTCACCGGGGCCCTCTGGAGTTTTTCCGCCGGCTTGTGATATGTGCTTTGGGATCTCTTCGGCTGGGGCACACCCGCCCATTATGTCCAACTCCTCCACAGTTAAAACAAACTTATTTTTCTCTGTCCTGCTGGAAGACTGGTGTTGGGGCATTCTGAAACACTTCCTTCTTTAAGTCTTCTTTTTTTGTAGCTCCTGAATTTTTAGCCATTAAAGAAGTCAGCATTTCCAACACTTGGGTCATCTGTGACTTTAAGACAGCCACCTCAAAGTCCCGTTCTGTGGCCATAACAGATCCAACCCCAGCTGAGCGAGAAGGAGTGGGTTTCTCAGTTGCCTGTTGGTCATTGAGCAAAGCCTCTTCATCTCTACTCGCACAAGGTCTGGATAGCTTAAGGACATGGCTCCTCCAGTAGTCTTCAGATGGAGCCAGACTGGATCAGAGAGCAGTGCTCCCCTCATGACCTGCCGCATCCTGGCTGCATCTATGGCCTGTGGTACCATTCCTTTCTTCAGGACTATCTGGCAGAGCATTTTATTCAACCTTCGGACATATTCAGAAAATCGTTCTCCTGGCTGTTGAAGAGTATGCTCAAACTGGTAAATTAAGTCAGTAACTTTCTCCAACTGGCCAAACTCCTCCTGCAGCATAGTTAAGTAGTCATAGGCAGTACAAGAGGTATTGTTGAATCTAAGAATCTTCACAGCTTCTGCAGCAGCCCCCTTTAAGCTTTCGTTTATGCGCTGTTTCTTTTGGGCTTCCGTCACTTCCCATCCTTCCACAGCCTGCATTGCTTGTTCCATCCACGTATCAAAGCCCTCTTCCCCAAGTGGTACAGGTTGTTTACCCAAAAAAGTTCTCAGCTTCCGGTACCCAGTCTCCACACACACCGTGGCACTTTGTGACAAGGTCCCCTAAAGCGTAGAAGAGTTCAGGGCCTATAGTGGCCAGGGACGCCGTGGAGATCGTTGTCTCTTTTGGCTGCTTTTCTCTAGGGGCCGGTTCGGGGGGTTTCTTCTTTATAGACTTTGTATGTGCTAAGCAGTATGTCTTCTGGTCTATGGACTGTACACTCTGGCCTCTGAAACTCTCAGGTATCTCATCCTTCCATTCCACCAATGCATAGGTACGGGAGGTTCCTTAGTCTGGCCTGAGATCAATTAACCATGCCTTCTGGCTCGGGGACAGTAACTCCATGAGCCTGTCTACATCGCTCCCTGACCAGTCTTCCCGGGGAGTTCAACGACTACAGCCATGTCTGGAAAAGCACTGACTTATGCGTACCACTGGGTCACTGTTAAGGGATCCATGCCGGTACTTCTGGCAGGCTTGATTGCAGCGTACAGGATCCCGGACTCGAGCCCCCACATGTAGCAATACCCCCAGCTAAGAGGGCTGCTGATATAGTTTTGGGCCTGTAGCACACTGCTGTCAACCCCCAGGAACTGGCTCTAACCTCCCTTGGCACAGCTAGCACAAATGGAAGTGTGAAACCCGTTACGCTATAGGAGTCACCACTCCGCTATTAAAACACACACAATCAGTTAACATCAATTTACCTGAGCTGACTGCTTCAGTTGGAATAGACAGTACGCCACACAATGTGTTTGCTTAACCACAAATACTTTTACTGAGTAGAAGTTATAAGGTTAGACAACCTTACATTTACCTATGCAGAGCCCTGCAATATTAAATGTCAGGCAAATAAACAAGGACTATGTTCTAACCGTCTTAAACACACTGAATGTCTTTTAGTAAACTACGCTTGCGAGCTTCCCCCTCGTGGCCAATATGGCGCCCAAACAATATCTCCCTGCTTAACAGTCAGGCCTGACTATTTCACACACAGTTATTCCGTTGAGAAGGATCTTCGCTAGCAATGGTGGTGCACTTTGTAGGTTATTTGTAGTCCAAAGGTATTAAATTGTTAGTTACTCAGCATGCAATAAGAAACTTAACTCCGGCTGCACAACACACTGTTCCTCTAGCGTGCAGTGTAATGCTCTGGTAACGGTGGGCCCTGACCAAGGGATACTGGGCCTAAAAGATAGTCAAGAAATTCTGAGCAAGTGCTCTCTCACCCGACCGGACCAGTCCGTAAAACCAACTTCCGTAGCTGGGGCTTCAGCACAGAGTCTCACGACTAGGGATGAGCCGAACACCCCCCGGTTCGGTTCGCACCAGAACCTGTGAACGGACCGAAAGTTTGCACAAACGTTAAAACCCTATTAAATACAATGGACGCAAACGTTCAAAATCTAAAGTACTAATTATAACGACTAATATGCATGTTATTGTCCTAAAAAGGGTTTGGGGACCCGGGTTCTGCCCCAGGGGACATGTATCAATGCAAAACGAAGTTTTAAAAACGGCCGTTTTTCGGGAGCAGTCATTTTAATGATGCATAAAGTGAAAAAAAAAGTTAAATATTCCTTTAAATATCGTACCTGGGGGGTGTCTAAAGTATGCCTGTGAAGTGGCATGTGTTTCCCGTGTTTAGAACTGTCCCTGCACAAAATGACGTTTCTAAAGGAAAAAAAGCCATTTAAAACTGCTTGCGGCTTTAATGTCATGTCTTGTCCTGGCAATATGGATGAAAATCTTTGAGAAAAATGGCATGGCTACCCCATAACCACCCCCCCCCCACCCCAGCCCATTACCAGCCCCTTTGGGTCTTGTATGGATATTAAGGGGAACCCCGCACCCAAAATAAAAAAAGGCCCTATATACTCTGAACAGCAGTATACAGGCGGTGCAAACAAGACAGGGACTGTAGGTTGGTTCTTAAGTAGAATCTGTTTGTAATTTTGAACAGGTACATTGTTTAAGTGTAGCTCCAGCCAAAAAATATATTTTTAAGCTTTTTGGAAAACATAGGGAAGGGTTATCACCCCTGTAACATTTGTTTTGCTGTCTGTGCACCTGTTCAGAACATTTCACCTCACTTTCCGTCCCAATGACAAATGTTTTAGGAAAAGTGGGGTTTTTATTGAAACAAGGATTGGTGATAAAGCATCAGTAGAGAGGAGACACCTTTTTCCCATATTAACTCTTACAGGAGAGAATTTCCCTTCCTAGGGGTAGATTTTCTCTCACTTCTGTTTGAAAGTAGGAGTCGTTTGTAAGTTGGATGTTTGAAAGTAGGGACCTGCCGTATATATACTCTGCTGAAATTTGCCCCTTAGATGTTGGTGTTGCCACAACACTATGAGCCCTCACAGTTACTCTTGGTGAGCGCTGGAACGCCCTGCTGTGAACTATTATATCAGGAATTGTAATTACATGCCATTGTTGAACAGTGGTAGGAAAAATTGGGCCTTTGGTGGTGGTGCTGGTGCTACAACACTGTCAGCCCTCACAGTTACTCTTGGTGTTGGGGGGGGGGTGCATGAATGGGCCCTGCTGTAAATTATTAGATCAAGAATTGTAATTGCATGCCCCTGTTGAAGAGGGGCAGAAAAATTGGGCCTTTGGTGGTGGTGGTGGTGGTGGTGTTGCCACAACACTGTAAGCCCTCACAGTTACTCTTGGTGGGTGCAGGAATGGGCCCTGCTGTAAATTATTAGATCAAGAATTGTAATTACATACCCCTGTTGAACAGGGGCAGAAAAATTGGGCCTTAGGCACTGGTGCCACAACACTGCAACCCCTCACAGATACTGTACTTGGAGCACAGCAATGAGCCCTGTTGCAAAGTATCGCATCAAAAATTGTAATTACACGCCCCTGTTAAACAGGGGCTGAAAAATTGGGCCTTAGGCACTGGTGCCACAACACTGCAACCCCTCACAGATACTGTACTTGGAGCACAGCAATGAGCCCTGTTGCAAAGTATTGCATCAAAAATTGTAATTACACGCCCCTGTTAAACAGGGGCTGAAAAATTGGGCCTTAGGCACTGGTGCTGGTGCCACGACACTGCAACCTCTCCCAGATACTCTAGTTGGAGTGCAGGAATGAGCCCTGCTGCAAAGAATTGCATAAAAAATTGTAATTACATGCCCCTGTTAAACAGGGGCTGAAAAATTGGGCCTTAGCCACTGGTGGCGGCACCCAGAAACAAAAATGTTCTTCCAAACAATAATCAGGAATCAGATCATTGAGGAGGAAGAGGATAGTCAGTCAACATAACAGGACAGTCACTCAGCATCAGCATAGGCAGTCTTGAAGGGATGTGACATTTCAAAATAAATTATTCTGTTACATCAGCTTCAGGTGCTTGGTAGCTGGTGGTGATCCAAGACTGGTTCATCTTTATGAAGGTCAGTCGATCAACCGAGTCGGTGGACAGGTGCACCCTGTTATCTGTGACAAAGCCTCCAGCAGCACTGAATGTGCGTTCTGAAAGAACACTGGATGCAGGACAGGCCAGTAGCTCAATTGCATACTGTGCAAGCTCTGGCCAGTGATCCATCCTCAAGACCCAGTAAGCCAGAGGATTTTCGGTGGGAAAGGTGTCCAAGTCTGACCTTGCCCCTAGGTATTCCTGCACCGTGTATATCAGACGCTGGCGATGGTTGCTGGAACGGATCATACCTTGAGGCTGCGGACTAAAAAATTGTCTGAACGCATCGGTCAGACGGCCACCTTCTCCACCGCTCCTTCTGCTACTGACTGAAGCCTCAGAGTGGCCAGCCAGTAATGGTCCCTCTCCTTGATCTGAAGAATACGAGGATCCTTCCGCAGACTTTGCAGGATCAGGGAGGCCATGCAGCGTATGTTAGCTGAGGCATTCGGTCCGGAGTCCTCTGGGTCACTAAGGACGACATGATCCGCAGCCACCTCCTCCCAGCCACGTACTAGTCCACGGGTTTCTTGGGACTGTAAATCATCCCTAAAAGACTGCTGCTGTTGATGCTGAGTGCCAGGCTCCACCTCCATGCTGACACAATCCTCTTCCTCGTCCTCTTCCTGTGTGATGGGTGGGACAGAAGGAACACTGTCTGGGTAAAGGGGGCCTTGAGAGGCAAGGAAGTCCTCCTCTTCCTGCCTCTGTTCTGCCTTAAGTGCCCTGTCCATTATTTCACGCAGCGTATGCTCCAACAGGTGGAGAAGAGGTACAGTGTCACTAATGCATGCACTGTCACTGCTCACCATCCTCGTGGCCTCCTCAAATGGTGCCAGAACAGTGCATGCATCCCTAATCATGCCCCCCTGTCTTGGTGCCGTAGTTGCACAGGTACTCATTGATGGCCCTCTGCTGCATGTGCAGCCGCTGCAGCATGGCCAAGGTTGAGTTCCACCTGGTGGGCATGTCACATATAAGGCGGTTCTTGGGCAGGTTCAACTCCTTTTGCAGCTCAGCCAGCTGAGCACTGGCATTATATGATCTGTGGAAATGCACACAGACTTTCCTGGCCTGCCTCAGGACATCCTGTAAGCCCGGGTACCTGCCCAAGAACCGCTGCACCACCAGGTTAAGGACGTGAGCCACACAGGGCACATGGGTCAGTTGTGCCTGTCGGAGGGCGGAGAGGAAGTTGGTGCCATTGTCGCAAACCACCATTCCTGGCTTAAGCTGGCGTGGCGTCAACCACCTCTCGGCCTGCCCCTGCAGAGCTGACAGAACCTCAGCCCCAGTGTGGCTCCTGTCCCTCAAACACACCAGCACAAGCACGGCATGGCATCTTTTTGCCTGAGTACTTGCGTAGCCCCTTGAACTCCTACGGAGCACCGCTGGTTCCGAGGACAAAGCACAGGAAGAGGCCATGGAGGAAGAAGAAGAGGAGGGGGTGGAGGAGAGAGGTGTGTCACAACCAGTAGTAGCATTTTGGAGGCGTGGCGATGGAACAACCTCCAACACTACTGCACCTTGTCCTGCATCCTTCCCAGCTGCCAAAAGAGTGACCCAATGGGCCGTGAAAGAAAGTTAACGTCCCTGTCCATGCCTGCTGGACCATGAGTCAGCGGTAATATGCACCTTAACGCTGACCGCCCTGTCCAGAGAGGCATGGACATTGCCTTCCACATACCGGTAGAGAGCTGGAATCGCCTTCCGTGAGAAAAAGTGGCGTTTGGGAACTTGCCACTGAGGAATCGCAAATTGCACAAACTCACGGAAGGGGGCTGAGTCTACCAACTGAAAAGGCAGCAGTTAAATTGCTAGCAATTTAGCCAAGCTAGCATTCAACCGCTGGGCATGTGGATGGCTGGGAGTGAACTTCTTTCGACGGTCCAGCAGCTGGGGCAGGGAAATTTGCCTGAAACAATCGGACGTCGGTGTACTGCTAGCAGAGTGCCCGCAAGTACTTGGCTGTGACACACCTAATTCTACACCTTCATTCTTCTCAGTGCAGGTTTCAGAGAGGACTGAAGGTATAGTGGGGTTGGAGATCCAAGCTGATGGGATGTCCGCTTAGTTCTTTGGTGTGGGTCTTTAAGGTACGCTTGCCAACGAGCTGCATGGCAGGTCAACATATGTCTGGTCAAGCAAGTGGTGCCCAAGCGGCTGATGTTTTGGCCACGCGAGATACGCTTGAGACATATGTTGCAAATAGCAGCAGTGCGATCTGATGCACTCGATTCAAAAAAGGCCCACACCAAAGAACTTTTGGAATAACGGGCAGAGGCAGTGCCCTGCACAGGCATAGCTCTGCGGTGTGATTCAGTCAGTGTGCTGCCCTTACGCTGGCCCACGGAGGGCATCCTGCCTTGTTGGAGATGTGCCTCCTCCTCATCCTCCTCCTCCTCTCTCCTGTCAGGCACCCACATGGAGTCAGTGACCTCATCATTCCCTCCCTCCTCATCACTGGAGCCAATCTGGCAGTATGCTGCAGCTGCTGGAACATGACTGCCAGATTGCTGTCCTTCTTGAACATCCCCTCTCTCTACGCTCACGCTACTGCCTTCCTCTAGCTGGGTATCATCATCAGACCCTTCAAAATGCTGGGCATCCTCCTGGAGCTTGTACCCAACACTGTGCTCAAACAGTTCGGGGAACTCCTCAGGAGGACATGGTGGTTCTAGGGAAGGAGTGACTGATAATGACATTGATACGAGGGAAGAGGGCATTTTGGCAGCTGCTTTGCCAGTACCCTGAGCCTGGGTGAGAGAGGATGAGGAGGATGAAGAGGGCTTGGTCATCCACTCTACCAAGTCTTCGGCATGATGCGGCTCAACACGTCCAGCTGCCGAAAATAAGGACAAGCGTGTCCCATGGCCACGTGCTGATGATGATGCACCACGTCCACGACCAGCACTGTTGTCTCTAGACACAGAGCCTGCTTGCCCTCTTTTATTGGCTTGTGACTGTCTGCCTCTCCTTGTTGGCCTTCCAGACATAGTAATGGCCTGCAGGGAGATGGGAAAACCAGTGATTGGGTAGTGTATATTGTGCTGGAGGCACACAACACCCACTAACTCCTGCAGATGCCTTTATTAGAGAACACCAGCAAAAAATGGTAGATACAGGTGTATACTGTGCTGTGCTGGAGGCACACAACACCCACTAACTCCTGCAGATGCCTGTATTAGAGAACAGCAAAAAAGTGTAGATACAGGTGTATACAGTGCTGGGGCACACAACATCCACTAACTCCTGCAGATGCCTGTATTAGAGAACAGCAAAAAAGTGTAGATACAGGTGTATACTGTGCTGGGGCACACAACACCCACTAACTCTTGCAGATGCCTGTATTAGAGAACAGCAAAAAAGTGTAGATACAGGTGTATACTGTGCTGGGGCACACAACACCCACTAACTCCTGCAGATGCCTTTATTAGAGAACAGCAATAATGGGTATATACAGGTGTATACTGTGCTGGGGCACACAACAC
This sequence comes from Rana muscosa, assembly GCA_029206835.1. Classification (NCBI taxonomy): domain Eukaryota; kingdom Metazoa; phylum Chordata; class Amphibia; order Anura; family Ranidae; genus Rana; species Rana muscosa. Next base: position 12,524,022 of record JARGYO010005562.1, read on the forward strand.
CCACTAACTCCTGCAGATGCCTGTATTAGGGAACAGCAATAAAGTGTAGATACAGGTGTATACTGTGCTGGGGCACACAACACCCACTAACTCCTGCAGATGCATGAGAAAAGAACACGCTGTCCCTGCCTATCTAGCTTAGAGAACAGCAAAAAAGTGTAGATACAGGTGTATACTGTGCTGGGGCACACAACACCCACTAACTCCTGCAGATGCCTGAGAAAAGAACACACTGTCCCTGCCTATCTAGCTTAGAGAACAGCAATAAAGTGTAGATACAGGTGTATACTGTACTGGGGCACACAACACCCACTAACTCCTGCAAATGCCTGAGAAAAGAACACACTGTCCCTGCCTATCTAGCTTTGAGAACAGCAATAACGTGTAGATACAGGTGTATACTGTGCTGGGGCACACAACACCCACTAACTCCTGCAGATGCCTGAGAAAAGAACACACTGTCCCTGCCTGCCTATCTAGCTTAGAGAACAGCAATAAAGTGTAGATACAGGTGTATACTGTGCTGGAGGCACACAACTATACAAGTAAAAAATGCGCAAAAAATACCAGAGACTCAAATATCCAAACAATATGGTAGTAACTAAGTGTACATAGCGATAGACACAGCTAAGTAGACTTAGGTGAAAAGTTAGTTGAAAGTCCAAGTACTGGAGGTGAAGGGTATATCAGGGGTTAAAGTTACACTCCCATGGCTGCCGTCAAAGGGGAACAGAGACCATGTTCCAGTTCTGCAGGAAAAACACAAGGAGAGAGGCGCCTCTGGGTGTAGCAGTATTAAAACAATTTATTTAGGCAGTGAACAGAAGCCACTCACATTTTGTTGGTAAAAAACAAGCATGTAGAACTTCCCAATCAGGGGAAAGGAGGGATCATCAGATGTGTCAGTCCACTTCTCTTCCTGCAGGGGCACTAGGGTGCTCTGGATTCGCTCTCACCACTGACAGATGTATAGAAGAGGCTAGCTGCGATGGAGGAGGAAATCCAAAGCGAGGCTTGGAGCGCGATGGTGTAGCAGGCGAGGGGTGCTGACGTCACTGGAATGCGACGCGTTTCGTGAGGTACAGGCTGCGAGTGACGTGGCAGCCGCACTCCTTTATCAAGCTATAGGAGAGGGAGGTGTGGAGCTAGATTATATTGCAAGGAAGGGGGGCGGGGAGCGGGCATAGCAGGAAAAGGAAGAGGCGGAATGGTCAGTGGAGGTGTGATTGACACACAAAGGAACAAATAATCAGCTAATGGCAGTACAATGATAAGGTGGTGTGATGTTATAATGGTATACGATATAATGGTGAACGATTTTCACATGAAGAAGTTATGGCAGGTGGACTAACGAATGGAATGATGCTTAATAAATGACATGGAGAATATCAATATTAGTGAAGATTAAAAAAAGGGAGAAAATTAATAAGATAATAATAATAATAATAATAATAATAATAATAATGGAGGATGGGCTGGATGGTGTGATATAATTAATATTAAATTAGTATTAAATGGATTGGAAAGGGGGGGGGGGAAATGTGGCATAAAATAACAGAACAGGGTGATGGGTAGGCGGGGGAAGGGGGGGAAGGGAAGTTATTTACTAGGAAATGATGCACAGAAGGAATATGAAATCCGAACTCACATATGTATATATATGTGCGCGCGCATACACGCACACATACACAAGGAAAAAAAACAGCATGCATATGCGCACACGCACATATTAAAAGTTTTTGTTATATTTTATAAAACATGATGGCGGATAATAATAAATAGATAAATCATGAATAGATAATGAAAAGCGGGCGGGGGGGGAGGAGGATGGGAAAAGGGGGGGGGGAGCAAATAAGTGTAATGCGGCCTATGATGTACCTATGAAGGGTGGGTGCTGGGGTCGAGGTATACATACACAAAATTATCGTATAAAAATACAACATACAGGTGTATATATGTATACGCGTGCATACATACATACACATACACATTAGATCAAAATGGTTAAATGAGATGTATACATGTGTATACATACTGTGAGGGGGGGCTAGCTCGGCAGCGGGTATGTGTGACCCCCGGGATGGGCTCCCCACCCAAAACAGGCCCAGCAGACGGAGGTTGTGGTTTTCAAAATCAAAAAGGTGCGGTTTTTTCTATTTACAGTGACAAAAACACAGCAAGGCAAAAAAAACAAACACAAAATAAATCCTGGTCAACTTGACCTCTAACTAAACTTACAGGTTTCCTAACTAACGACTGGGATCAGCCTAGTGCTGTCCTAGTCCCTGGTTTTAAATGTCCAAGCAAAATATAGCCACACAGGCTTTCTCTCACCGCACAGGGGTTCACTCTCCCTAGACAGTCCACACAGGTCTGCTTCCAGGCATGAGCTAACATCTAATGAAGCTGGGAGTTTTTATAGAGGCCTAAATGAGCTGACAAGCTTCACCTGGCCTCATCAACTCCCTGTCTGTACGACGCCCCACACTCTCCCTAGAGGTATGAGTCATCAATGAGCCCACTAGTCTCAGCTGGGCTTATACAACTCTCCACCTAGCTGTATAAATCGGCGTAAAGCCTGAATCTGGGCGAAATATATCTACCCCCCTGGATGCAACCAGGTGACTTTACCTTCCTGCTGTCACATACCCCCCCCTCTTGTTTTAACCTCGGGGTTGGAACACCAGCAATCAGGCATTCATGTACTCGAGACAAAGCATCCACATTCCCCATTTGAACGCCAGGGCGATGCTTTACTGTGAAGTTGAATTCCTGGAGGGCCAGGAACCACCTATTCACTCTTCTATTTGTTTCCTTGTTTTGAGCCATCCACTTTAACGGAGCGTGATCCGTAACCATGTCAAAGTGCCTACCTAGCAGGTAGTACCGAAGGGAATCTAGAGCCCACTTCACCGCTAAACACTCCTTTTCAACGGTGGCGTAATTTACCTCATGGGACTTCAACTTCCTGCTGAGGTAAATGACTGGGTGCTCTTCCCCGTTCCAGACCTGGGACAATACTGCTCCTAACCCCACATCTGACGCATCACTTTGTACGACAAAGTCTCTAGAGAAGTCGGGTGAGTACAACACTGGCTGGCTACATAAGGCTTGTTTCAAGAATTGGAATGCTGCCTCAGCCTCGGGGGTCCATTTAATCATGACCGACCCTTTCCCCTTCGTCAGGTTGGTTAGGGGCACAGCCTTAGAAGCAAAGTGGGGAATGAATCGCCGATAATACCCAGCGATTCCCAGAAAGGCTCGTACCTGCTTCTTGCTGTTGGGACGTGGCCAACTCTGGATGGCCTCGACTTTGTTGAGTTGGGGTTTTATTACTCCCCTCCCAATGGTGTACCCAAGATATTTGGCCTCCTCCTGCCCAATGGTACACTTCTTGGGGTTAGCCGTAAACCCTGCTTCCCGAACAGAGTCCAGGACTGCTTGCACTTTTGGCAGATGTGAGGCCCAATCTGTGCTATGGACAATTATGTCATCCAGGTAAGCCGCAGCATACTTCCGATGGGGCCTCAGCATCTGGTCCATTTTCCGCTGGAATGTGGCCGGCGCATTCTGTAACCCGAACGGCATTCTTTTATATTGGAACGCCCCGTCTGGGGTTACAAATGCGGTTTTCTCTTTGGCCGACTTGGCCAGGGGGATTTGCCAATACCCTTTTGTGAGGTCAAGAGTCGTCATGTATCGGGCTGTTCCCAGCCGGTCGATCAACTCATCTATACGTGGCATGGGGTAGGTGTCAAATTTTGTAACTTTGTTCAACTGACGAAAATCGTTACAAAATCGCCAGCTCCCATCCGGTTTAGGCACCAACACAATGGGACTAGACCAATCACTTTGGGACTCCTCTATCACCCCTAAGTTCAGCATTCTCTGTACTTCCTCCCGTATTGCCTCCCGTCGGGCTTCTGGGATCCGATAGGGTTTTAACTTCACCCTTTCACCGGGCGGGGTAATAATGTCATGCTCTACCCCAGATGTTTGTCCCGGCAGCTCAGAGAATACCTCCTTGTTGCGAAGTACAAACTCCTTAACCTCCTGTTGTTGGGGTTGTGACAAGGTGGCTGCGATTCCAACCTCAGGAATCACGCAACCAGTTTGAGCTGGTGACCAAGTGTCTGCGACTAGGGACTCTCTATCCCTCCAGGCTTTCAACAGATTAACGTGATAGATCTGTTCGGGCTTTCGCCTTCCTGGTTGTCTGACCTTGTAATTCACTTCGCTCACTTTTTCCATTATCTCGTAGGGGCCTTGCCATTTGGCAAGGAATTTACTTTCAACCGTAGGGACAAGTACCAATACCCTATCCCCCGGGGAAAAGGTACGGGTCTTGGCTCCACGGTTGTACACTCTCTGCTGTGCCAACTGCGCTTGGGCCAAATGTTCCTTCACGATGGGCATTACCTGTGCAATTCGATCTTGCATCAGGGCGACATGCTCAATCACACTCCTGTGGGGAGAACTCTCACTTTCCCAAGTTTCCTTGGCAATATCCAACAGCCCTCTTGGGTGTCTCCCATACAGTAACTCAAAGGGGGAGAATCCCGTAGAGGATTGGGGCACCTCCCTAATAGCAAACATCAAATAAGGAAGTAGACAGTCCCAATCCCTTCCATCTCTATCCACCACTTTCTTCAACATTTGTTTTAGGGTTTTGTTGAATCTTTCAACCAGCCCATCGGTTTGGGGGTGATACACAGATGTACGCAATTGCGTCACTTTGAACAATTTACACAGCTCTTTCATAACCCGGGACATAAAGGGTGTACCTTGGTCCGTAAGCAGTTCTTTACAAATACCCACCCGGCTAAAAACAAGAGATAGCTCTTTGGCTATGGTTTTGGCCGAGGTATTTCTGAGAGGGATCGCTTCTGGATAACGGGTGGCATAGTCCATTATAACCAATATGTACTGGTGCCCCCTAGCGGACTTGATCATAGGACCTACCAAATCCATTGCGATTCTCTCAAACGGGACCTCAATGATGGGTAGAGGGACCAGCGGGCTACGGAAATGTGGCATCGGGGCCGACCTCTGACACACAGGGCAGGAGGAACAATAATTTTCTATGTCCTTCATCACCCCAGGCCAATAGAATCTCTGTAATACCCTCTCTCGGGTTTTCTCTGTCCCCAGATGACCTCCAAGAATGTGCCCATGGGCCAACTCCAACACCAACTTCCTGTAAGGTTTGGGCACCACCAGCTGCTCAACGGTTTCTTCTGCCCTTTTTGCCACCCGATACAGTAGGTCCTTCTCTACGCTGAAGTATGGGTAAGTGCAGGTATTATCTGGGTTCACTAACTCGCCATCTATTTTCACTACGTTTTCCCGTGCCTTTATTAGGGCGGGGTCTTTCAACTGTTCTGTGGCAAAGTTTTCCCTGTGAACCTCAAGATCAGAAAACTCCACAGACGGTAGGTTTTCGTCTGAGGAGGTGGGCTCCTCTCCAGTTTCTTGAGTCTCCCCTGCCAATACTGACAAGGGAAATTCCGGAGAGTCCTCACCACTCTCAGGGGAGTTCTGGCTATCACATTCCTGGTACATAGGGGCACCAGTGGGGGGCTCAGGATCATCCCACAGTTCCCAGAACTTCGGAAAATCCCTTCCCACAATGGCGTCATGCGGTAACTGAGATACTAAGCCCACTGGATGAGAGAGGGTACCTTTGGGGGTCTCGAAACACACCGTAGTCACTGGATACTCTCGGGTGTCCCCATGCACACAAATAACGGCTACCTTGCTATTCCCAGAGACCTCTGTTTTAACTAACTCAGCCTTTATCAGGGTCACAAGGCTACCTGAATCCAGCAATACCACAACATTTCTACCATTAATACACATTTTGCATAAATGTTTCTCAGTTCCCCGAATGGCAGTGCATGCGACTGTCGCACACAGCGACTGACGTCTGCCCGTCAGAAAGTCACACTGCATGGGTTCCTCCACAACCGGGCAATTTGCTGCAATATGTCCCGCTTGCCGGCAGCGGTAGCAAACGATCCTTCTTGCGGCCTCTTGAGCCGCTGATTTCCCAGGCTGTTCTCGCCAAACTTGGGGTAGAGCTCCCACCCTCTCACTCTCTCCACCCTCACCCCTTGGAATCCTCTTATCCGCCCCTGGGGATGGTCTGGTCTTAGGGTGGAAAGTCCGAGTGTCTCTGGAAGAGGCCGTCAGGTTCTCTGTAGCCAAGTATTTCTCCACACGATCCACAAGACCATCGGCCGTCTCTGGGTCTCCATGGCTTACCCACTTTTGGATGGCAGTAGGAAGAGCTCTCAAAAACCGATCCATTACAACACGTTCCACAATCTTTGGTGCGGACAAAGTCTCTGGCTGTAGCCACTTTCTGCTCAGGTGAATGAGATCATACATTTGAGACCTGGGGGGTTTTCCAAGCTGGAAAGTCCAGTTATGCACACGCTGAGCCCGGACAGCCTGGGTGACACCCAGCCTTGCCAATATCTCAGCTTTTAGCATCACATAGTCTTTTGCTTGGTCAGGCTCCAGGTCATAGTAAGCCTTCTGCGATTCACCAGTTAACAGAGGAGCCACCAGTCCAGCCCACTGCTCCTCAGGCCACTTTTCTCTTTCAGCAGTCCTTTCAAATGTGGTCAAAAATACCTCTGGATCATCCTCTCCAGTCATTTTTGTCAATAAACGACTCACCCCAAAGGACGCGGTATTAGTGGGACGGCTTTCCTCACTGGTCTGCGGACGTTGCTGCATTACTGCTTCCATTTGTTGTAGTCTCTGCTCTTGCTTCTGTAACAGGTCTATGAAGCGGGCCTCAGATTGCTGCTGGGCTTGTTGCTGAGCTTCCAGACTCTGTTGGTGAGCTTGCTGCTGGGCTGCAAGGCTCTGTTGATGAGCTTGCTGCTGGGCTGCGAAGTTCTGTTGTTGAGCTGCAAGGCTCTGTTGATGAGCTGCAAGGCTCTTTTGCAAACCTGCATTTGTCTGCTGTTGATTGGCATTTGCTAGAGCCAGCTGCTTCAGTATCTCCTCCATGCTGGCTTAAAAAAAACTGCCCGCATTCTCCACCAACTGTGAGGGGGGGCTAGCTCGGCAGCGGGTATGTGTGACCCCCGGGATGGGCTCCCCACCCAAAACAGGCCCAGCAGACGGAGGTTGTGGTTTTCAAAATCAAAAAGGTGCGGTTTTTTCTATTTACAGTGACAAAAACACAGCAAGGCAAAAAAAACAAACACAAAATAAATCCTGGTCAACTTGACCTCTAACTAAACTTACAGGTTTCCTAACTAACGACTGGGATCAGCCTAGTGCTGTCCTAGTCCCTGGTTTTAAATGTCCAAGCAAAATATAGCCACACAGGCTTTCTCTCACCGCACAGGGGTTCACTCTCCCTAGACAGTCCACACAGGTCTGCTTCCAGGCATGAGCTAACATCTAATGAAGCTGGGAGTTTTTATAGAGGCCTAAATGAGCTGACAAGCTTCACCTGGCCTCATCAACTCCCTGTCTGTACGACGCCCCACACTCTCCCTAGAGGTATGAGTCATCAATGAGCCCACTAGTCTCAGCTGGGCTTATACAACTCTCCACCTAGCTGTATAAATCGGCGTAAAGCCTGAATCTGGGCGAAATATATCTACCCCCCCTGGATGCAACCAGGTGACTTTACCTTCCTGCTGTCACAATACACACATGCACACATACATTATATATACACATTAAAACAAATTGGTTTGAATGAGAATAAAACCATATATAAGCACATGTATAGCATAATATAAAACTACACCAAGAAACATGGGGTAGATAGATGAGGGAAAAGGGGGGGGGGGGGTGTTAAAAGAGGAAAGGAAAAAAGGGGGGGGGAGTGTTTTTAGTTTATGTATAACAGAAAACGTGATACTAAAAAGGACAGAGGAAGAAAGGAGAGAGAAAAAAAAAAAAAAGAAGAATGAAAAAAGAAAGCGATATTAAAGATAGTATAATAATAAAAAGCGAGAGAAAAAAAAAGGAGAGAGGAGGGGAAGAAAGGGAGGGGATGGAAAGAGAGGATGGAAGAAAAATAATAATAAAAAGGGGGGGGGAGGGGGGGATGGGAGAACAGAAGCGGGGGAGGGAGGCAGCAGAAAAGCAACAGAACCTGCAGAATGCATGGCCACAGTAAAAACCAATACCTAAAAGAATATGTATATACACAGGTGTGAAAAGAATAAAAATGAGAATAAGAACAAAGATGGATTTATAAAATGGTGTTAACTTCGATGCTCTCATTAATACCTCCGGGCGAGAGTACATCTAGGGTGTAGATCCAGTAAGTCTCTCTGGCACAAAGTTTAATGAATCTTTCAGCTGCTGGAAGGGATCTATCAATTTGTTCAATGACCCATACCTGAAGCCCTGAGGTAGATTTTTGGTGTGCAGTGGTGAAATGTCTTGGTACACTATGAGGGTCAGTACCGCCCTCTATGTATCTCCTATATTCTCCGAATCTTTGTCTCAGAGGTCGTATGGTGCGGCCTACATACATTAGGCCACACGGGCAACTCAGACCATATACCACAAAGTCGGAAGAACAGTTAGAAAACTCTTTTAGTGGGTATGTCTTGCTTTTAGTGCTGAATGATTTTTGACCATGCTTAACAAATTTGCATGTCTTGCATAGAGGCTTCCGGCACTGATACATACCCACTATAGGTATAAGGGTAAGAGCGGGGGGTGGGTGGGGGAATAGTTTTGGGTTTACTGGGCGCAATCTTGTTTTTGAGGTTTGGGGCCCTCGGATAAGTAACTCTGGGTTGTGCCGGGAGTACAGATTTTAAGTGAGGGTCCTGTAATAGTATGTCCCAATGTTTGGACAGGATTCTTTCCATATTTTTGTGCTTATGGTGGAAGGTGGTTATGAATCTGGTTGAACAATCTTTCATAGATGTATCAGATTTGGGCGGCTTTCCATGAAGATAAAAGTTATAAGCTTCATCGATTAATCAGAATGGATACTGTTTCTCCGTAAATTTTCTAGTTTCGAGTTCGACATAGTCCAAATCCTTAGTGCAGTTTTGTCTTAGTCGACAAAGTTGACCCTTGGGGATGTTGTTTATCCATTTTGGTAGATGGCAGCTCTTGAAGTGCAAATAGGAGTTTCCTGCCGTGGGTTTCGTGTAATTTTTAGCACAGATGGTATGTTCGTCATGTCCGAGTTCTAGATCCAGCAAGGCCATGGAAGAGGGGTGGGAGACGGATGTAAAGGACAGCCCATAGCTGTTATTATTGCAGTGTTTGACAAAAAGAGGGATGAGGTCGGGGGCACCATCCCAAATGATAATCAAATCATCGATGTAACGTCCAAAGAAAATAATTTTGGCTGCATAGGGGTTGTTTTTGTGAATGTGATTGATCTCCCAAAAACCCATGGCGAGGTTTGCGTAAGAGGGGGCAAAGTTGGCCCCCATTGCTGTGCCTTGTACTTGCTGGAAAAAATCGCCATCAAAAGTAAAATAATTGTGGGTAAGGCAGAATTTTGTAGCCTGAATGATAAAGTCTGCCTGGTGTGAATTGATCAATGGGTCCATGAGCAAAAATTGCTCTAATGCCATTAGGCCAAAGCTATGCGGGATGGAGGTGTAAAGCGAACAGACATCTAAGGACAGCCAGACGTATGTTGGTTCCCACCTATAAGGGGATAGACGTTCCAATAGGTGTGTACTATCACGTATATAAGATTCTAGTTGGGGTACAATGGGTTGCAAAAATTGGTCAATGTAAAGGCTGAATCCGGTGGTGACGCTATCCATGGCTGCTACGATTGGTCTCCCTGGGGGGTGTAATAGATCTTTATGAATTTTGGGTAAGTAGTAAAAGTAAGGTATCTGGTAAAAGTGTTTCCGAAAAAAATAACATTCTGTTTTAGTGATGATGCCATCCAGGAGTGCATCAGAAATCAGGGAGTCGGCTTCTCTGGCAAAGTCAGTCGTTGGGTCTTTTTTGAGTTTTGTGTAGGTAGCTTCGTCAGAAAGGAGTCTATGAGCTTCTTTAAAATAGTCTGTTTTGTCAAGGAGTACAATACCCCCTCCTTTATCGGCTGATTTAATTATGATATTGTCGGCATGTATAAGTAGATCTAGGGCTTTGATTTTGGATGGTGAAAGGTTATTATGTTTCGATGTGGGGTTGGAGTTGCACAGCTTGACTAGGTCTGCATAGACCACTCTGTAAAAACTCTTGAGATATGGCCCTTTAGAGTGCGTAGGAAAAAAGATTGATTTGGGCCTAAGTGACGAGTGGATTATCGGAGGGGATGTAACATGATGTTGGGTACAGAGTCTTATAAAGTCCTCTTCATCAAGACTGTGGATGTTGAGATCGAAAGACTCAATAAAGGATAAAGAAGAGTCAGAAGTGGATGGAATGGGGGGACTCATAGTAGGATTATGAGGGGTTTGATTCCTATCTTTCTCTTCTTTGATGTGGTAATACCTCTTAAGGGTGAGATTCCGTATGCAACGATTGAGGTCTTTAAACAGGATAAAGGGATTAGGATGGTTTATGGGAGCAAAATTAAGACCGTGACTGAGAAGAGAGGTGTCAGCAGTAGATAGAATATGTGAAGAAAGATTAAAGATTTTTATAGTTTTTGGTATTTCTGAGTTTTTTGATGGTGATCGTTTTCTTCGTCCTCCTCTGCAGCCTCTCCTATGAGTTTTCTTTTCCTTGAGGCTAGGGCCGGAGGAGGACTTGGTACTAAAAAAGATGATGATGGTGTGGGGGTCCCCGAAGGGGAAGGTAGGCTGTCAGTTACAGTAGTAGGAGCAGGGACATCGGAATGAGGAGATTCCTGGTCTGTATGTTCCATGGGTGCTGGTGGGGTGCAACCATTGGGTATGTTGATAGATAGATCAGACTCTCCTACAGTGAGAGGAGGATTGAGAGGAACAATGTTGTTCCTAATGTCGGGTCCTCGTCTTCTGTGGTACAGGAGCTATTGCTTGGAGTGGTGGATGACAAGGGCAGTGGTGTTGGTCGAGAACTGGTTGTTCTATTGTAGAAATGATTTAATGCTGTGATAAGCCCTTGATTTTTATCATTATTATCTTTACTGTGTATATTGGTCTTGATTGGACCAGGGTAACGTCTGGGAGCATTATGATGAACCCGAACTGGTGATGAAATAATATGGGGGAGAATGGATTATTTCCATTGTCTATTTGGGGCATGTTGGCTAGGAAGCCTTAGGCCCATTAGAGGAGGGGGGGTGGTAGTGGCTCATGAAGTGGGTGAGAAGCGAAGGATGTGGCCAGAGTGGCATTGATGAGTGGTGCTCTAATGTTGTTATTGGAGGTCTTTTTGTTCCATGTGAAAATCCGATCGAGATTATAATCATCAAGATCACGTTTGAATTTTCCCATTTTCATATTGACCAGGTGATCCTCATCTTTCTGGGTATTGTTCTTTAGGACCTCTAACCAGCTGGAGGGAATAGGTACTGCAAGTTTAGAGATGTCTTCTATGACTATTTTGACTTGCTGATTAAGTTTATCAAACCTATTTTCTCTATGGGCAATGAGTATGCCCATCCACTTAACTGTGCAGAATTCTGCAATGTTGGTCCATTCTTTAGAACTATCATTGTCCAGGAACATAGGGCAATCCTTCAGTATGCGCAGACCTCTGGGAGAGACTTTGGTGTCTATATATTGGGACAGGAAGAATTTATCTCACCACTGTTGGTTGGTGGTCAAAACTAATCTTTCCAGTTGTTTGAATTTACCACAGAGGGTATGGCACAATTTGCCTGTGAGTTTTGCAGCGGTGGAAAACGTTACAGTGGACAGCATAGGGTATATCTGCTCTAGGACTGTATACCTATTAATTTCTATAGTGTAAATAATATCCATAGTGGCAAGGTGTGGGATGGGACAGGTAGAAAAATAATAAAATGAAATAAAAATAAGAAATAAAAATAAATATAAATATACAAATCAAAAAATCAGAAATAGGGGAAGGGGGATGAGGTAACGGGGTGTAGGGCCAACACTGAGTATTTAAGACATTTATAGGTACTGTGACAGCAGGAAGGTAAAGTCACCTGGTTGCATCCAGGGGGGTAGATATATTTCGCCCAGATTCAGGCTTTACGCCGACTTATACAACTAGGTGGAGAGTTGTATAAGCCCAGCTGAGGTTAGTGGGCTCATGGATGACTCATACCTCTAGGGAGAGTGTGGGGCGTCGTGCAGACAGGGAGTTGATGAGACCAGCTGAAGCTTGTCAGCTCATTTAGGCCTCTATAAGAACTCCCAGATTCATTAGGTGTTTGCTGATGCCTGGACCCAGACCTGTGTGGACTGTCTAGGGAGAGTGAACCCCTGTGCGGTGAGACAAAGCCTGTGTGGCTATTTGCTTGGACATTTAAAACCAGGGACTTAGGGACTAGGACAGCACTAGGCTGATCCCAGTTGTTAGTTAGGAAACCTGTATGTTTAGTCAGAGGTCAAGTTGACCAGGATTTATTTTGTTTATGTTTCTTTTGCTTTGCTGTGTTTTGTCACTGTAAATAGAAAATAAACCACACCTTTTTGATTTTTGAAAACCACAACCTCCGTTTGCTGGGCCTGTTTTTGTGTGGGGAGCCCATCCCGGGGGGCACACACACCCGCTGCCGAGCTAACCCCCTCACAGTTGGTGGAGAACCAGTGGCAGTTTTTTTTAAGCCAGCATGGAGGAGATACTGAAGCAGCTGGCTCTAGCAAATGCCAATCAACAGCAGACAAATGCAGGTTTGCAAAAGAGCCTTGCAGCTCATCAACAGAGCCTTGCAGCTCAACAACAGAACTTCGCAGCCCAGCAGCAAGCTCATCAACAGAGCCTTGCAGCCCAGCAGCAGACAAACGCAACTTTGCAACAGAGTCTGGAGGCTCAGCAACAAGCCCAGCAGCAATCTGAGGCCCGCTTCATAGACCTGTTGCAGAAGCAAGAGCAGAGACTACAACAACAGATGGAAGCAGTAATGCAGCAACGTCCGCAGACCAGTGAGGAAAGCCGTCCCACTAATACCGCGTCCTTTGGGGTGAGTCGTTTATTGACAAAAATGACTGGAGAGGATGATCCAGAGGTATTTTTGACCACATTTGAAAGGACCGCTGAAAGAGAAAAGTGGCCTGAGGAGCAGTGGGCTGGACTGGTGGCTCCTCTGTTAACTGGTGAATCGCAGAAAGCTTACTATGACCTAGAGCCTAACCAAGCAAAAGACTATGTGGTGCTAAAAGCTGAAATTTTGGCAAGGCTGGGTGTCACCCAGGCTGTCCGGGCTCAGCGTGTGCATAACTGGACTTTCCAGCTTGGAAAACCCCCCAGGTCTCAAATGTATGATCTCATTCACCTGAGCAGAAAGTGGCTACAGCCAGAGACTTTGTCCGCACCAAAGATTGTGGAACGTGTTGTAATGGATCGGTTTTTGAGAGCTCTTCCTACTGCCATCCAAAAGTGGGTAAGCCATGGAGACCCAGAGACGGCCGATGGTCTTGTGGATCGTGTGGAGAAATACTTGGCTACAGAGAACCTGACGGCCTCTTCCAGAGACACTCGGACTTTCCACCCTAAGACCAGACCATCCCCAGGGGCGGATAAGAGGATTCCAAGGGGTGAGGGTGGAGAGAGTGAGAGGGTGGGAGCTCTACCCCAAGTTTGGCGAGAACAGCCTGGGAAATCAGCGGCTCAAGAGGCCGCAAGAAGGATCGTTTGCTACCGCTGCCGGCAAGCGGGACATATTGCAGCCAATTGCCCGGTTATGGAGGAACCCATGCAGTGTGACTTTCTGACGGGCAGACGTCAGTCGCTGTGTGCGACAGTCGCATGCACTGCCATTCGAGGAACTGAGAAACATTTATGCAAAATGTGTGTTAATGGTAGAAATGTTGTGGTATTGCTGGATTCAGGTAGCCTTGTGACCCTGATAAAGGCTGAGTTAGTTAAAACAGAGGTCTCTGGGAATAGCAAGGTAGCTGTTATTTGTGTGCATGGGGACACCCGAGAGTATCCAGTGACTACAGTGTGTTTCGAGACCCCCAAAGGTACCCTCTCTCATCCAGTGGGCTTAGTATCTCAGTTACCGCATGACGCCATTGTGGGAAGGGATTTTTCGAAGTTCTGGGAACTGTGGGATGATCCTGAGCCCCCCACTGGTGCCCCTATGTACCAGGAATGTGATAGCCAGAACTCCCCTGAGAGTGGTGAGGACTCTCCGGAATTTCCCTTATCAGTATTGGCAGGGGAGACTCAAGAAACTGGAGAGGAGCCCACCTCCTCAGACGAAAACCTACCGTCTGTGGAGTTTTCTGATCTTGAGGTTCACAGGGAAAACTTTGCCACAGAACAGTTGAAAGACCCCGCCCTAATAAAGGCACGGGAAAACGTAGTGAAAATAGATGGCGAGTTAGTGAACCCAGATAATACCTGCACTTACCCATACTTCAGCGTAGAGAAGGACCTACTGTATCGGGTGGCAAAAAGGGCAGAAGAAACCGTTGAGCAGCTTGTGGTGCCCAAACCTTACAGGAAGTTGGTGTTGGAGTTGGCCCATGGGCACATTCTTGGAGGTCATCTGGGGACAGAGAAAACCCGAGAGAGGGTATTACAGAGATTCTATTGGCCGGGGGTGATGAAGGACATAGAAAATTATTGTTCCTCCTGCCCTGTGTGTCAGAGGTCGGCCCCGATGCCACATGTCCGTAGCCCGCTGGTCCCTCTACCCATCATTGAGGTCCCGTTTGAGAGGATCGCCATGGATTTGGTAGGTCCTATAATCAAGTCCGCTAGGGGGCACCAGTACATATTAGTTATAATGGACTATGCCACCCGTTATCCAGAAGCGATCCCTCTCCGAAATACCTCGGCCAAAACCATAGCCAAAGAGCTATCTCTTGTGTTTAGCCGGGTGGGTATTTGTAAAGAACTGCTTACGGACCAAGGTACACCCTTTATGTCCCGGGTTATGAAGGAGCTGTGTAAATTGTTCAAAGTGACGCAATTACGTACATCTGTGTATCACCCCCAAACCGATGGGCTGGTTGAAAGATTCAACAAAACCCTAAAACAAATGTTGAAGAAAGTGGTGGATAGAGATGGAAAGGATTGGGACTGTCTACTTCCTTATCTGATGTTTGCTATTAGGGAGGTGCCCCAATCCTCTACGGGATTCTCCCCCTTTGAGTTACTGTATGGGAGACACCCAAGAGGGCTGTTGGATATTGCCAAGGAAACTTGGGAAAGTGAGAGTTCTCCCCACAGGAGTGTGATTGAGCATGTCGCCCTGATGCAAGACCGAATTGCACAGGTAATGCCCATCGTGAAGGAACATTTGGCCCAAGCGCAGTTAGCACAGCAGAGAGTGTACAACCGTGGAGCCAAGACCCGTACCTTTTCCCCGGGGGATAGGATACTGGTACTTGTCCCTACGGTTGAAAGTAAATTCCTTGCCAAATGGCAAGGCCCCTATGAGATAATGGAAAAAGTGAGCGAAGTGAATTACAAGGTCAGACAACCAGGAAGGCGAAAGCCCGAACAGATCTATCACGTTAATCTGTTGAAAGCCTGGAGGGATAGAGAGTCCCTAGTCGCAGACACTTGGTCACCAGCTCAAACTGGTTGCATCATTCCTGAGGTTGGAATAGCAGCCACCTTGTCACAACCCCAACAACAGGAGGTTAAGGAGTTTGTGCTTCGCAACAAGGAGGTATTCTCTGAGCTGCCGGGACAAACATCTGGGGTAGGCATGACATCATTACCCCGCCCGGTGAAAGGGTGAAGTTAAAACCCTATCGGATCCCAGAGGCCCGACGGGAGGCAATACGGGAGGAAGTACAGAAAATGCTGAACTTAGGGGTGATAGAGGAGTCCCAAAGTGATTGGTCTAGTCCCATTGTGTTGGTGCCTAAACCGGATGGGAGCTGGCGATTTTGTAACGATTTTCGTCAGTTGAACAAAGTTACAAAATTTGACACCTACCCCATGCCACGTATAGATGAGTTGATCGACCGGCTGGGAACAGCCCGATACATGACGACTCTTGACCTCACAAAAGGGTATTGGCAAATCCCCCTGGCCAAGTCGGCCAAAGAGAAAACCGCATTTGTAACCCCAGACGGGGCGTTCCAATATAAAAGAATGCCGTTCGGGTTACAGAATGCGCCGGCCACATTCCAGCGGAAAATGGACCAGATGCTGAGGCCCCATCGGAAGTATGCTGCGGCTTACCTGGATGACGTAATTGTCCATAGCACAGATTGGGCCTCACATCTGCCAAAAGTGCAAGCAGTCCTGGACTCTGTTCGGGAAGCGGGGTTTACGGCTAACCCCAAGAAGTGTACCATTGGGCAGGAGGAGGCCAAATATCTTGGGTACACCATTGGGAGGGGAGTAATAAAACCCCAACTCAACAAAGTCGAGGCCATCCAGAGTTGGCCACGTCCCAACAGCAAGAAGCAGGTACGAGCCTTTCTGGGAATCGCTGGGTATTATCGGCGATTCATTCCCCACTTTGCTTCTAAGGCTGTGCCCCTAACCAACCTGACGAAGGGGAAAGGGTCGGTCATGATTAAATGGACCCCCGAGGCTGAGGCAGCATTCCAATTCTTGAAACAAGCCTTATGTAGCCAGCCAGTGTTGTACTCACCCGACTTCTATAAAGACTTTGCCGTACAAAGTGATGCGTCAGATGTGGGGTTAGGAGCAGTATTGTCCCAGGTCTGGAACGGGGAAGAGCACCCAGTCATTTACCTCAGCAGGAAGTTGAAGTCCCATGAGGTAAATTACGCCACCGTTGAAAAGGAGTGTTTAGCGGTGAAGTGGGCTCTAGATTCCCTTCGGTACTACCTGCTAGGTAGGCACTTTGACATGGTTACGGATCACGCTCCATTAAAGTGGATGGCTCAAAACAAGGAAACAAATAGAAGAGTGAATAGGTGGTTCCTGGCCCTCCAGGAATTCAACTTCACAGTAAAGCATCGCCCTGGCGTTCAAATGGGGAATGTGGATGCTTTGTCTCGAGTACATGAATGCCTGATTGCTGGTGTTCCAACCCCGAGGTTAAAACAAGAGGGGGGGTATGTGACAGCAGGAAGGTAAAGTCACCTGGTTGCATCCAGGGGGGTAGATATATTTCGCCCAGATTCAGGCTTTACGCCGACTTATACAACTAGGTGGAGAGTTGTATAAGCCCAGCTGAGGTTAGTGGGCTCATGGATGACTCATACCTCTAGGGAGAGTGTGGGGCGTCGTGCAGACAGGGAGTTGATGAGACCAGCTGAAGCTTGTCAGCTCATTTAGGCCTCTATAAGAACTCCCAGATTCATTAGGTGTTTGCTGATGCCTGGACCCAGACCTGTGTGGACTGTCTAGGGAGAGTGAACCCCTGTGCGGTGAGACAAAGCCTGTGTGGCTATTTGCTTGGACATTTAAAACCAGGGACTTAGGGACTAGGACAGCACTAGGCTGATCCCAGTTGTTAGTTAGGAAACCTGTATGTTTAGTCAGAGGTCAAGTTGACCAGGATTTATTTTGTTTATGTTTCTTTTGCTTTGCTGTGTTTTGTCACTGTAAATAGAAAATAAACCGCACCTTTTTGATTTTTGAAAACCACAACCTCCGTTTGCTGGGCCTGTTTTTGTGTGGGGAGCCCATCCCGGGGGTCACACACACCCGCTGCCGAGCTAACCCCCTCACAGTACATAATGTAACATCTGTAATGGAATGAATACAAATAAAATAAATGAATATATATAATAAAAATAAAAATAAAACAGTACGGTTTAAAAATACACAATTATTGCACAGATGTGAGACTGGTCTGCAGCATAAAAAGGTTCAAAAGGCACACTATACAAGTAAAAATGCGCAAAAATACCAGAGACTCAAATATCCAAACAATATGGTAGTAACTAAGTGTACATAGTGATAGACACAGCTAAGTAGACTTAGGTGAAAAGTTAGTTGAAAGTCCAAGTACTGGAGGTGAAGGGTATATCAGGGGTTAAAGTTACACTCCCAGGGCTGCCGTCAAAGGGGAACAGAGACCATGTTCCAGTTCTGCAGGAAAAACACAAGGAGAGAGGCGCCTCTGGGTGTAGCAGTATTAAAACAATTTATTTAGGCAGTGAACAAAAGCCACTCACATTTTGTTGGTAAAAAACAAGCATGTAGAACTTCCCAATCAGGGGAAAGGAGGGATCATCAGATGTGTCAGTCCACTTCTCTTCCTGCTGGGGCACTAGTGTGCTCTGGATTCGCTCGCACCGCTGACAGATGTATAGAAGAGGCTAGCTGCGATGGAGGAGGAAATCCAAAGCGAGGCTTGGAGCGCGATGGTGAGGTACAGGCTGCGAGTGACGTGGCAGCCGCACTCCTTTATCAAGCTATAGGAGAGGGAGGTGTGGAGCTAGATTATATTGCAAGGAAGGGGGCAGGGAGCGGGCGGAGCAGGAAAAGGAAGAGGCGGAATGGTCAGTGGAGGTGTGATTGACACACAAAGGAACAAATAATCAGCTAATGGCAGTACAATGATAAGGTGGTGTGATGTTATAATGGTATACGGTGTCAGAGTAGGACACACCGTGGGACTGAGAAATGACAATGGCTTGGCAGAAACAATGGGGCTGATTTACCAAACGTTTGCGCCATGAGTATTGGCGCATCTGCGTGCGCAATGGCTGTTTTGGTATTTACAAAACATTAGCGCCTGTAGCGCAGCCCTATTTCCCATTTACTATAGTGTTCTCTGTGCCCGGGAGGAGGCGCTCAGTGCGCTACTATGGACCTGGCGCACAGCATGTTAAAATCTAAATATAAAGAAGCTGGAAGTGAGAATATAATGGGGGTGACATGGGGTGATGTGAGGAAGTGTAGGGACACCGCCCAAATAACAAACATGGCCAAGATAGATAGGGAAAGTAAGTTTTTCAAAACCAGCCCGCTGTGAAATGGTAGGGGTACAATGTACCCCATTACCAATTCACATGGGGGGGGCCGGGATCTGGGGGTCCCATTTGTTAAAGGGGTCTTCCAGATTCCGATAAGCCCCCCGCCCGCAGACCCCCACAACCACTGGGCAAGGGTTGTGGGGATGAGGCCCTTGTTCCCATCAACATGGGGACATCCTCCCCATGTTGAGGGCATGTGGCCTGGTACGGTTCAGGAGGGAGGGGGGGCCGCTCTCTCGTCCCCCCTCTTCCCCTGCGGCCGGCCAGGTTATGTGCTCGGATAAAGGGTCTGGTGTGGATTTTTAGGGGGACTCCACGCCATTTTTTTTTTACATTTGGGGTGGAGTTCCCCTTAAAATCCATGCCAGATCTGAAGGGCCTGGTTTGGATATTTGGGGGAACCCCACGTCATTTTTTTTTAAAATTTGCAGCGGGGTTCCCCTTAATATCCATTCCAGACCTGAAGGGCCTGGTTATGGAATTTGGGGGAACCCCCACGCATTTTTTTTTTGGGTTAGCAAAGTCTTTCAATGACTTTTATCTGTATTGACAGGAACCAGCAATTCATTACAGCCGCAAGGACTTTTAAATGACTATTATTTTACTTTAGAAATGTCATTTTGCTCTCCAACTGTTATAAACATGGAAAAAATGTGCTACTTTACAGGCATACTATAGACACCCCCCGGGGATGATATTTAGGGCCAGTTCACACCGGATGCAGTGCAGTGCGTTTTTTGATGCCTGAAAAACGCAAAGAAAGTTGATCACATTAATGCCAATGGCATAGTTCACACCACTGCAGTCCGTTCCAGTGCATTTCAGAAAGCCAAAAAATAATTGGTCATGCTGCATTTTTTAGGTACAAAACTGTACTGGACCCCAGTAAAACACATCAAAAACGCAACGGAACGTACCAATAATGCACTGGAATGCGCCGCAACGCACCTAAATGCACCAAAGACGCACTGCAACACACTTGTCCTAAGTGAAAAGAGGCGGAAAAAAACACTGGACTGCATCAAAAACGCCTCAAAAATGCACTGGAATGTGTCAAAAACGTGCATGCAGAAAAGCACCTGGAACGCACCTAGACTGCGTTTCTATAGTGTGTACTAGGGCCAGTTCACACCATAGAAACACAATCCGGATGCGTTCCGGGTGCTTTTCTGCATGCACTTTTTTCATGCGTTCCGGTGCATTTTTGGTAAGTTTTTGATGCAGTCCAGTGCTTTTTTTTCACCCCTCTTTTTTATTAACCATAGATAAGGACAAGTGTGTTCCAGTGCGTTTTTGGTGCATTTAGGTGTGTTCCTGTGCGTTCCAGTGCGTTTATGATGTGTTTTGATGCGTTCCAGTACAGTCCAGTGCAGGTAAAATGCAGCATGTTCTACTTTTTTGGTGGAACTGGAACGCACTGGAACAAACACTGCCATTTAGAACCATATAACCAACTTTCCATGCATTTTGGATGCATAAAAAACGCAATGGACTGTATGTGGTGTGAAATGGCCCTTAAGCAATTTGGCATATTTAAAGGCACTTCTCCTTGTTTTGTTTTTGGTGTTTTCCAAATTGGTGACATTGATATATGTCCCTTAGGGTGGGACCTGGGCCCCCATTATAAGGCCAATAACTTACTAGAAGATAAGCCAGCCAAGTGGGGACTAGCAAAAGTCAGTTCCCATAGACTGCAATAGTATTTCCTGGTGCCTCCATGGCAGCATACCTGTGATAGATCTCTGCCTCGACTCCTCCTTCAGGACTAGTGAATAGGGATGAGCTTCGTGTTCGAGTCGAACATACGTTCGACTCGAACATCGGCTGTTCGATCGTTCGACGAAGATCGAACGATTTGGGCCGTTCGCGCCAAATTCGAGTGACGCGAACGGCCCACAATGCACTACGCCATCGCAGTGTCATCCAGGCGCTGTGATTGGCCAAGCATGCACTGTGACCCCGCATGCTTGGCCAATCACAGCGCCGGCAGCGAGGAGAGCAATGATTGGCCACAGGCAGGATGCCTGTGGCCAATTATTGCTGAGGGTGTTTAGTACACGCCCCACACTATAAAAGGCCGCCAGCACGGCGGCCTAGTGTAGTGTGTTCCGGAGCAGGGAAAGAGCAGCATAGGCAGGGACAGTGACATTTATTTCTTTCTTGCTTAACCTGGATTCCTTTAGTTTAGGGAAAGAGAAGGATAGGTAGGGAGAGTGTCAGTGTGTTTTGTGCTTGTGCTATAGTGTGCTTTAAAAAAACATTTTTTCTAGGGACAGAAAACTCTAGGTAGGGAGAGTGTCAGTTTCTTTCACTGTGCAAGTCCTTGTTTCTAGGGACAGGGAAGGACAGTGAGTGAATTCTCCTTGTGCTATAGTGTGCTTTAAAAAAACATTTTTTCTAGGGACAGAAAACTCTAGGTAGGGAGAGTGTCAGTTTCTTTCACTGTGCAAGTCCTTGTTTCTAGGGACAGGGAAGGACAGTGAGTGAATTCTCCTTGTGCTATAGTGTGCTTTAAAAAAACATTTTTTCTAGGGACAGAAAACTCTAGGTAGGGAGAGTGTCAGTTTCTTTCACTGTGCGAGTCCTTGTTTCTAGGGACAAAGAAGGAAAGTGAGGGGAATTCTCCTTGTGCTATAGTGTGCTAAAGCATTCCTCATCAACCATCTTTGAAATCCTTGTTTTTTGGACAGTCAGGGAAATTGTCGTTGTGCTATTCTGTGCAAAAGCAATCATCCTCAACCATATTTAGAAATCCTTAAGTAAAGGGACAGAGAAGGACACCTGAAGGTAGCCCTTATTGCTTTTTTCCCATCTCCCTGCAGGCCATCTATTAGAATGTCTGTAAGGCAAACAAGGAGAGGCAGACAGTCAGGAGGCAATAAAAGAGGGCAAGCAGGCTCTGTGCCTGGGGGCAACAGTGCTGGTCGTGGACGCGGTGCATTGTCATCAGCACATGGCCATGGGACACGCTTGTCCTTTTCGGCAGCTGGACATGTTGAGCCACATCATGCCGAAGACTTGGTAGAGTGGATGACCAAGCCCTCCTCCTCCTCCTCATCCTCTCTCACCCAGGCTCAGGGTACTGGCAAAGCAGCTGCCAAAGCGTCCTCTTCCCTGGTATCAATGTCAGACTTATCATCAGTCACTCCTTCCCTAGACCCACCATGTCCTCCTCCTGAGGAGTCCCCCGAACTGTTTGAGCACAGTGTTGGGTACATGCTCCAGGAGGATGCCCAGCGTTTCGAAGGGTCTGATGATGAAACCCAGCTACAGGAAGGCAGTAGGGTGAGAGCAGACAGAGGGGATGCTCAAGAAGGACACCAATCTGGCAGTCATGTTCCAGCAGCTGCAGCATACTGCCAGATTGGCTCCAGTGATGAGGAGGGAGGGGATGATGAGGTCACTGACTCCACGTGGGTGCCTAATAGGAGAGAGGAGGAGGAGGAGGATGAGGAGGAGGCACATCTCCAACGAGGCAGGATGCCCTTTGGTGGCCAGCGTAAGGGCAGTACACCGACGGAATCACACCGCAGAGCTCCGCCTGTGCAGGGCGCTGCCTCTGCCCGTCATTCAAAAAGTTCCTTGGTGTGGGCCTTTTTTGAGGCTAGTGCATCAGATCGCACAGCTGCTGTTTGCAACATATGTCTCAAGCGTATATCGCGTGGCCAAAACATCAGCCGCTTGGGTACCACATGCCTGACCAGACATATGTTGACCTGCCATGCAGCTCGTTGGCAAGCCTACCTCAAAGACCCACACCAAAGAACAAAGCGGACCTCTCCTTGCACCGCATCAGCTGGGATCTCCAACCCCACTATAACTTCAGTCCTCTCTGAAACATGCACTGAGAGGAATGAAGGTGTAGAATTAGGTGTGTCACAGCCAAGTACTTGCGGCCACTCTGCTAGCAGTACACCGACGTCCGATTCTAGCAGGCAAATTTCCCTGCCCCAGCTGCTGGACCGTCAAAAGAAGTTCACTCCCAGCCATCCACATGCCCAGCGGTTGAATGCTAGCTTGGCTAAATTGCTAGCGCTTCAACTGCTGCCTTTTCAGTTGGTAGACTCGGCCCCCTTCCGTGAGTTTGTGCAATGTGCGGTTCCTCAGTGGCAGGTTCCCAAACGCCACTTTTTCTCACGGAAGGCTATTCCGGCTCTCTACCGGCATGTGGAAGGCAATGTCTTGGCCTCGCTGGACAGGGCGGTCAGCGGTAAGGTGCATATTACCGCTGACTCATGGTCCAGCAGGCATGGACAGGGACGTTACCTTTCTTTCACGGCCCATTGGGTCACTCTTTTGGCAGCTGGGAAGGATGCAGGACAAGGTGCAGTAGTGTTGGAGGTTGTCCCACCGCCACGCCTCCAAAATGCTACTACTGGTTGTGACACACCTCTCTCCTCCACCCCCTCCTCTTCTTCTTCCTCCATGGCCTCTTCCTGTGGTTTGTCCTATGAACCAGCGGTGCTCCGTAGCCGTTCACGGGGCTACGCAAGTACGCAGGCAAAAAGATGCCATGCCGTGCTTGCGCTGGTGTGTTTGGGGGACAGAAGCCACACTGGGGCAGAGGTCCTGTCTGCTCTGCAGGGCCAGGCCGAGAGGTGGTTGACGCCACGCCAGCTTAAGCCAGGAATGGTGGTTTGCGACAATGGCACCAACCTCCTCTCCGCCCTTCGACAGGGACAACTGACCCATGTGCCCTGTGTGGCTCACGTCCTTAACCTGGTGGTGCAGCGGTTCTTGGGCAGGTACCCGGGCTTACAGGATGTCCTGAGGCAGGCCAGGAAAGTCTGTGTGCATTTCCGCAGATCTTATAATGCCAGTGCTCGCCTGGCTGAGCTGCAAAAGGAGTTGAACCTGCCCAAGAACCGCCTTATATGTGACATGCCCACCAGGTGGAACTCAACGTTGGCCATGCTGCAGCGGCTGCACACGCAGCAGAGGGCCATCAATGAGTACCTGTGCGACTACGGCACCAGGACAGGGTCAGGGGAGCTTGGTTTTTTTTCTCCACGCCAGTGGGGCATGATCAGGGATGCATGCACTGTCCTGGCACCATTTGAGGAGGCCACGAGGATGGTGAGCAGTGACAGTGCATGCATCAGTGACACTGTACCTCTTGTCCACCTGTTGGAGCACACGCTGCGTGGAATAATGGACAGGGCACTTGAGGCAGAACAGAGGCAGGAAGAGGAGGACTTCCTTGCCTCTCAAGGCCCCCTTTACCCAGACAGTGTTCCTTCTGTCCCACCCATCGCACAGGAGGAGGAGGAGGAGGAGGAGGAGGAGGAGGAGGAGGAGGAGGATTGTGTCAGCATGGAGGTGGAGGCTGGCACTCAGCATCATCAGCAGCAGTCTTTTAGGGATGATTTACAGTCCCAAGAAACCAGTGGACTTGTACGTGGCTGGGAGGAGGTGACTGCGGATCATGTCATCCTTAGTGACCCAGAGGACTCCGGAGCGAATGCCTCAGCAAACCTACGCTGCATGGCCTCCCTGATCCTGCAAAGTCTGCGGAAGGATCCTCGTATTCTTCGGATCAAGGAGAGGGACCATTACTGGCTGGCCACTCTCCTTGATCCACGGTACAAGGGTAAGGTTGCGGACCTTATGTTACCGTCGCAGAGGGAGCAGAGGATGAGACAACTCCGGGAGGCCTTGCAGAAAGGTCTGTGCAACGCGTTCCCAGAGACTGGGAGGTTACAAACTCCTGGTCCTGGACAACGAGTTGCTGAGGCTTCGGCCAGTCAAAGAAGGAGCGGTGGGGAAGGTGGCCGTCTGACCGATGCGTTCAGAAAATTCTTTAGTCCGCAGCCCCAAAGTATGATCGGTTCCAGCAACCATCGCCAGCGTCTGATAAACATGGTGCAGGAATATCTAGGGGCAAGGTCAGACTTGGACACCTTCCCCACCGAAAATCCTCTGGCTTACTGGGTCTTGAGGATGGATCACTGGCCAGAGCTTGCACAGTATGCAATTGAGCTACTGGCCTGTCCTGCATCCAGCGTTCTTTCGGAACGCACATTCAGTGCTGCTGGAGGATTTGTCACGGATCACAGGGTGCGCCTGTCCACCGACTCGGTTGATCGACTGACTTTCATCAAGATGAACCAGTCTTGGATCACCACCAGCTACCACACACCTGATGCTGATATAACAGACTAATTGATTTTAACATGTCACATCCCTTCAAGACTGATGCTGATGCTGAGTGCCTGTGCTGTTATGTTGACTGGCTCTCCTCCTCCTCCGAGTCCTCAATGATACAATTGATGATGATAGCTTGGAAGATCATTTTTGTTTATGGGTGCCGCCACCAGTGGCTAAGGCCCAATTTTTCAGCCCCTGTTTTACAGGGGCGTGTCATTACAATTTTTGAAGCAATACTTTGCAACAGGGCTCATTGCTGTGCTCCAAGTACAGTATCTGTGAGGGGTTGTAGTGTTGTGCCACCAGTGCCTAAGGCCCAATTTTTCAGCCCCTGTTCAACAGGGGCATGCAATTACAATTCTTGATGTAATAATTCACAGCAGGGCCCATTGCTGCACCCACCAAGAGTAACTCTGAGGGCTTACAGTGTTGTGGCAACGCCACCACCACCACCACCACGAAAGGCCCAATTTTTCAGCCCCTGTTCAAAAGGGGCATGTAATTACAATTCTTGATCTAATAATTCACAGCAGGGCCCATTCCTGCACCCACCAAGAGTAACTCTGAGGGCTTACAGTGTTGTGGCAACACCACCACCACCACGAAAGGCCCAATTTTTCAGCCCCTGTTCAACAGGGGCATGCAATTACAATTCTTGATCTAATAATTCACAGCAGGGCCCATTGCTGCACCCACCAAGAGTAACTGTCAGGGCTTACAGTGTTGTGGCACCAGCACCACCATCAAAGCCCCAATTTTTACTACCACTGTTCAACAATTATATGTATTTAAAATTCCTGATATAATAGTTGACAGCAGGGCGTTCCAGCACCAACCAAGAGTAACTGTGAGTGCTTACAGTGTTGTGCCAACACCAACAACTAAGGGGCCTATTTCTGCAGAGTATATACGGCAGGTCCCTACTTTCAAACATCCAACTTAAAAACGACTCCTACTTGCAAACGCAAGAAGACAACAGGAAGTGAGAGGAAATCTACCCCTAGGAAGGAAAATTCTCTCCTGTAAGAATAAATATGGGAGAAAGGTGTCTCCTCTGTACTGATGCTTTATCAGCAATCCTTGTTTCAAGAAAAACACCACATTTCAAAAACAGTTGTCATTGGGACGGAAAGTGAGGTGAAATGTTCTGAACAGGGGCACAGACAGCAAAACAAATGTTACAGGGGTGATAACCCTTACCTATGTTTTCCAAAAAGTTTAAAAATAGATTTTTGGGCTGGAGCTACACTTCAACAATGTACCTGTTCAAAATTACAAACAGATTCTACATAAGAACAAACCTACAGTCCCTGTCTTGTATGCACCGCCTGTATACGGCTGTTCAGAGTATATAGGGCCTTTTCTATTTTATGTGCGGGGTTCCCCTTAATATCCATACAAGACCCAAAGGGGCTGGTAATGGGCTGGGGTAGGGGGGTGGGGGTCATGGGGTAGCTATGCCATTTTTCTTAAAGATTTTCATCCATATTACCGGGACCAGACATTACATTAAAGCCGCAAGCAGTTTTAAATGGCTTTTTTTTCCTTTAGAAGTGTCATTTTGTGCAGGGACAGTTCTAAACACGGGAAACACGTGGCACTTCACAGGCATACTTTAGACACCCCCCAGGTACGATATTTAAAGGAATATTTGACTTTTTTTTTTTCACTTTATGCATCATTAAAATGACTGCTCCCGAAAAACGACCGTTTTTAAAACTTCTTTTTGCATTGATACATGTCCCCTGGTGCAGAACCCGGGTTCCCAAACCCTTTTTAGGACAATAACATGCATAATAGTTGTTATAATTAGCACTTTAGAATTCGAACGTTCGCATCCATTGTATTTAATAGGGTTCTAATGTTCGTACGAACTTTCGGTCCGTTCGCGGGTTCTGGTGCGAACCGAACCCGGGGGTGTTCGGCTCATCACTACTAGTGAATAGCATAAATTAAAGGCATAGTCCCTTCCCCAACATTCTCCTTTTTTTCCTCATACCTTCTTGTGCTGGTGAAGAGTAGCAGTATGTCCATACCTCTGCAGTCGGCAGCGTCCGCCGGGTTTAGCCTTTCCCGTGCGCAGTCCCTGTTCTTGGGCCGCTCACAGCGCTGATAAGACTGGGAACCGCTCTGTGGATCTGTTGGGGTCATTTCGCAGAGTTTCCTCACAGGAACGCAGTCTGCTATCACATCCATGATGAATGCAGTGGAAGTCGCAAAAGGATCAGCTCCATCTTCCCAGGCTGGTGGTTTCCATTTTTTATTACAGGCATTTGTGTTTTTCCCCTTTCTTTTCCTCTCTTCCCCTCCCCCTCCCCTTTCCTTTGCTTGTTAGGCGCCTTTAAAATGATTATTGTTTTACTTTTTTGTTCCTTTAAAACTGTGCAACTGGATAGGGCAGGTGTCTCTCTGTACAACAACATTGTGGTGCTTATTTCCGGGTTTGGGGGGGGGGGCTACAGGTGCTCTGTACGTCCCGCCAAGTAGGAGAGTGTCACGGCGCGGTGTCCTTGCCGCCGTCTGCTCATGCGCGATTCGGGAGTGATACAGAGCCGTAGTTTCTCGGCTCTCTGTACTGGGCGACGCTGGATCTTTTTGCGCGTGCGCATGCATGGTCGCTTGGTTCAGTGTCGGCCATCTTGGATTCTGGAAAGAAGGCTAGATTTGCCCTTTTTTTCAATCCATTCCAAATAGTGGTTTATGGGATTAGCCCACGCACCTTGAGCCTATTTAGGTTCAGATTCAGGGATTGCTGTCAGAGTCTCCTCAGCTGTGCCCTGCTAGGTCTCTCTGATGCTGCTTTGTGGTAGGTACTTTTTATTTTCTCAACAAAAAAAAAAAATGTTGCCGATCAAAAATGTTTATGTTTAAAAAATAAAAAAAGATGACGATATAAAAATGTTGTTTTAAAAAACAAAATAAAAAATAAAAAAAGATAACGATATAAAAATGTTTGTTTTTAAAAAAAAAAAAAGTGACGCCAAAAACTCCTGATTCTTTTCCCTTTCTTACTATATTTCCGGAGCTGATCCTTGTGCCCAACTCCGCAATGAGTCATTCATCTCACAGAAAAGATCCTCACACTTCTATTAGGTATGTGACCAACTATACGTGAGTATAAAAAAAAAAAAAAAAGTGCGCTCACTGGTCTAGCGTGAGTTCCTTACATCGTAGCCCTACCCACTCCAAGGGGTCCCGCTCATCAGGGCGTAGGTCCCATTCTTCACATCGTAGATCAGAGAGGTCAAGATCCAGAGGACATGATCGGTCCCCCTCTCCTAGGACCTATAGCAAGAGAAATGCTGGACATGTGGGGCTACACCGCTACCAGACAGAGTGGTCTGTAAGGACTGTTTTACGGACTATGCGTCCAACCGCGAGCTAGAAAATCAGCAAGTTGTAGATCTGCTCAAGCGAACAATGAAGGACTCCTTCTCTGAGCTTTTCGCTTCGGTCCCCGCTCAACTACTTCAGCAGATATCCCAGGTTCAGGATATAGAACCTAATCTCCCTGGTCCGTCAGCAGTCTGTACACCTCTGCCACCGTCAGGCCGACCAGCTAGAGATTCACCACCTGAAGACTCTTCAGGGGACTCTTGAGAAGAGTCAGAAACTTCTGGCTTTAGTCTCTCCTTGGTAAAGCCATTCATCCAGGCAGTCAAAGCCGCAATCGCCTGGAAAGATGCAGATTAGCCTCCCCAAGAGTCTACAAGCTACTTCCCATTCCTCAAAAGAAAGCAGGTTCTTTTCCCGTTGATGGGCAAGATTAGTCAAGTCATTCAGAAGGAATGGTCAAAGACTGATAAATAAAAAAATAATTAATTTTTTGGGTTGGTTCAATAAACTATATACCCCTTACCAGAGTCGGGAACGCAGTCACTAAACTCCATGCCAGTGGTAGACGCGTTGGTGGTGCGACTCGCAAAAATATAACTTTGCCAATGGAGGATTCCGCTTCCTTCAAAGACCCCCTAGACAGGCGAATCGACCTGGAGCTGAAGAGGAGCTACTTGGCCGCGGGAGCAGCGTGTAAGCCAGCTATTGCCCTCACATCAGTATCAAATGCCATAAGATCTTGGACAGATAACATTGAGACGGCATTGCGTCAGGATGTCCCCATGGAGGATATAATTAAAGCCTTGGAAGAGCTTAGATTGTCGGCAGACTTTGTCGCGGCCATTGACACGATCAGGTGCTCGGCAAGATCCATGTTGCATTCAGTAATGGCGAAGAGGGCCTTGTGGCTGAAACCCTGGACGGCTGATTTATCTTCCAAACAAAATCCCGTTCGATGGTAAAGCCCTATTCGGAGACAAAATGGATAAAGCTATCTCCAGGCTGTCAGGAGGGAAGTCTGGTATGCTTCCACAGGACAGAAGGATGCGAAGATTCAGAGGTGGCTCCTCTAGGTTCCGCCAGTCAAACCCAAGGGATTTTAGGCAGTCGAGACAGCCCAGGGACAACAAAAGACCTTGGAAAGGTACTCGGGGATCCTTTTTGTATAGGAAGATGAAAGCCCTTCCGGCTCCACAGGAGCAGAAGCAGTCTTTTTGACGCCAGAGGAACCCAGGCACTCCTGGTGGGAGCAAAAAAGGGGGGGGGGGTGTAAAATGCCCAATTCACTGTAGGGTAACAATATTAGATACAACCAAAAGATGATTCGTTTATGAAAACGGGATCCTCCTAACCATAAATTCTGTTAAATAGGAATAGGGAAAAAAAGGGAAAAGGGAACTGGGCTAGAGGGGGAAGAGGAATGTTGGGAAAATTCCCAACTAAGGTTAAATGGAGATTCAGCTACCATTCCAATAGGTAATATTGAAAAAAGACTTTATTGGTTGGATGCTACAAAAATAGAGCGTACACATTTCATCCTGTCTTAATGACCTAGGTCATAGAGGAGAAAGGAGTTTCTCCCGTGGCTACACAATAATATATTAAAACTTTACATAATACATATACACCGTGCACTGTAAGAAAACAATTATCTAAAAAAGATGGCAGAGAGGACTATTACCCCCCCCACTTAACCTATCTAAGCTCTCTAAGAGCTGTGAACATCATATGCCCGGGCATAAATTTATGACAGAACCTGGAAAACCTGCTTGATTATGAAAGAGAACCAAGAAAGATGTATGCGGAACTAATATTAGAAAAATCCTTGATGAGGTGTCAGCATGACAGTTCCTGAATCATCATGGAAATCAAACTCAATGATAGTCCGCATAAATGGTTGCTGGAAATACTGTGAATAATCCTGCGCATTCTAGAAGGTCTCAAGAAAGCCAATATATATATATATAGCATGTCAGAAAAGCACTGCGTATGGATGTAAGTATCCAAGATATATGGGCTTATTGTGTCTAAATAGACTGACATAGGAGACGAACATTCAGAGGATTGCATAAAGAGATATCTGTAGGGTATGTCCTTTTGTAAAATATCTCTACATGGGGACTAAAAATTAGTCCTGGGTTTCCTGGGTGAGGAGAGTTTATGCCTAAGGACTGAGGTTATGTTCATTACAAGTGAGTGATACGGTGTAATTTGGTACAGTGGGTAACCATATAGTAGCTCACTGGCTTACCCGTCCTGTGGTTCAGTAAAGAGTTCCGACCGTCACTCACTGTCTGCTTCAGCTGTATCTGTGCCCCGCTTGTGAAGGAGGGATCCTCGGATCATGTGCCGCGTGGAGAGCGTCTCTCATTCAGTCACGTGTTGCCGACGCTGACTGGCTACGCGGCGCTTGAAGTCTCATCAACTGGAGACAGCGTCTAGATCCACACATGGAGAGGGGCTTTGACGTTGGTGCAGTCCTTAGTTCTGCCACTGGGGGCAATAGGCATTTCCTCAAGATTCCTTGGAGATCTCTATGCAGGTTTTCCGGCCGTTGTAACGGGGATGTTTACTAGAAGATAGGAGGGGACATGGGGGAACAAGTCCTAGCTCTGGACCACTGCGTCGGACATGACGCGTTTCGTGACCGTGATGTCACTTCTTCCTGATGTGTCAGTGGTCAGTTAATGCCCTTATTAAATAGCATAATTCAGCCAATCAAAAGCCTGATCCCACTGGTGGACGTAGTAGCGCCATCTTGTGGTGAATAACAGAAAGTGCTAAAAAATCATGTAAAGTGTGCTTTCACATTGTGTCATGAAAGAATAGGACTCAGATTACTATATTCTATTTTAAATTTTGATGATTTTTGTAGAGGCAGAAATAGGTTAAAGATTCAAGATTTAAAATTTGAAATTTAAAGGTATAGCAGAGTGCCAGCCAAAGTTCCCCACCTATTTATATGTTGCCAAGTAGCCCCTATTAACGTGGAGTCTATATTACAAAATACTCAAAGAAATCGCACACTTGGTTTGTACTGAGGGGGACCCCGATCAAGAGTCAGACAGCAAATGTCACTAGTCAGGGACATGATGACTTCAGGGTTCCAGAAATATTTTCAGGCTCATTTCTGTATTTAACCCTTTGGGTTGGAGTGTTTGTAGTCTAAAAATCCACGATTTTTCGTATCTGATCAGAACCGTGTCAAAGTCCCCACGTCTTTCTGATAGATTCAGGGCATAAAAGCCCTTGACTCGTAGACCTTGTGTTTTTCCTTCGTGGAATTTTAAAAAATGTTGGGCTACTGGAGTATCCTCCTTGAGACGAATGCTCTTTAAATGTTCTGCGAACTGCACTCTGAGTTGGCGCTTGGTTTTGCCAACATACAGGAGATGGCATGGGCATTCCAAAATATACAGTACTCGTGCTGTACTGCAGTTGATAAAAGACTTGATTGGGTATGTATTGGTAGAGAGTGAATTTCTAAAGTTTTTGGTTTTATCCACATACTTGCAAGTGCCACAATGGCCACATGCATACATGCCCACTGTGCGTGGCATGTCTGTTAGCCAATTCCTATCCACTGGGCGTATGTATTCGCTACTGACTAATTTGTCCCTGAGGTTCCTAGCTCTTTTGGCTGTAATTAGGGGTCTGTCTCCTACTATTTCTTTGAGTAGTTTACTACCTGTCAGGATGTGCCAGTGTTCTGATAGTACTGCACGTAACTGGTGCCACTGGGAACCAAACGGTGTGATGAACCTGACTGGCTGGACTTGATTAAACTGCTGTTTGGATTTGGGTTGAAGTAATTCTTCACGCGAGCATTGGCTCGCTATGCTTTTAGCCCTACGAAGGGTCCTATGTGCATATCCTCTTTCTCTAAATCTTTGATAGAGGGATTCTGACTCTTTACGGTAGCTTTCTTCACTGGAGCAGTTTCTGCGGATTCTAAGAAATTGTCCCACCGGGATACCTCGTTTGAGGGAAACTGGGTGGTGACTATCTGCCCTCAGTAAGGTGTTAGCTGCTGATGCTTTTCTGAATGTCTCCGTGATTAGATGTCCCTCATGGATACTTATTTTTAAATCCAGAAAGGAAATCTCTAAGGGACTGGAGA
The DNA here is from genome assembly GCA_029206835.1 of Rana muscosa. Lineage (NCBI taxonomy): Eukaryota > Metazoa > Chordata > Amphibia > Anura > Ranidae > Rana > Rana muscosa. The sequence goes on from JARGYO010005562.1 coordinate 12,556,581, forward strand.
CAAAAGTAAAGCGTAGATTCCGCATGTTTTGGTTCAGCTCATCAATGAATTGGTTCAGCTGTGTGGGGGTCCCCTTCCACACCATGAACACGTCATCGATGTACCTCAGCCAGGCGCATGCGTGGCTGAGGTACAACGAGGAGGTGAACACCGTGTCTTCCTCCCACCAGCCGAGATGGAGGCATGCATATGATAGGGCCCATGGGGCTCCCATCGAGGTACCCTGGAGCTGCTGGAAAAATTTGGTGGCAAATTGAAAATAATTGTTCTTTAGTGCCAGTTCCAGCAGCTCCAGGATAAATTCATTTTGTGCTGCCATGTGAGGAAAGGTGAGTTCCAGAAAGTGGTAGACTGCCAAGATACCCCATTCATGGGGGATAGATGTATATAAGGACTCGACATCTACACTGACCAATAGGGCTCCCTCTGGGATGGGCATATCCTTTATATGTTTTAGGACATCACCTGTATCACGTACATAGGAAGGGAGTTGTTTAACTAAGTCCTTGATAAGGGTGTCCACATATTTGCCTATTCTCTCCATGGGGCCTCTGATGGCCGACACAATAGGTCTACCTGGTGGGTTGTCCCTGTTCTTATGGATCTTAGGTATAATATAAAACGTAGGGACATTGTAGTCATCCACCTTGAGGTACTCTAATTCCCGTCTAGACAGGAGACCCTCATCTGCTGCCCATTTGAGTTTATCATTGATGAGTGGTACCAAATCTACAAAGGGATTATAGGTAAATTTTTTATATGTGAGTTGATCTGAGAGGAGACGAAGTGCTTCCTTCTCATAGGAAGCTGCAGACATAAGGACCACATTCCCACCTTTATCACTGGGTTTTACGATTACTTTATCCGCCTTGCGCAGCTCTTCCAAACCTTTGCGTTCAGCTTTAGATAAATTACCTATGGGTTTTGTATGCCAGTTAAGTTTTTGTAAGTCTTCCTGGACTAAGTCCAGGAAGACTCCTATACGTTTATTGGTTTTAAATTGAGGCATATTTGTTGACTTAATGTTCAACATGGCTTTGCGTTTGGCGGAAAGAGAATCGTCATTATCTTCATCACTGTAGGTAGATGTTTCTTCCTGCAGTAATGGTTCCAGACAGCTAAGTGCTTGTTTTTCCTCTGCACTTAGTTGTTCTTGGGGTGTTTCCTGCTTGTTTCTCTCTAAATAGAGTGACCTATAAAAAACTCTCCTGAGGAAGAGATTGAGATCTTTAACTGTCTCAAACTGGTCCATATCCGAGGAGGGGGAAAAGGAGAGGCCCTTTCCTAGAAGATCTATATGATTTTGTTCCAACTTGAAATCTGACAGGTTGATTATTCGCAGATCCTCTGTTTGTATAGGGGTCAGGGTGGCTATCTCTGTTTTCGCTTGCTTCTCCTTATTGTTTGATCGTTTTTTAGCCTGTTTCCCTTTCCTTGATTTCTGCCGTCTCCTGTTCCCCCTACTTTGTCTCCTTTGAGGATCCCCTTGTTTAGTGGTGGTCCCTCCTGTGCCAGAAGATCCCTCTCTAAAAAAGACACAGATCTTGGATTTTCGTCTTCACTTCCTGATGAGTGTGCACTTGCTTCTGTACCTGACTGTGACTGGGGTCTCCTTTGGCGGGATCGACCTCGCTGGCTTTTGGGGGTTAGATCAAATATTTCCCCCTTGGCCCAGTCTTCTAAATCCCACCTAAACTTCCCTTGTTTGGTAGATTTGAGATTTTTTTTGTATTTTCTCTACCTCCCTCCTCAAAGAATCATTGAGTCTTTCAAAGTCCGAACTAGCTCCGGTGGGAGCCAGGCTAAAGTCTTTTGTCCCAGTCTGGGCCACCTGCTGCCACGACCCCTGGGTTCTGTCAACAATTCAATGGGGGCACTTTTGGAATTTCTCTTACCCCCCCCCCCACCTCGGAACTCTTTCAAAGGAACAGAGATTCCATCCTCTCCACTGAAAGCTCAAGCTCTAAAAAAACTTCCTAACGTCACTCCAGCTTCAGGGGGCGGCTGTTCCGGTTCCCTTGGCAGAGCGCTTGGCAGGCTTCTACTCCACCCTATTTCTGGTCCCAAAGAGGACAGGTGGGTGGAGGCCTGTGATAGACCTAAAGAGGTTCAGCCGGTATATCTGCCCCGAAAGCTTCAAAATGGAGTCCCTGCAGATGATTATTCAGGCAGTCCAGCCATCAGATTGGATGATTTCGGTTGATCTGCAGGATGCGTACCTACACGTGCCAATTCTACCTGCATTTCAAAAATATCTGAGATTTGCAGTGGGACGGACCCACCTACAGTTTCAAGCCCTGCCTTTCGGTCTGTGCACCTCTCCCAGGGTGTTCACCAGGATACTAATCTGCTTTGGTTCCCCTGGGGGAGAGGGGCTTGAGGATATACCAATACATGGACGACATCCTCCTCCTAGCAAGCAATCCGGATCAGTTGGTACGTCACCGGGAAATTCTTCTACAGACCCTAAAAGAGCTAGGGTGGCTGGTGAATTCCGACAAGAGTCAACGAACGCCAACACAGCAGATAATCTATGTGCAACGTTCTACACTCAGGAGGGGACAGTGTCATTACCACCGCCGAAGGCAAGGATTGTCATCCAGAGAATGATCAAAGTCATCCGGAGCCCATATCTGACGGCTTCACAATGCCTGAGCCTCATTGGCACAATGTCTTCCTGTATACCCATGGTTCCTTCGGCACATTGGCACTTGAGGTATTTCCAGACTGGTTTCTTGGCGCAGTAGAAGAAACAACTATCTCAGACGATCCTGCTGACGGGAAAAATGCGCAGGAGCCTTCACTGGTGGACAGTTCTGGAAAACCTCTCCAAGCCTCATCACCTGGGCTCCCTTCCTTGGATCACAATTGCGTCCGCTTGCAAGCAGACAGGGCTGGGGAGCCCATTGCGGGCAAACCAGAATACAGGGGAGATGGTCATACACCACCCAGGGAGTGGTATCCAACATCTTTGGAGATGAAGGCAGCCTTCTTGGCACTGACCTCTTTGGCACCCCAAATCAGAGGCCAGAGAATACTCCTACTCCTAGACAACAGGGCAGCTGTCGCTTATCTGCAGAAGCAGGGAGGCACTCGCAGCAGGTCACTCCTCAAGGAGCTAGAGCCGATCATGCTCTGGGCGGAGCAGAACCTCCTGGACCTCAGAGCAATGTATCTGCCAGGCAGGTTGAACACGGAAACAGACACGTTATCCAGAAACTTCCTGGACAACAACGAGTGGGCTCTCCACCCTCATGTCTTCCTTCAGATTGCCAACATATCGGATCCCCCTCAGGTAGATCTGTTCGCCTCCCCGAAGAACGCCAAGTTGTATAGGTTCTTCTCTCGGCTGCCGCACCCACAAGCCGAGGCAGTGGATGCCCTGTCATGTCCCTCGAGGTTCACCACGGCATATGCCTTTCCTCCCTGGCCATTAATATTCAAATTCCTCCTGAGGCTCCTCAGAGAGCCAGTCCAGGTGGTGGCAGTACTTCCGTATTGCGCCTCAGTGTGGGCTCTCCAATCAAGATCCCTCCTTTCCCTCAACTTCTGTCGCAGGGCAGTCTAGTTCATCTAAACCCTCAGAAGTTGAATCTTCGAATCTGGAGGTTGAGAGGCGAAGGCTCGAATCCCTAGGGTGTTCCCCAGGAGTCATAACAACCCTTCTAAAAACCAGGAAGCCTGCAACTAATGCCATATATTCAAAAAGCTGGGACAAGTTCTTGTCATTTGCTTCCGGAAATGGATTTGATCCAATCCTTCCCTCTACTTCCCATGTTCTACGATTCCTTCAGACAGGACTTGGTCTGAGCTCCCTCAAAGTGATCGTTTTCTGCCGTTCAGTTTGTGCTTGTGGGTTCGTATCTTGACTTTCAGGGCGTCTAGGCAGGTCGTATCTGTTTTACAGTGCGTTCTTGCCTGTTAGTTTCTGAATTTCAGTTCGTTATTCATAGGCCTTGCTGTTCTAAAGTGCGTTCTGTTCTGTACGTTCTGATTAGACGACCGTTTCCTAGCCATGTCGCCTGGACGTTCTCGTCGTCGAGTTCGTGCTGTGCGTGCGCTTGGTGTTGGTCTGCTTGTTTTGGACCAAGACCAGTCCATGAATGGTGTGAGGAGGAGTTCATGGACCAAGAATTGGTTGCTCCAGCGGGACCAATTCTGCCACATGCCTCTGCTGCGGGAGATCGTCGAGAATAATCCTGAGGACTACAGGAATTTTCTGAGGATGTCTGACCCCGTTTTTCAGGAACTGTTGGCTTTGGTGTCCCCCTATATTACCAGGAAGGACACCGTTATGCGGGAAGCCATCAGTGCTGAGCAGAGGCTCATCGCCACGTTGCATTACCTGGTGACAGGGAGAAGTCTTCAGGACTTGAAGTTCACCACAGGCATCTCCCCCCAGGCTCTGGGCCTCATAATCCCAGACACCTGTTCTGCCATTATACAAGTCCTGCAGGAGGACTATATTAGGGTAAGTTTTCTCCCTTAACATCACATTTTATGTATTACATGTATGCTAATGTATTGTATTTCTTTCATCCTTCCCTAATTACCATGATTGTAATATGCTGAGAATGTCCCCTTTGTCCCCATGCATGTTGGAAGCTTTAGATTGCCCCTTTTTTATCCTCCCTAAATATTTCCCCTCACTAACTTTTCCAGCAGGGGCGCCTGTTGCTCCAAATGTTGGGGGGTTCCAACCCCAATTTAGGAAATAAACTTCCTCCTTTTTTGCTCTGTTGCCTAATAAACGCCCCCAGTTGTCCCCTCCAATGCAGCCATTTTGTTCCCTCAAATGCAGCCATTTAGTCCCCTCTAATGCAGCCAGTTTCCCCCCAGCCCTGCACTTACCTTCTTGTGGTCAGCGCCATCCTTCTTCTGTCCTTGATGTCTTCTCCTTCCCTTCATGTTGCATCAGCCAATCATGTTACCATTAAACAGACTTGGTGAACATGATTGGCAGAGCAGCCTGTCAGTGTTTACACAAGGAATGCCCCCCTCCTTGCGTCCCCGATTTTTCTTTGAGGAAGCCAATTACATCCCTCAGGTTGCAATTTGCAAGACTATTTTAATACCTGTTTCTGCTCTGCAATTTTAACCCCCTAAATGCCGCAATTATTCATATGTCGGTCGCTTTACAAGAGGCCATCCACCTGAATAGTGTGCGGCATAGACAATACATAGGTTCATGCAACGCATGAACCTATGTATTGTTCTGAGTGATGGGCACAGGAGAGAGGGGACAGTGCTCCAGCGCCCACTCTGGACGCACCGCCACTGCAATGCTATCCTGTGGCCAAACACATCTCCCCCCCCCAAAATAATTTAGTAATGGCCCATCAGAGGGGGTGATGAATATGATAAATGAGCCTTCCATTATACTTTTTTTACACACCTTAATAAACTTATAATTAGATTGATGTTGGTCTCTAATTTTTTGGGATAGAATTTCCTTGTAATGTATGCCTTTGTTTTTCTAATATTATTTCATCTTGTTTCACTCCACAGCTTCCTTCCACGCCACAGGAATGGCAGACTGTGGCATCGGAGTTTGCCACGCGGTGGGACTTCCCCAACTGCGGTGGTGCCATAGACGAGAAGCACGTCCGCATCGTGCCGCCACCCCGTTCTGGGTCCTACTACTACAATTACAAGGGGTTTCATAGCATTGTGCTGATGGCGGTGGTGTCAGCACGGTATGAATTCCTCTATGTTGATGTAGGGAAGAATGGCCGGATGTCCGATGGGGGATCCTTCATCCAGACGGAGTTTGCCCTCCGTCTCCAGAGTGACGACCTTGCATTGCCACCGGATGCAGGGAATATTGAAGGACTCCCCTTTGTTTTCTTGGCTGATGAAGCCTTCGGACTCGGACGGCATCTTAAGAGGCCATTTCCACAGAGGACCCTGACCCCAGAGAAGAGTGTGTTCAATTACCGGCTGACCAGGGCCCGAAGAGTCGTTGAAAATGCCTTCAGCATAATGGCCAGCCGGTTCCGCCTTTTTATGACTTCCATCCACTTGGCGGACTACAAAATAAACTATGTAGTGTTATGCTGCTGTGTGCTACACAACTTTCTGAGCCAAAAATCTAATTCCTATATGGCCTCAGTTTTGCCAGAGGCTGGACTTTCCCCTGCAAATCCCCTTCCGGGCCTGGAATCTGCCCGTCTTGGCTTGCCCCCCCCAAAATGCCCGTGTGGTTCGGGACAAATACATGGAGTATTTCACGGGTAGGGGGGCAATTCCTATGCCAGCCTATGTCTAAGTATCCCAATAAAAATCTTGTTTAAACCTTTAATTATTTGTTCTTTCCTGTCTCCTAGTTTGTCTTTGTGCATTTGTAGTGGCAAGTGTATTTTACTTTAGTAAATAACAACCAATTTCACTATGTTACCTTACAAAAGAACCAAATAAGCTTAGAGAGTATTATAAAAAGAAGCTACACATTGTTTGTGGTCAAATATTTTACTCTCTGCACATTCTCTTCTTTTTTTTTTTTTTGTTTTACTTTGGGGTTGGCCTGGCCACAACCCGGCAAATTTTGGCTTATGAAAATACAAAAATATCACTTGCATTTCTAAAATTACAACATTGGATACCTCTGAGCAATCGGAGACATTCACTTACACAAACTATGTCTCCATGTGCCCGTCCTAATATGGGGTCCTGCCACCCCTTGCCCAGCCAAAAATTCAATATGCACACATTTTTAATTTTTTGCATATAGGAAGTTTACAATCCTGATCCCTATTGTCAACATGTGCTATCTGCCATCAGGGGTGATCAATGGACGTGTTTTGGGGGTGCATCCCCTTCCTCAGTTCACCGACTTTTGATACGAGGAAGGGGTTGCACCCACAAAAGACGTACATGGATATCCCCTGATGGCAGATAGCACATGTTCACACACTGTGTGCATATTCAATTTTTGGCTGGTTTGTTACTCAAAAAACTAGAAAAAAATATAAAAACAAACATGTAAAAACAAATGTGTTTGGATGGCTTATTGAATTCTCCCCAAAACATCGAGAATGTCTTTAAATGTTTGTTCCATCACATGGATTCTTTGTTTAATTAGGTCCAGTTCCGTGCTACATTCCATCACTTGCTGGATGAGGCGGAGGGCACTGTCAGCAGAGAACCGTGTGCTATCCTTCACAACATTTACATCCCCTAAAAACCAAAAAAATAAAATTAATAAAACTCTGCAGGCCTACCTCGCTTACCTTAAGCTGTGGTGTCAGATACTGACCTGTTGTGGTGACCAGATCCACAACGTCATCCACCTCTCCTTCCTGCACTTCTCCTTCCTCCACCTCAACTTCCTGCACATCTTTCGGTTGTGGATCTTTGGGAGTTTGGGGTTGCTTTGAAGTTGTGGGGTGCATGTGCTCCCTGGAGTGTCCTCTTCCCAGTCTTCTCTCCCCTATGAGAATAAAACCAAAGGTCTATTTATCACACTGTAAATCTCATTGTTAAACTAAAAAAAAAGGATAAATTGTTTGGAAGTGGGGTACAAGTGTGTGTTTGTGCGGAATTTAAAGAAGAATGCATTATTTATGACCCCAAATATGTTTAGTATTCACATTTGGATGTAATTTTTTGGACATGGAGGCACCACAAATAAACTCTGATGCACCTGTGTGGGACACCCAAAAAAGGCGGGTCTGTTGGCCCACACTATAGTGCTCCAAAGTACAGATGTGGAAGCAGCTGCTGAGTGTCCTCTCCTTTACACTGATAAAAGTTTGCATTACATTCTCCTTACAAACACATCATCTAGACTTAAAAATTATCCACAATACTTGATCAAAAATGGCAGATGTCTAATTACTTTTGTGGCTCTTAAATAAGCCAAAACCGTGGATAGTGGCCGAACGAAGTGTCGGTAACGTAACGAACGATTACTGTGCCCAACCTAGTTCAAAATATTACATTTTGGAAGGGAGTCCAATATGATAAAAAAAAAAAAGGCAGTTTCTAAAAAGATTAATAGCAGAAACGTCGTCATTTTACTTACTTTTAGCGAGCATCCTCTTTATGATCCTCAACTGGTCTGGCTCCCTCAGTTTGAGGTCTGACCACCTCTTTCTGAGCTGCTCATTTGAGCGTTTCACCCCGAACTTCGCCCTCAGACTCTTCACAACTTTAGTGAGGATTTTGGCCTTCCTTCTATTTGGTTTGCTATACGGCCCATGCTTGGCATCGTAATCAGCCTTGACCAAGATGTCCACCATCTCCGCCAAAGACATATTCGATGCCTTGAATCTCCTCCTTGATCGTGACGTGTCCTCGGTCTCCGGGCTTGTCTCCTCGCTAGTTGCGGAATTATCAGACACCTGCTGTAACTCCGCCATATCTGTCTGCGTGCCGAAAGAGAAGGGGCGGGGAAAAGATGTTAGTTAGAACGTCATGGGCGGGCGACGTGTGCGGAGCGACGTGTTCGAATTTTGACGCATGTGTGGTGTGTATATAGCAAACACACATGTGACTATAGTACGTTCGGTGTGCGGAGAGAGGAGTTCAAGTGACGGACGTGCGAACGAAGGTATGTGATTTTGTGACTTGTAAAAATTGTTGGCCTATACTGTCTTGAGATTGTTGGAGGATATATATGGTGACTAGGATGTGAAGGAGGTTAGACTGTTTGCCTCACATTATTTAAATATAATTAATTTTACTTGCAGATACAATATGAATGTCTTTATTAGCGACAAAGAGTTCCTGGCGGAATTTATTGACCGGGTAAGGGAGCTGCCGGCTCTGTGGGAGACCAAAAACCCCATCCATAAAAAAAAGGGGTGAGAAAAGCAGCGCTGGAGAAGCTGCTCCCATTTGTGCATACCAAGGTGCCCACAGCCACAGCAAAACAAGTGGACACTAAAATTGGGAGCTTGAGAGGTACCTACAGGACTGAACGCTCTAAGGTGCTGGCTTCTCAGAGGTCAGGAGCAGCAGCAGATGATGTTTATGTCCCGATTTTGTGGTACTACAACAGGATGTCCTTCCTGGATGACCACATTGACACAAGGCCATCACTCTCCACTCTTCCCCCCAGACTTCCCTGCAGCCAACCTGAGCCTTCTCTGGAGCAAGAGGAGGCAGCCATCCTGGATGATCCTGATTTGTCCATCTGGAGCCAGGTATAGTATTAACTGAAAATGTATTTGGATAAAATTAATGTTTCCCAAATATGTCAGGATGAGAAACATACATTATTTTGTATTCCACAAGTGAAATCATGATCTGTAGACATTATTCTGCACTTATTAATTGTGTGGTAAATAGTCAAGCTGATGTAGTGGTAAATTTAAAGCAAGGATTTATGCATTTACATTCTAATTGCTTCCATCAGGATTACAAAGTTTGATGCAAAGATTAAACCAACATATTAAACTATGTTCCTTTTTCATACACAGGATGAAATCAGCCAGGAGGAGGGTCTGGAAACTGTCAGGCAGGAGGTGGCAGGGCCCAGTGGCAGCCAGGAGGTGGCAGGGCCCAGTGGCAGCCAGGAGGTGGCAGGGCCCAGTGGCAGCCAGGAGGTGGCAGGGCCCAGTGGCAGACAGGAGGTGGCAGGGCAAAGGAGAAGCACCAGATCCCAGGTGCCTCCCATCCGGCTTCACAAAAGAGGCAGGAGGGACAGGACCACCAGTGAGGCAGCAATGGCCCTTATTAAAGAGGCCCATGCCACCCTCAAGGAGCCCACATCCCCTGAAGAGGCCATTGCCGGCCTAGTGGAGGCTAAGTTCAAGGTGATGAGCATGGAGCAACGCCCCTGCTCATCACCTTGCTCAACAAGGGGGTGATGGAGCAAATTACCCCCAATACCGCCATATGTGAGGTGGCCCAACTGACCCAACCTCAACCTCCACCTTCCTCTTCTGCCCCACCCCCTTCTGCTACACCTCCACCTTCTGCCCCACCCCCTTCTGCTACACCTCCACCTTCTGCCCCACCCCCTTCTGCTACACCTCCACCTTCTGCCCCACCCCCTTCTGCTACACCTCCACCTTCTGCCCCACCCCCTTCTGCTACACCTCCACCTTCTGCCCCACCCCCTTCTGCTACACCTCCACCTTCTGCCCCACCCCCTTCTGCTACACCTCCACCTTCTTCTTCTGCCCCACCCCCTTCTGCTACACCTCCACCTTCTTCTTCTGCCCCACCCCCTTCTGCTACACCTCCACCTCCTCCTTCTGACAGGAGTACCCCTCCAGTGGGCCAGCCTCCAGCCAAACGAAGAAGGAAGGCTGCAGGAAAGGCTTCAGGAAAGGCTTCAGGAAAGGCTTCAGGAAAGGCTTCAGGAAAGGCTTCAGGAAAGGCTTCAGGGAAGGTTGCCAGGAAGAAGAGGAAGTGATGGCCTTGCTTCATTGTGGTCGGACAGAAGGCAGCCTGTTGTAGTACCACACACTTGGGACATATATCTCACCTGCTGCTGTTCCTGACCTCTGGGAGGCCAGCATCAGATTGTGTTCTGAAATGTGGGCCTTCTCAAGCTCCCAATTTTAGTGTCCACACAGGGTTTCTGTGTGCTCTGGGGTCCCTGGGATGCACAAATGGCAGCAGCTTCTCCAGCGCTGCCTTCTCTTTATTTAATTTATAAACATGAATAAATGTGTTTTTTGTTTAAGTTCATACTTGACTATGTGTATTTTTAAATAAAAAAAATCAAGCTTTGGAGTAAGCAGATACATTTGACTGACAATAAAAGGCACAGATATCACCCCCCCAAAAGAATAACTAAATCTGATTAGCACAAAAACATGGTGTGAAATTTTAATAATATAGATTCCAAAATTAAATGGGAGATCGCTATCAAAACATTGAGAAATTATA